>OU383778.1:21814763-26614763 GCA_910950805.1 Acrocephalus scirpaceus scirpaceus | reverse complement strand
TGAACATGTTCAACATTATGGGTCAGAAGGTGCCATGGTGTAGAGCTGAGATAAGGGAAAAAAGAAGACCTCCAAGAAAGTAAGTTTTGACTTGTTTCTTCTGGTATGTAACAGCCAGCATTTTTTCTCTATCACTGTTTCCCAAGCGTTATAATTGGAAATGTAACATTTAGCTTGATAAGGGTCTTTCTTATTTCAGTCAGAAACTCCTATTTCTGTTTAAGAGCATACTGCTAATGTATTTAATTGGAGAAATATGAATAGTTTGCATTCTGGAAAGTACAGAATTGCTAGAGTTTATTCTGGATTTTCAGCCTGTTAAAAATCAAGCTTATACAGAGGCTATACTTGCCAAGCATATTCATGTTGTTGGAATGTTTAATCAAGCAGGTAGTCTTGCAATGCTCACTTAGTCGAAAGTCTTTCTGAAATCAGTAGAAATATTTTCTAAAATATTGATATTTTGTACATTTGCATATTACAAAAAAAAAACCCCCAAAACCCCAAAACAAAACATCCTCCAAAAATCACATAAAAAGGCACAAATAAAACCCCGAAACTCATCAAAATTTAGAAATATTTAGAATAAGTCTATATATGCCTGTCATTACTTTGATCATACAGTGGAAAGCTAAGCAGTATCATGAGGCAAAGTTATGCCTTAATAGGAAGGTAAACTGTATTATTACTTTTTTCAGAGCATTATATTCCTTAGAATAATTAAAGGAATCCCTTCTGGTTATCAAAATTTTCTTTAGAATATAGAGTTTTGAATGGGATAAAATCTTTGATCAATAAGGTTCCAAATTTTCTGTATCACTTATTAAGTCTTCCTAGGTAATAATTTGTCAGATGATACTGGCTGCTTCAGTGTTTGTTTTAACCACAGTTTTATTTATTCAAAAAAGCATTTCATTTAGGACTTGGAAATAACAGCTTTTTCAGTACAATAATTACTTTTTAACTTGAAGAGAAACCAAATAAACACAATACTAAGGTTTTATTATCATTGTAAAACTAATACATTTCTCCGTATTTGTTGAGTAAAAATGGGGACACTTCATATAGTTGGGCAACAGGCTTAGAATGATACTGAAAGTTTCTATTGAACCAATTGAACTTTATTTACAATAGAAGAAGTTTGATAGTCAGCATGAAATATCTTTTAAAATTAAAAGAAAAAAAAGGCTTCAAAATTTGAATATATTTTGTAGTTTTGATTCCCTCTTCTTCACTGATTTCTATTAATGTGAAAAATAATTTGATTATCATGTACCGCCATTTTATTTCTCTTCCTCTGACTTCACAATTCCATGTTCATGAGAATAAAAGCACTTCAAGAAGGATGTCTGCTAGCTTTTTTTTACATTTCCTATGATTTGAAATAAATGTTTGTCTAGTTTATCACTAGAAATAATATAGAGAACAGTTCACAGATCATAGGAAAGGAATTTTAAGTTTTATTGGCTACCTGAAGAACTCCAGAAGCCTACATTTTCTGAAAATGCCATTTTTCAGTATTTCTGAGGCAACACTGGTTTGGAATTTCAATTGGTAGGAATTTTTCATTTTTTTTTTGGTTTAGACTTTTCTCTGAGGGAAATTTTGGAAAGAATTAGTTTTTTGATGAACCAGAAGCTCAAATGTTTTTGTTCAATTTACAAAGCAGTGAGGGAAGGTAGTTTTGCTTCATGCAGGACAGAACTTAAGCAGGATCTGCCACAGACGAGATTTTCTGCATCACTGCATGCAGGTTTAGTAAATATAAGCAGATGAGGTTTCCTGTAGTGACACTGAAGGGAGACATGGGTGAAATAATGTCCAGCCTCAGGATCAGATGGGTAGTAGGTGGTCAATGGAACTGCTATCTAGAGACAGAGGTGCGTTTGACCATGACCAGAGAGCCACCATGTCTCTCCAATGACGTAGAAAAAACAAGAAAGGATGATTATTACTGGTAGTGTTGGCTTCATATGGAAGCTAGACTTCCTAAATAAGCTCCTTTTGTTCACAGCCCAATTCCAGTGTGAATATGGTCCAGCTTTAAGTATTCAAGAAGCAAGAAGCTTCGCTAAGGCTTTTGAGGGACTTACTGCCGTGAGTCTCTCCCTGCTGAATGTCTGTTGCTAGGGGGCAAGTTTGCAAGAGGAGATAGACTTCTGCAGCTAGCTTAAAAGCAGAGGTAATATATCCCCAAGGCAAGATGGTTTAGGAAGAAAGGCATCAGCTAATTAAACTTAATTGGGTTAGCCAGGGTAGTCTGATTAGCATAATTAATTTAGGCCTCTGAGTAGGCTTGAGGGGTGTGTGTTTTTGTGAGGGATCCTTTGAGGGGAGTGTTTGGGACTCTAAAGTGGAAAGAGTAGTTAAATCTCTAGGTCAAGGGAGAGACACTGTAGATGAGTGGGAAAGACAATGTATAGAAATGCAGAGGATTTAGCCTGTCTAAAGGCTATGTACTCTGGAAACTGGCAATGGTTAAGGAAAGAACCAGAGGGGCTAGTTAGAGGATTTTAATCCACCTGGAAAGCATGGGGAAGGAGCCTAGGCAGCCTGTTACATTTGACAATACTGTGATTTAAGTAAAAATATGGTGTCTAGTGAATAGTGGATAGGATTAAAACCAGACTGTATAGCAAAGAGGTAGAATCCTCCAATTAGGGGAAGTTAAAATGATTTCACCTTAACTGATTTGGGATCTTTTGCTACTGCAAGAAATGCATTAAGTAATGGTTTAAGTGTTTTTGAGAGCTTTGTGTACTGTACTCTTAGCTCATAAAAAGAATCCCTAAGAAATAAAAATTTGCAAATAGAAATGATTTTCCTCAAATGACAGAGTAAAACAAAAGTTATCACTTAATAGTGCTTCTTGTTTTACAAAGAGAGAGGATTTGAAAATGTGTATATCCTATCTTTGATTGCAGAACTACTTTAATGGAGTAGGTGGTGTAGTTCTTTATTCCTATACTAAATTATATATTATGTCAGTTTCATTGGGTCTAAAATGTGTGTTATCTGAACTGCCTTCACATTTCAAAGCCTAATTTTTCTGATTTTTTTTCTTTTTCTTTTTGCTAAGCATTTAATTTTCAACTTCACTGTGGGTGATGCAGTGGTCAAATGAGTCTTGGTTACCTGTTTTAATCCAATGCATGTCCTGGCTGCCAGGCAGAAAATCTCTTCCTTTTTGGCTGAGGAAATAAGGTACCTCCATCATTAAACTAACCCTAGAGCTGCTTGGTATGAAGCATAGTTGGGAATGCCGGTGGGGAAAAGATTGTTCTGCTGCCCAACCAGTACCACTCTTGTGAGCTCCTTTTATTACTCCCTGATCTACAGTTTAAATCACCACAGTTTCAACTCCAAGATAAAAGTGAAAAAATGGGAATTTTACACTGAAAAACCTTATAGTAATTCTGTATACATATTTGTGGCTATAGACTACTCTTAAAAGACCAATCTGAGGACTTTTCATTATGTATATGAAGGATGACTAGTATATAATCAAGGATATTTGGCATTTTTGTAAGGCTTCTCCTGAGACCTTGAGAATTCTGACCAAATATGACGAAATGTTGTCTGCAATAGTGATCAAATGTTGGAAAAGAAATATGTAATTTGTCTAAATAAATTATGGAAATTGAAATATCATTGTTTGTAATGTTTGAATTGCTTTTTACTTAATTTCTTTCAGAATTTTTTAGCTGATTTATTATGCCATCCAAACCATCACACATTCCTTGAAAAGAACTTTCATATCCTAAATAAAGGTATTGATATTTTAGTTGATGGTTTGGAGGAGAATCTCAGTATGTGTGAAGGCAGTTATGAATTAAGATGGTTATATTCTAAGATCAAGTTGTGTGATAGCCTTTGGGAAACTTGGTATCATTCTCACTTGAAACAGTATGAGAGTAATTTTACAATGAAAATTTTTTTTTTAGTGCTAGCTGGACCTGGATGACAGAATACAGCATGAAAATTAGAGTTGAAGCAAAGCTGATGTACCAGAACCTAGACAAATAAATAAATCCCCAAGTTTTGCTTTTCTAATCTTTAAAAGGTTTATGTTTAGGTCAATTCTTGCCCAGTTCTGCTTCAGAGCCATTCAGATGAGATTTTATAAAAGGAAGAAAGGAGAAATGTTGCTAAATTGCTTTGAGAAAGGTTAGCCACTCAGCATGAATAAACTAGGGTTTGCTACACCACAGATATATATGACAAGTTGAAAAATGTTTTAATGAAGTAGCAAAGGTCTGCTAGAGAGTGAGTTAAAAAAGAAAAATATAGCAGTGTAGTACACTTTGAAAAGACAGAAGAATTCTTTTCTTCTTTCTCTTAGAGAAGAATAGTGTTTCATGTCTTTGTTTTAAACTCTGTGGCAACTCTGTATTGTTCAAAATACATACTCCAAATTTCAGTTTTGGCACCTGCATTATTTGAGGTGTAATTGCATTTACTCTATGTAATTAGAATATAAATTTGTGTTGCTGAGGCGGGATAGTGTTGTGGTTTTTTTCCTGGGAGGTAGTGTTATGCAGTCTGTTTTGTGTTCAGAAAATTTGCCATGACAGTGCTTCATAATAGAACCAATTATCAGGAATGCTGTTACACATAGCCTTCCAGACCTCAATTTAAACAGAAGCAAGTGACAATTCCTTCTGTGAAACAGTCTCCATAAATCAGCCATATGTGAAGACCTACATGCTTACCGAGGATAAAAGAAAAATTATGAGTTTTTAAAAAATAATTTGTTTTTAACTTTCAGACTAAAGGGAAGCAGCACATATTAACAGCACCTACTAAAACTGCTTTCCATGTATCTTTAATAGGTATCAAAACAGTTTATTTTTTCACATTTCATTTTTTTTCCCCACTTTCAATTCTTCAAAATAGATGTTTACTTTGCAGCACAATAGGGGACACTGCAACTGATTCTGCTATCTTTGGCATTCTTGTCCTGTATGTAGTGACATAACTGATGCTCTTTAGCTCTTTAGCATTGAACTATCCCCGAACACAAAAGTCCAAACACTGCCTTAGATGTCAAATTTAGTTTTTCCATACATTGATTGTAAGCATTTCCAAGGTATGCACTGATACACTAAACACGGAAATTTCAGTCAATATTCTCTTCCAATATACCTGTTTTTTTTTTTTTTAATTTTTTTTGGATATGTTTCTTTAGACCTGTGGTTATCTAGGTGTTTTTATACTATATTATAATTATATGCCACTTGAAGTTTTTCTTGAAGGGCAATCTAAGCACGAAGCACTTAAGAATCACAAAATTTTAGAAAAACATCTAGGAAATAACATAGCAACTTGGGTGATAAAAAGCAAATTGAATAATTTAAGACACTTTTACTACATAATATTTAAAAATATACTAAAATAGTAATAAATAAAAATTATTTTTATTTAAAGTAGAAACCTTAATGAATATTCTGCTATGTTTCTATTTTGCCCTGACTGGTTTGTCTACTGGAAACAGATGGGAATAGAGTATTTGAAAGTATCTTGCCTGCAAAGTTTCTAGATTTTCTTGGACAAAACTGTAATTAAATTCATAGTTTCATAAAGAGTATATGAAATTTTAAATAACCTAGAGTTAGTAACAAAAATTCCAAAATTGTTTATTTTTCTTTCACTGTTTTATGTATGACCAGACATAAGTCTGATCATACATAAAACAGTGCTATGTCTGAGTTTGTGCAAAACTATGGTTTTCCATTACATTGAAAGTTCTGTGGAAGAATGAAGACATCTCAGCCTTCATCTTTCTGCTTTCATTTCAGGGAATTCAGTGAAAGGAGTAAGTCTTGGCTTTTTGACTCCCAACCTGTTTTCATGCAGACATCTACACCTTGCTGTTGCAGAACTGGCAAGTATCACTCAGGATCACACAATGCTCACCTTAACTTTCATTACTATGCTTGTAAGGTTTTTCTGCAATTTATTTGACAGCAAAGGAGCCATGAGATCAGCTGTGGTTGAATGTGTGGAAAGTAAGGAAAAGGGACTGTTTTAACACTGTATTTTCCACTATTATGAGGCAATTTTGCAACAAAGAACTTTGTTTGGCTTGTGAATTCCTTTTTTTCCATTTATCCAATAAACTGAGATTGTGAGACTGAATCTTAGGCAACAAAAATAACAAATTCTTTGGTTTCTCAGAAGATAAATAACTATGAAAAAATTCATTTTGGGTCTACCTTAAAGGCAAGGGGGGAAAAATATGTGTTTATTGGTTCCTTTAATCTAAATCTACCTTTTGTGTAGATGGTGGGGGTGGTAAATTCAGTCCAAATGTTTTTTGCAGATATTGTGATGGCAGAAACAGAGTTCATTTGTTTTCTTGGCACTGGTAAAATAAAGCTTTATTTTTTATGTTTTTTAAATCTGAAATGTGTAATAAATATTGACTAGGTATAGCTTTCCAAAATGTTAAGGATTGTAGCTGTTTAAAGCAGAGAAATATGTCAGAAAACTCTGCTTCTTTCTGCCTCTGGGAATGTGCTGGTGGTTAGTTTATGTCTCAGTTTGTGCAAATCTATAGTTTTCTATCTATACAAAACCAGTAATTTCACTTTTTTTTCTTCCACCCACTTGAAAAGAGGGATTGCTGCTAACACTGCTATGGTGAAGAAATGTCTCAGTGTTTTAAAATAACATTTGCAAGCCTATAAAAGGGATGGCTTGAGATATAATTATCAGATCTAATCTCTCAAGATTCCTGGAAGCTCAGATTCACACATTATTGATTTGATTGATTCTTTTTCTGAAGTTGACACTTCTGCTTTCAAAAAGCTCACTCTCTCTGTGGTGTTGTATTGTCATTCTGAGAAATACTGAGAATGAAGACAATATTGTCCATTTCCATTTCCTTGCTGAGGAGAGAATAAAAAGAGAGAAGGAATAAAAATTGGAAGATATATCAGATTTCTATAAATAAAGTTTCTTTTCCACTTATTTAGGCAACGTGCTACTGTGTACTGGCTTCCCACTAAATTTTAACTCTGTTTTACCATAGGCGTTCTTTCATTTTAGAAATGCCATAGGTTTATAATAGTTTTTTAAATATTTGGATGGTAAAGTGCTTATACAACAAAGGAGTAATCTGAAGCTCATTAAAACAAGAGGGAAATTTTTATAGTCTGCTCTTTGGCCTTATAATCAGGTACTGATTTTTTACTTTTTTCTTTTTTAAAGAGCAATATTCAATTCAGAAGCTATACAGGAGATAATAACATAATGATTTAAAAAAAAGATCAGGAATTTCAGAGTCTAGAGGTATGATTTCTGCCTTTGAAATCACCACAGATTCAAATGAATAGTGCCAGGCTTTCTTGTGTCTATTAAACAAATGAATAAAAAATGTGTTTCACATTCTTGCCAATCCCTCATGACAATGACATCATTCTCCCTCCCATACATCTGACTGTTTTGCTTTTTTTTTTTTTTAATTAATCTTACTGACGAACCAAACATTGCCTTTGAAATTAGAAAGCCATTAGAAGACCATCATATAGCACTGTATCACAGTTTGGGAATGGGCAAAGCATTCAGCATTTGTCAGGATTCTTCAAAGACTCTAATAGAGCAGAAGCTGATATGGTGATCCTTCTCGGGGGAGTATTGGAAAGAACGTGCTTTTCTTCTCCTCCAGCACGTGGTTCCCTCAGGTCACAAGGGGCACGCTGTGCACTGAATTCCTTCAATGCCTTGCCTTAGTGGGCATTTCTTTTCACAGGAGCTGCTGGGCTTTATCCAGCTGTGTTACTAGTTCTCTTATCCACACCTTGTTTTTGTCACCTTTGTTGTCCTGCTTGGTCTCTGAATGCCCTCTTGACTACTCTTCATTTTTATTACTATTTGAACCATTGTTTCTCCTTTTATGCCTTCGAAATTCTGTGTTACGGACAAAATCTGCTCTCAGTGTGGCAGAAAGCCATTGCCCTTACTGCCCTGAAGAGCAATGGATAACACCTAGGTATTTCACTTGTTAGTTGTTAAGCAAGGGTCAAAAAGGAGTAGACAGTCACCTTAGCTGGATACTGAAAGGATATTTGGACAAAACAGCTTCTGTGCTTGCCCTGTTCTTAAGCTTCCATGTGCCTACTCCCTGGACACCATCAAACTCTATCACTGGGTCAGTTAGCCCTTGGTATCAACCACTAAGCCGTTTCTGTGTGACATGAACTACCATTAAACTTCATCTTTAAACTGGACCAAGAATGAGGGAGGTATGTAACATGAAACTACTTTCCTTTAGTACTATGAGGATTCATTGAGTGTTGATTTCAGCCACACAGTCTTCTGTGGAGGAATTTTCTGCTTTCTCTCACTCTGTTGCTGACACTTCTCCAAGGTGTTTGATTGGGGGTTATGCCTGCAGTCAGTGCCTAGCAGAATGAAATGCTACTTTTCAGGGTATTTCTCACGTCCTCCCTTTATCATTTTGTATTGTATACTTTCTTTCATCAGGGATACTTAAAACTGGCAAGTAGTTGGCCTGAGGGTTTGCAGGATTTTATTCTGCCATATTATTTTCATTTCTCAACCTTAATTATAATTGTAAGCCATCTGTATGTAAGGATAATCACATGGCAATCATATGCATTTATAAAGAAGACACAAACTGTTGATTAAACCTTTCTATTATATTTTTATTTGTGTTTTGGTTGTTAGACCAGAACGGGGTGCTTTTGTTCAAAGCTTTTTTTGTCTAGTGAGTGACAGAAGCATCTAATACCTTGAAAACTCAGTTTTCTTTTCCGTGTAGTTTTTCTGCCTATCCCAAAAAAGCTGATGGGGCATTGTGCTGAGGAGACGATGCCAACTTCTTTTGTATCAGCATGAACAGCTCTGATCAAATCAAAACACCCAGTGTTATCAGACATGTTTGAGCAGCCTCACAGTGCATTTTCCAGGCAAGTTTCCTTCAAAAACTCATAAAAATAGAAATTCGTAAGAGAAAGGACATTACATGAGTGATGCTGAACTGGAAGGAATTGCTTGGCCAGCAGTCCAAACATTAGAATGGGTATTTCTACAATATCTTATATGAAACTCATCAATTTACATTGAGTGTGGCTGCAAAACTGCAACTACAGCAAAGACAAAAAAGTCAACATGTTGCAGCAATGCATTTGAGAACTCATTGTCAGCTTCTCTGCTAGACTGCAGATCCTGTTGAATGGATTGCCCATTTGGAGATATTTGCTCTACTTAATAATTATATTTGAAGGCAAATTTGAGAATAAATCTCTAAAAGATGTTTGGCTATAGATGTGATTTTTTTCCCATGCCAGCAAGTGTACTCTATTTCAAACTGATATAGCAAATTATGGTAATTTATGTAACATCATTCTTAGAAACAGTGTATGTGATGTAGAGTAATTCAGAGTGCCAAATATCTAAATGCAGGTAGTTTCTTAGAATATTATAGAGAAATGTGTGTTGTATTATACTACTGCAAAAGCATAATAATTTATGCTGTTTGTAGGAGTCTCTTTCTTCAAACATAGGTAACCCTCTAATTTTAACCCTTCTAAAACATTTCAGAAAGAATATAATCGTATTATTTTTCTTATAATGACACCTTTTATTTTGATCTAAGGACTAAACAGAAATAATAAAAAGAGTAGTCAATAAATTTAGAAGAATAATATTATTATACACACAGGATTTCTAAGACCAGCAACAACATATTGTGCCAGTGTTGGGGTATAAAATTGATGGCTAAACTTGGGCAAAAAGAGCCAAACAGAAATTCAAGAATAATTTAAATATTTAAAAATTTATTTTGAAGTTGTAAACTTAATAGATTTAACTTTCAAATAAAGTAGTCAGCCTGAAAATTTGTTATAAATAGCCATATGAAGAGTTTTCTGGTGCTAAAGGTACAGTAAATGTATGCCAAAAATCTAACATATTTATAAAAACCAGATGTGAAAATAATGATGATCTCTTAAATTAGGAGAGAGTGCCTTTTTGAAACGTGTGTTGACTGAGTCTAATAGTTGGACTTAGAAGAAAGGGAGCCAGCTGAAGAAAGTACTTGAACTACATCCATCAGAACTCTAACTACTCTGAAGACGATGATCAGGTATAAATAAAAGCACTCAAAAATCTTTACCAGAAGAAAATTTGAATCTTTGGGCCTTTGAAGCATTCATGACACTATGAGATGAATGTCTGCCTGAGCAGGGACAAGCATCCTTTTGTAGATCCAGTCCTATGAGTGGGGGATCTACTAAAGGAGATGGGGAACCCTAGAAGGACTTGGAAACAAACTGTATGAATGGTGGGGTTTGAAGGTATGCACACTTGCCAAGATAAAATATAGAAAGCTCATTTAGATACTGGAATCATCTATTGTGCTTTGAATGTATTCCCTTGGCTTGCTAAATCATGAACCAATTGAGAAATCATCTTCTAGTTAGAAGGTTAGACTTCAAATTAAGAGATATCTTTTCATGTCTCTTGTGGTTCCAGGTAAACTATTTTTGTTTTCTGTGTGTTAAATGAAAGCAATAATTACTTTCTGAACTGCAAAGCTGTTGAAAAGTTTCAAGACATGCAGTTCTGGGTGAGGGGAAAAAACCCCAAATGAATAAAAATGTGTTCAGAAAGGGAATTAGAAGAGATATGATATGTTTTCAGAAAAAAGGAAAAGAGGTGCAGAGAAATGAATGTTTTTATGTAGTAATAAAAACCTTTATATTTGCCCCTGAAACATTTTTAGTGTATGTCTCTCAGGAAATTCCAGAAAATTCTGGAGGTCTTAAAAAGTATCTCTCTATATTTAAATTAGGAAGGAAATAAAAAAGAGGAAAGCATTCATTTTCAAAGTAAGAAGGATTAACATTTTCTATTTTTAGATCAATATAACTCCTAACTCTAAATTGAAACATGGTAGGAATCATGAGTGGAAACTAGGGTTGCACCATATTGATGCATGTTAATGCACATGTACACTACTGTGCGAAGCTCCTTGAGAAGCAAATTTTCCTATTCCTAACACCTCCTTTCTGCTCATTTCTCTGTCCCATCTTTTTATCACCAGAAGAGAGAACCAAATAAAATTAATTCTTATGAAGAGGGTTTACTGAGTGATTTATACATGAGCATCACATGAGCAGTAGGAAGCTGGGCTCAAATTTACTTTTTTCTAGGTATCTTTTCTGAGCTTCTGAGTATTTGTAATTTCTATAAAAGGGAACAGAGCATGTTGTCAGCATGAGCTAATTGAGATGCAGATTTGTAGGACAGTCAGGGAACAAGCAGCTCATGTTGTAAAATTCTTAAGTGTTATAATGAAGACATATTTAAAAGCATTGATTAATGAGAAATTAATAATTGCTCTAAGGAAAAGCATTAAATATTTAACACCATCAAAGGCTGAGCAGAGATCATAGTCAATATATGTAGTGTAAACAAAACAATCAGATTTTAAAAGTAAATAAAAGCATTCTCTCAAGCAAAGCTGTAAAAGTAACTGATCAAATGCAACATGAGAAATAGACAATTGATTTTTCAAATAATATTTTGTAACATTTCAGACCCATATTCCCTTAGAGGGATCATAAGTATTCCCGTAAGATACTAACATCGCTGTTACAAAATATGGCATCTTATACCTTTTGATTTTATTCCTCAAAGAGCTTCATAAAAATATAGGGAGATCACTGAAATGCTGTTCTTTAAATAATTCTGCTATTTCTTGAACTCATATAAAATAATACTTTTCTTCAGCTGGAAGTACAGATAGATAAAGATGTGCTTTTGTTCTTACACTATTGAAAAAAGATTTTTGCCATGCAAAATTCCAGAATACCTAAATGTGGAAATATCAAAGTTTAGAAAACATTAAAATATTTCATTTTGTGGAAATAAAAGAAAAATTATAAGAGCCATTTTTTAATGTTCTTGAACAAAGCTTTGCTCTAACTCCCTTTTCAGCTTTTTGTGGTTTTGTTTGTTTTTGATATGAGTTTACTAAAATTAGAACCAGGAGTTGCACTTCCATTTAAATGCAAAAAGGTCAAACTTCTGATTTGATAACAAAACTTCTGCTTTTCTTGGACATTCTACAGATAGAGGAGGAAACCTAGTCCATTCATTATGACATGAGATTGCGGTAGACATGTCAATGAAATCTACTGAAAAAATACATGTTTATACACATGGTCTTGCAGCCTCTGTCAAGAAACTGGAGAATATACATTATAGATTTCCAGGTCATACATACATTTCATCAGCAATCCTAAACTTTGTTTCAAAAGTATATATGTGGATTTATAAAATGTACATAAATAAACAATATAAACATTAGGCTCAAAAATCATACAACATTACAAACACATTGCCAAATCAAATCCAGAATTTAAATCTGATATTCAACTGGATTAATGACTATGAATATTTAAAAAAAAATCATGGAAATATTTATTAAAAAGTTACTTAAAGAGAACTTTGTCAGTCTCAAGATGGTATTTGTAAGTAAATGCACACATCAGCATTCTGCAAAAGCTGAGAAGAGGAGAAATAAAAATAAATCAAAATTATGTTCACTGTGAGTGAAAAGTAGCAACCAGATTGTGAGCTAACACTAGAGACCTATATAAAAAAGCTTAAATGCTCTGAATTTATCTCCAGCTATCATAAATTAGACTATGCCAGAGCTGTACCAAGAGGGAGAAAAATATGTTTTCTACACCCTGCCTTTATTCTAAAGATTCTGCAGTCTAACCAAGTACCAGATAAGGAATATAAGTATATTTAACCTGAATGTTCAACCCTCTAGTTTTGCTCACTCTTTTTTTTTTTTTTTTTTTTTTTTTTGGTATCGGAATTATAATAGAGTGATTTGCTGTCGTTGATGGAAAAATGTGTAATAAAGTGTTGAAGTGAGTAAGAAGTTTGCATGAACAGCAGGAGAAAAGCTGCTGAGATGACAAGTAGCTCTTCCATACACATTTGGATTAGGCACAGTACTACTTTGCCCATTGGTATAGGGTAATAAAACAAGAAGCTGTAGAAGAGAGTGTTGGGCATAAATTCAAACAAACTGACATATCTGTATTATCCACATTGTCTGATAAGGAGTGGAAAAAAAAGATATGACCATAAATCACCTCTGAGTCAGAACAAAATATATAATTTAATGTGTCTGGGAACTAAAAATAGTGTACACTTACACCAGGACATGTCACAGTGCATGAAATGAACAAATGTAGGATCTAGTCTTGTGAATAAAATCTAATCATACGGAGAGAAAATAAAAGAAGTAAGATCTATAACTAATTGCAAAATCAGGGATAATCTTTCTAGTTTAGTTATTGCATTGAATTAGTTATGAATTCCTGAATGCACAGGAATGCATAACTGCTTATTGACAGGTGTGGAGCAATATATTTCTTGTGGTGCTTTAGCTCATTACAGAGGCTTTTTTCTGGGAAATCAGATAGAAATCTCCCAGGACCCCATGCACACAGGCTTAGAGGCAGAAAGGAATGCAGGGTTTGGTTTGAAACCTTTGGAAAAACTGAAATACATAAAGTCACACAGACATGAAGTGGGAATGTAAGTTTTAGTTTTAGGTAAGTAAAATATGCTTTAAGTGCCTTAAGCAAATAAAGAACCTGTATTAGTTAGTAAGAAAAGCCCTAAAGCCTAGTTTAAAGTTCAGTTACACAGTTAACTAAGCCTTAGATGTAATGAAAATATAACGTAGCATTGCTAGCATTCCTAGATAGAACAGATAGAACTATATATGTAGACTTTGTGTAAGAAATTAAGACCACTTTTGTACATCAATGTTAGGCCCAGATAGGTCCAAGAAGACAGTAGTAGAATCGTTTTTGTAGCTGGTTGGGTAAAACAAAAATAAAAATGCACTACTTTGAGGATGCTGGGGATACTGCTGCTGCTAATGGGGCTGCTACTTTGCCTCTGCTTGGACATGGGGTAGACGCTGCTGCTGCTGGTGCTGCTGCTTCTGCTCGGGACATGGGGAATTTATGCCAAATATCTTTGCATAATAGCATGGACTGTTATGCTTTGAACTCTTTGCCTTCGAGACTGATCTTCTAGCCATGCAATAAATAACTTTTAAAACAACCCAGCTGCTCTAGTTTTCTTCAAAGACCCTAGCAAGCCCAACACTTTTTGAATATTTTATCTATATATGTTTTTCTGCATGACTTGAAGACTCTGTATTACCCAAAATGGCATTTTGCATAAATTTAGAAGACATGAGCATTCCCAGGCTGTAACGAATGTTATTGGACCAAGAAGATGGCCCAATAAAGGGCCTGTGTGAGGAGATCCTCCTAAAGAGACAATTATTACAGAGTTTTAAAGTTATATTTACATTGTGATTAAATTTGTGAATGGGGGTACTTTTCTAACTAATTGTAATTAAAACAATTGTGTAGCAGTATCTCTTTAAACTTTTGAAAGTTTCCGAAAGGTGTAAGCAAAGCTCCATATGAAACAAAAAGTTTTTCATCATAGTATTTGAAATAGGTAGGATTGCTTGCTGAGTAATGTGTAAAAACAGTAATGTTTTCCTTCATGGCTGACAAGTAGTTGACTAAAGATGAACTTATTTCCCTTGTATGCATGGATGCTATAGAAATGAATACTACCTCATTCCTATTACACTATCTCCCCCCTTTGAAAAAAATTGCTGTTTAAAACACTAGAGAGAAAAATCCTGAGAAAATAAGATAGAGTTTGGCAAACAAGCCTGGTATTCAAGATCAGCCTATCTTCTCGTGAAAAATATTTTGTAGGTCTTGATGGTTAGGAACTGCCTTCTCATCCCAAACTCATACATAGCACCCCTGCTAACATGCAAAATTCACCCACATTTGATGTATTTGAACTGAAAGACAGTAGCAGCCTTTTTGTGCAGACTGTTGCTTGTACTACCTATGCAACTTAACTTTGCTGTGGTAGGGAACAGAAGAAAAAAACGCTCACACCTTGAGCCATGATCTCAGCTGGAAAGCAGGCACCAACAGCTGTGAAACTACTGTGAGATGTCCCCCTTGTCAGAGCAATGCCTGACTGAAGGAAATCTTCTTGACTTTATGTCAGTGCAATATTGAAGCCTAAGCTTCCAGCTGTTTGCTCTGAATGGAGCTGTGCAGAGTCTTATCTAGGCAGACTTTCTTCCTTAGCATTAAAATGATCCTCTTCTGTAATAAAGATGCCTGAAAACGTGAATATTTTCTTCCAGCAAAAACTATGAAAGGACTAAATGAAGCTATTCATCATTACAGTAGAATTAAGCAGAAGGATAACTCTCCAGTTTAGTACCAGTCTCAGCTTTAAGGTGCTGACCAACAGCTGCAAAAGAGCATGACATCTGCCTAAGGCTATCAAGAGAGATGGATACCTGTTAACACGACCTCCTTAACTGCTCCACTACAGTGAAAGACATATTAATTTAATGCTTTTATGGCACATCTCATTGGTTTGGATTGTCAGGAAGGCAAAGTGGGCAATTAGACCATGAGAGGAATAATTAGTTGTAAACCTAACTGCATGATGATAATATACAAATACCTATAAGTTGTTGGGGGTTTCTGTAACCCAGTAGAGGTTTAGGTTTACTCAGGCCAGAAAGAATTATTTTTTATTTTGTTTTTATCAATAGAACATTCAGGCAAAAGTAAAAATAAAATTTTTAATTGTTGCTTTAATTCACTTTAACAGAAATGTACAACATTTTAAAATTCGTATGTTTTTCCAAAACAGCTCTGAGGAATTTCTTGACAAGATGTCAGTCCTCAAAACTAGCCACTGACTGGTTTTGTCAAGCACAGAGGAAGCTGTTAACAGCTTCTCTTAGAAAATCACTTCCTTCTTCCCTTCTCACCAAATGTCAATCAATGCAAAACCAGCACAAAGGTAGAAAATGGTGAGTGATGTTCTGAAGTTGCCATTTTTCCTTTGGAATATTCACAACTAACTTGTGTATGCACATGACTGGTTGTGGGCCTGCTTACATGTACATATATTCCCTTATTTTCTGAATAATGAAATAAAGGAAAACGATAAAAAAAAAACCAACCTGAAAATGCAGAACACAGAAGTCCGAAACCAAATAAATAATCCAAACATTTTCTGAAAAATGTTTTCTACATTTTTAGTTTTCTGAAACTTAGATATTGGGCCCAGTTATACCCAAGGTATTTCTAGCATAATTCCACTAACACTGGTGTTCTTCTGTCTTTGTACTAATGAGAATGAGTCAAATTTTGTCTGTAGATGTTTTCTCTGAAGTTCTTATTTCTAGAATAAAAATTGTGTGACATTTGCCACTGCTCAGAAATTACTGTGAAGTGGCTACTGGGCGTATTCATCATTATTCGTTTGTGTTTGTCCTCTACATTTTCTTGCATTCAGCATGTTTGGGGTTTTTCTATTTTCCTTGCTACTTGAGAAAATTTAATTGAATATATTACACATTATTCAACAATTTATTAATCCCACGTCCTGTTATTATAGGAAATGAGCAATCTCCAATGTCACCTTCCAGCATATTCGTGTAGGTCATATATGTAATCGAGGTCAGAATTTATACAAACAACTACTGTCAGGAAGTAAATTTTGTAAATACTAATGAATGTAATACAGTCTGAATACTGATATCCAGGAACAAAACCAAGTGTGTTCTCCTCTGTAGTTTCATTCTTTAGTGTTAATACCATTGTCAGCTTGTTTTATGAAGGAATTGAAATTGAAAATCCAAGAATGCCTTAGCTAACTTTGCTGTCTGGACATATGGTAAGCCACAGGATCATTAACAATAATAACACATTAGCCTCAATAATGTTTTCTGAAAGCTCACAGGGATTTCATCTGTTGTTGCATATTAAAGATACACATATTGTTTCCTGTCACCTTACAGATCATACTGAGTCTACAAAAACAACACCCAAGTTTTATTCATCTGGAAACTTACATGGAACAGCTGCACACAACAGGCAGATCATTTCTGTCAAAATGTTCTTGATTTATCCATTAGAAATATTCTCCCTTCCATAAGGCAACAGCCACTCATTCACTCTGAAACTAGAGAATCTGTGTTCTGATTTAGCTGTAGGATCAGAGCTGTAGATTTATTTGTACGGATAGATATCCATGAGGAATGTTAGGTTATCATATTGTTGTTATTTCCAATGAAATTATATCAGGATTGACTGAGTGGTTTAAAAATATATGCTACTCTAGCCATTAGAAAAAAAGACAACTTTGTCTGACTTTAATAGTGTTGCCAATGAGTTAACTCAGCTCCCTGGCACAGTTTGGGCATGGTAGCACAAGCTGGATAAGTCCTGGAAAGGTAGTACAGGTTGTTAATGAAGAGTTAAAATATTTTTCTGTTACTTTGGGTTCTGCCGTGCTAACATACTCTAGGTATAATGCCTCAAAATCTCTAAAAATGGTTGTTAAATCTAAGGAAAAAGTATGGGAAGTAGTTAAAGAATGGAATTTATGTAAAAATCATTGTGGAAAAGAGTCAGCACTTGGGAAAGATTAAAAAGGGACAGAGAGTGAAAGGGACAGAGAGTGACTGTTTCTGCTATAGTATATTCTTTCCTGGGGCTGGGCCCTAAATCTCTTCCTATATCTCAGTTGTCAAGTTATGTTTAGCAACAGCTAGTTAATACAGAGATATAAAAGGTTTCACATACCTTGTCTTTCTGACAGATAGCAGGAGAAATTCTCTCTTTAGGCTATTCATCCCTCCTCACATCCATCTCCCTCTCCCTCTCCTTCCTGTTGTTTTTTTCTTAAACCATTATCATGGCTTTTACTTGGTATACAGTGTATTTTTAATGTAAGCACACAAACATGCACATGTTCTTACATAAATGTTATGTAAATACCATATAGAAATGTAATTATAATATATAAATACTGTATATATGTATTCACTGTGGTAATAAGTAGCAATACTTGGACAATTGACCTGGTGGCAGACTATAACTGATGAGCAGGATGATGGCATTGCACCACAGGCTTCTTAAATCAGCTTCACCACCAAGAAAAAGTGAATGGAACTGCAGTCTGATTCTGAGTATCATGTCATGAACTGGTCCACAGATTCAGCCTAGTACCACAGAACCAGCAGATGAGGTCAGATGAAAAAAGATAAGATGGAAAGAAGTTATTCTTTATAAATGATAAAATTCTTGAACATCTGTCAGTTTAACACACAATAAAATATAATTCATTCAAGAATTTTTTTTAAAGTGCAATTTTTTGTTTGAATGTCACTAAATCTATTATTTTCTTTAGTACCTTTAGTTTCTTCCATAAGGACTTAACCTGGCCCATATGGTCATAAGGTATCAACCAGAGAGTGGTATGTGAGGTACAAATTCTTCTAGTTAATGAAGCGTTTCAGATTGTTTCCATACAATCTTCTCTTCATGAATTATTTACCCAAAACTAAGGCTTGGTACCTGGTACCTTTCATGATAGCTGGTATCCCCTTTGAAAAAGTATTCAAAAAAATCCTTTAGTGTAAATTGAAAATTACTATGCTGAAATAATTGAAACTAATTTGATTTAAATAATATAATGAAACATTTTTATTTTAAGTTGAAGTGAAATTTAATTGTATTTTTCTTTCCATTTAGAATTAACTAGACAAGCTGAAATTAGTATATATATCTATACTAGTATCAATGATATCTAAAAACCCACATAAATGGGTGTTGACTGTGAAGATCAAAATACTTATTAGGCAGGACAGCACTTCCCAGTGATTCATTGCACTTCTCAAATCTGTGGACAGCTTTCCATTAATTTTAATGGAGCCTGAACCAGGCCCTTGTAGAATTATATAAGCAGCCTAGTATTCATGATTTCCTAACTCCTGAGAAACCTGTGTTCACCAGTTATTTCACTGGTTACTTGAAAGCACAGAAATGCTTTCCCACTGCTTCTAAATAAAGAATGACACAATCTTGGGGGTGGTTGTCTTAATAAAGTGAGGAATAATAGTATAATAATATTTAAAAGTTTCAGTCCATCCACAGAAGTATAGATAGAAATGTTGGTACAAAACTACCTATATTTCTCATAATATCTTTCTAATTAGGCTGCTAACTTAGTAAGTAGAATCTGGCTTCCTAATCACTGCTTCAGCCTGAGAGGCTTTCATTCACCATTCAATAATACTGAGAGCCACAGTGTTTACCTGAACGTATGACAGGGAGAGGAGTTTCATTTCTGATGCCTAAATCACTGAGCACTAACCTTCTAGTACCTTCACACGGCTTTATGTCCTTTCAGCTTCTGTTGTCTTTTCTGTTACATAGTCTGGAGAAAAGGAGGAGGAGGGAGGACCTCATTGCTCTTTGTAACTGCCTGAAAGGAGGTTGTAGTGAGGTGAATCTCAGTCTCTCCTCCCAAGCAGCAAGAAATAGGACAAGAGGAAATGGCCTCAAGTTGTGCCAGAGGTGGTTCGGACTGGATAGTAAGAAAAATTTCTTTATTAGAAGAGTTGTCAAACATTGGACCAGGCTGCCCAGGGAAGTGATGGAATTACCATGCCTAGTGGTATTGAAAAGATGTATAGGTGTGGAAGTTATGGACATGATGCAGCAGCAGACTTGTCAGTGCTGGCATGATGATTGGACCCCATGATCTGAAAGGTCTTTTCCAACATAAACAGTTCTATGATTCTGTGATTGCTCTACCTAAACTAGAGGCCTGCATGCTGTCAATGGACATGGCGGGACTTCTATTCACTACAATATAAAATGAGCACCATACTTGGGCATTTGTTTCCCTGAAAAAGAGTAGAGAGCAATTGCCAAGATAAGTGATTATTAATTTGCAGGATTTCTTGCATCTTGCTTGGTGTTCTGTCTTATTGATTTGAATGTCATGGCTTTTCACATGATATATGTTGTCTCTGGATAGTTGTTGCTTTTCTCCCTCTTACATCTCACATCTCCTCTAGGAAACCTAGTCTAACATTTTGGTGCTGTATTTCTGACCACTAGGTGCTGTCATGACTAAAGTAAAACTTTGTAGTCTGGCTTTAGCTGGTTTAAAAGCACTTCTCCTTTTAGTGACTATCAGCTTTACTTTTTTACTGCTCCTGGAGGTTGATATAAATATTGAATTAACCTCTTTTAACATCTGTTTCTTATGCCAATACATCTGAATAAAAATAAACTGTCTGCCACAGGGTTTCTTTTTGCCCTTTCATCTTCATTTTCACTATCAAATACTGCCTGTCACCATCTTAGGTTAGGCATGCTTGCAGCTACTTTGCATTTATGTAATGAAAAATAAATATGTAGGCCATTGTAAACTGTTCTGTATTTCTCTCTTAAATCTAGATCTAATGAACTAAACTTCGATGCTTATATCAGTTGCATTAGTTTTGCCCAATTTTTTCATGCCCAGCTTCAATTTCAAAGTTCATGGTGTAGGAAGGAAATTACCCTGGGGAAGTTTCTTTCAGTTTGTGAGGTAATAGTTGTTCAGTAATTATTATAACTCCTTAACCTGTTTTGAAATCATTTGGTCTCCTACTGCTCACTTGGTGAAAGTAGCTATAAAGTCTTTTTTCAGTAACAATATTTTGAGCTAGTAAGTTTCATGGGTTCAAGAGAGGATTGTGTTAAAGCTTTTATAACAATTAGTGTCACATCCCAAGCTTGTGCATATACATGTATTGGGATTTTGGCATTGTTAATGGCAGTATTTTTCCATGATAGTCATAATTAATGGGTACAAACTAAATTTCCTAGAGAATGAAAGTTGAAACTGCAGCTAAATGGGTTCTATTAAGCCTAAGCAGAACAACATGAAAAAATTCTACAATGCAATTAAGAATTATGACTGCTTGACCGGTTCTAGATGTTTGTTCCTTTTCCAAGCAGAAGCATGCAGAACTTTTGTATTTCCAAAGAAATTTTCATGCACAACTTTAATTTTAATATCAGATTTTTTTCCCAAATATCCATTATAAATATTTATTGTCCATAAGCCTCACATTTTCTAAGGCTTTTAATTTTTTTTCCAAGATATTCCTGAATCAATGTGCTACAGAAATACTTGGTAAATGATGAAAGGGAAGAAAGTTCTCCTAGTTGAAACCTAGTAAGGTTTATCTAATGTTTTCTTGTAGCTACTTAGTAAAAAACTAAATTCTTTCATGGTGGAAGAGTATCTGAAATAGACTTTATGACATTTGTTTTATTTTTAAAATAGCTTTCTCTTTTATGATACAAAAAATGTTCTCCATCATTGCTTGAGTAGAATGATGGTATGATATAATGTAAAATGCAAAAAGACAATATGTAATATGTGATATTATATTAGATGCGCTCCAATGTGTGCATTGTAGCGTTTTAGTCTTTTCAACTGTTAAAATTTGATGTTCACAAGCACATTACTCATTGCAGCTTTTTATTTCATTTTCTAAAAGACAGAGGAGTAAATTCTTAGAGCACAGTGAATGAAAGTAAAGCAAAACATTTGCTCAGATGGTTACTGGTTTTTTGTCGTTACTGGCTGGCCATGAATACAGTAGAATTGCCACCACCTGTAACTTCTGAAGGTATTTACTACTATATTTAACTGTAAGTAGTTATTTACTGCAAATATGTAAATAATCATTTTGCAGAAATGCAGCTAAGTCAGCTTCCACTGGAATTTTGGCATGCCCACAAGACCCCATGTTTCTTCTGGTTACACAATACTTGTAATGATCCACTTAATTACAGATTTTAAAACCTTGACATTTTGTCATAAAATGCAATACTATAAACCAGCTGAGTGTCAGTAGATTAGGCTTACAGGGGGCATATATGGTTTGATTACTTTCCTGCTGTGAAAGTTGTAAAGTTTGAAAGTTTCCGGAATTGCTTTGTAATTTTATCAGCTATTCTTTGAAGCTCTTCACTACCCCTCACTGCCTGTTGCTTGCAAAAATCTGCAGTCTAATGTGCAATGAGCTCATCAGATAAAGACTGACAGATGTCACATTCCTTCCTACTCTGTAATTTAGTGATATATGTGCTTTACATTGTATAAACAGCTATAATTTTATTGTAACACAGACCATTTCATAGAACCACACAATCACAGAATGGTTTGGAAGGGACCTTAAACATCTAGTTCCAAACTCTATCCAGGGGTTATCACTGATGAGTGGAAGAAGGCCAAATTCATACCCTCTTACAAGAAGAGTGCTGAGGAATATACAGGCCCATTAGTTTTATCTAAGTCCCTGGAAAAGTAATAGTGGGTCCTCCTGGAAACTGTTAAAAAACAAATGAAACAGATAATTGGGAAAAACCAGGATGGATTTATCAAGGGCAAATGAAAAAAAAATTCTGTTAGCATGAGCAGAACTGTGGATGTTGTTTACCTGGACTTCAGCAAAGCATCTGCTGTTGTTTCCCACAACCTTCTCCTGGTAAAACTGAGATGATACTGCATAGGTAATCTGCAAGGTGGGTAGGAAATTGACTGTCAGGCTGCACTCAGAGAGTGGGTTTTACTCAGGCTGGCAGCCTGGCTCAAGTGGGTCCCACAGGGTCCCATGCTGTTCAACCTTTTCATAAATGATTTGGATAATGGGATTGGAAGCACCCTCACCAAGTTTGCTGATAACACCACACTGAGAGGTAAGGTGGACGTGAGTATTGGTTTTGCGTGGCCTGGTTTTGGAAGCAGGGAGCTACAGGAATGGCTTCTGTGAGAAGCTGCTGGAAGCTTCCACCATGTCTGGCAAAGCCAATCCTTCATGTCTTTGAAAGATGGATGTGTTGCTGGCCAAGGCTGGGCTAATTAGAAATGCTGATAAATGTCTCTGTGATCACATATTTAAGAAGAAATCAAATAAAAAGCTTAACACAGTTTAATTTCAGCCAGAGAAGACTTGAGTGAGAACACATGAGAGAAAAAGGCTCTGCAGACACCAATGGAGAAGGAGGCGGAGGAGGTGCTCCAGGCACCAGAGCCAAGATTCCTCTGCAGCCGGTGCTGAAGCAGCTGTGCCCCTGCAGCCCACAGGTCCATGGGGGATGCAGATATCCACCTGCAGCCTAGGGGGATGACCTACATGCTGGAGTGGGTGGATGCCTGGAGGAGGCTTTGATCCTGTGGGAGACCCATGGAAAGAGAAGCACTGCTCCCAGACAGGAACAGCCTGTACTTGATGGACTGCACCCCGTGGAAGAATCACCCATGCCATAGCAGTTTGAAGGGGACTGTTGCCTGTGGGAGGGACTCACATTGCAGCAGTTCACAGGCAGCTGCTGCTCATGAGAGTGGACCCATGCTGGAGCTCATGGAGAGCTGTCTTCCATGGGAGAGACTCCACAGTGCAGCAGGGGAGCAACTTCTCTCCCGTAGTAGTGGGAGAAAACACAGGTGATGAACTGACTATAACCCCCATCCATCCCCTGCCTCCTTGCACCACTGGGGTAGGAGGAGCTGGAAAGGGGGGAGTGGGGGGCAGTGTTAAAAAGGTGTTTTGAATCATTATCCTGCTTTGATTTTCTTAGTAATTGATTCACTTCATATTTCTAAGTTGAACCTGTTTTTTTTCTTGATGCTATTTGATGAGTGAACTTTCTCTGTTCTCATCTCTACCCATGAACCCTTCATTAAATTTTCTCTCTGGCTGCAGCGGGGAGTGAATGAGCAGCTTTCATGGGTGCCTGGAATCCAGCCAGCATCAATCCATGACAGTGTCTGAATATACAGCTATCTTAGAGACCTGGACAGGCTGGTAGAGCGGGCTAGAAAGAGCAGCATTAAGTTTAACAAAGACAAGAACCTGGTCCTTCACCTGGGACAAGTAGCCCAGTACTAACTCAGGTCTTTGTGGCTGGGTAGCAGCCTTACTGAAAGGAACCTGGGGGTCCTGGTGAGCAATGAGCTGAGCAGAAGTCAGCAGAGTGCTGATGCAGTGACAAAGGCAAATCAGACCAAAAAGATTCAATCCAAAAGGAGCATTGCTAGTAGAGGAACAGACATGGTCATTCCATTCTACTCAGTGCTTGTTGGGCTAAATATGGAGTTATGTGTGCAGTGCTGGTCCTCACAATCCAAGAAAGACAGGGATAAATCAAGAGGATCCAAAGAAGGGCCATGAAGATGATCAAAAATCTGGAAATCTGCCCTGTGAGGAAAGGCTGAAAAGTTAGACCTTTTCTGACTGGAGAAGAAAAGGCTCCAGGGGGATTCTCTTCACAGTATTCCAGTACTTGAACGGTGGCTACAAAGAGGATGAAGCCATCTCTTTGGAAGGGATGACAAAGGGGCAACAGATATAGTTTGTACAGGAGAGGTTTCATCTTGACATAAAGAAAGAATTTTTTTTTGTAGTGAGAGCAACCATTCACTGGAACAACCTTTCCAGGGACATGGCAGAAAAATTGTTAGGCTTTTTGTTCATTTTGCTTTCTAGAGCGAGTGCCCTGTAGTATAAATAGAAAGATCTTTGGATATGGCTTTACTTTCAATTATGGACATCTCTGCAAGTTTGTAGTCATAAACCCAGCACAGTGAATCTTGCTGGGATAAACAAGGCATATTTCAATATAATTTACTTTAAATAGTTGCAGGAACATCAAAACAGGCTTATGTGTATATATAAAGACTTATCCTGCAAGAAGACACTCTCTTTCACTAGATTAAAAAAAAAAAAAAAAAAGACACCTGGAATCTTAATCCGAAATTAGTCTCATTTCGCTGTAACTGGCCCCATTTTCAAGCCTGAGGTTCAGCAATACTGACTTTTGAAAACCAGTAATAAGGCATTAAGTGGCCCAAGGTTTTATGTCCATGATCAATTACTAAAAAGTTATCACTTTTCATTAATACTAAATCAATTTAATGCTTTAAACTAAAACATGTATTACAAGATAGGTAATCATTCATGTAGAATCTGATTGGGGCATAAGGGTATGTGTTTGGCTTTGAGTAATTCACGTGGGTCAATTCTACCTGCAGTGAAAGCTTAAATGAACTTGGCTGGACCTAAAAGATCTCCCGACAGCACATAAAAGCTGGTGGTAAGAGAGACAAAACAACTTCTGAAACATCAGGGAGAAATAAAGGACTTAGAGTTTGAACATAAGAACACCAGGAATGCATCACACCCAAGATGAATGCAAGACCTTGCATTATTATATTGAGTTTTGTGAACATTCAAATTTTCAGCACAATTTCAAGTCTCTCATTTCTCACAGTGATCTTTAATCCTTACCCTTTCCATGAATGTCTGTAAGAAGATTCCTGGAAAAGAAAATCTTCCTTCTATTTTTCAGTTTCCACTTTGCAACACAGGGGACTTTGAAATATTTATTATTTCCCAGTGGATTTTTTGTCTTTGATTTTTTCCCCTAGATCTCGTATAGACTGCCAGCACAAATAAGAACCTTTGACAGCAACTCTCCCAGGCTACCTGCTGTGTGAATTATTAGATTTTGTTTTAATTGTTATTTTTGTTATTGTTGAGTCTGCTACCTTCCTTTGATTGTTCATAGTTCCTTTATTGTAAAAGCTGGAGAACAACCTATCCAGTCAGCTCATGAAAGTCAGATCCCATATACCATACTTCATATTCTCTTCAATCTGCACTGTAATTAACCTCTTTTTTTAGATGGAAGAGTTCTTAGTTTGCTTAGTAATTTCTTGCACAGGGGCAGAATGATATCTTTGAGCATTCTTGTCTGAAGCTTTTACATATCAGCTGTCTCTTCAAATGCCTTTGTCAATTATATGAGGTATTTTAATCCATGACCTAATGTTGACAATTTTTTTTTTTTAAATTTCTCAGCCGGTGCTGACTGAATGATTCTTTCAAATATTGAAGGACTCTTCCTTCATGACATCATATGATAACATTTTTGGAAATTATTCTTTGAACTCATCAGAGACTACATGAATGAAAATCCAACCCTCTGTCAGTTTTTAAAAGGCTAATGCTTTTAAAAGCATTACCTGCTCCAGATCCTGCCCACCTCATCAACTGTAGTCTTGCTTAAAACATTATCCTACAGTGATTTAAATTGGACATAATTCATTGAATTAAATGTATTGTGATAAGTCTACTGATTTAAAACGGGACAATGATCTGAGCTTTTGTGCATAATATATACCACAAATTCAATATTTTAAAAGATACAGCAAAAATGTAATATTGATACATTTACATTTGTCATTTTTAGCTATGTAAAACAGTCAGTGCTTGAGTAATTGTTGCACTATTGTATTCTGAGTTTTAATTGTGTGAATGTTCTTAATCTCAAGATTATGACTAGCTCATTTAAACTCTTTCCTCATAATGGTAATTTAATGTCTGTGTTACATTGAAAATACCCAGTATGAATGAATTAGTGAATATTAAAAATGTAATCAATTACTGAAGTAGGAAAACTTTACCTTTAATAGAGAATAATTCTTACATAGCAAAATACAGTATGTGGAAAGGGTAACTGAACACTGGAGTACAGGGGAAAAGTTTTATTAAAGCCATTAAAGTTCCATCTCCTCATACTGCAGTGAAAAGAATCAAAAACACAACCTCCTTTTGTCTAGGAAAAAAAAGAAAAAAAGACTGAAAAGCATGCTTGGATCTATGGAATGGAGAGCTGATGGACAGGTAAAAGAGGAGTTGGAAGCTAAAAGAAAAGAATATATTAAGTATCAAGAGACTGCAGGGGAGAATGTGAAGGACATACTGAAAAGAAAATGTTCCTGCACCATATCACTTTGTGATAGTAACAAAAGTAAATATATGGCTTTTAAGAATGAACAGGTCATATAAAATATTAGTTTGTTTTTGCTTATATATTTGAAGGATGCAATTATGTATTTCTATTTCCTGAGTTCTCCTAGATTTGCCTGCCTGTCTGAAAAAGAAGTAGTCATTCTATAACCCAGAATGGCACACAACAAGTCACATAATGTTAGGAATTTGTCATTTCAAATCACTAAAAGAAGGTATGGAAAGAGTTTTAGAAATCACCCTGTGTCTGAATGAGAGGGAAAAGGAAGGAACGTGGTCAATTTACAGCTGAGAGGTTTTTCACTGTCTTCTTTCTGGAAGGTTGCTCTTCTGTTTTTGTAGCATGCTGAGGACCTCATTTCTTTCTATACCTCATTATTACCATCTTTTTTTAAAATCTATGTCTTATTTACCAGGTATGGAAAATCAGTTTTAAATGCTTTAATGTCTGAAAAATAAAGCATATAAATTTTATTACACCCATGAAGGCAAGCACGTGTAAGCATATCTTTCGTAAATGGCACAAATAAGCTGATTGACAAGGTTGTCTGAGGGACCAATGTCACTTGTGCTAGAGTATTCATTCTGAGGAGAACTAAAGGGGGAAGTTTAGCATTTGCACCAGTTTCTATAAAAAAAAGCAAGATCCCTTTTTTCTCATAACTAATTTTTGTTTAGTTTCATGACAGTGTCTCTTTTTCTTACCATGAGTTCATAAATGCTATACACTATGCAACCAAGAATGGGACAGGTCCTATTGAAACCTGTCAGAAAGCTTGTTTCTTTTCATTTGCCCAAGCATTATTCTGGAGTCAGAACAGTCATTGAAGCCATTGCTATTGTGCCAGAATGAATCTGAATAAACTGATGAGATTTAACTGAAGGTTTTTTAAGGCAGTAAGTCCATTAGTCTAACACAAATCTGCAGAGAGATTTGCAGATTCATCTTTCTTTGAATTAAAGGAAGAAAGGAAGCAGAGAAAAGAGAAAGTTATATAGCTAAAATTAGATATGATGACAGATAGCAAATCTCTAACCTTTATCAAATAGTTTAAACCTCTTTTATGATAGTATTTAGGTTTTAAAGAGAACTCTCTGCCTTAGGAGCAAAATTATAAATGCATTGTGTGGGAGGATTATGTTGGAAGTCTGGCATCTACTTGATAACCTCATGAAATTCTGCCAGATCTGTCCCATTCAATACTGACCTGGTATGAGACAACTATAGTTTCATTTTCAGGAATGGATTCTAGGGACTTAGTCTATGCAGAATTAAAAACTTTTTAAAAATTTTATTCTTTCCCTTATTTCCCTCCACTTTTGCAGTTAAAAGCAAGGAAAATGGCACATATGTCCTCACTTTACACATTTTCAAAACTCTACAATTATTCAACCAGTTGAAGTCTGCAGTATGATTTCTTCTTCAGAAGAAATAGTCACATTTCACAATAGTCACAGAAATGTCAAATTTCTGCAAAACCTTTTTTTGATAAGCTGTTCTGGAACAATAAGTGGGAAAAAAAGAAAATCCCAAGAAAGATAAACGTAAAGAAAAAAACCCAAAACAAGTGAAACTTTTGTTTATTGTGGCAAAAACTGTTTTTATGTCAAGTCACAGTAGATGGTGCTGATGGGCCAGAAGGCATAAATTCATTCCTTTGGGTCATACTCTGATGAGGCTGTTTTATAGAAATATATATAAATAAGCACTATTTGGAATAAGTAACAATCAACACTATTTGCTATTCACACATTGACATCCCCTGGATTTTAATTGATTTAGCTGGTATTAATGAAGACGTCCTACTACTCATCCTTCCCTAAGAGATAGTTTTTTACTAGAGGAAGGCATCAGTGGGAAAATTATTTTTATTACTTACAGTAATAAATGAAAACAGGGAAAGATTTTTTTATATATGGAAGGAACTGTATGTAGTTTGATGAGAAAACTGAAAAGCATATTGATAGTAGCATTAACTCTGCTGGTGCTGTGTTCTTACTGCTGTTCTTTGCATTATGCAGCTGATTTGGTTTGACAGAAAGGGATCTCTCCCGTGTTTGCTGTGCCATAAAAATGCTGAAAACATCCTGCTGACCTAGCCAGTTGGTAACAGCATTACTGGATAACTGCTTGGTCCCATCGTATTAATTGCATCTTCTATCCTGAGATGATGACTAGGGAAAAACCTCCTTGAAATCAAGTTACTTTGGCTGCAGACTTATATTTGCAGCTGAGTGAAACTGAGTGAAACATTCAACCTAAAGGCAAAACCTACCTTCTGCAACACACAACAAAAGTAAAAAAATAGTAACATATGCAGGAGCAACTATGAATACCTACACAGAATTTATGCTGGCAGAAACTACTTCACTTTCTAAGTAAAATAGATGAATATAAGAAGCTACTGCACAAGTGTTTTTTTAAAAAAATAATGATTGTCATAGCTGTTATTGTTTTATCTCATGGGGTTACTCCAAATAAGAAATTTAAGAAGCAGAAATTGATTAGCTGAGTGAAATTACTCTGCTCGATTTTATTTCTTTGTTAGATCAAAAATTAAATGCCTTTTCTGACTGAGACCCATTATAAGTAGAGACCCAAGATAACAGCTAGATATTATGAGTAATGTTTTCTTTATCTTTTTTCTAGAGCTAACCAAAGCCGAACTCCTGACCAATTCATCACAAGGATTAAAATTCCTCTTAACTTGCAGAAAAGAGTGCTCTAATTATGGAGATAAACTGTACTCTAGCATGGGTCTTTCACCTGTGCAACTTCTTGCACTGTTCATGAACTCTGACAAGTAATTGGTTTTACCTTGACAGGATTTGAAATGTAAAAAAACCCTCTTTTTTTATGTTACCAGTCAAGTTGTGATAGAAATGTGAAGGTTTTATTTCATGTCACATTCGTTTGTTACTTCAGCTTGCTTTTTTTTTTTGTTTTTCCGTTCCTTTTCCCCTTGAAGGAAGCAATGTGTAAGCAGGTCCACTAGAGTGGGTCTCTGGAGATCAGTCCCCCACCATTTTTGAGACTTTCGATGTCTAAGATTCTTAACTCCCAGCCTCACTCCCAACCTTTCTGCACTTTTTCCTTGCTGGCTGTTATATTGCTAAGTCATTCAGTTCAGGAATTTGAAATCTATGAATGCAAAGTACTAAAAAACTCCATGATAATAGTAAAATCCAGTACTCTGTAAGACCCACTGCTATTGCTTCAGTAAGACAAATCCATGAGTTAAGTCCATGCACATTTGCAGCAGTGCTTTAACTATTAAAGACAATAAAGCTGAAACAAGGTCGTATATTATATGAAGTAATACTTCCTCTACACTTGCCTTCTGAGAGTGATAAAAGCTATTAACTTTGTGTGTGAATGTCATTTAAATTTTGCATTCCTTTTTTTTTCTCCCCAGTGATCAACAGTAAATTAAACCACTCCTTGGCTTGTTTTTACAGATGAAGAGAGAATTGAAAGCGGTGCATGAGGGAGCTTTTTATTCCTTAAGACCTCACAAAAGCCAATTTCAGTGAATGAACCTCCTAAAAGAACAGTAACAGAACATTAAAATGTATTCCTCTATGACTCTATCTGTATTTTCTTAATCTGATTTTATGAGGATATTATTATGTTTGTACATGTATGACAATAAATGGGTTCAAAATTACACAGATTCTGCTCTCTCTTCTCAGCTAGTTGTATTATTTTTAAATTAATTAAATACAGTGGCAGGCCACTAAGCCTGTCTATGATATTGTGTCTTTGTCAGCAATTTACTTATGTCTTTCCCATTTAATTAAATGGGAAACAATGAGTGGCTGATGCACTGCTATGCATGGTATGTAGGACAAATCACACCTGCCACTGTGTATAAAATCTGCTTAATGCACATGATGAAGGCACACATGCACACAGCATATTGTGCATGTGTGTAGATATTGTAAAGAGTTAATTCCTTGCCAAGGTATTTGCAGCTCTTCTTTCTTTTTGAACACACTAGCCCTTATCTTGCATTTTCTTCAGTTTATTTACAGAATTTTTAGTCTGCTTGCTCTGGCTTAAGAATCTCCTGAGCAAGCAGACTGAAAATTCAGTAAACAAGCTGAAGAAAACTTGAGATAAAGTGCAAAATATCTAGAAGAAACAAGAACTGTACAGTTCAGAAGACTGAACCTAACTTTCAACATTGTGGATTTTACACAGTGCACAAAATATTTTTTCCTTATAATGCATACAAGTTCTACCACTCAGCTATTCTCTTAAGATGTATTTTAAATACTAACAATCCTAAAATGCTGGTATCTGCAAAGATTTGACCTCCCCACTGAACATCACTCACCATCTGCTTTACATCTTCACTTTATATATCCTATTGTCTACAATTAAGCTTACAGCTGTAAGCTACAATGCTTTTCTATTTCCATTGCATCTCAGGGTCTGAATCTCAGTTTATTTTTGGCCTGAAAAACAAATGAAGGGGTAGCATAGTGCATTGGTATTTTCTGATTCAGTCTTCAATTTCAGTTTTCTTTTCCCTTCTCTACATGAAGAGAAGCAAAAGATTTTTTTTCTCCCTTTTGCTTCAACACCTTCCCATACCCTCACTAAAAAACTCAGGTAAGTGATAGCTCCCACATCTCCTTTTCAAAAAATGCCACTGAAATTAACAGTGCTGAAAATCCTCCCTAACTGCCATTAATGTGTTCTGCAGATGCAAGCAACTAACAATGAAACGGTTACTTCTGTGTGCAGATTCCTATACGCATCCTCAAGTCCAGCCTTGGCCAAGACCTGAAATGGCTTCTGAATAATGCATTTTTCTCCCAGGGAATACCATTCTATTTTAGAACAGAAGCCACGTGAACTTATCACATTGCCCCTTCCTTCACAATTCTTTTGCTGCTTGACATGTCCCCTAGGCAGATTGTGTGAGACAGACCTTTCCTCTCTAAGATTCTGCCATTTTTGGCAGCCTTCTGACATACACTCTATTCATTGCCTGCATTTACTGGATCTCAGCTGAACTATTCTCAACTGCCCATATTTTGCTGTTACATTCCTCATCCTGCTATCACCCAGCTCTGTAACTCTATCTTGTGTAACAAAATATTCTCACTTGTGAAAAAGAGCGGTATGGAAAAGAGCATAAACAGACTTCCCCTTAAATCTTTACATAACTCACTTGTGTAAGAGCCTGGGGGGAGGTAAGAGGTGCAAACACATGCCCTGTGGGCGATATTCCAGCCTCCAGGCTGGAATTATGACAAGGACATTTAGACAGCCTGCTTGACAGACTGGTTCAACAAGTCTCTTTAAATGCAAGTAAAGCTTTTGAATCATCCTACAAGATTTTCTCTTTCTCCAGATCACCCTCTATATTTAAATATTTATTACTGGTCTCGCTGTTCTGCTTTCCTTTCCGAGGTCTTTTTTGAGCATCCTGTCCTTTATCACAGAAAGTGAACATGTGCACCAAGCCTTGTGTAGACCTTCTGGACAGGTCTTGTACTTCCAACTAAAAGAAATAGTCTTCATATTTAACAAGTTGTGCACATTTTGGTACAATTTTTATCTCTAGTGTTGAAATTGTGGAACTTATTATGCTGGGATATTGTGAATGTCAAAAGGAAATTATATTAGAAAAAAGTTTAGACAGGTTTAGGGAGGATAGTAGCTAGCAAACAAGGCAGAGGCACAGTTTCCAGTTTAGAAAGTCCTAAAACTATTGAACAATTGCAAAAGCCAAGTTGTTCCAAGGGACAGTTCGTTCTGAGCTTTCTGCTGTTTCTTTTTTCACTTGATAGCTTAATAGAAAATTTTGCAATATTTTGCATGATTAAGTATTTACTTAAGACTTGTCCAACAAGGAAAGCATGAAATTCAATTTTTAAAGATGACATTTTAGTGTGAGCTTTAATAAATTTAAGACATATTTCATGGATTTACTGTAAAAATTACCAGTAACACTTATTTTAAACATAGGAGCTTTTATTAAACATAGTTTAATAAAAATTAAAACAGAATTGGCTGTACAGTATTCATAGATGCAGATATATATTTTTGGGTCTGTAAAGGCTACATAAATGGATGCATCATGTATAAAAAATGAGACTTGTTTTCCCATTACTCATTATAAGGCAGTGTTGTCTAATGGGAATAAACTAGGTTAGTAAACTGCTTCTTCAGCAAATTACCTTCACAGTTGATTCCAGCTGCAACAAAAAGATAAATCATATACAACATTTCCAGATAGCCAAATTACAAGCAATTTAGATTTTTCTCCTTAGAATTGTATATCGCATTTGTAGGATCTTTCTTCCAGTTCACCGTCTTCTGTTGTAACTCCTTCTGGCAAAAGTTATTGCAACCTTAGTGCCTTGCTAGCAAAAATTACACAGAGGACATTTCTCCTCTAGAAAATGAGTTAGTGTTTTGACCTTTTTTTATTTATCTACGTCTTTTTTTAAAATGTTTTCAGTACGGTCACCTAATTAAACCCAGAGATCATGACCTGTATGATTACTTGTATTTTCAAAGCAGTAGGAGAAAAATTCAAGCTGAACTTATTATCTGTATAATATGTATAAAAATCTGCATACTAGGAAAACTTATTGGACATACTGTTTTAAAATATTTTGAGAATAAGGTCATAATTAATGAAAACTTTCAAACCACAGGCACTTCATAATACAGTGTATTAAAGTCACCTCATTCCTACTGAGGAAGTTTTATTAATTGTAGGCTAATAAATGTACTTTTGAGACACAATGCTAAGTACTTTTGAGACACTTATGTAATTGAAGGATAATATATGTGAAAATTAGATGACTATGTGCATCACCACTACCTCCACAAGCTTGGTTTATGCACTTAGACACAGAAAGTGATGACATGGAACTCCTTTCCCTCCTTAAAACTTATATGACTCAGGTTAAATTAATCTCAATAAATGCTGTCCAAATCACTCTCCAAAACAGGGTTGCCATCACGAGTACTGGGAAAATTCCCTCGGCTGGGAACAGTCCTCAGTCCATGCTGTTCCCTGAGCATTTCACTGGTATTTTTTGGAAGATTGCTATTTGTCCATACATACATTTGTCCATACAGTAAGTAAAGCTTGTGTCCAAGTCCTGATCAGTTTGCTAATTCAACTGTAGTCTAAGAAAGCTCCAGAGACCTATCTTTTGGACATAAAATGAAGTTGTAAGATTAGAAGTCTTCTATTCTGAGTGTTTGGTATTCCTGGCGGACAAGGAATCCTGAGTTCTGGACCACTTGTGCAATTTATTTACTGATTCTTAATGCAGAAGGATAAATAAGCCATCCCCAAAAGAACAATAGAGTCTTGTTTCCAATAGAATCTTGTTTACCCTTCCTGTCTGAGAACAGCTTTATGTCTGGCAATATTCAATTTTCTCTTACACATCTGCTGACTGCTTGGCTTATATACCCTTATGCAGACTTTCTGCTTCAGATATCCTTATACATCCTTTCTATCTGGTGATCCAGTCTTGGCTATACAGATTGAGAAAGATCTCTCTGTAATGTGAGTTGCTGCTGTTCAAATAGGCCATGATTTTGTGGACAGAACATCTTTCCTGAGGTATTTGAGTTGATATTTTGAGACCCCTCTGAAACTGATGGGGGACTAGAATAGACATTATTTATATCCTGGAGGATCACCTAAAGATACAATGAAATAAGTGAAAAAATAAAAATTAATTTTAAAAAAAGGATTCTTGCTGTCATCAAGATTGGTTTGTAAATAATGGAGTCCAATATTGGACTGCGAATCTTAGCTTCATTTAGTTTTAAGCACAGACAAAGGCAGGATATCATCCATTCCCTTTTCTTCTGCAGATAGTGAGGTTTGGCTTAGATATCCTCCAAACTACTATATAATTGTTTAGACTGTCTAAACATGGGCCATTCTTCCCATTCAAGTGATTTAGGGATTTAGAGGGCAATTTAGATCACCAAAACCTCCTGTAGGGTGTTGTATAACATTAGTCATGGGAATATTTAGACCCTTTGCTAAATATTAAAGCCATGCTCATATTTAAACAATTCAATTCTCTTTAAGACTGTGCACAGCATTATTAAAATCTACTCGTCTTCTTAATTCCCTCAGGCCTGAGTTATCCCTTTATATGGAGCTACTGCACACTGGAAACAGCTGCTGTCAGCAAAACCAGCCTATCTAAAAACCTACAAAGCTTCACAAGCCTTAACAGCTTAACAAACCACTACAGAACAGAGGTGTGAAGTTTACTGAAGTCCAATTGATTAAAGTCACATGCCAGTCTTAGCTGGGAAGAAAAGAGGTATTTATAAATATTTGGAAAAGTCTTTCAAACAGAGTTGGCAAGTACAGCTTCCTTGAAGATTTCTCAGTCTTTGTTGTATTGGGATAGATCTGTAAGTAATTTAAGATAGTAGAGATCCATCATTTTCAAAAGTACATCTGGGCTTACAGGAGCTGAGTCTCTCACCCTGCAAATGTTAGAGCACAGCAGGGGCTTATTTCATATCCATAAAATACCCTGCTGTGAAGTTAAAATTATTGCCGAACAATCATGCATATTTTTTTTTAAAGAGCGGTATCAACAATTTGGCTCGTGACTACAAATTTATCAGAAATAAATTCAGGAAAATATCAGGAAAAACTGACCAGTTGGAGAAGATATTTTGATTTAAGTAGAGCACTTGTCCTTTCTGGAAATTTGAAATAGCACAAGTCCAGATAAAATTAATAGCAACCATAGACTATGATGCAGCATAGTACAGTTTTTCAAAACTCCCAGGTAACTAGAGAAATTCTCTGTTGAAATGCAAGGTTTTCTTTAATTTCAACCACTGTGGAATCAGAAGTTGCCTTTATATATTTGCATTAAGAGTTGCCATGGTGTCCTGGTTCAGGGTAAATTTGGGAGGAAACTTCCAAAAGGGTCCCTCTAGAAATCAAATTCAAGCAGCCCCTCCCCTTACTGGTTCAGGAAAAGATTTCCTTGGAGAAAAGTGGAAAAAAATCTTTTATTTAACAAGCAAAGTATCCACAAGCATAAAAATTGAATAATATTAAACAATAAAACCTCTCACTGTTCTGAAGAGACAGCAAATTCAGAAAGTCCTTGCCGTGAGGTGTAGCTTGGTTCACTCAGTCTCTTATCAGTCCCTCCTGCACTGGAATGCTGCATCCCAGGCCCTGGTGGGCCACAGGCGTGAGCTCCTGGTGTTTGTCTGGGTTTTCAGTCCAGAGCAGGGCTGATCAGTTCCAAGAAAAAGAAAAGCCACAGTCCAGGGAATTTCTCTGCCTCAGCTAGTCAAAAAAAACCCCAAAACCAAAGGAGAGCTCTCTCCCGCTCCCCATATTGCAGTTAACAGAGTCTGGAGAAGGGTGGGGAGGAGCAAGGGCAGTTTGTACAAACAAACTGCACGCTGCTTCTTCCCCACTTCGCTCTTGGAACCAGTCTTAAAGGTGCAAAACTTAATATCCAGCATAAGCAGAACAGACTCCTCTTCAATCAATATGTGGGGCTTTTTAAAAATAAAAGTAGTTATGACTGCTGAGCATTGCATTGAGTAACACCCTGTCTCTATGAAAGAAGTGAAGGTATTTAGCATTCATGTCATGCTGGACCCCCTGGATTAGAACGAAGGACCCGGGGGACTTCCTTTGCTGACAGAGGGTGATTTTGGGCATAGGCTAAAGCTGATGTTTAGAGATCATGGGAACTAGAGGGCTGCTCAGAGCAGCACCTAGAGAGGCTTCTGTGTCTCTGAGGTAAACAGCACAGTGGAGAAGGCTTTCCTGATGATATTCTTGGACATCTACAGTCTGTTAAGTTCCCATAGAGACAAAACGTGGGTGGTCTGGATCCTGCCATAGAATTGTTAGCAAAGAAATTATTCTAAAAGAATGAGTTACATAGAGTGAGAGCTACCTTGTTTGTCTAAAATTTAAAAATCTATGATTTGAACAAATTGTCATTTTATCTTCCAAAGAACACATTACCTCTGCTGTGTGGAATACCCATATGATCTGCACTGTCAGATTCTATTATTATTGTGACAGATACTGTAGCATATAAATTTTAAACTAATGAAAAAAATGTCATCTACCTTTTGGAGCTAAATGTTCAAAGTGCATCAGCTATTCAATTTGATAGATCATTCTTCAGACAGTTTGAGAAGAATTGCATATTAAAAATACAGTGAATGGGAGAAGCCCTCACTTATATCCAGCTTCACATTTCTTAAACTAATTCTGGAGAACTCATGAGGGGTCTACTTCTAAAAACGTTTCTTTACTCAAAATGGCTGGGAAAAAAAAGGTAAATAAAATATTTCTCTATTAAGATAAATTTGATTTGAATAAAAAAATAAAACAGGATATTAAAACTTACTAATGCTGATTTTCTGTTTATTATGGTCTCCTGGAAATAGCTAAAAGGGGAAGGAATAGCTTCAGTTTATTGCTTTCGTATTATTCTGTAGCTGAATGGTATCAACATTTATGATTCCCTAATAAAAGAACACACACTTGGGTTTTATAGGCTAGAGCAGTTGATAAATTCCATTAGATGTTTTAATGCAGACAACTTTTCTTATGGGGAAAAAAAACTAAAAACCTTTTCAGGTTTCAGATACAACAAAATTTTGGATGTTTTTAAAACTAGAGAGAAAATGAAAAGCTTGAAAGCTGAAACCCTTAGATAATTTCAGTTTAAAGACACTTGAAGACAAGGGCAAATATGAATCTAAATATGAAATTTCCTAGACTGTTTTGTTTGCATGTTCGCTGGCATTTTCATGTTAGCATTAGTGTTAACATTTTCTTATGTTTAAAATGCTTCATTTCACCAATTAAATCATTGCTTAATATATCAACAGGTGCCCATTATTGATGAGAGCAAAAACACGACACTTCTGTTCATGTATTTGTGTGACTTGTTACTCTCATCTTTCCGCTTTCTGTTACATACTTTTGGAAACCTTAAAGTTTTTAGCAAACCATAGAGGATATAAACCAGCACATAAATAGTTATTCTTAAAGGCACTAATACTCAGTTTGAAATTACTTAAGATATAATTTAAACAAATGTGATATGATTTTTATTGTATTTTTTACAGGGACTCAGAAACGTAGTAGCTATTTAGCCCCTTCCTCCCTTTCTGAAAGTCAAAATTTGAGAAATCCACCATTACAGTTGGCTTCCAGATATTTTCCATTAACTTACTGGGAAAACTTCCTTTACTAACTGGAAAAAGCAGGAAAGAGAAACACTTCCTCAGAAGTTAACAATCCACACTTAGAACAACCTGTAAGGCTCATCCTGTCAGTGGAAGTTTGGTTGTTTTTTCCAATGTGTTTCATTTCTATGTTCTCAGTAGATACAAGGGCTTTTCTTCCCATTCGTGTGTGTATTTTTGGTGCCTCAAGAGCTAATGCACAGAGAGGAAATTGTAACCTTTCAGGACTTACTCAGGTAAAACAATGGGAACAGGAAACTTGTCACATCCATACTCAGCTTCCTTCCAAACAAAGCCCTTGTACTGCTTTGGCAGCTAATGCTGAATAATAAATCAAGTTATAGGAGATAAGCTGAAGAAAGGAAAACAACAGATTTTTCACTCTAAAAGGGAAGACATTTTAATGTGAAGAAACTTGTCATTCTGAAAAATCCATGACATTTTAAAAATCATCCCTTCGTTCTGATTAAATATGGGAATGATCTTTACACAAAGCAAACTTTTCACAGTTCTGAGCTTGATTTTTTTTTTTTATTTATCTCCTGCAGTTTCAAACAATTTCAGAGGATGTAAACCACATGTGGTTTGCCATTGATCTTTACCATAAATCAGAAAAATGATGAAAATTGTGGAAAAAGGTCAGTGAACTTTATCCCACTTCCCCTTCACTTATATCTTCTGTTATTTAAAATAAATTGTATTATTTTGTGCTACAATAACTTCTTGTTTTGGGGGGACAACAAGTAATATCTGGGATGTTATTTACTTTGATTCCATAATAGAGTTTTGTTCATTTTCTGGTATGAAAAAGCCTCAGAGAAACACAGCAGGAACTCTAACATCAGATATTAAAACTGTTTTATTTTTTTGGGAGAGCAATAACAGGCATTATTTATTTGATTTCAGCTTCATTGCATAAGTAAGTAGTAGTTATCCCTTGCATTTAGTGGAATGAAAAAGAGCTAGTTTTGCTAGGATTACACTTATTACATTGATAAATGCAATGTAATAAGTGAAGTAGTTTTCTTTGTTTTGTCCAAAGAAGTATTATAGAACAGGCTGAAGTACAGACACTGGGAAAAGAGGAAAAGGTAGAGCCTTCTCCCTTACTCAAAGTTGCATCAGGTTTTTGTTTGGGACTTCATCCACCACTCATCATTTTTTAAAATTTTTTGTCCACCAAAGACCAAATCTGAGCATATTTTTTTCTTTTTTGGAAAAATAAGAAGTGCCCAATACTTAGGAATACACTGCATAAAAAAATCTTCAGAAGAATATGTTTGACTTCTCCATAAATAATTTTACTGCATGAAACCAGAGCTTCTTATATTTGGTCTTATTCATTTTGATGTGCTGTGATTTTCCTGCCTCATGCTGTAGGTCATGCTGTGGGATTAGTAATACAGCCATTCTGCTACTGACTAGTAACTGACAGAAGCTGTTTTTATAACCTTTTTTGAAGATTACCACATCTATATTTTTATTTCTGTTTTCCAGATTATCCTGACTTTTCAAAATACTTGCAAGCTCCTTATCAGTAGAGTTTCAAGACTCGTAGTAGGGAATAAGTTCATTTTTTTAGCTAGAACACTATCAGTTCAGGAAAAAGTCGCTTAAAAACACGAGCAAAAGAGTCTCAATAGATTTAATTGTAACCTTGAAAGAAAAAGGAATGTTATCTCAAATGATCAAGCCTAATTATTCAGGACTTTAGAGATCATTATCAAAACTTCAGAGTCAAGTTAGATGTACTAGATAAGCCTGACTGCTGGATGGACTTCAGAAGTTCCTTGAGAGCAAGGTGCTTTGGCAGGCTGACCTTCTGAAACACACATGTACCTGTGCACTCACCCAGCTGTGTGCTTGTGAAATGTTTTGTACAGCAATAACATCCAAGTCTATTTTTTTCCTAAATCAGAGCATTGGACTTCACAGGCGAGAGTTTTCTTTATACTTTAACGAAACAAGTATACAAAAAATTGTAGATGATTTTATCTTCATGTGCACGAACAGCTTAGAGTAAGTATTATTATGCATGTGCCTACAGATGAACCATCCTATTTACCTTTGCAGGATGGAGAGAGCAGCATTGTACCTGGGTTTAATGTTGCTGCCAAAAAGCCAGTTAAACAGATTATTAAGAACAGTAGAAGCAGCTTAAATTCTCTATCTAGATTAAAAAAAAAAACCACAGCAGCAGTGGGCTTACAAATGATGAATCCGTTTAGTAAGGAAAAAAGCACTTTCTGTACTTTTTCAGTTTGTAGTATGAAGGTGTACTCTGAAGTGTGAGTTTGTAGGTTTTTCCTGGATTTTAAAATGTATTTTAAGTTGTGTAACAATCCAATTAGTGAACGATTCCTCTGCCAAAACTAAGTGCAGACAGACTATGTGCCACAGTCAATAATAAGGACTTTATTTAACAATGAGTGTGAGGTAGACTGATAGAAAGAAATAGAAAAGGGGGCTAGGGAGAAAGACCAAGCAGAAGAACAGCTGTGTGTGCAGCAGTGTCCTTGGTCCTTCTTTGCCCTGGATTTCTTGGTGGTGGGAGTCCCAGAGCCATTCTTCTGTGGGTACCACCTTCATACAGTCCAGGTTTTGGTACCCATGGGGTGGTCAGAGATGTTGTTCCCATAACTTGGGATGATATATGATATCATAGGAAGCAACATACATATATCATATGCATTGTCCATTCATATGGACAATGCATATGATATATGTATGTTGCTTCCTTTCCCACAGTTTATCACAGTGGGAATTTTTTTCTGGATGCACTAAGCAGGATGTGCTAATCAAATTGCCTCTGCCAGGCCTGAAATTAGCACCTTTCTGTTGCAAATGCCTCCCTTCTGTGCTTATCTCAAATACCTGCTGTGGTGGCTTATCTTATGACAGGATTCTTCTGTGGCCTTGACAGTGTTTGAGACAGGCAACTGGGCTCTTTACGTTGTGAGAAATATATTTGATGGTGTTTACGTATTTAGAATTAAATATTTAATATTTAGTGGTTTAGTAGATGGTTCAGTAACTTTATAATTTAAGATTGACTTTAAATTAAATTGTTTCTTTTTTCCTACTCCTGAACACTGTTATTTTAATTTTTAATTTTATTATTAAATTTGCTACAATTTGACATGAATATGATATATTAAACATAACAACATAAAGGCTTATGGAAATTATTTTTTTACATGGACTCCTTATAGCACCGTATTCTACTGTATTCTAACAAATAAACAACATGTTCTCAATATACACCATTATAAGCCCTAGAGCCACTTTAAAAGAAAAGCACAACACAACAGAGAGAATTTCAAAGGATATCTAGTCTGATTATTGTTTGATACTATCCATGAAATGCACTAATACATTTTAACTGGACTTAAACATAAAAGGAAAGTTAAATTTCTGAAGGTTCATTTCCATTCTTTCTTTTAAGATAGTAGGTAAATCAGAAAGGAGATGGACTCCTCATGCAGTAAGGGAAATTCAGATTGGAAGGGGCAATTTACTGCATTAGCAGCTCTTACATCACTATTTCTCTGACTTGAACAACTTCATTTGAATACTCAGTAAGGGCAGGATGGGGTTTGAGGAAAATCTTGATAGACAGTGAATGTTTTCTAATAATTTTTTTTCCAGCTTCTGTTGAAATAATTTGAAACTAATTTATTTTTTGTCCTCCATCATTTTCTTGTTTGAAATATTTCATCACAAATTTTCAGATTAAATGATCCCTTATCAGCCACAATACAAGTCAATACTAGTGATTTTTACTCTATTTTTACTTTCTGATTTTTACTTCTCTTTTATAAATAGAAAAAAAAATCATAAACATATAATAAGCAAATAGATTGTGTAGAAAAGAGAAGAGATGAAAGGATGCATGAAGTCCTCAAATCAAATAGTTTCAGGTTACCCTATGAAGATCCATTATCAGCTATCTGCAGTGTGGGAAGGATGACTTATGAAGCTCACAGGTGCTGGCTTCTGTATTTTGTTTGCCTTGAGATGTGTATGTCTCAGCAGGTAGCTATTCACACACATTCTGTCATGCAGTGAGGTGGTAAGGGTCATGGCAGGAAAAATTCTAACAGATTCATTAAAAATCATGTTCATATTAATCTAAAACTCAGATACATTGCAAATAATGAATGAGCTCTGCCAGATACTCCAAATGAATAATGGCAAAATCTATGCAATAAATAATTCAGTTATGTGTGTCTTCTATTTTACAGAAACTTCTATAGTGCTATGAGAAACATTTTTCTTGAAAAAAGAACAAACTTTTGGGAGTGAGGTAAATCTCTCTCTCTCCAGCTCTAATGATAAGTTTCTTTTTAAGAACTATGACACAGAATAGAGCTTCCACTGTATCTTTCAGAATTGTTTACTTGATCACAAAATGAGAAGCAAAGTTGAGTGCATAGATGTGTTGCTGGGTCCTTTAACTCCTATTCTCAGTAATAGTTCTGCAGAACTAAGATATATGCTTGTCATTAAACATATAATCTAAGGCATATATATTCCAAAAAGGAAATCCTCTCGTTATTGTTTACTTTTAAAAATGGGAGATATGTAACAGCTGTGAGCTAAATACCTCCTTTGCTTTCACATCTCTGAGTTTCTAAGAAAAACAATAATGTTAATGGAAGGCAGAGCATTTAATTTCAAATTTAAAGGCTTTTGTTGATAATGTTATTTAAACCTAGGAAGGTTATACCTAATTATAGATATGGCAGTGTTTTTGACAGTTCAACCTCTTTAATGTATTATCTTTCCTCATTTAAATATAAGAAGTAGGAATAATAAAAAACCAAATCTACACATTTAACAAGCTTCTTTTTATACACTTAATAACTATCTTTGAAGAAGAATACACTCCACACTGAGTTTTAAAAAACTGACAATATTTATTAAGCCACAAAAGAGCTTATGTAGCTTTGTGATTATGGACAGGAAAGAATTTTAAAAAAGGCAAAGTTAGCAAAAAAAAAGCTTTAAAGTAAGCAGAAATTACATGTCAGTCATAGACATTAAAGCTGGCTGTTTTTAAACTCCTACTGCTAAGCCCTGGGCATGAAACAAGAAAATGATGAGGTAGGCTGAATGAAATACGCACAAATGCTAATGTTTAGAACCTTACCTAAAGTTAAAAATACAAATGCTTGCTTTAAGGAAAAGGTTTCAAATAAAATAAAAGAATCCATCACATGAGTCTGTATGAATACAAATATGCTGAAATCCACACATACGGAATATCCTTTTCTGTTGTGAAATCTTCCTACTGTATGCTCTAAAGAATACTGGAGTTTACTGTTAAAGGAATGCAGAAATAAGGATTTTTACTGAATAAAACCACATGATTTTATTGGGAGAGGGAGGAACCTGGCAGTTTTCAAGTGGAGTAAGACTGTTATCATTGCATACAATACAATCAGCACCAATTAATTTATTTCCTGGTTTTTTGAATGCTTGCTGTAGTAAATTGCAGCATTTGCTGAAGAATTATGCAGAAGAATATGGACTGAGAATGTTTCTTAGAATAATTGTCAGATGTTGCAAAATTAAGTATTTGATTTAGGAAACCACATCTTATTTCTTATCTATGGCATTAGACATATTTCCATGTGCCTATTATAAATGCACACTTACATGAGTGTGTATTGCATTGACAAAAATCAGCTTTGTTTCTACTGTGTTCATCTGCAAAATAAAGCAACATTGTAAAAATTAAAAAAATAGATATCGATCATAATAAAACCCCAAACCACAAAACATTTCAAGTTAGAACATTACTACTTCTCTTTCCTGGCCCAGAGTTATATTGTAAACATTCTTAGGCTTCAAGAAAGGAGCATGAGAAAGCAGTGGAAAGGGCAAGGATTCCCCAAATTTACCATGTATTCTTCATTGAAGATGGGAAGAAACACAGAGGACTCAGCTCAGCTTGTACTCCTTTCTTGGACTCTGTCTTACAGACTTTTTCCCACCCAGTCTAATCACCTGGTGTGCAGCTGAACTGCAGCCAATGGACTCAGTCTCTCTCTTGGAAGCAACCCTACTTTAAAAGGAAGAGCTGCTGAAACTGCCAAACTCCACTGGTCAGATCACAAAAATTTAGTCTCTAGGGGATCTGTCTCCCTTTTTTCTGCATTCATGTTTTACTCTTAATGATTGTTGATTTATATACCTGGAGTCAGAAAGGATAACAGTGACTCATAATGACCCTGTTCTGCCATTGCATATGCTATTGCTTGGTTTTGTTACTGCTGTCATATTATTTCTGTTCCCTCATAGTATTTGTTTTATAAAGAGTTCTTTTTTTTCATGGACCTGGCTGTGTGCAGTACAGTCAAGTTGAAGCACTGCATGGGATCTTTGCATCCTTCCATCACGAACAGTGATAAACATTGTAGTTTTTGCAACATACAGTTCCATATTCATTTTCCTACTACACGTGTTAAAATTAAACTTGTTCAAATTAAAAGGCTCTTTTGAGTCACAGCTAGGAGATCCACCTTTATTGGAACAGTTCATTAGTGAAGACTACTTTGAATTTATTTGTCTTGTGTGTGTGCATGAATTTGTGTGTGTGTGCATCTGTCTTCAGAAATAAAAATAGAGTATGGAAACCATCAATGGTAACATCTCATCTAGAATGCTCACCCTACGATATTGCAAGAAAACTGTTTTAACAATAACAGCTGGCCACATGATGGACCCTTTAGTCCATTATTTTAGTCAGAAAACTTGAATAAAGATAACTGAATTTGACCTAACAATAGGACAATAAATTATGTGACTGTTGTAGATAAAGCCTTGTGAAATATAATGCCTTGATGTAATAGCAACTGCTCAACTCATACCTTTGAAGTAAGAGCAGTGCTAGCTGCTTCACTGAAATGTTGCAGGCAAATGTAAACTGCAAACAAGAGTTCAAGGAAAGTTAGAATAACAGAATAAGCTTTGTTCTTCTATAAGAAATACCATTTTGTTCTGAAAAGAAATATCATTATAAGGTAATCAATACATTTTTATATGAGACAATTAAAGAACAAATACAGCTCATAATGTTGTCTGTGTAGAAAATAAGTACTTTTATCTTCACAAAAGAAGTGGAAAAACAAAACTGAACATTCAAAATTTCAGTATTCATTTCCTTTCATGATCTAACAAGAACAATGTAATTCAAAGGCCATCAGAAACAAAAGATCTAGCAAACTCCACAGCATTTCTGTATCTGGAATTCCCAATCAGACCTAGCAAGGTGATGTGTCCGTTGTGTTTTCAGTGTGTTCTGCAACACCACTAGTTTTTCGCCATTAATATATGAAACCAAATGCATCAATACAGCTGCCATTAGAATAAAAACCTAATCTCCATTTTAAGAGTTGGTGTGCTCTAAAATAAAATAAAAATTATTTCTAGACATTGCCACAAACAGCACCTCAGGGTTTTCAGATTTCCTAGAAGCAGCACTTAAAATCATGAGCTCAGATATCATACAGAAACTACAAATACATATTTTTAAAATATCAAGTACAGTATCCAGGCACTTCACTGTTTTCTCTGCTCCAAGCCCTTATTCCCAGCAGCAAAAAAAACAGTGCACAGATGCAGCACGTAATAGGTTCAGGAAAGGTACACATAGCATTGTACATTCCTTGTCACTGGAAATGGGATGGGTACACCAGTGGAACAATGTAAGCTTGAATTCTGACAGAAAGAATCACACTATGGGTCGTTTTTCACAAGCTTTCTGAAGGTGACATTTCATCTCATGAATTTTCATTAGAAAATATGCTTCACTCCGTACAGGTAAAAACTATTGTCTTAAATAGATGCAGTGAATATTCTTATCTGAAATTTGCAAACATTCATCAAGTCAAGAATAAAGGTGTGCACTCTGATGCATCAGTCAAAATCAAGAGCTGTAACTCAGTCATCAAGTATGCAGCCCTTGTGAAGGCTGCATACTTGTGGAGAAGTCTATGCAAATAAAGCATGAAGTTTAAGGAAAAAAAATAAGGGAAAACATACACCAAAATGATCATATTTATTAATATAGATGTAAGAGAAATATTAGCTAGACACAAACCCAAAGGCTACTCCTGCACTAGTGAACTAATTAGTGATAGAATGTGTCTTTTTGGCCAGTGTCAAAGACTTTTTGCTACGTCCTTATCACTAAGTTCTCAGCCACCAAAATCCTGTTCTTGTGTATCACACTGGATTTTTTCAGGGGACTAGTAGGAGGCAAGAACAAAACTCTGCCCCTGAGCTTCTCATAATGAATGTAGGCCATGGCTTTCCAGTGCCTTTCTTCACTCTCTAGCAATATATAGTTTGTTGTTATGGAAATAGTGTGAAAAGCTAAGTATGTAGCTATGTTGATAGTTAATTATTGCAAATCTTGTTTAATGAAAGTCAATGGTTTACTTGTAATCTTCAATTCAAACCAATTTTGTTTTAAGAAGTGGTCAATTACTATTTTCAAAAATGACCCTAAGACACTGGGAAGCAGGGTTGACTAGCTGCAGGGTGTATATGTGTTATTTTATTCCAAAATGGAACAGATTTTTCTTGAATCTTTACTTTTTTTCTTTCTTTTGCTTTAGGCAATGAAAAATATTCTGAAGTTTAAAACATAAATAAGTCATACAGCTATTTAAAAAAAAATCCTTTAGAGATTTGACATGACCAGTATCATCACACAAAATTGTGGTATTTCAATACCATTGTGCAGAGTTGTCTGCAATGTAGGTGAGCAATTTTAACAGCTAATGCAATGGATCAGAATATTTCCTCCAGGATGAACAATGATGGAAATTGCTTAGGTCAGGCAGTCTCAAAGGGTAATGCGTATTCTTCCTAAAATCTACAAGGACTGACGAGAGAAGATATGTTAAACCTGTTTCCCAGTGGTTTCCCAGTTTCATTTTGAATATATTTCTGCACATATCCATAGGTTTTGGTTAAAAAGAGCTTTTTTTTTAAAATTATTTTTTTCCTTACAATTTGTGCTTGTAAGATCATCTTAAACTAGAACCCATACTGGCACTATAAACATGTGTATTTTTTTGCAACTAAAGAGAATACAAAAAAGAAAAGGGGAATTATCTTATTAAAGCAGTAGGTTTATCAAAATAATTGTTTATAACACCAATGTATTGGATTTTAATAGTATCTCAAGGGTTGTTTGATTTTTTTAATTGAACAAAGGTGAATTTTCAAAGATTTAACAAACATAGGATATTCCTTTCAAAGTGAAAATTCCTTCTCCCTCTTCCTCAAATGAGCAGCTTTGCTTAAGGAAACAAGATTTTGAGAAGTCATAAATGCAGTTGTTTTCTCTCAGGTAATGAAAATGTGCAGACAGAGAATCAGTTCAGACTGTGAGTTAATGCAGCCTTCTCAGTCTGTCAGAAGAACTGTAAATCCTATACAGAAGATTTGCACCCAAATGAAATGGATTTTGGCTATGCTCCTGCCCTGGATGGGTACTGTGGAGGTATCCATGAACTTTCTATTCTTAATCAGAAAATACACAGAAAGATGGAGACTCAGCACCCTGTAAATTCTGTGGTATTTCACTGCCCCACTTTTGCTGGAGAGAAAAATGTTATTTTGTACTGATTTTTGTTAAAGCGCCAATCACTTTTTAGGGGTAGTAATATACCAGGAACTCTAGTTCCCACAGTGCAAATACAGACAACCAGCAAACATCCTACTTATCTACATCTTTGCTTCATAAGGGGATAATTTTGAGAGAAGGATTGAATAAATCCGAATTTTCTATCATAGCACAATAGATAAATGTTAGTGGCTCATAGTAAACATTTTTAAAAACATTTTCATGACTAAAGCTACATAATTTAAAAAAAAACCCAGGAACCTGTTTCTAGGTATTGGATATCTTTCCCCCATTCCTTATTTTTGAGAAAATCACCACCTTTATTAAACGAGTCTTACAAATGTCATACTCCTAGATATAAATGCTTCCATTTATGCTGAAATTCAGTTAGCAAATATATTTTGGTCCATATGGAATTGGCTTAATTAAGACAGACTAATATTTTGGACCAAACTAATTAATAGCTTAGGAGTGGATTCAGCTTTAAGATTTTTAGCAGTCTCTTAAAGTACGGTCTCTCAGAGGGAGGCAGCTGCTCATCATTGACATGCAAGATTAATATATTCAACTTGAAAATAAACCTGAGTAGTTCCAGCTGAGCTTTGCCACTGCAGGTATTGGAAATCTTCTTGTCACCTGAGTATTCCTAGAGCTTCTTCTTTCATCTAATTAGCTCTCATATCCTAAAACAAAGTTACAGAGAAACTGGTGTAGTCTTGCTGACTGAATTTGTAGTGGAGTACAAAAGATCAAGGAGCAGAGAGGGCTGAAAACACTGTCCTGCCATCTCCCATGGAACTGCAGCACTGCCACACATTTCCAGAGACTGAGTAGGTGAGGTGGATAGTGCTTCCTTCAGGAGGGAGGGAAAGATGAAAGAGGTAGCAAATAATATAAATGAGACCTGTATTACTTTCTTTCTTTTACTACTGTTCAGGTTACAAAACTCATCTGGGCTTCTGACTATTACTGAACATTGCTTCTCACATTTTCCTTTTAATTTGTTTCACTTCTCCCTTTATTGCATGTATAATCACAGCAACAAGATTATGATGTTTATTTTATACTTATGCACTTCTAATAGCACACCCAAGTCACCTAATACCCCTGGAAAGGATGTAGGTTTACAAAAGTTGCTGAATCTTGAATTTGCTTACTTGAGTTAAAGCCAGTCATGACAATATGATTTTGAATTAGTTTTTTATTCCTTCAGCTTGTAACTTCTGAAATTGTTTTCTTTCAAATATAGGAATTGTACATGACCTTGCATCTTCTTGTTGTCTCAACACAGTGTTCTCCTTTGCAAAAATACCTTCTCCTCTATTGGGGGTTGAAGATCAAATCCTCAGTGGATCAAGCCCTCGGACAAAAGTTGTTATGGTATAAATTGCTTGCAATCCTGCAATTATTGTTATACATATATTATCTTACATATGCATACTACATATATATTTTTTGCCTTTATAGACAGTGAGAATTTAGAAACAAATAAATCAATCCTCAAAACTCAATATGGGGCATGAATATTTCTGTAGCAATTTATTTTGCTTTGAATAACATATGAGTGCTTCCTTAGAGTAGCCATACCATTCTAATGATTCTTCTGAGGTTTGTGAATTATGTTACAATGATCTTTTCTAAAAGTAAACATAAAATTCACTACTGTGTTAACACTGTGGTTAATAAAGAGAAGGGATTTCTAATACATATAGATTTTACTGCTTTTTTTCTCACACTTTATTGTACCTTCCTTTAGAAAAGCAGCATAAAAATTTGCTAATTATTTTTTCTCACTGCAGTATGTGTTTGTGGTGCCACCTTTTAGTTTTAGTCCAGATTTCTTCATACAAGGCAGTGTTTCTGAAAATGGTATTCTTACAAGTTAATAAAAAAGGTATTACCTTAATCATATGTAGTTTCTTCTGTGAAATCAAGATGAAAGAAAAATATTTGAGGAGGTGACAGCTTTCATATTTTGTGTTTCCTTGGTCAGAGCTCCTGCTGCTGCATAGCTCTCAATGTAAACAGTTTGCTTGAAAAACAGTGGTGTTGTTTTCCTTTGTATTTTATTTCATTTGGAATTGATCACGCCTCTGCTTTCAGATTTACCAAGATTAAAAGTACATCTGAATTAATGTCAGCTTTAGATATCTTTTACAATGTCAGTAGATTGAAATCTATTATATTAATGTCACATACATCTAGTAAAGTAGGAACACAAGTCTAGGAATAGGGATTTTTAGAAATCTGACCCTTTTTTTCTTCTTTATTGTAACTTTCTGCCTGATAATAAACAAACATCTGCTGGTTCACATTATCTGAAATATCTAAGTGCCAAATTGTCATTGAAATCTCTTAGTCATCTATAGCTAAGAGTATTAAAATATACCAGCCTCAGTCTCCCATCTGGATGACAGGTTATTCAGACAGGAGATATCTTTAGATATCTTAACCTTAGTATCCTCACAGCACTGAAGGCCAACAGTGTCCTGGGTCACATAGGTAGGAGGGCTACCAGCTCCTCAAGGAATGTCACCCTTAACCTCTAATAAGCACTGCTGAGACACATTTGAAGTGCTGTCTTCTTCCTAAGGGAGAAATGGACATTCTGGATCTAGTCCAGCAAAGAGTCACAAATGCGATCAAGGAATGGGAGTGTCTGTTATATGAGAAGAGGTTGAAAGAGCTGTTCTGCCAGAAGAGAATGCCCTGGGTTAGCAATATCAATGTGTTTGCATGGTGTAAATATGAGCTAGACTTTTCTCAGTAGTAGCCAAGGAAAGGAGAAGAGGCAATGACCACAAACTAAGATACAGGCAGCCTTATTTAAACATCAGAAAAACACATTTACTGTGAGAGGGTCAGACACTGGCACAGGTTACCCAGAAAGGCTATGAACTGTTCATTCTCTGAGATCCTTTAAACCCAGCTGGACCCAGATCTGATCAACCCACTCTAACTAACCATGCCTTAATCTGGGAGCTGGATTATGTGATTTCCAGAAGTTCCTTCCTACTTCAGACATTCTGTGGTTTTATGGTGAAGATCTTCTCGTATTTTAGTTGAGGAGGAAATGAAGTGACAAATGAAAAAGTTCTCTAAAAACATACCTCATAAGCAGAATTAATTTAAAATGTAAGAAATGCTCTTCTCCAAGTATGTGATTGAACTGTTCAGCATAGGTTCACATAATAAGCTGAGTTAGAAAGGACCCATTAGGATCATTGAGTCCAACTCCTGGTTCCTGTGCAGGAACCCGTGTGCCTTGACAGCATTGTCCAAACTCTGTCAGGCTTGGTGCTGTGACCACTCTCCTGGGGAGCCTGTTCCAGTGCCCGACCTCTCTCTGGGTGAAGAACCTTTTCCTGCTATCCAACCTAAACCTCCCTGATACAGCTTCGTGCCATTCTCTCAGGTCCTGTCACTGATCTCAGAGAAGAGATCAGTACCTACCCCTCCTCCTCCCCCCACAAGGAAGTTGTAACAGCAATGAGTTATCCTCTCAGTCTTTTCCAGAGTGAACAGTCCAAGTGACATCATCCGCTTCTCATACTGTTTCCCCTCAAGGCTTCTCCACCATCTTTGCTGCCCCCCTCTCTAAGAGCTTAGTATCTTGTATTGCAGTACCCAAAACTGCACACAGTATTCAAGGTAAGGCTGCCCCAGCACAGAGCAGAGCAGAGGGAACAATCCCCTCCCTCTCTCAGCTGGCGATGCTGTGCCTGATGCACCCCAGGACAGAATTGTCCCTCCTGGCTGCCAGGGCACTGCTGGCTCATGTTCAGCTTTCCACTGACTGGGACCCTCAGGTCGCTTTCCACTGTGCTGCTCTCCAGTTCCCTATACCTGGAAAAGCATGTGAAATCTTGACAGTTCCACATAATTCTTATCATTGAAAGATCTCTGGATATCTTTTTGGGCGTTCTCATGACCTCCTGACCTCTCAAAATGTTGTCAAGCCTCATACTGAAGAGGTTATAAGTATTGTATAAAAATTTCTGTCAAACAAATTGTGCTGGTTTGAAAGCAAAACCAGTGAAAGACTCCAAGTCAGAAACGCAATTTAATAAGAGGAAAAGAAAAGAAATAAAAGAAAGTAAAATAAAAGTAATAGTACAAAAAACCACTGACAGAGTCAGAATACAACCTGACACCCTGTTAGGGTGGTAGCAGCAGTCCAGATGAGATGATCTTGTCGAAGCAGTGATCCTGTAGAAACGTCTGGTAGCTCTTGTCTCCTCTGGGAGTCCAGTGGATAAAAGCTGCCTGTGCTGTCCCAAACCCTGGATTTATCCAGGTGGGAATGCTTGGCTCCTCCCCCTGGGCAGAGCATCTCACAATGGGGATGATCTCATTCTATGAGTCATACAGTGGGTCCTTGATGGTCCATTAAACAGAGATAACTCCCAGAGGAAGTTATCTATGAGTCATGTGGCAAGGCATTGTTAGGCTCATTAACAGAAGATAAGGAAAACACTGCCCCACCGTGGCTCCAACGGTTCATGGGGGTAGAATACAAACCTTGGGCACAATTTTACATTGTAACCTAGGACACAAACTGAACTTAGATATGAAATAGACACAGTGGGACACAGAATCATTTATGAACAAGGAATAACATATACTTCTCTGTGAAAATGCTAGGTCTAGAGCTCTTCAGATTTTCCTAAAATGTTAAATCACATCTGAATGATTACATCAGAAGCTGTAAATTTATCATATTAAAAATTATCTCCTTTGAAGTGAGAGAGGTTTGATGTTTATGCAGAGGGAATGTAATGATTGATTTAACTTTAGAACAGACACTGGGCAGGACTGCGTATCATTATCAGCTCTGTTTACCTCCTAAAGAAAAAAATATAATCTCTCAAAATACAAGCATTATTGTTAGAAAATTAGACAATATGTATGTTCAGGAATAAAAATATCACAGAATTTTGTATGATGTAGAACAATTGTGTAATTTCAGAAAAACTAAACAAAATTAGGAGTAGAAGGGTAAGCAGTAAATTTGTGCTGAGAGAGCAGAAAAACTGGTAACAACTGAAACGATGAAATTGTTATCATGTAAATATGAAGATGAAAGATACTGAAACGCTAAAGTAGTAGCAGTCTTTTAAAAGATTTGAAATAGAATTTAGGGAATCTATAGAGATCTGGAACTACAACTGCTTCCTGTGGGAAGCTCACACAGATTTCAAAAAGCAAAGGTTTTCTCATAAAGTATGAAATTAACCACATGCAGTTATTGGTCCTCAACATCTTTGTTGATTGCTTTTGAGACAAGAATACCAAAGGAAACAGGACATTAAAAAGATTTTTGCTAAACTAAATTAATACAGATGAATGCTGGGAGTCAGTTATGCCTTTTTTATGACTATAAAAAGAATAGAAGGATCCAGAGATAAAAGACATAATTTGGTCTGACATTTTGTACCATTAAGGTGAAGAAAATTCTGTTCTGTGAGTCCTGTATAGCAATGTTACAATAACCATAGCTAGTCTCGTGGCACATAACGAGATCAATCTGGTTGTAATGACGTGACAGCTACTACAGGTTTGTATAATGCTTTTGATAATATAAACAAAGCATATGTATTCAATAGAATATGCTAATTGGCTAAGAGAAAAATCTGTGCCAGGCACCGTGCTAACAAAAAAGACAGCATTGCACAGTTCAGTTTACTAACACAGATACAGTCATAGGTTCCAGCATCTGTTCTGGTGATAACTAAAGATGTCCTGACTTTGAAGCATTCTGGTCTTTGCTACACATACATAGGTACAGATAGCCCGGAGATAAAAGTCTGGCTATGCTCCATATCTGATCAAAAAACTGCTCTCTCTTCTTTCATTCTGTTATCACACCATTTCTTTTGTTTTCATCCTACCAAGCCCTCATTCGCAAGTCTAAATTGTCCATTGTGCTGTTGCTCATTATGCAGTGTTTATTGGACCCCTTCTATTGAACTCTTACAGAACTGTAAAAGAACTAAAATGGCATAAAGTGTTAAGATGTAAGATATCTATGTCTCTCTCAATTGTCCGAGAAAATCTGACCTTGTGAAGTCTTGCTTTTCAGTCTTTGATATCTTTTGCTCCCCATTCACCACATAATGTAGCTAAAATGATCTTTTTTTAAAAAAGGTTTCACTTTTAGTATATCTTAAAGCTTCTCCCTCCTTTCCACAGTAAATCATTCCTCCATTGTCAAGGAGCTGTAGTAAATTGGTTGATCCAAGCTAATTCAAGATGGAATTGGTGACCAACTACCATTCTCTTTCATCTACATTAGAAGATGGAGGTGTGATCAACAACAGTACCCCTAGACACTTTAACAGCTTGATATTCTTTATCTTTCTCTTGTGTTTCTGCAAGATATTTTGCCTGTTTCTCTCATCTTCATAAAAAGAATTTCTTTAATTTGAAAGCTTTGACTTTGTTAGAACTGACTTTTGACAATATTATTAAGCATATTTGCATGGCAGGTTTATTTTTATTGATTTACAGGCTTTTCAGATTAAAAACCTCCAAAAACAAACCAGAAGTGATCTCCCCACCCTGAAAAAGACCCACCCTGAAAATTTAAATTCTTCAAAATTTTTTTGTAGCACTGGAAGCTTCAGTTTTAGAAGTTAAAGAATTCTGAAAAGCTATTCCAGGGGGAGACGGGCGGTAGAGGGAATTTTGTTTACTTTTTAACTTTAAAGAAATTGTTCCACCTTTTTTTTTTCTTTGCCTTCTGGACAAAAGCCTATTGCCTAGCCCGCTGTAAGCAATTCATATATTCTTTTCAGTTAGAATTTGTAGTAGTCCCACACTCTTGACTGGGGCAAGATATAATCCAGCAATTAGCAGTGTGCCTCACACCCATGAATGTGTAGCCAAGCTAGGCTGAATGATCAGTGTAGGCACAGAGCATCTTAACTTGGCACAGTAACCTGGACCAACCATGCTAAAAGATGGGCACCAGCAGTCTCACAGAGCTTGCTGCACTGAGCTAAAGTGCCACACTAAACCTGCAGTGAATCCTCCTGCCTTCACAAAATGGAACAAATCAGTTTCTGAGCTACACTGTCCTTTTAGTAGTATTTCATGCAGTTACTGTTACTGCAGTCAGTTCAGTTAGTCCAGTTACTCCATCCAGAATTTTTCCACTTTCGAATGTTTAAATTTTTAAATTTAGAAACTTTAGAAACTTAAATTTTCTCACTTTAGAAAAGTGAGAAAACCAAGAAAAATTCCAACTTTTTAATTTATAAAACCTAACAACAAACTTGTTTTTCTTAATTACCTATCATTTATGACAAAAATTAACTCCTGAGTGAATTGTTATGGTAATAAGTTATATACCAGGAAATATTTATTATGGACGAACTAGCATGGGCTCAAAAACTTAGAAGAATGTCCAGCTATGATAGGGTCATTCTTTTATTGAAAAAAGGAGACTATACATGTTGACAAAGGAAAAAAGTGAAATGTCAATTTCTTAATGTTATGTCATAATTAGGAATAACAGGAGAAGCAGGATTTTATGCTGATGGGGTTTACTATTAATGGACTTCATCCATAAGAATTCATAGTACAAAGATTTCTGCTAGCATCAATTGGGGTCCAGAGTTTCAGAAGCATTTGTGAGACGTCACTATGAGATTGTGGGGTGCTTCTGTAACTTTTGGTTCAAGTTTTTTTGCAAATCCAGTCTCTCTTGCTTTGAATTTTCTTACAGAATTATCATCTGGGCCTCAAATGTCTCCTGTAAGTAAGTACATGGGCTCGGCAAGCCCTAGGCATGACTTCTGATCCCACAGTACTGATCAGTTTTGCTGAGCTATGGACAGAGTGATCAAAAGCTACAAACCTAGAAGATCTTTTAACTGTACAGCAAGAAGGATTTACCAGTCCTGTTTCCTAGGATTGAGTAACCTCCTAGATTTTTTAACTGAAAGTGGATTCCTTTTCCTTTGTTCACTTCTTAGTTAGTCTGTTTCTTCTAGATTTTGTTTATATTAATAAATCGTACCTGACTCCTTTTTGCCCTACTTAGGCATAGTTGGTAATGTTCCTTTGTTTTTAATGTTAGACATAGATTTTTCTTTTCTCATCTTATTACTTGTCGTTCATATTTAATGCTGCACACAGAATTATCTTTTAGACTCTTTTTACCTTTTGATTTCTTATATTTAATGACATACCCAATTGTTTGATATGCTCTTTTTCCCTAGGAACCTGTCACTGCTCTCTATTTAGCTGCTTTGAACTAGCTTTCATCTTTTAGTATTTAAATCATCTAAGTTCTCATGTATCATTCTGCATTGTTCCTCATTATTTACTCCTTCTGACTATAATGCCACTCTCTTCAAACTAGTGTTACTTTTTTCTTTGTTTCATGCTCTTTGTTTTTAATTTTCCAAGTCAGATTTACGCTTATTACATGACTCCCACACCTTAGCTATTGTCATTAACCTCAGATGTGAGACTTTATCAAAAGGGTTTTCAGAAGCTTGTCTGAAGTATCTAATCTACAGTAGCTCGTTTGTCGTCTGCGACTGAGGAGAGTTATTGAATGACAGAAGGCTCCTCTCCCTGGAAGCTAAGTGCCCATCCCTCCGAGTCCTTTGTTTGAATGTAGGTCTCCAACATGGCAGTCTACAATAGAAGCACTTGACAAAAGGATTGATTTTTACATCCAGCACTGGAAGAATGCATATAATTTCCATGTATTACATGGTGTATGTACTACATAATTTGAAATTTTTTTTCTACCTGCACTGAATATCCTGCTTGAAGCCTGGGCTATATTGAATATGATTTCTATTATAAAAAAATGGCATTAACTTCAGAGTTAAACTCTCAGTACTTGCCATCCCTGCCACAGAACTTTCGCAGATACTATGAATTGTTTGCTTGCCAACCAAAATCCAAATTTAAAGTGCAATTCCAAATCTGAAACTGTGCTTGTAAAGTACAAGTTTATGAAGAGAGCCTAACTGGAACTGGATGAGTTTTTCCTGTAGATACTTCAAAAAACAAACTTAACTGAATCTGAATTTACATTTAAAAATGCCTTAAATCCTAATGATTCATAAGGATCAGTAAATAAGGAAATAAAGTAATGCCTTCAATAAAGTCAGTGCTACATTTTGGTCCTGAATACTCTAGGTAAAACTATCTGTTCCATTTCAAGAAACTTATTTCATCATTGATGAACAATGCAAAAGGAATATGGGGGAAATCTCACCTACTAGTAGAATGGGAAAAATTTTTTTCAACTACAAGGGTGTTTATAAATTAAAAGCATAAAAAATGCCCAAGTAGTAAAAACCAGGAGATCAGGAACATTTTTTCTCTGTGCCTATGCTTCAGAAATAGGAGACATTTCCTAAAAGGCAGTAAATGAACTTTAAAACTCATCATCATCACATCTCAGTGTCTGTGAAAATGCTAGGAAAAATCTCATACCCCAATATTTAAGGCTATATTGAGCAACAGAGACCAAGAATTTTTGAAAACAAGGGTCAGAAGGCATTTATTCCACCTCTACCTACATCACATTGCTGTAATATATCTATTACTTGCTATCACCTGAGACTACGTGTAGCACTGATGACTTGGATGACACCTTCTGTTGGTGTTCACTGCAAATTGTGTTAATAGGAAATAAATTAAATCCATTAGAACTGCTGTCTTCATAGCTGACTTTAATTCAAAGCTGCTTTGAATCAAAACATAATCAAACTTTTAGCCTTGAGGCTTCACAATCAAGTTAGACTGATCAAAGGGGGAAGTTTTGTGTAATGTTTAATCTAATATAATTGAGAACCTAACACAGGTCGTTTTGCTCTCCTTCCTGTTATCCTTCTTCATATGATCCTGCCCTTCTTCAATCTTTGTGTCTGTTTGTTTCACTGAACTTTCTGATCTAGCTTCTTCTGCAGTTACATGTTATATCTGATAATAAGTAGGCACTGCAAAAAACTATGGGCAGGAGATCACTTTAGTGCTTAGTGAAAAATGCACACTTAGGTCAATTTTTCTTCTCATACCTATTTACTTGTTCCATTTCTATTTTCTGACAGTGTGCTGGTTTGGCTGGGGTAGAGTTAATTTTCTTCACAGTGGCTGGTATGTGGCTGTGTATTACAATTTAGCTGAACACAGGGCTGATAATATGGACACGTTTTTATTGCTGAGCAGGGCTTACACAGGGCCAAGGCCTTTTCTGCTTTTTGTACTGCTGTGCTGGCGAGGAGGTTGTCGGTGCATGGGAGGTTGGGAGGAGACACAGCCAGGACAGGTGACCCAAACTGACCAAAGAGATATTCCAGAGCATGTGACATCATGCTCAGTGTATAAAGTGGGGGAAGAAGGAGGAAGAATGAGGTATTTGGAGTGATGGTGTCTGTCTTCCAAAGTTACTGTTACATATGAAGGGTCCTGCTCTCCTAGAGATGGCTGAACACCTGTCTGCACAGGGGAAGCAGCGAATTAATTTTTTGTTTGACTTTGTTTGTGCACACTGCTTTTACTTTCTCTTTTAAACTGTCTCTATCTCAACCCATGAGTTTTCTTTTTCCCTTCTGATTTCCTCCTTGATCCTGCTGGTGTGGGACTGAGCAAGCAACTGCATGAGACTTGGTTGCTGCTTGATATTAAATTATTACAGACAGCTAGAGTGGTTATATAGCCCAGCAGTTGTTTGGGGTTTTTTATATATATGATTCATGCCATAGATCAAAATAAGTAAAGTTAATGCAAGAGAATAGCAAGGAAGCCCTGGTGAGAAGGTGAAGGTAATTATGGACAGAATTACCCTTTCTAATAGCTGCTGGGTTTGGTTTGATTTAAGCTGACTGTGGAGCTATCGAAAGAAGCCAAATTCAGGTTCCTCTAATGAGCATATTTCATACAAGCTCTCAAAACAAAATGAAATAGGTCAAATAGTAATCATAGTCTTGTATTGAAAAAGGTTTTCTGTCCTAGAGAGTTCAATACTAGCTCTGTTCCTGATCTGAGAGCCTTAGATGACTTGAGGCTGTATGCAGAATAAACAACATAGTGAATTGTACCCAGAAATAAAAATGTAACTGCTGCAGGGCAGAGAGCAATCATTAAATATGTTCCTCACAATGACTCAGTTGACTCCAAAGATGAATTACTCCTGTTAGCAGTAGATTAAGTTTCCTTGCCAGGTGTTTCTCTAACATTGTAGGATAACCTGTTTCAGTAGAGTTTGGGTTGTGTGTCTCTGCTTTCAGTTCAATCTCAGAGAAGAATGCTCAAGCTGTAAAGGGAAATAAGACAGAGTGAGAGAGACAAGGCATATTTGCCATTCTGAGGGCTAAATATGTCTTACAAAACTCTGACAGTAAAATGTATTGACAGAGGTCAGTTAAATTTATTCTGTCAAATATACATCACCAACAAAGTTGTGCAGATTCTGTATTTAATCCTCAGTGTCATTTCTGTTCTATAGGGAAGTCAATTATAGGGAAATCCCATATCTGCCTTGCTAGAGTGAAGTGGCTCTACTTTTTATACTCTTTTAGCCAAGACACAAAAGATACTCTGAATATTGATGACACTACAAACTTAGATGTTGCTGCATTCTTGTTTTATTACTAAAACTCAACCTAAACCAAACAAAAAACCCAAGCAAAACAAAAATAAGAAAGAGGGAGGAAAACTGCAAAATATTTTTCTAATGGAACTCTTGGACAGGAAGAATAAAATGTGAGTCTTTGTTATTCTGAAAATTTAAAGGAATAAATCTACCAGATCATCCTAGCCAAATCAATAGAGAAATTATCAATGCCCAAAGTGGTTTTGGCAATATTTACTGATGAAGCAACTAAAGAATTTTAATGAACTTTGTCTAATACTATCAGAAATTTCCCAGATTGCATTGAAACATAATGGTTGACTAAATAAAGATGTCTATAAAATTCAAGAGTACAAAATTACTTAAACAGGACTTCAGTGAGCAAGGCAGGGTAGCATTTGGACATGAATTGATGTGAGTGGTTTCAAAATGTTTTTTTCTCTTTCAGTAGCCTTATCATCCCTTGTTTATAGGTGTTTAAAATCTGCATTTCTGAACAACCATAGCTATAAATAGGAGTTAGCCTTCTATTAATTGTTATGTTCTAAACTAGTTAGGTGTAGCCAGGACTACCTGGTGGAGATATGATCATCAACACAGATTCACAGATTTAGAGTTTGTTTTCACTGCTGTTGCTCAATGACTACTTGGAAACAGATGCAGGAATTGCTTGTTTTCTTCTCAGTTATCTAACAGTACTCATGCCCACACTCATGGAAAACAGGACCTTTTGCTTCTACTTAGCAGTTTGCTGAGGGGTTAGATACCATCTGACTTTAAAATACCCATCTACACTATATTAATAAAATTGTGGCCGTATTAATAGTCATCTCATCTTTCCCCCTTTCTTTTCTGCATATATACACGTCTGTGAGTGTGTGTGTGTACATGTGCCTGTGTATGAGTGTATCACATGTGCCTATAAAAACACATACAAACCTCTACATTTTGTGTTACATACACTCATATCCTAATAATATAAATACATTTATTTAAATTAAATACTTTGATGATGCAGACCTAACATATATATGAACATAACACAGATTCATAATTGTAAGTCACCAATGTGATTTGTAAGTATTTATGAATTAAAGTTTACTAAAACCACCTTTTAATACATATTTTAATCAAAAGGTTCTTTCTCAGGTAGTAGACAGAAGAGTTACTTAATAATTCAGTGGACCCATAATAAATAGGTTCAAATCCCACACTGTGGTGAAGTTTCATTAATTTGTTTCTGCTTATATTAAACTCAAGCACCTGAAGTTCTAGTAACATAATGGCACATTGACAAGGAAGGGACAGCGCAGGAAGAAAAGGAAATTACATTATTATTTTTAGGAAATTTCATCATTCCCACTGGAGCTGAATCACATTATAATTGTACTCATATGCACATAACAATGTAATTCATTTTTCAGAGCATTAATAATATGAAAGTATCAATAGGTCTCATAGTAACAGGTTAAAATTCACTGCATTCATTGTCAAATGAAAATTGTATCAACTTTCAGCAGATGCAGTGTTTCTTTGATGCTTCATGCCTATTACACTCATCATACTGTGTTACATACAGCACCATAACACAATGTGACCCTTCAAACTGGATATGGCTCACATTTGAAATACTGAGTCAGGCAATAATACAGGGTGACATGGATGGAATAAAGGATTTTGATTCTGTTTGATTTTGAACTGTTCTACATTTTAGGACATAATTCAAATCCTAGAGATAAAACTATATTTACTCATCACCACTGACTTGAAAATTTAAAAGAAATCTGTCCACACCTTAACTATTAATTGAATGTGAAGAAAAGGATTGATTACTATTTGTATTTCTCAATTTAGTGAAAAATGGGTGCTATTAATGATGGTGAGAGCCAGGGGCCAGGAACCTGAGTCTACAAAGCATTTTCATATTGTAGGCATTCTCTTGTGGTGGTTTCTTTAGGAATCTTTTACAGGAGCTGACAAAGCACCAGATGTCTGAGATGTTGAAATATCATACTGAGAAGAGTTGTATAGTCCCCAGACAGACATTTTGAATTGTAAAGCCTTGTATCAATATCTGTTACAGCCACCTACTACCATCTTAATTCCACAACACTTTATTACAGTTGTGAAGCAGTAGAATCCAACTTTGATGTTTGTATGTTGACAGCTGTGATCAAATTGTTTTCTTGTATGATCAAACTGACACACAGAAGGGAGGAAAACCTCAGAAACAGTATAAAAATGCTTGAAAGCTATAAGTGAACTTAAGTACACAATCTCTATAACATTCTTCCTTTATTGTGCTATGCCACATGTTAAATACATTGTAACTTCAGTTAAAAATAAGACCATATTACACTACTTTTGCTTTATTTCTGTATCCTTTTCTTCCCTGCATATAGTTATTGAATAAAATTGTTTATAAAACACTGTTGCCTGATAGACTTGGGAGGGATGATCAACATACCTAGTTATTCCCCTTGGCTGGGTCTGAGAACATGATTGGAATTTCCTTAGTCTCTAAATATTGAACATTGATTTTTATTTTTTTCTCTCTTCCTTTAGTTTCCAGTAAATTTAAGTTTAATACATAGTCTCTGATGCTGGACTTCTACATGGCTTCCATAGTTATAGACTATGTTCCATAATCTATAGCTGTGCTTCAGATAGATGGACTGTCACTAGCTGAATTCTGAGTGTAATTTTTCTTTTTAATATATTTCATAAATCTTAGTTTTGTTTTGTTTTTTTTTTTTTTTGAGAAGGAAGGTAAAAATGTGTTGCGGTGTGCTTTGTATTTTAATGTTTTGTTTTTACCTGTTTTTATTATGTAAGTTCTGTAATGGTTTAATCCAAGTTCCCCCTGTACTTCTCCCCATCTGGTACAATCTCCCGCCTGGGAAATTCCCTGTCTTTGTTCAATCTGTTGTCAATCATCTGCTGCTCTCCTCCCAGTGCCTGCCCCCCTCCAGGAGGCCTCTCCCCCTCTTTCCAGATACTTTGGAGGGACTCAGTCCCTGATTGGGACAGGCTGGAAAATCCCCCACCCCTCGTCTTCCAGTGGTTGTCTGTGTGCCATCCCCATTCCCCTGATTGGTTTTCCCTCTTGTGTCCACCCCTTTTTTCAGTCCCTTATAATTACTGACCCCTCCCTCAGCTCTTTTTCTTCCTCTCTCTCTCTCTCTCTCTCTTTCTCCTTGGCCTTGTGGCTGCCTGCCATGAGGGGCAGGTAACAATAAACTCCATCTTGCCATGAAGTCTCTTATGAATCCTTCGTCGAAGCCTCACCGACAGCTCTTGTGTAGCTCCTGACCCATCAGGGGGTGGTGGCCGGTCCGCCTGCGACTGCCTAACCGAGTCTGGAACGATTCCCAGCCACGGCAGCCGGGAATAGCTGGAAAGCCATCTCCAGCAGGCACAGGCAATCATTTCAAAAATGAGTGGATAGTAAATCCAGGTCATACAGAAAAATATGTCAGAAATGCAACAATCACAAAGAATACATCATTTAAATGTTATATACATGAAGCAATCAACGTGGCCAAATTGTATAAATATTTAAAATCAGAAATAGAACTATCAAATGTCATCTTTGAGAATTCAGGAAGTAAGTTGGGTAATTCATAGATCTTGTGTTTATAAGTCTCTTAAGTAAGTACTATATATGAGATCAGAGAGATATTTCAATAAATCCTTTAGCACCTTGAGGAAAATTGCAGGCAGCAAGAGTTCATAAGCAAGAAATCATGTTAAACTAACTTGCTATCAAATAAAATTCAACAATTTTCTACAGAAGGTAGGGTTAATGCAGTGAGCATAATAGAACTGTTTAATTCCTCTGACTTCAGTAAAGATGTAACCTATTAAATCAAGGCTGAATTTGAAATATTTTTCAAGAAACTTAGTATATATAGCAATGCATAGAATGAGAGCTTGAAAAAAATAATGGCATTATCTTTCATTATGATTAATCTCTGATTAAATTTTTTTTTACTTGTCACAGTAGTGTTACTAATGATCTACCTATCCCAGTGCTGTTCAAATCTCATTGAACATTTTCGTGAACATACCAGCAGAAGGTAACAAAATTAGAGCTCAATAAATTATGTAAGGTGAAGTATCTTTCTTTTTGAGGAACATAACTTTAAATATCATCATCCAGATGTTGTACATAGCATTTTTTAAATTTATTTCTGTCACCCTGGAGAAAACAGATTCTATTCTCTGTAATACCAGATTTCAGCAGGTAAAGATGTGAAATGGCATTTTCACTCCAGGTAGTTTCTGGCTAAATTTCTTGCCTGATTGAAAGGAAGGAGAAGTTTATAGTATGGTCATTGATTGGAGAACTTCAGGCACTAAGTTCTGGGGAAAAAAAAAAAAATCATTAAAAGAGTTAAACACACATCATCTTCACCAAATAAAGGGGTTATAAAGACAGGTCTATGAATAGTTGAGAGACCAATGTCAAACAGGGTCATATAAAAAAGAGAAGGAGAAGGTTTATTGAAAATTACCTATCAAATCAATAAAATAAATAATTTAATGTGAATGTAAATGTGGAGATATATTCTGTGCTGGCAGAAATTTGGACTAATAACACATTATATCTTCCCTGACTTTAGATTTTTTGATTCTCTGATCTTTTATAGGCTAAGAAGATTGGGTAAAATATCTTCCATCTGAGACTACTTGAAGGATTAGAGTGGGAGTACTGAAAATTTCTCAGAGACCGAAAAACTTACTGGTATTGATATAACTACTCACAGTAAAAAGATAAAATGGTGATTAGTAGTGATTCTGGCTCATAAAGTTTTTTTTCATGTATTCATTTACATATGTATATTATAATTCCTATATATTTACATAGTTGTGTCTATAATCTCTATAATCAGAAAGATATATGCAAAGTAGAAGCTGGGAGGTGTTTTAACTTCATCTATGAAATTTCAAATAATTTTTGAAAATTGAAGCTCTATGCCTCTGTTTCACTTAGAAAACCTTTGGGATTTTAAGAGTTGAATGCTAAACTCTTTCTTATTAGAGTTCATTTTACTGCATAGTATAAGTCAAGAGGTCAACCTTTAGTCTGCATGTATCCAGTCATTCATCATTTTACCAGATGCCTTATGAAGAACAGGTTATACTTGTTATCTTGCAGGTATCCTTATCAGAGAACTTTACCAGAGATCAGCTAAAAACCTAAAACAGTAGTAACAGTACCACAGGGTCAGTCAACAGAAATGTCAGAAAATACTGTTTGTTCTCTGCTTCATAATTTCCACTGCTTTCAGATACTTTTATGCTGCTCAACATATATTCGCCTCCTAACAAAAAAGGACAGAGTTTTTCATCTGTAAAGAAATAAATTGCCTCAGGAATCTGTTCAAAGAATTTGTGTGTCTTCTAGTGATTCAAAGTAATAAATAAACAAACAAACCTGTATGGCATTTCAATGGAAAGTAGTGTGTTTGAAATTAAAACAGTCAAGGACCATCAGCTAGCAGGCTAATCTATGCAAATATTTCATTCTGTATTGAGAAGGCAGTCACAGCAACATCATCTCAACTTAGTGCTTCATTACAGGCAAGAAGTAATATCACTGTCCATTGGTGCTTAAGCTTTCAAATTGACAAAGTACCACGTCAGGAGAAAACTGAGGTGAATAAGAGCACTCTGCTGATCAGAAGACTGCAGATGATTTTAGTGTCCCTGGCTTCATCAGTGACAGGCTTATTAGCTGTGGACAGAGAGGCTGATACTTGAATACAGAACTGATCTCCAGCCATAAGCTTGAATTTCTCTAGGTGTCTGCTGACTAATCAATACTCAGGAGCAGTTCTGCCAGGGTCATCATCTGCTCAGATTCACTTCTGTAATTGTTAGTGGTCAAATCATTAACACAGCTCAGCCAACACCCAACCAAGGGTAAATCATTAAACATTTTGCATGGCTTAAGCAGATGTAAGACAGCAAAATTCCATTCCCACAGCATCAATTCACACTGCTCCCAGGAGTGACTCTTGGTGTCACTCATTACATGTCCCTTTCACTCTCTAAAAGTTAGTAAACTGGTTCAAATTAGCCTATCTACTCTTCTCCTTGAATCATCAGAGAAAATTGCTTCTCAGAAATATTTACTCAACAATAATATAGGAGTGTATGAAAAAATGAGTTGCCCCTTGGGAGATGCTTCTCTTTTTCTGTTCACTAAAGAGCAATAAAACCTAGATAACTTAGAGCTGAGGCTATTCACCAACCTTTTAGAAGCCTGTGTTACTTGAGATATGACTGTAAGTCCAAGAGCAACAGCATCAATATAAAACTGAACTAATAAAACTGGTAGGCTCTGATGTCTCCTGAGTTAGCAAGTACCTGTCTGCAGTGCTTGCCACTGGATATCTGACAGGTCTAATGGAATGATGTGGCTGTGCACATTTTACAGATTATAAATCCCTATATATACATTTCTGGTACAATGCTACTCATCAGGCACTCTTTGCAGTTTTCATTGCACACTAAGAGGTTGTACAATAAATTGCTTTTTAGGCAACAAATTCTGTGCTATAGGAATGACTGTGACACTGTTTGGCTTTATTTTCCCAAGTTAAATCTATGTTCCTATTTAGACATTTTTATACTGCTAACACATGTGAACAGAATGTGTTAACTAGAGATAGTAAAAACAGTTGAAAGATCTATGTAGAAATATTTTAATCATGTTTCCCTGCATCTGATGATGTACTTGAGTCATTAGGTCAAGCTCATAACTGCTATTAAGCCAAACATTTGATTTTTCCTTTAACTGTGCAAACAAAGGGTTTTGTCTGCTGCACAATGCTATGAAAAGATCTTTGCATGTTGGTTAAGGTTGTGGAGGCTGTATGAGTAATAGCATGGGAATAGAAAGCACTTACACTGCTGCTTAAGTCTGTCTGCCTTAACTGATACAGGAAGAAAGAAGGATGCTTATATTCCCTGAGTACAGTGCCAATCATTCTGTTTTCTTGACCAAGGTGACATAATCTATGTGATTAAAAGGGAATTTCTGTAAAAACTTTCCTTGTTTCAATTAAGAAAAAATAAAATAAAAATGGAAGTACAGAAGTAAGAATAATTACCATAATTCAGGAAAACAATGTGAATTGATGACATTATATATATAGCTAAATAGGCCAGTGTAGATATTGAAATAATAATAATAATACTAAAAAGTTATAGCCCCACTTCTTAGGAAAACACTGGTAATTCTTCAAACTAACCCTGGCAATGTGTTCTAACAGAAAAGAGAGGTTTGCAATTTCAGCATAATGGTAGAGTTGGAAGAACTTGCTGCATCCAACTACACCATTTTTTCTGTTTATTGCAGCCTTAGAATATAGCAGAGACCCCAATATGCCCTACTGTGATCAGGGTTGAAATACTGCAAAATTGACCTTTTATCATGCTAAATGTGAAGTGTGAAAGACTCTAATGTATAACATGGAGAAAGACTAATTTAGAAATTTCCATGGCTACAGAAAAAAACCCCAGGCTCAGAGCAAACCATAAACTCTGCAGAAGAATGCAGAGTGACATGCTGCAGAATGGCAAATACCATATTGAGCATGTACAGTATAATGAGAGGAATTAGGTCATGAGAAGGGGGGCAGGTAATTAATTTTTTATCTCAGTGCAGAATTGGTGAAACTGTATTTGAGTGCTTTACACTGTTTTCGGCTCCATAATACAAAAAAGATTTTGCTGAATTGGAAAGACTCCAAAAAAGGATAACAAAAGTGATAAAAAATGTTTATTAAGAAAAGAGAATTTGCAAAGCCTGGGGAACGTAGGACTAAGGCACAACATGAAAGCTAATTCTAAATACCTGCAGGGGATTAACAACAACAAAAAAATGACTGGGGGTAGAGTAGAGAGAGAAAAAGTATTTCAGCAATCAGTTCAGGTACAAGAAAATAATTACCTCAAAATAACTTAGGAAAAGAGGAAAAAAGGTGTCTGTGTGCAGCTTGCAGTCAGTCTCACACGAGTCAGTTCATTGACTTTCCAATAGGGAAACCTGAGGAACCAGTTATTTGTCAGTGGGAAAGAAGTACTTGTCAGTGTGAATAAGGGCATAGTTATTTTTTCTGTTTCTGGAATTCTCACTATGGGCTGAAAGAATCTTTCTTTCCTTCCTTTTTTTTCTTCATAAGAAACATGCAGCTGGTAACGCTGAAATTTCAATCAAACCTTTATTCTAAACCAAGATTTTCAAATATATATTCAACATCTGAGCAGACAAACAAAATATGAATAGAAGTGTCTGGAACTATATAACTATTTTGTTCACACATATTTGATCAGGAAGACATGAGTTGGTTCTTACTTGCATTAATCCCAAGTGTTTCTCCCAAGTTTCCCACATTAAGAACACTATTTGAGTGTCAAACCAGAAAATATCTATTTATTTTCCAGTATTTAAAATTAACTAAAATTTTAAAAGGCAGCTTAATTCAGGTAGAAACAAGACCAGATCTGTATACTTAGGCTTAGCAATCTCCTGGGTTATTTTATGCCAGGTATGTTATATACATATGGCCAAAGAAAAAAAAAAAAAAAAAAAAAAAAAAAAGGAGTTTTTTAGTTAGACCCTGGAAATATTCTTGTCTTCCCCCATTACTTTTATATTATTGTTTCATTCTCTGCAATGGAAACATATGACACTGTTCAACAAATGTCAAAGCTGAATCTTCATGAAACTCTAAGAATTTCTGAATTTTCTTGTCTTTGTTTTAACAGGCATTTGAAACTAGATGAGCAGATTTTGACTGATGCACAGTTCATTTTCTTCATATTAGCTCTTATGGGGTTATGTTTTGGATTTGTGTTGTTTTGATAACAGAGAGATATTTTAACAGGTGCTGAGCAGTGTAGGCACAGAGTCAAGGCCTTTTATCTCACTCCACCCTGACAGTAAAGAGGCTGGGGGTGCACAGTGAGTTGGGAGGGGACACAGCCAGCACATCTGGCCTGAACTGACCCAAATGATATTCCATACACTGTGGCATCATGCTCAGCACATACAGCTGGGGGAAGAAGAAGGAAGTGATGTTTGGAGTGTTAATGTTTGTCTTCCCAAGTCACTGTTAAGCATGATGGAGCCCTCCTTTACCACATGTGGCTGGTAACACCTCCCTGCCCATGGGAAGTGGCGAATAAATTAATTGTTTTACTTTGCTCTTGCACAAGGCTTTTGCCTTTCCTTTTAAACTGCCTTAATCTCAGCCCACGTGTTTCCTCACTTTTACTTTTCTGCCTCTCTCCCCCTTTCCACCAGGGGAGTGAGTGAGCAGCTGTCTAGGGCTTAGCTGCTGGCTAGTGTTGAACCACAACAGTGAAAAACCATTTTACTAGCTGTATTTGATATATAACAAAATACAGCAAAAAGAAAATATTTACCTCTATTAAGAGAATAGGGGGCTTTTACATCAGAACAGTGGGCTTTTTGGTCTGGAGTATTTGTCTCCCTGTTTTGAACTTTGCAATTGCTTTTAAGTGAATTTTGGGTTTTTTCTGTTTTTCTGTTTATCAGTAAAGAAGTGTGATGAATCATCTCTTCAAGGCTGGACACCTGAAATTGCAATACATATCTTCAAATTTATATAAAAAACTGTACAGTTTGAAACACAAAGATATATAATGGAAAGATATTGATCATATGAAATCAGAAAGTGCAAATTACACTCCTATGAGTAAGAATGCTTTGGATGCTGGCTCCTGTTTTCCTAAGTCGTGAAAGAATTTTAGTTGAATTATTTCTCTGGAATACAATAGCAACTGTGTGGCTTAATTCCAGACACTACTACAAAATCTTGAGGGCTAATTACCAATTTCAGTCTTCTGCTTTACATGCTTAATTATAGACAGTAGCTATTTGAATGCATTGCAGATCTGACAAATGGTGAGAGAAATACACTTTTAGTTTCTGGAAATATGCTCTTGACACTAAGCAGATAATGCTTATAACAATAAAATGAAATATACATTCCTGTTTTAAATTTAGCCATGTTTATTAGGGATGAAAGAATTCATGTGAAATTTTGTGAAAAGGATGAAAGAACTCCCTGCTCTGGAGTGTACATTTAAATTTCACATGATGCCACCTCCAGCTAATTGTTAAACTGGGTCAAAGAATTCTGATCCATTATGTTAACTCTTCATTGAGAATTTAGTACCTTCTTAAGTCACACACCTAACCTCAGTTCAGCAGTGAATGCACCAATTAATTTGACTTATTACAATTAATTGACAATAATTTTGCAGTAGAATTACTTGTGGTGAATATGCACTTTTCCTGGATCTCACTCTATTTTCCTCTCTCTCCTTAATGAAAGAGAAAAAATGAAATCTTGTACCTCTTGAAAATCTATTTCTTGGGAAGAACAATCAAATATAATTTCTTAGATATGCTAGCAGTTATAGAAAATTGGCTATGTGAAATGAGTCCGGTGGCTTTAAGCCGATGGGCACATCTGGATAAACCTTTGTGCTAGTAGAAGGCTGCCACAGCACAGATACAAATATCTGTTCACCTAGAAAAGCCCACAGAAGTTCATGCTCTGTGCTGCAGTTGATCTGTTGCTTTCATTTATCATTTCAAGCTGTGTTATTTTGATGGCTTTTCAGTTGCAGGAGTACCAGTGCTGATGCAGAGATAATGAAATACTGAAAGCATCAAACAACAGGGATGTCTGTAACTGGTAATGGGCATCCTTCTTCAGTTTATTAACTCCAGCTGTGCTGTTTGACAGTTTTTGTGAAGAGATACAGAGCAATGTGAGAATACTGAATGGAGAATGAAGAAGATAGTGTCAGGAATTAAACTGCATCACACACAATCTCTATGAGTAGAATTTCAGAGTGTAAAAAGGATCATCATCTTTCTAAATTATGATCCCCATCAGACCATAAAGTGATTCTCTATATTGGTATAGAGACCTTCAGTTCAAGTTTCAGCATACGACACTTTCTTCACAGTGCAATTATTTTCTGATCTGAAATGCATTCCCAAAACCCTGCATGTTTACTCAAGAAGGTAGTATCTAGTCTTTTAAAATAGTAAGATTAGGTTTGACTTAAAATTATACACATCACGGTTCCTAAGAACAAACTAGTTGGGACTCATCATTACCAAAACTTTGCCCAGAATAACGTGGATGTAGTTATATAGAGTACTGGGCACTGAGGACTGTTGAGGAGGAAATAAAAACAGCCTACCTAATATTGCAGATCTTCTTGCTTCTTATTGGTGCTTATCCCTGGTTTTTAGGGGTTTTAAGTGTCTGAAGCTGAATTTGCCAGGAAACTTTGGAAAAACTTGTGAAATCTTTTTAATAATGTACACTAAGTGGAAGTATAACACAGTGTGCTCTCAGAAGTGTGTTAACTTAGACATGCCAGAGAGGCCTGTTTCTGTATGAGCAGTTGTGAATGAGACCCACAAGCAATCTACAGGTATGGATGCAGAAGTACTGATCAGAAAACAGCAGGACAACTAGAGTGAAAGTATTTGCTGGGAGATGTTGCTTGAATGTATCACCAGAACAGAGAAGTTTTGGAGTGTACTGGTTCTGCTGAATCTACAAGAACTGTTTAAACTCAGGACACTAAGTGTCCATCTAGGGCCACTCACACATACTAGCACCAACAACAGATTGTATAACTCAGGCCACATGCAATCCTGAAGAATTTTACATATACATGTGAAACTGTATTAGCACTACCAAGGGATAGTGTTTTGGGTTTGGGTGGCAAGCTTTTGGCTACAGGGAGACAGGGTTTCTGCCTCTGAGAAGTTGCCAGATGTTTTTGCCATGTCCAACAGAGTCAAAGCTGTTGGCTCCAAAATAGACTGGCCACTGGCCAAGGCTGAGCCCATCAGTGATGGCAGTAGTGTCTCTGGGATAATGTATATAGGAGAGGAGAAAAAGCTGCCAGGAGAGAGAAATGAGAAAAAGTGTGAGAGAAAGAGCTCTGCATACACCAAAGTCAGTGTAGAAGGAGAGGGAGGAGGTGCTCCAGGCACCCTGCACCCCATGGTGAAGGCTGTGGTGAAGCAGCTGTGCCCCTGCAGCCCATGGAGGCCCATGGGGATACAGACATCCACCTGCAGCCTGTGAAGGGCTCCATGCTAGAGCAGTGGGATGCCTAAAGGAAGCTGTTACCCTGTGGGAAGCCCATACTGGAGCAGGCTTCTGGCAGGACCTGTGAACCCATGCAGGGTGAAGCCCACACTGAATCAGGTTTTCTGGCAGCACTTGTGACCCTGTGGGGGCCTCAGGCTGTAGCAGCCTGTTCCCAAAGTACTGCACCCTGTGGGAAGGATGCACAGTGGAGCAGTTCATGGAGAACTCCAGCCTGTGGGAAGGACTCACATTGGAAAGGGTCATGGAGAATCATTTCCCATTGGGAGGGTCCCCTTGCTGGAGCCAGGAAGGAGTGTGAGGAGGAGGAAATGACAACTTACAATGAACTGACTGTAAACTCCATTTCCTCTCCACCTGTGCAGCTGGAGGGAGGAGGTAAAAAACATCAGGAATGAAGTTGTGCCTGGGATGAAGGCAGGGCTGAGGGCAAGGTGGTTTTAAGAATTAGTTTTTAGCTCTCATTATTCTACTCTAATTTGATTAGTAATACATTAAATATATGTTTATAATATGCTTTTCCGATGATAGTAATGAGTGAGTGATATTTCCTTGTCCATATCTTGGACATTTCCTATCTATCTTTTTATCACATTTTCTCTCCTTTATCCAGCCGAGGAGGAGTTCAATCACACATTAGCAAATCAGTATGACTTCGCTTCTTGGTAAAGAGCTGGCCTTCCAGCTGTTACTGCAGCTGCATCCATATGATTTTGTATGAGAAAGAAATTGAGTGAACCATGATGATACTTATCTGCTGTTAATAAAATCTTAATTTAAAAAAAAAAAATTAATTGTGCTGGTTTTGGCTGGGATAGAGTTAATTTTCTTTACTGTGTCTGGCCTGGGGCTGTGTTTTGGATTTTGCTGAACAGAGGGTACATAATACAGAGATGTTTTGGTTATTGCTGAGCAGGTCTTACACAGAGCCAAGGTCTTTTCTGCTTTTTGTACTGCCACTCTGGTAAGGGAACTGGGAATGCTTGGGAGGTTGGGAGGAGACACAGCCAGAACTGGTGACCCAAACTGACCAAAGGGATATTCCAGACCATGTCACATCATGCTCAATGTATAAAGTGGGGGAAGAAGGGAGGAGCATTTGGAGTGATGGTGTTTGTCTTCCCAAGTCACTGTTATGAGTGAAGGGGCCCTGCTGTCCTAGGGATTGTTGAACACCTGCCTGCTCATGGGGAGAACTGCATTAATTTCTTGCTTTGCTTTTCTTTGCTCTGCTCTGCTTTGCTTGTGCGCACAATTTTTGCATTCCCTGTTAAACTCTCTTCATCTCAACCCATGAGTTTTCCAGCTTTTATCCTTCCAAGTTTCTCCTTGATCCTCCTGCTAGGGGAGTAAGTGAGCAGCTGTATGGGTTGTTGGCTGGGGTTAAATCAAAACATTAATAACAAGTGTTCTAATAAATTGTGATCTGTGTCTCTCCTGAGTCGCTTTCCTACTACACAACTTTACACAATTCAAGTCCTGCAGTAAGCAGCCAGTGCAAGTGTTTTAAGCACCACCAGTTCTGGTGGATGCACCTATAACACAAAGAACCCTACAAGAAGCAGGCTCGTATTTATTTCTAGTGCAAAGGCTCAAATCAACTCATAAATATGTTCTGGTTTTAGCAAAGTCTGACATGTACCTGCCACCTTCATGGGAAATTGGTGGTTGTAATGAGGGCAAGGGGAAAGAATGCAAGCTACTGTGAATGAGTGAACGAATAAAGAAATTAATGTATCGTCTTTTTTTTTCTTTCTTTCTTTCTTTTAAGTTGATCATTTATATAAACTGTTACAACAACACCAAAAGCAGTGAGTTTACACTGTTGCCTTTGTTAACTCTCTTACCTGAACATGCTTTGATATTAAGGTCAATGTAATTAATAGGCTGGAATCTGCAGTTGTCAAAGTACAAGGCTGCTTTCACTCACACCCTGGAGTTTTCTGTCACCAGCTCTCCCTACCAGCAACTTTGTGGACAGACATTTCATTTTCAAGCCAGGGGCTTGAAATTTTTTTGCTATTACTGCAGCTTGTCAAAAAACCAAGGAGGTGTCCAGAGCCTGGCCATAAACCTAAGCAATGGGTACAGGTGAAGGTTACAATAGATGAAATCATGTTCAGAAAAGCATTGAAAAGGCATTGCCAAACTTGTTTGCAAGGTGTAAAAACCCACAGATTAGTAAAACATGCAGTTTGGCTATGCCACAGCTGAAATGGAGGTTGAAAATAAGGTCTGTTGGCAGGTTTTAGATAACTTTCAATTACAGACTTAGGAGTGCCCCTGTAAAGTAGTGTGAATGTAGATGTATATGTCAAATACTGGCATCTTTATGTAGCTAAATAAGAAAAATATGTGGGGGGTACTGGATATAGATAAAGAGGATGGCAGAAGCATCAGTGTATGCTTTTATCTGTTTGGAAAGGAGTAAGAGTGAGCGCGGCAGCATGCCAACTCCAAGATCTCAGGACACAGGAGCCCTGCCTATTCTTGGATGGTGACTGCTGCTGAATTGTATATACTAGCTGCCAGGATCATTCTAGCTCAACCCACAGACTCTGTTTTCTTGAAAATGTCATACAGGGCCAGTATGTTAGCAAATCACGTCTTTATTTCTTCTGGAAAGCTCATATTCTGCTGTTGAAGAAGAGAAAAAAAGAAAGAATATAATATTTTTTCTCTGACACTAAACAAGATCACAAATTAGGGTTGATTAGCCTTTTATATCTTCCTTAATTGGCTGGAAGGCTTGAGAAAGCTGCTGCATCAAAGTGCTGGTGAGCTGGACACATGTGTACTGCCTAATGGCAGTTCTACTTTGTTTAAAAAAAATCCTACTGGCTAATCTCAATACTCCTTTCCAATGCTAGGACTGGTATTTGGGAAAGGTATTATTAAAAAATAATCAATTTCCCTGTGGCATGGGTAACATCTGGGAGTAAACTGTTTGTAAATGCCCCCAAAAGTGGTGTAACTATGTGACAAGGAGAACAATTTAAGTGAACACATTCTTTTTTGTATTCTTTCCTCCTAAATTGCCTATAATACTCATCTTAGATTTCAGTAAAAGTAGGACTTGCAGAAGACTAGGCATCAGACTATGTTTTAAAGGAACCCTAAAACTAAAAGAAATGTTTAGAAAATTACCCAGCAACAAAATATAACATTGAGTATAATTTAGTTCAAGATTGGCAGGTGTACAAAATCCATTGTTTACAGCAGAACTGGCTTGTATCACAAATGCCCAGTATCTAGAAGCTGAGAATTTTTCAATTTCTCCTCATGGTCTGGAAAGCTCCAATTTTCTGACTGCTTTGCTTTGGTCTTCATAGTGTCAGAAAATGTGTTTTTATTTTCACTGCTGTCACTGGCACCCTGGTAAGTCTGGAGCCACAAGGCAGAATGGCAACCCAGTCCCTGATGCAACACTCAGGAGATATATTCTGAGCTGACCTGGACAGGCACTTTATGCCATGCATCCACCTGATGCACCAGGTAGTCCTGGGTGCTTCTCCTGAAGCTGGCAACCCAAAGGTGAATTCAGCCTACATTCAGTGAAAGACAGCCATCTAAGGGTAGGAGAGATGCTCCAGCCTATACCTGGATCTTGGTCAAATGGCCAGTTAGTCACTTTGGTGGTTAAAAATCAGCTAAGTGCATTGAGCCTCTCCAGATTCCAGCGAAAAAGAAAAGAAAAAAAAATCAGTGGTGGGATTTTCAAAATAACTTATAGCTGGTCTAATATTGCTCTGATATGTATGGTTTGATCTTGCCCTCGACCCAACGTCTTTCTTGTGCTCTGTTATTCCCTTCCTCAGTCATCTCCATAGGCTCTTTCCTCAAATGTATATGTATGGGACATTTTTTCTGATTTTTTCCCATGTTTTACCTCATAAAGGTTTAATCTTTTTGATCCATATTATTACAATACTCTGCAAAAGAAATAACAATACACTATTTTGAAGCTGCCCACTTTGAACATGGAAAAACTAAATGCCTCAGTTTGATAGAGAAGAGAAAAAAAGTTCTACAGAAATGAAAAACTTTTCTTAACTACCCACACAATAGCTTACTCAAGCCAGTGATATCAGGTTTCTTTCTTTTATCATGTCTAAATGCCTGCACAAAGGAGAAAAAAGGAAAATAAAAAAATATATTACATACTCCTTGTCTTTATCCAAAGCCTGGAAAAAATGTTAAGGAATCTTTTGTTGTTTAAGACACTCATACATCCTGCAACATATCACCTTATTCTTCAGCAGTCACTTTCTCCACTCAAAGCTAGTATTTTGACTATGAAAAATGTATGTTTTTCTTCTTCTTGGATTCTTACTTTCAAATGGTAAGGCATAAAGAGTGGCAAATAATCTTTTACCATTTGCAAATACAACAAATCAAAGCATTGTCCTTGAGAAGTCAATATATATAAATGGGTTCTCTATAGTAGTAATGACCCACCCCAGCTTTCAGCGTTCTTAATCTTCTGTGGTGGAGTGGCTGCAACAGTCAACAAGGAAAGACAAATTGATATCATTCACCTAGACTCCAGTAAGGCCTTTGGCATGGTTCCACATAACATTCTTATCTCCGAAGACGCACGGATTGGAAAGCTGGACTATTCAGTGGATAAGGAATTGGCTGTGTGGACACACTCAAAGAGTTGCAGTCAATGGTTTGATGTCCAAGTGGAGACACATGACAAGTGGTGTCCCTCAGGGCTCTGTCTCCAAACTGGTGCTCTTCAGTATCTTTTTCAACTATATAGACAGTGAGATCTAGTACACTCCCAGTATGTTTGCAGGTGATGTGAAACTGAGTGCTGCAGTTGACACAAGAGGACAAGATGCTATCTAGAGAGACCTGGACAAACTTGAGAAGTGGGCCAATGAGAATGTAATGAATTTCAAGAAGTCCAAGTGCAAAATGCTGCACCTGGGTCATGGTGATCCTAGACATGAGCATAGATGGAGAGAACAAATCGGGAGCAGCCCTGCCAGGAACGACTTGGGGGTGCTGGTGGTGGATAAGAGACTGGACACGAGCCCACAACTGCAGTACAGAAAGGCAACTGCATCCTGGGCTGCAGCAAAAGCAGTGTAGCCAGCAGGTGGAGGAAGGTGATTCTCCCTATCTGTAGAGTTTCTTTGAGGTACCTCAGTACCCCAGGGGTGCTCTTGGTTAAGCAGCACAGAACGGGGTGTGATAACCCCCCTTGCGAGTTCTGTGGGTCCTGGTTATTGAATCTTTGGCGCAGGGACAGATGGAACAGCAGCACGGGCCTTGGGGGGTTGAACAGAGGTGGTTTATTCAACTCAGTGGTGGAATCCCAAGACAATTATCTGCCACGTGCAGATGGCTTTTATGCACACAGAGGGTAGGAGGGGTTGGGTTTGGAGTCAGGTGACTACCCAATGACAGCAGAGTGGATTAGGGAAGTAACATGAGTAGTATTAAGTAATGGGAAGATTGCATTACCTGGGTTGTACCAAAAACCAGGGGAAAAGCAGGAGTGTGTTGGGTTAAACCATAAAAGGAAAACACGGGTACATATGACTTAAAAAGCACACTGCAACACCTATCTACTCTGTTCTCATAAGAACCCACTGTGCTGATTTTGCATTACTTGACATTTGGTGAGGAGGGAAGAAACCACCCACAGAAATGATTTTTCTAAGAGAAGCTGCTAGCAGTTTCCTCCATGTCTGACAAAACCAATCAGTGGCTAGTTTGAATATTGACACCCTGTTAAACCAATTAAAGAGCTGAATATGCCTCTGTGAGATTCACATTTTAAGATGAACAAGCATGGGAAAAGCCTCCTCTTCTTCTGGCCTGGGAACAGGTAACCTGCTGGCCCGGACCCCTCCATGCGGCCAGGCTGGGTGGGCCCTGCCAAGGGGCCGGGTCCCTTCCTGGGGAGCTGGCCAGGCCCTGTCCCAGCCGGGCCAGTTTCCCCCACAGCACGGTCAGGCCGGCCTGCGGATGGAATTAAATGCAGTACGGGCCTGAGACCAGCCATGCCAGAGAGGCTGCTGCCATTTCTGGCTGGGCCCTCTGAGATCCTGGCACAGCCCCAGTGTGACCTGAATCTATTACCATGACTATTTCGGCTATGCTACCAGCAGAGACCGTCACTGCCATCCACAGGGCCCAGGTGAGATATTAACCCTTTCACTGCACAGATGAAACTTGCAGAATATCGATCCCCTCTCAAGTGAGAGAAAAGGACAGAGTGAAGACATGTAGAGAAACAACATGGCACACTTTACAGACACCAAAGTCAGTTAAAGAATCAAGTCCAGATAGGAGGATAATGAGTAGATGCCTTAGTCTTAGGCTGAAATTCTTTTGTAAGGCCATGGTGATGGACTGAAGTACACTAGAATATTCCTTTAATTCATAAAAAAGCACAAGAGGATGAAGTGTTCAAATTGTAGACATGAGCAAAGGCATTAGTGGTGAAGCATGTAAATGTTAAAGTAGCTGCAATCTCAGAAGAAGCAGAGGGAGAGATGAGAGTGGTGAAGACCCTTTGCCCCCAGGGAAAGAAGAAGAAGGCTTCTGTTCCCAAAGATGAAGATGATCTCAGAGATAGATGAAGAGAACATTTACTTTTGAACAGCTCACTGTTAATATAGTACCCCATAAGTTTGACATGGCCCATGAATGCAACTGTGAGAAGGCTGCATAAGATAGCAGGGACTTCACCAATGCAGATTATTGGGCGGCTGCTATTTGTGGAACTTGAGACCACCAGAGAACTGTTTCTTACAGGGTAATCTCTGTGACATGGCAAGAGAGACTCCTTCCCCTAAGAGAACTGATGAAAGACTATTTTAGAGGTGGTAAACTGACCTAAGTCCTAAGGTTTTGTCTCTGCAGGTTATCAGTGGAAAAGAAAAGAAGGTTGTAAGTGGAGAAAAAGTGTTCTGAAGGTTTCATTCTGATTTTTTTTCCTTTCTTTCAATTCTGTTTAAATAGTTTCTTTATATCCTTTGAAGTTTTGAGCCTCCTTTGCTCTTCTCCTAATCCTATCTCACAAAAGAAAATGAGTAAGTAACTCTAGTAGGTGCCTTAGCATTTGCTCAATCCACCACATCCACCTGGAATATTGCATCCAACTCTGGGGTGCCCAACACAAGAAAGATGTGGAGCTGTTGGACTGATTCCAGAGAAGCACCATGAAGATGATCAGAAGGCTGGATCACCGCTTCTGTGAAGACAACAAAAAAGTTGAAGTTGTTCAGCCCAGAGAAGGTTCTAAGGGCAGCTTCAAGAAAGCTGGAGGGCATAGCATGACAAGTGATAATGGCTTTGGGGAAAACTCCTTTCTGTTAGGGTAATGAGGCCCTGAACAGGTTTCCAAGAGAAGCTGTGGATGCCCCATCCATGGAGCTCAAGGGAAGGGTGGGTGGAGTCCTGAGAAACCTGGTCTACTGGGTGGCCACCCTGCCATGGCCTTTTTAGTTCTCTCACAACCCAAAACATTCCATGGTCCTTTAATTCTATGATTCATTACATAAACCTTATCATTGGTTTGCTGTGGCAAGGTTTTGGTAACAGGAGGGCTACAGATGTGGCTGCTGAGAGAAGATGCCAAAGGCTTTCCCCATGTCTGAGAGAGCCAGTGCCAACTGGCTCCAAGATAGACCTACTCCTGGCCAAAGTCAAGCCATCAGTGACTGTTGTACCATTCCTGGGATAAGATGACCAAGAAATAAATGAAATTATTTCAGGGAAGCAAATAGCAGCCAAAAGAAGAGAGGAGTGAAAATATATGAGAGATAGAGCTCTGCACATACCAAGGTCAGTGAAAAAGTAGGGGAGATGTTTCAGGCATCATAGACGGTCTATGCAGCCTATGCTGAAGATCATGGTGAGGCAGGCTGCCCCTCTGCAGCCCAAGGTGGTCCACTCTGGAGCAGAGATCTGCCTGCAACTACATGCTGGAGCAGGTGGATGCTCAAACGAGGCCGGGACTGACAGGGAAACCCACCTGGAGCAAATTCCTGGAAGCACCTGTAGACCCATGCAGAATGAAGCCTATGCTCGAGCAGGTTTGCTGTCAGGACTTGTGACCCCTGGAAGACCCACACGAGAGCAGCTAGTTCCTGAAGACCTGCACCTCGTGGAAGCAACCCACACTGCAGCATTTTGTGAAGGACTGTAACCAGTGGGAAGAACTCACATAAGAGAAGTTTATGGAGGACTGACTTCCCTGGAATGGATGCCATTCTGGAGCAGTGGAAGTCTGTGAGGAGTCCTGCTTCTGAGGAGAAAGCAGGGACAGAGACTGTGTGGTGAACTATGGAAACCTCCATTTCCCACCCACCTGCATCATTGCAGGTAGGAGGTAGAATTCAGGAATAAATTTAAGTCTGAGAAGGAGGGAAGGGTGGGAGAAAGGTATTTTTAAGATTTGGTTTTACTTCTCATTACTCTACTCTGATGTGATTATTAATAAAATCAATTATTTTCCCCAAGTCCAGTCTGTTTTGCCTATGGTGAGTGATCTCTCTTTATCCTTATCTTGACCCAAAAGCCTTTGTATTTTCTCTCCACTCTATATCTGAGGAGGGCAGGAATAGAGTGGCTTTGCTGGGCACTTGACATCAACCAATGTCTGTTGTGGTGTGTTTTCTTTCTAGTCATTTGTTCTGTTGTCTCTCTGTGTTGATGGTTTGTGCCTAGTTTGTACCCTCCTACCCTGTTATCAATCATACCTTAACTCTGCCCTTGTTCTAGAATGTACCTTGCCTGTCACCTTACCTGGTTGTCAATACTCCCTTATGCCAGCCCCCTCCTGGACCTCCCCTTTGGAAATCCCCTAATCTTCAATGCCCCATTGGCCCATGTGACCTGTCCTCCTCCCCTTACTCTCCCCATTGGATTGTGAAATGTTAACCCCATCTTTCCCTCCTCCTTTACCCTCTTCTGGTTGGTTAAATATTTGTACCCTCCCATTGAACCTCTCCAGTTTAAAAACCTCTGCACATCCTTGTTTGGGATCTTCAGTCCCTGGCTCCTTCAGAGGAGAAGTTTTTCCTGGATGCTATAGTGAAGATCTCCCTCTCTTCCTTTGCCTCTGCTGTGCACCCATTAATAGCACAAGTGCTGTAGAGCAATAGCTCTAAGAAACACCCCGGGTCAGCCTGCTCTCAAGGTGTGTCCCTCTCCTGGCGTGGTGCTTGGAAAGAGCTAGCTAGCTTCAGCACTGTGTGAATTGTCAACCCACTGCAAGCTTACAGTGAATTACTTTGACTTTCAGTGCTGTGGAGACAGAAAGTATGTCAGGAACACATAGGGAAACAGCTTGCCTCAAATCAGAACTAATCCTTAATATGAAATTAAGCTTTTTTTTTTTTTCTAAGGAGGAGACACTTTGAAAGGTATGTTAGAATTTTTTCCCAGCATCTCTTTCCTGATTGTACCCTAGTCCATCAGGTCAGAAATAAAGAAATTACTCACAAAGAAGACTATTTGACTTAGCAGTCCTGGAATTCAAGGAGCTAATCCAGTTTACACCAGCTATATCTTCATCCTGTACATATGAGGATATAAATGCAAAATCCTTTAAGTGATGTAGGATTTTGGCACATATTTTTTCTGAAAGAAAAATGCTATGCTGCTAAGTAGAATATTTTTCATCACTCCTTCTATTGATGTTGACCCAGTTCTGGGCATTTAAGGTGTTTGGTCTCAGCACTTCAATTCCAGCTTTTCAAAAAGGACCTTTCTAGATAGATAGTTAAGAAAATCAAGACTTCTTTCTTGTATTAAAGTTACTTTTTTACATACTAGTTCCAATTAAACTTTTTTTCTTCTGATCAGTTGTTCTACTTATCAGTAAATGTTCAAATTAAAAGGAGAAGAATCTAATAAGCAATAATAATGAAAATATATTCAAAGGAAGATAAAAAGTATGCTGTTTTCAGGAAAAACGGGCATTTTCATTTCTCTAAATAGGAGACATGAATACTGTATTAATAAGAAATACCTTTAATATTGTAGACAAAGGTCAGTCCGGTTTTATAATCAAAGGATTTATAATAAAATCTCCCTTTGTAATCAAAGGAGATTGGAACTGTGGCAATTGACTGTATCTGTTGCCTAAAAATGATATCAATAGTTAGGATCTAATTTAAACAATCACGAACTGCCATCAGTAGATATACATACTTGTGTGTATGGAATGATTGATTATAAGTAGTTTATATTTGGTTGAATTATAGCTAGGTGCTTGTTGGATTAATTAATTAATTAATTAAATGACAAGTTATAGTTGAGTTTGATGTAAGCTTTGTTTCAAATCTGTAACCACTTTACAAAGTATAAGTATTTTCTGACAGTACTTTTCATGAAAATAACTGCTCTGTGAATCACTCAAATTTGTGCTGCCTCTGACTGACAAGACTGCGACTTGCCTAGACATTTATTACAACTTTTGAGAAAACTGCTCATAGACTACACTTTAAGAGAGAGAAATTCTCAATACAAAAGTAAATAGCATTTGAGGACTTTGAAAAAACTATCTAACTGGAATAACAACAATAATAAAACTATTCTCTATTCCTTTACCTGGAAAATGGACAGCCAAAATTAGAAAAATCTATCCAGGTAGGAAAATCTCTTGGAGGCATTCTCTGTCTCCTCCCACTTGATATTAAAAGAATTCCCTAATTATCACTGCTTATATTGAAAATATTTATCTATCTTCTAATTATCTGTGTCTCTAGGCAGTATGTATATGCAAAGGATGGATAAAGAATTTTGTATACTCAGTTTCTTTCTGCAAGTGCTACTAACAACCACAAATCTGAGCCCAAGACTAATTTCCTGAAGGAATCATGTTAATGAAGAAGAAGAGATGAGACAGGCAGAATAGAAAGGACAAAGGAAAAAAAATGCCCTAACAAAACAACACCTCAAATTATTTACAGCCAAACCCCCCACACCTCAACCCACCAATGTGGAAAAGACAGCAAAAAGAAACAACTAAACCAATAATAACGAAATAAGAAAAAACCACACAAAGGCATGTTTTCCCAGGGCTGAAAGAATCCAGTGAAGAACTGTAAGTGACAAGGAAATGTAATGTCTTTTGCAGTTTTCCTTAAGAGAACTGTACAGGAAGAAAATCCATTTTTAGTTAAGTTTTTAGCTGAAATCAGACTTTTGGCAGCTCATTAAGAATCTGAACTATGTAACTGGGGCTTTGGTGGAGATTTCCTGTGTTCTTGTGGAGCCCCTTGATTTTACACACTATTTCCCTACACCTTATAGTAAGAGAGTCTCTCTGCTTACTGAATATAATATGAAAGCTGTTTTCCCTCCTCTAATGGTCTTTCTAGAATTGTTGAAGGAAGTATTACTATTTTAAATATCTCTTTTCATTTATATTTTCTTATTTTAGTGTTGCTCAAACATTCACCAGAGGCCTTTTTCTGCTTCCTTGGAGGCTAACTTTCATGTGGACTGATAAACCACAGTATACAACAACATAAATTTCATAACAGACTCAGTTGTCAGCATCGGAAGTCCACATGTAGATATGTGTGTAACAGTTGACTAAAACAAATAATAGCCCTATGGTGTAGTTAAAATCACCAGAGCTGATGAGTTCCATATATTTAATCAAAGATGAATGTAGAGTATTTTCTCATTTTTTGAGTCATGGGAACTGGGCTTGCAATTCATACTAAGTTAATTTTTTTGTATATAGGGACTGTGAAGCTAGATTGAGAAAACTGGCAAAATGGATGTCTTTCTAATAAAAATGACTTAAGGTTATTATTAACTCTCAGAAGGCCATATAAGAAGGCAAAACAGCAGTACTCTCTGGCATTCAGCTCATGGTTTTGATTTAGAGCCTTTGTCCGTGTTGTGTGCAAATCCACTATCAGAAATATACTCTCTCACTGCTTGAAGCACTGAAGATATTTATCTTGATTTCAGTTTTATAAGGCCTAAAGTCTTGATGGCAAGTACATAACCCTGTGTGGCAGAGAATTATGTAAAAGTATAGTCCCTTCTTGTAATTTCTGAAGGTTTTGGCCAATTTCAACTAAATTTGTTGAAGAATGGTTTCAATAACATCATACTTTACTAGGCACCTAAGAATCCTTACAAAAGATAACATCTGCACAAAGACAACCACTCAGCAGTGGGTATGGGCATGCCAGTACTTTATTTATATTTTCTTGTGCAGAGGAGCAAAGGATATAAGACTTTCTTGTACATGGTAGATCAGGTAATTCACAAATGAATTCAGAAAAAGCATTATCCCTAATGCTCCAGTGAATAAGCCAACTAGTCATTGCCACAGGTTAGGAATAAACTTCTATTTTATTCTGTTGCTATGTCAAGTCATCTGAGATGCTCAAGGCAATATATTCCTTAGAGCTTAAATTCACAAAGGTTAATATCAATACGATTTAGGCATCCAAACAGCTTTGGCATTGTGGGCATAAATATGAGTTGCTTATTTTTGTCATCTGTTGGAACATCTGACATAGTCTGCTATTAGAAACATGATACTGAATGAAATGGGCCAATGGTCTTGAATTCATGGTTATTTCCTTTGTGCCTTTCTTTCTGTCATTTTAGCATGTGTGAAAATCTGACAAGACTACCAGTGGGAAGAAATTAAATAACAGAATGCCAGGAACTTTTAAACCCATCTGTTTCTGCTATAAAACTACTAACAGTGGAGAGGACCTTTAATTCTAAACATTTACAGCATTGGGAAATAATATTTTAAAGTAATGAACTGTTTGAAATTGGTTACCCTATGAACAAATATAAAACTTTCTGAGTACAGGAATAAGCATTCTTGCCCCTCTGAATTGCACTTTTATCTCACATTACTGTCCTTAGTTACCTTTACATAGTATTTTGTTTCAGTTACACACATCTTCTACAGAAGAATGAAGAGAAGATTGTATCACTGTCTTACTAAATACTAACAATAAATACCAACACACTTGCTATTCTCTTTAGGTCTAAAGTGGTGTCCATGCCTCACATTAGCAGAATATTTTGCCCCACATCCATTTTATGACCAAAAGGACTGAGGAGCTTTACTGTCCTTCCCCAGTCATGGCATTTAATCTATTCACACTGGAGGCGTTTGTGTTTTTCAAGCTCTCTTGTATGTGTGGATCCAGATAGGAAAGAAAACCTAGTGCGTGTAGTGGTTGGTTTCAAACTTAAAAAATAGTGGTTTCTTCACAAATAATCTGTGAATCCAAAACAGCCATTATAATTAAAAATCCTAGAATTTAAACAGAATTATTCCACTACACTCATAAAATTGATGTGTAGCTCCTACCTATTTTGAAAATTGTGTTTGAAAAGATTAAGTAATTACCTATGATTCAACAGTTAGCTAAACTGTCTAATACTTTGTGAGAACAAATCCCAGTTGATGGATTTTTCATATTCAGAGCACATATTTGGTTTGGACGTCCTTTTAGCTTCTGAAATCTTCTGTATGGGTCTTGTACACAGGGATTCTATCATTGAACTTTGCTTTGTTTTTTTTTTAAGCCTCAGGTAAAACACATTTGTAATCAAAAGTGGCAGAAAATGGATAAAGAGAGGAAGGGATTTTGTAAACAATTTTTTTCTCACCTCATATTGCACTCGAGAAAGGGAATGATGTTTGGAATACAGATATAAATACTTGGATTGAATCCTGGAAGAAGAAATTGAAAAGACCATCATACTGAAAAATAAAGGCCCCTTAGTCCAACTGCTTCCCACTGATGGCATAAATTGGAAGGGCAGATAGAAAGTAGGGAAAAGGATATTATTGTGATGCAATCACCAGTTTTATGAGTGGGTTTTTTTCTTTTATTTTTTTATCCCCAGAGAATGGTTAGAAATCTGCAAAGATTTTATGTAGTATTTGATCTTTAGCTTAAACGTTTTTAATTGTATAGGCTGTTATATTCATAAAAAGAAAAATAAGCATAACTGTTCCTCTTGTTTCTGAATTGTCAGTATTCGTTCATTAATTGCATATCCTAGAGTCACTGCTTTAGGCAGCAAAATAAGAGGAATTCAGGGTGGAATTAGCATCAATTAAAAAAAAAAGGTAGAAGGTCTGATAGGCAACCACTTCATAAGAGGAATATACGATCAAGTAAATTTTCTTATGGCTTGGTACATGGACTTCAGATTCAAAATACAATGGGCAACCAAAATGAGCCCAGTAGGGGCTCTCACCTGAGCCAGACACAGACATCCAGTGGTTGCTGCAAAGACCAGTGTGTTATAGCTCAGAGAAGAGAGCAGAACAGGAATAGCAGCTCAGAAATGGAGAAGTTGCTGTGGGAAGACCTGGAGGACTTCAGCAGTGTCAGGAGATGTTTTTTTCTGTCTAGAGAAAGATTTATCCATAGAAGATTTATGTAGGTAGTCACTGGATAGCTTAAAATAATTGAACTGTGTATGCAGCACAAACACTTTGTGATGCTTGTTAGAACAAATCTCTCTCATATAGTTGTGTCTCATCTGTGCTTCTTACCACCCACTTCCTAATCCCACCCAGATTTATAGATGAATAATGGGCTATTTGTCTCACCGTAGGAAACGGGGACAGTCTGGTGTACAGAAACATAAAGAAAAAAATTCTTCATGTAGGAATATCAGTATGGAATTGTTATGAACTAAATAGTAGTGAAAAAGCCACAATATACAGAAATTGGCAGGTTCTGAGATTTTTCAGCATTAATAGTAAATATATATTTCATAATCACTGCATGTAAGTGTGAAATGCATCCAAAGATTTGTCTCATACAGCTTTTTGTGTGTGACTACATAGCATAGCTGCTAGTCACCTGTGTTTTCATTCAGAAGATTACAATTTTTTTACTGTGTGACATATGTATGCTGAAGAGAGTAAACAGTAGGAAAAAAACCCACACTGATAAAGAGAAAAAAATTAAGAAATCTGAGATAAATTTCATTATATTGTGATTTTTGATGATTCATTTTTCAGATTCTTGGTGGGAATTCCTAATTCTAACAAGAGTATTATAAGAGAACATTACTTAGTATTCAATTACTTAAAAAAACCCCCAACTAATATCTTCTGTTGAGATTTACAGTCTTATTTCTGTTGTGGGTGAATTTTCGCTGGAAGTAATTGTCACATGTACAGGTGTGCATACCAGTTCCCCATCTTCAAGTTTTGAGCACAGAATAGTGTCTTGGAGAAAAGGAAAGTGCACACTGCTTCTATAGCCTTACAAGCCCACCCAAACCTCTCTCCTAACACAAAATACATTGATTACTTTCTAGAGAATTAAAGAAAAATTTTAATATGACCTTCTGTCCCTAAGACTCAGTAGAGATGCTTTGGATCTGCAATAAGCCCATAGTGCTGCTTCCTGTAGTTACTTCAATTCAACCCCCATAATTTACTACAATGTAACACAGTCATTGCCACATACTAAGACATCAGTAACATGCATACGCATGCTCTGTCAAGCCATTCCAATCAGGGTTTAAAATGCACTGACAGACTTTTTCATTAACTGTTTATGATGTAGAACAGCTAAAGAATAGCAACTAATTAAACCACATTAACTTAGTGATGTCTGAATACTGGAAAAAAAAATCCATTTGAATTCCCATCGTTTACTGTGTAATATATTTGAAGAAGTCCTCAGATGATTTTGAGGAGTAGATGAAATGAGATGCAGTTGTCACTTTAATGTTTCTTGGCAATAAAATCACATCAGAACCGTATGTGATTCTATTTCTGTTTGTAAGAAGTCAAAACACTTGCAGAATAGCAAAAGAATGCTGATTCAGGGCCAAAGCTGAAAATCACTGCCTTCTCATGCTTAAGCATGAGTGTGGGCTTGATAGGTTTGGGATCAAAATCAGTGTGATTAAATGGAAAATGTTGAAGTCTAAAGTATTGTGAAAGATTGGGTAATTACCTAATCCAGAATTCTGATGGACCTGATGAGAAAATGTTCTCATCTGACTTCGGGTTCTGTTAGTAGGAAACTTTGAGCCCATTTAGTTACTTTGGTTTCCAGATTTTAGCGTGACCTGTTTGTAACCAAACTGTAGAACAGAGGAAAAATGACAACTTGGTACAGAGAAAAGTCAAATGAAGTTCAAATTTTTATTTGAAATATTTTCAAATATTTACTGTTTGCAAACAAAACATTAATGCAAATTAAATCAAGTCATTCCTAGGATAAAGACAAATTTAAAAAACGTTCTAATTGTTCAGTTAAATTAAATGTTATTATGAAAAGTCATAATAAACATAAGGCATTTCCAATAAGAAGCAGCTAAATTTAAGCATTGCTTTATTCTATTCAAATTATTGTTTGCACAGGCATATGGCACATCTGTGTTCCATTATCTTTATTTACCAGGAAGAGTAAATATTTTTCTTTTTCCTTCCCCTTCATTTCTGTTTGGAGGTCACCTTTTCCAAAGATGCTGGATGTGAAAGGGCAGTGTACTGCTCGGTACCTTGATAGTACATTCACCTCCTATACTATTTATTTTCTAGCTATGTCTGCATTTGGCTAAGAGCCAATTTAGCTAGGAAACCCAGTGTTCATGCCAGGGCTGATCTGTCAAAACAGGCATGAAGCGAGCTGATTGCACAGCCCTTCTTGTGCCAGCTTTGTTCCTGAAGCCAGTTCTTCACTGTCTCCTTTGGAGTGTTGAGCAAAACACTGTCTACATGAGTATGAATTCACTTAGGAAAACCTCATATGCCATACACAAATCTGACATGTGGGCCTGGGGGTCAGAGGACATGTTACAAGGATTTCTGCAAGGTGTGCAACTTGTCATATGAAATAAAGCTTCCTGTTTGCTAATGTCTAGCAAAGTACTCCCAGTAAACACAGGTGAAATAGCTTGGCCAGTATGAAAACTGTCTCTGTTATTAACTTCTTTTTCCTTGTATTTTGATATCTGAGATATAATGAGAAAATAGAATTGTATCTGTTTGACTAGCAGTCAATAAAATAAATGATTCAGTTCTCTTGAAATATCATTCTTTTGCCAACTTGTGGACCATATAAAGTCTCAAATTTAGTTGTTTGGGGGGGGTTGTTTCACATCTTAAATAGTCTTACTGAACTAATACTCAGAAGATTTTGGAAAGATGGGAAGAATATAACCTTGTTTAAAAAAAGAAACCTAGCACTAATTTTATTCATATATTCTGACTCCAGAATTCAAAAATATCCCAATTTTAATTGGTGATGGGGAAGAATGATGCATGAACACTTTGAAAAATTGGATTTTCAACCATTAGGTAAAGCTCTTAATATCTATCATGCCTCAGTGTTTTCCCACTTAATTTAGTCTTTCCCTCCTGGCTGTAAGTGAGCAATAAGTTGATGACCAAATACCATTAGATGCTTTCTTACATGTAGTTGTCATAGTGTGCTAAAATTTTAGCAAAAGAGAGTAGGCTTTCTGGACTATTTCATGTAAAGAGCTGTTTCTTTAGCCTTAAATTAAGCTCTCTCCAGACACCCTCAGCTTGCTTGCAGAGGTAACTTAGCAAAACCTCAGGGCTGGTTGCCTACCCCAGAGTGAATGGTGTATATGTATTCTATCAGGAACCCAGCCCAGGCTCCTAAAGGGCACAGAAACTACTTCCCAGTCATTTTTCTGCCATGACTGAACCCATTTTGCCTCTAGCAGAATGCAGTCCTGTTTTGGATGATTTTTGGCCTGTGGAATAGGTGCATCGCACAATTCAGTACTGAATAAAGGTATTGTGTCTACTGCTCTGAAACTGAACATTCAGCTTTTTTTTTTTTTTTTTTTTTTCCAGAACACTCTGACCACTATGTTAGTAAAAGACAGATAAAATCTGGAAAACATGTATTTTCTCTTTCAGTGTACTTATTACAAATCAAGTGGTAGTGTTGTTTATTTCAAGGAGCCACTGGAGTATTCACAGGTGAAGGTGAGAGCCAAGGGTGACTGCAAGGCAGGGGCACAGTCCCAACCATGAACAGCAGAGTAGGTCTCGTGGCCATACTCTGTGTCAGCCAAAAGTCCACTGATTACCAAATGGGCCAGTAGTGCTGAACCAGAGTCAAATCAAGACAAGTTTGACACAGCATACTTAACAGTGCAGTTCAACAGGTGCCATGGAGCAGAACCTGAGCTCAAATGCAACCATGGGCCCAAAGGGAAGAGGGTGTGTGGATGGGAGCCAGAAATGAGACTGAAGAGGATGATACTGGTGCAGTCAGGGGCCGAATCTTTCCCTCCTGTAGAGCCTTATAGTTCTTGCATCAGGGTGTCACTCTTATCCCTGTTCAATAGGTAAAGTCAACAGCAAGCTTTGTCCTCTCAAATCTAGTTTGTTTTAAGCAAATCTCATTCACAAATAAATCTGTAGGGACATTCTAGTTCTCCACAGTATCTGTTGTAATGTCTAAAAGACCTGATCTCATTTTTGGATTTAGTTTTTGACAGTGCATTTCAGAGGAGTATAAACCACATCAATCTTTTAGTTTTAGTATTTCAATTACATAAATTCAGTGTCTGGAAAGCTGATAAGAACATATATAGATCTATTTGAGTTCCTGCCAATTCATGTATGCAATTTTGTCATTTTGCAATGGATTCTGCTGAGCACTTTAACTTGTCTACACAATTTGAGAACTGTTTTAGAGCAGCATATTAAATTAGGCATGTGAAATATACTGCGTGGGTAATCAACGGGACTGAGTCTTTATGTTGCAAACTTGTATTCTGTAGAATTGTTCCTCTTTCAGATGAAGGCCTAGACTGCTATGTGTAAACAAGATTTTAAGGGCATAAACCCAAAACTTAAATTTTTCTCTTTTTTCTTGCACTGCTTATTTAATTCCATATTCTCAGTCTATTTTGCTATCACTGTATACCACCTGTCTTAATCTAACTTAAGGGTGTGATTGCGATTGTTCCTTCAAAGCCCATCATGTTGTCACCAGGATATAAGAGGATTTTTTTTCCAGGGCCTGTTTCTTTGTACTTTTCCATCCTTAATGGCAAGATTATCATCTCATTTCCTTTCAATACTAAGAAAGGTTTATTGTAAGTATCAGTACCTATGAGATTGACAGCACTTCTATGAAAATATTTATGCACAGTTTCAGTCAAGTGATTGTTGACTCCTGGTAGACTGGTATGATAATGACTCCAGTAGAAAAGGAAAAAGATTTGGTACATACAGAGGTTACCTTGCTTTAAAAGCAACTAAGAAACACTGTTGCTCAAGGCAGTAGAAACAAGTACCATACTGTTTTTGAAATTCTGTTTATCTTTGCATGTGTTGATATGAAAACATAATTTTGAGCTATCTATCTATACAACATCAGAAAGAGACTTGAATCAAATGGTATCAAACTAAAGGATAAGTGTCTCTGTTATGACCTGTTACTTGCATAATTGACAATGGAAAAGAAAGGAAGTAGCAAAAAGTCTGGCTACATTGTCTGCCTTACATTGGCTCAGATTAACAGAATTGGCATAAACTGGAAATGGTCCATAAAGGTGGAATTCTTACATTAAATGTAATTCTTACATTGCATTAAATGCAATTCTCTGCATCTGAGTTAGTAACTGCACTGTCAAGTGCATGTTTAGGCAAAAGGATGTCATCCTACATCCTGTAAATAGCTTAAGGTAGTTAGACTGTACATATTCAAAGTAAGGGAAAACTATTCCTACTGAAAAGATTATTATACCCATCTGGATGTGATCACAGAGCAGGCCAAACCACATAGCTTTTCCTTCCTCTTTATTAACGGTGAGTGCCTTGTCTGGGGTTTACAGGCATTACCTGTTCCAAGAAACTGAAGGCTTTAAAGTGGAGCAGCTCACTGACAGTTCACTGAACTGAAATTCCTGTTTTAAGGTAAACTTAATTTATTTTGCAGTAACCACTCAAGCTTCCTGCACAGGCACAAGAATTTTTTTGTTGTTTCAGAAGGAATTTCACCTGAGTACGTGGTGGTGACAGGTGTTGACTAGAAATGTACACATTTAAAGATACAGAAAAACACAGGTATGTTAAAAAAAGTTTATTTAGAAGAGTAATATTTATATAACCAAAAAAAAAAAAATCGCAAGAAACAAGTTTATTTCAAAATCCACAGAATGGCTGGTATCTCAATCCTCTGGTGTACTGATGTACATAATAGAGTTTCATGGTCTTTACTCAGGACATAAAACTATGAATCTGAATATCTGAATTATGAAATGTATGTATAAATTCAATAGTTAAATTGTATCTAAGGCTCGATTTTGGCTTTTTTATAATATATCAAAAGTTCTTTGCTAAAAATAGGAGAGAACATAGTTTGAAAACTCTTACACCTGAGCTTTGGAAGAAAAGATGATCTGCCTTTCATCCAGCCTTCACAAGCATATTTCTCATAGTTATTATTGTCAAGATTATAAATGCAATCCTTGATTTCAAACCAATTTATCAGCAGGAAGCCTCCTCAGGAACAACATGTGGCAATACCTGCTGGGCCAATCGTCCCAGTAAGGTAATAAGCCAGTCAAAAACTAAAATAAAAAAGAAATTAACCAAAAATATTCACTGTTTCATTCACCTCTTACTTTGAGGCTCTCTAATAATGACTTTTCAAGTGGAAGGGGTGTATTATGCTGAAAATTTTGAAACTATGTGAAGGAAGTGTTGCCTAATTGGGTCATATATTAAAATTGCCTAATATATTTGTCCCTACATTTGCCCTTTGACTACAAAACAGAAAGGGAAAAGAATCTCTATTTTAATGTTTTTGCATATAATATATATATTCCAAAACAAGACAGGGTGGCATATGAAAAAGTGATTAATCCAGTGTAAACACTCCCTGGGAGAACAGGCAAGCTCAAGGGCAGACTAGCAGCATACTGGCGACATGATATAGCTGCCCTCAATATGAAAGCTCACGTGGGAGGGGTGATATAGGCCTTATTTACCCTTTCAAGAAAGGGGTTACTTTGGGAGAACCCTTTTCTTTCCAGATAATCTGCTTCATTAGAGATTTTCATTATATGCCAGCATAGAATGAAAGTTTGACATCTTCATAAGAGGTGCGCTTGAGGCAGGAGAAAGGGGAAATGGGTCCTTGAAGGTGTTCACTCAGTGTTTTGCAAGCTTTTTTATTTATCTCGGGAGAAGTTCTCTAACTCGTTGGGCTCAGACTTCTATAACAAGAAGCAGTGTAGTTAATGCTGTCCTCAGCCTAACCAAGTCTGCTTCAAATATTAGTTTTGACCATGTCAAGAAACTGTTAACCTCTTAGAGACTGAACCTGTATGTGAGAAAACTAATTTTCTCAAAATTTAGTTCATCTCTTTGTTTGAAAATCACTCCTCTCACAACAGAAAAGAAGAAAGAAAAAAGTGCTAAAATGAAACAAAAAAGACGTTTTAATTGAGTCATTTAGTTGGCTTGCATTAGACTTCCTTTTCCTGTAGTAGTAATTTCATGGAGAAATAAAATGAAATTAAATCTCAAATTGTATTGATTAAGATCCTCCACTTGTAGTATAAATGTACATAAAGTTCATTTATACTACAAGTATTGTAGTATATATGTACATAAAGTTTGAATATATAAATAAGATTGTAGCAGCCATATTTTTTACGACCACAGCAGCAAACTACACTCCACTTTGTAAGCTCAGATAATGTTGGGAGCAGAAAATGGTTGGTAAAAAAAAAATAACTGCCTGAGTATCTAAACCCTGCATTACTTGCACTGTTAACATACTAACGCAAAATTGTTTGTCATTTTTTTGAGTTCAAAGTTATGCTTTTGACATTTAACTATGTGTAACAAATCTATAAGCCAATACCCTCATTCTAACTATTTGAGAAAGGTTTCAGAGCTAATTGAAGTGTCTCTGTCATTTCTCTGTGTGTTTTTCAGTATCAAGGGCTATAACATGTCAAAGGAAATGCTTTTGTTGAACAGAGCAATTTTTTAAAGTGCTTTTAATTAACATTCATTTCCAGGTTGAGTTTGAGTGCTTAAAGACACTTTCGTTAAGCATTTCTGAGTATTCTTCAGTAACAGTCAAGTGAGAAGTGACTCTTAAGAAATGTAAAAGGAGGCAAGCAGAAATATCTTTTCATTGCTTATAGAATTCCTTGTTTTGTCTGATATTTGGTATAGGTATCCTTTTCCTTCTTCTTCATGGTTGTCATACAAAGCACTTCTATGGTTTGCACAAGCACAAAACATACCCTGGGACTTGGAAGCCTGCCTGATATGGAGACAGGCAATGTGCTATTAATTGTTGAGAAAAAACGAAGCAAACAAGCACATATAGGTGCTGCCAGATGCATTACTACTTAGGCACGCATTGTGCATTTTATAATTTCAAATAAAAATAATATAAAGAGCTCTAAAAAGACATAATACCAACTTGCTCTGTGAGCACGGTGTTTGTAAATCAGCTAAACCTGAGGCAGAATTTCTAATGTGGACTCAGCTTTGGGTACATACATGCCTTTACAAAAAATCATTTCCTCTTCTTCCCTGCTCTTCAAATCTACTCACTGCAGAGTTTAGCATGACTACAATCAAGATTTCAAATATGCTCATGCATAAACAGAGACCTAGAAGAAGGCAATAATAGAGCCTTCACAAGCAACACTTGAAATACAATCATAGTATGAAATTGCACAGCTTTGTATTAAGAAAATTCAACCCAGAGTTAATTGGTTTGAATGCCTCTTAATCCATTATACATTACACAGGAAAGGTCAATATTTAGTATGGTTTAGTTTTCCAAGATTAAATTTATAAAAGCATCAGCAATGGAAACAATTCCACCCACCTGAGGATCACCCTTGAAACTGAAGAGCAACCAAACATCACAACATTTCTCAGTTGCTTCCTTACTCTTAAGACCTTGTACAGATACTTTTGAATTCAAACCATTCTTTTCTGCTATTTTCTGTTTTATTGAATTTCACCCAAGAGAGAAGTGGTTCACTGAATTTATCCTGAGTGTGGCTTTAGGTACATCTGTAATGTACAATGAAAGGAGAACAATACACATCAGAAAGAGAAATCCTGTTATGGACCAAATTGCTTTTTCTTGACCATATTGAGCACATCCTTATACAGAAAACAGCTAAAAACCAGTAGGATAGCTCCCATGAAGATCTGTTACCTTGTGAGAGAAAGGACACAGTTCAACAGTTCAACTACTAGATTTATTAAGCATTGTCTTGTAGCTTTGGGGTTTTTTTGTTGTGTTTGGTTGGTTGGTTTGGGGGTGTTCCTTTGTTCCTTTGTTTTCCTTCCTTTTTTTCTTACCAAAACAAGATTTTCTGTCTAGTGCTCATCTCACCATTCTAGACATGAATAGCACATTTTATCCACATCCTAAACTGTTTTCTAAAGTACTCTGGTCACCTCAGAAAACTTTAGTTTCTGGAACACTATGATTACTGCTTTCTGAGCTTCACATATCATCTGTCACTCAGATCACCTTCATCATGTTTGTTTTCACTTTGTTTTCTCTCCCTGAGAAAAGCACAGAATGACCTTGTAGAGGTCTTATACAAATTCATGTGCTATTTAAGTCCAATTTCTGAAAATATTTTTGTTGAAGTCATGTGAAGAGAATAACTCAGCTGATCCTGCAACTCATCTATTGAAAAATATATTGAATACCTAAGCTTAGCAACACAAACACAAACCTGAATCCTTACTCTTACATAACAGCTATGCAATTCCATATATTACAGTGCTGTGATGCATTTGATATTGTCTGTCAAAATGCTATGGATATACATATCTTTGTGCAGTATTTTGAAAGACCACTGAAAGTGACAGAGAAAGGTATAACTGAGCATGCCTGTGCTTGAACACTAGCCAAAAATTTTGCCTGGAGTTTTATAACTTCTTTAAATTTGGACTCTTTGATTCTTGAAATGACTGGAAAAAACCTGTCCTGTTAATTTGTTGTTTGATTTCTTGCAGGTAATGAGAATAAAGAAAAACAACTATTTGCTCACAAAAAAGCATCAAGAAATCTCAGTGTTTGGACTTCGTGCACTGCAGTTTTCTCCTTTCTTTCCCTTGGGATGATTTCTGTATTACACAGAAGAGGAAGATTGGGGAGACCATACTTTCTCTTGTCCACATTTGTTTTAACTCTCCAATTCCATTCCCAGTTGTTCTTCTCCCACTGCATAAAGTTGATGCATAACATCGTGGCTGGCAACATAAACACAATCTCCTCTTGAAAAAATTGGTGAAACCTACACCTCCTCCTGTAGGTCTTCTCTTCTCTCTTACTGTACTATGGGAATCATCACTCTATTTAACACTTAATTTTGAATCAAAGCCCAGAGATTTTAAAGCCTTAAACAACTGTACACCACCTACAGACAGACCTTTTGAAATTGTAGGATTTAGATGTAACTGTGAACAATATGAGAAATATTTTCCAAGACAGAGAAATACTAATATTAAATTTAGAGCTAATCAAATCTCATATGTCAGTATGAAACACTAAATCAAGACAGCACCTCACAGGCATCTGTCAGTTTACTTTAAATATCTAATCATAGAAAGGGTCAACAGAGTTGATGGAATAGTTATCTGCTACTGAACTTTAGTGCACAGAAATAATAAATTCATTTTCATCCAACAGTCATCAGCTACTTTGCTCTGCTTTAGCCTCTCATAGCATGTGGTAGTTCAGTTTCCCACAAGCTGCATCCAAACCTTTTACAAAACTATGTGCAATTCCACAAGGGACTGAAGTGTCACTTTCGCAGGTTTAATTTATTCCTTATGGTGACACCAGAGGAATCATCTAGTTATGTCTTTCATATAGGAAACTATTGCAGAAATCTTCTGTTTCATAGCTGACATAACTGTAAGGATTTACTGCAAGTGTAACCATTCCCTTTATCAGAGGCAAGCAGCCCTGATCCCCTTGGATGTAAGCACTTTAAACCTAGTGCAAGGAGGACACATAGTTCCACATTCCCTACACCTGCTTCCAGGATCACCCAGAAACTATCTCAAATATTTCAAGACCTAAATCCAATCTGAGAAGATCACTTGGCAACCATGAAGTGTGCTGGCACTGCTTGAGTGCAGAAACTTGTCTGTAACAGTACAAATGTGCAGTTTCAATGTTATATATACATGCTATTTTTGTTCTCTGCCAAAACAATCATTCTGATCAAAGACTGCTAGTCCTGTAAATTTATGACATCTGACGTCGCTATTTTCACATTTAATAAATGCCACTGTCAAATCACTATCTGAAAGACTATTGTGGTATATCAGGTAAAGCCAGCAAATCACATTTTGGAATCATTCCAGCTAAACATAAAAAACTAAGAGTGTGATTTTTACTCATGTTTTCATATATGTACCTCCCCCAGCATCTTATCTTTACTGCCGGCTGCTAGTTAGCATCATGCTGTCAAGGCAGAAGGAAGGAATAATTATTACAACAGCAGTTTGCAGAGAAGCAGGGCTATTTCCTATACATGCCTAATAGCACATCCCCTGGTATTTTCCATATTCAGTTTCTTTGTTCTAAGAAGAAACACTGGCAGCAGCTCTCTGAGAGTATTTCACAACTTTGCACTGGAAGCCATAGTCCTTACCTACCTTATATACCACAAGCCCCCTGGGTGTTAGAAGCTGATAACCAAAACTTTCACCCATCTTGCCACTGAGACTTTAAAAAAACTTGACACTGCATCTTTCAACTGGGTGTCCAAGTTGAAATACATATGTAGTGTGCCTAGTGTGTACAGACAACTAATCTACAGAAAGATGTATTTCTCAATACAACAAGCCCTTTAAACACTATACTTGGTGTTGTTTTCTAAAGTCTTCAGTCTGGAGAAAATTGTTAACGCAATGTTATTTCCAACAAATTGAATATCATTGCCAGCACCTATGATTTCACACAATGCAGGCTTCTAAGATAACAAATATATCTGTTTAGCTAAAAATAAACTGTCAGAACCCAGGACATCCCTTTAGATGTCCCGGGCAGTCCGAGACCCCAGGAGGGGGTCCGGATACCCTGGTAGAGTGATAAAAACACCAGTGCCCTTGATTTTAGCCCTTGGGAGCAATTGCCAACATTATATGAAGAATTACAAGTCACGGATGTATGATTAGGATATTAGATAACTTATTTTTGTGTATTAATGTAGATTTTGGGGGTTCACAAAGGAGGCTCAAGGAGACAAGATGGAGGGATTTGGGTGTGTCCCTTGTCTTTCTTCTTCTTCTTCTTGTCCTCCATCTTCGGGTGAGGTGGTGGCATTTTCTGATTGGTTTAGTGTAAAGGTGCACAGTTTATTAAAGGTAGTGGATATTGGTATAATAGTAAAAACAATGAAGACGTAACAATTAGTATAAAAGATTACGACCGCCCATGAGCGGGGCAGATAGCCTTCGGCTGCAGTGTAGGTGACACCTACGCCGGCTGAAGGAAAAATATTTAGGAACATGATTGAATAAACAACTTTGATAAAGGAATTGACACATCCTGACTCTTTCTTTTGGCACGGGGCTTGGAGAAAAGGACTTTACCTGCAATTCTCGGTAGGCTACCAGCCCGGGATCCGAGAATAAACAATTACCTGTCCACTCTTGTGCATTACATTGAAACCTCCTCTTAAAGCAAGTTCAAGCCTCTCTTTAAATAAACCACATTACTACAAGGAAGAAAAATGTTTCCTCTAATGACTTGACTGTGAAACTATCAAATAGACAAGAAACCACAAGACTTGCCTGTAGGTCCTGCACATAGCTTGCAGAACTGTTTATGCCTTGATGGCGTACCTTTCTTTTGTACTGCAAGCATCTTGTACACTTGAAGAGGTATAATTTCTTGACAGTCCTAAATACAAGGTTCTAATTTAGTTTACAACAGAACAACTGAAAACAAAAATGGAGTCATTATTGATTAAAGGAAAGAAGGGAGAGAAAAAGAGGAGGAATTTTAGTAACACCTGTGACATAATAACTTCGGTCAGCTATAGTCCTAAAACTTGAGACAGAGAGCAACTGCTGCAAAGCAACTGTTCTATTTCCTAACTAGAAGTTCCATCTACCATTAACATTTTAGCTACTGAAAACTTCATCCCTTTCTGTTGGTAACCAGCATAACTAATCCAATTTCTCCTCAAGTAGAGACTTACTCAGCTACAAATCCCTACAGACCTGGAAGGCTTGTACATGGGTGCACTACAGTGACCTGGCCCTAAGAATATGATATTGGCCTAAGTATTTCAGACACTTTCTGGCTTTTTGCCTCCAACCTGTCACATGACTACGCTTTGATACTTCAGCTCTGTTTCTTCTGTCTTTGCTCTCTCCCTGTGTCTCTGTCCCATCTTCCACACCACCCTCTACAAGCATCCTGTCCAGACTTAAAAACTGTTACAAAATAGGGATTAGAACATCAGAAAAAATCTCAAATTTTATATGTTGGCTTATGAGTTTACTACATTTGATGTAGCTACTTTAATTTTGAAGTAAGGAATATAAACATCAAAATTCTTCTATTCAATCATGAAAACACAGAAGCACAGAGCTTACATTTGCAAAGACACATCAAGGCTTCATATACATTCACCAAAATTCAAATTCCCCCTTGTCCTTCTGTTTTCTTCAAATTTTGAAAACATCCTTAACCTCAGGTTCAAGAGAGTGACAAACAAGTCCAAGGTAAACATTATGTTTTTATTTGCTGCATTCTTCACAGCATTTTGCTGGAGCAGAAATACTTGTGATTCCTTTTTTTGGTAGGAAAGTAGATAGAGGAAGGACATGCCTATTCTTGGTTTTCTCCTTTTGGCCCATTGAAAAAAATATAGGAAGAAAAAATATAGGAAGAAAAATTCAAATCTAGAGTTTTCTTTATCTCTGGCAGTTGATGGAATAATTCAAGCTTGAAATTCAAGTTTTGAATCCAAACCCTCATATCTATATTTATGTATTTGTGCTAATAAAGCAAAATTTCTGCTATTTATAGGCATAGCTTTTGTTGGGGGAAAAAAATCCACTAAATCACTTAGCATTGCAATATATGAGCTGTCAGTCTTCTGTACTCATCTGGTCAATCTTTCTGCCAATTAGCTCAGGACTGTGGACAGGCCATGATGCTGTTCAGTGCCTCTGGGTTGTTGCATATGGAGGAAGCTCTCAGTTCCCACTCACCCTTTTGCCCCTAAGATATTAGTAGAGTCGTTCTTCCTTTCAGGTAACAGCTTATTATTTTCAAATACCAGATGGAGAACACAGGTATAAGGAGCACCAGGGTCTTTCCCAAAATACAGAAGAAATCCACAGAGGAGCAGACACTAAAGCTGGATCTGTGAAGTTCAGCATTAATGGATGGTATATCCCTTCTCAATGTGTGCATGCAGGCATTCTGGTTGAGAGTGGCTCATTCCTCACCCTCTTCCTGCACTGCCAGAAACATCCAATAAAAAGAGCAATCAATGATAAAACATGGACTCAAAATCTCAAGCAAGTATCGGATGGATGTCAGCCTTCCATGCCTGGCAACCCTTTAAAAAAATTTCATGACAGTAGCATATCACTATCACCAGGTGGTGCTCCTGTCCACGTTGCAGTAAGGAACTGCCTGCCTCTCAAGCCGCGGGATCTCACAGCTTCCAGAGTCGAGACACCAGCCTGCTTAGACTGCAACACCTACTGCAGTAGTATCATTACTAGAGACAAATCATAAAACCTCAGAGCAAAACACTAGAATGAGCTTCAAGATAAGATTCCAAGCAAGTCCAAACTTTTAAATTTCTTTATATTGGAGATACCTAGAAATGTTCTTTTGGGCATAAATGCAAACCAACAAAATTTTAAATGTGACAAACAGTGTACTTGGGATCTTACTGTTTGCCTGCTTTTTCACTTTTCCATTTTAAGCTCACAACCATTTTTTCCTGAATGACTTCTAAGGGCAATGAGGAGCACTCAGATGTGGAAAAAACAAAAAAAAAGGTTTCATTCTTCCATTATAAAATAATTCTGTATTGTCAAAGGATTAATGCATTCTTTTAAATATGTACACATGTGTATGTATATATCATCAAATGAGTTAGCTTGATTATTGTTGAATAGACGAGAAAAATTTCACAATAATTATTCTGACCTTGGAACATTTTTAAAGCACATCTATCCCCAAAGCACCAAACACAAAGCTTCAAAACTCTCCTTCTTTTTTAACAGAAAATAATAAAAAACCACTTTGAAACACAATCCAATATAAATCTGTTGGACCAAAGAGCACATAATAACATAATGTATGCTTGTAATATCCAAGATTAAAGATGAAATTAGTTCTCCTTTATTCACATATAACATGGCCTACTAGTAATTGACATGATGCTTTGACTAGAGTTTAGTCACTCTTGTTATAAAAAATATGGGTTGTCCATTCAGATTGTCATTATTTAGGCAAAATTAAACTCCTCATTAAAGCTGTGGGGAAAGAAAAAGTACTTAAACATTCCTATGAAGTATATAAAAAACTGAATTATCATTGCCTAGGAAGCTGCCTAGTTTTACAGAGGCTTCTATCCACGATGTACTGCAATGAGCTTGCTGCTTTTCCTCTGAAAGGAAAAGATCAGGCATTAACCAAGCAGACAAGTCCCTTTTGAGGCAATAAACTGATCTCACGATGGATTACTTAAATCACACTAAACATTCTGTGTATTATTTTGAAGTGTTGAGTTTTATGGAAATTTAAAACCCACCTCTCAGGGTCCTTCTAAAGCAGGTAAGTAAACACACTCATTGAAAATATAACATGCTAGACATTCAAGATCTCCTGTATTTGTTTTCTGAAGAAGTAGAGGAATAAATTTCTGTGAAATCTTTCACAGCTCTTTGCAGAATAGTATACATTCATTTCAAAACTCTTCCCTCATTTTGATGATGTTTCAGCCTCTCCAGGCAGTTCAATTAAACTATTCATAGTGCAAAGACAGCTCAAGCTTCACTGCTAGTCAAGCTCCTGCTAGTCACGTGAGGCCCAGTGAGACAAGACAAAGAACTCCCAACACGCTTCTCCCTTTTATCCAAGGTTGGTAGTTAGCCATGCAAACAGAGACTGGAGCTAAAACTATCTATATTGCTTCCAGATATAAGTAATCAGAAGTAATATATCTTCCACATCCATTTGATTAGCAGAAGCACCAACCACCCAAGCATCCAAAGAGTAAGTGCTGCCAATATTCCTACAGAAGACCTTACACATTGTAGTCCCAACATATTGATAAAGTGGTAGAAACATTGAACACAAATTTCCTTACACTTAGAATCCAGGTATGGAAAGAGCCTCTGGTGATTACTGGTAGAGGACCCTGTGTGGTAGCTTACAAAAAGCTACAACACTATTGAGCCATAAAGATTTTCACAATCCCAACACTGTCATCAAACCCAGGGGCAGTCTCAACCCAACTTACTGAGCACACCCTTGTTAAAGAGGAGAGAGAGAGAAAGTCCAATGCTGTAATTCCCCACAAGAAAAAACAGCAAAGTACAGCAGATTAGATCACCTCAAATGCACTTCTGCACATCCATCACACTGTTGTACCCAGGAACCCTCTGGAATATTTAAAATTTGTCCTGAAGTCCTAACATGAAGGATTGTTGATTGCCTGCTATGTGCTATGCCTTCTGACAGATTTACCTGTAAGAAAGAAAATTATGGAAAGAATATCATGAAGCACTTAATACAGTCTAAATACTGTCTATCTGAACACCTTGTTTAACTTTCATTACTTACTAAGAAGAAATTAATGAAAATGATTTTCTAAGGAAATTAACAGTAATGATTTTTTCTATGTATCAATGCAATCTTTCAGAACAAGCTAGAAAAACTTGTCCCAGAAATGACTCAGTGATGAGAGATGAACTAAAATTTGTCATTCTAGCTTTCTAGTCCTTTGTTTTTATTATTCTATGTATCAACACTCCTCTGAACTCTACTACAAGCACTGGGACAGATACATGAGATTGTGTGTGCTCTTTTGGGATGTATCAAGTAGAATAATAGAACCATTAGGTTGGAAGAGACCTTCAAAATCACCCAGTCCAACTGTCCACCCAACACTACCACTGTGAACAGTAAATCACATCGCCCAGCACGAGACCCATATGCCTCTTGAACACCTCCAGGGATGGTGACTCCACCACCTCCCTGGGAAACCTATTCCAATGCCTGAGCACCCTAACTGAAAAATGTTATTCTTATATGTAATCTGAATTCCCCTTGTCTCAGTTAACTCTAATATTTCTCTCACTGCAGGCATGGCAGAAGAGACTACCCCTACCTCATTAAAATCCTTTTTGTATAGAGAGCGATGAAGTCCACCCTAAGCCTCTACTCCAGACTAAACAAACCCAGCTCCCTCAGCCACAACTCCTAAGACACATTTTCAAGACCTTTCACAAGGGCCCTTCTCTGTTGAAAATGACAACAAGACAATGTCACACAAAATTGGAATGTGTTGCCATCTTTTGTTGAAAACATTTGAAGAAAAAAAAATCCTTGCTAAATTAGCATTAATAATTCTTTGTTTAGATTGGAAAAAAACCCAAACCCTGCAAAATTCCTCCTTGCAACACATAACATTTAGTACACATGCACACCTTAAAATCTTACCTGACCTGAATATCATCATTTGATGTAGAAGGAAAATGTTTCCTAAAGAGGCATAAATGTCCTTGACTGCATACAAGTAATGTCATTAAAACAATGCAGTGCTTGCATGATATTAAGCATGCTTGCTTATAAGCCATTAATGAAAAAAGACTGGTTTTGACTAACTTACATAAATACAAGTGCATCTGAAATGGATAAACTGATATCTGAACAGTAGTTTAAAAAAAAAACAACAACAAAACCCTAACCTTTTATAGGCAAAGAATATATTAGTATTATTAATATTATATGTTTTATCTCATTTCTATGAATATTTACTTCCATGTTTGATTCTACTCCTCCTAGGCAAAACCTAGCATGCCTAGATTTACCTGTAGAGAGGTAAAGAGTAGGAAAAAAGAATATTGAATAGATCCTGCCCTCAAATAACACAAAATCACACATTATAATAAACTTTGTCTGAATAATATATAATAATATAATATATAATAAACACTCTGTCTGAATAAAAATTATAGTAGAATATTTTAGATGCAGTTTTCTGGACAATTGCTGAAAAACCACTGGACTCCAGGCCAAAATGTCTTTCAGTTCTGGGATAATTTAGCTGGTTTCTGGGGTATCCCTTACTCTGGATGATTTGATACCAGTCATTTACTGTGAAATGTTCTTCCATGTAAAAAAAAAAAATCCAAGGTGATGCTTTAGCATGAAGTGTTCCACTTGTAGTAACAACATAAGAAATATCTTGCCAAGTAAAGTCATTAGTACTTTCAGCATAGTTTTCTGTTACTAACAGAACAATAAAAGATGCTGCCCACAGTTTTCATGTTCCTTGCATTCTCTCAGTGTCTGTAATTTGTTTATGAGGAATGCTGCAACATATACCCAAAAATAGGAGCTGTTTATTTATCTTGTTCACCACTTTTTCTAATCCCTTTCCAAACCTGCAGGTTTTGTCTTCCAATTTTTCTGTGGATGAAATTTCAAGAAAGAAATAAGTACTTACATCTTTTTTAAATCTACTTCTCACTTCATTAAGTATTCTCTGATTTTTGCAATATTGGATTTGTAACTCATGTTATTTTTTGCCTTTACAATATTGTAAATTTTGAAACCTGGAGTACTGAAATGAGAAAGAGCTGAATGCAATCAGAAACTTAAAATCACTATCTAAAATATATATTCAAAATTTTAAACGACTACAAATAAACAAAGTAATTCAAAGCCCACACAACAAGAGCAATAATACTGAGTTTTCCAGTGCTGAATTAATATTATTTGGTGAATAATATCAAAGAAACATTGATAGGATGTATCTGTTTTCTTGTATTGGATAGAGCTTGATAGACTTTTCACAATTGCTTAATCACATATTGAACCTCCTTATACTTCTGGTCTCCACAACTCTTGACAATAAAGTGATCCAAAACTTAATTTTACTCTGTGTGCAAATGTACTTCCTTTGGCCTAATAACTTTATTGGATGTTCCTATTTCCTGGGCACTGAAAGAGAGTGAATCAGTTGAGTTCCTTAATCAACTTTTTCATAGCCTACACAATGCTGAGAAAAGCTACCACATCTGTAGTAGCTTTTCTGGTGTCTGTTTTGTAGGCTGAATAGTCCTAGTTTATTAAGTATTCCTGTATATGAAAACTGTTCCATTTCTTTGATCATGGTTATCATCTTTCTTTTTTACTTTCACAGGCTGTACCTTTCTGAGATAGGATGATTAGAACAGCATGAAGCACTCAAGATATGTACATATCATGGGTTTATACAACAATGTAATCAGATATTGTGGGTTTCTAAATGTTTTGCAAATAATACTTAACATTCTTCCTCTCTGTAGAATTATATGAATTTATATGAATTGCTATTATCATATAAAATCTGATATTTTATAGAGCAGCTGATAATAATGTAAGATTTTTTTGCTGAGTGGAATCAGATGATTTACCTGACCGGGTAGAGGTAGCAGTTATCTTTTTGCCTATTTGCATTGTTCTCAATCTACTGAAACTATTCACTTCCTGCCTTACTGAATACCATTACTACAAAACAAATTTGTGCAATGATTTGCAGCCAATGTTTATTTTTTAACTTTGTTTTGACTCTCTAGCAAAATTTTCCATTTCACCATTTACTCCCTTTGTAGTACGAGTGTTTGCATGGCAGCACTTCTAAAAGACACAATAACGTTATCTTCATTGGTAACCTATGTTGAAAACTTCTTGCCTCAACTCATTATTTTAAGAGAATCTTTATTTAAATGTCTTCTGTATAGCAATGGGAAAAATAATGAAAAGACATGAATAAATATTTTAAATATTAAGATGACATAATAAAATTAAATTAAAGTTTAGTAATAAAGGACTTAACAAATGAGGAAAAAGGTGACCTGAAGTAACTACATACAATGAGATGATAAGGAGGCATTGTATTTGCTTTCAAAAATTACCTTCAAAGAAAGGAACATGAACCACTTACACCAGCTATGGGTTTGATTTAAAAACTTAAATTTTGAATTTCACTGACAGATGCATGACTTTTTGGAGCAGAAATGTTGCAGTATGTTTTCAAAAGTCACTTGAGAGATTACTAATCCAATTCCCTGCTCAAAGCATGATCAGGTAAGTATAACTTGGTTTTCCCACTTTGTCCATGCCTTAAAAACCGAAAGAAAGCAAATGCCTATGTTGTTTGGAAATCAGCTTCAAGATTAAATATTAGAATTTTTTCCTAATATCCCATCTTAACCACTCTTAATTTAACTTACACCTGTTTTCTCTTATTCTTCTTTCATGCAACAAAGTGAAAAGCCTTTATGTTCCCAATGACATCCCCATAGGTGCAGGGGGGCTGCTCTTAGATCCTCCCAAAATTGTCTCTTCTCCACACTGAACAAACCTGTCTCCTTCAGCCCCTGCTGGCCAAGTTTATCAAGCTGACAATTTCCCTCAGATTACTGACCTTTTAATACCTCAAAGATTTTAGTTTGGCTGTATACTAATTACTATCATGGATCTAAGATTTGTATAATAGAATTCTATGTGACTCATAGAAATTTTAGTAAAGCATTTGAGATACACTGTGATTATTGGTGACAATTTCTAACAAAGGGAATTTAGTTTCTACGAAAACCTTCCTAAAAGATACTATGATAATTGTCACAATTCTTAAATTAATTTTTGCTGCATTTGTTAATGTAATGAATGTAATTAATTTCCACTGAATTTTCTAACATGAATACCCTAACAACTTTAAAGTAGTTCACAAATTTCCATATAACATAAGCAGCATTTATTATGTGAATATGCACACTCACATATATGTCTAAACACAAGTACATATGGCATCATGTGGCATCCTTCCAACTCTGCATATTCTGTGACTGTGATTTGATACAGAGACATGACTAGTTACTTTGAATTAGCATATGGAATCACCCTCATTCACAATGTGCACACAAATATAAAAAGTAGAATATTTTCAAACTTTCACAGAATTTGTAATTCAAAGTGCTAATATTTTTTTTTCTTTCATAAAGAGTATTTCCAAAGATTTCTTGTTTACAGAAAACAAGATGCCCCAAATTGGATTTAGTCAAATATAAAAGCAGCTTGTTAGTTGTTTGTGGTCAAAGCACAATTTTCATGAAACGTAAGTTCCTCTTTAATGTAATTTTCGTGAAACCATCCTTTAGGATGTGTGCAGCCTTCAGGTCAGTATGAAACAGATCCAGAAGACCTCGTTCTCTAAGGAAAAAATGTCTATTTGTATTCCTATTTGAAATCATACACACAAGGAGTCATCAAACCTACTGTTTCCTTCAGTATATCATTAATTTATGTGGGCTTGGAAAAACACTTTGGTCCTGATTTAAATTTATGGTGTTCAGCAAATAGTTTATTTGGATTGGTTCTTTAACAGAAAAGTTTAGGGCTGAAATTAGGTTGTCTGATTATTACTTTATCAAAGCAATGAAATATATTGAAATACACTCAGGGTATTTCAGATACTGAAATTAAAGTTCCAGTTATCTACCACAGGTAAAACTTTCAAGAAAAATGTTGAATAGGCAGTTTCTGAAAGCTGTCTGTTATGAAGGTATTTGCTTATTTATTCTTGTTTCCAACTTTGAGTCATCACTGTTTCTTTTGTAGATGGAAGTAATGACAACACTGAAACAGCTTTGAGAGATTATTCTCTGGTTCAGTGAACTGAAAATTACACAACCTCTCTTGGGGTTCTGTTTAAATTTTTGAAGTGGTTATACAAAATCTTCAAAGATGCTTGCATTCAAATAAGACAGAGTAGAAAATAAACTGGGGACAAATCTAGCTTACCTTATCCATTTAGGTAGTCCTATGGATGTTAATGACATTATTTAACCTGAAAAATATATGAAAATAATTTTTTTTACAATAAATTTGTAGTCAGCAAGGCATAAGATGATTTCAATCCACGAAAGAAATATTTTTAATAGCATTGTTATAAAATCTATTATTGTGTAGTACTTTCTTTAATAGTCTTTAGATTTCATAGTCTTTTTCTATGTTGAGGGGGTAACCTAGAATATAAGTTTCCAAAGAGGTTTTCAGAGAGAAAAGTATAGGAGGGAATGTTTCCAGCTGTTTATGACTATTTCCTCAGCAGTTTTCCGATGCTTTTTATTTTGGTGCTTTTAAAATTTTGGCTAATCTCCGAGTGGACATGAAAATACATGTTAAAAAGGAAAGGTAAATCCCTATTTCATGCTGACTATCCATCCTTGAAAAGGGAGGGGGAAAAGTGAACCAGAAGCAGGCTGAATGCTCTTTCCATCTGAACTACAAGAATTCGGTACGAGTTTGCTTCACCATACATGTGCTTTTCTGGGTTTCTAAAGACATAACGTGACATGGATTTTCTTAAAATGCCATTTCAGTGTGAAATGAAAAATTAGCTGTCAAGATTTTCAAGAGTTCTAAGAAATAAAAAAAGATGTGTTTCCTTAGAAGAAGCTTCCCAATAACACCTATCTTGTCTGTCAGTTCTAGGAATATGACTTGCAAGTATGCAGTCAAGAATTCATAAAAAGGGACATAGATTACTCCTCCATGTTATGTTATGCTATGTTATGTTACTCTAAATATATCCTTAGTGATAATGCTTCGATAATATTTTAACATAAAACCAGTAAGACAAGTCAAACTCCCCAACACAAAGAAGTTAATGTGATCTTGTATATAGATGAATAAAATTTTTAAACTGTGCTTATTTTATACAAATACTCTATGATGAAACAGACCATGTTAATATAATCTGAAGATATGAATACCAATGTCTCTGGCTCTTAAAAAAAGTGATAAATATTTTAATTATATACCATGAATTTTTTGCTAAATAATGTTGAATATAATACTTCGTAAACTACAGAATTTTTTGATTAGTATACACAGTTCATCCAGGAATTTTTTTTCTTATAAGAATAAATGGCTGGTAACAGAATATATTTTAATCATTATATATATTCTTATGATGTCTTAACACTATACTTATTAAAAACTAAAGATCTGTAGATTAAAAAATACTCCCTATTTTTTTCAGAAACAATAAATCAATAAACATGATCTCTGAAATAACTGCAACAGGTTTAGATTATTATTGTTTAAAATTAATTAATAATTAATTTAATTAAATTATTTAAAATAAAAAAGTGCATTCAAATCACTACTGTGTCCTTCAGAGGTTTTTTATGTTTTCACTAATGATATGTCTAAGGCCTTGTGAATTACTTCTAGCTTCACTGGATTTGGACACAGTCTGTGGATGCATACTGATAAATCACAATAAATAAGAGGAAAAGAGAGATAAGAAAGAGATTGTTTTCTACAGACTTACACAATTCTACACAAATGAAAAAATATAATCTTCAGTCTTACACAATTGTCACACCATGAATGCCAGGAATTCTTAACAGGCTTTTATTATAGCTCAAGAATAAAAACTTTGAGGAAAATTATGACCTACTAAGTGGATATATTGGTTTATGAAGTAGTTAAATGCTGAAAATACTAGTCTGTTTTCTGCCTGAAATTTCCCCTTAGGCATGTAGTTTGTTTGGCAATGGGGTAAGAATGCTGTTTATGAAGTTATAATTATCTTCTTTGCCAAGTAAACTCTGAAACAGAATTCCAGAAGGTTTGTCAACTTATGGTATAATTACTATACAGAAATAAAACTATAATTCTCAAGACATTAATGAATATTATCTTTATTTTTACTTTTATAACTTCTCATCTCTCACACTGCTTAGCAATTATAAGTCTATTCAGATTAACAGCTACCATTGGAGTTATTTTATGAAAATGCTGGTCAGAAGTTTTATGTGTCTTCTCTCATGTGCCTTGGTGAAAACTTCATCCCACCACAAGCAGATCTCATTATTATTAAATTATGTTGCAAATTTTAGGTGAAATATATTGACATAGTGAAGAGAAGGCTTTGAAGTTGACATAATCATATCTGTAGTGAGAATATGAATAGTAAATGCAGAGGTTAACTACTGAATTATTGGTCTTTCAGGATTTAGGGTTTTAATGTTAAACCTATGGTTAGCAACTCCAGGGAAGTATTGGTGATCAACTGATTTTTTTACTTGAAATATTAAAGCAAAGATATGGTGAAATATATTGGTAGAAATCAAGATTGTCCTTTGATTTGTGAATTTTAATTTACATTAGTAAGTTGGAAAATAATAACTAGGCATGATCATGACTTTTTTTTTCCATGCAATTGGATATAGACAAATGCAATTAATTAAACTGTCTTAAATGTGAGGGAAAATGTGTACCAAAATACTCCTATGAAAAATTGCTCTGCTGCCATTGATTAGATTGATGACCACACGTGATGGCTGAGCCATTGTCACATCTAATTTATTCACACATGCCTGCCTGGACAGTAACCTTATCTTACCCTGCAGACCCTATTTGTTCAGTTGTTGTGTTTTGCCAGTTGTTTAGAATATAAGCCATCTGGGACAGTTTTATTTCTTGTTATTACTTTCAGTACAGTGGGATTCTAATCCTTGACAGAAAATATTAAGCACTGAGCAAAGAATATATTTTTTGCTGAGTTTTGGCCTTATCCCATTTGCTTTTTGTTGTTGTTGTTGTGTTTAGTTACTTAAAGTTTTTGGGGGTTGGGCTGGTATTTATCTAATTACTTTCTTCACTGTGATGGGAAAGTCTCTCCTGACCTTATATATATATGCACATATATATGTATGTGTGTATGTGTGTGTGCCCCTGATGACTGGATCATTTTGTCTGACCTTTAAATTAAAGACAGGCCCTTGCATGTCACTTGGTTAAACTGCATTGAGACTAATAAATGGTACACAAATACAAAAAATCTTCAAGTGACAGAAAATTCAACACTTCTCTTAGTAAACTTTTCTAGAGATAGAATACTGTGAATTTTAAAGAATTCTTCTAGGTTTCTTATTTGAATGTTTCTGAATTTTATATTTGTTGTGTTGATCACCTTGTTTAAGACCACCTTAACTGTTATTTCACCTGCAAGGAAATACTTATGCACAATAACAAAATGAATTCTTGTCCCTCTCTTTAATAAACCAAAATAAAAATATGGAGATATTTTGATCTTATACTTTGTTTTTTCTAGATTGTCTTCATTCTGGGAAGATGTTTTTCTTCATCATGCATGCTTCTCCCATATATTTTGGTTCATTGCATTGTTAAGCAATACTAAGAATTGAATTTCATTCATTTACACATTTATTTTGAGTTTAATTTCTTTCTACATTTTTCAATTACACAACTGGGATTTTTTTCTGTAATTTTTTCTACATTTGCACCCTTAATGAGGATTAAGCATTCAGAAATTACTTTTGTAAAGCTATGTATCTTAGCTAAATTATCAGTTGGCATAATATCTGCCTAATTTGTTTGTGGCTCATTTCAGTAATATTTCAAAAACCTGAAGTGGACTAAGCAAGAACAGAGTATGAAGTAAGAAGAAAAAAAAAATCTTTGAAGTGAGGGATCTTCATGAAACAAGAGTCATGATGTCAAGAGTCATAATTTAGAATAAAAGGCTAGTTTATTTTCCCATAGCAACAAAATTAGTCTTGAAATAAGTTTACTTTATGGTTTCTATATACTGACAGGGTTATGAAACAATGATTTAACCTAAATGAGAGCACAAGCCTAAGGGAAATATGTTTGAACTTTTCTTCACTGATAAAAATGATAGCAAATGCAAATTTTGCATTCTGATTCCAGTTTCTAGTTAAAATCTTGCTTTAAAGCAGGTAAGTCTCTCACAATTACAAAAGTATTCAGACACTAAAATGATTTTTGCAAACACTCTTATAATAACCATAGTGTACTCATGGTACTGTATTTCACATGGGAACTTTTTCAAGATCATGCACAAGTTAAATAGTTAATTTTAGCTGGATAAATATTAAGCAGCAAGGTGAGATAAGGAATGTGATTAACATAGGACAATCATACAACCCAGCAGAGCCTCAAACTTTCAATCCTTCTTGAATGTTACCTCATGATTACTAAATAGCTTGCTTAGTTGTGATTTTTCTCTCCTAACAGTTCCATTCTGAGAAAAAGGTATGTCAAAATGTTGGAATAAGTTGAGTTTTGCAGTTTGAAATACTGAACAACAGTGCAGAACCATGTGCTTCATACAAATTAATGCATCCCTTAGCAACAATCTAGCAGCCAATCAGAATTCTTCCTTAATCCAAATAGTTTTTTAATGCACTTTAAATCATCAAAGTTCAGGTACCTTACACTGTTTAAATGTAAAGTAACAAGGAAATTTAATCTTAAGATTATTAACTATTTATAGCAATGGCTAAGGGGTATCACCTAGCAACAAGCCCCACAGAATAAATCTAATAAACTGCAGCTCATCCTTCCTGTCATCAATGATCAAATAATCAAGACAGGAAAAGCATAAGTAGTGATGACATTGAGAGGATCTAATGATAAAGTACAGGAGCATTTTAGGAAACAAAGAGTGTGTTTAGATAAAGGAATATAGTCAGCACAATAATTAGAATAAAGCAAAGCTGGACTTCAGCCACAGTAAGCCAAATGGAAAGAAAAGATTAAAGTGAGAGGGAGGGAGGGGGAAGGAAAACTGGAGGAAGAAGATAAACGATTAAACATGGCAGACACAGGGATTTGTGAGAAGTAAATAAAATAAGATGCTGTCAACGCATCTTTCCTTGGCTGACTTCTAAAAAGGAGGGCAGAGAGATTAAAATTTTATCAGATAGTTTAGAAGATTATGGTAGTTGTACCTTAAAACATAAAAGCTATTTTGCAGGGCCTCATGCAATTCAGCAGGATGCAGTTGGGTCAGGATTGATATCAGCAAGGCACTGAGGATAAGTTTGAAGTTATCACACTGTAGAAAGAAGAAAAGTTCAGCCCAAGATTTACAATAAGTAAAAAACTAAAACCTTGCATCAGGGTTTTCAGCAGATAAAAAAACACATTAGAAATGTATGTAATTACAGTTAAGCACTTGCCATCATTTTGGAAAGGTGGTATTTACTCAAGCTTATACTATACAGAGACATCTCTGGTTTTTTCCTTCTGAGTATGTGGTGGTGAATTCCATATGCAGGTTCACTGAAAACAGGACCTTTCTGTCTGAGGGTATTTAATACTCCACACTAAAAGATATCTACAGGACCTCATTGATCAAATAATGGCAAAAGCATATATTCATAGTGACAAGAAGCTGTATATGCTACATAGCCCTTCAAAGCACTGAATTTCCTCTTTGTTACACTTAACATAAACCAGTCAAGTAAATTACAGCAACTCGATCTAATTATAAATTGAACCATTAGTCCCTGACAAAATGCTTCTGAAACCCCTATAGGGCTAAGCTTACCTGAAAATACTTTCTGCAACAGATAGTGTTCCCTGTTAGTGTCAATGCCATTGCTTGATCTGGACAGAGGTCTCTGGAGAATCTTGTGGAGAACTCTTCTCTCCTTAGTAGTCAAGGAAGAAGTCCACATAAAAGCCCCAAATACAAAATGAAAGGAATTTAATTTTTCTTCACTACAACCTTATAGTGTAATTATTCAAAGCACAGTCAATTTATTTCAACTCATTTAACAGTCAGAAACAGCATTTCCATATTTACTCAATGTAAAGATATATAAGATTTTAACAAGACTATGTATATCATATATTATACATGGAATAGTTTATTCACGTTAAAAGTAAAATAACAGCTGTTCATCATGTACTACTGCTAAGCAGAGACTTACTCTAAGTTAGTCCTTTGCAATAACAGGATTTCTAACTAACTGTTTTGCATAGGATAAAAGAGCATTAAAATAATATTCAACACTAAGGACTTGAGTCAGTTGGTCATATATGGATGTCTAATATAGTTTGAGAACATGAAAACTCTCTAATCCCCAGATTCAACCTTAGAAGTGTATGTTTCCTACAGGCATTGTAATATGTCACCCCACGCAGATACCTTGTTTACCCAAGAGTATCTTAAAAAACGTGTGGCTAAATGAGTAAAGTCTCAGTTTCAGCAGTTTCAAAATTAATATTTAATCCACAAAACAGACCCAAGAATTTTTTAAAAGCTAACTTACTGTACAGAAATGGAACATAGTATTATTTAGAGCCAGAAGTTATCTTTAATCTTCAAAAATACTCATATTGCTCTGCACAGTGGCAAACTTGCTCTTTGCAGGAGGGTACTTCGCTGGAAGAATTAGGTGACCAGAAGGATTCTATGTATCTGCTGTGACAACTGAGTAATCTGAAGTAACGATTCAGCGTCCCTCAACATCTTTTTAGCTGCTGCGTAGACACATTAGTCAATTCCATCTTTCATTTTAAAAAGCTGTTGTTTTTTACAACACTTTTCCTTTGCAGACACAGAACTGTTTAGCTCATTATCTCACTTCCATAAAAATGTGAAGACTTTTTTTGTTTTTTGGCAAAAGAAGAAAAAGCCAGTGCATACCAAAGGAATCTGGACCCAGCAGAAATGCTGCTAAAGTTACACATGATTGGAGGGTCGTATCTTTCACAGAAGATAGCTTTATGAGGTTCAGATAGTCCAGAAGTAAGAATATAATTTCCCTTCTTATTTGGAATGGGGTAAATCCCACTGTTCTGACTTCTGTGAGATTTTTGGGTGGACTCTGGAATGGACATGCAGAGATATGTATTAATAACCTCTGAAGCTGGCACAGGATACAAGAAGCTGGGCTTGTTTCACAGACCAAATTCTAGGTACAAATAAAAGGAATAGCAAATCAGTTTTCAGAATAAACATCGTAGTACTAATTGTCTAAGATGAGACAAGGCAGAAAGTAATTAAGCTTACAAAACTGTATGTCTAAGAGGGCACATTGCCATCTTTTACCTGTTGGATAGAAATCTGTCAGAACAAAATGAGATTTTGTTCAAATGTTCAGTGACAGTAACCTTGTAAGTGTTGCATAAACGCTGTATGAATAGGGTGTGTCAGAGACACCAGACATAACTTCAGTTTCTGAAATCTGATTTTGAACCAATCTTAACTAATTCAGCAGGCAAATTTGAGGTATTATAGAAGGCAGTAATACATACTTTTCTGCCTCTCCTCTTCCCTCCTCCTTTCTTTGCTTTTATCAGAGTGAAAAGTTTTTAGTCAATATAAGACAATCAGATAGGTAGAAGCCTGGAAAATTCTCTATAAAATACAAATCCTATTGCAGATACTAACCTGAAACAACTCTGTTGCTTCTTTTGTGTGCTGTTTGAACACCTAACAGTTATTTATAGGACCAAAGCTATTAGGACAGAGGTCCCATATCTCTGGGTGTTGGGGATTTAGGGTTTCCTGAGAAAACAAACAAAAAACCACTATGACATTCATCAAACCTAAGAAGCTGGCATGGAGTAAAAGGAAAACAGTATAAATTATGTGCAAGTTGTCCAATTTATATCAACTAAAAAGGAGTCTGTGCTGCTTATTTTAGGATGATATCCAGTACGTTGTGTTAAAATATATTTGACTTGAGTTTGATTAGTAAAATATTGCAATACCAAACTTGATAAAACCAACCCAGGATAAGAGAAGACCATTAATGCCTTTCTAAATCACAGTTTGTTTTGTTGATTGTTTTGGGGGTTTTTTTGTATTTTTTTAACTAGCTTTTGCCTCTAGGAAAAAATGTCTGGAAATCCCTCCAAGAAAATAACTAATTAAGATTCAAGGTCACAAATTATTTTTACTCTGGATATTTTTCTTTGCTTCTGAATATCCCCTCTGGTTTCCTCTGATATTCATTCCCATGTGGCTGAACAGCAGATCGCAGAGTGACATAATAATAAGTGACACAGGGTCTTGTACAAGCCCTGTCATGAGTGGTGCCCTGCAAGGTTCAATACTGCACGCAGTATTGTGTAACTTTTGCATCAATGTCTTCAGTGAAGATCCATATGCCTCCCCAGCAAGTTCACTGATGACATAAAGCCAGGAGGAGTGGCCAATAATGCAGAGTGCTGTGCAGAAGCTTCAGAAGGAGTTCCATGGATTGGAGAGTGGAGCGGAGAACTGTCTGAAATGCAGGCGTTGTATCCAGTCGCAGCAGTGGGCAACAAACACAATTTAGTGTCTGGAACACCTCTCACAAGAAAAGACTGAGGCAGCTGGGCCTGTTCAGTTTCAAGAAGAAATGACAGAAAGAGGACCTCATCAATGTCTATCTGTGTCTGAGAGGAGGGTTTTAAGAGGATGGAGCCAGGCTCTGCTCTGTGGTGCCTACCAACAAGATGAGAGGCAATGGGCAGAAACTGGTGGACTGATGGTTCCACCTAAACATGCTGAAGAATTTCTTTACTGTGTGAATGACAGAGCACTGGAACAGGTTGCCCAGAGAAGTAGTGGAATTTCTGTCTCTGGAGACATTCAAGAACTATCTGGACACAATCCTGTGCTGTGTGCTCTAGAATGACCCTGCTTGAGCAGGGAGGTTGGACCAAATGACCCACTGTGGTTCTTTCCAATCTGACCCATTCTGTGATTCCCTTTCACTGTTCATCTCCCATTACATGTAAAGGGGCAATTTTCTGTGTTTAAACTTAGTACAGTATTATTGCATTTTATTTTAGAATTTGTTCCACTGCATTCCCTGTATCATAAATTATTAAAAATGTTATATTTTATTAAGGTTCTTAAATAGAAAGGAACCCCAGAAACATTAATGATGATGATATTTAGAAAACAAAATTAAAGCAAATCCTACTTGAACACTGGCATTGGTTCTTAGCACCACCTTTTCATTTATTCTCTGAAGATTAGTATCAAAAGTCCCCTGCATTTATGATAGCTCTTTCTTAATGTCATGGTGCTTCAAAATAGATAATCAGCATCTAGATTAAGCACTTATCCACACTGATCTGCTTGTAGAAATTAGATGCTTAAAACAGTGATAATATCAATAGGGGCCCACTAAAAATTACATAACCCTCCCCCAAAGACAGAGCATTGCTTAAATTCTTATTCCTCTTCAGGACCTGAATTCAGCATGGTTTGTGAAAAGACTGAACTTGCATATCCCAAAGGAATACACTAAGCTTCAATCATTGTTGCTCTGAATTTATTTCATCTTAGGGTTTACAGTTGGACATATTGAATAACTGGACATATTTTTTTTAAACTCTCAGACACAGAGACTGAAATGGCATCTTTTAAACTCGACAGAAATCTTCTGAAGCTAAAATACTTGGGAGAAACACGAATCACAGTATGTTTAAAGAAGGTCCTATATTTTCAGAAGCTCTAAATTGAGATATTCTCAGAGCATTTTCATCAGATCAGGCCCTGTTAAAAGAAGACAGGAAGAAAAATGCCTTTTTTATGACTTCTGATAAACTTCAGGGCAAATTAGATTCTAAACATCAGAAAGTATATATGGAGGCGGAATTTTAGGGTCATAAACTTCAGAAAGGGTCATAAGAATTTTAGGAATTTTAGGAATTTTGTGTCATAAGAAACTACTGTCTTTAAGTGTTTCTGAGGACAGTGACACATAGAGATAATGTATAGGAAGGAGTGACCTGATCTATAAATCATAATAATATATGCCAGACTAGCCAGTTAGTGTGTTGTAACAATGTTAGTGTACACACAGTCAAACTGACCTCCAGATTTGGAATTAAATGAAGGATTTTTCCTCTTGTCATGCTGACAGGGATTTATATTTTATTGATATTGGAGATTTTGCATGCACTTCATTCCCACAATCAGAGAATCATCAAAGGTGGAAGAGAACTTTAAGGTCATCTAGCCCAACTGTCTACCCAGCACAACCATAATCACCCCGAAACTATATCCCCAAGGCAGCAAAGTGATAACTTTCTTTGAATAGCTGTGTTTTCAGATCTAATTGATTGATTGAAATGTACGAGCATAAGGTTAAAAAAAAATGGAAGGAGAAAAATGAATTCTGAAAAAATTGTTTTCCTTCTTGAGTAAGAAATGTCTATCTATTACTCTTTAAAGTAAAAGGTTGAAAATGATCTTATGATTTTTCAGACAATAATGTCCTCAGGAGATGGTTGTTCACTGGAAATATCTGAGAGTCCTTGTACAGTTATTGTATTAAAGAACTTATGTAACAATACAAGGATAGCTGCAAGAAATACTGTTAGAGGTATTGAAATAGCTGGATATTTATCTGGAGGATAGTGTGGGATGACTCTTGGAACTTTAGAAATAACTATTTCTGTAAGCATCAAATCTGTCACAAAACAGTACAATCTGCCACTGCATCTACCATCAAGTATCATTCCCTCTTCAAAAGATGGTAATAAAATCAGCAGGGAATATGAGAAGAGTTAAACACACTTTTACAGTGCTGAAGTTTACTTTGCATGAATTTGTTATCTGGAACTTTTCTCCCATATCTCAACGAACTTCAAATTATCAGTTTTGAAACAAAGATTATGTTTACCGTAGTGTTGTTATGTACACACCATACCATAGAAAACATTATTACTCTCAAATGCATGTAGGTTAGTTAAAATCATAAAATATTTAGAACTATTGTCCCAGGAACAGCAAAATATTTTTGTCCTCTCAAAGGGTGTTCTAAAATGAGGACTTGTTATACACTAGGCCTAAGATGTTTCCTATAAAGAGGTGTTGTCTTCCACACTGCTGGTTCCTTCTCAGCCTTAACTAGCAGAGTGCCGTGCCTGCATTGTAGAGGAACACTAACAGAACTCAGTCTTTAAAAGATAGCACATTCTTTTCATTCTAGCTTCAAAAAACAGTTATCTGATTAGAAAACCAAACCAACAAACCCTTACATAACAGCTGGTATTAATAACAATACAAAAATATGTACAAATTATGTCATGATTCTTAACTATTTTTATCATTATTCTTTGAACTTTTTTCAGCATTTCTGTTCAGCAGCAGTTGACATTTGGAAAGAAAGATATTGCATTTACTGATATTATTAAATATCCAGGTAGAAATTTACCTACATAAAGCTTTCCTGAGTTTTTCAGTTTTTCTATCACATGTCGCTCCTGGTTTCTCTTATTTCTTCCTTTTCTTAGGCCTCTTGAGTGTACGCTAAAACCTACAGAATGTGCTGAAAAGCACTTGAGCAGTAACTCTAATATGAGAAATTATGTGACACACAATGTGTGTGATACAAATGATACTTAGTTTTCAGCAATGGCATAAATGAATGAATTAATTCTTAAATCCTATTGCTTGTATAATTATTCAGTTACATAATATATATGGAAATTTATTTTTCTGTGTGTCAGATCAGTGGATCTTCTGTATATAATGCTGGGAAGGCTCAGTGGTATTGCTCCTATTTTATTCTAATGATCCCTGGGGTTTGTCCCTATAATGAAGAAAAATGAAAATCATAGGGACAAAAACATATCTGCAATTATCTACAATTAGTGAAAAAAATGTGAAGCATTATAGCTAATACTTTTTCTTTTCTTTCTCTCAGTATGCATCTGGTGTTGATTTTTCATCAAAGAGAAGTATAAAATCCTAATGAGTGCTAATATAAGCAAATGTCAAAGCTTTTTTATATAGTTGAACTAAAAGAAGTATTTTTCTGTGTAATAAGGACAATAGTAATTTATCTTGTTTGCTGATTCAGTTTAGATTCTCTTTATTACAAGAGCAGTGTCCTTTTACTGCATTTGCTGATAATTTATTTCTAGTAAGTTACACCACAATTAATCAAAGTAAGCACAATATTGTAGGTACTGTTACTCTGTCATGTTATTTGCATGCACTGTGACTTTTTGAAGTATGCTGTGTCAGACAATCAGTAGGTGAAGAAAATTAGTCACATGATAGCAGCATTTATGCTTCCAAATTAGACTGTCAAATACCTATTGGGCCTTGCATGCTGTCTGTACAAAGTTAATGAAAAGAAGTCCATTGAGGGCTATCACATGAGAAAATTTTCTACATTGAATTCTCACAGGGAATTTGCCTAAACCTCTGTATTACCCTTCTCTATATTAGCTAGTGTCCTGAATGATTAAGGTCAAGTTACAACAATTCTCTTTAGTTCACTACTACTATAAATCTAACTTCCTTTGCATTTTCAAGGCCTAGACCATGGAGAGTAAATTATTTTGTGTATGTTTGGAAGGATTTTGTAGAAACAGCTTATCCTATAGATCCTTTCAATGCCCTCAACAACAAGCAAGCTAGCAAAACAACATGCAAGCATACAAGGAAACCAATAAATCAGCAAACCTATTATTAGATCTTATGTCTGGCAAGACAAGATTTAGTACAATAAAAACAACAAACCATGGGCAAGAATTTCAAAGTGCCAGCAGCTAAAACAAATATAAATGCACATAAGTAGCAATTACTAATATATTTGGCTGTACACATCATTTTCATATCAGGTTCCTTTCGAAGTGCAGTGGATTTTGCAGGAAAGACCTTCCACAGATTCACGTCCTTCACTACAGAATGATTTTGGATATAGGAAGGCACAGAAATTACTGAAGTCCTGTGTGCTGCCTCAAAGTCATGGACAGCCCTCCTGCAGCAGGTTCTCAACATAACTGGTGGAGGGCTACCTGTGTCATCTATTGCATCTATATTTCTCAGGATGTTTTGGGTGAGAAACAAGACATTTTAGATATGAGTTTCATGGCAGAGGTAGTGTCTAATGTATAATCTTTGGTTGTTTAATAAAGAAATGTCTGTTCAGATAACATATGCAACTTCCTATTCCATCTACATTTCATATTGATGTTTGACTTTGTGTTCTTACTCCTGACATATCCTGCCAGGTATTTATCAAGTCCTTTATGGTAAATTCACAGCAGTTTGTGCCTTTTGAGAATAAAACTTGAAAATCAATTCAACTTACTCATTAAATATTAACCTACTTTAGAAAAAAAACCATTATTGTGACTTTGTAATGGCTTTCATTTGTACCAAAACAAGAAATCAAGTGAGCATTCACTGAACACTCATTGGTCAATCTGTATCTACAATTTATAGTACAATTGACACAGGTCAAAAGCCTGAGTTTTTCCATGCATGGCTTCTGAAATATAGAGAAAGAAGTAATCTAAATCAAAACCAAACCAAAATTTTCCAAACACACAAAAGAAAAATCAGCCATTTACCTTTCTTAAATCTTTGTTATCTTTTCTATTGGTTTTGATCACAGATTTTGAACACCTACATTCAAACACTTCTCAAAAGTGTTCCCTGAAATTCTGAGAAAGAAACTGAACTTTACTTCTAAATGTATTTATGAGAATTACACATACTCACTAGTAGATATATATCAGAAGCTCTAAGGATCAAGAAAACATTAAGCTGCCTTTCCTAGATGATGTCTGGCAGCTGTGTACTACTGATTTCTTCACAATTGCATGTTTGAGGAAGCAAAAAGAAAATTAAGGAGCAAAAAAAAAGAAAACTGGAGTGGAGAGTGAAGAAGCTTTCAGCACTTGCTACAAGACTGATTCTTCACAAACATCTATTGTGTACCATATTAATCTGGTGATTAAACTCCTTCTCAGAAAGTTGTCTGATTTGTCCTAATCGACCAAATTCTGTGATTATTAACAATATACATTAGTTAACAGGAAATAATAGGTAAAGCATGAAAACAGCATTTGGCTGAATAACTGTGATATTTCCCTCTATATAAAAAGGTCATGACAAAATGAGACATGAGAAAATTAGACTTACATAATTCCAAGACAAAATTTAGCTTGTAAATAAGCATGTTTACCAATGTCATATTGTATGAATTATATAAAATGTATATATTTATATATGATCACAATCAAATTTTTCTAATTTGAAAGAGATTCCCAATTTCTTGAGAATAACTTCAGATCTCTCAAAATCTAGTCGTACTTGAACTTCTCGTTTTATAACTGGGTAGAGAGAAACATGACTTAAAAATTGGAAACCCTTTGTAATATGTAATAGTGTAATGGTGTAATGGTGTTGTAATCACGGCTCAAAGAAGCAGTAGGGGGGCCCAGGGCAAAAGAGATAGATTATGATATCTCATGCCTAAGTTGTGAAGAAAAGCAGCCTAGGTGGTCTGATCAGTTCTACCAAAAACCCATGCAATAAAACTTAGGGAAATGCAACAAGCTCTCTAAATGTTACAGTATGAACGATGCCCTAATTCCTCTGTTGGATTAGTTGTTATAGTCATCACAGGGAAGTTCTGCTACAGCCCCCTACCCTGGATACTTTGAGAAGTGTCTGATTTTTATCTTTTCATCCCATTCACACATTTTCTCTCATACAATGATTACTTGGGCTTTCAGGGTAAAGTGAATTTTATCCTATAAGAAATAATGTATTGTATTTTACTGATGAAAAGACTCCATTCTGTTCACAGTTGATTCTTCTCTCCTTTTCTCTCTCTATTGTGTGCGTATATATTTAAATTACTCTTTAATTGATGCAGTTCTGGTATCTTTCATTGAAAAAAATGCCTGAAGTTGAGTGAAAGAGAATTGATCCTGAGAACCTGTGGATGTAAAATGAGGCTCAGGCTGTGCGTACTAAAGCAACCTATTTTCATAAATGATGAAACTATTAGCCTCTTTGTGGTATTAACAATGTGTGTCTGATCTACAGGATTGTCATTAATTCTATTTCAACAAGAAAAAAGGACATAAATTTGAACTATGAAATACTTCTCTAGCACTTGCAGCTTCTGAACTATCCAGACAATTTACTGTTATGTCAAATATATTTTAAATGCTGGCTTATCTGAAGCCAGTATCTTCTGGGTTTTGCACTCCTTATCAAAATAATGTTGTACTTTAAAGACATATTTTTATTGTATGTGATCTTAACAGTAATTCCAAGGAGAAGGTGCCCCACAATAATAGTAATAAAAAAGTAATCTATTCTAGATGTTAATTTTACGGAAATGTAGATTGAAAATCAGGGACATTTTATGGTATTTGTGAAGGCTATTGATTATGACTAACTTAATAGTAGAATAAGGTTAATTTTCTACCTATCATGTTCTGAATGTATTCCATTACTAGATGCTCTCTTTTCTCAGTTCAAATTTATAAGCTGTAGCATTATGATGGGTTCTGGAATCATAAATTCAAGATAAATCTTTTTAGCACATTATATGGAATATCTAATTCTTATAGTATGTGAGAAATGCTTCCTTTTTACTACTGCATAATCCATTATTGCCAAGGGATCATTCTGAGACACTTCCATTAATATATAGCTAACACATTTCCTGGTGTGTGTAAGCAAAGTTTTTTCCTTACAGAATGAATTCTCTATAGAGCAATACCATGGATAAGGTAAATCTCTGCTTTCTTTAAATTAGTGTTATATTTTAACAATATTTCAAACAAAATGAGACAAAACCCCCAACCTGCGCAAAGACCTGTAGTTATTACAGTGTTGCCAAATTTCATTATAAATGCCATAGATCACAGAAATCTGAACTAGCATTATTTGGTATTTCCATGAAAAGCTTAGTTGATGGCATGGAGCACAAAAGTAAAGAGTAGATGGGTGATAGAAAACATGAGATTTTCAAAACACTTGAGAGGACAGAGAGATCTTCATAAATCAGAGAAACAGTCTGAAATAAAGACTATGAAATGCAACAAGGACAAAGCAACAGCTTCACTTTGTTTGCAAACATCACACATACAGATATAAAATAAGGAATATTTGTATATAAGGGGATATTTCACTAATGTTCAAATAGATTTTTTTTAAATGATCACAAATTGGTGATGCTCTAATAGAAAGAAAATATATAATTCTGGGATACTTTTAACATCAGTGTCATATAAGATACAGATATTTATTGTTGAGCCTAACCATGTAGTACTACAATAACAGTGGGAATAGGGTGTTAAGTTTTGACCAGCACACTGCAGGAAGCATTAAGACAAACTAGATAGAAGACAAAACACAGTAATAGCAAGGATTAAAATTTTGTAGAAGTGACCTAGACATAAAAATCGTAAGAACAAGGTTTACTTAGTATGGAAAAAAGAAGACTGAAAAGAATTCCCAATTCATTTGTCATGGAGATAAAGCAACACCAGGATAACGTGACACCATTAAGTTCAATTTATGTCTAAGCTACAACTCCATTACAGAACACTGTCTTTTGTTAATGGTTTCCCATAATTCTTTGTTTGCAACTATGGATTTTTGTAATGGTAGTTTATATTATGCCTGTACATAAACTCATAGCATTTTATTTCCTCTTCAAGCACACATTTAATGTCCACAACAAAGGCGAATTAAAACAAAAAAATTCCATACATATTACTAAGCAGCTAATTTCTGTGACATTTTGTCAGTTACTCATTCATGCACACTTTGTTAATCTAACCATTTATCATGCTGAACATTGAGATTAGAAGGCTGAAAAACTGAAAATCAAAAAAGCACTGAGGATATTATCAGTGATTTTAGAAATAAATTTTTTAAGACTATCCTAAACATGCAAGCTCACAAAAACCCCCAACCAACCAAACAAAACTAAAAATCAAACCTACACCATCTTAGTAGTATTTGATTAGATTTTAAAATATAAAAAAAAGCAAAATTCTTGGATCGCTTAAGAAAAAGCCATGTTTTACAGGATTCTGCTTAGCGCATCTCATGATTTCTTTCAAATATATGAAGATATTAAGTGATATTAGATATTATATTAAAGATATTTGTGTGTATTGATAAAATGCCCCTTCAGTTGTCTCTTCTCCAGGCTAAACAGGCCCAGCTCTCTTAGCCTTTCCGACTAAGAGAGATGTCCCGGTCCCCTAATCATTTCATACCACTCCACTGGTCCCTTTCCAGTAGTTCCTTCTCTTTCTTGAACTGGTGAATCCAAAACTGAAGATAGTACTCCAGATGCCGCCTTACAAGAGCAGAGTATGCAGGGAGGAGAACCTTTCACAACCTGCTGGATACCTTCCTAATGCACCCCAGGAGACAACTTCTTGGCCTTCTTGGCTTTCTTGGCCTTCTTGGCTTTCTTGGCCTCCTTGGCCACAAGGCCAACACTGGCCTTCTTGGCCACAAAGGCACACTGCTGGCTCATGGGATTTGTTGCCACTTGGAGCCCCTGGTACTTCTCTGCAGAGCTGCTTTCCAGCAGACCAACCCCTATTATCACAACCCTTTCCTCTTTAATGTCAACTCACCTTCGTTCATTATTTTTTCCACCATTAACTAGTCACCTTACCTACAGGGCTTTGGACCATCTAGTAAAATATCTCATTTAAATAAAGAAATAAGAAAAGAGGGATAAAAGATGAGAAGAGATAAAAATAACTCACAAGTTCCTTTTCTCACTTAAAATATATGTATGTAACTACTGTCAACTGGCATGTAATTGCATCAGGCAGGCATGGTCCCCAGTCTATCTGAGGCTGCGTTGCAAACAAGCTCTGTCAGGGGATGCTCTTTCCTCTCCTCTGCAGGTAGGAATCAGTGGTTACAGAAGCAGATGCTACTGCTTGCTTTGTTCTTTGATTTGGAGCAAAGCCCTGCCTTCATGCATTGTTGGAGAAGATCAAAGGAACCAAGGATAATTTTGTAAATTTTAAAGTAAATTGAGGACCAAATTTTTCAAGATTAAAAAATTGAGTATTGGAAATTTCTATCATGATTATCAGTTACTGTTTTTCATAATAAGTATGTCATCTGGAGATAAAAAATTAGTTAAAGTTTTTTTATATTAAAGGTGAATAAATTTTCTAGGTCAAAAAAGGATTTATATACTTTGATAACAATCTGTATATCACTTGCACTATACAATACTTCAGATCAAGCTATTGTCTGTAGAAAAGATAACTGCAGCTGATCCATGCAGCACACCCTAATGCCCAGTATTAATCTGACAATCCCCTGCCCATGGAGTTTGTCTTTGGCTGAGGTCAGTGCTCGGCTCTGCTGGAGCAGCAGACCTTCCATGCTGCAGCCTAGTCTGTGCCCAGCCATGGTCTTTGGTCCAGGCCCAGGCTGCCTGGCTATCTCTAGCTGTGCCTGACCCTGGTTTTGCCCGTTAAGCCTTAGCCTGACCCCCATATCAGGCCAGTCTCCACCAATCCCATCCCCAGGATTGTCTCTAGTCACCTTTCTGCCTTCCCTGCTCACCACCTGAAGCAGTGGGATGGACCTGACTGGTAACACCCTGCCTTGCCAACCCCCAGGGAGCCCCTGATGCCTCCAGCTCTCTGGCACAAGAAGCTATTAGCCCCTGAGGTACTGTGAGGTGTGGAGAATCAGAGAATCACAGATTAAGCTGAGTTGGAAGGGACTCATTAGGATCACTAAGTCCAACTCCTGGTCCTCTACAGTACCATTCCCAAGAGTCACACCACGTGCCTGGAAGTATTGTCCAAAAACTTATGAAGTCTGTCAGGCTTGGTGCTCTGACCACTGCCCTGGGGAGCCTGTTCCAGTGCCCAATCTCCCTCTGGGTGAAGAAACCTTTCTGTAATATTCAAACTGATCCTCCCTTGACATAACTTCAGGCCATGCCCTTGGGTTCTGTCACTGGTCACCACAGAGAAGAGATCAGAGTGTCTGCTTCTCCTCTTCCCCTCAATGAGGAAATTGTAACTGCAATGAGGTCTCCCCTCAGTCTCCTCCAAGCTGAACAGACCAAGAGACCTCAGCCATTCCTCATATGGCTTCCCCTAAGGCCCTTCATCATCTTGCCCTTGTCTGGTCACTCTAATAGTTTAATACCTTCTTTTCACTGCAGTGCCCAAAACTGTCCCCAGCACTCGAGGTGAGGCTGCCCCAGCTCAGGGCAGAGCAGGACAATCCCCTCCCTTGCCCGGCTGGCCATGCTGTGCCTGATGCACCCCAGGACGCGCTTGGCCCTCCTGGCTGCCAGGGCACTGCTGGCTCATATCCAACTTTCCATTGACCAGGACCCTCACATCCCTTCCTGCTGCACTGTTTTCTAGCATCTCATTCCCCAGTCTGTACATACACCCGGGGTTACCCCATCCCAGGTACAGAATCCAGCACATTCACTTGATGAACTTCATGGGGTTGGTGATTGCTCAGCCCTCTGATTTGTCGAGGTCTCTCTGCAGGGCCTCCCTGCTTTTAAGGGAGTCAACAGCTCCTCCCAGCTTTGTATCATCTGCAAACTTGCTCAGTCCATTGCAGTCCTGTGTCCAAGTCATCTGTGAGGATATTGAAGAGCACAGGGCCAAGGATGGAGCCCTGTGGAACCCCACTAGGGACAGGTCACCACTCTGATGTCACCCCATTCACTATAACTCTTTGTGCCTGACCCGTGAGCCACCTGCTCACCATCACATGATGTGTTTATCCAGCTGTGTTGGACATTTTGTCCACAAGGATCCTGTGAGAGATAGTATTAAAAGCTGTACTGAAATCCAAAAAGATTGCATCAACTGGCTTCCCTTGATCAGCTAGATGAGACTATATAAATTATCACAGTTCTTATGAGAACAATAGATCCAGATTGTGGAATGATTGTCCAAGAGCAGTAAAAGCAAAACTAAATTCTTCTATCTGTATTCTAGCCTGTTAGATGAGAAGTGCAATTGTTACACTAAACATGTTTGTCAGATATACAAATTTTAGGTCTATTCTTTGGTGTCCATTTTTTTCTCTTTTCAAGGACTCTGATGGAATTACAAGTCAGAAGACTTCTCCTTCATACTAATCTTTCTTTATTGTCTCCCTCTCTGTATGAATTTGGACCTAAGAAAATGGTTTGACTAAGGAATGTCTGGTAAAAGAAAAAACAAATTAACTACTTCTCTCTAGTTTTTTCCTTTTTTTGTGTGTTTTAGAAAGGGATGATAAAGGCATCTTTTAGAAAGCTATGGTCTAATGTGAAGAAACTCCAGCAGGATGCAGTTGTCAGGGTAAACTTTTAGAAATTGCTTTGTTTTTATATCAAACAAGGCTCTTGGGAATGAATTAAAAAAATTGGTCATCTTGTGCAAAATAGCATCTCAAATCCATCAAGCAGTTTGGAAAGATAACTTTTGAAGGTTTCAAATCAAGAGTAGCCAGTGTCCTAAATGTTCCTGAAGGTACAGATTTTAATCTTTAAATTTTCTAACCCTACTAGCAAGGAAAGATACCTCGTTTGATTGCTCAATAGATACATACAAATACATATATATGTATGTGTGTGTTTGTGCATTTCTTTGTATGTGTATCTATAAATAGATATAAATTTTTATAATATACATTTTTTGTAAATGCACATATATACATATTGTATAGATATATATAATATGTAACCTATGTTTTATGGTAAGTGATACTAATATAGTCAAAATGTAAAATATGGATGAAAATTCATGCTTGACTTGGATCAGAATGCCTTTGGCTGTAGTGACAAAGAGGAAATATACTCAAGGCTGTGACTGCAAGTCATTTTTGGGGTCAGGGTCTTAAAAAGCATTTATTTATTTTAATATGCTTTCAGCATTTTCTGTTTCTGTGCTTGATAGAAGACAACTGTGTATTCTACCAAGCCTCTCTGTCATGCACTCATTTGGTATATTGAGTATATCTGTGTCATGCTTTAATTTGAAATGTAAAGTTCTTGAGGTATAAGACAGTAAGGTATATTTCAGAGGGACAAAGAAATAAACACACCTTAGAAACTTCAAAAAAGGACAAGAGTGCTGATCATTAAAATTTAAAGTTGCAGAAAATATAAACAATATTAGAAGAACATACATAACAGTCATAAAAGCCTCACTGTGACTTGTTAACTTTGGTCTTTAAGCAACCCTGTGTTATTTATTTTTCTAATTCTTTTTTCCAGATTCATATGAAACTCATATTTCTGCATGCATGAACATAAATAAATAAATATATAAATGCAGAGTTAAATTAGAGCTGCCATTTAAGTTCAGATAGAAGCATTTTGATAGTTTGAAGTCCCTTTAAAGTTTGAATTTGACAGAAATGAACTAAATAAAAATCTTCTTACTGATAGTTGGTTTAGATATTTTTTTAGCCTAATTGAATGAATTTAATTGAATTTTCAAGGACTTTACACTTTTGTCCCAAATGAGATTTTTAAACATAACTGCTACAGTGAAACAGTCTGGAAAGAAATGAGAGATATTTCAGTTTATCAGGACAGCAGTACAAGAGGGGATTTATATATACACCCTTATAGTCTTACTGGAACTAATTGGTTGTAATGTTTCTTAGTTGTGTTTGAAATTTAACAAATTGGTAAATTAGAGCTGCAAAGAGCTTTACCCCAGAGATTGAAACTGCAGCACATGAGCTCCCCATTCTATATCCATTAGGTTAATAGATCACTTGCTTGACTAATTCTTGCTACTTGTGTTTATCCGTTTGTTTCCTTGAAGAACTGGAGAGAAGAAATGTTGATATTTGCTATTGAAATGACATGCTTTTCTGCATTCAAGCTGCAAGAATTGAAACAGAATCAGCATTTATGCACACTGAAAGCTGATGTTGTAAGAAATATGTGTGAAATATAATCCAAGCTTAGAGATGCAGAATTATAAACTTTCTGCAGTTTCACTGCAATATTTTAGTTTTTCATTTGCTATACATAAAAAAAAAAAATAGTTAAAATGAATGATCTTACTTCCTTTACTTTCTTTCAGGAGCATAACTTGTTGATAGCGAGATATGTATTATATAAAGAATTCCAGTCATTCTGTTTATGGATTTTAGGTCAAATAAGTTCTCAAGAATAACATTATTAACTTCTAATAGGCAAGTGAACTGTTGCCCTTACTGAAAGAGTCTGATACAATTGTAAGATTTTAATGACTTTTACTGCTAATATTATAAGGTGGAGTTCTCCTTAAGCATAAGTAATCTTACATGTTTCAAATTTCTGCCTTAGCTTTTTATGTCTTGAACCTAAGTGGCAATGGTTTCTGTCAAAGTGACAACCATTATGCTTCCTGATTACAGCAGAATTGTTAAGAAAGGCTATTAAGGAACAGCCCTGCACTGATGGGGAGAAAAGTACATGTCCTAATTTTCACCCTTGGATAAATTATTTTATAATGGTTTTTTATTTTAATGTTTCACCGTTACCATTTCATTTTCCATAATTCAGAGAATTTGACTGCAGGATTCTGAAAAACTGGCTTTTCTTGTTTTCCTCTGGGTGCCGCTATACCCTATGTCTACACAAAATAAACTAGAGGTTTCTCATTGGTTAATTCTCATTAACTACGAGTTTGAGCAAGGTTTGGTGTCTTTTGAAGCAGGTCATAAGATTTTTTTTCAGGTGATGTGCCTTCTGAGCTTGAATCCTGGAAGAAAATGCTTTTGCAGCAATACCTAAACAGAAAAAAGCATTTTGTATACTTTAAATAAAAATGACCTAAATATATTTTATGATATATTGTAAACGTCATATTTAAAACACAACATAGTACAATCTGAATCTCTGCTTAAGAATATACTAATATTCATGCTTTAATTAATGAGTTTTATTTTAGAATTTTATATGTAAAATGATAAGTGAAGTACTACTATCCTGTTTTTTTACCTACAAATTAACACTGAAAAATATTTAAGTGGCAATCACACAATCTAAATTTGTTTTATGTTAACACATCCATTTAAACCTTCAAAGGGAGACTACTGGCACAACAAATGCATTACACAGGTAAGTCTAGAAACAAACATTATCCTGGGCACTGAGCCTTGATTAAAGATTCTGTTTTATAACTCATGTTATGCCTTGAGAATCATTTCAGCTTTGGAGGTAAGAATGAACAACATATTTACCTATGATCAAGGTTGCAACTACTTTTCAAGAAACAAGCAATTGTAGTGCAAGGCTCAAAGGTTAAACCAGTTCAAATCTGTGCTTTAATGCCATTATTTAAGCCTGAAGAAATCATCATCAAAACCCCAAAAGAATATGAAGCAAAAAATACATTATTTAACCAACTTGAACAAGCCTATGAAACTAACTCAGCTGGATAAAGCATGGCACTAATAAAGCCAAGGTTGTAAGCTTGATCCCTATATGGACTACTCACATAAGAGTTGGACTTGATGATCCTCCTGGGTCCTTTCCAACTCAGAACATTTTGTGAATGTTATTCTATATTCTTAAGTGTGACAACCATCTTTATTCATTAAAAGGTACAAGCAGTACGAGTCAAAATACATTCATACAGTTTGCACTAGAAAAGTAGACCATACTGATTGGAAATTGAAGAAATGTACCAACTGGGACTTTGTGTATCAAAGGTCAACAAGAATGATTAGAATATTGAAAAATATTCCTTCTAATGAAGATTGCAAAACCTCAAAGAATTTAGATTGTCAAGAAAATACCATTACTTTGGGGTAATGGTAATTCATGCTTTTATCACTATATACAAGGACTCAGCCATTTCCTTGAGATGGCATTTGAGGATGTTCAAGAGATCCACGCAGTACTGACAATTATGTCACAGGATCTGTGACAGATTATGCCCTCTGAAATAACACTGTGCCTTGGACTGTATTCCATAGGGAATATATAAAACATCTTGCAAGTAGAAGGCTATATCTATGCGACTGAATTATTTACTTACCTTGTAGGAAAAGAAACTGGAAAAACAGTTTGTTCAAAATGATCAAAACCTCTAGAATGAGGTTCTATAAAACTACAAAACACTGAGAGGTACCTTTAGGGGTTATGGGTTAATTTTTTCATTAAAAGTGTCTTGATAGGGCAGACTTTATAAAATATGTAACTTTAGTTCAACCCCCATAGCATTTGAAGCAGTACTATGATTCCAGAACAAAAACTCTCAGATTATATGACAGTAGTCACTTTTGAATATAAAATCTACTGATTAATCCAGTAAGGATTGTGATTTGTAAGGCCTTCATTTCTGTTTTCCCCTAAAATGTCCATGAACTTATGTTTTAAGTGAACTGGCTCCATAGTTGTCCTAGTTTCAGCCAGAAAAGGATTAATTTTCTCACCTTTGCTGTGAGCGGGATGGATCCTGGAGCCATGAGAGCACATTTAGGTTGTTGTACTATATTCTTCACATAATTTCTGGGGGATGTGGCTTTGTATGGAAGAAAAACAGAAATGCAGATCTCAATTTACACCATTTTTGTTTCTTTTTCCAGGGGAGCAAAGCCACAGAGTGGTGGGGCAGCATGGTCTAACTTGTAGCTTTGTCCAAAATTTGGTCGAAGTTTGGGGAGGAGCATGGGTGCAAACCATTTGTCCACCATTGGCTGTAATGTTTCTTAGTTGTGTTTGAAATTTAACAAATTGGTAAATTAGAGCTGCAAAGAGCTTTACCCCAGAGATTGAAACTGCAGCACATGAGCTCCCCATTCTATATCCATTAGGTTAATAGATCACTTGCTTGACTAATTTCTGCTGCTTGTTTTTTGTTTTTGTCTCCAGCTCAGGAGAAAATAGCTGCAGTAGTGCATGCCAATTTCTCCTTTGTCTCAGGAAGCTGTGTGTCACTGGCTGTGGTAGCACTGAGTTGGTCCGGTCTTCTTCAAGCAGTTTTTGAATGTGATTACCCTCTCTTATATGCTGTTGTTACCAGTATTGTTGGTGTTACTGTTTGTTTTCCTCATCTTACTTTTTTTTTTAAATTGTTATCTTGAATCATTATCTCTGCCTCTTTGTCCCTTTCTCATGGGAGGAGTGTGGGGGAAGGGAAGCAGCTGCAGCCCCTTGCAGCTTAATTCCCAGATGTTTCTATACCACAACAGTAATAATGGACATCAAATATTTGACTTAAAGGGTAGACTACCTTATCCTAAACCAGATATGAAACTGAGCTGCTCAAAAAATAACATCAAGTTTGTGATGTTGAAAACCTCACACTGGTTCTGATTTAAAATCAAGGATATGCATTATCGATTTTTCTAGAACATACTAGTTTTAGAAGGCATATAGCTTCTAAATGTTCTATATCCTTCATATTACCTTGAGTTGCATTTTCTATTAAATTAGAATCTTGAATATGTTATATACATTAGGAAAAAATTAAGAATTATTATTGACAGTGTCTAACAGGACTTTTAATGCAGAACATTTTCTTCCTGAGAAATACAAAAGGTTACAGCTAACATTTGCAACACTAGAATTCTCTTTATCTAATTCACTGCCAATCCTAAAGCCTGAGGCTTCATGTATTTCTGCCAGTAGAAGACAGAAGAGAGTTTGAAATTTATTTGAAAATATTAGGTGAGGGTTTTAAGGATATCTAAGAAAGTGAAAAAATAGTGGTAAGGTTATTACGGTAGATAGTCTTGTCAAAATAATCAAGAAGACAAATCATCATCGATAAAACTTGGCAATTTTCAGGATGCTGACACACATTCTTGGCACATAATGTTTGCATGTTCTCCTTCTGTTTGTTAAGAAATTGGTGTCTAAATAATATGGCATCTTGTCAGGAGATAGTGTTGGAATGTATTAAAATGAAAGTGAGAACTAAAGAATATGTTTGGTAAGTTGAGAATGAGGTTAAAATTGTTTGAAATTTCAAGAGAGAGTGGAAGCTTCTTATTCTTCAGTGAGAAGGAAATGGCTAGATAAAAATTTTGAAATTTTTGGTTCGGTAATTTTATAGGTAACCATTCTCCACTAGTTCAGAAAAATGTAAAGATAATCTTTACTTACTGATGTAAAAGAACATCACATCAGGAAAACTGAAATGAGTTAAATACAACAGGATTTTTGAATCAAACTGACTTGACATCAAAGTGAGTTTAAATCAAAGCGTGTTATCATCAATGAGCTAAAATTGGGTCATACAAATAGAATGAAAACACTGAAACAAACTGATGAAACTTGGCAAGTTTCATTGATATAAACATTCTCTGTTAAGATCAATGCTAAATCTAACAATAACTCTTTGTATTGTTGGGTTCTGTTGTGAAAAGGCAATCAAATCATGTGAATAGAAACAGGACCAATGACAGTCCATTTGATTGCAGTAGAAGTACAAAATGACTGTTAGCTAATTTGATTGATGTTTACAACCAAATTAGTGTACTTTCATTAACATGATTTAAAGCATACAGGAAAGCATTTATCCATGCTAGAAAACTGCAAAAAATTGCATGTATGCATGCTCCTGAAAGACAGGAATGTTTTTATCCAGGTGTAACTCAAGCCTACTGTTTAGGCTTTTTTATACTAAGTATAACCACATAGGTGAAAGTCTCTATTTACTATCATATTTTCTTGGCTGCCTATGAAATGGAATTTAAATTAAGGAAACCATGAATTGTTGACTTCCTCTTTTTCTGGTTGAATAGGTAGGAGATACAGCTAGTAGAAGCTGAAACATCATCAAAATGAATTGACCTTCTCAGTATCTCATACTCTTGCGGGTTTGCCCAGTAATGTAGAGATTGTCTCCACAATGAGAAAGCCTTTTTGAAGTCCACTAATTCAGTATAGAAATGGTTTAAGCCAAGTCATAATCAAATCCCAGATGTAAGAGTGGTGCATCATCACTGCCTAAAAAACAGTCGTTCATACAGGGTGATGCTTTATTCTTCTCTGTGCAGCTTACCATTCTATTTTAGATGTTGCAAATTCCTGTCTAAGCAGTCTGTACCTCACAGCTGGGTTAGGGCATAGAAATCTATGCTTTCTCTTGACATTCATTATGAATTGGCTCCTGTTTTATTATGGTATATATATGCAAAAGCAGTACTGTTAAAAATACAGATCTATGCTTCCAACAAGCAAAAATCAGCATTTATGCTAAAACTGATTTGATATTCTTGATGTTGGAGAGCAGAAAAATTTCCAGGGTAGGATGCTAGTAGTATGGTTGCTTCCTACAAACAACAACCACAGCAAAAAAAAAAAGCTACCCTAAAACAACAAAAAACCCCCTCTAACAACAAAAAAATCAAACCAAAACCAACAAAAAAATCAAACCAAAACCAATAAAAAAATCCCCCAAAACTCAAACCAAACAAACAAGCAAAACAAATAAAACCAACAACAAAACCAAAGGAAATTATGCACACTGGGTATTACACTTTGTATTTTTTGCTCTGGGTTGTGGCTAAAACTGAAATAATAATGTAACAAAGCACCTCAGTGGCCGAAATTAGTACTGACAATTACGAGCGTGATCCTGCATAATTCTGCACATACACATGATCCTCATTTTTGGGGGATTAGCCACCAGAGATGGTTTTGCAGAACCAAGACAGTGGATTTTTCTGCAAGTTTTATATTGCAGCTTTAAGATATAGAATCTTGCTGAAACAGTTCATGGGAATATGGCTTAGAATTACTATCAAAGTTCCAGTGTCTGCCAAGAACTAATTAAAAAGAAGCTATCTTGAACAAACTGAATTAAAAACGTTGTAGACATGGCAGGCAAGTTAATTATCTCATCTATTTGTGATTTTAAAGGTACACTAATAATTGAAGTAAAATGATATTTTTCAAAAATTTTGGTAACTGCAGAAAGCACATCAAGAAAGATGAGGATGAGATTGACCCGCTGTGCTGAATGCAGAAAACTCACATAAATTTTGCTTATATCTAGTAAATCCCAGTGACATGAAACTGTTAAAGCTTCTATTGTATTTGACATTTTGTGAGGACTGTCCCCTTTCTGTCTTTCAGATAATATGGAAGTTATCCATATGGCAATGGGGAGATGTGGAATTGACAGAGCAAGTTTCAGATATGGTGGCTTGTTGTGGAGGGACTAGACTATTAGTGATTAATGATTCAAAACTTTTGCCTATTTGTGGAGGTGCTAGAGTGCCTTGATGAGGCCAGGTTTGTACCCCGCAAGGGAGGAGTTGAGGTTTTGGGTCTGTATAATCGCCAGTCTGCATAGCACAGAGGAGGTGAACTGTCAAGTGTGCAAGGCAAACTGGTGTTTCTTATGCTAATTGCCCTCCGGTACAGATCTCATTCAGTTGTAAAACTCCCCCCTCTCCCACCTCCCCCTCCGAGAGGGGCTGATGGGGCATGACTGGCTCAACTATGCAGAGAGGCAGCTGAGAAGGGATCATAAACCATCAAAGAGCCCCAAAGTGCCCCCAGACTCATATCTGGGGCCTGAAAGCTCCCCTCCCAGGGGAGATTCCTGGGTGTTACCACCGAACCTGAGTGTATTTTTGTGGGCTTCTTCTCTCAACCCTGACAGATGAAGATCATCACTTTGACCAAGGGACAGCTGAATTGCAACAATCAAGCCTCAGTGCAAGATCTACAGGTGGTCATATAGTTTTGCTCTTTTCTCTCTCTTTCTTTCATTTCCTTTATACATTTTTATGTAAAAAGTAATATTTTTATGCTTTTATATTGCTATATTACTTTAGATAATAAACAAAACTACATACCTGCTTTCCATCGCAACCAAATTTTTCTAAAATAAACTGTACATACATCTATTTATCTATCTAAACACCAATCATTCATTTCACTCTAGTCTGTCACAAGGGATCTATTAACAAGAATCTTGGTTATTCTCACCTTCATGGGGCCAGGTAGTAATGATTGTGTCCTGTAAACATCAGCATGCATCTCTTTAACTGACAGGGCTTTTTTTGTATGGTGGTGTATGTAAGAAATTCTGCAATGGCCCTCAAAAGAGTTGTTGGAAGATAATCTCACTGATTTTATTTATTATTCACTGGTAATCATACATCATACACTGGTAATCGTACATCAACAATATTAAGGTGCTTCTTTGTTCTTCATCATTAGGCTGTATAGCAGTTGGCAAAAAAAAAAAGTTATTTTAAGCATTTTGAGAAAAACAGTTTTCCTGGCCAAACTAGAAAATACTACTCTAAAATGTAAGGCAGTCTTGTTGTGTTGCTCTGCACAGCTGCTCCTTTCATAGAAAACTACTTGATAATGTCGATATAGTCTCAGTTTCCTAAATACTTATTCCTGTGTGTGAGTAAATTTTCCCTTGAGAGCTCAACTAGGTAGGAAAAAAAGGAGTATGTGACTGTAGTGCTACTTTACAGTTATTAACTACTTAGCGAAAATCAGTAGCAGAATGTAAATCTTCAAGAAGACATGAAAAACAGATGTGCCTTTGAACTCCAGCCTACATAGTGTATATTGCCAGAACACTGCATAGATAGCATACTGACTCTTTTTAACACTAAAGCTTTACAGTGAATTGTAGAGGCATCATTTTATCCTTTTGAAAATTGATGCTTATTAATTTCAGTAATCTGAGAATTATATCATGGGAGAAACACAAATATCTCCCTGTCCTTCTTTGCATAATAAAACCTCAGCAGTTTTAATAACATAAATGCTTAATTGAAATTAAGAATTTCTTGTGAAAGGTATGTAATTCCAATTTTTGGAGTACACAATTCTTACTTTTTTACAGCAAGTACTTCTTTTAATTTTCCTTGAAAAGACAATTTTTTTTTTTGTCTCAGATCTTTCAAGATTTTGTATAATGCTATTGAACTCAAAACAATTAAAAATAATGGTGAAGTGAGTATGAGGGTCAGATATAAGTCAGCAAACAACAAAGCCAATATGAGGGTTGTGTGATCTTTTACACTTGCCTTAGAGTATTTTTTTATTCATCTCATTGTCTTCCTGAAAAATATGAGTGTGTATGAAAATTACAGGCATGAGCATGCAACAAATACCAAAGTTATTGTTAAAGAAGCAAAGAGGCATCAAGCAGATAAACAAACAAACAAACAATTCCATGTCCAGTGTTGTGTTCAAACTTATTTTAAAAAGAGTCTGAACCCTTACAAAGACTTCGAACTGGTTTCTCTTTCTTCTGCACAGTGAAATTTTGTTAGAGGCAGACTGCAGTAGAAAATGCAGCGTTTTCATCAAAAGCCAGAACATTGTCAGCCACAGACAGAAATCTAAAATTTTCTTTAACATTTGATAATGGGCTTCTGGTAAAATTGTGTCTTCTTCTCCTGATTGTCTTTGCAAATCATTCACCTAAAAGAGCAACGTGCTTTATATCCAGATTTTGGGCAGATTCTACCTATTAATAATGTAGTTTTAAGTTTGTTGTGTCCTGTTTCCTGTCAGCAGCTAAATGACTGAGAATTAAATTATACTGTCATGGGATGCTCTGAAAGTTTGATTCTTTATGGCGACCAGAGTCTGTTCCTTCATGTCCATGTGGTTTTACTTAATCTGTGAAATAATGTTCTTGGAAGATTTTTAAAATTTTCAAGGAGTGGGAACATTAACCTCCACCTTATATTTTCATCTATAACTGTCAAATCTGTTCTAGAAAAAATGCTTTGTCAAAGGACTATTACCAACTCTGGTAATAACTGAATGAAATGTCCATCTTTCCCAAATAAGATATTGTGCCCAAATGCTGAGCACTGAAAGGAAAAATTAAAGGAACATATCTGGAGGAGACATGATCCTTCCCATTTTTTTCTGTTAAGTATGATAACTATGGAATACTCCCCTCTAGACAACATTTTTTTTATTGTGCACCTACAGAAACTGTACCTTTTTTCCCCATCTCAAGATTGTCAGTATATTTCATCTAAGGAAAACATCTTCCCAATAACAATTATTTTGATGTAAATGAGACCAGGAATTCTGGCCTTTTTTTGGCAGAGGTTGAGCAAAAGCCTGAGGACAGAGTTCTTGCATCTCTGTCTTGCATCTTTCAGTAGCTGATAAGACTGCTATTGAAACCAGTAGTACCTTCTTACAAAAACCTTAAAAGCTGTGAGAACTTAAGGGAATGTTGCAATATGCTTTATATGGTAGTAAATTCCATCTTGCTTGTCTTTATAGTATTAAATTTCATCATGCATATTTTGGTTTTAGTGCAATCTCTCTACATATCTGCTTGTCTGTCTCTGTCTCAAAATAAGATGTACTCTGCATCTTGGACAGAATGTATTATATCCCCAAGGTAATTTCAGTTATTTCTCTAAAGTCAAGAACATGACCTTAGGTATCGTTTCAACATGGCATGTAAATGTTGTAAAAAATTGAAACCCTCTTGAATCATAAAGTAAAACCAGACATTTTGGTTAGATATTAAATTATAATTTATTAGTTAAATGAAACCTATTCATTAATTCAAAACCAAAGGTATTTCTGTTCTGCCAAATCTTGAGGCTTCTGAAATGGTAAAAACCTAGCCAAATTAGGGAACTTTTTCTTTTTTTCTGCACGTACTCTTAATTTATGCCATTTCTGCTTCAGTATTTATGAAATTTCATTCCAAGTTGGTTAGCAAGAAAAGTAAAGGTCTGCATGAAGGAATTTGCTTGGTACTATGCCACAGAAGAGTATGGCTTAGAATCAAACCACCTGCAGAAGCAGCTGGTTATACAGACATAATTTTTTTTCATGAAATTTTGGTCCCCATTACCTGGGGGTATATATTGTAGTGAAAGTAACAGATATTTAACTGTTTATCAGATACCTCTCAGGCTATAAAAGAAAACCATTCTTTTCTTATCCTGAGGGACAAAGTCTTAGAAATATACAGAGTGACACAAGTGTGTGCAGTGACATTTTAAAAAGTAACAGTTGGTTGTGAAGGATACAGATGCTGGACAAAGCATTACCATAACCCTAATGCTCCTCTTGCACAATTAGTGTCAGTTTGGGGGGTTTGTCTCCTAGATGGTTTATGTTTATTTGGAGGTTTAAGTAAAGGCTTTAGTATATAAATACTTTTTTCTCAGATATTTTATCATGGGTGCCTGAGATACTATAGCTTAAGTCATATTATAAAAATGTGCTAGTGTGATACAAAATTTAGGCACTTCCATGTAAGAATTAAATACCAGGTTCTCAAGATGCTTGTGAAACCCCACTAAGTTACTGTCTATAACCTTAGATTCTTAAATTCTTTTTTATTTCTGGTTCTATAAACTTTTCCACTTAGAATCACAGTCATAGTTTTGGGTCACATAGGTATCAATATTTTGATGTAAATGTTAGAAGATTTAGATTTAGAACTGAGTCTCATCTAATATTTTTTAGAGTTTGGAACTTCCTTTCAAAATAGAGACTCAGAGGCTTTCAGTTTCTCCTCAGTGGGCTGCAATCCAAATTTGACCTGAGCGTGGATGGTAAAATCGCTATTAAGTGTCTAGAATGTTTTTCACCTTGCTACCTTTCTAGTACAGAGTATGAGAGATTTTCTCTGCGTGTTGGAAACCTCATCTGAACCACACTAAGACTCAGGCACACTGAATTTTCCTACATGTTTTGAAGCGAGTTCCCTCTGCCTGCTGGAAAGCGGCTTCCCAGCTAGTCCCGGCTGCCTTGGCTGGGAACCGTCCCAGCTTCCGTTAGGCAGTCGCAGGTGGACCGGCGACTTCCCCCGGGTGGGTAAAGCTTTTAGCTACACGGGCGTTGTTGAGGAGGCTACGATGAAGGCAGGAAAAGAAGACTTCGTGGCAGTGCTACAGGTTGGCATTTATTGTCATCTGCTCAGCACGCAGACGAAGCCACAAAATGAAGAACAGGGGCGGGGTAAGTGATTGTAAGGGACCAGAAAAAGGGGCGTACACAAGAGGGAAAACCAGTTGGGAGAGCGGGGATGGCACACAGATAACGAATAGAAAACGAGAGGTGGGGGATTTCCCAGCCTGTTCCAATCAGGGATCGATCTCCCCCGATCTTTCCAGAAAGAGGGGAGAGTCCTTCCTGGAGACTGACAGGCACAGGGAAATGAATGCATTTGACAGACAGCAGCAGGTGGTGAAAAAACGAGTGCAGGGACAAACCATTAGGGGAAAGGGATAGGGGGAACATGGGCTGAACCATTACAGAACTCAGCTGTAATAAGTATAATAGATAAATTCGTGTATGATGGATTTGAGCTACTAATAAGAAGCTACCCAAGGGTGTCTCCAAGATTCCAAAGTTCCAAAACACATTTACAACTGTAACGACAACGCAGAGCAAGAAGATGGCCCATCCATCAAGGGTGGACCCTCACTTCACAGCTCTTCAACATCCGATACCGATCTTAGTGGAGATCCTGGACGATCAGATCACCCCTCCCAAGACGAATTCCGGAAGAACTATCAAGCAACCTTTTCATGCAGACAGGACTCTTTTGGGAAAATTAAGAAACACAGCATACCTGGACTTTCAATAGACTTGGCCTTAAGGTAAAAAAACTGTATAAAACCCACAGGCTGAAACCTAGCAGTGTGGCAGAATTCGGAAGGTACCCTTGTACCGCCACTCTGTCCACCCAACTTTCAATCGATTGTTGTCCTGTTTTTATTGTGGCTTTAATTCGGTGTTAGAAATTTTGCTAATAAACCCTGTTATTTTTGAATTGGCTTCTAATCATTTATAACATCAGCTAACTTTAACAATAAATAAAAGAACAGAAAATGCACCGCTACAATGTTTCTTTGTCAAATTCTTATGCTATGACTCTGGACTTGTGTATATACTTTTGACCCTCATATATTATTATGATGCTTTAACCAACAAGCTTTATTCCAGCAAAGAGGAAATCCAGATTAAATTGCTTTGAGCATGGATGTTACTTCACCAACTAGTCATGCAAATGAGATTTTTTTTAAATAAAAATAATTTTTTGAAATAAAAAGTCTTCTGAAAGATCACTGGTATTTATATTTTAAGTGCAAACTCAGAGCAATAGTAAAGTGTTTGGAGTTCTCAGAATTCTATGAATGGTTTTACTGTTCCTGCAGTGCATGACAAAAATGCAGAAAATGCTGACAGGGAAGCCTCAGGCCACCTGCTAGGCATAGCAGCATTCACTACATGCCATACTAAAGGCTGAATGGCAAGGTTGACACTGAGCTACTCGATAAAATAGATCTTTCACATCCTCCAAGAAATGAAACCCTAGTGTTTCAGGACAAGCATCTATAACCACCCAAGAGAACACTGCAATATTTATAATTTTTAAATGGAATTTCAGCCTTCTATGTCCCTCAGCCCTCAACTGGGAATAAGAAGAATAAGAACTGAGTAGTGAAATCCAAGAATTCAAGCAGCATTGAGATAATTGAGTGTTTTACTCCACATTTATAGTCATGTTACATACCATAAATATGGCATTTTGACATTACCTAAATTCTAGATTTGAATGAAGCAACAGCTCCTTGTTGCACTACAAGATTTCTATTATAAGGAACTGTTGCCTCATAAGGAAAAATATCTTCAAATATACTTATTTCATTTTAAATTGTACAAAAACAATGAAATTCACAAGCCTGATCCTGTTCTTTTATCTCCCAGCCTGACCTCTATGTCATTATTCTTTGCCCTTGAAAAAAATGTCTGTTTTCATGAAGCCTGGAGACTGCTTTAAGACTTCCTGTTGAAGTTAGTAGAGAGTACCTAAGAATCTAGTCAAATTTCACTAAGTAATATTTGTAGATCCATGAAGTAATGCTGATGGAATCACTGATGTAATGGCAGACACTAAATGAAATTATTGATACTTCCTTTGAAAACTATGACTTCTACTACTACTTCAATGCCATTGAAACAAAAAGGAAACTGTATATGAGAAACAACTGCTTATTAACCTTAATACATGTAGAAGATCCTACAGCAATTATGTGATTCTAGGAGGAGAAGCCAGTTACAGGAAAGAAACTCTGAATCCTTAAATCATTTTTCAGGCAAAGTTTTTAGCTAAATACTTACTGATTTCTTCTGTCATTGCAATCTAACACATTGACAGAAAAGTATGGATAATTTTGCTATTTTATATCTTCATTTTCTATTTAACTCAATCCACTTCTGATGTGCAGACACACATTTGATGTGTGTCTGCACATCAAATCTGAAATAAAATTTGTAGCTGGGCACATGGTGGTGTCTGACAGACAGTTATAAAGCAAAACTTTTGTGAGGGATAGATAACATATATACACACAGGGTCCACCGTTGTTGAAACAGGGATTTTTAACATTGCTTGTCAACGGTATCCGTACCTTCAGGAGACAGCCAAGAAGACCAAGCATGTAAATTCTCATGAAAGCAAAACATTTTCAGTAGATAGAAGACACAAAATCATGAAAAATGTTCTGTTTAGTTTAATGGATTCTAAATCAAACAGTCTATAATATGATATGTTTTAGGTTAATTAATTTAATCCATATTTAATTAAGCTGATGTTTCCATGCCAACAAATGGTTCTTAAATTGTAGAAATCTTGGCAATGTAGAATGAGAGTAAAAAATTAATTGCCTAAAACATTTTGTTGTAATTCTTTTAACTAAAATGTGAAGTGCTTCCACATTTGTAGTTTAAGTTCAGCTAATGGCCACAGTTCCAGTTCTGTGAGAGAATAATTTAATTCAGCTGCACTCATATGTCAAGGCTGATTGTACCACAGTAGCAAGTTTTCTGTAATTCCATCTTCAAATAAGCATATGATAGAAAAGACATATTCACTAACAACAGGTATTGCATATAGGTCTATAACACCTCAGACCAGTTTTTGCTCCTCAGATATATTACACTGAGATTATTTAATAAATTTGCCTTGAATGTTGCATCAACAGCACGTTGCAAGAGAATGTCACAACTATGGCATATCTGAAGTGAGGTGGAGAAGGTAATCTTGGAGGAAAATAAAGGAATCCTTGATTAGATTATAGGGGTTTTTTTACAGATAATTGCATTGTAAAACATGGTATGTGAACTGTACAAACATTGTATAACTAACATGGTCAATAGGGATTAGACTTGGACTATGGAGGCTAAAAGTAGCTTGTTAGTTCAAAGAGAGGATCCCTATCAACAGGAAAAAATACTTACTTCCAAGCCAGTAGAGACTGAACTACTGCTTGCTGACAAAGCAACTCTCCATCCTGATAAAAAAGTAAGATATGTCCCTTCCCTTCACTTTTTTCTTTTCCTTTTTATAGTATTTGTATTCTGTACTTATTTGTTATTGTTCTTGCTAAAAATTAGTTCTGATATTTTTTATCTGGCCCCTAAGCAACAGTAAAAACCATGTTATGATAGTTTCTTGTGGAAACTCTCCATGAGAACAGAAGTTTCAGATAATGCCATTGACATTAGGCAGTTATTAAAGGAAATACATGAAATCATAGAATAATAGAATGGTTTGACCTGAAAGGGATCTTAAATGTCACCTAGTTTCAACCTCCATTCCATAGGCAGGAACACTGTCCATTAGACAAGGTTGCTCAAAATACCATCCAACCTGACCTTGAATACTTCTAGGGATGGGGCATCCAAAGCTTTTCTGAGCAATATATTTCAGTATCTCACCACCCTCAGTGAAGAATGTCATCCTAACGTTTCATCTAAATCAGTTTTAAGCCATTACCCCTTGTCCTATCACTATATGCCCTTGTAAGAAGTCCCCCTACATCTTTCTTGTAGCACCCCTTGACAGAGCTGGAGTCAGAGAATCCATTATGCTAAGTGTGCCTCTTTTGTCACAATTTAAAAGATACAGCAACAATTATGCAAGATTACTAGAACTAAATTGTTAAGGAAGACAAAATTTCTGTGTAGGCTTTGTGTGTCATAAATTGTTTCCATCTTTCACTAGGTTCTTCCCATCAAACTACATATTCCCAAGAGGACATAAAAATAGTCTCTTCAAAACCAAATTAAAGAGCTAAGGAATTTAAAACACAGACCCTTTCTATGAAATAAACTTGAAGTGCGAAATGATGGAAAGCTCCAAGAATGTTCTAATGGAGGACAACTAAGCCATATTGTTGTCATGGCAACCAGAATGAATACAAACTCATTTTTACACTAGAAATTGAAAACATTACTGTCAGGTAATAAAACTAATTAGTTTTAATTAATAATAGCTCTTGAAAAGTTTTACATTTCCTAGTGTAACTGCTAAATATTAGGCATATACAAATTTAGAATCAGGAGAAATAATAAATACTATTTATTGGTATTTATGAAAAGAATTGAACTTTTAAGCAACAAATTTTTCATTAGGAAAAATAAAAAACTGCTCTAAGCTACCATTATTGCTAGTTTAGGAGGAAAACACGTTAAAAGCAGAAGCCTAGAATGTGAAGGAGCACTGTAGAAAGCTGATATTAAATAATATTTTTTGTGTTTTGTTGTGTGTAGAATATAGCAAATTTTATTAGAACTAGTATATAAAATGTAGCTCATTGAGCACATGAGATTAGGTTAAAAATCTGTAGAGATGGCTTGCACATTAGGTGATTTCTAAAGTAATACCTGCATTTCTAAATAATAACCATTTCCAACTGAGTTATATAGCAGAGAAATGCTAGGTGAAGATGTGTTTCATTGGGAATTTTACAAGAAAACAATTTTTGTAAGATTTTATGAGAAGAAACTGAGAATATCTTTCTTGCAGAAAAAGTGGTTTGCAGTCAGACATCTTTTCCTCCATTTGCATTATGAAAATTGATAATGGTAAAATTAGTTAGCCTGAACTAAACAATTCTTAAGCAATTTTATGCTCTCTACTAAACAATGTACATAGCATCTTCCTACGGCTAATTCACGAATATAGCCTATGGTAACCTAGTTTGAAGGAGAGTACTGCAAAACAGTCACACCTGAAGCCTTTCTGAGATACTGATGTTTGAGAAAATGATGATGTAAAGTGCTAAAGCAGAGATTTTGCTGAGAATTCCAGCCCTGTAGGAATTAATTACTCAAAACAAGGGTCCACAATTCCCTTTTGATTATTTGGTGATACTAGTAAATCCTGTATTTGCAAGCTAGCAAATTCCATATTGCTAGTGCCTGCACTTTGTAAGCACATGGGTACAAGAACATCTGTACATATAAATATGTTTGAACAAACCTATAAATTTTTTGAGGGTGGAATAAAGTGTATTCTAAAGGCTCAGTGGTCCTAAGTCACATCCTATCTTCTTTTGCCTTCTGTAAAAAGAGACATGAAAAATCAAAATTTAAATCCCATTTTTGCTCCAGGAATGATGTTATGGGCTTAGAGGCTCTAGGATTTCAATCTTCAAGAGATTTTCAGTTATTCTGAACACAAAAAGCAATACATGCTTACCTGTTGAAATCTAGACAACAGTGTAATAGTCTGCCTTGACTCTTGGCCCATCTAAACCTGTCAGGTATATTTCTCTTATGGTATAATAGATTTTCACTAATAATGAAGAAATTCAGACTACACTGCTATAAAGTTAAGGGGATTTGGTTCAGTGACTTCAAATCATGGCATCACTGACACATGTAGAAACATCTCCCCTGTTTCCACCTGGGCACATTAAGGGACTAAGGTACCAGATGGAATAAGTTCCAAAACTTGCTCTCAGGTGGTTTGGTGTTGTAATTGAGGCAATAAGCAATTAACTCTAATTATTCTCATGAAGATAAGCAAGTATGACCTTGATCTGATATGGCTAGGGAATTAGTGGGGTGTATCTGGATGTACAATCATTTAGAAGGGGCTTTTCAAAGTAAATCTATCCTTTAACATGGGAATTTTATTAGAAGTCGGTTGATAATGAGACTCATGAGCTTGTGAGAAATAACAGCCATTCCAGGTGTCTTCTGAGTGCACTGAATGATCAACTAGGGTTTTAATCAGACTTAGATTTGCAAAAGCTATTTTTGTAGAGATGTTAGCTTTAGGTGTTTTGAAAATGGAATTGGAGAGTGAAGATTAATGTTAGGACTTCATTAAGTGGCACTAAGATTGCTAATTCAACCTGATATTTCTGCTTAGGAAGGTAAGATTAGAATTTATTTCCATCTGAAAGAAGCAGAATTTTAAAAATAGCGTAAAATCCATTACAGTGATGAAGAAAAATGATAATATTCTAGAACAATGTTTTAATTAATATTGGGCTAACCCTGGGCGAATGGAAATGTCAACTGCAATTGGCCATGTCAGGCCACAATGTGTGCAGTCTAGTGACCAAAAGATGATGATTTGAGGAAAGCAGAAAAAAGAAACTGTAAAGCACCTAATATTAAAGCACATGAAACTTAAAAGGATTGGAAACAACAGTTATGCTGGACTTAGACAGCCATAGATGCTGGCACTAAACATTAGCTTCTGGCAGTGCCAGACAAGTTTAATCCAGGGTTTACTGGAAAATATGACTGTGAAAGTAATGCATATTTTTCAATGTGTAATTTAACAGCCTCATCTTGGCTCCTCTTTGTCTGTTTTTCTATGCATACAATGAAAATACATATTGAATTTTTTCCCTTCTCTCCCTTTTGTGGAGAAGATTGGTGTCTTAAATTCAACTGCAGCAAGTTCATTTTCTGCAAGTAATATTATCACGTGTCCCATTGTTAAGCAGAAAAAAATGCTATTTCAAGTTCTCTGCAGGTTTAAGAGACATTTTCTTTATGCTGTAACATTACTGTTTTCACCAGCTTCAGAGGACAATATAAGGAAAACAGCTGCTGAAAGCTGAAATGTTATCTTATAAATAAAGCATATATCTACTTTATCTTTTGAATACCATTTATTTCCTGAAAATGGAATGTGCACCAAATAAATAAAATTTAATAGGGCTAATAGTTGATAGACTGTTTTCCTTAAATTTTAAGCTCTTCTCAAATACAAGGTTCTGTTGTTCTTTCCAGGATTGACAAAGTTCTCTAGTGTATTAAATAACTTTGAAGATGTTTTTGTTTTGGTCAGAAATGTTATTCTGACTTCAAGAGTGCATCAGCTGATAAGTAAGAATTAACTAACACCAAAACCCAAAACCAGTGGTAAGAAAATGTAAATGACTGTTTTCAGGCACTGCTTGGAGCCTTGACTGAAATGTAATTATAAATCTCCCGTAATAATATTGGAGAGAATACTAAGTAAAAGTCTCATAGGTGGGTGCAGAAAAGCAATATAGTGTTGTGTAATTTATTCTCAACATTTTCTCTTTTACCCTGCTGTGGACAACTCCTTCAATCAGCATGTGTAGCCCTTCAATCAGCATGACAACAAATAGTTGGAATTTTCTCCAAATTAAGATGGAGATGAAAGTTTTCCTCTAAAATAGAGACAGACAGACATGTCAAATCTCTTGGACTTCATGAATCACCCAAAGAATTGTCTTCAGAATGAACAGTAGAATAGACTACAAAGATAGTAAATCAACTTGTTTAGTTGATTTATTATCTATTTAGCCTATTCTATTGTAAATGATGTCAGGATCTGAAAATCTACCTGTGAAATAGTGAGCCAGATGACTAATACCATTCAACTCTTCCTCATTTTTTTATCTTAGCTTCTGAATCCATTATACATAGTGGGTTTTTTTTGTTTTGTTAGGGTGTTTTCATTACTAGTAGTAGTCTAATAAGTATGCCAGAGATGGGCAGGTCAGAGGCACACTCCTTGCCCCTGGAATAAAGAATAGGGATTTTGGTACTGGTGTTTACTTTCCAGTCTTTCTTCTACTGTGTTTTCCACAGTATTGTCCCAGGAGCACTCAGTAAATTTTCTGATATATTTTGATGTGTGAACTAGACATTTTACTGACACCTAAATCTTTTAGTTCTGAGTTCATCTACTGGGTTCAGTTATGTGAAGAAAAATCCTCTTGCATTCCTTTTGCATTTGAGCTTAGTAAATATTTTGTGCTCATATTTAATTTGTTGGAATTGATCACAGTGGTTTATCTCAACTTTAGTTGCTGTTATGTTGAATAGAGTAAGTGGTTAACTACATAGCTTTTTAGTATTAAATGACAATTCACTATAATGAACATTGTTTTCAAAACTTGAAATTATTCATTCAACTAGAACAAGAGTGAAAGTAGTGCAAAATAATTAGCAGTTTTCTGCCCCACCTCACTCTTGTCCTGTAGAGGTCTGATATGCATCCCTTGTCTCTCTCATATGGACACCACCAAACATGCATTGCTACTGGACTTCTTGTGCACTGCTGCAGTGTAAATACACTTTTCCTCTCTGCAGCCTAGGGATATAGACATGTACTTTCACTGTTCCTCTTAAAAGTCATCTTTGGACAAACACATAGTGATGCTTGCTGGATCAAAAAATGTGTGTGCAGAAGCAAGTAGGAGGATATGGGTGGACCTGGGCCCATCTCATGTGTAAACCAAGAAATTATATAAGCAGAACCAAGCACTTTGTACTCTAGGAAAATTACTTATTTTTCTCTACCACAAGGCAAGAGAAATAAAAAAAAATCTTGGATTTTCAAACTGGCCTCCAGAATGAACTTGCAATCCAACGACTGAATAAACTCAACTTTCCCACAGTTGTAAGTTAGGTGACTGAAATGACAATTGTCTTGTGAAATTTCGGAGAATCTAGACTTCTCAGTATTGTAGGCTTCAAGCTCCAATCTAATTGCCTCTTTTTCCTATCTTGATTTTAATGGTCATTTTGTCTGTGTTTTAGGCTCCCCATCCGTATATGTGCACAATGTGAAACAGCTTTTAGACCAGCGACAAGTAAGTTCTCATTTGTTACTCACCCTCTCTACTTTCAAGTCATTTTAAAATAGTTTTAATTTTTTTTCTCATTTTCATTCAAATTGCTTTTCCATGCTTCATTAAATGACCAGTTTTTATATCACAAAACATATTAGTTTGAATTGTAGATCTTGTATGAACATATTTATATGACAGCTTCTTGATGTTATGGTGATATTTTACACCAAGTAAAATGTGTTTAAATTCATTAGATTTAGAGGAAGTGCAAATCAGGTAACAATAGATAATCGCTTTATTCCTGTAGTAGTTACTGCTTCAGGCAGATGGGATTATTTAATAAGTCTCTGATGAAATGCAGTGACAGAGGATCTTAGTGGTGTTCCTGCCAGAATGTCTAAGAAAACTGAAGGTGTAAGTGAAGAAACTTGGAAGAAATACTGTTCCAGCATACTCATAACAAATGTACATTTTCTGTGATTTTTATACTTCATATTATTTCCCTAATTAAAGAAAAATAATAAAAAAAAACTAAATAAAAGTCTGGTGTGAATACTAAGAAGTTATTATTTATGATTATTTATAACTCATTTTGACTCAGCTCAGAACAGTTGTCAGGCACTGGCTTTTTAAATCATCTGGGTGTGGCAGTCAGCTGCCTAAACACAGGTAACTAGTGCAACTGCAGAGGTTTCAGATCTGTTAGTCCTTCACCTAAATCCTTCACCTACCTTACTGAGGCATGGTTTTCCTGTAGGTCTTATGTCATACCTACTTACCTCTTTTCAGATACCCTAGAGCATTTCATGTAGTCTACATTTACCCTATTGAATTCTACACTCAGTGTCCCCCAGTTGAAAGCTATACTCTTGCTGAAAATAGGCCACAGCATATCAGTATAAGTCCTTCCAAAATGTCTTTTTTTTCTATATGATGTATTAGGGAGCAAAGATTTATGGTCAAGGCACAGCCCAGAGACAATGAGTAAGTTGTTTGAAATCAGAAGAAAAAAATAGAACCTATTTGCCACCAATGGGAATGGGACAAGTTCTAATGTTGGCTAAAGCCATTGTACTCCATAAAAGTATCACTAAGAAACTATCACATGTTCACCCTCACATAACATGAATATGTTGACCCTCAGGAAAAATTCATAATGATAACAATCCATGCTGTGAGGAAACTTGCAGTAATTAAAAGAAGCAACACATAGTGTAAAGAGAATGAAAATAAAATGTGTGAGAAAATTGAGATATGCCTAATTTTGTACTGCTGTTGTAGCTATTATTCTAATTTATTGAGTAGGCTGAATGTATTTCTAGAGCATACTAAGATCAGAACCAAGGAAGATATGGTAACTGAGTTCCCTCTAATGTGTACTCCTCAGAAAATCAGAATGTGGGTATTTAATACCATAAGAATGTTGTCAGTCAGATTTATACAATATCTTCATAGAATTTATTAAAGAAGTTATCATCTGCAGCCGGTGAAAGCAGTGTGGCTTTTGACTTTATAGAGTTTTTTAAATAGTTTCCAACTGAAAAAATAGGAAAGATGGCTTGGTCCAAATAGCATGGAAATGATGATAATTTTAAATGAATAAAAATGAAAAACAGTCAACAGGAATACAATCCTAACCTGGACATATTGAAATATTGTGTCTAATCTTAGCTAAACTTTTTTAACTTACTCTCTCTTGTTGTTGTGTGATAATAAGGCCCTGACACAGCAGCCTGCATGGTCAAGTAGGATGAAGTCTTTGCAAATTTCCTAGAAAGAAAAAGAAACTCACAGCTGTGTTAACTTTACACATACTGCTATGTATGTGCATGAGACTACTCCTATTGCAGAAAATATATAGATCAACTGTGCTATAAAGGTGGGTTTGGTTGCTTTTCACTTTTGATTATATCTTTGTTATGGATTGTTATAAAAGAAAAACTTCCAGAATTTTAATGTAATAAAATGAGGCCAAGATATCCCCATATCATCTACTGATTTCTAACTCTAAAGTACTCTGGTATGAGCTGAGATAGCATTGAAGCAAGGACTTTCTAGCACAACTGGAATAGGATACCAGAAGGTGATAATAACTTCGAAAAAAACCCACTAATTGGTTTTAAATATAGGGAAAGCCAAAGAAATTGGCCTTGAGTTATAAAACTAGCAATATCATCTGTGACTTAGTCTAATTATCTAATTTTAAAGAAGTATGCTGTTAAGACAATAACTTTCATGAGTGGGGGGAAAAGGGCTCTGTGCATGGGCATGGGCAACAGGTATGGGCCAGAATGCTATCCAAGACTCACACATATTGATCAGTAAGAGCTGTTTACGTGCTCTGTGCTAGCTAGCTAAACTGGGCTGAGGAGGCATGATCCTTGCATTGTTGTGAGTGCCATAGCATAGAAATCTTATACTAGAAACTTTATGATAGGCATTGCTATTCACCTGCTAAACCCCTGCTGCTTAGTAAATAGATTTCAGGTTATGTCACTGAGCAACGTGGTTCTTTTTTCCTGTAAACCCACTCTAAATCCCCCCTATGTCATGTCTACACAGCTGTCACAGCTGTCTCATCTTCATTTTTGTCTAATTTACATGCCACAGTACCTGAGCTAAATCAGCTCTGTCTATATTAGGACTTTACAAGTATATCACATTAGTCAAAACCCCAAAATACTTAAAAATAATTGTAATCTTAACTCAGATTTTCTTAGCAAGAGATTTCAGTATAGTACTTTGCAGAATAATTGCTGTTTTATCACTGTGAGTGGGTGAATGAAAGTAGTCTGAACCATTTCGTTACTTCATCAGCAGCAGAGGATGCAAAGAATCTTTTAGAAGGTATTGGGAAAAAAACCTGTAAATTCTAGAAAGAGCTTAATAGATATCAATTAGTAGCTAAAATGTACTTACAAATATGTAGCTTATTAAAAAAAGGCAAAAGATAACATGGGGAAGATTATATTGTTTATATTAACCAAATTTTGAGGATTTAAGAGTGAAAGAATTTTTTTGAGATTACAGTAGGTTTTTTCAGGCCTAAACAAAATTGTCAGCAGAGATTTTAGGATAACTGTACATATTTTTTTCAGAAATTCTAGATCCTGGAACTCTGCTGTTTTTCCACCACTGCCTTCTGAATTTGGCAAACCTAGCCTAATCTGTGCTTTCAGTTTTGTCACTGTCTTCTACCACAGTAGATTATTTGAGATTTCAATGAGGAAAACATTTATTGGCTTGATTTTACACATATGCTTCCATACACTATGTATATACTTCAGTTTTTGCTTAAGATTTGCTGCTCCAAAATAAACTAAATGAATGTGCAAAACAGAATTCTTTTGGATTTTGTTTGCATTTTCTGTCTCATTCAATCCAAAGATGCAGCAAGTTTTCCTGTAACATAGTGTTGCCAGCAAGATTTATGATATGGATCTACAAAAATTTGGCCATGTATGGAAAATATGTTCATGTTTTTAGAAATTAGCTTAATGTACTAAAATAGAAATTCTATTTATTTAACTCTCATAACCATTAGTAAAGACCAGATTATTTGCCTGTTAAATTTGTATGGTAACAATAGTCATGCAAGCATTTCTGATGTGCTCAGATTGAGCTTGCATTTAGTTCTAGTGGCAATGTTTAGATTGATGAACAATGCAGACGAATCATTCTGGGTCCTTGGCACTGGAGTACGTTATAATTGTAGTGTAATAAGATAATGAAGAGACTCTGACTTTAAATTAAAAAAAAAAAATAAAAGGGGTAGGCTTGGGGATACTAATGGTTGAAAACAGCAAATACCAATTAGCTTTTCCATCTCCCTCTGCTCTTTTGCCCTCTCTTCCCCAATCCCTTTCCATTATAGCCTATTTAAGAATTACAGTTCATGTATTTTTGCAATAGTAGGATTATTTGAATCAGAAAAAAATGTATCACATGAAGGACATTCATTTTTGAGCATATTATACACAAAGGTGGAATTGAAGAGACATTCATTTCAGATTTCAGTGTTTTGAAACTTTTCATTTTAGATTTCAAAAGCGGCAATTACATGATGATATTTGATGTATTCCAAAAGTGATATTTCATACATAGGACATCTGATATTTATTGAAAACGCTAGAAAAAACCCCATTATAACCATCATAATTTAAATATCATCTTATTCATACTCTCTTCAGGATACTTTAAAACAGGCCTAGAAGGGTCTATTAAATTGCATTTAAGCCCAGTACACTTTGCAGGTGTCCAGTATAATGAACACTTTAAATGGCTATGCTCTAAGGTTAATTTGTTCTGTAAAATTGCCCAGACCCCTCTAGAGTATTCATTAGTAGAATAAAACAGAGACCTAATCCAGATAGATGCTAAAGGATTATCATTATTGCTGTAAGGACGACTTTGATAAACTTCTAATTGGAATTGCCACATGGGGACTGAACAAACGAAGCAGATTATGATAAATATGGGGTTTAAGACCTCTCTAACTAAATTCAGAGACTGGGGTAAAATGAAGTCATCAAACTTATCTGAAAACAGATATCTACCTCAATTTACTCCAGAATTTCTTAGAGTGGCATGAAAATTATACTCAACTACATATAATTACACCAAATGTCAGCACAATACAATTAGAACTAAAAGACCATTGCAGCATTCATTTTGCTTTTAACAGCGTTTCATTGCAAACAGTCTTTTGTCTCATTAGTGCAGGACTGACAGATTTAAACCTGTAGTTATACAGATTCATCCATAATAATATTAAACGATCATTATATTTTCTTTTCCCTCTGCATTATATAAAAAGGAGAAATTTTCTGCTGGGCCTCTTATTTTCAAAAGTGAATTAACATTATCTAAACAAAATAAAAATAAACTATCTTATTTTGCATTCAGATATATAACTGGTAAAATTCCTGTGGTCATGAATCCACAGTTTATATGCCATTAAAACAGATTGTGAATTAGTCATTGTACATGTCCATCAAATACAAGTTTTTATTTCATGGTTGTTATAGGTTTTATGGTTAGCAAAACAAAAGAGAAAAGTTTTCCACTCAATGTAAGTTACAGTGGCTGAACACAGCCTTCAGGGATAGGGAATCCACAGCTTCTCTGGGCAACTTGTTCCAGTGCCTCACCACCCTCACAGAAAACATCGACATCTAAACCTACTCTCTTTCAGTTTAAAGCTATTACTCCATATCCTTGTACTACTTGCCCTAGTCAGAAACCCTCCCCAGCTTTCTTGTAGGCCCTCTTTAGGTACTGAAAGGCTGGTATAAGGTCTCACCAGAGCCTTCTTCAGCTTGAACAACCCCAACTTTCTCAGCCTGTCTTTATAGGAGAGGTGCTCTATCCCTCTGATCAGCTTTGTGGCACTCCTCTGGACTTACTCCAATGTCCATCTCCCTCCTATGCTGAGGACCCAAGGGCTGGCTGCAGTTACTCCAGTGAGGTCTCAGGAGAGTGGAGCAGAGAGTCAGAATTCTCTCCCTTGCCCTGCTGCCCATGCTGCTTCTGAGGCAGCTCAGGATGCGTTTGGCTGGGCTGTGAGTGCACATGGCCAGGTCATGTCCAGCTCTCACCCACCTGTGAACCCAAGTCCTTCTCAACACAACTGCTCTCTATCTGTTCATCCTTCAGCCTGTGTTGGTACCAGAGGTTGTCCTGACTCAGGTGCAGCATCTTGTACTTGGTCTTGTTAAACTGTATGAGTCTTGAGCTTGTCCAGATTCCTCTGGAAGGCATCCCCTCCTTCAGGTGTGTCAACTGTACCCTCAGCTTGGAGTTGTCTGCAATCTTGATGAGGGTGCACTCAATCCCTTTGTCTGTTTTAAGGAACTGTGTTTATAACTGCAGCTCCTTTTGCCAATTTTTTTTGGCAAATAGAGCTGAAGCTTTAATTCACTTTTAAAGAAATTTAAGACAGGCCTAGTTAAGTATTTTTGAGCTTGTTTGGAGGGTTTTTTCGATTAACAGAAAGGCCAGTTCCTGCTGAACTAGGATTTTCCATTCCATCTAGGATTTAAGTTTGAATCCATTTATACATACAAATAATTATCCAAAATATCAATAGAAGAATAATATATATATAAAAAATACCATATTAATTATATAGATTTTAAAGACAAATAAGGAAATTAAAATCTGGGGAAAAGAAAGAATAGAAAGTCCATTTAAAATTATTTTTGCAAAATAAATTGAGGCAAACTAATGGAAATATCTTTAAATATATTTTTTCATCAGTCTTAAAGCAAATATCATATCTATATTCTTTCATTATACAGTTTGCTTAGAATTACTACAGGTTATAACTGAGCATAGCCTGAATTTTTAAAAAATGCCATATAATTTAGAAAGACCAAAATCATGTGACTTTGCTGATCTGATTTATTTCTATAAATAAGTCTTCAAATTCAATTATTTCAAAATATTCCTATGACTTATTCTGTTGCTGATCTGTACCTTGACACTGTAAGGGAAAGATCCTAAAAGATATGATCTCTTCAAGAGTTTTTCCTCATATGCATTTCCTAACGATGTCCTAAGGTTTTAATGCCTGTATTATAGGTCAGCAGCAGCAAGCAGCACTGAGATCACAACCCTTTTTACCACAAACTCCCCTAATGTATAATTATACAAGACAGTCCTAGTAAACATTTTTAATCAAAGATGAACTATTTAGGACTCAGGTGTATATTTCACGCTCCTTTTTACTCTAATACATTCTTAAATACAGAACAATGCATCATGAGCAATGTTTTTCTCATAAGATATATTGACTAGGAGAGCTACTGTGATTCTAATTTATTCATGTGTGTCACAAGACTATTTCAAATGGCTTTCTTATACCTCTGTGTTCAAGTGTGCATAAAGAAAATATTACATTACAAATAAGTTTGAGATGTTCTGTATCAGCTATTCTTATATCAAAACCAATTGATGAACTGAACTTGCACATATCTGAGCAACTTGGTCTAGTGAAAAGTGTCAGGGAGGTTAGAACTGTATGATCCTTAAGGTCCCTTCCAACCCAAAGCATTGTATGGTTCTATGATATTCTCTAAAAGAAAAGTTTTGTGGAGAATAGTTGTATTTTAATTTTATATAGCAGAAATTTTCCCATTTTAACCAATTATATCAATTGCTTAAATAAAAAAATTCCCTCCAGTTTATTCCTATCTCATTATCTCTTTAACTGCTCTTATATACACCACTATGCCTGCTAATTTCCCTAAATCTATTTTTGTAGTGTGTCACAGACCTATAGTTTCCCACATATGAAGAACATGGAGGCCTCACAAACATCCTGTTTTCTGCTGTCAATTATGGGAAAGAAATATTTGATTTTCCTCTCCCTCACAATGCTGTTCCGCTGTGGCTTCTCACACCTGAAGGGTTTTCTGTCTTGGCAGTTGTTTCACCAGGAGAGAGACATAAAACTGGTAGAAAACAACTCCAGTTGTATCATCTATTCTCTTTGTAAATTTTTGTGATGCTGATAAGGTTTGTGTGCATTTTGTTTGAGACTGGCCATCTCTATTCACACTTTGCTGTGTATCTAATCCAAAAAAATCTTAATAGAAATGGCCATACCCTTTCTTCAAAGGAAGGTCTATCAGACTGCTGAATATCTCTGCCCCAAATCCAGTTCAATATTTTTGTTTAATGACAATAAAATCTTTTCCTTAGTTTTAACATTCCTAAATGTATAAGATTTTAATGCTTTGCTTATAGTGCTGTTACCCACCATGGAAGATCCAAGTCAATTTGTTGATACAATGTCTCTAGCTTCTCTACAGTGAAGTGCTATTGATGTCTTTATTTGCTTGCAATTTTATCCATGCTACATTCCTGCAGCATAAACATTTACTGGAAAATTGCTAGCTCCTGTCTTACCACATAATCAGATTCAAACTAGTGCCTACCCTTCTACTTCCTCTATTCATGAATCACCATAGGAGTTCATAAAATACATGTTTTCAGTTCCTATTTGTGGTTTAACCCCAGTCATCAGCCAAGCCCCATGCAGCCGCTCACTCACTCCCTCAACAGTGAGATTAGGAGGAAAATCAAAAGGGTGAAAGATAAAGAACTTGTGGGTTGAGATAAAGACAGTTTAATAGGGAAAGCAGAAGCCACACATACACAAGCAAAACAAAACAAGGAATTAATTCACTGTTTCCCATGGACAGTCAGGTGCTTAACCACCCCTAGCTCTGTCAGAGGTAATGGTAACTTGGGAAGACAAAGAACAAATGTCCCCTTCTTCCTTATTCTTCCTCCACTTTATACACCGAGCATGATGTCACATTGTCTGTAATATCCCTTTGGTCATTTTGGGTCACCTGTCCTGGCTTTGTCTTCTCCCAGCTTCCCATGCACCTCCAACTTTCTCACCAGCACAGCAGTACAAAAAGCAGAAAAGACCTTGGCCTGTGTAAGCCCTGCTCAGCAATAACAATAACATCTCCAAATTATGAGCCCTGTGTTCAGTACGAATCCAGAACACAGCCACATACCAGCCACAGTGAACAAAATTAACTCTACCACAGCTGAAACCATCACATCTTTTAAAATATTTTTTTCTGTAAAATCTATCTGTCACACTTCTTATTGTCTTCTGTCTTTTATACTTTGAGCTATAATTGAGCTTAAATCAATGTACTAAACAGTGCTTTTATTTGAGTTCAGCATGAGAGAGATATAAGTCTAATTTTTTTTTTCCTGAGTGATTGCTAATAGTAACTAAAATTTTCTCTCAAAAGAGGTTTTAAAATTACCTCTTATTTAAGTCCATATTTGAATTACCAGACATTTAAATTTCATGGTTTTAAGATTAGTTATTGTGTACTTATGAGCACTAAGATCAAAGAAAATATAGGGAGAATAGCAACCTGTTGGAAATATAGGAAAAAAGTATCTTAATGATAAGTGTATTTTTGCCATTCTACATCTTTATCAAATATTTGTCAGTTCACTTCTGTACTTCTTGCTGGTCTTATGTGTCTATGAAGGATTGTTTTGTACAATAAACTTTTAATAAAGTTCAGAATAACAGGGTTGTATAGTCAAAACATCTGAAGATGCTAGATGCATCTTCCTAATGCCTGGCAGAAAATTTATAATTTTAGCTTTATTTACTTATTTATTTGCAGGGTAGATTATTTTACTTATTGTCATTAAATCTTAAAATGTGCTGACAGATTAAGAAAGCATTCTTACATATCCCTTTATTGTAGTGGCAAAGATCTCTAATGAACAAAACTTTCTAAATCCATTCTTCATAATAGTACTTTGATAAGACAGGTATTATTTTTATTTTCAGTTCTCTCTTTTTGATTGTGATACCATACAATGGATTGTTGTATGCTAATGGTGGCACCTAAGAGTATCATATAAATTTTGGATAGAAAGCATGTGTACATCAGAGCATCCATTAGGTAACTGCAATTATACTTGCTGCACTATCTGCTTTAAAAGTGGACTTTTTGCTCAGCACATTAGTACATTATATTGTTAGAAAACCATTTGTGCCAGCTATCTACTACAGAAGGGAGTTCAAATAATTGGTTTTGACATAAACAGCACTAAGTGATCAGAATTTCAACTGAAACATTTTTTCTTTCTACTGTTTGTTGACAGTTAATAATTAATTTTATCCTTTCCCCCACCCTCTTTCTTACACGTTAGAAATTTTGTTTCAGATAAATATATTAAGCCAATTTGTAAATATAATTTTATAGGGTAAAAGGGAAATCAGAGGTTGAGTTCTCATAGTTTATCTCTTTGCAATGATCTACATCTCAGTTTATTTTTATTTATTATTTTTATTTTTTTATTATTATTATTTATTATTTTTATTTATTATTTATTTTATTTATTTTTATTTATTTATTTTATTCTCAATCTAATTCTCAGTTTAGTAACATTTGGTATGAGTTGCAAAGACATAGTGAAATTTGCAGTCTGTTACGCCATTGGGTAACTTGCCATAAGGAAAGAAGAATGTTCAATTAATGATTTAGTATGTATTTCAACGTGAAAAAAAAAGTAGGAAATATTCACATTTCTCATTGAAACAAAAGAAAATTGCTGTTCCCTGATATTTCTTCAGTCTCTTGCTTTCTGCTGTATATGCCATCTTTTAAGCATATGCAAAACCAAATTAAGGGAAAGGGAGAATGTTTGAAGAGCTTTTCCACCTTCCTCTGAAAGAAGAAAATTTTCTATTTACAATAACTGTAAGTTTGATGAGGACAACATAATCTGGAACTAGTGAAAATAATGTACTAATTAAGTCTTCAAAAGTTTACCCTCTGTGTCAAAGTTCTGATAAATTTCAACACTTTGTCAGTAAGGACTGTTTTCCTCTTCTCTTTCAAACAGTATTTCCAGTCATATTCTCACCAAGGCCAGTGACACACTCAAGTCTCAGCTCATCATGTTTAGGAAAAGCTCTTCATTTTTGAAAGCAGAATAGAAATTTTTTAGTTCTCATTTACAATACAATAAGAGGCACTTTCAAAACAATAATCTTTAGGTCAATCTTAAGTACTTAATACAGTTCCAATATTAAATTGGAAGTGCCATTTATCTTTTGAAATTCTTACTTTTTTAAGTGCCTTAGGTTTATTTACAAAAGAAGATAGTCTCATTTTATTGTAGCATGACCTAAACAACCTTCCCAAACTTATGCCTTTTCTTCACCTCCTCATGTCACTCCCTGAAACAACGTGTGTTATTCTTTAAAACAACTACTTTCCAAGAACCTAATTTTTCTCATACAAGAAATACCAGAAGGAGAAAATGTTAAGCAATTTGGGGGGCATGGTTAGTTGAAGACAAAAGCAAGTTGAGGTTATCAGCTGGGTTTTTTTACAGTCCAAAAGTAAAATGTGCTGAATGGGAAAAGGTGATAAATCCTTTTCGAAATTGATTGAAAGTATCAAAAGAAGTTATGAGTTGACTGATTTGAGTATTTGGGTGCTTTAGAAAGTAGGTTCCTGTTGTAGTTTAAACTCAGCTGGTAACGAAGGTGCATGCAGCGTCTTGCTCACTTACCTAGCACCCTGATGGGATTGGGAGGAGAACAAAAGGTATAACTTTTGGGTTGAGATAACCAGACTTTAATAATTGGAACAAATTAAAAGATAACAAGAAGAAGAAAGAGAAAGACAAAACACAAGAAAAACAAGTTATGCACAGTACAGTTGCTCACCACTTGCTGACCAATGCCAAACCCATCCCCAAACCAATACTGTCCCACCCTAGTAGCAACTCCCCCAGTTAATATACTGAATGGTGGGTATAAACTCCTTTACACAAGTGAATTGTCTTGGTGGATGACTCTTTTGGATCCGTTCAGTGGCAATATTTCTGACTCTTTCTGCCCTTACGCAATTTTAGTTCAACAAACTAAACTTGTATTGAATGTAATATTTTCTGTATGTTAGGTGCAAATCACAGCTCAAAGTACAATCATTATACAGGTTGAAATTTCTTGGAGATGCAATAGTTAACAATGAGACTTAAAATAAATAATAAGCTAAACTAAAAAAGATAAATTTTTTTACATCATCTGGTTTCTCAAAATCTCAGGTAATAAATGTTTTGAATGGGAAATTTCATTACAAATTTTTACTACTCATCTCTACAAATTCATGGGATGTAATAAATTATAATTCACCTCTTGTTCTTACGTGATTTCTAATGCAAACATGGTTTAGTTTTCTTCTTTTTTATTATTCTTCTCAATACTATACCTGATGTTAACGAATGAAAGCTATTAAAAAAATTATAAAATATATAATAACAGATGTTAATACAATGGGATTGTAAAGATAGATAAACTTAAATATTAAATTATACATAGCATTTTTTTAAACTTGCCTTATTAGTTTTAATTTAGTACTAATAATAGTACTCTATTATTTATATTATCATATGAATAGTAATTGTATCCATATTCCACTGAAACAAATGAAATGCCAGTTAGAAATATGAAGGTGTGACTATATAAATCAGTATTTAGTTTGCTTCAGAAAATTGCTGTCCCAGTTTTGGACTATCATTTTTCTAGTCTTAGGTGGCTATGTCTTCATCTATTTTTGCTTGTATTGCATTCAGCTATAAGTGAAATAGATTATAATAAGTTATTATTTTTTATTTATGTTTGTTTGAAAAATCTTATTTTTAAAAAAATTATGAAGATTTATATCTAGTTCATAACATAGGTAACAGATGATTAGAAAAAGCTTCAATTTACTGTTCAGCTCCATTCTTATTATGGAATTTGAACATCAGAATAACAAGTGGTAGTTTGAATGATAACACAATACTGATGCTAATTCTATAGAATCAGTAACCCTTTTATATTTTCCCAAATATTTTGTAGCTTTCCACATATATGTAAGCAAACAAAAAAAAAAAATTCCATTTTATAAAAAAAAAAAAAAAAAAAATAAAAAAAATCTGAACTGGAAACACACTAAAATATCCCCCAACTGCTAATTAGGGCTAAAAAATTACAGCAGGTTAAGTTCTCAAAGTTTGAAATTTTTAAGAGAAATATGATCTGGAGAGATTTTCTTATTCATGGAACCTAAATGAAAATAATTAAACTCTTCCAATATTTCTTAGCCAGAGCTTTAATGACAATCTCTACTTTCATATCAGCATCAATTGCACATACTGATTAATGGAAAAATATTAGAGACGAAATGAGATGTTCTGCTAGTGAAAAAGGCTATTCTAATTCATGCACTGGTACAGTTTGAGGCCAAACAAAATATGCACTTTATAATCATTCAGTTGTTTCAGTAAAAATTATTTTATATATTGTTTGCAAAAATAGCATTGAAGCAAATTAATGTATTAAATGAAAGAATTCTGTGAAAAACTGAATGGATGCAAATATAGAAACTGGTTAGAAAATTATCTGCTAATTGCCTGAAAATATGGAAACAAGAGCTACAAATAAAGCTGATTGGAGAATGATATACTTTTGGTGGAAAAATTTTTTTCAACATTTCCTGATTCAGTGAGTTGGACATTTCAGAGAGGGTACTTTGGAGCCTCTATATAAAATTTGTGGATGACACTAAGCTAGCTGTGACAGCTCATACACCAAGGCAAGAAGCAGGGCAGGATCATAATGCACACTGACCTTGACAAACTAAAAGTCTAGTTTAAAACAAAAAATAATAACTACTAAAAAGAGCAATATTTCAAGACAAATAAAATGAAGAGTATGAGCTGGAGAAAAACAGGCCCGAAAATGACCATGAGCCACCTACAGAACAGCAGCTCATACTGTTCATGCTGCTGGCATCTCCTCCCTCCTTGCTAGTGGCCTGGAAAACAATAGATGATACAATGGGAATGCAAATATAAAGATTGCATTTTTATACTACAGCCAAAGCATTCTGTTCTAATGGTGTTTGCCAAGTGGATATGCTAAAAAAGAAGCTATAAACTACTAAAACATAAGGATACACTAACAAGGGGTTATCAGGAGACTTTATAAAAAATGAAGAAATCAGCTAAGAAAATTCAAAAAGAAACCAAACAGATCCAGAAAAATGTTTAATAGTGTCAAGAGGAAGAATGAAAAACAGAGGAACATTAACAACATGTTTTGGTGCTGTGAGTCTCTCTGGGTTATCAGGGCCTCTGCTCAGGTTCAGCCATCCGACAGCCAGCACCCCCAGATCCTTTTCCACCAATCAGCTTTCCAATCACTCTGCCTGTAGAGATGCCTGGGGTTTTTGTGACCAAAGTGCAGTATTTGGCTGTACTGGTGCTCACACACTTGGCCGCAGCACACTTATCCAGCCTGTCCAGACACCTCTGTAGAACCTTCCAACCCTCCAGCAGATCAATTCCATCCAATTTGGTGTCATCTACCATCTGGGGGTAAATTCAATCCCTTCATCCTGTCATTGATAAAGATATTAGGCATGACTGGACCCAATAATGATCCATGGGGAACACCACAAGCAACTGGCCACCAACTGGATTTAACTCCTTTCACCACCATTTGCTGGACCTGGACATCCAGATAATTTTTTTAGCCAGTGCCCCAATCCAAGCCAGGAGCAGACAGTTTCTCCAGGAGAATGCTATGGGAAACAGTGTCAAAGGCATTACCCAAGTCCAGGTAGACGATATCCACAGCCTTTCCCTTGTCTGCTAAGTAGGTCACTTTGCCATAGAAGCAGACCAGGTTGATCAAAGAGTACCTGCCTTTCATAAACCCATGCTGGCTGGGCCTGATGCCCTGGTTTACCTGCACGTGTTATGTGGTGGTATTCAAGGGGTTCTGCTCCATGACCTTCCCCAGCACTGAGGATGATGCTGATAGGCCTGTAGTTCCCTTCATTGTCCTTCTGGCCACTGAAAGTGACTCTGAGCATGTGCACCAGCTCCTTAGTACCCTTGCTGCATGCCATCTGGCCCTGTGGACTTGTGTATGTCTAAGTGGTGTAGCAGGTCACCCTCCACTCCCTCCTGGATAATGGGAGCTCCGTCCTGCTCCTTGTCCCTGTCCTCCAGCTCATAGTGCTGGGTACCTTGATGACAACTAGTGTTAGTATTAAAGACTGAGGCAAAGAAGGCACGGAGTACCTCAGCCTTTTCCTCATCTGTCACAATGTTTCCTCCCCTATTCCATAAAGAATGGAGATTGTCCTGAGCCCCCCTTTTTTTTTTGTGAATTTATTAGAGTAACATTTTTATTTTTTTTAATAGCAGTAGCCAGATTAAATTCTAGTTGGGCTTTTACATTTGTAATTTTTTTCCTGCACATCATCACAACATCCTTGTAAGCCCTCCTGAGCTCTCCTGAGTCATCCTGCCTCTTCTTTCATAGATTGCAAACACTCCTATTTTTTAACCTGAGTTCCAGTTAAAACTGTTCAGCCAGGCTGGCCTGCTTCCCCATCAGCTGGTTTTTCAGCACATAGGAATAGATGGATCTGTAAATTTGATTTAAACTGTATTAACTGAGCAGGTTTTCCTGTGAAACTACACATATTCTTCACAATATGAAATATCTTGGAGAAAAGAAATCTTATATAAGATAGCAGGAAGATATTATTTTATTAAGTGTAAATGATACTTTTTATAGAATGCCATTTAATTTAAGATATTACAAATGCAGTAACAAAAAACAATAGCTTACAGTAGAGTAGGTATTATGGAAAAAACCTTGGACTGATAAGGATGAATGGAAGAATTTAATTTGTTGAGTCCAGATAAGACAAAAATGAGATACAGCATGGCTGCAAAATGGAAATGGAAAACATCATAGAGAGGAATGACCTCAATGGTCACAAAAACAACATAAGAAAAAAATGAAAAAAAGAAAAGTATCTAGTTTATGATGTTAGTACTTCAAACTTCTAATAAAGTGATTAATTACAGGTAAAATGTATTTTATTAGTTTCAAGAAAATTTCAGTGAAACACATGCAAATTTCTGTACTTCAAAGTCAAATTGAAGTTTTGTATAATTTGAGTCCAGACTAAGAACTGCTGTGGTGAATCATCTTGGAAACTCACTGCAGTAGATCTACAGCTGAAGGACCCCATAGCAGGAAATGTATTCAAGAAGTGAGTTGTGAGGAAATAAGCAAAAGAATTTCCTGTATTTGCTTAACCTTTAAAAAAATCTCTGAATTTCTACCCTTCCCTATATTTCCAGTACTGGCAGTAAAACTAGCATAACAGATTTTGGCTTCCTAAGTGTTATTTTATGCCTTTTTCCTTCTCCAGCTATTCACATTTTCTTCTTTAGACAATCCACCAGGAGCTATTACCATGGGATGAATACTGGTATGGATGCAACATATTCATGGCAATCACTTCTCACCTGGTGTCACTTTCTTCCTTTTGCAGGCTGCTATGATTATACCCTACTCTGATTTGCATTGGATTAGTGGAATTTCCCTGTCTTTTAATGGAAGGGAACATATGGCACATAGCTTTAAAAGTGTGCTACCAAACATAATGAATGTTGGATTGACATTGTTACACCCATAAGCTTTGTTGATAAAAACAAATATTTATACACTATGACATTCTTTCTGCAAATTGCTACCCCTACTCAATGTATGATTCATGAGAAAAAGGATCAGATAAAACAGACTTGGCAAATGGGTAGAAACAAAAATAAACAAGCAGAGAGTAGAACAAAATTATATGTTGCAGAATCCAGGGCCATATTGTCATTCCTAGAAATGGAACTTTTTAGTGATATTAGAGCCTCAGGATTGAGACTTGTCAGACTTGTTCTGCCTGAACTTTTCTTAACCTGCCTGTAGCTTTTTTTTTTTTACTTGATTTCTCTGTGAAAGCAATTTATCTAATTGACAAGGTCCACAGCTAATTTATTTTACTTTTATCTCTCTTTTTATGATCCAACTATAGTTTTGTAAAGATAAAGTGGTTATTCTATATAAAATTGGATATTTATGACTGTAAATATTGATGCAGCCCAGAGAAATACATGTCTTCTATGATACCAGAGGCCTTGAGAAGCAGAGCACAGTATGACGAATAGCAGAGCACAGATCTGAAATGATAAGGGACGAGTCCCAAGAAATAAGAATTCCATTGTGTTTCAGTTAACCAGTGGCAAAATTCCATCTTCCTGCCATTCCCTCTTCTTTATTGCCCCTCAAATGTCCTAACCTATGAAATTTAGGACACTTTCCTCACTTCTCAGAGATGGGACATACCTGTTGCTCTCTACAGTATATAAATGATGTTTCTTAAACTACTGAAGCGAGTAAGAATTCCCTAAGTTTCCACCATGCAAATATAACTATCTTAGAACTTGATAGATTCCAATTTCTGCTTGACCTTGATTTATATTAAAAATCATAAGTGTGGCTATTTTGCAGTGAGTGGAAAATATCCTGGGTGCCACAGACATAGTGGAATCAATGTCAGTACATTGCACTGCTTAGAGAAGCTAGAAATTTCAGATAGAAATAATTTAATTCCATTGTTGTTTCTTCTTAAGCTCAGAAATTTAAAAGAATTACAAATTTAGGTAGAAAAATGGATATATGAGGTATGCATGAATAATATATACATTGGTTTGTTCAGCTGTGTTTATGTCAGAACCCAGGACAATAATTACTGAATTTTTAACAGTATTTTGCTAATCTATGTATTAGAAGTGCAGAAGAATGTGTTAGTCCCACATAAGAGTTTCTTCCATAGAAGAAATATAATCTATTCCACTACATAATTGACTATGTAGTTATGATTTGTGTAATATATAATAATCATGGAAATATTTAATGGATTTCTGCTGTTGGGGAGTAACAGCCACTTGCATAATGCAAAGTGTATTATTTTTATGGATTGCTATAAGAATATATGGCAACAGATGTGATATTGCCACTACCTGGAGACTTTTTTCCTGCTTCTTGGAAACAAGCACTGCTGTGGCTTAACCCCAACTAGCAACTAAGTACCATGCAGCTGCCTTGCTTGCTTATTCCCCACCCTCGTGGGCCAGGATGGAGAATCAGGCAAAAAAAAAAGAAAAGAAAAGTGAAACTCATGAGTTAGAACAGTTTAATAATAGAAAAAAAAGTTTGAAAAATGGTCATAATAATAAAAGAGAGAGAAAAATAAAGCCCAAGAAAAATGAGTGACACCCAATACAGCCACTCAGCACCATCTGTTTCTCTATTATGAGCTTTTTTGGTAGCCATTTCATAAGGCACCTGGGCAACTTCATATGGCGATGCTGATACTGTGCCTCATACTGCCTATAAATCATGTGTGTGGCAGCTTCTGGCACTCCACATTATAATAACGATTCTGTTTGTCTTCAGTTGTGTTTTCAAATATCTGTAAATTTCCAGTCCAGCTAACACAATTCTCACATTACAAGTGTTCTTGATCTCTAAAGTCTGTTAAATAAAATATCTGTAGGTGTCAATCAGTGATTCTTTGGTACTCTTCCTGCAAGGTAATGATACTACCTACCTTACTGCTTCACCCTGAAGGCTTTCAATATATGTTTATTTTTTGACACTGATTTCCAGTAACCCATACCATGTAGGTTTTATCTCTAAGCCCAGATTTCATGGCATATTATTTGAAGTCATGTGGAGTAATCTACGGCTTATTCTTTAACATCTCTATATTGAACCCATCATATAATTCGAAACCTGTTTTGATTTGCAGGCAGTCATGTTTTTTTGCTATAACATTCACCAGTAAAACTAACTTGGGGGAACATTAAAAATAGAGTTATAAAACAGTAGACATGGAGAGTGCTTGAAAGGTTCCTACAGTCCAGTAGTTTTCAAATTGTTGTTAGCTAATCTAGAAAATCCACGGGCTACTTCTTATGAATCTGTGGAAGACCAATAAAAATTTAAGTATCTGAAACTGTACAAGATGTTCTATACTTCTGCTGTTCAATCATGTCTAAGATTTGTTTAAGTATCTCCTGCAATTTTTAAAATGACCCTTTTTGTGCCTCTGTGGTTCAGAAGAGATGCCCAAAAAGGCAACTACTGGGATAAATGAGGGGGAAGTCAGTGGAACAGCTCAATTCCAGTTATGATGAGAGGAGGGCTTCCTTCTTTTGTCACACTGTTGCCACAGTTTTGAGCCTAGACAACTATTTTGCTCCAGGTAAGAGATACAGTTAAGGAATTGCTTAGAACCAAGTCCATAGCCATGGTTCTCCACACCTTCAGCTATTTATTTTTTTATTTGTCTGGCACCAGTGACATTATGGCAGTGGACATAAGTCCTTGTATATACAATATATAATTATAAATTTCCTCTCATGATAATAAGGATGCCAAATTTAAGTCATGTCCAGTAGCTTAGCTACCAAAAACTGTCCTTGTACAACTTACTACTAACAGTGAGCCAGTGCCTTAAGAAAGGAACAATGAAGAAAAAATTCACTTTTACTATCTTTTAGCAATGAACTCTTAGCTGCAAGTACTATTCAGAAAAAGAAAAAACCCTGAAATAATGTTTTAAATTCTATTATCATTAAAGGCAAATGGATGAATGGTATGAGAACCCTAAAAGAAAACTAGCTCATATAGATGAAATTATGTTTAAATGGGCTTTACTTGGACTGTGTCAACTGATGAACAATAATTTCAGAGCTGTGTTGCAAAGTATTTGCTAATGGAAAAATGAAACCATTTAATCTTTGACACCACCTTGAAAGAAGGCACCTTCATTTCAAAGTCAATAGGGAAAATTCCTTCAAGCATAAATTAACTGGAAAAAAATGGAAACAGGAAATAAAATTTTCCATTCAGCTGCTCCTGTGAACACAGATGTACTCAAATTATCTCTTTGTATGAGCCACCAAATTATGAATATTAGGAAAAAAATCACAAGAGCACAGGAGACCAGAAACTACCTTGCAGGAGAAAAGAGGAAATTCTTATGGTGGATGAGGAACTGTATTCAAGCAAGCTAAATTCTTAGCTCTTGCAAATAATGCAAATATAAATTATGTTCAAGACCTGGCCCAAACCATATTGACTTTAGTTACTGTTGAACTAACCTCTACTTTACTTGCAGCTAGATGATGCTAGAGAGATTTAACTGCCAATAATTTTCTACGTTATTTTAAATAAGAATTAGCATGTAAACCATTGGAAGCTGGTTGTTTTGTCACCCTTGTCCTACAGATAGAGATATATTTACACACAATGTGCATAATTTTTGTACAGAAAAATTATATGGACTAGGAGGAGTCAGTGAAAAGGAGTCTTTCTGTATTAAAAAGATGTTCACTAATATTTCCTGAGAACTTTGATGTATTCACAAAAAAATCCATACACAGGCAACCAGAAAACAACAGGCTTCACATAAAAAGCCAAGTTTTGAATGCAATCATGAAGATAAGTTGGCCTTATTAAAGCTTGACAGATGAAGTCACAAGTATTTTCAACTTTTTGTAATGATTGGATCGTGAACATGGTGGTTTGCTTTGCATTCTAATAAGACTTAGCTATCAAAAATGCTTGTCAATTTTTCTGAAGTGTTCAGAAATGCAAGTCACTTTCCTGAACTTTTATTAAAACTATCATATGAATGTTTTAATAAAACATCGTATGAAAGTGAAACCCTGCTTAACAGGTTACTTACATCGCTGGTGTTTTTTTGTGACTTAATAAACTTGATCTAGTAGAGCAAGAAAAAAGTGCAATGGTTTATAATACAGCTGAAAAAAAATAGCTTTATGCATAAGCTTCCATGTTGAAAGAGAAAATAGCTTTGAAACTGCTTTGACACATCTAAAACCTTTCAAAGATTGTGGCTGAAAAATATTGGCACTCTACAGTCATGTAAAAAGCTAAAGCAAATATTTCACTGTCACTTTCATTAGTGTAATGAATCACAGAATGACTGGTTATGAAAACCATTTGCAAAATCTTGGAATTTTGGTTAAATTTAGAAGCTAAGAAAGAAGTTCAAACACAATGTAGTGGTGAATAGCATTGGAATTTATGTAAGAATCTCCTATTTTATTATGATTAAGAAAAAGCAAAACACTCTTGCCAGAGGTCAGCAGATAAGACCAGAGTAACTTGCATGCCAATATCACTTTATATCATTAGTTCACTGTTTCAGCCTTACTAGCAATGGAAGTGAAATATTGATACAGCCTGGAGGAACACCATTGGAGATGGACATTGATCCTTTTGAACCTTCACTCACTTTGAATTTTAAGCCTCTCATTAGAACTGATAGATAGGTACAATGGTAGATATGCAGAATCACAACTTCCTTTATTGTCCTATCAAATATCGTATCAGCAGATCTAAACATTTCTGACCCATGTGAAATTATTTTTTTTGACAAATATAGGAAGAACACCTTGTAATTTAGGCATGCTACTGTCTGTGGAGAAGGAAATACTTCCTTTAAAATATCTGAAGGCTGTTATCTGTTTTTTGTCAATCCTTTCAAGACCAAATTAAGGCAGTTTTTTGGGTTTGTGTTTGCTTTGTGGATAATTTTCAAAGCTTCTAAATATTTCTGTCACAGTATTCTGGATTCCAATTTTGTCTACATTTTTTCTTATATTTCCATGACCAAAAAAGCAGCATTCCAACTGAAACCTTACCAGTGCTAAGTAGAGCAGAATAATTACCATCTGCATCTTACATTTTACACCTCTGTCAAATCCCACTAAAATTACTCTTGCCCTAAGTTACTATACAGGTGATGAAGATTCTAAGAGAAATTTTCCACACCCTTCTTCAGTCTTTTTTCAGTACATATGTCATACAAAATATTTTAGTTTTACTATCTTTGTATGTGATTTTTCTCCTAGACTGGGTTAATGGTTTTATCTTTATTTTACTTCATTTTATTGATTTCTTGAGTTTTTAAACAACATTTCAAATTCTATTTCTTTTGCTTAGTATGAGAGAAAGACGGGTCATTAAATACATGCTTTTTAAAATTGGATTCAGCCTTCTTAAAAGTCACATTAAAATTATGAAAGGAAATATTGCAAGCTTATGCTGTAAAACAACAAGAGTGATGTTAAGCACACTGTATTACTAACCTTCTGCAAGGATTCCTATGGAAATCCCTAATGATCTATAAGCACATTCACAGTCCCTTTGCTTTATGCTTGCTGAGTGCACTCAAAGCATAACCCATTTTCATAATCCCTGCTTCACACACTATTTGAGGATTTGCAAACTCTTGCAAGATTGTAGAATCCATTGCATTTCTTCCATCTATTGTCAATACACTATGTTGGCAATCATTGTAAATCCTTTTTCTTTTTTAAACTCTGACCTGTAATGTCGAAAGTCTTTTGTTTAAGGGTAGCCTTCTCTTCATATTGTCAGACTCCTGTTAACTCTCCTTCCTGGCCTGATTCTGCCTTTACTGAGTTTGGAGCACATTTTTACCAATACTCTCCTTCTTCCTAATTATCTTTTCTTGACCTTTGCCCCAAGTTCCCTTAGTGACCTGGTATCTCAGTGAATCAGTTATTAAGATCAGTGTTGTAAGATATACCTGTATATAATTTCCTAGTTATTCACAAGATATTTTAAGTATTAACTTTCCTTCTTCTCAGGTGGTTAAATATGCTTCTGTTTTATACTTTTTTTTGGGTTGGGTTACAGTTTAACTTCTGTGCCATGCTATTGCTGCTATTGTTTTTTGTGTAAGCTGATTGAAAATAAGTGAAAAGTTAGTGCTGCAGAAATAATCGTTCTCAAAAGTATGAAAAGGCTGAATGCTGTACTTTTTTCTTTTAATGGCATTTGTTTCTTCCAGAAAACTATAATGATGATGAAATTCTTTAATATGTGGAAAAAGTCTGGTCCTCTATCCATCTGGTTTTGATATACAAGTGAAGTCGTACAGAGGTGTCCAGGAATATTTCTTTGTAGCAAAGGGAGCAAGTATGGTGTCTGTTAATGGTACAGAGTCACTTTATGTGCTCCTTTATATCTTCCTTGCTGGGATGCCACCATTTTTTCTTAAGTGCCAACTTTCAAGGTAAGTGGACATAGTGATTTGGTTCTTGAAATGAAGGAGAAATTTTCTTTCATTGTAGAACAGCAAAAATTTTTTGCAGTAAAATTAGAAATCTTGTTGAAAGGTAAAAGATTGCTGTTCACAGACTGCCATTGCAGCTGTCACCATTATTCCCTGTTGCGCCAAATATTCCTTGAGTTAAACCAAGGCTTGAATTAAGCCCAAAAAATCTTGCTTTGTGTAGCTGGCTGCCTATTTCCTGTCTATATGTTTACTTTTACTTTCATCAGATGGAATGAGTAGGAAGTTCCACATTGTTATGGGAAAATTATATCTTCTCTTTCAATTGAAATGGCCACACCTGGCACACTTCCTAATACATGTTTTCTTCATTGTGATTTTTCCTGTATCCTTCAAGGATGTTTCCCACTTCTATATTAAAACTATTTTTTTACACACATTGAGTAGGTTTTCGTATAAACAAAAATTCCCTTGAAGGATGTTGTTACCATTAATAAATTGCTCTTCTCTTACTCAAGTAACACGGATGTTTTATGTCTTGTCTGAGCTACCTTACTATTCACAGTCAGATTACAACCAACATGAATGGTAAAAATATTCTGAAAATCCACTCTCCCTGGGCATTCAAAAAGAAAGTAAACAGTAAGTAACATTGTCTTTTTCTCCTTTCATATGCAAATTACTCCTTCTTTGGGTACATAGTAATAAATCTTTCTTCTGATATTGTATGTTTCATTCTGTCTTATGCTATAGATCTACCTACCTAGCAGATAGACTGAAGTCTGTGCTGATTGAAGATGAGACATGAAAACTCAATAAAAATTTGAATCAAAAAAAGATTTGAATATTATTAGGTTAAAGACTTTCCATACTAAAATATGACACCGAAATAGAAGTCATTTTAATTAAATCTTTGCCTTCTGGCTTCCTAAATGCAATTCAGAAGTAACTTTCTGACTTTTACATTTGTTGTGGTTTAGGAATTCCCCGATTCAGTGCTCCCACTGAGATGTTCCAAATCACATGCTGCTTGCTCCCCGCCCTCCCTTTCCCTTCCCCTCCCTGCTGCAGTGCATTGGAGAGGAGAATTGGAGGCACAAAAGACAGAGATCACAGGTTGTGATAAAACAATTAACTGGAGACATTGAGATAAGAAAACAAACAGCAACAGCAACAATATTAATAACAAAACTGTACAAAACAGAGACTTGGGGCGTTTGACCCAGCTGCCGCCATACCACCCAAACCAGTGCTACCCCGTCATTCTGTCTGCCACACTTGCTTCACTGGCAGGAACCCCTTCTCCTTGGAAAGATTCCCTTTCCTGCTGCCCCAGCAATGATGTGAGATTATACAGAATAACATCTGGGCCTTAGCCACACTTGCTCCTACCTACTGCAAAAATTAATCTTGTTGTAAGTGTAACCACAATAAGAGTCTGCTTAACCTCGCTGACACATATAAACAGAGCTGTACCTGAAATACTCCTTTTCCTTTCATTCACATGCATGAATTTCATACTTGTGTATTTTGGCTTTTGTTTCTTCTGATCACTTTTTTTGTAAAATTTGATTTTGATAAAACACAGTAGAAGGTAATTTTTAAGAGAATAAGCTTCAGGTCATGTAACCACCTCAAAGCTGCCATGTTGCAGATTATTGTTCTTGTGATAAAACTCAACATTTCTAGGAGGATACAGCTTTCAAGTGCCTGATGCTCATGAAGACACTTATTATGTGATGCCACATGTCATGTCTCAGTCTAACACTTCCACTATGTGGTATTCTGCAAGGAGACTCATGTCAAGTTGAAGAAATTGAAACACAGAAAAAGAGGAAAGAATAACCTTGTGAAGAGCATAGTTCTGTTGCATACCAGAATAAAAAAGAAGAATGTCATTGCAAGGGTATAGGACTCCTAAAAAAAATTACTTAAACCCACCATTTTATGTTAAATGCTAAGTAGCTTTTCTTTTAATAAGTATTAAAATTATTGCAAATTTCAATAGCGATTATGAATATACACACTAACCTGAACACACTGAAAAAGAGCTGAATATTGTGCCTGTTCTAAGAAATAACATGAAAACCTTTTGAATGACACATAGAACTTAAAGTACATTATTCTTTTGATGAGCCCTTTACATAGAAGTAAATTTGAACACCTGCAGAATGAAAATTATAGCGCCATTAGCATGTTCTTGAGAAAAAGTGCATGTTACAGGGAGATAAAGCAAATTATCTCAAATGTATCACCTTGAACTAAAATGACCTCAAACCTAAATTAAGTTTCTAGTCATCTTTGAAGGTTATTTCAGCATGGCATTATGGCAAAGTTCCTTCGCAAACAGTAAGTTGCATATTACTTGCATTTAATTTTGCCAAATTTGTACATTTGGTTATGGTCTGGAGAGTTGTAGGATGAATGCACTGGACATGAGTGATATTTTTTCTCCTTGAAGAGATATTCATCCAAACAAAACAAGATTAATAACTCACCCACTTTATTTTAACATACTGTGTTTTCTCAGAGAGTTTTGAGTAAAATTTTTTTGTGTGTGTATTTCATCACAGTCCATATTTTAACTGGAAGTCTGTAAGCCAGCACAGAAGTCCTTCAGGGAATTTTTCAGAGTTATTCCTTGCAGTTAGGCCAGATGTTTTCACTGCATGGTTTTCTTATTTCATCTTTCCACAGCAGCTTCTTACAGTATTTGGGGAATCTGTGTGTTAGAATCTCCTCCCCAAACATTTTCTAAACTCTTTGTTCATTTCATAACCTGAAAACCTCATGACACTAGTGTAAATATATAAAATCATTAAAGCAGTTATTTTAAAAATGTGCTTTCTGAGGAGCTGTACTAAAAAACAATATTTGAGTGCCCTGCATAAATGTTCCTCTTATAAATGAACCATAGTAAGTTCTAATAAACTTTCTCAAATTTTGGAGATTAGATATATATAATAAAATCTATTAAAATAATGATTTATTAGTTCAAAGATGATGTACTAATAAAAAAAGTACAGAACGCTAAATTGTAGATTAAGATGTAGATGCTAGTATTTAATAGAAGTAATGGAAATCCCTGGAGAAAAAATATTGCAGCTTGGTTTAAAGAGCCATTTAGTCTCAGGCTGATTTAGCAATGGCCAGAAATAAAGGCTCAATGAAGAAGGCAAGATAAAGCAGCAGCTGTTTATTTCCCAAATATTTAGCTACGTTAATGTGAAAAAATTCTGAAGGATATGCCTGAAATATATAGTGACTCAGTCCTATTGAAATGCTTGGGTTGTGAGGTCACAAAATACTTTGTGAATGAATGTTTTCATTTCCAATCAATTTTAAAATTTAGATCTGAAGAACTCTTATTCAGATTCTGCGCAGCATTTGAGATGTGTAAAATTTTTGGAACTGGAGACCACCTGTGCTCTCCATCATGCTCACTGCTCACCTAAAGAGGGCATTAACAGCAATAAGAAGTGAGATTACCCAGTGCACTACAAGTTTCATTGGAATGGCAGATTTAGCACAGACTTCCTTTTTACTTGCTTGGCCTACTCCAGTCAACTTTATAGGAAAGTCATAACAGGATCACTATACAGAAAGTGAAATAGATTTAAAAATCTAAAATATTCCCATCTTCTCAAATTTTAGGATGTTTTCATTAGATATAGGAGCCACAGGTTCAAGTCCAATTCAATGTTTCAATCTCCATTTTTTAGCATTTTTTAAGGAGAACTCCTATAATATTTTCTTATTGAAGTCTTCAATAAACTGTCTAAGAACACATTTTGTTTATATCTATCAAAATTTGTTAGCATGTAGTCCTGCATCTGAAGTAAATATTGCTACTATTGTACCTATAGAACTTTTATCAACTAGTGAAAAAAATTAGAGCATGCATAGATGCTATTTTCAGAGGAAGATCCAGCATGACATGGCTTAGTCTTGGTTAGCTGTCTGCAGCTATTGTATATGACAAGTTAAACCCCATCAGCCTGCTGCCTTATTTCTAATTTCACATTTTCATAAATGTATTTTGAAAGTGCCTGTTTTTTGTCCACATGTATTTACATGACTTTTTCAAGACATCCTGGACCACTGATTACACAAAGTGAGTGCAAATTCTGTATACTTTCTTAGATAAAACATGCTGTGCAGTGCTTCACCCTGCTGTCCTGCCTGCCATTTCCAGCATGCATGAATGCCCAGTTTTAGGGTAGTCCAAAACTGAAGTAAATTGTGTTCAAAACTGGAATTATCTGCTGAATTTTAGTATAGAGAATTGTTTTCCTATACAAAATGTCTGTGTATTAAAAAACCCCAGTTTTCTAGGACAGATTTTGTTTTCTAGAATATATAATTCATAAAAATAGCTTGTGTTCAGCAGCAATCCAAAACATAGCCCCATACCTACCACTATGAAGGAAGTGAACTCTATTTCAGCTGACACCAGTACAGAGATTTTCAGAATTCACAGAAAAAATTCTTTATAATCTCCCATATTCATATACAAGCCAAGAAAAATCATAGGAAGAAAAATGAAGTTCTTGGAGGAGTGAGATTCTTGAATGAGTTGAGTTTCTAAATATCCTTCTGTATTTAAACAAATATTTTAAAAACTGCTAGCATATATTTCTTTTAAGCAAATATGTAAACAATTGACAAAAAAAAAAATTAAAATGGTCTTCTGTGTTGCTAGAAAGCTCTTTTGGTGCCTATGACTGTGCTGGGTTGTACACAGAAAAATTTCTAGGAATTAAACATGCCTGGTATTTCAGTGTCCAACATTCAACAGATGAAAAGTATTCACAAAGTAGGAGTTGCCCAAACTTTCCTAAATGGGATCAGTGACCTTACCTGTGTCATTGCAATCTTGATATGAGTATCTGTGACTTCTCACCAACCAGTCCTATGGGGAACATTGTTTAAATGTGACATCTTCACAGACAAAACTCAGATTGAATGCAAATATCTGCTTTGATCCTTTTCTTCACTTACCTAAGCCATGGTTGGTTGTTTATTCAGAGGCATTATTTTGAATACAATTATTAGATCATGTTATTATGAATCTGAACCTTTCAGATAAATATTGAACTGACAAACTGCAGACTTATTTTGATATTCCACCTTTGACCAGATTTATACTGAGTATCTTAAATGACTATTTCCTAACTGTAAAATAGAGTGAATACAATGCACGAAAAATCCCAGCACTAATCCACTGTGTACAAGTAGTCATTCATAACTGTAATGCTGAGCGAAGGGTGTAATGGGAAGGAACCTCTGTTTTGGATGTTCAATATTTCTGTGTATTGCATAACTACTTCTGGATGTGTAACTCAAGGTTGTGTGTTGTGATAGGTGGCAAGGAGAGTAAAAGCCCTAGATATAAAAAGAGCAGAGACATGATAAAATGCACATGAAATATTGGGATGTTATTTTATTGATTTTAACAGGCGTTTTGTTAGACCTTTTTAAAATACATTGTACTCTTCTAATTTCAGCTAATAGAAGTATACTTTAATTCTTGTGAGGAAGGAATAATCTTTTCTTTTAAAGAGCAAGCTTTTGAGATCTCAAAGCCAAATAGTGTATATTGATTATGGAAGTCATATAGGAATAATCAAATTAGAATTCTAGTACTGAAACATAATGGTATTATACAGTTTGTTATGGGGACTACTGATGCTAAGAAAAAATGCTTTTAATGATTATTTTTCTGCAAGATCTTTAAGAATAAAGTAAACTAAAATATTGTAACAATTATTGTCAGCTTGCAATAAATATAAATGAAAATTATTATATTTTGTCTTCTTAAGAATAAAACTTAGGTTAGAGAACAGCCATTGCATCAAAGATATTTTCCAGAAATGAGTATATGACTGGATGTAGGTATATACTAAACTTTCACCACAAAAGAAAAAAAAATATTCACTGAACAAAACAGCAATTATTTAGTAGTTCTCATTTCATAACTCCAATTTCAGTGAAAATAGAACTGTCACCACGAGGCATGCCTTCAACATGTTTTAGGAATTTATGGAGGTGCTACTAAGTTTTACAAAAATTTGCAATAGTAAAGAGCTGTGAAATAATGTTAAATGAGGGTTAGAGGTTTTCTTGTTGATAAGAACTGGCTTTTGGTAACTGTCTTCCCTTTCACAAACTTATTATTTAACCATTTTTAAAAAATGTCGGCCTACATACTGAAATGTTGTATTAGCTGAAAATATGCATGATAACTTCATAATAAATGGAGACCTCTTGTCATTTTTTAATTACTTACATGATAGCAACTGCAGGTGTGAATGATCTGTTACTGACAGATACTGTTAACACTGACCTAAATGGGTTCAAGACCACAGGAGGAAATTTTAGCATCCTTTGTGAATGTTGCTCAGAGGAACTGCTTTTAACAAAATTAGTGTGGAGGGGATTTTTGTTTTGTTTTGTTTCTTTGTGGTTTTTTGTTTGTTTTGTTGTTATTTCTCTTTTTTCCTGCAAGGGAAGAGATCTTTAATGGGCTCTGATTTTCAAATCGGAGGGATGGGAACTTGATGTTGATGCTCTAGAAAACTAAATCTTGCCCTAGGTTATAAGTGAGTAGGCAGCAGTTTTTCAGACAGAAATTAGGAATGGCCACATTAAAAGTATCTGCTGTGTGAGAAAGTGTGATCTAGTGAAATCACTGGCATTCTAATGAACAGTATCCAATGCATGTTTGTTTTTATCTGGATAAAATAACCCCCATTTTAATTTGCCATATTCCTTGGGATGCAGGACACACAAAACTTGTGCAAAATTTCAGTTCCAATTTGCACATTAATGAAAAGAAACATTCATGCATCATACATAATTTAAAACACTAAAGTATGAAGCATCTGTTCAATGCAGTTAGGATTGTCTTGTGTCCTCCACATGCATATTTCTCACTTGTACAAATGGATAATATTGAGATTAATTGATGTTTCTTTAAGAGAATGAGCAGGTGCTAGAGTTTGTTATGTTCTTTATCAATTTTAGAAGGGCATAATGACTTTTTCTTAAGGGCTAGATTTTTATAAAATATAAAAATTCCTTGCCATTTTTCATATTTTCAGTGCTCTGCATGATATAACTGTCAGAGCATTCTATAAATAAAACATGTCCATAAATACTTCATAAGGATGATACTTCCACATCAGCTTGTGAATACAATAAGTTTTGATATTAAAAAAAAACTAGTAATTTTATTTTTTTTCCTCACATGATTTTTAAAGAAAAAAAAATATAGCTGTAAGAGAGATGACATAAAATTGAAAATGTCTAATTCTATGCTTGCTTTCAATATTTTAGGGTCATTTATGCCTGCATATATCCAATGGAGAATATCTGTGGGCTAATATTCTTCAATTCCAGAGTAAACAACATTTCCATTGTCTGTCAGTATATTCCAAAACCACTGTCTTCAGAACTGAGAGAGCATCCTGTTCCTTCATCTTGAGCAGTAACTAACCCTACCTATATATCAAGGAGTTGTTTATCTCAAACAAATTAGCAAAATGAAGCCTAACAATATGAACAGATCAATCATTAAGGCCTAATGGAACAATCAGCACCCTTCAATAAACTGAGGTAATTAGAAACAATACAAAGCTGCTGGGATTAAAGAATGAAAAAAAAAAAAAGAATAAGAATGAGATCATGGAATGGTGAGCTGTATCACAGACAGCAAAAACTGGACATGAGTTTTCACTTCAATACCATGATGAAATTGTGAGGTACTTTAAAATCTGAACAGGAATAATAAATAAGGCAGGAAATTAGTAAATTTACACTGATGTAAAATAGTAAAACTTCTGCTTTCATTGTATTGAGGTCTTTAATGGAATAGTGCATTGTGTCCCAGACTTCATAGAGAATGTGGAAAACTGGGGGATGTGAAAAAAAGGAATTATCCAAACACATGAATTCTGGGAAGCTTGAAGTATTTAATTTATTTGATTCATTAACAGGAATTTTAAAAGGTCTAATCACAGTCCATTCATATTATGATGCTACATTAGTGCAGCAGATAAAAGTCCACAGTTTAAGAGCTATAGTTAGACAGATTTACCAAACAAAGTTGAACTTTTTAGCACACAGAATTAGTTGCTGGAACAAATCTTATATGACAGGCTTGGTCTTACTCAAAATGTTTAATTCAAAGTATACGTCTCTTTTAAAAGATGCAATCTGAAGTGTTTGAAGTCAAGCTTTAAATCTCAGAAATACCATGGAAATCACTGGATGAAATTTTATGTCTCACAAAGTGTTCTGGCCTTCAAAATGATGAAAACCACCGGCTAATTTTTGGATCCTTCCTGCACTGTTATTATTTATTATTTCTACTACTACAAAAGATATCAGTCCTACCCAAAATCACATATGCATGATGAAATAATAATCATTTTTAAAAGAATGATGTAGAACAGATAAGAAAGAAAAGTAAAAATTTTTCTATATTCATGTAATTTATGTAATGTAGAGATCCTTCCAAGTAGTTCTAGAATATTTAGCTTACTTCTCTAGCAACAATTACCAAATTAAAGATTAGAGATCTTTGATGTTGCTGCACTTAATGACAGTCTAGACATAAATGACCAGATTTATAGGAAAAAAAAATTGAATTACCTGAAAGATATTTATCATAAAATACCTGACCAAGGAAGAGAAGATAGGGCTGTTTGCCCATTATTGTAATCACTGCATCACCATCTAAAGCATAATCATGAATAATATTTCAAGTTAATTTTTTGGTTGCCTGCCTCTAATCCTCATGTAAGGACATTGCAGGTACAATCAAATATATACCATAATGGAGATACTGACGACAACCAACATAATAGTTTTGTTGTTACTTGCCAGACAAATTTTAGTCTAAGTGTAGATAGTCTAGTAATTGCTACACTTTCAAAAATCATGTAAACCCACTACAACCACTTGTAGTAAATATAATTTCTGAATGAGAAAAATGCAGACAAATGATAGGGAGCAAAGCTAAGGAGCTTCTAATGTGTAATGTTACATAAGGAAAACCAATGTTCTGCCAAAAAGAAAATGGTCTGAGCAACCCTAAGCAGAAAGCAGAGGAATGTAATAGTAAGTTACAAAGTCAGAGGTACTCAGATTTATTTCACAGGAGAAGAAAGGAAAGAAGTGATGTCAGATTGTCTAATTTAAAAATCATCTGCTTTAGCTGGAGTCTCAATACCTGAAAGATTTACTTCCCAATGAAGAGCTTAAAATACTGAATAGAGCAGTAAAAATTTTCAATTTTCTAATTTAAACTATTTTCCTAGATTTATAGAATATCTCAAGTTGGAAGGGATCAGTGAATTCCCTGCTCCTTGCAGAACTACTTAAAATTAAATCATATGATGAAGTGTAGTCCAGATGCTCCTTGAACTCTGACAGACTTGACCACTTCCCTGGGAAGCCTTTTCCAGTGATGGACTACCGTCTCAATGAAGAATCTATTTGGTTATTCTCTAACTTGCTAAAATTCTGTTCTGTATTTAACCTGGTATGTTATGATTTTGAATTGCCAACAGAAGTCCATAAACTTGCATTGATGTGCTAGTGCAGGTTTCAGACTTGCCTGGGTCACTCATAGCCTGAGCTAATTTAATTGTGGTTTTGTGTTTGTGTAACTGTTTTGGTAGTAAGCAGACTCACAAGGATGACCAGTGTGTTACAAAGCTGCTGGTGGTGCACACAGTTTTATCTATTTCACCCCAGACACTGTTTTGATTTGTCATAACAGAGATTTAAATGGCACCTCTTTCCTTAGTGCATGGGTCAACTTAATTTTACAAGTATCTATCATGTGGATCTCTTCTTGTCCTGCATAGTGACATTTTACAATTGAAATTGTTCCTTCAAGGATATTTGACCTTGTGTGCCCTTGTGCCTCTGTTTCAGGGCAGTTGTAGAAAAACCTCTGGCATAACCAAAAGATATCTTAGTCCTAAATTTAAACTTATGTATTATGTAGTACTTCAACGTTTCTTCAGTGTCATTCTCTTTCCAAATGCTTTGAACTTTATACTTAGTAACTAGATGATGATCTGGTCTAGTGAAAGGGGTACTGAATGTTGGAAACATGCTACCACTTGCTTATACCCTTGTCAAATTATGTTATTTGCATTATGTAATGACATTCTCTAGTTTAATACTTCCTTTCCAATATTTTAAAAAAAGTTAAACAAGTTATTTGCATGCCCTAAATCTTTGGAGAGTTTTTCTTTGGGCCTTGATATTGACTGATCAAGTATAGGATTCATTTACATAAATTTGTATTCTGAGTCAATGTCCTCCAAGCTGGCATCATCCACCTAGTAGATTTGCACAACACTAGAAAGTTGAGACAGGTGCTATCAGTGTGTTCCATTTGCAAACAACATTTTTTATTCTTATATTTTCTACTAACATTTAAGAGGAGTGCATGAAGTTTGAAGAGAAGTGCAAGGCTAATGAAAGATTTTGATGATAAATCATGTGATGATGATTTACTTACTACTAGAAAAGAAAATGACTCATGTATTTTAAAGGGAGACATTTATTTCTAAAAGTAAATATTCCTCACAAAAAAAAAAAATAGCAAGCATTCTAAATCAATGAATTGTTCAAAATAACGTGAGATACCAAGAAGAGCAGGAATGAATGATGAAATAAGTTCTCGACTAAAATATGTCTGAACACAATAGGAAATTATACTTCCTGGTAGAAGTACAGATCCATTCCACCTGGTTAAGTGACTAGACTCTAGTTCAACCATTTCAAATAAAAGCTAAAATACAGAAGTCTCTTTTGTTTCACTAGTTGTTTAGATAATGCTGTAATATCAACACTTATTTGATTATCTTTAATAATGCACTCATTATTATCTGCGGATACCTATTAGTGTGCCTGCTTATTTTGTTTTCATGGTACAAAGCATCATGACACAAACAAGTCATCAAGGAGTTGATAAGATTCTAAAGTAGTGACCATACATACTCTTGACCTGAGAAAAGAATAGAAACTAAATTAGACTAGGATAGACAAGTAGATACGAACAGAAAAGAACAGAACAGGACTTAATTCACTCCTCCATTTTAATAACTTTATATTAGGAAAAAAACTTACAGCAACTCTAATTAAGGTCAAAAAAACTCAAAACTACATACATACTAAACTCAGCTCTGGAAGTCTGAAAGTAAAGAACACTGTAGGTAAATTACTTTCCCTAATTTTCTCTTATTTGGGAAAGTATAATGCTTAGAGAAAAACAAAGATAGAAGTGGAACCTTTATGTTTTTATGCTGTACAAAGCATAGAGAGACTTTTGTTCTGTGAAAAGCTTTATATGAATTCTGTTTAAATTATAGTTCCTATTTTAATTAAAAATATATTTCCTAAAATAATTTATTAATTTCTAAAAGAAAGCAATGTTTGAGCTGTTTTGATGCATTAATTATATTTAAAATAATAAATAATATAATATAATATAATATAATATAATATAATATAATATAATTTATATTTATATTTATATTTATATTTATATTTATATTTATATTTATATTTATATTTATATTTATATATATATATAAAGTACATATATTATATAAAATATTAAAAATAACCACTCAGAAATACAAGCACAGGGATAATACTGTGGAATGTCAGTGACAGAAATAAAGAAGAGCATATCTCATGAAAGGTTCCAGAAGACCCTATGTTATATCAATGAATATGTTTGAGAATAGAAACACAATTAGTCAGTATCACCCTCATAGTGAAACACCGAGGAAGTTTCAACATTCAGAGTTGTATGTATGGTCTCAGCAGAGCCATATGGAGAAAGATGATCACCTTCCTGCTCTGTTATACTGCCATTTTGCTTTGCAAGCTGGTGTTTAAACTGCTGCCCACACACTACTCATTTGGGCGTCAGTACTGAATGTGTTTATGCCAAATCTGTTTCAGTTTATTATTCCTTAGAGGTATCTGCTTACATTTTCTATAGCAAGATCTCAGGACTAAACAAATTCATGTTACAAACATAACACAATGAAAACCACAAATCATAAAAGAACAAAGAAAAAATGGTTGAAATGTATCTTTATTACAAAAATCTTTCCTGAATAATTACAGGCACAGAAAATGTTCCTTTGATGGATTCATGGCAAATTTCATTTTGTAGGATCCTATGTTTCTTTCAAATCACCTGAAGCAGGCACCTCTGTATAGATTTATTGTTCTTCAAAAGATTTCTGGCTCATTTTCATGGAATTCAATGAATACTAATTGTAATTTTTTTTGTTATACGACCGTTAGAACACAAATCATGCCTCCCAATCTTCATCAAGATTTATGATGAATTGGCATTGTCATCTCTAATTTTGGTTTATGAAAACTGCTGTTCTGAGAATTGCCAGTACAGCATGTCAATGCATGCTCAAACCATACTGTTCATGCAATGACATAGCCAATTCAGGTAATGTCACTGACAATAAACTGTCATCTGTTTCAGTAATCTGTAAAAGACCATCTGATGTTCTATGTAAATACATGTTACATTCTCTTGTGTTTACTATATTAATAGTAGAAATTAATAATTTCATATGTTGCAGCATATATTAGAAGGAAAAAATGGAAGGAAAAAATCTACTATGGTGATTGACAAAGGTTAGTTTTCATTTTTTCTTATTACTTTAAAAAATTATCTAAAGAACTACACCTTAAGTTAGCTATGATAACTTAAATATGAGAAAACCAATAGCATTGATTTTATTAAATTACATCATGAGATAATAAAAACAAAAACACAAACAAAAATAGTGGCTATTTATTATTCAGAAGCCCTCAGTCTTAACACAATAATTTAATTTATCAGTTGATTACATAAAAGAGAATGGTTCCACTAAGGAATTCCAGACCAAATCTTAGTTGCTATGTAATATCACAGATACAGTAACCTTAATGGAGATTCAGTGACACAGATTGTTAAAAAATGCAGTTTAATGCACACATGACTAAAATATTGACCCTGATGGTACATGAGGGTAAAATTTAATTCCTTTATGGTACTGAAGGCACAGGAAAATGAGGAGAGAGAGTAGGAGAAAAAAGTAAAAGATAAGAGACTGTGGCAGAAAAGGAAGAAGGCAGAAAGGAGAAAAAAAAAAAGTAGAAATAAATAAAATTTAGAATTTTGATCAGTTCCTATCTGGTTAAGGTCAAACATTTATAATAAAGGTATTTCCACCAGCTTTTTTTAGAGATATTGAAGGACAACCCTTGATTTTGAAGATTGTAACTGATGAATGTTTAGTATGATTTCTTCTGCAGGATGCAGAAAAAACCTTATGCACACCTTGATCTGATTTGGTGTGGTTGCTTAGTCTTGGCTAACAGCCAAACTCCCACCCAGCTGCCCTCCACCCACCTCTGGGAAAGAGGACAGTAATAGTGGAGAAAACAGGGAGAACAGGAATCTCAGGGGTTGGGAGGAGATCATTTACAATTTAGCATTGCAGGAAAAGCAGACTTGGCTTTAGGAAAATTAACTATATTTATTTTCAATTAAAATAAATATTTAGATATAGATTTGGGTAGTGGGAAACAAAAAGACAAACATTAAGTCTTTTCCTGTTCTCTCCCTTTTCCCAGTCTCATCCTCAGTCCTTCACTCCAGTCTCCCATCCTCCCCACCTTACTGTTGCCACTGGCCTGTTGGTGGTCTTTTCAGCAAGGAATCAGGAACTGCAGGAAGAGGGGATTATGGTCAGCTCATGCTAGTTTCTCTCTGTCATTCCTTCCTCCTCAAACCTTTCCTCTGTTCCAGTACAAATCCTATGGTAGACATAATATGAAAAGTAGATCCAACTAACAGGAAGACAAGCACATAAATAAATAGGGAAAATGGGAAAAAAATAAAGAGAATTTCTAAATAAAACAGTAAAAAGAAAAAAAAACCTCAAGGAGAATGTTTTATGGAATGGAGACAAAGAGAAAGGAAGGATGCAGTGAAATGGAGACATGCAAACAGGAATTCTAATAAAATAATGTACTCATCATATATGTAATAATGTATGTAATATATGTAATATATGTATACATATATGTATTACATATATGTATACATATATGTAATAACTATTATAGGTACGTGTCAGAGTAGGAATCTCAGAAAAAACATTGTAATAATTTTAAATCAGTGGTTGCTTTTGAGTTTTTGAGAATATAACTATATAAATGCTTTGCATTTTTTTTCTTAATGAAGTCTATGAAGCTCTTACTGCAGTCCTTATAAGCTAAACAGTTTTCCTAAGACATCTGGGGAAAACAAAATTAAAATCCTAAAGGTGATAATTAGACAAGCACAGTAATTTGTCTGATGTAGCCCACTGCAAACATTAGAAATACCATAAAATTGTGCCAAGAGGGCAAATGAATAGAAAGCTTTAGTCTGCACTTCAGAACATTTAAATCTCCTAGAACTGATGAAATATCAAATTACTGCACTAAAATTCTGAGGCTTTCTCATTTGGAGGAACAAATGAAACATGTTTTACAGGATACTGTAGGACACCGTATAAGCAAAACTGCATTGAAATTCAGGCAGTTATATATGTATAGCTTTAAAAAGTACCTGTTGTTCTATGTCATGGTTTAATTCGGAAGAAGTTCCAAACAGTCTGTCACTCACTGCCCCCTTACTGTGGAGCAGAGTCAGGAAGATTCTACAACTGATTCATTTGGTAAAGCTGGACTCTGATTTTAATTTTTAGGCTTCAATTTTCCCATTTAAAATATAGTATGACTTAAACTGCTACATAAATATACTGCCCATCTAAAATTTTTTCGACAAGAATCAGTTTCTGCAAAGCCTCATCTTTTTATTGTCTAAACTAACCTTCTAGGAAGCCTGAACGTGCACTTTTTGCAAATTATCTACAGAGCAAAATATCCTTTTCTTTTTTTTTTTTTGTATTTTCATTTAATTTTCTCATGTTTCTGACTCATTAGGACTGCCTGGTGAAAATATCAACAGGAGCTTCTTGAAAGTTTTTCTGCGGAACCAAGGAACAGGAGCTCCTTATTGCTGGTGTAAATCAAATATATTTAGGTTATCAGCATACCAAGTACTTAGTGTTGCTGTTCATGTGTAGACCTTTACAAGTCTGCATTAACAAAGTTATTGGCATTTCCTGCACTACACAGTGAATCAACGTGTGTACAGGAATAAATAATTCTTTGAAGACAAAGTGTGAGCGAAATACACTTGAAGGTTTTTTTCCAGTTTGGAGCAAGCCTGCTCCATCATCAGGGCAATAAAGCAATGATTTTTTTTTTCTTTTAAAAGGTGCAAAAGAAAAGCAATAGAGAACACTACCCTCTAAGCAATTACAGAAAATGAGAGCATTTCTAAAAGAGAATACCTATCTACTTACTTATACTGTCATTTTGGAATGAGCAAAACCAATCACCATTTATGCATAGTGTGTTCCTATTTATTAGATTATGCAATCTTATTTCTTATTTTTGAATGCTTTTTCTGACCTGTAGTTTGTATGTTTTATTGCTGAGAACAATGGAGAACAATGTTTGTTGTATTACCTGGGGAAAGTTTCAAGTGGCTATTTTGGGGCTCATTTTACCAGTTGTGTGAGGACAAATCAAGGGTTTTACTGAACAGACTGCACCAGCAGTGCACAGATACCTTCCATATTCAGAGGTGCCCCGGAGCTGTGTTTAACTTTAAACAGTTATCTAGGTCCCATAGAAAAATGATGTGCTGAAGACGAGTGTTTGATTCTGCCTTGTAAACAAAGGTGTCTAGTGCCATCTGAGATGACCTGGGAGATTTAAATGTGGCTGACATATCTGACAAAGAGCCTACAGGAGATATGTGCCACTCTGGACTCATAGATGGACATCAGGAAGGATATCCTAAAGCAATTCAAATGGATGTTGACTTCTTGTCAACAAACAGTCAGTAAGGAGCAAATGAACTGAACCCTTTGTGTCAATACCTTGTGCACTGAAATTACACTTATAGAGAGGTTAGACTCTGAGCACTTTTATATGTATAAAGGGTGTAAAATGTGGAAATGTATGCTTCTGGAAAAGAACCTATTTTTGTGAAATATACAGAGTGACAGAATATGATGATATGAAGAGTAAATTAGAAAGAGGCTAATTCTGTACATCTGAAGTGTTTCAGAGTTTGAAAGATTTGGGATTAAAGGAAATTAACCACCAGTAGACAAAGAAAAAATAATCCCCAAAGCAGTTTTAAGAACTCAGTGAAAAGTGACATAGAGAGAATGTTAAAATGACTCTAAACTGCTGCTATTACCAGCCTGATGGAACGAAAAATATGAAACTAAATTCGTCTCCCCAGGACAGACTGATACAGTAGCCCTGATGAAAGAGTGTCAAACTTTATTTAGTACAGTTTCCTTAGAAACAAATTTGGCTGTGAATTTTTGAGTACCAGTGCCTCATAGCTTTTCTTCAGCTGCTGTAGGGGTCATGGAGGAAAGACCTTTAGGCTTGCAGAACATTTGGCTGCTGGAAATATTATGGTATTCTTCCTTAACTACATTAGTAAAAAGAAAAACTAGTCAATAAAGAACAAGAGTGCTTTTGTTTTGTTTGGTCTTTCTTTATACCATGACATTGGCAGCAGCTTTTTCTTTTTTTTTTTTTTTTTTAAATTAAAATCAAACTAGGCCAAAAAAAGTTAGAAAAAGATTCTGGACAAAATGTATTTGTCCTCTTACATAAGTCTAATTTGTATAGTTTATGTGAAATAGGTTTTCTAGTTTACTTGTTTGTTCCTCTCAGAAATAGTAATTGTTCGCGTGTTTTACATAGGAAATGGTAGTATGCAACTTTGCAGTTATTACTGATCATCATAAAAAATGGAATACAAAATCACTTGAAATTTGATGGTATTCTATGTCAGTGCCATGTATTGTCCAAAGCACACTGTAAAATATGCAATGTTTGTTACTTTTTTCAAAGACCAAGTTTCAAGAAGAAATGAACTTCAAAACTAGAGTGGAATGGAAAGTGACATTTTGAATGCTATCTATCTCATAACACCAGCAGAGAAGTCAGAATTAATTCTCTAAGCTTCAAAATAATTTGTTAAACTTTTACTAGTTCAAACTGGTGAAGGATAAATGTGGAAAAAACCATTCTGAGATAATGTACTTCAAATGACATGTCCTTATGAAAGGATAAATACAAAAAAGGATTTTTAAAACTGAGAAATCAATGAATTCTTTTGCAGTGATGGTAAAGTTATATCCTTCAGAATTGCTTTGCACCGTTTCAAAGTGTTTGGAGACATAGACTCTTTAGAATTACATCAGTTTCTAAAGAAAATCTTGGTTCTGAAATGAAAGCACTTGCAAAAGAAATGCATAACTTTAAAAGGAATCAGTAAAACACGAGGAACCTATAGACAGGTTTTCCTTATTGTACATAAAATCCATGTACATAATTGTGACATAAAATCAAAGTAAATTAAGAGCTTTTGTAATATTTGTTATACTTGAATTTAAAGAAAAAAAATATTTTACCTGTTTCAATACAGAATTTAGATATTTGTCATTCTAAGTGCATCATTCAAATGGGTACTGAAGGTAGAACACTGACACCACTCCTAGCCAGGAAAGAGATTCTATGATATTTTTCAGTAGAAAATAAAGGTTTATGCTCTAGCTCTGGACAGATCTCAATTTGCATTCTCCTTTTATATTCTACAGTTGCAAACTTTTGACCTTGCAAAAGAAGAGATATTTCTCCATTTCTTTTTGTGCAAACTAGTTTATTGGGCTATGGCAGATCAGATGCCACGTTTCATCTAACAAATACTAAGATTTCATTACTAGACAGAAATATATGATATACTTTGGTATACATAGAGAGGAAATTACTACGTAGCTATTAAATGTAATTAAATTGTTGCTGATTTAAATTGTGTATACTTTAATTCCCCTAAATATTCCAGAATGCATGAACATAAGCTAGATTTCCTTTAACTTATTTGTACATGTTATCATTATTTCAAAAGCAGCTTTAAGAATACGCACAAAATCTGTTTTCTGTGTCTGACCAGCCAATCTTTTGCATGGTTGATAAAAGTTTGCAAACTTGGTACCCTGTGTTTAAAACTGCTGCTTAGCTGGACCTAAAACATCTGCACAGGGCTGAAAACAATGCTTATGCTTCTGTTGTATAAATGCACACACATTGAGACACTTCTTAAACGAGAAAAGAAGGTATAGGAGAAATTGTTCCATGCAAGAAAACCCTTCAAGGACAGAAATGTGGTGGTATGGGATAGGGAAGTGCTCGCCTTTGCACCTCCCAAAGTTGGAGTGCTGAAGGCACAAATACATCTGTCTGGCTCTCCCACTCCAGCCCATTGGGAGATCCATCCCAGCCGCCAGCCAGGGGTTACCCGTTTCTGATGCAGGATGTGATAGGATGCTGCTTTCCAGATCCATCACAGACCTGCCCAGCCTGCCCCCAGGGGGGTTCCATGGCTCCTGACAGCCTAGAGTGGAGAGCAAACCCAAGCAAGAAAGTTGTCATGACACATTGTATTCTTCTGCCACTCCTGCTCTGTCATCAGTGTCTTACATTGCATAAACATGTGCCAACTATGTCTGTGTGTACACCCAACTTGTCTAAAGTCAGAGACATGAGGCCTAGAAATCACAGATGGCTTCAAATATCAGTACTTTAAATGTATTTCTATAGAAACTACTAATCCTGTAAATAACCTTCACAAATCAATGGAAAAATGTGGAAAAACTATAATGTGAATTTTACCATATAATTAAAACAAAAAATCAAAGAGCTGAAATATAGGATTTTTAGAATTTGAAAAGAATTCTGTAATGTAAATTCACCTGCTTGTATACATGCAGAATGACACATAAAACTTGACCACACACTTAGGGTCCCTGCTACATTCAATGGTTATGGTTGCAGAAATTTTAATCATTTATGTAGAAAGCAAAGAGAAAATGAGGCGAACCTCTTATGAATAAAGTAAAACAAAACAAAACAAACAAAACTAGGGAAATGTATATTATTTTCCTGTCTTGTGGTTCTCTTCTGAAAAAGTTGTCTGACAATATTTGCAATACTTTAACATAGACAAGTAACTTGAAACCATATTTTCAGAATTTCTGGGTTCTCTCATTGAATTTTAAACTAATTGAACTTGTGCTTTGAAAATATCTTAATGTATTAAAATGCTTAAGGAGCTAAAAACCTAAGTTGATTCTTTTACATACTTGACAAACAAAACTAACAAAACAATTTTTTTCCTAATTTTGGTTTACATCTCTATATATAAACATAAGAAAGAGAAAAACTAGTGCCATCTAATTTCAAAGGTCTTTGTGGAAATGCATTTGTATGTTTAGCAAGTGTTTTGATGTTATAATAGTAATTTTTAAAAAGAACTTACTACAAACATGAAATTAATGACTTTTATATGAAATGTAATTTTGGATAATATATGGTAAAAAAGGTCTAGTTTAAAAAAGTCTTTAAAAAGTGGACAAAAAGATACAAATAAAATTAGTATATGCAGTAGGAGAAACAATAATTACATTTAAGTGACACACAGGTGGAAAAACTTCAAACTGTATAGAATTTACCTGTTTTTCATTTGTTTACAGCTCAAATTCAACTTTAACACTTTTACAAAGTAGAACCAAGCAATTTAAATTAGTCTGTAAGTATGAAGAAAGTAAAAAAAGCTTTTTAAAAGGCTTATAATGGAATTAAAATATAAATCCATTAAAATTATTTTTTACTAAAATATTTCTCATAGTTTCTAGAGTCAGTCATCTGGCAATATTAGAAAGAAAAGTTGACTGTCCCTTACAAGGTATCAATTTGAATTTCAAAATAATAGGATTATTTCATAACTGCTGGAAGTTAGAACATTATTTCAGTTACCAGCAATCAGCTGTTTAAAAATAGTGTCCCTAAATCATAGATCTATATTTTCTCTAGGCCATTTTCCCCTTAAAAATTGACTTGACATTTAAAACATCAGCTTTTTCACAGTGTGCATCCTATGCAATTATGCTGCAGCCCACTCAGCTCAGTCCTTGCAATAGCAATAAACCTATTAAAAAAACACCTGGATGGATAAAATGGATAGCTTTCCAGCACACACGCACAAAAGAGAAAAAGATAGAAAGAACAAAAGGAAAAAGATGATTTAAACAACATTCTTACAGACATCCATTACACCACAGGGTGTGGAGTATAGTATTTGAACAAGAAAGGCATATTACATGCTGAAGCCTCTTCCCTCTTTGGGTAATTATAGGCACCAACAGTAATCAACCTCTCTTTCATACACGAATGCTAACATAGTGGAAGCAGTCATTTAATTCTATCTCATATGCTTTATTTGTACCATGGAAGAGCAAATTAGTGAGAGTGCTTGTGTCTTTTATCATAACTGAATAAAACCTTATGTTAGGAAATGAGGATAAAAGGCCTGGCTTACCTTGCTTGTAAATTTTATTTGGATGGTAGCCATTTCAAAGGCTCTAAAATGCTTCATGGATCATGGTAGATGTGTTTGATCAACCTGTTTACATAAAAATTTTATACTCATTCAATTTCTACCATGACTCTTAATTTACAGTGGCATACAGAGGGAATGAGAGCAAGTAAACCTGCAGTATGTTCTGGGACCCTATGTCTACAGAATTTGTGGTACCTGGGCCAGCTAATTTAAAGGTTTTTTAAATTCTTCTATTCTACAGAGCCACCAGTTGTGTAACTTATGAAGACATAACCTCCACTTTACCTTTGCCACTATATTGATTTATAAATCTCATCATGCAATTTATGAATTCATATAAAACCTGAAAAACCTGAAAATGTAGTTCCAAGGAAATTTACATGTATACAAGTCTTTTCATGAGCAATGAAAACTGTCAACTTTTGTTTAATTGATTCTTTGCTTTCTATTTGCATTTGCCTACACTGAAGAAGCTTTAATATTTTCAGTTGCTGTGGAGATGATAACATCTTTCTTTTGCATATGCACATGTATTTATTATTATGCAACAACAATAGCAACAGCAAGAGTAATAACCAAAAGAATAACAATAACAAGAATAGTAGTGCACTACAATCACACTGAAGCCTTTACCTCAAAAGAGATATTTAGTGAGTCTCTCATCAAGTCACCAAATGAGAATTTTCATAAAACCTGTAGAAATCTAGGCTGAAATATGTTTGGAATTCACAGACATATTCAAAACCTGAAGGGTAGAACCTGAGAGACAAGATGTGGTACACAGAAAATAAGAAACTAGTCTAAACTGAAAAGAAACTATACATAAATTTTGTTTTCTACTCAAAAGTTTTAAAATCGCACCTGACTTTATTAACATCTTGAAGAAAACTTTCATTGCAAGCTAAAATATTAAAGAAGAACATCCCTAAAGTGCTGCTGAATAAGCATGAATTTTCTTGCTCTATGTTGCTTGTCTAATTCAAAAGGTGGTGGCAGACAGCCAAACTTCCTTCCTAGATGTTAAGACTATACCATAAAGTATCCTTAATGTAGTTTTCAACTCTTCTGTTTATCTCCCTGGGGATAAAAGAACCTACTGTTTTGAAGTGTCAAATTTTATACTGTGTTGCAGTGAGTTATTTTTATTTATCTTCCATTCTGTATTTTTCTGAGGCATATATAAAAGTAATCTTCAAAGAGTTATTCCTACTATTTCAGCTTTTTTCATATTTAAGTTTTCTTTTGAAGAACCAGCCAGAAAAAAACATATATAGCTTATGTCCTGGTAATTATACTCAGACTACACAGACTATCTTTTGTTCATCATTTTTTTTCGTCTTTGGAAGACAAAAGGAATCTGCCATTCTAAATCAGATTTTAAATGGTACTTGCATGCTACTTGAGAGCAGAAGATGCTACATTTTACTACAGCTTCCTTCCTATGCTGTGTAGATAACAAATACCCCTGTTGTTTCCAGCTTAATTTCCTGCCAAGGTTTGAGGATACTGAGATGGCCTGAGGCCAAGTCTCTCCCATGCTCAGGCTCTCCCCAATCCAGCAGGAGATGTAGAGCTGCCAGCAGTCAGGAAAGGAATTGCAAGGTCCTGAATGCGTGCCATAAAATCTGGTGATGCACACGGTATGCAAGTGTTTTCAGGAAATATATGACTGGTGTAATACCCTTTTGTGATTCCCTATCATTAAAAGTGACAGATATGTTGCATGCAGGTAGGCAGTTCTAATGTAATGCCCATGAGGAGTTGCTCTTTGGCAAGAGAATCCTCTAGGGACCTCTAGCCCAAATCATCCCTAGTTATTTATTTCCCTTCCTGAGGGGGGAAAGAAAAAAAAAAAAAAAAAAAGAAAAAAAAAAAATCAATGAAAAGTCCTTCCTGCTCAACTTTAATGAACCAAAAATCATGTTTTCTTAAAATCCAAATTTCCTTCAGAGCCATGAGGCTGAATTTCCATCAGAAAGTCATTAAAGTAGGAATTGTCTAAATACAAATATAAAGTAGAACTTTTAGCTGCTTATAGAGCTGAGGCCTGCAAATCTCTTTGGATGTATTTAATTTGAAGAACTACTAAAAACAAAGAGAATTCCTCTCAGAAATGTTCATAGATATATCTAAGGACTCCTAAAGTGGTTTGCAGCAGGAAATCTTAGTCTTTCTCTGGAAGTCAAGGTAGAAAATCAGTGTCTGATTCATCAGTGACTTTATTTGAACTCTGAATTGGCAGCGTGAATATGGCCCTTGAATAAATAGATTTCTTCACTCATTTATAGGCATGTATTTAAGTGTATGTAGCAAAGCAGGACTAGAAGCACTGATCTTGGCCTTGGCTCCATAAAGCTGCTTAGGAAAAAAAAGTAGGACAGCGAAATTTTGGGAAATATTGTTAAAATATAGAAGGAATAAAAGGTGGGAAAATACAGATTTTTCTGTAGCAATTGTTAGCAACTATGATGGAGCTATTATAAGATAGCATATAATAGTATCTCTTCCTATTTAGCCTTCTTATGTACCTACATTTTAAAAATTTCATTTTACTGTCTCTTAAGTGTGCACAGATAGTCAAAAGCAGAGTTATTTTAAGTATTTTGGTTTTATATTTTATAAACAGTGTAATTAGAAAGAGATGGACTTTATGTAAAATCTCAAATTACAATCACATCTTTCATCCTGAACTTGATGAAGCACACTAGCACTCACTGCAGAGAAGACTGAGAAGCTGAACTCTGCTTTGTAATAATAAATTATTAAACTGTTCCCCTGCAGCTCTTCCAGATATTGGTGGTAATGATTATCAAGCTTTTCTGGGTTAATATAATTTTCCTTCATGAAAATGGTTTATATCTCTTTTGACTTTCCAGCATTCTTATTTTTATGCATTTTGCTAGTTCCATAATTTTTGGAAATTCTTCCCTCATTTGCTATTTTAATCTATGCTATTCCCTACTGTGTCATTGTACTTCTCTCTACTCCTGTGCCATGCTGTCCTCAGGCTAACATGAATAGCATTATGTACATCTCTGAGGTTAGATGCAAATCTAGACTAACATCTTCTTGTGAACATGGCCTGTAACATTTCTCTTATGTCTGTTCAAAATGTTCAGATATGGAAAACTGGGGTAAACTTAATGCCAGTTGCTGTACTACAAGGGATAATACATATTCTCATATCAAAAGGCACGGGACATGCTTATCTATGTGTTTGTCTGACACTTGCATCCGACAGGGAGTAAGGCTCCCTTGGTGAAGAAACTGGGGTCCAGATGCACAGACATTTAGGGACCAAGCCCCAGGTGGTTCTTGGAGAATGGGATGGAGAACACAGCACTTGTTGTTGTTGTAGCAAGTGCATTGAGAACCAGTCATTTCAAACACACTGAAACCACAAAGATAGAAAGCCAAATCCTGCTCTAAGTTAAGAAGTAGTGTTGAACTACTTGCATCTGAAGTTTCTGTCAAAGGTAATAGTTCACAGATTCATGTGGACTAAAATGTCCTAAAACACACTGCACAGCAATCTACAGTCACTGTAGGGAGGGGCATGGCAGGGACTCCCAGGGAGGACTGTACCCCAAAGGAAGTGAGAATGGCAGCAAGGCAGCTGGAGTTTGCTCACCTGCAAGGTGTTAGCATGTTGAACAAAGAAAGCCAGGGTCAGACTTAAGTCTAGAAAGAGGTATCATGGCCAGTCTGAGGCCAGTGATAATTCAGCAAGTCTATTGTGATGAGTCAAGGTCACATCAGGAAGTCATGTCCAGGTCTGGGACAGGGAGGTAAAATACCAGGTTCAGGTGTAAACACTCCAGCTGTGGTGCAGCTCAGGATCAAGCTGCAGAGCTGCTGACTAAACAAGGCTCCTATAGAAAAAAAACCAAAACTGTTTGTTTCTATCTCACTTCCCAAAAGCTCTTAGTCAGGAAGCTGACATTGGCCTTGGCTAGCTGAAGCCCTTAATTTATCTTAACTGAACTCATGGAACTGGAGATGCATTCTGATTCTATCAGGAAGTTTTAACCTCTGTTGAGTCAGTGAATTGTTTGGTAATTCATGGGATATCAAGTCTAGACAGTTATCATCTGTATATCTGAAGAAGACTGATACATATCTTAGTTAAGAGGTGCAGCCAGAGTAACTCCTGGATAAAAGTGGAAAAAATCAACTTTGGGACAAGACATTAAAACTGCCTGAACTCCATAGAAGAACTGAAGGCAGACCAGGTTAACTGAGTTAACAGGCTTGTCCACGATGAATATCCAAGGACAGTCCCCGAGGTCCCAGTCCTGAAATGTGTTCTGTGAAAGGAAGAACATTCTTTATCATGGATGAGTGCATTTATCAGAGTCTCCAAATAGAAATGCAGTATGAAGCATGAAATTGTGACTGCCATCTTGTAAGAAGCAGGTGGCAAATCAGCTGTTTGAGAGAGATATTCTTGTGAGATAATCTTGACATGATCAAATTATATGTGATTTTTTTCCCTTTCGTTTATTCATCTGTGTCTTTATAAAATTTTTACTGTATTATCTATTCTAGCTGGTGTGAATAAATTGTGCCTTTTTACATTGGTCTTAACCAGGAGGTCATTTAATATTCTTCCCCTTAGGGTATGGGGAATAACTTGGGATACAGCAGCAAACAAACAAGGACTTGAAGAGCCACCACAGGACTTTCACTGTGTCAAAAGCTAGAAGTGATCACCAGTGCTAGCTGCACGTATAGGGAGAAAAAGAGTTATAATTTTTTACCAGATTTTTTTAATCACTAACAAGATTTTGGGGTTCATCCATGACTTCATGGATGAGTCATGGATGGCTTTGCACTCTTGCAAAGTACTAAAAAAAAGCTAAAACTAAAGCTAAAGCTAAATATAAAGAAAAAGAAAAAGAAAAAGAGAAAAAGAAAAGAGAAAAGAGAAGAAGAGAAAAGAGAAGAAGAGAAAAGAGAAGAATGAAAAGAAAAGAAAAGAAAAGAAAAGAAAAGAAAAGAAAAGAAAAGAAAAGAAAAGAAAAGAAAAGAAAAGAAAAGAAAAGAAAAGAAAAGAAAAGAAAAGAAAAGAAAAGAAAAGAAAAGAAAAGAAAAGAAAAGAAAAGAAAAGAAAAGAAAAGAAAAGAAAAAAAGAAAAAAAGGAAAGGGGAAAGGAAAGGAAAGGAAAGGAGAAAGGAAAAAAAGGAAAGGGGAAAGGAAAGGAAAGGAAAGGAGAAAGGAAAAGAAAGGAAAGGAAAGGAAAGGAAAGGAAAGGAAAGGAAAGGAAAGGAAAGGAAAGGAAAGGAAAGGAAAGGAAAGGAAAGGAAAGGAAAGGAAAGGAAAGGAAAGGAAAGGAAAGGAAAGGAAAGGAAAGGAAAGGAAAGGAAAGGAAAGGAAAGGAAAGGAAAGGAAAGGAAAGGAAAGGAAAGGAAAGGAAAGGAAAGGAAAGGAAAGGAAAGGAAAGGAAAGGGAAAGGGGAAAAAGGAAAAGGAAAGGAAAGGAAAGGAAAGGAAAGGAAAGGAAAGGAAAGGAAAGGAAAGGAAAGGAAAGGAAAGGAAAGGAAAGGAAAGGAAAGGAAAGGAAAGGAAAGGAAAGGAAAAGAAAAGAAAAGAAAAGAAAAGAAAAGAAAAGAAAAGAAAAGAAAAGAAAAGAAAAGAAAAGAAAAGAAAAGAAAAGAAAAGAAAAGAAAAGGAAAAAAAATTTCCAGAAATAATTTCATTATGGTAGGGCATAGGTCTTTCTTGCACTATGTTTTTCATCTTTTCTTTCCTATTCATTCATTATTGTAATATTTCCAGAGAAAAATTAAGTGCATAGTCTCCTATTTTTTCCAAAAATCTAGGGATCACAGAGAAAGATCTGGTTCATCTTTCTTCAAAAGCAGACCTGCTTCTTAACCTGCAATTACTGCGTCTCAACAAAAGTAATCCATTTAAAATATTTCAGTGGCATGCATGAACGTATGAAGCAAAAGGGGACTGAGGTTCTTAAAAACATATTTTGAATACTTTAGAACATAGCAATTGTGTAATCTCAGTCCAAAAAGTGTTCTAACTCTGTTCAAAACAATTAGGAAAATGCTGCATGCAGGATGAGTTTGGATTCATATATAAAGGTAAATAATAATTGAATTTCACCGTAAATCCTTAATTTTTCTTTCCCCCAAGAAAAATCATATATGAAAAATATAGTAAAGTAAAAGAGTTACATTTAAGAAACCCTATTCGAACCTCAGCCTGCAGTAAATCAGTAATGGCATCACTTTTTTAATATTTCTCCCTCTTTGTGACACACATCTACCCAGTTAGAAACCTGAAACAGCATAATTTAAGTTCTGTGCTCAATTACAATAACCGTTGTGATTTCAGTTCATGAGCTAAACTATTCATAGCCAGTTAGTGTGGTTTCAGACAATGCAAATGAAGAAAAAGAATTAAACACATATTCTCAGCTCTAGAAAGAATTTCAATGTTTCTGGACATATTACAAGTACCAGGTAATATTTTACTAGGATTTCTTTATTTCAGTTTATCTTAATATAAGCATGAAAATGCAAATTTAAAAAATCGTGGCTTGTACAAGGTTAAATTGTAGTAGATGTTGAGGAAGAACAAGCTTGAAAAAATAATATACTGGGATATACTCTTCTCCTGGGTTGACTAGTACAGACAGAACTGTATCTAGTGCCATCGTCCTTGGCATCAGGGCCTCTTCTAGGCTGGCACTGAGGCACTGACACACGGTGGCACAGAGCCACATACTTGGCTCTTAGTCTTGTATGTGATTGTTTACACTTGGTAATACATTCTATGGAGTGCTGTTGTCAGTTTGTATTGTGAATTGAAACCTTCATTGCATGAATGTTTATGCCTACAAAACCAGTTTCTGCAAATATATAAGCCATTTGAATTTTTAAGCCACTTTGACAATTATATTTCCTCCAACTGGTTAAATTCAAACTATTTGCCTTGACTAGACATCATATATATTGTATGTCTAGACATTTTAATTACTGGTTTCCTTCATCAATTTAAATGAAAAAGTGGTTTTAAGCAAGAAAAGAATATTAAGGAATCTTTAATGAATTTTAATTACTCTTTAAACAAACAGTAGTGGTGAAATTCATTAAATTTTCAATTCAGAATCACAGTTCTGAATATGTGCAAGCAACACTAAGCCTCAAGCATATACTAAGGTTATTTTAAACTTGGAAGGTCATAGACAAGTGGATAGCTCCCATTTAAATATTCAAAACTATTAACAGGTAATATAATGTTCAGTTTCTCATTTTCTATCTCGAAAACATAATATACACGTAGATGAAAATAAAAAGGAGAAGACATGCCAAAAAAAAAAAAAGAAAATATTTTTCTAATGATGTCACTGGAACACAGTTGTTCAATGGATCTGTCCGAGTATATAGAACTTTGGAAGAAAGTGTTCAGAAGAGCAGACAGTTGTGTGTGCACTAAGTTATTCTTTGCTCTGTCTTTTTTGTAGTACTGTCCAAGAAAGTGGGGTATGTTTTCATCTCAGGGGCATCCAGTATATATCCAGATATACTGTTTTGCTGTGTGCTTCTATGCCCAATTTACACTGGTATTACTGTAAGTCTTGGAGTGTGATTCCCATCTTACATAAAGTGTCAAGCAAAAATTTGTAAAACAAAATTGCAAAGCAATGAAGAAAGCCAAGTTGAGCTCAGAAATATGTGTTAAATGAACTCGGTAATCAAACTGTGAGACATATTTAACATATGTTGAATTAATTTATTCTGAATTCTTTTTCCCTGTTCTGAGAGACATTTTTCCCCTCAGCTCTGGTGCAATTGATTTACTATACTTATACAGAAAAATGCACAGTGAGATTTTTCTTGTTCTCTGTGCTATATTTACAATTTTTACAGAAACATATAATCATATACATGCCAAGAAAAATTCTAAGAAAAAATAATATGACATATTATGGTGGGATGTATTCACTCATACATCTTGAGCCCTATAAGGACATTAATCTGAACTCTTCAATCACAAATGGCTCGAGGCCTAATTTTATTTCTGTATTGAGCTGTAACATGGTGATTCATAAATTTTTGATTTTTTTGATTTGGAGCAGTTATCTTTCAATATCCTCATAGCCCTCACAGAATTTGGAAATGTAGCAAGCCCTCCTTCTCTCAATCTCTATACCTAACTTCTGTCTAGTCCAGCTGTGACCCTATCTGTAGTCTCTAAATATGAAACTATTCTTTGTGATTTGAATGTCCAGATTAATTTTGCGGGCTTTGTAGAACACAGCAGTAAACTGAGGTCTTTGTTCCAAAATGTATGCTATTTCTAACCTTTAACATACTTTTAGTAGTAACCTACTGTCACAGTCAAAACATAGCCCACAATAAAGCTGTTGTAATGTCAAACCACAGTCCTTAATTTAGCCTTCACTAATTTGGCAATAAACCTACTCTCCTTCTCCTGAGACTAAATGTAATTGTACTGTCGATACTAACTGTAGCATCAGTGGCTCATGGCAGAGTAAATTCTGAGCCACTCCTTACCAGTTTTGTGATCCAGCTATTGCATAATGATGAACTGACACTTCTCATGCCGTTTTTCTGTTCTTAAACCTGTTCTGTCTTCATTCTTAGTAGTCATTCCCTGGCAAAACCCAGCCAGAGGTCGCCCACACATCCCATTCTGGCTTAAGACATTTAGCAAGATGAAGACATTGTCTTCTGAACAATCCATAATTTTAAATGCAAACCTCACTTTAACCTCAACCGCTGTGGTTCATCCTAATCTAAAATTAATATTAATATTCCCACTGAAAGGCTCTCCATACAGGTCTGCCAAAACTGTGGAAAAAACCAATGACAATGATACCTTCGATTCCAGGGACCTTAAGTCATTAGTTTGTATTCAAATTAGGATGAAAACTAGAGCCATAATTCAGTGTTTTGGGGGTAGAATTTAAACTCTGAAAAATGTGTAGAAAATCCAGTGCATTACGGCCTTCCCTTTTACTCCCAACTCTGCCAGCCTTAACTACATAGTGAATTAGGAATAATTTTTCATGTTTGCAGGTTAACTCCCACTCACCCTTTCTTTTGTAGTGATGGACACTGTTGATGGTGCAGAATGCAGAAGCAATGACACATCCCATCTACATTTTTTTCAAGGAGTGCTAGGTGGCTTGGCAGATAATGATGTAATGTCTTCCCTAACATTTGAGTATGCAGGAGTTCAACAGAACTGCAGCTGGCATGCCACTGCAGCAGTTTCAGGTGTCTGTAAGCCCTTGCTTCAGGAGCAGCATTGGAACAGCAGAACCTAGACCTCAAATTTCAGTTTACTGGTTTGACAGTAGTATCAACTGCAGTACTTCCATTTCTGGGAGAATAGAAGGTACCCATATAGGTTCTTGGTATTTTTCATCTGCAGTTGTGAGAAACATTTAAAAATTTGAATTTTAGATTTTGAATGTTGGGTTTTCTTTCCCACCTTAGAAAGTGAGGTGTTTGAAAACTGCAATAGAACACAAGGAGAGTCTGAGCTAATTTTCATCTCTAAATCTTTTTATACAAAGGTATAACATTTGAAGGACATGAGGACACCTCATTGAAAATTTTTCTTTATTTGTTATTTCCAAAGAAATTTCAAAATACTAAGATTTTTAAAAAAATAATTTTTAAAAATATAAGGAGCACAGTGTGCATTTTTTGGAAACCTGAACTCTCTTAGACTTAATAGATCTTATTTCACAAAGAATGGCGGCAGAGGCCATGAGCCGTCTGGCATAAAATGATTCTCCTAGCAAATGCTACTTTAGGAAAAAAAGCACCTCCATATAACCCTTTTATGATAGACTAGGAAATCAGTTGCTCCCATAGATTGCCCCATTCTTGGTTTTCTGACTATGAAGACCTTTTCGGCTGATTTGTTCAATTTTTTTTAATTAAAAAAAACCAAAACCAAAAACATGTAATTGACAGAAATCAAGCTCAGGGAAACACTTAAGGTCATTGTTTGATAATCCTTACCAAGTTCACAGTGCTTCACTCGATGGTTTATGAGAGGAAATTGTCTTTAGTATGATGGAATATAGTGTATATGTTAGAAAGACACCTGAATATAGATATAAAGTAAGCACGACTTCTGCGAAGAGACAAGAGTTTTTATTAACCAGCAGAAAAACTTGAAAAAATCAGACAAGCCTGGACTTACTGCCTCTTTAGCAAGGCTTCAAAGAAGAAAAGAGTCTTTGAGCAAAATGGTTGCAATGTCATTGCTTCCTTAATTTAAAGAAAATGTCTTACTCAGAACTTGATTGGCTACAGTTCTGAGCTATTGCTTTTGCTCTCTAAACAAAATAACCAACTACTTGCAAAGATTCTTTTTGTCAATCCTTGTAGCCTCCAATGAAGTAATTTAAAAACATCCTTTGAAAAGCTACATAAATGAACATATTGGATTTTCTTTTTTACTGAAGTGCTATTATTGAAAGTTTACAGATAGTAAATCTGACTTCTTGGGTTTGTAGTTAATGCATAACTTTTTCCTTTATTAAAAAAAAAAAAAAAGATTTCTTTTATTCCTGAGCACATTCTCCAGGTCAAGTATTTTGAGAAAGACATTACAAGAGAAGATTTTAAATCCTTTTCTCAGAATTGAATTACATACTCAAGTGTGGTCAGTCTCAGAGAGCCTCTGTGACAACATAACAGCACTTGGTGAGACAAATATTTGGAAAAGATATTAAGAGGCATAAACCACCCACAAACTGTTTTGTGACAGACCTTATAAAAAGAGAGTTCAGTGCTGACTTCAGTGAGGCTAATATTCAGTTTCAAGATACGAATAAGTAAAATTGAAATGAAAATTCTGAGTGGCATTTTGAAAGATCTGTTTGACATCCTGTGTCTTGTTTATTTTTTCTGATGAGAAAGAACATTATCTTGTAACAGGGAACAATTTCTAAATGTCAGTGATTTTTCTTCTCTTTGGGAACATAGACAATGTCAAACTAGGTTTAAAAAAATTCCAGTAAATCAGTGTCAGATATATATTTGGCATAGCTAAACTCAGAAATTGAATTTCCTATTGTACCCCTTGCAAGCAGAATAATAAGCAGACCCACATGTACTAACAAGGAAAACACTTGCAATCTGAAATCCTGAAAATAAAAGAATTTAAGAAGAGCAAGACCAGGCAGCTGAAATCAGGCTGTAAGGTGAATACTATGGGTGAAGCAGAACAGCTGAAGTAGTCCCAGTAAATAATTCTAATATTCTCTGGTACTATCTACTGTAGTGTAAAATCAGAACTGCTCTGTTAGGCCTCTGCATTGCCCATTGCTAGGCATTGGACCTGTCTGTTTGAAAAAAGCCAAGAATACCACTGTAGGCACACTTCTTTGTTAATTCTCTTTCCTGCTATATCTCATTAAGATTGCTTTTTCTTTCTTCTAATTCTACTTCTGAAATGGAGTAAGCAAAAATTTAAAAAAGAATACTTTTTCTTCCAAGGTGAGCAGACCAGTAATGGACACTTGGATGGAATAATTACTGGGATCAATGTGTAAACAGAAGTGATATTGAAAAATAACCCCTATAGATTTCCTCTATAGGAAAGCTCTGACTTTGAAGTGCAGTGCCTAGCATTACCAAAACTTGAAAAGGAAGTAAAAAAACAAGGCTTAGGGAATAACAAATAAAAAAAAGCAAAAGTTGAATCCCAAATCAAAGCCTGTGTACTATTTTTTGGTAGGTATCTATCCAGTAACGTTCAGATAAAAAACTTAGGAATTTTGCTTCTTTTAGGATGATTAACTGACCTAAACCCAAAAAGAGAACAGAGCAATCAAGGTCAACATCTAAACAGATAAACTTCAAAAGTGAAAGCTAAAAAGGCTTAGCAAAGGAGAAATCTGCTTTAAAAATATTACCTACATTTGCAAAACAATTCAAACAACTATTGCCATGAATTAAAATTCAACATCAACAATTTAAATTTGTTGATGTGCATCAAGAATTTAAATTTGCTTCAAACTTAATTTTTACGGAAGATTGGTAATTTTATAGTAAATATTGTGATGGTCATTGTGGCTACATTTTTCATCATATTTTTCTTTCTTTTATGTTTTAAATCCGTGTTCACAAAGTGATAGCTGAAGTTATAATGTCATTAACAATAGCATGTTAATAATTACAAGGTTGGTCATGGTTAATTTCTACTCTTCATTAAACACAACACATCAGGAAACTGTGGAGGGCTTCTGAAAAGTGTATATCCCATCACTGCTACTCAGTGACCTAAATCAACCTTAATCCAATGTCTGCTGTGATGGAGTTTCTAGTCTTCTGCATCTGAGCAATTAGCACAGAAAAAAAAGGCACGTGTGCAAAGCTTCATGCACACAGACACAGCGGAAGTGTTCTCACAGCACTCGTGGTGTGAAGGACACATAGTGAGCCCCTAAGTGTTGTACACAGTTGAGCTGAGCAGAAAAGTTCCTCAGGGAAAGAAGAGGTAGGACTGGGTGAAAGAATGAAACTGGTCAGCATGACATGTTAATGAGCTGTGTCAGAGCCATCTGAGGTTTGGGGGAGATAACTGCAACTTGAGAATAAAGTCATCATTTTTTCTGTTCAGGACAATGTTCTTTGGAGCTGTCCAAGAACACTTAGTAAAGCAAAGAAGTCAAGAAAGAATCCTGGAGATGAGTTTTTTCAGTCCAACAGCTCACTGACTCCAACTAGCTGTTTTATCCTTAAACAAACAGAATACCAGATCAGTTTCCTAAAGGAATTTTGACATGTAAAAACACAATTATTTTTACATTATTTTACTGCTGGTCATTTAGTTCTTTGCCAGATAAGAAACGAGCCTGCCTTTTTCACTTCTCTCATTCCAAGTAGCAAGATGGAAAAAGATTCTGAGATTCTCTCTGCTTTAAAGATTAAGAAGAGGCTCTGTTTCTTTGTTTCTTTGTTTTAATTTCCCAGCCAAGTGACTTCTAAAGTTTTGAGTTTCTAAATGGCTACTGCCTCTACTATTAGCATCCTTTCATGATTGTGACTAATTTTACATCTCTACCCTGTTTTTCTGTCCTCCTTTTCTTCTCTGCCTTTAAATAAAATTATTTAGCCTTACTAGGGTGAACAGGTTCTGTCAGCTAATAACATGAGCAATTAAAGAAGCATTCTGACAAAGGAATGACCTGTTGTCTCGAGGATGGGTGGGAAGTGTTACATCTTTTTAACTGTACTTCTACTGATAATTAATGTTTTGTACCTTAGGTGGCTTTCTGAGCAGGTTATGTATGTAGCAATATAATGGTATTGTGCTATTTTTGACAACTATTTTTATTTCTCTCTCTCTGCTTTCATTTGCATCTCTACACACATACATACACACACATACACATATATATAACATTGAGTCTAATTCTGTTTCCTATTATGAAGAATATAAAAACTGATACAACCATAATGGATTTGACAAACTACTTGGAAACCTTTCACAGGATTCAGCACACTGTGGGAGTGCAAAATGAAGCTTTTTTGCAAGCTGTTCTGTCTTTGGAACTACAAGGGAAAGTGGAAATATAGGTCCAGCACCTGTGACCCTTACAAGACAGTACAAGCAAAATGAAGAATCAGATGGAAAGCAGCTTTGCTACCTATTTGTGAAAAATGAAAACAGTTTTTTTTTTCTCCTTGGTTACCTACAGATTTATTATGTACATGCTATTATTTCTGTCAAAAATAACAAAGCCTCTATTGACAAGAAGATAGTAATATAAGAAGAAAATTTTCCCCACTGTTTCCTACAAGCCAGCCTCACAGATTTTTCAGATAAATAAAGGCAAAATTGTCCAAAATATATGCATATATCTATCCCATATATGTATGGATTGGGGAGCTGGGGAGAGATAGAGAGAGAGTCCCACATCACTAATCAAAGCGCAGCTACATTAAAAGTATAGGGGTAAGAAAAAATAATCTATTTTTTCTGTGACTGATTTGCAAAAGATCCCATTCGAGAACATGGATAGCAGTGAACAGTTCAGCATATCTGTACATAGAGTGCACCAGAGAGGAAATGTATAAGTTTAAGGACTATTATGCTTGCATGTTATGAGATCTGCTTCTCTGTTTCTGGAAAGACTGCAGAGTTGGCAGTAAAGACTGTCTCATTCCTGTGTGTATGAGCCAACACATTGAATACCCAAGTTTCCCCACAGTATTAAGCTGTTACAACAGTGGTGGGAAGGACAAAGTTTTTGGGAGAGATCTGCTGTTTAATCCTACAGGGTTTGGAAGGTCACTTTTGTGAAGACAATACCGATTTTTCAATGACAAAGACTGATTTAATGAAGTTGTTATAATTCTAAAGCTCAATTTTACTAGACACTGTTTTGTTATTAACTAATGAACTTACAATGTGAAACTCTAGCAGTACAAGGCAGAAAGCATTACTTTGATGTTGATCTCAAATGCATAACATTCCACTACAATGAAATTTCTGGGGTAAAAATGAGGCAATAAGGTGATTTATGGTATTTTTATCAATGAAAATAAGAAGAGTAGAAAAAGATTGAGGGAGGGAGATGTGTATTGTTTGTTTGCTAGACTCACTAAATTTTATACTAAAGAATGAAAAGGAAATTTGATTTAATAAAAGAATTTATAGATTGTAACGAGGAACATCAATATGCCAGCCACTATTGTATTTCCTCTAGGTCTACAGTCCATAATTCTGCCCAGTTCTCCTAAATAGGGATAAAAGAAATCAGATACCTCAGAACAGGAGGCAAAGAAGCAAGAAAGGTAACAGAATCAATAAACTAGTGAAAAAGAAATACAATGGGGAAAAGCAGGTATTTTCCCTGTACCAGTGTACATCTTTTAGCTATGATAGAGAGCTATGCTTCCTTGGTGTTTTGTTTGTGGGGTTTTTTTTTCTTGTTTTGGTTTTGGTTTTGGTTTTTTTTAAGCAGAGAAAGTTTCACTTACTGTTTAAATACAGGACAATAGATGATCTTTACTTGACCTCTCTCAATTAATTGAAAAGTGTTGAGAGTGGCCAGTCATGAGACAGGAAAAGTAGCTATGTGCTCCTGCTTTAAGATAAATATTTTATGTCTACTAAATGTTCAGGAAGAATCACTGAATTTGATTAAGGTTTTGGGCTTGTTTGGTTTTTTGTTTCTTTTTAAGACCATGAGTGAGTCTTCATCTCTCTCTTATTAATGTTATCCCACCTTGCAGAAGAATAATAGCAACTTGTCTATATAATTTTCTGATTTAGATACTCAGTCAGAGGAAGAAATGTATTACTCCTAAACTTATTCCTGTTTTTTGCATCACACAATCAGTACAAATGTCTTTGGCATGGGTATCATAATACTGCTCTTAATATCAGACGTCTTTTTGCAAAATTTGAGAGTTATACTCTAATATTAAATACAATAGATTTATTGAATATATAAAAAATAATTTGATTTTATAGAAATCACAACATAGTCAAACAGCCCAAACCACAACAGAAAGACTGCATCTAGTCTCTCCTTATAAAAGAGATGTAGAAAATTGATTAAATCCAGTAAAAACTTTGATAAAAACTACCATCCTAAATTATCTATAAGAAAGGACTGCAAGTTTAAGAATCTTCTCAGTTCTAATGTCCTGACTATTTTATTAAATGTCACTCCAGCAATTTTGATTGAGAACAGTCATGGTGTCAGTTTCTAACATGGAAGTCCCATCAGTGGTGGAATCAGATCGCACTGAGATTTTGGATCTGAGAAAGTGGATGAGTACTGGGATAAGGACCCTGCTGAGATCTTTACAGCATTGGCTAGCACCCCAAAGCAGATAAATAAATTCAGGTGCCAACAGAAGAGGAAATACAGATGCTAAGATTTAAATGGTTTTCTAAGGTTGCCCTCCTGGATCTGGAAGAAATTTAGGTTCCTAATTCTCCATATAAGAAGCTATATGTGTAATTCTGATTCTTTTGATCCTCCTATATCAGGGTTTTAGATATAAGAGGAATAATTTTTCAAAGCAAAAGTGTTGTTCCCATTTACTACCCCTCTGTTTGCACTGCAGAGCATTTTGAGTGCACACAAGATGAATTCCCTTAAAATGAAACTCAACTGCACTTCCAAGGAGAGTACCCAGTGAGCCTGCAATTGCTAATAGATAAGATTTGACTAGAGCTAGTCTAAAATGAGCCTTCTGAGATACATTTAGTATAAGTGCCATGTGCTCAATTTCAGTTGGTTTTGTCCTTGAAACTTGCTTCAGCTAGGTGCTAAAGGTGGAAATAACCTTTCCAAATCCCAGATCAGATTCTTTTGTTTTCTGCAACAGTTCAGCATTAACATAATAAATAGATTTTGGTATGGTAAAGTGAGCATATATCTCATGAAGGTCTAGGGAAACTCTCATGTGTCTTACTCTGGCCCTCCCCCACCACCACAAATGAGTGCTTTTCACGATGAGCTGTCTCACTTTAGACTGATCCAACATGTTTTGGGGGTTTTCTTGCTTTAATTCTTGCTTTTTTAAGCATCTGAAAGATAAAACATTCTTTTTTCAATAAATTAAACAAGAACAATAAATAGCTACTTGGTATTTTTCCATCGATTTTGCCAAATAACATATGTTCCTAAATTTGGCATAAATTTTATCTGCTTGCTTCTTGTTAAAAAGAACAGAATTAAATATTGGGGGGGTTTTATGCTTTTTACATAAGTATACATTGATCTAGAATTTGCTGGCACAGACTGAGGTATTTCTTGTTCCCTTATCACTGAAATGGGTAATCTCTAGGACTGCCTAGACATAATCTAGCTGGACTTGTTTTGAACAGGGGTTTGTCCTAAATGGCCTCCAGAATTCCTTCCTAACTTATGCTATGATGCTATGATTTTGTGGCATAGCAATATTCATCTCAGTTGTACCTGAGATGTAGAGGAACAGCTCCATTTATTGTATAGCATTCCTAATAATATTTTTACTTGTCTATTTTCTTCTTAGTGCAATTGAAATAATGGACATCTCATCATCAAGCCTGAGCTTAATGTGTCATGATCACTTGCATTATATGAAGTAAAGAGCACCTTCTGAAGGAAGAGTCTGGAAAGAAGCTGAAGTATAATGATGTGACTTGCTGAAACAATTTTAGGCAGAGATTTTTACATTTATTAATGTAAAAAGAACAGTATAAAATAACATATAAGCATAGATAGCTTTTTAAGTGAAGTCATAATGATCCTATACTGGAAATTGCCTCTTTAGCACAGATCTAAAGTGTACTAAAATTGTTTCTTAAGTCAGAAATAAAATAAAGGTAGCCTTTCTAAGGGTTACTCATGAGATAGTGTGGATGTGTTAAACTGATCTATGTTGACTGCACTAACATTTTTGACAAGTTTCAAACTACCTCTAAATGTAAAAATACACGATTATGCCCTCAATAGTCAACTGCATTTTTTTTTGAAAAAAAAATCTGATTTCATTCACATAGGAAAATTAACAAAGCACATTTTCAACAAAAGTGGTAAATAATTACATATGCCTTTCCTTAGTTAACACTGTTGGAGTTCTACAACAACTTTCTTACTCACCTTGCTGAAGAACACAGTGTCCAGAAAAAAATGCAAATGAGAATAAAAACTCAGTTAGAAGAGGTAAATACATGCTTGCTTTCTTACAGGTTCCTGGTGACATTGGTTGCATCAGTCCTTGTTGGTTCTGACACAGTGTGCACAGATGGATAGTGATGACCAAAGCTGGGCACTGCAAGAACCAAAGAACAACGGATCAATATCATACATCAGTCTGTCTCTTCTGAAAGAATGGAATGAATTTAATTGAAGAAAGCAAGATTTGCAACTACACAGGTACCCTTTGATCTTAATGACTACCTTGAAGGCCAGACATGAGTACTTACTTGTCTCATTAGTATGATATTCCTATGAAAAATATTCCTATGGTTGAAATCCAAAAACCCTTGCATGTTTATATCAATTCATGATTGCTATGTCCCTAACAAACCATGAAACATCAAATAATTGAATAATTTGGTTAGTAATGTTATTTTTAGGTCTATCACATAACTGCTTAACTATTTAAAAACCTTTTCTACAAGTTACCATGTTCCTGTGACAACGATTGTGTCCAACAATATTAATCTCCTTGGCAGGAGATTAACTAGAAAAGATCAGTCAATATGAAAGAGGACTGAGGCTATTTTCTTTTTTTGACTACCCCTTTAAAAGTGAAGTGATTTCTGTTGGAAGGGCAGAGCCATGAGTTAGGAGCTAGGCTGACACAGTTGGTGATATCAAAAGCTGTATATTAGATGTTCCTCCATATGTACTTTATGTTTTATTTGTTTGTTTTTCCCTTTAATCACCAATAAAAGCTATCTCACCTGAAAGATATTTGCTGTAAATCTGGGAGAAATCAGAACTGAACTAATTTAGAGAAGTGATATCATCCTCTGAAGCTTGACAGTGTGACAGGGCAGGTGGAAACCCACTGTGTTTGCACAACAAGAATCTAAAATAGGAGGCTCTTCATTTTCTTTGAGTATGTTTCCCTTAGGGGGTCTTCAGAAAAACAGGATATATACTTTCTTTTGTTTTAAGAAAAAAAGGTTGCTGACACTGGAATCTGCTAGCTGGTTTTATCAAGGAAGATGCATGAAAATGTAACTTCAGAGATCAGTAAATTTATAATATATGCCATCTGAGCCTTATCTCTAGCATGAAAAGGTATTCAGTTAATGTTCTAAATAAAATGACCATAAAGTTCAAGAAAAATAGCCAACCTATATGTGTTTATATATTCTGTTTCAGCCCTAAATAAACATAGTTCAGAGATATACCAGGAACAGATTAACAGTGAAAAACAATTCCCTGCAACTGCATACATTCACTTTAAGGATTTCTAATTTGCTAAATATTTGCCTAAAATTTTCTGTCCAGCTCCATTATGTGTAGTTGGGCTTTTTATTTACATTCCTTTCTCATCATAGTTAACTAGCGTGGAACAAAGCTTTTAATTATTTTCCTTTGTATAACTGAAATACAGTCCTTGGAATGGGGAAGATTTCAGTTATTCAAGTAGTTATTGTAAAAGCTAGTAGAAGCTGGAAAAAAACCACATCTCTTTTACCATAGCTGACACACTACACTGATTCTAGCAGGAAATCTGTCTGTTACTGAGACAGATGGGGGAGCTCTGGGACTCAGTTTAATGCAGTTGAAGCTCCTGCAGATGCTGATATCATGCATTGACAGTAGCTGAAGTCTGAACAGCAGAGTTTACATGCCTGAAATAAATTGTTTTGATTAGAACCTTTAGGAAAGAAATTCATAAGGTACAGTTTTATTGACTACTTGCCAAACAACACAGACCTGTGCTCTGTAAGCTTGTTTTGTTCTTGTAAGTCAAGCACCAACTGGGCTCTTATTTTCTAAGGTTATGGACTTACAGCATAATACATTATAATTTACTCTGAATTATTACTGAGAGAAGACTCAGAAACAGAATGCACATTCATTTCTAACTGTAGCTGACCTTAGGAAAATTATTTTTTAAGTAGTCTCTGCATTTGTTTATCTTCCAAGGGAATCTGAGAAATTTGCTATTGATAGAAAAATTTCCAGAAGAAAAAGGTACACATAAAGCAAATTTGTGGCAGTCAGGAAGAAAAGAATATCACTTCTAATTATATCAAAATTGTGCTATTTTATCATAGAATCTGGCGGGTTTTTTAGGAGGCATTTCAGGTTCTGTTTTATTGACAGTCAGAGATCACTCTGTGGCATAATGCTATTGTGATCACCTAAACAGAACTGAAACAAATGTTATTTAAGGTACAGCTAAGATAATTTTCCCCTAAACAAAATCTATATAATATTATTGTCACTAAGGTCATTATTTGTTGTGCTGCTCTTTTGGAAATTAGTATATATAGGTACTGTTATGTTAATTTATTATTGTCTGTTCTGGTCTAATGCATTTAAATGCATAGTCTGGTTGCTGAAAGAAAGCACATGAAATTTTGCATTATTTTGTACCACTCCAGTGATAGAGTACTGGCTGTTCACTGCCATTTTATTTTTTAAACCAACATCTTCCACTGAAGATTGCTTTTATTTCAGATTTTTTTTAAGCATAGTAATTTGAATAATACTAAAAAACAAAACAAAAATATCCCACAAGAAACAAGAGACGTCATTAGCTGTTTCCATAAGCAACAGGGTAGCTTTATGAATTTTCAAATCTGAAGCAGGATCAAGATTTTGCCTTGTGCCCAGCTACTTCAGCAGATTGATTCATATCTTTGTGGACAGTAGAGGCTAGACAGCATTCAAACCTTCCAGAAAATGAACCTTACCAGAGTTATTTTATGTTTTGTTTCCCACTTAGCTGAGACGACTTATTTTCATGGGAGAATGTGAGAATAACAAATGTTAGATTTCAGAATGTCCTTTTTCTCAGCTATGAAGTAAGTTGCTTGACAAAACTTGACATGACATGACATGACACTACATGATGAAAATAACAAATTGACACTGTGGTACAGATTGGGCTCAATCCAGCTGTGACAGGGGCTCAAAAGCCCTCTGCAGAGCTGCATCGTGTCACCTGAACACTCCACTCCTCAGGCAGCTGTGTGAATGGGAAAGCTTCCTGTCCTTCATGACCAGTAGAACTACATCTACATATTAGTAACAATATCTAGGCAAAATGTTCAAAAGAAGTGAAGTATATGGCTGAGGCTTTAGTGCTTGTTCATTCAATAGGATTCTGTCTCAACAAAACACGTTTTGTAAATTATTGTTCCTTAAAAATAAGACAACCTCAGGTAGCCCCATTATTAAGCCGGCTTTGTGTCTTAACCAATCATAGTGCTAGGAAAAAAAGGCTGCCTATTCAGGCTTCTGGTCTGAATCATCCCTGAAATAGACTTTCTCTATTGACTGTGTGCAGGAATCTTAGTGAATAATCTATATTTAGTTTGATTGAGTATTTCACCTCAAACCCTCAACCATAGCAACTCATATTCTTTTACCTAATTTGATGAACTCTGAACAGAATTGTCAGAAGTGAAATTTTGGTGTTATGATAGTACTGTGAGAGGGTTGTCTCAAAAGAAAAAAAAACCCCAAATTTTACAGTTTATTAGGAGTAGAATAGAAAATAAAATAGAAAATATCTTTATGTCTCTGTGTAAATGCAATTATTGTTTGAAGCCTAAAAAAAGGTAACAAAAAACTTGTAAAGATTGATAAAACTAATAACATGGGACAACTGTCATAAAAGGAGGGGGGAAACCCACAACACTAAACAAAGGCCCATGCTCTTAATGTTACAATAGAGATAGCAGGGAGCAGAAGGACAGATTTCTGCTATTTTCTGAGTGTAAATGGCACTAGCCCTTCAGAGTCTCTTCTGGAACAAGAGAACATCAAATAGTTACCTAACAGAGAGAGTGGTGGGATAAATGAATCCTTGATCTGGGCTACTCCAGTCATTATGTTATAGTTTTGATCTACTGACAAACCACTCTATATAAAAAATGAGCCAGAATATTTCTTTTGCTTATGTTCTGTGTGGGATTATGTTTTATGATGCAGTGCAATTGCCCTTTTACAGGAAGATATAATAATAGAAAAGAGACACAGAGGGTTTTCTCAGAAAGGCTATTTTAATTTTCTCATTTATACAAAAGCAAATCCAACTGAAACATGAAAATATGAACTGTTCATTTTACTTGGCAAATGTAATACTCAGTGTCTTGTGTGAATTGAAGACATTGCTGAGAACATAGTGCAATTTATTAAAAGAGCTATTGTTATGTTTAAACGCTTGGATAACCAGGGAACATGTCTTCTGCTAAAGCCAGACCGAGTTAGTTCCCTTCCTTCCCTGCTGGTACAGAAGCTGACAGTACAAGAGTTTGTTGGCTCCTTCCAGTTGTCTTGGGTCCTGGTTGGCCATTCCCAATCTCTATTAATTTAAAGCCAGAAGGCTTGGAAAGTGATTATCTTACTAAAGGCACAGGCCTAAAGATACTGGGGTTAGTCTATATCCTGGAACAAAAGTATTGTTTCAAAGGATCCCATTACTTTTGTAAATCTGGGGCTTGACATACTATAGAATTCATATGAGCATGCCTGAACTGACATCACTGGAAAACTAATTGCAATGTATTTAACTACCTGTGAATCATTTTTGCAGCTCTATACAATAAACAGATGAAGAAAGCATAGTAAGGAATACTTACATTTTACAAACTTTGATCACATTGTAGTATTTCTTTGGAATATGTCATCTTGCCAAAAGGTAAAAGGACCATATGATCATCTACAAGGCAGCATATGCAAATAAATATGGTAGCAAGTAAAACATATGTTTAATCTTCCCACTTCATCAATGTAGAGCTCAAGAGTTTTTGTCTGCACAAGCCAACAAATCTTAAGGCTTAAACTGTGTTTCTGCTACTCCCTTTTTCTTAGTTCCATAGTTATATATCTCTCAAAAAGATGTACAGAATTATTTATTTTTAAATAACTTTTAGGAAAACTCCTACTGAGGGTAAATCTAGACATACACAGGCAAGATCAAAATTGAAAAGTATTGCCTCAGAATGTACTGAATTTGTTCACCAAGTTTCACACATCATACGTGATCTATTTATACTGAAATGAGACAAAATAGTTCACAGTTTTGACAAAGTACAGGAAAGAGGCATCAATCATCCCAAAGGACAACACAGTGGAGCATTTAAAACTTGTACTTTTTAAATACAAGGAGAGAGAAAATCTTCCATGCTTCTAATTATTTGTTCCAGTAGTTAATTAGACATACTGTTAAATCTGTGTGCTTTATTTCTTATCTGAATATAGTTAAGTTTGACTTCAATACATAACCTTTTTGCATGCCTTCTCCCTCCAGATTACACAGTCCTGTAATAGTATGTATTTTCTTCCTGTGTAGCCACTTACACAGTACAACAAAATAGGTTCTCAGTTGTTTTTCTAAGAGCAACCCACCTTAAGGTGTTTTGGGTTTTTTATTTGCTCACATTGTAGCATTTTCTACATATTTTGAGTGACTACTGCTTTTTGTTTAAATAGATTGCAATTTTCAGTTAAAAAAAAATGGCTATTCCAAGATTCATGTTACATACATGTTATGCCATGGATGTTGAATTTGGGCATATTCCACTGGTTATCTTCTAAGGGATAATTTTTATTTGCTCCTTTTCAGGAACACTCATTCTAGAAGTGAATGTTGTGTTGTTTTGCTTCCTTTTTTTTTTTTTTTTTTAAATCAGAATTTACCATTTCCATGAATGCCCAATATTTTTTGGGGGGGATGGAGAAAGCATCAGCCTCTGGGTAGAATTCCCCTCTAACCTTTGTTTAGCTATCACTTGCATTTGCTCTCCTTCTGTTTCATCTTAAGACAAGCTCAAAGCTGGTATCTGCAAAAAGTGTGACACTAGGAGATGCATCTTTAGGGTGCTGGGTGTACAATATTTACACTATTTGTGGGTGTTTGCTTTCCAGTATTTCTGTGGTTCAAAGGCTTACTAGGTTTTGTGGTATATCAGGTACACTCCTAGTGTTTGCCTTCTGGTTTAGGGTCATTGGAAGAAAATCAGTATGAAGGCCATGAGATCTCTTATGTAATGTTAAGCAGAGCATACTGCTTAACATTGGGGTGCTAAGGAAAGTTGCTTTGAAACTACACTCGAGATGTGAACAAAAACATGAATTCCTTAGAATTCCTTAGAATTTCTGGATCACTCTTCCAAACAAATTTTTACCTCAAACCACTCTTTTTTCATTAGCACTTAAACCTTTTTGTCTATTTTTTTTGGTTTATTTTTAGTAGTTATATTGATAACTTAATTTTGGGAAAATTAAAAAGGATACATAATTTCAAAATCAAAAGTTGAAATATTTCAATGTTCATCTCTTCCTTACCATTCTTTAATTCTTAACTTCACCAGCTAAGTTTAAATAGAACAAATGTTATGAATATTTTCTTCGAAGACAAAATAACTTTATCTAAAGAGAGAAAGAAAATTACCCATCAAATTATTATTTAGGCAACCATCCTTAACCATAACTTTTTTCTTCATTCACTACTACTTCAATATAAACTCACTGCACAGACCTAAAGGAGATTTATACTGAAGTGTTCTGGGTCAAGTTGTAACATAATCTCAAAATTTACCCTACTTAGGATAAGAAGTCACAGAAAAAACAAATGGATTAGGAGGAATAGAGCAAAGAGAAATCACCAGTAAGCAGATAAAGTGAATTTGTTAACATTGCCCAATTCTGTGATAAACTATTGTTATTTTTCATAACTATTGTAATGCAACAACTTATTTTAAAATTATTTTTTACTGTATCCTGTGAGGGTAGTAATATTTTGGTTTATATAAAATGTTATTTTAATCAATGTTAATTAAGATATGATACTAGTAAAACATCTAATATTTCTCTAGTGATCCTATTCATCTGCTCTCTGATGGCATAGAGAGCTATCAGATTTTTAATTATTGTTTAATATGCTTTTTATGAAGAGTGGAATGCTTTTATAAAAAATTCTTTTCATACTTTTTTATAGCACAGTCTGACAAATAAGCAATTTGAATTCAAGAGATCTTCTACAAAAACTATTTGCTACTCGGAGTAATAGCCGTAACACTAGAAGTAATTCCCAGAGCAATCCTTAGGGAAAAAAGTATTTCTTATGGTGGTCCACGTAATTATAGTCAGCACAAACAAAAACAATGAAAGAAATTTAATTTAGCCTGCACTTTTTATCTGAAATATGACAGACTAGAAGAATAGGGTGAAAATAAGTAAATATAGAACACAACCGACATAAGAAATTAGAGTTTTAGAACTAGATTCTTGACCACTTAACCTAGTGTTGGAATTGTATGTGAATACTCAATCTACTAACAAACTTTATGGACATGCAGTTTTAAAAAGTAGCAGCATATTCATATCACAAAGCAGAGAATCACAGATTCATTTGTGTTGGAAAAGACCTCTAAGATCGAGTCTATCCAATATATTATGGAAAGATTTAACAGATAAAATTAATATACTGATGAATCAGTTCTCTGCCAATATTGTCCTCATCACTGGATGACTCAGGTCCACTCTAATTTCAGGATGCAGTGGATGTGGCTGAAAGGAGTTGATTAAAATTTTTCATTTATAAGTTTAATGGTTGAACTGAAGCATTAGAGTGAAAAAAACCCCAAATAAACAAATCCAAAATGTGCAGAACATAGCAACAAGTTTTTCTTTAAAATTGGGAAACAAGGAATTAAAATGTTGGCAACAACTGGAAAAGTATTTTTGTTCACCTTTGTTTCCTTTGAATGGAAAGAACACAAAGGGATCATAATTGATCCTGATCTGATTGTAGATATAAGAGGCACCTCATCTGCACAGGACTGGAAGGTTATCTAAGTGGCAATCATATATCTCAGTGCCACACCATGTGAGCCATAGTTATGGCTCAGTTCATGCTTGTGAACACAATTCATGACAATGCATTTTACTCTAGAACAGAAATTATTACATGTGCATCTTTTTTATGAGAGGTTTTGGGTTTTCCTAAGAACAAACCCACTTTTTTCTCAAGGTTCTCCAGACAGTTTGGCATGGTCTCCAGTTGCAGTAAGAAACTAGTCCATTATTGGAAGCAAAATTAGATAAGAATGGAAAGCAGATGCATTTTCTTTCTTGGCTGGTTAGTTTAGAAACGAAACACACAAAAAAATGAGGTGGTTTTTCTGGTCCAATGGGGCTCAGTTACCATCAGTGACAAAAAAAATAAAATCTGAATAGGATATTGAATATAGTTATATTGTTTAGGAATCAATCAATTTAAAAATTTTAAACAATCCCTTTTATTTTCAAAATTGCCTCATAATCTAAATTTTGGTTGCATCAAAAAAAGGAAAAAACCCACAAACACACAACAAACAACCTCCACAAAATCCTCTCCAGAAAAAAGCTTGTGGAATATATCTTTCAACAGAATTTCTCAATTATCTTTCAATTCCATGTGAATGCTAAGCTCATTTTTAGTGTCAAAATAAGGACTAGCATTATCTAAACATTTTGAATAAACCATTAATATAAATATATAGATAATACCTTTATTTCATCAGTCTTCAAGTATCCCAGTGAATATAATATTTCTTAATTAAATACCTCTACTGTTAAACATTCTTCCTTCCAGATGGATTTCATGAACCCAATCTATAAAGTGGATGCACATTGACCTTTTTTGGATATAGTAATAGTATTCAGTAATTTTTTAAAACTAAGCATTTTCTGGCTTGTTCTTTAGAAATTACCTGAATCTCCTTTTCTTTCAGAATTTACTGTTCCTGCCAGGAATTTTATTAGATCATAAACTTGAATTTGATGTAATGAAAAACAGGAGTACTGAAAAATATTGTGTCAGGTTTTATCTACCTGGCTGTATTGCAGTGTATTAAATGAAGATTTGACCTACCATTTTCCTGCTGAAGAGCTGCCTTTTGATGTTGCAAATTGTGTGTCTGTCCTTTCCACAAAACAAATGAGATAGTCCCCTATGCAATCCACCAAAAATAATTATTTTCCCATAGAATAATTGGAAGAATAGGACAGTCAAACAGCCACCCAGGTTCAAGAAATATCCAAATTGAGGATTTAATTTTGCCTTCAGACATTTGATCATAATCCATATTATACCAGTTGAAAATTAATTTATTAGTCTGAGGGCAGCATTGGCCCTATATGATTAATATGTTCTGACAAATTAAATTAGGTGTAGAATAATTCAATTTGTTTCTTTTTTTCTAGTGATCAGTTACTGAATACATCACACATCATCAGTGCTTTCCACCCAGTCTTTGTCCATAAAACTGGATTTGGTAACTTCTTAACAAGAAATTTATTATTTTCCCTGCATATATATTGTATTTTTGACAATACAGAAGAGGAAAGTTTTGTTCAAAGCATGAAATTATTTCAATTAGTTATAATAAGCCAAAGGGATATCAACATGTGCTATACTGCCTCTTACAAACACTGTTATAAAGACCCAAAAAGAAGTGGATGGTGGGGCCTCAGGGAGGCATTGTCTCCTCAGGAGGTCATCCATCCTCTTCAGGAGACTGTCATCCATGTACTCTTTCTAGATGAAGCTTCAATCTATGAGGAGTTCCTGCCACCCTTAAAATAGAGCAATAATAACTATGTGAGATTGTGCCATAGCCTGGCATAATTATTAAGGTCTTGTAAGTTTTCCAACTGACTTGACAACTTGCAGAATTACAATTTTTTTTTTTCTAAATAGTATTAGACTGAAACTCACATGACTCGAGATGAAGCTCAGCTGCCTTTCTTAGGTCTCAAAAAAGTCTGTGCTTTGGGGAAAACAGTCACCTTCTCCAGGTAACACAAGGAGGGGCTGAGTCCAGCAGACAGGAATCATCTAAGGAATTTAGGCATATCCAGAATTCCCAGCATGGAACAATGGCAATTCATAAGAATAATCCTAAAGGAACATCGGAAGATTGAGCTAAAAGGGCTCCTGGCTCAAATTGTGTGCTACCATAGGCGTTCATCCCATACCTTGTAACTTGCAGTTATAGGGAATTTGGTGTCTTTCCCACCTTGGAAAGTGGCTCCAGAATCTGGAGCTTGAATGGCCAGATTAGCCTTTTCTCAGAAGCCAACCTCAAAGTTGGGATATTTCTTCACCACTTCTTTCCTCTGGTCATATCTAATTACATGCTTCTGCAACATGAACTCTTGGAAGCACAATATTCAGCTTATGACTTCTTCACAATTTTACTCAATCTTTTAATAAACTATGTGCTGTTGTATTGGCCTTTAATTACAGCAGAATGGTGGGTCATTGCCATGCTACAAACAAATGTTACAGCCACTGAGTCTTTTCCAACTAGCAAGTTCTTGATTATAGATGTTTTGGGTTTTGTATGATCTCTCATATGCAAATCGAAATACATGACACCATATTTTATGTTATTGGATTTCATGTGAAAAGTAAGAGGTCTGAGGAGGCACTATTCTACAGTTCCTAGTCCAAACTGATGGACTGGAGTCAATGAGTACAAAAGGCTATCTTCTATTCAAAGGACCAAATATTTACTCACAAATTTTACATCACCATCTTGTCTCACTTGCAGATGGTAGGAAAGAAAGTGTGGTCTATTCCTTTAAAATAAAAAGTGTACAGAAGGAAGTGGGCGTGAAAAATCACTTGATTTTAAAGATTACTGTTTTATAACACTCCACTGTAAGAAATGGAAAATGCAGAAGTGCACTTTAAATGTATTAAGCTATGTTAAAACGTGGTGTTCACTTTCAACATGAATAAATATAAGCATTTGGTATGTATTTTATGAAGTATGTATTTTGGAAGTAGGACAGATATTTACTCTTTTAGCAGTGTATGTCCTGTATATCATCACAGGTTAAGATTTGCTTGCCAATTCACTCATTTTTAAATATGTCAGTCATTACTTTTTTAAAAAAGAAATCATATAACAGAAAACATCTATAAAACTCTCACTTCATTTCCACTGATCTGATAGCTTTTTCTGTGGAATTACAAAATGCTAAATGGCTCATGAGGGTGAACCATAGCAAATAGAATCCTGATGTTCACTTTCTTATTATGCAACAAGACTGTGAAAACGTCCCAGTAGGTGTAAGAGGAAAATGGAACGAGGCGATAAATAATTTATAACTAGAGAAAACTAATCAGAACTCCTCAATTCACATTGTCCCCATACAGGTGCTCAATTACTTCCTTGAAGGGGCCAAGAGACCAATAACCTGACGTCTGGGATATAAATGAATTTTATTATTAAGAAAGATATTAAAACTTGTATTGGTACACTAAAGTAGCTAATCGAAATTCTGTACAGGATTTCTACCAACCTTTCATGTGCCCTTCTTGATAGGGCAGCTTGCACAGCAGTGAGTTTTGCTAGATCAATCTGCTGATCTTATGCAAAATCAGTGATTTCACCTTTACCATAGTCAGTTCTCATGCAGTCTCTGTGAGGTTTGCAATACTTTTTAAATTTTCTATGTGCTTATCCTGGTCCTTTAAAGAACAAAATTTTCTTTATACATAAATTGTATATATACATTACAAAAAACTAACAGAAAAGTTTTCAAGTCTTTCAAACAAGACTGACTTCAGAGTTCATTATTCCAACTAAAACTGCCTGAGCGAGAATAATCACGCAAAATTTACAATGTGTGCAGTGTGCATTGAACATCCGTATATCAGGTGCAGAGTTGACTTATTTGTAAATAGACTAAGCATGATTAAAGATGAGAAAGAAATACTTGATTAGATACAGCAAGGCCAATCGGAATACTTTCTTTAAACCTTCATAAAAGAAGTAACTGTCATCCTCATGTTTTGTTAAGTAATTTTTTAACCCCCCAACCTTTGGAAAAAGCAACACGTATACAGTGTACCAGTGTTCTTCAGGGTAATTATTCTCACCAAAAAGCACAGTTTCTTAACTGAATTGTGGCTGGTCAATCTCAAGGCTCTGCAACCTTCCTTGCCCATCTGCATTTTGCTTGAATTGCTTTGATATTACATGTTTGCAGTGAACAAGAGGAAGAAATGCTAGACGTTTATCTTACCGGGGTGTATGACAGAGTTGAAGACGGGGCTAAAGTAGCATGTTGGTAATAGATATTGTGTTTCTGGGTAATAAGGTTTTAAAAGCAGAGATGAGAGGTGTTTATGAGTTAAAACACCAACAAATAGTTGACTTCTTACATACCTAAGCATGAACACATAATTTGCTCTCACATAGGTATAAAGCTCAAACTGCCTGTGTGATTCCAAAGATTTTGAAAATAAAATAAGAAGATAAATCAAGTTTACCAATAAGGATAGTTTATAGACACAGCTACTGAAGTAAAGAATAATTGCTGAATATGGTCTGTATTCTGTGACCTCTGCACTGTTTTCCCTAATGTATTACTATTTACTGTGTTTCACTTCGAACATTGCAATCTCTTCCCAAAATACTTCTCTCATGTGAGTTGCACGAAAATGATATGATAAAGAACCAAAGTGCTCTTACTGAATTCACACACTGAAATGCAGTGGATTTTGCAAATTTTGCTCCCACCTCAATGTATTCTATCATTTCTTCCTAACCCTTGTTCAGCTTTATCCAAGTTACCCCTGTAGCTTGTAACATTTCAATGAGTTGGTTTATTTCTTCCCATCATTTCTGTCTGATCTTTAAGTAGTCCATTTGATTTCAGATATTCTACTTCATATTTAAAATACTCAATTAATGTATTATTTTAATTCTGATAAGAATGACTTTGTACTCAAAAATTATGTTGGAAAAATAGAAAAATATCTCAGTATCTTAGTTTCATAAGATAATTTTTTAATATATTTTTGAATAGACTGCATAACACTTTTTTTTATTACCTACTGATTGCCAAACCCACTCTGCTTTAAACAGTATTGATTTCCAGTAAAACATAATTTGAGTGTAGCATATTAACGTCTCTCATTCTTGGACAAGGACAAATGATACAAAAACCTTACCACTCTCAGAGATATGAACTTCCACCATTAAGAATTTGTATCTACTATAAGTACAGGTATAAGGCAGTTGTATCCCATCCCAATGCAGTCCCATCTGTTTTTTCTTACCAACACAGTGCAATTTACTCAATTCATGCAAATACGTTAACCCTGAGACTATTAGCCTGATAAAAATCACTCATTTCTGCCGTGGCTGCAAAGCATATAAAATTTAAACAAAGGGAAAAATATAGAACAATTCAGTAATTTAATATAGAAAAAATTTATTTTACAAATAACTTAAAAACTTCAATTTCTTTCTCTCCTTAAATAAGCCTATATTCCTTTACTGCAGAAAAGCAAAAACATAAGCTCTTGCATCAACACTGCACCATGGCATTGATGCTACCAGTCAGCCTTTATCAAATTATATGTTATTAAAATAAAATGCAAATTTCAGTGTTAGTTTAACCCTTCTTTTTAGATACAGCTGGGGGAACAAAATTTCTGTGTCTATGCCTATATATCCATATATTTTACATTTTCATAGCTCCTAAGACTCAAACATTGTCAGGCACTGATTTGTGTTCTGGAAATAGCTATGAAGAGTAGCATAACAAATCATTATAGCAGTAGATCTCAAAGCCTATTTTGAAGAAACTAAAGGAATACATACATTGGGGTGTGAATTTAATTTTTACCCTAGCATAACCACTAAATGTTTCAGCTTTGCTCTATCTAAAATTAAATATGTTTCAAATCTTCCTGCTTTCAAATACTTAGTCTTTCCTCATACAAAGAAACTTTAGCTATGCTACAACATTTACCTTGTCACACTGCTGACAAGGTTTCATGATGCACATGAAACAAAACAAAACACTGATATTCAGTTATGTGGGATTTTGGTTTTATATTGCTTTTATTGTGCTGGTCTCACTCTTCACTGCACATTTTCTGTGCACAACTCCCAAGGGAGAGGGAGCTGACTGTGAGAACACTGATAGTCATGTTCTTTGTTTTGGGTTTTGGTGTTTTTCTTTATTTATTTATTTCTTCTTTTTTTTTTTTTATTTATCTAACTTGTTTTAACCCAGAGATTTTGTAGGGTTTTTTTAATAGTCTATAAACATTCACATTTTTGAGATAATTTTGACATTATATTCTAAAGGCTTGGACTTCTCAAACTATTATTTACTTTATTAAACCTTTCTGAAGTGGTAGGAAACTTCATGGTAAGAATCTCAATTGAGTAAAACTCATAGTTGTGCTACTTTGATGAGCAAATTAACTCCAGCTGAAATCAGAATGTTCTCTTTTAAATGGAATGCATAAACTCTTGCAAATTCAGGCTGTGTGAGCACCAGTGACATGCCCCAAAGCAGCTGGAGATTCCCTAGTATCTCTCCACAAGTTGGAATAATCACACAGTGCTCAATTTTAGAAGCCATTTTGGTCATTAGACCTTGAGTTTGAGGTCTTCATAAGACCATCAGGAGCAGCTACAGGTACACTGCATGACCCTGAAATACATGTCAGATGAATGTATAAGTTCTACTTATATTTTGATCAAAGACTTGAACTGAATAAAATCATTATCTCTATTCATCCTTCATAAAGCAATAGCTTACAACAGCCCTTTCCTGCTTCCCATCAAAATGTAACAAAAGACACCCCTTACCCCATAAGCTTGTGTAGAGAACTACATCAATTACATAATAAGTTAATTCTTCAGTCAAATCATAATTATACATGGCTAATCTTTCTCTTTCATACTGTCAGCAACAATGATGAACATACCTAAATATGCAGGTGATCTGTTTTTCAGTTAAATAAACATCACAATCTCATGTCCTATTCTCATTGTTTCTTTAAGATGAGTAAGTAGTCTTCACTGTTGTTGGACTTGTTATTCCCAATCTGGGAATAAAGTAAACATTATATAAGTACACTTATTTGCAGAATTAAAGCTGTTTTTTGGAAGCAGAAGAGCTAGAGACTTTTCTTTGTTTAATGGAAGCTCACATTTTGCAGAACTCTGCAAAATATGGAGAAAGAACCTCAGGGAATTTAAGTTGTGTTAATGTGCAATGAATCACTGCTGTAACTCATTGAAACTCTAATATGTTGTGTATCACTGAGGGAGCAGAGTCCTAAATTCTCTGGAGATGTGAATACTTTGCACTGGCCTTCCTCATATTTCAAGACATAGTATTATCCTTTGGGACAGGTCATAACTGCCAAATACTCTGAGGCTCTATGCACTCACGTAGTATCTCAGAACCTCCTGCATAAAATCAATTACACCAATAATTGCATAAAGTGATAGAAATACTGCTTACTTTTTTTAAAGATACTGTTTAGCAGTATGAAGATATGGAAGGGGGATATAAATGGATCATTTAATAGGAAAAATTTTATTTATTCACATGGGTTTTGGTAATTTTATTTTGATACTATACCTATACTATAAGTCTTTTATTGGAATGATACCAAACAAGTTCAGTATCTTCTTTCTTTTCTAAAACTAGGAGATTCACTGAGTCATAATAAGAGCAAAATAGGCTATTTGTATGTCTTCATGCTTGTGTCCGTGTCATCAGATAACAGGAGGTTTAAGTACTTGCGTTTGCTGTCTTTTTACTGTATAAGGAGTCAGGGATAATAATTGAATTCAGACCACAGAATGGCCTCCAACATGGTGTATTATTCATCCAAATGAAACAACAGAAGAAAGGAGACATAAATTTCCTTTGTCATCCTGAGATGGTAGTTTGCATTTCCTACAACACAGGTGATTTCTGAATGCCTGCAAGTTTGTAAGTACCTAGGAATGCATTCATAGATCTTATTCACATATTTCCACTGAAACTGTGTTAAATAAAGTAAATAATGCCACATAGTCAATTCAACTTGAAGTGTAGAATTAAAATGTAAGAGGTTTTGTGATCAGCAATTTTACTAAGCTTATTTTCAGAAATATGTTTCTTGGATTACAATAAATGGCCCTTATGCTTTGTTTTCCAAACTTATTCTAAGAAATATACTTCTTGAAACACAATGGCCCGAATGCTTGTTGGTACTAAGTGGTTATTCTTCAAGATTTTGCCCATACTACCTGAGCATGAATGAATACTGAGAGCTTTGATTTATGGATAGATATATTCAGTATTTTTCTAGTTTAAAAGAATATTATTTAACATAACAATGTATTTTTGATTACTTTGCAACTTTTTGTAAGGTACTTGTCTCCTCAAAATCTCTCCTAGTCACAGTTCTTCATTTGGGAATAGAACAAATAGAACTTCCAGTTCAGTGACAGGGATGGGAATGAAGGAAGGAAAGGGAAGATTCTCACCTTAGATAATTTAATTTTAGCTCCTAATCATTTGCACATACAGTTATCAACAAATTTAATGAGAACTGAGTATTTGGATTCTTGTTAGGAGTTGGAAAATTTTAAACTGAAGTTCCCCTTTAATCCTATTACCCCTGTTTGATACTTTGTTGAATGAGCTCAACGTTCTTTAAATATCGGAATGCCGAGATATCAAGTACATATATAAAGGAAACACATATGGTATGAAGTAGGAACTGGGCATATGGAAACCCTAATTATGCCCCAAGGGAAAAATCAACAGCTGGAGAAACAGAAATAGGATCAGTTCTGTTCCCTGGGAAATTTGGGTTCAGATCCAGTTGGATAAAGTAAAGATTGTATCTGGCCTCTTATTTTCTTTAAGAGGCTCCTCAAAAATCCATCAGTAGATAAAAATTGGTTACCTCATCTTTATTTCTATGAAACAAATATGAAATTTTTTTCATAATTTCCAGCAAAATTATTTTACTGATTCAATCAGAATGTCTGGGTAGTCAAATGATAACTAAAACATCCAATTTTGGTGCCAGTGGGTGACACTGAGAAAGGCCCATATTGAACCAAAATAAAGCCACAAATGTAGCCACTGCAAAAGAAAATGAAATGTAGGGTTCTAATGACTATCCAAAATTTCAGAAGCTTATGCAATTATTTAATCTACACATTTTCACAAAATCTTTTTTAATATTTTTTAATTTTGTTAGGAACTCACTGTTTTAGTAGTAAACTAAAAATATTTGAGACCATTTTTCAGACTTTTTGCCCGATAAAACTGTAGTAAATTTGCCATCAACCTGCAGAAGTGCTCAGTTCAAGATAAGGATCAGTCAAGATCCTTATCAATATTTTTAGTTTTCCTCCTAATTTGTTGTTTCTTCCCGTTCCTTCTCACATGTTTACAAAAAATGTATTTAATTTCTCATATCCATGCTATTGAGAGACTGTAAATATTGTACATACATGCATGGCAAACTCTATTTCATATATTTAAAACATATACTAGCAGCTTTAGGGAGTCAATTATTCTTTCACTGTTTTTAAATTTTAATATTGTTGAATTTGATATCAAGAGAATGGACAGAGAAGGAATGGACAGTTAAACAAAGGCAAGTACAAAGGATCCTGCACCAAGGGAAAAGTAAGCCCACGCACCAGCACAGGCAGGACACTGACCTGCTCGAAAGCAGCTCTGTAGAGGAGCTGGGGCTCCTGGTGGGCACCAAGTGTCCATCAGCCAGCAGTGCCCTTGTGGCCAAGAGGGCCAATGGTACCCTGGGGTGCTTTAGGGAGAGCACTGAAAGCAGATCAAGGCTGGTGTCCTGCCCCTCTCCTCAGCCCTAGTGAGGTGCATCTGGAGTGCTGTGTCCAGTTCTGGGCTCCTCAGTACGAGGGACATGGAGCTCCTGGAACAGGTCCAGGGAAGGGTGACAAAGATGATGAAAGGACTGGAAAATCTCTGTTACAAGGACAGGCTGAGGGAGCTGGGCCTGTTCAGCCTCAAGAAGACACAACTGGGAGGGGAGCTCCTGAATGTCTGTCAGTATCTGAAGGGAGGGTGCCAGGAGGATGGAGCCAGGCTCTGCTCAGTGGTGCTGACCCACAGGACAAGAGACAATGGGTGGAAACTGATGCACAGGAAGCTTCACCTGAATGTGAGAAAGAAATTCATTATTGTCCAGTTGTCCCTGCACTTGAACAGATCGCCCAGGAAAGTTTTGAAGTCTCCCTTACCAGAGATACTCAAGAACAATCTGGACACAATTCTTTGCCATGTGCTCGAGAACGACCCTGCCTGAGCAGGGAGGTTGGACCAGATGACTCACTGTGATGCCTTCCAACTTGGATCATTCTGTGATTTTGTGATTCTGTGCCACAAGGTGATATATTTACATAATTTAATAAAAATTCTTAACATCCATTTTCTGCAGTATCCCTTAAGGGGCACTAGCAAACCCATGTGTACCTAAACACAAATCCCAGCCCTCTGTTTTTCAGTTGTTTCATTTGATTATTAACTCCAATTACCAACAAAATGTGCTGAAGAATGCATTTAGTGCAGGTAGCTCAGTGTGCTGATACAGTGCCTATTGCAGGTTGAGCTCTGGATGGTGTGAGCCAGAGGCAAGAGGCTGTGAACCAATCTTTGCATTGAAAAGAGCGTGAGAATTTGTGGCACCAGCCTGGTGGCTGGACACTCAGACACGCAGGAGCCAATTGCCACAGACTCGCAGGCGCTTAGACTGTGAGGGTATAAAAGCTCAGTGCTTCCTTTGTTAGGGGTTCCTCCTCAGAAACACCAGCTTGAGATGTTATTCTGTTGCTGCACCATGATAAAATTACTTAAAGGAACCAAAGGCCTGAGACTCTGCTCTAGCAAACCCAGGAAAACCTGGTCTGACTGAATTAATGTGGTGAGGTAGGTAGTCAAGTGGGTCCCGTTGGGTCACTGGAGCAATCCAGACTTCAATCCCAGGAGGTAAAGCCTCAGGTGGTGGGACTGTGATTGCCAGAGTGACTCCTGAATGGTTAGACAGGAAGTCTTCCCTAACAAATATCCAAAAGGCATAATAAGAAATATCTTAATTAGGTATTTCTCAATTCTTCAACTATCCTTCTTAGAAAAAATTGACCTCCTGAAACTACTTTAAAGAAAAGTAAATGTACCTTTATTTGCTTAATTTACAAAGTGCTCTTTCTTCTTTTAAAGGGCTTGGATTTTTGTACCCTATTCTTACTTTTGAAAATATCCTCCTTCAGTATATGCATATGATTCGTCATTTCACTTTACTGCAACCCTCTTAGTAGCTTTTCTATTTGAGTAAAAATTTTCTGCAGTGACCATCTGAATTTGCTGCCTTTGTGCTTTCAGATTTTCTTGGTTTAATTTTTTTTGCTTTCAAGGAGATGTTTCTTGTCAAAATATGAAAAAAAAGGTGGAAACAACTGACAGAATTATTACAGTATAATAATGATAACTTTAAAATAACAAGACAAAAGGAATGATACTGTGTATTCAGAGCAATTAAAAAAATAATTTGCAAGTAGCCAAATAGGTTTTGTCTCTTCCTATGTTTTTTTTAAAAAATAAAAAATATAAATGTTGAAAAATAGAGTATTTTCTCTCCCATCCCTCTTCTTGTGAGACATACTGCAAGAAGAATTCTTTCCCAAACAAGCACGCAGAAAAATATGTATACAGAATGTGTTATATCCATTACTTTTTTTTTGACTCCTGCTTTTTTCTTCCAGTGTGAGGACCTTGGTGAGAATCTGTCTCATATTGATTCCTAGAAATCTAATGTAGGCTCTAGAATGTAAATCAAGTAAAACTGATGTGCTGTGGAAGGCCTGAGGCCTGATCAAATTAATAGCACAGCTGGATCTTTTACAAGTTCTGAGAAAACTGGATGACACATTGCATATGCATCAGATCTTGATTCCCCCCTGGTCGGGCATCAGCAAATTCTGTAGCTCTTCACTGGATGACATCCAAGTTCAGCAATGTACTGAGGAGAGCCTAGTGGCACAGACAGAGGCAAGCATTTCTGGATTGGAAAGTAAGGGAGAGCACAGCTAAGAAGCTGAAAAACAAATTGAAATGATTGCTAAAGGATGGTATCACAGGGAAGTGACAGCATTCCACTGTCAGCTTTCTCTGCTAAGAGCACACAAACATATTTTCTACTTCTCTTTTTTTTTTTTTAATGCTTTGTTAGAACACAGTTAATGATTATTTTGAATATTCAGAATAAGTCTGCTGAAACATTTGAAGAAAGTTTGGTTTGAGCCTTTAGCTTGAAATATGCAGATTGTAAATCAGGTGACCAGTTCCGTCTTCTGGGGTACAAAAAAATTTCATTAGATAGTGATGTTGAAAAATTCCTTCATACAGGATAGAGACTCAAGAACTCTCTACAGACTAGACATTCTACAGGGGCTTTTGCTCCTGACAAAATTATTTTTCTATAAGTATTTCCTCTCTGAATTTCTGAACCCTACCTGTGATCTTTACTAATTGAAAATATGAAATGGTGTCATAAAGCGGTATTAATCCCTTTTTTAGTTCTGTTTGGTTTTTTTTTTTTTGTTTGTTTGGTTGGGTTTTTTTTGTTTTATATTTTACTAGAAATATTGGATCAAGTCTAGAGATTTCCAAACAGACATTTTCATAATTATTTTCTTTCCATAAGAATGTCAATTGTGTACATACTTTAATTTCAACATCTCTCAATACAAGTCAGACTGGGAAAAAATAAAAGAGGGAAATTTTTTTACTTTTGCTTTCTTTTCAAGAAACAAAAGAAATATTCCATATTGCTGCTTGTTTTGATTCTTGTATTGAATTTTTGATGATACACCCTTGCAAGTTTCCTGGACATTAAGGAAGAAACAAGTCAGCTGGGAACTGGCTATATTATAAACATGATGCTCTTGGAATAAAGCTAATTTAACAGAAAACTAACAATCTTATCTCTATCAGTGTCAGTCTAATATTAGTGGACACTGTGATGTTTCTGAGGCAAGTATTGACTTCATTGGAAATCCAGAGAAACCTAGAGATAATAATCAGTGTCTAAAACATAACACAGAATATACTTAAAACAGAATAATAAATAATCCTAAAAAGGGAGCAATACAAGCAAAGCCTTCAGCTTTTCAGAATCTTTGAAAGTTTCTAAATACTCCTGGAAACTCAAGAGACCATTTTATACACTTTTAGGCTCCCACTGTTTTTTTCTCAAAGCCTCTTCTTTAATATTCCTTTCTACTTTCTTTTCTTATAGCCAGAGAGTTCATCTTTGCCTACATTTTTAACACCTGAAACAAATCTGACTTGTGAAATAAAACTGAGGACTAATTAGACCATATCCATATGATCTGACTTTATTACAGAGGTTATTACTGAGACAAAAAAACTTGATCAGAATGAGCCTCAGGGTGAAATATCTATTATAGTGTATGGAATAAAATCTGCAGCATCCCTTAAGAGCTCTCTTGCCTTTTCTCTGTCTTACCTACATTTATGTATGTTGGTACATTTAGATATGTAGAAAAATGTATAGGATTTTCTGTAAAAGAGCTAAGTTTATTATAGCTTAACATATTCAACTTAAATTAAGGTTCTAGAAGAAAAATCTAAGAGAAAGAAAGGGAGTTTCAGTATGCCAAAATATAACTCAGTCCCGGAAGTTGTTACAGTGGGTAGTGAATGTTATATTTCATTGGCAATAAAATATAACCAAGCCTGTTAATTGTGGATTGGCACTACATGTTTTTATTGTAAAGTGTGTGTTGGTGATTTTGACGTACAAAATCAGACAGACTTAAGATCAGATGAAATGATATGTAAGTTTCTCTAATGTCCATCAAATTGCTAATTTAAATTAGAAGATACATCTATTACCCATATTTTTTTCATTTAATGCTCACTTCCAGTAGGACTTTTACTCCAGTTATTAGTTACCTACTGAAGGACAATTTCAATGGACTTAATCAAGGCATATAATTTACACTCATGTTTAAAATCTGATGACCTAACATTCCTAAAGATATTGATTCACTTTCTCAAAAATAAAGATATACAGGTCAAGCACCATTTGAAACTCATTACAATATTACAATAATACAATATTACAATATGTAAGACAGTGGCATAAGGCTATCAGATACTAAAGACTTTTAGGGGACCCACTGTTCTCAGCAGCTGGAGGACTGGTAATATGCCTTCGTAACTGACACTCATCTCAAAAGGCATGAGAAAGCCATCAGTAATCCATCTTAAAGTGACTGAATTAAGCCTACAGTGTGTGCATTTCCTTATAATTAAAGAAATAAGAAAAGTACCTTTGAAGATCAAAAAAGAAGATTTTTTATTCTTGATTTAAGCGCCATATCTTAGGTAAAAAATTTTCCTTTTATAAATACTGAGAAACACATCCACTGACTGTTCCAGAATGTGGAAAATCAGTAGAGAGAAATAAAATGTTTAGGTAATACAGAGTGGATCTCAACTTGTTGTCTAGTAGTTTAACCATTTTTCATTTTCAGTTGTGTCATTATCATCTCCAAACGCAAAACAATTGGATACAGATTTTTTTTTCTCTCTCAATAAGTGTTTTCCTCAAATAAAGAAGTATTTTTTATGTTACTTTTCCTTTGAGCAGGACATATCTGCAGTCTCTTTGATGTTGTGTCTGTGGGATAATCTGTGAAGAAAATGTCAACAACAATAAAGTAACAAGAAATTTTCCTCCAAATGTGCTAAGTCTTCAAAGTTGAAAGGGTGTGTATCTTCTTTTAATAGATTTCAGAAAAGAATGTGACATGTAAGCTATTAGCATTTGGAGAGTAGCCCCTGGAAAGAATCTCAGAAACATCTGCTTGAATGATAAATTAAACTCTTCTAAAAAATACAATTTTGGTATTGTAGTGTATTAGGAATCTTCATTTGAAATAATTCCCTGTGCCTGCTGGAGATGGTCTTCCAGCGAATCCCAGCTGCCCTGGCTGGGAATTGTTTCAAGTCTGGTTGGGCAGTGGCTAGCAGACCGGCCACTACCTCCTTAGTAGTTCAGAAGTCACACGAGAGCTGTTAGTGAGGCTCGAGGAAGGTAAGAAGGAGGAGGCCTCGTGGCAAGATGGAGTTTATTGTCACATGCACCCCATGGTGCAGGCACTCAGCGTCCCAGGAGAGAGAGAGAGCAGGAGGAGGCTCACTGCTTATCAGGGACCAGGGGAAGGGCGTGGATACGAGAGGGAAAACCAATCAGGGGAATGGGGAGGGCACATAGCCAGCAAATAGGAAACGAGGGGTGGGGCATTCCCAGCCTGCTCCAATCCAGGACTGAGTCCCTCCGAAGCCTCTGGAATGAGGGGGAGAGGCTTCCCGGAGGGGGGCAGGCACTGGGAGGAGACTAACAGATGATTGACTACATATTGCAACAGAGGGGAACAAAAGGAATTTCCCAGGCAGGAGATTGTACCAAATGGGGAGAAGTACAGGGGGAACTTGGGAAAAACCATTACAGAAAAAATGATTATTAACAATAAGTAAAAACCAGAAAACGCGCCGCTACATTCATTATTTTCCCACATACCTGCTTTATAAATGAATTATTGAGGATACTGAATTGCCTTGTTTCTTTTGTGCATATAGATAGATAGATAGATGCATATGTATAGAGATGCACTAATGCACTTTTTCTTCGTTTACTTCTTTCTATTCTTTTGCAATGTGCAATTTTAATTTTGAATGCAATCTGCCCATCTGTAAAAAACTCAAACAAATTCATTTTTTTTGCTTGTGGATTGATGTTCTCTATGTAGATAATAAGAGATCAACTTGATTTTTCTTTGCTAAGAAATACAGTATATATACCAACTCTGTATGCCTGCTTTTTCTAAGACTTAGTTTCAAAGACTTGTGATTTTTGAGGATGACAACATATTACATAAAGGGTATTGTGCTTCAAGTTACACAACTATATATTATGCAGCATAATTTGATGAATACTGTGAATATGCAATGCAGAAAAGCAAGTATTCAAAGTAGTTTGTTTTGGCCTAAGAATACTTGTAGTGTTTCTGTTCTTTCTTCAGCAGTATGATGTATAGACACGTATTCTAGCTCTAAATTAATGAGATCAAATTCCAAAGTGCAAGGAACACAGAAGTCCATATGGGTTGATTAATCCTTCCAGAAGGGCTTTTCTTTAGCTAATTTTAATATCTAATTTTTACTAAGAAACGGGACAGCGTCATAGAATCATAGATTCATAGAACGGTTTGGGTTGGAAGGATTTTGAAGGTCATCTAGTTTCAACCCCTCTGCCATGGGCAGGGACAGCTTTCACTACACTGGATTGCTTAAAGCCCCATCCAACCTGGTCTTGAACATTTCCAGGGATGAGGCAGCCACAATTTCTCTGGGTAACCTGTTCCAGTGCACTGTCATAGTGAAAAAATCTAACCTAAGTTTAGCTGATGTGAGTTTATTTCACCTAAATAATCTTTTAACACATGTAGTAAAATAATTAAGAGTATCTCTCAAAAATTTGACATCATGTTACAATCCAGTTTTTCTGTAGCCATATAGGGCAAACTTTTCACAGCCATTTAATAGTCCAAATGTGCAGCAAAACTGAAAAGTCCCATTCAAAAACTTAATTCTCAGTAGAATCTAGGAAGAAGTAAGTGTATATACATGAGTTAAGACTGTAAAGTCCTTGTGCTTCTGGGCCCAAATAATGGCAAGGTTGAGGTTGTTAGTTATTTCTACACTTTTAAAATCCACTAGAGGCCTATCTGCAGCAGAATAAACACCTTTGAAAACTATGCTTTTAGGAGACCAAGTTAATGCATCCCTTGGAATAAGATTTATGCCTTGAATAAAGGTAAAATGCAATTCACCTAATTTAGTCCTCAAAGTTAGATGCTTAATCCAAGCTTGTCATTTATGTCAACTTTTTCTTCAAGTGTAGAAACAAAAAGAGATGACTCCTGAGAGGGATTCATCCATTCTTAAGACCAACATTTAAGGAATGTAAGATAAATTGTCCTCTAGAGAAGCCTATCTCCTTCCTTTCCAACACATAAAGGAGTTAAGTGAAGAACTTAACTTAGACTACATGCTTAACTTCTGGACAGTGAAAGATTAGGTGAATCCTACACTTTTTTCTCTATGACACATCTTCAGAATTGTTTATTCCTTTCCTTGCTGCTCCTTTCCCACCGGGACTACACTGGTATATCCATCATTGTATAAACACCAATTTTCTAAGGTACTGTAATTTGTTACTGTGATCTTTGAAATATTTTATATTATGTTTAACTTACTGAATAAAAAAATATGCAAGACAATTTTGCCTCTTTTTTTCACCTACCTCCTGTCAATGTCTATGGACTTGCATCATATTTTTCCAGAATTATGTAATAGTCAGAACAGGAAACTGATATTTGTTTTCTTTTTTTTTTCCTCTGTAATAAAAAATGAATCTATATCTATAAACTCGTGTAGAGAAAAGAAAGGACCAATATAGAAAAACATCACAATGTTACAGTCAAAACTCCTTAAGACTTTAGTCTTAAAATTTTGCTGGTGAAATTGTATCAGAGAAAATGCCAGTCCTCCAACTACAAAATTAGAGACAATGAGTGTAGGCCAAGGGCCTCATCCTATTCCTCCATATCACAACAGAGGAGCAATGGGATTCCGTGAAGTAAACAATATTTTTCAGTGATAATAGACACTGCAAATCCCAGAGTCCATCCCTTACCCTGAGGATTAGTGAATTTAACATCTGGAAGTATTGAAATAAATACATTTTTGTCTCTAGCAAAGTGAGTGGTAGCTATGAATCTCAATTTAAGATTTTTGCTCAAGAAGAGGCAGTTCTTGCACTGGTAGTGGTAGAATTTCTGTTCTATAGACCAGACTTGAAATTTGGTTTTGGACTACACACAGAGTAAAAAGACAAAAAAGTTTTTATGCACAAAAGTGCATAAAAAATTCAATAAGTATTATTTACTATCCTTATTTTTTATAACAGTGATACCAAACACCCCAAGTATACTTGAATGCCCAGAAGCAAATATTTTAATTTTGTGTAGTTGCCAGTGTTAACGATGTAATGCAAAGATTTTCTTGCATTCAACTGAGTCAGATTTTCACAATCAATTTTGTTGCCCGCAACCAAGCATTGTATTTATGCTTAAATAACTATAAGTTTATTGATTTTTATGGGGTAGGGAGGAACAGGTCTGAATCCAAACTGCCAGTAGTTAAAGAAAGAGCAATAGACTGTAAAACTGACATCTGATCAAGTAAGTTCGATCAGTGCATATCTGTAGCTGACAGATGATTGGGTTACGTGCATTTCTAAATCATCAGTTATACCTATTCCAGAACATACGTGGCAAGACTGTGGCAAGCTCTCCCAATCAGAGTCTTTGTTGAAAATGTGTTCTCATTTGTAATTCTCATAATGTAATTCCACAGATATTAATGTAACTGAGAAAGTAAACATACAGGATACATGGATCTACAAAACCCCCAATGTAAAATAAACACGATTAACACAGAGTAATGAATTTGATAATTCCAAAAAGTTAAGTTTCTTCTTGTTTCCATTTGTGACATGTAATTAAATGTTATCTTTATTGACTCAAAGCCAACAAAGGGAAAATCCAGAACAGTTATTTCTGTCTGTAATGTTTAGTCAACAATATTTCCTGTCTCATTTTGAGCTTAAGGAATCCTGTAGCAAACAGCATTTTGATTAGTCAACCCCTATACTACTTTACAGTTTTATTATTCTTTCATTTCAGCAGGGAAAAAGTTTTTACAAGGTCTGGGATATTATCAAAGGCATTCCAGGTGTTGAAGACAAATTCCCTGGCAGATAGCTCTATGCTGAGACTAGTTCTAGTCCTCACTTTCAGCTATTTCAGGTGAAAACTGTCAGAACTACCTCATTAAAATAAAACAATGCAAGATTTTTCCTAGCATAATAAAATAAAAAAATCAAAATTATGTGCATGGTTTCCCTTGTAATGTGAAAGTAATTCTTAACCAAGAGATGTGGTTTTTGAATTGCTGTGTCAACACCACAGATCTCTCTGCTACACTTGAAATAACTGGAGAAGGATTACTATATAAGACAAGAATAAAATATTTCTCTCCAAGTGCCACCTTTGTTTTCTGATATAGATGGTATCTGATAAATGTGCAGTGTTGTTATATATATGCATGTTAATTTTAATCTTATACATAAGGCCCTGTAAGTTAATATGAATGTGTGACACATGGATGGGAATCCCAAGACTAGAATGCTGCTCCTAGACTCCCTGCTTTGTGGGAGCAGTGAGCCTTAGAAGAAAAGGCCAGAGTGGAGCTGAAGATAGATCAGATGACTGGGATGCTACCAGGGCTGAAAGACTGTTCGATAACCTTGAGGATGGTGAATAGGTGTAAGGTGGAAGAAACCAAGGAGGACAGTTGAACTCAACAGAACTCTGATAATATAGACTGCTGACATGGCTGATATGAATTAAAAAGAGGGATTGAGTACAAGTGAATTTGTTGTTATCATGTGAAATAGGAGATAAATTCTTAGAGAATAAGATATAGCTTTGGCTGCTCCTTGCCTGAACTGATCTCTTCTGCCATTCTAGCCCATGACCACTACTCTTTTGCTCTAGGGGGCAGAAGCAGATCTACTGGAATGTCTTCTGCAAAGCAACATTTGCAAAGGCTCTGTAAAAGAAAAATCACATTACTGAGTGCAAAATACATATTACCTTCATAGGTAATTTCATTCACATTTTGCACATAGGTGGTACTTACGTATGTATTTTCTCCCATGGAAAAAGACTAGCTAATAATTTACCTGTGTGTGCTTCACCTCGGGAAAATTGTTTTGATAACCATGTCTCCTTTGATTTTTATGAAAATAATAATTTATTTTGGGATTTGGGTAAGGGACCAAAAATAGACAATCACATATCTCTATGTCATGTGGGGAACCACATAATTCAGTGGATTGGGAATTCATTTATTAGGCAGGATTGCTCAGATAGAGAGCCACTTCTAGCCTAGTGTTTCTATCTTACACATCGTGCACCACTTTTAGTCCCTTTCCCTCTGGTCTGGGTTAGACTGGCTGCAGGATCCAGCCTCACGGAACACATGCTGGATGTGCCCTTGTCCTTGTTCTGACTGCCCTGTGCAAAAGGGTTTCATCTTGGCCTCAGCCTTTCATATTATGTCTGAGGTCCACACATGGTGTGCTGATTTCACCTCCTATGGGGTAATTGTCTTCTCTATCACATTGCAAAGTGGCCTTGCTAATCAGGCAGCCTGAGGCCAATCACTTCGGCTTTCTCTATATCTAGGGCTGATTAGCAGTTATCACAGTTATCTCCATCGTTTCTGTCATTCACCTTCTCTGGCCCCAAATGTGTTACAAAAAGGGTGAAATCAGCAATAGGCACATTAAAACATTCTTTTTTTCTGGGCTGCAGCATAAGGAAGACATATTCAAATTGCTCAGTGTAAGAAGGTTTTCAAAAGTCTTTCTGAATTTTGAGTGGAGAAGGAACTGTTCGGTCTTTCCCTCATTTCATCCCTATACATACCTCTGCATAATGTAGTCCATTTACTTGACTCATGCTCCAGAGCACAAAATTTGTCTATGGCAAAAATCAACTGGTGTTTTTGTCGAACTAATTTGCTAATTTGTTGAGGTAAAGGTTCCAGCTTTTGCAACTCACCATTGCATTAAGTAAATATTTGATATAAAAATATACCCATTTACATTTTTCAGATGTATTAAACTAGTAAGGCTTGGATTCTGAGATTTTTAGACTAAAATAAGAGAGATTTTTTTAGACTAAAATAGACTTTGAGCCTTCACTCTTTTCAGATCTTGTACTCACATCCTTTAACTAGGAGGTTTCTCCCAAGCCTAAGAAAGAGGAAAAAACCTCTAGATTGAAAAAAAAACCCCAAACCATGAAAATTTCTCTCTGGTTAATAAGATTGGAAAGCTCTGATATTTCTGAGGCAGATTTAGGTATGAGGTGAGTACTTTTCCACTGCCTGGAAACATTAACTTGCTACTGCTGAGGAAAGGCCAAAGTGTGAGCTGATAGCTCCTGATGAGTGTCTAGGCATCATTACTCCTTTCACCCAGTACTGGCAGGAACAAAAGATGTGGTTCTTCAGGTCTCTCCTGCCAATAACAAGAGGAACTGAGATCTTTCGGAGGTGTTAAGAGCCATAACATTTTATGGAAACACCATATATATGTTTCTTTATATATAGTACAGTATTTACTTTTGAAAACAGTGAAGAAATGAAAACTGATGAAAAAATATCATCAAGGAAGTAATACAAAAGTATTGATAAAACTTTAATTTTTATTCCAAATTTATTCCTCCTTCCAATTTTTTTTAGTGGCCTTATTAAAATATGCTAAATAGCAAATGGACAGATACGGGTATGTGTGGGGCCATTTATTTCAGCACTATTGCTAACTGAAAGTTATAGCAAAATTATGGAATAAGAGTCTGTGATCACAATAGTAATTACAGAAATGTTAATATATTCCTCCATCCCTCTGGTCCTTTGGACCGTTTCCTTGCTAAGTCCTGAAGTAGTAGGTTCAAGATATTTTTGGGCAGGTGTGCATTGTTGTCTTGTGTCTCATGTACATTATTGTACTGAATGCAATGCATCAGAAACAAAGAAAGTAGAGTTGTCAGGGCAGACTAATGTAACTTATTAGCTACTGTGACCAGCTGTATTGGATGGAGATAAACACAGAGTGGAGGAAGAGATATTGAGAAGTTTTTCAAATGCCACTTGATGCTTATAGGACAGGACAAGCTGTGCAATTGTAGTGGAAGGCAGGGAAGATGCAACGTTCCTCTTTCTCTTTTTTACTGTTCTTCCACACGTTTGAATTCCTATAATAAAATGTGACATCCTTTTGGGTGGAAAAGATTTGTGTCACCTGGCTTCTTCTATGCCCTCTAAAAATTGCTCTTTCTCTCCCATTACCGTCAGCTTTCCCAGTCAGAGGAATTAGTATAATTATCTCAGTTCACACCTCAGTTCACAGTGAAGACACTCCAGTTTAATGGTCTGAGACACAGACAAACTCAGACACAGTTAAAATTATTTTTCTCATAGTCTCTTTTCTAAAGTCACTGTTCCATGAAAACAATATTAAAATAAAATTTTTAGTTCTTACTTACCCACTCAGTTCTCATGTAAAACCAATTTTTTTTTATTATTACTATTATTATTTTTTCCTTTTTTTCTGCCTGTTATCTGACTGTCTCGCTGTGTTGCTGACCTCCCTCCCTCAGCCAAACTCTCAGATGATCATCTTCTCAGAGGCTGAAAAGCAATACCTCTGGGCTAAATTCTGTTCTGCTATGCAGATATGCCTGTGTTAGTTTAAAGTCACTTAATTGATTTTCTGGTTAGAGAGACATTGGAAGTGTCTAAATAAGAGGCCAAGTCTCTCTCAGTCTTTGGCTCCAGATGCTGGTTACTACCGATAAATCATTTCATAAGCTGCTTTCCTTTTTACATATTTTGCTTTAAACACAAATCTTGCTTTTAGAAAACAAGCAAGTGCTCTTGCTGTCTAATAGAAAACAGAGATAGCTGCACAGCACAGTTAGTGTAATCTCTTTCACAGTATGTCCTCTTTTAATCTTTTATTTGATTCAAAGAAACTGCCAGGTCAGAACATACAATTGCTTTCTCTGAAGGAAGGGTTTGCTAAAAGTTTCCAAGGATGACTTTTAAAAATCTGCTTCCCTCCTAAGTTAAGCAGAGTGAGTTTAAGAGGAAATTTGAGACAATGAGGCTCAATGTGTCTCTGAATTTCCTGAGACAGTGGCTAGTAGGAGGGATAAGTCCCATATGGAAAAAGAAACTAATTTTCTATTGTGCGCTTGCTCATCTGAAAGTGACAGAACTTATGCCTTTGCTACTTATAACAGAAAATTTTTGAAAACTCCAAAGCTGTTTCAGTCTATTGTGAATGCTGGAGTAAGAGAGGACTCAAAGCTATTTTCCCCTTAACCTTCCAGCCATAAAGAGCTGGAAAGCAGAACCCAGTTAACCTAAGCTTTATGTTGTTCAAGCCCATAAAAAGTGGGGGATTTTCATTGTATCCTATATTTGCCCAAACATTAGGTAGCATTGACTGTTTTTAAGTTAAACATTTATTCTTAAATATGACAATAACAGCTGAAGCAGTCACTGGTGGCTAGAATTCTGAATTCCAGTATGTTTCAGGGATTTCAATATGTTTGCATGGACAAAATTCACATAAGAAGCTGTGATTATTTGTTCATATTTACCTATTTACATATTTCTCCATATTATTTGGAAACACAAATTATGTGACAAATTTTTACTGATGGAGAGATAAACTTCACTTGTAAAATAGAAGTGGCAACACATTTATTAATATGAATTAACAATGATTAATGATTAATGGTTTAACAAAGTTCAATGGCAAGTGAAACAGTGGTTTAACAAGATTCTATGGCAAAGTACACTAAATTATTTACTGCTCAGAGGACTGGGTTGAACAAAACTGTCAGGGAGACCTGTTGAGTCATGAGGTTCAGAAAGGGCCACCTTGTGCTCTAAACACTTGTTTGTCCTTTGCAGAGGGGAATTTAGGTGTGTTTGGATTCAGACTTGGTTCCAGAGCTTGATGAATTATTTATATCTAAAGGATTCTGTGTGGACAATAAATTCTTTATATCACTTAGTTAACATTTCAACATTTAACATGAGATTTTAATGAGAATCTCTTGTGGGAAGGAATGTGTCAGCCTCAAATAGTAATCTTTAGAGGCACCACTGCTCAAGGGAACATCCTGGTCTGCAGACCACTGCTGTACAGGAGAGCTTAATGGGTCCATTATTTGTGGACTAAGATAATTGCTTCATTGTCACATTTGCATAACAACTACAGAATTAGTTTCTTCCCAGCTTGGCTTGACTGGCTCTTGACCAGTACCATGTTTACTAGAGGCACACTCCTCAGATTAGCTCTTTGCTATTGTTTTTTTATCTGTCCTATCTCCCCTGAATGCACTACAAGTTGGTTGCAGCCATCATGAGCAGACCAGACATCTCCATAGGACTGCCACTGCTGAAATATCACTTGAGTAAAGTCACATGAAATAAAGGTCAGGCTGGGGGGCTGAGCACACCATCACACAAACAGGCAGAGATATATTAGTGTAGATATATGGGCAAATTAATAAAAGTGATAAGAGAAAACTTAAGTGTGTTTAAAGTTTCCATGTAAAAAGCAGTTAAATTCAATATCATATTTTGCAAGGTAATGTTTGCGTTTTATGATGATCTTTAATAGACAGGAATACTGATGACTCCTGTTTTCTGCATTTGTTATGCTGACTAGAAAAAAGGTAAAAATGCAAAAGGCATAACTTAGATTTGTTTTAGACTCGACTTTCCATTCCACATAACCGAGGATTTTAAGTGTGATCATGTCATCAGGTAGCTCTAGCTGAATATGTAACAATACAGAACAAGAGAATTACAGAAGAAAAGTTATTTAACTTTAATTCAGTCTTTATTATCAATATAAAATCTATATATTGTAGCTGTCTGGAATCTACTAAATTCTCAAATATTCTAATTTTCTTAAAAAAATTTTTTTTGTAGAAAAACAGACCAACAAAAAGTCATAATCTTTCCTGGCTTTAACAATGAAAAATCACTCTGCCATCTTCAATCAAAGTAGAATAAAGTCCCCTTTCATTCAAATGTATGTTAAACATGGACCAAAGTTGTTTTTCTTAGAGGTAAAGTGGCTAACAGCTTTGGTATTCACTTCAAAATAATTTGTGCTAAAATTTCATTATTTGTTGAGCTTCAATCAATGGAACTGCTATTTTATTTTGATTTGCTTTTTATTTTCATGGCAATCTAAATATGGTCAATATTGATATCAATATAACTGATGTCAGTATAATGGAAAAGTGAGAGCTTGGTTGATTTGCAATAACTGGTCTCAGGTCTTCAAGCTGAGAATATTACACATATCTGTGGATATCAGAATAGAGAAAGTCTTTACCTGCCTCTCCTGGTCAAGTGGTTTGATCATTAGAATGGATTAATTTCCCCCATTTCCATGAAGTAAGAACAAATATCTGTGGAGTTGCTTTTGTGTTCTAGCTTGTTAAGTGTTGACTTTAGTTTGTCATTCATTTGAACTTCAGGAGCTCAAAAACTCCAAGACAACATTTAAATACTGGAATAACATCTTAGTGTGATTAATATTTCAATTATTCTTTTAAATCTCCAAACAAAGCCCTTATCCCTTCACATGCTGTTCAGACTTCAGCACTTCTGGGTGCTACAGATCAGGCCTTTGGACTTATGTATGTGCAGATTGATTATGTTCTCCCTGCTTTGCTCCCCTCCACTGAGGATAACCTTACTTTCCTCCTGGACTTTGCACCCAGGTTTTCCACATCCTTTGTCACAAGGACCCTGGCCCTATTCAGCATTGGTTCCTCATTCATATTAGCTTCTCTTTTACTGTTTATATAGCTGTAGATCCTTCCTTGTGTCCCTTCACATCCCTTGTCATATTCAGTCCCAGGTGGACCTTTGATTTCCTAACCCATCCCTGCATCTTTATATTGTTCCTGCTTGCTCCTCTTGTACATTCCCTTTCAATGTCCAAGTTCAGTTAGAACTCCTTGCCCATGCTGGCTCCCTGCTACATTTGCTTTATTTCCTACTTCCTGGAATGGACTATTCTGAGTTTTCAGGAGGTGATCCTTGGGTATCAACCAGCGCTCCTGAACTCCTCTAAGCATATCTCTGAGTAGTCTGAAAAATTCTCTTTTAAAATCCAGGGATCCTTGACATTCTTCCAACATGTTTAGACCCTGTAGGAGAAGGGAATACAGATGACCTCACCCCTGATAAGTAACAGCTGTGTTAATTAACAATACAGCTTCACCCCGATGAGTAACAGCTATATCCAATAAGGATGAGTGAAACCAAAGGGTGTCAGCTAGTAAGGGGAAGCTTATCATGGAGGAGGAGCCTTGAGGAGTATGAAGGAGAGAATCATTGATGTGAGGTCAGTCTGGGTCTGCATTTAGAGCCTGTTGATGGAACTTGTAATTATAATCTAGCTAGGTAAAAGCCTGCATTCAGAGTCTGGAAATTAATACGTGCAGTCATAGTTTAGCAGGAAATACCCACCAGTCAGAGGCTGCAAGGGAACCCTACAGTAGGAGCTTGCTGCAGCCAGAGTTACTGAATAATTGGAGTTAAGATGACTAAGCTATTAAGAGGAATAAACTAGGACCCTTTTTATGCTGTGTTTGAAAAGAGGTCTCTGCCTCAGCTCACTTTTACCTTCTAATAAGAGGGCTACTGCAACAAGACCTCTATTGTGAGATTCCTCTATCCAAATTAAAGTGCAAACAAGACCATATGCCAAAGACAATAGTACAGATTTTATTTAAGAGTAAAATCCAAGGTAGAGAGATAGAAAGAAATAGAAAGGGGGGCAGGGGGGAAGAGAGAGAGAGATAAAGATAAGTTCACCACCTGGTGCATCCACTGACATCCTGTTTGTTGTTCTTCATCCTGAGCTTCTCGATGGTGGGGGTCCCAAACTTGTTCAAAACGTTTCACTATTTATCCATGCTATTAAACAAAGGCTGGACAGTTCTCTTATTCTATTGGTTAAGTTATTCCTTCACTTCTAATGTTAATTGATTCCATGCTCCTCTTTCTCTTCTTTTGAGTGGGTCGGTTTCTTTGGGTCAGTGGATTGTGCACAATCCTCCCCAGCGGGAATTACCTTTTACTCCATCAGACCTGATTTCAGCACAGTTGCTGAGTTGGCTTTCTTTGTGGAATTCATTGTGTCCATTATCAGTTTATCAGTGCCCCCCCAGCTTTCTTTATCTCCCCCTAGGTCTGAGATAATACCTGGATAATAGTACCACCTTTATCTTATCTTAAAGTCCCATCACACAACTTACAGTCCAAATTCCAGGAATCCACAGATGCATATTCAGAGTGGAGGGGAGGGAAGGGGGGACATGAGTGGCCACAGATGCCATCTGACCCATAACTTGGGGAGCTTTGTTTGACTGGGAATGCTCGTATGAGAAGTAGTCCTGCACAGTTTTCCACAGTGGGACTTCTTGCCTGGATGCATTAGCCAGGATGTGCCAGCCTCACCTCCCCAGGCCTGGAACTACCACCCTCCTGCTTCTCCTCTCTGTGCTTATCTTATTGCAATGTCTTGTGGTCTTATAAATGTTTGAGACAGGCAACTGACAAGTCATAACCATCCAAATCTAGGATCCCCAAAAGATGATCACAATTGGTTTGGTAGTGTAGGAGTAGAGCTGTATTGTGAAATGGTTGGTGTTGAGGACCTGACAACAACAAACAACTAATTTTGTGGGGTTTACTTCAGTCTATTGCTATGCTTCAGCAGGTGGAATGAGTCTCCCAGTGATATGTACTCCAATGCAATCAAATTTCTGCAGTCAGAACATAAACCAGAGGATGGCAGAAGGGTAAAAATTGAAAGATTTTCTTCAAAACACTCCTCCAGTCTGAAAAAAAAATACTAACATGGATCCCCTAAAGTCCCTATTCTTAGAGATTCCTAAGTTTCTTTAATACCTAAAACCTCATTAGTAAATTATTATATTTCTTGTCATCACCTCACAAATACTGAAGGCTGTTTAATTCTAGCAGGTTGAAAAAAAAACCCTTTAAAACTACAATATACCTATTTTTTCTGAACACATGTATTTAACTAAACCATACAAACCACAGCAAGGTGGAAATCCATTCTTCTTAAGTCAGTTCTGTATTTCAGCTGTTGGAGAACTTAGAGTTTCAAGGGACTTGGTAATATTGCTTTTGTCCAATTACAAGGAGACAGGATGTTTCCTAGCTATCTATCCTGGTTTAGGGCAAATTTAGGAGGAAACCTCCAAGTGGGGTTCCTATGGAAAGCAAACCCAAATGGCCCCTCCCCCACGGCCAGTCTGGAAAAAAGAACTTCCTCAGAGAAAAGTGGAAAAAACCTATTTATGTAACAAACAAAATGCCCACAAGCACAAAGAATGAGTAATACGAAACACTAAAACCTTTCGTTGCTCTGAAGTGAGATGGTAAACTCAGAAAGTCCCTGCCATGGGCAGCTCAGCTCTCAGTCTCCTGTCAGACCTCCAGAAGTCCAGACCCTGGTGAGCAGCAGGTGCAAGAGCCCTCTGTGCTGCTCTGGAATTTTCAGTCTGAAGCAGGTTTAAACAGTCCCAAGGGAAAAAACTGTCCAGGGAACTTCTCTGCCCTAACTAGCTAAAACTAATGAAAAACACAGGAGATCTCTCTCCACAGTCTGTCTGAGACTTGGTCACACACATGCAGTCTGGAAGAATGCGCAGGAGTCAGGCAGTTTCTCAAAACAAACTGTGTGCTGCTTCTTTCCCTGTTTCGCTCCCAGGATCAGTCGTAAAGGTAGAGAACACAATGTACAAAACAGATGAGTGGGGATACAAGCATCATAAAGTCACTCTAGGACGCTATCAAAACTAGATTTCTTGCACATTTTCAAATGCAGAGAATTGAAATAACTGTGTTTTGTATTAGAGTATAATGAATCTAGTTGTCCGTCTTGTTCTCAGGACTGTCAGAGGTGAGTTTTCAATAGATGAACTTGAGAGAACTTTACAGAGTATATTTAATACACAAGAGCTATAGTAATCTGTCAGCATCAGAATGGATCAAATTGAATCCAAGCTCCTATACCTGCAGTGGATAGGGAAACAAAACCAAGAGAGTTAATGCATTTCATATTACAAATAACTTTCCATCTTGTAAACCTGTTGATTAAAAGGTAAAACCAGACTCAATAAAAATTAGAAATGGCTTTATTGCTTTGGTGAAAATTCACCACTGAGCTTCCTACCTCAAAAAAGGGGTTTTCATAGTTTAGAAAGATGAATACTTCTCCCCTCAGTTTTTTGGGTTTTTTTTCTTACCAGTAACTACGTGTTTTGGGAACTGGATTTTTAGATGGCTCTATAGTTGCCTGTTAACACTCTGCTTTCATTAAAGTGCCTAGACTAATTTTGGTAATTTGCTGTAGCAGAAGATTATTTTACACTGGAACATAACATTTGCCTGAAAATGTAACTTTTCATTATCTAGTTCAGCTTTCAAATGCTATTTTTCCTTTCATGGACGCATAAGGGTGTTACATATCCACAAAAAGTTCAGCATTTATTAATCAGCTAGCAAATATCTACTTTAGATATAATTTATTATTATTATTGTAGGTTTAACAATCAGAAAGTTATTTAAAAGCTCTTCAGAGTCCATTCAATGGAATGTCAGAGACATTCAAATCACCTCATTGCTTGTACATTTTTATTTTAAATTATTCAAAATCTACTGTCACAAATATTGTTTCTGACCTAATACAGAATTCTATTGATAAATTAAATACTTGTGTTACAATTCTACTATATAATTGGTATTTTTTTGTTCTAACAATTAACAGAGCTAAGTAGGGAAGTTACACCCAAGAGATATTTTGCTTAAGTCAAATGCTAGTAAAAATAACCAGGCTACTAGCAACTGTATGTGATTACACATCGCGTTGCAGAATGTAAAGTTTTCCTACGTGGAATTCGTCCTTTGTATTTGGTAGCAACAGGTCAGTGGAAGTAAAATAAATAACAATCTTTTATCTCATTTTTAAGCCTGTCAGCATAGGTGAACAGAGGAAAAAAGCCACCAGCAAAGAATATTGTGGGTGACCATTGCCCAGAGCTGACCAGAAGCAAAATCTGTGCAGAAATTTCCCTGGCTGTTAACACAGGATTTTTTATATGGCATATATCCTGGAGATGGATCTGTCAACGTGGCCATTAGAGGAATCAGAAAGGAAAATATTTGAGATCTAAGTGATGAAATCATAGGTGTGAATTTTTGAACAAGATAGCACCACTGTTTGTTTTTCCTGTATTCAAGAGGAATAAATTTTTTAATGCAAGATTATATCCCTGTAACTGACTTTTGATATTAAATATTTTATTCATACAAAAATATTCTTAAAATGTGTAAATATTGACTGTAAAACGTTATGGGCCTGAAGCTGTATTGATTATCTGAAGTTATTATTCTAAAATTAAACTCCAAATTAACTCAAGATTTAAGATTATAGGTAATGTAAAGCATGTGGAAAATAACTGAAATCAAGAGGAGATTAAAGCTAACCATAATAAAGCTGCTCTCAGTTCACAGTTAATCACAAAGAGCAAATAGTCTCTAAGCAACTCCTATCAGATAAGATTCTATTATATTGTTGATAAAATATAACAGTAGAGTTAAAACACTTTTGAAAAAAAGGCTATTTATCCATTAAATAAAAATATTAGTTACTCTATAAAAACTGTCATAATAAGCAGGTCATAAATTTCTGGGAAATTATTAAAGTTTATTCACATCTTCACCTGTGGGACTGAGATAGGAATCCAGATAGTTGACAGACAAGCCTTCCTGTTTGGATAAGGATCTCGCCTCCTTTGTGCAGTGCTTTCAGCTGGAATAGTTTAGCACTTGATAGGTCCATGTGAGGAGAAACAAAAGTCCTGATATACCTTTGCAACCGTTTAAAATTTACAATACTCAATTGTTTTCAATAATTTTCTCTCAGTATTTCTGTTGTACCATACATTCACATAAAAAATAAATCCTGTATTTTTGGTCTACTTTAAGAAGCCTTTCATAAAAATTTCCTGATTTTCCCTCATTCTTTAAAGGATGTTTTTCTTTGTTAAATCAATTGGAAATTAAATTGTGCTAGTCTTTATCGTCATACTTATTTTTATGCTGTTTCTAAATGAGTTTCATTCTGAGGAGCAAAACGTGATAAGGCTGGTCAGTGATAACACAGTACTGTACCTATTTATAAGCTCTGTAGATGTATTTGGATCTCAGCTAAAAATGTCGAATTCTTCCTTTTGTTTTATGTGTGAATGATTTAAAATCTTTGCCTAAATATTCAAACAAAAAGAGCTGGAGGGTCAGATAACGAAGTTTCAATATTGTCTATTTACAGGCTGTCAAACAGTTATCATTTTGAGGCCAAGACTTCTTTTTCATCTGACAATTCATTAGTCCTAACTTGCACTTAATGTGTGGGCACTATAATGGGAATTGCTGAGACTTAAGACTGTAAAAAGCACTGAACAGTAACAAATTGTGCATCTACTCTGTAGTTGTCACCATGATTTGTATAATGCAAAACTTGGACTAATTTTTGGCTAGATAACTTGAGTCCTCAGAACATCAAAGTCCAGTGAAGGCTACAGACTCAAACATTACATTTGACAGGTTCATTTAGCTGCTAACTCAAATCTGTTTAGATCTCACTATAATGACAGCAGCTGTATTGCAGACATTGGTGATGAAGGTTCACATATATCCTTCCTGCTGTCCAAGAAAAATTTGAGACTTGACTATGTGAATCCAAGCTGTCTGCAGAAGCGTGGGCTCAACTCTGTGTCGTGTACATTATGTATGCAGAAAAATCCCAGGTGGTAATATACTAAGTCTGATGAAGGAACAAGCCACAGGTCTGCTGAGAAGAGTGGAATTGATAATAATTGATCATTTGTTTCTATTGAATGAAGTGAGAGGTTTTGTGCTTAAAACAGAGATTGAAAATACATCAGTTTGTAAGCCAGAAGCCATTGTTTTTTCATAATCACCAACATGCTTTTGTTTGTAGCTTGGGCTAAAGGCATTCTGTTCCTGGCTTTGGCTCTTACTGCCTATGATACAATGCAAATGAAAAGTAGTACAGAAACTTGGGCTATACAGGGCCAAGCTGACTATTCCAGATTAATTATTTAGGTATTAAAAATTAAAAGAAAGAAACAAAGTTCTCCCAGGAAAGTACAGATGGAGGTGAACAGAATAGAATTTTGACTGTAATACAGAAAATGCTGTATTTTATTAAATACTCACAACATTGATAATATTTTCAGTTATTGCTCTAAAAAGAAGTTTACTATTTTACATTTTTTCATCTTGGGTACTGTGACTTCATTTTCTGCTGTTGTTATGGTTCAGAGTCTACAGAGAAATTGAATTCCATGAAAAAATACAATTATAAAGTAAACACTTGCTAGAATTTATTCATCTTTGACATTTCTATTTCATATCTTGCTCAACAAATTTATTGACTCATTTCTTGGCACTCCCAGTAAATAAAGTTTTATTAGACATTGAAACCCATTCAAAGAGGTAAAAGAAAAATGAACTACATAACTGGAAGACTGGGTTTACTGGATGACAGTCAGGTATGGTTTTTAATCTGATTTACCCATCTACCCTTCCAGAGAAAAAATAATCTTATGAATGGATGAAATGTAAACCTGGCAGCTTATGTTATTTATTATAGACTTCTCTGGCAGAAAAACCAATAGTTAAGGTTAAACTGAGGCATCAGGTCCTTGCTTACACATTTTCACAATATCCAGAGAAACAATTTTTATAATACTTTTTTCTGAATAAATAAGATTTTCAAACAAAACCCTAGAGCTTTCACCTCTTTGAATGATATATAATTTTTTGTTGAATATTTTTTTCACTCACATGGCATAAATATAAATTTTTGGTCAAACTCTTGAAATTAAAATTTTATATTAATTCATTAATTCATTAATATGAATTACATAGTTGTTCTCAATCACTTATTCAAAGACTGGGCTCGTAGAAAATAAAAAATCAGATACCCAATCTCCCCCATTTAAACCGAAATAGAAATGGTAACAAGACTTATGAAATTAAATGTAAAAGATTCTTTAAATTAATAGCAGTCTGTAATGTATAGCACATGTAGTTTCAATATACAGTGTGTCACATACTAGAGCTGGATAGGAGTTATTGCTGGCGAATTCCTAAGTTCTGGTTCACAGATTTCTGCTGCCTATTTCTACTGCCTTATTATAATACAGCTCAACACATCATGTTAGGCTCTGACATGGAAAGTTCCTTGGTGGGTTTTCTGATATAAATACTGTTATAACCATAATAAAATAGGGTGGAATGACATCTCCTTCCCTCTTTCCTATGTTGCATCTCCAAGATCCTACATTCACTTCACAGGATTAGCTGCTGGAAAGGACATAGATTCCACAGTGTGCTTTTTTCCATCACCAAAAAAGGTCTTAAAAGGAGCAGAACAGGTCAGAGCTTTTTCATGTTCATCTTAACATGGTATGTTTTTTGCTGATATTTCACTTTGAAGAAACAAATTTGTTTCTATTATTGACTTTGAAACTACAGAACAATTGCAAAGTCAGTAGGGCAGGTTTGTAGTGGCGCGTTTTCTAGTTTTTACTTATTATTAATAATCATTTTTTCTGTAATGGTTTTTCCCAAGTTCCCCCTGTACTTCTCCCCATTTGGTACAATCTCCTGCCTGGGAAATTCCCTTTGTTCCCCTCTGTTGCAATATGTAGTCAATCATCTGTTAGTCTCCTCCCAGTGCCTGCCCCCCTCCGGGAAGCCTGCCCCCCTCATTCCAGAGGCTTCGGAAAGGCTCGGTCCCGGATTGGAGCAGGCTGGGAATGCCCCACCCCTCGTTTCCTATTTGCTGGCTGTGTGCCCTCCCCGTTTCCCTGATTGGTTTTCCCTCTTGTATCCACCCCCTTCCCCTGGTCCCTGATAAGCAGTGAGCCCGCCTCCCTCTCTCTCTCTCCTGGGACGCGAGTGCCTGCACCATGGGGTGCATGTGACAATAAACTCCATCTTGCCACGAGGCCTCCTCCTTCTTACCTTCCTCGAGCCTCACTAACAGCTCTCGTGTGGTTTCTGAACTACTAAGGAGGTAGTGGCCGGTCTGCTAGCCACTGCCCAACCAGACTTGAAACAATTCCCAGCCAGGGCAGCTGGGATTCGCTGGAAGACCATCTCCAGCGGGCACAGGGAATTATTTCACAGGTTTAATACAAAAGTTTGTTAATTTTAATTGTCTACATACTGTATGAAAAACAGGACTTGAAGTTTTGCAAGACTTTTAATTCATCACTTGTGATTCTCTCTGAAATTCATTCTTGACTCTACATTCTGCTTAAGGAAAAAGGAGATCTATTTTCAGGTTGGGTATTAGAATATATAAATAAAATATTTTCTCACTTTAAAATATATAGAAATATTGCATTTGTAAAAAAATGTAATAATAAGATATGTAGGCATGTGAACAAACATAAAAATATATCTCTATATGTGTATATGCACACTCATAAATAGATTTGCACAACATCTATCATATATTTTGTATGTCAGATATATATGTAGCTTTGCTTGTGTGCTGGTTTGAAAGCAAAACCAGTGAAGGACTCCAAGTCAGAAACACAATTTAATAAGAGGAAAAGAAAATAAAGGAAAGTAAAATAAAATAAAAGTAATAGTACAAAAAAACCATGACAGAGTCAGAATACAACCTGACACCCTGTTAGTTAGGGTGGTAGTGGCAGTCCAGATGAGATGGTCTTGTCAAAGCAGTGATTCCTGTAGAAACGTCTGGCAGCTCTTGTCTCCTCTGGGAGTCCAGTGGATAAAAAGCTGCCTGTGCTGTCCCAAACCCTGGATTATATCCAGGTAGGAATGCTTGGCTCCTCCCCCTGGGCGGAGCATCTCCCAATGGGCTGATCTCATTCTATGAGTCATGCAGTGGGTCCTTGATGGCCCATTAAACAGAGATAACTCCCGGAGGAAGTTATCTATGAGTCATGTGGCAAGGCATTGTTAGGCTCATTAACAGAAGATAAGGAAAACACTGGCCCACCTTGGCTCCAACGGCTCATGGGAATAGAATACATACCTTGGGCACAATTTTACATTGTAACCTAGGACAGCTTGTTCTGAGTAACAAGGTATCTTTAGCCATAAAAGAGAAAAAAGGCATAAAAAGGTTGATTCCAGTAGATTTTCTACAGAGATTCATAGACTAAAGGCTGCTAGAGATCATAATGGTAACTGAATAAACAAACTATTTTGGAAACTGTAAAATTATTCTGAAACTAAATACTTTTACATATTAATTTACCTCATCTTGCCATAAATGTTCCTTTGTTCCCTTACCATCTTTTGCAAGCTATTCCAATATTAGTTATCATGATTATATTTTGTTTAAGATTAAAGTTGTTAAATTGTCCTCAAGGGACTTCATTCCAGTAATGCCTGCCACAACATTGCTCTGAGAGCTCGTGGTGAGGTAGCCTTAAAAGGTGACCTCCAAATATTTTATAAGTTATTGCTTTTTATGGACAAGAATTCTTAGCTGATAGTATAACCTGTAGATCTTGTTGCAAAGTGTATTAGTCTGTACCTGCATTTTGTTGGATTCTGACAATCTGACCAAGCGATTTAGATTAAATTCTAACTGTAAACTGCCCTCCTTTTTTTTTAATATCTCATTAATCTTTGTGTCATATGCAAATTTAATCAGTAAAGATTTTATTTCATCATCTAGATTGTTTCTAAGAATGTACTGAATAGTGTTGGACCAGGAATGTCTCTCAGGAGACCTTTCTTGGACAGCCCTGCTCATTGATATCTGCCAATAAGATCTTTTTTAATTCATCTAATGTGTTTCCTCTTGATTAAAAATCTTGCATTATAGAAAATTAAAAATCCCATGTGACAGAATTGCAAAAGCCTTAGAGAAGTCTAAAATTGCTGTCCCAACACAGTTGCCAGTTTTGTTTGCCAAAATATACTTTTCCATGAGACTTGAGCAGTATTAATGATACTTTTTGGTTTATGTTCTTTAGTGAAAGAGACCTGAAAAGAGGTATTATTTTGTAAAAACAGAGTGAAGTACTTTCTGTTGCTTCAGTCACTTCATTTATTTAAAATACTTTTCACTGCCTCTTGTTTGTCTCTAAATACTCCCATGAGCTGGGACAACATGATTACAAGCGCTGGTAATGAAAGGTTTTCTTTTAAAGTCCAAAATATTGTACATATGATACACATACATCTACATACATGTACAGACACATGCACTGTATAAGTAACAATCCATATCTATAATTCTCATTTTTCCTTATACGCTGCCAAGATGAGTTTGAGCATTTCAGTTTGTTTCAAGAAGAAAGATATTAATATCTTGTGGCTCAAAATGTAATTTTTTAACTTGGAATATACTCCATTCATTACAATGGAACAGTGAGTTCTAGCACGAAAATCACTTTGGCTCTCTGTGATTCTTGTTCTGCCATATTGGGGAAATATATATATATGACAATCTGTAGGGGTTTATTCAAAATTTTACTTTCTGCCTTTACCTGCAATATTTGTGCATTTTTTTCTGTATCAAGGAAAGGAAGTAAGCTTCAATATGTAATTCATCTTGTCTCTTTTTGATCTTAGGAGAAAACTGGCCTTTGACTTAACAATTCATTATATTTAGCATTTAATTTACTTGTAGGTTATGCAGTATGATAACAAGTGAAGTTTCTGGTCCAATGTGTCCTTATCTCTTGATCTTAACTGGAGTTTTACTTCTCTTTAAAATGAAGATGCAGCTACAGCTCTTCACCTTAATCAATTCTTTGAATATTGCTTTGGATCTTGAAATAAAGATGTGTTCTAACGTAGCGTTCTCAGTAGACTTAAAAATCTTTGTAACTTTTATTAAAGTGCATGTTTTAATTATGTTAAAGAGAAAACTAAATTTATTTACTATTTGAACTGTTGACTCTCCACATAAAAGTCAGAAAAGTCTGATATTGACAATTTCTACAAGTTAAAAGATATTTCCATTTTAAACCTACAGACTTTTTGCAAATATACATAGTAAAAACTGTACAGATATAATTCTAATCAAGATGTAAACTCTTTACAACTAATTAAAGCTTAAAATAAGATATATTAGGAGGCAAAAAGGTCAGATTAATAACAAAGCTAAATAGTATCTTAAAGGGAAGGACAGATATATGATAAATAAAAGCAGAGACTAAAAAATCAGTTTTCACAGAATTAATGAAAAGCCCAATTAAATTAAGATGGTCACTTCTGATTATCAGGCAAAATTATCTCCACAGCAGCAATGCTGTGGTAAGTTTTTGTTTACTCCTTTAATTTTAATGAGCTGGTAGAACTTTGAAAAACAAATAATAAACCTGGGAGCAATCTGGAAACCTGTGCCTACAATATTAATGGAGGCATACAGGAAAGCAAAGCATAGAGCTAAAAAATAAAATGGAAATCTGTCTCATTTGTTTTTCTTTCCCCTCATTCATATACTTACATATGCTTAAATTAAGCTCTTCAAAAGAAAAATTAAGAACAGGGTCTCAAAGAACAGAATGTTTCCCTCTCTGTACATAGCAAACCTACTGTATGGATTGTGAAGCAAAGGGCAAGATTTAACTTTTTAGTCTTACAGAATTCTAACACAAGAAAAGTTCAACTCTTTTTTTCTCCTTTTTTTTTTTTTTTTTTTTTTCCTCTCTCTATAAGAGAGGAGGGACACATTTGCATTTTGATTTGAACTGACTGATTGCTTTTGGTCTGACTGGTGGGTATCATGTACCTCATTGTGTAGTGCAAAACCTTAAGATGGGCAGATGATCCTTCCTCCGTTACACATGGTATTTTCCAGAATTTATCAAGCCTGGATTAATATGTCCATTTTATGCATACCAATGCTTGTACTTGGTGGTGGACCAGAAGGACCAGGTAGACTTCTGCTTAAGAGATAGTCTGTGTTGAACTTAGGAAATCTGACACTTATACCACACTCTAGATGGGCACCACTTAGTGCATCACTGGAAATGGTTTATAAACAAGGAATTTGCTCAGCTCACTTCTTTTCTTTCAAAGTGACATTAGCTTGTTTTAAATGAAGTCCAACTATTGGTGAGCAACAACCATTCAGAGATGATTTTGAATACTTTTGTAGTAGTACACAAATTAATTAAAGATTCTTGAAATAACAAGCATAGAGGAAGTGTGCAAAATAGAAGGGGAGCTTGCTGACTATTGCAAATGCAGACTTTTTGGTAGTCACACACCAGAATTTTTGGGCTAATTATAAGAGACCCCAGACTCTGTGGGCTATGCAAAAACTTTGCTTTTACTGCCTGATGGCATTATTATGAATTGGAAAGAACTGGCAGTGATACAGGATCAAACTGCTGCTCCTATCTAGGCTAGTACAGGTCTAGTAACTGCTCGGTTTTGTATTAACATTAAGTTGGGTTGGTACAAATGAAGAAGAGCAATGTTGTTAATGCAGCTATTTATTGCAGGCTATGAACACCCAACTTTTGGAGAAGTGTCAATCCAGAGAGCTGTGGTACTATGATATTTTCCTTCAGCAAGTTTTTCATCTTCCTGTCATGCACTTTTGAAGCTGCTGTTTGAGGTGTTAAAAGTACTGTTGTTGGCCTTTCTTTCCCATGAGACCGTCCACAAAAACTACTGCAGGAAACACTGTCAAGATTGAAAATCCTGAGAAGATCTGAGATCTGACCTTAACAAGCTTGGACAAACTGGTATAATATTCATTCCCAATCATTCAGCCAAGAGTAGGGTATCTCAGCTTCCTCCAGTATTGCTGTAGCCCCAGAAACCATATTCAGAAGTAGTAAAAGCATTGTATAAGTTATTTATATTAAGCCTTTGAAAGACAGACACCAAACAGTTCTGGAGGCTGTTGTCATTGCTGTGAGACTCTTAAGTGTTTCTCAGAGTCTGGACTTTGTTGGCATTCTGCTCCCTACAAAACAGTTCTCATCTTTAGTTTTACAATGTACAATAATGAATGCTGAAACCAAACCATTCAAGTAGAAGTATTAATGATGTATTCAATTTGCTGTGATAAAAGAACTGTATTAGATTAGTATTAGATATCATTAGACATTCTAGGGAAGATTAATTTCACAATAGGTAAATTACCACCATCATAGGGTACCATCTCATCAGCTGGTAGAGGCTGCTTGCTTGTGTTTTTCATTTTAATGAATGTCTTTTGGCGTAGCACAGAGGTTCTGCTATCTTAGAGCATAACAGAGAGCAGCCAAAGCTGTAAACACAGAGATTTATTTATCCTGGAAAATTATGCAAGAACCTACTCAGATCTGCCAAGAACTGAACAGGAGCAAAATGTGTGTTTTAAACTATGAATATGGGGATTTTCTGTTTGGATAATAACTTTGTATGGGCAACAACAGGAATCTGAATGCATTGATATTCTGATATACCTTCTATCACTTTCACCATTTCACCTTTTGGTTCATTATAGGAAGAACACTTCTGTAACCCTTCTACTTCTATACCCACATCAGCAGATACACATTTCATGGATTTAGAATGATTTACCACATTTGTTCCCAGTGATATGAAGTAAGTCTTTTTCCAAAATAACATACACAGTCTGGGAATATTTAAGAAAAAGAGAAGTTTTAGAATGGTTTCATTTTCTACTTAGAAATATTCAGTAGTCTTTTCCTTGCAGAAAAAGTTTTTAAATTTGAAATATTGTAAATTGCTCACTATTACTCTGACATAATCTGGCATTCATTAAAAGACAATTAAACAATTTTGGGATGCACAAAAGCTGGGTCTCTAGTCTTCAGCAAGAAATCTGAAGTTTCTTTTCACTTCTTAGTTTTTGAGTCACCAAACCTGGTTTATTTCAGTTAGTAATTTTTAGTGTAGGTAGCATGTAGTGGCGTGTTTTCTATCTTTTTATTTATTGTTAATATTAATTTGTTCTGTAATGGTTTCTCCCAAGTTCCCCCCTGTATTTCTCCCCATTTGGTTTCCCCCTGCCTTTGTTCTCCACAGCCTGTCACTCTCTGAGAAGCCTCTCCTCATCTTCCAGAGTGTTCGGAGAGACTCGGTCCCAGATTGGAGCAGGCTGGGGATCCCCCACCCCTCGTTTCCCATTCGCTGTCTGTGTGACATCCATATTTCCCTTACTGGCTTTCCCTCTTGTGTCCACCCCCTTCTCCCAACCCCATATAAGCTGTGGCCATGCCTCGGGCGGGGACACTCTCGAGAGAGGCTCAGAGAGAAGCGTGGCTCCCCTGCGAAAGGCAGGTGACAATAAAAACCATCTAGCCACAAAGTAGCCTCCTCGCTTCCTACCTTCGTCAAGCCTCACCGACATCTCTCGTGCAGCTCTGACCCACCGGGGGGGTGGTGGCCGCTCCGCCTGCTGCCACCAACCGAGTTTGGAAGTATCCCGAGCCAGGGCTAGTCGGGAACAGCTGGAAGCCACTTTCCAGCCGGGCTCAAGGGATATTTTCAGTAGCAGGAATTTATTTTTGTTTATTTCAAGGGGAAAGATATTATATTAAAATATTTTTAATTTATATCAATGAGTTCAAAGCTTTTTTGTAAAAAAAAGAAGAGCATAGACTTGCAGGTGTGGTGATGTTGCGGTGACATCAGGGTATCCCTGTTTCCAGACGTGCACTGACAACATCCTGCCTTGCCTCATAACAGAGCATTATCTCTAACTTTCTTACTTTCACTCCGTAAAGAGGTGAAAACAACTTACATTTACTCCTCACACATCCTCCTCCTGAGATTTTCTTCATTGTTACTTGTTTTTAAAGATTCAGTTGTATAGAATTGATCTAAGCACAGAATCTACATGAACTCCAGCTTGCAGGATAAACCCTAATTAAATTCCAGGAGTGTTTCTGTAACAAAATTTTGCAGAAAATGGTTCCTTTATCTCCAAATTAGAATGGCCATGATATTTAACTTGAAAACTAAAGTATGTGTGGAATAAAAAAACAAAAAGTGAGGCCGAAGGCCTTTTACAAATAATCTGCTTCATAACTGCAAATGAATACCTGCAGCTGCATCTTAAGGCTTTCCAGTTCATTTTGGTGTGTGGAGTCTGTTGCCCAGCTGATGTTTTTATGGTTTCAATGTAACTGATCCTGGTGGTCTAAAATGTCTGTCTTTGGAAGCCTACCTCTAGATTTAGGTGTTGAATTTTAAGTTTTATCTGTAAGGATTCTGCTCAGTTTCTAGCTGATTTCTAAGAATCTTGCAAGGATTCTGGCTCTGGGGGACACTTACTTAAACTGCATTTCAGTAGTTTATTACTGGCCTTTTCCAGGCTTTTTCGGTTTTGGGCTGTTGTGGTTTAACCCTGGTAGGCAGCTAAGCACCACACAGCCTCTTGCTCAGTATTCTCTTGGGCTGAGATAAAGATAATTTAATAAGTAAAGCAAAACTGAATGCATGGAAAGTAAAAAAAAAAAGGAATTAATTCACCACTACCCATGGCAAAGGAAGTGTTCTTCCACCTCCAAGAGAGAAGGGTTCTATCAGGCCTAACAGTGACTTAGGAAGACAAAGGACATCAAATATTCCCATGTCCTCCTTCTCCCCCCAGCTGTCCATGCTGGGCATGATGCCACAGGGTATGGAATATCCCTTGGGTCAGTTCGGGTCAGTGCTGGCTGTGTCCCCTCCCTCTCCCAACTCACTGTGCACCCCCAGCCTCCTCTGGTGGGGTGGGGCTGGGAGCAGAGAATTTCTTGGCTCTGGGTCAGGGCTGCTCAGCAACAGCAAAACCAACCCTGTGTGATCAGCACCTTTCCATCAGCACTGAGCTCCTTCTGTTCTCTGCAGACATGTCAGGCACAAACACACAGTATAGCCCTGTACAAGATGCTATAAAGAAATTTAAATCTATCCCAGCCAAACCTTTAGATTATTTGTGCAGAGACAAATGCTAATGCCATAAAGGTTAATGAGCTAGCAACTCTTAGCTTCTGCTGGAGAATCAAATCTGGAGACTGAAGAAAAATTTTTAAAACTTCTGTCTCACAAGTTTCTCCAGTCTTTTCAGCTTAGATTGTCTCATGTGGAGTAGGGCTCCTCTGAAGAGTATACTCATCAGACGAACAAGAGATATTATCCCCTCCACTATTTCCACTGTCTGCCTTCTGCTCTGGGCTTGGCCTCAGGCTCCTTCATTCTAATGTATCCATTGACAGAGCTTTTTGCCAGTCCCATGAATTGTGGGATTCACTACTTACCTGCATCACCTTGATTCAAACATACTCTTCCCTCTACAAGGGATTGTGGGTGTTTGGATCTTTGAGATGGTAGCATATTTTACCTCTGAACATTTTTAAAGTACAGTAGTTAATATTTTTTGAGCTGAAAGAATTTCTGCTTTAAATTTCTCTGGCATTTTTTTATAAAATTGTAATTTGAAAGAGTGGAAAAAGAAATTCCTCATTTAAAATGTAAACTGTATCCTGATGGAAGCACTCTTTAAGAGTTCTAAGCCATCAACCAGAAATTGTCCCTTGTTATGAGACAAATTTTCCAAATTGTCACACAGGAGCATGCAATAAAAATGTTTTGTAAATATGAGACAAAATGGCTGCAGTATATTATTTTTAAAACCAGTGAAATAATTTGTTTGCATTTCACAAAACCCACAAATATCCATATGTGGAATTACCACAGACTGACATTTACATATATAGGAAAAATAAATAAATGAATAAAATAAAGCATCCTTCTGTTTCTCAAAGGCTACTCTCTTCCAATAATGAAACTAAGAGAAGTCACATTATTAACAAGACAATCATCAATTCTTTACTAGCTGCTTTGAGACACTTCAGCAGAAAAAGCAAAAGCAATACTTAATATTGTTCACTTTCTAGCCCTTGCATACAGGCACTTTTGGGAGAAGTGGAGAATGACCTTAGGCTCTGGTGCTTCTCAGCTGCCGGAATAACTTCTTGGGCAGCTGGGCTGCTGTAAATTGCAGTATGGATTAGATTGCCCCTGGCTGATTCTGAAGTCAGGGGAATAAAAGTATGGCTTTGTTTCCATTTTCTCAGCTGTGGCAGCTGAGGAGCCAGCCTTAAAAGTTCACCACTTGCTCAAGGCATATAAGGGAGTCACAGACAGAGCTGATAGTCATGTGTGCCTGAAGGACTGGAGGCTGTCAGTTGGCCTGTGAACCAGCACATACTCTGATGTCCTCCCATGTATTTGTGCACTGCTTTGTACAATGGATGTCTGACACTTTCTGGTGCCTTTAGGTGCCATTGTACTGCAAATAAATAATGATATACCAAGTATTTAGCAGCAAGAGAGAATATTCCTCAGTATTCAAGTGATAAACTCTCTTATTTTACAACTATTGACTTTTCTGAGAATAATTGACATTCACATGAAGAGAATTTCTATGCAACTCAAGACAGAATGATTTGCTTAAAAATTTAGAAAATCATAATCTTTAGAAATATCCTGCAATTATCTTGTTTTCTAAGAAGGAAATTTTTAAATGTTCATGTGATAATGTTTTTAAATGCTTTTTAAGAACTGCAACCTGGTTAATTTTTCACTGATCTGTTTTCAACAAAAAAAAGACTTTTTAAAGCTAAATTCTGGGATGTTTAGTTTGATGGATTTCAGCTCAAAAATGAGCTACCCCACAAATTCAGCTTTGTCCACCCCATTTGTGTAACCATTCAAATCCAGCAGTGGAATCCCTCATGTGACCTGGCATACTGTGTGAACTCTGGTACATGATGAGCCTTACCTTGGCTGTCTCAGGTCAGCAGTGAAATCGACCATATATCATGGATATATCTCAGTAGTCTTTTACCTTTGATTGTTTTGTATATATGTTCCCACAGAAAATAGTATTTAAAATCTTTCTATTTAGAATTTACACTGTATAGATTCCTTGAAAGTATATAAAAATAAATTACTGTCAAGTATAGAAAGTAATATCAATGTCCCATGATATATCTATTATAGAGGAAGTAAAATATCATAAGAGGTAAATATCAATGTATGTCTTCCTATACCCTTAGGAATTTAGTCCCACAAAGAAACAGCTCAAACCTTTTTTAATTTTTATGAGGGCTTCTTTAAATATTTAGAGTTGGAAAAGCCACTTCTTTTCTACCTCAGGCTGATAAAAGAGGAACTCTCCTTTAGTCTTTTTAAAACATGAAAGGGGCAAGATCCCTAACGTCAGAAACCTCCTCCCTTTTCTCTAAAAATTGTTCTTTCAAATCTTCAAACAAGAAAATACTTTCCTCTGTAGTTCTTGATTTTCCACCAGATGCAGTGCTTTTAATCCCACTGGGCTGTACAGTGCTTTTAATCCCAGTGGGCTCTGTGTGTGTGTGTGTGCTGGCATGCCTGTGCTTGTGTGTATGTTAGAGCGAAAGGTAATCCTTCCAATTTCAAGCACGACGGAGATTGCAAGGAAGAATATCTTATTTACATGCTTATATACTAAATTAATGATAATAAAATGTTATCAAATATTATATTAAAATAAAACGAGAAAAGACAAATAAACCATAAAAAAGGTTCATAAAATTCTGTCCATTTGTCAACAATTAATGAACCTATACTCCCTTCATTTTCCTGAATGTCTTTAAATACCCTGGGAAAATGTATGATTATAATTATTTCATGTATAATGTCTACCATACACTAAAAGAGCTGATACAACTAAAGAAGGGAGTGGTCAGATCTCATTGTCTTTGCAGTACCAAACCTGTCATTTCCTACCTTAACAGTAGTCTACAGATTCTGAAGCATGTACAAATGCAAAGTGAGTATGCACTGATACAGTAATTGAAGGAGAGAAAAAAATCCCTATTCTGTGCCCTGCCCCATATTGCACATCCTCAAAATTCAAGCTGAGGGGAAGGATGCTAAGGATCTCTGTGCAATCTAACAATAAAGTACAAAAACCAGATGGGGTTGATACTCGAACATTTTGTCTTGGTTTAAAAAGACAGGTATCTCCTAAAGAGGGGCAGGGCCTCTCTTGGAATGGATAATTCAAATCCCCTCCCTCCAAATTATTATAATTTAGAAAATTAAAGGGGCTTTCAGGCAGAGATATGGGGATAGGAATAACAGTTCTTTGCTGATATGTATAACAAGGCAAACAAACAACAACAACTACAGCATTAATATTGAACAGAACCAGGGACCTTGAGGGGGCTTTGTTTCACAAAACCCGGGGCAGTGCAATCTCTTGGGACTCCTAAAAGCACCAAGCTGGAACGGTGGGGTATCCCGGGCTGGTGGATCGGATAAAATCCGGACCTCCGTCGGTGGTCACTGGAAGGGCAGGGATGTCCTGGCAGGACGGGGCAGTGCGGGGCCGCGGTGCAGCAGAAAAAAAAGTCAAAGCAGCGGCGGTGGGACAGGGCTGGGCCAGCTCCAGCAGGGCAGCAGGAGGAGAGCTCAGTATTCCTGGGCACAGGAGCAGAATGATGAAGCAGCTTTCCTCAGGATCCAACACGGTGGTGCCAGGGACTCCTCCCGCAGCAAGCAGCAGCCTGACCATCCTCTCTCCGATGCCGAGAGCAAGAGAGCAAAGCTGCCCCCAGCCCCGTCTTTATCCTGCCCCAAAACTCACGTTATCTTCCCCATCTGAGAGAAACTCCCAGAGACAAAAAGAAATGTAGCCAGGTGCTGCAACTCCTATCCTTTTGTCCTGCTTAAGTATCTATAAGTATCCAGTAGTTAGTTGCCTAGCAGCTCTTGGGAAAAAATTCTATAGGTTAAAAAAAAACCAACCAAACCTAACCCCCAACATATTTGAACCCCATTAGTTCAAGTGATAAAATCTTAGATTTGGTCTTATAACACACTTCGGTTGTAATTAGGTTCTCAGGCCTTGCAATGGTCCTGCAAACTTTCTCCTTCTATGTCCAGAGAAGTGTTTTGTTTACATAATTAAAATGAATTACTTTCATATACTTTTTAAGGATGTTGAAAAATACCTTACATACACTCAAAAGAAACAGTCCTGTGGTTACACAGGGTGATTAAATTCAGTTACATGCACTTACTGAACTTTTCAAAGTTCTCGACACTAAAAGCTACTTATACATAATTTATGTCATACTTGCTTCCTGAACTCTGTTCTTATACTTCATGCCTGCCATTCTCATGAGCATAATAACAATAATCCATCATGTATATATATAGCATTCTGATGCTGTTTCTAGGTTGATAAAGATACAATGAAAAGATAGATGATGGTTGCACCAGAGTCCTGGGGTTATTAGATTCTAGGAGGGAAAACTTTATTCTTTCATATTTATATTAACTCTTGGGCACTGTGTTTTATAAGGCAGAGCTGTACTATAGAGGTAAATGTTAACTGTCTATGTTTCTTTATAGGATGAGGTTAAGCAATGCAAAGTCCAAATAACTTTTATTCTTATTAGGGCAATATTGCAACTGTCATCAATACATTTATTTTTCTTGGAGCCACAGAGGGCTTGTATATTTATGGAGCTGGACTTTATATATATACACTTTATTTTCAGTAGCATCAGGGTAAATAAATAAAAGTTTGTATTTAAATATCACCATCTCCAAGTGGTTTATTGGGACTTAGCTGATCATATGAAGCAAAATCTGTGTTTGTAGTATAGAAAACTTCAAATTCCTTTCTTATCAACATATTGTTGAGGGCCAAGAGGTGATACTTCTCAGTGAGTCTTCCCAAAAACTGGACCTGTACAGCATGCTCTTAAGGAAGCATCTGGATAGTTTAAACTCTAGCTTGTTTAATGTATGCCTATCTTCATCTTTTCACAAACAAAAAGAGAACTTGTGTATTAAAACAATTGAATAGGAAAAGAATTGGTCTGAACAGAAAAATTAAAGAGGAGCTGACTAGCTTTGTGGGACATGAGCACTGATCGTGATGTTTATAGTGTTCAAAAGAAAAAAAAAGGATCATCTGAAAATTACATGCAGTAAAACATGACTGGAAGTAATAATAAAAGGGTATTTATCATATGCATTAAGTTCATTAGGGCTCTAAGTGATTATTTTTGAATATGTTTAGGATGTGTTACTCAGTAGCACTGCTTTCAGAGATTAGCTCTGAGTAAAATTAATTAGCTGTGAATAAATTTCTGTTAATAAATTTTAAAAAAGTTTTGCGAAAGATAGTAGCTTCCTGCAGAGACACTGACAAACTACGGATCAGTTTCCCACTGAGAGGCAACCTAATTAGGCAGGTGGAGAGCTGCACTAATGACTATGCTGCTGTATTGGTTTTGCATGGCTAGGTTTGGTAGTGGGGGGTCTACAGGGCTAGCTGCTGTGACATGCTGCCAGAAGATCCCCCCATACTTGACAGACCTAATGCCAGCCACCTCCAAGATGGACCCACTGCTGAGCAAGGCCTCTGGGATAACATACCAAAATAGAGGGAAAAACTGCAGTGGAACAGCGGTGAGAAGAGAGACATGAGAAAGATGTGAAAGCAAGAACTCTGCAGGCACCCAGGTCAGTAAAGAAGAAGGGGAAGGAGCTGCTTCAGACTCAGGAGCAGAGATTCCCCTGCAACCCCTGGTGAAGACCATGGTGAGGCATTGAGCCCCCTCAGCTCATGGAGGTCCCTAGCAGAGCAGAGATTCACCTACAGCCCACGCATGCCCAAAAGAGGCTGTGACCCTGTGGGAAGGCTACACTGGTCCAGGCTCTTGGCAGGACCTGTGGACTCTCGGAGAAAGGAGCCCACATTGGAGGAGGCTTGCTGACAGGACTTGCAACCCCTTGGGGGATTCATGCCAGAGCAGCTGGTTCCTGAGGTACTGTACTCCATGGAAGGGACGCACACTGGAGCAGTTCATTAACAACTGCAGCCAGTGGGAAGGATTCAAGTGGAAGAAGTTGGTGACAGGCTGTCTTTTCTGTGAAGGACCCCACACGGGAGCAGGGGAAGAGTGTGAGGAATCCTCCCTCTGTTGAGGAAGGAGTGGCAGAGACAGCATGTGTTGAACTGACCACAACCTTCATTCCCTGAAGGCTGCTGGTTGGGGAGGAGGTCAAAAAATCAGGAGTGAAGTGGAGATTAGGAAGAAGGGAGAGGTGAGGGGAAGATGCTTTAAACATTTGGTTTTATTTCTCATTACTCTACTCTGGTTTTGACTGGTAATAAATTAATTTACCTGAGATGAGTCTCTTTCTCCTGTGACAGTAATTAATGAGAGATCTCTCCTTGTCCTTATCTTGACCTACAAGCCTTTTTTTATATTTTCTCTTCCCTGTCCAGTTGAGGAGACCAGTAATAGAGTGGCTTTAGTTGGCACCTGGCATCCAGCCATGGTCAACCCTCCATAGCTCCCTTCAATTTGGGATGTGATTGGGACCCTATGCATGGCACTTCTCTGCTCCAAGGGCTATTGTGATTTTAACCCCTATTGGTGAGTAAACTGGTCTCATGGGCTTTGTCACTCCCCTGCAGTGGAATGGGGAAGAATTGTAAAAGTGAGAAAATTCATGGGCTGAGGCAATAGGTAAAGCAAAAGCTCTGCAGGCAAGGAAAACAATAAAAGGAATTCACTGCTTTCCATGGACAGGCAGGTGTTCAGGCATCTCCAGGAGAACCTGGTCTTATCACACAAAAGGGTGATAACCATCACTCTCAATGTCACCAGCCTGCTTTCTTCTTTCCCTAGTTTTATATGCTGAGCATATGTGCTGAAGAATGGGTAAATTTGGATCCGCTGTCCCAGTTGTGTCCCCTTTAACTTCTTGTGCATTCCCAGCCTTGCTGCTGGTGTGGAATTAGAAGCAGAAAAGGCTCTGTGCAAGCAGCAGTAGTGAAAATATCCCTGTATTATCAACAGTGGTTTTGCACAAAAGCCAAAACATAGCCCCATACAAACTACTATGAAGAAAATTAACTTTATCCCAGCCAAATCTAAGCCGTAGAAAAACCTTTGCATTTTTAGGATAAAATTCCTCCTTCATGTAAGACACTGGTGACAATTCCTATTGTCCTTGACAGGACTCAGTCTGATCTGTTTTGGAGTCTGTTCCTATATATGGGTAAGTATAATGGCACTCTAACAATAAAGAAGAAATTGTGTATGAACAAAATTAGAAAAGCCAAGGAATATATATAGACCACATGAAACTTGGGTAAAAAGAAATATGAGAAAGTTCCTCAAATTCATTTAAATAAAGAAAAGATGAAAGAAATAAAATTTCTATTATTTAAAAGAAATGAGGACCAAATAACAGATGACATAAAGAAGTGCAAAATCTTCACTTTATTTTTTCTTTGTTCTTCACCAAAGAAGTTAATTGTGACCAGAAGCTTAAAATAATTAACATTAGCAACTAAATTCTAGAACTATAAGCCAGAAGTGGTTAACAGACAGAAAAGTTCTTAGATCACCATAACTCAACAACATTTTTCTCTAAAGTATTTATGATCTGAAATCTTCTTTGAACAATTAGCACTCATCTTTGAGAACTTTTAAGAACAGATAAAGACTGAGGGGACATCTAACAGAAAAATACTAGTAAACTAAAAAGAGTATTATGTATCAAGCCTAGTTTATACTTGGAACGCTAAGATAATAAATTATTAATCAGTGATTTTTCTCTTTGAGCACCTAAAAAATCTGAAGTTGATGAAAAGTAACCACGAGAGAGTTACTGAAATCACAACAGATGTGCAAATCACAACAGGCTAATCTGATACCATTCTGTGGCAGTACAATTAAGTGAGTAACAGGGAGTTATTTACATACTTTTTCTTTGCTGACATGTGACAGTTCCATATGACACTGTTGGAAGCATGATAATATGTTCTCATTGGAAATTACAGTAAAATAAGTTGAATTACTCAGCAGAAACACCTTAGCATCTGTTCACTGGCAGTCTGAAAGAAATAACTGGAGTGCAGCATTATGAAATATTTTTATTACAATTGAAGGACCAGTATTTGTGAATAACATTAACCAGGAATGTTATAGAAATTCTGGAACGTAGAATTATATTCAACACAATTTTGATAAACTGGAGAAATGGCACAAAGCAATAAAATAGGGTGTAACAAAGACATGCAAACTGCCTAGGAAGGAAAAGTAAAATGCAGAATGGCTTGCAAGGCAGATATACTGCAGAAAAAGGGCTCAGGATTACAATAGGTTGCAAATGGAACATTAGCCAATATTGCAAAACCAGCAGAAAAAGGATGATTTAAAATATGTAAGTCCTGAGACATATGGAGTAACTATTTCACTCTAGTCAGCATTTGTGAAGCCTTAAGAGGATTACTGAATGTGGTTTTAACTCCTAAGGAAAGGAAGAGATGAGATAGAAGCAACAAAAGGTTGCAAATAGATGTGGAAAATATGACCACTCGCAAAGAACGAATGAAAAATATTAAAAGCCTTTCTTATTTAGTCTTGAAAAGAGAACCTTGCGTGTCATAGGTTAACAGTCTTCCAATATACAAACTGTTGCAAGGAGAACAATCATTTGTTGTCAATGTTGCCACCAAACTGAAAACAAAAATAATTGGTTGTAGTAGAAGGGATTTGTGTTATATATCTGGACCACCTTTTTATTACAGTTAAGAACAGCTTATCTAAATCAGTTGTGGACTGTCTGTCTACCTGCCGAGTCTACCTGGACTTTAATAAAGACTTTGACACTGTTTTCCACAGCATTTTTCTGGAGAAACTGGCTGCTCCATGCTTGGATGGGAGCATTGTTCACTGAGTAAAAATCTGGCTGAATGGCTGGGCCCAAAGAGCGGGGGTGAGTGGAGTTACAACAGATGGTGTTCCTCAGGACTCAGTATGGGGCCACTCCTGCTTAATATCTCTATTGATGCATCGCTATCAATGATCTGAATGAGGGGATCAAATTAACCCTCAGCCAATTTGCAGATGACTCCAGTTTGGGTGGGAGTGTTGATCTGCATGAGAGTAGGAAGGCTCTGCAGAGGGATCTCAGCAGGGGAGGTAAAGCAAGACCAGTTTGATGAGTTTAAGCAGAAGTGCTGGATCCTGCACCTGGGTCAGAACAACTGTAGGCAATGCTACAGCCCTGGGAGAGAGTAGCTGGAAAGCTGTATGGAGGTGCTCGTTGACAGCCGGTTCAACTTGAGCCAGCGTGTGCTTATGTGGCCAAGAAGGCAAGTGGCATCCTGGCTTGTGTCAGAAGTAGTGTGGCCAGCAAGACCAGGGCAGCAATCATCCATCTGTACTTGGCACTGGTGAAGCCACACCTCGAGTGTGTGTCCAGTTCTGGGTCACTCCCTTCAGGAATTGAGTGTGTCCAGAGAAGGGCAGTGGGACTGTGAACAGCCTTCATAACAACTCTTATGAGGATTGGCTGCGGAAGCTGGGATTGTTTAACCTGGGGAATAGGAAGCTCAGGGGAGACCTTTTCACTCTCTACAACTGCCAGAAAGGAGGTTGTGGACAGGTGGGGGTCAGCCTCTTCTCCCAGTTAATGAGTTTCTGGACAAGAGGAAATGGCCTCAAAGTCATGCCAGCGATGGTTTAGATTGGATATTAAGAAAAATTTAATCACAGAAAAGTTTGTCACACACTGGAGCAGGCTACACGGGGAAGAGATTGAGTCACCGTTCCTGGAGCTGTTTAAAAGAACTGTAGATGTGGTTCCTGCAGATGTGGCATAGTAGTGAACTTTGAAATGGTAGGTTAAAGATTGGACTCGATTATCCTAGAAGTCTTTTCCAGCTTAAATTATTTTATAACTATGAAATTATAGTTACTTTCAAAATGTCTTTTAAAAAATTTACAGCCTTGATATTAGAAAATTTAGGAGTTATGCTACTTGGTTATTTTGTATAACAATGTGTATAATAAAAGGATAATATTTTCCATATACTATAGAAAAAAGGTTTCAGTAAAAGAGTTTAGTAAACCTCTTTTTATCATGTGCTGAATGAAAGGCATAATCTTACAGCATAGCAAATATAGAAGTAATCATTACTTCAGCATATCTTCTCTAATATATTTATTTATATTTCAGCATAAAAGGTTTTTTCTGAGTGACCTGGATCTTGAGCCTTCTTGAAAAAATTTCACACTATCTGTACTTATAACTTCTTTTCAGTCTCCAAACATACTAAAGGTCACTGAGACAGGAATTGACTTTTACTAACTTGTGTGCAAATGTGAAAAAAATCTTTGATCAAAACCTTTAGTCACTAAATAATTAAGGATTATCAGAATGGATAAAATCTTGGGAAAACTTATCTGAAGGTCAGTGTAACCCTGATTTGGTTGAAAGTATTCATCAATGCCTTTAAAGGTATTTTTGTTGCACTAATAAAATAAAAAATGATCTAATTGTGGGAAGGTAAAATGAATTGGGTTTTGTTTTGCTGACTTAATCATGAGGTGAAGATGAACTCTTGATGGATGGGGTGGTCCAAGATGAAAAAAAAAGTTCAATTTTGAGCAGTTAAAAATGTATTTCTTACTTTGTATAGAACATAATGACATATAGATCAAATAATTCCTAGTAATGACACTGTGCAATATAATTAATGTGCTAGAGTCTTTACAGTCAGTTGTAGCTGGCTTTGCTTTTCATACCATCCCTGGTATTTGTGGGATATTTACAGTCAGACATAATTTCATTTTTATTCTGACTTCTCTCAATTAGTCCTTGTCAAACTATGCACCTGACATTGACCTGTATTGTGACACCTCCATCAGGATATCTGTTCTGCCTTAATTGTGAATGCCAAGTTCCTTACAGTGAACAGACATCATTCTACACTTTTTAGGGAACTCACAACTTGTTTCTGAGTTAAATCAAAATAAAAAAAAAATCATTAACCTGCTTCACTCTTTGGGGAGTCCCTTAGAAATGCCTGTCATCCTAACAGGTTCTAGCATTAATCAGACCAAGAGAGTGACCCAGAGCGGCCAAGAGCGGCCAAGTAGTACCAATGCAGCCAAATTTTGGATTTGCTTTCTATGAATATTGCTTGAACTCAATCTGGACAGCACAAACCCAATGAGTATAAAATACATTCATCTACAACCCCTCATTTTTCAACAACATATTTCAAAAATATTGAAATAAGGGAAACATGTCGTAATAGGATTCCCCTCTTTTCCCTGTTTTAATAAACATAAAAAAAATAAGGATACATTCAAAATTAATTTAAAATAGGTTTTCCAAATATTAGCTTCAGAATTCACTTCTTAACATCTTAGAAGTCTCTAAGAACATATTCTGAGGGGAATAAATACTGTATTTTACCCCTTTTGTTGGTGGAAATTGTACAGGTGGATTTACCATTCACTGAATGTGACATGTTATGGACTAGGGTCCAAATAATGACATTATTCAGTTGCAATCCACATATGTGATAGGAATATGGAGAGAATATAATATATAGTGAAGTACTATTAATCTGAGTGATTATTCACAAAAGAAATCATATATTTATTAAAATAAAGTTTTCCTTTACAATACAAGTGAGAAACAGGAATTTCAAACCTTCTAACTGTCCTCTTACCTAGGCAATTAAATAAGTCAGAAAGAGATTAGGCTGTACAGCTCTCTGTGAATACAATATTTCCAAATTAAATTAATTGCTCTGTAGAAACATGACAAAAGCAATTAAATGTAAATGCTGATCCTGGCCAGTGTATCTTGCTGTAGCCTTCTCCAAGCCTCTGGCTTATAATACTAAAGGACTGAACAGATTTAAAGTTTGTTAAAATTGCTTTCTCCTTTTTATGAAACAGTGTATAAACAGGTGTAAAAGTCTTTTTTTTGTCACAAGCCTCTTTTTTAAAGAGACCACAATACAATATACTTTTGTAACAATCATTACTAATCAGTATATCTTGAAATTTTAGTGAATATTGTCAAAACCAAGTTAATTCTATATTGTGAATTCAATCAATTGAAATGAAAATAACTTTAAAAATTGATAAAAATTCAACAGGTTGGGTAAAGGGTGCATTCTGTGAAATCTATTTGTAGTCACAGAACCATAGAATCATTTAGGTTAGGAAGACCTCTGGGATCATCAGATATAACCTTTGACTAATCACCACCTTGTCAACTAGACATGGCACTGAGTGCCACATCCAGTCATATCTTCAACACTTTCAGGGATGGTGACTCCTCCAGCTTCCTGATCAGCCCATTTCAATATTTACCAACCCTTTCTGTGATGAAATTCCTCCTGATGTACAGCCTAAACTTCCCCTGGCAGAGCTTGAGGCCATGTCCTCTTGTCCTTTCTCTGGTTGCTTGGGAGAAGAGACCAACCCTCACTTTGCTACAACCTCTTTTCACATAGTTGTAAAGAGCAGTAGGGTTACTCCTTGGTCATTCAGAGCAAAAAAAGGAAGAAAAAGATAATGCCTAACCAATTTCCTCATACTTTAAAAAGTAATTTTACAGTCTTTAAAAGTTTTTACTTGGATAGCACTTTGAACAATAATAGATACTGAAAAATAATAAAATTGAAAATACAAATATTGGAAAGGTTATATGGAGCTTATAATTCATGATCCCAAATTGATTTTAGAACAAAAATCAATTTAAAGACACAGTAGATTCATAAACTTTGGAGTTAATTGTAGCTGGTCTTGGACACCATGGATAATGTATTTTGTTTAGTATCATGTTTCTTTTGAAAAATCTCTTAGAATGGAAATGATACATTAGACTTTCCAGTATGGATTTCTGTTTCATGTACACAGAGACATTTTCCAATGATGTTTTATGGTACATTGAGTACTACAATTATGCAGGGATTTGAAAAGAAATGTGTCACAAAGCAATACAGAAATATACTTTGCAGTGTAGAATATAAAATAAGACATAAATAATAATGAGTATTAAAATAAATGGTTTTTAAGTTCCAAAAAAATATTTTTGTTTATAAGACATGATTTAATTATTAAATAATGAATGATAACTTTCTCCTACGTGATAAACTACCTGATAGAAAAATCAGTGGAAACATGAAAGCACTGACAAACCAGCATTTGTGTTGGTCTCTGGGAGGGAGGGATTGACTCATTTATGCAGATTGTCCACACAGTCTCTGGCTGTTCAGGGAGGCTCAGGAGAAGTAGCTCCAAGGGAGGGCAGTTCCAGAAGGATCTCAAAGATGTTTCTGGCAACCATTCTAGGGCCAGTGGATGTTTCTGTATCCTGGTTCAACCTAAAGTCCAGTCAGTCAGGATACTGCCTGGCACAGTAGAGCATTGTTAGGATACTAATTCAGATGCTTAAGTCAATGCAGATAAAATACCAATGCTGACTGACATAGAGGGAGCCTCAAGGAGGCGCTTGCACTGCTTTGGGACTGGTGCTGCTATCACTTCCATGCTTTGGTGTTTGCTTGCATCATGTGGGACCCTGAGCACAGACTGTTCAAAGGGAACTTCTTTTGAATTTTAAAAATTGGTGGAATAAAAAGAAGGTATTTTATGAGTATTAGCTGAACAAGATACACCATTTTCCCTATATCGTCTCTAGTCTCAGAATTATTTTAATTTTTTAAAAATTTTACTCAGTACCTTTTACTCAGAAAAAAAGTGTTTCAGATACTACTTTGATAAACTGTAATTATAATATAATCAAATGGGATTTTCAAAAACAATCACACTTTCAGCAAGGTCAAAATTGTATTGACTTTGCTTATGGCAAAGCCTGATAATAATTTAATCCTTCACAAAGTGTTTTGAAGCCAAGTTTCTCAGAAATTCAAAACAATAAGGCTTGAAATTTTCTTTTATATATACACTTCTTTTATTGTGATTGCTAATCATTATTTATTGATATCTATATAGTGCTAATGCTGTCTTTGAGATGTCTCATTTAGTTTCAAGCAAACTACTGCAATCTGGTTTTTTAGCATCCCATGCTGAAAATATGCAACGAGAACAGCATGTGTTATTTTGTGTTAAATTAGATTTCAGGCAATAGGTATTTTTAATCACCAAGTTTACATGTTACAAAATAGCAAAAAATAATTCCTTTCCTGATTATTTGAGACATTGGAGTGCTGCTGCAAGTATTGTGTCCCTGTAGTAAAAAACACATAAAAATGCTACCTTTAAAATGCCATTGTGATTTTTTTGAAGCACTTATATGTTGAAAGACTACCAAATGTTGAAGTCTGCACTTCTTGTATTAGAGCTAGCTTTGTCACATCACCACAGCTTGGAATGTATTTAGCACTAAGGGAGGCTGACACAGGGCTCTTCTTCAGGGATTTTCGAGGCTCCATTTCATCCTGTATGAGTTATAATTACACTTCTTGAGAGTAGGAAGGTGCTTTGTCAAAATCTTCAGAATGTGTAAGATATCGTTTCAAGACCTATTTATAGCTCTGAAAAAACAGACAAACAGAGAAATTGAAAATATAGTCAGGTTCTGTTTGCTGTACACTTCTCTGAGATAACTCTTTTTATCATAGTATCTATAGTTTCACAGGATTTCTATTGTCTCTGCTTCTGTGTAGAGAAGTTTTCATGATGTTCTATGAATCACAATGCTTTGCAGGCCAAATAAAATTTGTACTAAATATATTTTAAAATTAGATACCCCAAAATTTGTATTAAGGCCCTCCTTCATGCCCTGGTAATTGCTAGAACATGGAAAAAATAAAAGGATACCATGCAGCCTTATGGCAGTCAGTGAGCATTCATAGTTGAATTACCTCTAAATTCAAGCTTTTGCACGTATCTGGCAGAATAAGACAAGGAAGGTTGTAGCTTGATAAACACTCCTTTCAGCACCTGTGCTGTCTCAGGCAGTCCCTACATTTCTGATGTTCCTTATCCTCACTTCCTTTTGTTAAAAGTAACTTATTTTTACTCTGGATCAATTTCTCAATCTCACAGTCCACACCTGCAAACAGTTGTGCTAGCTTAACTGAGAAAATGGCATAAGGCATAATCTCACTGATAGCTGAGAACTCCTTAAGACAAACTAATTCTGAAAAAAATGTTCTTCAAAATACAGCTAAAGACATACATGAAATAAATGTATCCTTTTTCTGTTCTGTATACATGGGAAGAAGTCAAAAGGAAAATCTGTTTTGAACCACTATTCAATGATTCTTCTATTGTGCATCACTAACTTTTTTGCAGTCCTAATACATACAGTACACATTTTTTTTAAAAAAATCATAAATATATTAATCATATTTTATTTGACTCCTATTTTAACTCCTATTTTAACCCCACTACTTGTCCTATCCAGGAAAACCATGCTTTCTTAAAGTGCTCTTTTTATATTTAAATAAATAGGTAGAAACTAGCTTAATTCAATTTTCAATTTTTTTTGTGTATGTGTGTCTTTTGAGTACTTATTTTCTTCTTTTTAAATTCCTATGGCATGATTGAACATGATCCTTAATAACCTCAATAAATCTTTAATCGATTTTCTTACATTTAAAAGAACTTCATTAGTAACTTATCAGTTACAGAACATACACAGAAATTGGATAATAGATTCACCAGAAGCCTCTGTTCTTGCGAGAAAAATGTGATCTGGAAATTTCTCTTACTAATGGCTAAACCCAACAGATTCCAGAAGTTAATTCTTGACTACATTTTGGGTTACACTGCATTATTTCATTTCTGTCAAGATATGCTAGGTTAGTGCAGCATAGTATATGGGCAAAATATAAAATCTTTATAATATATGGTCTTCAGGCCCTGAGGCAGTTAGATAATGAAACCTCCTGCAGACTGCCATGTGTCAGATGAAGCATGTGTTTGGGAAAAGCCAACACAGATGCACCAAGGGTGAATTACACTTGACAAACCTCATTGCTTTCTATGACAAAGTCACTTTCTTGGCTGATGCAGAACAAGCACTGGACACTGCCTACATGGATTTCTTTAAGACCTTCAATGTGGTTTCTCACTGCCTTTTCCAAAAGAAACTGATGCACTGTGGCCTAATGGTCGTGATGTGGGCAGGGAACTCACCAGACACACCCACAGGTTGCTAGAAAGCATCTTTTCAAACTGTCAACCTGTCACAAATGCTATCCCCCAGGGATCAATATTGACCCCTGAAGTGTTTAATCTGTTCATTTTGGATGGGATCAGGTGTACCTTGATGAAATTTGACAACAAATTGAATGGGGAAGAGGACACTTCAGAAGTGAGGATCACCCCGTAGGAAGATCTGGATAGGTTGGAAGAGCGGGCCTTATGAAGTACAGGGACAAATGTAAGGTCTTTTACATAGGATAATGTAATCCAGGAGTGAAGCACAGGTAGATCACTACCTGGCTGGAGAGAAGTTTTGTAGAAAGGCACGTGAAGGACCTGGTGGACAACTAGCTTAATGTGTGTGAACCATGTCCTGCTGCAGCAAAGAAAGGCAACAGGACGCTGGGTTGCATCAATGTGGGCATCACCAACAGAGATAAAGAAGTCATCATCCCTCTCATCACTTGTCAGGTCACAGCTGGAGTGCTGTGTTCAATTTTGGTCCCCACTGTACAATAAAGGATGTGGACAGACTGGAGAGGGTCCAGAGAAGGGCCACAGAGATGTTCAAAGAACTGGGAAGCCTAACATGTGAAGAAAGGCTGAGAGAGATGGGTTTGTTCAGTCTTGAGAAATGGAGGCTCAGGGGAGACCTTGTTCCAGTACTTAAAGGGTGGCTAGAGAGAAAATGGAGACTGCTTTTTACAGAGTCACATGGAAAAGATGAGAAGCAATGGATAGGAGTTGTGCCTAGGGAAATTCTAACAGAACACAAGAGAAAAATATTACATAATAGGAACAATCAGCCACTGCAATAATCATCCCAGGGAAAAGGTAGATTTCCCAACATTGGACTAGGATTTTGTGGGACATGAGGCTGGACCCTCTTGTCTAGACCATTGCTTTTGCCAAGAGAGGTTGAAGCAGATGAACCTAGAGGTTCCTTCCAACGTGGGTTCCATGATTCTATGGTCCTATTAAAAAAAGATGGATGCAGTTATTTTTTTTAAGTCTAATCCAACTACTATTAAAATCTTAATTTTAAGATCTTATCCTTTCCAAAGAAAAACAGATAAAAGTGTTATTGATTCTCTTAATTAAAATTTAGTCACTGAATGCTTTACAAGGGAAACAACAAATATAATTTTGCACAAAGGAGTATACAGATTGTGAGGGTACTATCTCAAGTGACTTTTTTTTAAATCTTAATAACAGAAGCAATTTATTTATTTTTGTTTAAGAGGTTCTTCAGCATTTCCAGTCAATGTCGGACACATTACTTTTTCAGTTATTTTTTCCTCCAGTAGGCTCCTTCTCCATCTGCATGGCATCTTGATTTTTTGAAAATTTGATCAGACAAAACCTAGATCTACTTTTATATATAGTACTGCCCTATTGATTTGTCATTCTTTCACAAGTTGGGGTTTTGTTTGCTTGTTTCTTTTTTAATATAAAATTCATTTTATATCAAAATATCAGAAAATGAACACATTTAATTTTGAGCTTCAACATACACGTAGCTTAAGAAATATAATCACGGAGTCCCATTGAAAGAAAAATCAATATCAGTAAAACCAAGGCCACAGGATGAATTCTAAAATAACATTGGTTTTCACCAGTATTTGCTATTTACCTACTTCCTTTTCTTTTCTAACTTGGAGAAATTTGCTGACAACCATTTTTAATTTCAGTAAATATAAATTTTCATTGTTAAATGAGCAGAATTAAGGCAAATTCCATTGTTAAAGGACATTTATTTTCCTCTGTATTGTTTTAATTACCACTTCAAGAGACTATGTACATCCATCTCAAGTACTTAAAAAACAGGCTTCATGGTGACTCTGGAATAAAACTGCTCATATATTTATTCCAATGTCAGCATTGAAAGTCATTATTCCACTGCTGAGTTTGTTACCTATTTTCCTTCCAGGAAACTATTTGATTTTAAATATTATTTTTAATTGTCAGTATCATACGTGGTCGTATTTGGTCTAGCTGAGATTAAGTTAATTTTTCCCATGGCAGTCCTCCCAGTGCTGTGCAGTGCATTGGTAGCTGGAAAGGTGTTGGTAACACAGCAGTGTTTTGGGTACTGCTGGGCAGGGCTGGCACAGCAGCAGCGCTGTCTCTCAACATTTCCCTCCCTCTCACAGGGCTGGGAGTGGGCAAGGTCCTGGGAGGGGACACAACCAGGCCAGCTGACCCAAACTGACCAAAGGGATATTCCACACCATGTGACACCAGCTCAGATATAAATCTAAGGAGGAGGAAAGGGGGGCATTTCTTATTCACAGTGTTTGCCTTCTAGGCAACTGTTCCATATGCTGAAGCCTGCTTCCCAGGAAGTGACAGAACATTGCTTGCAGATGGGAAAGAGAATAAACTTTTTATTTCTCTTTGCTTATGCATGCACAACCTTTCACCTTTGCTTTAGCAAACTGCTTTATTTCAACCTATGAATGGTTTTCCATTTGATTTTCTCTCTCTGTCCAGATAAGAAGTGGTGAGTAACAAAGCACCTCGGTAGGCAGCTGGCATCCAGCCAAGATCAACCCATCACAATGCTATTCCTTTTAGCACCTTGTCAAGATATATTTATCCCCTCAGCTCTAATCTTAGCCATTTTTATTTTCATCCTGTCTGACTTAATTTTTTTCTGTGTATGACAAGCATTTGTTCCTGTCTTAGGTACAAAATATGTATTTTTAAGTACCAAATTAAGAAATACTTAGCTAACATTCTGTGTGGAGGATCCACTGTACTATTAATTCATAGCTCATAATTTGAAAAAAAGTTACTTTAAAGCAGCAAGGAAGTGTATAGAGGGTAAGAATAATGAGTCTGGGTTTGGAGTTTAAACTGAGGTTTCTCCAGTGGATAGCTGGGATCATTTAGGAGAGTGAATCACAAATATGGTAACGTACTTGAGTTGCTGCAGAAAGTCTTAAACCCATTGTGAGGCCTGCCTTGGTCTGTCTGCTTTATGCATAAACAGGTCAGTCAACAAAAAATGTTGAAATATCTTCACTTCAGAGTTTGGTATGTTAAGGAGAAACAGCCCCAGTGAAAATTTCCCTCCTTCTTAGAGTGTGTAGTTTGCTCTCATTGCAAAGGATGGAAACCTCCAAATTAGGGACAGAGTATACAGCTGAGGATAATGTTTTCTCTAGCTATTTATGAATCTGTTCATTCATATATACAAGGGCTAGTATAATTCACTGTTCAATTGTTTTTAAAGGTCTCTTGCTACATTCTTCTCTGCAATGACTTTTAATTTGCTGTGGGTTTTGCTGGACTCCATCCCTTCCAAGAGCAGTTTTTCAAACTGTATATAAAACAGACGTTAAAAGTATATTAGTGATCTAGTTATATTTTTGTCAAAAGTAATAACCACTCCATGTTACTTGTTTTTGTTTTCTAGTTAGTCAAATATTTTACTAGCTGTAGGCTATAATAGCTGTCATTTATTGTAAGAAATGGGGTGGAGCAGAGTTCTCCCAGTCACAGCTGATGACACATAATTATACACCAGAAAATAGAACTCCCTGGGGAAAAAAAAATAATTCAGATCATGCTCAAGTGAAATTGTTTAGGGCTATTTTGGATGGCATGGGTATTTATGAGCTCTATTAATAAAAAATGAACTAATGTTGTAGTTCTACAATTTGAAGACAACCTCATCTGACCGTTGAGAAAATGCTGGCTTTCTGGCAATAATGAAAGTGCATAAATATTCACATCTTAAGAAAATAAAACCTCGTATAATGGTTAAAAGTACATAAAATGTAATGAAAACATGAAATGTATTGGGCACTGAAATTTGTGATAGCTAGGTTTCTTCATTTATAGTTTAAAACCACATTAAATATTCTTTCAGCAGCAAAAGCTATTAACCCTTCAACCAGTTACTTTGCCAAGAGTATTAATTACTTGTTGAATTGCAGTGCTGTAGAAATATGCAGGTGCACAGAAATTTTGTAAACCTTTGCAGATAACTTTTCGATATACTTTTTATACCTGTCCAGAAGATAAATGAATGCTGCCTTATTCTGGGTAAGTTTAAAAAAAAAAGAATTAAGTCCCATTTAAAAGAGCCAGTAAATGCCTTCTAAGCACTTTTCTGTATGAAAATGTTTGTAGTTACAAAGCTAGTTAACATTCTTTAGGAGGTTATTCTTGCTTTGAAACACAGTTAATTCCACAAAAATTGTACCTTACCTAACAGGAAAGTAATTCCTTCATACTATTTTTTGTGATCATCATTAAAATAACAATGGAGCAGAACAAAATATGAAACTAAGATTTGCCTACATTTATTAAAATCTGAGGACATGCATTTTCCCATGGTAAAGTTGGGGATCAACACTTGTAGCATAATGCATAATTAGGAAAACAAGATGCACCCTCTGATTTGGAAGTCAAGATAGTTCTATTCCTTCCACTTGGTTTTACAGCAGACAAAGTTCATTCTTGCTGAGGGATTTCTATGCCATCCTGTGATGTAGGTACATTCTGGGAGTCCTAAACATCCTGGGAACTGGATCAAGAGTGGAGAGAAGACAGAAAATGTTAGAAAACTTTTGCAACTTTGCAAGTCACATATTCCCTGGTGAGTCGAGCAATACTATGCAAGGTTTTTTACTGCTTTTTCCTGTATTTAAGATGTCAGTTGTATTAAACATGGAAAGAATATTTTCATTCTGAATTTGATCATCATAACATGGAATGGTAAAAGATTAATAAAACAAATAGATAAGAAAAATTAGTTGCTCTTTTCTCCTGTCCATTAATTTAGTAATTCTTTTCAGTCACCTAAATATGCATCTATATCATCACACAATTTCACATGAATATTTACATATTTATATATCATGTATATATTTATTTATATATACCGAAGTGTTAAATAATCAAAGGATCCCCTAGCAGGACAGGACAGACATAAATGAATGAGGATATGAACAATTTTGTAACTGTGATTCCGAAATATAAAGCACTACCAAGGTTACTGCTACAATTCAAAGTCTAAAGCAGCAGCTACAAAGCAGATTGGCTTTTCTCACAGATTGATACAACTCTACAGATCAAGCCACTTCATGAACTACACTTGTACCAAAAGATACAGCTTGGAGAATGATAGCCTCATAGAATTAGAATATTAGGAGAACCGAACACAAAAATTTCACAGGATCTAGGAAAGTATATTTATTGCAAATTACCACAATGCATATGAAATGTTAAAAAACTGTGCCGTAGGCCTGCTCTGGGATTTTGCTGGTTATACCTAAGCTAACAGAATTAGGTTTTGATAATTCAGGCACAGTGTAAAAAATGACACCTGGGAGCAAATTATAAGGTCCTTCAAGAAGGGGGCCATTATTTATTTTCCAACACATAACAAACAATAGTCTCTTTTAGTATTGTCTTGATACTGAATAGCTCTCTGATCTTGTTCTGTGTCGTGTTCTTTAAACCTCTCTTGTGTTATATGCATTGACATATATATACATCCACATATAGACACATACAAAGACTATTTCAAAATTTTAGTTTAGTAAAAATTCCTAATGTTAAGTGGTTCTAATTAGTCTATAACTCTTGCTGCCCAAGTACTCTTATATAGCTGCTGTAATAGAACTGTATGATCCCTAAAATTCTAGACATCCATCTCATTTCTAACAAGGCATTAATAGGGTCAAAGATTCACCCTCATTCTCTGAGCAACATTAAACATGAATAATTGGAGATACTTCTGCTATTTTTAAACAGCTAAGGGAATCTCTATACCAATAATTTATTTAAACCATTAGCAGTAAGATGGCAATATTGAATCCATTAATAATTTCCATTTTATGAATTTCTGTTTTACTTTTCTGAATCAGATGTATAAACCTATCGTAATTATAACAATTTCTAGAAACCTGAGGGACTTTTCTACTCTCTGTTAATTATGATAAAGCATGGGTTCCATTGAAGTTGACCAGTACATGTTGGAGAGGGCAAGGCATAATTTTCTTTGAGATATTCTTAATAGGAAGAACAAGAAAACCATAAAATCTGTAGGTAAGTGTTGGTAACACCAAGTTCTACTACATGCACCATTCTTCATTGAAAAAGTGTTGAGGCCATTCTCAGGGGTAAATGCAGATGTCCTTGTCTGTGAAGAACTGAGTCTTATACCACTGAATCTGATGATCCAAATATTCTCAATCTAGTGACCTCTGTCCTACATCTCCCTGAGGTCAAAAGAATTTCCTTCACTTGAGCAGGATGTTTTTTCCTGGGGCAGGATACTCTTGCACACAAAAAGGAATTATAGTCTACCCAAGTTTTCTATCATCTTTATTAATACATAGTGAAACATTTTCCTGATTTTAAAATATTACATACTATACAAAACTATACATATATAATATTACTTTAGTGTGTTTGCCCCTCCATATCTTATCACCAAATACTTTCATTTTGTTTCAAATCACTGCTTACTATAGCAAATAATGTACTAGAGATTAAATATAGGCAGTATAACTGTCATCTAGACAGATAATATCTACATGTAATATGAGACCAATGTCTTAGATTTCTGCTTTTAAACATATATTTTTCTGAGACATTTGAAATCTTTCCTGTTTTCAAGACATCCCTTACCTCTTTAAAATGTTTCTGTTCTTTAAACACTTATTGTTTAAAAGTATGATAAGGAGTCATAATTTGAAGTCAGGTTCTGAATATAAAGCAGTTTTTTTCAGTATTAGGAAAGTCAAGCATTTGGAGCAACTGGACAGGTTCTGAAATTCCCATCTTTGAGTGTTTTCCAGATCCATCTGGATAGCCTGGTATGATCCCTGGTTTGAGCAGGAGGCTGGATTAGAAAACTCATCAAGTTCCTCCCAGACTTAATTGTCCTATTAACCTATGCTGCTAATTCAAGCAATTATTGAATGTTAGGTGTATTAAACTTTTCACTTATTGACTCTTACTTAATCCTAAGCTCTACCAACAGTTTTGTTCATACATATAAAAACAGGACTGGTAATCTATCAGTGGCAGGTACTGTGGAACTTGGCACCAGTGAACAATCTTAGAGAACAGAAAGTATGTTCCTCCTTTCTTAGTGCCTAGACATTATGCATCCTAGGTACTGCAAATGAAACCTTGTGTTTTCTGTCATGCTTCATCTCACCATATCCAGGTGGTTATAGACAGCTACAGATTTAATCTTTTTTTGGTCTGCTTTTGTTTATACTTTAAAAGAGACTTCACCATGACACTTTTACTTCACAACCTAAACATAAAATGGGGATTGACAATCACACATAACTTTGTTTGCAGAACACTGGGGTCTTTTGTTCAGTATGTTTTATATGAAATGGAAAGTAACTTGGGAAAAAATAATATCTCTGGCTTTCCACAATTTTCCCACCTTTATCCTTAGGCTCTATGACAAAATAGTTGTGGAAACTCAAGATCAGATTTAAGTTGAAACTTAAGATTGAATGTTTTCTTCTCATGCTGCCTGTTTCACTACTAACTTCACATTTTTATTTCCATTCTACTCTCCTATTTACCCTTTCTGGTCTGTACTGGACTGTATTTCACTTGAACTGGTCAGTTCCTTTCTGTCACATCTCCAGAACAATTGCATCAACAATCTATAATTGCTATTTAGCAATGTCCTAGAGCTTCAAATTAAAAGGAAGTCCACCTTTATACTAGAATAGATAATGTTCTACATAAGCAAATATATCTGTGTTAATCATATGTTAATCATCTTTATGTTGTATATTAGCATTGGGTTTGAAAATTTTTAGCAGAGCAGATTTTCATACAGAAGACTGAGGAACTATCTTTTAAACAGAGGCCTCTCCCAACCAATTTCTAAGTAACTGTTCCAAAGTGTGATGTTTTGTGATATTTTGTGATTTTTTAAAAAAGTCTGGCAATTATTTAAAATTGACAAAAAATATATTATCTTCTGCTTTAATTCTCAGAAATAAATGGGCTGTTTTATATGACGTTAAAGATGAAACAAAAATGGAAAACCACAAAGAAAATCAATCTGAAGCAATCAATTGCAATGGAAAAACATATACCCAAATAGATGAAGTTTATTGATGTTTGGAACAAATGAAAGTAGAACCTTATAATGAAAAGAATCAGACTACCTTAAAAATAATTGATATTACCATCGTCTAGTAAAATACCTGTTCAGATATATTTGGAGAAATTAATGCTTGCCATTACTAAAGGCCAGCGTGGTTCAGAAACTAAGCCAAATTAGACACCCATTCCCTTTGCCTTTTAATATTATTGTATTGCAGTTGTACATTTATTTATATCCTGGTATTGAAATCCTAGCAATGTCCTACAGTAACCATCTCTGGAGTATTCTGTGCACACACACTATAGTCATTTTTCTTTCAGTGACTTTCAGTCAATGCCAGCTACAGATCATTAAGTGTTGAGCGTAGCATGCCATAAGAACAGATCCACTATCTAGATCTAGTTCTGGATGAGAGCTGTTTGTATTCATAGATGAAATACTGTGGGATTTGAGATGATGGGTAACAAGCAAAGTAGTTTCAGCTTCACTGTATGCAAGAAAAATTCAAGAACATATGTAAAACCTGGCCCCTTTTCTAGATGTCAATTTGTAATTTCTGAGTGAAGAACTTCTGTTTCTGTGCCCAATGAGTTCATTGTGATCAAAATGTATGTCACCCAACACATATGGAAATCCAAAAGTTATGATCTGTCCACAGCTGAAAACTTTGTATATTTCTATGGAACCATTGCAGTTGAACTGAAGCCATTTTCATGACTTATTGGAAAATAAATATGACTCACACTCCCATTCAGTGCACTCCTGCATCTAATTGAAAAGATTATCAGGTTGTAACCCAGGAGGAATATTTGTCCATGCACAAACTTCAAGCTCTGTGGTCATGGGCATGAATCTTGTGCACTCAGGAAACTTGTACCATCTACAGTTTATTCATGTCCTAGTGGGGGTCTTATACAAATTCAATAACTGAATATGACTTAGCTTGACATAAACAATTTGAATTATAATTTCTATTGTCCTTGCTTTTTCCCTTCCTCCGTAGTTTGACATCTCTCTAAAACAACAAGAGAAACGGAGTTCTGCCTGAACACTAGGAACTATGTCTCACTGATCCTAAACATTCAGATGTTTCTAAATAAATGGTGTCCAACAGTTTTCATTTGTTACTATCTCTTTCCCATAGGTTAGCTTCCTTTATAGGGAATGCCAGCTTCTTCATTCCTTGATTATCCCTGTCCCTGTGACCTACTACAGCAGAGAGAAAGCCCTTGCCTGAACAAAGTAATTAGAAGGGAACTCCTGTCTTTGCACTCTGCAGCCCAACACCAGCGTATACGTGCCTGTGGGAAGATGGTTGGGTATCTACAACTGCGTGGATATCAGCTGAGGGAGCATTTAAACCTTTGCAGTATTAATTTGAATGAAGCCAGACCCTAGGCTTCTATATTTTCAGTTTCCCTATTGCTCTCCAACCCCTGGCAGAGAGGCAGATTTTTTAGCATAATTCTTGGTCTATTTTCCAGTTTGTAGATAGCAGTGTGTAATTTCTCAGTTGTGGTGGTGTATATATGCAAGTGAAATGACTCTATAAAGACATAGGAGAAAAAAGATCTTTGTAATGATAAAGCTCTGTATCATTCCTCTCTTGCCCAATAAAACCAAAATTAATTTTTCAAGGGATTTGAGGAACGGTACACATTCTCTTCTTCAAATATTAACTGTAAAATTCAGACTAACAGAAATCAAAAATACTTTCAAACTATTCCAGCTCACTGAAACAGAATAAGAGCTGAGTAAATTCTACCACTCTCCCAATAGCTTCTTCAGCTGCAACTTAAAATGTCCTGATTAGATAGTGGCTCAGACCAGCTCCCTAGAAGGAAATAATCTTTCCGTCTTTTTTCTGAGCTTTCAGCTTCTGTTGCATACGCATGAACTCCAACTACTGTTCTCCATAAAAACAGTCCCTTTAGAATGCAAATGCCTCCCAAAATAATTCTGCCACACTTAATCTGGCTCCTCTGAGCCCCACCCTGTAAAAAAAAATTGTAATTTATATGAAATAGATATGAAAAATACATTGAAAAAACCCCAAACTAAATAGCTCTAATTTTTGAATGCTATTAACTTATTAACTTCCACAATCAGCTCTATAAAGTGTCTGCAAAAAATGTGTTACACAACTTGCCAATTCAATTTCAGTCATCCTTTGTGTTCAGTCCTAACCTAAACTAATTAGAGTAAATGATGATGCTGGAATCTCTGGATATCATCTGCTCAAATCCCAAAATGTAACTCAGGTGGTTTAGGACCTTGACCAGTCAGACCATACCCAGGAAATTCTCTGTAGTCTGGTATGACTGTGATATTACAAACCTGTTGTTCTTTCTGGACACTTAAGCAGCTTTCATTTAAAAATTAACTCAATTAGGTAATTAATGAAACAAATTAATTTTAATTCTGTAGATTTTTAACTATATAATTAATTGCTAAGGATGACTAATACCCATATTTACTCTCAGTTTCTGAAGCCTTCTATATATGACATTATTAACATTCTGATAAAATTGCTAAGACATATATTATCATAGAACACTGGAAGCTGCAGCATATTTCTGAGTTTTTAGTTAAAACTCAGAATTACAAAGTCAGGGCAAACTTAAGGTTTTCCAGATGCAGTTCATTGTTCTTATTTAAACAAAATATAAAGCTTGCAAAATTTCTTTTGCTTTAAACAGTAAAAATTTAAGGACCAAACTTTTATGATTGCTAACAAAGACTATGGAGCAGTGGCAATTTACATTAGTGAGCCTTTGGCTTCTGAGAGTGAAAAGAGTCAAACAAGTGACTGTAATGGTATTAAATTTTGCCTAAAGTCCACAAAGGGAGTTTGATGTCAGTGTCTTAAACAGCATAAATGAATGAACTTATAGCAAAAATGCAGCTGAGAATCAAGGCCACCTCCTCTATCCAATGCAGCCTGGAAAGAATCATCTTCCTAGTCACCAGTTCTGGAAACTTCCCTCATGAATTCCAAGCAGGGAAACAAAACATATTGAGAAACTTTCCAACTGATGTCACAAATTTTATAATCAGGGAGAAAATAACCAGTGTCTAATAGAAACATGAAGTTAGGCGAGGCAGTGGGAACATTGAGTAGTATGTGTGAAAACCCCAGATGTATTTGAAACTTCATAGTATGTTAAGGAAAAATGATTTCTGGAGGTTACTTGTCTGGCTAATTGCTGTAATTTGTGTGACTTTCATCTTCTGGTTAAATGTGACTCTCAACTATTTTTGGGAGGTTAGATAGGTGATACAGCCAACATACTTTTCATCTCAATTTAGTTAGATTTTTAGAATCTTATCTTTCAAATTGTCAGGAAATGTGTCAAATTGTTAAAGGAATATTTCTACCCTCTAGCTTTAAATCAAGGCACACTTCTTTCTGCTGACTTGCAGTACTTAAACTCATTCATTCCTACTTACAGACAATCGACATTAATACTAATAATTTAAAACTGTCACTCAGCAAGTCCCAAGCATCTTCCCTTTTCAAAGAATTGCAGAATTGTGGAAGGACAGAGGCATAAGGGGACCTGCATCATCTACCTTAACCCCTCTGCATAAAAGTGTGCTGGAGTTGATTGATTAGGGCCATATTCTTCCTAGGTTTTTAATATCTCCATGGATGGAGACCCCAAAACCTCTCTTGGCAACCAAGTACTGTCCAAGTACTTAATCTGTCTCAGAATTATTTTTTATTTTTTAATGTTTAAACAGAATTCCTGGGTTTCAGTTGATACCTATTGCCTCTCATTCCTTCACTGAGCACCACTGAGAAGAGTCTGCTTCTTTGCCCTCTCTCAGCAGGTATTTATACACACTTACAAGACCCCTTCTAAAGTCTTCTCTAGTCTGGAGTCCCAGCTTTTTCAGCTTCTCCTTATGTGACACATTCTCTTACCCCTTAAACATCTTTCTGGTTCTACACTGGATTCACTGCTTTGAGTCCAAGTCCTCCTTGCAGACCTGGATGCAGCACTCCAGATGGGGGCTTGCCAGGGGAGAATAGAGGGATAAAATCACCTATTTCAATCTGCTATCTTTCCAGTTGCTAACTCTTAGAACTCTTACACATATATATACTCCTTATAAATCAGTTCCTTTCTTCCAGGTTCATTGCTGTCTACTGAGTATGTTAAAATTGGATGTTTTGCACATTTTCTCATTAGTACTACTGAATAGGTAAAGGGGTGAAATTAACAAGAGCCCTTGGGATTCTGAGAACTAAAATAGCCTCTTAAAGTCCAGTGCCCTGTAACAGTATAGTCAATGCTGACAAAAGAAATGAGATAAATTTTTACTTAGTAAATGAAACAAAAACTGCAGTCCTTCTAATCTGCAAAGCCTATGTAGTCTAAAGCTGACTTTCCTCACAACTTTTCTAAATTGACAAGAAAATTCCCTGGTTTTGCTTGCAGTGAAACATTATTTTTCACACTGCTAAGCTGTAGCCAACATACTATCAAAGCTTCAAGAGGAAGTCAGTGTGCCAAGGTCTTTCTTCTCAGTTTAATATCCCTGACAGTAGAGTGAATATCGATGACAGCACTAAATGTCTTCTGGCAGGGCTTTGCTAAATCTGAAAGTAAAAATTGAAAAAATATATAACCACTCAGTAAAAGCATGCATGAATCTTTAAAGTCAGTATCTCCTTATGTGCAAATTGAAACATGAAATAATTAAAAACTCAGTACTTTTTTAAAATTTAACTCTTTCTGGAATGACTAGTGATGAAGCAACTGTGAATAAAATATACAGTGGTGAAAAGGGGCAAAGGAGAAAGTGATATACCAATTTTATCACAGTTCTGAATTTTTAGTAGATACTTTTTATAGTATTTAAGGCATACTGAATAGAATGACAGTAAGAAAGTGGCAGGTATTGCTCTAATAACTCCCTTAACAGCTTTCTGAGGAGCACATTGAAAAACACATTAAATTTTGAACAAGATGGTTAAAACTCCTCCTGCTTTAAAATGTGTGAGTTTTTTATATATGGGTTTTAATAAACAAAACAGAATACTAAATATGAGCAAGTCATATCCCCTGGCTGCTGTATCTTGTGTAGAGGTAATTATTTTTCCAGTACTGGCAATCTGGACAGGATTATAAAGATAGGCAATATGACTGCTAGTACCCTGGTGGGCCATAATGCAGTGCATAGAAAAAACCCACATGCTCTATCTATGACCATCCATTTGATTTTTTGTCTCTTTTTATTCCTCTGACCCTCTGAGTAACTTCAGGAATAAATTGTGGCCCAGACCTGAGAAATCTATATGTTTTGCTTTTGTATCAAAGCTCAGTGGATGGTTGCCTTTGTACTGTTGGAAGCCACTTGAACAATAATAAAAAAGCAGTATGGGGAGATGCTCCTGCATGCATTCATTTTTGAAGCAGAAAATATAGTGAGTCTTTAGCACAAATGCTGTCACGTATTTAAATTACCCATCTCAAATATTTATTCAAAGCTCATTTTCACAGAGCAGGTGAGGCTATACTTACTAGACACTGGGCAAAGCCAAAATAACGAGAACAGTTTTACAGGCAAAGAGAAAGATCTTTTCAGTCTCAAAGTTGCTATTGTTGATTGGGGCTGTTGTGGTGATACAGATTTATGGTCAAGGCAAAGGTTATTTACAGCCCTATTGTAAAATAACATTGCAGTTTTCCCATGATTTACTGTGTAGTTTATGCAAGATATCAGGTGGTATTTTAAAGTAGCTGGGGAAATAATGTTACTGCTCACTGCAGCCGTCTGACAGTGACAAAGATTTATGATGTCACCTGAAGATGAGAGGTTATGGAGTAAAAATAAGGCCTTTGGTCTTATATCTGCTCCTGGCATCCCACTACCACTTTACATGTTTTGACACCTTGCATTAAAGTACAAAATAAAATAGCCTAGCATGGCACGGACACTATTTTGCCATAAGACCAGTTACATTTTACCCATGGGAAATTTTTTATTGGAAACTCATTGGCATGATCTTTCATGATTTCTTAGAGGATTAATGACTATTAGCATATCCATTTTTAAATGCCTAACCTAGCACCCCTTTCAGAAAGAAAACGTTTTACAAAATAAGGAACATTTTAGGTGTCATTGTTTACCAGCTGGTAGAGCTATGAATCTTTCTTATTAATAAAAATTTTCAAAGGCTATTTAAAATGTTACCTAGAAATAAAAAGGGAGTCAATAAGGAACTAGGTATAAATTATATTAGAAGGATCTCTGTCAAATGATGAAGTAGCTGCAGGTAAAAGTGAAATTCTTCTGTATTTACAGGAATTCAAGCTGATGGAGCCCAGAAAGACTGAATACTTAAATTTTCAGGAATTTCAGAAGTAGTCCACAGAAATAAATATTAATAAAATAATACTTATAAAATAATATCAATCTAGTATTTTTGACTAGGAGGGCAATCTTTTTCTAAAAATATGAAAGTGAAGTTAATAGTGTTTAGGTCATGTTTTTCATCTGACTATCTAGAGCAGACTCACAAATGGAGCTATTTCTTCATCTAAACTTCAGATGCAAACCATGTCTTCACGTACTACACCTTGTATATGTGTATGTATGTATGTATGTATATGTATATGTACACCTTTGGATCACTCACAATAAGTAAGTCAACTGCAGTTGGTGCCGATCTCAGAAGACAAATTAAGGCTCAGTTCTTCTGAAAATCAAAACATTAAGTACGAAACTTTGACCTACTCTGATTTCTTCTTTCTTCTAGTAATTTTTCTTGACTGTCTTACACAGTAAGGAAAACATTACAAGTTTGCCTTCCCTGTATTCACAGAAACTCACAAGATGGCACTTGCATTCCCATCAAATTTTCTTCCTTCGACCAGTTCCTCCTCCCTAGCTCCCCCACAAATAGAAGAGCAAATGAATCTTCTTCTCAACGTAATGAGTTTTTACTTTTAGTTTTCGGTAAAGGACAAAGCAAGAAAGAATGGAAGAATAAAATGGGAAGTATTACAAACAAACCATCTTGAATCACAGAGATGAAAGAATAGTTCGATAGTGTGATCAACCTCATCTGTGAGTGTTTCTCTCCTCATTGGCATCATAATGCTTGTGGTTTAAGTTTGACTGTGAAACCCATGTCTTTCACTCCCATGCCACTTTTCTTTTGGTTTGGTCTAAGTGCAGAACTAGACTGTATGACTTATACTTAGGTTCCTAAGAGTTAATTTTCAGGGTTAATATTCTGTGGTTTTGATATTAAGAGAGTTCTGGTTACTTTGAATGTGAACTATAGAATTTGCTGGGTTTATGTCCTATGAAAAGAGACTTTGCAGAGGTGCTAATTCTCCTCAAGATGTATCTGGGATGACTAAAGTGGTAAGCAGTCCTAGATCTTAACTTGACCATATGACAAATTTTATTTTTCCAAACATAAAGAAAGACATCCTGAATCTATCCTGAATAGATATTTGAATCTATCCTTAGTGGGATACTTGTTCAGTCCTGACATGTTTACAATCTAGAATATTAATATAAGCTACTTACAAAAAATTAAGAAGCTGACATAAATCTGCTAGAGGACTATGAAGGACCAATGTTACTTTAATAGTCTGTCTGCATAGTGTGACGACCCAGGAGAGTACACACATTCTGCTGAGCCATGTCTGCTGCCAGGGTGGTGCTTTTTCAGAGGGAGATGGGCTCTGGGCAGTATTCACTTGTACTGATATGCTCAGTATATTGTTAAGTATATAAGTGCTCCTCTATTCAAATACATTCCACATAGCTTCATTAACAGATATGCAGGGTTTATGGCTAAATTAGAGGACAAATCCCCAAATATCCAAATATAAAGAGTCATGACCTAGAAAATGATGAAAAAAATTAAAATGCATTTCATAAATAAAATAATTTAAAATAAGCCTCTTTACAGCACTTCTTTTAACACTAGAAATTATTTGAATATATTTCTTTACTGTGCATTAAAATGTATAAAGAACATAAATTTTGCTCCAAAAATAGAAATTTTTGCTTTTCTTTAGAAGTGTATATTAAACTCAATCTGCTTTTCTTCAGTTATTCAGATAACTCAGGTTATAATAGACATTATGATTTTATGGAAATGATTAATACTATAATCTGAAAAAAGCTATGAAGTGTAGAAAAGACAGGGAGGAGCTACAGAAATATCATTTCCCACTGAATAATCCTCCTGAAGAAAAGTAAAATTAATCTGATACCTTTATGTTAATGGCTCAGAGTGGATCAGAGAGCTGAAGTCTGTGAACTGGGAGATTACCACCAGGACTGTAGAAGTATTGAATCCTCTATAACAGACCAGACACTTGAATTCCTAGTTGTTTTACTTTCACTATATGCTCTAAAGCGAAAGTTTAACAGTGGTAATTCCATTTTATTTCCTCAATATTTTTTTTTAATATGGTCATTATTCCACAATCCAGCTCACCCATAACACCTTGGTCTCCATCCAAGCTATACAGACCTCATTCATCAGCAAAAGTGAACAAACTAGATTAATTTGTTGTCTCAGTCAATATTTCTTATAAATCAAAACATTTCTTATTTTTTGAATCTGGGAAATAAACCCCATTCCATCCAGCTGGTCCCTATCATCAGTTTAACTGACCTAACTGTGTAAGAGGAGTGAAGCTGTTTAGCTCTCAATACGCTGAGAAGAGCATTTTGACTAAAGACATTTTAATTAAAGCTCTTCATTGATTAAGAGAGAGAAAAATATCCTACTTTCATTTTCTTATAACTTTATTGCTTCTACAGTTCTAATAGAAATATAGCAATCTAAACCTTATTACTAGTAGTAAAATGCATAGATATACTTCAAAATTAGATCAAGGTGAATATTCGTGAATTGCTAACTAACTAAAATACTAGCTGAAGAATGTTGCTGAAATGTTTCAAAATTCAAAAGTAATGTTTTCAGTTATATAAATGTTTGTCTAGAATTGTTCCTCCAGAGTAAAGACAAATGTCATACTTGCAAGAATAAAATACTTCCATTACACAATTCCACTACCAACTATACACGTACATTAACCTTTAATTACAGAACAAAGATTATATTAAAGACATGAATAGAATATGGCAGGTGGTTATTGATGGTGTTTAATCTAATATGTGCACTGCAAAGCACAGAAATGGGTAAAAATGAATAAAGACATTCTCTTTCTATTTCACACAGTGAAAATCTGATAATAACTTAATTATTACTGTGTTCTTGCCAATACAAATGTACTTAATAATTATTGATTCTACCTGAAATATATGTTTAAAATCAGAATGATCTAACAATTTTAGTTATAGCAAAATTCTGTTCAATTAAAAATATTGACTTTTTAAAATCTTGACTGTATATATTTTAAGTCAATCTATTAAATACTTTTTCACCTCAAACACTAGTATCAGTAGATAGCATGTCATTTCTTCATGCATGTTATGTCAGAGAAATTGAATTTTCTTCTATTTTTTTTATTTGCTCTTCTCTCCACATAATGCAATCCTTAGTTCCTGTACTTCTATTTTAATGCAATAAACAGATTTCTTATTTAATGAATCAGCACTGCCAAACTTCATATAGTTTAATGCCCAAAATACTCTTGGAGTAATAATGAGAACTGCCACTTCCTAACAAGTGATTTGCTAAGCATAGTGAAAAAAGGAATTTTGCAGTGGATGTACAGACTGCTAAGACTTATGGAATGCTGAGACTTGCGGCTTTCTCTTTTTTTTCTCATTTCTTAGTTGAAATGTATTAATAATAGCATCAATGCCAGTTATAGCTGAATAAATTCTTTCTTTCCTTATTTTCTTATCTATGCTATCTCTACTACTAAGAGAAGATGATCAGAGGGCTTGAGCACCTCTTCTGTGCAGACAGCCTGAGACAGTTGAGGCTGTTCAGCCAGCAGAACCTAATAACAGCTTTCCAGTACCTAATGGGGGTATCCAAGGAAGCTGGAGGGACTTCTTCAAGATCATATAGAAGTAGGATGATGAGGAATAGCTTTAAACTCAAAGAGATAGATTTGGATTAGGCATTAGGAAGAAATTCTTTGCTGTGAGGGTGGTGAGATACTGAAACAGGTAGCCCAGGGAAGTAGTGGATGTCGTTTGGAGTGCTCAAGGCCAGGTAGGATGGCAATTTGAGCAACCTGGTCTAGTAGGAAGAATCCCTGCCTATGGCCATCTGTGACCGTCACCTTGAAAACCATCTACCACCTTTTTAAGCTGTATTATAAGATTCTTCTGCATCACCTTTCCCTTTTCAAAGCACTTAACCAGAAGAAAGATGCTACATGAATACAATTCTACATAAATGGGATTTTGATTGATTTACTCTGTGTTATTATTGCTCTAGGTCATGTTACCCTGTGACCTGAAGAATTTTTTAACCTCAGACTTAACTGCTCAGATGATTTAGCCCAGAATATCTCCATGTATAAACCTTGCTATTTGTTCTTGTTAGCATAGTTCTCAAAATACAGTTGTGCTATTTTTTAGTCCCTGGTAGCTAAAACTGCCTGTGGCAGGGTGATAATGGGTATGATGCCTTGATGTTTTATTCACAGTTCAGTGTCATTTAGTATACAACCTGGTTTGTTGCTGCTACGTTTTATGAGACTTTCCTCAAGCTCTCTCTGTGACTTCCTTCAGCTCTGTCAGCCCATCCTGCAGTGCCTTCACCTAATGGTGGTAGTATGTCTTCCCAGTGTTCTTGCCACACTTTTAAGACTATCCCTGACTTAAACAGGTTTAGCTGCTTTCCTAGTTCCTGTATACCAATTAAAACCATTCCTAGCTTAATTCCTATCTTACTACTAGAGTTCCCTCCTTGGTCTATTGCTTTTTGACAGCTAGTCCATGCCACTTTGATCTAGAACTCCTGTGGAAAAGCCTTTTGCATTCTCAAAGAGTTTTTGCTAACTATTTGCTGACTCAACAGGTCAAATAAGCTTGAGTGAAACCAGTATAATTCTTATGCGAACTTTTTAACTTTTGCAGCAGCCTCACTGGTACCTATTAAGCTGGATCAGGAAAGGTCAGTAATGGCCAAAATCACAGCTAAAAATAGAATACTTTAATTTTGGAGTTATAATAACCATTCACAGAAAAAAAAAGAAAAAAATGTTAGAGGAGAATCCTGTAAGGTGATCTTGCCTCAAAGCAGAACCAATTGAAAAGTCAGAAGAGTTTGTTCAGGCCAGTTGAATTCTTACTATCTCCAAGGATAAATATTCCTTAATGTCTCTGGACAACCTAGTTCAGTATTTTATCCCTTCACTGCAATTTATTTCCACCTAATACCTACTCTATTGCTCAAAAAATCAATTTCTGTGTATTTCTGACAAGCTGATTATATCTTCCCTGTAACCTCCCACTAGGTAACCAAAGAGACCAAGAAGATCCCCTCTTAACCTTTTTTACTTAAGCCAGCTCCCCTGGCACCTTCTTACTCTTTATGTAGCCCAGTTCCTTTTATCCTCTTGCTTATCTTCTGAAGGACTGTCTCCAGGATGTGATTTTTTTTAGCTGAAGAACCAAAAAACAAACATAGTGCTCCAGGCATGGCCTCCCAAGCTGCACAATAGAGAAGAATAACCACTTCTCTTGAAGATCTGTCTGCACTCTTGTTAGTAGAGACCCATATGGCCTCATCCTCCATTGTCACAAGGTTGCACTGCCAACTTGAAATCTCTTGAAAATAAACTCTGCATTCCAATACTAACTGGGAATAGGTGAGAGCCCTGGTTTCTTAAGTGACTTATGCTGGCCAAGCAAAGAAGAGGTACTTAAGACATCTAGGGATCTTTATATATAAAATTCACAGCTCTACTAGGTTCTTTGATGCTTAATGTGTGCAGGATCATATGAGAGGAGGTAAGATGAATAATGCAGAGATGCCAATCTCAGGTAAGTCAGCTCTTGAATAATCTTTAATAGACGTTACATAACTAATCCGTTTTCACTTCTTCACATATGAAGAAAATCTGTAACGTTACTTGTCTTATTTCACATCTCAGACACTTTTTGGAGTAATGTAGACACATTTTTGTGGTAATGATGTGGCTGTGAACCAAATATTTGCATGGGGTTCATTCGTACCATGCAGACAAACTTGTTGCCTTTAAGGAAAGAGTGACAATTGTGCTGCTTTCCTAATTATGCAGTATCTCACTTGCCATCCTGACAAAAATTGTAGTTGTAGCAAATTATGTTGCATTTTCTAGCTCACTGATAGCTTATCTAATTGGACTAGCTTGTTGGAAATTCCACGAAGAAAAACGCCCAACAACAATTCCATTCAAATATTATGACTCCTGTTGTATCATTACTTAATTAGGTCAATATAAGTATATTAGAAATCAAAGATATTCTTTGGTTCCTCCACTAAAAAAGTGATCCTGACTGTGTGAAAGGAAACATTAGATGAACAGAATTTTTTTATAATTTTTAATCATTCTTTTCCAGGTCATTTGAAACTCCTCTTTCTTGAAATGTCACTATAAATTACATGTAATGTATTTCCTGTCCCTTTCCTTCTTGATGCTCTCAATAGAACCAAACATAAAATCTCAGATAAATACTAAGGAGAAAAGAGAAACTTCCTCATCAGGATCATAGAATAGGCTGATTCAGACGGGACCTTAAAGATCATCTACTTTCAACCCCCCTGCCATGGTCAGGGACACCTTGCACTAGACCAGGGTGCTCAAAGCCCATCCAACCTGGCCTTGAACACTGCCAGGGATGGAACAGCCTTGGAAATGCCAGGGAGGTTGTGCAGTCTCCATCCATGGGGGTTTACAAGAGTGACTGCACAAGGACCTGAGCGACCTCGTCTGACCCTCTTTTGAGTTTAGGGCTGGACTGGATGACTTCCTGGGGTATCTTCCAAGCCACATTACTCTATGAAACTACAGACAAATTTAGAATGGTAAAATATAAAATTAAGTAAAGATGGGGATTAATCAAACTTGTTCCTTAACTCCTGAAATCAGTTGGACCGTATATCAACCCAACTTCCATTAATTTTATATTCCAAGTAAAAGTAAATTGGAAAATTGAAAAGTTTCAAGCAATCTAAGTTTGGGGATATTTGTTTAGAGATTTTGATTCAGTTTATAGCTGTGTATGTCTAGGGACTATTTTGGAATTATTTTCTAGTGTTATCCCATCAGCCCATCAAGCTAAAAAAAATACACTCTTTTCTAAAACAGCAACAAAGGGAAACACTTGAAAAACATTAGAAATTTATGAGTCAACGTCTATTAACTTGGAAAGATAGTAGTCTGAACATCCTAAGCATATGGGACTTTTTAATTCAGTATAGCCTAACAATAGATTAATTGAAAGATGATTCCTTCCTCTTGTACATGGCCAAGGACAGCAACTAATTAAAACTCATTTGTTATAAAAGATTTATAGTTATGGAAATTAAACTGACTACATCAAGATTTTTTAAGAGATTGAATTTTCCTTTGTATAAGGGTATTAATAATATAAGAAATTGAATTCACTATAAAATGCAGTGTTTTGAATACATGCAACATTATTGAAATAGAAGTGTTTTAATGAGGTGAATTAAATTTCATTCTAATAGCAGGAACAAATGTGCATGCATTTTTCCTAATGATACAATTTTTGAGTTCTTATAGTGCTTCACTGTGCAATACACATAAATATAGTTTATTCTTTCCATAATGCTAAAAAAATCCCTTTTTAGGAAATATCCTAATACCTTATAATTTTATATAATCACAAAAGCATTTATGTTCTCAGTTCTCTCACTGATTCAGTGAGATTGTGCAATTGTTGAATTAGTATCCTTTCCTTGACAGTGAGATATGTATGTGTCCAGCTGAAGGTTAGGTTAACCTGATTATGATTATTTTTGAACTTATTTGTAACACTAGAGATGTTGATTAATATTCTAATGGAACGCATATTAAGGAAAGTGTGTTCCCCAAGGCATTCAGCAGTGGAGACAGACAAATTACATCCCTGAAGAGCTAAACAGTATCTTAGTGTCACAGCTCAGATTAAATTTTTTGCCCAGTGATTTTTCTCTTAAATAACTTCATTTAAATATACCTTTTGTATGTTTAGTTGGAAATCAGCTGCAAACGCTAATAACACCAACACCAAAACAACTCACCTTAAAGAATAAAAATAGGTGTGCTTAATAGATTCTGTTGCTAACAATGTTTATTCAGAGGCATATGTACCTTATAGAATAGCGTTGTCTTTCACGTGGGTGCCTGATGATTATACTGACATTTTCTTTTTCATCACTGTTAGGTTGCCCACAGTGTCACTACATGCAATTCAGTGATAATCATTAGTTTTACACAGCTTTAGGTACCTCAGAATTATATTCCTAAAACAACACTCACTTCATTAAAAGTATTATTGCATATTTGAATTGTAACATAGAAATGAAAAGAGAAAGGCTGCCTCAGGAAGCTATTTTTTTTTCTTCTGCTATTAAGACCACAAATCTTGATAAGAAGCAAGAATAGAATATAAAGTACAAAATTATTTTTATAAATATAAAATAAAGCATGCTTGAAGCATAATCATATACTAGAATACTGCCCTCAGAACCAAATCATAGGAGTACCGAATATTTTTAATTAAAACCTACTGTAGCTAAAAATATTATCAGTATATTTTCATGTATTTTAAACAGGTCCATGGCTTTTTAAGCATCAGAAATACACAATAGAAATATAGCAAAAATTAAGTAAAATCACTTATTAATTGCCTATTTTAACCGCTTATGAATATCATCCTATGATAATTTTTGCACCTTAAAATAATTATGCTGAAATTGCCATCTTCATTTGTTATTAATTCTACTGAAAGTAAAAGCTTCTGGTTACTACAGGACAGAATGGCAAAAAAAGTATTCAGCTACAACCACACTATGCTAGAAAGAAAAAATTCAGCACCGCAGTAGCTAAAAAATGAGATTTCCTCTGAGTTCACATACCCTCCAAGCTAAAATGTGGTTTGATGTCTCCTGGTCAACTCATGTACTGGGGATTAAATTAATTAAGAGCTGCCCTAGTCTATTAAGGCTCCCTGTAGACTAATTATTAAAATGCCTTGGACCATTACAAACCTAAAGCAAAAGAAACTCACAAAAAGGGTTGCTTATATTATGAGAACTCCAGTACATTATCTTTTGCACTAAAGAGATTCTACAATAGAAGGATATTGCATTCTCCTTTTCTTTTCTGCCACATAAGGAATAGAAAAATGTACTAATAGGAAATCTGCATATTCATTAGTGTTTCTTTTTTATATATTCATATGCATACACTTTTATCAGTTGTCAAATTTATTATAGATGGAAAAATCTGCTTTCTAATTTCTGATTTTTTGTTTTCTTTTTCTAGATTGAGCTGGCATATATACAATGTTTAGGGATTTAAAAAACTGTAATTATGAAATTTAAAAAATTTATAAAATCACTAAACAGAATTTCTTACAGAAGTGCTGAAGCTGTCTATGAGGTCACTACTTAGAAACAACAGGACATTTTCCCATATAGTACAACTTCCCACTTTTTTCTCTCCTGCCTTTTAAGAAATCAGAAAAACACAAGGGCCCTGGGCAAGAGACTCTCTTATCTCAACTGAGTTTCACAGCTATGTAGCTCCGCTCATTTTGCATTATCAAAACCATGGTGCAGAGCGAGCAATAAGACCATTGAAGTGATAGAAGTGATCACATGGGCTATATCCTTAAAATCAAATTTTGTTTACTCCTATTTTTCTCTTAATTCTTAACTAAACTGAAAATCTCCCTGGCATAAATGCGTTACATGTCTGACAACTGATTTTCCCTGAAGGGGCTTACTGTGTCTGCCTGCTAGCCACCTGAGTTCATCAGATATCTCAGGAGAAGCATCCAGGGCAACTTTTTTTCCAAAATCCATTTTTGTGTGTTTTTCCAAATCCATTTCTGGATTTCACTTAAAATTACTAGCCATAGGTACATCTTGTGAGGCTACTCAGCATAAAAGAAAGTTGAGGGAGCAATTATGTGTTCTTAGACAGAATATACATCTTCAAGTGTATTACTAGAACAGAGAAATGTAAGGTTGCATGCAAGAGGTAAAAAATGCTGTTCAGTATAACTGAGTTATTCTTGTGCTTTGCTGTTGTATTGTGTGATTGAACAGTTCTGTTTACTTGATAAATATGGACCATTTAAGACTGTACCATACGGATGAGAATGTTGTCTCTCTCACATACACACGTGGTGAACAAGCCTGACTATTTGATTGCAGACACACAGAAAGAGACCTCTGTATTTAAAATACAAATCATTCTTCTGATCTTTCTAAAATATCATCTTGTATTTTAATTAATAATAGTTTTTGTTAATCATTAATTATGTATTAAAAGATATTTTTACAGTTTTAAATAGATATTTTTTGCAAATATAACCCTTTTACCTTTATTTATGGATTTGCATAGGTTTGCAGTGGAAAAATATTTTGCAGTAGTTCATTAATCAATGGTGGAGACAAAAGCTGCAATGTATAAGTATAGCTGAATGATAAGACTAAATGTAGTATATTTCGTCTATATGCAAAGATGTTTCTTATTAAAATATTTCCTTCAGGTATAGAAACTTAATTCAGGTTTAGAATTGTTGAAAGACTCACCTAAGGAAATTAATATAATTGATTTGTGGAGTTTTATATATGTAGATTAAAAGCTGATCAATCCAGTTCAAAAGCATGGCTACTTGATCCAATCACACAACAACTCTAAAGAGAGAAAAAACTAATTCAATAGGAAAAGTAGAGGAAAGCAACAAAGAGGAGATTACTTGCCTACTGCTCATGACAGCAGCCTATTTCAGTATTTAAACTGGTATGAAATTCCTGGTTTTAAAACTTTCCCTTTTCAGAACAAGCTGTACCTCTCAATCCAGTGATCTAACTGGTTACCATAGGAACAGCTGAAGACTTTCAGGTTCTGAAAGTTGAACCTCTAATAGTTTCTATATGTGCCTTCAGGTCTAGCCAGATCCTGTAAACGAATATTTAGGATTTTTAGACTGCCTCTGAAACCCTGTAAAGCTACCTGTATGCTTAGTAATTAATATAGAAAGAGATACGACAGAAAAACCTAGTGATTACAGAAGGAAGGCTATCTAGTTAAATAAAGGACTGTAGTGGATCAGCATAGCAAATGAACCCAAAAGGATGCCGTAGGATAGACTCAGAAGAATCAGCAACCTCCTAAGCATAATAATTGGAGATTCTTCTGTTTTCTTAATTTCTAGTAAATAGTCTATATTTTTTAGAAACTCTTAGCTCTATTTCAGTGGCACAATATTTATAGTTGGATAACTATGCATAATCTGTTGTATTCACTGGCAGCTGTTGCAATTTTTTGCATTTAACACTTTTGAAATCTTGAGAGAAAAAGCATGTAAAGATCAGAAAAAGACACATATGTGCATTCCTATTCCAAGAATTACTCCAATCTTAAAGAATCTATTGGATTTAGGATTAATGGATTTTTCACCCTGCTAAGGTGAGACTGCTAAGCAGTCTTTTCTGGCATCATTTGAGAGAAGAAGCATCAACGTTTGCCAACACCAGACCAATACTTCAATATTGCTCAGCTGGCGTCATTCACTATCTTGGTTAACACCGATAAGGTGACCCCAGTCATCGTTTCTGCACTAGCTCAACTACCCTGCCTTTCTTTAACATTTTATAACCTTCTATGTGCAGGCATTTTCTCTCCTGAATCCTTCCACACCAAATACTGCCATTTTAACAATCCGAGCTCTGTAATCTTACCTTTCTTCTATCTCTACAGACTTTCTCACAGCTCTTCCTGTGTGAATCAAGGGTGGGCATCTGTGTCTTATCTGAGTTGATCCTTGGAGTCTTGGACCCCCAGCCACTGAAAGGGGCAGAAAAGGGAAGCCTAAAATAGGCAGTTGCAACGTTTCTTTCCAATTTTTTTTTATTAAGTTGATGACGGAATGCATAAGTGAGGAAACAAAGGAGAAGTCGGTTCCCTTGGAGTGAGTAGATGAAAAATGTCAGTGTCCACTGCTATCCACAGAAGTGTTTGTCCCCTTAGGACACAACCAATTGTTAACAAAAGGGTATTGTTCTCAAGAGGAAATGGGACAGAGTGTTATGAGAAAGTAAAAAGGCTGAAAATCACCAAAGATAAAAAAGAATGGAAAACCAATCTTTATTTTTGTAGTTATTTGAATGTTATATGTAGATTTAAGGAATCTAAAATATTAAAGAAATAAACAAATAAGCCAAACTTAAAAAACAAAGTGCTGATGATTTATGTCAGCAGATCCTGCAACAGACTAATACCATAGTTTTGCGTGACTGCTTATCTATTATTCTGTTTATTCTTATTAAAAACTGATTCTTTGTGTGTTTGTGTTCTGTATATGAGTCCAGGAAAAAACTAGGGAGATGGGTTTGAAAGGATGTGAAATACTAAAATATTCTTTTTAATCTATTTTATTAAAATATTAAATATGTGAAAAATAAAACCATATGTCAGGAGGTATAAGCTATGATTAGTTTGCCAAAACTAAAAGAATTCTCGATTTTTTAACTCAAGACTGAGTATTCTGTTTCCCACATTGCCCTATGGTTCTGTTTCATTGTTATACTGTGGCTTACAGTATGAAATAGCATTTCACATCCATGATATAATCTTCACAAGCAGCACCTTCTTGACTCACTAAAAAACAAAATCTTGTCTTGGACATATTGGTGATCTCAGTTTGAATTTCTTAATTGTTCAAATTATTTCAGAGGGACCTTCAAGCAATGTAACCATTCTAAAGAAATAGTAGGGCTTCACAGAGAAATTTCTGAATGCTAATGTTAACTTTCACTTTAAAAAGAGAATTACTCAAGTTTAACATTGCCCATTTTCTTATTAGATAGGTCTTTAAACTTTTATATGTTGTTTCCACTGTCTATTAAAATGTGACTAATCTCCACCTATAGAGAAATTATAACATTTTGAAGTTTAGTTCATCTACAACAGAATTGTTCTTCAGTTTTAAGACCTGTAATTTGAGATAGTGCGGATAATCATTGTAGGTATACAGCATGTTACTCTTCTTCTGGACACATAAGTATACAAGAAAAAGGGTACTTTTCAGGGCAGTAATGGATCCATTTTTCATGGATCAAATCAGCAGCTTTTAAAGCAGCTTTTGCTCTTTAACTCCTGCTATAAACTCCTACCTACTGCTGCTACTTCTCCAATCAGCTAATACAGTGAGAATCTCAATGAAAAAAAATTCCTCCATGATATTTTCTCACAAAGTGACTCTCGATACAATTGCTGATAGAGGACAGGATCACTGGGGACTGTATAATATTAGCACAGTGAGCATCTTTAGCAGTAACTTTGCAAACCTTTTCGTTACTTTTCTGTTGTATTCTGACAGCTCTCAGCAGTACCGTCTAGAAAGTTTTGAAAATATAAGCAAAAAATTACAAGCAAAGGCACCAAAGAAATAGTTTTTCATATCATTTTAGCTAATACAAGGTCAGGTAAAGCAACTTCCCTTAAAGTGAGATTGAGCACTTTAATCCAATAATGAAATCATGACATGGTATCTATCCATGAGAGGGACTGAACTTTTTCTATGTTGTTGACATTTTTACTTTTATTTGCATCAGTAAATCCACTAGTTTCATCCTTTAATAAATTCTTTCTAGTGAAATACTTAGATACCAACTGCAAGTTGATTATAACGAAATAAGTTGCAAAGTAGTTGTGTCCTTGTTTACTGAAAATTTTATTCTAATTAGAGTTCTCTACCCATCACCTCTGTCTCTCAGTTTCTTCTCTTTGCTCTTACATGAGATTCATAGGATAGAAAATAGGTAATTTTTAAGTAAAAGATGTGGGTAGTTTTTTACATTATTTATATTTTGCTGAACACAGCTCTAATTCATGTCTGAATACATTCTAATACAACTGCATGCTAATAAACCCCTCATCCTTCTTACTGCAACTGAATTTGGAACTTCTCTGAAGAAACATCTCCTGAGGATGGTCTTTTGCCCAGATTCAGTCACTCAGCAATTCTTTGGCGTTAAAGATAATGAAAAAGGAAAACAAAATCAACATTCTTTAGGAAAACTCCTTTCTTCTTTTTCTTGACACAAGAGTCTAGGAAAAAAGATTGGATTTATCTTTTCTAGGGATTGTTTCAGAAGGTGTCTAAAGCCCACCTTTGAAATCTGAAAGAAAGTTTGAAATAGGAACTTCGATGGAACTTTTGAAGAGGAGTAAAAATCTTATTGTTAGAAATAAAGTTCTACATTTTTCTCTAAAAGCTGTCAGCAAGTCAATGGATTAAACACCACTCCTACCAGAAAGAAGATGGGCAATGAGAATTATCATTGAATTTGTCATTGACTTAATTCATCGACTTTGTTGGCATAGGCTGGGGAGATAGACAGCTGAGAAGGAGGTGAAAATAATAAAAAGATAAACACTTGTTAGCATTTTATCAATGATCTGAATTCAATATATTTCTCACAAATATACAGATTTTACTATATAAAAATATGTATATTGCTTATACATATCTATATGCAGAACCATCAATTGAGGTCAAATTCTGACAAGTATGTCTAAAGCAGTGGCTGGTGAGATCTTTCACTCACATAACTTAATGTTGAGTTTATAGTCTTAGCTACACAACTGGAATCTCTTTCTAGGCAGTAGAGAGGCAGCTCTGTAAGCTGAGTCACTCAACCTACACTAATCTGTCTTCATATGGAACTAAGTGCTAAGTATTTATCTGTCTCCTCTGTTGAGGAGATCTTAATGATTAGCCTACTCTAGTTATCCAAATTATTTTGGTTACCTTTAAGTAAGATGAATCCTATTGTCAGTATAAGTGCATAAATTGTACATTCACTGCATATATCTGAGGTAGATATACTTTTATCTTCCATAAATTCCTCTATCTCTCCATTAATGGTGAAAGATCTGCCATGGTTCACTTAGTTAACTTTCAGTTCAACTAGGTAATTATTACCACTGATAACAAACCACGAAAACCCTCAACAAAAATCTGATTTTGCAGCTGACATTGCCCCATTGACTAAATTTACTGTTGCATTCAAATTGAAAAAAAAAAGCCAATTTTAATTAATGGTATAAGTCCTAGTGTTTAACGGTCCATACAAGTCCCTATCTTGCTAGTATTTTTTAATAAACAATATTTCCTAAAATAATTTTATCAGATTTTCTCTGCCTGTTGTTTTTTCTGATGTTATCTGGGTTTTTGTTTGCGTGATTGGTTAGTTTTATTAATTACAATTAAGGTAGAATCAAGCCAGTTTTGAAAGACAAAGGTAACTCTGAATGTAGAGAGCTGTATGGCATCTCTTTTCATATCTAGACAGTACCTGCTGTCTAGAAATGGGTTAGAGATGCTGGTAAATCACTTTCACAATAGTTGTTTTGTTATTAGTTGAAAGCTGAGTAAAATATTTTGTCTGTGGTGGGTCTACTCAAATTAATTGAGTGCAGGATTACAAGTACAGACTTTATTCATGTCAAAATACATTATGCTTTGATTCAAATGGAGCCTAACTCTCCATAAAAGACTTTGATCTTGACATGAGACAAATTATTTTTTTCACTGTAAAATAAAATTCCATTCTAAAGCACTATGAAATCTAAAATAAACAAGTAAACAAACAAACAAACAAACATTCCAAATTCTTTTCCTATTACTATGACTAAGCAATAATAGCTAGAGTCGTGTTTTATCTGTATGGACAAACCTTATTTCTGGCCATAACCTTCTGATCATCACATCATGCTTAACCATAGGCTAGACCCCATGCACAAAACTTGGTAATGAGAAGTGGTTGTTACATCAATGGCATTACCAGTAAATCAATATCTAAGCACTTACATATAAAGTGTTTTGTCTATGGCACAAAAGAAATAAAACATACAATTTTTTTTATTTCTAAAGAAATATCTTTGACTCTTCTGGAGTGAGTCCTGAGAAAATATTCTGTGCACAATTGTTATTGAATCAGACTATATTTTATAGTTAAGGTTGAAACTTTTCCCAAGCAAATAATATAAAAATATTTCCTCTTTTATAATTAATTATCATACCAGTAAAAACCCATTTACTTACATCTTCTGGATTAGCTATTGCATCATATCCTCTTTCCTAAATGCAGACTTCAGCAGTTTTTTCTCAAGGTATATTAGAAAGAGGAATATATTAGAAAATATATATTAGACATATCTTAAAACATATTTCTAAATTCATGTATAAGCAACTGCACTTCAGAAGTGCTTTCTACACAAAAGGTTGCCACACCTTAAAGAGTTACTTGGTAAGGAATAGCCAAGTAATTTTTTTCCTTTTTTTATGTTTGTGCTAATTTTAGTTTAACAAGAGCATAACATAATAAGTGTGATGATGGCACATTTTCTGTGTGATAAATTTATTCTGTTTGCATCCATCACCTGCTGACTCTCCCATCTCATTTATGGTGCTATTATTGGCAATAGGATTTTATGTTCCTGATCTCAGTGTAATTTTTTAATCAGATTTGCTCTTTATGAACCACTCCATACTTGTAGTTAAGATTTTACTGCCCTATTTCCAAAATTTAGAAAAAATATTGTCTTGGGTCTCCTAGTGAAGAACTGAACATTTGCAGATTCAGGTAGCAATCTAAACCTAAACCTACATCTCTGTGCTGCCTCCTGTGCAGATTTCTCTTGAAGGACAGCCAGTGATCAATGAGCTTCTGAAAACAGGCTTCCCCTTATACCGAAGGAGCTGAAAAATGCATTACTAAAACTTATAAGAATACTTTAAAATGTTTTAAATATAGTTTTTGGTTTCTAGCCACTAAGGAGACTTTTAAATTTTGTATGAAATCTGAATTTATTAGTAAATTATTTGTGATTTTTTTTAGTAGAAAAGAAAAATAAATAATATTTTAAAATTTTATCCTCTCTTTCTCAGAAAGACATAAAAAAAGATAAAATTATATTGTTTTAAATTTCTTTATTAAATTTCAGCATTACACTACTTATATAAAATGATGGAAATCAAAAAATTCTGGGATGAAAGACATTGGATGATAAATCATAAATCCGCAATGCAAACACCATGTTGGACATATCAGAAGGAAGAGTACTTGCAATGTGGTCTAAATAATTTAGACCACAGATTTATTTCTTCGTATGAGATCTAGAAAGGAATAACTTCTCTTCAAATCAACACATAAGACTTTAACTTTTTTTTTGTTTGTTTAAATCAGCTTTAACTTCAATTAATACCTGAACAAAAGGTACTAGTTGGTAGGGTCTGTAATTTAGAGTGGAAGCATACATAGAAGTGTTCACACCACAGTTTAGGTTTGCTTTACTGCTTTTCTTCAATACTTTGTTTTCTTGCAGATAACTTTCCTTCCTATCCCCCAGAACTAGGAAGTGAATGAACAATCACAAGAATCTCTCAGTCTCTATAGATAATTAAAAACAAAATGCCAAATGAATTTTATGATAAAATACACATGCTTAGCTTCTGAATTGTAAAAAAAAAAAGCCTACCAAAGTGTTTTTGCAGTTGTTTTACTTGTGTAATATGAAAGAACTTCAAAAACTTTTGAAAAAAATTTTCCAAGCCATAAATATTGTAAAATAAAAGAATTTTGTATATTTTTCCTTCTTTTTTTTTTTTTAACATGAATTGACTGATTGATCAATATATAGTTTGAAGATTGTTTTATAGAGCACATATGTACTTAAGTGCAAGTGTTATGACTTCCCGAGAGAAAACATAAATCTCAAAATGGAGCAGTACAGAGCCAAACAGTTTCTGAAGAAATATAAACCAATCTCTCCTCTGCCCTTAATATCCCTGCTGAGAGCCATTCTTTATTTGCTGCTTAGCTTGCCTCTTCACTACAGCTACATTGTATTTCTGTTTAGTTAGTGCACAATATTTTATTTCCTTAATACAGAAACTAATGAACAGTAGAGGATGATAAACCTGGACACATGCCAAAGAGAGTCTCAGGAGAAATAAAGGACGTAACATATCAGTAAAAACCTTAGTTAAACATTATAACCCTGTCCCCAGAGCAACAAGTCCAAACTCAGAATGCATACACAAACTGATTCGAGCACTGTGTCTGTTTTACAACCAGATGTAAAGAATCTTTCAACCTCATATCTTCAAATGTTCCTCTATTTGGTTTTTAAAAATATCACCAAGGCATTATTTCTAGGACTCTTGCTTCAATGACAGAAAAGTTAGTTGTTTCTTTTTTAAAGTGGCTTCTACGTGTTCCCACCAATGCAACCCGTGAGTGAAAGTACATATCTGTACCCATGATTAGTATGTCTGGAGGCACAATTTACTAAGGATATACAGAAGTTAATTAATCATTGAAACTGTAGACAAATCTTCAGTTTCCTCAGTGGCAAATGTGGGTTTTAATTAGTATTTTATTGCATTGCTTGTAAAGGAAAGAGAATGAAAGTACTAAATAATGCAAATTTAATATACCATAGAGCATACATGGTATTGCTACAGTTCAGTGAAGACTATTAACAGTTGATACATTTTTATTTTTTTTTTTCCGTGTTTGTTAAACTGTCAGTTAGAAAGTATGATGGATTAGCTCCATAAATTCAGCTGATCTTGGTTGGAATTCAAACTCCCTTCCCAAATTTTGAAACCTACATAAGACAATCATCAGTCTGAAGAATTCATATCATATTCGTATGTAGCATCTCAAAGGTACTTCTGAAATACATGCTACTTCTTTCACAACTGATAGCTCCAAAGGAGGGATGTCACAATTCCCAAACAGAAATATACATAAATATATTTATGTTTTCCTCAAAAGATATAGAAGTCCTTGTAACAAATGGTACTAATAAGCTCTGCAACTCTTGCAGCACTTACAAGCTATGGTAAACCCTAGACCTCTTTGATGGGATTTAAAATCATGATCAGACAGAAAGTTATGACATCTTCTAAAAAGCAATCCTGTGATTCCCATGAGAGCAGGGGCAGAAAATATTTAATGTCATCCTAATTTGGATGTGACCAAAATACAAAAAGATGCAGTAATGGTGGAGTGGCAGTAGGCAATTATAAATAATCCAGATAATAAAAAAATAATTTATTAGAAACAAACTTTTATATGTTGTAACTGAAATGTTACAGCTAACAGATGGCTCTGACAAAGATTTAAGCTGCTGCCTTTTAGATGAGCTTTAGACCAGAAATGCCAAGATATGAAATGTGTGATAATCTCCCCCTGAAGTAGCAAATTTATTTACCAGTCTTTCCAAGTTGTTCACATCAAGCAAGGATGTCAACCTGGCAATATTTCTTAGATAATAAGAAATATTCTATTAACAGATTGAAAAAAAAAATTCATTGGCGAAGAAGAGCACAGTATAGGTAGACCTTCCAGTCAGACAGCAAATGTTTGACGGTGAAAGCAAGCAAACTCTAATTTAATTTTGGATGATTTTTTGTTGTAACTGTTAAACCTTCAGTTAGTGCCATATAAATAATTGTAGTCTAGCTAAATACCTTTGGACAAATCATAGACAAATAATCATGGTGATTTAGCAATTTAACAATAAATGTCATCTGTACAGTCACAAAAATCAGAGAATACCACTTAAAAAAATCATAGGCTGAATTTCAGCAAGAAGGACTGTTTCTTTCTATAATTTCTCATTCCTCTTCCGTTAATATATTCTAATATTTAGGTTAAACTTTTTGGAAAGATTCTTTTTTCTTTTAAGGTACATAAAATTTTGAACTATAAAAAAGGTTAGAATCTTTTCCATTTGGGTCCATTCAAGTCTTCTGAGAATTGTGTCTAACACAGATATTTGAAGATTCATGTTGATGTGAGAGTGAAAAATAGATAAAATTCTGTAGAAAATATTCCTATGATGCCAGTGTTGAATTGTATACAGAACTTTATTGTGTTTGTACTTTACAGGTCACAGATACAAATTAATATTCTGAAGCTAAAAGAACTTAAATGTTTTGAGTACAAGCATCCTATATGTAGGTAATGGTATATGTCACACAGACACACCAAGAATTAAATTGATAGCTGGAATTTGTCTGGTTTCATTTGTTTGAAAGCTCATTTTCAGTATGTGGTACTTAGCAATCTGCCTGATTCCATTGAATCTATTCATTACACATGATTTATTTTCTAATGATGTCTATTCAATCAGAATCTGTATCTCTGAAATGCTTTACATTCTTCAAGAAAAATGAGATTTAGTGCCTGTAAAACATATTTCTATACTCATCTAGTCGAAGCTGTCTCCGTTTAGTTGGACACAATTTTGTGAATGTTTCTTTCCTGCTTCTCCTTCCATCACAACCTCTCCCCTTAAGCAGTGAAAGTCCATCAACCAAATTCTTTTCTACAACATATCTCTGCTTTCCATTACTATATGTGTTCTAAATGATTTTCTTTTTACAGTGTAGCATGTTCAAGATCTTCCTGCTGCTTGTTAAGTAAGAAATACATTTGTGTAATATATGGTAAGGTCAACTTAAGGAGGTAGAAAACAGAAAAACATTTATATTATGTTTGACTGGTATCAGAACTAATTACTGAGTGCAGTTCATCTCTATGTCCATTCTGGTATTACGAGTTATACAGAGCAATAGAAGTACCAACCATCTTTCTAAGGTACATCTAAATACATACAAATATTATGCTTGTTATTAGAGGATCTTAACAGTTTTATTTTTATCTCTTACTACACAATTTTTATATTTATTTCTAGGGGAATTAAAATTATTTTTTCTTAGCTAAAAAAAGAGAAAAAAGAGAAAAAAATAGGTGTAAATTTTGTTCAAGATCCAGTTGTGATGTTCAATGCCAAATTAATCAAGAACAATGTCTAAAAGAGACATGCAAGTACATTTTTTCACATACATTACCATTGTTGTATCTAACTGAAAGCTGCAGAACAGCTTGTAAGGAAGATAATGAACCTACCATTTTTATGTTGATCACAGCATTGCATTTATGCTGGAAGGTCTATCTGGAAATCATCTAGTTTGACCTTATGCTCAAAGCAGTGCTGATTTGAAAGTAACATCACGTTGTTTATGGTCATATCCATTTGAGTTTTGAAAATCTCTAAGATGAAATTTCTCCAGCCTCTTTGGACAACCTGCATCACCATCACTCTGAAGTGCTTTTTCCTTCAGTCAGGATTTCCATTGTTGCAGCGTTTTGCCATTATCCCTTACCCCTTTGCCATGCACTTAATTGTCTGGTTCTACCTTTTTAGACCACTGTAATTTGTTTGTCCTCCTTTAATTATCCTTGCAGGATAAATAAAATCAGCTGCTTCAGCTTCTTCCCATATTACATGTGAGCCAGACTCCTGACAAACTTAACAGCACTCCATTGGACTGCAGTTTGTTTATGTGTTTTCTACTGGGAGCCACAAAACTGGACAGTGCTTCAGATTTGACCTCATGAATGCTGACTAGAAGGAAATAAGCACTTTACTTCAGCTGTTGTTTATGCTCTTGTTAACACAGCCCAGTAGGCAATTATCTTAAGCACGCATTGCTGACTTTTTCAGTTTCTGGTCTACCAGGACTCATAGGTCCTTTTCTGACGAGCTGTTTTGCAGCCAGTCTGCAGCCTGCATTAGTGCAGAGAGTTGTTCTGTCTCAGATGTGAGATTTTCATGTCTGCTAAATCCACAAGGAACCTGTAGATTCATTGCTCCATCTTACTAGGGCTCTTCTACATGACAGCCTTGATGTTCCACTTACTAACAATTCACCTCTACTGTTTGGGCTAAGGGAGCATTCTGACCCATGAACCAAATGCTCAAAGCAGAAGTGAATATATATGGTAAAATTCTCTTTTTTTCTAGGTTTTTCAGAATAGAATCTGCATCTATTATTGCTAGATTACCTTTTTGTACATTTCCAACACTTCAAGTGTACACCCTGTAATTGCTGTTGAAGTCCTGGACAGGTATATACCTATCAACTCTAAGGTTTGAGAAGACTTCCTAAATCCTAAAAGACGATCCTACTAATAAAACAACTGTACTTTCTTTATCTAAGTGGAAATGCTCCTTGAAATGCTGTCAGAGATAATGCCCAGTAAGGGAACATCTGTCATACTGAGCATGTAACATCCAAGTGACCACAAGTCAATCTCTTCATCTATTAGTTTTTGGCCCTGCAGCTTAACTCTCCTAGCAACAAAAAAAGTAACCAGCAAACATTCCCTTAGAATTTTGGATCAGATTCTATTTTGATTATGCATTTGTAACTACTATGTTCTCAACATAATATTGCTATGAGTAGTTGGTCTTGGGAGTGTGATGGACCTATTCCATTCTTGCTTAGTACTATATCTTATGGAAAGGTATCTTATGGACCATAAATAAGTTTTTTTCTTAGTTTTAAAAAAATATTTTCAATAAAGTTAACAGATATGCTGAATTATTTCAGAACCATAGGGCTATCCTCAACATCCTAAAAATAAAAAAATAGCTGACTTAGAGCTTATCAATCAAAATTAAAATGAGGGCAGGGGCAGACAACATTATCATGGAAGTCTGCTACTGGCCATCTGAACTAGGAAGACCAGGAAGATCAGAGTCACCTTGTGTTCACAAGCCCTGGTCCTCATGAGGGATTTTAAGCACACTGGTATCTGTTGAAGGGACAACAAAGCAGGGAATAAGCACTTCAGGAGATTCCCGGAATGCTATGATGAAAACTTAGTTCTCTGAGTGATAGAGAAGTGTCCTAGGTTACAATGTAAAATTGTGCCCAAGGTTTGTATTCTATCCCCATGAGCCGTTGGAGCCAAGGTGGGCCAGTGTTTTCCTTATCTTCTGTTAATGAGCCTAACAATGCCTTGCCACATGACTCATAGATAACTTCCTCCGGGAGTTATCTCTGTTTAATGGGCCATCAAGGACCCACTGCATGACTCATAGAATGAGATCATCCCATTGTGAGATGCTCTGCCCAGGGGGAGGAGCCAAGCATTCCCACCTGGATAAATCTAGGGTTTGAGACAGCACAGGCAGCTTTTATCCACTGGACTCCCAGAGGAGACAAGAGCTACCAGATGTTTCTACAGGAATCACTGCTTCGACAAGACCATCTCATCTGGACTGCCGCTACCACCCTAACAGGGTGTCAGGTTGTATTCTGACTCTGTCAGTGGTTTTTTGTACTATTACTTTTATTTTACTTTCTTTTATTTCTTTTCTTTTCCTCTTATTAAATTGTGTTTCTGACTTGGAGTCTTTTCACTGGTTTTGCTTTCAAACCAGCACAAGAAGGCAACAAGGAGAGGTGGTATGCCAGACCTGGCTCCCACCAGCATGGAGAGACTGGTGGGGAATGTGAAGTTAAAGAATGGCTTTGGCTGTGGTAACTATGAAATGGTGTTCAAGATCCTTATGGAAGTGAGGAGAACACATGGTGAGCTCACTGTGGATTTCAGGAGAGCTGAATTTGGGCTCTTCTGTTTGGTAGTGTACCATGGGATAGAGTCCTGGAGGGAACAGGGGTCCAAGAAAACTGATTAATATTCAAGGATCACTTCCTAGGAACTCATGAGTGATGTGTCCCATCAAAGAGAAATTTGGCAAAAATGCCAAGATGGCTGCATGGGTGAACACATGGCTCCTGGAGAAATGTAGCACAAAAAGGAAGCCTACTGAGATTGCAAGCAAGTTCAAGCAGCCTGGAGGACTACAGAGAGATTTTCCAAGTAGACAGGAAAGCTAAAGCCCTGATGGAATTAAACATGGCCATGGACATCAAGGGGAACAAGAAAAGCTTCTATGGGTGTCAGTGGTAAAAGGAAGACTGTAGGAAATGTAGGCCCTCTCTGGAAGGAAATGAGAGTCCTGGTTATCCAGGGTATGTGGAAGGCTCAGGTACCAAATTACTTTTTGCTTCACTCTTCACTGATAATTGTTCCAGCCACACCACCTCAGCCTCAGAAGGCAAAGGCACTGATCACCCAGAAAGAAAAATCACCCACTGAGAAAATAAGATTTGAGGCCATGAGCCTGAAAGTGTCTATTCAGGTCCCAAGCTCATGGGACCTGAACAAGCTGCATCTGTGGGTTTTGAGGGAACTGGTGGAAAAACTAGCTAACTTCTGAAACATGCAGATTTTACAACTATCATTCACTGTCTGAAATTCATAACAATTTTTTAAATTAGTGATTACTATTACATCTGTAAGTATTTTCAAAGAGTATTTTTAGCATATTTTTACAAGAAAATGAAACAATATTTTGAAGATAATAAAATATGCTATTATTATTTTTTCAAATGCTCTATATGTTAAGTGTTTTATAATTTAAATTCTAGATTTCTAGAATTATAAATAAACGTATGAATGATCCTATTTATGCAAATCCTGGGCAGAGTCTTCAATACAGGAAAATGTTGAGTTAGTATTGTCCTAACCTAAGAGCAATATATTTAAATCTTCCTATTTTACAATTTATTGTTCTTAGTGAGGTTTGAAAGTTCAGCACAACACATTGGATCAAACAGGAAAGTGATTTTTAAACTAAGATGTTAAAAAACTTCTCTATCACACACATATTATGAAATATCTAAGCATTTTGGGGCAAAACCACTGCATCTGATGGAAAAGGGAGAGAGTCAAAAAGTCAAATCAGGCAGCTAAGCTTAATTTAACACCATATGTGAACTGAGAAATACTGACATGTCATGAAAAAAAAATGCCTGAGGAAGTCTCTTTGAATAGAAGTCACTTTACTTCCCAGTAGTGACTCATCCACTAGAATTTTGTAAGGTTCTCACTTCATTGTCTCCACAGAGAAGGATTTTTAAAAAGATTGTTGGTCTTAATATACTAGGTACCTAGTATAGTAGAATTTCTAATTTATGAAGACTTAGATTTGGAATTCTTCACTGCATGACTCATCTCCCACCATAAAATGAGCTCCAGTGAAATCCTTATCCTGCTTTTGTCTACACAATGAAATCAAAATATATTTTTTTTAAAATATGACTGAATTGTCATACTCTATTCAAAGTTTTCTATGCTTACTACTCTTTGCAACTCCCACATAAATATGAGCAGAAATGGTCAGAAAGACATGTTACAATATCTTGACTACTTACAGGCATGTGTAGAATTATCTGCTTCTTATTCCTCTCTTCCTTAAAATACTTTTGAGGAAGATAGAGGTATGTGGCTAAGATAATTATTCTGTGACCATTTCTGATTTGTGCTTTTACTTAGCTGTTCTAATATCCAAGGTCTTGACTTAGATATTTTTGTTTAAAATTTTCCTATTATTAAGAGAAGAAAACAACAGAAAAAAGCATGTAAATTACCAATGTCTTCTCTTTTTTCATCCCTTCTTGTCAAGACTGATGCCTGCAAAATTACTAGAAAACAACTTACTTCCAGAAAATACTCTGTGCAGCTTCATCTCTACAATGCTATTCACTGCAGAATTTCCTGATGGCTATTCTGCTTTTAATATATTATATTTTTCATCTTCCCCAAAGTGAAAACCTCTGGTTCAAGCCATATATTATCTCAATTAAGAAACACTTTTTCTTGAAGATATATTTAAATATATATATAGTATATATATTTATGTATTTATGTATTTCATATATATTATTTGTATATTTTATATATTTATATAGTAATATTTTATTGTAATATTTTTCTGTAGTCTAGTATTTAAATTCTAGTCATTAGATCACTGTTATTTGTTTTACATAAGTCAGATAACCATATAATTAAATACATACCCTGTTCCTTTACTGTACATCACACTGTTCCTGAGTCCGGCCGGTCCCCGGATTGGGGGGAGTGACCCAAGGCGGACAGGCACCCCGGGGGTCAAATCCCTTTGGGGAGGGGGGCAGCTGCCACCCTTCCACCAATTGCCTGGATGGATCTCCCTGGAATTCAGCAGGAGCACAGGGAGACCCCTTAGCAGCCCCTTGGGATTGGCCAGAGGTCTGTCTGGGGTCGGGGAGGAGGGGGAAGGGATTGTGTAACCCGAGAGAGAGGGAGAAACACAACGCAACACACTCGGGAGGAAATCCCGGGATCCAGAGGCACCTGAATCGTCATCTTCAGCGTGGATTCTCACATAGTATGTCAACTCTTGAAGCTGAATGCACAGTTCAGGGTTCCCTTTCCCATGAAAAGTCCAATATAAGTTCTCTAAGGCTCTTCAATTCTTTCAAAGAAAAATAATTTATCATCATGATTTTTTTAAAATAAAAATTGGAAAAACTTCACAGTAGAGATTAAAAATGATTCACTGCAGAATGTCCACACAATAATAAGTTCTGCTGTCACTGCTCATGGGGGGGATATCCAGTTCTTTTTAATTCCCAGGGATCAGTGCTGTTGCTGCTGTATTGTATATAATTAGTACTACCACTACTAAAATATCATTCCAATTTCTTTTCCACACAGGTTGATTTATTGAAATGAACCCTAGATTGGAAAAAAAAAAAGAAAAAAAAAAGACACAATATGAGGGACTAAGAGTACTTACTTAGGTAGGGGCTGAGCTAAGGCTTAGAACCCGGAATAAGAATTCTTGGGTGTTCTATTAGACTCAGATATTTTAAAGCACCAGGTAGGTTTTGTTGAGCAAAATATTTGCAGCAAAAGCTAACTATCTTTGCAATTAATTCTTAATAAAATTAGTATCTTTGAAGTTCTGAATCACAAAACTATCCATTAAGTCAAACAACAAAAGTTCCAAACAGTTTTGAAGGTATTAAAATGACAAAATGGCAGTTAGACATTTGTATGGAATTAGCCTTAGATTTTCTCATCAATAACAGATTCAAACAACACAAGAAAAATCCCTTTTTTCTATTTTTAGCAGTATTTGTCACATTAAGATGAAGATTTCATATGAAGTCTGTGAATTAAAACAGTCCAGAAGACAGGAATGGGAGGGAGAAGACAGCGGTGAGCTGCAAAATACCCTGTAATATCTGTGAACTGCAAAATGCCCCTGCAGGAAGAACACTGCACTGGGGCTTCAGAGCAACAAGACAATGTGAAAAGAGAAGGACTATAAAATGTGATGGGAAGGGCTCTCTGTAGGCACTTTTGGTTGCCAAGGAAGCTTGCAATGTTCAGAGTTCCCTTGGGAACATTTTAGTCACTCATTTAACATAAGCTGTGTGATGAGTAACAGTGTCAAATCTGTGCTGTCAGGGGGTTTGCTCTCTCACCTATAATATCATACCTTCTGCCTCTGTCAGTAGTCTGGCCTCTACAATCTAATAAAACAGTAAATGGAAGAAAATACTTCTATTTTAGAGAATACAATATTTTATAGTCTGTTAGTGATTTCCAGTATTGATCATTGGTAAATTGAAATAATGTATACACCTGAAGGTATTCTTTTTAAAATAATTTACCTATTCATCAGTGATTAGTTAATGCATCAAAAATAAACAGATTACAAATATTTTTATGCCATTTACAGTAGAACATTAAAAAAATATGAAAAAAAGAGAATTATCTAAAATACTTATAACAGGAATTAGATTCTGTAAAACAATATATGATTTCATTTTATTGAGATAAATTTAAAAAAACACAATTCAAAACTAAGGTAGGAAATAATTGATGTAAGCTGAAACTTTTTATTTTCAAAATTATGAGTGGTTGAATTAACTTGTAGGTTAAAATTTTGCTTATTTTCTCACCTAAATCAACGAATAACTTTTAACAATAACCCACTACTGCAATACACATAGAAGTACTAAAAGATCTTAGAGCTACCAATCCCAAAGCATTTGGGGGAACAAAATACTATTAACAACTAAAATAAAGAAACAATTTCTATTTTTTTTTACATCAAAGAATATTTCTGTAGGTAGGTATAGTTATAAATCACAGTAATAAAATTTAAGTATGGCATAACAGGATTCGTGTGCAATTATTTAACCTTCCATGTGTTATGAAGTCCTAAAACAGTAAATATAATTTTATTACAGAATTAGAAAAGGAGACCTCTAGGGACAACCCCAAAAAGGCATGTGGTTAATCCCTCTTCACTAAAGCAAGATTGCTTATATTCAGAATCAAACTTGAGAGCATTCAAATAATCTTCCCTTAAAGTCCTATTTAAGAATATATTTCTGCAATGTCATGTAGCCTACTGCACTCTGGACCAACATTACAATTAGACCATTTCCTCTTACTATCAAGCTGAAAAAAACCCACATTTTTTTTCATTTAACAAGGTGCTACCTCTTTCTGCAAAGACATCTTTGTAAGGACAACCTACATTATAACAACAAGGCCAAGTGCAAGACCCAGGACCTGGGCTGGGGTATCCATATGAGCCAGGGAATGAACAGAGTGAGAATAGCCTTGCCTTGAAGGACTTGAGCGTGCTGGTGCGTGAGATGATGGACATGAGCTGGTAATGTGCTGTTGCACCCCAGAAAGCTAATTATGTCCTGCGCTGCATCAAATCAAATGTGACCTGCAGGCCACGGGAAGTGATTCTGCCTCTCTACTCCTCTCAGATGAGACCCCACCAGCAGTACTGCACCCAGCTCTGTGGTCCCAAGCCCAGGAAGGACATCAATCTTTGAGGCAAGTCCAGAAGAGGGTCACCAAATTGATTAGAGACTGGGAGACATCATGTTTCCTATGAGATCAGGCTGAGAAAGTTGAAGTTACTGAGCCTGGAGAGGTGAAGGATCTAGGGTGACCTGTTTTAAGTCTTCCAGTACCTCAAAGAAGCCTGCAAGAAATCTGGAGTGGGACCGATTACAAGGGCATGTAGGAATAGGGCAAGAGGGAATGGCTTTAAACTGAGTAGGTTGAGGTCATATATTAGAAAGAAATCATTTACCCTGTTGTTGTTAAGACACTGAAACAGTTAGCCTGGAGAAACTGGATGTCTCATCCCTGGAAATGTTCAAGGCCAGGCTGGATGGGGCTTTGAGAAATGATCTAATGAAAGATATCCTGGAACTTGGCAGGGGGGTTGGAATTAAATTATCTTTAAGGTCCCTTCCAGGCTAAACTCTTCTATGATTCTATGATTTAGGAAGGTTATTCTTATGCCCCTATTTTTATCTCAGTTTGTATTTCTTGTTCCTCCTTTCTTTCAGACAGTCCCAGGCATGTCCTATTTGCTTGTTTAGAACACGTGATATGCCCAACACAAATAATAATTCCTTTTGGACAGCGCCAGGGACCAAATGCAACCGAAATGTTATCCTCCACATGATGCAAAATACTTTTCAAGTCTAAGTGAATCTTGGAATGTAACTGCCTTTTTTTGCCTCAGCAATACATAAAATATTGTCTAATTTGTGCTTCCACTGCAGTTGTACATTATTTTTAGCAGCATTATTGCTTAGACAATTTCATTTCATATTTGTGCACGTTTTATTTATGCTTCTTAATTGTGACATTTATACTTTGTTTTTATTGATGATTTCAGGTCAGTTTTCCATTTTCTCCAAATCACACTGAATTCTGATCTTCCAAAGCACTCATAACCCCTCCTTTCTAATACAATCTGTACACATTATTATATATCAACATCTAAATCATGAACTAAAATATTAAATAAATCAGTCATACAAAAAAGTGCCTCACTTGAAATTCTTCCAACAGACAGTGAATCAATAATACTAAATACTAAATGAAGGTTTTCATCCAACTGTACACCGATTTTGTACCAATAAAATGTGAACCATACTAAAAGTTCAGATTACTTCAACATTTTTAAAGTAGTGTGGGTTCTTTTAGTTCCTCAGTTCATCAAACACCGAATACTTGAACTAAAGTATTCCTCAGTGTCTTCTTTCCATATTCTGGCCTACAGTCCTATTTCTGTGCTAAGATTAGTGTGTTTGGACACAATTAAATTCCTAAAGACTGAAGCAAATGCTACTTAAACTTCCTTTGTTTAAATCATAATTTGTTCTCTTTCCCATAAGTAATTAACCTATATATTTTACTTTGTTCTATAATACATTCATAAAAGATTCTTTTTATCTTTTCATTACAAAGAACTCATTTTGTCTCTTAGTTTTTCTAATTTCATCCCTTTTTTGTAGAGGTACATTACATAATGAAAGCTATACACTAAGGAACAATGAGTTATGAAGAGCCACATAGTGTAAATGTAATTAAAACCAGACTATTTAACCAAACTTTCCATTTGAGTAGGATGATGGAAGATGTGTCTGTGAGAACAAATAATAGATTCAAAGAGAATAGAAAGAAAAAAATATACATTCTTAGTAGAAGAATCCCACATTCAAGAAAATCTCTGTTATGTATAACAGCATGCAGCATTCTGAAATCTTATTACTCCTCTGCTGTGAACAAGAATCTGTGAAATTTATGAGCAAATATCATCAAGTTCATTCTTCTTTTTCTCCTTGTAACTGATGAACATGCCCTACTGCTACATTCTTTTAAAGAACAGATGTCTATGGCTGATGGAAAGCTTCCAAAGAGTAATAATATGTAGTGGTGGTAACTGCTAAATTTCATAGGCAGACAGGGTCATGTTCAGTCCATGCTCACACATATGTGTGAGAGATTGTTAACACAGCACTTATCACTAACCTCTATGTTAGCAGAAAATGCTAAGGTTGGATATATTTGCTTCTGCTCAGCACTTTGCTAACTCTGCTCTTTGTTCTTGGAGGGTAAACACAGGGAGCTCACATGTAAAGACATGTAAAGACATATGTGACAATTATTAAAGGAAATGTGACTAGTGATACTGCTATAGTGTATTAGATAATCCTTGAAGGGTATGCTACATTAACTAAGACTTCTTATCTTCCCCTTCTTCTTCAGCTAGACTTTAAAACAAATAGGTTACATCATAGAAAGTAATTCAGAAATTTATTGAAATTAAATCATTGAACAAGAAATTCATTCTTGCATGAAAATGTGTCTCTATTATGTACACCCTTTTATTAACAGCTTGGGATTTATTTTGTATGGTCAATGGAATATCCTTATGGTTATAGATACATTAAGCCATCCATATTAAAGGCATCAATGTATTCTTGAGTGAATGATTCCAAAACCATTCAAAATAAGACTTAATAGGGTGTAAAAATACTCAAAGAGACCTTTTTTTAATCAGCATAAAATCCTGAAAGAGAAAGCACACCAAACTAATGAAAAAAATCTGTTAAATATGAATACAAAACATAGATCTAATACTGAATTTCCTAATCCAGTGCAGAAAATTTCTACTGGGAGAGATAAGAAAATTAAACTCCTTCAGTTCTTTATACTTTATGAAAGGAAATGAGTATATTTTTAACCACTACTCTCAGTGAACCATGAATTTTTAAAATTATTTGACTTGATGCATCTTTCTTGGGATAACCTGTTGTTACACACCATTAAATAAGAACATTGTGTTTCCTTGCATAATACCCCATGCTGACATAACAGTGAACAATTTATCATTCTGATGAACCTTCATGATTGAGAATTTCAAGAAACTGTGGTTCACTGAAAACCAGGATTTAAACAATCTTAATTTATTTTGTTAACCTTTGCAGTGCTGTGTTTTTGTGGTATTTAATACAGTTTAAACATGTTAGAAGAATTTCAAATATTTCTTCTCAGAAAGTTATTCTTTACTTAATAATGTAACTAATGAAACAGTATAATATATAATTCATACTTTAACATTTATGGCTGCTTCGAAGAGGTACTCTAGAAACACTTTTCAGATTATTTAGGTCTAAAAGCTATTCAATAGAATTGGTATTTTCATGATTGTCATGACATATTATCATTTCCAGTACATTCAGGGACAGTGCAGGGGGATGATGTATTCAAACCTGTAAGCATACAACTGACTCCCATGACACTCAAAGCCAGCTTGCAACAAATTAAGTTTGTAAGCTTTGCAAATGTTGGCTGACAGACTCCTCAACATTCCCAACTCTCTGCATGGGGAAGTACTCAGATGACATTAAAACCTCAATGTCTATTGCACTTAGTACTGTGAGACCAGCCTCCGCAGTGTATGTTTTAATTAGAATATTCTAATTAAAAAGTTATCAGAAGAAAAGAGTGTGGAAAACCTAAACATTATGTTGCTTAATTTCTTTCTAGATTTTTTTTTTTTAAATTGAAACCTATAGCATCAAATTTCCTTAATTCTTGCCTGGAATTGGTTAGTCTTATTTTTGTCTTGAAAACTTGCTAATGCTGATTGTCAGGCAGCCATAGTGTTTTCTAATATAATAATTTCCCTAAAAGTTCTTTTTAAAAGGGAAACTCAAACAAATGTGTGTCAGCTGGTAGTACATAAGAAACTTAAAATTTTGCATCAGCCCAAAAAATCTTGGTAATCAGAAATGTTCACATTAGAAATATTAGAGATTCAATTAAATACTTAATTTAGAATCAGTAATGCTAGCTAACCTAACATTTTATTGTATTTAATTTAGGACTAGAAATTGGGGGGGTTATTTTTTTTTTTTAATTTTCTTCCTCCACACCCTACTGAGACAGGGAGTGATAGTGGATTTTGATGTGCATCCAGTGGCCACCCAAGGTCAATTCATCACACTGGCTCAGACCAGTCCTGATTCAAATGTATTTTATTTTATCTATATTATCTGTTCTTATTTCATCACAAATCACAACACATTGATGTTTTTACACATCTTTTATTTATAGAAAAAAAGTATACTTTAATATGGCTTTTCAGTCAGGACGTTTTGCTAAATGCAATGTTCATGGTTCTGCAATGATTAATTACTTGCATTTGCTTGTTTTTTGTTTGTTTGTTTTGCTTTTTCTTTTTTTGGTTTTTTTTTTTTTTTGTACCGAATACTTCCAATTTAATAAATACTTTTATGAGCTGTTCCTCTCCTAGTAGTCAGTCTTCTGGGCACAGTTTTTTACATGTCCCTATCTTACTCCAGTTGACATTAGTATTAGCATTTTCTCTATTTTATCCTTATACATTTTCCTTTCTGTAAGTAAAAGCCAATCTATTCTGCTGATTCTCACTTTTTATTTAAATTAGTTATTTAAAATAAATTAATTATTCACTAGTTTTGGGAGTCCCAGGGTCATTTCTGGTTTTCTTCAGTGGCTATTAATATAAAATGCATGAACAGTCTTGACAGCAAGACTGACTCCAGATATTTTAAAACAGCAGGTAAGTAGATGCTGAAGAGATCAGTGATATTTAAAAGTTGAAATAAGAAACTGAAATAGAGAATTAGTTACTGTTTTACACAAAAGAGTGGAATTAAGAAATATATACCCTGTGCAAAATGTTATAAAGCATCTAATCCTTTAAAGTGTGTAGCTTTTAAATCTAAGTAAAACTGTTATTATTCTACTCTTTTACAATATTTTTTGCTTTACACTAACCAAGGTTATTGACTCACTTGGTCTGAGAAGTTGCAAATGACAACAATTTGATTTACATTTATCACAGAATCAAGGAATGACAGAATGGTTGCAGCTGGAAGTGGCCTCAGGAGATCATCTAATCCAACTCCCCAGTAAAGCAGGTACACCTAGAGCAGATTGTATGGAATCACATCCAGGTTTGTTTTGAATATCTCCTGAGAAGAAGACTCCACAATCTCTACAGGCAGCCTGTTTCAGTGCTCTGTCACCTTCAATATAAAGACATTTTTCCTCATATTCATATGGAACTTCCTGTGTTTCTATTTGTGCCTTTTGCCCCTTGTCCTGCCACTAGGCAGGAGTGCCATGAAAAGAGTCTGGCCCCACCTTCTTGAAACCCTTAAGCTAGAAGGTTAAGCTATTTCTTAGCATTGATAATATCCACTCAGTTGTCTCTTCTTCAAGCTAAACAAGCCCGGCTCTCTCAGGCTTTTTTTCCTGAGAGAGATGCTACATTCCCACTAATCACCTTTTCCAGTAGTTCATTGTCTTTCTTGGAGTGGGGAGTTCAGAGCTAGACACAGTATTTCAAATGTGGCCTCTTTAGGACAGAGTAGATGGGGAAGATAACCTTCCCCAACCCGCTGTACACAGTCACTAATTTAACTGTATATTGGCTACATAATAATTATATGCAATATAATAAAAAATTTCCATACTACATACAAAAATAAGAAATAGCTTAAACCTGTAAAATACACAAGTGGTCTATACATGTATTATCTGGATAATTAGACTCATTACTCATGGAAAAGTAAGCATAACAATAAAATATTGCTATATTCTGAAATTAAAGAACTGACCATTTTATTATCATAATACCATAAAGAGCTGGCAATACACAGGTTAATAGTATAAAGAAAAAAATATTACAGTACTTAACCTATGGTGGAACCATCCTTGAATAATGGCAAATTTATCCACTATTTATCCATTTATCTATTCAGATTTTTGTCCTACTTTAGAGAGAAACTTGTTATCTGCAATTTAACTACTCGATTTTTCAGCTAAATTTTATTTCTTTGTGCTGTCTGAAAATTACAATTATGCTATAACTAAAGAAAACTGGAAGATGAAAAGAGAGACATTTGTCAAAATTTAGAAATTAATGTTTTACATTAAAATCTATTTATGGAGAATGAAAGGGGAGGAAAATCTGTGTTAAAAAGGAGTAAAACACTGAAAACTCACTTACTAAATTTTCTCCTGAGAACTTCTATTTGCAGATAAATATTTGCTGAACTGTGACATGCATATCTACTATAGTACTGCCAAGTGCATACTCCATCAAATTTTTTCAACTTCAGTTAAAATCAATATGCAGCTAATCTGTATTATGATTCACTTAAGGGGGAATTTTACAAAAAGTGAAATGAATGTAGATAAAATATTGTTGACACTGTGTAAAAACAGATTTTTAAAAAGAGATATGTATACATTGCATTTGTCTCACAGTCACAGGATCTTGACTAATCATCCATTGAAGTCAATCATTAAAGTCACTGACTTCAGTAGGACTGAAGCTCACAGCTTCTTTTCTTGGAGAATTTTATACAGCAAGTCTTGCACATTGGTGTCACAGAACACAGGATAACACACATGAACAGTAATTTCAGTACAAGTGGAAACTTCTGCATCAGATGTGGCTTTGCATCAGGGCAGAGTCTTGGCTCAAGCCAGTAAATGTCCCGAGAGAGAACACATAATTCTTAAATTATTGCAAATATAAAATAGAAGCAAACAGAAAAATACTTAGGACTGACAAATTACAACGCAATGAAAGAACTCAGTAACTGCTCATTTGCAGTAGTCTTTTAAAATAAGGCAGATGACCATCCAGTCTAATGACAGCCATGAAACACAAACAATCATTTAGGTCTTACTATGAATTTGTCCTTTCTTTCAATAGAAATTAAATTTTTCATGTGTTTTTTATTATGCATGTTATATTTAACAAAATTACTACAAATGTAGTTTAGTTGCCTAGAGAGATCACAAAAATAAATATAATTTCAATGAAGGATTAAAATTTGCTTTAAAGATCTTAAGTTTGTTGTAAAGTTCTCAAAATACCTTTCATTATATTTGTAGGCATTCAATTAATCTTTTCATCATATATTCTTTTATTAACATCTTTGCTCTTATACATAAGTTTTATCAGAGTTAAATGTAGGTAGCTGGGAGGTACTTAGACTGACAAGAGTGTCATACTATGCTTCTTTTTAAATTCACTTTTGAAAGGTTATATTTAGTCATCAGACTTTATATATTTTCTTCACATTTAAAAATTATATATATTTGACATTTTGTGTTCAAATTCACTGTCATAAGGATCTTCCAAACCAGTTAATAAATTCTGGAAGTACAGCCTTAGATATCAGCCAAGATCCCTTGTTTGGAATGGAAATTAATGTTGCATCACTTGTCTCTTTCCTTATTACTTTCCTCTATCATACTGTTGCAATCTGGGGTGACTTACTGAATCAAGTATATCATCTGAGAAATTGAAACTTGCAAATTTTAGGCTGAAATATTAAAATAAACTGATTTAAAGTCCAAGCCCAAATATTTTGATGGTTTGTGTACATTTCCAGCAAATAATTAGACAGGTGAATGTCAAGGGTAAAGCATCCCAGCAGTGCAGTCACTTAAGGACTGTGAAAATCTCCTGTAACATGCAATACTCAGTTTTGAATAAGTAACTCAAAATAACAATTTTGACATAAAAATAATCATTTATTTATGAGGTGTCATTAGTAAGAGCCACATTTAAAAGATAGACAGAAAGAAGAGGTCCTAGTTTTTGGTTGTTTACTGCTTTAATATTAGTGACATGAATGCTTATTTTCATAATTGTATCATTTCAAAGGTTGCAAACCTAAATAAAAAACTGAAGATAGTATTACAATTTAAACTATTAATCAATTATCAATTGACTTAGAAAGAAAATTCAGGCTCTTCTGTATTTTGTAGGCATTCTGTTTCAGTTAACACATTCCTTAAGCAGGTGTGAATCTTCCTTTTTTATCATGTTGACTTCCTTCAAAGTTATGATTAACTCTTATTTTTAAGGAATATTGATGAGTATTAAAGATAATTTGTACTGAATTAACATTTCTACACTATTGCAATCACCCAAGAAGAAGCTATTTTTATAAGTTGCCTCAAAAAATAGTGGTTTAAGAACTTTTTGATATAATTTGGCAACTATGTGTATGTTTACTTTTACACTACTTTACAGATAATATCCTATTAACATTACTCAAGAAAATCCAAAGTTGTCTTCAAAAGAAAAAGTAACAGCCTTTTCTTTTGATGGTTTTGTTAAAAATAAATGAGAAAAGAAAACAAATTCTTCCATAGTAAATGTAAAAATATTTCAAAATATCCTTAAAAATGTACAAAAGAATAGTACTCAAAGTATTGATCTTGCATGCCTGTAGTGAGAAGATTATTGCACTTCAATATAAATGAGTAAAAGAAGCTCAAATACTTTCTAATTCTAGCGATAAATTAATCCTGCTTGTATTGTCACAGGCTCTTCACTCTTTCCACTCTTGGCAATGCAGTGGCAAAGAAAGCTTGAGGAGAAGCCCAGAGGACCTGTGCACATGTGTGGGCAACCACGGCACTGCCCCTGCTGGGGAGAGCTGTAATGTGGGCTGCTGAGACACAGGAGGCAGATTTCCCTATTGTTACACAAGTGCACTAATGTAGACTTATTTTTTCTGTAAGGAAATGAACTGAACCAACCTTTCAGTTTCTATGGAACAACTCAGCAACTAAGTCCTAGAGTGCTTTGTACCTGGAGCTATAATCTCATGGGTCTTATTTGGAGCTACAGGTAGGTTCTTACCTTTGGGAAACAAATGCTTTGTTCCTCCTTTCACTTTTTAGTTAGCTTAAAAAGAGATGTTGCCTACTTAACAATTCATAAAGGACTTTGAAATAACTTTGTCTGTGGCATCAAAATACTTTCCTCTATCATACGACATCTCAGTATTTTATCTTGGACATGAGGTACACAGTAATGTGAATTCCTTTTGGGAGAAAGGGGAACCTGGAGCAGGCTATGCTGAGCATCTCCTTGTTTTGATTTTTGTCCCAAGCTACAAGGAGAAAGATAACAGCAGTCAGGCTCCCACATTTGAGAAATGAGAGCATAGCTACATCTCCTCTTGACTGGAAATTCCCAAGCCGGAGCATGTAAAAGCATTTTCATCCCTACGGATAAAATCACAAAGTACTTTACAAAGAACTTATATCCTGCAATGTGACTATTTTACTCATAAATTATATTTGAACACAGAATAAGCCTTTTAAATGCCTCTATACTTCATGCAGCACTATGTAAGTTATGTTAGACACACTTTCATGATATGTCTTAGTTAAAAGGTTGCAGCTTTCCTTAAAAAGTGTTACAACATTCAGTTATTCCAATACATGAGATTTGTATTTACCTGTTGTAAGCTCGGAAGGTTTACTGGCAATATGTAGCAAGGTGCTGGCAGCTGGAGCTGAGGGACATGTCAGGGAGGAGAGGCTGGCGTGCCCCATGCCAGACACAGCCATCTCCAGCCCATTCCAGTGGACACACTGCAGGGCACGGCTGAGCCCCTCAGACAAGCTGATGGCACCCCACTGGAAACATGCCTGAGACAGGGCAGAAAATGCCAGACAGGCAGAAGCAGACAGAACAGAAAGGGTGAGAAGCAGCAGAGGGAACAGAACAGTCAGAGGAGGAGAAGGAGGTGTTCCATATGCCAGAGCAGATATTCCCCTGCAGCCTGAGTTCAGGTGTGGTCTCCTACATACCAGTCAGTCCACCTTGCAAGTTCAGATACCCACACACAGAACAGTGAACTCAAACACAGAGAAAATAGGGGCTAAATCACATAGAAAATAGGAAGGGAGTTCAACAACTTTTACAAAATTTGTAAGTTTAATATTACTGGCACTGTGATTGGCCAAAAAATGTACTGTCAACATCCTGCTTAAATGTGATATTTTATTCTCCTCTCCCCACTTCTCTATTGCTCGTTCCTGATCCAAATTTCTCCCTCCATTTCCCCACTTTTGATCCTTCCTCTAAGCACCCCACAGTTGTTTTGCACATTTCCACATTCCTTTTAAAACATCTCCTAACTAATTTTGGATAATCCACAGGTCCCCTGATATATCCCATAAAAAGTTTATTCATTCCCACGAGTCCCGTGGTAATCTAGCTTCCCCCTTCCTATCAGTTACAAAGTTATGTTTGAGCTTCTTCATGGTGAGACTTGAGCGACTGTGTCAGTGGCTCAGCCATTGGTGGCCTGGGAGCTCTTATCTTTCTTGTGCTAGCTGTTATCTCCTGACTCGTTATGCGTATTTACTTATTACTTTTCCTATCTCTTGTTTCTGTTTATTAGTAAATTACTCACACAATACTCTCACTCAAACTAGATATCCCTACAACCCAGGGGTTCACATGCCCTCCTACATCCTTACAGAGCTGACACAATGACTTTACTCTTATCAATATAAACCAGCTAGGACAAATAAAACGTTAACACATATAAAATAAAACATAAAGTGAATGTAAAGCTCTGTAATAATGAACTAAGAAACTGGTTAAATTCAAACTATATGGAGGCTGTTGTCTAGCATCATAAAGTGTTTTTCCCACTTATTTATTTTGGTTTTGATTTAATTTAATCAGATTCAGCATAGGCTTTTCTCTTCAGTAGAGAAAAAAGAGTGAGTTTTAGTAGTTTATTGTGCTATGATTTTGATAGCAAAAAGAAGACTAATTATAAGCTTAACCAACATTACATGTCAATCTAGAATAAAAATAATATTAGAATACTCTATCCATTAAAACAATAGAACAAGGAAGTAATAGACAAAAGTATCTCCCAGAACAAAGAAGTAGGTTTTTTCTCATGTGGTGAATGCTAATATTAATGAAATTTAATATTTTGCATTTTTGAATACTTTGCCTGGTATGAACAAAGACTTATATTTCATGACCTGCATGTTTGTTTTCTCTAACACAATATAAATCATGGTAGAGGTATAGACATAAGGTGACATTAATTGAAATTTTAAATCGTTTCTTTGTACTTTTATTTATTGGATAAAAACCTCATGTATCTCATTATGTAGTTCACACACTACATTAAACCAGCTTTCAGAACATGTGTGATGAAGACATTAGAAGCTTAAAATTGTTTTGTCTATGTAGGTCCAAATAAATCTCTTTTCTATTTAACTGGATAATAGTGCTAATTCTGTGGGGAGGAAGTCTTACCTCACATGAGAAGCACTCAGAATGTCTTGGATTTCTAATTAACACACACAATTTTGTCCTTGATATGCAGTGATTGCAGCTACCACATTTACCAGCACTAGTATACTTCTGAGATTTAAAAAAGAAATAAAATATGCAAATACTTGGGAAGAATAATAGTGGTAGAGGTTTTATTGACAGAGAGGAGAGCTGAGAGCAGACACTATGCTTTTGCCCCAAAAGAACATATTACAACTACTCAGCCAGAGGAAACTTCATGACAAAAACCAAACTCTGTCTCAGATAATTTAATCCTATTCATCTTCCCTAGCTGATCCTGTGTCAGCAGACCCAGACTCTTGCCAAACCAACAAATACAGTCACCGATATTTTGAATTTTCCAGCATGGAGTTTGCAATGCAACTTGAATTATGTACAATTCATTTCTATGAGCTCACAGCTGAGTGCATGTGCTCTGTGCCCAGCTCCACCATGACTCAGGAATATGTGTTAAAGCTGTGCTACATCTCCCACACTCAGGGGGCCATCCTCTTTGCAAACTCAAGAGAGGGAAAGAGATAAAGGCGTGGAAACCAGACGAAGGACTGAAGTGAACATGCCCTGAGACAAGGTTAAATGCATTCTTTCTATTCTACCTATAAAATCAGAACTTTGAGATAAATTAGGAAAGGTAAGAAATTCCACCAGGATACACCTCTAAATAGAAAACTTAAACATATGGTCTTCCTAGCTTCTGGGTATTTAAATTTATTGCAGTGTGCCAACATACACAGTATTCAGCTCCTGATAATTATGAAACAGACCATTAACTGTTCTAAACTGTCATATCTCTTGGGATCCAGAGTGATATGTGAAATCATAATAACATAGCTATAGATGTAGAAAAGAAATTATAAAAAATTATAAAATTATTTTTAAATATTAATTTAAGAAGACTGATTAACAAGATGTATTTATACCATGTGGACAGGTAAAGATAAAATTTGGCAGAAATGCTCTGGTTAGAAAAAAGTAAGAATTGCTTTCTAGATCAATATCAATAGAAGAAGGGGGAATCAGTGCCAAAGCATAATTTTCCATTAACGTTCATGCCCAAAGTCTCTTTTCAGGGGCAATTCACTAAGAAAAATTAATGTAAATAAAAAATGTTGGCACCATTCCTGAATTTTAATCCCCAAAAAAGAAACAAATAGAAATTAATAATGAACCAGTAAAACAATTGTATTAGGGCATTATCTCATGTCTTTCCCAGTAACAGCAGATTTTGCATGGCTAAAAACTCTTGGAGAAATAAACAACCCTACTGGGCATCCAAGAATAACGCTGGTCATTTTCTGTGGATTTCTTAGTTTTTATTTATTATTATTTGAATCATGACATCTCAAAACATTTTAGACTTGATTAATTTTAAGCAACCCCACAGCAGAATTCCAGATGAAACCTAGGCAAACTTGGGTAAGGATGTTCTTAGGAAGTACAAAAGGTTTTATAGTCAATGAGATTTTTCTTCACAGAATAAATTATTCTGTGATTTGCTTCTACTTCTGAAATTCATAAGCAAAGTTAGGCTTAGTATTCCTCAGAGAAGGTTTAGTTTTTCCTAAACCTAGAAAGCATATGTCTTTTTAGAACTAAGGAAGGGTGGACACACTGCACAGAGTCTTTCCTGATCTAGAAATCACTTTGTGGTCCATCACATGGTCCATCATGTGGTCCATGTTACCTGCATGTGAGAATTAACAGACCACTCCTGCAAACAACCTGGAGATTTTGTTTTCACTCACCACCAGGAAACTGCCAATGCAGCTAATATTTTTTCTTCATCTGTCACCAGGTTAGTCAGTAGAGGAGATAGCTGGGTGTTGTGAACACTGTCTTGCTATCTATTCCTCTATTCTTATACAGAAAAAAATCTGCTGATATCTGTTGGAAGAAATAAGGCAATGGCAACAACTCATAAAATAATCTTAAGAGTATCCCTTTTTTTTTTGCAACAAGTAACAAAATACTGGAAACATGAGGGTAAAAAAGTGGAAACAATATAAATTGCTATAGAAAACACAATTACCTTGATTTAGGCACCAACATGAAAGAAACACACAGAATTACTGACAGGAGTTTGCTAACTGTCAGAGCCAATGCAGCTTGGAATATGGGAAGGAAGTAAAATAAAGCTCATCTAATAGAGAAAAATCTTTTTTACTTTCTGTGAAAACTTGACAGTACAATAGTTCCTGATGAAAACTTATGAAAACAAGTTCATTATTTTGGCGTGAGTATCCAAACGAAAAGTCATGAGGTAGATACCATGTTTTAATACTTTGCTTTGTACATTTACTCTCATGAAAAACACTAGGTCAAATTTGTTAAAAGTTGTATTTTCCTATGAGTTAGTGAAATTAAAGTTTTCCTTGGTGGAGAAGGATAAACAGAGAAAAGGAAGTGAACAGACCCTGCACTAAATGAGGAGGGTCCAGTTCTCGGGTATCGTTTTATTCTACTCAAAACCAAATTTCACTCTCAAAATACTAACTGTTGTCCAGAGAACATAGACTATATTAAAATTATGCTTTAATTTATACTTGTAGTGTTAATATTGTCTTTTAAATTCTTTGGGGCCTATAAAGTTATTTCTTCAGTTATAAAGGATATATAGCAGACAGAAACAGCAATGAAATAAGAACTAAAAGAAATTGTGTTAAAACAATTCAGTGTTTCTTAGAAAAAAAAAGAATTGTGGTGTGAAAAAATCCTGTAGAATACAGTTTCCTCAATGAATACTTCAACAATAACAAAGAAAAATATCAAATTTTGTGGGATACTCTACACCAGTTTTGAGGTTTGAAAAAATTCTGCTTCCAAATACTTATTACTTCAAAGGTGTGAGCATAGTGGTAGTTATGCTTGTAGCACAGGCTAAATATTGTCAATAATGTGACAAAAGCATTGTGCTTATTACACATACTATAAAGCATGGATGTAGTTTATTTGATTAGCTCATTTTGCCAATATAATTTGATAATTAAAATAAAAAGAAAGTATTTAATTTCTATAAGAACGAAGACTTAAGTATTTAATTTATAAAAACCTGTTTTCTATTTGTACCTATAAGTATATGAGAAATACATGTATTTCTTCGGTTATATTCTGTCTCCTGGAAAATAAATAGAATTTTGATAATGACTTGAATGGACCTAAAAATACACCTTTATTCTCCATTACACAGTTTAAAACAAAAATGAGTTTAAAACTCATTAAAGCAAGTTAGTAAACATAATCAGATATAGGGGAGCTACTGTTCAAAATAAAAACATCTCAGCAGAGAAATATTTTATGTACTCATTTGTCTTCAAATAGGTTTTGTGGCCTAGATTGACAGTTTGTAATGCATTAGTTTGTATCTGAAAAAGAACTTTACCAGGGTGTCACCCCACAGTTTGTATACAGTATATTATGCTGACAGATGATAAATAATATTCATGACAATTGCTGCTATTGGTGTGGGTAAATCATATCGATTTTCACAGAAGCCATACTCATTTTTAAATGTCTCCTTTGTTTGATTTTCTTGTTATGCATGAGGCTTCTTGGGACTTAACTTTTCTTAGTTTAAAAATGGACATCACTAAATAAAAGTACCAGGTATTCTGTCATCAACCATGTTTCAGCATTACATTATGAAACATTGATTTGTGTATGAAAGATGCAAAATTTACAAAGTATGTATATTCAGGAGATTTTGGATCATGAGTAAATGACTTAGTGAAATCTAGTTTGTAACACACCTGCCTAATCTACCATATATAATTGTGGAACAGTAATATAATTACAAAATACCGAATCAGTGAAAACCTGTGTTTTTAATGTAATTAGAGTAAACTGGAATCAGGTCCTACATACTTCTGATAAAAATGTCAGGGAGGACAGAACTAGTTCTTAGAGGTCTTTCACAATAATTTTGCCTGAACAACTGAGTCCTAGAGTATGTTGTGATTATCTTAGAAGTGAGTATCACCCTGGAAATTATAACCCAGGAGAAAATGTGCCATGTGAAATGTAGGATAATTCTGCAAAACATATTAGCATTGAAAACATTGCCATTTCAATGTTATTCAGCAGTTTTATCTACTAATTATTCTGCTTTTCTGGTTTTTGCTTTCACATATATTTTTCTCTTATAACTTTCTTCCAGAGCTCTTGGAAACATCTAAGAAACTAATGCAAAATCATTCCAGTCTGTGTTAGGTAAAAAAAAAATGAATATTGATGAGCTAGCTGTGAGATAAAATACACTATAGTAGAAATTCTGCTGCTGAGGACACCTCGCCCTGATTACTACACTGATGTTACCTTGTTTGTTTATTTTTATTTTAATGGCTAATGTTTTAATGAGTAAGTAATAAAGAAGGGACTTTGAAAAGCTATGAAGAATACAAGTTAATGTAAATCATACAATCAGGTATTTATATGAAATTTTACTACAAGATATGAAACTAGAATTTTTTTGACTTGTTCAACAAGTATGTATCAGTAGAATAGCTCAGAACCAGAAAAAAACTGGAGCTTTCCCAGACAGTGACACAGAATCATCAAAGTTTTCAGTTAGATACTTTATGATTTTTATCTCTGTTATAAAAGAGTATTACTCTGTGGTTTGTTTTTTTTTTCCCCTGGAACTTTCACTTTACTCTAAACTGCTGGCAATCAGGAAATTGATAACTAGTAGTCTAATACAACAGCTTATCTTAGCCTGGCTGAACAATAAACTTTCCTTCCAGAGGTCCCAAAATTTATAGCATCAATCTTCACTCATAAGTGAACCAGCAAGAAAATCCATCTGAATATGAAAAATATCCTCCCAGATGTGCTCTAATTAAAATGATGCTTAAAACATGATCTCATTATTTAATGTTCACCATGTTCTGAGAATGCTAAAATACAGAATTGCTTAAAATATGCTGTTTATTACACAACAATTTTGAGGATCTTGTTTATGCAATAAGCAATTTTTGTTGTGCACAAGGTAACTGTCATCCCATAAATTAAAAAGTTGCTTCCTAGTCCTATCAGATGTTCTATTCATGTAACTTTTTTAATGTTACATGAATAGAAAAAAATAGTTTGGTATTCAAGCAAACTGTTCTGAACAGGTGTGGTGGTTTGACATCGGCTGGATGCCACTGCCTGCCAAATCCACTCTATCACTACTCTCCTCAGCTGGACAAGGAAATATGACAGGGTCCTGGGTTAAGGACAGGGAGAAATAACTCACTGATTATCAACATGAGCAAAACACACTCAACTTGGGGGAATAATTTGAATTTAGTAGCAAACAAATCAGAGTAGAGTAATGAGAAATAAAATCAAATTTTAGAACACCTTCCATCCACTCCTCCCTTCTGAGCTTAATTCTCTTCCTCCTGTCCTCAGCAGCAAAGGGAGATGGGGAATGGTGGTTTTGGTTAGTTTCACATGCTGCCACTCCCTTCTCCTCATGAGGAGGACTCCAGACTCCTCAAACTCTTCTTCTGCTCCAGTAAGTGTTCCCTCCCACAGCAGACAATCCTCCAAGAAGTACTCCAGTGTGAGTTGTCCCCACAGGCTGCAGCTCTTGATGAATTTCTCTAGCATGGATGTCTCTCACCAGGTGCAGTCCTTCAGGAACAGACCAGTTCCCCCATGTGATCACAAGTGCTGCCAGCAAAACTGCTCCACCAGGCCAGAGGTCCTGCTCCATTGTAGGCTTTCCACTGGGCCCGAGTTGCTTTCAGGCATTTCCCTGCCTTGGCATTGGGTCCTCCAGGGGCTGCAAGTGGATCTCTGCTCCATGGTGGAACTTCAGGGGCTGCAGGACCACAGGTGTCTCACCGTGGGCTGCACCACAGGCTGCAGGGCAATCTCAGCTCCAGCACTTGGAACACCTCCTGCCCCTCCTTCTTCACTGACCTCCATGTCTTTAGAGATGTTTCTATCACATATTCTCACCTGTCTGTCCAGCTGCTGTTTTGCAGCAGTTTTTTAACTCGTCTTAAACTATTGTCCAGACACTACAGCCATTGCTGATGGGCTTCTCCTTGACCAGTGGTGGGTCCATCTTGGAGCTGGGTGGCAATGCCTCTGTTAGACATGGGGGAAGCTTCTGGCAGCTTCTCATAGAAGCTATCCCTGTAGCCTCCCCACTACCAAATTCTTGTTACACAAACACAGCATCATGGGAAATCTCTCGCATTTGCCTGCCTGTCTGAACCATATTTTCTATAAATTTAGCTACATAATACAAGTGCCTCCTAAATAATTACAGACAAATTTGATTCAATCACCTCGTATTTTGTAAAACCAAGTCATCTATTTTACATCCTTCCAAAGTCATATACATATCTAAGAGTGATTTTTTTACATATTAAACATTAATTATTATAACAGAGAGAAAGTTTGAAATTGTGAATATGAATGTGAATGGTTAATATATTATAAATATTGAAGACTTGCAAATAGTTGTATATCTATGACTGATCTGTTTAGCAGCATTACAGTATTATGTCTTTAATACTCATCTGTAGTAGAACAGAGATATATACAGCTTGACAATTTACCTTACACAATGTGTCATGTAACTTTCTTGTTACACCTACCTTGACAAAAATGATATTTCCGAGGTCATGTTATCATTTGTTTTACATTTATTCTCAGACAATCCACACTGGCATCCTAAGCATCAAGACCCATCATTCCATCTTATGATGGTGTTTGGAAGTGTGTGAGGAGCTTTAATGTTCCGAAGATTCATTTAGCTCTGTAACAACCTAACAGATTAATATGGGATCATTCATTAGCATGACAGAATCCAGGACTGAAAGCATAGATAAGGGGATAAAGTGAGCAAGGATTGTTTAGCCTGGAGGAAAGGAGGCTCTAGGAAGATCTTATCAGTCTCTACAACTACCATAAAGGAGACTGTTTACAAGTGGGAGTCAGATTCTTCTCCCAGGCAACCAGTGACAGGACAAGAGGAAATGGCTTGAAGCTTCACCAGGAGAAATTCAGGTTGGACTTCAGGAAGAATTTCTTAATTGAATGGGTAGTTAAGCATTGGAACAAGCTGACCAGAGAAGTGGTGTAGTCACTGTTCCTGGAAGTATTCAAGGAAGTATTAATGAAATGACTGGACCTGGCACTTGGTGGACCTTGAACTCAATGACCTTGGAGGTTCTTTCCAACCTTAATGATTCTATAACTCTTTGATTTCACAAAGGATTTTTTTTTTCCTTTATCCCTTCTTCTACTTCAATTTAATCTGATAATATCAGGATATAAGATCAAAACTGTTAATATTTTTTATTACTGCTGTTACATCTGTGATGTCAGTTGCCTAATAATAGTCTTGAACTGACATAAAGTGACGTAACTTGTACTGATATAAACTAATATTTCCTCAATTACTTCAACAAAGTTATGATAATTTAAAAGAGTTGAGATATTTCCTTATTATTTTAGCAGGTCAGTGAGGGTTCTTATGATAGTCTTATCTTTGAAATCAGTCCTTGAATATACTAAGGCATATCATGTTTCAGACACTGTGATCATTCTTTACTATTACTTATGAAAGGTTTTCAGCTTTCACTTTATTATGATTACTATTTTATTTTGTTATTATTTGTGAACCATACATCACCACAGAATTAAGTTCTTAGCAGGTATCACTTCCTTTTTTGGGAACATTAACAGACAAAATCTACTTGTGCCCCCTTTGCCACTGTTTTTAGTGGTCTATGACAACAGAATGTGCAGTAATGCTGCAGTTTGTTCGTACTTTGTTTTGTGCTTGGTTTCCTAGCACCTTAAACCACGTTCTCCAGCTCCTAATGACTTTTTTTTTTTTTTTTTTTTGGCACATGGGTTAATCATCTTTGTCGTCTTTTAACATCATTATTCATAGTCTTAATGCAGGAAGATATTGTTTCAGACCTTAATCTCTGGCTGAGTGAGTAACAGAGTAGCCTGATATAACCTTGTTAGGTCAGAATTACCTAATATCCAGTCTGTACTCTATTGCACTGTGGAAATTATTTCATAGTCACATTTGTGGCACCCAAGTTTACTCAGCTTTGATTATCCTACTATCATTGTATTTTCAGGCTTGTTCTGTCATTCTGTGGTCATACTCAGGAATTCTTGCCTCACACTATTGTAAATTAATATGAAACCTAACAATGTGTAGGAATTTTTGAAAAATTTCTATTGTGTAAGTCTGAAAGGAGCAAATTATACAAATGAATTTACAGCATAGTTAATTTTTTAAACTTTGTCCTTAAATTTATGTGGATAAGTTTGTAAGTCTTATGATATTTTAAATTACTTGAAAATCCTCTGGTGTAGAATATACAAGCAGTGAAAATGCTTTTTGTTGCTTTTATTAACTATATAATATCCTAATTTTATACAGCAATGTGCAGCAATCTGAAACAAGCATTCAATGATGTCTTATTTAAGACATCAATTTGTGCTCAAGTAATCCTTTGAAATACTTTTCAAGTTATTTTTGTCTTTCTGAAGCCTGTAATATTGAAAATTCCTTAGCATGGAAGATCACTAAGATTACATTAATGTATAAATTTATAAAATACATATGTACAACTTCCAGATCTATATTTCAAACAAATATCTCAACATTTCTAGTGCATATAATACACTATAGATAATGTTTAAATATACATATATGAAATGATTCCTGTGCCTGCTGGAAAGTGGCTTCCAGCTATTCCTGGCTGCCCTGGCTGGGAATCGTTCCAGACTCGGTTAGGCAGCAGCAGGCGGAGCGGCCACCACCCCCTGGTGGGTCAGGAGCTACACAAGAGCTGTTGGTGAGGCTACGACGAAGGTAGGAAAAGGAGACTTTGTGGCAAGATGGAGTTTATTGTCACCTGCTCTGCACGCAGGCGAGCCACAAGTCCCCCTGTGAGGGGTGGGATTATGGCTTATAAGGGACCAGGAGAAGGGGGAGGAAACAAGAGGGAAAACCAATCAGGGGAGTGGGGATGGCACACAGACAACAAATAGGAAATGAGGGGTGGGGGATTTCCCAGCCTGCTCCAATCCAGGACCAAGTCTCTCCGAAGTCTCTGGAAAAAGGGGAAAGGCTTCCCGGAGAGGGACAGGCACTAGGAGGAGGGCAACAGGTGATTGACAACTAACTGTAACTGAGGAGAACAAAGGTAGGGGATTTCTAAGGTGGGAGATATACCAAATGGGGAGAAATACAGGGGGGAACTTAGGAAAAACCATTACAGAACAAATTAATATTAACAATAAACAAAAAATAGAAAACGCCGCTACACATATATATGTTGTGTGTATACACATATACATATTGATTACAGGCCTGCTCCACTTCTATGAACAGGACAGATGCAGTTAGGCAAAGAATTTTTAAACTGTTAAATCATATTGACTGCAATTACTGATACTCCCAGCAACTTTCTATTGTCACATAGTTTGTTCTAGTGAGCCTTGGGGAGAGACCATTGTAGCATGTTTTATAAACAAACAACACTATTTGACATAAGAGAGGTTTGGAAACTAATCATCAAATGACAAGTTTTCCATGCCAAAACTTTGGAATCAGTCAGGCTCTAGCAGATTTCCCTCTGGGCTGCAACAATCCATTTCTTCTGTCTCCCAATTCCCATGACCTAATTACTGAGAATATTACAAAGTTGCTGCCAGGCAACTCTGAACACTACTTTCTGTCTTAAACAATAATAAATATATAGTCCTTAGTAGAGCTGTATGAAGAGAGGAATGAGAAGGTCACAAAATGGAGGGAAAAAGAAAAGATTCAAAAAATATAGTTTGTACTGCTACGAGACATAAATTTTTCAAATCAAAGGTGAGTAGGTGGCAGGTAAAACCTGAAGGATCTCAGTTTGAGAATGGGTTTTGGGCACCGGTTGCCTTTCCTCAAGAGAAGAAGAAAAATAGAGTTTGATAATTTTCATTATTAGAACTGAAATATCAGTCAATATTCTGTATAATTCTGTGTTTCAAATTCTTTCCTGAAATTAAATGAAGAAGCATGATAAAGAAAAAACCCCACATTGAGAAAGTATTAAGTAAAGAAAAAATTTCCAGAATTAGATTGTGTTTTGACCTGAAAACAGAGTTTTAACATAAGCATGTAAAGTTACTTATGTTTAAACCATATTGCCGAAATAAACAGAATTACGATTGACAGGGTAACATCATTGTAAAAAGGACTTGACAGATCTAGAATTTAAAAATGAACCTAACACAGCTGAATTCCAATTTCTTAAAATAACATATCCATTCCATTTTTTGAGTAAGCAAATTGTCAAATATGTGACATGAATTGCCAGAAAATACTTTTATCCTTCATGGACATGGAATTCTTGGGCATTTATGCTGGATGAGATCCTTACTGTTATTTGGTTAAACACATTTTTGTTGAGTAGACAGAATGAATATAACTCAAATTATCAGGTGATATAAAATTTTCAAGGTGTTCCATAAAAGATTCACAGAATTTACCTAGAGTAATTCTGTGCCCGCAGTAGTGTAGTCCCATCTTGTAAGGTACAGGTTTAAGGCAGTATTACACTGTGATGGGTGGATACTGCCAGGGGTACAGTCTTGAAAATTAATCAATGCTTTTGCATATTACATGGTATCTATCTTCTATCCTAATATTTTAGGATATTTTGAACTTTTTAAACTTTTTAAACTTCACATTTGAAAAGCAGGGAAAAAGAAGACAAGGAAAAAGACAAAAGAACAACTTCCAGAGTTTGTCATAATTTGCTTGTAAAATTATATATTAATGATGTCACAGATGCATATACACAGTCAAGCAGTGAAAGGAATTTATTGACCATCGCTACCTATTTACAAAATGAATTCCAGCCATCACTTCCTTAATGTGATACACAATGAGGCACGAAAGAGAAGTTATGCATCTCAAGAGCCACCACATTTAATGAAATCTCTAAGAATGTTATGATATTCATCTTTTCCTTAATTTCTTTGCATTGTTATTTTCTCACATATGTATAAAAATAGTCCAGTCCAGTTCCTATAACATTCAACAATTATACTAAAATAGCACTTCTAAAGTCCTTAACTTTGATTTGCCCTGCAACAGAATTTAATACCTGCATCATACATGATTCTTCTTACTGAGTATTAGTAATCAATTTGAACTATATGATATTTTCAGCAGTGCAGCTCTACAGGACTACCACCACAATACCTAATTTTGCCCATCCCAATAATTCCACTTCTCCTTGTTAGTTAATTCTAGCCTCCACTCTTATTCCCAAAATCCTGACTTTTTTTAATTTCTAAAATCTTTTGACTAAATTGCATTGTCTTCCTGTTTTGCAGTAATTCTTTCTTCTTTTGTGTACCCATGCCACTCTAGCACTAATTCTTCACTCTGTTCACTATTTCTAATGTCCTAAGTTCATTTTATCCCCTTTCATCCTAGTCTATCATAACCTTATCATTGTGACAGCTTTGACCTTAATGTGACAACTTCTTGCTTGTCCTAAATTTTTTGGTTCTTTTTCTTTGAATGGTGTGGATTTTTTGCGGGTTTGCATAATTTCATTTTTCATTTTGTGGACTCTCCCTTGTTTCACTTATCATTTATGCTACCATCTTCATCTTATCTCAGATTTTTCATATTATATCCTTTTCATTCCAACGAAAAATTTTTGGATGCATGAGGACAACAGCTGCTTATGAAATTCTTGAAATAGATCTTATTTCTGGAGGACACATTTCATCCTCTGTAGATTGTATCTTCTATCTGGAGTCTTCCTTCTGAAGAAAATTTCAGATGGTCTGTACAGACAAGATGATTAGTATATCAGTAGTGATTCTAATTTAGGAGACTATAGGACTGTAAATGATGTTTTATCTAAATTTAAAATGTGTTGATCTGGTTTTCAAAAGCCAAGCATTAAATGTCACTTGATAAGGAACTAGAAAGTGTTTAGGATGTTTTTTAGAGTCTCTTTATTCCTACATTGTCTAGTTCCAGGCAAATAACTAGATATGATTTTAAATGAGGCATGCCTTTGTGGCAAGTAATATAGGAAAATAGGATGGCTACACTAGTTTAGCCCAAAGGTACATCTAACCCAACCTTTTCCCTGATAATAGCAAGAAGCAGACACAGAGAAGAAAGCAAAATACTATAAAAATATGTAGCAATATTTTCCCTGGATACTTTCTTAGTCTCACTGGATCACAGATTTCAGAGCAGGAAGTTCTGTATGCATATTTAAACACTTTCTCTTATCCATCACCATCTGAAGCTAACAACTTTTGAATCCACACATGATTCTTATTACAAGTTCTATTATTCAACATGTTCTACAATGAATGACTGATTTTTACTTGTCCTTGTATACATGTGAATTATATAGAGGAATATATTTATATAAAAAAAAAACCAGTGAATTTTCTAACGTTTTTAGAAATGAGTACCCTCTTGGTTTTAGGTGGGTTTGGATCCAATAACTGGCTTTAAAGATTTGCCATTATTGTTTCAATACAATGGAACAATAGGTCATAAACAGAATCACAAATACAGAAAAATGTTTTATGGAGCCTTTATGGGTCAGTGACACATTTATTAAAAGGAAATATTGAAAAATTTAAAAGATCAGAAAAATACTCTTCATGGGTGGTATCAATGATAAACAATGTTAATGATTCATACAAGTCCTAGATATAGCACAGAAATACTTCCAGTCAAGTGGAATTTCCCTATTTCAAATCTATCATAGACATATTACTGCATAATTAATCTTTATTTAACAAAGTTAATAATTCATTTATTTTCTTCCATTCTGATCCTGTTTTCAACAAGAACAAACACTTCAAAAAAAGAAACATAGTGAACATGCGCTACTTACTATGTAAGTTTTTCCATTCACATTTACAGCTTTTGAGTTTAGGTGATGTCATGGTACTAAGATATGTCTTAGAACACCAGAAGTATTAAAACTATTACCTTGACATCAGCTTCTGAGAAGGCAAATGACAGGTTAAATTATTATATCTAGAACTGGAAAGTATGAGCAAGACTGCTAACTTTTACGTGTACCTTTTTAGTTAATAAGTAGCACGCAAGCCCAGTATTGCCATAGGTAATAGGAGTTTTTACTAACTTTGCAAGAGCCTCAGGCTGGGCTGTCAGGCTTACCATTTCTAGACTCAATCCTGACTTGCTTGGAGCTTTGTTTTAATCAGTTAAGCTGAAAAGCAATTATCTCATGACCAAGTGACTATTAATTAATTTTTGTTTACTTTGGCTTTACATGTGTCTGTGTTAAAACTTTGTTAATAAATTCTACATAGATAGGAACATCATTAAGTTATTCGGTGGAGAAGGTGTGATCCGTGGCCCTATAATAATCATGAAGCATCTAAGAGTACAGGACTGGGGTGACAGCAGAGGCCTTTATTGTATGTGCACAATATCATATTAGATTTATTAAGTATACCAAGAGTTTCTCTGTTAATAATGCAAACTTAGAAGTTGAGCAAAACAGATTTTAGTGGTGACAGAAAGAAACAAGTGTATCCAACATATGCACCATATGCTATTTGCAAAAATCATACATAACACAGAGTTACAGAAGAATAACGAAAGAGCAAAGAATAAAGTCTGTTAAAAGACAGACAAAAATGGTCCCAAGCAGACCCTAGAGCAAGGACAAAACCCGTCACTTTCAAGAAAGTGTTTTTCCTGAGAGAAAAACTCAGAGGAGGAAGACAACCCCTTAATTAACATCCCATTCCTTGGATCCTGAGAAAATGCCAACAACTTATCATGACACCTCAGAACCCACGCTAAAAGAATTGGCTTGGAGTCTCTGAAAATACTAGGAATGGGCATAAAAACATCCTTCCTCTGGTGGATTTGGCTGCTGAGGCTCATGGCCAGCTTAGAGATGGTTCAGTGGTGTCTTTAAAGGAACAATCTAGCAGAGGAGTCAGTGGAGGCTCCCAGACAACCAGCAGGGAGACTCTGGCTGGTCTTCTGTCTATGGCAACAGTGTGTGTTTGAGACTAGTCCTGGGCCCTTAACAGCATGACTGGGCCACTTATTTATCCAGACAGAGGCCTGAATTATGGGCTGAACTCCTGGCCTGACCTCATCCCCACCTTGGCACCGATAACCTGGCACAGTCACTGGGCCGTATCTGACTCTGGTCATTGTCTCTGAACCTGGGAAATGAGGAAAAAAAATTAGCTTTCACAGAGGTTTGGTGGGTTTTGTTCTGTTTGTGGTTTTGGTTTGGTTGGGTTTTTTTTTTTGTTGTTTTTTTTTTGGGGGGGGGGCGGTTTGGGTTTTTTTTTTGTTTGTTTTTTTCTTATGATATAACAGCTGTTAACTGTAGCTTTGCTAATGAGGTTTCTTCTGTACTAATTAGAAAATTTGGACTGTGAGTATGTGTACCAATGTAAATGAATTAACAGTAATAGCCATTTGTGTCTTGTTCACACTATTAAATTGACAAATTTATTTATTTTCACTTATAGAGCACTTTCTCTTTCTGCCTAGTTTTACCAGTCCTATAATAACCAGATTCCTACCTCATTCAAGCACCAGCTGTTCAGAGGTTTTCAGGGGTAACACTTGTGGACATGAGACTGCTTCTCATCAAGTGTCTCTGATACTGACAAAATGTATTTACATTGTAATACAATAATAATGTCTCAGATTTTTAAGCAAATCCAATCCAACCTGATTTACCTAAGCCACACTGTTTCTTCTACTGTCTTATTCCTGATTTTTTCATGTCTAAAGCTAAAAACTTGAGAATTCATTTAAAAAGAAAGTCATATCCTAGATTATTTTTTGTTTTTCCCTTTAGCTACAAAGATCATGATTTAGAGGCTGCTTATTAGCTTTGTCAATGCTTACTCTTTTCAACTTTATAAGTGCTGTCTTTCACAATACTTCTGGAGAAACTCACACAAGAATTATTTGCCATGGTTTCTAAATCTCAAAACAATGCTAATTTTGCCAGATTTCTCCTATTACCACACATATCACTTGGCTGAACTACTGTTACCTTGATAATGGACTCATGAAAGCTTTAGTAAAACAAAGTTATATTTACCCATTCATAATACAATTATGAATAATACAACTAAAATAATCATGTCATTTGTTACTGCATGACACTTCCCCCTCATGGTCTTGTTGTTAGCAGTCATAATGAAATAGGCACACAGACACAGCTAATCCTTAGCTATAAATTTTCAGATGATTTTAAGAAAAATGTATGGTAAGAAAGAAACTCAGCTGAAATGACAATTTGCATCTCTAGCAATCTCTTTAAATATGTACTTTGACTTTATCAGTTGCACATTGGTTGTTGTTTTTTCTTAGCTGATATGAGGAATTCTTAGTCCTCTTAGTCACTTGGCCTTCTCACTCAGGTGGATCCCATTTCTTCCAATCAATCCTCAATTCCCAAGATATGTATGCATCATATTATTAAAAATAATTACATGTATTTTTCATTTCAGAAGGGCTTTAAAATTGCAGAACTTGTATCTAGAAATAGGTTATTAGATACTTAAAATTTAAAGCATGTAATTGTTTTTTAATAATGTCACAGGTTTTCTTTTTTTTATTTTAATAGAAATGCAAAGAGAATTTTTTGTTGTTGTTGTTCAGAGGACACCCCTCTAGAAATACAGTTTTCCTTGCTAAAAGTATGTGGGGAAAGCACAACCAAGATATTCATTATGAGTACATCTCCCCCTGCTGCAAATCAAACTGTAAGATCATTTTTCTGTAGATGCCAGTTAAACTTAATGAACTGCATAAATTAATAAGGAAATGTAGTAGGGAAATTAACTGGCATCATATATTTAGAAATATATTGTTTCAATTCCAAACTAAATATATTTTTCCTGTTCTTTGATTTATTGCGAATAAATGTTTTTAGAAATAAATATTTTATAACAAAAGAATTTCCAGTCTACTTATTAAAAATGTTATTGCATAGTTTTGCACAAAACACTGTCTTATCATTCCAGATCTCTGCCAGATATGAGTAGAGAAAACAGGGAGAGGAAAACACAAAACAAAGAGGGATGGCAATAAAAAAATTCCTGCAAATCCCATTTCAATCTTTCCTGGGTGGGCAATGGATCTTCATACTAAGCATTCCAAGAAGAAACTATATAGGGTGAGAGACATACAGCAAATCCCCAGCATTGCACTTGTGCTACTTTGGCCTCCATTTATTTGTTAGACAATTTTTTTCCACATTACCAAAATGTATGAATATGCAAAGGTAGGCTGTGAAGTCATATCTATTTAGTGAAGTCATTGCTATTTGAGTTCAATGATTTTTGATTAATGTAATCAGATATTTTTATTAATGTCAGCCCTGATAATCTCTCATGTGGGCTATTCTCCTAACTCTAATTCCAGCTCTGAATTAGCTACCCAACTATTAACATTAACTGAAAGATCAATTTGTATAGTATTCGGTGTCTATGAGCTCTAAGAATGGTCATAAGAGGAGTGTCTAAAGATGCTATTTAAAATCCATTTGGCAGGATGGTGTAGAGCAAAGAGAAAAGGTAACACCTTTTCCAAGAGCTTAAATGGGCGGACACCTGAGAGGGATGTCAGCTCACTCCTAACTAGTTGCTGGATTATTACTTTGCTGCTTGAAATTCTTACAGATGCACAGCCTCTCACAGGTATAACAACTTTGTACAAACTAACTGATGCTAAACTTAGTTATCTGTTGCCAAGCCTTCAGTGCTTGTGTTATCTACATAAAATATCCATTGTTCATTTTGATTATGAAGAGGAAAAACCATAAAAAAGAAACCAGAAAAGACTCTATTTAAAGCAATATCTTTTCTCTCTTGTTCAGACTTAGCACCAGTATTTCATGAGGGCATTCTTCCTCTAAAAGAACATTGTTGCCACGTGTTTTCTTAGCGATGGGTGTACTATGGTAATATCAATGAAAGCACTAGAAACATTGTATTACATGTTATGCAACAAATAAATACAAGCTATAGAAACTGGAAATCTCTTGTAGTGCTGGGTCTACTTTTAGTATAAACTGTATATGTGTATATAACACATAAACATACAATGTATATATATATATTTATTTATCTGTTAAAGTCGTTAAGAATTTTCTCTAAACATTTTCTCATTCTTAGCAGTGGCATTTGGGTGAGACTACTTTACTACATAAAATGAAAAAATGTGAAGGCCTTGGTAGTTTATGGGGTCTATGCTAGGAAAGGCCTATAAAAAAGTACTTTACCCATAGTGCTGAATATCATGTGATGAAATGTTTGTATTTAGCACAAAGCATTGGCTGAACTATGCAGTCTGCAGCAGAGATCTTCAGGTAAAAACAAAAAGGCACATAAAAGAAAGATGGTCTTGTCTTGCATTCATATTGTATAATCTGGGAAAAGAAAACAAAAACAACAAACCCAAACAAGTTAAAATCTAATGCCCTTTGGCTTGGAAAAAGGAAACAAAAATACTTCAGCTAAAGTTTTCTCAAATGTATAAAGAGAGTTTTCATATCTCCATTTCTGTGGTCCAGGAGATCCAAGGAGATTAACGGTTCTCAGGTAAACTTAAGACATTTAGATATAATTGTCTGCAGTGGAAATTGTATTCTCTCATGATTTACTTTTCTTGTAGAAGCATTTAGAAGCTTATGTAGAAGTGAGTTGCACTGTGATTGTTACTATCTAAGTATATAAAAAGTGGAAGCCTGAATTAAAAAAAAAAAACAAACTATATATATATATAAATGCAGATGAGACTGACAAATGAAAAAACTGTTACATCCATGATAAAAATTAGGAGATTAGTCAGAGAGAATAAAGAACCCAAGAGCTTGAAGAATATATGTAATAGAACTAGAAAGGTAATTCAATATTTTCTCGAATATCAGTTACTGCTAATTTACAAGATCTTTAAAATGTAATGATTAAGCTACATATTTGAGACATTTTTGGTTTATGGTTGTATGTTTATGTTACTGAAATGTGAAGAACTTTTATGATATGACACAGATTACATAGCACTGGTGTATACCAACACATATTTTTGTTTGATTTTCTTTACCCTCTTTTTTCAACAAAATTAGAAGACCACAACCTTTTAATTACCCTGAAAATTTACAGCTTCTAGCAAGATGTTTCTTTGCCTATTTCATTAAGGCTATTTAATTACTTTCAGCTGGAAATATTTTCAAGAAAAAATTATGAAGCTCAGAATAGACAGCTAAAATTTCATTATCTCATGAAATATAGAAGCAATGTTTTTCTTTCAGAGTTTCCTAGTCTGAAATACTAGTCCTTGGATTTTTTACTGTCAAATATTAAAAAAATACTTTAGTTTGCCTCCTATTGCAAGTTCATGAATTGATCATAGATGAAAAGTATTGCTTTATGTCGGGGTCTCTGGTGCTCCCCGACAATATCGGGCTATTGCTCGCCCCGAGAGGGTGGTTGCTGAGATGCGCTCTCTAGAAAGCCTCAAGCCGCGCGGAAGAAAGACGAAGAGTCTTAGGAGATCTTTTTCAAGGTCCGCAGCCTTGTTTATTTTGTCTTATCTCTCTACTTTTCTTTGAGCCTGGCTGAGGTGTGCTCAGCACGAGCGACAGACAGCTTCTCCCCCCGCCTGCTCCTGGCTCTGCGTTCTTATACTGTATATTAAATGCACATTACTTACAGTTGTGAACCAACACACACACAGAACACTAAACAGGTGTCTACCAAGCTGACCCAATCCCTCTAAATCTACTTAGTGTCATCACCCCTGCACAAGATGGAGACGAAGAAGAAGGAAAAGACTTCAGGACAACGCCCAAAGTCCTCCATCTTGTCTCTGGTCACCTACATTCCAAAACCCTAAGTGCATCGATAACATTACCTTTTATTACCTTCCAGAGTTTGCAATTCTTTCCACAATGTGGGTAATTTCTCCCAGGGACTATAATCGAATCCCTTGTCCGTCTGGGGCCCATGCCAAGGTCTCCAACCCCCCCTGTACATTCTCCAAACCCCCCTGTACAGGCTTAGAACCCCCCTGTACAGGTTCTTGTTCGGGTTTCTCAGGGTCAGGATGTCCAGGGATAACACCCTGGACTCCTACAGCTTTATTTTTCCCAATGTTTACAAATTGAGCAGCATGTACTTTTCCTTACATGGGAAAGTACAAGGTAATTTTAAATCAAATAATTGTGCTGCCATTTGCTTCCCTGTATATAATGATTACATCATTATTCACATCTTAGGTTCAGAAGGAAGCAGATAAGCATGAAAATCAGAAACACATTTTGATTCATTGTTTTAAGGAAGACTACATTTTGTTTTATTTGGTCATGTGTAACAAATATGTAGCTGGGTAGACTTACTATGTTGAATTTACAGTAAATGTGTTCATCTTCAACTCTTCTCTAATGAGCAAGAAACTTGACTTTCTACTACACTCCAGAGTTTGGCAAGTACTACCTAACTAGGAAAAAACCAGTTGCTATACTTCAACAACAGTTTTCAATAACGCAATATAAGAGTCATTACTTACTGTTGTATTAGTGAGTGACCTTTTGGAATGTTCAGAATTGTATTCTCCAACATAACATATTTTTATATTTTTCTTTCATTGTAAAAACTATGCTCTTTTAATAGTCTTAGTGAAATTTCAAAGCAATACAACAAAGTAAAAGTAAACATACTTCCTAAAGTTTAAAAGGTAAAGATCCACCAAAAATGGTGTCAAAATGCCTAATACTTGCCATTTCAAAGAAAATGGCTCAATTCCATTAAGAAGGAAATATCCTAATTCACAAATATACACAGTGGGTAATGTGTTAATAACACCATTATCAGTTGATAACACGGTGCAGTTAATGTAGCTCAGCATGAGTTGATTTTACCACAAACCATTGTTTCCTTTTAAAACAGCATGAGATCTTGAGAAAAATCTCTCAGCATCTCACTATGGGGACTTAATAAACATTAGTCACCACAGTGCAGAAACAGGGAGGAAAAAAGATACTTTATATTTCTTCTGTGTCATGCTGTTCCATTCAACCTCGCTTAATTAATTAGTTCCTTTAAGCAATGTATCTGATCCTGGGCTCACTGACTCTTACATTATTATGATAGACAGGTTTCTTGTAAAAAAATTCTGAAAACTCTCCTCAGCAAGTATCAGAACACTTTCACAAGCATAAAACTACCAAATAGGACCATCTGCTTTACATTTTAGTACTAAGATGTAGGTAAGAATGGATGAGAAAAGGAAATGCTTTTGGTGGAGCTGCATTTCTGAATCCAAAGTGTCTTTATTCTATGTTTGCACATCCAAGTCATCCCTGGGTTGGATGTACAAACTACCATCCTTGGTTGTTGTTCCAGTGTTGCGGTGTGCTTTGTATTTTCATGTTTTGTTTTTACCTGTTTTTATTATGTAAGTTCTGTAATGGTTTTTCCCAAGTTTCCCCTGTACTTCTCCCCATTTGGTACAATCTCCTGCCTGGGAAATTCCCTTTGTTCCCCTCTGTTGCAATATGTAGTCAATTATCTGTTAGTCTCCTCCCAGTGCCTGCCCCCCTCCGGGAAGCCTCTCCCCCTCATTCCAGAGGCTTCGGGGAAGGGCTCGGTCCCGGATTGGAGCAGGCTGGGAATGCCCCACCCCTCGTTTCCTATTTGCTGGCTGTGTGCCCTCCCCATTCCCCTGATTGGTTTTCCCTCTTGTATCCACCCCTTTCCCCTGGTCCCTGATAAGCAGTGAGCCTCCTCCTGCTCTCTCTCTCTGCTGGGACGCGTGAGTGCCTGCACCATGGGGTGCATGTGACAATAAACTCTATCTTGCCACGAGGCCTCCTTCTTCTTACCTTCCTCGAGCCTCACTAACAGCTCTCATGTGGCTTCTGAACTACTAAGGAGGTAGTGGCCAGTCTGCTAGCCACTGCCTAACCAGACTTGAAACAATACCCAGCCAGAGCAGCCGGAATTAGCTGGAAGACCATCTCCAGTGGGCACAGAGAATTATTTCATTCCAGATTTCCTTGAGTCCTAGTTAAGTTCATATACTTGAAATTGAAGTGTATTTTAAAACAAAAAGAAATCTTTCTTGCTAAATAAATCCATAAAAGCTGTTTGGTACAATGAATTTTCATTATATGTCAGAGTTGGAAAGCAAATGCAATTTCCAGTTGCATGTTAAAGATGAATATGTGGCCCACAGTACAAAAAAGGTTCCACAATCCGCTAGACAATTGATTCCACTGGAAAATAGGGCTGTGTTTGTGTAAATACTAGTTGTGGAGCAGATATATATTTTGATCTTATAAATCATGAGAAGAATTATGCTATGCCTTCATTAATTTAATGGTTAACACAGAAGTATAAAATGAGGCATGTATTCATAGTTTGTAACTGAACTTTATCAGAAATTTGTTTAAGTTTATAATAAGATTTAATTTTACATACCATATTTCTTATTAGATGCAAAAGACCATGAAAAGATTCTGAAATTAATCTAGTGATTTATATCTATTCTGGCTGAATCTTCATTCTATTCCTTTATCATCCTACATCCATCTTCCTCTAGATTATTTCCCATCTTATGAAACTGGTAGCTATTTTTACAATTGATCTAACTGAACAGTAAGAAAGGATTTTCCTAAGTAGTTGATACCTCTTTGTCTTTTTTAATCACTGGAAATTCTTTATTTTGTAAACAACCTTGCATTATTTTGCAGGAGAAAATAAAAGTAGGTACTGTACTTATTTGAATACTCTTTCATTAAAATGTGAAAACCTTTCAGCCTTTGAGATATGATAAGAGCAATTAATTTTCCTAAGATGAATCCACTCACTGCTGAAAGGAGGCAAAGCTCAAGATATTTCAGTAGTTTTGATATAGGGTTAATTGCTTTAAGTAAGGATTGAAAGCAGAAAGTGTGTTCCTCTATCTCAACAGAATTTTCTAATGGGTTAAAATTGCAAGATCACTAGAGAATATTTATTAGCTTTAGATGAGAAGTTATTTCATTTATACATTGTGGCCACATGTGAACTCATAACAGTTCTAAGGATGTCTGTTCATACATGCAAAGTAGGATGACAGATACAGAAAACAAATGGACTTTGAAAAAAAACACTGCAATGTCTAAAGCAAAATTTAGGTAGATTTCTTCTGATTCAGAGTTGAGAGGAACAAGTGGGCCTTTACCTCATTAATTTGGCTTCTAACAGATTGGAATTCTAAGATTTATCAAAATAAAGTGTTGCTCAAAAGAAACAATTTTTTCCATAGGGCTAAACTGTACATTTCAGCAACAAGCCCATGCACTTTATTTGGGTTCACAAATTAACTATCAAGTATTTTATGCCAACTTCATGGATAAATTTTTAATTACCATTCAATCAGAGCTTATCCTGGCTAAACTATGGATATTTACAGTACTTGTATTACTAAACGAATATAACTTGCCAATCTAACTGGCAGTGATTTGTTAAATAAAGTTATTTTGCAGAAATAGCAGTTTCTGTAAGCCACAGCAATTGCCACTGTAGCTGCCTTCACACAGGGTGGAGGTATTCATGGTGTACATGTTCACCTGGAGTCACTTGTACCTATGGGCCATCTCAGTAGGGCAGATGCTAGCCAACTCTGGCAGAAATCCTGTGGGTGGGCTGGCAGAACCCTTGAGCCTATATTTGCATATCCTGGTGAGTCATAAGGAATGTTGTCTGTTTGGGACTATGACAAGTGTGTACAAGCATGATTTACCCTGGTTAAGACAAAGAAGAGGAATCTGAGCTGTACAACACTATGCAGCGGTTTCAGAATGTTCTGGCTAAAAGAATAATCATATATTTCTAGAAAACCTGGCAATAATTTTACTGAACTTAGGAAGGTAAGGAGCTTGATCTCTTGTCTCTTTCAAAAGAGTCAAACTCACATTTAATGGTTGAGCTTTTTATGTGCTTTTTTCCTGTAGTTACAAACTACACGTTATCCTCAAGAGGGTTTTTTTGTTTTGTTTTCAGCATAAAGAACATTCAAACGAAGGAATTCCTTACTTTTTTTGAATCTTTTCTCTATTCTACTCCAACTTAAAATAGCAACAATAAAGCAGAAAAGAAAACCAAACTTTCTGAATGGTGAAAGCAGTACCTGCGACTTCATGTATTTTCTCACCTAGCCAGCTGTTCTGTCAAAGCCTTTTCCTTCTACTTCCACACATCTTTCCATATTTCAACAATATTCCTCCTAGGCAAGAAACAGCTGTATCAATGCTAGTCTGCAGTCAAATTCAAAATAATCACATAACGAGAATGTGTCTGCCTTTGTACAGACAGCTGATCTTAAAAGAAGTATGCAAACAGATTTCTGCCCTCTCCCTTTCAGGGATGCTGATCTTGGGTCTGTATAGGTAAGTGGTCATTTTCTATCAGCTTTTGTTGTAATTTTATTTGGTATTAGTTGAAATTAACCAGTTGATTCAGAAAGTTATTAAAAACAGACAGACTAAGTAAATTCTTTAGTAAACAGGCTAAGAAAATGCCTTCTGCTTTGCACTGGATGTCACATCCCTGTGAAGCTGGGAATAATTTTCACAGGTGACATGCATAAGAATAAAAATTTTTTAGGATATGGGAAAACTATGAAAGATGTTTAAGCATATTGGCAGCAGCAGGTGACATTATAATAAAGATTAAAGTCATATCTAGTTTTACAAAAAAAGTGAATTGTGAAATATTTTTCACTGCTGTCATTATTATTGTTTTGAAATGCTAATATATCATAATTCATTATGGGAGTCTTTAGAGTTAGGATTTTATTCAGTTGGAAAAAAATAAGATGTTTGAATTACTAGAGTAGGTTTAATCATTTACAGTTGCTATATGGCTGTATTAGTTTAATATTTAATACAAGTTTTGAGAAAAATAAAATCTCTAGAGAGACTAAATTGCATTTGCCATCAGTGAAAAGAGTAACTTACAAAAAGTGTAACTTACAGATGATCTGCAAGTTAAAAATTGCTCTACTTCTCCATCAAATTATAAACTTTGGTTCTCATCTCAGGCACAGCAGGAGAACAGTTTCTTGTGCAAAAGGATAGGGGAGGAGAAGAATGTTCTCCATCAGGAAAAGCCCAGTGAAAAATGGAATTGGGATCATGTTACATATACATACACAGAGATTTCTTAGTCCATTGTGCTGTGTATGTTATACGTCACTTTCCTTATTAAGACGACTGCCATTTCACTTGTATCTCTGTTTTCAACACTGGCAAACTAACCTTCAACTGTAAATTCTGGAATGATGCTATCACTTGTTCTATGATTCCACTTCAAAAGTAAATGTAAATTTATGAGACAAGCAGTTTTCCAAGATGAGACAGTGGACAACATCTAACAGCATTCTTCTAATGCAGAAACTCATATTTTGAAACCAAGATGAATAAAGTTACTTTTGAACCTCCATTTATAAATTGAAATTTATAAATCTAGTAAAAAGACCTGTGGCAAAAAAAGGTTCTATATAAACTACAGTTGTTTCCAAATACTCAGAATTTTGATAATAATCTTTTTCTTTAATTTGAGCAGAAGGGATGTGGTTTCATTCCCATTTGTGATTCTTCTTATAGTCTTTCACAGAACAGTTTTGTACCATAAACTAGAATTTTGCCTGAGATTTATAAAAGGTTTTGCTTACATTTTCCAGATAAATAAATATAAAAATATAAACCATAATATCCAACTTTCAGCCAAGAAGCATTTTATCTTCTTATTTGTTTACTAAGTAAGCAAGGATGTGAGGATATCCCTCATGATGTGTTGAACACAAATAAGGCTGTCACCTAAGGAATTTGCTCTTTGAGTGTGCTCTTTGTAACTGTGCCTCTTTGTTTTCTGTCCTGTCAATAGATCAGGATGGAAATATAATGTTAGCCTTTTAAAATTAATTAATATGAGCCATAGATATCCCCTAGAGGGATTGTTATTTTCCTTAATTATTTCTAAAATAGCTCTTTTTTTCCCCACTATGGTTAAATAAGAACTCAGAACCTTTTAAGTTAAAATAGATTATCAACACAGCTAGAACCTTAAATGAAGATAAATGAATAATTTTTGGAAGAAAAGCAACAAAAATCTATACAGGCTAAGAAATACCAAGTACAAAAGACTCTTTATTTTGCTTTGTTTTCAACTACTTTCTGTTAGATCTTTAGAAAATATCAAAACTGTGGAGAAAATACTATCACACATCTAAGGATTAGCTGAAGTAAGTTCTACATCATTGCAGTTCTATAAGATGAATGTGAAAGTTATACATTTAGGGATTTCTTTTGTCTGTAGTTGTATCAATGGAGGATGTATGTTAATTGCACAGGAAGGTCTTTAGAGCATTAGGATTAACTGATTGAATAGAATAATGCTTCAATTGAAACCCCTTTCTCACCTAGATCTACTACAGTTTATAAAAAATGTTACATGTAAAAATAAAATTGCCACATAAAGGAGAAACAGTATCATGGCCCATCAAGATCATTATTGCACCACCAAGTTTTATGTTACTGGATTTCTAAGATGTCAAGATGGACTCCATGGTTTTTATCCTGAAATGTCTTGATCTATCAGAACTACGCACATACATTGATCTGTGATTGTTGTGTGTAATCTTGTTTGAACTAGATAGAAGTCTATTGCCTTTCTTGCTTATGTTTGCCCTAACCATGATATAGGTATGATGAAAAGTACAGACTTGCAGACTTTAAGCATTAGAATAATCAGTAATGTTATTTGAGAATCTCACTATCTTCTTGATCACCCAGGAGTATAACATTTTATTTTCTGCAGTCTTTCTGCACCACAGATCACTGGAAATGAAAAGACCTGACACTTTCAATGCATGTTTTTTCAAATCCTCTTCATATTTATACATTCCCTCTCTGTCTCTACATTTATTGCTTGAGTTGCCTGTGCAGATTTAATTCCTGTTCCAAAAGTTTTCTACATTTTGGTCTTACCTGCCCATTCTATTTCACCATGATTTCTTGTCTTTTGTTACCAATATTCCTTAAAGCAATCATGACATTACCTTAAATATATTTTTTCTTCAGTTGACTACTTTTAACCTCTCACTTGGTGCTTTTCCAAAGTCTCTGAAAGCCATGGTAAAGGCTTCCATTGAACTTTAGTTTAGCTTTGTTATATCAATAAAAACCTAATTTTAAAAAATATAACATGTTCTGCTACTACCTGTACAAGCTACTGTGTAAATTTATATTAAAAATATTATATAAGAAATTTATTGTTACAGTCAGTGCTGCTGTTATCACTAGTGAAATACCATCTGCCAAGATGTACTATATCTAATGAGTCCGATACACAACATCCATCTATGCTTTCTCACAAGAAATTGTATTTTTTTAATGTATCATATTTTCTGATTACATTGTTTATTAATCTCTATGTATGCTTGATGTACTTTCTAATAAATTTAAAGATGATTTTACACATTGCATTGCTTGGAATAGTAAACTGCCTTCTTCTTTTCTTTTAATGTCAAGTCTAAAATAGCTCAAAATTAGTATGACCAACTATGAAAAAATCCAGGGCAAATGTGATAAAAACAGTAGGATATTCTTAGTTTCACACTTCTTGTTCAAGCAATCTCATAATTTCTAGAAAATCCCACCAACTGGATTTTAGTGATCTTAGAACAAACCCAATTTCAAGGCATAAGCTCTGCTTTTAATATTGTGCCTGAAAGATACAATCATCAGGCTCCGATGAAAAACCACGTATAAGTTAGAGGCAGACAAACCAAAATAATTCTGGAAATGCCTGTCTAAAAAAGATGCCAATGAAATGTAAAAGTTGCTAATAGCATTTTGCCAGGATAGTTACTAAGCCAAACATGTTTCAAAATTTTTGTCAACAGCCTCCATAACCAAAAACTTATCTACAGAAAACCATATTGTTAATTGATAAGAAAATGGTAACTATAGCAATCATATGAAACAAACTGGTTCTTCTATAAGTTAGGTCTGGTAAAATAAATGTAGCTATATGTCCAAAAGCAAAGAAGTCATTCTGCATCACTCACTAAAAACGGAGTCAGTCCTTGATGATTATTTGTGATTTAATAAAATGAGTTTTATTTGAACAAAATAGCTCTTTCTTAAAATGAGGAATTGATACGAGTTTGCATAAGAACATTAGTTTTTACAGAGAAACAAAGAGCAGAACTCCATCTACATCTTTTTCCTTGCAATCATAGAAAACAACAAATTTAGGCATATGAATTCAGATCTCAGAGGAGATGGCCTCTGTCTCTAGTGTGTACTAAAAGAGAAATTTAAAAGATTCCTTTACCCTAACCTGGAAGTATTTTCTTATTTTCAGTAATCTTCTGGTTTCTCTTTTTTGTTTCAAATATACACTTGCTTGTGCAAAAAAAAAAAAAAAAAAAAAAAAAAGAAAGATAAAAGATATATTCTATTTGTTAATACTCATGGAGAATAAACAAATTATATAAAATATATGATTATTATCAGTAGGTAAGTTAATTATTTTGCATTACCCCCCAGGTATCTAAATGTTCATGACTGTTCTGTCTTTATAACTGTATGTGCCATTTTGCCTTCAGAAGTAAACACACACAAACATGTTTTTGAATAAGGTAGTGCAATGTGAAATCTTATGATCCAGAAGTACTTCCCTGAGATAATTTTCGTGATTTTTGACAGTTCTTATTCAGAGAGGTGAGAACACTTAAATAAAAACTACCTTCTGACCTCTAGTATTAAGTTGAATTTATTCTGATATGCTTGTGTTTCATTCAGTTAATTGTTTTCTGCTGACATGAGTGAGATCAAGTTACTTTAACATTCCCCGAAATAAAATGTCTGCACATAAAAGAAAACTTGCATGGTGGATGAAAGTTCTGTTAAATTTCTGTAGAGCTACAAATGTCAGCAGAAACTATTCACTGAGTTTGCAGAAAGAGAAAAATCATTCCTACAGTTGCAAGCTTCTGAAGTAAAAACTTCCCAGCAAAAAGTGAGAACCAGGCCTGCAGGAACAAACAAGCAGATTGCTAAACTCGTAACCATGTTATTTAATAAATCTGTTAAAGCAACTTGTTACTTCAGACAGCTGGTTATGTGGAGTAGGATTGCACATGTAGATGATATCACACGATTCACACTACCTAAAATCTCCTCAGTTCACACTACCTAAAATCTCCAGAGCATAGTAAAATGATTGAGTTACGTAGCACTTTCACTTATCTAGGAAGCTATATTTATCTAAGTAGTTCAACTTTAGTAACTGAGAAAGCAGTGTGGTCTACGACAGTGTCACTACAATTCTGATACTTGGAACCACCTTACTATCTCATATGCCCACTACCTCATACTCTGCAGAGATACTCGTATATTCTTATCTGACATGTCATACTAGGTGAAGGGTAGACTGATAAACTTGAGGAAGGACTATTTATCTTATAAGACAGTGCTGCCACAGTACTATCCTGAAGCTTAATAAAACCTTATTGTTCCTCATTTATCCCAGAGTAGCTATCATATCCTCTTCCACGCATTATTTATTAGCTTTACAGAATGAGTATTTTAATCTTTTGCATGATAGACTATCCATTCTCCTGGGCACCTTATTCTTTTCATAGCTCACAGTATCTAGTTTGAGTTTGTCTGTCTCAAACATGTAAAAATATCTGGCCAATATTCCAACCCCCTGTCTGTTACAACTTCTCATTTGAGCAGATCCAGCCGCTTCAGGTATTTTTTCAGTTTTCAAAAAAAGAACAGACAACTACATATTTTCCTTGTTTCTTCTGCATGTGGTGGGCTGGAAAGGAAATGTAGCAAAATTATAAATTAGAAACCATTAGCCAATCCAGAAACACAACATACTTTCAACATCAAAACAGTTTTTATTACCTCTCTTTTGATAAAGAAAAGAAATAATAAAAAAATAAAGGTCTTATGGAATGATTCACCACTTAATTTTCAGGTCAAACATCCAACCAGCAAAAACTATAAGAAAGAGGAAAATGTACTGTTATCCTTAGCTGTTAAAAGTTTAGATACACAAATATGAACTACAGGTAGAGTTGCATCTCTGTGGTGTGCTTAAGTGGGGAGATGATACCTTTAGATAGATACTTACAGAGTAAAAGTGTTTTTCCACATAATATCATGTGGGAAAGAAGCACCTGGCTTTCTTTTTTAAAATTATGATGATGATGATGATGATGATGAAGAAGAAGAAGAAGAAGAAGAAGAAGAAGAAGAAGAAGAAGAAGAAGAAGAAGTGATTGTCTATAGAATTTACGTAATTGAATTTTACTAAAGCATCAGTTTATCAAATCTTGGTATTAAAATAATGCTGTCAGTACTTTAGTTTCATTTTAGTTGATAGCCCATTTACATGACCTATGGCTGCTAACAACTCCTATATTTCTATGTATTTCTACAGTAGCACTATCTGTATCTCTTTTTGCAAGGTGCTTTGTGATAGCCTTTGACAATTCTCCTAGCAGCTGTAGCTCCCCCTGTGACAGACACAACATGTTCTCCAGGTCTGGCTGGCTTCTATTCATATTTGGGTCTAAACAATTGAGAAGCCAATCACTTATTCAGGGAAGAGGGGTCATGTTTTGCATTTCAGAATGCCTAAATAAACATGCTGTGAATGTTTTATGAATGAAACAGTCATATTTTATTTTAAGAAAAAAATATTGATTAAAATAGTAAATAAGGTTTTTGAAAAGTTACTATTTTAAGGATGCAGAAAATAAAAAAAAAATCTGTAACACTTTCATTTTTCTCATGGGCTTGCAACACAAAGGGAACTTTTGGTTCTAACAGAGTCTTTTGATGTGAATTTTTCTTCAGATTAATTCCAACTTGTTTTTTTAGTCCTTTCAGTGAATATGCTAATAGAATTTACTGAATACAGCTTTTTTGTAAGTTTCTGCATTTTTCCTGTACTGTAAGCTGTAAATCAATAGTAAGTGATTCCTGGGGCCAAATATGTTGACAGCAGCTTAATCAACTTGTGTCCATGTTACTTTCAATGTCACCTCTAGCCACAAGGCAGTAAATTCTTTCAGAGCATTTTTCTTTGAACTGCTCTGCTATATTTTCTCTTTGTTTGTTTTAGAATATAATTCTGTCCCTTTCCCTCACAAAGTGCTTTTAGTCAGCAGTTTTAGAGAATGCCTCTTTCCTCCAAGCCCTACTTGTCTTCTTGTATTTTCTTTATACTTTCCCTCATAAGAATTTGTACAAGTCCTTTTTGGCAAGAATAGTATGTTTGATATTAATAGACGTTTTATGATTGCAAAAAACTGTACTAAGAATGAGGCAAAGTACTCCCTATTTGTGCTATATGTGTCTATCTGTGTCAGATACCTGGCAAAAATCCAGTCAAGATTTCTCAAAAATATACAACATCAAATAAATCTTGCAAAAGTATCAATTGGAAATATTACTTTGGAGAAGAAGTTATGAAAGATGAGAAATAAATAAATAGGAATATTCTGTATCTGAAAAGATAAACATTTAGTAAATCTTTCCTTTGTTAAGTCATATTGTTGTTTGTAATGAATAGTCTAGAATTGTTTTGTGTACCAGGTCATCAACAGCAACCTTTGAACATCTTAGTTTGAAATCTTAACTGTAACAGGTTGATGAATATAATTACTAAAAAAAAGTATTTCCCCAACAAAAACCTTTAATCAGCCACCTAAACGACTGGATGTAACAAGGAAAATGCCCCATCAGTTCCTCAGCAGACAGGAGGGCTGCTATCTTAAATCTATAAAATTATTTATTAATATTATTGCAGAATATGAAAGTGATACAATTATAATGGTTTCATAAAGCCCTACAACATACCCATGCCAGCCAAGTGTCAGCCTTACAGTCACTTTGTTAGGTTTAGTCCCTAAAACTCAGTACAAAAATAGGGTTTTTGTCTGGTAATTCAACGGAGGTGTCTGTCTTAGAAAAGAATCTGTAAGGAGGAGCTACTCATACATCAAATAGTAAAGTCTACCTTTGACATTATTGTTAAAGAAGATCCATGATATGTGGTTAGCCTTTTTTTTCCCCTTTAAACCTTCTTTCTTTTTAAAACAAAACTAGGTACTTGTCACAGATGGGACAAAGTAAAAAAAACCTGTAGTGGATATGGGTACTAGTAGTTTCAGAATTTATAAGACAGTATATTCTGAAGCTAAGCTATTCCGCTAAGCTGATCACCTTCCTAGATGGGATCTAGACTTACAACCCTTAGACCTAGCCTTCTAGGCTAGGTGAAGAGACTGTTTTCAGTCAGGCAAAAAATCATGTTGGCTTCTGTTGTGGCACCTGTTTGCATTTACTAGTCCCAGGTGTTACCAGTTAAGTCCAGGACACAACCAGACAAGTCTCCCTGATTGCACAGATCTTCTGCTACTTCCCAGACCCCTTTCTTTCTTGCACAGAGATCTTCACCTCCTTTCCAGAATTTTGAGATCAGTGTTGTCTTTGTCTAAATAGTGTATGTGCAGAACATATGAACAGCCTTCTAATTGATAATTCTCTCTCATTTTTTGTTATTTGAAGGATTCAGGATTTGTTTCCTTAGCTCACATTTTATCTAAAATGTATAGCCAGCCTAAATGAGTTGTAGCTAGCAGGCAGGTTTCTGCTTGAGAAATCAGTAGTTCAATTTTGAACACTTACACACACAATTACTTGGTCCCTGCCATTGTTCACAATTCATTTTTTGCCTACTATAACCCCCAAGCAATTTTTAAATTTTGAATATGAGGTTCAGGCATATGCAGTTACTAAATTCATCTAACATTTAGACAGATATCATTTTCTGATTTGACTTAAAGTGTCAAGTATTAAGAATTTATTTTAAGTAGTAGCCTACTTCCTTTTGATCACTCCAGCTTACAATCCCAGCATGTAACCCAAGTCATCTTAAAATAGAAGCTGAAAGCAAACAAGTAAAACCAGTAGCTCAGGAATCAAGACCTTTTCCTGAAATGTGCCTTTTGTCCAGCTCAGTTTATTTAATTTACACCTGTTTCTTCCACACCTAACAAAAGTACAGGAGCGTTGTGTTCTCTGCCAATGTTTCCTGAAGATTGCTTTAAAGATGTTTTTCAATGAATGAAAAAAGCAAATATTTCTCAAGGTTTATTTTTTAAAATATAACTCTCCTGAATATGGGCTGGAAAAAAACTGTTGCAATACACAGTAATTCTAGATATTGTCACACAGGTGCTGTATTTGGGAAGGCACAGAAAAACTGTGTGTATAGAAAATAATATATAAACAAATTCTCTTGCATAAGGGAAAGTCAATTTCATTTTGCTCAAGGAGAAAGTCTTTGAGTTCAGAGCCTTTGCTTATTCTTTCTGAAAGTTTTATGTTTTTAATCTTAAACCACAAGAAATTACTGGTTTAATTTCTTTAATTCAGGCTGGAGAAGAGAAAGCTCAGGGGATAATATAAGTGTATACAAATGTCAGAAGGGAGGATGTGGAGTGTGGTGGGTGCTTGGCTATGAGAACCTCAACCAGCTGCTCTTGTTACCCCTTTTTAATGGGACATAGGAAGAAAAGACGGATTGAGCTCATGGATTGAGATGAAGACAATTTAAAAGGAAAAGCAAAAACTGCACCTAAAAGCAAATACAAAAAAGAATTTTATTCTCTATTTTCCATCAACACCAAGACACCCATCCACTTGTTAGGAAAGAAAGGCTTCTACACGAGTAGCAGTCTCTTGGGAAGACAAATAACATAACCACAAAAGTCTCTGTTTCCTCCCCTTTCTCCTCAACCTTTATGATTATGTTGTAGGCTATTATATAGTGTGTGGAATACCACTTTGGTCAGTTTGGGTCAGCTGCCCCAGCTATGTCCTCTCCCAGCCTCTTACCCATCCCCAACCTCCTAGCTTTTGTGGGAGGGAGAGGTTGGAGAGAGGTTGAAATGAAAGTCTTGATGGTACGTTATCAACGCTAGTTTTGACACAAATGTAAAAACCAGCACCATAGAGGCTGCCATGGCAACCGCTAACTCCATCCCAGCCAGACCCACCACAAGAATACAGAGATTGTGGTATCCAGCGACAGGACAGGAGGCAATGGTCAAAACATGAAATACAGGATGTTCTACCTGGACATGAAATTCTTTTTTGATGTTCGGACAGCTAAGCAAAACTACAAGCTGCCCTTGGAGAAATGCAAAAGCTGTCTAGACATATAAGGACCGAACAACTTGCTCACTCTCTTCAAAGACCTTACTGTTTGTTCATGGACTTTGAATTAGATGCACTATAGAAACACTGACAAGATATTCTCAAGAGGTCAAAACAATAAAAAACTTTACTGGCAACTTCAGAAGATCAGACAGTTTTAGCATAAAGCTCATAGCAGCATAAAACATTCCACAAAGCACTAACTTAGCCCATTTCAACTTAGGCTATTCCAAGCCCATCTGATCTTAAGTTACTAAAAACTCTGAGAAGAGGGAATTAGAAGAAGAAAGAGCAAAAATACATAGAAAAGAACAAGTATAGCTACCACTCCTAGTCCTGGTGGTGTTCAGCTGATAGAAATTCCAAGAAGAGGTAAGGTCAAAACATGTACTTATGCCAGGGGTTAAATACCCTGTGGTTTTCCTGGGCCCTTCTCCCAGGTGGGACTTCCATTCATCTGGCCACTTTGGGGCTAGAGAGGGACTCCAGAGGCAGATGTGGAGCACTGATGGCCACTGCCAGGATGGGATACAGGCCTGGGGAGTGGGGTGTGCAGAACGGGGCACGGTCTCACTAGGGCAAGGCCTGACCTGCCCCCTCCCCTCATACACATCTGAATCTCTTGAGCCAGCAATCTCCCAGTCTCTCACATGTTCCTCAGAAACCTGCTCTGGGTGGCCCAGCTTGAGCAAAAGAGTTGAACAAGATGACCTCTGGAGGTCCCTTCCAACCTGAAACATTCTGTGATTCTGTCATAATATATAAAGGTAACTTAGTTTTAGTAGGCATTTCATTAATATATCTAGAATCTCCAATATGGCATACCAAAGGGGAAAATTATTATCTCTAATATACCATTACTTTATGTTACTTTATCTTAATTTAAAATAAAAAGATACAAGATACAGACCAAAGAATTACAACGACCAATCAATTCATCATAAATAATGTGACAAATGAGTACCTGCTTGTATATCATAGAAGTGTTGAATGAAATGAAAGAATTTCTGTGGGCTTGTTAGTATGTGGGTCACATTGGTAGATCTGTTGGTTTTTTTCATAGATGTTTTCTACAGTTAGTAACAACTCACATGGAAATATATATGAGAACTTTATGGAGAGTTTAAATGGAATTTTCACCCTACACTGGTGCACGGATGAGACACTTTCAGCTTGATTATACAGGATTTTCACTAATGAAAGCAGAATGAAGTCCTTTCTTACTAAATATATTGACTTGATATATGTGGAAAGTAAAATCATTCTACTCTATTCTATGGGGTACACTCAATGAAAAATTATGGAAACATTATTGCCATAATTCTGTTTTTATATTCAAAGGAAATCATACCATATGTGAGCTGACATTGTTATTAAAATTAAAGGAAAAAGTAATAAGAAAACAGAGTAGGAAATACTTTTCAAAAACACACAGATTCCTTAACATAATGAAAAAAGCCATCTTCAAAAATATTGCTTCAAAAAAGTCCTAACATATGTCCTAAGTTCATGAATATGAATATGAATGTGAATGTGAATGTGAATATGAATATGAATATTCTTACTCATCTACACATGATCTACAGTTTTAACTAAATCATAATCTATTCGTTTGGGTACTGTCAGTTTTACTCTTCTCTTACTGTAGGTATCTTACCATTTTACTCAGTAGCAGAATAGTCTGAGGCCTAGATGACACATCTTTCTATAAATTGTATTTTTCTTTATTCTCTATAAATACAAACCTACACTACTTTGCTTAGATAAAAGTCACAAAGTAAAATGGTCAAATTAATGTTTTAATTAAGAACTTGAGAGTACTTGTGAGTACATTTCCATATCATCCCTTTTACTTAATTTTGGTGTTCACTGTGGATTAACCTTGAATCCTGCAGATGTAATTCCCTTTCCAACAAAACCCAACTCAAGAAAGTGATCTAGAACTGAATTTAATGCACAGCAACTGCTAAAGAGCTTTCAGTCCACAGTCACAGTGGAAATAATCAGGGTAAAGATGGCATAAGGCATATATGGTGTCTACATAGTCTGTTAAAGGTAGATGATACCTTTAATATTTGAAAGCTATTCATTGAATGCAACACAAGATGCTTCATAAAAGTGAAATTGGATTCTGATAACAAAGTATGTAAACTTCTCTTCTTGATTTCTGCTGAAATAGAGCTACAATTTTCTGTAGGGAATTTAATTGATCATAATCAAGCAGAAAAAAAATGAAAATTTTAAAAGGAACCCTGCTTATTACAGCTCAGTGTAATGAATATGGGCTTCTCACTGCAGTAAAAACCTTTATTTTGACTATTCTACAGTACATGGAATCTCTACAGTATCTATGTAGGAGGAATGTAGTATCTATGTAGGAGGAACCATCTGGAGTATATGCTGTTCAGCTATTATAACATTTTTTATTGATGAAAATATACATGCAACACACTGACGTTGAAATGAGAAATACTGTTTGGCAGAATTTATGATAACATAATAAGGTCATAGAAAAAACCCAATTTTGAATAACTTATTGCAAAATGTTGGGAACAGGCAAATTTATTGGACATAGGTTGCTGCAAGTAATTAGCTACTTTTTTAACTGTAACTTCAGTTTTATGAGGATTCATTATGGTATTTGTGTTAAATGTTTGTGCAGCTCAAAAGAGTTTCTTTGTGTTTGACCAGACAAAGACCTGATAATGTCCAAAAGTTCCAGTACCTTGAAGTAAGGCTACTGTCTCTTTGTATTGTGTCCTCAGAAAACATCAAGCACTTGTGAAAACAATGAGTAACCTCAATTTAATTCTGAAATTCTGCTACTTTCAGATACAGATATTGCAGTGAATGTCACCACAGGAGCAGAAGACAACTTCTTCTCCCTGGTGATTATTTTATAATGGAGATCATAATTTCTATCATTTTTTCATTACCTCTTAACTGTTCTGTCTTGCTTGGCTGCATCCAAACACTTAATGAAAGTTGCAGCTGTTTTTGCATAAAAGAGCCTCGCTACAAAGAGGGCTGGTTGCATGCCAGAGTTCTCTGTATTCCAGCCATTCAAAGACTGAATTCAAAGTCTTAAGGCTAATCTAAAAGTGCAGCTATGGAGTACATAATTAGTCAGCAGACAGACAACAATGACTTTTTTTCTTCCACACCACCCCCCCTAATTATTATGCACATTAATAAGCAAGCCATAGAAGACCTGGGAATAATAAAAAAAAATACATTCCTTTCTAAGTTTCTAGGCTTCTTGTTTTGAAGTATCTCATTGACATTGCATTTGATCTGAATTCACAACCAACTCACACTGACACCTGGATCAGAGTCTCCTTAACAGTTTTTACCTCAAAACGTGTTATTCATAGCAAGTGAGACAAAGAAGAGAAAATGCACATAAGCCAAAGGAAAAAGAATGAGAGAAGACAAGCTGAAAAATCTTGAAAGTTTGAAGGAGAGCTGTATGAGGGTTTTCTTCCCCCCTAATTCTGCGTGCTTTCTCAATGCAAAAATGTAAGCCTAAAAGACAGTGTATCACAGCTGCAAGATTCAGGTGTTTGTTTGTTTATAAAGGATCATACTTATAATTTCTCTATTAAGTAGGTTGTTTGCAAACTTATTAACAAACACACAGAAGTTGTGAAAATCTGAGTTTTGAATAAGACCTACATTTGCATAAATCCCTAACGGATTGACAGAGGTTCATTATGAAGTATTTCAAATGAAAAAAAAATGGAAACACAGTGAGTAGAAAAGCATACTTTATTCCCAAAAATCAATATAACCTGATTTGTGCTTTTAACTGTCGTTTAAAAGCTCCTATGTATAAGAACCTTTTGTCTAAGTACAGTCATTACTATGCATGAATCTCTCCCTTATCCAGCAAACATTTCCGACTAATTTCCAGTAGTCTTGAATTAGCTTCCTAAAATGATAATTAGTTAAATTTTTTTTGTTGTTGTTTTTTTGGACTGATTTGAGGTGGAAAACGATCCACATTATGTCCTCAACTGAAACTGAACTACAGTTTTAGACAGCAGTGTATAGATATTTCTACATAACTAATGCTGACAATACTTAGAGCACTATACCTGCATGGGCAAATCAAGACCATCACCCATACTTTAGGGGGTGATTTGTTGACTTTAGGGTGTTATACTCTAGGGTTGCTGATTTGTTGATTTTAGACTGTATATTGACTGAAGAACTCTTTGGTATCTAAAAGTGAATGAGATGAATTCCTGCCATGGTAAATAACAGAATGGGACATATGAGTATATATTGTGTACATTGAATTAAAGCAGTAGAGAGCACTATGAATCAATAGGAATGCAACTATTTCCTTGTTAATGGCAGGTGTACTAGAAGGCTAATGATCCATTCCCCAGGCTTTTGGAACTGAACTGGGAGAACAGAGTGGCTTCATATAAGTAGAAAAGACTTCTAGGCATTCTAGACCTTTAAACCTACCAGCAATTAATTTGAGAGAGAGCTCTGAGCCAAAGTTATATGATGAATATTGTAATATTTTAAATAAAACATTTGAATTTTGGTGTCTAGGATCATGTCTTGTCATGTTTTTTTACTACTAATGGCTGCAATGGCTGTAGTCATTACATCATTTTCTTCAGCCAACATGCACAAGCTCAGCTGAAATGATCACAGCTTCAAAACAGCCATGGATCTTGCCACAGTTATTTTATCCTCCCCCAAACCCTACAAGAATGCTGTGCTTTTGTCCATAATGAATTAATTCTAAAATTGTTAAGTAGTCAATGAATCTTCAACTTAAAAAATTGCTACCTTTTGTGGGGACTGACAGTGGTCAGAAGATAGATTTTTAGGCTTCAGGCTCTAGCTTGAGGTCTGTGGGAAAGCTAAGCACATAACCCTCTCAACTCTGGCCTGAGAAATCAGAAGGAGGAACTCAAACAATCCTTGTAGATATTTTTTCCCTGACACTTGGGTGTTTTTCCAACTTGTTTACTGGCAAAGATGTTTAGAAAGAGGTGTCGGCTCTAACAACCAATCATATCCCTTGTATTGAAACACTTGTATAAAAGAATCTATCTTTTCTTTCAATAAACCTTCCCTATATACCCTCTGATCAGAGGACTCAGTGTCTTGTATCGTTACACCTGCCGTCCCAAATCGTAACGATAACCTTTCTTAAAATTAAATGAATATATAAAAAATATATCACCATCAACAAGAAGTTCTTCAAGTTATTGACCTGCATCATTATCGGTCTTTCTGTCTATCAAATACTAACATCTTTATCAATCAAGAAATACAATAAGTATTATAGTAAATAGTAAAAGCAACAGTAAATATTATGTTATACAATTTTGTCAAATATTCTGTTTTGGATAAAACTTATAGTAATTATAATGAAGCAATATTTATTGTGTATAAGTGTTTCTACTTCAGTCTGCTTTCCTCTTTCTTCTCCAATTAAAATCTATTCATCTTACATGTACTAAAAACCCGCCAAAATGTAAAGAACTGCTGTGGGAACTCTAACATTATCGCTATGACTGTTGCAATTTCATATTATTTTTTTATTATTCCCAGGTAAGGTTACTTTTTATCTAAGTTTTTTAAGTTTCTCCAACAAACAGATAATTTAATTATTTATCATCTTGTTAGCATGCTTGTTGAAATTAAATACTAAATGTGCAAGTTATTTTTGTTGCTTGGTGATTTTCACATCTTTTGATCATTTTTGTTCCCCTTTGCTTATTATCACAAGTTTGTAAGGCCCCAATTATCTTTAATTCAATGCCTCAAAACCAGATCCTTTATTTCCATATTTTTAGAACATGAAAAAGACAAGAAAACAAAGAACATTAGCCTATATTTCCAGATCTGTATGAGAAATAAAAAACCCCCAAAAACCAGGAACATCACTTTGAAATCTTTGTTTTTGGTAAGCATCTATTATCACCAAATAAATATGAAGTAATTTTTACTGTGTTGTAGGCTTGGTTTGGGTTTTTTTTTTTTTTTTTTTTTGGGGTTTTGGTAGTGGTTGTTGGTTTTTTAACCTCTGAAAGAGAGCATTTCCAGAAATTTTAATGTATTATGTAAGTGTAATAAATAAATACATAAATACAGAAATTTTAATTGTGATAAGTAATTGATTCAAAATAACACATTTATTACTTACTGCTACTTAATTATTTAATTTTGTGATTTTTAATTATATACAGCTATTTCCATTGCTCTCTCTATGGCTTTTCCCAAAATGCTGCATGTTGCCTGAAGCTATTCCAATCTTCAGTGTAAGATTTTGACGTTTTTAGGATGTGCTTATTAGACATTCAGGTGAGAGACTGCATTGCAACACATTCTGTCAATCTCAGAAGTATTTTATGAACACTGTTGTTATGCATCTTCTCTTTCCAGAATAAAAATTACTAGACTTGATAAGCCTACTAAAGACTTAAGCTGCATCTGAAAATAAGAACTAAAAAAAAATTGTATTGTTCACAGGTCAATAAACCAACATTTATATGTACAATATCCTTTATTAACGTAGGTATTCAATCTGTATTACTACTTATAAGGCTGGATTGCTAAGGTTCCCTTCCCATCTGAGTTAGCTTCCTTCCAGGTTTAAAGTGACATTAGATGATCTCTGAGCCCAGTGAGATGGAAGCTGATGGCGCCTTCCCAACAGTGTCTGTCTTTAGATCATAAAATTCATATCTGACAAAGTGGAAGAACAATGCAATCTAATGCTTAAGATGATATTTAGAGAGAGTGTGTTTCAAACATCAACACTGTGAAGTTACAATGCTAATCAAACATCATGTACAGAAGGGGCTGGATAAAGCTGTGCAAACTTCAACCTTTAGGCAGGAAAATAACTAACTCCTTCTTCTTCCACCCACCTCCTTTCTTCTGCAATTAAAAGATAAGCCAATATTTACCTCGTTTGGTATTTATGATAATTATGCTGGATTCAAACATAACAAACTTGTAACTTCAACACTCATTCAACAACAAATTCTGGTGCTTCGAAATAGTCATGAACTGCTGCATCTGTGCAATGGAACACCATTCCAGGAAAGGATGTTATGCCATAACAGTAGAAGTAGAGAGCAGGCATTTCATCAGATTCACTTACACTGTCTCCCAGTTATTAGCTTGAACCACACAATTCACTATTATGGTTATACGGCTTCTTGTAGCTGGTGCTGTATCTTCAAATTTTACCAAAGAATACATATAATATAATTCAAGTAAGCATATTCATTTATTAAGCAATATTCTGAATAAGATTAGAAAATTGATATTGTAACTTCAGAAGAATTTTGATATGTACATTGCCCTTAAGGTCTAACAAAGATGTTTTGTATTTTCATTATATTTTATAGTTGAGTCCTTTCTCTGCCTGCATTATATAGATCCCTCTAGTCCCTTTCTCATTCTGCTACCAATCCATTCTCCTCAGAAAAAAACCAATATTCAGCAGTTCTGCCCATTGCATATGAAAATTGTTCATCTTTTCTATTTCATCTCAGTTGTCAGTTATGGCAAATCTTAGAGAAAGCTTCTAAACTTTTCAAAACATCTAAAAATCTGAACAAAGACAAGACTTTGACAAACAATGAAGTAGCATAGCATTAAATGTAAATCTATTATTGAATGAATATTATTCAGAAACCACTCATTTGGATAAGTTGATACACTTTCTTTCACAGATTTCATTTTCCCTCAAAAATAAAGGTTCACAGATAGAAGGTGATTTATCACCATATATTTGTGTGATGATTGCACTTTCTGAAATAGTTTCTTCTTAATCTGTTTTTTAAAAATAATATCTCTGGAAACGAAAAAGAAAATAATTTTCTGAACATGCTAAATGTTAAAAGCTTTAGCTTGCACAATACACATGTTGGAGTACCTTAGAATTAGTATACAGTAACATCTTTTAAAAGCTTAAATGTCTTCTGAACAACTGTTACAGCTGCAAATAAATATCTAGTCTTTAATAGAATCAGCAAGGTTGGAAAAAACCTCCAAGATCTTTGACCAAACACCATCATGTCAACAAAACCATAACACTTAGTGTCAGGTGCAGTCATTCCTTAAGCTGTTCCAGGAATGGTGGTTCTGCTCCTTCCCTGAGCAGCCTGTTCTAATTGTTGACAACCCATCAGTGAAGAAATATTTTGGATGTCCAACCTGAACCTCCCTTGGCACTGCTTGTGGCCATTTCCTCTTGTCCCATCACTAGTTGTCTGAGAGAACAGGCTGACCCCTGCCTGGCTACAACCACGTTTCTGGTAGTTGTAGAAAATGAGGTCTTCCCTGAGCCTCCTTTCCCTCAGTCTAAACACCCCCAGCTCCCTCAGCTGCCCCCATATGATACACTCTCTGTATACTTCCCCAGATCTCTTGTCCTTCTCTGGACTGCAGCACCTCAAAGTCCTTCTTGTAGTGATGGACCCAGGATTGGACACAAAGACATGGTCTCATTAGTGCTGACTAAAGAGAAGCTAATCAGTTCCTTATTCCTGATGGCTGCTCTATTTCTGACACAAGCCAGGCTGCCACTGGCCTTCTTGGCCATGTTGGCACACACTGATCAATGTTCAGCCAGCTGTTGACCAGCATCCCCAGGTCCTTTTCTGCTGAAGAGCTCTCAAACTGCTCTTCCCCAAGCCTGTAGTACTGCATCTAATTGCTGTGACCCAAGAGCAGGACAGGGCACTTCACCTTCTTGAACCTCATGAGCCTTGGCCCATTGATCCAGCCTGTCGAGATCCCTCTGCAGAGCCCTGCTACCCAACACTCCCACCCAAATTAGTGCTGTCTGTGAACTTACTGAGGCTACACTTGATCCCCCCATCCAGATAAAGTATTAACACTGGTTCCAGTGTTGAATGAGCTTTGGGAAACCCCAGCAGTGACCAGCCACAACTGCATGTAGCACATTCACCACCACTCTCTGGGACAGCCATCCAGCCAGTCTTTTACCCAGTAAAAAAGAGCACCTATACAAGCCATGGGCTGCCAGCTTTTCCGGAAGAATATCATGGAAGACAAGGTTTTTACTGAAGTCCAGGTAGAGAGCAGCTACAGCCTTTCCATCATGCACTTAGGTTGGCCAGTTGGTCATAAGAACAGCCAGGTTGGTCAGCAGGACATGTCTTTCTGTAACCCATGCTGGCTGGGCCTGATCCCTGCTTGTCCTGTACATGTTGTGGCACTGCAGTCAAGATAATCTGTTGAATAGTCTTAGGCATTGAGGTCACACAGACAGGTCTCTAATTATCTAGGTTTTTTATGTCCCATACTTCATGTTAATTGAAAGCAGAGTTTCAATAGATATCACTATGGGAATTATTTACTATTCTACCATAGCAATATGTTGTACAGACTTGATTATGAATTTATGATAATAAGGAAAAGGCTACAAGTGTCAGCAGATTCAAATCTGGAACTGTTTGTGAGAAAGAAATCAGAAATAACCCAAATCCTCTATGTAGGTCTGTCACCTCTATTTTCCCCTTCATATTGTTTTCGACTCAGCTTTTGCACAATTTCATGTAAGAGCAGGTAGTGCAACACATAGTTGTATCCAAACTAGAACCAAACCTGAAGGTTTGGTACCAGAACGACTACATCACAAAATTTATGTGGGACAGAGAAATGTATACAAGCCCAATCATTTATTGATATTCTAATTAAAGAATTAAAATAGAAGAAGAATTTTTATTAGTACACTTACAGTGATAGTAACAAATATAGACCAGTGTATCCAATTACTGGTCATTCCCTTTCATGATACAGCTGAAACTTATTTAACTGAATAGTATCTGCCTGTTTCTTTGGTGTTATTCTTACCTTTCCATTTTTGTTGAACAAAAGAAAAAAACCCATCAAAACCCAAACCAAAGCAATCCCAAACAAGCAAATAAACAAAGAACCCAACACACACCTGTAGATGAGAAGTTATTTGTATTCCCAAGTTCTTCACTAGAAGGGAAATGATGTCATTCTCACTCCATTGTCTGTTGAAGTTCATATATTCCCTAAAGCTCCCCTTTTCTTTATTAGTCCATAATCTATGATTTCTATGTAACTGTTATATGTTCTATAGTATATGTGTGTTGGATATTGTTTCTTTTTTTAATCTCTAAAACTGGTCCTCAACTTCCAAGTTATTATTTCTTTAATGCCTATTAGCTGACCACTGACGATTTCTATATAGCCCTGGGGACTCTTTTCTTATCTTTTGTGCAGACATTCAGGGTGTATATCCTTACTTCATTACTCTAGAGTCATAGATAATTAATTTTTCACAGAGTAAGTGCTTCTTCTTACTATCTCTCAGTAATAATATCAATAGAACAGAATTTGTAGGCATTGACTCCAAGAAGCAAAAACCAGTTATTTTAACAGTAGGTGTTGCAATAAAAAATTGTGTTTAACTAAATCTGAAATATATTAGATAATATACAGTTAGCTTTTTAGCAACTATAGAGATTGCCCAAACTGTTCCAGGTAGGCCAAGTTCAGACAAAGCAAGCGGGGCCAGTTAAAATTCTGGGCCTTTGTATACTTATTGCAAGGCTGTGGCCTGTTAGTAGTATGGTAATGTACTCACTGTGTACTGGAGGACAGCAATTTTACATTTGTCCAATTGAATATGCAGTGATAAAGAGCTCTATTTCTCCTTTATGAAAAGGCTGAAGGGAGGGGGAAACTGTGTTGTTTTTTTTTCCAGAGAGAAGATCCCTAGATGCTGAATTGTAAGAATGCATTAAATTGTTGACAACCAAAATCAGCTCCTGACACTGAAAACACTGGAAGAGTTCCAACAACATAACCCATTTTTCTAATTGCTACAAAGCAACACAGCTCTGCTGAAATCAGTTAAGTGCAATGTTTGGCAGGAACTGAGGAAAACAGGAAACACACTTCCATATGTAAAGCCAAATTTTTGTTGAAACCTTAAGACTAATCAATGATTATTGGCCTACATTTAGTTTTTACAGAACAAGAAGAAAATTTAAAAAATATATAGTATTAAAGGCTTTGCACTTTGCTTTTCATGATTGAAATTCTTTTTTATAGGCAAATATATGCAGTACCTTACATATATTGGGTAATTGTTTTTATTTTTTTTTTATTGATCTCAAGAATTGCTTTTGCCCAGCAATCAAGTCTACATTTTCTTATATGACCACTGGTGAGCTATTTATAGCTATGGGATCTCCTTTATAATCTTGTGCCTTCTTTTTCATATCGTATCTTATGTCTGCAGTTTTTTACACTCCATAATACGTGTCATAATAATGAATTATGTCCTTCCTCTTCTTTTTTCTTAACTTTTATGTCTGAGCAGATATTTTACAGTATGGAGCATCCCTTTTTGTCAGTTTGGGTCAATGATGTCACCCCAAACTCTACTGGTGGCAGGTGGAAGTTGGAGAGACAGTACTGAAGCTGTGGGAACACTGCTTAGCAGTACCCAAAACACTGTGTGTTACCAACACCTTTCTAGATACCAATGCACAGAGCTATGAGGGTGCTGTGGAGAAAATAAACTCCATCTCAGCCAGACTAAATACAGCCTCACATGTTCAAGCTCTGCAGTAATAAGAACTTCAACAGTTACAGGTGAGTAATTATCATGCTATGTTCACAAAAGAAATTCTAGTACTTTGGGATACTGCAGAAGTTTGTAATTCACTCCCACTTCATGCTGGATTCACATACTGCAAACTGTATTTCAAAGCTTGTCAGACTTCCAGAAATAACTAGGTCCTGACCCACAATTGTTGAACAGAAGAGTAGTGATTTCATGAAGTGATTTTAAGACCAATTACTGGGGGAAAGTTCCCTGGGTCACGCTGGTTCTATAAAATCTAAAGGAAATAAAACATAAGAATTCCCTCAAATCCTCTGCATTTCTGATACAATCCCATAAGCTCAGTGGCCAAGCTGCAGGCGCTTTTCACGTATCACAATTTCAACTTCTGTTTTATGTTAGCTTTACAATCTTATTTAGCAGTCACCTATTCATGAGTGGTGCTACACAGAAGTAAATTAATATCTTCCCTGAAAACTAAAAGGGTAAATTAACCATCCTACAGAACCTCCAGTCAAGCCCACCTAACAAGATAAGGATCTATATTCAGGCCCAAATATGTAAAAACATGATCAGTGTGAAACACTTTTTCCAAAAATGTTCAAAGACCCTTCTTTGTATTCAATTTTTAATTGAAACTATCTCAGAATCAGAACAAACCACAATTGCTGTTGTGTGAATACTATGCCAAATAACGGGGAGTGACGCTACTTAACACTTCTTACTAAGGTAATGTTATGGACATAGTGTTTAGGGACAGGCATTATAATGCTGATCAGTTTGCTTTTATGTTGCTTGTAATAGTAAAGATATTACTGCCAGAAGTAGAAAATATACCTTCTTCCAAAGAAGAGAGAAAGAAGAAAATCTAAATCTATCTAGAGCTGTGAATCTGGCCTTAAAGTTGAGCCCAAAGCAGGGTAGGCACTATGACTCTGTAAAGTCAGAATATTTATAAGAATGTTAAGAGAACTGAAAACTGGGTCTCAAGGAGATGCATTTCTACACACATAGGTTCCTCACGGAAGCAGATGACTACACAGGAATACTTCTAGAACACTTCTGTATTTACAGCCTTTTGTACAACCGCATTATATAAAAAATACAGATTAAAGCTTTTGTATCTGTTGAAGAGTATTCCAACACAAAACATGTACTTTTCTGGATAATTGTCAGAAGAAAAAAACATACTTTTTGAATAGGATAAGAGAAAGTAATTCTCCATTTTCTTCCTGTAAAGCTTTGCAGTGTTATACAAGGAAAAGGATCTAGATTCACAGAACAAAGGAAAGAATAAATATGTCTAACTGTACCCTTCAGACTCTGACACTCATTTAAAATAATGTCTAGCATAATGCATGGACAGTATTAGGATAAAATGGGAATGAATAGAATGCTATCAGTTCCATAAATAGAATGCAAATTTTCATCATCTCAAAGGAATTCCTAAACACTAGGTCATATGGTTCTGTTTCACTGGCTTGAAGGAGAGACTTCCTTTTGTTCTGAATCCATTTTTCCTATTCCAGATAGAGTAATATCATCTATATTTAACTTTAAGCTTAATTTCTTTATGAAGACTATTCTCTAAGCAGTTCAGAAAATTCTACTCTCTAGGCAGTAAGAAACATTCCAACTGTGTTTTTAAAATGATTACTGGACTAATCAATTCCATTCAAGAGTGAAAGGAACCAAATGGCCTACAACAACATGTGCCTAGCTACTCACACAGTTAAGAGGACTATATACATATGCTAAACCAAACTTCTTTAGGACCTTTGAAATTGCAGGGTATAAAGAAAGATATTTCCTAGGCTTAGATGCAGTAATAGGCATAAATAGCAACCAGGAAGAGGTTTTCCAGTGTTTCTGTAAATGTTCCACTTGAGCTGTTCATTTTCAACTTTAGAGATGGCCTTTTGTTCTTGTTCTTGTTTCTTCACAGTAAGACCACCTTTTTATGTACATAAATGCTTCAAAAATTTTTTAAAAAAAATTTATATAGATTTCTCAGAGCCTTATAGTATTCTCTCCCTCACCTCACACCAGAATGGCTTTTCTAAAACTATTTACTGAAAGAGAATTCTAGTTTCCATGATTTCCCAGTATCCATTCTTAATAGAGGACAAATGATTTGATATATTTTTGTAGCTCATAATTTATAAAACAAACAAACAAACATAAACAACTAGTAGACTTGCCGAAAATTTCACAGAAGAACTATTTATTTTCCTATGGAGAAAACCCACCCTTTTAGTGAACATTGCATTTTATAACAAAACTGGTACTAGAAGTAACAAAATGATTGAAAGTTATTTATATTTCAACATGACATTCTCCTAAAGGAAAACCTGGGCTAAAAACCCATCACAACAGGAAATTTTGTGTGAAAAGAATGTGCACTGTACTTGTGTAAAGAGGCCAGACACAGTAGGTAAGTACCTTTAGAGAAATCCCTTTGGAAAAGATATCTTATTACTAAGTGCAAAATTAAATAAAAAGATAGACTAATGGAACAACTTACAGATTTTTTTTTTCCCTTAGAACTGCAATATGAATTAATCAACATACAAGAAATTTTGACTTCCTCATATGAAAGGAAAACTAGCAGATAAACTGCTCAAAAATATTTCTACTTGTTCAACACAGTACTTTGATTCTCTCTCATACTACCACAATGTTTGGTCTCCAAAGTATAATGGAACAAGCATTTTTTCTATATCAAAGGCCTAAGAAAATAACAAGGCTCTGACATTACATTGAAAAGTTTTCCTTATACCATCAAACTCCTCTACCTTTGAAACCTTGAAAAAAGCATAGCAACTCCCTCCAAAAATGAAAAAAAAAAAGTAAAAACCACAAGAAATTGAATAATTTTTAGGTGTCAAGTACCAGTCATAGGTATAGGCCTAGAAATTACAGAATGCACTATTGCAGGGTATCATTCTATCACTGTTTATTATAAAGAAACATGACAAAATTAGCCAGAAGTCCATTTCAGACAGATGAGTTATTTTTCATCATTTTAGTTTTGTTCAGAAAACATATTAAAGCCTGCTAGAAAGTTGTAGAAATAGTAGTTTAAGGAACTGGAGTTCAAAATAAAATGTTAAATTGCTTTAAAACATATTTGTAGTTCTCATGAATAAAGTATCAGCTCTAAAGAGCAAAGGAAAAAATAGCAGAGCAGAAAGGCAAGGGCTTCATGGTAGGAAAAAAAAAATGGTATTTCATTCTGAACAGATGTTTCTTTGAAAGCTTGTTGCTTGTTCTCAACATTTTGAGAGTTCCAGTCAATGAAAATATGGATTTGCTTAATCAGGTGATTTTTGTCACAGAAATATAAAATTAAGAAAATAGCCTGCAGCTGAATGATATGTAGCTAGATTTACAAAAAGGTTTGTTCATTAAAATCCAAGAATATATAATTAAAAGTTTCAAACATGAGAAATGCTTTTAGGGCCAGTTCTATTTCAGTTTTTCTTGATGGCTAGGCCATCAAGAGTTAATAAACTGAGGCCATGAAGAGACACACCCTAAAAAAATACAGGCAGAGAAATTTGTTTAAAATAAAGCAGGAAAGGTTCCCGCTCAAAGATCACTGAACACGGGTCTAGATTTAAGATCATAGAACTCATACAATCACATAATTATTAAGTTGGAAGGAAGCCCATGTCTTTAGGTCAAGCAGTGTTTCCTATAGCCAGGAACATGTCCAGATGCCTTTTGAAAATCTCCAAGGATGGAGGCTCCAAACCTTCCTGGGCAAACTGCCAGTGCTCAGTCACCCCCACAATGAAAAAGTGTTTTCTGATGTTCAGACAGAACCTCCTGTGTTTCAGCTTGTGCCCATGGCCTCTTGTTGCAGTCTCCCACCCAAAAGTGCCTGTCTCTGTCTTATTTGTGGCCTCCCTTCACATATTGATATATACTGATGAGACTTCCCCCCCTGCTTTCCTAAACAGTTCCACTTCTCTCAGCCTTTCCTCAGGGGACAGATGTTCCAGGCCCTTCAGTATCTTAGTGGTCCAGACCTGGACCCAGCACACTGGATGTATCTCACCAGGGCTGCTCTCCCACCACCCTTGATCTGCTGAACACTCCTAATGCAGAACTGGATACCAGAAGTTAGCCTCCTGCCCAGCAAGGACACATTGCTGGCATAACATTCCATTGGTGAATTGAAATGAAATCTCGACATAGTTGCCGCAGAAGTTACTCTTGATAAACATTTGCTGAAAATAACCTCTGAACGCTCTTATAGACTTATCATGTAGAAAGAGGGATTTTAAATACAGGAAATACTCTAATATAACCTAGGATTAATAGATTTTTCTTTTTATAACTCCATCATGTTTTTAGCCTCTAGTCTTGATGCAATTTCCCAAAAATTTTGTCTCTTCTATTTCCAGATGATGATCACCAGTATAAAGCAAACTTTTTTTGAAACTAATTTTTAAATCTGTGGACAAGGGGGAATGGGTTTTAACTAAAAGAAGCTATATTTAGATATGGTGTTAGAAGGAAATTCTTTAGTGTGAGGGGTGGTGAGACACTGGAACAAGCTTCCCAGAAATAGTGTCAATGCTCCTTCCCTGGAAGTGTTCAGAGCCAGGTTTGGTGGGACCCTGGACAACTTGATTTAATGGGTAGTATCCTTTCTTGTGGCAGGGGGCTGGAAATTCAAAGATCTTTAAGATCGCTTCCAACCCAAACCATTCTATGATTCTATGGTGAGTACTGTTAAGCTTAATATGGTTCTAGATGCCATAGAGAAATTATGTCCTGTAAATTGATTCTTGCCTCTTCATAATGTTCATAGTATTTGATAATTTTAATGAATGAATCCTGCTTGTGGGAAACAATTTACTTTTAAGTGCCAATATTTTCCCTTTGATGGAGATTTGGTACTCTATTGATGACTGCTTTTGGTGTAATTTCATGTATGTACTACTGGTACGCATTAACATCCACAGAAATATTTAAGGGACTTTCCAAGGATTGTAATAGGAACTTAATCCATCCCTTTGTACCTAGAATAACAACATACTGATAGGTATTCAACAGCTAAAAATAGGACTATGAGCTCTAAGAAACAGGTTTCCATCCCCTATCTCATCTTAGTGTTATTAACACGGGGACTCTAGGTCAACATTAAACTGAAGATGGTTCTCTTGCTGTGATCTGAAATTCTCCAGGTAAAGGTTAATGGGGAGTAATAACTCTACCTGAGCCACACTTCTCCATATCTATCTTTATGTTCACATTTTTACCTGGCTGATCACTGACAAAGAAAAGGGACAATGAAAAAGCCCAGATCTCTGAGTCTCTGTGACTCAGGTGGGGATCAAACCACCTGCTAGCTGAATGAAGTGGCACACATGTATGAAGACAGGTTTAGAGAAAACTCCAGGAGTTTCTAGTCTACTTTACAGGAGTATTTAGGCCAAAGGCTTTGGAGATACAATGTTTCCAAAGACATTTTTGGCAGCAGAAGCTTCAAGACATTTTTCAACTGTCTACATGTGTTAGAACTGTCTAGACTACTGTTTTCCCTGTAGGTTTGTCCTACAAGGAAGCTTGATTAATCAAGCTTTCCTTCCCTCCAATGTTATGCTTCAGTCAAATCATTCCTTCTTGCACAGAGGCTGTCCTTCATTTCTTCAGCTCACAGACAATATATAGGAAAAATTGGTAAACAATATTACTCTTTTTTTTTTCACTCTTTTAATACATTACTTATGGTTTTCCATTTTGTTACAAAGGATCATTTATAAGACCTTGCAATTCTGCTTTCCTGATCGTAAAAATTTCCTTTGAGAAACATTCAATCATTTCTTTCAAAAATAATGTGTACAAATAGAGAATACAATACAGGTTAATTACCTTGAATAATAACTCCACCAATATCCAAGATTTTTTTTTTTTTTTTTTTGGCCTGAGAGAAAACACATATCTCTAAATGTGAAAATGAATTTACAATATCTCTGAGTGATTTACTGCGACTTTTTGCTTCAGAAAACAAATTAACTAGAATAAAAATTTAGGAACATTCATTTCTCAAAAATCATGGTCCATAGCTCTATATGAGGCCTTTAATAGCTATTACCATCCACTTGGCACCATAACTGACCCTTAAGAGACACTGTAGAAGACAGACATACAGGTAAAAAGCCTGGCACCATCAGGTAAAACTTTTAAGTCATGTTTTTCTTTTAGCCCTGTCTTTGTCTTGAGGACTTTGGAGGATAAAGAAAAGAAAAAGGTTTTCAACTCTATGTTTCATCACAGTTATACATCATAAAACAATTATTTGAGTAACTGCTTCTTGAATTACTTTCAAAACCTTTCTGTAAACTATGGAAAATGAAATATGAAATAGAATGCTTTTAAAATCACTATTTCAAGTAAGAAGTCAGGACATGGTTGTGAAAAAACCATAGAATTGCAAATATTGTTTCTAGGTTCCTGTTTGATTTTTCTATTTCTTAAAAAAGACTTAATTCAAAATGAGAGAGCAAGGGGACGTATTTTAACACAATTTGCCTAAATTTAATTTAAAAATTATTTTAGAGATTTAAAATTAAAATAATCAATTTTAAAAGCCTATATGCATACTGACTCACTCTTTCTTCTTGCTCTTTCCCCCAGAATTTATTGCTGAGCATGATATCATCTGGTATGGAATGCCAATCTGGGTCAGCTGTCCCAGCTGTGTCTCCTTCCAGCCCCTTGCCCATCCCCATCTTACTACTTTTGGCTGGGGAGTAGGGCAGAGTAGGGAGGAGAGCACATTTTACAAGAGCTACTCAGCAACAGTCAAATTATTGAAATTTTATCAACACTGTTTAAGCCAAAAACCCAAAGCTCATCATCATGGGGCTGGTATGAAGAAAATTAACTTAATCTCAGTCAGAGTACATAAGGATGTGGCAGACATTACTGTGCTGAGCTACAAAACAACAGAATCTCCTAGCAAAGATTTGAACCCTTCTGTTTGTTTATACATTCACTGTGTTCCATCATAAAGAAAACTCAATAAATGAATTCTTAGACTCATCAATTGAAGGCTTTAAAGATCTGTAGCATGTAGTCTACAAAATGTGTGTTTGAATTCAGTTTTAAAACAAAATTATGAGTACAGACTTCTACATTCAGAATTTCTTCATTATCTTTAGAGGAAATGTGTAGGAGTATAAAGATCCACACTGTGTGCACTGATGAATTGACTAAGGCTTAAGGAACCACAAAATAAAATCAATATGAACACAAATTCTGAAAAAATGAAATAATAATTGAGAAGTAGATTCTAAATTTGATTCATGTACATACTATACAGTCATTGCAGAGCTTTAGCAGCTCTCCTTTTTTCTTTTAAATTCAGTGAAGCAGGAAAAGTCTGCTTTCCATAGGAAAACAGGAAAACAGGATTCACTGTCTTGAATAATAGCATATACTTCAATAATAATTTATTTTTTACTCTGTTTCAACTAATTCACAGAAGCTCTTGGGGAGGAAACAGCCACTAATGGAATGTACATCATATACCAGCAACTCAGCAAGCATTTCCAAAACAAACCCTGTATTTGACATCAAAGGCATAAGGAACAATTTGTGACTAAGAGCTATGTAATAAACACAGTTAAAGAAGAATGTAGAGAATACTTTTCAAGATATCTGAAGAATCCAAAAACTCTTTCAGAAAAACTTTGCCTGATACTCAATTATTATTGTGGGCTTTTGAAAGCACTGAACTAGGTTCACTGCTTTTTCTTTGAAATAAATCCTGTACATGAAAGTTTCCATAAGTACAAAATATAGAAAAAAACCTCAGTTAAGAAATGGAGAAGCATTCTCTGAACCACTCTCCATCATTTGTATGATTTAGCAATTAAAAAAAAAATCCTGAACTTGTAACATCTTGAGCATTCATGTACATCTCTTTCACAGTTCTGTGAAAACAAGAAAATAAGGATTGAACAGGTTTTTGTAGGATTTTGTTTTAGATGTGGACTGGTATGTTAAATTTTGTAGCAAGAGTAGAAAACCATTTCTTTCTAGAAGACAATTCTGTGTCTGCTGTCTACTTCTCAGTACTTTCTTTGAAACAATGAGTTTTATCCTTTTTTTTTTTTGGTGCAGAAGCAGGATTTGACTGGGTTTGTGTGTCTTTTTGTTTGTTTGTGGTTATTTTCAAGCTCTAATGCTCCACATCCTCTTGAAGAGAAGAATCATGACACGTACACAGTTGGACAAGAAAACCCTTTTACCAAGACATTTTCTATTTAAAGAGGAATTAACTCTTGTAATCAGGTAATTGATTGCAGTGCCTCTGAGAACAGAATCACATCATCATTCTGACCTAATCTAGAGTTTATTTATTAAACATTTTTAGTATAGTGATGGATAGCAATATCTAGGCAGGTGGGTTAATCCTACATAGCACATACGACATCCTACAGCCACATCCTTGCCCTTCTAGTCCAGGTTAGAGTGGCAGTACAGACCCAGGGGCCCTGGGCACTCATGCTGACTGCTGGATTCCAATCTGTTGAAATTAAATAACAGAAAAAGCGTATCTATTACTTCTTTCTATTCCAGCTCATCTTGAGTTAATCTATTCGGACCTGAAATCTTTTATTTGAGCAGTGATTTAGGGTAGACTTCATGCCATGTCAATGTTTAAAATGAAATTTGCTACAGCTTTTCTAATGAAAATAAGCTAGCTAACTACTCAAGACATTACACATACAGGTAGTTGCATATTTTTATGCAGCTAGTTTCATAGGAAACCTTTATAACCTAGTCCTATTACATAACTGGAGATAAAATCAGGCAGAAGGGTTCACCCTTTTTTGTCCCAAAACTGTCAGCTATGAGGAAAAATAAGAAATTACATGTGTAAACAAAAATCAAGGTAGGCAAAGATAACCTTTGATTGCTTGTGATTAGTTCTTCAGTTTGGGGCTGGAACCTTCACCACATCACTTCATGTCTATTTACCCTTTGTGATGTACTTTCACAGTGTCCCACTACCTGAATGTGACAAGTATGCAATGCTACATTTCTAGGCTGCCTAAGTTTTGAACACTCCCCAACAGCAAATGTCTTCATGTTTAAGGCCATTGGGAAAAAACCCCAAACTAGCAGTTATGCATTAATTAGTTATATATTGTAAAAGAAAAGGGAAATAGTAGGTATGAGGTGTGATAGGTGCTCCGTGTGAAAATGAAGGAAGAAATTAGATCAGTTCTGTAAGACTCAGCCTGAATGAAGGGGAAATAAGAAAATGCAGCACTATTTCTCAGTATTAAGCAACAGGCTTTATAACAGAAGTATCCCAAATATGGGCAAGCTTTTGGTCTTGATGGTTTTGACTAGTTGGTTTACTGCTCTATTTATTTATATAGTTTTCCAATTTCATAGGAGCTTCATTTCCTAATAAATTATTTCAAGGTTTTGTAGATTGTAAGTTAAAAAAGTGCTGATCTAACTCAAATTCTGCAATAAATTTACACGTAATTCTGAAAGTTTTATATATATTAAAAAATCTAGTTAACTATGACAGCAAATAGGTATCTTCACCTAAAACTATCATTCATTTTTGTGACCCATTTATTTTATGGTTTTACCCACAGACTAGTTGTCAGATCTTCTTTTTTTTCATGAGTTGACAGGCTAATTGAGATTTCTCTTAACTTTCCTTTTGAGTTTAAACTCAACATGTAGTTTGACTTCTCAAAGGTTCATTATTACAGCTTATGTTTCCAAATGTATCTGAATATTCACTCAATATAGTTACATCTTATAATCTTTATCAGAGCCATTTCAAAAATTATCATTTTTTCTGCACTAATTTTCAAAATGTATTTCTTTCTCAGCTCTTTGATTTATACTAGAACCCAATTATCTTCAAAAATATATTTACATTACTGATTTAACTATAATAGTCATTAAATTCTAAAAAGGTCTGTGACACTAAAAGGTAGGCTTTTGAGAGCAGAATTAGAAGTCATATTTACTTCTAGAAAATATATTCTCACCTATATTAAATCTCATTTTAATATCTCATTATGTTTAATATAGCAAAAATAATATTAAAAAGTTCCAGTCATCTTTAATATTAGTACCAGTCAATTTTACAGACAAAATGAGATTTGCTTGTGTCCTCCTCTTGAAAGACAGAAATTTTATCCTTCAATACTCAATAACATAGAAGAGATGCAGTTACGTTGTTGTCAACATGATTATGGCCATTGTAGCAAATAACACGCTTTTTCTTCTCTCTTATAAGTGATTTAAGAATGATTTAAGAATGATTTGAACATCACTTACTTCCAAGATTATTAAGTGTTTGGACTGTCAGAAATTCAAAAACAAACAAAAAACCCGCAGGTAATCCTACCTTTGGCAGCATGCTGCTCCAGCTCCTCTTCAACACAAGCAGGCTCACTAAATAAGTCAGCAAAGTAATTTTTACATCTTAAATATGCTAAATCTTCCCAAACGCTTTCCAGTTCTCAGCTTCTCTTTTTTATAATCCACACTTCTGGCAGTGTGCAGATTTTAAATGACTTTGTGATATTACTTGTATTCCCAGTAATAACTCTTCACATCCGCTTTAAGTATTATGGGATTTCAGCACTTATTTATGTGTAAAATCTCTTGCAAAAGAGGAAAAAAAAATGAACTCTCAAAACTTTGGTGCCTTGGAGGTCTCTGCCTGCTGGCTGTAAGTTTTATCTGCTACCATGAACTATCTTGAAGTCATCCACCGTAAACTCCAGACAAAAGTAAAATCTCTTTGCCAAGTACCTTGAGACTTGTTATAACATTTAAGTAACTTTCCTGGTCCAGGATCAATCCATTTACTCCAATTGATTCTGGGTTAACCTAAAGGTGTATCACAGCTATTTTAATGTGCTCTATGTTTTGTTTACACAAACAATTACATAGAATGTCAATTTATGCTTTAGTCTAGACAATTACTTTGAATATTACTACTTAAGTACTGTTACAGTGAAAAAAAAATTCTGCATATGAAAGTCACCACTGAGAAGTTGCTCACTGAAAAACATTGAATAGACTCAGATTTATTGGGAAAGACACTCATCTGCTTTCTCGCTGCGATAAATATCAGAAACAGAATGGTTTGTACTTTTTTATAAATGCAAATCTTTTATAAACATGTAGTAAACCCATCAAAGAACAGACCAATCAGATAAATTCCAATGACTATATTGATTTGTTTGGACTAAAAATTCCAACTAAAACACTGATGAAACTAGTGAAATTAAATAAAATATCATATGCTAGTTTAACTTAATTTTTTGCATAGAATGCTTTTAGTCTTTGTGCTATGCATTATGCTATGCACCACTGAATGGAGAAACAAATACTTTTGGCACATAATATTGAGAATGGATAGCTGAACAGAGAAGGCAAAGAACTGCCTAATTACTAGAAACTAGCGTTGAATCCCTATCAAGGAGCCTTGAAAGCAGAATAATATGCTTTTAAGTTCAAGGACAAGTAGTAACAAATTATGTCAATCCAAATACTGATCTACTTCAGCCCCTTGGCATCTTCTGTTTTACTTTGGTTTCTAAATGAAGACACAAACACCTGTTCTTGCAGCAGGTGGTATTTGTTTATTATAGCTCTTCCTGCTGAGTTTTAATCAGCCTGCAGCTGCAGAATCCAGACTAAGGAATGGTTATAATACCAGATTTTCATATATAAGCAGTATTGGTCCAGAGAAAATTTTTCATACTTCATTTCCATCATATGTTACCAATCATATAATTTCCTTCTCACACTCCAAGTTTTTAATTAAAGAGTAAATTAATGCACAATGTTAGTAAAAGAAGTTTTGAGCATTTTGCCCTCAGGGTGTTATTTGATAATACTCTCTTATTGCAAAGTCTCCAATTTTTGGAAGAAGATTCTCAAACCCTTGCCAATTTGTACCCCTGCCATTCTTTACTGGGAGAATCAAGGAGTTTAAAAAAACAGTCAGGGGACAAATTAACAACATGTAAATCCCTCTATTTAAATGCAGTTGAAATAAGAAGAAGGTACTTATGAGACAGGAGAAGTAGGGTAAAACTTTCTATTCCAAACTATAAGGTAAGAACACTGAAGTAATTATGTGGAGACATTTTTAAGAAAGTCTTCGTATGTATTGAGATATGTTTTAATGTTTTCATCCTTATTAAACAGTTCTTTGTATTCATGATGAGCATGCAATATAACTAAGTTTTATTTATTGTCATTAATAGAATGAAGTCATGGACTTTAGACTCCCAGATGTTTTGCAAAATTGTTATATTAATTTTGCTTAGTATTAAAGCAACAAGTATTCAATGAGGCCTATAGAACACAAGAATTTGTTTAAAATAAAGGAAGTTAAGGGTCAAAAAAGTGAGATTTTACTCTCTGTGTGGAATGACAGAGTTGCTTCAGCTCAACTAGAGTGAAGCCAAATTGGGTAGTGAAACACTGGAACATGTTGCCCAGAGAGGTGGTAGAGGCCCCATCCCTTGAAACATTCATGATCTAGTTGGATGGGGCTCTAAATCACCTGGTCTAATGCAAGGCATAATTCAGATGGTTTAACTTCAGGTTAGTTTGAGTCCCCACAGGGTCACAGTTCATTCCAGAAGCCTATTCCAGCAGGGACTCTCCATGGCAACACAGCTTCATTTGTGACAAATTCGCTTCTAGGAGAACAACTTATGTCACTGTCACATGCACTGCAGGCTGCAGGGGAGTTTCTGCTCCAGTGCTGGGAGCACCACCTCTCCCCTCCTTATCCTCTGACCTTGGTGTCTGCAGAGCTGTTTCTCTCACATATCACTCTCTCCCAGCTACTGTTGCACTGTATTTTTTCTCCTTCCTTAAATAGGTTTTTGCTGAGGTGCTACCTGCTGATTGACTCACCTTTTTCTAGTGATGGGTCTTGTCCTGGAGCCAGCTGGAACTGATTCTGTTTGACATGGGGGAAAGTTCCTGGCATATTCTCATAGAAGCCATGCCACAGACCTCCTACCAGCTACCAAAATTTTGTTACTTACAACCAATACAAGGTATATATGCACAATGTGTGCCAACATTTGACCTGAAACAAACTCTGAAAAGCTATTTTTCCAATGAAAGTGTTTTTTTTAAAGTTTGTGTTAATGCAGCATCATGATCACAGCATCTTGGTACATAGAAATATAAATATCTTTATTAGGCTGAAGTTCTGTTGCTTCCTGAGATTTCAACTCCTATTTTGTCAGCGTGTTTCTCTGAAGTCAAGAGTTGGGAGTTTTGTTTTGTTGGGACTTTTAAAAAGTAATTTTTCTTTTTTTAAATTATATTTCTATGTCATGAAGAATTGTAATACTGAGTTCCTGACCACCAGAATTACTGCAGGAGAGAGTAAGCAAGGAATAGGTATATGGCTCTTAATTAGACAGTAAATTAGGACAAGTGGTCTCAAGGACAGTCATTTCAAGCATCTCTTGAGAGAAGAATTTCAATGATCAATACAGTTTTTCCTTTGTTAATGAAAGGGGAATAGTAGAAAAGAGAATGACAATTTTTTAGTATTTTTTTGTATTTTCTTTTTTATTTAGTAAATTTTTTGTACTTCCTGCTGGTAAAAACTGTGATTGTTCCAATTTAAAGTACTAAAATTAGACATTTGTAAAGGTTTTTCAATACATACAACATACTAATAGCATTTCCTAAAATCATGAAGTCCTTATTTTTATGAAAAATGTCATTCTCTTCCAAGATATCACCATGCTGAAAGGTTATGTGTATAGAGAATATTCCATAGACCCACAGAAAGCATGGCAAATTAATTCATTGTTACTTAGCTTTTGCTGCTGCTTTTCATCATAGATGAAACAGAGACAGTGGACATTTTTATCCTTTTTACTAGCTTTACGGAATTACAAGAACTGCACACAATAAAGGGTCACATGAAGGGGCTTTAACAGAAAAAATATTTGTCCTGAGAGAGTTTGCTTTCCTAAGCTGAAATTTATGCCTCATTTTGCTATTGAACTCATAATGATAAATATTAACCCCTAATATTAGATGGTCTATATTCTTCCTGCACTGGTTTTGGCTGGGATAGAGTTAATTTTCTTCATAGTAGCTGGTATGGAGCTGTGTTTTGGTTTTTTGCTGGAAATGTTGATATTTTATTATTGTTGAGCCTTGCTTGTACAGTCAAGGCCCTTTTTTGCCTCTCAGCCCACCCCAGCAGTGAGGAGTCAGGTACACAGCAAACTGGGAGGGGATACAGACAGTACAGCCAAACGCCACTGACCCAAGGGATATTCCATACCACATGATAGCAGGAGCAGCATCTAAAGCTGGGGGAAGAAAAAAGAAGGAAGGATGTTTAGTGATGGTGTTTGTCTTCTCAAGTCACTGTTACATGTGATGGAGCTTTCTGGGGATGGCTGAATGCCTGCTTGCCTATACGAGGCTGTGTATCAATCCCTTGTTTTCCTCTGCTTCCTACAAAGTTTCTGCTTTACCTTTTAAACCCTTTGTCTCAACCCATGAGTTTTCTGACTTTTCTGATTCTGGAGGTGGAGTCACAATCTCTGGAAGACTTAAAAAAATGTGTGGATATGGCACTTGGGGATGTGATTCAATGGTGAACGTGGTGGTGGTCAACAAGGTTGGTGGCTGAACTCGATGATCTTAGAGGTCTTTTCCAACCTTAACAATTTTATTATTTTATGGTTCTTGTCCCCATTTCCCCAGGAGTCTCTGTGTGTGAGTTTGTGTCTGTCTGTGTATAAGTGACCAGCTGTGTGGGGTTTAGTTGCTGGCTGGAGTTAGTCTATCCCTGCAAAAAAAGGCTGGCTGGAGTTAGTAGCCCCTCAAACAAAGTTAATGCTAATCCTCGTCCAAAAGTCTGACCCATAAATTGTTAGAAATTAGGAAAGGATCATGGGAAAAACTTCACCTAATTTATTCTGTGAAGACCTCTCCTAGAAAATTTCTATTGATTGTTACTGAAAATATGGTATTGGGCCACTGGTACTTCAGAGATTCTTAGGACTTGCCTCAATTCCTCAAAAAAATCCAATAGCTTAAGAAGTTTTGGTCTGCATATAAGACCCAATGAAATTTCCAGATAACTGCTTGTCTGTTAAACCCAGTAAATGCAAAGAATGCTAGAAGATTTGGACTAGTAGCCTTGAAAGCACCTGGGAAAATTGGGTGGCTATGATGAAAAGCTGGGATCAACGTTCTCCTCCAACAGAATTCTGGTAATTACACCACTCCCCAAGCATATGACAGCGTGTGTGGCACACAGAAGATTACTCAGCAGAGCTGTCAGCAGTCTAACAGACAGCAGCAGAGCTGTCTATTAGTAGGCCCTTAACAGATTGTTTTGTGTGGTTTCAGAAAAGAAATTGACATGAAAATTCAAAGTGTATGTATTTAAATGTATATAATTATATACATATACAGATAAATATGTATCATTATATGTAAAGAAATATATATATATATATAACACTACAAACATATTCTTATTGTAGTAAATGCTTCCCTAGTACTTGTTTTGCTTGAGTCACCTTGACCAGATTCACAGCTTTTGAAGCTCTGGTCATATCTACTGAACAGCATGCATCATCCAAGTATGTCCTCTTCAGTAACCCAGTTCTTATAACACAGTACTCACAAGCCCACCAGACCTGAACTAAATTCAGGTCATCATGCATTGTCTTTTCTATGTTAATTAGTACCAGTTCAAAGTTCTAATTTAACTTCATTAACTTAGAAATAATGATTTCCTTGAAGGGTAGTATGAGCTACAAATGATTAAGAAATTCCTTCAGAAGTTCATATCCTTTTGAAAATTTTATAGAAATTCTGAGCCCTAGTTTTGCAAAAATGTAAAAAACCCTGACTCTAAATAAGTGATATTCAAGTGATATTCATCAAAATGAAATCACAAGAATTTTTGCTGAAATTATGCCAGATCACTAGGTGTAGAACTCTCCTATTTTGTAGTCCTATGAGACACAGCAAAATTAAAATGAGTCCAAGGAAATGTAGATTTTAAAAATCATACAAAAGCTGTGTAATCTGCACTTCAAAAAGCAGTCTGATCTATAGCACGTTTATTTTTCTTAAAATGGATAACATTCTACATTTCAAATTTGGGAAAAATAAAGCATCTTTGGCACATTGTAACAGTCCAGTCTGTTCTGCTTTATAAACCATAGAACCTCATCTTATATTGCTCGATTAAATCAGAATTTGCTTGAACAACAACCCATCTTTTAGAAAGATTTAAGTGATAGATTTATAATTAAGCTATCAAAGTGGCACACAGCTCAGACCTAGATGGCAATTTTATGAACAGTACCATATTCCAAATCACCTATCTATCTCAAGCCCAAACAACTATATATCACGGTCAATTTTTGTTCGGTCTCAAGAGGGGTTTTAAATCAGTCATCCAGAGGCATCCTGTAATAATTCAGCTGTTCTACAACTGTGCATCTGAAAGGCTGCAATACCTACAAACTATGCTTTCAAATTTTGTTTGGAAGTTAAATATTTCAGTGTCCTTTAAACTTCTGTTTACTTACCTTCAGTCCTGCAATCTCCCTTGCATTTGCAAGGGAACTCATTAAGTTTAAGTTTACTGTATACACCCCAACAATTAGCTTCAGAGGTGTCTTCTGCATATAGATGGTAGTTCTCTGGATGTTAAGCTGAGCAATGAATAACAAAAGAAGTAATATTGCATAAAAATTTCATGTCCAAGAAAATTATTATGCCATATGTCATCTCCTTAATGAGAAAGTAGCCCATAGTCCTTTGCACTTCTCAGCTTTGTCTTATGCATCCACATCAACATATAAATTCTACTTTTTTCACACCAAACAGTTTAGAATCTTCCAAAAAGAGGCCCAGGTGATTGATTTATCTAACACCAGACAACAGAATCTCCTAAAATATAGGATGTGATTGCTGGCAAGATGTTGATTGGCACAGTATAATTGATCTTTCCCTAAATTTTAGACCTTTTTAGACTTTTAGATACTTCTGAAGGTTTTAGTCACAAAATCTTTGGGATGCTTTATGACACTCTGAGACAAATCTTACATATATGATTGAAAATTATGCTATGTTTATACAGCATGAATGATTAAAAGATCAAGACAGAAGTGCAAACCAAACCTTATTCCATTTGCAAGGTAATGGACATGTGGCTAGGGTGAGCTATAAGAGCTTTGGAATAACATGAATCTTCAGAATCTACTGAGCAAGAAAAGAAAATATTGTTAAAACTATGCAAACAAAAAGTCACAGGTGTATTCTGAGCTCAGAGAAAATACCATGTAGGTTCTGGTCTAGCATTTTTAGAAAACTTCTGTATTAAAATAGTTTTTCAGAGGTGGAGTGACATTGTGCTCCACCACACTCATTCCACCTGTAAAATATCACACTGAATTTAATAGAAGTCTAGAGTTCATATCTAGGAAAAAAACCCTCATTTTACAAGTCATTGTTTCCTCATGCTGAATGACTACCCTGTAATGCATAGTCTATAAGTATTTCAAAACTTAATATGTTTTAAAGCTTAAAGGGTATTACTTGTAAGATGTATAGAAATATTTAATTCTGAAAACAAATGTCTCTAGCTTGGTTGGAATAGATTCTTTTGGTCCGGGGTTTCTTTTTCTTTCTTTTTGAAGGAGCATAAATACATTTATATCAACTAAGAATTGTGACATGAGGTTCTGAAGTGCTTTCTGAAGCCATTTGATCTCTAGAGCGTCAAGAAAATTATAGTGAAAGTCTAAAACATATTGTCCATGACATTGTACCAGAGAGGAAAAACAGCATAATGAGTTTGTTAAGAAGGCTAATACTGGCTTTGTAAGAACCATGGCAGTATGCAATGAAGATTTGATATGTCCTTGCTCACTTGAGACTTCATTCCAAAGATACTGGGATGAAATTACCCCATTTTAAAATAGTATTAAAGTCCCTCAAAATAAAGACTGCAATAAAGCAGCTTTTACATTCCTTATTTACTTTAAGCACAACAAGTCTGTGCGGTATCAGTTATGTTTCTGTGGGTTTTTTACCATACTCAGCATATAGAAAAGCATCACGTGTGCTTAAGTCAAGAATAAATTGTAATGGTTTTCCACATTGTTAAACGTCAGAAAAATTTTTTTTGTTTTGTTTCTGTTTTTTTTTTTTTGTTTGTTTGTTTTTTGTTTTAATTAACTGGGATTAACAGCTTCCAGCAGGTTTAAAGACCATTGACCAATTACATTAGCTTTCTTTAACCACAACAGACATTTATATTAAGTGGTTTAAGTACTGTTAATTACTTTCAGTATTTCCATATGAAAATAAAAATAACAGTTGACATTTCTAGAGCACTGCCTCATTGAGGATTTCAGACTGATCCAACGAGAAATTTCTTTAGATTATGAAGTTCTGAAATTGCTTAGTACAACAGGTCAAAGTTTTCTATTTGTCAAAGTGAAATCTATCATAGATTCATCTCAGCAAAATCAGTATGGGTTTTATCTTAAGAACTTTCTAGCTAAGCAGTAGAGCAAAAAGTATATTGACTGTTATACATCTAAATCAGCTGTGCTCTGAGCCAGCACCAGTCCATACTGACCTCAATGAAACAATACCAAATGGAATACCAGATGTAGGATGCATCAGCTCACCTAACATAATTCCTTAAAACATTTTTAGTTTTAGATCCACAGCAGTTGGATCACATAACTAACTTAGAATATACTAGGGAGAAGAACAGTTACCGTAGAATCAGAATCATTAAGGTTGGAAAGAGAGCCTGTGGGCTCACCACCCAAAATGTATGCTAAGGGGGAAAATATGATTTCTGCTCCTTGGCTGGAACATGGTCAGCATGCCCAACTTCCCACACACAATCCTAGGAGGACTGAGCAGAGGGTGGAGTGCATTGAAGTCAAGCAGACATGGCAGTCAGGCTCTGTTGAAATACTTGCAAAGGTGGGAATTAGGTGGTACTTTTTAGTGGACAAGTCATGTGGCAGCTAAAAAAACAAGGGAGATAAAGGAAGATGTCTTGCTTTTGAACCAACAACTGGGGCAAAATCACTCTTCTTGAACTCATGTATGTCACCATTTCAAGGCTAACTCAGAGGAGTGGTACCTGTCTGAACCATAAGCAGACAGATTCTCCAGAACTGGCGTTGTGTCCAAGGTTTTGCTTAAGTCCAAGTAGACAACATCCACAGCATTTCCCTCAACCATTAAACAGGTCACCTTGCCATAGAAGGAGATCAGATTGATCAAGCAGGAGCTGCCTTTCATAAACCTGTGCTGGCTGGGCCTGACCCCAGGGCTGTCCCACACATGCTGCATGGTAACACCTCAGGATGATCTGCTCCATGACCTTCCCCAGCACTCACGTCAGGCTGAGAGGCCCTCCCTGCATCCTCCTTGTGCCCCCCTTGTAGCTGGGCCTCACACTTACTAACCACCAGCCAACAGGGACTCTCCTGCGTGGCCAGGACTGTTGGTAAATGACTGATGAGCAGTTATGCCTGATCCCTCAGTACCTTCAGGTGGATCTCATCCAGCCCCACAAACTTGTGATTGTTCAAGTGGTGTAGCAAGTCACTGATCATTTCCCCTTGAATTATGTGGATTTAACTGTGTTCCTCTTCCCTGTCTTCTAGCTCAGGGTATCTAAAGAACAACTGGTCTTATTATTAAAGACTCAGGCAAAGAAACCATTAATTACCTCATTACCTTACTTAATTACCTTACTTTTCTTCATCCTTTTCCATTGTGTTTGTCCCATCCAATAAAGGATGGAGATTTTCCTTAACCTTCCTTTTGTTGTTAATGTATTAAGAGAAACAATTTTTCATGGTCTTTTAAGAGAGTAGCCAGATTACATTTTCTTAATTTTTTTAATCTTACATACCCTGCTTTTCTTGACAAAGCTGTTCCACACTTTAGATGAAACCTAATATTGGGACAATCTTGCTTTTTACCATTTTGTTTATTTTAATCTTATTCTTCCTGGATAGCAGCTGTTTCTACTTGACTGATGAGTGACACATGACTTGGAGCCTTCAGGATGGAGTGGTGTTGGAAAAAAAGAGATGAAAACTTCTTGATTGCTTGATTGTGTAGAGACTTACTGTGACTTCACTCATTAATGAAAGGACATCAATTAAATGTTTTGTAAAATCAGATCTAGAAACATATCACTATGGTGAAGAAGATTTTGGCATGCATGCAAGCTGTTATTAAAGACTAGTAAATTATGACTGTGTAGTGTATTTTCTGGCTGGGCCAGTAAATAAAGAACTCAAAAAACATTAAACCGTACATACATTGCAGTTAACAGGAAAATACCAAATGAGGCTAGTAAATGGTATTATATTAAGAGGAGCTGTGTATAAATCCTAGGAGAAGACTACCCTTTTTTTATCAGCTATGATATGAAGCAGAATGGCATAGCAAGTGTCAGAAAATCCAAGATATAGGATTAAACTATGACATTGGGTTTTTCCAGCATCTACTTTTATTTTTCTTTTCAAAAGCACTAGAAAAACTGAAGTATTGTGATACTGCAAAACTTGAAAACTTAAAAAAATAAAATTCTTGTTTAGTGATGCAAAGGCCATTAAAGTACATGGATTATTAAATTTTTAAAGACTGAGGAGATGTGCTATGCTTGCTGAATAATGACCTTCTGAATAATGCAGATTTCTGACACATCTAGGGATTTTTTCAATTTCCCTTTTAATAATAGGTGCCTCAGCTACATGTGTCCTGATCTTCAAATAACATATTAAGACTTCACTACTTTTCACTTAAGCTGTTTCAGTAACTAGACCATTTGGTCTTATTGAGCTGATGCAACTGAAATTTATTTATCTTCTACAAGTGGGTTTGTCATGTTCAGTTCTCCTAGATTATGCTGTTAGCAATCTGGTTCTTGTGGATTCTTGTGGACATTGATCAAGTTATCCACAAAAAAAGTCTTACTTTCCCGCTATAAAACATGGTTTCCTTAATTTCAGTTATGGCTAAAACTCTGATTTCTCAAGCTCATATACCCCATAATGATCTCATTAATGATGAAACTAATACAACCTCAAAATTCCTACTTTGCTATTTTCATAAAAAGGAACTAAAATATAATTAATAAATATAACTTATAAATTGTGTCCGCCTGCAGTGTTACAGCACCAGAAAGAGATCAAATGGTCAGTTGTTTATCAACCATAACCTTAAGTCCTTTATCATATTTTAGTTTTGGTAAGTCAATTTAAGAACACCTTTAAGGAAAAACTATACTTAAAAACTATTCCACCTGCCATTGTCAGTTAAATTCTAAACAACGTGGTGATACTGCATTTATGTAATAATGTGTAATTCAATGTAGTAATCCAAGTAATACAAGTGTTGTTCCTTTTCTGATCAAAACCTCCATATCTCAATAAAATACTTAACAAAAGATAATGTGAAATTCTTAATTGTTTTCACTGCAATTTTGTAACACTTTGATAGAAGCACTCATTTTTATGAGAGTTATCACTAAGTTGCCCTAGAAATTAGCTACCCAAAGAAAAGGAAATGTCTCAGTTTTAGTTTTTCCTAAATAGCAATAATGATTATTTTTACTTTCAAGGTAATCTAAATTGCAAATTTACTCTTATGAGAAGATTTCTGTTTAAATTCAGCTAGTTCAAGGCTCTGGAAAATCACTTCTTCAATGTACCACATATTATCCCTCAAGCGAAGTACTGAGTACAGAGGGAGTATCACTGTAAACACAAGTTTCTCTATGGGACAGTTGCAAAGACTGTGATTTTTTTCTCATGAATACAGTAATAACTTTGGCTGATTTTTTTTTTCACTCAAAAACACTGTGATAAAACATAAATTAAGACTTTCTGGACCTTAAATCCATTTAAAAATTGAAAGAGCATTTAATTCCTGTGTTATACAAACAGTTGTTCAATATCTGGAAATTCTTTCCATAAATTAGGAATATAGACAGAATTCCATTCAGTTTTAATTTTTACATAATTAAAATTACCTATACACTGAATGTATAGGTGCCACTACAAGTAGTAGGAAGTTTTCAGGAGTATATATATATATATATATATAATTCAGCACAAAAAATTTTGCTACCAAAAGTGCTCTAGAAGAAATGTTATAAAAGAACAAGTATAGGATTGAAAAAAAAAAAATTAAAAACCCCAACAAAAACAAAAGGAGAAGCTCAGATTTTTGTTTTATGTTGTCCTCACTGTTTTTTTTTATTTTTATTTTTATTATTAACCTTATAAAGCATTTTTGAGAAATTTTCTTGTGTTACTATTAGTGTCAAAAAAGTTTGGGTCAAGACAATGGACTAAAGATTTAAGCTTGACCTATCACTAATAAACAAATTTAGAGAGATTCCTTACTTTTATGATCTTTTACACCTAACACAAGCAATTTACTCTTTCGAGACTACCAGATTGCAAATCATAGAATCACAAAATTAACTGAGCTGAAAGGGACCCACAGAGATCACTGAGTCCAACTCCTGGCCCTGTACAGACCCATTTCCAAGAGTCACACCACGTGCCCGAGAGCATTGTTCAAACACTTCTGGAACTCTCTCAGGCTTGGTGCTGTGACCACTGCCCTGGAGAGCCTGTTCCAGAGCCCAATCACCTTCTGGTGAAGAACCTTTTCCTGATATACAACCTAAACCTCCCCAGATACAACTTCATGCCAGTTCCTTGGGTCCTGTCATTGGTCACCAGAGCAAAGAGATCAGTGCCTGCCCCTCCTCTCATCCCCACAAGGAAGTTCTAAGCTACAGTGAGGTTCTCCCTCTGTTTATGCATTCCTATAGAGCAGAGTTTGAGTCAGTACTTGACATGGTACTTACATGTAGGCCTGTGAAGAAGCCAATATTTTTATTCCTCCTTAACAGTTATATGTAAATTTAAGGTTAATACTCTCATGTTTTCCAAATTAATCAAAAAGAGAACCACTTATGACAAGTTCAAACTTTAGAAACAGAGCCAGAGAAAAGAGGATGAGAAAAACACTGAACAGGTCTCATTTCAACTGAAAATCTTAAAAAGGCAGGGAAAGACAAGCTTTCTTCAATTTTGAAATTTCCATGTACATTCTTGCTATAAGAAGTCCTTTTTCTCTCTCATACAAACATACACACATTTTGTGCAGACAAGCATTAACATACACTCTATGCTCTCTGTTTGGAAGCTCATAAATGCTCAGTTATGAGCTTGGAAGCTCATAGATGGAAAATATTTGAACTTCAGGAACACGTGACTTAGGTCCTGTATTTAAACACAAATTCAGATCTTAAATGTTTTTTCTACATTCCTGTTAATCTTGGGGAGGGAGGTTTGTTCAAATGTTGTTTACCTATTGCTTATGGCAAAAATTTATAGTCTATAAATTTTGTCTAAGATTTGCTCTATGTAAATCTCAATTTGCATAACATTATAAAGTGTGAAAACATACGAACTTTCATATAGGAAACCTGAAGTGTAACATTTCTCATAATTCTATTTTTAGTAGCTTCTTTTCAGTCATGAACATTAGACATACTCTACTAGATACAGCTCTTATGTATTGCCAAGTACGCTTCAGCCTTACTCTTTGGGGTCACTATCAGCAACTTTGTGTCTCTACCCTCTCGTCTTCTCTGGCATAGCTTGGTGCCATCTTCTTTGTTATTGGCATCTGTGTCTTGGCTTTCAGAACATGAAGATTTCATCTGCAATTACAGTTTTGAATAAATTCTTAAATCCCTAGTGGATTTCAAATTAAGAAAAATGTGAATCCTCATATTTTCTCGTATTTGCAAAAAAAATATTGATCACTATATCATAATTACAAACCAGTAATACTGTAATTTTCTTACAGTATTTTTAAAAATCTATTTTGTTTGATTGTCACAAAATACAAAGTACATTGGGGAAAGAAAAAAAAAATACAAAACTTTGCTGAAGTTTCCCTGAAGAGTTTGTTTGGTTGGGTTTATTTTGCCTTTGTTGATATTTTTTTCTTTTAAGTTATTTATTTCTTTATTGTCAGGAATTCAAAGAATCCAATATCTCTTCCTACCAGAAACTTTTGAAAAATACATTTCTTTGCATTTTACATGATCTAAAATATTTCATGGTGCCAGATTCTATCATTCTAAATGTAAGTGCTTGCTCATTTATTTAATTTAATAATGACACATAATTTTTAAATAACACTCTAGGGATTATTTTTTTTGATGGAGCATAATCCCTGGGTGTGCAAAATAGCATAGCACTTCTAGTCATGTGTCTTATTGTTCACTGTACTGGGTCTGGGTAGGATGAAGTTATAAATCTTCACTGTAAGCTGTGACTCAAGGAAAGCCATTGCTGGAGCAGGCTCCTGGCAGGACTTAAGACAAACTGACTACAACCCCCATTCCCTGTCCACCAGAGAGGAGAAGGCAGAGAAATGAGAGTGTAGTTGAGCCTGGGAGGAATGTGGGGAAGGTGTTTTTTGATTTGTTCTTACTTCTTATTATGTCACTCTTTTATAACTGCTAACAAACTAAACTAACTTCACCCAAGTACAGTCTAATCTGCCCATGACAATGGGAGAACAGATGAGAGCTAGAACAGAAAGCACAGATATCCTGGCCTTCGTAATATACAAACCATGGTGTAAGCAACCACAGATATGAAAAAGAATAAGACAAGAACTGATATGTAACTATCAAGGTCTTTGAAACGATGTAGTCTTGTAAAGGTTACCAAATAATGCACTTTTATTTTATAATACTGTACTTTGTGGGAAATTCTTGCTTAAGGATGTGACTGTTTAGAGCTGTGGCCTATTTGAGCTGTAACAAGTATATAACACTGTACTGTGAGAATACTACCTACTTCAACTCCTTTTTACTCTGACTTCAACTTAGACTTGGACTTCATCTTAGACATCAATAAACTGATTTCAGTTTGAACCCTTACCTATTTTTGCTCAAGCTTTGGCTTAAGGCTCTGTGCTTGGATCACTTTTGCATCCCCTCTTCCCATCTCTCAGTCGTGTGGCACATGACAGTAATTGCTTAGTGATCTTGTCATTATCTCAAGCCATGAGCTTTTTATTATATTTTCTCTCCCCTGTCTTGTTTGTGGAGAGGCTTGCTAGAGCATCTTGCTGAGTACCTGGCAGTCTACCAAGGTCTACCCACCTCAGGTTACAGGCAAGATCAGTCCACCACATTTACAAAAGAAAAGATGTAAATATCACAGGCTTTGTTCTCTGGAATTATAGCAGGGTGCAACAGTGAGAAAATTTAAGGTGAAATGAGACTTCAGTATACAGGCCATCATGACTAAGTACTAAAGGTTTTCCTTTGCAAGTTAGAATGTTACACAGATAGTGTAGTAAGTATATTAACAACTGACCAATCAACAGAAAGATCCAGTTGTTAAAATCACATAGAAAGACAAAGATCTGTCATGGCCTCAAGACCAATCAAGTCACCTAAAATGGAACCTTTGCAATTTGTAGCTGTGATATCTTCTTTCTGGATGAATAGATAATTCCACCTAAAAGAAAGTCTTTTTGAATAAGATGCTGCAAATAAAACCACAGGGTAGAGACAATGATCTGTGCAACTGACAGCTGGAAGAATCCATAAAAGCATGGGAATGAGACCATCATGAAGTCTAATTCTCACTGTGACTGAGTTTGTAAAAGGTTAGTGCAGTTTTGTGACTCAGTAAGTATTTCAGCTCACAAAGAGGATATGGTGAAAACTCATAGTACAGAGCTAAAGGAGAACTTCATGAATAAAACAATTTTGTATTCAGGGTTAAACTTTGACACTGAGTAGAAATATATATTAGAATTATGCATTGAATGGTGAAGATAATGAGAAACAATATGTAGCTGCCTCACTTTCTTAATATTTATTACATTCTTTATTACATTTTTACAGAGGCCACGTTTTTCTCATGGTTTTTCTCACTTTTTACAGGTGTCCATACACACAGGCAAATAGCAGTATGTGCATATGTGTCTGCAAGTTCACCATATATACATAGATACAGATGTATATGTAAAAATAAGTAAATAATCATCCACAAGTGCTCCTTTTTCCTTTGGCACACATGGCATGGCTATGCATTTAGTCTATCTTCCATAGGTAAAGGTCAATCAGCTTTTCGCCCAAATCCAAAATAAAAAACTCCAACATTTCTAATGAATTCTACTATCAAACACATAAATTGAAGAAACAAATGAACAAAAAAACATGAACCTGCCTCATTGGGGGGTTGGACTAGATGGTTTCCAGAGGTCTTTTTCAAACCTGAGGATTCTCTGATTTTGTGATGAAACTCTTGAAAATTCATACAAAACTTAAGCAGCAATTTCTGAACAGATTTTCTTGGTTTTTGTTCAGTACTTGAACTTGCCAGAGCAGTGTGGTTCAAACTTTATTATCACACATCTGCTATTATCTTGAAAATATTGCAAAGAGATGCAAATATGACAAAACAACAATCCAGGTAAAATGGGCTTTCATCTTTCAACTTAAATGGTTTAAATAAAAGTCTTTGAGTTAAATCTGAACATCTGGGCTATCTGCCTATAATCATCTGGTGGAAGCACTTTGTGAACAGGGAGTCATCTCTCAATCAATATATTGTGAGGCAAGACTGTTTCAGTTTTCATTACTTCTCCTAATCCTACAGCTGTCATGCAGAAGAAAAAAACAAGATGCATATATGGAAGTCAATATTCACAGAATCATAGAATGGCCTGGGTTGGAAGGGACTTTAAAGATCATCTAATTCCAACCACCCTGCCATGAGCAGTGACACGTTTTACTAAACCATGTTACTCAGAACTCCATCCAGCCTGGCCTTAAACACCTCTAGGGACGGGGCATTCTCTTCTCTGGACAACCTCTTCCAGTGCTTCCCTACCCTCACAGTAAAGATTTTTTTCCTAATAGCTAGTCTAGACCTGCTTTCTTTAATTTTGAAATCATTCACCCTTGGCTTTGAAACAATGCTGTTTGGCTTCTATTAATGGAGTCTAGTCTTGTTTAGTCTAGTCAGAACTAAAATATCTGCAAATAAGATCCGCAGATAAGCGTGAAAAAAAATAAACCATGTGACATATTTTCTCTTAGTATGTATGGAAGGTTAATAGTTTTTCTCTTTCTACATGGGTATAAGTTATAGCTAACTACAAGTTTGAACTCCTTTTAGAAATAAGATGCTCATTCTATCACCTGTCTGTGAAATTTCTATGAGCCACTGTTGTCTAACTTCACAAGTAAGAATGATTTTTCTCTGCTTTCTTTCCTGCATAGATTACATTATGGCCTGTTGAAACAAAAACTATTTCTTAATGTTTATTTGGAGTTCATGTAGAATAGTAGGGTTGTTATCTGGATCAGAATTTTTAGAAAACAATAATAAGAAGTGTATCTGCCTTTTGCCCTATTTTATGAAGGTATCCAGGTATGTATGTATTTTATCAAAGAATCTAAATTAGCAGTCATTAACATGGACTGGTTTTGATTTGCCTCAAACATATTCTTTACCTTGCATGTCAAACACATTGCTACGGTGAGCTGCTTTATTATGACTTATTTGTTTGTCCTAATGAAAAGAATGGTTTTTCTCTTGCAAATAATAGAAAAGAAAAAAAAAAATCTCTGAAGTGAAACCTGCAATAGCAGATATACAATATCTATATTAGTTTATTATTATTGTATATCATCAAGGTTTTTTTACATATTTATAGATGATTTTTTTTGTAGTTTCTTCTTTGGGAAGAATAAATTATGTCAGTTGAGAAATATTTCAGATATGTCCTTATGTCTCATAAGTACATAACAAGAGTTCTTGCACAATTATTTTGATAATAGAATATTGTTCCAAATTACATTCTGGAAACAGCTTCTGTTACTGTTTCTATGAGTGACCCAATAAGCTGGAACAATTGGCTTTGTTAGGGAAGAATATGAAACCTCAGGTGCTCTGCAAGAGAGAAGAACGTGACTGAGAGAAACAAAACCTGTACAGATGCAGTTCTTCTGATTACTTCTTCCATTTCTATAAAAAAATAGGAATATTTTCTACTTCATTCAGCTTTAATAAAGAATAGAAAAATTTGCAAGTAGCATCAAAGAAAGGCTGTGGTATAGAATTCTTCATATCTACAAAGTTAATCAGTAGTCTTCATGGTATTGTATAACATCCACAGTTGATGTTAAGCCTCAGATTTGGCACATATTTGACCTAATTTATTTTATATATATATATGTATATTGGTCAAAAGAAATTATCTCTGACCCTTGTACTCTAGTCTAGAATGAGTGAAACCATAAGTATAGATATATAAAGAACAGACAACTTATTTAAGAGACACAGACCCTTAAGAAAAACAAAGAAAAATAGTGGGATGTTGAAGTGATAAAAATGTTGGGATGGTAAAGTGACACAAAAAGACATTTGCTAAGAATATAGTTCCTGGGAAAACTGTGAAATATCTAGGAAGAAAACCAGACAGAACACATATTTCAAAAAGTTGTGAAAGATTTACAAAATAAATGAAGGTAATGATCAGGATGAAAAATCAGAGCAGTGTGTCACTGAGGAAGAGAACTCACTAGAAAATTATCCCAAATGTAAAAATGCACACTTAGGATCTATCTTAGATAGACTTGTGCAGCATGGTGCTCATTTGTAAGTTATAAATAAGCCGGAAGTGAGATAAGTTTCATAGCCAATAGCTATGTTGATAAATAATTGCATAAATGGATTCCAGAACTCAAAAATAAGATTCAATTAACATAAAACAATAAATGCTGCAGCCTGAATGTTTAGAGAAAAACATTAACGTCGTTGATTCGTAGTAACATCCTAAACCTTTCTGTATAAACAACAATGATAATTTGTAATTCAGGCTTTTCCATCAACAATTTCCAGCTGTGGACAAGACTGCAAACAAATTCTTAGTTGGTAATAATACCAAGATATTTTAAACAAAATTTGAAAACATTATAACACATTGCACTCTGTTTTAGGAAAAATAAAGCAACACTAACAAGAATAAAGATTGTAGAAGGAATTTCTGGAGAAATAAATATATATTTTCCTATTTTATGGATATGAATTTTGGATCCAGCAGGGTGTTTGTAAACAAAGTTGAAAAATGTGGATATGTGGGAGAGGATAGGAGTGTTTCAAGAGGAACAAGATACAGACTCGTAAATTCATAATACTATTACCAAATGTTCTAGTGCTAGACCTTGGACTACAGTTTTCTTTTTCTGCTGTTGAGTATGTACATGCCTCTGGATCCATTTGTCTTCTTCTTTTCTCTTGCAAATTCCTATTGTCACCTTCTTATTTCTCCAAAGTTTTTTTCCTTGCACCTTCCCCCACAAAATCATGTTGCTATAGTCTTCCACCAGCCTAAACATTCTTTTTTTCTCCTTTGAACTTATCCTCTCATTCTCTTTCAGAGACTTTCTCTGTTTTGTTGTTTGTCTTGAGCTCCTTTTCATTTCTTGTAGACAAAACACAGATGCTGGCTGGGCGAGCGAGAATAGAATAGAATAGAATAGAATAGAATAGAACAGAATAGAATAGAACAGAACAGAACAGAACAGAACAGAACAGAACAGAATATTTCAGTTGGAAGGATCCACAGTGATTATCTAGTCCAACTGCCTGATCATTTCAGGGCTGACCAAAAGTTAAAGTATGTTATTAAGATTCAATGCCTCTTAAACACTGACAAGTTTGGGACATCAGCAACTTTTCTACTAAGCCTGATCCAAGGTTTGACCATCCTCTCAATAAAGAAATGCTTCCTAATATTCAATCTGAACCTCCCCTGCTGCAGCTTTGAACAATACACGTGTCCTACCTGTCGGTCACAGGAAGCAGAGCTCAGCATCTCCATCTCCCTTCCCCTCCTCAGAAAGATGTAGAGAGTAATGATGTTACCCCTCAACTCCTTGCACTACAAGGTGTATTCAAGCCCTCCATTAGGAGGAACAGACCTGTTCTAGAACAGAACTCTGCAGAACTCCAGTAAGGACTGGTCACCAGCCAGCTGTAGTCCCACCCATTACAAACTTTTGAGCCTTGCCATTCAGTCCTGGACAGCACACCATTAACTTGCTCATCCCACAGCCGGACAACTTGTTCAGAAGGATACTTTGAGGATCAGTATCAAAAGCCTTACTAAAATACAAAAAAATCTTTTTGAAGTAAATCTTTCTGGCATTTGGTAATTTTGAAATAATTCTTTGTGCAATCAGCTTAGTTCCTCACTTTTCTGTGATGTGGGCAGATAGAGGCTATAGATCTTTTGCACAAAAAAGACTTGTTATTCTGATTAGCTGAGAAGCAGAAAAATATGCATTTGTAGCTCTATCTGTAGCTGCTTCTTCCCTTAAGCAAGGGATATTCTAAATTAACTTGTATAGAGCTGAGCACTTATACTGATGTAACACACCTACACAGCATCTGATCTGGCTTCCATATTCCAGCTCTGTACCTCATTATAAACTGTGGATATTTAATAAGAAGCCTCAGGGCTCAGACAAGTTATCAAGTCATCCAAGTCATCTGAGCTAATTAATTGGCTGTGTTCTTAGTTTGCCACTGACAAACTGAAATAAAATGACATATTACCAAAAGAAGGTGTTGTGGGTAAGTCACAATCTCTCTGTTTGGTGCAGCCAGATACTAGAGGTTTTAATTCAGGATATCTCATCAGCCAAGATAAATCAGATTGAAGCCTGAGTCTTCAGGCTTCCCATTCATGTTGGTAGATCTACCCCTTAGGTGTACCAGCCGTGGTACAAATGTCATTATTCCTCTGCATGGGCTTCAGTTGCCTTACAGAATATCTGTGGGTTTGGGTTAAAAGACCAAGTAACTTTTCCAAAATCAGTTTTTAAAGTAAACCTCAACTTTAAATATAGTCCCACAATTCTAAAGATACTGATGAGATTTTGTGACTTATGGAAGCCTTTTGCACAAAGCTTTTGCTGTTATTGCCGATATATCTCATCTATTTAAAAAAAAAAAAAATCATTTTTCGTAGACCCATTCTTCTCCTAGCATGAGAGAAATTAATTGAAGAAGAGAATGATTCATAGGGTAAACAGACATAGACTTTTTGCTGGTGGACACAGTCAATATCAGTCATATCTAGGTTTGTAATATTAAGATCCCACTAGAGAAGTCTTGTAGATATTCTTATCCATGTGACAAAGTATTACTTGGGAAAAATTTCTGTGTTACTTCCAGAAGAGAAAAATGAACATCAGTAAAGGATTCAGCTTTTTCAGGTAAATAATTTTTTAAATCAAAAGAACTATGTTGAGACAGGTGATGAGAATATCTAAGTGAAAAGTCTCATTGAGCAACAGAGAATCCTTCTCATGGAGTAGGGGCTAATAGATCTGCATATGTAAAAAACCTCCTTTTTCACGAGGCATTCTGTATTTCAAGACTAACTAAAAAGGGATGAAACACTGCATATGAAAATACTATTTAAGCTTCTCATTATTTTGTATAAGACAGGAAATGGCACTTAAATGCACTTTTTTTCATTTTGCAGCATTTCCATAACAGTTTAATTGAATGACTGCACTATTTGAATGTTTCTGTCTTTCAGGTTTAAAAATGCGCATATTGAATCTGATATCATAATAGAGGAGATAATTTCAAATCCAATTCCTTTTTCATTAATAAAGAAAGTAGACTGAGATGTTGATTCTTAAAAAAAAAATTCTTTATCAAACAGCAGGGGGCAATGAAGCATAAATCAAAATTTAAAAAGCTCTTTTACAAAGTACAGGAAACATAAAATAGAATATTGCTACCTGAATATTCTGTTTGCTTTAGTGAATGTTTTATGAGGAGATAAAAATACAATGGGGATTCTTTGGAGAGAAAAATAAGGAGAATTTTTCATGTAACCTACAAAAGTATATGAGCAGAAATATATGTAGTTTGTGATATGTCAAAAGCTCAGTAAATTTTTTCTGTAGAAATTTTTAAACATTTTTAACTGGCTACCAGTTCCAGGTCTATAAACATTTTTATGTATCTGTAAGTTGAAGGATCTAGGCAGAAATAAGATTCCACTGAAAGAGAAGCTTGATTTCCGGTAAAAAGTAATATTATACTATCTTATAACTCTTTGATTGCAGCATAATTTTAATGTATGTAATTAGATATTTTGTTATTTTTATTATTTTTACAAAGCCATGTAATACTTAAACAATTGTGAGCCTTATTTATTGTCAAAAATGCTAACTAGTTTAAAATTTAAATGCAATAATCAATTTATGCTACAACTCCTTTTCTTAGCACATATGTCAGAGTTAAATATGTAATTATACATTTTGTCTTGTTTTTTACTACTTATTTTACTGGTACCCCAGAGGAACACAACAGTATGTGAAGTATATAGCATACATTTCATATCATATAGTATTTTTTGTGAATAAAAAGGAGAAATTTGCTTATCAAGGTGTTAAAGCCCCCTACAAACAACAAAAGATGTAATGTGTCTGTCATAGGGCCCATTTTAGAAGTTACATTCCAAGGGAGTGAAATTCATTAAAATGCCTGAGACCCAAAGCTGATCTATGCCAATTGCCAAAGCAGTGTAGGAGATGATCTATATGAGAGTCTCCTCAAAAATAGGCACTTGCAGAGGCTGTAAAGCTTTCCATTAGATTTAGCACTTAGTTTGTATCAGCTTTTCTGCCTATGTATACCAAAAAGAAGAATGCTTCCCTCACTCCCTGTATAGGATAATGAAAGTATCCAGTTCCGTGGACAAATCCATGAAAATTCAGTTGGCTCATACCTCTTACCAACCAAACCTATGCAAGCTTAAAAACCATGTGAAAACTAAAATAATTTAGTTTATTTCAGTGGAAAGATTGGGGCAAATGTTTATGTTTGATATTAGGAACAGCAAGTCTTTTAAAATAACCTTGGATCTTTCAGATTGGTCATGTGATGATACTCTGCTCTGAGGTAGAGTCTTTTTAACCCACTTGCTAAAAACTGGCCTTTTGGTGGATTTCCACTACCTGTACCTATTAGCTTTAGTAAAAAGGACCAATTGTCACTCTGGACACTTTCAGCGGGCTTATCCATATTACTAGAGACCACTTCATACCATTTCCGGCACTCTCTTTTTTCTCACTAGGTTTTCCTCTTTCATCTACTCTGGTAAATCATTTAGGTTTTCCAGAGAGTTCCATCAGCAGCAGCACCAGTCAGACACTTCAGTGACTCCTGACAGCTCTGCCACATGCAGGATTGTTTTGCTACCACTCCTGGCGCAAGAGAGACAGCAAACTGCAGAGCAGATTCTTTTATGTAACATACACAGTCTTTCTTCAGCCATCAGGAGACTATTAGATATATTTCTTTCTGTCATTATCTTTTCAAAAAAACCTGAACCTGAAGATTTAAAAGAAAACATAAAGCAAAATTAGGAGGTTTTGATTGTTATGTATATATAACTGTTATATATTGATTGTTATATTCTATAACTGATTGTTACATATCACTATGTAAATAAACTTTAGGGCTGTAAAATGGATGGTTTATACTAAAAATTAATTTTCATAGAGATAACTATATAGTATTCTGACAATTCTGTATGCTTTTGTTCTTTAATTACATTGACCACATTTGCCATTCTCTTTTTCTCTTAAAGAGATAACTACCTCTGACATTGTCAGATGGAAAACATCGAGAGGTTGGAATAATATTGCATGAAGAAGTACAAATCTGTCATCTTCTAAGTGTTTAAGCTTTGCAAATTTAAATATAAATTTGAAGTATTTTCTAGTTTCAATTATAAACTTTTTTACAGTGTAACTTCGTATAGACATTTAATGCAGTTATCATATTGATATTTTGATATTTCTGTTGCTTTATTATTCTAGACTTATGTAAATATTATTTGTTGTCTGAAAAAAATTATCTAATTCATTAATATGTGAGGCAACAAACAATAATTTAAAATCCCTTGAAGGTTAAGCTAACACTGCTGTAACAAGAAGAAATGTATTAATTTCTGATGAAATTGGATTATTTATTACAAATACAAGGTTTTAAAAACCGCTAGTCTCTATGATACCTAAATTTTTTTACGTGTATTTATGTTAGTAATGTGTAAGAACACAGCTTGCAAAGCATAATATCATAAGTAATGGAAGCAGAGGAAGAGCACACAAGAGTTACACAAAATCAAGGTTTGAGAAGGAATTAGAACAGTGATTGTGTCTGGATATGTACCTAGCATCACTCAAAAGATGCTCCCAGCTATGGTCCTTCTGTATAGCAATGTGTAATTACATGTTTGTGAGGATATACCGGTTATAACCAACAGTAAACTATAACTTTTATGATGTTCTAGACATAGCAGATATGTTTCTAAGCAGTGTCTGTGAAATGTCACAAACATTTTATGTTACATTTTGTATTCCTCTGCAAAACTCCAGTGTTGTCATATTACATATTTAGCTTCTAAAGTTGATTGATTGCTTCAGAGAAAAGTGTATATGGTATTCCACTTCTTATCTGAGTCAATGTTTTTCTCAATACTGTGAAGTAAATTAAAATAAAGTGTTTAAATCTACCGCTTATGATAAAGAAGACCAAATCTTATTCTAAAAAATGTGAAATACAACTTGTCATGTTCATTTCACTTTGTAGAAATGCTACCACAAGGCTTAGCCAGTTAAGTCTAATATGTTGACATTTATTTTTGCTGCAATAAATGTTAGGATTATATTTTTGCATTAAATTCTGGCATTTTTAAAGATCACGATGACAAGTGATTTATTCTTCAAATCACTCTGGTTTGTTTTTACTTTTTGAATATGGATTTGGCCATGTGTCTCCAAGGCACAGTACAAAGCATATTTCATATGTTTTGCAACCTATTAGTTTGATTTAAATCCACTTTTTCTGTCAGGATTTATGCAAGGCTTTCTTGATGTTATTTGCTCTGAATTATTGCCCAGAAATAATCACATGGAATCCAATTTCACACAGGCTGTGTGGCCTATGAGGTCTGTCGCTGTAAAGCTCTAAAGCTTTTAAAACTTTTTCAATTGAGGTGATTCTTCAAAATTTTTTAATATATAGCACTGCCTTGCTTTATTTTCATATTTGTCCCTTTCCCTCAAAGTATGAAGAATTTGATTTGGTTCAATAAGTACTGTGCGATGGTTGACCCTGGCTGGACACAAGGGCATACATAAGGACAGGGAGAGATCACTCACCAAATACCACCACAGGCAAAACAGGCTTAGCTTAGGAAAATTAGTTTAATTTATTACCACCCAAATCAGAGTAGGGTAATGAGTCCAGATCTTAAAATTCTTGCCCCCTGCCTGCCTTCTTCACTCTTGATTTTGACTGCCTCATCCCTTTCTGCAATGCAGGGGGACAGGGGAATGGGAGTTGCAATCAGTCTGTCACACGTTTTCTCTGCCACTCCTTTCCCTTCAGGCAGAGGACTTCTCACACTTCCTCTGCTCCAAACAGCCCTCCACGAACTTCTGCAATATAATTCATTCCTGCAGGTTACAGTACTTTACAAACTTCTCCACCATGGGTCTGTTCCATGGAGTCACAAGTCCTGACAGCAAATCTGCTCCAGCATGGGCTCCTATCTCCAAAGGTCCACGGGTCTTTCCAGTAACCTGGTCCATTTCAGGCTTCCCACAGGGACACAAGTCTCCTTTGGACATCCCCCTGCTCCAAGGTGGAGTCCTTCAGGGGCTGCAGGTGAATCTCTGCTCCCCCATGGACATTCATGGGCTGCAGGGGTATAGCTGCTTCACCATGGTTTTCACCACTCATCTCTGGTGTCTAGAGCATTTCCTCCTCCTCATTTTTCACTGGCCTTGGTGTCTGCAGAGCTCTTTCTCTTGCATAATCTCACTCCTCTCTTCTCTGAATGCAGTTACCCTGCAGCTTTCTCCATCCCTTCTTAAATATGTTGTCAGAGAACCATATTATTTAGGAATATAAAAATAATGAATACTGTTAAAATACAAAATACTGTTAAATACTGTTAAAGCTGGACCATTTCAAACCACAGAACTGTAACATACTAGGTTGGAAGGGTCCTCAAGGATCATCTGGTCCAAATTTTTTTGGCAAGAGTACAGTCTAGACAAGATGGTCCAGCATCCTGTCCAGCCAAATCCTAGGCTGTGTTGGCTCTTTCAATACATATACAATATTTCCACTCAGTTACATATTTGCATGTCACATTTCAATGGTTAAGAATTGATATGCATTCTTTGGAAGGAAATATAAAAACAGAAGGGTTCTTGAGTTTTAGAAATGTACTAAACTTGTGCGCTCAAATGCCTCGTTCAGAATTGACCCTTACAAAATAGTCCACAAGTTTTTGTTTTTCAAAACACTTAGCCAAAGCCCTTGAAATATTCTATTGCTTAATTTGCATATATAAACATGCCTAGAGGCAGACTTAATTTCATCCTGTGTATTTCTGATTACTCCTTTTCACCTCACCTTAATTTAGTATAGGTACATATGCTGGCAGAACTGCACTGCAGGAAAAGCTTGTTTACCCTCAACATTAAAACAAACAAAATAACAGCTCCCTGAAGCAGTTAAAGCTATCAAAGTGGGATCTTTAAGGTGTTTTCTTTCTTTTTCTGTGGTGATTTTTTTTACATTTTTCTGTTTTCTCTTCAGAGACCATTTATATTTTTAACTGAATATTGAAAGAGATCTTAATTATATTTGCCATAGATCAGTAAAGGCATCAACCAGCAGAGCACTAGAAGTATGAGCTAGTTCAAATGATATGTGTCTCTAGGAGAACTACATACTTGTTTAGTCTCTGAAAAGGTGACCTGATATCATGTTTTTTATACATTTCCCAAAGTCCTGATATTAGAATCTGAGTGCATGAAATCTAACCACCTTCACCATAAACAAGCAGTCAACTAAAAACACAAACTCAAACATAATTTATTGCTTTCACAGCAGCAGATAGAAAAGCTATGGGAAAAAAAGGGCAGTCTAGAGACATTGGAAGTAGAAGACAAGTATTTAGTTTCCAGAATCAAATAAGTTGTCTAAGATTATGTCTACATTTACAGTCTGCATAGGAGAAGTAATGAGCTTCTGAAGAAAACCACTTCACTTATTATGTGCTGAGTTAGTTTTCAAAGCTGCTTCAGACCACATATTCACACACACACAACCCACCCACACCCCCATCCCCTACCAGAGGAAATTAAACCAATAAATGCCTGCACCCAATGAACATCAAAGTACTTCTCATCTATCACACAAGTGTACTGGAATCTTCGAAAACTCTGGACTTCAAAAACTGCTTTTCTTTGATATATAGAGAGCAAATGCCCTCATATATGCTTCCAGCCCTCAAGCCTTTGAGATACCACTAATCCTTCCTCATCTACCTATTTTATTCAGAGTTCATTTTCAACCATCCTTCACAGGAACTGATCAGGTTTATGATCCGTAGAAACCATGTTCTTCAGTAGCTGTGATCTTAGAAAAAGAGGACGTTAGACAGAAAGTTAATGTGTTGTCTTCAAAGATACTTAAGGACTGACAGGCTTACTCTTCTGCTCACCTCTGATGAAGAGATTTTGCAGCACCTGTGTCCTCCCTGCTGATTTTTCCCCATGTTCCCAGAAAAGGGAGCTTGACCAGAAGCCATCAGCTTGGACCAGAAAAGCCATCCTGAATCCCTTGTAGTGCCTCTGTACCCAAGTGGTGACTCTTGCAGAGGAGAAGAGAGAGACAAGGGAGATAACTGAGCTTGTCATCACAGGTGTTATCCAGGATGTTCAGCAGGATGAATAGTTTGGGGTCCGCATAGAGATCAGACGGAAATTCAGGAGCAGGATGTACTGGATAGGTGACAATGGTGGTGACAGAGCTGTCAAAACATGCTTCCAGGTAACAATAATAAGACCACAGTAGGAAGAAGTGGAGATCAATCTGATCAGCTAATATGCAGTCCCAAACTACAGAGCCTTACAAGTCCTTTAGGTGTTCAGATCTCTTGGAGGAGAGGGGACTGCTGGATCTGGAAAATGTGGCAATTGCTAAGATTCTTTCATTCTTACCACCATTGCAAGTGTATTGTTTTTCCCTTTAGTTAGACCACATGGGCAAGATTTTCCAGAATTAGTTTCTAGGGAATCATGTTGGCTAACATGATGAGGATGATGATGATTTTGGCCATCACATTTTTCTCCCAGATTTCTGCTTCTGTTCCTGATTTTTACTACTTTAATGGCATCTTAACCCTTTTCCTCTACCATTCATATATTTATTCCTGTCAGATGACAGTTGCAGGACCCAGTGGCACAGGGGCAAACATCATCTACCACAGTGCAGAACAGCACACCAAAATGTCACAGATGTTGTTGTAGCACCAATTTCTCATTTGAGTTGAAGTTACCTTACTTGTACCATCATCTGCTCCGTTCCAGGAAAGAGGGTGTCCTGTGACCTGGGTGTTCAGATTAAATCTCCCAAAGCCTATCTAGGATGCCTCATGCTGAGTACCACCACACTTAGTGGGAAGATGGAGGAGACAGCAGGCACATTGCACCACTTGAAAATTTCACAGGATCTGAATTAAAGATTTGGCACATTGGTATTTATATAAGCAATGGTGATTGATCTTGATCTGCTGTCATCATCTTCATGAGACATGAGGAGAAAATAAAATGTGAGGCATCCAGAGAGATTCTCCATAGAGCCCACACTTGAAGAAAAGGTTTATGATATGATAGCTCTTCTGAAAGCTTTGAATTACATGTATAGTTGGGATTTACCACATAGGAGACCGCATTAAAACTAATGTGAAGTGAAATCTTCCAACAGGATACGATGGATATAATATGAGACCCAACTTCAACATTAACCTACCAATACATTTGTTCTGTGCCAGAACATTTTTTAAAACAAATATAGTCTATGCCAATCATGTTTTTCTTCTACCAATTAATTTTGCATAATGATTACACTAATTTTGTTAGTACTCCAAAAGTAAATCTTCAGTTCTGTCCTTCTTACTACAACCCTCTCTTAATTTTGCCATATCATTCCTGTGTATTAGCTACAGATAATCGATCATATTCAATGCTAGCAAATATGTGGATTATATAACCACTATACTGATATCCAGTATTGCCCTGTTCATACAATGTATTAGCACCTTTGGTTAGTGTCACACTGGGAACATTCTGTTAACTTTTTCCTGTCACTTCTAAGTTCTTTTGAGAAACAATATGTGGAGTTCCCTGTCATGAACTATAGCTTACACATTACTAGACATATATTGGATAATTTTCTTTCCTCATTAATTCATTGTACATGAATCAGCAACCTTCTTCATCTCTTTGGAATAACTTTTATCATGCAAAGCCAAAACTCATTCATATAAGGAACTCAGAAGAAATATTTCCACTAAAAGTCCTGTGTTTACTATGCTACATTTGAGATGCCATATAGATGTAATTTGACTGTTCTGATTTCACATCATAATTCCTCAGTAAAGGTCTGATCATATTCCTCCTTGTGCATATGAATGTACATATATATATATATATATTTACTGCTACAGATTTACTGACCATGTATATAAACAATGAACTGATGCTAATATAGAATGTAATTCACCTCAATTCCTTGTATACTGCTTTCAGTGGTCTTTGAATCAGACTGCTAGCATTAGACATTTACTGAAGGAATTTGCAATTTAATAAGAATTCTTTGAAATTATTCCCAAGCCCAGCTTACACCAGTGCCTCTTCCAAACAGTGATGGCAATGGATATGAGTCATCAGTTGGGATATCATATATATTTCCAATTCCATAGGAAAAAAAAACCCAAAACAAACAAAAACCAAACAACTAAAACCAGAAAACCCACTAAACAAAGAAACAAAGAAACCCCAAAAAAACTTGAACAACTCAAAAAGTTTCAGGATGTTGTTGACTTATTCTGTCCAGAACCAGTTCTTCTCCTTGAAGTCTGTTACAACTTTTTCCGGGAGGTTTACATACAGATTACACAGTTGGTTGACATAGTCTCTAAATTTCAAGTAACTGGAGATAGGGAGGTGATAAGACAGAATCATACCTAAATGCATGATACATTGTTATTTAGCTATTTGGTAAACAAGTACTACTGTACAGTCTCCTTTAACAGAAATTTAATAGATTTCTTTTGGCTCAGTTGTCAGCTTTTCAAAGGTCCCTCAAGAAATTAGCTCTGACATTTGGTATATCAGTCACTCCCCTTATAGAGTAATATTCACGCATTTGCTGAGAGTGAATTCTATGTTATCATCAAGATCATCAAGATATTGAACACTCAAAAAACCCCAGCATTTCCTAGTTTTTTCCCTCGAGGTATTCCATTTGTTACAGGTCACTGCTGATGTCAAATCACTGATCACTTTGATTCTGGTGGCTTAGTCAATTTTTACGTGATCATTTATCTTAAGTTGTATATATTGTCGTTTATGTAGATTCTAGGGTTCCACCAGATTAGTTCCGTGATAACTCCTCACACCCAATGCTTTCTTGTCCTCAGTCACTTCTAAGCACCAATATTCTGTTGAAATACCACAGCCAGAACCTCTGCAACTGAATGCTCACAAGAGGTTTCATTGTTGAGAGATCCGGTGGATTTTTCTTTAGGGGGTACAAATAGGGGGACGGATATATTACTTTTAAATAGGTAGTGCACTTCAGATGTTAAATATGTATGAAAAGGGTAATATCATGGTATCCTGAATAAAAACTACAAATTGAACCACGCAGCCTGGAGTGGAATGCAACGACTCTCCCTTCAAGCACCTTCCCTCAGTAAATTAGCAGAGAAAGTGAGCTAGGTGAGGATAAAAAAGAACATACCCTCTTGCCAAATGATGAAAACATGCACCTTTCCTTCATGTCATTACAGTTCCCTAAATCTGCATTCTTTCTCATCTCTGTACTGCTTTTCTTCTCTTTTTGTATAAAGGACATCCCCGTCATTATCAGCACACCATCCCGCCTTAGGCAGTTATGATTACCATATACTCAAGAAGAAGAATCTTCACTAATTACCAATACATATGACTTTCTCACTGTTCATCAAGGACAAATTGTGATACTATCCTTGAATCTTTATAAAACACATGAAGTGCACTAATGTTGAGGAATTTATTGGAAGACTAGGTCTCCACATCAGATATGTGAAAAAAGGAACAAAAAAGGGGAAAGATATAAACTGAATTGTATACTAAAAGTATAATTGTAGGGATTTTTTTTTCGGATGAAACAGGAAAATCCTTTCTATTTTGGAAATTATTAGTAATTTTTCATCTTAAAATGACAAAATATAAGAATAGGGCCCCTATTTCTTTCCTTCCTCTTCTACTGCTACTTCCTCCACATTTTGACCCTAACAACTAGGCCTGTCCAGCAGTCTTCAATCCTCAAAAGAGATAGCTTGATATAAAAGCCAAATCTCTGTATGACACCTGCACAAGCTGTGCAACCAGTGATTGATCTGCAGTACACATTTGCTCTTAGTCAGGCCTTTCTCTTTAACCATCGGGACTGAGGAGAAACAGCGTGGGTTATTATACCCTTCCCTCTCACACCCAGAGCTGTGAAACAACTATGCATGTGGTTGACATCTGTGCTTTCCTCAGATGTTGACTTGCATTTCAGGCTTGGCTGGCTCTGGCACTGCTTTATTCTTCCCTCACAGTCTGCCAGGGCAATGAAGCTGTTCTGAAGCTGCAGGTCTGTGTCTTTCTCCTCCCACTCTTTCTCTAGAGTAAAATCAGTCAACTCATAGGTCTGGGTGTGGCTCTTCCTCCAGTTTATCCGTCTGCAAACCTGTGCATATTCAAGCTTTACACCCCTGCACCTAGATAGACAAATAATGGTTTGATATAACCATTGGTTTTGTAGATCTTGGTTTTTTTGGTATGTTACTTTTAAACCAAGCAAGCTAAAATATAGAATCCTTTTGAAGGACTGCTGATTTTATGGACTTAACAAGTGACTTGCTTTTCCTTTTTGGAGTGAAAGAAACTAATGATACAAAATAGGTGGGCACCCAATATTTAATTGAAAAGAGGAAAAAGGCTAAATCTTTCCATCAGAAATTTTCATAAATCAAAATGACATTATGCTGCCAATCAGAAAAAAAATACAAAAAGACTTTGAAGAACTCTATCTATGAAAACTCACTATTTTTGAAATATATGGATTTATGAAATATTGTAAACATAATTTTAAGGCTAACTGCAGTCTCACACGTCCACCATTTTCTCTCTCTTTAGAAATTTAGGATAGAGTAAAACTAGGTTGTTGACCACTCCAGTAACACATCCAAATGAGAGGATATTGTTTTAGTCTCCACTTGCCAGAATGTAAATGTCACAGTTACTGCTTGGATTCCATACAGAGTCAATAAATTCTTATTTTTTCCTTCCTGAATGTGCGTACATTTATATACAAGGATGATCAGAAAATTTCAAAGGTGCTTTACATCTAAGCTTTCTAACACACTTTTCCCCTAGCTCTTTGTTAAATTCACATTCTATGCAAAGAAGACTGCTAGAACAAATAAACTTATAAGTGAAAAACTTTTTGATCATAGCTTCCAAATAAGAGACAACAAAAACCTCCCAAGTATATGATTCATATATGATTTACTTCAATTTACAGAAAAAAGTCAAAGCTCTAGTATGTTTGCACTGTAATAAACTGAACTAATCATAGAGTGCAGTTACAATAATCTGCATGCAGGAAAGATTTCAGTTTGACTACTGAGATAAAGGAAGAAAAAGAACAGTAAAAGAGAGAGAGAATGAGTGTATCTAAATTAAACTGTGAACACAGAAAAGAATGAAAAAGCAGCTGAGGAAGGATCTGGAAGAAAATGAAAAATATTCTTTTAAGTATAAATCTTAATGAAAGTTATGAGAGTAGATATAATACAAATCTAGCATCAGGACAAGCCAAAAATCAATGTGTATTATGTAACAAGAATTACACAGATTCAGAAGTTTTCTGTTAATACTCTAATATGATTGAAGCAATCCTGTTTCAGAATTACTCAGATTCTCTACTATTTTTCAAGTTTTGATTTTTTTCAGGTGGTCTTTTATTAATATTAATTATTTTTGAGTATGGAAGTTTTAGCTGTTTATTATCCTGTTCCTTCAGAACTTACACTTGAGAATTTGTACGTGCTTGTTGGCAGAAAAAATAAAGAACAGGTTATGGGGGAACATGTTAATGTTGATGCAGTTTTGTAGAGTTTTAGAAAAAAAGATATCTAACCTGGACTTTTTTTTCCTGGATTTTTTTTCTTAATCCTTGCCTCTCCAATATAGAAAATTTTGGACTCATTCATAGACAGAAAATCGAACAATGGGATTCTTGGGAGACAGCCCAGGTAAATAAGAGTGATCAAGGTTACGAAACATTTTTTTTCTTTGGAACTAATCTCATTCTTGCAATAACAGTCTCAGGAAGAATTCTGTTGTTTGGGGTTTTTTTGCTAGAATTCCTTTATCACTACTGCTCTTAAATATTTTGCAGGAAGGGGTGGACTAAACCATATCATGTCCCATATTGAACTGCGGGACAAAAAGATTGGAGGGAAAAAAGGGAAATTTGTACTTTAACTTTTATTTGGTCTTTTCCAAAGTCTGTAGGACACTGCAGACTTCTCAAAAAGTCCAGAAATATTTTACCTTTAAGACCTAATTCTTCCACTATAATGGAAGAACATTTTTATTATTTATTATTACTTTTATTATTACTTTTTATTATTACTTTTTGCTTCCACAACACAAAGTCTGATGCTTTGGATTAAAGATTAATAAAAAAACCCTACAGTTCTTCTACAATTTGACCTTTATTCTAAAAGTAAATATTTTCCTACATGTTAAACCTAGCAGTTCCATTTTCATTTGAACCCATTGTCATTCATTAACACTTACAGCTGGTTCTAAAGTTTGTGTACTAGAGAACCCCAGAATTAACTTAGTTCTTCATCCATAATCTAAACACTATGACATCAGAAAAAAGACAGGATATGAAAAGATATTCAAGCTATTCTTCCTCTTTCTGTCTTGAACAAATTTAGTTCAAGTTCTTGTTACTGGAATTTTTATCATGTCGTTAATTTTTTAGGAAATCATACATCACACAGAGAGACTGTCTACAATAGCTTGATAATGAGCTATTAATGAAAGAAAAATTATTCAAGATAAAATCAACACAACTTTGAAGATTACATAGTAAATATTACTAGTGCTAACCTGAAGCCAAAGAAATAGTTAACTGCCATCAAAAATAAAAATATTACACATATTTTAAATTATGTAATTAAAAATGGGACAGAGAAGTTTAACATTAAAAAGAACCTTACATTCTCCCTCTTTAAGGTGTATTGGTATTTGCTGTTCAAACTGGCAAACTAACTTTTAGACCATGCAAACACCAAATGCATCATAAACAATGCAATTTTTTACAAAACAGGCTCAAGGAAAGGCAGTGAGTAAAGATCCATCTTTTTTTCTTAGGCAAAACAACCTTCTAAAACCCAACTGAAAAGGCTCTTCATAGCACTGAAAATTATAATGAATGGTTTGTGAAATTAATGACAGAATTTAAAATAGATTTCTTCAAGGTTAATGAATCTAAATTCCCATATCCAAAACCTTCCAGGCTGTAAAATTCTCCCACTTTGAACCATTATTCGTGTGATATTTCTAAATGTTCACCTCAGCACAAAACGCTGCATTATACATTAAAAAATATTTTTTATTTCTATGGTATGTAATTTACAAAGAACGGTCTCTGTAGCAGCCTGCAGGCAAAATTTCAAGGTTTAAAAGCAGTCTCTAGAGAAGTTTAAAAAGATGACAAAGTCAATTAAGTTATAAGAAATCCTTTATTTTTATGAAGAGGGAGCATATTAGGAATTTTATTAACAGTCAGTGTTGTAGTGCATATTTCTCATTTGCAATATAGAAATTGTGACTTCTGCTGCAAAGTAACCACTACAGTGAAAACAACTGAGATGCTCCTTAGAGGAACACTATAAAGGGCTTTCAGTCCCTGTTGAAAAAGTACATGTATCTTAATTTAGAGGCTGAAGCCTACTCCAAACTGTTTTATTACTTAGACCTTGATAAATATCTTACAAAAAGATTTTATTATTAGCATGAAGCAAGACATTTCAGACAATGCATAAAATTGCCTACTGAACTCAAAGTAGGCTGCATCTCTGAAACAATCAGTTCCAAATGCAGAACGGAATGTACAGTGATAAATGAAGCAGTCAGAGACTGTCACTAGCGCCTCTAACTGAATGACAAAGCACAAGAAACCTTCCACAGATGTTGAAATTATGAGGGAGCAAAGCAGGTGCTTAAATTCTATTTACTAAAAATAGAAACAATCAAGTTACAAAAGGAGCCTACATTTCACATGTCAAGCTCAACCTGTGCTGTGCTGTATTCCACTGTTTTATAATGGGTATTAGTACTTCACATTTTGGTCCATAATGATGCATGTGCCCTAGATTTTACAAGTACAGTAAACATTCACACTACATTAAATATATCTTCCTAAAGGCTTTTTGAAAAAATAAGCATTGTATTAAAATATTTTTATATGCTGACAAATATTAAATTTTCTACTCTATTAACATTCCCATATATTTTTTTCTCTGCTAAACATTAGCAATATCTAGGAATAAAATATTTTTTTAATTCTGACATTTTAAAACAAGATAAAATCTGCATTTAAATATTAACCAGGGAGACATTGTAGTCACTATTATAATTGTTGTACTGGTCTATTAGCATTAGGGAGACCATTGCCAGCAGGTCCAGGGAGGTGATCCTGCCCCTCTCCTCAGCCCTAGTGAGGTGCATCTGGAGTGCTGTGTCCAGTTCTGGGCTCCTCAGTACGAGGGACATGGAGCTCCTGGAACAGGTCCAGGGAAGGGTGACAAAGATGATGAAGGGACTGGAAAATCTCTGTTACAAGGACAGGCTGAGGGAGCTGGGCCTGTTCAGCCTCAAGAAGACACAACTGAAAGGGGAGCTCATCAATGTCCGTATTTGAAGGGAGGGTGCCAGGAGGATGGAGCCAGGCTCTGCTCAGTGCTGCCAAGCAACAGGACAAGAGACAATTGGCAGAAACTGATGCACAAAAGTTCCACCTGAGCATAAGGAGGAACTTCTTTACTGTGCAGAGACCACAGATGGAACAGGTAGCCCAGAGACATTGTAGAGTCTCCCTCACTGGAGATATTTGACAACCACCAGGACACAGTCCTGTGCCATGTGCTCTAGGATGGCCCTGCTTGAGCAGGGAGGTTGGACCAGATGACCCACTGCAGTCCTTCCCAATCTTACCCATGATTCTGAGATTCTGTACTATTGAAGTGATTAACATAAGAGTATGAAAATGTTGCTATGCTTTAATAATTAAATAAATATATACTTACATCTGGGGATTTTTAGCTTAAAATTGTATTAATTGTTTTATAAGAAGCAAAGCTATGGAGCCAGAAGTTATTTTGACTTGTCTAAGAGATAAGCTAAACTCAGTAAATAATTTCAGCTGACCTCCTTTAAAAATTAGGGTAATATTCTAAAAATATCAAAATATTTTACTTTCTCAATAGACTGACTCCATTTGGAAATGCCAGTATGTTATATTTTTGCATCCTGAAAATGAATCTTTTTATGTTTTTACTTTATTGCTTATAGAAATAGAACAAACAAAAACATAGGAAGAAAAATAGAGCTCAATAACTTCTGAAATATTTTGTTCTATAGAAAATTGATTATAGAATACATAATTATTGTTAAAAATAATTTCATTCATGCAGAACATGATCTCTGTCTGAAGTAACTGAGAGATTATTTAGAATAATATTGTTTGGTAGTGGGTTCTTAGAATTATTTGGACTTGGACTCTGATCAATAATCCCTTATATTTTGTGCTACTGATCACAGGATTGAAATGGTTTACTGTGGTTATCAAAGCAATTATCACTGATGGAAATAGAAAAAATATAAACTTCTTTAAAGACCTTTGCTTATTATTGTTTTATCAATAAAGGTTAAAAAAAATAGAGACAATATACATAATCAAACTTAAACACAATTTAGCAGATATTCTTATTTGGTTTTATAAGCTTCTTTATTATCTGCTCAGCTGCAACATGAAAATACACAACCAAATTCCTGCAGGTTAATTTGTGCTTTGACAGCACAAGGGCAACAACCACAGGTCTGTAGAAGCCAAACACTAGCTTATTAGCAAGCTTCTTCAAGAATTATCTCCCAAGCAGTGAAATAATTCCTCCTTTCTTAAGAATACCAACTCCTACTCTTCTATTAAAAATTTTCCACTATACCTTTTCCTATAAAACACACCTGACTCCGACACTGGAGGAAGCTTGTTGGTCTTGCCCTCCTTTTCTGAAGATAATGGCTCAACCCAAGCAACACTCAGGAGAGAAGTGTACAGTTTTGTCAGAATAAAGCTACTGGCTGTTATCCAAAAAGAACTACCAGACTACCAGCTCAGAACAAAGAAAATTTATATAAAGCTCCTGAAAATATCCATGTCTCTTTGTCTATATTTTTGTGACAGGAACTTCCAGTGATTGAGAACTTGGGCTTCCTGCCCAGTAAACTTAAGGAAGTGGTGACTAAACTTAAAAGATACTGATTTCTCTACTAGAGCTAGAATATTTATAAACTTGTATTTTATTTTTTTGGGGGGGACATGATCTAGATTCCATTTATTCCATTTAATTATTCAGTGAAATTTCCTTAAAGAACACCTGTAAAACTTCTGTTTCTTCAGTTACCTACAACACAGTTGTCATTCCCCTTTCCACTCTGAAGGATGAGATAGCCCTCATCCGTATAACAAAAGTGCACTTTGCATGTCAAATAACCTTGCATCTGGATAGGTCAAACTGGCACAGAGACACCACCTGCTGCTTTTTTATAGACTTGCTCAGTACAGAAGGTCACAAATACTTTTCAGGTGAATTGAACCCTAAGGACTCAGTAAGAATTTTTACCTTTACTCTGCCTTGAAAGGAGATGAGATGCAGATAATGGGGGAACAATTTTAATTTGCGAAGAGCTCTTTCAGAAAAAGGAGAGCCTCAGTGATAGTTATTTCTACTGTATTAATTAACCAAATTGAAGCCTATTTTAAAATTCTATCTCTTTTAACATTAAGCAGGGTTTCCAAATTTTATTTCAAAAACTACTCTGAATTTAATTTGCTTTAGGCATTCCTTTTCTATAGTTTAACTGCCCTTCCTGAACTATAAGCACCTTTTGAATAGATATTTACATATATTTAAAGAGACCTTAATAACTTTCTACTTCACCTACCAGTTTTATGAAGTTGTAAACTGTATATTGCTATGAAATTCAGTATTTGAGAAAGGAAAAATTGAAACAAATTATTGATGAACTACAACCTGAAAATGACAAAAAGAAATATATTGTGACTTCTATAGGTGGCTGTTGCATTCTCCCCTCCTGCTCTTTTCAGGCCCGGCCAGCAGCTGCAGGGGGCTGGGGGCAACATTTCTCTGGGTCCTGGAAGGAAGGGCAGGTACAAAAGCCTTACCGGAGCTTCTTGGGGAGCCATCTCTTAGTTGTGCCAGCTAATAGCAGCATGCAGGCAGGCAAGGCACGACACGGCTTCTGAGGGTGCTGATCAAATGGGGTTTATTTGGGGTCCCACACCGGGGGGGTGGAGCACGGCTCCCAAAGGAGAGGCAAGAGGCAAGAAGGCCAAGGCCAGAGCCAGAGCCAGAGCCAGGCCTGGGCCCAGAGCAAGGCCCGAGCCAGAGGCAGAGAGAGAGCAAACCTTGTGGTTCAGCCTAAGAGAGAGTTCCCACCAGGGGCCGGATCCAAGGCTTGGACCAATGGGGTACTGATAGGGGAGGAGAACACATACAACTTAGGGAGGAGTTACAACTTGTACATTTTGGGGGTGAACAGAACAATCATTTAAGAAAAATGAATCACCACATCTGGCTATAAATGTCAGAACACCCTGTCCTGCACCTCACTCTAACCTGTTTGTCTCATCTGTTTATAAAGTACTGTGTGCTAAATGGCAATCCCTTTGGGAAGAATTGCTATTTGTAACAGGTTTCTTAAAATTCTACAATCTTTTCTCACTAAGATATCTTTAAAAGATATTTAATATACTATTGATGGAAATGATACAACTTTTAAGTTATTTTTTTAACTTTGGTCCTGGCTTAGTTTGCCTTTGCTCAGGGGGCAGGGAATTGAAGTTTCTTTCCAAAAGAATCTATTTACTGAGAATTTAAGCTTCCCTGGGTGAATCTTCATGAGCCTCAATCAACAAAAAAAATTTCCGATACTCTGACAGTTTAACATCTACAGATTGGGAGTAGCCAGAAGATAGAGAGGAGATAAAAAGATAATAACAACCCCCCTGGTGCAGTCAGAGACACTCTGACTCTTTAGTCGATCTCTAAAAAGATCAGTAAGAGAATCAAAGAATGAGGACAAAATTAGCGTTGGAGATGAGGGTATCAATAACCAATAGGAGATTGAATACTAAGAATTGTGTAATAGAGAACCAATGATTGAGAATTTCTTTGATTTTTTTATGTATAAATATGAGAAAAGTTTGGTAAAGGACCATAGGTGATGGAATGATTTTCACTGCACAGTACTAGGCATGTGTGGATGGAATGATTTCCTTTGCACATGCTGGCCAGAATAAAGTAATGCCTAATTCTCTAACACGTGAAAGATGTTGGAGAGTTTCTGTTTCTCCTGCAGTTTCAGTGACAGTATTTTATTTCATGCTTTATGCCATGAATGAAATCCCAGATTACTCTGTTTCTCCTCTCCATTCCTTTTCCCCTCAATATGAACTTAGAGGTCAGAGAATCGTGGAATAGTAGAGCAACGTCATGGTTATGAAGAACAAGTGGCAGTTTACCCTGGAGGTCTCTGAATCTGCAGTTATTAAAAATGTACAGTCTGTGAAATGTGTTAGGGAGGAGAGAACTTCATGGAGAAGGCATATCAGAGTAGATATTTAATCTTTACAAGATTAAATTTTGGAAAGAAGTCACTGTGTGACTTGCTCAGATTATATTGAAAAGCTTGCACACTTTTTGTCATAATGAAGAAATATCAAAAAAAAGGACCAAGAAGCCTAAAATCTTGAAACTCTTGATATGCAAAAGCATGTCTCCAAAATGGATGTGACACGGAAATTTATAACTCTCATAAAGGTCCATAAAACTCAGTCATCATACTCACTGGTATATTAGAAAGCCCTAAAAGCATTTGGTACTTCTTTCAAAATCAGGCTTTTATATATGAAGAGTAATTTAACTGTCTTCACAGCAGTTCTTCCTCCCAAAACAGTGACAGAAAGAATACATTAGATATACTTTTACAATATTCTTTCTTTAGCAAAAATCACTAAAAGCTGCAACAGTTTAATACCTCCAAAGAAAATCTGATTAAAGCATACAGTGTCACAATATATTAAAAGTAATGAAAGTACTGGAAAGTGCCCAAAGATGCGAAAAAATAAAGATGCTTCCTATTAAAAAAAAAAAAAAAAAAAAAGAAAAAAAAACCACAGAAAAAACAATATGACAGTATGCTAAAGAATAAAAAATAAAAATCTTTTGGTTTTTTAAATGGGAGAATAACATCTAATGCAGTAGAAAGAAAAGACATAGTTTTTAGATTGATCAGTTTGAAGAAGAGCCTGCTATAATTTCACATTCAAAGCTCACTGAATGCTCTAAAAGAGAGTGAATTTTCCAAGAACTGAGAAAACAATTATTTTCCAATGCTCTTCTCACTACTTGAAATCATCCAGTGAAATTTTAGACAAATGAATTTTTGCATTTGTTTTTGATATGGAGACCTTTGAAAGTTTTCATAATTTTTCATATTTCCTTGAGATATTTCTTTAAAACATTATTGGAACAATTTCAACTTCAAAACAGTAACAATAATAAGTTCCACCATCCCTTCTGTATCTAATTGCCTCTAAACTTCCATGGCTTATGAATCACCAAATGACCAGCTCTGCTTAGAGGAACATTTAGTTTGTCCCCTTGTCCCACACCCAGACAGACATATGCATACACTCCATACACCATTTCATAAGCTCTGCACTAGCTCTTACATTATTACTAATAATTAACTGCTATTATGATGCAGTGAAAAGCAATAACATGCATTTCAAATTATATTTCCTTTCTGATATTATTGTTTAAAAAACTAGTCTTGTCAAGATTATTAAGTGCATGTAGATTTAAATTACTTTGCTGCATAAATAGGTGCAGAATAAAAGAAGATGATGACCTATCACCCTTTCCTGGTTTCTTTTTTCTTTCTTTGTTTTTTTTTTGTTTGGTTTTTTTTTTTTTGTTTTGCTTTGTTTTTTGTTTGTTTTTGTTTTCTTTTTGTTTGTTTTTTTGGTTGTTTTTTTTTTTTTTTAATATTTTGACCTCCTAAATTACCCTATTCTTAACTTTTGAGAAGCCAGATGTGCCAAAAGATCTTTTTCCCTACAATATGATAAATTAACATCTCATTTGCTTTGCAATTCACTACTGTTAAAAAAAAAAAAAAAAAAAAAAAAAAAAAGGCTGTCTGTAAGTATTTAGAAGATTCCTATTTCAGTATTATTTACTAGGAGAAAAATGCAGCCTAAAACCAGTTTCATAATTTTACTACCATATTGAAAGACCTACTGAGTTTTATATGCACAGCAGTCTGATTTCATAATGACTTTCCCAACATCTAAAAATTTTTGGTCATACAGGCTGGAAATCCAAAAATAAATAGAATTAATCAAAATATTTCTATTTATTCTATGATGCTTCATTTCAATGTTGCCAAGATACAAGCTATAAAATGTACAAACATAAACCCTGGAATGCATTAGGAAGGGTATTATAGAGAATTAATATTAAGGCACATGCATACATTCTCCAAAATAAAATGTATCATATAGTCACTTATAGTGCTGAAAGATTCCTTTAAATTCAAACTTAAACTTACAAGAATTGAGAGGAGATTGACTGGCTTGCCTTGTATCACTAAAAAAAGTGGGCTGAAAGAATAACCTTTCCATGCACAAAGGCATAAATAATTAGATATTTTTAAATTTTTTGAGGAGATACATAGAAATGCTACATTCAGCTTTTTCAGCTCTTTTTTAAGAAATGATACAATAAAAGAAACACTTTCACAGTTCTAGTGTTTGCACATATATATATATAAATTTTTAATTTCCATTATTTTTTACAGACAACTTCAAATCACATTTCCTGTCACACACATAAATCACACAATACAAAATGTACACAATGGCAGAAACATAACACTGTTACACAGACTTCATACTGGTGATTTTTAATATTAACCAAATCTGCAACTGTTCTTCAGTCAAGATTTTATATTTCCTTCATTAGATCTTAGATCAACACCAAAATGACACCAACTGAGGTATTAACATTAATTAAATCAGTCTTTTGATGAGCTACTTAAATTTATCACCTCCAAAAGTGTTCTGAAACAATATTTTTTTCTTTTTAGTAATCCTATGTTAGACACTCACAGGAAAATAAGTCTTGAGCCCCTGTATTTTTAGATACAAAATGAATTTTTCTAATTGTCTTAACAGTAGTATATTATAAAAACCAATTAGTTACTAAAGTGAATTAATACCTTAAAATGCAATGATATGCTGGCATTTGATTTTTTGTTTATATCAAATTCCCATGTGGGCAATGCTGGCTTGTCCACATGGTACTGCTATAATATCAAAAAGTTAGTGTTTTACATAATTTATTAAAATAACATTTATTAGTCTTGTTTCCATAACCAGAACCTTGCTTGTAAGCATACCAGGTTATACATATGGAATAAATTCTTTACTATGAGGGGGTGAGGCACTGGAACAGGTTGCACCGAGCAGCTGTTGATGTCCCGTCCCCAGAAGGGCGCAGGGCCAGGCTAGATGGGGTCTTGAGCAATGTGGTCTAGTGGAAGATGTCCTGTTCATCACCGGGGCTTGGAACTAGATGATCGTTAATGTCCCTTCAAATCCAAACTTTTCTCTGGGTCTTTGATTCTGTACCCAGGGTACTTGAGGAAGGAAAGACAGTACAAGTTTTTAACTCTGATGTCTGTTTCTTTCACTCTGCTGCAGCATAAGACCATTTGGATTCCAAATAATAAATTCAGAATGCAGATTTTAAAATAAGAATATACATCATATAGCGATAAAACTTCGGCCAAGTATTAAATGGCAAACATGTAGAATTACAAATATAGTTTATAATAAAATTCAATATAACCAAAATATTCAGTTTCTTATTGGTAGTAGACATAAGCCAATTTGTTTGTTTGTTTGTTGTCTTTAAATGGTAAGGATCACTTCCCAGAGCACAAATAAAATTCAGAGGTTCTTTTTTACATACAGAAATATGCAATGTTTACCTTCACTGAAATACTTGACTGTATGAATACACAGAATTATAATAAATCTTTTCTGGAAAGTTTACCATTTTATCCTAATGAAGACTAAATTGAACCCCAAAGAAACCTATAGTAACAGAGTTCATGAAAGGGTGCCAAAGAAAAAACTGAAGCTGAGATTCCCCTGCAGTCTGTGGTAAAGACCATGGTGAGGCAGCTGTGCCCCTGCAGCCCTTGGAGGAACACAGGCATGTAGAGATCCACTTGCAGCCCTTGGAGGAACACAGGGATGTAGAGAGCCACCTGCAGCCCTTGGAGGAGCACACAGATGTAGAGAGCCACCTGCAGCCCTTGGAGGAACACAGGGATGTAGAGAGCCACCTGCAGCCCTTGGAGGAGCATAGGAATATAGAGATCCACTGACAGCCTATGGAGGACACCTATGCTGGAGCAGGTGGATGCCTGAGAGGAGGCTGTGAATCTGTGGGAGGCCTGTGCTAGAGCAGGGTCCTGGCAGACTCATGGGGAGAGAAGTTCAACAGAAGCCGGTAGGACTTTCCTGGCAGGACTTATGCTATATTTTCTCTCCCCTGTCCATATGAGAAGGCTTTGGTGAGTTACTGGCCTCCAAGAAAAAGAGTCAACACACTACATCAATATTTTACACAATCATTCTTTACTGGGAAAGTAGAATATATAACCTGTCCAAAAAAAAAAAAAAAAAAAAAACAAAAAACCAAAAACAGAATAATGGACCAAATTACAATTATTTGAGGTTTTTTTTCTGTCAATGGTAATTGACAGAATAAGTGTCAGAAATGTCTTTTGTAACTTGAGATGGAATTCAGATTGTCATGTCAAGTTGAAGGCCAGAGTCAGGAAAAGAAGCAGTAGCATTATAAGTTATCATGGAGCATATTTCAGCAACCAGTTTTGGAAACAGCATTGAATATAATGTTTCAAAGAGGAGAGATCATCAGATGAATAATTTACTCTATAATTTTAATACAGTCTCTGCTCAACAAGTGGCTAAGCAAAAATAAAGCTTTAGATTAAATAACATAATTAGTGTGCTTAAAGGTCCTGATAAAAATTATAGATTTTCCACACTATAGAAACTCCACACTGTGCTAAGTTTCCTATATCATATGTGTTGCACAAAGGCTAAAGTCATAACTTCAAATTAATTCTTACAATATAAGGGACACATAAATCATCCAGAAGCATGTTACCTCTAACATGACATGACACACATTTTATTTTCTCTTTTAAGCTAGTTATGTGGTTTATATATGGTTTTTAGTCTTTGATCTTAAAAGTTTGAGGGTTTAATAAAATTATGAGGATTTCATTATATCTGATGGTCTAGGAGCACTTGAAACATGCCTATGCAAATACATTTTCTTAAAATAATGTTAAATTCTTCTACCACTAGGAAGGGATCAAGTCTTAAAGGCTCACAAAATCAGAGATGAAGAGGAAATTATCAAGATCAGCACAGCTAATTTTTTTAATAAGTATTTTTAAGCCTACCTATAGATTTTCTTGATTTCAGATTTGTCCAATTCAAAAGTTCACCCACTTCTACCTAGGTAGAAGTAGGTCTGTTGTAAAACTGGGAAACATTTTCTTCCAACATGGGAAGAGCTTCAGTTTTGACTTTTATCTTGTATGAAAAATCTAGACAGTATTGTAGAATTATTTTGCCTGTTACTTTGAGAGAATTGTGATATCTACACAGTGTTAATCAATTTTTTTTTAATAATTCCAGACTGACTATGCTGGCTGTTCTTGATTCCATTTTGTTTTACTCCCCCAAAACATGTTCAAATTGAGCTCATTCAAACTGGATACATTTCTCCACCAAAAACTGAGATATATGTTAGGAGAGCTTTCAATGGTATCTAGATAGTCTAATATGTAAAGTACTGGGAAAATTTAATTAATTGAAAAGGCTTTTTATTATGTTGATGGCTTTATTACATACTTACAATTGAACAGTCCCATGTAATTTTCCAAAGAAGTAATGATGAAAACACAAAAAAGCCTGAAATCTTAACCTCCCCTAAAACCAAAAAATTGCAACTTATTATCACAGATTTGGTTAAAGGATAACACTGGTTAAATGATATTTTAATTGGTAATACAAAATTTGAGGTATATCTATGAAGTAAGATAACCTCATTAAAGTTACTTAATGGAGTCAAGGATACAGCTCAGAGTGGCAGCCTTGACAAAGGCTTCTAAAAGGAAGCCTTTAGGAAGCCTTCTAAAAGAATGTATCTTTGTGAAGGCTTTTTTCAGATATCTTTTAGTTTGAATATTTATGAATAAAATTGTGAAATTTTGCAGGAATGTGTAGAATTTTTTGAATCTTTGTCAGAAACCAGGCAGATTTCCCAAGATAAAGTTTCTTGCCAACAAGTCTATCTCTGGCAGTCTGAAAATGTCAACTATCTGCCATGAAACTGGATACCTCATCACCTACTAGGTCTATCTTTAGCCAGGATACTCCATGGAGGGAAGGTTTCTTTTTAGGATATGCAGGGAATCTGAATCCTAAAGCTGAGTTGGCAGGAAGCTTTGCATTTCTGATGTTCTGGCAGCATCTGCTTGAGTAAGATTTCTTTGGGCATAGATTCATTCAGCCTTGTGATGATAATCGGGAAGCTGAGACTTCAGATCTGCAGCGGGAATTTTATTTCCAAGTTAAAACCCCTAAATATCAGTTGTTTAAAACTATTATAAAAAACTTACTACAGTGTGAGAACTTAATGAAGAAATGTATTTCTGAATCCTCTTTCATAAAATTTCTGGAGTTATGAAGTGTTAAAAGGGACAACACAAACAATAAAGATGAAACCAATTTAAATCATCATAATAAAATTGTGTTTTGCCTTAGAAAATTGGAACTTACCTTGCTCCTTTCCCATGGGCACACATAACTTTACCCTTTTCACATACAGTGAGCCCATTTCAAAATATCTCCTCTTTGTGTTAACAAGATCAGAGAGCAGATTTCAACAGGTCACATGTACATTAACTTAAATAGAAGAATTGAACAATCTCATTATCTATCAGCTTGGAAAGAACATCAGGTTTAATTTTTACTCTGGTGATATATTAATCTATATTTATATTTTATTATTATTTTATAATTTATTAATTTATTTTATTATTTTATTTATTAATCTATATATATGATTTCTGGTGATATATTAATCTATATTTATTTATTTTCATATTTTCTTGAAGAAACTACTGTGTTTCAAGAATAAGAGTTCTTAATGACTAGTTATTTTTAAATAAATATATATTATGATATGAATATTTAAAAATTCTGGTATTTGAGCCAGAAAAAATACATTCATTTTCTAAAAAAAAGAAAATTAAAATAGAAGTCTCATAAAGCTTTCAAACTACTTTCTTTTCTTTTACTTTGGAAAATACTTTAAATTTCATATTAGTTCAAGGGCAAATCATGGCTTACAGGTTCTGAGTTGTGGGTGGGGTTTTTTTGTTTGTTTGTGTGTTTTCCTGTAAGTAAGTTCAATATTGTTTTAAAATTGGTTATGCTTCCATGTGCTTAACATAAAAAACTCTCAGAAAATTCATATTCCTATAATTTTTGCTTTGGCATTCAAAAACATATATCTCTGTACAATTCCTGACAGGTTATGCAAACACTGTTGGCTTTGTGCAAGCACTGTGTTGGCTTTGGCTGGGATAGCGTTAATGTTCTTCACAGTAGCTGGTATGGGGCTATGTTTTGGATTTGTGCTGAAAACAGTGCTGATAACACAGGGATATTTTCATTACTTCTGAGCAGCACTGACACATAGTCAAGCCATTTTCTGCTTCTCGTGCCACGACACCAGTGAGGAGACAGCATGCAAAGAAATTAGAAGGGGACACAGAACAACTAATCCTAAGTGCCCCTAGGGATATTTCATACCATATGATGTGCTCTGTACATAATGCTGGGTGCAAAAGAGTTAAGGCTGACATGCTCAAAATAATGGTGTTTGTCTTCCCAGGTCACCGGTACATGTGATGGAGCCCTGCTTTCCTTGTAATGGCTGAACACCTGTCTGACCATGGGAAGTGGTGAATGAATTCCTTGCTTTGCTTTGCTTTCACGTGTAGCTTTTGCTTTACCTTTTGAACTGTTTTTATCTCAACCCAAAAATTTCCTCACTTTTATTCTTCTAATTCTCTCCCCTCATCTCATGAGAAGGAAGTGCCAGAGTGGTTAAGTGACTCAGTTTCTGGCTGGGATTAAACCAGACCACAATGTATTTTCATGTGTCTTACTGGAATTTAGAGGAACCATCCAATGATTGTGATGACTGTGCAACAAAAAATATATATATTGGTGTATTTTCAGTGAAAAAGACATGCCACTTAAATACCTGTGATAAGATACTGAATATAGTATATTCAGTATTTCAGTTTTCTAGTATACTAGAAAATGGGGACACACCCACACTCCCAAACACAATGTTTCAAAAAGTGGGAAAAAAATTGAGAAAGGAGCATAATAGAATGATAATCTTGAATAATTTGTACAATTTTTTTTTTGGTATAAATGCATTGCAAATGCTTGAGAGTTGTGACTTGAAAATAAAAGAGGTCATTAGTCATCTATGGGGTGTGTCAGAATTCATGGGATGGATTTCAGGACTAGATATATGTAGTTCTTTATTTTTAAGTTGTTGCCACACTTCAGACATAACCAATCTTGATGTCCAAGTATTTTTGCTCTCTTATCACATCTTGGGCTGAGAATTTGCTATTTCGGCCTACAGTATAAATTCAGTCCTAACATGACTATAACCTTCAAAAAGTGTTTATGTGTCAATTATGCAATCCATCTATTTCCAGACCCCCCATCTTTTCTACATACCCAAGAAAGCACAAGTAGGTAAATCCAGTGAAGAGTTTCTCTTGTCTCAGTCTGTAAAAATGCAGTGATTCTAAGAGGGAAGGTAAGCACATCCACATGTAAAAGAGAAAAATGTAGTTTGATATTGCATAGCCTTTGGTAGTCTCTTAGTTTACTAGGCTTAAAAATCATGCTTCTTCACAGTTGACTAAAGCAAAAGGAGAAAGGAAAAAAAATATTCTTTTAAAATTTAAAAGAAAATATACTTTCCCTACTATTTCTTTTTCCAAGGAGAGCTGTCTTTTCAGGCTTCCTGTCTCATCAGTAGGTTTCTGATGTTGTGCCTTTGCAATAGGTCAGTATTTAGACTTGAATAGACTGTGCTGAATGCTACCTGCTTAGTGTGATGGAATTCTTTTGTTGCTCTACTCCTCTCATATTTTTAAACAATAAACAAATTATCGCACAAAAAAATCCAGAAATCAGAAACAGAAAACATGGTTAGGAAGTCATGGGTTTGTAATTAAGAAAGGAAAGAGAACTTGAAGTACAGCCTAGAATTGTATAGTTGAAGTTTAATAAATAGAGGATAATTATACCTCCTGTGTTCATACTAAGATTGACACATATCTTGGCTAGTGGAGTGGAGGAGGGCTACAGATTTTATCAGTAGCTGGAGTGACAACTCATTACTTTGCTTCTTTTTTGTTATGTATTGGATTTTTTTTTTTTGGTCAGGTCTTAAAAGTGTGAACTGTGAAGAGACATTTTATGTTTTATTTATTAGGAATTAATTGGGTTCTATGTATTTGCCCTGTTCCAAGACACAGTCAATAACCCTACGTGTTTCTTCCCTGAAGTAATAGGGGAGAAATGGAAGAAAGGACTTGTCTAGCAATACTGAGGGGAAACAACAAAAAAAGTGACCTGACCAGCTAAAACCCATTAAGGGTATTTAAAGCTATGTGTTTAAACACTATGAAAGAGTAATTTATTTCAATGTATTTTATATATGTATTAAATGCACACATATTAACATTTTCAATAAGCATAATCTTTTCAATCAAGGAAGAAATTATTACAGGTAAACATGAGTTCTGACAAAAAAAATAATTATTTTATAATGAAGATAGGTATAGGTTAACCTTTTAGATACAGTTATAAAATACAGATGTTATAAAGCAAAAAGGAGAAGTAAAAAATATAATTCAAAGTAAGACTATTACACTAAACATGTTGTTTAATTGTTAAACTCCTATTTCTATATGGAAATTTGCATCTGAAATCCTCTCCTTTATACAAGACAAGAATTTGCAATCCTTCCTTACAATTATGCCAGCATTGATTTCTCTGAAAATTTATAAGATTTGTATTACCTGAAAAATTATTTTGCCATAGATTTACAATTTTTTCTGTACTATATCTTCTTACTTAACAGGCCTATAGAAAAGTAGACATTTCAGCTTCAGTAACTACTCTTTTGCTGAAGCTGCCTATCATTAAATAGACTAAAATTCAATTGATTATTTAAAGAATATATGACTTTTAAGTTCAGTTGTTAGTTCCAGCAATTTTTGCTTACTTAAAATAAGCTTCAAAAGACAAATATATTAACCTACTTTAGAGCATTCAGAAATAATCTACAGAATGTATCCTGAAAATGCTAAGTTCTAATTTTATCTCTTAAGACCATACTTGTTCTATAAAATTAGGAATATAATTCCAGCATATTTCTCTGATAAATATTTTTTAAATCCTGAGTAACATTTCAACCATTTAATGCATTACCTAATCTTTTAAGAACTTTAAAGAATTAAAAAATGTGGTTTTTTGGTAAATCTCAGTATCTATATTGTTACTGGTACTATTATACTTGCTATGATGGCAACACAATTTTTTTTAATGTTTTTAGCCATTCAGAAGTAGATGAATAAGGGCATACCTTTGTGATTCCTTTTCTCCTAGAGGTTTTGTTAGTGGTGGTGTTTATGATAAGCATTATTCTTTCATTTTAACATATCTTGGAATGAGAGGAGAATTCAAATAGCATGATCTCTTATATTTAGTTTCTTCAAACCTCTATTTTATTATTTCTTTACACTTTTTAAGCCTTTGTTAATCTTATAATTTCTTTCTCTGGAAAGTGTCTTTAAAATTTATTTATTTTGGTCACTGCAAGCTTGCATGCATTCATATCAACTCGCAGCACAGTTTTTGAAACAGCCCTTGCATCTCTTTCTGATCCAGCAACAGAAGGACTTGGTATCTGATTTCTATCTTCATTATTATTAGCCGGAGTAAATCCAGGTAGGGTACGGTGTGTTCTTATACAAACAGACTCTTCATATTTCCTTTGTGAATAACTCATAGGTTTTCTGACATTCCTGCTTAATCACTTAAAAATTACATTGGCTTAGATTAAGTAGGAAAAAATCACACAGATAATACAGATTAGACATGACATGTATTAAAAGTGCAGTACAAAATTTATTGCTCTGAAAACTGAACAAAAATTTAAGTTCTGGTACACAAAATTTTGTTCATAGATATATGGCAACTGTTTCTGTCACAAAAAGTTTAAAATTTTTACCACCCAAAAAAATATAAACAGATAAATTGATCTCTCAAAAAATATAATCTAAGACTGGAACTTTCCCAACCTAAATCAGTATGAACACTTCTACTAATAGAACTACATTCAAGCCAGTAACAAGAATAGACAACACAAGATAAGAATTTTTTTGAGGTCTTCTAATATTCATCAAAGTGAAAATATTGACATGTTTAAAAAGTCTGTTAAATCTTTTAAACTGCCTACATATTATCATGTCATCTGCCCATTGCAGTCAATATTTGACCACTTATATAAACCAAATGATACCCAAATGAATAAAAACCAAATTTTTTTACAGAATGTCAGAAAGCATAATAAAACTTAATATTGAAGATGCATGAAGAAAAGTGTTGAAGAAGGGCCTATAAAAGATAACATGCTCCATCACTTGCAAAATATTCCTAAGATCACAGATTTTTTTAAAAATTGAATTTTTATTTCTCATTACCCTACTCTGATCTTAATTGGTAATAAATTAAATTTAGGTGAAGCCCTGCCTGTGATGGTATTTGGTGAGGGATCTCACCCTGTCATTATCTCAACCTGTAGCGGTGTGTTTTCTATCCTTTTATTTATTGTTAATATTAATTTGTTCTGTAATGGTTTCTTCCAAGTTCCCCCCTGTATTTCTCCCCATTTGGTTCCCCCCTGTCTTTGTTCTCCACAGCCTGTCACTCTCTGGGAAGCCTCTCCTCTCCTTCCAGAGTGTTCGGAGAGACTCGGTCCCAGATTGGAGCAGGCTGGGGAACCCCCACCCCTCGTTTCCCATTCGCTGTCTGTGTGACATCCATATTTCCCTTATTGGCTTTCCCTCTTGTGTCCACCCCCTTCTCCCAACCCCATATAAGTTGTAACCACGCCCCAGGTGGAGACACTCTCGAGAGAGGCTCAGAGAGAAGCGTGGCTCCCCTGCGAAAGGCAGGTGACAATAAAAACCATCTAGCCACAAAGTAGCCTCCTCGCTTCCTACCTTCGTCAAGCCTCACCGACATCTCTCGTGCAGCTCTGACCCACCGGGGGGGTGGTGGCCGGTCCGCCTGCTGCTACCAAGAGTTTAGAAGTATCCTGAGCCAGGCTAGCTGGGAACAGCTGGAAGCCACTTTCCAGCCGGGCTCGAGGGATATTTTCATCAACCTATGATGCTTTCACTGTATTTTCTCTCACCTTTCCAGTTGAGGAGAAGAAGAGATAGAGTAGCTTTTGTGGGCACCCAGTAATACAGCCAGGGTCAACCCACCACAGTTTTGTAAGACATGTGCTCATCCTGTTAACTCTCTTTTTTCATGTTTGAAAATACATATAAAGACACTAAATAAAGTATATATAAGATTAGAGTAAAAATTGACCATGAAAGTGGTGAAAAGTTGTGGTTGGTGGGAATTTGAGAAAAACTGAAATGTGTTAAAATACACAAGAATCAAAAAAAAATTTGCCGAGTCATACAGAGTGTGAAAAGAGCAGGCACTGATCTAAATGTTCACAAAGAGTGTTCTGGCTGACTTAAATTTTTGCATATCCCTCTTGAAGCATTGTCAAAGGAAACAGCCTTCAGATAGTTTGGCAAATATACCTGAATGTAAGAAGTCTGTTAAGAAATCTCAGAGTGAGCTACCACAGTGGCTATTTATCTCCAAACAGAGGAGACACATTTTGACTCTCTGGGATTGACACACCATGACATGACACATAGTCATGATGTTCCGCATCAGTCATGTGGTTGTCGCAGTGGACACTGCACTCAAAGTGCTTCAGTAAAAACCTCAGATGGCTTCAGGCATCAGCTTCTTGTTATCTGAAAGTCTCTTGTACCTTTTCTCTTTAGCAAGCCCACGGGGCAGCTCCACACAGCTCTGAATCTTTCTCCACAGTCTTCTCCCTTCCTTCTGCTGCTCCAGCTTGCTCCTTTCTGTCCCTATCATGACCACCTAACCCTGTTTGTCCAATGTACAACATTTTATCCTTTCTGTCCTTTGCACAACCTCCTGCCCCTTCTTCCTCATAGCACAGCCAGCCGACTCCAACTAACTCAAAGTGAACTCCTTCCCAGCTAACTCACTCTTTTTCACACCCATAGCTGGGAGGGCAAGGCTGTTCCCACTCTTGGATAATTAACACAGCTGCAATATATCAAGGGTAAGAGTACCTTTAGTACTGTAGTCTCTTTGTCTCCCCACAACCTGTCTCTCCACACAATCAGAATCAAATTATCTTTTCACAGTTAGAGTTGTTGAACTAAAAATACAGTTTTTGTGTTAGCCATAAGTTAAAATTAAAAAGCTTCAAAAAAAGCCAAACCAACCCAGAAACCAAACCCAACATTTGACGTTAGCATATATAGTAAAAAGAGACAAATAACATTATTAAACTATATCTGTATTTCACTAGTTTGCAAAGACTCTGCTTCTGATGTTATTATTCAGGTCTCTAAAATTTTATCATCTAGGAGGTTAGACAGAGAGCAGTGGACATAAGTATATGACTTTCAGGCTTACAAATTTGAAACACAATATATTCAAAGACTCAGTACTGAATAGTCATTATTTTAGACAGCTTTTTATTGTCCAGCTCAGTATATCAGAGTGTGTCTTTGGACTCAGTTGAACCTTGATGTGAGAAGAGTAAAAAAAACCAAAACACCTGATCATTTACAATAATCAAAACATATTTTTTCAAGAATGAAATTATTCAGATTCTGAGAAGAAGATTGCCTGTCAAAAAAAAGGTCTTTGGAAGCCATGAGATACTGTTTAATGGAGCAGTATTTTTCCCACTGACTGCTCATTGCCCCTTGGCAGGGACTAATCAGATGTAGAGACAGGATGCTTGAATTTTAACATGATTCTGAGCCTTTTAAATTCTCAATTAGTCATTGAACTGACACCAAGTATATCAATGCAGACAATTTATTTTGATATAAAACTGTCTGGAGACTTTCTTTCTAAAAGAACTATGACTTGTAGCAGAGTTAAATGTTCAAGTGGAAAGTGCATATATCTAAGAAAAGGAAGGTTATGGTATTTACTTTCAGTTATCTTTAAAGAATATGTTACAGTTTTTTATGCTCTGTGTATGTGCACACTGAACTAACATCAACATAAAATTCCAAGGAAAGACACTTTGGAACATTTCCCTTTTTTGTTTGGGCTTTGAGTTTTGGGTTTCTTGTTTGTTTCTTTGTTTGTCATGGTTTTTGATTTTGTTTGCATATAAAAGAAAGGCCAGAAAATATGACCTGACAGAAAATGTGAAGTAGGAGAAAAAAATTCTATTATTAGTTAGGCCAATCGTAAGGGTTTCAGGAGTCTCTTCTGTTCTTGGCTTTATCGCATTTTTTTGTTGGGGCCTTAGATTTGAAATGACTTGTTTCCACTTAGCCTACTCTTATGCCTACATCTGTGAATTCCAGAGTAAGTAGAGAAGATTGTATAAGGTTAGGAAACCTGGACAAAATATTAATGGAGTCTTTCTGGTTTTAAATAAAATAGGTCCAGGAGACATAATGAACCTTAATTCTGCTGTACTAGTCCTGTATTTTGACAATGAAGTAGTACGAAGTGGAAGATTGAGTTCTATAAATATTCTAAAAAATTTAGTTTTATTTGGTTTTCCTGCTGTTGGTTTTTTACATTTTTTTTTCAATTCTTTTTCTCCACTATTATATGTGAAAGGAGTCTCTACAATTTTCAAGTACAAAACTTTGTACAAATTCTCATAGATTTTAAAACATTTGCCTCATGCTTTGCAGAAAATGTATTTAATATATATAAAAAAAAAAGTTGCCTTCCCCAGGAAATTTACATTTGTTAGGATAAAAATTGTGCTGTGTTAAATAAGAATTACACCTGCTTTTGTATTTTGATTATATAAATAGCATAGCTTTTGTTTAAATCCATATGATTTACATTTTAATCAATTTATGTACTACTTCTTTAATTAAAGATTTTTCCCCTATATTTATTACTTAGAGTATAATATCTATACAGTAGCTTATAAATATTTGCTACTGATGTGATTTTATTATTTGGGAAACCTAAAATTACCATCACTTCAATCTGTTAAGGCCAAATAAATAAAATAAATAAGGTCATTGGTGTCTGTTTTACTTGAAAAAACAAATTCATTCAAAATTAACCCATGACTGTCTATAAGTCCACACACAACACTGTAAATTCCAAATTGCAGATTGCTTATCCACAGACTTAGTCTTGTCTTTATACTAATTCATTTTCAAAGATACATTTATTTGTTCCAATTTGAAGCACATTCAGTACAAGACAACAATACTGGCTGAAATATAAGTTCTCATTTTCTCAGTTCTATGGAATAAGGTGGAACATTCATGTTTGCAACTTCATTTCCTTTTCCATAAATGACCCCAACTGGCCCAACATTATGTACAGCACGTATTTGCATTTAAGTAAATCCATGTGTTAAAAAGAGCATCACCAAAGAATCCCATGTATACAGCTTCACTCTTGCTTAAAATAGCAGATGAAATTATGTTTTCCTGCCTGTGTTTGTGCAACACTACACTTATCATTAAGTTCTAGCCACTTAAATGGTTAAGAAAATATTCTTCAGTGATTTTTTTGTACACTCCTACAATTTTCAAAGGTACTGTTTCTTAGCTTGCCTCAGAATCTCAAGTGTTTTTCTACCTTTCTATAGAGAAGTGGCATCTACTAAGCCTTTTCTTCCAGATCTTGATTCTTTTCTATGATTATCCAGTCATTCTCAGTGATCATCCCAACAAGTGTGAGCACCTGAATCTTGATCATAAAATCATGAAAACAAATTCTAGAAAATCAAGTCTTAGTAAAAACCCACAGTTATTTATTTGAAACAAAGAGAAACAAGAAAAGTTCCTTTCTAATTTAGTATCAGCAGATGTATATTTCTGTCTTATGAAATTGACTCATTTTTCACATGAAAAGTTTTCTAAAAAAGTTATCAAATTTTATGTTTTAAAGTTGATAATTTGTTCAAAAGTATCAGTTTTCAGATGACACTTCACTCTGTAAGACAAGAAGGATCGTTCTATAAGCCTGAAATATTTTTTTTATACAATTACTAACTACCATGTTAGGTAGAATTGCTGTACTTTTCTTGATACTGTAATCCCATTAAAGATGGAAATGTCTTATCTATGTTTTTCTTTTTAGTTGTTCCCATTGTTGTTTTTGCCATAAAAACAATCTGATATCACTGTATTAAACACCAGCTTCAGTTCCTGTAGGAGGCAATCTTTATCTTTCCATTTAACTGAGAATGCAATCTTTGGCAAGGCCATAAGGCTGCAAAAACATTTATTAAATTAATACATTGGTCTCTGAATACTGCATGATGCTGCAGCATCTGTCACAGATTCCTTTATGCACCAATAGGTGAAGAATGGAGGGAGTTTTGGCTGCAGTCTCTAATATGACATCCACCAGAGAGCAGATATAATAGGGGAAGAAGAAAGCTGGCAAAGGGCTTGTGGTGATAACTTTCACACAGAGGAAATGCAGCTGCACTTGCTGACTCTGTTATACAGTTCTGCACTATTCCCTGACCCATTTGGGGCTGTTTCTTGATGGGAAATGCTATATTAATTATTGATACTGTAATTCAGAATAACAATGGCTTGTTTTTAACTAGCAATAAATTCAAAGCAGATGTGAAATTATTTCTGTTTATGGACTGAAGAAGACTGGTAATCTGTAATTGACTAGCAACTCAGATAACATTTCACTTTCCTATTCCTGCATTACTATTCTGCAAAATAGTCTCAATCCTATCTGATTAATAAGAAAAAAAGACAAGCGTAAAGTGTTGTTTTACTAAAATATAATAAAACACCTCCATTAAGTTTTATTTGAAACACAGAAAAATTACTAAAACTTATTCAAAGGGTTCTTTATATTCCTCAGCTGTTGAACTGTTAAGCATCTAAAAGAAAAAAAAAAGATTTACTTTATGCTGTTGGATGATTATGCTAACAGAAAAAAAATTCTTTTTATACTAATTTTGTTAAAGAATGTTCTATATTTGGAGGTGTTTGAACTGGTAGCAAATCTGGGAAGCAAGTATCCTTTCCTAGTGTTCTAAAGAAATTATTATTAAGCCAATATTGCAAAACAAGATGCAATCTATGTTCCTTCTTCATACTAATACTCTAGAATTCCTCTGCAGTCACAAAGATCAATAGAATCCTATAAAATTGATCATCTGACTTGTTTTAGATGTCAGTTGCAGAGTTAAATAAAACCTGATACATATTTATTTATCAGCAGTAACTAAAAAGGAAGCCTAAAACACTTGTTCAGTTTTTTACTTCTAAATTTTAGCTCTAATAAAGCTAAAAAGGATGAATCTCACTATATTTAAAGCATCTTCAATCTTTTTAAGGAAAAAGAAAAAAAATAGGTTATAAGAGCTACAAGGTGAACATTGAATTAGAATTGTTTTTATTAGAATGTAAAAAAACATTTTAATATACAAATATTAAAAATTATATCAGGTGTGATATTAATAGAAATTATGCAATTTCATTGTTCTCAAGCACAGTTCTCATCTTCAAAAACTGTATTTGTATACAAACAAACCCAATAGTTCATGTGAGACTTTGATTTCAACTTCCACCTCACTTACTTTGATTAGCTAATCACACTCTGGAATGAACATTCCTTGCACGCAATAAAAACAATTCCAAGTATCAAAATACAACTCCTATATTTAGCATGCAGTCAACACTTAATCAAAAAACAATAAATATCATCGTGACAATATAATAATGTTTTAGAATTACATGCATAAGCAGAGGAGACAGTAAGTCCTACGAGTAGGATAATTATTTTACCTTTCCTTTCTCATACAACTGGAATGAGATGACATGATATATAGTAAAATCTTCTGCCCTTCAGATTTTTTTCTTCCTGGTATTCTTTCAGATACTCTGAAGTCTGCAAAATTTCAATCTTTTGGGGTCATATTTCTATTTAATTTCAATGACAAAGTGTTATGAGTTTATTAAAAAAAAAAAAAAAAAAAAAAAAAAAAAAAAGAATATCTATGGTATCCAGCCAGAAAAAGCTTACATGTGAACTTTTAAATGTCAAGGGACTGAGCATTCTTTCTGCTCATCAGGAAAGATCTGCAAGAGAAGGATTATGAGACCTGATAGAAGAAGAAAATACTAAGTGTGCTGGTTATGCTAGGATAACTTCCTTCACATAGCTGGTATGGGGATGAGCTTTGGATTTGTGCTGAAAACAGTGCTGATAATGCAGGGATGTTTGAAGTGTTGCTGAGCAGCTCTGACACAGAGGCAAGTCCTTTGCTTCTCACCCCACCAGCAGGCAGGCTTGGAGTACACAAGAAGTTTGTTGGGACACAGCCAGGACACCTGATTCCCATTGACCTAAGGGATATTCCATACCATATGACCTCGTGTTCAGCATATAAATCTGGGGGTAGATGGAAAGAGACATTCAGAGTTCCAAGTCAACATTTTGTGTGATGGACTCCTGCTTTCCTGGGCATGGCTGAATACTTGTCTGCCCATAAGAATTCATGAATTAATTTCTTGTTTTGCTATGCCTGCATGTGGCTTTTGCTTTACCTTTTAAACTCTTTCTATCTCAATCTATGTGTTTTCTGACTTTTCTGCTTCTCTCTCCACTCCCACTGTGGGGGCAGTGAGCAAGTGGCTGTGTGGGGCTCAGTTGCTGGCTGGGGTTGAATCACAGCAGTAACTGATACACATTAATGGGAAAGACATGATAGTTATGTTATGTGTACATTAATTGTTAAGTGTGCATTAGTTTATTTGTATATTAGGTACACTGAAAATGAAAATTTACACATATGAACTTTTCACGAGCAAAACAGCCTTGACTTGAAGAATTTCACCCAGTTTAATTCACTGTGAATTAACATGTAATTTTAATTACTGATTCAGGTATTAACAGGGGAAATTAATTAAACCAACACCTAGAAAAACTGCTTTTCTACTTGTTCTCCTGACTCTGCTTCAGTTCAGCACTTCTCTCCCACTTGCTCAATTTAAGACCCTTTCTTTTCATCAAACAAAACACCCAGTCCCTTCCAGGCTGTTTGGTGATGCAGTGATCAATGTACAGTAGTTTATTTCTGTTCCTTGGTTCTTACTGTTCTCCTGCCTCAGCATGTGTCCTTCACAGTTCTTTTTTGTGGTGTCTTTGATCTCACATGGGTCCTCCATGTGCTGCAGTTTCTCAGAGCATCACTCTTTTATTCAAGAGCTCTTCCTTCAGGCCATTTTCAACTCTGTCCCCAACAATACCCCCTTGCACATTCTTCCAAACCTGTCTCTTTACTTACCTCCTCACTAGTCCTTTTTTGAGATTCCTTCCCAGCCTCCTCTCAACTTTCTTCTTTTCTCCTACTGCTAGCAGGCTGCCACCCTTCCTCAAGCACATCTGATCCAGAGGTACAGTGTGCTCCTCTGGCTGATTGAACGATTGAAGCATGCTGAGCTGTCTCTATCCTTTTTAGAGTCATCTAGCCTCTCAGAGAGGCTCATGGGCTTCTTCCACAGGCACCCTCAGCCCCTTTTACTAAGCCTTGCCTTTTATAGCTGATACAGAGCCACGTTTCTTTCACGTAGCACTTGCTCTGTTTCCACAACCCCATGGAGACATGCATGAATGTACAATTTGTCTACAGTTTATTCAGTAACTGAGCACAAATCCATTTCATCATTTCATTACTGTTATTCATATCTTACCTACATTATTATGCAGCTATAACTCTTTAACAACTTCTCTTACATTCATTGTCATATTATAGGCCTATGTAGAGATCATCAAATCAGCATTTGAGCATCTTTAAAAATGTGAAATGGAAGCAAGATTCAAACTTATGAGTCACTCCAAAGCGTGAATCAAATATTCCTCTTTTGAAAGAAATTAGTGAGAATTGAGGAAAAAGAACAAGGCTTCCAGCCATCTGAAGCCTTGTTCTGAGCCATCGCTATTACTGCCTGGTAAATGGTAAATTTAGATCTTCTTGATCTATAAATTGCTTTCAGGCTTTGATATTTCTGTCAGGGATTTATCTATTCTCCCTGATTTTCTTGAAAATTTTTGAAACACTTTTATGCTTAGGTTTTCCACAGTTTATTCAATATTTTGGGAAAAAAATCCACATCAATAGCCAAAAAAAAAACCCCATCCTCCTTATTTTTACGTTTAGTGTATTATATGGGATTTTATACAGGAACATACTTGTCCTCATAAGAGAAAAGAGTTAATTAGACAAACATGAAGAAGAGACAGTTCATTTCATTGAAGAGTTCCTAGTTTCTTGAAACACTCTTTGTTCTCTTGCAGGAATATAGATGTTAGTAATAATTTCTACTGAAAACAATGCCTGATACCAGTGAAGAACTAATAGGAGGTGGAAAAAAAAGATTCTCCCTGCTAAAGCTAGAGTAGATTTAAAAGAATCTTCACAAATGAGCCTAAAACCTGATTATCTACAGTCCTGGTGGGCAAGCAATAGTAGCAGGCTTGACTTGATAAAAGAGAGAGTTAGGTAAAAATATAGCTTTTGGTAAGCAGCTGAAAGTATTTTTCAGCTGAAAGTATCATGAGATAATAAAAATGTTGGCATTTTATGATGCTCTCAGTTTTTTTGGTTTTTTCAATGATAGAGGGCCAGAAGATTTTTTTTTTCAATTTACTGCAAGAAAATGGAGAATAACCTTCACAAGGATTATCACCACCTAGTAGGGTTGAATCTGGTGAAAAACTTTCATGTTACACTTGCAGTATGTTCCCAGAACATTGACTGCACAGGTCATTATTTAGCTGATTAAAAAATCATGATAGAAGATCAGAAATAAGCAAGTAAATTAATGTACTGTTTTCTGCCTGGTATTGTCTAAAGGACAACTGGAAAAAAACCCAGCAAAAACCATTACAGAAATGCAGACATTTTAAGATAAACCCAATGCAGTGGTTCACATGCATATCCCATTGACTGTTAGGGCTGGTTTAAGTACACATCTGTGTGGCCAAGAAAGAGAAAACTGGAAGTGTCTTACTCTAGATTTTCAAACAGCCCACTCAAGTTCTGAAGTGCTGTCAGATGCAACTGAAGTTCCTCACTTCAGTGAGATTTTCTTAAACCCACAGAACTGACGAAATGTATTTTGTTATTTTTCTTTAACTTTTATGGCTTTAAAAGAATTCATATCCTATCTGATCTGGTTATATAGATATGCTTTCAGTAGGACATTTTGCATCAGTCTCCACACCAATTTAGCTTTACAAATTCATTTAGTATCAATCTCATTCAGGCTTATATAGTTTTAGAAGTATTATGTATCAATGTCACAACATATCCTAGAAAAAATAATTGTAGCAAAGAAGCCTGAAGGAGAACAGCAGACTTCTCTGTATATAGTCAGGGTCATGAAAATAGCTGACCTGAAACTGTATCTGTTGTGTCAATCTGTTTCCCATCTGCATAATTTTTTTTCATGGTGGAAAAAATTTATTTATTATTGAAATTCACCTGTGTCATAAGTATAGAGAAGAGAGGATTAAATTTAATAGAAAAAAAAGATGATAGGATTCTGGGAAATGCAGTAGAAATAGTCTTCACCACAGTCTTGAAACCAAGTTGTTTTGCCATAGAGAGCTGTTTGGAATTCAAAAGCATAAAGCTCAGCAGTTACATGGTTTTAGTTGCTGGTTTGCTGCAAAATTCCTCTATGATGTCAGCTACATCACCTGTCATCTGGTGACACAGGGCTTGCCATCTATCCCTTTCTTTATTTGTCATGTGTTGATAACAATGCTGATTTATTTAACAGGAATACAGTGATGATTAATTAGATACCTCAGAAAGCAAGTACTTATGAAATATGAAATATCATCTGCATACAATACAGAATTTTATTTTCCTTAACACAGACTGTTAATTATCCACAAAACTGCTTGGCAAACATTTGACCTGAAATTTTGTAGAAAAGCTTATGTAAGTTTTTTTACAATTTTTTTTTTTATTTTCTCTTCCCCCACTTTACAGAAATTCTTTAAAGCAAGACAATTTGTAATGCTAACCTTGCATTTTTACATAACTTAAGATTAACTTTTAATTAGATTAGATATTGACCTGGCGGCTATGTTGTACGTTAATAATTTTTACATATAATCCGTTAAACATTTATAAATTCCATGTAGATGATTCAACAGAGATTGATCCACAGAATTCTGAGTGTGGTAATAAAAGTTCAAATGTTTATAGTATGGTTAATTATGAAATTATGTTGGGTGTTTGGAAAACATATTGCTGTATGTAAAGGAAAATTGGCATACTGTGAAGTGTTGTTAAGTGTCTGAATATTTTCCTATCAGGCTGGTTTAGTATCTGGAATACTTTAGATACATCCTAATTTTTATTTTCTTTTTATTTTTTTAATTTTTTTTTTTTTATACTAGAACTGCACCTAGCAAAGATAATTGAAGCAGGAGACAGCTTCTCAACAGCACAGCTAAAAGCATATAATTAAACTGGAGTACATCTGGTGCCCTGTGCACATAGAGAGTTATCAAGTTCCCCAGCTTTAGTAATAGGATGGCTAGATGAAGCAACCGAATTTTTAATAAGTGATTATTCATTTGTTGAATATGTCTAATAAGGTTAGGACCTGGGGTTTTTTTCAGAAGTTAGAACAGTCAGCCTTTGGCAGTAATATACTTGTTATTTAATTAAAGTATTTAGTAATTTCTTCATATTTTCATTTGTGAGTTACCCAAATATTACTTAGTCATATCTCATGTCTCACTAAATACCAAGTGATTCTAAATGTTCCAAAACTTTCTGCAAATTAAGGTCCAAGGGGTTCCATTAATAAGAAATTTTATGGAAAAAAACCTCTTTCTTGCATAGCACCAAGTTTAGACACGCCTAATCTATTTTTAATAAGTCTATAACTTTGATAAAACTTGTATTATACATCAGAAGAAAGTTTCTCTAGGTGACCTTTGAGACTTCTAGGTTGAATACAGGAAATAAACCAGTATATAATTTTAAATAAATTTCATCTATTATTACATATCTAACAGTTTTCTATCTTTTCTATGATATTTTTTTCCTATCTATTACCTTTGGCATTCCCATCCTAAATGGCTTGATTATATTAATTAGCTACTACCTGAAAAGAAAGACACAGAAAATTCTGTAACATTTCATTTTTCATCATTCTTCAGTAAAATGAAAAGTATAACCTCTTGTTTAATTATGAATGGAGATAAATTTAGACAACTTCAGACTGACCAAGACGACATTTTCAGACAGTTATGAGTGACTGAAGAATTAGTCTTTGTTGGCTCCAGTTTCTTAAGGTCAGCAATTAATAAGCAGTGTTTATATAGTATGCATCCAGTTAAAGTTTCCTCATTGTGCTCTGACCTGACTCTGGCATAAGACATATTGACAAAACTGGTGCACTTCAGAATAAATGCAGATTTATTCACTTTGCATTTGGACAATGCCATGTTCACCTGCTTCCTATATACACCAAACAACAGTTTACTCATTCTTCAATTTCCTAAGTCATTGGCTACTCCTAATTATGTCAGTGGCTAGTAGGTATTCAACAAACTGTACCAGAGACACCATCCAGAGTTACCCCTTATTTCTATCACACCTTACTGTAAAAATGGAAGAATCTGGTTCTCTTGAACAAGATCTTGGAATACACCCCTAGAAGTGTTATTCTTCATTCTTAGTCAAATCAGACTCAACTCCTTATCTACACTGACAAGAGAGAAAGAAGAATTATTATGATTATATAATAATTAAATTATAATGATGGAAGATGTAACCAATAGCTCAAACCCTAGCATAGTACTGTGTTTAGACATACAGATAAACAATCCACATCAGGTTTTAAATGCCATCATGACTCTAAACACTTCTTTGCACATCCCAAGATAGAAAAAGAAAAAACATTAATCTTTTAGAAAACTAATTTAAATATGTAATTAGTAATAATATCTCTAATAATATTATAATTTTTTATTTCTTGAGAGCTTTTTGTATAGGTCAAAGGAGGTGTTTCTGCCCCTCTGCTCCACTCTTGTGAGACCTTACATGGAGTATTGTGTTGAGCTCAGGACACGAAGGATGTGGACATGATGGAGTGACTCTAGAGGAGGGCCACAAAAATGATAAGAAGAATGGAACACCCCTCCTGTGAGGAAAGGCTGAGATAAGTCAGAGGTTGATCAGTCTGGATAAAAGAAGGCTCTGGGAAGGTATTATTGCAGCCTTTCAGTACTTAAAGGGGCCCATAGAAGAGATGGGGACAGATTTTCTAGCAGTATCTGTTGTGACAAGATAAAAGGTAATGATTTTAAACTGTAGGTTTGATTAGGTTTGATTAAGATTATGCATAAGGAAGAAGTTTTTCATAATGAGAGAGATTAAACACTAGAATAATTTGCCCAGAGAGGTGGTAGATTCTTCATTCCTGCAAATGTTCAAGGTCAGACTGGATGGGCATCTAAGCAACCAGATCCATTTGAAGATGCCCCTGCCCATAGTGGAGAGTTGGACTACATGACCTTTCAAGGCCCCTTCTAACCCAAACTATTCTATTGATTCTTCAATTCAACAGGTTTTCAGTAGACTTAAGTTATAGAGGTCTCTAATAGCACATTAAAATTCTCCTCAGTTTATCATCACTTGGAATGAACCTAAGAATACTATTCTTATATTTCTTTATATTCCATTCTGAATCAAAGTGTACAAAGATGTTCTACTGCTTAGCTGCACTAGTATTCCCAAAATATGTGGTTGCAGCTACACGCAAGGACATAAAGGTACTTATAGAAGCAAGTATTGAAAACATTGTCCCTCTGTGATGAATGTACTCAAGTAGTGGTAATTCTGTACCATCTCCAAAAGAGATAGAGGCCTAAGCCAGTATTGGGTGAAACATATCTAGTTCCAATCTTTTCTCTGAAAACCCATGAAGAAACAGTCACACTGAGTTTGGAGCACCAGCCACAAGGCTGACATATGAATGGTTTTCCAAGGCTCATTTATCAAAGAACAAAATTAAGGAGTCTCATGCATACTTTTCTCATTGCATGTAATTTAACTATAAACTAACCACTTTATTCTATAAATATGACAGCCTAAACAAGCTTTCTTTTGACTCTTCCTGCTCAGGAGCTGGCTGCATCTAAGCTGGGAGATGTCTCTGAACTGGGACACCTTTCAAGGTTGCTCATTGTTGGAAACACTTTATATAAACTGTGGATCGTTGGTCAGTGACTGACATCACCTAGACTCATATTTATATAGTGTGCTAAGATTCTGTATCGATAACTTTGATTTTTTCCTGATGACTTTGATTTTTACTTGGTAGTTCTGAATCATTTTTACATTATCTTCATTACATGAAGTAAGTAATACAGTGAACATTATAATCAAACTCTGTTAAGTCACACATTTATAATATCATATTTCAATATAAGTAGTTTTGCTGATACTTTCGTTGAAACTTTGAGTCATCTAAATCACTCATTTGTGGAAACCCTCTACATCGCTGTAGAGTTTTTTGTCTTTTAGCCTTTCTAATGAAGCATACTCTCTTTCACCATTAAAAGGTACAATGTTAGATGTTGATTGTTTAACACCTTGCTATCACAAATTAAATTCAACAGTAGGAAAACAGACAACTATTTGGATCTGTTTGTTTTGATTTGATTTAGTTGTTCTCCCAATTTACAATTTTTTAAAATTTTGGAGGTGGGTAACAAATGTATAAACACTTCTGGCATCTATTCTCAACATATGAGCTGAGGCAGTGGTCAGTGGAGAGATCATAGGCAATTCCATTCTTTGATAGAAAATCTGGCAAAACCCAATCTTCCCCTTCAAGCTTGATGCAAATGCTGTATTTCTCTCTTACATTTAACTCTGCCAAAACCCAGCATCTGCTCCCATATAGGGTGTTGACAGTTGAAGCATTTTTCCATTGTGTTGTAACTCTGCCGAGACCTGGCATCTGCTCACAAATAGAGGTGTTGACAGTTGGAGTTCTAGCACTTTCCCTTTGTGCATCAACTCTGTGGAAATCTGGCATCTGCTCGCACACACAAGTTTTGACAGTACAAACTACAGTCTAACACTAAGTTACTCCAATGTAGGGGAACATGTGTAGTCATAATTTCGGAGGGAGACTATTTTCACATGACATCAAATCCAAGAGATCAGAAGATAAAGTAAGTATAGGAGCATCTTTTAGCAAGAAGTCTTCACAGGATCAATATACTATGATCTATATGGAGAACTTTTCCTTCATAACAGGTACCAGAAGAAGGTGAACCAGCACTCCAAAGACTCAGCTTTACACCTTTTCTCCATGACTTAGGTGGTCCCTCTGCGAGTCCTTAATACTTTAGTAAGATTATTTCTGTTTCTTGCTATGCTGAACAGCAGAACTACTGTGATATTGTTACTTTCTTTTGGATCTTGCCTTGAATCCTCAGCCATTTTTAAGGTTTTAGTAACTCTCCTGTGTATTTTAATGGCATCTACATGAGAAACAGACTGAATAGTAGTTCAGTAACTTCAACATATATTTTTTCTGAACTATGATGTGAAAGCAGAGTCTTTATATTGTATTTTAGGAAAAAAAACCAGGTGACTAAGTAAGTCAATTCTCTCAGATGTGTTTTGCTCAATGTTTTTTTTATTTTTATTGTTTTTACAACTAAATCTGCAGAGATTTATTACTATAATAAAGTTTATCATTTATTATAGAAAACAGTCCAAAAGGATTCTTAGATGTCTTAGTCTTAAGGTACTAAATATAAACCAAAAATCTACATTTTTTTCTTTAGATTACTTCTTTTGAAACAAATTGGCAAAGTGAATGAGAAAATCAAACATTTCTTAAGAAAGCAAACACAGTTTTTTTGTGCGACATCATTATTTCAACAGTACATAAGTACCATCTTGGGAATATGATGCTTTTTAACTATTCTTGTCCTAATTTCAGATTTAAAAAAGGCTTCAATTATATTGTGGACACAAAAATAAAATTAATGGAAGTAAACACATAAAACCAGAAAAATGTAGCAAGCAGACTCTCTCTGAAAAATAAAGCTTTGACATATATAAAATTAAACTTAGATATGTTTGTATATAACAGATTTTGTCTTGAACCTAGGACTACTGCATTAGTATTTCTTTGCTTGAGATTCAGTATTAATTTGTACATGAAAACAGAAAACCCAAGACGAATAAGTAGGGATTAGGAGTATTAAATATGTCATGCTTTGAAACGTTTATAATAGGTAGTTTTTAAAAGGTATTACAAATTGATTATCTGCTGGACTAGTTTCGCAGTCTTTATGATGTAGCATGTGAAAAATAAATGCCAGAGTTATACATTGGACGTAAGTTATATTCTACTATTTTGATATATTTACACAGAGAACTATATCTCTAGCTATGCATAACTATATACACATACATGTTTGTTTATGCTCTATGTAGATGATATACATACACATGTGCATGTACAATTCTAAACAGTTTCCATTTTTAGAATTGAATAAGTTTTGCATATGAATTTGTAAACACAATATCACGTAACACTCCATCCACCATGTTTTTTTCATCAGCACATGTTGTTCTGGATAATGTTAACACAGGTCAAGATGGAACCATGCAATTTCAACTAGAAAATCTATGTCTCTTTCATTGCTGTAATTTCAATCTATGACTTACACCAGACAGTTGTTTGTTAACTGCTACACACAGAGAGATGATTCAAGTGGTATCTAGCCAGCCACCCAAGAGCTGTATGGTTGCATGGAGACTAAATTTCAGTGTCCAGAATCTGCCTCTTTTAACAGGAAAGAACAAAAAGTGCAGCTCACTCTAAAGAAGATACTAAGCAACCATACAGACACTTGTCGGTTTTAAGTGTTATTTTTAAGGTATGCAGCATCCTGAAGTTACAGACAAGCATAAAATAGAAGTAAGAGTTTGTGCATGTTCACCATACCTCTCACCTTGCTAATAAGTTAAGAGATTCAGAGCTCAAATGAGACATTTTCATGGTTGAGCCATATCTTGCCTTTATCTCCAGCATCTCCAGCTTTCCACTGACCATAAATCTCTGACCCAACTTCTTATTGCATGTCACAGGATCATAGGATAATTCAGGTTGGGAGAAACCTGAGGAGTCTGTGTATTACAATTTTCTGCCCTAAGTAATGGTAGGTAGTTTTGTTCCTATCCATCACATCACATCACAGAGGCATTCACCATTGTTACATGGCTGAATATTTATTTCAAACCAAAAATCAAAATAAAAACTGAGTTTATAAAACTTAGCAAATGCAGTTTCTAAGGATGCCATACTGATGAACAGCATAACACCACTGAAGATATGTTTTCTGCAGACGTTCTCTGAAACTACAGACAAACCACAAACGAGGCTTTCCAAACTTCTTCACTGAATAAAGTGCCCAATTTCTATGATTTAAGTCTAGCCAAATGTCCTTTTATAACAAAATAAATTTTGATTATTTATGCAAATAGAACAAGTATTTTGAAAATGTACTAACTTAATGGTTAAATAAAATTAGCCCCAGATCAACCCCCAAAATTTTCAGTGTTGAATCATAGAGTATTTTAGGAAGATTAGAGAAAAAAACCAGCATGTTCCTAATCTGAGCATTTCTCTATACTCATATTCCATTAATTCTGCTTTTTTTAAGGCTTTCATTTTGGTTTGTCTGTGTATTGAGAGGAATTTGCTGTCTGTTTTCGACAAGGATTCTTTTCAGGTATTTCAACACAGCTACTTTTGGTTTTCTGTATGAAAGGAAAATGTTATTGGTCATCTTTTTTAATATCAATGAAAATACTTTTCTCAAAGCAGCTATGACTAAGTGTTCCTTGCTTGCCACTTTGAAGCAAGCTGGTCTTACGGAATACCCAGCTGCAATCACTTAAGGCCCCCAAACTGGCTGTCTCTATTTGCACAGAAGTTCCTCCTTAGAATACAAGTGACTGAAACATACCTGACACTTCTGTAGAGATGTCAAGCTGGGTGACAGTGTCACCTTGGTTGGCCTGAATCAGATTCCTGGAGTCCCTCTGCAGGGACACTACAAAAAGTGAAGAAAACCATTATTCTCCTGGTTAGAGATATTTGAGATTCTAGTTAAAGCTGAGAAACTTTGCATTGTTCCCAGAAAATAGGAGACCTTGTCACAAAGCATTTAAAAACCAGTCTGCATCATTAGTTATAATCAAAAAGCACAGTTTGTCTTGTTAAAGATGCAATATTTTAACAGAAGACAGATGCTAGAACTCACATGACTACTTGGTCCATGTCACATTTTTTAGATTCATTAATATCCTTCTTCTAAATGTCCTGTCTACTGACATTCTCCTTGCTGATTTAAGGGAATCATTGCAGTAGTAGAAAATCATGTTTCCCTATACATTGTTCTAAGAGATACAGAGGAGGTAGACATTAGAATAGAAAACAAAATTCAAGAGACTAGCGGTACAAAACAATTTAACATGAAAATCATGTAAAAATTATTAATTATAATCTTATAGACTTCAATTTTTAGAAGTTTCATTCATACTTTTTGTACTTTTGTGGCTGCTATATAGACTGCTAAATATGATCTTTGCCATTACTGAAAAAACCTGTAGGCTTCTTATTTAATTTGTCACATTTTAAGGACTTTTGTGGAACCTTGGCATGATTTTTTTTTTTAATGTGTTTTTAACAACTGGCTAGTGGTCAAGTTACTATTAACTGATCCAACTGACTAGGTGAAGCTCTGTGAGTAGATTACATGCTGAAGACCTGACAAACCTAGGTAATAATTTTGAAACAAACAGCAGCCCTTTATACCAGGTGAAGTTGGGAAAAGCCAACATACAACTTTCAAATTTCAGATGGGAATCCGTAAGAAGGAAGTAAACTGTGATGAAGAAACATAAAACTAAAAAGATCCCAAGGCTCAGGAGGAAAGAGACAATATTAAGAGCTTTAAAATCCGTCTTTGCATAGAATATGCTATACAGTTGAGTAGCTAGACTTCCCACCATTTCCCCCCTTCAAAGAAAACTAATGCTGCTGACCACAGGAGTCTGGACAATGAAAATATGAGGCTAAAGCCAAAGAAGAAGGGCAGAAAAACTGAAATTATTTGTATAATAACATTTTAAGCATATTACTGACAAAATTTATGTATTGATCTGGGCCATGAGAATTGTCGTAGCTATACTAATTGATGCATTTTGATGTGACTGCTAAGTTTTTACTAGACAAATAGCAAATTCTTGCCTGTGTATATATATGCAAATATGTAATTTTCTTGTCTAAGGGATGCAAGATATTTTATTTCTTTGTAAAAGCTACCAGATATTTAAAAAGTCAGGCCTACATGTTTTTTAAAACTATCTCAGCATAAAATGCCTTGGCATTTTCACATAAATATATTTTACCAACAAAATTAGGTCACTTTATATATATATATATTTATATATATATACACACAGGTTTATTAAACATGTTTCCTTTGACTTCCTTTTTTCAGGAAGACACACAGGCATCTCTTTGATATAGGAATTAGCTGTGTGAAAATTTATAAATTACAGAAATATAAGACATTATTGTCTATGGATGGATAGTGTACTTCGGAAGAGTATCTCATTTTTTGGATATGTGCCAAGTCATATGTGAAATAAGACTGCCAAATACATAGAGAAAAGACTGAGTTGTAGTTAAAGCAGCTGAGATCTGTCTGAGGACTTGGATTTGATCTGCTGCTTTCTTATGATTTCTTACATTCAGTTTTTTTCTTTACTAAGTTTTATCACACAATAATGGTAAAATTTTTAACTATTGAATTTGAGATACCAAGACATAACAATCAAAACTTCCTAGTTTTCTGGGCTCTAATTGGAATCAATATGAGATTTAAAATGTGTAGTTAGTGGTATTAGACTAGGAAAGGGACACACAGACACAAAAAAATGAGTGTGCTTTTCATTCTAATAGTGTACTACTATTAACTTTACTGCAGGCCATATCTAAGCTGTGAAATGGGAATAATTACATTATCTTATTTTGAGAAAATTTAGTAAAAATTAAGTCATTGTTCGAGTGATAGATTTGCAGGAAAAGAAAATTTGTATTCGCAGCAGAGTAGAAGAGTTTATGTACACATGCACCACCATGAGCAGAAAACAGTGTCTTTTTAAGCCGACATTGTCAGCTTTGTTGTCTCAGTGATTCAGGTGTAGGGTCATAGCACAAGAAAACTTGACAAAGACTTATGTAATGAGAAACTGTACCAGACTAAATTTGTATTGGACGACTGACTGTCCTGGCCATGGCAGCTGGCGGCTCCCAGGGGCCAGGAAACAGAATGTTTGGGATTAGGCTTGTTTCTTGTTTTTGTGGGTTTTTTTTTTTTTTTTACCTATAGAATTTTTTCCCAAGGGTTGCTGAGGCAGCTAATCACTAGATACTTATCGATGGAGCCTGGCACTTAGGACACTCTTTGTCTCTGGGAGTTTCTCGCGGGGGGGGGGGGGGGGGGCGGGGCACGGAAAAAGACGGGGCTGGGAGGGCAGCTTCACTTTTTGGTGTGCCCTGCATCGGGAGAGGACAGGGCTGCTGTTGCTGCGTGGGTTTTTCACTAGCACCACCCAGATCTGATCCTGAAGAGAGCTACCATCATCTGCTCGTGTGCCCAGGAAATCCTGATTTCTCCTTTTGCTGCCCTGCTGGAGCTGTCTCAGCCTGTCCCACTGCCTCAGCGCTGCTTTGAGGCCGCTCTGCACCGCGGCCCCGCGCTGCCCTCCCTGCCAAACACCCCTGCCCTCCAGTGACCACCGTGGAGCTCCAGATTTTATCCGATCCACCAGCCCGGGATCCCTCAGTTAGTACTTTTCCAGCTTAGTACTTTTTTTCAGAGTCCCAAGAGACCAGACTGCCCTGGGTTTTGTGAAACCAAGCCCCGTCAAGGTCCCTGGTTCTGTTTTCGCTATTAATTGCTGTAGTCTTTGTTGTTTGTTTGCCTTGTTATACCTATTAGTAAAGAACTGTTATTCCTATCCCCATATCTCTGCCTGAAAGCCGTTTTAATTTTTTCTAAATTATAATAATTTGAGAGGAAGGGATTTGAATTATCCATTCCAAGAGAGGCCCTGCCCCTCTTTAGCAGATACCTGTCTTCTTTCAAAACCAAGACACAGAACCAGAAGGGACCCTCCAGGGCAGCGGGGCCGGGCCTCACTGCCCAGCCTGTCCTGCTGCCGCAGCTGCGGCCAGCCAGGCACCTCAGCCCCATTCTGGGCACCTCCCTGGGCGGCAGCCAGGCCAGGGTGGGGCTGGCGTGTGGAGCCGTGGGCAGCCCCGGTGCAGCAGTGGCCATGGCCAGCGGAGCCCGGCTGCAGCAGCACAGGAGGAGGCGCTCACTGTGCTGGCGGTGGGATGTGGCCCCGGGGCCTGGGCAGGCAGGGACAGACATGAAGACACCGAGAGGGGTCCCAGGGTCTGATGGGCTCAGGCATGGAAAATGAGATGACATAAATGACATGCAACATGTTTTATTTCTGACGTGAATGCTTGGCTTATCAGGCTATATTATTATGTTATTATACCTGTGTCATAAACCTGTTAATTTTATTTCCAAGAAAAGTTATATGGACATCTTTGCTACTCTGCACTGAGGTACTTTTCACGGAAAGGAACCATGTAATCTTCTCATCTGTCCAGTTTCCTCTGTCCATTGAAATAATGTTAATAATTCTAGCAAACTAATTTGTCTCTTTGAACTTTCCTGAATTCTGTTAACTTCTTTGCTATTTTCTCTCTTCCTTACAAATCACTTTGTGGGGTTTTTTTGTTTTTTGTTTGTTTGTTTGTTTGTTTGTTTTTGGTTTTGTTTTGTTTTTTGGGGTTTTTTTTATCCTTGAAATATTAAGGATAGCAGGTTAGGCTGTATGTATTTCCTTGTCTTTACTATCAAAGCATATTCAGATTTTTACCAGTAGTATGTTGTTTCGTTTTCTGAGCTATTTTTGACATCTTTTCTTACACTCTAGTCTGCCAGACCTTTATGTTCCCTGTTTTTATTAAAATCATTCCATTTTCTCCTGTGTATCCTGTGTGTTTACAACCTCCAGTTTCCTGAAATTTTAAATCTGCTTTCATATACCATATTCTGGCTTTTACATTTTCCTTTTTTTCAGTTAATTTTTGTGGAGTCTTCTATTGGAAAATCATATCTCAAATAACATATTTCTTGAGTATTTCTCCTTGGTTTTATCTCTTACTTTCTACTTTTATATCTTTTGTATTTCCCAAAGATTTTCATAATGTATTTTGTCTCTTTTGAATCTGTATAATTTGCAACCATACTCCTTGCTTAAATGACTTGAATTTTTTCAAATTCACAATGGCATTTTTTTATACTCCTGTGTGATTTCAATTTTGATCACAGAGAGGATGAACTCCATAAAGGTTTGTTAGATTGTTTGGTTTTTTCCTGTGTTTACTACTGTCAAAGCTTTATAAGAAGAATTCTCTTCCAGTGTAGGTTATCTGCTTCAGCTTTTGTAAATATCTCAATATCCACACAATTTTATGAGGCTTGGCCTTCTTGGAATATGGTCTCATTTCCTTTTGGTATGCCAATAAATTGCACATCAGTTTTCCTGTGTTGAGTCTGTATCTCTGTCAGTATCACTACTCATTTAGTGTTCAAAAATCTGTCAGCCATGAGTTTTGGCTTGCAGAAAGCTTGCTCAGAGTCTGGGTAATAAGTAATGACACATGATTTACATTTTGATTGAAAGATCCAGCTCAATACACTCCATGTGCATGCCAATTGGTATGATCTGGCAGGAAAGCTGGTCAGCTTTTCATTTCCTTTTGTCTTCCCTGGCTGAAGACAAATGTTTCATAGACCATATTATTTCCTCGAGAAAAAAGGTCAGTTAGAATACTAAGGGCATTTTCAAGGACATCTTCATCTCTGCCACTTATTTTTAGTCAGTGAATCATGTCTTCTACACCGCTGCCCATGCAGTGAAGAGGAAATGCAACTTTTAATGTACTTTCGATTTTAGTGCATCCAACATTTATGTGCTTACTCATTTCCAACACTGTTGAACAACATCTCTGTCCTAGTGACAACATGGTGTTTGAAATAGACCTATTGCAAATATCAGATTGCTTTATATCTCATTTTGTTCTGGTTCTGCCTCTAAGTTTTTCTTCCTTAGTCTTTATTTCACTATAATGTGTTAAAAGTTTGTTCTTGCTCAATTGTTATGATTTTGTTGCTGCAGATTTTATGGCCTGCTCTCTTTTACTTAGTGTTAAATGGCTTGAATCTCTGTATTAATGACCACATCAAAGTGAACAAAAATTTTGTATCATGAGATGGTTGCCCTTGGACAAAGTACCTTTGAAGAGGTGTCTGTTAACAACTGCAGTCCCACAACTGGAATATAAAAGGTCTTGTAATCATAGAATCATTGAAGGGTCTGTGTTGGAAGGGACTTTACAGATCATCAAGTGCCAACTCCCCTGCCATGAACAGGGACACCTTCCACTACACCAGGGTGCTCAGAGGCTCATCCAGCCTGGCTTTGAACACTACCAGGGACAGGGCATTCACAGCATCTTTGGTCAAGATGCTTGAGTGCCTCACCCCCCACAGAAGCAAAAATTTTCCTCCTAATATCTGACCTAAACCTGTCAGCTTAAAGCCATTTCCTCATTTGCCCTTGTCTTGCATGTTTGTCTTGGGGTAATTTATGGTGATAGTCTGTTCCCTGATCCTCTGCTTTATGCCCAAAACAGTTACTGTACTTAAAGGAGTGTCCAGGGGAGCGGGCAGCCTTAGGCTCATTGGTGGGTTTTTTCAAGGCCTCACTCCCCAGGTGTCTGGGGGTGCAATATGGTCTGGGGTTTTTTGCTTGGCTAGCTTGGTTTTTGTTATCCCAGGCAAGAAGTCGTTCCCTTCCCTGGCCTTGGAGAAGCTGCAGCAGCAATCCTTCAGCAAATTTTCAAGGTTAACTACACAGCTTGTTTAGTCTGAGATCAAGGAAAACAGAACCTGTGCGAGAGGGATCAGTCAGGATTTGCGGGAGAGGGGCCGCTTCATCTCAGCCCCATGCTGCTGGAGGGCTGAGCCAGGGAGAGAGGGCACGCCAGAGACTCCGGCCCATCTGCTTCATCTGCTGTGGAGAGTGAATTGGTGCTGGAGAGTCTGCAGGTTTTCATTTCTTAGCCTGAGCTGCTGCATGGTTTTTATCCCTGAGAGAAAAGCCTGCACCATCTTCTACTACATGGTGTGAGCCAGAGTTTTTTTTTTTTTCCCTGGCATTTTTTGGTTTTTGTTCCAGTGTGTGTGTGTGTGAGGGGAGTAAGGTCTGACAGTTTAACATCTAGTATTTGTCTTTTTCCCGTGCCTGGTGGACATTCTGTTTGTCAATAAACTGTTGGGTTGGTTTTTTTTTTCACTTTCATCCACTATTATTCACTTCCTGTTCATGAAAAGGGATTCTCAGAACCCTTATAGAGGAGACAACTAATTCCAGAGTATTGTCTAAATTTGTCCCTATACTGAGAAAATGTTCTTGTAAGTAGTTTCTCCCCAGTCAGTCAGCTTATTCTCTTGGGTGCCACATTGATGATTACTTTGGAGTGAAACTTCACTGCATTATATAGACTTAATTTTTCTTCTTTTTTAAGAAAATTTCTCTGATTTTTTTTTTTTTGACAGCTAAAGAGATCAAGATCATTGTAATTTAGATAAAAATTTAAAGGGATATGTACCTTACAATACTCTGTGTTTCATGAACGTCAATATTTGTAGGCATGAAGCATCAGGGATGAGAAGAAATGTCCTTAAGTTTATCTATGAGAGGCTTAAATTGGATATTAGGAAAAAAATATTTACTGAAAGTGTTACCAAGCATTGGAACAGGCTGCCAAGGAAAGTGGTCAAGTCATCATTGTTGGAGATTTTGAAAAGTCTTAGAGATATGGAACTTAGTGACATGGTTTGGTGGACTTGTCCATGTTAGATTTACTGTTGGACTCAATAATTTTAAAGGTGTTTTCCAAGCTAAATGATTCTATGATTATGTGTTTCTTGATTATACTGGTGTTTGGATGAATAGTTTTCAGGAATGAAGAACACAGATGTGTAGGCTGATTGCCCTATTAGGAAATAAAGCTTTTAACCATATATGTATTGGCAGCAAAATGTTTATGTAGTATATTTTTTTTCATCTTCTGACATTGTCATTTTTATACAGATTGTAAGAAACAGGACAGGATGGTTGTTCAAGGGTCCCCACAAAATTTCTTATTAAGGAAAGTGACAAATTAAATGGGTCATTTCTTTCAGAATAAATGTGTGTTAATGGAAGCTTACTCAACAGAACTCTCTATTAAGTGTATCATGAAGAAAATCTGCTCATTTTAATGACCATAAAATAACCTCAACTCTTTTGTTTCTGCCAGAACTGCAGAGTTAGAGGGTGCAAATCTAATATGGATTTTATTTCCAAACCATGTGGCTGGATTTTATTTTTTCCTTGTGCATTGACAACACAGTTGTTCTGAATACAAAATGAAAGATAGGAGAGTAGTGATAGCTGGTAAGTTAGTTAAACTCTCACTATATTAGGTGGACATGATATTTTATCTGGCAGTCATTTATCCAGAATACAGAATATGTGCTTTTTAATCATGCTATTTGATACAAATATACTATCTCCTTGCTCTTCATTTTTGTCCATCAAATACATAGAAAGCACAAGCCCTTTTCCACTTTGACTTCTGTTGTTTCCTCAGGTTTTCTCTCATTTCCTGTGAAGAGTATGTACTGTGGAAACACAGTGTACCTCCAGGTCTGCAGCTGGCACGTTTGCTCTGCAGTTACCAATCCCATCCCGGCCCCATGAGTAGTGGCCAAATAGCCATAACTGGAAGAGGAGCTTACATGTCCTAAACAGTAGACATCATTTCTGTACACCCCATTTCAGGAATCCCACTACAACTGTAACACTTTTGAATGATAATGTACACTGGGTAATTGTTAAGTTGATAAAGTTTTAAAACCCAAAATCACAGTCTCCCCTCACTGATGAACAAAAATTGAAATACCTTTCCTCCAGAAGGCTAATCTAATAAGGAGGGTAAAACTCTTCCTAAAGCTAAAATATGACTAAAATGAATTCTGAAAATAAAGTGCCTGAAGACTGCTTAGCTTTAGTCACAAAGATACCTGGGGCTTTGGGAGAAGAAAAATGCATGCATACATGATGTTACAAAAGTTATTGAAGGAGAGACTCACATTTCCTATAGGTTCCCTACTAGTGAGATGATGAATAATTTTTTTCTTGTACTGTAAGTTTTTAATTATTTATGCTAATAAAAGAAACACTGGAAAAATACCCTGGGAGGGTTTCTCTACATGGAAAATGTAGCACTCAGTCTTCAGAAAAATCCTGCACAGCGTCAGACAGAGTAAAAAGTTTGAAATAATTTTCTTGATTCCTTAGCAAAATATTAGACAATTAGCCCACTGAGAATACAAAATGAATAAACACGTGCAGCTTGTCACATCATAGTACTTATCTCTGTGAGCCAGCCATTTGAGCCACTTGACGTATCAGTACCATCCAACTTGGTTGAGTTCCTGTTTGAGTAAGGAATCCCATTTTAAGCTTGCAAATATTCTGTGCAATGCATAGGAACAAGCTGTTGACAGTGAATGCTCTAGGACTGGTTAGGAAAAAACAGCTTTCCTTTTTTGTGGGGGAGAAATGAGTGAACAAAATCCTTAATTCTTTTTGATGAATCTTTCTGACAAGTGATAGTGCTTTAAAAAAAGGAGAGGGGAAAAAGAAGTAAATCTGCAACTTATTATTTACTTGTCCTGTATGTTTCTTTATAATTTTTTTCAATAAGTATTAATTTTTACACAAAAGTATTGTTCTAGTAGTAGTTCCTCATCTGCTAAATGAATTATGGCTATTATTTACTAAGTTACTTGAGATGATAATTTTGAAATAAAGCTTTTAGTCAGAATAGTATCATTATGATTCCTAAATACATATGTTCCTAAATACACCAAACTATGATGTTTCTTGGAGGACCTGGGAGTGGAAACCAGTAGGCACATATGTTGAAAAGTCAGTTGAGAAGCCTGTTTTGATCTCTGCTGGATTAGTAATAACTCCCTCTTTCACAGAAATAAATTTTAGATGACAGTTATATATGTTCTGTTTTAAAAACTAAATTTTGTATGATATATACTAAAGAAGTTTAAAAAGTGTGGTAAGTACTCATAATTGCATACACAGAAATTAAATTATTTTTTAATTTATATTTTTCTGGTCAAATTATCTGTATTAGTAAAATTCTCCACCCAATGAATATAACTCCCCATTTCACTTCACAGAGAGATAGGAAACCTCCAAAGGCAGGAAGCAAACTGGAGTTCCTAGGCACTACTAATCACTGAAGTTTGCTGGACTGAAATGGGATGACACCAAGAAAATAGAGGGGAAAAAGAAGAGTGTTTTAAGACCCTTTTTTAGTTATATTCCTTATTAGAAAATCTGAGTTTATTCTACTTCAAACATTAACTTCTTGAAGTTCGTGTTCCAAAAAAGGCTAACATCAGAGCTCACTAACCTTTCCAGAATCATTAGAGGACTTGCAGATTCAGATGTTTCATTTCACATGTCTGGCTGACTTAGAAACCTACTAATTTGTGACATTCTCAGAAAAGCCAGTAAGACTGACACTCACTAAGTGATTAAAGTGCATAAGCATGCTTCAGGCAGTCTGTAGGCATTTTACTCAAACTGAATGTCTGAAGAAAAATCACTCTGCTGCTTAAGCACCTCCTCTTTTGCAAGTCTCCTGGCTTTCATCAAAATATATTCTATAGTATTCAAGGCACTAATACAATGACTTACTACTTTAAAAAATATTATATAATAGAGATTGCAGACTGGTGCCCCCGTCCATATAAAAGGGAAGACCAGCGATTCATTAATTTCATCTGTCTCTTATTGGATTCTATGGCTATCTGTGACCAATCAACTACAAGGAGAGAAAATTCAGATATGATGGGCAAGGGCAGCATGCTTATGAAGCTTAGGGATGAATAAGTAGACTGACTACTCCTGCTGCAAAAAAAGACAGATTAACACAAAGGGAACTACAGGGTGTCCTTTACTATATATGGATAGCTACATTAGTTGATGGGAACAACTGGTTACATAAATTTTTTATTCTAAATAGTTTCAATAAAATAAAATCAACAAAATGAAATGGAAGAGAGCAATAGGCTAGAGCTTGCTTCAAGCCATGTATTTCTTCCTTGAGACAGGGGACATCCAGCATCATGACAGTGATCATATTACAGAGATCTGTGCTAAGAATCACATTTATATCTGAATTGGTATGCTCTGCCAAGTGTAATTTTTACTTTCAGTGTGATTTCAGTACACTACAGAATCACATTTATATCTGAACATAATGTGTAATATCAAGTAATTATAAAGAAGTAAATTCAGTATTAAAATGAAATCATCTACCTTAAACAGTGAGCCTGCCACCCTCTTGTTTTCAAATAGCTCTTTCCACACACCCCCTCCAAACTGGCCATATTCTGAACAATCATCTTTTTCATGCTATTCTGAATTTTCTTCATAAGATGGCTATGGAGTCCAAGATTTGTGAACACCAGTTCTAGGAAGAGATCATCAAATTCTACTCACTGAAATGTTCAGCACAGTACAATTTATGTTTCTGAAAAACTCTGAGACTTCAGAGCTGGTGTCAGTTCTCAGTAGGTTAAAGCAGTCATGTTAAGTCACTGAAATCCCATAGATCCGAACTCCAGAGCTGTATTGCCAACCTCACATTTTTCTTCATCTTGAAGCTAGTGTATCTCCTCAAGATTTAGGTTCTGAGATAATTTCAGTGTGTAGAAAGATCAATTTACACTTTTAAAAGCCTGATCATATGATTAAGAGCAAAAGCTTGAGGCCAGTAATACTAAAGCCTGATTACCCAGAAGCTAAATGAAAAGACCACAACATCTGCTATTTTCTAAATATAATAAAGATAATGAAATCAACTTTTAAAAAAGTCATGAGCTTTTCTATCTGCCCAATTACTTTCTGAACATGTGAAAAAGGTCAACCCATTATTAGTTCTTCCATTAATTATTTCACTTTTATTAAAAAAACCCTTTAACTGCATTGACTTTGTACAGTGCAAGAACAAATTTGAGATTTAACTAAGACTATTCAACATCGTTTTGTACCATCATTTTAGCACCTAAACACCATGTCAAAATGGTAGAAAAAACACAGCCCTGAATTAGTGAAGCTATTGCTTCAGTGGGTGTTTCCATACCCTAAAAAGGCATTAAGAAAAATCACCAGCGTGGTAAATGTGTGAAAATGAGAGTTGACATGAAGACATGCATTTTGGATAGATATATTCATCTTAACTTTCACTTATTCATTAATGAAGGTAATAAATAAGTTTTATATAAGCTAACAAATAATCCTAGGAATGTATTCTGCTTACTACACTTACACATTATTGAAATGTGTACCATGATGACTTTTTCAGAGTAAACCAGCCTAAGATGGCTATGCCAGTTCACACTTTTCTTGAACTTTCTTTTGTATAGACATGCATAATTTTTATATGTCTGTCTGTCTGTCTATCTATCTATCTATCTATCTATCTATCCATCTAACTATCTTTCTATCCATCTATCTATCCATCTTCAGGAGAGTTTCATTTTATCTAACTAGAGACAAATGCAATGAGCTTCAGTGCCTGTTCTTTAACAGTTTCTGGAAATCTGGTAATTAAAATCAAAGGAAAATAGAAGTAATTCATGCTATTTTATTATAGATCCCTGCATTTAATCAGATAAATTGCATCAAAAGCTGCACAAACTGTATTCATTAACTCTTCAGAGATTATAATTGGAGCACAGTGACAGTGTTTTCATGTAAAGAACTATGCGATGGATAAATTTAGGAAAAAGAAGTTCTACTTTATTTCCATATGTTACAGACTTTTCACTATCAGATGCAACTAAGTGTTTTCTGTGTAGTGTCTATTTAGAAATAATTCTTTTCTGTCTGCATGGTTTGATAAAGTTCCTCTGAGTCAAAGAATCATAGAATCATTAAACGTTGGGATGAAACTCTAAGATCATTGAGTCCAACCTTTGATCAAACACCACCTTGTCAACTAAATCATAGCACAATGGTTTAAGTACCACATCCAATTTTCTTGAACACTTTCAATGATGGTGGCTCCACCACTTCTTTGGACAGCTTTTTCCAATGCTTGACCACCCTTTCAGCAAAGTAATTCTTCCTGATATTTAACCTGAACCTCTCCTGGTGCAGCTTTTGGTGATTTTGTCTTGTCACTAATTGCCTGAGAGAAGAGGCTGACCCCCACCTGGCTACAACCTCCTTTCAAGCACTTGTGATAAGGTTTCCCTTGGGCCTCCTTTTTTCCAGGTGAAACACCCCCAGTTCCCTCAGCCACTCCTCATATGACTTACTCTCTAGAACCTTTACCAGCCTTGTTGCTCTGCTGGGGACATGCTTAAGCCACTCAATGTCTTTCATGTAGTGAGGGGCCCAGAACTGCACACAGGACTTGTGTGGCCTCGCTAGAGTCAAATACAGAGAGATAATAATTTCCCTAGTCCTGCTGATGACACTATTGTTGGTACAAGCTAGGATGCCACTGTCCTTCTTGGCCACCTTGGCATGTGGTGGCTTATGTTGAGGTGGCTGTTGATCAGTGATCCCTGCTAGGCCCCTTTCCAGACACTCTTTGCCCAGCCTGTAACTCTGCAGGTGTTGTTGTGGCTGAAGTGCAGTACACAGCATTTTGCATTACTGAACCTCATACAACTGGCCTTGGCCCATCAATGCAGCCTGTCTAGGTCCTCCTGCAGACCCCTCCTACCCTCCAGAAGATCAACAATCCTACACAACTTGGTGTCATCTGGAAATATGTGGGTCACCTGGTCATAGAAGGATATCAGGTTGGTCTGGCTTTCCTAAATCCATGATGGCTGGGCCTGATCCCCTGGTTGTCCTGTACATGCTGTGTGATAAGTAATGAAGTGTGGCTTGGCAACTCCTCTACCAGCTCACTCAGTAGCCTCAAATGACTCTCATTTGGCTCCACAGACTTGTGAGTGTCTAAATGACACAGCAGTAGTCATTAACTACTTTCGCTTGGATTGCAGTGGATCTGTCCTTCTCTCTCTCCCTGTCTAGTAGCTCAGGCAGCTGGTTGCCCTGAGGATAGCTGGTCTTTCTTTTAAAGACTGAAGCAAAGAAGGCATGAAGTGCCTAAGTCTTTTCAACATCCTTGGTTACAGTTCTTCCCCCTGAGTCCAATACGGGATGAAGATTTTCCTTGGCCTTCTTTTTGTTTTTAATGTATTTATAAAAACACATTTTATCATCTTTTATAGTGCCAAAATAGAATTCTAGCAGTACTTTTTCCTTTCTGATTTTCTCTCTATGGCACCTACCAGCATATTTCTACTGTTCTCGAGTTGACTGCCCCTTTTTTTAAAAGGTCATAAACTCTCTATTTTTTCCCCTGACTTCCAGCAAAACCTCCCTCTTCAACCAACTTGGTCTTCTTCCCTGACAACCTGTCTTTTGACACATAAGGAAGGGTCTCCTCCTGCACCTTTAAGATTTTCTTCTTAGAGTCTGTCCAGATTTCCTGGACTCCTTTTTTTTTTTTTTTTTAAGTACAATTTCCCAAGGGATTTCCTGAACAAGCCAAAGTATGCCCTCTGGAAGTCCAAGGTAAAGGTTTCATTGACTCCCTTCCTTACTCCATCAAGAATCAAAAACTGTCATTTCTTGGTCACTGTGCCCAAGTTGGCATCTCACCACAACATTTTCCACAAACCCTTTTCTATTCATAAACAGCAAGTCTAGCTGGGCACTGTCCCTGATAAGCTCTCTCAACAGCTGTTATCTTCCAGGAAGTTATCTTCCACACACTTAGGAACCTCTTAGACTGTCTACTCTCTGCTGTGTTTACAGGCCATCATGCATCTGGCAGGTTAAAGCCTCTCACAAGAGCAAGAGCTAGTGATCATGAAATGTCAGCCAGCCACCTATAGAATTCTTCCTCTGCCTCTTCATCCTGGTTTTAGTTGCCTATAGCAGACTACCTCCAGTTCTGTCTGCATTGTTAGCCTGAAATTGTTCTTCATTTTCTTTAAAACTCTGAATCAGTACTCTTTGTGTTGCAGATCTAATACTTGTTTTCAGTGCACAAAATAAGGAACAGTGAGACTGAAGAAAACAAGTGAATCCAGTTAAGTAGATGAAAAGAAATACCGTACAACTGGCAAAATGATCAGTTTTGAAGTCCAGGATATTTGACAGAAATGGATGAAGACATATTAAGTAATTATGGAAATGTACCTGTATTTGAATATTTAACTTGTAAGTAGATGAAAGCATCTTGGCTGTTTGTTTGGCAGCTCAGTTATCTCTATCACTTTTATAGTATTTGCATTGAAAGAGAATATCACAGCTATTTGTTGGTGTCTGTGTTTAATAGCACAAACAGCAAGTGTTCTCTCTCTACAGAAAGCCCAGAGCTAGCACTAGCACTAACACTGCTCAGCTGTTATTTAGATGGCTCATCAATGTGTTCATATTTTAATTGAAAACCTATGGGTTTTCATTACTTTTATTTGAATTTAGACAATTGAAAAAGTTTTCCTATTTGTTCCAAATATTTCCATCATTATTAGGGTAGAAATATATTTAGTCAATTTTTATTTCCTCTTATCTTATACCTCACTCTTGTTGAAATCCATCTACATATCTTAAAGTTTCCCCCCCAAAATAAGTATTGTTATCTCTGCTTACAGTTAGGGGAGCCAATAATGCCCTCAGTGCAACCTCATCTTGCTGTGTTTCAATCTTATATATCCTAATTTGTACATTCTCACATGTTCCTGCTCTACTTTTACATGCCTCCTCCCCACCGAAACAAAAACTGTGGGAAATAATCTTTCCAAGACATTGTAGAAGCCTTTTGCTTTATTATATGCTTTGAAACTAAGTGAAATAATTAATAATGCTAAACTGTAACATCTCTCTCAGTTCCTGCATCACATGAAATAATACGGACATTTCACGAATCAGAACTGAGGCATCTGGTCCTTTACGTTCTCAGGCAAATGTCTCTCTAGGTAGCACTTTATCATTTGAGTTTCAAAAGCTTCTTTTGCAAGCACATCATCCTTTGGGTTTGCCTTTATTTTTATAGTAAAAGATTAAGCTGTGAAGAAAATCGGAGTGCCCTCTTGGAAACTTCTATGCTACTATTCATGTCCCGTGAGGAAACATACATTTGAAAACACATTTTGGGAACATGGAAACCCAACAATAAATTTGGGTTTATTCCTCAAAGTATATTCAGATAAGTATAATTATGATGATATTAGTAATTTAATTTTTTTAGGAATCAGATGTAAAAAAAATCTTTTAAAGTTTTGGGTAGCACTGAAAGACCCATGTAAACATGTTTTTAAGCTTGTTTCTAACATTGCCTTCAAATAGAGTTCCAGTATGCCTTTCCTGGCTGTATGAATGATATTAATATGTGATGTCAGATATGAGAATAACTGCAATCAGATCTTTTTTCTAAACATCAAAATCAAGAACGAGAATACAGTTTCTACTTCTTTGGTTTGAGTAATTTTGGATTTGTTTTCATAATCTGATGACAACTGGAACTCAACCTAACCAACTGTAATGTTTAATTTGATGCTCTTAAGTTTTGGGTTGACATTACAACAGGGTAACTTTTAGGGATCCCTAAGTGTAGTGGTAAAAAATACGTTTATCTTCACATGTAATGTGAATGTTAATGTTCAGGTGCAAGGGTTTAGTCCTTAAAAAACTATAGAAAAAAATGCTGGAAATTTTATTTTCTGATGGAAAGGTCTAGCTTGTTGACCATCAGTTAGATGGTAAGCAGTGTAATACTGCCTTTGGTTTTGCCTTAATGTCTGAGGTACCAAAGAATACAAATGGGAAGGGGTTGTGGGGGGGAGCAAGAGAAAGAGAGAGAGAGATCAAGATGAGAATGGAATGATCACTTTACTTCCCCAAATATCTACAATGGAACTTTACTTATCAGTCTGTGGAGTTTCAGAGGAAGATCAATACTTATGATTTATATCTTATTGCACATGTAAACGTGTACAGTCTTCAACAAACTATACTTTACCCTGAAAGGATTTAAACATTTACCTAAAATAATGATTTCAATGCAGTCTTGATCAGGCTTTCATTTATCTGTTATTGCCATAAAGTAGGTAGGTAAGTAGAGTGGGTGGAACTCTAGCAAGTTATATCTTATTGGATACCAGCACCTCAGGGAACACCATAAAGATCTTGATAATTATTCTGATTACTCTTATCTTAATATTTTGTGCTAACAGCCACTATTCTAAGCTGCTGAAATGTAGAGATTTTTTTTGACTTTCAGTCTATTAAATGGAATAGCATTTATTTTGACATTAATACCTTTTTTCTTTTAGTAGGAAACAGAAATGAATAGAAAACAATATGATCTCTTCACAATTTTATTCGACTGTAGCCTCAAGTGCATCATCTCGTTTTTATTGCTACAGCAGTTATTGCAAAAAAAAACCACACGCAGACAAACATATACAGAAAGGAAAAAGACAAAGAAAAATACAGAATAATAATACAAATTCTTCATCACCCTGTAGACAGGTTTTTACATCCTCTATCTAGCTTCTCTTTCAGTATCACTCTAGGCAATAATTCTTACAGATATTAACAGACTGGGAAAGTCCATGCAGTGCTTTGAATCTACTGATGTACATTTCTTCAACAGAAATTCTAGGCAATTATGAAAGTTGTTCATAACATTTTGTGAATAGTTCATTAAAAAAAAATCCAGCAGAATGAATTTAAACATGTCCTTTGGGACAAATTCACTGCAGGTTTAAGTCAATGTAGCCTCTTCATGCATATCTTCTTCCAGTTTAGGGGAGTCAAACCTTACATGTGTGGCAATGACTGTAATAAATTATGTTTCCTTACCTATGTCTAGATCCAAAACATCCAAACTCATAGTGTAAGGAACAATAAAAGGATATGTATTTAAAGCTAGGTATTTACTGATCACAGAATCACAGAATTTCTAGGTTGGAAGAGACCTTCAAGATCATAGATCCAACCCATGCTCCATAACTTCAACTAAACCATGGCACCGAGTGCCGCATCCAGTCTTTTTTTAAACATATCATGGGATGGTGACTCCACCACCTCCCTGGGCAGACCATTCCAGTACTTAATCACTCTCTCTGTGAAAAACTTTTTCTTAAGATCTAACCTATATTTCCCTTGGCACAGCTTAAGACTGTGTCCTCTCCTGTCAGTTGCTGCCTGGAGAAAAAGACCAACCTTCACCTGATTACAACCACCTTTCAGGTAGTTGGAGAGAGTGATAAGGTCACCTCTGAGTCTCTTTTTCTCCAGGCTAAACACCCCCAGCTCCCTCAGTCGTTCCTCACAGGGTTTGTGTTCCAAGCCCCTCACCAGCCTCGTTGCCTCCTCTGGACACGCTTAAGCGTCTCAATGTCCTTCCTAAACTGAGGGGCCAGAGCTGGACACAGCACTCAAGGTGGGGCCTCACCAGTGCCAAGTACAGGGGACAAATGACCCTGTCCCTGTTCCTGTTGGCCACACTATTCCTAACACAGGCCAGGAGCCATTGGCCTTCTTGGCCACCAGGGCACACTGCTGGCTCATGTTCAGCTGCTGTCACCAGAACCCCCAGGTCCCTTTCTGCCTGGGCACTGTCCAGACACACCATCCCTGGCCTATAATGTAGCTGGGGGTTATTGTGGCCAAAGTGCAGGACTCAGCACTTGAATTTGTTGAACTTCATCCTATTGGACTCTGCCCATCCATCCAACCGATCTAGGTCTCTCTGCAGAGCCCTCCTACCTTCCAACAGATTGAAACACGCTTAGTGTCATCTGCAAATTTGCTAATGAAAGAATCAATCTCCTCATCCATGTCATCAATAAAAATATTGAACAGAACTGGCCCCAGCACAGACCCCTGAGGGACACCACTGGTGACTGTCCCCAGCTGGATGCAGCACCATTCACCACTACTCTCTGGCCCAACCATCCAGCCAGTTCCTAACCCAGCACAGAGTGCTCCCGTCCAAGCCACAGGCTACCAGCTTATCTAGGAGTGTGCTGTGGGAGACAGTGTCAAAGGCCTTGCTGAAGTCCAAATAAACAACATCCACAGCCTTCCCTGCATCCACCAGGCGGGTCACCTGGTCATAAAAGGAGATCAGGTTGGTCAAGCACAACCTACCCCTTCTAAACCCATACTGGCTGGGTCTAATACCCTGGACATCCTGTAAATTTTGTGTGATGACACTCAATATAAACTGTTCCATTATCTTACCAGGTATCGAGGTCAGGCTGACAGGTCTGTAATTGCCAGGATCCTCCTTCATACCCTTTTTGTGAATGGGTGTCACATTGGCCAGCTTCCAGTCATCCAGAACCTCACCAGTGATCCAAGACTGTTGGTAAATGATGGAGAGTGGCTTTGCAAGCTCATCTGCCAGCTCCCTCATCACCCTGGGATGGATCCCATCTGGTCCCATTTATGGATAAATCTGGTCCCAGATTTATGGATATCCAAGTATTTCAGTAGTTCTCTGACTGCCTCCTCTTGGATAATGAGGGGACCATCCTGTTTCCTGACACCTTCAACCAAGCCAAGGGGACAGTCGTGTTGAAGGCAAGTCGTCTTCCCACTAAAAACGGAGGCAAAGTAGGCATTTAAAGAAGACTTCTGCCTTCTCCTCATCTGTAGTTACTAAGTTCCCTCCCTTGTCCAATAAAGAACAAAGGTTGGTCTTACCCTTCTTTTTACGATTAACATACTTGTAAAAACATTTTTTATTATCTTTTACAGCAGTCGCCATTCTAAGTTCAAACTGAGCTTTGGCCTCCTTAATTGTTTTCCTACATGCTCTAGCAGCACTTTTAAATACTACCTGAGAGACCTGACCCTCCTTCCAAAGATGATACATCCTCTTTTTATTCCTAAGTTTATTCCATCCAGGCTGGACGTTTACCCCATTGACTTATCTTTCAGCACACAGGGACTGTCTGTCCCTGTGCCCTCAAGATCTCTGTTTTGAAGCACACTCACGTTTCCTGGACTCCTTTGTTTTTAAGGGCTGCTTCCCAAGGAACTCTCTGAGTAAGTCTCCTAAATAGGCCAAAGTCTGCCTTCCGGAAGTCCAGTGCAAGAGTCTTACTGGTGCTCCTCCTGATTTCACCAAATACTGAGAATTCTATAACTTCATGATCACTGTGCCCCATGCAGCCTCCAACCACCACATCTCCCACCAGGCCATCTTTATTTGCAAACACCAGATCTAACATAGTCCCTCTCCTGGTGGGTTCACCCACCAGCTGTGACAAAAAGTTGTCCTCCATACGCTCCAAAAATTTTCTGGGCTGCCTCTTATCTGCTGTATTAAGTTCCCAGCAGATGTCTGGTAGGTTGAAGTCACCCACAACAACAAGGCCTGATGATCCTGAAACATTATCTAGCTGCTTATAGAATAAGTTGTCCACCTCTTCTTCCTGGTTGGGTGGATGATAACAGACTCCCAGTACGATGTCAGCCTTGTTGGCCTTCCTCTTAATTCTTACCCATAGGCATTCAACTCCATCTTCCCTGATGTTATAATTGAAATCTTAGCAGTGTCACCAACTAAGTCTGGGTCTAATTATTGCAGGGGTTCTGGTTTGGTGCAGGACAGGGTTAATTTTTGCAGTAGTCAGGAGGGCCATGGCTGGGACCCAGAGGTTATTCTAAATGTACTCACATAAATTTTAAGGATGTAGGAAGAGGTGACTTCTAGGTTGGTGTAGTGTGGCTTAAGGACAGGTCAGGTATTGTCTATTCTTGGGGGATTTCTGTGGGAATGATTTGCCTTTCTTGTACACTCTGTTGTTAGTATTGTTCTGTTACTGTTTGTTTTCTTGTCTCATTGCTGTTTCCAGTAAATTGTTTTTGATTTGACCTATACCTTTACATCCACTTCTCCTCTGCATGCCGATACAGCGGGGATGAAGAAGGTGGGGAGAAGTGAGCAAGCGGCACATGGTTTAGAGTCTCGGTGGAAGCACCAAATGGGAGAGTACCATTACGAAGCCATGACAGCAGGAAAAGAAACAATACTTTTATGCAGAAAATCTTTCAGTACTAAAACTGTTATATGTGCACTTCCTAGCTTCTACCCTATTGCCTGGTGGTGGGCTTGCTCTTCACCTTATGTTTCCTGGTCTTAAGGCTGGTGCTTCCATTCCTAAGGTGGTGGGGAAGTTATGGTTGGGTTTCAGCCTTTGGTGTTCTTTACTGGAGATAATATGGTGTTAGTATATGTAGTTGAGAGTGTCTTCCTGCTTTAGCTATTCATGCTCATTTTTACAGGTCTGCTGACATACTTTTACACTTTTTATTGGTCTTCAGCTTCACATTACATCCAGTTTTACTTTGTATTGTGGCTTTTACTGGTATTTAGCCAAGAACCATTTTAGCTCTGTGTTTGATATTCTTTAACTGACACTTGCTGAGTAGTTGATATCTGTGAGCCTCTCGTTCCAGGTCCTGTGTTTCATCTCCTGTCCTCACAAGGCTGTGCTCCTCTAGGATAATTCTTTGTCTCGATTTCTCAGGGCCTGGGCTGTCACACCAGGTCTATTTTTCCCTGTAGATTTTAAAAATCATGTTAATTGCAAACAAAGATAAACGAATTAGCCATAGCCTCCTAGTTAGTTACAAAAATTGGTCTTACATGTAAACTAAGTCATCAAGGTAGATCAAGAAAAGCTAAGAGAAAACAAGCTTGACAAGCCTGAGTTCTAAGGCTGCACAAATTCAGTTCAATGTCTTCCCCATGTTGCCAGTCATGACAATACCATGCAAGAGTGTAGCAAAGAGGGCATAAAAATACCCGAAATTTTAAGAGAACAAAAAGCTAATGGAGAGAATAGAAAGTCACTGAACAAGCAGAGGAAGATGCCATGAAACTTCTACAAAGTATTCACAATGTCCCTCAAAATTTTCCAGTGGCCTCTGACATTTAATGAATATGCCGCATCCTTTACAATAATAAAAGAAGAAAAAAGTCAGAGTAATTTTTGGCAAAAGAACTATTGAACAGATTGGATTCATCCATAGGTATTTCATAATTATCCTTCTTTCTCAATCAAGGACTTGAGAGCATCTCTGTCATTGTCTTATCTGTGTCAAGAGACAGCCTTGCCAAATCAATTTTGGAGATACTTTTTTTCCAGATTAAGTCAATATTTGAAAAGTGTTTGTTTTAGAGGGAACAAAAACTATATTATTTCTGAACAGTCTAGTCATCAAATTAAAAATCTCTTGTATCTTTAAAAATTGTGTTAAGTTTTCTACATTGTTCTATAACGTGAATTTTCAAATCCCTGAGGGGAAAGAAAAGTAATTTCGGATGAGGATGTTCTTTAAAGTCGACTTCTCCCATGCAGTTGAAAAAGATACCTATCAGTGCCATTTGCTACAGTGGTTTTCTTTGATATGATAATTTGGTCATTACAGTTGTATCACAGAATATTTACTGTAGGGAAAAGAAAGGAAAAAATATGGAAGAAACACATTTCAACCACAAATTGTCAATGGCATATTATTTGCACATTAGGAAAATGTTGTAGTTGAGGTCACAAATTGAATTTATGGAAGACAATAAGGGTAAGTATGTACTGAATATAAAATGTTCTGTATTTGTGAAATAAAGAAAATTAGGAGAAACACATCTCTACCCACTAGTGGGTGCCCCTTCCAGTGGTATAAAATCTTATTTCTTCTTTTTCTTTAGGGGTCAATTAATATTTAGCTATTCCATACAAAATGTAGTGATTTCTAAAAAAAAGGATTTTGAGGATTTTCCAAAATACGTATAACTGTATGGATAGGTCATTATAATGGAAGAAACAGATCCTGATCCTCTGAGATAAAGAAGGTAATTGAACCTGTCTCTTTAGACAAGCAATGTAATCACCGAAATGCAAAGGAACTGATGAAAGAGGATATGAGAGATCAGGAAGAAAATTATACCCCCTCCTTTGTGGACTGAATTCATAAGATATGTCCATCAATTTTGAAAGAGGAAAGTTAGTTAACTGAAGTCTGGAAAAGGGTTGTGTGTCTTGTAGGGCTAAAAAGCTCAGAGGTACACTACTTCTACCTCTACCTAAGACTGATGTTTTCATTTCTACTCTGGTTTCCTCAAGAGTAGATCTGTCAATTCCTTTCTCAGTATATTGGATCCCACTCTTACCTGAATATGGTTCTCTGTGCCTCTCTACAGAACCTACATCAATAATTTGACTTTCATGAAAAACATGAATTACTAGATACAGACTTAATAAAATAATGCTCAAAATATGTTCTTTGTTCATGGTCTGATAGAAAAAAAGCCATCGACTCATAGGATCATAGAATATCCTGAACTGAAAGGGAACCTCAAGGATCATCAAGTACTGTTCCTGGCTCAGCACAGGACAATCTCAAAAATCACAACGTGTGCCTGAGCACATTTCACAAATGGTTCTTGTACTCTGTCAAGGTTGGTGCTGTGGCCACTTCCATGGGGAACCTGTTCCAGTGCTCAGCTGCCCTCCGGGTGAAGATCTTTTTCCTAACATCCAGTCTAAACATCTCTGGCAGAATTTCACGCTGTTCCCTCAGGTTCTCTCACTGGTCACAATAGAAAAGAGGTCAGTGTCTGCCCTCCACATCCCTCTGTGAGAAAGCTGTAGACTGTGATAGGATCTTTCTTCAGTCTCCCCTTCTCAAGGTTAAACAAACCAGGTGCTCCTTGTATGGTTTCCCCTCAAGACCCTTCACAATCTTCATAGCCTTTTCTTTTGAATGCACTCTAATAACCTTATATCCTTCTTACACTTTAGGGACCAAAATTGCCCCCAGCACTCAAGGTGAGGCGGCCCCAGTGCAGAGCACAGCAGAGCAGGACAATCTGCCCTCTTGCCCACCAGGCAATGCTGTACCTGATGCGCAGGACACAGCTGGCCCTCCTGGCTGCCAAGACACATCCAATTTGCCATCAACAATGTCCCTCAGGTGCCTTTCCACAGCACTGCTTTCCTGCATATTACCACCCAATCTATACAGACATCCAGGACTGCCCCATTGCAGATATAGCATGTGGCACTCTGTTAAACATCGTTACAGTTGCTGATTGCCTAGACCTCTAATTTGTCAAGGTCTCTCTATGGGACCTCTCTGGTTTCAAGGGAGTCAATAACTATTCTCAATTCAGTATTACCAGAAAACTTGTATAGTATCTCTTCCAGTCCTGCATCCAGATCATTTACGAAGATATTGAGAGCACAGGGCCGAGGATGGAGTCCTGAGGAACCCCATTGTTGGGGTGGTGACCAATGATAATTTAAGTGCAAAGACTTAACTTTGGTTCATATTGTTGTCTTTGGGAGTAAAATATGCTTCATTTTATTGCCAGTTATTTGATTATGCAGAGAAAATATTCATCTAAATCGCTTGCCCGGCTGTTAGAGAATTATTACTACTGCTTACAATGATTAAAGGAATGAAAAAAATTCTAAAGGAGAAGTGACCAGTGGAGATGAGAAGCTGAAAAATAAAAAGAATTACATTAACTCAGAAAAATTAGTTTGTGTAATAGTGCTACAGCAGTGCTTTTTTATTCTTGCTAAACAATAAGAACAAGATAACCCTTTGGAGTTCCTAGCTGGCATTCTTAACAATGAGACTTGATGCATTCCAATGAGGTTTGATGTCTTAGTAGTTCCTTGGGCAACTTACTATTGGTTTAAAAGCTGTCAGTCAATAGATATTCTCTAAGTACAGTACTGGACTGGCACTGAGGGTTTTGTTTTACTAGAGAAAAATTGTAGCATTGTTCAAAATTGTAATGAAAATCTCTTTTAGTATGAAGCTCTGCAGAAGAAAATCTAGCTAACGTGTCCTTCTTTAAAGTCCTGTAATGAGAAGAATATATGTTTTTATATGAATCAAAGCTTGCTTCAGAATAACAGCTGACCACTCCTCCCTGCCAATAATACTTCTCTTGGAATGAATTTCATCCTTACATCATTACAATGTAGATGAGACTATGACTTATGCATTGTTGCTGTCATTAGATAGATATCCTTTTACTTCTAGGCAGTTTTTACAGTGTCCTCTTTTTTAATTTTTGTTAATCATTTACAGTAAACAACTATCCAAGTTGTTTCAACTTCTCTTATACCCTTCACTTCACCTTTTTAAACTATGTGAAGATGTCTGAGAGCTTCATTGCCTAAAAGCATTTTAAAAAGAAATTATTTTAATTTTTTTCAACTTTATTGAGTTTATGCTTTGACATTTATATTTCTAATTATGATACAGAAATTGCTCTATATGGAACTCTGATATGTAGATTGCTAAAAAACTGTTTCAATTTTAATACTTTATAAACAGTTAAAAGTTTTCACTCTTCTCAAACTTTATTTTTGCTTATGTAACTCTCCTTTCAAAGTGTGGTTTTAGACATTTGTCCCATAGGCTGATGTTGTACAACAAAACTTTTATTGCAAGTGTGAGACCACACTTCCATTCTAGAATACACTTTCGTGTAGACTGGGTTAAAACCATTATTCAGTACCTATTTGATAAGCACAAATTATAATGAAATTATGTCTTGAACATAATCTAATCAATTAATTAATTAACTAACTAATTCAGTTAGTTTAAATAAGACTAAATTAAACCTGTAAAATCAACCACAATGAGGAGGTGGAGACATGAGGATTAGGTGCATAGATGGCTCATTCCAGTTGTCTAGTTTCAGAAGTTAGGCAATGTTACTTCATTATGTTACATATCTTAAAATTCAAACAGACACTGACAACTTCTGGGGTGGCCTCTGATATCTCCATGTTCCTTAAGAGTTATCTTTTCAGACAGAGTTCAGTGTTAAAATGCTTCTTTCTCAAACTCATGTGTTGTAAATATTCATGCACAAATTTTATTTCATAGATTGAATAATCCTATTAAAGTTATTAAGACTAATGCCTGAATCCATTAAAACACATGTACAAGACTCTGCAGGATGAGAGCATTCATTGATGCATATTTCTAATAGAGAATAAAATAAACTCTTAAGAATACAAGGTACATAACAAAAGTATACAAATTGCTTCTGAACTCAGTTTGATAAATTCTAAACAATTCATTTTTAATAAGCTCTGAAATACTGATGTGATATGTTGCATGGGAATTATAATTTGATAAATGGGCATATTTTACATTCCATATTGAGTCCAGATGGTTACAGACTCTTTAATATATCCATCCATGTGGCATTTGCACATTTGTGTATCCCAGTCTTCCTCTCATTTGTGTTTAATGATGGATTGAATCCAAACAATGCAAGATGTTCTTCAGCATGCTAAGCTTCTGTTAAGTGGACTGATAGTCAGATCGCTCTGCACAGGATCCTCTTTCATTCAGCATACTCTATTCCAGGACAATCAATCTCTATTTTATCGACAACATTTCATGCATAAGGAAATGAGAGCAGAAAGAGCCTCCCCAATTATCCAAGAAGGAGTCTAACTTGACAGTTGTGCAACATCCTTCCTAGGTTATCAATGCTACTAGATTTTTGAACCAAAGTTATGGTTTTGTATATACTATCATTTGCAGGTCTGGATTTGATTGTTAAAACAAGCTGCAAATTTCAATTACCTTGGGGCACTCACATTACTCAGGGCTTTATGGTGTGTTTGGTTGGGGTTTTTTTGTGTTTTTTGTTTGTTTGGTAGGTTTCATTTGTGTTTTGTTTTGGTTTGGTTTACTGTGGGTTTTTTTGTTTGGCTTTCTTGGCTTTTTGAGGGAAAGATGAAAACTTCCAGATTATTCTATCACTTTGATGTATCCCATCCTCTCACCTCCATTGCCCCCTATTTCTCAACCACTGATAGAAGAGTTGTTTTTCTTTTGGTGAGGAAATAGAAGACTAATTAGTTGGACTCCCACCAAATAATTCAATTAACTGAGATAACAACTTCTTCCCTCAGGTCAGGGAGTCCTGTGAGACATCAGCTGAACTTTACTCTTCTAATGGAAGAAACAGCATGTTCACTTGCACTCAGTTCTGAATTTGTTGGTAACCATAAAAAAGAATTAGCAAACAATAGCACTTTTTTGGTGTCTGTTTTATTGCTTTTATAAATCAATGCTTTAGTGTTGTGGATTCACAATATGTTATAATTTTCATTGCTCATTAAACTTCTGTGCAAACACATGTAGAATCTGTACCCTTGAGTGGTAAAGGAGTAATTTGTTATGCATTCACTTTAACCACTATTTGAGCTCAGAGTTCCTCTCTTCAAAGGTGTCTTAGTTGGTTTCTCATTGGGGCCATATGTCATTGCCAACTCACACATCTGTCATTAGTTATTAGTCCTGTCTTAATTTTATTATATGAATTAAAAAAAAAAATCAAATACTACTTTAATGGTATTTATAGGAAAATTAAGTTGCAGTAATAAAATAAGTCTATTGTTAAGTATTTTGTCTTCATAATATATGTAATTGTTTTTCATTTGGAAAGCAAATATTTCCTTGTTCTGCATAACAATATCTTTTTCAGGTCAAACAGTTCCAGTACTAGATCATTAATTCATGTATTTGATATTAATAATGAATTCTGTGAATTTTGAATGAAGCTCGGTGCAAATTTCTGTGATTTTGAAGGAAGTTCAACATGTGTGATTTAGCTATTTTTTACCAGATTTATATCTAAATATTCTGGATCCTCCTTATGTCAAATATGTGGACTACATCTAGAGAACCATTTGACAGGCAGAAATTTTCTGTTCTTCTATTGCAAATTTTCATTAAAACTAAAATTATGTCAGATACTTTCATTAGATACAATCAAATTGAATCACAGAAAGAAATAAATATTGGTTAATACTAAGGGAAGTTTTCATTATGGGTAAGTAAACATCTTACCTATTATATTACATTTTATTCTGGTTTACTATTATTCAACTTCACAAATACACTTGACAGACCCTATCAATATTGTTCCTGATACTCGTCATAAATTTGATATGTTTTCTATAAAACATCCCAAATAAAAATTGTGAGATGTACAATCTGATGTAAAATATTAAAAGCTATATTAGATAGTTTTGCCCTTACTAAAATTTATGTAGGGTTTTTCAAAATCCCTTATTTTGCATTGTATGACATTTTAATGTACATTTCCTGATTAGGAAAATATGGAACTCATACTTCCACAGGATTATTTTCATTCCTCATTAACTGAATTTTAGGATGCTATCTTCATTTAGATGCACGAGACAAGGATAAAGATTCATACAGTGCTAGTTCAAGCAAATGAGTTTAGAAATCCTCTTAATAACTAAGTCTATCTTAAAGGAAAAGGAGCAAATTATCTCACATCTGTCCAAGAATAATGCTCTGACTTATTCATCTATATGCATCACATTTTGGAATAAATTTTATAAATTTATATTGTATATATATGTCTGTCTCTTGAGCTGATTTCAATTGTGCATTTTTAGCTAGCTGTTATCCCTTTTTTTTTGACAATTCATAGTTTTCTCTATTTTACATACCCTCTCAGTTGCATTCTTGTTTCTTCTTTTGTTGTTTTACATTTATTAGTTGTAGGACCTTCTTTATTTTTGTGACTTCATGCTCCTTTTTCCGGTGATTATTTATTAACAGAAAAAATGAAATTTTTCTTAGAAAAAATAAATTCTGTTTCATAAAGATTGCTTTATTTTTTTCTCATTGCGACACAAAGTCAAATTATGAATAATAGGAATTCAATTATTTCCAAACACAAGTATTAAGCATTCAATGCTTCTAGTGAAGTTAAAGTTGATGACAATTTCTTGTCCAGTAAAATACAAAAGGAATCAGTCTAGTCTCAATCCCTTTCTGACTGATGAAAAACCATGTTAGATATGAATTATAGTACTGCAGATATTGCTCTTACCTCCCTGTGCTTGAAAATTTCCTCAACAATCTTTATTTAAGTATTGGACATTTTAAAAAGTTCTGCAGGAAGAATTAGAAAGTGCAGCTCACAGAGTAACTCATTTAGCCTTGTAATAAATACATTAGCTGACAAAAGAGAGGCAGAAATTGGAAGTCATGTGCATTTGGCAGCTCTTGGTAAGTCTATTTGAATATGGCAGTAACAAAACTAATTTGGCTTTGTTGAAATAAATGAAAAAATTCTTATCTACTATATGACACGGAATATATGTGGGAAGTTCTCTGAACAAATTTTTATTAGAATATGATAGGAGATGTACGGGGGAAATATTTCAAATTGAAAAGTTGCTATTTTTTTGACAATGATCTTGGTACCTGCCAACTATTAATATCAATTAAATTGATAAATTAGAATTAAGTATAAAAATCTATTGTTTACATTATGAAATGCAGCACAATAGATTTGCATATCTCAATTTACTGGAATCTATTTCAAAATCATGATCAAGACCCTCAGAGTCCAGCTGCACCTAAGGGTAGATGGGTGTAGCTGTGTGTTTTCTATCTTTTTATTTATTGTTAATATTAATTTGTTCTGTAATGGTGTTTCCCAAGTTCCCCCCTGTATTTCTCCCCATTTGGTATGCCCTGTTCTCCCCAAACTGTCACTCTCCAGGAAAGCCTCTCCTCTCCTTCCAGAGACTTCGGAGAGGCTCGGTCCCAGATTGGAGCAGGCTGGGAGATCCCCCACCCCTTGTTTCCTATTTGTTGTCTGTGTGCCATCCCCACTCCCCTGATTGGTTTTCCCTCTTGTGTCCACCCCCTTCTCCTGGTCCCTTATAAGCCATAACCCCGCCCCTCACGGCGGAATTCATGGCTCGCCTGCACCAAGAGCAGGTGACAATAAACTCCATCTTGCCACGAAGTCTCCTTCTTCTTACCTTCGTCGTAGCCTCACCGACAGCTCTTGTGTAGCTCTGACCCACTGGGGGGTGGTGGCCGGTCCGCCTGCTGCTGCCTAACTGAGTCTGGAACAATTCCCAGCCAGGGCTAGCCGGGACTAGCTGGAAGCCAGTTTCCAGCAGGGCCAGGAATCATTTCAGATGGGAAATAAAAATCTCATTAATTATCTGTAAGACAGTTTTATATACAGAAAAAAAAATCCCTAGGAACTTTTGCATAGTGGCAGGATGATCTTGGAATGGAAGAAGAGGGATTAGGGTTTGACTTTGGCTAGGTATTTACTCTGGTTTCAATAATACGCAGTCTGAAATACCAGAAGTGAGAAATTTTCAGTGCAAATATTTTTCAAGGATTAGTTGCCTTTACATTTTCTTCCTGGAAAGGATGAACAAGAAAAGTTTTTTTGGGAACCAAGTGAAAACTTAATGTTCTGGTGTTATTTAAATTGTACATATAGATGTCTTACAATGTCAAAAGAAGGAAGTTAATAATATTAGAAAACCACTCAGAGAAAAGGTGGCAAAATAACATTACAAAACAGAATCAATAAGCTAAAGAAACACAAAATACAAAAAATAAGACTGAGACTTATTCTGTGTGTTAAGTGTTTGTTTTTTTTTATTTAGTTACTTGTCTTTATTATAATTTTATGTCCTTTTAAAATCTTTTCTTCTAATGTAATACAAGCTTGGGGTCAACAGAAATTATTTCAGATACTCTGAAGTTGCAAACCTTATCCAAAGGAAGCAAAACCCTTTGACCTCTAAAGAATTCAGAGACAGATACGGGATATTTTGAGCATTTCCCCACTTGAAGTTGCCGTTCAAAAGGCACAAATCAAAGGATTTTTCTCCCTGAAGAGTTGCTATGTGGAAGGCTGAGTCAAAATGATATATTCAAAAAATCCCATAGGAATCAAGAAGGCATGCATTTTAAAGGGAGAAACGACCACATTATTAATTGCATCTCCATTATGATACTTATTAATTCTTAATTAGTTAATTCTTTATACTAGTGAATACTCGCATATTTGAGAAATATGTCTGTGATATATTTTCTTAGACTATGAGAATAAATTTATTTTTACAAGATTATTTCCATTCAGTGGGAAGTTACACTACATCAAAAATTCTTGTGATTATTAGCAAAAAAGAGTACCTGAATGTGTTTTTTTTTTTTTTGTACCTACAGCGACAAACAATAATGTAATACCTAGTGAGTATTACATAAATATTTCCACACTCCTGGATAATCCAGGAAGATGAGGATATTTATTTCCTAAACTGCTGAGTTCATGGTCTCATGCTTAACCCAATATTTCATTTTCATACTCAACAAGTTGTAAATAAAATTCTACAAAAATATTCATTAAATCTGGGAATACAAACTGTCTCTCTATCCACAGAAACACAGGCACCAGCTTTAATTTCATCTTTTCATTTACCAGCAGAAATCTATCCAAATACATTTATGTACCTTAACGGTACAAGGTTTTTTTTTTTTTAACCCAATATGGAATTTTTCTTGTTCTTTTTGTCTAGACCATTAATCCTTTCTTCAGATCATTTCTTTTAATGGAACCATAGAAGTGTTTGTTCAATAGCATGGGTTTTGCAAGTAAAGTCATATAATATGAATCAAAGGATTTTTCTGTGTTGGTAGGTGACCAAGTCAAACTTCTATGTTCAGAAGGATCAGTCAAGCCTATCAGAATTCTATTGAGATTGAAAAATCTGAAGAGAAACATTTTGCTCTTAGAGCCTCTGTCTGTGACATTAGAATTTTTTTTTTCCTAATTCTTTTAGGAACTGTCAGCTATAAAGAATGGTCTGATTGACACACAGTCTATAAGTAACTTTCAGTTTTACATAGAGAACTTTGTTTCTCTGTTATAAAAGGTCTTTTATCCCATCAATCTAAGACATGAGATTTTATTCTTTTCTTTACAAAGACTGACACCCTATCTACACTTCTCCCACTCAGCTGGAAGTTGCCTGCATCTTATCACTTAGTATTCTGTTTCATGGGTCTATTTCACAAGGACAATTCTTCCTGCTAGTTAATTTCATGTCATTGATTGTTACAGAAATTGCAATTACTGAATAGGTCGTTAAAAGGAGGAGAAGTTTTGGTGAACAGACTATTTGGTATCTTACAGTGTTTTTGTTTTTGTTTTGTTTTGTTTTTTTAATAGACACCCTACTATTTTCTCATAGTAAAAGAGACCAAATGCAATTCAGACCAACATGAACTTTTTGCAGTGAAATTAAAGGATTCAAAAAGATTATTTTTAAGTGGCCAAAGCATATTTTGTTTAGTGGGCACAGAAAATGAATTATTCTCTCTAATAGTATTTTCACTCTTATGTCTGTTCTCATATTACAGAAACAAAATTATTTACATTTGGGGTAGACATTGTTAAAGAAGACACCACAGACTATTATCGCAGGGGGTTTCTGCTTACTGAAGAGCACAAGAATGTACCAGTTGAGACCAAGAGTCTGTTTAGTCTAATATCTTGTCTGTGTCTGGCAAGGAACAGCTCTGGATTTCCAAACAAATGTGTTTGATGAGGTTGAAGAAAACATTGCATTTTCCCAATGTACAACATCATTATCTAAATTTAGGGTGTAATGTGTTTGAGTTGCTGGCCTGATGCCAGCTCACCCATGAGAATACAGTTCTTTAAAATAATGCTGTGAGACAGACTGGGAATAAAACAGAGCAAGCTCCAATTTAGAAATAGGAAAAAAACTTTATTAACTTACACTATATAGGAAAAAGGAACAGGAAGAAACAAAATCAAAAGTGAAAAGAACCTCCTAAACCACTCCTCCTCCCACCAAAGTTCCTACCAAAACCTTCTGAGACGAAACCTGGAACCCCCAGCTTAAAATATTATGGGAGAGGAGTCTTCCTTGTGCCCTATAGAAACTCCCACAAGAAACACAGTTTCTTGTGGCCTGCACTCTTCACAAATGACCCACCCCATACAGAGGAAATGTGCATTTGAGAAGCCCTCCTTCCACAGACGGTGCTCTCACCACCACCCATGGACCAGAAACTGCTTGGAGGGTTCTTTTTAAGGATGCCTCCGGGACACAAGTCCCCCCCATTTCTCCCTCGGGGCAAAGGGTTTTGAGAACAGAAGCCTCTTCTGAGGGTACCACCACACCCTCTTAATCCTCTGTTCACTCACTCTGGCACTGGCATTTTCACTACACAGTGCCCATCTTGCATCCCCCTAACACAGTTTCCATAAGTTACAGGAGCATTAATACAGTCTCTATGGCCAGTACAAGGAAAGTCTAGCCAAAAGCCACTTGATCATCCCTTCTTCTTATCTTCTGCTGGCATCACTAGTCCCAGGCCGCCTCTCCCATCACTTACAGAAGCTGCAGCTGATGAATCATCTGATAAAGCAGCACTGGTCCAACACTGGGGAGGGGAGTAGCGGGGGCTTGGCACCGAAGACCCGAAGACGTCCCAGGTGATAGATCTTCCACCCCTCCATTCTCAGTTGGCCTGGCGGGCTAGACAGTTCTCTATTTCTTCCCCCTTGGTCTGGAGGAGGGGGGCCCAGCCAAGGCCAGAGCTCACAGGCAGCTGTGCTGGCCCAGATCAAGCAGCAGCGAGGCTCAGACAGCACTGCCAGCAAGCCGGCATAACTGCTGTCCAGGCTTACCCCAGCCCAGGCCGCATGGCAGCCTCGGCCTTGGCCAGGGGAGGCCTCCTCTCCCCCTCCACAGCCAGGAGGAGGGGAGCCTGAGGAGCCTGTTCACTCTCTGAAGGCCAGAAGACAAAGGGAACTACTCCACTCCCTTCCCAGCCTGAAGTGTGTGTTCACAGAGATGAAATGACCTTTCATTGGTTCACAGGGTGCCAACCTCTGAACCAACACTCTCTCACTACCTAGGGCGGGTCAAACCACAACATAGGGGGAAAAAAAAAAAGAAAAAATGTATTCTTGAGATCTATTTTGACCTTCTGTTGGGGAGCTGCAAGAGCAGGGCAGGGCAGTGCCCTCCCCAGCTGAGTATGGTCCTAGAGCCTTCAGGTAGGATAAGCATGGCAGGAATGGTAGTCCTATTTACGGTTCATTTCACCACAAAAAATGCGAAGTAGCAGCAACAGTTTGAGACTCGTTTAGAAAAATCCAATCTATTAAGGATCTGCAGAAGGCAGAGCTCAGCACAGGGCTGAGCTATAGAAGAGCCTAAGTAGGGATGAGATGCTTCTGGATAAAGAGGTAATGGGGTTGGGGTGTTTCAGAATGATATCATTTATATCCTGGAAACACCTTTTTCTTTCTGATTGTAAAGGTATTCCAACTTATTCAAATGTAGGTGTCTAAATTTGTACTGATATGTTTTATAGGGCTTGGTGCATATTATGCACTTTTTTCCCTAAGTTTTTTGCAACCCATAGTTAAACTATGCATCTGTCTTTATTTGTTTCAAATGTGACACCTACTAATATACTTTTGTTACTTTATTCCTTATTTTGAAGAAACAAAGAAAAATTGTTCTGTATTCATCTTTGTTCATGCAACACATTATTTTATACATTTATCAATTTATAGTCGTGTTTTTTGGTCTAAAATAGTCTTGTCTATTTAATTTTTCCCTGTGCTGAAGCCAATCAAGCTTTCATTTTTCCTCTTACCCCTCTCATGATCTTCTCTAGTTCTTACTCCTTCCTATCTGAGATTAAGGGATCAATATTAGTCTGACAGAGATATTGGGAAAATAAATAAATTAATCATATCTGGCAATCATTAACTGCCTGTCTACACCAAACTTAGAGGTTCAACACTTGGCACCAGAGCACTTCTGTCTGTTGTAAAGCAAGGTAGTGCCACATTGTTATCTCAGATATTTTTTCTCTGGAAAAAGAAAATAAGCCATAAACCATAAAAAAATCTTGTTACTGGTAGACCAGATTGTTTTAGATAAATAAAGATTCTTGGATAAGAAGGTTTCAAAATAAAAAGTTAAATATTTTTTTCAGTGTGCTTTTTATCCTTTGGTTTGAGTTTTTAAACTTGTTTTACTCATGAAATTTACAGAAAACTTACTAAGAAACTAACTGCCATACTATTCAGGCAGCAAAATACCTTGTATTTCGAGGAGGAATGCAGATTTCTCCTCCAATATTTTGATTATTAGTTGCACATGTCTGGTGTCAGTCACTAAAATGTTATCAAAAGCAATTTTGGAGTAGGTGAACAAGTGTATCCTGGCTATTCTAGCTGCAACTTGGGAGAGAAAACAAGACAAATTATTTATCTGTCATTTCACATTTTGCTGTGGCTACATTATCTGCTCTAAGGCAAGCAACAAAGTCCAAACCATTACAGAAGAGAAGATGTCTTGCCATCAATCACTGTGACATTTGAGATAACAAAAGCAAGTGGAGAAATCATAGGACTTTAATCATTTCCCAGTAGACAAGAGATGTTTTAAAATGCCCACTCACTTAAAGATCCTCAACTGGTTACAATACTGAACACAAAACACCCTAATAAGATTCAATTTAAAGAAAAAGCACTAAGCTTTAACACTGTGGCAGTCAAGAACCCCTGAGACTCTACTTCCATTCCATAACTGACATGCATTCTGGTGCCAAATATTGCAGTGGCTGGTGTGACAAAAATATCTTTTTTGATAGAATTACTGATAGGGAGGTAAAATGCAACAGCTAGGTTTATGGTCTAGCAATATTTTTTCTTCTTTGTCCTTTATATCTACACTTCTAAATGACCATGAAAATTTCTAATTAGTTTGCCTTAATAGAACTAACATATCTGAGGAAAACAATAATATATTTTCCCAGTATTCAAGGATTATAATGTCTAGCACTTCCATGGGATGGACTGATGTGATCCAGGAGACACGCTTTGCTCCAAAAGTTACTGTGAAGCTAAATTGACATGAATCTAGAGGAGGCTTTTTTTCCAGAGCAAAAGGAGTTTTCACATGAAAACTACTCTGAAACCATAAAATTCCTGAACTGTAAATATTTATTCCTACACCATATGGAACTGTAGTAAAAGAGTACTCAAACTGAAATGTACAAAAATTTAACAAAATGCATCTTTAAAACTTATTTATATAGATTTGGATGAATATTGAGACTAAAGAAGACTAAAAGATCAACAGTTTTCATTGCTAATGAAAAATATTTTGCCTCTTATGATGAGTGGGAAGTTTCATTATTATCTCACTTTCGATAGAGGTGCTTCCAATAATTGATTCCTTACCATTTTAAAATATTAAAGGATAGATGAAAGAAAGATTGATCATTGTCCTCTACCACAGAAATTGTTCACATCCTTTCTTAGTCTTATATAAGCAACTGTGAAACCCCTTGGCTCTCAAATTCTCTTTCAAAGATAATACAGCTACCATTACTTTTCTAAGAAAGTATTCTAACTTCTAGAACCTAAATCTCATCACAGCTTCTGTCACTAAGTCTTCAAGAAGTACATGAATAGTAGTATGGGATTTTTTTCCAGTATGAGGATTTCAAATATCTGTTATTTCCTTAACACTTCATTAATGTAATTTGAATAGAATATATAGATTGTAGAAACATATTATAGTTTGAGGTTAGACAGCTAAGAAAGTACTTTTTATTAAGAAGATTTAAATAATTTTTTCCTAGAAAACTCACTAAAAATAGTGAGTTTTTTCCTAGAAAAATTGGCGTTTCATATTTTGTTTAAAGTTAGCCCAATTTCCAAGAATTTTAAGGAACTTTGTCTCATGCTTCACTACACACCTTTGTCTTGATACTATCAATCTAGCATATGATATGTAATATTTTCTAGCTTAAGTGATGTGATTTAGGAAAACATATGCAAAATAGTCTTTACAAATCAATTATACAGGAGTATAATACCAATTTTGCAATATTAATAAAGGTCCTAGGAGACAGCTCAGTTAATTTTGTTCCAAATATAGTAAATTTATCCTCATGTATTATACATTGGTTATACTTGTGTAATATAAATAATACATAGTGGCTAATAAATTATTTATAAGAAATAAACATAATTTCCTTTTCTTTTGTAGTTTTAAGCCACATTGTTATTAATGTACTTTACTTATGTCAATTAGCTATGCTTGCTAAGTGTAATAATATGTGCAAAATGCAAGAATTATTTCAAGCAATCTTTGAGATCTGTCAGACATATTTGAAACCATAATAATGTTTTATTTAATAAAAACAATTATGTATTTCTATGTTTTTCAAGCTCAGATTCTGTATTCACCTCTAGTGTCTTTACATTCCAATTAAAGTAAATATATACATACACACACATGCATATACATATATACAGGATCAACCAATTAAAAAACCTCATCTCAATACGATGAAATGGAGGAGATAGTTAGGAAAATAATTTAAACTATTTTTGATAAAGAATTTTGTTTTAAGATACTATCAGAGCAGTGAATAAAGTACTCATGTATGGATGAATGTCCTGAAATTATTTTGTTCTGGTTAAAATACCAGTGAGTAACTTTTAATTGGTATATTGTTAAGTTGGGCTTCTGTCTGTGGAGAAAAATAGGGTGTCTAGAAGAGTTTGTACATGTTAAGACTTGTACAAAAAAACTTGAAATGTTATCCATACATGCATATTTGCTCTACTTTTGCTTTTCTCTAGATTTATTTGACTGTATCTAGAATTTGGACTGATTATCATCATAAATTCTATATAGAAAAAATTAATTGGGAATTTTTTATTTATAGATTAAACTTACAGTAGAAAAGTTAAGGTTATAAACAGTTCTTCGAGCAAGTAGTTGATACAGGTTACATGAAAAAAACCAATGGTGTGCCTTTAACACTACCAATGACTTTCAGCCCTTTACCCTCGTATTTGGTTTGAATTTTCTGCAGCAGCTGCTGGGGAATTTGCAGTTTGAAGCCAAATCTTAATTTTTCTGATACTCCCAGGTGTATCTTCATCATTTTTCAATATGGCATTTACATTGAGCATGCAGAAAAGTAGCAGAAAAGGAGGTAAAACAAAAAGAAGCATAACATTAAGAAAACAATTATCTCCATAAAAGAGTGAGAATACTTGAGGAGGCATAATACCTGCCTTTATGATAATCTTTCTAATGAAAAAAAAAAAAAACTTGATTAGTTATGTAATAGAAATTTCATGAGGAACATACGCCCCATCTTGTCATATTATTCATTAAAAATGATGGCTCAACATGTCCTTTAGAAGGATCAAAAAAGTTCCCTACTTACACATGCAGATTTTTAACTGTTATACCAAGTCATTTCATTTGCTCCACACCAGATGTTGTTTAGTTTGCTATTATTAGACCTAACACTGTCAAGCTTAAATAATTTAAAATCACCAGCTTAACATTCTTTTTAGTAACAGGATAAAAAAACCCAAGCACAGATGTTCAATACAGGTCCCATTTGCCCTCAGCCTATTTTTACGTACAGCCTCCTTTTGCATGTCTTCCTTAAAAAGAGCAAAAATATGGTCAGAACATCAGTCTTCATTGACATCAGCTGTTTTTTAGTTTAACCTCATTATAGTAGTAGTTCAAAAGGTGCTTCCTTCTCCAGTCTGAAATGTGACAACTGGACAAGCTGTATTATGCTCTCCAAATCTAGACCTATAAATCTTACATTTTCGAATTCCAACAAGATTTCTTTCAGCACTGTAAGACAGTTACAGTATAACTCACAAGACTGAAATGCTAATGCATGCAATATATATGCAGGAAACAACTGGGGTAGCTGGCTCCACTGTCATGAGTTATGTTTCACAGAACAGCAAGGGAAAAGGACATTGTTGTTAGAGGTAATACGATGTGGCATGGAATAAGAAACGTGTTAGAGGATTAAGACTAATTTTTCCTGCTATTTGAAGCCTGGCTATGACAGCCATCAGTCTTAAAAATCTGAGAAAGATTTTTTAAAATTATTTGTAATGATAGTGATTTAGTGGTAGACATAGCTGATTGACAACTTTTTATTTAAACTTTTTTCAAAAGTAGAAAAACTGTCTTTTTTTTTTTTTTTTTAATGGCAGTAATTGTAGAAATAGAGCTGTGGTTTTTCTTAGAAAATGTTAGAAATAGAGCTCTTGAAAAAGTTGAATCCGTAAAAGAGTGAAATTATTCTCATAGTGTTTGGGGTAAGTTACAAGGCACATTGTGCCTGGAATTATACATATATGAGAGAAGATGGTGCAAGGAGACTTTTGGGTTGTTAAGGGATGCAGACAGGCTATGCCTATGTTCTGCAGATAGGTGACAGAATGAAACCTAAGAAACTACTGAACATGGGATGAGGTATTTCTGGACAAAACAAATAAAAGTGAGAGGATAAAAACCCAGTTTTTAATATAAGAATAATACCACGAGAGTGAGGCATGGCTGGATTGCAAAGATTACAGTTGATCAAATATTACAGATAATTAGAGGAGTTCATTTTCAATTCACACAGGACCTAGGAAAACATATCAGAAATATCATCTATATATGAAATGCATAGGTAACTTTATCAGAAGTAGCAAATTTGGATACGGAAGGAACAAGACTGCTACCAAAAGGAAGAAATTATTAGGGCTGTTTTGTGTTTTATTATCTGGTAGAAGATAAGGACAAAGAAACAGAGAGACAGTGGTAAATGGAAAGAAGCATGGGAAAATGGAGATAAGTGGGTTTAAAAGGGACTGTTTGAATGTAAATGAGATGCAAGTCAGGACACTTGCATGACTGAGCTCTGCACTTGATCATTGAAACTTTCCTACCTCTTATTGAGGTCTATTCCTAAAAGGGGTGTGTGTATGTGTACATGTGTACAACCACCAGCAGACTACAGACTAGCTAAACAGAAGAAACGATGATTCTGTCCTACAGCCCGTGTGAATGCTGATTCTGCATATATGGATATTGATAAAGGCATCATTTTCTATCTGTGTTGGTCTGTGTGGCTGCTGTCGGTCTGTGATGTGTACCTGTGTATGTTAATTTGTGCTTGGCCTCATTGCTAATCAGAGCTAGAGACTGGCAAGTACAGCAGCTGTGTCTCTGTGGTTGAGGCTAGATAAACACTTCCTGGTGTAAGCCCTCCTAATTCTGCTGTAGGTATCAGGAATATAACTTCTTTGAAACCCAAAGATTCCCAGTTGTGGCTTCCCTTAGAAACTGTGATTTTTGTTTGGTTGGTTGGTTTTTTTGTTTTTAATTATGAAAAGGTCCAGAGTAGTCTCTTCTCATTCCTTGAAAACTGAAGCCAGTGTCACCTTAAAAAGAAAATGCCTTATGTCAAGTGGATGTAAATAGGATTTTTCCTAATTTTTTCAGTAGCTTCTCCACCTAATCTCATAAGGAACGTTTCTAAGTTTCAAAGACTCAGTCTTCACAAAAAATGAAGTTCTGTATGTTTCTTTGTTAAGGCGTCTTCTGACATGTAAAAGTTGATAGACTGCTCAACCTATCCTACCACATTAATCAAATTATCAGTTTAATGGAAATAAAGCTTTCATGTGAGAAATCCTCAGTTACTTCATTTTTCCTGTCAAAAAAAGTACAAAAATATTGTATTGGAGTCATATTTACAGGTTTTAAATATTGTTGTTCCTTCTCAATAGCTAATCAATGCCTATCTTGTGTTCTCTATTGAAAATCTTATGTGGGTAGCATAAAAACAAAATGGAAAAATCAAAATCTTTTAGAACAGACAAGTGAATACAATTATAAGTAATATCATCTTTAAATAAAGTATTTTCAAGTTCCTTCCAATATCATGAAGCCTGGGAATTACAGGGAAAGGCCCTTAGCTGGAGACGTCCTTATATAATCTGTTGAATGAGCAAGGCTCACCCAGCACAGATAGAAAAAGATGCACTGTGCAATGTTTCGTTGACATGGAGAAAGTTTTTAAGAATATGTATTTTTAAGATTTCATGTACATGTATTTCTGTTTTCTCCTTTTGCAAATGGGTTTGTACACATTCTGCTTATTTAGAACGTAGTCTATGGCACTAAACAAAAGAACATGTATTTTGAAAGTTATTGGAGAAGCTAAATTGAGCTGTCATATGATTACTTGCATGCTCAGCTGTCTTTCAGAATCAGTATTTAAAATAACATAAGAATTTAAAATTTAAATGTGAAAATTTATACTTTGATATTTTATTTTAATCTTTTTTTTTTTTATTTTTAAGAGTGGATTAGAATCACTGTAATAAGATGAGGGCTTGTTTCTCATGGAATTCTCAAACAACTTTGTATTTTTTATTTAGTCCATATGGATCTAAAGTACCTGCTAGAATTGGTAGATAGAAGTCAAAATATATATTCTTTCTATATATATAGTAAGACAACAGACTTGATGTGAACAGCAGGTAATGATGAAGACAGATTTGTGTTATATTTCTCTCATGACACAAATAAGCAATGTCTTGCTGGAGAGGGCAAAGTCTAATATTTGGATTTGTTTTGGCAAACAGTTGCATTTTGGCATTTCACATCTTGGATAAATGCTATGGTGTTAACAGAACAGTTTTGAATACAGTCACTACATTTTATGAATGAAACGCCTCACATATTGAGCACAGAGAAATAGCTTGTGTTTGTACATTCCATCTGGAAATAGCATCTATTTGAACTAAGAAAGGAAGGCACTTTGGACATAAGGAGAAGTCCTTAGGACTCTTAAAGGACCTAAGGGTCTGTTAAGGCCCATCCTATTCCCTGTGTCCATTGATTTATTTATATATTTCAGAAGGCTGAGTCTGTGATTCCTATATTTTATATACTGAAATTGAGGGTACTCATTAAAGATGTTTTTTAAAGAAGCAAAATATAAAGGTGGATCTCAAATATTTAGCACTCCAGTGTTGATAGACACAGGCTGTTGATCAACAGTGTTTAAACTGAAGAAGCTAAAATTCACAAACTATACATAAGACACCTTTTGTGAAAAGTCTAGAAGAATAATAATATGACAGAATGAAAAGGGAAGATAAACACATTAGGGAGAAGTCTCAAAAACTACCTCTTGCTAGCTGTTAATCACAACCATCACAAATTGTGTGACAGAACACCCTGCAACAGCAAATTTTTTCAGAGTTCCATTTTCTCTTAAAAAACTCTAATCCACTCAGACATCTACATTACAGACCATAGTCTGCATAAAAGAATTATGAGGATGAAAGAGAAAACTTGTGAGAAGGATGAAATAAATAATGTGTTTCTTAGAGGTTATGCCTGACATAAGTCTTCTTTTACAAGTTTTTGTTGCCACTCAACAGTTCTAACTGTAACTAGCCCTCTTATTCTTCTCAGTGTGCCCTTTGGTATCTTTGTGTCTCCATTCCAGTTACACGTGAAGTCTCTTTTTCTTCCTCTCTCTTTGTCATCTTTTTCATGCATGTCAGAAAGACATGCTCACAGAAGCTTCAAAAACAGCCATCCTCCCCAGTCTGTTCAGGATGGGAGCGTGTACAAAGGAGATGGAGGGAGATTACCGTGAACTCAGTAAGGCTTCTTCATTTAAGAGACCCAGAGGAGAAGGAACTAGGGGAAACAGGACGTATCTGAGATAGGGAGTCTCTCTTTTACTTCCCTAGCATACCAAAAAATTGCCCCAAAAATATATTAAAAAAATGGTAGCACTGCCAGGGTCCCTTAATGGAGTGAAGATTTAGAAACCCTCAGAGTGTGAAGCTGATATTTTACTCATGTTAATCAGAAACAGAGTACTGTGTACTTGTACTTATAAAATCAGGATAAATTGAAATGCTATGTCTTTCATGGTGCCTTGAAATGAAATATCCATGCTTGAGAAACAGAGACAATGATGCCCATAAAAGAAAAAATGTTTTTGGGGGAGATGTAACCTAACTGCGGCACAAAGCAAAAAAAAGGAAATGAATTGCAGAAAGCCTTTGGTCATCTGTGTGGGTGTACAGCATAAGTTGTCTGTTTTTACAGCAATCATTGAGAATTTTAGAAGCAGTCAGTCAAGTAAAGTACCTAGAGGCAACTCTAGTGTCTCATAAATCCTGGAGAACCTGAAAGACCATTATTATTTCTAAGGTGCTTCAGACTCTTGGGGTTTTTTTTTTTTGTAGAGAAGCTGAAACATTTTTAGTCTGTATTTCTGTTGTTGCCTGTATCTTTCATGTTTTCAAAAGATAGATATTATTTTAGAGTAGGTTGTGGTTTTTTTTTTTTTCTGAAGAGGGTAAAAGCCTGGTGTTGGTGGTCTGGCTTAATATAACTATTTCTTCTAAAACAGCCTTTTTGTATGACCAAATTATGCGCTTAGACTAATTGTATCTCAATTTCCTACTGATAAATGAGCAAAATATTGCATGGAGTTTTTTCTTTGCCTCTCTCTTTTGTCTGTTAAGAATACAAATTTTTACATCATCTTAATGGCAAATTTAAACATTAATTTCAATTTTCATTTTTATAATAATAACAGTCAGAAAATAGATTTTTTATGACCTGACTCTTGTTTCAGAAAATTCAGCTGGTATAGAGCTATTTTTTCAAGTAAGAAGAGATCTAAACTTCTGTAGGTCTCATTTCAATGCAAAACTTTATGTTTGTTTGCCTGATCCTGTTGAAAAGTTTCATTTTTGCAATTACACAACTTTTCAGATAAAATTACCAAGCAAGAAATGCCTTTTTCATCTTGGGAGACCTTTTATGACAAACCTCAGGAGAAAGATCGTAACTACAAGTATTACATTCATCTGAAGGGTAGAAGGGGGACAGACAATTGGAGGTGAAGTCACTGAAATTTTTAGCACAAACATATGAATTAAATATTACAAGGACAAGAAATGTTAGAAGAGGCTTGTGAAGAAAAAGAACCTAATTTTGCTTCTTCATTAAATTGCAAGTATAAAAACTTCAAAGATTTCATACTGGGTTTTGTAGCTGGATACATTATCTTAAATTCTGCATCTGTTGTTTAAAACTTGACCTTTTTTTCCTGTATACGTTATATGCTTTTGCACTTTTCAGTGTTATTTTCTAGAGACTTAGACTTACTGCCCAAAATTTACAGTCTACTCTAGCTCATTATAAACAGGGGACCACATTGCTGAGTTACCTTATTTGAAGCTGGGCCAAGCTCATATAAAAGATTTGCAAAACCAATTAAAAATTTTATCAAACACTTGATATTTTTTCTCCTCTTATGCTTCAGTATATCCGCATACATAACATATCTTTGTAGGCAAGTAAGACAGTAAGCTGTACAGGTAATTTATCTCATTTACTCCCCCATGTCTAGCGCTACCAGAGACAGTTTATGCTGGGTTAAATTACTCCTTATCATCTCTGATGCTATACTTTCTTACATTGCTATAATTATGGAATATTCCAACATTTGTTCACTGAAATAATCAACATTTGGAGATAAATCCTTTTCCTATTTTTTAATATAACTGAAGGGCATACAAATCATGCAATGTCTATTGATGATATCTCCAAACTAGTCACTTTTGCTGCCATGTCAGTACCACCTTATAGAGATTTGGGCACGATGAGAAATGAAACTACTTCCCCAAATTGTACGAAGATATGTTTCAGTTAAAATTAATTTTCTGTGATGTATACCAGTTTGTTATATCACTATTTCTCTCCATATCAAGTCTCTGCCAAATCAGGGACTTCTGCAAACACAGTCCTTAGCATCACTTTTTGCTTTTCTAGGATCCTGTTATTACATCAGCTTTGATCCTTTTTTCAGGAAAGGCAGGCGTATTTGCTCAAGGAGGGAACGAGCCCCTTCAGGGGTTGACCTGCAGCTGACCTCAGCCATGTCATGTCCAGCTTCAGGCATGCAATGCTGACCAGACCTTATGTAGGTGTCTTGGTTTTGAAAGAAGACAGGTATCTGCTAAAGAGGGGCAGGGCCTCTCTTGGAATGGATAATTCAAATCCCCTCCCCTCAAATTATTATAATCTAGAAAAAATTAAAATGGCTTTCAGGCAGAGATACGGGAATAGGAATAACAGTTCTTTACTAATATGTGTAACAAGGCAAAATAAACAACAACAACTACAGCATTAATAGCGAACAGAACAAGGGACCTTGACAGGGCTTGGTTTCACAAAACTCGGGGCAGTCTGGTCTCTTGGGACTCCGAAAAACACCAAGCTGGAACAGTGAGGGATCTCGGGCTGGATCAGATAAAATCCAGAGCTCTGTTGGTGGTCACTGGAAGGGCAGGGATGTCCCAGCAGGACGAGGCAGAGCAGGGCCACGGCGTAGCAGAAAAAGAAACCTTCAAAGCAGTGCTGAGAAAGCAGCGGCGGTGGGGGCAGGACAGCAGGAGGAAGGCTCAGGATTCCTGGGCACAGGAGCAGAATGATGGTAGCTTTCCTCAGGATCAGATCCGGGTGGTGCCAGTGAAAACTCCCGCAGAAAGCAGCAGCTTCTGTCCTTTCCCTGATGCTGAGCACAAGAGAGCAAAGCTGCCCCCAGCCCCATCTTTTTTCCTCCCCCCACCCCCCCCTCCCTCCGAGAGAAACTCCCGGAGACAAAAAGAAAGAGCGTAGCCAAAGTGCCATGCTCCATCCCTTTGTTTCACCTGAGCACCAATAAGTACTCAGTAGTTAGTTGCCTCGCAACCCTTGGGAAAAAATTCTACAGGTAAAAATACCAAGAAGCAAGCCTAACCCCCAACAGTAGGCCAACCACCATCACATCTGCATGGTGGCTATTGTACGGCAGAAGTTCAGATCCCCCAGCCAAAGAGGCTTAATATGAACACATTTGACCACAGAAGACACCTTAAAGACAATCTAGTTCCAAAATCCCTGCATTGGACAGGAACATCTTCCACTAGACCAGAGCCCAATTCAACTTGGCCTTAAATGCTTCCAGGGATAGGGCATCCACAACTTCTCTGGACAAACTGTTCCAGTGCCTAAACCTAAACCTCTTTGAGTTTGAAGTCATTTCCCCTTGTCCAATATGCTCTTGTAAATAGTTTCTCTTAATCTTTCCTGTAGGTTCCTTTCAGGTACTGGAAGGCCACAAATAGGGCACCAAGAAACCTTTTTTCCCCACTAAACATATCCAATTCTCTCAGCCTTTCCTCAAGGAAGAGGTATCCTGTTCCTCTAATCAGCTTAGTGGCTTCCTCTGGACTTGCTCCAACAGGTCAATGTCCTTCCTGTTCTGGGTATCACAGACCTGGATGCAGCACTGCAGAGGATCTGCAGTCAGGGAGGGTTTATCCACCTTAAATTGGGACAACTCCCAAGGTGACTTCTTGAGTTTGAGAGTGGTCACCTCTCTGGATTGGAGATTACTCTTTCTGGGTTACTCTTTCTAAAATGTTGAGGATACTTGTGTCAGTTTTGTAGGACCAACTCCATATGACACCACAAATCAGTATTCAAATGGATAATTGTTTGGGGTTTTTTTTTTCTTTAGCTGGTTTATAAAATAATTCTCTCTTGAATATATAGTTTATCTCAGTTTTATTAGCCTCTGAGAAACCATCCTCTACATTGTATTATCTTATGAACTATACAACCTCAGCCTTATAATTTTTCCACATAAATTTTTTCTCATTACGAGCACTTACTGAGAGCTGCTTCAGTGACATCCTTTCTCACTTTCCCCCCCGTTTTCATAGAATCATAGAATATTCTGAGTTAGAAGGGACCTACTAGGCCCCTTCAGCTCCTGGTCCTGAACAGGGCAGCCCCAAGTCACACCCTGTGCGGGGGACTGTTGTCCAAGTGTTACTTGAGCTCTGTCAGGCTGGTGCTGTGACCACTTCCCTGAAAAGCCTGTTCCAGTGTCCAGCCACCCTCTGGGTGAAGAACCTTTCTCTATTATCCAAATGAAATCTCCTCTGACACAGTTTCACACCATTCCGCTGGGTCCTGTCACTGGTCACCAAAGAGATCTGTGCCTGCCCTTCCCCTTACCCTCATGAGAAAGTTGAAGCCTGCAACGAGGTCTTGCCTCAGTCTCCTCTTCTCGGGGCTAAACAGACAAAGTGAACTCAGCCACTCCTCATATGGCTTCCCCTCTAGACTCTTCTCTGAGTCTTCATAGCCCTCTTTTAGATGCTGTCTAATAGTTTTATAATGCATTGCCGCAAACTGCACACAATATTCAAGGTGAGGCTGCACCAGTGCAGAGCAGTGTGGAACAATTGCCTTCCTTGACCAGCTGGTGATTCATTCATGAATCTTTATTTAGAAATAGACTTGCAAGGCAGCATGCTGAAGTGATATCTCTTAAGGAAGGACCTGCTCTTGCAGCAGTGGCCTTCTGCAATAAAAGTGTGGCTTGATAAGATAGACTGCACAGGAAGTAATTTGTTATTATACATACAGTATCCAGAACTGTAGGATGTGGGAAACTAAAAGTTATACTTGTGGAGCATTATTCATAGATTTCAAGTTGAGAATTTAAGTAAATAAAGAAATAGGTTAAGCTTATATCCAGAAAGTCTTCAGGCTAAGTGTGGGGGCAGAAAACTATGCACATCTCCACTTCCAGCTTACCTGGACCCAAGTCTGGGAGCAAATTAACAGTTGTGGACAATTTTCAGACTGAAACTCTCTGAAGGGAAACAGGGAGTTGAATCCTACTGACAATGGAGAAAAATATGACCTGATGGTCACAAAACAAGTCCAAGATGAAGGAAATAGAACATACTTTGCTTGATAGACCACACAGTGATGAAGTCTCAGAAAAATCATCCAACTAGTCCCTATTTTCTCTAAGGAGAGAGATAGAAAAGATGTAAATCTGCTTACATCTTCACACCAGGATACCTGGGAAGCTCTAAACACATCCTTGTTACTACTGTCACATGTCCAAACACGTGTATGTACAAATAGACTCTAGTCGGGCATTATTGTCATAGTTTTTCAGAGTCTCAGCAACAATTTTAGTTACTAATTATGGAAAATATAAAATAACTATTTTCAGTGAAACAAACAAAGCAAACTTTGAAAAATAATGTAGATGACACCCTGGAAATATAAACAACATACTCTGTATATTTAGATTTTATGCTGTAAGTGGATTACTATATGACTGTTTAATCATTTTTTAAATAATGAAATAATTTTTCTAAATAATTTATCATAGTTTAGGGCACATGTTTCACACTGTCGTGTGGTGCATTTATAGTGAAGCATTATTAACCACATTTTTTGTATAATCCCATTATTTCATGTTATGTGACTGACAAGACTTAGATTTTTCTTACTACTTCCTGATTTCAAATGCATGGATATTCTGCAGACATTATGCTCTTTCAGATTCTTTTTTGTATGCTTCCTACTGTGCCACATGAGTTTCACAGACCATTACTCAATTAAAAGCCGGCACAAAAAAATATTATATTTAGCCCTGAATCATTTAGATGAAGCTTTGGAGCTCATGCATAAATGTCTGTGAATTTCATGAACACAATGGATGTTTTCTTCTCTACCCAAAGATTATTTCTAAAAAGTTCAGAAAACCAGTAAACTCAGTTAATTATATGAACCAACAGTATATAGTTGTTGTCTCTAGTAAAGTGAGTCTGACATAGAGTTTCCTGAGATAATAAAAGTCAGCAAAGGAAACTGTGTTTCTGAAAGAAGGCAGCCACAGAGAAATCCAAGAACTTTAGCAGCAAAATCACTTTATTACAGAAGACTGGTGGTCTAAATACCATATAGGAGTTATCTCCCATTCTATGCAGTGCTGTCACAGATGTCAAGGACATGAGAAAAATGAGGATGAGAATACTTTATCCTGCAGTTAAAAGCAAGGAGTTCAGATGAGGAATTTCTTCTCATGTTAGCCACTGTGCATTTTCATATTCATAGATGAGATTTAAATCAACACAGATTAGGAAAACTGTGACTGCAAGAACCCTTGTGAAAGCAAAATATTTTTTTTTTCATGAGAATAAGTTCATTTTATATTACCCTCATTCAAGCATAATTGCTATATGTCTGAAAGAAACATATTTGAATTTTTAGTGGCATATTCATGCAAGAAACTAATGATGCCTTAGATTTTAGCTTTCATATTTTCAGATTCTGTGCTGCCTAGAGATGTAGTTCTAAGCCTCATATTAAGTGCTGGTAAGCTCTCTTCACAGAATAGGTAGACAAAACAAATCCTTTTCCTGCTGAAGACCAAGGACAACTTTCAGGCCCAAAAGCACAAACAATGATGAATTGAAGGGAAGAACAAGAAAGATGGGAGCTCACAACCTGAAGCTGTAATTGGACAATTAAACCCCAATATGCAAAGGGACCCAAACTTATAAAAATGTAAAATCTTGTGATCAGTCAGCCATTTTATGACCATTCTCAGCCCACCCTGGGTGCAGCCTTGGTCAGGCTCCTGTAATGCCCAGGGTGGATCCTGGAGACCTTTTAATAAATACCAGCTTTATTCTCTAGCTCTGTCTAGCCTCAGTTACCGGTCAGCCTTCCCTTATGTATCACTAACAGTATGAGATAAGTGGGTTTCCCTGTAAAAAGAAAGTGCTACCAAATAAAGGAAACCTCTTCTAAAAAGAAAAAACAATATTAAATTGTTCTTTCCAGCTTCTTCAGTTTAAAATAAGCAATTATGCTTTGCATGTTGTAAGACTACAAATCAAATTAAACTAGCAGGGGAGTGAAACTTGGAGGCATAAACATGGAAAGAAAGATAAGATTTCAACTGAGATTTCAAATTAAATTAAAAGGAGAAGTAGAGGTATGTTGTTTCAGATACCAAAAAAAGCAGAAGAAAAGATTTTTGCACCCGATTGTGCAGAAAGCAAGGGAGGCCAAAACTGGATTAGTAGGGGATAAAAGAATGAGGAGAAGTTAAGTATTATAGAATATTTGTAAGATAGCAAGTATCAGTAAGATAGCAAGTTTTTGGATGAAGTTTTTTCTTCAAAAATCCCATTTTGAAGACTTAAAAAATAAAATGATAAAAAAATTTTTGAAAGCTGAGAAAATACCTGAAACATCAGTTAAAAAAAAAAAAAAGGCGCAACAAACCAAATAGTAACATGACATATCTTTATGTTATTTTTCCAATTTAAATGTGCAATAATTCCTTTAGGGCCATAAAATTGTTAGTGGCAAAATATGCCAAAGAACATAAAAAAAATCAACATTTTATGTGGACATAAATTCATATTGGATAGATACTAATGTCATATCTCTGAACAAAGACACGTGTGCAAAACATATATTCTGCATAAGTAGTCTTCTCCCTATACCAGCCTTGGTATATTATCTTTCCCTTTAGATAATTTTCCATTGGCCTTTTTCTGACAGAACTCTGGTCTTGAACTGAGCATTTATTTCCCAGATATTTTTGATTTACATGGTTATTCTCTTAACATGGCTAACGAAGCAGAAAGTTGACTTTTACACTACCTCAGCAGTGCTGTCTCTTCTCTCTCTTGGATCAGTGTTGATTTAGCTGTCTATAGCTGGATCAGTTACTGCCGGTAAAATTAACTTCCTGAGTGTCATGCTAACTATTGTAAAATATGGTAATTTTTCCCCACAGTGCTTTTTTTCTTCTAAAGCTATGCCATTAGCAGTGTCATTTGTGAGTGTAAAATGGTGTGCTGATGGTTTATATATGAATATTCAAGGAGCCCTGAAGTAACAGTGAATCATGAGACTAACAGAAGTGTTTAGGGTGTCTGTTACGGAAGCAGATACCTACTTGGCTCCCAGCTCTTACCTGGGTTCAGAAAGAAAACATGCACAGCAAAAAGCTTTAAATCTTTTTCTCTGGATTTCTTCCCCTTCTCCTCCCCTTACCCAGTTTTAGTATTTCCTAGACTCCTTATCATAACCAATATACCAAATTTATTTTCCAATTATGTGCCATTTTATTAGGAAAGATAATACTAATACTTAATACTTAATTTGCCTTTGCAGTCTGGAATACTGTTTCTCAACAAAAGTTCTTTTTTAAGGACATTTTGGTATGAATACAAATTTGTAGTTGAGTTCATTACATTAAAAAGGAGAAGTTCACCCCAAAAGAAAAAAAATGAAGTCGAAAATAGAAGAAGACAGCATATGTATAGAAATAAGAGTCTATGTCTTTCCTGTTAATTTATGTCTTATTATGAGAACTTAATAAGAGAAACCAAAATACTATTTTAATTTGGATGAGGAAGAGATTTCACATTTGTTGGTGAGGTTTTTTCACGAGAAAACATGAAAGAAGTGATGACAGATTTTAGACTGAAGAACAGCAAATGCAGCTTGAATTTGTGGGCTGATTATTAGACATATTTTGTTAAAATGTGAGGAGAGGAATGAAACAAGTTCATCACTGTCCTGGGGTGACTTTTTGATGCTTGTATCCCCAGATGTCTGTTCTGTTTATGCTGTATGTTAAGTTCTGTACCTTTAAGACTAAGTAACCCCTGATAAGTAACAGCTGTGTTAATTAACCAGCACAGCCTTGCCCCTGATGAGTAACAGCTATGACCAATAAGGATGACTGAGATAAAAGAGGGGGATAGGTGGTAAGGGGAGGATCATCGTGGAGGAGCAACCTTGAAGAGCATGAGCAGGGACTCGTGGAGCAGGATCCTGGGGGGAGAGAATCACTGCTGTGAGACTGGTTCTGAGAGTGACAGGGGAGAAAGGAGACGTGTGGAGTTTGCTTTGAAAACAGCATTCTCTCCTCTGCATTCCTGCTCCTGGACTGTGCTCATCTGAGACCTGTCCTGTACTGAAAACCCAGAGGGACATGCAGGTCTCACTCCTGCACCCCCCAGGGCCCAGGACGGCATTTTCCAGCACTGGAGGAACTGATAACAGACTGAGCGAGCTGAGTTACCCATGGCAAGGGCTTTCTGAATTTATCATCTCACTTCAGAGCTATGAGAGGTTTTATTGTTTCATGTTATTCATTCTTTATGCTTGTGGGCACTTTTTTTTGTTAAATAAATAGTTTTTTCCACTTTTCTCTGAAGAAATTCTTTTTCCTGGACCGGTTGTGGGGAGGGGCCTTTTAGGTCTGCTTCCCAGAGGGACCCCATTGAGGAGTTCTCTCACAAATTTACCCTGAACCAGGACAATCACACTGTAATAAGAATCTTCTTTGATGTAACCAGTTGAATTTATTTTCTAGTTCTGATAAAACTGATAACAAGACATCATCTTTACCATTGCATCTTGTAGTTTTTGCCAGAATTTTTTTCTTAACATTATTGACAAGCATGGATTTTTAGGAACAATGCTTTTAGCCAACTCATAGTACTGAACAAATGTTCTTAAGGACACTGTGAGGGGATAAAAACTAGATGAGAAATTGACAGCACTGTGAGTCCTGGAGTGGGTCAGGGAAGGCTTGAAATCTGCCTGGCAGCAATCTGTGAAATTTGTCAAATGAAAAGTATGTAATAATTAAATGTTGCATAACAAAATGAAAGCATTATAGTTAAATCTAAAGAATTTATGAAACACTTGAAGAGAGCAGGTACAAAATTACTGTCAATGAAATGGCCCTGTAAAAGTCTAGATCATATTAAAGGAGTAAAAATAATGATGAATTAAAAAATGTATCTTAGAAGTTTACAAGCAATACACAGTTCTTCTGTAGGTATGTTATTAACCCTTCCAAAATGCCTGAACACCTCAAATCAGTGAGTGGCTCTGTCTGTAGTAAATCACATTTATCTGTGCTCTAGGTAACATGAGTATATTTTCTTTCAAATTACTTTTCTTTTTACATGATAACATTGCTGAGCTGCTTCATGTAGTAATACTTGCCCATAAAATGAAAATGCTCAGAATGTTAACAATGAAATAATGATAAAAATACTGAACCAACCACTGTACTAGCTACTGGTAGAATTATGTGTCTCTCTGTCTTATAGATGTTTATGGAATTAACACTGAAAAGTCCAATGGTCAGGCATGGATTTTCTCACATTAACTCATTTCTTCTCTCTGCAAAATAGTCTCATAATAATATTGGCTTCTAATGGCTTCTGATCTCCATTGTCCAATGATGTATGTGCAGGAGCTTTGATATTTACCACGGGGAATCCAAGTTATTCTGTGATTACTGAAGCATCAAGAAACAACAATATTTCTTAAACATCTTGCAGGTGGCTTAAAAGGAAGTCTTACATCTAAAGACTTAATTAAAAAAAAAAACTATTGGTGTAGTATTTTCCACACAATCTAACAGTATATTCATGAATGCCTCACAGAGTAAGGAAACTTGTAACTTTTTAAGAGAAATGATGAGCTGAATCAATTTCCAGAAGGTAAAGAGGAACTGATATTCATAATTAACATATTAAATGATAAACTCTGTAAAAAATGTAACACTTTGTAGCAAGAACTGAAGGACAGATTCACTGAAATGAAGGAAGTCTCACTTAGGCTTAGCATATTCCATATTTATAAAGAAAAGATCTTGAAAATACAACTGAAACTTGAAAATGTTTATACAAATACTTGATCTATAAATAGAACTCTTTTTTTGTAGAGAAGGAATTGCAATTCCTTCCTTGTGTTTTCAGCAGATGTCTTGCATACAAGGGGTGGGGTTGAGATGGGTGGATTTAAAATTACTAAAAATCTAGTTCCAGTATGGGGTAATGTTCTTGTGGTTGAAACTGAACAAACACCGACTTGGATGGCAGATTATACAAAAAATGATAGCTCACCCTTTTTCCAAATTGGAGAAGAGAAATAGGTGTTACATTAATAAGTGTTGTCTAGAGACAGCACCAAAATACCCAGATTAATATTCTGAGTGAGGTAATATCACAATTCAAATATTTTAAGTATCTCTGCTTATTCAAATATACAAGGCTGTTAAGACCTTGTTGGTATGGTTGGAACAGTTTCCTTCAGCATCAGTGTATCATTTGATATTTTTAAGAATAAATGAACCTCTCTGTCTTTAATACCTTAGGCATAAAACTTAAGTTTGGAAAGATCCCCAAGTGATCATCTAGCTCGCTGAACTAATCAGGATCAAATTTTTATATGAATTCCTTGACTAAAAATTTATGCTCTTTTGTATCTCATTTCCTTACAACAACAGCAACACCAATAACACAGTAATAAGAAGAGTAATACCAGCTCAACTGATTGTTAATTAAGAAGAACATAAGAATTAAGAATGTAGAAAATATACATGATCCACTTAAACTTTTTCCCAGAGATCTACTAGCCTAAGTTCAGGAATTTCCATGTATATATAATGAATAAATATGTCTTCAACACCCTTCAGGTACAAATTCTTGTTCTTTTAATAAAAAAAGTGGGTGATTTTTTTTTTGAAACTGACTTTTATCAGTTTCATTTATTATCTTTTAGTTCTTATACATGAAGAGATATTAAACTACCTTTCCCTATAGATTTTTGCCAATGCATTCATGATTTGCAAATTTTTAGCTTATTGTCCTTGGTTTTTCTCTACAGCTCATGGATCCCAACTTATCTATCATTCCCAATATGGAAGACATTCCATAACTTTGATCATCATATTTTGTAAATGTTTGTGAAGCATTCAGTACTGCAGGTTGATCGTTATTACAAAAAAAAAAAAAAATCTTTCTTCAGGGTAGGATTTGAATAATCTTCAGTGAATAAGTCTGGGTACAGACTGTTAAACAAGATGAAGAATAAAAGAGGGAAAGCTGATCATTAACAAGAACTGTCTGCCTCTAGACTGAATGAGGCAGGGATTTGGAGGATAGAAAAAGCATATCCTTGTGTCATAGACCTAAAAAATATAATACTGCATTGACAAAAAGGGATACAGACAATCTTGATTCCAGTATTTTTATGCTTCTGTGTGTTTGCCATTATGAGGTAAATGATAGTCTGTAAACCCTTTTTCACTATATGTAAAAGAGTAAGTGAAAATAGAATGTTGCCACTTTGACATAAACAGAAAGAAATGCAGATGAGCAGTGAATTTCACCTGATGGTATTGCAGAACAATTGCCCTTTATAGCAGGCCTCCAGAGAGTGATATATATTTATTGCAGATTATGTTATTATCTAGTGGATGGCAAGAAGATTTTTTTTTTCACACTGATAATTCTCCTTTTGTTCCTGTTTCTCACCCCATAACTTAAGCATTTCACTGTAAGAGGAGCAGATATAGAGGCAGAAGAAAAGGATGAGGATGATATGCCTACTTTTGGATGGAGAAGAGAAGTGCCAGCAGAGTTAAAGAACTGTCAGAGGTATGTGTTAAAAAGTGTTTTCACTCTTCAAATGTAGGCACAGAGGGTATGAGAATGTCTTCTGAAAGAAAAACATGTTCTTAGGAGCCTTTTAGAGGTGAATAGGAAAATAAAGCAATAACTGAAGGGCGGATGTATCTGCAGTTCCTAAGTTTCATAATACCAGGATTTTCAGGTAGAATTTCAAGACTGGGTATCATGATTTAATTTTTACTTTCACATAAAATTTTTCCAGATTTTATTGACATGTATTGACATTTTGATAATGAAATAGTATACAAGTCGTACACCCAGATTATATTTTAAAGGCTTCTAGAAGAAACTAATCATAGTGATCCACTGTATTTGCAAATCACTTAAAAAAAGGCCAAATCATATTTTCTTCCTTCTTGAAACCTTTACATTTTTTCAAAGGCTTTTGTTTATTTGGGTTTTTTTTTGTTTGTTTGTTCAGTTTTTTTTTTGTGTGTGTGTGTATTTGTGTTATTTGGTTGTTTGGGGTTTTTTAAATAAACAAAAATAACTTGTCTTCAAATGTAGTTTTGTCTCATTTATTCTTGTTGAGACTAAAATGGAATTTTTCTAATGTTTCATATCTCTGCATTTTTTTACTGTGGCAGTTTTGTTCCTTTGTGCCTCTCTCCTTGAAGGAATGATGTTTTTCTCCAGAAGCTGCAGATCTTAATCCTCAACTTTGTGGAGTTATTTTGCAATTAAAATAAACAAGTATCTTTTTGATTGGTTGATTTGTTGGGTTCTTTTGCTTCAGAAAAGAGGCTGGAGACTTTTAGTCAGTTCTCCTTTCTGATTCTTTAGGCAAATACTATTTTTTTCTGGAAATCTCATTACTTAAATTATTTTGAGGTAGACATCTAGTAAAGACAGCATGTTGTAATCTACTACTAACTACATGTTTACTACATGACATATAAATATATCATACCAATGTGTAGATAAATAATAGATACTATGGAAGGACAAACAAATGTATAATGGCTGCATCATCAATACAGTGAATAATAACAGAAAATGACAATTTTTTTTTTCCTAAAAGTAACTATTTAAAGCTTCATCTTTCTGTATTTCCTGAAGACAGCAAAAGCTATATTTACAGCCATCCATGAAAATGAAAATGTCATCTGTAGACAGTACCTGAAAGTAGCCTGTGACTGAGGAGGATATTGGGAAATAAGCAGAAGCTATAGCATCATTTCAGTTTAGTTGTCTTATCTGAAATACTATGTAGTCTTTCTTCTAGATCTTCCTAGAAACCTAGATTTTCCTAACTACACTTCTGACACCTCAATTCACTGAGTATTTTAAAACCAAAATAATATTTTAATTTTTTTTCATTTGCTTTTAATTTACAATCTGAAAATTAGTCTGTATTAGCTGTCAGATATGAGACCAAAAAGACAAAGTATAAATAGCAGAAACAGTGCCAATCAAGCATAGATTATTTTTAAATTATTTCTTTACCTTAAAAAAAATATTTCTTTACCTTTTTCCAAAAACTAGAGATACAGATGAAACTATATGTTTTGTGCAGGTTTCATTAAATGCAGTTTTCAAACTCTTTTCTATCATCCTTTATAAGCTTGTTTTTTGGCTACTATTCAACAACGTTCTCTATCAAATCAATATTTTTCATAGTTTTAGCTTTTCCTTACTGAATGTGTGAAAGAAATGACTGAATGCTATTCTTCTACAATGGTTGCTGATTTATAAGGTATTCATGATCAGTGATGATAAGGGACGGTGTGTTTGAAAGTGAACAGGAACATATCCATTCACATTGAACAGAGCCAAAAAAACCCTAGGACACAGTATCAAAATTATTGAAATAATTATTTATTATAATATAATATAATACTTCATTTATTATAATATAATACATTCAACATCCACTTCAGTTGATGTAAAAGGCTGAAATTTCTGTGCTGAGGAGACATTAACCAGAAGATCCTCAAACAAAATACATTGCCCAACACAGAGATGAGTTAGGTTTTGTTGGAGTAATTTTAACACCACAAATTTATAATCAATTTGTAACACAATGTGTGGACAGTGAGATTGGAAAATATTGCCCTCGGTAGGACTATGAAAATTCTTTATCACTCTTTATGCTATCTTGTGTTCAACATGTATTCAGTTTCATTGTATATCGTTACAGAAACCAAGGTGTGGTGTCCAGAAAACTGCTAATGAGGAAAATACATCCATGCACAGAAAGATCACAGTTTTTTAATTACAAAAGGGGAGAAAAAAACAATTGAATATCCATTGTAAAAATACTTTTATTGCTGTTCTGATTTAAAATTCTTAAGCATTAATCAGAATGTTTAAAGCTCCTGCTGTTTCTCTTGATTCAGTTTGACAGCCACCCTTATGCATCTGTGTCAACTTATTTTTTTCCAACTATCAATGTCATTGTTTGAAAATGTGAAATCATTAATTTTATTTTAAAAGTGAAAGACTGATTCATTCTTTCAAGGAGGTATAGAAATCCCATATTGGCCTTAAGGAAATCATCTAGAAATCTGTGGGAGGGTGAATATTTGCTTTATCAATTCCAGCCACTACCCTGTTCTTTACATCTATTTTTTTGGTGGTGGGAGTGCGTGCCAAGACTCCTATAGAAAACATCTCTGTATGTTTGCAGTATTCCCTGTGTTTATCAGAAGATCACAAGGCAATCCCACCAGCCATGGCAGCTGTAACGATCTTTGATATGTCCCGTGTTTCCTAGCTAGTTCACAGTCCAGAGACTATACACATTTGCAGGAACATTGTGGTGCTTTGAAGTATGCTAATACAAATATTATGAACACATGTATGGTTTACCTACTTTAAAGTAAAAATGAACTAAAAGCGGTTTCTAAAAGTGGAAGTGGATTTTCAAGTATACAAAAATAATTTCAAATGTACATTTATTATACAGGTATCAACAGAGAGAGAGTGGAAAAACTTTTCTAAGTGTTATTGGGAAATTGAATAGACACTCTTTTGTATCACTGGTTTAAATCTGGATATCTAGAAAGCCTCCAAGGTTGTATACTCTAATTAGCAACCCCTCCCACTGTTACAGGTTGAACTTATATCACCCTTAACTGTTCATTTTAGTGGCCTTTGTAATGTTCTCTGATTCTAATGCCAAAGCAAATACTACAAGAAATGAAATTTTATTATAATCTTATTTGCGTATAATCTGAATCTTTTAATCTCTCTAAGTGACAGAATAGGAGCATACAATATACAAGGTGTTCTTTCCATGAGAGAGTGGAAATATTTGCAGCTGCATAAGAGCTTGGATTTTGATAGCAGCACAATAAAGTGAAATTTTAATTACTTTAAGAGGAAGAGACAACAGTTTTTCTGTGATCACAATGAAAATAAGTCAAACTATAACACACGGCGCTTGTGACTTAGTGTACAACAAAAAGAAATACATAAGGAAGAAGAGGCCAAAGATCTTTTACCATTTTGTATCTTGTAATTTTCATGTTTTTACTACTGGGTACCTGCCTGATATGAAAGTTGAATCAACTGGCAGATGAACTACTTAGAGATTTTACTCTGAGCTCATACAGTGACACTATGATCACATATATAAATCGCATCCTTAAAGTTCAAATAATGATAACAAGTCTGAGAAACTGAGGAAGTAAAGTTCTTTTACACTGGATTTGCACCGACAATTGCATTTGTATGTATCATGTTTAAAAGTGAATTTTTAAGAGGAAGACTTATTGCACATATTTGGCATTTCTTTGTCACCAACCCTTTGTTTATGCAAATAACCCACAGGACTGAAAAGAATTATGATGTTGTGAATACAAAAGACATCTTCTAAAACTTTTTTTTCCTGGAAAACACAGTGATCAGAAAGGTTTAAATATCTAAGCTTTGTTTATTGAAACTATTCATGGAATTAATTTTGGAAATGTCTCAGTTGAAAGTTTGAAATGTCATGGACAAATGATGGAGCAGGTTTTGACAACCAGTGTTCCTGCTGCAAGTGCAGACACTCCTCTTCTATACATGGGAGGCAGGTCTGCAGGAATTATCTACTCTGGCAAAGTGCTTTGATGTAAACCACTGCTTCCAGTAAAATATGGGCCTAACCATTACTGGCACTTTGGTTAAAGACATTTCTAAAACATGAACATTTTCCTTAATCTTCTTTGCTTTTAGGCAAAACATTACGACATTTAAAAATATTTTAAAAGATACAACTCATTGTCAAAACAGGCTGTGAATTTCAATTCTTGTTTTTTAAAAGTTCAGGGTTATTTATTTAATAAGCTGTTCATGGCTTCCTATACTTTTCTGAAAAGAGAAAATATGTGACACTATGAACAACCAACCATTCGTTGAATTCTGATTTTAAATTTGAAATGTAGTTCTCATCACTAAGGTCCACAGCCAAAAATCTAGTAAGAAGCTGTGTAGTACCTTAGTAGTCACATTTTATAGTAATTAAATTAGTGATTAATAAATGCTGTTTTCATGAGTTTTCAAATTAAATTAGACTTAGTTACTGACACTCTATGTTTTTTTAAGATAAGCTGAAGTGAAATTTCATATTTTTTCTATAAGATTCACTGAACAATTTCTGACCATAAAACATTATATTCATTGTTTTCACATCATTTTCGTTATTTAGGTAAAAGATTTTTGAAAAAGTCTCTATAACTCAACTTTTATTATTACAAGTATGTTCATATTTCAAAGCAAGTCATGACTCCATTATGAGAAAAACAAATTTTTTAATCAAAATCCTCCCTTAAAAGTAGTCCATCTAAACTTTTTAAGTATTGCTGTAGGAGATGAACTATTCTCAAGAAGCCTTTATATCTGGCTTTCCAACACAGAAATTCACACTTCAATTCTAATTAACACCTCCACCTTTTTCAAGGTTATTTATCTGGAATGATGTAGGGTTAATGTCTCTAAATAAGGTAATGTTTGATGCATGACTATACTGGGACTATACTGGCATCTCTTTGGAATAACAGATGTATTTTATCACTATGGAACAGTTTCTTCATTTTTAATTGATACTTTAAAAAAAGGTATCAGAATTCTTCATGCCCATAGCAGTTTCTAGGTATTTTGGATTTATATTGAAAAAGCATTTATCAAACCACATGATTTTTTTTTTTTTTTGTCAATAAAGCTCTCAGATTTCATTTCTGCTGATAGAATGACATGAGTGCTAGTAATAATATTTGTTATGGCCATTGCCTAAAGCCAGCCCTCAGAAAGCATATGACATATATTTTCAAACTTGTTTTGGTTATATGACAGTCTGGATTCTAAATGAGGCACCTTGCTTTAATAAAGCTGACTTAAATGTGCTGTACAGCCCGCTTCCCCATGTTTCTCACTCTGAGTTTGCAAGCTTGGCTTTCAATGTCTTTGTTCTTCTGGTCTTGAGTTTTTCAAGAACAAAGCCTGCTAATCAAGCCAGACTTTTGTAATTATGTAATAACAAATGAGTACCAAAAATTACAATAAAGCCACAAAATTTGCTTGAATTCATATGCCATTTAAAGTTATTTACAAGAGAGGAAAGCAGTAATATTTACTTTGTTGTTCCACAAGTTCTTGATTTGTTACATTACAGTATAAAATGCAGCAATTAAATATGAGCAATTTTCAGATGTCTTTTCAAGAGGTAAAATGTAAGATCTTTTTATCAGTCCATCAACTAGCAAATTGACTTGATGTGCATGAAAGAAGCCAGTTTGTTGCTAATATAGGACTTTCTGAGTCAAGCCTTTGACCTACTTTAAAATTTTTAAAGCTATTTCAACAGACATTTTAAATATTATTCACTAGACAGAAGTTTAATTCCCCTATTCTCTACAGCTTGTTTGATCAATAAACTGATGCAAATTACTCCTAACAAATTGCAAATAACTCCCAATAAATGATTCTTCTAAGCTTTACTCTGCATTATATCAAACAGCTTCTTATTTTCTTTTTCATTTATGGTTCTTTCAAAATCCAATTTCTTTAATACTCAAAAGTCAAATCGGTTTTTACTAATTTACTTTTTTTTGTCACTTGCATTTGGTACACTACATTAAATAGTCTACTTTCAATAATCTATAGTCTCCTAACCCTGTTACAATATTGATCTTATGCAGTATTTCATTCCAGAAAATCTTACTTAGCTAAGGTTTGTACTTTCTCACACCAGCAGGACTGTGGGTCATGCTTTGAAAACTATGTAGTTAATTGATTCACAGAGAAAGTAGAACAGAACCTTAAAATAATCAGTATAAGAGTTGGTAGAATTTTTTTTTTAAATTCAGCATCTTTGTATTTTAACTGATTCTCTAAGTTACAAATCTATATAGTTTCCTTTATGGTGTGATATATACAATTAAAGTGAGAGTACACTGATAATGTAATAATAAATAATACAATTATTATTTATTCCAGATTTCTAGGCAGCAATACTCATTGAAATCCTCCAAGGTCAGAAAAATCTCTGATTGTCTAGGCTTGCTATGTTACTGGTAATGTATGAATTTACATGACCCCACTAAAAGAAAAAAAAACTTTTGAGTTATCAAGGAGTAAGAAATCTGTTCTTTGATTGAGGGCATATTGTAATTTTTTGGGGCTCTACAAATAAGTTTTTTCTACTTAAAAGTGGGTTCATTACTATTTGCCTTGTAAACAGAAATGCAACATTTGCTCAGAATACCAGTACCACTCTGTTAGAACTCCTTTGGAATATCTCTGGCAATTACTAATATTCTCAGAGTGGACCAAACTGAGAATTGTAGCCTTGTATAAAATTTTTGCATGTATATATAATGATTTATTGGAGAAACATATGTTTTATTGAGCAGAAAATTTTAACTTTTTAAAAAACTAACTAGTTTAGGAAAGACTCAGATCATACAAATACATAGCAGTTTGCAAATTGCAGATTTGTGAACTTCAGGTATACTTTTGTCTGATTATATTAGTAGACTTAGTTTCTCCTAAATCACTATACTGGATTACTAAGGCAGTTTGTTGAGGAACATTTCAGCATCTGCTATCCTTTAATCTTGAATGGTTCTGTTCCATGATATGAGGGGAGTCTAATGTTACTGCAATAGAATGTTTTATTCTTTAAAAAATCTGAGAATTGGTTGACTATTAAAGATTAATTTATATGCTACAATCCAAATATTATTATGAAGTTTCGAAACTCAACAGAATGAAATTAAGCCCTGCTTATTACTATTGAAAGTTAAATTAACTCCCAAGATGTTTTCTCTCTCATTCAAAAATGCTTCCAGAAAGCTTATACAGATTCTGTATTTGGAATGTAATTGTTTGGCAGGACTGTTTTCTTGACTTTTACTTCTATGGGCAAGAATGAAAATTCCGCTTTCTGATAAACATTCAATTTAGCTTAAAAACCTTTTGTCAAGGATTTTCCTAATATAGAGACATAGTATTTAAACAAGTAAGATTCCAAAATCTAGTGCATAAATCTAATCAATGCATAGATACATTATTTTACAGAAAATCTTGCAATAAAAGTCATCATAACACATACATTTTTATATTGTAGAAGTACATTTAGAACACAAATGCAGATTAGCCTAGGAAATTACACTAACCAGAATGACCTCTAGGACAGTTACTAAACCTTAATCCAAGACGTGAAAAATCTTGCAATATCTTAACTAACCTCAAAATGATTTAAAGCCCAAACTTCTGAGGAAATTGTGAAATTAGGACTTTTGCCTCCAATTCTAGAATTTGTGTGTGCTGAAGAAAGCAGAACTATAAAAGAACTTCTTGTTTTTACAATTGCCATGACAGAATTTACATAGCTAGAAAGCTGTATTTGTTTATATTTCAACGCTAGAGATGTTTAGGATCTTTCTGGAAACCAGACATAATAGGAATTCAGTGAGTTTTGTTTTGTTTTATGCTAGTGAATTGATGTTTAGAGAAATAGGGAACAGAGGAATGATTGTATGTTAAAGTTTGTGGGGGAAAATATCAACTCCAAAAAAATGTGCAAAGTAACTTTCCAAGTATTGATGCGGTACCAGCAGTGCTCTGTGTATTTGAAAGTTACAAATCTACAAAAAGGAAACGTTTTTTCAAACTGCACACTTGTCCAAGGCAAGCATGATGTACAGTAAATTACGGCATTTTTTTCTCAGGATGTAGGAGAAACTCTGTGGTTAAAGTATCTCTGGTCTACATAGCTTTCCTGTCTTATCTTACAAACCATAAAAGAGGATTGGAAGACAAATGTCTCATGGGAACCGTCCTCAGGAGACAGCTTTTGTGTGAAGAGGTGTGCAGAAAAGGCTTCACAAAGCCCACTAGCTCTAGGATCTTTATTTGCTTTCATAGTGTGTCTCGTCTAAGTTTAGAGTCACTGAATTACAGATACTGGCATTCTTGAAAGCTTTTGCTGAAAAAAAAGCATTATCATAATTGAAGGATGTGGCTTAAGCTCAATGAGTCATCTCAATTCTGTAAAGCATTACTATTAAACATCTCATAAAAGTAATTATTCTGTGTTACACTCTTCAAGGTTCTGTCACTCTTGGTATTGATTGCTAAAAGCATACTTTGAGACAATGAATTATCCTCAGAAGCAATATCAAACAGAATACACAGAAGTATTTAGGCAACAAGAAGTCATCTTACATGAGAAAATAATCCCATTCTTCAAACAGATTTGTGAGTTAATAGAACATATTGAGACAAAGGAAATGAGTTCGCAGTTTCTTCTCTGTTATTTTAATAATTCTGCTGTTTGAATCTGCAATTTTAATAATTTAATTTTCACAATATAACATTATACTTTGCATTATAAAATGTTTATTCAATGTTCAAAGATTCCAATTATAAAAAGCTTAAATGTAATCTGAAACTATTGTTACCATGGCTGTAAAAATATGTGACACTTAGTAAAAGATATTATGAAACTGCAAAGCATTATCAGATACATCTCTTTTCAAAACGTCACTGAAGTTGGTGGACCAGAACAATTTTTTGAAAAAGAATCACATTCTTGTTTGTTCTGGGAGGAAAAAAAAAAGAAAAAGGATAACCAGGTCATTCTGTGCCAGTTGAGGGCTTCAGCAGTCTCTGAAATCATCCTTCAGGGTCCTATGCCAGTTGAAAAGTAGTCAAGGAATATGATTGCACCTCTGCATGCTATTACATAAATCTATTACAAAATCAAAATACCTTGTTCCCAGGTTTTCCTGCAACCCTCTTAGCATCAGGAAGTAAAGATAAGGATGAGCTGTTGTTAATAAAGTACTGTATTCTGTAGGAATGTATATTCCATAAACTGCATTAACAAAATACTGGATAACAGAACCTTCACTCTGCTGAAGTCAGTGTCAAAATTCACTAGGAGAAGAATTTCATAAGAGCAGGGACTTCAAATGTTGTTTCCCCAAAAATAAAGAAATAGTTTATTGACTTATAGTTGCTTCACTCTTATGTTAATGTTATACAAGTTGAAGATGAGCAAAGTAAATTTATTTATTTATTTATTAATCTGTTGAGGGTAAAAAAAATAATATTTCTTCATGATTGTTAGAGGAGATGGAGACTGCTTTTACAGGGAAAATGATGAAATTTTGTGGGAGAATATGCTCATAAGTATTCACAAGATAGACAATGTCATTCCTAAAATAAGTCTGACTAACTGTGAAAAAACTCGAGTTGTCTTTAATATATATAGTAAAACCTGGGTACAGAAATATATGTCCTGCTTGATTATGTGCAGGCATACATATTACATGGGTGCAAATGAGGAATTAATCCGATCCTTAGGTCTAGTAAAAGAAGTTATAAGCAGTGTATAAAGTGAGACAGAAGAAGGATTTAGTGGATTATTGGGTTTTTTCCTGTTATATTTTTAAATGTAATTACAATTTTTTTTACTATACAGTACCTATATCAAACTATCAAACTTTTTACTATCAAACCTGCTATTAGACACATTTGAAAACAATTTACTAACTACTTCTATAACTACGATAGTTCCTGAAAAGTGTCATTTTTAAAAATTTTAATATCTAAGGCATTTAAGAAGGAATAAATTCTGTTCTCACATGTTATAAAGCTGCTGCAGTGGCCACATCACAGTCTAAAATATCCCTGAGTGATCAGCTTATTAGTAGGTGGGAGGTGCTAATCTCCTCTCTTGGTGACCAATGACAGGACATGAGGAACTGGAATGAATTTGTGTTAGAGGAAGTTTAAGTTGGACATTAGGAGAAGGTTTTTCACTGAGAGGTTTGGTGGTCACTGTAAGAGGTTATCCAGCGAAGTGGTCACAGCACTGAGCCTGACTGAGTTCAAGGAGTATCTGGAGAATGCTCTTAAGTCATATGATTTTAGGCAGAGCAGGGAGTTGGACTTGATCCTTATGGATCTTGCCCAGCCTGAGATATTCAATGATTCCATGCGATTTAGGGATGGATGATTCATAATTATTAGGGATTATGCTGATTCATAATTGCTAAGGAACTACTTCCTCTTGCATGAAGTTTTTTGGTTTGATTTTCCATATTATACTCAAAAATGCGATATGGAATATGTAATTTGGAAAATGTGAAATTACCATTCCTGGAAGTGTGTAAAAGGCATGTGCAACTCATAGTTTTATGGTGAGCATGGTGGTGCTAGCTAAATGGCTAGATTTCTTAGAGTCTTTTTCCAACCTTAATGATTCTATATATAATTCTATATATTTATACAGAAGAGTGTTACTTAATGAAAAGAGTGAATAATTATTTTTTACTTTGTAGTGATTAAGTGATACCAGTATCAGGGTTTAGTCACAGACACAAAGTTTGTGTATATATAGTGTATCAATAGTCTCTCCTACACATTATTATAATGTAAGCATAAGATTTTTAGTTAGCTGGAAAAATAATTCCACTGGACATCTGTGGCCAAAGAGTGAAATTAAGTCAGAAATGATAACTCTGGAATTTTTTTTAGGAAATAGTTTTCAGTTTTGTAGCACTTATTAATAGAATATATGGGTTGAATTCATCTGATCTAGCATAAAAGTTGACAAATTTATCATGTGATTTGCTTTAAAAGACAATAGAATACTACAGGTATGGCTGGTGATGCAGTTTAGCATACTGTAATATATGTATCAAAAATAGGTTAAATGAATCAAAAGCTAAGAACCTTGATTAATTATAAAAAGCTCCTGATTAGTTAGCTGTGATGTTACTTTACCAGATGTTTAAAGTGAGATTAATCCTGTCCCTTTGGTCTGTTTTGCTTTAAGTTTTAATCACATTAACTTTTCCTGTATGTGTTTCTACAGGAAAAACTGCAAAGATTCTATCCATTTTTCAGAATATCAATAGTACTGAAATGTCCTCTGGCAGGCACTTTCTACCAAAAAAAAAAAAAAAAAAAAAAAAAAAAAGTAACCCAATTAGAAAAGCCTTGATAATGTATGGAAATTCTACTTTAGCACTTGTCAAAAAATGCTTTTCAGAAGGAAAATATGCTAAAGAATAAGAAATGTACAGCAGGAGAAAGATTTTATGTAAAGTCCCTTCCTAAGTACATGCATCACTTTCTCATTTATAACTCCAGGGTCTCTTGTGCAAGAGCATTTCTAATTCATTCCCATTTGTGGAGCCCTTGTTTTTTCTTTTTCCTCAAAATGCAATGTTATCTAATGTTATTTCATGCTGAGATGAAACACTGACTGTATCACTAAGGATAACTGCTGAGAAAGAAGAACAAAAGAATTGTACACATCTAATAGTCTAACATCTTCACTGAGGATATGCTGAGCAAGTAAATATGCATCATCTGTCTCTAATGAATTATTTCATGCAATATTGGTTCCAGCAAAGTGTTGTATGTGGAAAGATGCTAAGACTGTACAAAAATTTTATCAATAAAGTAGACCTGGAAATACAGTCTTACTAGTAAAAAACTCACAAAAACCAAATAAACTCAAACTTTGGTTTTTTTGAGTTAGTTTTTGCTTGAGTTTGAAATATATTCTTGATTTCAGCTAATGGGGAATCAGTCTTCTGATCTTACCAGCAGCTGGTTAATACTTTATGTTTTCCTGGTCTAGGCCAGCCAGAATAAAGCTAAATTACACTGAAGAAGCAGATGAGATCGGCCACACCTTGAGTGCTGTGTCCAGCTCTGGCCCCTCAGTTTAGGAAGGACGTTGAGACGCTTGAGTGTGTCCAGAGGAGGCAACGAGGCTGGTGAGGGGCTTGGAACACAAACCCTGTGAGGAACGGCTGAGGGAGCTGGCGTTGTTTAGCCTGGAGAAAAGGAGACTCAGTGACCTTATCACTCTCTACAACTTCCTGAAAGGTGGTTGCAGTCAGCTGGGGGTTGGTCTCTTTCTCCAGGCAGCAACTGACATAACAAGGGGACACAGTCTTAGGCTGTGCCAAGGGAAATATAGGCTGGAAATTAGAAAAAAAGTTTTTTATAGAAAGGGTAATATAGTATTGGAATGACCTACCTGGGGAGGCAGTGTATTCATCATCTCTGGAGGTGTTTAAGAAAAGACTAGATGTGGCACTCAGTGCTATGGTTTAGTTGAGATTAGGTATGGGTTGGACTCAATGATCCTGGAGGTCTCTTCCAACCTAGTGATTCTGTGAGATTTTTGTGTATCACAGATGCACACAACCCATTGAAAAGACTTTAACTTTGTGACCATGGGAGTCATGTGGGAGTATTTGCTATTCAAATGCTAGAGCATTTCAGAAGTGTTAATATTTGAATTATGAATGGACGCCCTGGATTATAGTTAAAAATTAGCCTATAGAAACAATATCTCATCTGGGTTTACCTCTAGCTTGTACAGAGAAAGCTGTACTAAAAGAACCTGTTCCTGCATTAGAACCTTGCAGAAGATGAGGCAAAGTGATGACAAATTTCCATAAGCTTCTGATAATTCACATAAGTGTCACAAATATACTGTGAATAGGACACCAGAAAAAGGTTCATCATTCTGCCATTCGCGAGAAGAGTGGCTGGAAAGGAGCCCAACAGAAAAGAACCTGGATTTGTTGGTTGACAGGCTGAACATAAGCCACCACTGTTGGCCAAGAAGGCCGACGGCATCCTGGCTTGTATAGTGTGGGCAGCAGGACCAGGGCAGTCATCATTCCTCTGTACTCAGCACTGGTGAGGCTGCCCCTCAAGTCTTGTGTCCAGTTCTGGGCCCCTCTCTTCAAAACAGACATTTAGGTGCTGGAGTGAGTCCAAAGAAGGGCCATGAAGTTGGGGCTGTTTATCCTGGAGGAAAGGAGGCTCAGGCTTTTTATATACGCTCTAAAATGACCTGAAAAGAGATTGTAGCCAGGTGCAGACCAGACTCTTCTCCCAGGTCACTAGTGATGGGACAAGATGAAACGGCCTCAAGCTGTCCCAGGGAAAATTCAGACTGGACATCAGAAAACTTTTTTTCAGTGAAAGGATGGTTAAGAATTGGAATGGGCTTCTCAGGGAGGTGTTTGAATCATCTTCTCTGGAAATGTTCAAGAAACAACTGGATGTGGCATTTAGTGGAGAATTACACTTTGAAAATAAGGTTTTTTATATTTACAAATGTTTAAATTTTTAATTTCCATTATTAAAACCTACTATTAATATCTTCTGATATAATTCCCTGTGATCTTGAGGTCATTATATATTTTTACATTAAAATTTTCTCCTCCTATATGGCAAATAGTGCAAATAAACAAGCAAAAAGAAACCAGAAAAAAGGGAGGTTCGAATTTATGAACTAGTGGCATGTCAAATCCATCCAGTGAACTAGAACACAGAATTAGGAAATACATCTTGAATCAAACAATAGGATTTAAAAGAAGCCAGTTTTAGCTGAGCTGTTTAATAAATATGGCTCCTGTAAAACTCTTCTTTTTCACATGACAGCACACTATTAAAATTAATTGTTGATAAGAGTTTGTACAATATACCATTCTTGTCTATGTTTTATGTTGGATATGGGAAAGTAAAAAATCTACCTTTGGGACAGATTTTTAAAATAGTAATTCTGTAATGAGTGATAATATCTTTATCCACTGCACAACAAGTGAACACCAACACTAAATGGTGTTTAGCTACAGGGGAAAAGTGAAGTTGGAAGAATGTGCATTGTCTTAATTATATATCAGTCCTCTCAGAGATTTATTTCCCCCAGTTTCTTACACTAAGAAATTAGCTTAAGTATCAGCATTTCTTATTGTTAACTGTCCCACTTGTTATTCAAATAATCTGTAAAGGCAATTGATTAAACAAAAAAAAAAAAAGGTAACACATTTTAAACCCTAAAGATTATCCAACCTTTATTTTTTTTTCTGGAAGATGCTCTTTGAGTCTGGAGATCTGTTATCACTCAGCCAGAAAGGTCGCAGGTGAATGGCACAAGAGACTTTCTCATCCTCCAGGCAATGAACATATTACCTGTCCTTGTTTTTTAGATCACTAACCTGTTTTAAAATGAATATTTTTCTTGATTTCCTTCTTGATTGTTTTGATCATTCAGTATAATTAATCCTACATTCTATCATTATATCCTCGCAGAAACTCACAAAGAACTGGAAAGTCACACAATATAGGAGTATGATGCACATTCTAAATTTAAAATGATGCCTGGAATATTTCAGCTGCTACTTATAGAGATTTTTCCAATCATTTAATCATCTCTGTTTTTCAGATGAGTACGTCAATTAAGTCTATCTGTTACAGGGTGAACAAAAATATGAATTTTCCTCTTTTCTCTCCTTGAACAGATATAATAAAACCCTTTAGGATCATTCTTTCAAAAACTAGTGGGCATAGTCAGAATTTGTATAGTCCCAGTGCTCTCATAGTCAATCTCTTATCAAAAGAGAAATTTGGATTCATTGAAGATAAATTAAGCATCTCAATTGCTTATGTGAAGACTGTAACTTTTGTTTTTTTAAAAGAACTTTAGTGGCAAAAAGTGAATTTAACTAAACTATATTCTTCAGAATTAAATAAAAGGAACACATCTCATTAACAAAAAAAAAAAAAAACAAAAAACCAAAAAAAAACCCACCCAAAAAACCAAAATGAACAACCAAATGAACAAAAAGTGATAGATTTTCTGGTTCTGTAAATATGTACTTTTGATTTATATATTCACCAACATATATTTATCAATGGGATAATAAACTATTCATGGGATGATTTGTGCTCTTTGGCAGGGGAATGCACAGCTAACACGCACTTCATGCCCATATACTGTACAGCAGACAGCAGTAAGTTCAACTTGACTTCATAAGATTTCAATATTTTTCTTTAAATGCTCAAATTTGTCTAAGAAGTTATTTAAGTTGGCAAAATAGGTAAATAAGATATCTTTATTTTAAAGTGGAAGAACTAAAGTAAGGAAATGTGAAATAGTTCCTTTCACATAACAGAAGCTATGTCTTCTATACTTCAGTTTCATGAGAAGGAAGTGTGAGAATCTGACAGAAAGGCAGTACTGTGATCATGTTACTGATGTGCACTCTGACCATATTGCCAGGACTGTGCTGTTCCCAACAAAACATAGCAAGCTTTGTAGCCTATCCACAGCCAAAGAAAGGTCATGTCCTTGGTCTTCTCAGATTCTTGTGTTCAGCTTAGAAAACCTCTTCCTTACATATATCATGTGCATACCACATTCTGAATGAAGATACTCATAATCTTTTTCACTACATTGAGCCTATAACATACCATTCCATGCATCATCATGGCTAAAGTGTTTCTGAAACACAAATCAGCTTGTTGAGAGATTGAGTAGCTGACTGTATGGCATTGTGCAGACATTTCCAGAAGCTGAGTTCTAGTTCATGCCATGAAGGACTGGAAAAAAATTTTTCAGAGTCCCTGAATTATGCATTCATGTAGAGTTGCCACAGTCATGCATTAATAGTCATGCATTAATAGTTGACAGTAATTATAATAGGGAAAGTAGTTTAAAAAATCACTGCTATATATTGGTAGACACCTGAATTCATATTGTCACTGTCTAAAAGCATTGCACACATAAGCTGATCTTATTTTCATAACTTTAAATATACTTAAATAAATATTGCTATAAATCCCAGAAAACTTTTGGGGATTAGACTTAAATAATCTTTAATTTTATATGAAAGGTTATTTATTGGGTTTAGTTAGTTTATGATAAAAATATATTGTAAGCACATGTATTATTTTTAAATAGTGAAATTGCCTCAACAATACTGTATGTAAAATGCTGAGAGCAAAGAGATTCCATGTATGGTTAGATTCAGTTGTGTTTTCATGCAATGGTTGAGGAATTATTTTTATTTAATTTTTATCACATCTTGCAGACATTTTTAACAACAACCCTTTGGGATAAAATGCAGTACAGCATTTAAATATAGTTGCCAGTGTGCTATGTTGTCAAAAGAAGGAGATGAAAGCCTCATCTCACATAAATATCTATTCATAGGTGACTGCTTGTGCACAATATGATTGACATATAAGCACCCTCTTTAACCAGGGTTAAGTCTTATTCACCAAAAAGGAATAGCACAAACCTTATTGTGGGTTGTAAATATGTAAAAACTTTTTTTTTTCAATAAATTTACTAGGCAATTATATATTCAAAATCTTCTAAAAACTGTTTTTTTTTCTTTACTCAGAATATTTTCTTCTTTAGTTTTATTCATATAAGTCTTATTTCAGGTCTCAGTGAATATATAGGAGACTTTAGGCCTAAAATTACCTATAAAATTATAGTCTGTCTGTTTTATAGATCTGTTTTCCATGAGAGATTAGCTGTTCATAAAACTGATTCCTATCATCCATCATTGACTTCAATCTTCCAATGAAATAGACTCATTCATCACTATTATTTTGATGACATTCATCTCTATCTTTACCCTCCTGATTCTACTGTGGCAAATATGTTTCTAGAGGATTCATATTCATAAAATGTCTCAAAAGGAATATCTTCTGCATGGAGCTTCTGCTGATTGATCCTAGTAGTTCCAGTACTACTACTACTACAGTGCTCCTTGTTTGATACGTATCCACCTCTTAGGTGTTAAGCACTTAGCTACAAATACTGATCAGGGCTGCAGTGTGAAACTCATCCAAAATTCAATGAAATCAAATAACCAGTGCATTTTCGGAAACAGATTTTCCCTAGTTTTATCTGCATCATTTCATACCTCTAAGTGAGGTCTAAGCTTGTTTGAATCCAAACATTAAATATAAGTTTCAAGAAAGTTTGCTTAAATTTTGAAAGTAGTGTCACAGAGTCACAGTAAAATTTCATAGGAAATCTACTTTCCTATCTCTCTCCAGATCTACATAGAAAATTAGTATGAAAATTCAGTGAATAACAGGAGTTTTGGACGCTTCAATTTTCATCAGAGTTTCTGTCTGTATATAGTTGTTGTATATTGTTTGCATATTGTTACTGTCTTAATGCTGTAAATATGAAGCTGTGCCAGTAACAACTTTGCACACACATGTTTATGGCCTATCTATGCTGAATCTTTTAATATCTATACTGGATAGGTTAAATGCTGACAGAAAGTTGTCATTTAATTTTAGTTATCCTACACAACTTTTCTTCTGTGCTCATATTTTTTATATTGCAGTTTAACTTTTATTTGTTTTGTCTATCACAATAGAAACAAAATAAAAGTTTTACAAAATGGCATGAGAATTCATTTCACATTTAGACAAAATATTGCATATCCAAGACAGTATGGACAAAGTCAAGACATTTCTAGTTCACATCTTTCACTCTTCTTTTTCCAGAGGCAGAAAGCAACATTATTCTAAGTATAACATAGCACAAGACTAGGTTAACTTCTGGAGAAAATATTTCAGTAATAGTGATTTTTTCAAGTTGCTGAGACATTTGAGAAAAGTTCATTTAGAAATCCAGTCAAAGGTACAGTAGTACAAAACTCTTTAAGAGTTACACTTAGAAAGAATAAAGAACATAAACTACAAGATTTAAAAACATTTTTATTTTAACAATTTTCATTTAATATGCTACATAACTGGTGTCTGAATGTGTCTGCTGAAGAATGTGATTTTTGATGCTTCTTAAAGGTTTTTATGTTAGTTGTCAACTTTTATACCTCCTTTAAATACCCCCCTTTTTAAATAATTCAATAGATTTGATTTATTAGAAGTTTGGGGGTTTTAAATGATTTATAGAGTTACCTTACATAGTCACCTATTCTTACTATAGTTACCAGCATCAGTAGTTGTACTATTGAAAATATAACTTCATAGATCATTCATCACAAGGTTGTTGAGTGTGTAATGTTTGCATTATTAATACAAATAGAAGGTTTGATTTTATGTGGTAAAGTAATATTAATATCCAAGTTCTAGTGAGCCCATCATTTCCTTATCAACAATGATGATGAACTGAAATTTTAAATTTAATGTCCAACTCACTTGAAAGTTTATTTTTCCTTTCTATCTTTTATATGCCTACCATGGAATAAATTGTAATCCCACCTGTAAACAGTGTGGGTTTATTGCTTCAAATCTCTTCCTTTGATTAACCGCAGAGGTCTATGGTTGAAATGCAAAATATGTAAAGCTATACTCATGCAAGCAGTTGCAAAACTAGAATTCAGAGATGTAAAATTGCTTAAGGATTCTTAATCCTTTAATAGCAGAATATAATAAAATACCTTTGGAAACATTCTCTAATATGCTATTTAATAAATATTCAGAATGTTAAATTATTTATTTAATTCTTCTATGTCATGCAAAACTTCCAATGAGTTCAAGAGAGTGATAGTTTCATGTATACAAAATACTAATAAAACATAATAGCCAAGAATTATATTTTACACTATTATGTAGTCATTATAGATGCACTGTTTTTATTCATCTTGTATAGCAGTTTAATCAATTTCTTTAATTATTTATAATTCTACAAGCCTGAAAATCATATTCTTTTCATTCTTCATCATAGTTTTATTGTTGTATAATACATAGGAGTCTTTTTTCATATTACATTTTAATTTTAAAAATTCATCATTCTTTTAACAAGGGACAACATTCTCAAAAAATTTAGAATAAGGAATACTAATGCAGCGATAGGCACAGACATAGATGCTGAATTATATGAAAATACTAATATTTCACTCTTCTGACAGACTGTTTAGAGGAGAAAAAGGGAAAAAGTGAAACAACTAAAATATATCTTAACTAAAGGAACAATTAACATCAATGATTAGATAAAGAAGATTGGCTTCCTTTTAATAGAGAAATAAATGATTCTGAGAAGCACTTTAATAAATGGACAAAATAAACTGTCGAGAATATAAACCCATAAAATTAGCCTCCAGTCTTCAAAGTAAACTGATCATTCTCAGAGCATCATAAAATCATAGAATATCCTGAGTTGGGAGAGACTTACATGCTTCTTATTTTAGTATAATTTTAATCTTAATTATGATAATCAGAAGATCAACTGACTCATGTAAAGTAAATACTGGGGAAGGATTTAGATATTTTTGTGAAGATTGTATTTCTCTCTTTCTCCTGAGACTTCCAGTAATATATAATATCATCTCTTATTTTTCTCCCTGATAATTTTTTTGCAAATTAATCTTCTGACATAAAAAGTATATCCTAAATATTACATGATAAAAACTACAGAAATTTTTATATAGATGCCATATTCTAGATAGTGGGGGTTTTTTTCAATGTATTTTATATGTAAACTACAGATTCCTCTTCAAATTTCAGAAAATAGATAGAGATAATGGTGTAAATTTAAATTCTACATGAGAAATTGATTAATATAACTTTAAAGAATAAGAGTTTTTAAATGGACTAGGAATCTGACAGGACAGAAGAGAAATTGAACACTCTGATTGCAATTAATAAAACAAAACTTTAAAACTTTAAAAATTTGAAGAAAAAACACGTCTAGTATGTATCTCTAGGTCCCAGTATGAATTTCCTTCATATCTCACCACACGACTTCTTGCATTTTGACATGGTTCATTTACTCTTCCCTAAATTTCTTGCCTTCTTAATCCTGACACACTGAAAGAGCAAGGAATGAAAGGCAAAAAAGAAGGGATTAACTATTCCTCTTACGAGGGATGGAAAACTAATGTATCAGGAGAGACAAGAAGAATCCTAAAATGTTTATTTATAGAGAAAGATTTTAGGGCTAACATTATTAAATATACAACTTTAAAAACTTTGAACTATATTTATCTTTTGAAGTGATAGCTGAAAAATATTTGGTTCAATCCCATCTGAGGCTGATCAGAGATTTCAGTTTCAGAATCAGTTCTAGCTCATGAAAAAACCCAAAACCAACAAAAAACCTTCAGCAAAACAGTTTTTGAGGTGATTAAAGCTTTTACATGCCAATTAATTTTGCTTGATTGTTCTTGTTGCTTTTGGCTACCATTGAGCAATGTTACAGCCTGCGCATTGTTGGAAGTTGAGTCAGATGTTGGCTCTTTTGAACCTCATTCTAAAGCACCTATATTTCTTCATCAAGTGGCTATGGAAACCTGGCACAATTCCTGAAGAACTAGATGTAAAAGTGAAGATTCTCAGTCCCCCTTTCCTCAGCCAGTTTTAGGATTTATCTTCAAGTTTTCACTGGAAGATACAGCTGATCAAATAAAGCAGTCATGACATTGCAGTTCTGCATAATAAATAGGTATTCAGACAGGTCCTTTTGCCTCACTCCCACTGAATTATCATCTTTGAAATATTTTGATTGAACCTAAGAGAACAATAATACACTTTACTGTCCTTGAGTGAATAAAAGAACCACAGTACTCAAAGATTTTGGGAAACACACAGATATTCTTGAGTTTGTTGTATTGTTGGCACTTGGTCATTTTCTTTGTTCCTTTATATGAAGAAATTCTGTGATCTGAGGACAAATGTTCTCTGCTTTCAGAGTTTTACCAGATATGACTGGTAAAACTGGATATTAAGTAGTTACATCATATAAGGCTCCAATTGCTGGTGGAGAAAGAAAAAAAACTATTAAGAAGTATATGTATGCTACATTATTATATACACCAGAGCTCAAGCTCTAGTTCTGATGGCCTTTTGGATGAGTTATGAAAAATGTTAAACAGGTGACTGAGCTGAGAATTTCCTCTTTTCTTTTTACTAAATTAATGTGAGTTTGTTTCTATTCAGTATTTTGTATTTCTTCAGAAGTTCTTTCTTTAGTAACTGCTTGCTTGATTAAAGTACTAGTCCTGCTTAATTAAAGTACAGAAATTCAAGCAAATGTTCTAAAAGCAAGGAAGGCAATCCCAATTTATTGCTCTGCTCTATCTTAGGATCAGTTAAATTGCCCTAGGACTATACACAGTTACTAGAGAAAATTAATTTACAGAGAGATTGAGTTCACTTTTTTAAACTGAGATATTATTAGAGATTTTGTGTTAACATGAAGGTTATTTGGGATAAATTCAAGAAGCAATTCTGTTCCTTTGTGGCATTCAGAAACTGGAATTCAAATCTTCACTCCTTACATAACTTTATGTACAAGAAAAAGAAGCTATAAATCAGAAATTGAACTGTATGAGCAGGGAAGTATGAGGACCTGGAACTTGAGGAGACAAAAAGGACAGATCAGAGGCCAGAGGATGTGAGCATAAGCAAGAACAGCACAACAGTGATATAAGCACCTGGAAATGGAGAGGAGATCACTTACCCCAGTGAGAAATGAAAATTACTCCCATAGGTTATGAGCATCCCACCGATATGTGCAAATTACAGAATTTTTTAGTGGATGCACCTATTTAGAGGATCAAGAGCACAGGACAAAATGGCCAAGAGATGTGAGAGTTGTCTTGTAAGACAACAAAAAGGTATACTGGGAGCTGAGCGTGGTAGCAGGGTAGGATGGAGCAATGGCTGCACCAACAAGAAGGGATGCTGAGCAGCAAGTCTGGTTTAGGACCAGGTTCAGAAACAGGGATCAGATCAGACACAGTCCAGTGTTCACCCAATAGACTGCGGTGAAGAAGCACATCTGAAGGCAAGCCAGGAAGTCAAACCAGAGAGTCACAGTCACGGTCAGGGAGGCAAACCAGGGACTGTTGTAGTTCCACTGTAGCATAGTACTATCCCAGTTTAAATGCAGCTCCCAAGGAAAGAAGTTGGCCCTGGCTTCCAGCTCCTTTCACAGCAGCTCTTGTCAGTGAAGGAGCTGACCTTGTCTTTGTCCAGCTGAACTCCATACCTTACCTCCCAGTGGGAGGATATCCCTAAGATCCTTGAATCTTTTTACAACTCCCAGAAAATGGTTTTAGTTTAAACAATAGCTTACATAGTTTAGTAACAGTCTAAATAATCAAGGAGTTGGATGTGGCTTTTCTATAAATTATTTAAACACAGTGAAAAAAAAACCAACAAATCCAAACCCCAAAATGAGTACAGAAAAGGAGTCATCAGAAGACAGATTACATATCTCTTGTTGAATGATATTCAGGCAATGTTTGGTGTATCCATTTCTGATATACATTTGCTACATTTGTATCATGACTTCAAATATAGGCCTTATTTTAATTAATAGGAGTTGGTGAGCATCTTACACACAAACATCAAAACTGAGACTGAGTTAATCTTCTATCAGCAAGGGTCAAGATGTTACTATCGACTCCCTGTATTTATGTGTGAATGTTATGAAAGTGAGAAGACAACAGTGTGGAATCTAAAATGTGATTTTACATAAGTAGAGAGGTTATAGGAGTGTTTCAGTTCCCACTTTCATTCACCCAAAGTGGGGCATAACCTAAGGTACCTGTGCCAGCATGGGTCCTCTCTTGGGAGTCAATTTCAGTTAGTTGAAATAAGAAGGTGTGAATTAGCTGTCATTCTTTGCATACCCCTTTTCACTAACATGCATATCATAACATACGTAATGTCACTTAATCAAAACATCCTATTGGTCTATAACTCCATTCAATTTACAAGCAGTTTAAAATGTAAATAACCTGTATCTAAACAATAAGTAACATCTTAACATTATAACCACATGTGAGTCTACCTTACTCTACTGTGCTAAAGCATTTGTGACCTTAAAACAATGTGTTAATACCTTAATTGTAATTGACAAGGCAATGTCCTGTCTGGTGTCAGGTAAAAAATACAGAGCACCAGCTGCAAACTTTTAATTGCCATTGTTATTCCTCTAATTGTAACTGGCAGCACAATCAGCTAGAATATTGCCCCTCAAAAGTGTCTTGTATTATTCTATTTTTTCCACCGTGGTAGGAGTAGGGTTTTTACATACCATTTAATAAGAAAAACATTCTTTAACTTTCTGACATTATGCAAACTTTTTTTTTTTTTATTCACCATGCCACATTTAAGCCTTTTTTATGATAATCCAATATGATATGTAATCCAATATCAAAAATTCCCTATTATTGTATTTTTGAAAACTGAAGAGTTTCAGAACCAAGAATCAGCTAACATAAGCATCCAAATTCAATAACAGCTTTAGTAAAAATACTGTCTGGCTCAGTATTTATGCTAATTACATTATAACTTGTTCCGTCACTCAAAACAAGACACTGGAATTAATAAATTTAAGTGTTTTAGATTTAGTTTTGAGACAAGTGCAAGTAAACTCTAATTAGCTTCAGTAATTAAAAATCTTATTACTTTGCCTGAGTAACTTGTCTATGTGATGTACAGACAGGAGATTTACCCCTTAGGACAGTGATTGTTGTGGTTTTTTTTTTTTTTTTTGTTCCCAAAGCACTATCTTTAGATTTAGCAGTCTCCATAGTTACAATGTACCTGAAGACTCCTTGTCTCTTTTCCAGCCTCCTTTCCCTTCTGGAGTTTCATCATCTTTTATATCAGGAAGAACCTCACTATAAGTTCAGCCACCATATCTGCCAATATATGAAATAATTTTAGCACTTATCCTTCACGATAATCTAGAATAATAATAAAAATATGTCTATATTTATTATATTCTGAAGTTCTTACTCAATTTTCCCTCATCTTTACTCAGTCAGTCTCCCGTAGGTTTGTAATCACTCTAGGACTTGGCCAAATGTGCAAATAACGTAAGTTGATTTGATTCTTTTCTTCAAACGTTTACCTATCTTGATTAAAAATTGATCTTACAGTACATAGTATGTCTTAGACTTTAGAAATCTCCTTTTCGCTATTAACAATATTTGAACTCTTATATCGAAACAGTTTTGAAGGATGACGGATGTTAATAAAAATTCTTTCTGATTGAAATTTAAAAAGAAATATAATATTCTTGAAATTTTAGTAGACTGACAGATAAACTTGATTTCTGCCAAGATTAACAATGATGTTTTTAAAAATAAAGTCGCTTGTTATGATTTTTGGACTTGAACCTCATCCAGCAGTGTATCTGATCCACCATGTACGGTAAAAAGAATTTATTGCTGTTTCTCAGTATCAAAAAAGAAAAAGTTCATACTGCCATTGATTGACCTTTAAAAGAAAAATCATAGCTGGCTTATGAGTAAAAACTTTTCTTTCCTTCTCACTTTCTCCATTAGTGTTCACTGCATGGTTTTACAACATTTTTTTAAAGTCTGCCAACATAAATCAAATGTTCAGTTTGATTTGTCAATGTCACAAGAGCACATTGATCTGTTTGTATAAATCCTTGATAACAGTAATGCTTCATAACCATTAAACCCCAATGAAATAGCCAATTAGTGCAGGTGGTAGCCCACTGACCATCTGCATTTTGTCTAAATGATTCTAGGAATGGCTGTAGAAGATAAGAACAGCTGAAGTGCACATTCTTTCCTTTCTTTTTGTTTTCTTTTTTTTTTTTTCTTTTGTTAATCCCCAAATAAATCACCTATCACACTTTTGTCAAGTTGTCAGTATATTCCTATTCTTTCATTTGTGAAAGAAGTACATATACCTAGAAAAAAGCTTGATTACCAGATTGCCTGAAAATAATTAATTTATCTATAATTTATAGATGATCACTTATTTGTATTGGACACTACTTTTATTATTTCATCTTCCACTTGAAAGCAGTATCTTTTCTATTCAAATTATGCTTTTCTGAGGCACCTGTGATGCAGTATTTTTATACTGAATTTCAACAAATTATTGTAATGCATTTCATGTACAGCAGTATTTCTTATAGTAAGATGATTATAAATCAATTGATCCTGAAGACAAGAGGTATCTTTTACAGAAACATAGTGATAGTCATTGAAATTCAACTTTTTAGGAAGAAAAATACTGAAAGAGAGGTAGAAATGCTAAAATGTCATGACAGTATATCTGACATTGTATTCAGTGAGAAAAGGAGAAAATATTAAATATAAATGATTTAGAAACACTTTTCATGTTTTTTAAAGAAAACAAAAACTTTTTTTTCTTTTTATAAATATGCAAATTGTCCCTTTCCATATATTTCTTGACATGTGTTGTCAAGACCAAACTGGAAGCACTAATGTAAAATTAATGGATAGATTGCTTTTCTGATGACATTAAAGAAAGAAAAATTATCCAATCTAGTAACTTATTTTAATTATATAGAAAACAATATTGGAACTGAATTTTGTAGAAATTATTTGTCTTGTCTTGAACATAAAAATGTATATTTGCAAAATAATACCCAAATTATAATTGTATTTCCTGAGTGATTAGGAAATAGGCCAGAGTTCAACCAAAGTGAAAATAATTGTAAATAAGCTTTGCAAATAAAAGATAATTCCCAATTTCTAACACAGAAAAACAGTGTGTTACAGAAAAGTTTTCTCTATCTACTAATTATATACTTCATTAAACTTGCTGGATTGTGAATTGTCTGTAGACCTGAGCAGAGGAGATAAAGTCTGTTCTTATTATTTTATTTATTTATGTATATATGTGTTTATTATTTATATTTCCTAGGGACATAAACACTTTTAAAAGGGATTTCCTATGGCTTGCAAGACTCCTGTTTTTTGTAACCAAGTGTGAGATCAACCATTGTACCTTTTCTACTTCCAGGATTTTTCTGGTTCTTGATAGAAGTTGTGAACTAGATTTATTAACAAAGGTGGTAACATCTACAGTTCTACACCACTCATCTATAATTTCCCGATAAACTCTGCTAAAAATAGTCTGATTATAGTGTGAAGCTCTTCATGCAGACTGTCTTCTAAAATGTTTAGAGAAAAAAACTATTTAGTGTTGTTTATTTATGTTTTCTGGCAGTTCATATTTCACAATATGAACACTTGAAAAACAAAATAAAGAAGATCTTTTTTACATTTGGAATCATTTTTGTCCATGTTGTAAGAAAAATTTTACAGACTTTCAAAGGTATTTCTATTTAGAATATTTTAAAATAGACTACAGTAAGCTTCACATGACTAAGCTGAAAAATGTTTGTAAGTAGAATATTTAATTTTCCTACCTGTTTCATTAAATATTTTAATTTATTTTTTAGCTGCAAAATAAACCTGGAACTACAATGGTAATCTAATTGTTTCTGAATCTGAATAATTATCAATAAATATGATTAGTTGGGTTTTATTTCTGTACTTACAAGCACCTGTTCTGTTACAGGTATCCTGATTGCTATCATCATTTACTAATCATTAATAAGAAAAGAACTTAAGAATGGACATTGAAATTTCCAAGATTTTTTGTTTAAACATTACTGTCAAGATCCAATAATAACTTGAACAGTATAAGTAATCTGAAGAAGAATTGCAGCGGAAAAAGATTACTGAACATATTTAATCAATTTTCTGGCAATTAATAATTTATTTTCATCGAAATTGAGTTCAAATATATCTACAAATATATAATCTTAATTAATCTTAATATAATCAGGTAAATTGCTAAGTGACTCCACATCTCAGATGGAGATGATAGCATTTACAAATAGAAAAGAGCAAGACTGTTTAAGATAATTAGAGGACTTTTTTAAATCAGAAGGAAATACCAAATTGCAGAATATTCAAAAAGGCTGGACAGGAGAAAGAATGTATAGCTATGGCTATTTCCATGAAAGATGTCGAATTTTCAAATGTTTATCACACCTCCAAGTCCTCAGCAGTGCTGCTCTCAGTGACTTCTTCTCACAGTCTGTTCCTATGTCTGGGATTGCCCCAATCCAGGTGCAGCATCCTGCACTTTGACTTGTTCAACTTAATGCCATTCTCATAGATCCACTGTTCAGGTTTGTCCTGGCCCCTCTGGATGACGTCCCTTCCTTCTGTTGTGTGCACTGCTCAGCTTGTGCCACCTGCAATCTTGCTGAGGGTCTACTCCATCTCACTCTCTATGTCATTGGTGAAGAGATTGAAGAGCACCAGTCCCAAGAGAGAGCCCTGAGGACACCACATGTTACTGGCCCCCACCTCCACATAGAGCCATCAATCACAACTTTCTGGCTGTGTCCACCCAGCTTAACAATAAACCTACCCTTTCTACTGGCTCAGGTCCCCTAAAAATACCTAAGAAATGTCAATGTCAATTCATCTTGTCAAACAAATAGCTTAACAGGTCAACTCTGGGGATTGCAGACATCTAGGTGAAATGAATGTTACTTCCATCAATGGCCAGAATTATTCTATGAACTCCAATGGGAGGTATTGTGAGTAACTCATGTTTATCTAAATAAATATGTGAGTTTGGTATAAATAGTAAGATTCTAATGTGGAACAGCAATTTGTTCCAAGAGTAATTACACTAAATCAATAGGAATTAGACACCTGTTTTCAACATGAGAAACTTATTCTGCAATCCATCATCTAGTACATCTTTTGTTTTAGGCCAGGGTAAGCACTACATACATCATATTGGATTCTCACTATGGAAATTAACCACCTGGTTATGTATGTATTCTTGAGAAGGGAATTAGTCCAATTTTTTACAAAAATTAATAAATAAATTTTTGTTCTATCAAATATTTTCCGGTGCTTGTCAACCATGTTTCGAATCTATTTGATTCTCCCACTCCAGTTCTGGAACTTAGTTTAATTTTTGTCTGTCTGCACTTTTCCTGCAACTCTGGCTCTTGTTTTATTGTTTCTTCTGGCTCTGTTGATTTTATTTTGAGAAAAATAATATATCAGACTTACTGAGTATGCCTATGAGTTAGGGAAGACACGAGTTGTGTACAGCCTAGGGCCTGTTAGCTAACAAAAAATAAATAAAAAAGCCTCAAATGATAAGTGAGATAAGTGTGAAAGTATTGCAACATTTTAACGTTTGTAGTAGATATTTTTGATGCTGATAGCAACTGTCATTTGAGTTTGGGAGTGTGACAGAAAAGTTCCTATGTTTTCTTTCTCTGCCATAGCCAGTAAAGAGGGGAAATGGTCTTTTCTTGAACACATTAAAACTTGATGTTTGGCATGCAGATGTGTGTACATGCAAATGAGTCAGTAGCCACCTTTGGATCCTTGGGTTAGAAATGTTTGGTTCAGTTACTTGGGCAGGCAGTGACTTTGTCTGGCAGGCCCTAGGTGTGACTCCTCCAGACAGTGACAGTTTCCTAGCTGTGCTACAGTCACCTCAGCCCACAGAAGTCACTGCTGTCGGTGTTATTTGTTCTGCTGGTGGAGATGGCATTTCTGTTCTGATCTATTCTGATCTATTCTGATCTATGCTATTTTTAATTTCCTTAAGAAAAACAATTTTCATGAGGTTTTTCTCATGAAGTACTGAATGCTTAAAAATATTGTTTATTAGTCACTGGGTTATCAAATGGATTTTAACATTTAAATAATGGATTATAACATAAAAATCATTTAAGATTCTTTTAAATTATGTGGAATATGAAGCTATGTGAAAAGAGGTATACCATCTGTGTTTTGCATTGTAATACTAACACTTACATCTGGATATAAAATATTTTTATTAATAACAATAATAATTATTTTTTATTATTGTTGCTATTTTTATTATTATAATATTTTTCCAGGTCTTGAAACTGAGATGACAAAGTAAAACTAATTCTGTGTTGTGAGGCTACAAGATGTAGAACAACGTCTGTTTCAAGGGTATCCAATTTCTCTGAATTCAGAACAACAAAGTATTAGAAAATATCTCAGGATATTACTCTAGTGTAACCATTAAAAAAAATAAGCAACTTAAGGAATTGATGGGTTCATCCCTAAATAGCTTCTTTTTTAATATATTATTCCGTTTTTTTTATGGAGTACTTATGCTGAAATGAGTTATTGCCCTAGTTGTTTTGTTTTATCCTTGGTTTGCTTAGATTACACTAAAGCTGCACAAGGAAATTGTAATTTATAATATAAATTATCTGCTACAATTTATATCACAGATCTTGTAGATAAATATATGTGAATAATTTCAATAATGAGCAGTATCTACAGGGGAAAAAAAAGAAAAGGTGTAGCTGTATGATAAACCTTACTTTCTACATCTGTATATTCTCCTGGAATAGAGCTGTATCCAAAAAGCTGTTTATTCTAAAAGCACATTCTTGAGTTATGTCAGGGATTTTCTTTTGTTCTTGTGTAAATTCATACATGATTGACTCTTTCTCATATTTCTATAGTCTGCAATTTCAAAAGATTTTTGAAACATTTTTTTTCCTAAATCATCGTCCATCAGGAATAAACAATAAACTTTTTTACCACAGTCCTCTCAGTCCAACTGTTCTAAGTTTAAACAGTGACCACATTGACACAATTTCCCCACTCCTTTTTGCTCTTCCTAAAATTAAAATAACTCTTTTCATTCAGTGATCATTGCTGCAATGACCAAACTGCAGATATTTACCTTCTCTGGTAAAGCAAAAAGCTCTGCAGTGGTGGGATTTATTGAACCTTTCTTCATGCCAGACAGAATGGAAGAGGTCAAGCTGATGTGGTAGCAGTGACTTATCCTATTTCTCCCAAGAGTAAACTGTTCATCACTGAGACTCTAGTCCCCTTTCCTCTTTGAATAATTGATTTGACAGAAGGAGAGGAGCACCTGCTGGTGGGAAGTTACCATCCCTGTAGGTGCAGACCTTGCCCTACTTGACATAAATGCTTCTGTTTTAGCCTGAGTTTGAGAATCTTTTTGGAGGAGCCCTATATAGAGAATTGGGAAGAATGTGACATAAAGTGTAAAATAAAAGCTTTTTCCTTTTTTTTTCTGTCTCATATGAATTTAGTAGTTAAATAGCAACAATTTATGTTTAATAATTTTTTGGAGAAAATTAAGGTTCAATGCATGTGTTCAGGTTTGCAATAATTACTGTAATTGAAGAAGTAAAAGACCTTCATATAAGTTCATCAAAAAGAGTTTTTAATAAAAAAACCTTATGACCTCAGGCCATGATCATGGACAGGGAAGCCAGCTGATCATAGTGGCTGCATGTAAAGAGAATAATGATTTGGATAATTTTGTAATTTATTGTTTAGATTTCACAATTATTTTATAAATGGCCATGGACCCTGAAATATGACTTGCATTAGTCTTCCTAAGCACTGAAATTCCTAACTGAATTAATATTGGTAGTCATCTGCTGGCTACCTGAAAACTGAGGAAAGTAAACATTGGCAGGCTTGCATTTAAAGGCCTGTGTAAATAACTGGTGCCTGCAAACGACCTTCAAAAGCTTCTTTGGGGCTTTGGAGAGGACCATCATTTCTCTGTGGGGTTAGTGAACTCAATCTGAAATGATCGTGGAAAGCCTGCACCTTTCAGGTCTGATTGTTGTTGAGGTGAGCAATACCATCCTCTAAGCGCTCTGGTCTTCTATGGTCTATAACTATAGTATTCCATCAAGGCAGTAGAAACTACCGTACAAAGACATTAATTAGGGATTTCATTACTCTTTGATATTTAATTACTTTCCAACCACTGTTACTTCTCCTGAAAATCAAGAAAAATCCCACCAGCTAAGCAATGCCAAAAGCACAGCATGCTCCTCTGAGAAACCTACACATCCCTCTCTTTGTGGGGAATATGGCAAGTAAGGAGTCTGTGCAAGCATGATTCCTTCATTTTAGAATGTTCTAATGATCTTCATCACTTGAAGAGCAGAAACTGCTTCATGCATTAGTCAATGTACACAGGCTTAAATCTTTCCCTTCTCCTGTCCCAAATCTCTCCCAACCACATAACCTATGTTCCTGCAAATTGCTGGAAACACACTCTAATATTAGTTTCTTAGGGTTTATTTTTAAAGAGCTTTCCAATGATGGTTCATGCTTCTAAGTATTTGCCTGCATAATCCAAGAATACTTATACACAATATCAGACCTGATCCTACAGTGGGGAGGTCATCTCAAATGTTTTGTGCAGCTTCACCTAGAATACACAGCTGTGGCAAATGGTAGCTGTGGGTTGGCTCCTGTCTTCCAAGCACTTGCCTGTGAGTATATTTTTTTTCCTTGCCATTTTGTTTGAAATCTATGTCACATCCCTTGCCATTCCACCTTCTGCTTTCAAAACTCTACAAAGCTTGTCAGTAAAGCACACACTTTACATAGATATGCACCAGATACAAGGTTTACTCTGCTCATAGATGCTCAGACCACCAGATTTAACTTCAGAGCTTTTTCTAGTGACTAAAGTAAACTATATGGGCTTTAGACACAACATTTAAGGTTATGGAAGTTTCAGGTTATGCCTTCTGGAAAACAATTTGTGATGAGGGTTTATCCAGATTTTTTCCTCATTTCTTTTACAGGTGAAAACTGACCCTAGTTCCTCATTTTTACTGAGGAAAATATTGTTTGTCTTTGAGTGAAACACAGGAATGAAATAATATGGTGAAAATCTAGACTTGAGGACACTGATCCAAAGTGGAAGTAGTTTATAATCTTCCATCATATTTTTTTGTATATTAATAACTCGGGATCTGTCCCCTTCTGCTTGATTTTAGACAAAATGAACACTTCTTTCTTTCCCTCAAAGTCAAAGGATTCTGTAGAGTCATAACAAAGATTGTCATCATGCCCTCAAAACAGCTTCTGGAGGAACAAAGTAATTCAAACATTTCTCAGGGACAACCCAAGACAACTGAGCTCAGCTGATTGGCTAATGATACTTATGAGGAAAAAGACAACAATCCAGACAATTATTTTCACTATTTGTAAAAACGTGTTTGCAACAATAGCATCTGATGCTGAAAATTGAATACATTCATGTAGATATTTAGAGGGGCAGTACAGTAAAATGTGTGCACATTTCCAAAGCACATGTCTTTATCATAACTGTGTGAAAGACAGGCTTTACAATCTTCATCATCTCAAGGTTTGTACTTACTGAAGCTGCAAATACATTGTCTGTCACTAATGACAGTTTGTCACAGACTCCATTTCAGGTAGGCCAGTGAAGAGTATCATTAGATAGCTTTGATCCACAGAAGTTTGGTTTTAATAATATTCTGGGCACACTACTCATTCCCACCCCACCCTCCCCTGCCTCTTATTTTCCTGGGTTTTTTTCAGATTGTTGGTGATGTGGACAGATTCTGCTATATTTATAAGAAAAAAATAATTTCTGTTTTGGACTCTGTATTTTAATTTATGGGGGAAGTATCCAAAGTCTCAGATCAACACCTACAATTCCCAGCTTTGAAGAAATAAGTGTAAATAAATATTAAAACTGGAATAAGACCAAACTCTGTTCTAGACTGCCAAAGAAATATTAGAAGGTAATAATCTTCAGTCAATTAAAACTGTAAATCTAGTTTACAGTAAGCTACATTAGCATGTAAGATTGAGATGTCTTTTGCATCTTGCATTTTGATACAGTATTACAGTATTCAATTTCAGTACTACACATTAATAAATATTGGGGTTTCTCAGCACAAAAAAATTCTTTTCCATAAAACACAATAAATATAAGAAATCAAAAGTCATTAAAGCAAGATAAACAAGACTACTATACTCAACAGTGAACACAAATGCTGAAAGAAGCTCATGATAATATTCAGAACCTTGGTCTTGATCCTCTTGAATCACAAACTCTCTTTTCACTTGAAGGTGAACTGCAGGTCATTCAAAAGTACTTGTCCAAAACTGGTAGATATTTATTTTATCAGAAGGTTTGTGACAACAGTTTAAAAAAACACAAACCAATGTTGAATTTGAGGACTGTTGCATTGATAAAGCAAGGCATGGTAACATCACCTTTAGAAAGAAAACCTCACTCTACTCATTAAGCTTTGCTTGAAATAATGAAAACCTCTCCAAAGTTTATTATAAGAAAGGACAACAGAGTATTGCTTCTGTGGCAGTTTTGGCCAGGATAGAAATAATTTTCTTCAAAATTGCAGATGTGTAGCTGTATTTTGGATTTGTTCTGAAAACAGTGTGGATAAGTCAGGGATGTTTTAGCCATTGCTGAGCTGTGTTTGCACAGATTCAAGGACTTTTTGCTTCTCACCGCATCCCACTAGAGGGTAGACTAAGGGTGCACAAGAATCTAGGAGGGGACACAGCCAGCACAGCTGACTCCATCTGACTAGAGGGATATACCATACCATATTGTATTTGTATATAAAACTGGGGAAAAAAGTAAAAAGATGGGGATTTTCAGAGTGATAGCATCTATCTTCCCAAGTCACGACTTTGCATGACAGAACCCTGTTCTCCTGGAGATGGCTGAACACCTGCCTGCACATGTGAAGTTGTGAATGAATTCCTTGTTTTGCTTTGCTTATGTGTGTGGCTTTTTCTTTTCCTATTAAACTGTCTCAATCTCAGGCCATGAATTCTCTCCCTTCTACTGTTCCAACTCTTTCCCCATTCTCAGTGTGGGTGGAGTGAGCAAGTGACAGCCTAGGCCTTAGGATTGGTCTGTGAAAACTCTTATTTACAGGCTGGGGTGAAACCATGCTTGGGGTGAAACCATGACAGCTCCTTATGGTGCAATTTAGCTTTTTATGCAAAATAAAACCTATTCTGATTCACAGAATCACAGAATTAACTAGGTTGGAAAAGACCTTTGAGATCATCAAGTTCAACCGATGATCTAACCTAACAACTCCTCATTAACTAAACCATGGCACAGTCTTTTTTTATATACATCCAGGGATGGTGACTCCACCACCTCCCTGAGCAGATGATTCCAGTGAAGATGATTCCATTTCCTCATGCTTTCAGTGAAGAATTATAACCTGATGTCTAACCTACACTTCCCTTGGTGCAGCTTAAGACTGTAACTGTTTTACAACAACTGTCAAAATCTTATATGACATAGGGCTAAGTTTACCCTGTGGCAAGGACTCCAGATTTAACTCTGTACTCAGTTTCATCAAAATAAATCAGGAAAAATACAATTTAAGCTACATGAATTTCTCTAGTCAGCCAGCACAGTACATTCTGGATCAGCTCAAACAGAGGCTTCAGTTTTAGAAATCATAACAGATTATAAAGGGCACAGGAAGTGAATGGCCAATTGAGAAACATTACCTCTTAAATGAAAAATACTCACTAAGTAAAATATTTTCAGAGAGGAAGGCAGGTGCTAAATGTGAATTTTTCTGTGAGGAACAAAGGCGCCTTACTAATCTACTGCTTCCATAAATATTCAGTACATTATAGTTGCTGGTAATGTATTGGTGGTGTTAAACTTAACATTTGCTCAATTTTTTTTCCTCAGTTCTTTAGCTTTCTCCCTTCTCATTAAATAGTATTTGAATACCTCTCTTAACATTTTCTTTTGCAAACAGCATGACACAATGTAGAGCTTTCTTGGCATTCTATTCAATGAGATGCAGTGTGTTTTACCAACACAAAGAAAACCTACTTTAATTGAGAATTATTGTTAGCCTCTTCATCCTTACTGTTGAACTATGCAGGCCCTTATCACATTAGTATTGCATAGCCTAGAAGAAGGGTAATTGCATCATCAGTCTCTCTTGTTCAGTTTCTGTCACAGCGCTTTTAACATGCTCATCCTTTCCATTTCTTCATGATTTCATTTAATATTCACCTGGGTTAGAATCGTATCAGCAGCAGGAACTTTCTGAATTAACAATTGCAGTATGCCCTACTCTAGATTTCTTTCTCATGAGTTAAGGGGAAATAGACTTTTTTTTTAAATAAAGAGTGCCCTTTTGAATTTTTATGGCCAAATAGACAGATACTGAATTTTTATTTTGGAGTTTGAATCTGAAATACAAACAAGTAACCTAAGTCTGTCTTTAATAAAATTACAGAGCATGGCTTTCTATATAGTATAATCCTTTAGATAACCTATTGCACCTTCATTCCCTTCAGAGAGTTAAAGCTGTTTACACGCCCCAACATTGTGGCAGTTGCATGTATGCATGTTATATTTTTTCCTAATAAATGTTTTTGAGATGACAGATAATATAGCTGCTGAGAATAAGAAAAGCTGAATCTTGCTTCCAAATTTACATTGACAATATGAGATCCTTGCATTTCATATTTTCAAGGGACACAGTAAAGGGAAATGTAGGGAACCTTATTATTAATGGATGCAAACCTTCCCTTTTTAATTATATCATATATTTTCAGGTATCTGAAAATCAGGTATTTTTGTCATAATAATAAAAAATAGATACATAAAAATGACAAAAATAATTATTAGAATTACTTATGAGGGCTGATAGAGATAGCAAGAGAATTGCATTTTTCATCTCAAATGGCTTTGATTTCCTAATGGTGTGTAAGCACCTATAGACAGACATAGATATTACATAAAATAGAAAAGTTCTCTTTATAAGTATAAAGCCTTACACAGACATAGACTCCTTGATAATTATAGGCAAAGAAATTAACATCTGGATGTTAAAGATACAAATAATACTTTCATTCAGGTCCTCTCAAAGGTCAAGATTATATCACTAGTATTCATAAAAAGTGTTTGAAAAGTCTTACTTCAATAATTGGACTACTTACAGAGTTGAATACTTTCTGCAAGAGAGGAACAAAAAGATATAGCTAAAAGACACTTAAAAATGTTTGCTGGTGGGATTCCCTCATTTCAAGCCATTTTTCTGAAGTCGGTACTTTTGAGTGAGGTGAAATAGATTCCTAAGAGGCCTGAACAATGCTCTAGGAAACAGCTCAGATTCCTACTTTGCCTGGAATGTTACATATTTCTTTCACTACTGTGATGCTGTTCTTCCATGTTAGAACTAGTAGTTGTAGTATTATTTCTTCAGAGAGTAATGGAGGGAGCAAGACGGAATAAGGAACCAGACCCGGTCTGCTGCTTGAGTCTTATGGGATCATGTAACTTCAGGGACGAATCCTGAAAAACCTAATGCTTCTGTAGCCAGCCTGACTTTTCTTCTTTAGCTTCAGAATTTGTCTTTTGGGAGAAAGAGAGAGTATGTAAAAGGAAGAAGTCAGACAATACTCTAGGGAGCCATGTCACCAAGGAGAAAGCCAAGGAAAGCATAAATATATTGTGAATTGAGACTGCTGGTAACTGATACCAATTACTTTCAAATCAATTTACAGAAAACCTGAATATCTTTAAAGAGGAATGTACATTGCAGTAGGGAAGAAAGATACATAGAACAAAACTTTATACTCACATTCACAAAGTAGTAATTTTTATTTTCAGAGAATGACTGTAAAGTATCCAATTTAATATCATTGCAGCTACTTTATGTTCACCTGAACATGTCTAAGAATGTAATAGATTCAGAATTTTCATTGTTTTTCTCAGCCATACCTTCCACTTTACGCTATTTCACTTGTATATATGTCTTCCAGGCTTATTGTTTATTAGCTGTGTAATTTTTAAATGGCTTGAAGATTACACAGAAGGAGATCTCAAAGCTAAATTTAGATGATATTCTGAACATGTCAAATTGTTGATTGAATTAAAATATTTTAGTTTGTAAGTCAAATCAATTTATATGTCACAAAATTTCCTTCCAGCTGTTCTACCAAGAAACATGGTGAAACTATGAATTCTGTATCAAAGAGCAATGAAAGTAAATAATGCAAGAAACTGTATTAACTATAAGCTCATATAATCACTTCAAATTTTATGATCAATTTTACAAGGTAAAATAATTAAATATGACCCTGCAATCTGCACTTATGGGCCAGAAGTCTAGTAGTATCCCAGGCTGCACATAAGTATGACCAGAAGAATGAGGGAGTTTATTTTCCCCCCTCTTCCTTGCTCTTGTGAGACTCCAGCTGGAGTACTGTGTCCAGCTGTGCAGTCCTCAGCACAGGAAATGCATTGACCGCTTACAGTAGATACAGAGAACAACTACAGAGTTTATCAGAAGGCTGTAGCACCTATCCTATGAAGATAGACTGAGAGAACTGGTATTGCTCATCCTGCAGGAGAGAAGGCTCTGGGAAAAACTTGTTGGTTACAAGAAAGATGGAGAGACACATTTTACAAGGGCCTGTAGTGATATGAAGAGGGGTAGTGGCTTTAAACTACCCCTTTAAAACAGAGGAGATTTAGGTTGTATATAAGAAATTTTTTACTGTGAAGGTGACAAGGCACTGTAATAGGTTGCCTGGAGAAGTTGTGAAGTGTGGTGTTGTAAGTGTGTAAAATCAGATTGGATGGGGCTCTGAGCAACATGATCTAGTGGAAAGTGTCCCTAGTCATGACAGAGCAGTTGGAATTAGATGATCTTTAAATCTAACCAAATCACAGTCTAACCAAAACACTTCAGTTTCTATGATTACAAAATTATTATCTTTGGATTCCATGCTAGACAAGATAAACTTCAACCTTTATAGAGCTTTAACTGTATTTCCTTGTCATCTTGTGAGGATTACAGAAATTAATGGAAGAATTTTAAAAAATAAATTTAAAAAGAGACAAAAAAAGAACTGATGAACATCTGTTATTCCATAATGATTTAAGCCCCAAGTGTCCATGTGATGGTGGAATATTCTGTCTTTTGGATAAACTACAAGACAGAAAAGTCAAACAGTATATGAGCAACAAACATCATTAGGTCAGTCAGAACTGTTTTGAGCTTTATGTAGTTTTATTATTTTTTTGCTTGGCAATATCCTAAAAAAATCATCAACATACCTCTCTTGGGATAAACTCTTAGGCTGACAAATTAACCAAATCACAGAACTGTTGGGATTGGGACCTCTAGAGATCATCTAGTCCAACTCCCCTGCTAAAGCAAGTTCACCTAGAGCAGATTGCAAAGGATTGCAGCCAAGAGTGTTTTGAATATCTCCAGAGATGGAGACTCCAAAATGTTCCTGGGCAGCCTGCTCAATGCTCTGTCACCACCAATATAAGGAAGTTTTCAGATGGAACTTCCTGTATTTCAGTTTTTGTCCCTTGCCTGTTGTCCTGTTGCTGGGCACCACTGGAAAGAGTCTGTCCCCATCCTATTGACACCACCCTTAAGATATTTGTATGTGTTCCTTATCTCAAGGAACAGAAGAAATATGAAAAATGTATTTGAGGCACTATTAAAAAGAAAGAAATTGCTAATGCTGCCCATTTTAAATTTTCTATTATTTTTTCTTTCCATTCTGACCATTACATATTTGAAATATAATTTAAGTTACTGTCAATTAATCTCACATGCCAAGAGAGTAATAAGAAACTAATTTTCTTCATAAAGAAAAATAAATCAAATAAACCATATAAACAGCACAAGTAAGTTCTATTTTCATTATACCTTTCCTCAGCAGAATTGCACTGAATAAATCATAGATGCACTGCCAATGTGAAATCCATTCCTTTCTACCTATTATTTTGTACAGTCTCTAATTCCCTTAAGTTATTATAAATAATTTCTCACCAATAACCTGTCTGAGGTTGTAGAAAACTGAAAATATAATGCCATTTATACTTTTCCCCTTGAATAAACATCTGCCAATACTATAATAGGAACTGTTGGTTTTGTCACTGAAGGAATATTCCATTAGTGAATTTAAAAATCACTCAATTTAATAATAATCAAAAAAATGACAGCTTTTTGACAAACCTAATATAATATTTTTAACAGCATCATTGTAATTTTCAGTGAAATGTCCAAAAGTTAAAAAATACTCCAGATGTTGTAGGCTTTGAATTTACTAAAATGTTTGGTGGTATTAATTCAAACTAGGTGTGATTCATCATCTGTTTATACCATGTGAATTTGAAACTAAATTCAGGGGGAGGGGAACCTCAATCCATCCCACTCCCAACAGTTTAATGCCAGTGCAAGTAAGAGATTCCAGAGACTGGAAAGGGATTGCAGGCCAACAGGGGACCACCTGAAGAGCAGCACAAAGGGGTTCTTGCCAGTCCAGCCAGGAAGTTGACTTCACTGGGGAAGAAACTTAAATGTTTTTATGCAAATATATGTAGGACACGGATGTAATTTTCCCTGTGAAAAGCATTTGACACTGTCCTGCATCACATCCTTGTCTCTAAACTGTGGAGACATGGGTTTGAAGGATGGACTTGGTGGATAAGGAATTGGCTGGATGGTCATACTCAAACAGTTGTGGTCAACTACGTGATATCCAAACAGAGACCAGTGATGAGGCAACATTACTGGGACCAGCACTGTGCAACACTTTTCTCAGCAACGTGGACAGTGGTATTGAATACACACTTAGCTGGTTTGCTGATGACACCAAGCTGTGTGGTGGTGTAGACATGCTAGGAAGCAAGAGATGTCATTCAGAGATACCTTGACAGGCTTGAGAGCTGAGCCTGTGTGAACGTCCTGAAGATCAGCAAGGCCAAGTGCAAGGTCCTGCATCTGGTTTGAAGTAATCCCAATCACAAATACAGGCTGGTTGTAGAATGGATTGAAACCAACCCTGAGGAAAAGGACTTGGGTGTGTTGGTGTACTGGTTTGAAAGTGAATGAGCAGGAGAAAATAACCCCCACACAAATTCCTTGCAAGAGACTTCAAGCTGGAGTTACAATTTAATAGAAAGATGACAATAAATTCAATGATACAGAAAAACTAGCTTAAAACCACAAAGTCAGAGTACAACCTGGCCCCTGTTGGTCATGGTGATTGTCACAGTCCGACTAAGCAGTCGGTTGGAGTGCTGTCAAAGTGATGGTTTCAGTCAAACCCAGAGGTCTCTGTGGAAGGTCTGGTCCTCTTCTGGATGTCCAGTAGTGGCGGTGGTGATCCCAAACCCCAAAACATCCAGATTATATACAGGCAGGAATGTTCAGAACTTCCCCTAGCATGAGGAGTTTCAAAGTGGGATGATGTAGTCATAAGATGTTTTTGGGGTCCTTGATGGTCATTGCAGCCACCTACCCTGCTCATTATGAGCTATTCAGCTCGTTATAGCCCATCAGCAAAGATGACCCCCTCAGGATGGGCGGGACTCTGCTGCTGCTCCCCTGGAGGGAGTTATCAGGGCTGAGTCATTGGTGGGAAGAAAAATAAGCATTACCCTACCTCACAGGGTTGCCTTTTCTACTTTATCACATTTAACACTCAGCCTGCCTGAGGGTTCTGGTGTGCACTGGGCAGCTGTTGCAAATGACCCACCACTAATAGAGCCTCAGGAATAATGTAGGTGGTTGTAGGATATGTAGTTTGGTTACACCCATATTGGCACTCTTCCTCCTGTAACCACAACTGCTGGTTGATAAGAAACTCGACACTTCCTGGCAATGTGCTTTTTGAGCCCAGAAAGCCAGCTCTACCCTGGGCAGTATCCAAAGATTCATGACCAGAAATTCAAGGGAAATGATTCTGCCCTACTACTCTGTTGTCAAGAGATCCCACGTGGAGTAGTACTGTGTTCAGCTCTGTGACTCCCAACATAAGAAGCACATGGACACATTGGAGCGAGTCCTGAGGAAGGGTACAAAGATGACCAGAGGGCTGGAGCACCTCTCCTGTGAAGACAAACTGAAGGAGTTGGGAATGTTCAGCCTGGAGAAGACTTCAGGGAGATCTTATAGCAGCCTTCTGGTACCTAGCGGGGACCTGTAAGAAAGCTGGAGAGGGCCTGTCTACAATGGCATGTACTAATAGCACAGGGGGTTATGAATTTAAAACTCAGAGTGGTTTAGATTAGATATTGGAGGTAAATTTTTTATTGTGATGGATAAGACACAGAAACAGGTTGCCCAGAGATGTTTTGGTTGCCCCATTACTGGAAGTGTTCAAGAAAAGGCTGGATGGGTTTCTGAGCAATCTGGTCTATGATTTTGAAAAATGTAGCTTCCCAGAGGCTAAAAAAATCTCTGCCACACTTTTACATGGCACAGGACCCCATTTATCAATTTCTATGCAAGAAAATCCGATTTAGTACAATTTTTCAGTAAATACTGGAAGATATAAGCCATTATTAAAAACCCCATGGAGAATGTAAGCATTTTAACAGAGATCTGTTGGTTTTCCAAGGGCATAGAACTGCCAGTGGAAGTCTGCAACTTTAAAAAATCTCTTGGATGCAGACATTTAAATATCAGAAAAACAGCTTTAAAATCTGAGGATGAGATCTCTTCAGTCAAGTAATAAATGCATGTCAGTACATGAGGTACAGATAAGCAGGTCTAGATGAAAAACACGTAGCTGAAATTGTCATGTGAGCAGGATTAAAAAAATAAAATCCAGAAGTATTTTTGGTCAGCAGAAAGTACAATTAGGAAAAAAACCAAATTTCAAAGCATTACATCTGAGCTAAGAATTCTGATAGAACAATCCTAATGATGTGATTGGGAGTAACAAAACACGCATTTTATAAGTACATAATTAAGTGTATGCTACTGAGGGAAATCTGTCAGTTGCAGTGGAATAGCACCAACACAGCCATCATGTACTGAAATTTGACATTGTGACTCTGAGTTAAGATGACACTGCAACAGTGTCAAAGTACTTTCCTTGCCATATTACATATGTCCTTTCAGATTTACATTTGCTCTTTAAAAACTTCAGGCTCTGTCATTGAAAGTGTACCCTGCAAACATAGAAAAGAAGCAAAAGGAAGTATCAGTCATCTTCTGATGCTCACACAGATGGAAAGAACTGTTCTGATGTACAGCTGAGTATGCTGTTGTATTGAAATTTATATTACATATTTCTGGGTTTATCATCTCTCATTTAGAACTGCACTTGAATTTGATGGTATGATGCAAGGAGGGCATATATTTTTATCCTTAATAATAATATCTTCACTTTACATGTATTTACTCTATTTTCAATAGTCTACCAATAAAAACCCCAAGTAACAAAGGCTGTGTGTTAATTAAATTATTTTAATAGATGTCTAGAATCAATTTTTGTATTGTAGAATTTCACAATTTATGCAATCTCATTTGTCACAATTAAATTTGCATGACATAGATTAACTAACTTCAGCTTACCTCTGGAAGAACTTAGGTTGGGTTGGTGTCGACTGCACTGCTCAGTTTTGTGTCATCTGCAAATTTGCTCATTTGAAGGGGTACTTAATCTTGCTGTCTATATAATTGATAAAGATATCAAAGAGCACCAGCCCCAACTGGAGCCCTAATAGGTACTTGATGATGATGATGATGATAGGTACTTGATGATGATTAATACCTGATAGGTATTAATCATTATCAGCCTCCATCTGGACATAGAGTCATTGACCACAGCTCTCTGGCTATGTCCCTCCAGACAATTCCTTATCCACTGAATGGTCCACCCATCAAATCCATGTCTTCCCAATTGGGAGATAAGGATATCACATGTCAAAGACCTTAGAGAAGTCCATGTAGATAACACTGGCTGGTCTTCAGCCATTTCAGTCACTCCATCATAAAAGGTGACCAAATTAGTGAGAAATTACTTGCCCTTGGTAAAGTTGTGCTGAATGTCTCAAATAACCTCTTTGTCTTGCACAGTGAACATTGATTAAATAAAGATCTCTTCTGTGATCTTCCCAGGCACAAAGATGAGGCTCATCAGCCTGTAGATCCCCAGACCTTCCTTTCTCCACTTTTTAAAATAGGAGTGGTATTTCCTGCTTTCCCGTGTGTCTTGGTGGCTCTTCAGTTCCTTCAGGTCTCAAACCTCCTCAATTACAGTGGGAGAGACTTTGCTCTCCCAACCCTCTCCTAAAGGTTCAGGGACTTCAAAGACATGGGAAGCCTGACTGCCAGTGAAGACTGAAGTCAAGAACTTGTTAAATGTCTCAGCGTTCTTCGTGTTTTTTTACCTGTTCTCCCTTATTTGTACACTCTCTTTGGCCTTTCTTTTCTGAATTATTCACTTAGAGAATCCCTTCTAGAAACCCATGGTCATGGACCTAAGTCTGCCAGAGTTCAAGAAGCATTTGGACTATGCTCTCAGGCACATGGTGTGATGCTTGGGGCTGTCCTGGAGCTGGACTTGATGATCCTTGTAGGTTCCTTCCAACTCAGGAAATTCTATGACCCCTTTTGTTATTTCTCACATGTCCTACCAAGTTGCATTCCATCTGTACAGTAACTTTCCTGATCACAGCCCTACACATCCACTGTACTCTTCCCAGGCCACATGTTACTGCTTCCACTGGCTGTGCATTTCCTTCTTACTCATAATTTCAAGGACCAAGTCCTTGCTTATCCATGCCAGTTTCCAAGCTGCCCTGCTTCATCCCCTACAGACCAGGATGGAGAGTTCTTTTGCTCTAAGAGAAGTGTCCTTCAATAACTGACATTTCTGGTCAGCTCTGCTGCCCCTAAGGGCAGTTTCCCAGCTTATCTCCTCTATTAATTCTTTAAACAGCTGGAATTTCACTCTTCTAAAGTTCAGGGGCCTGATTTTGTTTTTTGCCAGGCACAAATTCTTCAAGATCACAAACACAAACAGGTCACATCAGCTCATCCTGCTTCCAATCTTAACTCCTTTCATGAGCCCATTTGCTTTGATGACCACCGACAGAAATATACGTGTAGATGTATACATATAAATTTGTGCATGTACAACATGCAAATTACATATCAAAATTCCATTTTAACACAAAAAATGCATATAGTTTTTTAGGTTTAAGTTAGAATTTGTATTTCTTTCAAGTGCCCTTTAAAGTGAAGGTAAATGTTAATTAAACTTCCACTTTTTCCTACCAAGTATTCTTCAACTCACTAGTAAAGATCAGTAGAAATTTTTGGGATTAAGAAGCCAAAGACCTGCAAGTATTTTATAAATAGCTTACATTTCCATTGAATTTTTCTGCTTTTCCAGTGTTAGTTATTCAAATTTCCTTTGCTCTCTAGAGTAATTTCTATTTATGCAAGGTAGAAAGACAAACTCAAAGCAAGAATTATCACCCTTGGGTTTTTTTTACACCAATAGCACAGCCTTGTCTTTATCTGAAAGTACAGCAAGAAGATCTCGTAAGTGCATAATTTCTGCCTTGACAGTAAAAACTATTAACAGGGTTGTTTCCTTGCGAAAACATCCTTTAAATGCCTGAAAGATGGAAGGGAGGATCTCTATTAAGGATGGGGTCTGTGAACATGTGTTGCAGTCCTGTTCAGTGCTACAAGAATTTTACATTTCTTCAGCATCTGAATTTTACATTTCTTCAGTAACTGAGGGGATATAAAAAGATCTATGATTTTCTTTTCTTATAACACTAGCTCTAATAAATAGCATTTAAGTGATGCTCTGGAGTCTGAGGGCATTTCTTACTAGAATTATGACATGACAGTACCTCCTGGTGCAAAACACCTTTCCATAGGTGTTGGCTGGTCTCCACAAAGCCATCTCTTCTCCAGGCTGAACAAATCCAGGTCCCTCAGCCTCTCCTTACAGGACAGATGTTCCAGCTCATACCCAGTTCAGGGATCTCTGCTGAAATAACTCCAATTTATCAGAATCTCTCCTAGACTCATTTGTCCAAAATTGGATACTGTACTCCAAATATGCTCTCACAGATGCCAGGCACAGGGCCTATGAGAGTTTGTTGAAGACTGAGACAAAAAAAAGCATTGATTACCTCAGCCTTCTTTATCTACTGTCACTAAGTGACTTATCCTATTTAGAAACTGGCTTAAAACTCTACTTGCTTAGCCTTTTACTACTAACATCGCAGCCAAAGCTCAAGTTTCCTTGATGTTTTCTGCTGTAAGTTACATGTAATATAAGGCAATAAAGAAGCAGTCCAATAATATTAAATATTGGAGTATTTGATTCTTCTTTAACAAAAGATTAAATAAATAAAACTGATTTGCAGAAGAACTGAATCACCACCACTGGAGTCAGTAAGTCATTTAAAAGATTTTTTGTTCTTTCATTGTGTTAAGAAAAGAATTATAGCAGTTTATCCTCCTATTAGCTTGTTATTACTGAGAGATAATGTCCTAACCAGACAATACAAGAGAAATTTTTCTATTGATAGGATTAATTTCACCAATATTTATCCCATTAATTTAACCACCAAGACTACAATAGGCCTCCTGCATAGTGCAGAGAGAAAAATGCACCTTTCAAGGAAGTATCAAATACATAAGATGAACTGCTGTTCATGCTCTTTCTCATGACAGAGGGAACCTGAACAACCAATTTACATTCAGCAATAAAACTTTAGATAGGGAAAGTTATGTGAGAGGGATCTACTTTCAGTATATGACCTGGCCTGGTAAAATTCAAACACAACACCATTCTAGCCATAGATAAGCATTTTCTTGTTTTTCAGTCTCTTGCCTTTTATGTTTTTTAAAATCTTAATATTACCTCCAGTTCTGATATGACGTGAGATGGAAAGCTACAGAAAACCAGCAAAATTATTTCTGATTTTTCTTCAACATGAAATGTTAAAACTACTTCTAACTATAAAATCAATTAATAATGTAACCATATGACTTCTCCTTTCTGTTTGAAAACAAACAACAGAGACTAATTTCAGAGAAGTTTGAAAGTATTGTAAATAGCAGAGTGACATAGTGGGAGTATTATCTGTACCAGGAATTGTTCTAGCTTTGTACTTACAATATAAAATATTTGCAGGAATAAAAAAAATCTGATTTTATTTAGTCTTTTGATTTTTTTCACTTCTTTCTAGTTGAATGCTTTATTTTATGATCTCTTTAAAGTGGTCCAGGAGTAACAGGATAGTATCAGCTGATAAAGAATGTAAGTCTATTACTCTATGTATATCTATGTCTGCTAGCAACAAGATGACAAATGGACAAGAATTTAGTCTCTGGAAGTTCAATAAGCTGGTATTGTCCTGACATTGCAATCTGTTTACTACAAAAATCCTCTACATCTATCACCCAGACCCAGCCTTTGCCTGATTCTAATTCTACTGATGTTGAAATCTGAAGCCCTTTGTGAGTCATTTATCACACTTATTAAAATGTTCCATTGTGGATTAGAATAGCAATTCACTATTACTTCAGAATGCTGCCCGAGGGCTATTCTTTGCAGGAAATTCTAATGTTTTATTGAAACAGTGGTTTGGTATTAATAAATGATTCTTTGCAAAGGCCCTATGCTTTCAATTGTGAAAAATGATGCTGGCATTTCAAAGCTGCCATCACTGCCCAGTATTATGCAAATCCCCTTACTTATTACTGCATTTAAATCTGGCCTAAATACTTCACAGTTAATATTTTAACAAGTATATGTCAATGGGATTATATAGAGAACTGTAAGTAAGGAATGGCTTTCTGCTTACTGAACTAAGAACAGGAGTCCAGTCCTTTGGAACATAAGTGATACAAACTTAAATAGTATCCAAGGGGATATCCTGTCCCTATTAAAATTACATAATTAGAAAATTTTTCATTATTATTTTCCTAAAAAGTTTAATCTTGTTTTTTCCACATCTGAAAACTCAGTGAGAGCAAAATAAGTCTATGAAAAAGGTTCTGAATCGTGTCTTAAGTAATTAACTCTACAAATACATTATGGTAACAGTAGATCTAAGGTTGACAGAAGATTAATATTTAGACATTTCTTTTATCTAAAATATGTTATACACCCTGACCTTTATTCATGTACAAAATGTGTGTTCATTCAGCACAATGAATTTATTCATACACTTAACCGAATGACACCTGTTCCTTTTTGCAGACTGCCCTGGGGTGACTTTATGATTCTGTATTGTGTTTGTATCCCTATCCCTCTGTTTATCCTAGAAATAAGTACTGCACCTTTAAAACTAGATCTGAGAGCGAAGAGGAGCAGAAGGAGGAGCGATGGAATGTCTGAGGTGGCTGTATTCAAAACACAGAGATAAGAGCTTCAACTCTCTCTCTCGGTTTGTGTTGTCTGCAGCACAGACAGAGAGCGGGAGAGAGCTCTCCTTTGCCTTGGGTTTTTTTTGCTAGCTGAGGCAAAAAAGTTTCCCGGACTGTGGCTTTTCTTTTTCTTGGAACTGATCAGCCTGCTCTGGACTGAAAACCCAGAGAAACACTGGGAGCTCACACCTGTGGCCCACTGGGGCCCAGGATGCTGCATTCCAGCACAGGGGACTGATAAGAGGCTGAGAGAGCTGAGCTACACCCCATGACAAAGACTTTCTGAATTTGCTGTCTCTTCAGAACAGCAAGAGGTTCCATGGTTTAATATTATTCATTTTCTCATGTTTGTGAATGTTTTGCTTGTTAAATAAACATTTTTTTTCCACTTTTCTCCCAAACTGGTTGGGGAGAGGCCACTGAAATCTGCATTTATAGAGGAGACCACTTCAGAAGTTTCCTCCCCAAATTTGTCCTAAACAGGACACAGACTTAGAGTCCCCTGATATTGCTTGCTGACTTTGCTTGTGAAAGGTGTTCAAAAGAAGTTGTGACTTTTTAAAAGATTACTCCTGTATATTTAATATTTTATTTAGAAAAATACTTCAGCAGTTAGGGTATAAGATCCAGCTTTCAAACTATGAAACTATTTTTTTTTTTCTGCAGTCTTGTACCATATACATGACTGAATCATTTATATAGAGATTTTCAAGACCACTTATATAACTTTCATGTTCCACACAATGTCACCTTTGTGTCTTGCTCTTCTCATTTTTAAAATAAGATCAGTAGCACTTCTCTATCTCACAAGTGCTTCAAGAATAAATATTGTAAGTGTTCTAAAGGTTTCAAACACTATATGTAAGAAGTATAAAAAATACCTAGGATCAATAGAATCATAGTAACTTAAATGAGATTGCAATTACTTAAACTACTTCGAAAAACATAAGAAAAATTGTTCATTATAGCCCTCATTCATCACATGTACTTTCAAAAAGTGAAGATCATGGAATATACCACTGCAATATGTTCTCTGAGATGAGTTACAACAAAATTTATCTTGAGGAATTTTCATATGCAAATGACAGCATCTCAATGACTGAAACACAGAAGTCAAGTCCTCAATATAGCCATTCTAAATCATTATTTTAATCCAAAAACACAAATTTATGTGTATATCTCATAATTGAGATAACCTATGCAAAAATATATCTGCTTTATGTGATTCACTTTTTTACATCAAGTTACAAAACCTATTTTTCTCAATCAGAAATACATATCTACTATGAAAATATGTCATTACTAAACTGCAAAGATAGAATAAGAGAAAATCCTGTTAGTTCCTAGATGACAGTCTTTATAGCATGGTGTGCATTTAGAAATATGGATGTGTAAGGAGAGGAAAGTTAAAAAGCTGAGTAAATAAGGCTCTTAAATTTATGAATAACACTATATTTAAATAACAGAAATGAGAAGTTAAGAAATCATAACTTAGACTTTAATCTTCAATACTTGCCTCTTACTGTGGTTATGCCTTTTTGAACTTTTAGGAAAATATACATAACTTTAAAAAATAACTGAAGTTTTCTGCAGATCAAAAATATGATTCAGTTTCCACTGGAGCAAGTGAGAAACCTGTGCTGTCCTCAGCTTGCCTCCAGCCAGGACTTAAACACTGGCATTGTGCGCAAATGAATTGTGCCAGAGGATTTCTACTGGAACCAACCGGGCAGCCTAGGTCATGGGCTAAGTATGGAGAAAAGCACTTGCCTTAACTGCCAAGTGCCCTGGATACTGGAATCTTCTGCAAATGCCACAAAAGAAGACAGACAATGAGTAATAAAAATACAAAAGTTGCACTACAACAGAAATATTTAAGCAAATGTGTTCTTATTTGGTACTCTATGTATCAGTTGAGACTGAATGCTGTATTTTGTTTATGCAAACAATATTTTTCCAAGGGAGTGATTGGGCCAGCAGGAGAATCTCTGCAGCCACACTGTACTTAAACTTTCATGTCAAATATGAGGAGCTCTGAAACCACAGCTTGGGCACAGCAAAAAGCCTAGCAGCTGTTTAAACCCAAACATTTGCCTTGGTTTTACACAATAATGGTATTAAACAGCAATCTTAGTAAAACTGCTGTTGTAAACATAAATTAATTTTGCATTTAGTTTTTAATATTTGTGGACTACATCTTATTTTCAATACTGCTTGAATTAATATTGGGGAAATAGATTTCATTTTTATTCTCAACTTTTGGTCTTTAACTGTGTTTTGAATTTAAATGCCAATTAGTAGGAAACTTCTATGATGTCCTGTTTTGAATAAGGGATTATACTTTCTTATATGTTTTCCAGTTTTACCAATGCTTAGGAATTTTGAAAGTTAACTACCCTAATTTAGTCAGATCAATGGTCTATATCAGTCTCATCCCCTCCTACAGACGGAAGGATATTATATGTATTTCAGACAATGGCAAGAGGTGGCAGTTAGGAAAAGCAATTAAATCCAGCCTTCTTCTGCAGATCATTCTTCATGGAATCCTCCAGATGTTGGACAAAAGTTCTATGCAAGTTATTTCCTATACTAATCTTTTTATTATGATTCGATGGATTTGTCCAGCAATTAGTTTAGTTTTTCTGAACCTGCTGATAACCTTGGTATTCATGAGCTGGGATGGAAATAGGAGCTGAGGAATACAGCCAGTGCTGGTAGCTTGGTGTGCCACTGCAGTGGGAGCTGCACATGGGGCTCTGGGTGGCTGGACCCTGAGTCAAGAGGCCTTGAGCTGCCAACCTTATACATAGCAAAGGGCATGGGGACCTGTGGCCCAGCCAGGGTAGCACCAGTTTGAGCCATCTCTGTGTTACTGTGCTGTAAATAAAGTGCCTCATGGAATGAGATGTATAAGATTGTGCCAAAGGAAAACTGAGATCAAACAGGTAGGAAATCTGGTCTGAGTGCATGTGAGTGAAGGGTGTAGGGAGATGAGTGAGGCACTCGTTGGCCCATTAAGGCTGCCTGCAGTGAAGGTGCTTTGGTCCTGGGTTGAAGCTGAAGTCTCTGGCACTGGGAATGTGACTGCCTCAGTGCTGTGAATGGTCAAACTGGGAAGTTTCCCCAACAGCAAGTTCCAAAATTCACAGCAATGCATGGAAAGAAATATTTTACTTCTTCCAAAAGTCAAAATGAAGGACCAAAAAGTACTTCAGATAAGGAGTTTGGCTACAGGATAGGCAGAAAATTCCAGGCTGGGCAAGTTATGACTCCTACATGCAGAATTACTAGATAGAATTACTAGCTTTGCTAAAATAATCTATTTTAGCTACCTGTCTTCATCTAGTTTTTATCTAACCTCACTTTTATTTGTTTGACTCTTTCAGATACTCAATTTCAAGGTCAGAAACTGATATGTCTCTGATTAGAATACTTCACACTTACCCTATAACTGTATATCACTGCTACTAGCTATGCAGAAAGACAGCATTTTTGCTTTTAATACAAGCCTAGGGAGTTGTTTTCCTCTTAAATTTAACTCTGGGTTATTTCTGACCTTGTTATGGGTGTCGCATTTTATATTCGCAGATCCTTTATACCTTTTTTACTGCTGACTGTTCATAATTTGGTGCTCTTCTGTGAGGAAGCTTAAATGATCTCAATTTTTTCTTTTATTCAGCTATTAGAAGATGAGCTTTTATAAAGCAGGCTAGTTATGGTTCCACTGGTAAGGTGAAGGTCCAAACTATTTCTGTGAATCTTTCAAAATAATGCTCCTAGAAAATACGTGTTCACAAAAGTGCATAGAAAAATCCTATCAGACACATTTTATTCTGGTAAATGAAATTCTGGTAAAATCTAAATGCTTCACAGAACTGTAGTGATTTTGCTGTTAAGTTTTGGAAGAAAACAATCTAATGATAGAAAAATACATCTAATGTTTATGGCTTTGAAATTAAAGAGCTAAATTATCTCACTTTGAAATAATCATCCATATATTCACAGTAATACAGTTTTTATAATATTAAAATGAAACATTTAAAAAGTACCCAAGATGTTTTAGCTGGAGAAGGAAACTGATGGTTATTAAGGATCCTGCTGTAAATCAGATATAATAAGTGCTAAAATCTTGAATTCCTTTAATTGAATGAAATTTATGTTGCATGTACAACTGCATTCCATTCAAAATTACTTTCATCTTGCCTTCCATTACTCCCTCCCATTTTCCCTTTTGTCTGCTACCTGTCCTCATACAATACAGTTCCCAGCTCTGTTAAGGCCAAATATTTAATTATATCTTCTGGGTTTTTTTGTAAAACAAATGAATAATAATGGGTGTAAAGGACAACTGTATGAACTTTACTATTATTTATCATCCACAGCAGTGCCATGGATCTGTAACAAACATTTGGATTTTTGGGAAGTAAACCAGTAAAGACGTTAGCATGATGAAACATTTTTTACTATGCCTTATGCTTTCACCTCTTGCAGAGATCATTTTAGGCAACGAATCTCTCTTTGCTGCCTCTCATTGGTTTAACAGTTCATTTCAAGAATATATCTGTCTGCTTTCTTTTCTTAATATAGTATAAGGGCTCATTAAAACTGGATTTGTCTGTGTTTTTTCTTGTAAGTATCACAATACAGTACCTCATTTAAATTGGAATGTATACTCTTTTCTTCCTAGACTCCCTTGCAAGACTTCACACCATATAATGAATGATTTTTTTTTAAAGGGTATTCTTACCATTTTTAGTATCTAATAGGCCTACATTCTGAAACAAGTAAGAAGCTAAAATAACTTGCTTCATAGCACACAAGGATGGCATACTGCAATGCAAATCACTGTCACTTCTTTTCCATTCTCCCTCCAATAGTATCATTGCTCTTTATATCAAAAATGTCTGCAGAAAGATCTCTCTTTCAGTGACAGTGTAAGATAAATGAGATTAAAGAACATGCCCCACACACACCCCTTTGATGGGGGGAGTAGACTGATTATTCCATTTTAGCTTTGTATTTTGCTATGTATTTTCCCTTTTTATTCAAATATCCTTTCAAGTGTCCAACAATGTCACGAGCATTCTATATATTGCAAGGTAGAGCTGCTAAACTGTTATGCTCCAAACCAAGGTCTAATAGGATAATCATGAGCATATGATGTCACCTGAATTCAGATTCCTAGATCCTTGGACCATCTCAAACTAACTTCTGTTCCTTTTGTTTTTTTCTTGTTCCCCCTTCCCCCAGTTAGAGAACTAAAATTCTTATTTTCTTCTTATTCTGTGAAAAGCATTGTAAAAATCACACCTTTAGGAAGAAAATTGTCATTAGAAAAGTTTCTTTTCATAAAATCTGAAACTGTTATCCAAGATATTGCTTGAACCGTCCTTGGAACCATCAGTTTACTTTCAAAGAACGCAGATTAAGACCACTACCTACTCCTTCCCTGATACATATATCCTATCTAAAAAACTGTGGGCAGATTTACATAAGCTAGTAGAATTGTGCTTTGTTTTTATGGATAGGATTTGATAGTTTTGAAACACTATAGAAGATTTTTTTCTACTATATTCCAAACCCAGCTAATCAAGAAACTTAAATTTCAAGTAATACAAAAAACTGCTTCATTATTATTCCCCATTCTTGCTATCCACAACTGTGGAAATAAACTGGTTTGCTCTCCTTCTTTGTTGCTCCCTGGGAGACATTTAGGAGATTATCTGTCTGTAACAGGGAATTTCTACCTCAGCAGAGTAGAAAAAATCATACGTATTGCTGAAGCAAATGGATTTCTGGGAGGGAAGGAAAATCTGTTAGCTTGTAAGTTTAGGAAATAGGGACTACGAGTTAATAAGCTTAGGGGGTAAGAATATATCCTGGGAGCAAACAGATTTATGAACACCTGCCATGGAAGGATTTGTGAAAGCGGATGAAACACATTAAAAATGATGATGGATGAGGGGTGTGGTAGAGGCAGAACAATAGGGAAGAGCTTGAGTTCCTAACATCATATTTAAAGGTAAACTAATAGCAGATTCCTAAAGAAAGATGAGATGGATAAATATTACTGTGATGTATACACATACATATCAATAAAATGCATATACATATGCAGAATATTAAATTGAAATTGCAATTTTCAGCTTAATTAAAACTTTAGAAGACTGAACAGAAGATTTCACATTTATTTCTAGTCCAGCTAAGATAATATTTCCACTCAGCAACCTCTATAAAAGAGGATTTGCATTAATAACACATTTATGGCTGTCAAGCAAGAAAATTTTTTACCATTTATGCCTTTCACTTGGTGTTATTCTCTCTTGCCAGTGTAGGTTTGGGTCCTAAAATCAGTGATGCTGGTCTTTTCATGGGAAATTGAGAATAAGTGGACTACAAGAGGCATTGGATAGGTCTGCAGAGAAGCCTGATGTTCATGGCGAAGCTTTCTACTTCTCCAGGACTCGAATCAAATTTTTATTGGTTTTATACCTTCTCAGATCACAATCTGTCTCCTTTGCATTTTTCCCAGCTACAGGTTGGAATTACACAATAGCGTCCACAATATAAAAAAATGTTGCTTGTTGTTTCATGACAACTTTAATGAGTTATAGGTAGCACTGACAATGTTTCAGCAGAAACAGTTGAAGCAGTGCTTAACTGGCCACCAGTCAGCTGTTTAAACAAATTAAAAGAATTTTAAGGGGACCAAGGCAATCCCTTTTACCAGCAATGGCAAAAGTCCTGTTTATTGGGGTACATTATACATAATCACATATGATGTGTATATTTGCATAAAAAGTACATAAACTTAGAGTTCGAAAGGATTGATGGCTCCATAATATATTTTATTTAGATTGTGTGAAATGACTGGTGGGATACTGAAATGAAGCCAAGACCACTAGAAAATCAAGCAGGTAAACAGAAACTGTTTTATACATGGTTTGAGCTTAAAGCTTTCACATGCAGTGTTGTCCCATATTTACTATTTTTCTTAACTCGAATTTTGGAAATTTCAATTTTAATTTTATAGTTACTTTGGCATGCAAAAAGTATTATATTTCCTCATGCCAGTATAGCTTTATAAAGAGGTATACTTTCGTATATCTCTACTTCCAGGTACAGTAAATAGTGTCTTATTAATTGTAAGAATCTTTTTTCAGTAATAACCTAATAATTCAGATCTATAGGCAATATATTCCTTCAAGATGTTTTAATTTGCAAATTAAGTTCAAATTTTGAATAGATTTTATTAATCCCCCCATTTTGCTTTTGTTTATCTATTAAAAAAGGCCAGAATATTATTATAGTTCAATGATCTAAGAAAAACGTCGGGCACCAAGGATTATTTGGAGTTTTAAATAGCCCTGTCTGCTTCTGTAGTTCTGCAATGTCATTTAAGTTAAGAGGGCAAGTGGGAAACAGGAAACTATTTGCATGATTTAAGAAACAGGCAGTGGTTGGGAACACAGGTAAATTGTAGGTAAATAATGCAATAGAAAAGCCTTGCACAAAGCCTCATAAACAAAATATGAAACACCTGTGATTGTGCAACTTTCAAGGCCAAATCTATTGCTTAAGTTCAGTTCTGTCTTCTCATGTCTATGTAAGCAAATTCTAGGTGTCACTGAAAGTCAGTCAGATGAAGGGCTATCAGCTTTGGGTAGGAATGCAAGTAGAATGAGTACTTCAGAAGGGAGTCTTATGGAACCTGTACAGGACATAATTTAAAGTGATGTTTAGTAGTTTTGAGCAATCTAGAAGGATGAGACACAGTTTTGGCTTTGAGAGAGAATCAGTTCTAAAATTTCCCATCAACTCTGGAAGTAGTGGGAAATTGTTCCAAAATTATTACTCACTGGCTAATAATTATACCTCTTATAGAGACAGAGATTGTTATATTTTTTCTTTTAAAATTTCTGTGTAAAGGTAATGTTTCAGTTGCTAGCAGATGATTGTCTAGTGATTAGAAAATCAAACAGTAAGGCAGAAAGACAAATATAAAGTTATTTTCAGCCTGTGGTGTTTAAAGTAGAATTTTTTTACTAGTTAGCTATTTCTTTTTCTTAATTATCCCATTTTTCTCATCTAGCCCATCTTTTTTTTTTTTTTTTCTCCACTACCAAAGCTACATGATTGCATAGAAGACAATCAAGACTTACTAACCAAAAAGGGGAAAGGAGAGCAAGATAAAGTCAGAACAAGAATGCAGTGAGCTGGTTGAGATGTTGAACCTGGAGAAAGTTTTCATTTGAAAATTCTCCATTTGGACAATTACAGTTCTTCAAATAATTTTCCTGCATTTGTATTAAATATTTTTGAATAAAAAGGTAGGTCTAGGGCTATGATCTAGATACAGTGTCACAAAAACATGCTTATCTGGCCATTGCCCATGTGCTCTTTTCTTTTTCAACAACTCTCAATTTCTTTTTGCTCCCTGCAGCACTATTTTAACAGGAAGAGAGATTATGCCTCCATTTCAACACTGTCTGTAACATCAAATTTTGAATAATTCTCACTAATCATATTTCTACTGCAGACTAAAGGTCAAAAGTGTTAGGCATGGTCATGAAAAGGCTGCAGATACACCTGTGCAAAATACAAATATAAAATTTTTATTGTAATCAAGTAGCATGTTTCATTAGTATAAAATCAAATTAATTCCTATGCATGTTTGTAAAATTTTTCTTAAATTGATGTACATACATGATCACAATCATATATTCATTTTGTCCCCTTTTTAAGGGACCACATAGAAACTTTTCCTCTATTATAAATGAAATGTGTTATGTTGAAATAATTTTTCCATAAACAAATCCAAGAATTCACTGCCTCTTCATCTGTGACTAAACTGAGTCCTGACGGAGCTTCAGGAAGAATGAAAAGTTATAGTCATTTAAAACAGGAAAATGCTGATATAATTTTTTAAACGGATGTTACAAATACACAACTTAAGCCAATGAAACCTTGATTTTTTATTCAAAATAACATTCTTACCCTTCAAAAGTATCTCCAGTTTTTAGAGTAAGTTAGAACAAATTACGAGATTTGAAAAAATTCAAATTTAATTATGAGTGTCTATAGGTTTTAAGGTTGAATTTTCACCCCTGGATAGAAATCTGTTTTTAATGTCTGCATCAACTGTAGATTCCACCATTTTCAACCACAACACTCCACAAATATATACTCATATATGCTGCTATAAATTATTGCATTTGAAACATAATGAAGGCAACGTATCTAAATCTATGATAGAAAATTGTCAGCTTAATGAGCCCAGGAATGGCAACAGGTGCAGTAATTGCCTGTTTCAAAACCTCTTGAAAGCAGAAAATTTAATAAATATATTTTTAATGACACTTAACATTGTAGGTTGCTGCTGAATACTCCTTTCTATGCATTTAAAATAGTACAAGAGCATCAATTTCCATTAAAAATTTCTATCAAATTTTGCAGCATTTATCCTTTCTCAGTTTTCTACTGAAACATCAGCTACGGAAAAGGCAAAAAAATACTTCTGTTCATCAAGTAAATTTGGACTATCATTACTCTGATATGCTTCTCAAGATATTGTGGTTTATTTGGCAGCAAAAACAATTCGAATGAGGATGGTTTTCAAACATATATAATTTGGTCTTAATAAGCTTTTAAATATGCCTGAAGGTGGATTAAAAAAAAACCAAAAAAAAAAACAACGGTAGATTTTAGTTCAATTTTAAATTGGAAGATAATGCCAGATCATGTCTTCCCCTCCTCAGGATAATGTATTTTGGAAGTGTAGGAGTTCATACGTTTGGTTGTCATGGATTTGCACAGATAGGTGTGCAAAATCTTTGCTAACAAGAAAATGGGATATGAAGTAGCATATTAAGATGCCTGTTGCAATAACCTCTTATCTGCTGTGTGCAAAAGACTTTTTATTTTTGAAATTATTGATATATCATATCTTGAAGAAATATGCTGCTTATGAATGTAGAAATTAGCATGAAGTGTCACTAGCTGTCTTGCAAAGTTTATGTATGCTGCAATCTATGCATATTGAAGCCCATTATTACCATGTATTATTAGACACTATGCAAGAAGTCTAAACATAATTCTCAACTTTGCAATTCTTTTGCACCAATTTATAGAACCTAAGAGAAAATTTTACCACTCCAGTGTTCTGATCTGCAAAGCACTGACATGCACATAGTAAAAAGGATAACAGAAATTATTTTCTCACATACATTCAAATTGTATTTTCTCAAAGCCGCGGAGTCACTGAACCATTCTCCTCATCTAAGTGAAATTTATACAACAAACAAAGCCTGAAGAAATTGTTTTAAGTGAAACTGCATCTTTTACCAACAATTCTTCTGAGAAAAAGGAATGAAAGTAGATATACATTCTAACCTGGTGTGAGAAAAAAAAAGATAATTTTAGTCAAGAAATGTACAATTTTCATTGTAAAAACACAAAAAACCCCAAACATTCATTGCATTCATAATCATCTTAAGTATTTATACTTAATATTACTTAGTTCATAAGCAAATATGAAAAGATAAGTAAGAATCTTGTAAGCTTATGTGGATCCGATGGGCTGGCAAATCAGACCCAAAGGACTATAAAGCTTTAGTTGATACCAGTGCACAATGTACTCTGATGCCATCAAGGTATCTAGGGGCAAAATCTATCTCTATTTCTGGGGTAACAATGGGATCCCAACAGCTGGCTGTACTGGAAGTTGAAGTGAGCCTGACTGGGAACCAGCAGCAAAAAGCACCCCTGACTGGTGACCAGTCCACAGGTCCTGTGCAGCCTTGGCCTAGGTTGTACCTCAGGAAATACCTCAGGACAAGGCATTTCAAGGACCTAAAATGGCATCGTTGTGTTTTGGGATAGCTGCTGTGAAGACAGAGGAAGTTAGAGAGCTGAATACTTTGCCTGGCATTTTAGGGGATCCTTTTGCAGAAGGGATCCAGAGGGTGGAAGAAGTAGATAGAAATCTTTACCACAGCTTTGCATTGTTGGCAGTACTGCACAAACTGAGAATTCATGATTCCCATACAGAAGATGACTTGTGAACTGGAGAGCCAGGGACTGGTCAGCAAGACTGACTCACCCTTAATACTCCTGTATGGTCACTTTTGGCCACTGACAAAAGATCAATTTATTAAAATTCTAAAGACTGCAAGTTACAGACAATTTTCTAGCCTTTAATCACATCATAAAATGGACTTTTTCAAATAATTTTAGAAAGATCATGTGGGGTCAGAGATTTAGTGTTAAGAAAATAAGTTTATCAAGTGTCAATCTTTGTCAAGTATCAGAGTACTTAAATACCTGAAATGTAATTAAGCACAAAATGAGTTTATTTTAGAAATACTATTTAAAAAAGCTCAGAAAATATGAAGTCACAAAATTATTAGTTATTATTATAAAATATTAGTATTATAAGTAATAATTATAAAATATTAGTAATGTAGTAATAATTTATTTATTATCAAGTTGTGTAAATTACTTGTAAGTGACATAGTTGCTCCTTGAAATAAAATGCATACAGTTTAGAAAGAAAGAAAATAAGGAAGAAAGAAAACAGATACTAACATAACCAGGAAATATCCAAACCAACATACCTCATTTATGGAAATTATTCTTTAAATATTCAAAAGCTATTGATAGAGTCCAGCCTGACTTATCACAAGTCATTTATTATTTTCATTTTTATTAACATACTAATTACTTGGTGCAAGTAAAACTACATCAAGGTAGTACATCTCACACATATTATAAAACCCCCAGTATTTCAAAACTTCTTTTGAAAATCCAGTTGGGAATTTTCAACCACAGAAGTTGTGGTCACAACGTTCAACTAAAAGAGGTTTTTCTTCTCTCGTTATAACTATTCATTGTGCTCTATACAAAATAAAAAGAAAAAGAGATCTCTTTGTCTGGCATATGGAGGCTACCAAACTTGAGAATCTTGTTTCATGAATAAATTTGGCAAAAGAAACTGCTTTCTGTTCTACTGGTATTTTTCACATATGGCAAGTATGATAATAGAGTGTGCAGGGAGAGCAAAATTGATTATAAAAATCCAAGATATGTTTGCAAACATTTTTTGCCTTTATAATTTCTGTACCTTCAATTATAAGTAAGAAAATTATCAGTTACTGCTCTAAATTTGGACATCTTCCAGATACTCTTTATCATCACAGAACAATTTAAACTACTGTTGAGAATGTTCTTAATGCTGAACATAGATCACTTCCATTTGTAGTCAAAAATTCAGAAAAGTTAGAACTACAAACAAACAGCAGCTATATTTGGTAAAAAAACTGCATATGATTTCAACTTGTATAGTTTATTTATCCAAAAAAATCTTGCATTCATTCACCTCTCACCAACAATTTGCAGATCTTTCTGGGTAAGATAAAGGTAAAAGTAACAAACATGTCTTATCCAGCTTGCTGCCAGGGAAAATAATGAGAACTATACCATATTTATAAATATTCCAGTTCAAAACTTCCAGCAATACGTATGAGCTTTTGTTATAGCTCAAAACACGATGCTAGGTGCTGTCCAGAGTAAGAGGATGTATTGGCTTTACATGGCAAAATTTTGATGGGGGCTGCAGCGTTGGCTTGTGATAGGAGAAATCAGGAGCTGCCCCCAAGTCAGACAGAGCCAGTCCCAGCCAACTCCAAGACAGACCTTCTGCTGGCCAGTGCTGAGCCCATTAGCTACACAGGTGGCATCTCTGCAATAATATATTTAAGAAGGGACCACACAGTGGAGCAGAGGAAGAGCATGGGGAAGGAGTGGTACGGACAAATTTTTCTGATCTGATTGCAACCCTCACTCCCCATCCCCCACATTGCTTGAGGAGGGAATGTAGAAGAGTTGGGAATGAAGTTGAGCCTGGAAAAGAGGAGCTATAAGGCGGAAGGTGTTTTTAGTTTTGTTTTTATTTCTCCATATCCTACACTCCTGTTAACTGACATTAAAGGAAACTAATCACATTAAGTCAAATCTCTTTTGCCCACGATGGCATTAGATAAGTCATCTCCCTTTGTCTTAATCCATGAGCCTTTTGTCATCTTTTCTTTCCGTGTTCTCTTGAGGAGGGAGTGACAAATGGGCTTGATGGGCACCTGGCAGTCAATTAAGCCTATCTATATGTTGTATTTGTAATAGCACAGCTTGTTCTAGTGCTTAGTTAATAATAAACTTGTTAATTCTGATATTCCTGTTCAATGTTGAGGCTGTGATGAGACATTTGCTATTGTGATCCAATGTCTGGGAAAAAAAAAATCTTTATTAAGCTGCACAAATAATATTTTTATTAGTATATTTCACACTTCCACAGTGGTCTTAAATTAATTGAAAATTTTCATCATTAAGATACATTATCTATATATTATATATATCTATTACATTCTATTACATTCTATGCAAGTGATACAAGATTTTATTTGTGAATGGAGTAATAATAATTATTTTTATTTTCTTTATTCCAATGCAATATGAATTTTTTTTTTAAATTTTTTGTTGGTTTGAATTTGATTTCTTGGTCTCTCTTGGAGCCAAGGTCATGTCTTGGGTTCCACCCAAACCTTATGAATACTGAAGACATAGTCCCAGTGTCTAAAAGAATTTAAATTTGTTGAAAATTTTATGACAAGATCTTTTCCAACAAATTCATCAGTATCAAAATTTTTCATGTAAACATTTTTTCCCAAGATGTTCAGTCTGTCCAAAAACTCCTTGGCAAACGATTCCTTGAATGGCCCAATACTTTAGATAGGTCAGTCCCTGTGGCTGCCACCTGCAGAACAAATGACTGGTTTTACACTTCTGAGAAAAGCTGGTGCCTGACCTATAAAAATATTCTGATTCTTGTGATTTCCATTTTCTGAGGAGAATGAAAGCGATGACCTATGGGTCATGGGAGAAAAAAAATTCTCAGAGAACAGGATCCCACTCTATTAATACACAAAATGAATATGAAAACAGAGACCTTGAAACAGACTACATGCCCATACTCTTGCCCCAAGGAATTGCAAAACTTTGTGCTTTCAATGGTAAAACCTACTACAAACTCTGCTGTTAAGCAACGTTTTCTTTCTGACGTTAGCCTTCATCCTGCATCTAGACTCTTCCCTTATCCTCCTCCCAAATGATGACTTAGTTTTTACTATCATTAGTTGTAATCATCACATGTAGCTATAATTCATGTAGAAGAAATAACAGGAGGATCTGTATTTGTAGTGAAGAACTAAGAATGTGAATTCCAATCAAAAATGCTGTGCTTGTACATATTTCTGGCCCTTTGTTGAAATCTCTCCAGTATCTCCACATCACTTTTGTACAGGAAAGTCAAGAACTAGACTCAGCATTCCAGATGCGTCTTGCTGAACAGAAAGGGAGAAATCACTTTCTTTTGCCTACTGACACACTCTTAATGCAGCCCAGGAAAGCCCTAGCCTTTCTCTTGAAAGGGAGCAGTGTTGGCTGATGTTCAGCCTGGTGTCTTCTGGGATCCTCTCTTATATATGAGGTACATGTTTCATTTCTTCTCTTCAGATTATTGCATATGATAAATATTCCATTTTTCACAGCAAAAACAACCAAAGATCACATAGCTAATACAGAAAAAAAATCCAAATTAAAAGTTGGAGTTCAGAGCTATTCAATTTCAGTGTCTCCAACATCCAACATCTAGAATTGAATACAGACCTTTTGCATGACACAACTTAACAAGGTTTGATAACAAGATGTGGAATAGAGTGGTATTAGATTCTAGGATAACTCTGAGAGTGAAAACAGTATCTGTTGAAAGCTCAGCTAAAATGATGAAGAAGTCAATGAGTTCAGGAGAATATATGAGAAGTAAGAAACAGAAGGGTAAAGTAATGAAAAATATGTGTGTGACAGCAGCAGAGAATATAGCAGTAGACATGGAATCTGAGTGAGAGGTGGCAAAGAAAGATGTATGAGGAAAAAACAAGGAATACAGCAAGTGAATATTTTTTCAGTAATGGGTACCTTTGTGCTTGTATTATCTCTTTCTGTCCAGCTATGTCTGTCTGTATATGACATTTTATGAAATTGCATACCTACTTTCCTTTTCCCTATTGGGTACCCTCCAGCTATTGCTGCTCCCTCTTCTATTCTGACTGTATCTTCTGAATTTTTTAAGTTACAAATTTCTGTGATCTGTCCTCACCTAGAGAAGAAGTTTTTGGGAAGAGACATCAACAAAAGTTCACAAGTCTTCTGTCTCTAAAACGAACAACACATTTGCTTTTGCCACTATAAAAAAAATGAAGTAAAATCCTGCAAGGGGTTTATGAACAGCTCTAAAAATAAAACAGTTGCAGTTAGGAAATTAAATTTGGTTTTGAAGTAAAAAGCATTTGTGGATTCTGCTGAAAACTGACCTTGATTCAACATAGTACACTGTGCTTGTCCATTTAATTTTGCATTGTAGTCTTCTATTAAATTGCAACATGCGTTTCCAAAAAAAAAAAAAAAAAAGATATGAAGCAAATTTATAGCCTAATATTAAATTCAGGATAATAATAAAAGAATCCCCAAAAAACTAGACTGAAATTTTTTTCCTCTTTTATTTTTCTTCAAGATAAATCGTCCTAAAATGACTTTTAAGGCTATAACCATATATCACCTGACTAGCATTAGTACTGCTCTTTCTAAATATGAATAAATTTAATCTTCATTAAATAAATACAGGTTTTCTTAGTGTTCAATTACTAGTAGTTGTTATTAGACAGACCAAGATGACTTAGCAGGTGGGAGGAAAAATAAATGTTTTCTGGAGCTGGAAAAATAATCGAACTTTTTCAAAAGAAAAAGAAAATTAGCTTTAAAAAAAATCAGCTATTCCTAAAGGATGACTGAATTTCTTACTGATATGCAAAGTCTACTGTACTGACTTTTTGAATTCTTGCTATATGATTCTTTGTAGAACTATTAATGTTTAAATGCATATACTCTGATAGAAATAATATTGTCCTCTCCTAGCAGTTCTCCTATGCTACATAAACAACATTTGAAGTCTCTCATTAAAATAGAATCTGGGAATAAACACTGAAAATTGCTTCACAGTTGATTAGACAAATATGACTTCAAGTTCTGGACAGCTCAATAACAGTTTTAAAAATAGGTGAGATCCAAAAATTATTCTTTGGTTTTCTATGGTTTACCATCTCACACTGAAATACTAAGATGAAGTTATTGGTCAATGACTAGCAACATTACTGTCACAAATGCTAAAATCACTAGAGTTTGAGAGGATTGTAAGTGGGTTTATTATGTTGTAGTAGTGAGTAAAGAGCATGACATTTATAATTTGTTACTTATGCATTTGGGAGAGAATCAGAGAAATAGAAGGATAATTAGATTTTGTTAATTATTTTCTATGTAACGAGAACAAGAGAAAAGCAAACCCAGTAACAATGGAAGTGCATTTAAAAAGCACCAAAATTCTTATGTGGTATTCTATTTTAAGTACTTTATTTCATTAGTTCAATAAGCATTCACAATAACTACAAAGGCAAAAAAAAACCCAAACAAACAAATGGAAAATGGAAAAAATAGAGTTGAGTCTAAAAGGTTAATAACATCTCAGTCTCCTGATTCAAAGTAAAAATAATTACATGCAAGGAAACAGTTTGAATAAATTAATTCAGTATAATAGCAAAAACATAGGTAGAATATGACATGACTTTTATATGATTTAATTTTTTTTGCTTACATGCTCCTGGCAGTTTGTGTTGTCAATTGTGTTCAAAACTGCAAGTCTCCTTTATATTGCTATCATACAAAGAGGTACTTCTGTATGTCATAGACATAAATCTTACAAAGTTCTTGATAAATGTCCCAACAAGAATTTGAACCCATCATTTCTTCTTTGCCCATCCTCAGGTGTACCTGTTTACAAAATTATTACCTTCCTTCTAATGGCTCATTTTCCTTAAAAACCAATGAAATTCCAATAAATACACCAGTGACTTTATATTAATCATTGGTATTTGAAAAGCTGCCAACTTTTTCTCTCAGTCTACTCACATTTACAAATATGCTTCTCTGTAGGTTTATATGAAATATTCATTTTTTCTTACGTTTGTACATGGCATGAATAATTGGCGTTACTTCCTTCTTTTATATCACTAACGATATGTGGCTTGTACCATGTTTACACCTATTATAATTCAAATTTTTACAGTAATACTCCAGATAATCTCTATACACGTTGTATCCTTCTAAAATTAATGTCATATTTTCCCCATACAAACTTACCTAGTTGGGTGAGTTACAGGTTTTCAGGCTTTACTGCTGTTTTATGATCAGGGTAATGTTATGTTTTTGCAGTGGCATGTTGGTTTTATACAAATCACTCTGTATTTTTTCCAGAGTGCAAACTTTATAAAACAACAAGCTAGAAGAAAATAGAAGAATAGAGTATGAGTGATCAATGAATACAGGCAAATAAGGAACTGTCAATCATATAATCATCAAGACAAGTGGTTAATTAGCATCTAAAGTGGTGGTCCTGACTGATTCATGTTATCTGACAGAAGACAGAGAAATACAAATCCATACTGAGAAGACAGCTAAAATGTGAACACAAACAAAATAGGACTGAAGAATAAAGTCAGCAGAAGAAATAAAGTGCCATAGTGATTTGTAAAGAAGCATCATGGAATAAGTTTAAATATTTAACAATAAGTCAATAATCCTCTCAGAAAAAGTTTCTTTCTAAACAGTTTTGAGATTGTCAAATATTATGGTGACCAGTTTAAACCTTTCAAGAGGAAAAAAGTGACAATTTAAAATTAAGATGTAGACTAACTAGAAAGTTGCTGAAAGCCTTGGGAGATGAAGAAGTGATTTCTTTGGTATTAATTTCCTCTCACTTCCTAAATTATGTTGATTTAAATTAAATAAGATGGGCAAACAGGCAAATTTTAATTTCTGAATTGAAAATGAATGGTCTATGGTGCTTCAGATTCTTCATCAAAATAATAAAATTTTAAAAAGTATAAATCTTGTCATATAAGAAGTTTTATTTTTAAAGCTGCAGTAAGTATTAAAACAGTATATAGACCACTGGTAAATGTGCATAGAAAAAAACCCATAGTAACCAACAGAAAACATATGTATTTGTTGTTAACTTACAGTTTACCTGCCAGCATATGTATAGAAACTCTCTCAAGAACTGTGAGGAGACCTTACTGTAATAAGTATAATAGATAAATTCGTGTGGATTTAAGCTACTAATAAAAAGCTACCCGAGAATGCCTCCAAGATTCCAAAGTTCCCAAACACATCTACAACTGTAACAACAAGGCAGAGCCAGAAGATGGCCCGGCCATTAAGGGTGGACCCTCACTTCACAGCTCTTCAACATCAGATACCGATCTTGGTGGAGATCCTGGACGATCAAGATCACCCCTCCCAAGATGAACTTCGGAAAAAACCATCAAAGAACCTCTTCATGCAGACAGGACTCTTTTAGAAACAAAGCATATTTAGACTTTCAACAGGCTTAGCCTTAGGGTAAAAAAACTGTATAAAACCCACGGGCTGAAACATAGCAGTGTGGCAGAATTCGGAGCGTACTTTTGTACCGCCTCTCTGTCCACCCAGCATTCGATCAATGTTGTTTCTTTTTATTGTGGCTTTATTTCGGTGTTGAAATTGTGTTAAATAAATTTTGTTATTTTATTTTGAATTGGCCTCTGACCGTTTATAACAGATTTGGTGCCGTGACTCGGATACAATTTGGCTGCGGAGGAATCCCTTTGCACGGGGGGCGCCCTGCCGGTTTTTCGGCGGCCCGGCAAAGCAGGAAACCCCTTCACACCTATTGTATTACGAACCCAAAAATTAGATAAAAGTGCCACAATAAAAAGGGAGAAGGCCTGGATCCAGCAGAAAACCCGGGAAAAGACATAGGAGTCTTTTCGGAGCCGCGGCTACTTTTCACTCGTAAAATTTTTTCTCCATGCACGAAGATCTCCAAGCAAGAAAATAGCTGTAAGTAATGCTTGGTTGAGTGGGTGATTGAGTGGGTGAGCGAGACGTGGCCTTGCCACGATACAAGGGTAGATCTGTAAGCTCTTGTACCAGGTTTCCTGCAAAGGTTTTTTCGGCTGGTGGAGAAGAGAATTGGGGAAAACTCGTTTGCTCATCAAAGCCCAGACTCGGGGAGTCTGGGGGAATCGATCACAAGGAAGCAAAAGGGGAAGGATACGTCCCTCTGGGTTTGGGGAACCGGTAAACCCTTTTGCTACGGGCTAGTAAAAGCCCAGGATGCAAACCGAAGACTTTTTCATCGGACGAACAGACCCCCGGTTCAGCTCACCGGACAGGGTAAGTAAGCCGAACGATTCGGGACCCGGTTTGCAATTTGTAACAGTCGGGGAGAAGATCCCTGCTCTTAGCCAGAGCTAAGGCTAAGAAAGGATTTAGTATTGCGATCCATTACCAAAAGGTAAAGTTTTTTGTTTTTTTTTTTTTAAAAAATGGGGCAAAGAAAGAGTAAACATCAGAAAGAATCAGAGAAAAGGCATGCTCTCAGAAAAGGAAAAGGTACCTTCGAAATCCCACCAAAAAGTCCACTGAGATAGATCTTAGAGCACTAGAGAGAGTGTCCCATTTTGAAAAGTAAGTCCAAGAAAAACTAATTTATTATTGTACCGAAGTTAGGGAGAGTGAAGAGCCCGCTGCCAGCCGCTGCCAGCCGCTGCTGCGTGCCGAGAGCCAAACCGCGGGGTGCGGGGCCGCCGTCCAAGGCACGCTAGCAGAGAGGGGGGGCCGCCCTCTGCGCCCGTGCTGCGCCTCCCCCACCCGTGCGCCCCGTCTAGCGCCGCATCCATCCCACTGCTTCCCGCGGCCGGCACCGCCACCTCCATAGCATCCTTGTGTCCAGCAGAGGATTGTCCTCCTGCTTGCCTTCTCTGTCTCTCTCTGACCCCTTTTCCCAATCCTGCTTCTAGCCCCCCCTTCCCCCAAAGAGCCATCCTCTTCCCATTTTCAGTTCCCCCGAGGTGAGAACAGAAACCGAGGAGAAGAAGAGGGGGGGGAGAGATCTGAGAAAAATCTTTCCCTTAGAATTCTCCCTTCCAGGTCCCCAGTTTTCCCCATCCCCCAAGAAACCCCCACCCCACTCTCAGCTATACCGCGCAGAGTAGATGTTAAGTGCTTTAAGCCAGTCACATCGACAAAGCTAACCCCAAAACTTCTATGTGAGCTTAGTGCCAAGAGCCGAGAGCCTAAAAACCACTAAGTTAGCTGCAGAAATGCACTCAAAGTGCCCCTAAATACCCATTAGTTTACAAAGCAAAGAATCTAAATAGCTTAGCTGTGAGAAGACCTCAGAGTCCTTAAAGCACTAGCCCATGTTTAGTTTCATAAACAGCTTCATTTTAAGTACCTATTATGCGTTTCATTATTCATTTTAAAATCTGCAATATTGACCCACTTACCCCATTTGTTATAATTGTTTGTTTTGTTAAGTCACAATTACATATGTCAGTTGTTTGAATCAATTCCTGTTACATTTTGCTTCTTGTCAACCCTATTTGTTGTTTTCTTAGTCCTGCCCTGTGTCATGTAGACATCTCCCTCAGCAAGATCTCTAGAGAGCTTCCTCTTTAAAAGTTCTTGAGCGTGTTTCATAAACACCAAAAATGAAATCTGTCTTTTTTTACATTTCTGAATGTTAAATCAGATGAGCAGCTTTCATTATTTACAAGAGTTGCCTTTAGCTGAGCCATGTAAGCTGTAATTCTCTTTTGTTGACATGAGTATAAAAGCACTAACAATGCCCTAGTAGTTAGAAGGGTTCAGATATGCCTTAGCCTTAAACTGCTCTGAGAGATGTTTCAAATTTTTAAGCAGTTTTTAAGTAATCATTTTCAGCAGTAGATTGATGCTTCCTATTTTTTCACTAATTACTAATATTGTTCTTACTTTGTGTTATGCAAGAATTGATGCTAAAGATCCCCCCTTTAAAATACATGATTTGTCTAATTGTGCTAAGCTTTAACTAGTTGCCTATCACCCATTCAAAAGAATCCCAGTAGATTTCACTGATTTACCTAAGATACAGCAATTAAGACTGCAGAAAAAGAGTAGACCCACGCTTCGAGAGTGAAGAAGGTGGACCCACAATACACTACTCAGAAATAGAGAGTGACCTCATCACCTGGAGAGCTGAAAGTCAAGTTGCAACGACACCGATGAATGAGGGGGATCAGATAAGGTGTGAAAGACCGGATTGTGAATGTTTTCCCTTTGTTCACTTCAAGTGTGTATATTGTAAATTGATTTAGGTTGTTCACTGCAAAGGGGGGGCGTAAGCCAAAAAGATTATGTACCAACTGTTTAGAAAAAGAACAAAAAGAGACTAGCCATTTCTTAGTAATTGCCACTAACTTGAGTCTGCTGGAAGTAGATTCTCCAGAATAGTATTATATATATAAAAAAGAGACAAAAGAGCAATTAGACACTAAAGTTGAAGTGCTCAAAGTCGAGTGCAGAAAGACAATCAAAGTACCTTACTGGTCCGATACAATCAGGTTGTCCCAGTAGAGTGCCTTTAAAAAAAAAAAAAAAAAAAAAAAAAAAAGTTTGCAGCTCAGACTGACAGGACTCCAGAAACATATGCCTGCTGCCGAGAAGATAGATTACCCCGCCGCGGGCTGCTACCCCGTGGGCGAAGGGAAAGGCAGAGGCATGTTGTGGTGGAAAGTCCTCGTAGTCCTGAGCCGAGAGACAGGGGGACCCCCCTCCAAGAGCCCACAGAGGCTGACCCTCAAGAAGAGACGTGAACTATGGTTAAACATAGCACCAGAGAGAACCTGAAGTATCAAGAGCATTATGATTGTCCCAAAGATAAGGGAAAAGGGTATTATTTCTTTTATGACACTCAATACTAAATTTTGTGAATCAGACAAAGGGGTAGAATGCCACGACTCAAAGGCAATTACTAAGGAAGGGCAATCCAACACACACGAATTTATTTGAGTAAATAAAAAGGTGGGGGACTGTAATAAGTATAATAGATAAATTCGTGTGGATTTAAGCTACTAATAAAAAGCTACCCGAGAATGCCTCCAAGATTCCAAAGTTCCCAAACACATCTACAACTGTAACAACAAGGCAGAGCCAGAAGATGGCCCGGCCATTAAGGGTGGACCCTCACTTCACAGCTCTTCAACATCAGATACCGATCTTGGTGGAGATCCTGGACGATCAAGATCACCCCTCCCAAGATGAACTTCGGAAAAAACCATCAAAGAACCTCTTCATGCAGACAGGACTCTTTTAGAAACAAAGCATATTTAGACTTTCAACAGGCTTAGCCTTAGGGTAAAAAAACTGTATAAAACCCACGGGCTGAAACATAGCAGTGTGGCAGAATTCGGAGCGTACTTTTGTACCGCCTCTCTGTCCACCCAGCATTCGATCAATGTTGTTTCTTTTTATTGTGGCTTTATTTCGGTGTTGAAATTGTGTTAAATAAATTTTGTTATTTTATTTTGAATTGGCCTCTGACCATTTATAACATTACTATATCATCCTAGTTCATTAATTGTGTCTATGCTATTAAATTTAAAAGGTCAAGTTTATTTTCTCAGTGCTGGCTGTTAGTCTCCTTTAAAAGGCAGTTCATGTCTATATTTACATAGAACACAATCATGGGACACCTATAACTCTATATAGAGATCCTGAAGCACTAATATGATTTCTTGACTATTTTACTAACTCCAAAAAGAATAAATTTTACCTAGCAGTTCAAGTTCTAATTTTCATATTTTAATTACTTAGGAAAGCAACGTAAAACTGGGTGTCTGATATCTCACACAGGAGTCCTAATTGAAGGTCTTCAGGCTATAAGGCAGCTGTTCCCAGGAATCTGTTTTGTTATGGTTTAAGCTGGTGTGCAAATTCCATTATTGACCTTTGTTTTTATCAGAAAGTTTGCCTCAAATAAATAATCTGGGGGTTATTTAACCATTTAAATAAGTCCAGTTATTATCATGTTTCCTATTTAGTTCAGTAATTTGTCTTTTCTTTTTATTCTTTCCAAGGAACAGACTTCAGCAGTTTATCTGAGAAGGGATGAAAAAATTATATCCAGATCGACCTTCACTCTGACTGGACCTGACTTTTACCTCTTTTCATGATTGTCCATAAGATGAAAAAGGTTAGGAAAAACAGTAATTTCTTCATTTTACTACAGTTGTAACTCTTGCCATCCACTTTGCAGATTGTATAAACTTGTGTATCTCACTTTCTTGAGTATGAGAAAGCTGGGAAGCTCCTGGGCTAAGATACAGACAGTTTAATTATAAAAGCAATCACCACACACAAAAGCAAAGCAAAACAAGGAATTCATTCAGCACTTCCGTGGACAGGCAGGTGTTCAGCTATCCCCAGGAGAGCAGGGCCCCTTCACTAGTTCCCAGTTCCTTGGGAAGACTGATACCATCCCTCCAAATCTCTCTCTCTTCCTTTTTCTTTCCCCCACTTTATACACTGAGCATGATGTGACATGGTCTGGAATATCCCTTTGGTCAGTTTGGGTCACCTGTCCTGGCTGTGTCTCCTCCCAACCTCCCATGCACCCCCAACTTCCTCGCCAGCACAGCAGTACAAAAAGCAGAAAAGGCCTTGGCCCTGTGTAAGCCCTGCTCAGCAATAACAAAAACATCTCTATATTATCAGCCCTATGTTCAGCCCAAATCCAAAACACAGCCGCTGTGAATAAAATTTACTGCCCCAGCCAAAACCAGCAGACAAAGCTTAACCTTGTATTATTGCTTGAGTTTGGAATAACTACAGTTTTGCTAAAAAAAGGTAAACAAGACTACTGAAAAACTTTTAACAACGCAAAAAAAAAACCAAACCTAAATATCTGAAATTCTGAATTTCAAATTTAATTTTTAAAACATGAACAGTTGTATTGTATTTTAAATTTATCCTATACTAATGCAAATTTTATCTGCTGGAATTTTAATTTGGCAGTATTCCATAAGCATTTTACCCCCATTTGCCCAATACTTCACCACTCTGGACTAGATATCATTTATTTAGAAAACCATCTCCTAAGGCAATGCAGTACAAGAACCTTTCATGTTTAAATGACAGCTATTGAAAGAACAAGATATGCTACAAAAATAATGCTAGTGAATAAGAGCTTCCATTACAAGAATACATTAAACCGATGCATTACCAAATCTCTTTGATGCTCTGTATCATTTATCAACAACATGAAGAATATGGAAGTATTATTCAGAATGATTGGTTTATAAAATCTGTTTAACATGTTTCACACAAAGTATTAAAATTAAAAATAATAATTATATCTTTTTAAAGAAGTTTGGTATTTTATTATACCAGAGTAAATATACCTTCTAAGTTAGCCTGTTGGTCAGTTTTAGTAGAATAAAGACTGGATTCCTAGCAGAAGAATATGTTTTCCCACAGCAGATTTAATAAAACCCAAATATATTTCAAGTATATGAAAAAGGGGATGACTTTCCAGGTTTATACAAAATAATATATAATTAAGGAGGGAAATATTCCAAGGCAAGCAAATTGCAACTATTTAGAAGCTCTATCTCAGTACTTACTTTGATTACTCTTTCATGTTAAAATCTTTCCCTCTTTCTTCTCTTTCTTGTACTCCTACAACAGCAGTAACTTACACATTGTCTCAACAGCAGATTTTTCTAGATAAATCAATACAGCTATTTCAAGGGAAGCGTCAAAATCAAATAGGTGTTATGGTAACTTTACATTTCAGTGCAGGGCTTGGTTGCATAATTGTGGGCTATTGTTTTTGACCCGGGATCTTAAAAGATGAATCTTAGGGTTAATGCTAAAGACAAGCTCGTAATGGTGCACACACAGTGAGAGGGGAAGGCCAAACATCAGATATAGCTGCCTAAAAGGATATGAGAAGGAGTTACTCTCCAGAAGGCAATAGTAAAGCACATGTGCCTTTGTGCCTTTTTACCTCCCAGACAGTTAAAAAGTGTTGTTTATTAGCAACACCCCTGCCATTCCCACCACCCTCCCCTCAGCTGCATTCCTAGAGCATCAAACAATGCCCCAGCTGTGAAGATTTTATGAACAGTGGTAATATTTTGGGCAGATAGTCTAGCGTACAAAAACTGTTACCATGAATAACAAATCTTAGAAACATTCTAAATTTGTGACAGTATTTTCCAAATCCATTTTTTCTTATTTCAAAGTACTTTTTACTTGACTGAGATAAAAAGAAATTTAGCATGGCAAAACTATCTACTCTTTTTAGATCATTATGCTTTTGTCTGATAAAGAGAAGTCAACAGCAACATTTTCTAAACTACAGTCTCACGAAAGAACAAATAAGGCTAGCAACTTTGGAAATCCTAGGACAAATTTGTGTGAGAGACGATGTGTATCTATATGCAAAACGGCTCATGACTGAGTAGCTGGAAATGCTGGGATGACAGTTGGCTTTTTCAGCTGCTTATGTTATTAGAGAGATTGAAATGGATGTCCACAAGAAACACTATAATATGATTTTTCATTTACAATTTAAATGTATGACTATTCTGCTTCTGCTTTAGTAAAAGGTTTTTTTCCCATCAAAGAAAAGTTTTCTAAGTCCTTCAGGGGCTTCAGGTTTTTGTTTATTTGCTTTTAATTAATAGAATTCAAATGCAAGATGATTCTACACAGTCAGAAATCAAAAGATATTTCCTTGTAAATTCAGTCCTAGCTTAGTAGTAGAAAAAGAATATTCTTTTGTTTAAGTCCTAATGTCATCCATAAAGAATTTAATAAACAAACAAAAAATTCCCCCAGGAATAATAGATACTAAATTTATATTCACTGTAAACAATAGGATTTTCTCTGGTATACCAAGCACAAATGGCATGGGATGAAATGGAATATTGAAATAATAAACTTAGCTAGATAGTAGCAAAATACCCACAGGTATGATTTCCTTACAGTTTTCTGTCAAAATACCATGGTACTTGAAACTAAAATATCAGCAGCCTCTGTTATGGAACTATATTGAAAAGAACCTTGGAGGTTTTTCTGTGACTTTAATGATATGACCAAAGTAAAACCAATCTGTAGAAGCACAAATGAAATTGTGCATGCTGTCAATTTTATGTGAGGTAATCAATACAGACACTGAGAGGTTTTAAAAATGAGAGGAACTTATCTGTCTCCTAAATTGGAACCAACATAGTAGAACTCAGTATGGCAACACTCCAAAACTGATACCACCCATGCTTCAGAGCAGACTGAGTATTTTTCCCTTCTGCATCACAAAAAAGCAACAAAGTTTTAACATTTTACTTTCCAATATTCATTGACCTTGCCACAGACGTGGCATCATATTTAAAATTTTAAATGTATTTTAAATTGTACAGCTCAGAAAGATTAAATTTACAGGAAGAAACCAATCACAGTTGTTTTTTTTTTCTGAAAAACAACTGAGAAAAAACTTTCTGAACGCTGTGGCTACCTTCCTGACACAGAATCATAAAGAGAAAATTGAATGAGGAGAAGCTGCTGTCTAACTCTCACAAAACAAAACAAAACAAACCCCAATAACAAAACAAAACAAAACAAACCCCCAAACCAAAATAAACCCTGTTTAAATGTTTATTTTAATCCTAAAAAAATAAACCCCAAAATTTTACAAGACCTTTACATCTTTCACAAGATGCTCAGATTCTTTCCACTAAATCTCATTTGACCAAAACTCCTAATAAACAGCTGTTCTTAAGTCACCATGCTCTCAAGACTGTTGACAAGTATCTTTGGTAGAGTTTTTGAGATTTCAAACAGAAATCATGAGGTCTTTAACAGAAACTATAATTCAAAATCCAGAAAGTGATGTCTATGCAAACTCAGTGGTATCCACTGTCATAATTTTGTACCTGGAACCTCTGGTTTCTTTAAGTTTTATAAAATAGAACACCCTTAACAGAAACTGGACTAAAACTTAAGATATATTGGTGCCAGGAATATTAACTAGGTACAATGAAACAGCTTGTTTGGTTGGATCCCCCACATGAGAAGGACAGAGTAATTTCCATTACTACTTCACAAATTCTTAGTGGAAAAGAGAAAGCAACTTTTAGTCATGAAAACTCCTCCAGCAGTGACAAGTAATTCAATGCCTACCTTGGCAACCTCACAGGGCCCTCTTATTAATATGAACTGCATGCTTTCTTGGCAAAGGAAACATTGCTACTGATTTCTACCATTTCTATCAAAGACCTCTTTTCATGGGCTCTGAACCTGGGAATTCACTAGTACAATCTGGTATCAAGCACTCAGTGTGCAAATGTACAATATGTGGAGCCCTGGAGAATCAGTCTCGAGTGGCCTGTGTTGAAGGGACTTGAAAACAACCACCCAGTGTGTGCCAGCTCTCTCACACTGCAACATAACTGCCTATTCACAAAACCAAGAGTATTTCATACCAGTAAGCATCTTTCCTAGCTGGTTTGTAGGAACAATCAAGGCAATTAGGTGCACTTTTGGATGGCTAAATAATGTCAACTATGCCTGCAAATAGTTGTATTTTGAAAGACCAAACGTTCACCTCAAAAAAACAAACAAACAAACAAAAAAAACCCTCCATGTATTTATGTTACACAGCTTATGTAGAGTACATGAATGAATCATAATTTCTGCACAATAAAAAGGAAGAAATAACATAGACTACCACAGACTGCAGAGGCATGTGGGCAGGAAAATTCATCATATAAGGTGTCTGAGAAAATCCAGGGGAATTAATGATCTGCTCTATTCAAGAACATTTAAAAAACAATACCATCTGGCATTAAGTAGAATTCAGGCCAAGAGCTGGCAGCAAAATAGGTTTGACAACCTTGACATAAAAACTACTTACTCTCAGTGACAATTATGGTTTCCTTGCCAGTTCAAAAGCATATCTTTCCAAGAATGGCATTTAGTCCCTACTGGCATCTGAAACACCACACAATCTTTACACCAGAGATTAAAGTAAAAACACTTATGCAAAGCACCAAACAGAGATAACAGCATAATCTGGATAAACACACCAAATACTAAATCACTGTTCATTATGTTTATAACTAATAAGAACTGACATCAAATATTAAAAATGAAAGTGTTCATTTATCTAGCTGGAAGCTTTGAAATATAGTTTGCTTTACATATTCTAATAATTTTGTAAGTCAAAATTCTTTCCAAATTTTTTAGAAAGGGTCCTAGTTGATCATTGCTTTCCCTACAGAATGTGACTTCCTCAGCTACCTGTTTATTACCAAGTGGATTTTTCTGGGCTAGTGACAGATAGATAAAACTGAGACCAACTTCTTTCTATAAGCTTTCTTTAATAATCTCCACTATTAAAAGCCAAAAATTAGCTCTATTCACATACTATTTAACTAATTTCAGACATCTAAGGGAAAAAAACCGTGATCTTAATTTACATGTTATCAAATCTCAAAGCTTCTGAGGTTGTCTAAAAGTGGTAGACATGGCCTCTCTTACTTTAAGTGCAAGAACTCTATTTCAGTAACTGGCACTGAAGAATGGATGTGGCATCTTAAACCAAGAGTGAATTTAAGAAGAAATAATAGGATTTCTGGGAGATATGTATGATCACTTTCCATATTAATATAAAAAGAAACAAAATCTTATATTTTAAATTCTCAGATGTAACAACAGAGGATTAAAATTTTTAGAAATACTATGACAATTCTCAAACAATGGCTGTCCACCCCTAAGATATTAAAACTATTGTGTAGAGTTTACTTATCTGATTGGTTTAAAACTATGCAGTGGGTTAATGAAGATGTTATATTATAAAGTGTGCAGCATCAGTATATGCAAAATTTTATCATGTTACTTGCAGTGACCACAGACATTTCCAAATTAATCCTTGATACTCAGTTATTTTCCTTTCATTGTTTCTAAAATTTCTACTAATTCCCTAGTAAGAAATCTAAAAGTGTATGTTGCATATTTGCAGGAAAAAAATTTTGTCTGAATTTTAACTGGTATAATATCTGTGTCTGAAGATAAAGTTTTTTAATGGGCACAAATCACTAATTGTTAATAAATACGAAAACCTAATTCTCTGAAGTTTTGAGTACTTAAAAATGGTAATGATATTTCTACCACTTTTCCTATGTAATGTAACTTGTTTCCCTGCTGTCTTCACATTCTCTAGTGTTAGACATTTAGAAGTGTGTCATCATTAGCTCTTTCAGAATAGGAGTAAAGAATAAGGTAATTGCAGTGTGGCTAGGTTAAATTGTCAAAGAGTAAAAATAAACATCTCCATCGACATGCATTGCAATAGACAGCTTTTCATATGTGTTTTATAATTCAAAAGACTAAAAGTATTTGAGGCAAAAATATGCAAAGTTTTAAAAAGGAACCAGAAATAAAGAAACCAGAAATTATAAAAAATAAAGGGGAACAGAAAATCTAAAGTGACTTGTGACCTTTGATCTGACTTACAGACCTGAACTGAATTCCAAATATGACAGTAGCTTATTAAGATTTTACCTTAGGCACTTCAGTATCACTGAATTAGCAAACTAAGGCTATTAAGATATAAGAACAACAAACACTAGTGTATTTTAAAATATATTTGAAAATGGATTTGTGTAATTATTTATGTTCCATAGATGGTATATTTAGAGATCAGTGAATATAACATTTCAATTACTTCTCAGACACAGCATTAAAGAAGTCAACAACAATGTGCAGTTAATGCTTCAACGCAAAATACTATGGTTCCTGGTTTCCTGTGATTTCATGTCATATTAAAGAGATGATTAAAAAAAGGGAACTGATAAATAATGCTGAATTCAAACAAACAGTCATTTGCCAAGCAGAAATTAAGAGAAAACAACAGCAAAACATATTGAGCTGATGGAACTCATTGACATTTTGTAGCTATGAATTCCTTTAGCACATTGTTTAAGTGTTTTGTGTCATCTCAAAATGAATCTCACCCAGTTCCTATACAACTATACAATTATATAATTTTATAAGAATTTGACCTTAATCAAGGCCTGCAAGTAAAATGGAAATTCAATTGACAACTTTCCCAAAAATTAGGGCTTTTGGTGTTGCTTAACACAATCAGTATCAAAGCAAAAGATTCATTAAACTCAACACTGCTTTACAGCCTGCTGGAATAAAACCACAACCAACCGAAATGTAAACTAAATATGGCTACATACACTTTACTGATGCTTAGAAATGTCATGGTTCTGGTTTTTTTTATGGACTAGGCACTCCAACCAGGTCATCTACATGCCAAAATCATAGAAAATCTTTGATGCAATATATCCCCTCCAAAGAAGAACCATGAAACAAGAAGTATTTCAATCAGATTAATTGCCCTAAAGAAAGTCTAAGATGTGAAATCTACTAAGAAAGTATGCCTGACTTTTCTCAAAGTAAATTTAAAAACATAAATATGGATATTTATGAGAAGATTCAGTTTGTGTAACAAATGTATAGTGATTAGCATTTTCATATACACATGTAAGAGATGCAAAATTAAGATGCAAAATACTATCACTGCTACAAAAGAGCAAATATGTTAGATCCATGTCATGGATAATTTATGAGTAGCTCATTCTAACTCCATTACAATATTAGAATAATATCCAATTCGTATCTTGGAATAATTGAAAAAAGTATGTAAACATGTAAAAGTTCTAAGATTTTCTGTTGCTGTAATTCCCAAACCCTTGTTTTATTCCAAACATGACATTGGGAATGACATTTATGAAAAACAAGAACTGCCCTAGTCCTGTGATGATGAACAGACATATATATTGCAAAGTTTTTAACTTTGAGGCATTTTGTATTTCCACAAGCCAGATGAAATTGTGAAAATATCCCTCGAGCCTGGCTGGAAAGTGGCTTCCAGCTGTTCCCAGCTAGCCCTGGCTCGGGATACTTCCAAACTCGGTTGGTGACAGCAGGCGGACCGGCCACCACCCCCCCGGTGGGTCAGAGCTGCACGAGAGATGTCGGTGAGGCTTGACGAAGGTAGGAAGCGAGGAGGCTACTTTGTGGCTAGATGGTTTTTATTGTCACCTGCCTTTCGCAGGGGAGCCACGCTTCTCTCTGAGCCTCTCTCGAGAGTGTCCCCGCCTGAGGCGTGGCCACAGCTTATACGGGGTTGGGAGAAGGGGGTGGACACAAGAGGGAAAGCCAAGAAGGGAAATATGGATGTTACACAGACAGTGAATGGGAAACGAGGGGTGGGGGTTCCCCAGCCTGCTCCAATCTGGGACCGAGTCTCTCCGAACACTCTGGAAGGAGAGGAGAGGCTTCCCAGAGAGTGACAGGCTGTGGAGAACAAAGACAGGGGGAACCAAATGGGGAGAAATACAGGGGGGAGCTTGGGAGAAACCATTACAGAACAAATTAATATTAACAATAAATAAAAAGATAGAAAACACACCGCTACAAATTTGCATGCCATTTTACTCTTTCTCAGCAATGAGTTACAGAAATAGATTTTTCAAAAAGACCCTGGTGGCACTCATGCTTAACAAAAAGGTCAGTGTCATGCACAAAACCTTGTCTGTAATAAACCATTTTCTTAGATTGTGCACCAGTATTCATTACTGATATAAAAAGGTAAAAAATAAAAATAGGAAAAAAAATATTTGAGATATTTTAGAAAAATCTCCAAAATCATATTTACCACATAGTAGGCTTAGTCAAGGTACAAGAGAAACTTCCCCAAATGTTGGTATGTTCCATAAAACTCTTTTTATCCTGTTTAGAGAGTGTTCAGGGACATATGAGAGGAGTGACAAGAAGGGAAAAAACCTCATGTCTCAAGATTTTCTCCTTTACCTTCTTAAAATAATTCTCTATTCATAGTCAACAATTTTAACCTCTGTGATGGGACAGAAAAAATAACAAGATTATATCTTAAAACAGTTTAGGTCAAAGCATGAAGGCATTTTGGGACATGAAAACCAGCACTATTTTAGAAAGATTTTAACATAGAGCTTTTCTGAAAGCAATTGGATGATCATACAATAATCAGTAATGATTTATATGTTTGAAGCCGCTCCTATCGTGTATAACATCTGCCATCAGATTAAATATTTAAATTCTTAAAAGCACATAAAGTAACCAAACCTGGAAATGATTACAAGAACATAAATGTTCAGAAAAGGACAGGGGGAAATCAGGGGCAAAGTGAGATAAATATGTTTCACTGTTTGAATGTCTAGTGTCTCTGAAAACAATATGACCTTCCAAACCAAAGACTCTACCAGTTGGCACATGACACTTCTTTCATAAAATCTGTGAAAAATAATTGAAAGCATTTCCCCTCTGATCCTTAGACAATTTTTAAATATTCAGGAGTAGGTGTTCATATGTCACAGTTGACCAGTGAGAAGCCCATTAATACTGAAAAAAAGAAGCATAGAAACAAATTCCATACAGCCTTCATCACGGAATGGTTGTCCAGCTCGGAGCTTCAACCTCATCTCCATCTACACTGCCCTAAAAGGCAGTGTAGAAAACACTTCACAAAAGATAATACAGATCGAGTTTCTCAACAATATTTTATAGATAGAATTATCACTTGCTTGGGCAATTTTTTTTCTTCCTCCACAATGTTTATTCCCTTATTTTACTTCTCCCCTACTTTGACTGGATGTAAGCCTCAACTGAATTTATTTAAATAAAGATTACTACTAAAGCTGTAGTTTTGTTGCTGAGGATGGTTTGTTATGAAGATCAGAATAAAGCCATTTTGGATTGGTTTATATTTCCTATTTTTCTAATAATAACTAGTATTAATTTATTGAAGTATCGCTGATTTCCTGAAAATGATAAAGTTTTTTTTATTTCAACTATAAAAGCAAAATATCTGAATTAAATCATTTGGTATAAAATCCCAGTAATTAAAAGAGACTATATTAAGGGATTTTATATACAGTATTGGTTTCTACATGAGACAGAGCACAAATCTATGGTTTATAAGATACCTTGGGAAATGATCATCCATTAGTTTATTTTCTGAACAATAAATTCAAAGTTTAGTCCAGGAAAAAAAAGAGTATGATGCAAATGCCATGTTTGTGAGATATCATTAAGAAAATGAACGATGTCTGTCTCAAGTTTACTGTAAGAAACTGACCTGCAGCTTATTAAATTCTTGTGATTGCAGGTTTATGCTTCAAGCATGGAATGCTGAAATGATATTTTAATATTATGCTTTTAGCAAAAATAACTATATCCCGCAAAGTCCACCTACTCTCTTCACAGTAGCACAAGATTAACATTTACAGTCATTAGAATACGCACATTAGTGTAGAACAAGTTGCTACTTATGTATTTATTCCTCTTTAAACCAGGTAGCAATAGAACAAAGAAAAAACTCTTACTAAGGCTGACAAGTTGCAGTTAACCAAAGACATGGAAAAGAGAGTCAGGTGTAAAGAGCTTCTATACAGAAAAAAAGTTATATTGATATTTAAGTAAAAGTAAAAATATTGTCTTCAAAGTTTTATATAAAGCCACCCCTTACATGCTTTGTGTTTGTTTCACTTCAAATCCTTGACCAGATTTAAAGGTGGAAATGCTAGTTTTGGTGCAAGGCTGCACAGTAACAGGACAGGAGGAAATGACCTCAAACTGCACCAGGAGAAATTCAAGTTTGACATTCAGAAAAATTTCTTTACTGAAATTGCAATGATATTGGAATGTGCTGCTCAGACAAGTGGTGGAGTACCCATCCCTGGGAGTGTTCAAGAAATGACTACTCATGGAACTCTCTGCTGTGGTTCAGTTGACATGATGCTGTTCGGCCAGAGGTTGGTTTTCTTCTTCATTGCATTTTGGTATGAACTCTGTTAGGACTGCTACTGAATTTATTTGGATTTTCTTTCTTTGATCCCTCTCTGCAACTCGCAGGAAATATGCAGTATGCCATCTTGAAACAAAGATTCAGGGACATTATTTTTTAATTTCAATTGAAAATTATAAAAATTACTTGCAAAACTATAAGATAAGTTGAATTCTATTGCTTTTTTTATATCTTTGAGATAATAGCATCATATCAATTGATAGTGATAAAAATAAATAAAAAAAAAATATTGTATTATAATTCTCTATTAAAAATTAAAACTGTGAAGCTTACTGAGAGAAAAGAAAGAATGTTCTTAGAATGCAATTTCAGTGTTTAGTAGGGTCATATTTTGTATTTTGCAGTGAGTACAACTCTTTTTTTGATGTAGAAGGGTTGTTGTTTTTCCTCACTTAAGTCCCTTCTACTGCTAAGGAACATAAAATATCAGACTTTTCACAGTACTTCTATTGAATTTAAATAAATAAAACAATAGAAAGAAATATCCAGTCATTTAATTTATCTTTTTAAAGAAAACTTCTACAGATATTAATGCTCAGGTATAACTCTTGCAAGTGCTTTTATTTCATTAATATGTTAACTGAAGCTTTTTAATAAGTTTCTTTTTTAAGTTCTGCTTTATATTTGAGGATGATTCCTACAAAAATTTTATTCAAGCATGAGGTGGAAACATTACTGACAATTTTCTTCTGCAATCTCCTGCATTTTTTAATCAGTAGATTAAAATTCAACAGCTGCTCTAATGGAAATATATGCCATAGCTTACAAAACCTACCTAAAATATTCATTCAGCATTGAATCTTATCAGTGTTTCTGAAGAAGATGCAGAGAATGGAACAGTTGTTTTCTTCATTCCTTGTATTTCTTCTTCAAAAAGAGATGTATTTTCATTTGGAAATAAATAAGAAAAATAATCATGAGGCAGGTTACGATGAGAAAGCAGTCACTAGGTCTTGTGGGCAGAATCAAAAGTAAAAGTGATCTCTAAAATAATTAACCCCTTTGGTAATTATCAGAGAATTCTGATCTTGTGTTTTCTGAGAAATTAAGAAAATATTGCTTGATGGGTTTGGTTTTTTTTAAAATTTTTTGGTTTCCCCACACCTTTTTAAAAGTATTTCTGAAGGAATGTTTTGGGAAGCAGTAGTGTTTTTCCAAAGCTGATCAGAGTTAACAAAAATGCAATAGTTTCAGTGACCCTGGACTTAGGACAAGAAGTGATTTTCAAGTCTTTTTCAGAGTTATTTCCCACCTGAAACAGAGATAATGTGAAAATATTGGTAACGATAGAAATATAACCCAGTAAGAAATGTTCAATTTTTATAATGAACATTATAAATAAAAATACATTATTTTTAGGGAATTCAAAACATGATTCTGTTCTGTAAAACATATAAAACACATAATAGACTGTACTAGTTGCTTGCGAAGAATATGTTTGATTTTCTGTTGAATTTCATACTGATGTATTAATTACAAAAATTAGAAACTGAAAAACACTTGACTTCTTTAATTGAAAAAACAAAACCAAACACTGTCAATATTATTGGAGATTTGGCAAGAGCTGTTACTGAATCAGAGGGCAAAAAGTTATATAATCTTCAGTGACACATGGTAGTGTTAAGGCACTCTTGTGCTGAGTGTTCCTCATTTTTACTTTTAGTTTTTTCCCAAACTTAAAAGAAGGGAACAGGAAAGGGTTTGCATTCTGTACTTGACAAGAAGAACCACAGCAGGGAAAATATGCTGAAGAAGCTGAACAGTTAATCTTCTACATGCAGGTTTGAAAACTGCCTGTTGTAGTTATTTTGTGTGTACTGTATTTCATTTATTTATGAATATTGCCACTGCTTGTTACAGGTCACAAGTGGTGTATTGAGACTGCAAGGCCTCAGGATTAAGATTTGCCAGGCTTGCTCTGTTTGAACTTGTCTTGATGTGCCTGGTGATGTGCCTTGTATTTCTTGACCCCAGAAGGGCTGGGGAAGATTGACCATAACACCAGATAAAAGCATAGACATTTTATAGGATATATGTAACAATTTTAACTGTGACATTACTAATGATATTTTTTTCTCTAAGTGGTTTTCTTTCCTTTTTTTTTTCTTTTTTTTTTTTTTCCTGCAGCAGCTGCATCTGGACTAATAGTAATTCTACAATTCTATCAGTAAGTTTTCAAGAATATTATTTTTAAATTCTTGTCTTTACATGCTTCGTTCTTCCTCCTTTATCCATAAGAAAATTTTGAACATAAAACCAAAGCCTAATCTTCTACAACACCTTTCTCTGATGAAATAACATCAGTTCAATCTCCCACTACTGGAATTCTTATTTAAGAATTGGTATTTTATTCTTATTTAAGAAGTGGTATTTAAATACCACTTTCATGGAATTCTTAAATTTTCAGGCAGCCAAAATGTGATTCTGAAATAACTTGCCTCTGTACAATAACTTTGCCTCTGTCATGCCCTCTACATGTTTCTTGCTGGGTAATAACAGAAGCTCCATTGCCTCTTTCTCCATAGTTTTTTGCTTATTTTCTTTTTTTTTTTTCCAGAAGTATTTAAAAAAAATAAAAGTAAAAATGAAATTTCTGATTTGCTATGAATAAAAGATTAAATATATAACTGATATCTTCACCTCTTTTCACTGGTTATGTAATTAATCAGTTGTATACATGCAATTCCAATCATCCTAAAATGTCTGCATTGCTTGCATATGTTTATCATAAAAATGGGATGTATATTAGCAGGACATTAATTAAGTAATGATTTATTCTATAATAAATGGTCAACTGTGGTGTGACCAAGGTTTTCAAAATACTAATTTACCTTAGAATAAGTTATGTGCTATTTCATCGATATTGCCAATCGATGTCAAGATTGCCAAAAGATTGCCAATCTTTAAAAGAAAGTTCATCCTTCTCGTGGTGCTAAACATGTTCTGGATGTAAAACTTACACAACTGCTAGTCCATCCATACCTCTTAGCCAGTTCCATGCCATTAGCCTTTCTGTCTGCCTTAATGTAAGATGAAAAGATTTTGAATATCACTGCCTTAGAGTGGTGGAACAATATTGCTGAAAATTAATACTGGTTTGGACTGTGGCTAAACTATTACCCAAACTGATATTTTCTGAAACTGACTGAACAACAGTGCTAGTTGAAATGTGAAAGCATTAACATTAGAAGAAAATACTGAAAATTTGGGACTGTATGCTGTCTGGGAGCAGCCTAAACTGTGTGAGTGTCCAGACTCAGGCTGTTCTGTGGTAAGGATCTCTCAAGGATGTTGATGACAGACTAAGGAAATAGCTCCAACAGTCCAAGTGCTGATGGAGCCACTGAAGCTCAGATCCCACATGCAACACCAGATGAAGACTCCACTAACACAGCTTTAATTTAATAGCTGTAATCATCGCCCAGACTTCTAATAAGTAATGAACCTGACATATAGGCAAAAATTGTGAGACATTTCATTGCAGACTGAAGACTTTTTAAGGCAAGGAAAGTCACTACAATTAATTTATTCTGCCTGTGTAGATAATTTTAGCTGTATTTATCAATATTCAGCATTTCCACCACTTGTCTTCCCCATGTTTTAATTTTGATAAGAAGTATTTGTTACTCTCTTTAAAATGGCTGTCACAGAATGTGACTTAAGAAAATACCAGTTTTTCCATAGCTAAATGTTGTATAAAGTCTAAATTAAATAAGAGCCAAATGTCAAAAACTTTTCCTAGTCCTAAATATTTTTAAGAGAAAATGTATATGAAAACACCACATCTGAACATCACAAAGATTCATGACAAATACATTTTTTAAAGTAGTTGTAACTGTGGAAAAGTGTCTATTGAAGAATTTCTGTAGCTAAACTAGGTTAAGTATGAAGTTTTTATCAAAATTTCTTTTTGCTTCTCAGAGGCAAACTTGAAATAAGGCCCTAATTTTCTCAATCTACTGTTTTCCCCCCTTTCTATTTAGTGATAGACAATCTAAAAGGCATGAGGAATATGCAGGTACAATATACAAAACTGAATTACCTAAGATTTAAGCTTTATAGGGAAAATATTAAGAAATGGGAAGTTGGAGTTCAAGAATTGAAAATTGATGAGAAGTTTTAGAGTGTTTTATTTTAGCAGTGCTTTTCCATCCATCCATCCATCCATCCATTAAAAAATTTTAGCTTGCCTATTTGATCTTGATAGCTACAGTATCTCTATCTTTGTATAATATATTAATGCTTCCCTTTTGTACTATAAATACACTCTAACACTGTGAACAAACATATAAGTAATTACATTTATTTTACTTTATTTTATGTTAGCAAAAAACATTGCACAGATGGTTTATAAAGTTTATTTAATAAAATATGACAAAGTGCAAACTTTTATGTAACTACTCATGTTAGTGTGAATTGTTTGGGTTAGGACTGTTTTGTTTTTAAATTAAGATTTCCTGAAGTATTTTCTGCAATGTATGTTTTATAATAATTTATTTATTTTAGCATGTAGTGCCTGTTATAGCCAAAGAAAATGTTATTCTGACATTGATGAATTCTGTACTAGCAAATTCCTTCATATTTTCAACTTATATCTGAAGTGAATTCAAGTTACATCTAGACGGTTAAGATTTGTCTGAAACTTATGACTTTGCTAATTTTTTCATATACTTAATAGCCTTTACCTATTTTAGAATAAAACATTTCATTTCATCAAAGAAAAGTTTTTGATTTGATTCATAATAGTGACTTTGCTACAGTAACAAATGGCCTTTATATGTAATAAGTAAACTCCAAATAAGATTTCTTTAGGTGTGCAAACTTTAAATGAACTAGTCTTTTTCCTTTTGCCATAATATTTTGAAGCTTTTTATCTTGATCAATTTCGTTTTATATTCTCTGCAAGAACATTTGACCAAATGCCATTTTTGTTGCAACTTTAGTGCACAACCAGATTCTTTGATCTTCTGCAACATTACAAAGTATTATTCACAGGGTTGTCAGGAAAAAAAAATCAGAATGTTTGTAACTTATGCTCCAAATTTTTTTGGGAAATTAAGGAAATCTTGGAATACTAAGAAAGGGTCAGATCCAGATTAAACACCTGAATATCAGGATTTAAAAATGAAAATTATATTTCTGAAAAGACTGAATTGCTGATATGACTCTAAGACACAGTAAATAAAAACTACTCTTTCACTCCTATAAATATGCTAATAGTAAGTCAATTGTTGTAGTACCTCGAAATGAAATAGGCAGCTGCCAAATATTTCAAGTGGAAGGTGTCTTGGAAAAGAAACGTATATTCAAAAATATATTTAATCAGAAGCCAAGCATATGTTTACTGACATAAAAGAGATTGCATTAAATGACTAGGCATCTTAACACTAAGCCAGATTTAGTGCTAGAGACCCAGAAGACATCACTAATCAAGACAAGGATTTAAGCCAGGTATGAGCAAGGATCTTCTTTCAGTGACGTGGTAAGATATGATGAGTTTAAAGAAAGCTTGCACTGCATATTAGAAAAGCAGTATACCATACCTTGGTTTGTGGTTTGATAGGTTTTCAGACTCAAATCATGTTACATGGAGAGCATGTCTCAGGGAAATCTTTCAGACAATGTGTCTGAGAAACAAATGGTTCTTCCCTGACTGTACCTTATGTAGTCATTTATGGGAAGAGCCAACAAAACACTTTAGCATCTGTTTAATGTCAAATATGTAGGCTAGATATTTGACACAGTATGTTTAGGTTGTTTATTTGATTGCAAAAATTCCTGTAAAATCACACAACAGTGCTGATTTCTGGGTGAATGCTCAGTTATGACAATTGAACTGAGATATTAAAGTGGTCTTTACATAGAGAACGATTGTTTTGTATCTTCATTTTACTGTATTGTGAGTTTCAGGTTCTAATTTAGGCATTATGATATCAAGTTTATAGACCTACCTGTGTGTTATGTATTACAATTAATTCTTACCCTCTTGCCTATATACAAGTATAAGCATTGTGGAATAAACTCATGGGCTAGGTCTAGCAGATGAAGCCAAGGACCTACTGAGACCAGAATAATGGTCACAAGTGCAGATCCACAGCAGAATGAAAGAATAGTGGAATTTTGAATGATACTACTTCACTTAACGTCTTGTTGACCAATTATTCAGTGCAGGATCTACCTGAGATAGAATTTTTTCTCCATTTCAGTAACTCTCTTCCATTTGTTTTCCTACTCTTATCATAATCTTATGTAGGATTCTAACTCTACTTTAAGCAAACATCAGGCATGTTTGATGAATATTATCCTCTCTTTCATTCCTAATTTTTAACTGACACTTTTTTATTAACTTTATTAACTTGTTAAAAAAGATTCATTTATGTACTTTATCCCCAGTATTAAATAATAAATAAATACATTCTTAAGTAAATTCTCTAATGGGATTTGTTCTCACTGTAGACCAGAGTGTTACAAATAGGACTCTGTTTAATCTCTCCACAGTTTAGTTCCTATCCCAAAGCTAATATATGGAAACAGGCTTTTAATCCAGAGTAGGACACCTTCATATAACAGATCTTTCAGACCAGAATTATTTTTCTTTTGGTCTGCTTAAAGTAGTTAAAAATGTTTTATCCTCGCTTAAGCTTATCACAAATGCCAATGGACTGAGAAAAAATGGGGGGGGGGGTGGGGGTGGGGTGGGCGGGGGGGTGCGTGTGTGTGGAAATTACAATCTCTAGTGGCTGTTTTAGTTTACAGCAGAGATTTTTTCATTCTTTCTTGAGGTCCAGCCACTGCTATAGCATGACCATTCATTCAGAGAATTCACATACATACATACACCTTACATCTCACTGACCATTCTACCAACCCTCTCTGGCCACTTGCCACCACACATTCTATTAAAAAAATTCCCCCAAAATGATAGCTGTGTCAACACGTGGCCTAACACATGGCCTTGGCCACTTTGTAATGATGTCAGGGTACTTTGAATTCTGTTTCATGTAAAATAGATCTCTCGGGAATTAGTTCCCATGCCTTTCATTAAAGCTGTCAATCTAAGATTGTTTAATAATATTAAGAATGGCCATTACCATTTTTAAAAATGTTCATAGTATCTGCAATTTGTGTGATATCAATGTAGAAAATATTAACATTCATAAAAGATTACTCAGTCATTTTCTGAATAAGTTCAACTGTTTCCATAAATTACAACACATTATTTATTTTATACAAGTTTGTCAAATTTACTCTGAATAATTTACTCTTCTCATAGTATTTTCTATATTTAGTATTTCATTAAGTGTAAATCAATATGTACATTTATATCTAAAATTGGAGTAGAGCTTTTGCACACAGAACTATTTTGAATACTGACTGCATGCATAATAGCAAGGAATAACAGCTCATTAAAATGTTGAACCTGTGCTTAAACAAGGAATGTTCTCCATTCTTATAATGTAGAATATTCTGAGGAAGCTATTTTCATAGAATCATAGAATGGTTTGGGTTGGAAAGTTGATAAAAAATCATCTAGTTCCAAACCCCTGCCATGGACAGGGGCACTTTCTACTAGACCATTTTGTTCTAAGCCCCATCCAACCTGGTCTTAAACACTTCCATGGATGGGGCAGACACAGCTTCCCTAGTCAATCTGTTTCAGTGCCTCACCACCCTCAACCATTTTGTGAATCTGTGATATAGCAAGGGGTGAAAATAAGTAAGAATAGCATTTTTCATAGCAGCTCATATGCAGAGTGGTTCATTATTAAAAATACAGATTTTCCTGCTATTTCCTCAAAGTGAGGACCTGACTAATTCATGGTTTTGGGGGATTTTTTGATCATTTCCACATAATTTAATTTCTTGTCTTGAGCAAATGACTTTGCCAATGTCTTCCTTTCACAGATAACATTCTGGTTAACTTCTCAATCAACTACATTTAATCAGCTGTTGCTTGCTTGAGGCTAAAGTTTTCTTCTGATGGTATCTACACTGGATATAGACAACTTTTGGCTATCTTGAGACATTTTTTTATTTTGAGACATTTGCTGTCTCCTGCTTTTGTCAATGTAAGTATGTAGGGTCTCTTTTTATCTCCAGCACACCCCCTATTTAAGACCTCTTTTGTCAAATAACTTCTCTTTCAATCCAAAGCAGTCCTTACATCCTCACAGAGAGTTGTTTCCCCTTGAGATACACTGTTTTTACCTTCACACTTTGTTTTTCATTTAAAGTTCTAAGTTATTATCTTAAGTCCTCAGTGCCTATATCCCTTCAGCTTACAGAATACAGAATAAGATCATAATTTTGTCATGTTGCTAAGGTTAGTCTCTGTATATCTAGATCACCTGGTGAAACCACTATAACAACGTTTATCCTTGGAGATCATGTCTATATGTGCTGATCCATGAAAGCCATTTAAAGTACAGTTACATGCCCAGTTTACCAGAATTACTGCTGGCTTGATCATATCTTAAACACTTGATGTAGGCATGGACCTTGCAGATGACACTCTGTACTCCAGCAGGCTTTTAGATAGCTGCTTGCTTTTCCTGTTGCTAGTGATAGTAATTCCTGGAAAACTAGAATTTGGGTTGACGATCCCTGCTGCTCCTGCATTCTGCTTTCAAGGTAAAAAGTTTTCACAGTGAGCAGCTGTATCTGGTTGGTTTGTCAATAGCTTTTTCTTTACACAGACATAGCAGTGATATTAGAATTTCATAAATGACATTTTGGGTTTAGCATAAGAAGTCTAGGAATAAACTGTATTTTTGCTTTAACAATTATTAAGCTCATATATAAGCATTCTGCCCTTAGCTTGAATATAATATTTTTGTTGTCAGTCACTTTAATGGAATTTCCTAACAGTACCTGCTGCACTACTAGATACATTGACTGACTGCAAGTTCCACAGGGTGTGAGAAGAACTGAAATGAGCAGCATATTGAAAATGTGGCAGAACTGTATTATTTCAGCCCTGAAAAAGTCTATTTCTGTATATCGCTGATGAGATATTTCATTGCATCACATGCCACAAGATGAACATTTCTACTGTTTCACTCTCAGATGCTTATTATGGTGAAAAGGAATATGACATATGTATGGAGGGAAAGATTTACAATTAGCCTGCTCTTAACAATCTAATCAAAACACACCACATGTATTGTCTAGTTACAACAATACTAATACTCAATTCCCAAATAAATAACAAGAAAATCCTTGTTAATTGCCACCTAGAATGCCTGTAAAAGAAATTATTCTATCTACCTTCTATGGTATTATGTTATGGCTTCCAATATTCCTCTTGATGACAAAATTTATGATTTTTCTCAAGAAAAGAGTAGAGGGATTATAAGAACTGTTCAATGACCTGAGCTGTTTGGTGGGAAAACCATGATGTTTATATTTTCTTTCTTAACATTAGAGTCCACTTGGGTATATTTTTCTGTGTCCCAAATGTACTGCAAGTCTGTTACTTTCCAACTGGTTCCCATATTTTTCGGTAGCTGCACAACAGCTCACCCTAAATGAATTGACAAAAGGACAATTCTTTGTTGTGTAGTGACTTCTTCACTTGGTCAGGCTTGACCACAGGAGGCATTCACAGACCATATAGCTGACGTGTGGCAGTGATCACCTGGACATTAGCCAGTTCTGAAAACAGGTGAAAATCAGCTCAGACCAAGGCAGGCCTGGGTGAAACAGCAACCCTGTTCTGTCATGTCATAATAATAAAATTTAACTCCTGTTTAAGTACTGGCAAAACCTTATTTGCTAAAATATACTGCATCTTCTAAGTGTTGACTGTAATTTTATTGGTAAATAAAATAAGTGATCAGGTTGCTTGCAACTTCTTCCAGGAAATCAGAAAATATAAGAAAGTTATAATAACGGCTTCAGAATTATCTGACTACTGTTATCTTTTTCCTGATGTCCACTAAAGCATATCCAGCTCACCATATCTGGGAACTGTATCCAGGTATAGTATATATTCAGTGTATTCCAGCACATTTTTCATACAGTCTTATTATATAGTGGGGGTTATTACTGCATCTCATATTAACATATAGACTTTTTAAGATGTAAGTACAAGGTCCAATGGAGCAAGTCTCCCAAGACCAATAATTCCTTGAATGAATGGAATTCACAGGATCATAAAATATCCTCAGTTGAAAGACACCCACAAGGATCATCCAGTCCAATTCCTGGCCTGCACAGGACAGCCCCAAGAATCAAACCATGTGTCTGAGACATTGTCCAAACATTTCTTTCACTCTGTTAGTTTTGGTGCTGTGACCACTTCCCTGGGGAGCCTGTCCAGTGCCCAACCACCCTGGGTGGTTGAATCTTTTTCTTATATCCAACCCAAACCTCCCACAACACAACTTCAGGCCATTCCCTTGGGTTCTGTCACTGGTCATCACAGAGAAGAGATCAGTGCCTGCCCCTCCTCTGACCCTCAACGAGGAAGTTGTAACTGCAACGAGGTCTCCCCTCAGTCTGCTCTTCTCCAGGCTGAATGGAACAAGAGACTTCAGCTGCTCCTCATATGGCTTCCCCTCTGCAAGACTCTGATACAGTACAGCAGTTTGACAGAGCAAGGAGTAGTGACCATCAAAAATCCATGAGTGAAATTCCATGGGATGGCTATAATAAAAACACTAATATAGCTGGTCAGTCCTTTGACAAACTACAAAATAACACAGAAGTTTCAGTGGACGTCATTGATTGTAGTTACCTGATTGCTTATAGATTTTATCTGGTACTCCTGGTATTCTTGAGCCAATAAGGATATAACTGTGTCTAATCAAACTACAGCCAGAGTACACTTGTTCTAGCAGTTATCTCATCTATTAGATTCCCAATTTCTAGCTCTTAGCCTTTTCCATTGATAGCATAATCTCCCATCTTCCTTGCTCAAAATAATTTGAAAGTCCTTCACGTTAAAGTTCTCTGACATACTACATCTCGAACTTTGCTTTCTCTCTGTTACTATGGCCTTTTCCTCTGCTTTATTTTTGCCCTTAAAAGCTGTGATACATCTTATCTTACTATATTATAATATTAGATATATTAGATATCTTAGATAGATGTTACTTAGTGTTGAAAATTCTCAATTCTTTTGATTAATCTTAAAAAAAAAAAAACCCACTTGCAAAGCATCCAGAAATAGCTGCCAATAAATATTCAAATTCTGAACTGACCACACTGCTTGCAAAGACTTTAACAGTTTGGTCTCTATTTATCAAGAAGAGATAAAAGGGTGACCTGATGTCAGTCAATTTTATATAGTTCAATTTGTCGCTTCTTTTATTTGATTGAGGATTTTGTTTTAGGATTACGAAATGAGACAAATTCACATTCAAAATAATCATGCTATTAAAAATTAGCATAATTAAGTATTCAAACAATCTGAGTAATAATGTGACGTACCCAAAAAATGAAGAACTCTTTAGTGTAAAGGATAATTAGACACATAAAATAAGTTGAAAATATGCATATTTCTCTTGTCTTCAACCAGCTCTAACACACAGAGATCTTAAATAACAACAGGTAAAATTATGGTACACATTTTACCATGCATAAATCCCATTAAACCACTTGCACAACTTCCTTAATTCAAGAATCTCACAATTTCATCCCATTTTTGACTTCTTCAGTACTGCTTCCTTAAAAAAGAGAGTTAACAGAAGGAAGAGGAAATGAAATTCAGAATAAAATATAAATTAAAATATAGTAAGAAAAGTCTTAGTTATGCTAATGCTATAATATTTTTTTGTCAATATTGTTGCAACATTCAGGAGAAAAAGCAAAAAACCCAAACGAAACACAAACACAGACTCATCAAACTATAAATGATAGTATATGCCATGATTACAATGCTTTGCAACAATTCAAAAACATGCTTGTTTCATTTATTTCTTGTTTAGGTCATACCTTGACTCATTGCGTTTGGAATGAAAATTTTTAAGGTTGTTACAAAGCGGTTTTGTAGCTCCTGGAAAGGCTAAATTCTTTAATATATAAAGGAAATAATAGTTTATTTAATGTAATTAAAAGGAACAATAAAAACAAAGACCAAACAACGTGTTGCATGTACTAACTACATTCTGCCTAACAAGGCAATCTGTCCATGTTGCTACAGTATTATTTCTATGTCGATTCATAAACCTATTACCAGCGATTAATTATGTATTTATTTAAGCAATTAACCATGGAAGTGGCTTTACTGTCAGAGATGTGATGTATAACCTAAAAGTCATTTGGTTAATGAGGAACAGTAAGTGCTTTCTAACCAGGACAGGTATTTTGTGGGCAGCGTCACTAATTATCCTGATAAGTTGTTACATGAAGATTCTGCATTCAGAAATTTTGCTGGTTTTCCTCTCTCTTTTGCCACAAGAGAAAGAAATCCTTTTCTTTTTCTAACTGCCTGTACTATTTATGATAGAATCATAGAAAGGTTTGGGTTGGAAGGGACCTCTAAAGATCATTTAGTCCAATATCCCTGACATGGGAGGGGACATAGCTGGATTATAACTTTGTTAAAAGACAGTATATTTCAATTCAATGCTTCTCATGAAAAGAAAAAAAGATTCCTACTTATTTACAGTTTGGGTAGTATTCTTTGATGTAGCATTATCTGCCAGCTACATTGAAAAATTGCTGCAACGATCACTTTCCATAAGGATAGACCTAATAGACTTAAAGAATGCATAGGACAGAAGAAAATTTACTATTCTTAAAGATAGATGAAGAGTAATTAAATTTTATGGTGTTGTCTTGCAGACGTAGCACAAATGAAATTAATGGACTAAGTATGTACTTAAATACATAAAAAGATCAATGTCTAAATCTGTTTTATAGCCTGCCAGCAGTTATACAAGTCAAGTACCTCTTATTCCAGTGTCAAGAGCCTAGTATTTAAATGTTGGTCTAGACGAATATTGCTATTCTCTTTCTGTGAAAGTAGCAATAAGTAAATATATTAAAAAAAGGTAAATGAATGTTTAAATATTATTGGCTTCTAAAGGAATATAGGGTTGTGTGTATTAGTTCGGGGGGTTTTTGAGTATTTTTTTTTGGTTGATTGGTTTTGTTTCTGTTTCTTGTTGGTTTTGCTTTTGCAGGGGAGGGGAGGTTTATTTTTTAGTTAATGAAAAAAGAGATAATTGACATAGAAAATTGAAAGTCTGATGCTCTAAGAGTACTAATATTAATGTATATACATTGTAGAATGGTACCATACAGTACCATATTGCTTGAGCATTATTAGATTCTCCGTGATAGACTTAATTTCAGTTGTAGGATTCTTGTAGACTGCAGAAGACAGGTATGTTATAATTCTATTTTTTGAATTCCAGGTTAGATTAGCTATACTTCACACTAGTGTTATAAAATAGGTCACATATAAGAATATAGTGTCATGATAGCTTGTTCCAGCAACAAGCTTAACACAGCTGCCAGTGCTCAACCCACCATATTACTATTCCGAGCTAGTTATAAAGAAAACATTAAGAACCACAAGCAAATATTTTATTAAAAATACATAGTCCTACTAAATAACAAAAACAAAATCCATATTAATCTAGGTAAATTTGTACTATCCAATAACAGATATATTCAATTACAGATAAAACACAGTGACACCTACACTTTTTCATATTACTTCCATATGATTAGGAAATATATATTAACTGAAACTGAAAACTACTGGAAAATATTTCTTTATGAAAACAACTCAGCTAACAAAAACAGAAATGCAGGCTCATACAAAATGTATTAAAAAATATTTGAAAGGCTTTGTTTAATTTTTTTTTTGCAAGACACCTGTGTATTATCACTGCAAAACTTACTATTTTAGCAGAAATAATGAATTTTAAAAATCTGCTCATTTAAAGTCAAAATACAAATTCTGGAAATGTGTGTATGTGTGCTTGCATGGACATACAAAGCTTTCTACAATTATTTGAACATTCAGGCAAATTGTAATCAGGGTACTTACACATTTTACAACTTAATAAGGCAGCAAATTAATTTTTTTTTTACCCCAGAGTGAGATAAATTTGATTACTTTGTAAATGGTTATCCCACAGTATTGTCAGAAGTTGTTGAAAATTGAGGTTTAAAATAAAGACACAATTCCATTTTTTTAAAATGACACAATGTATCAGTTTGAGAAAGTTCATAACATTGACAAAGTTCCTATACATTTAATAATAAACTTCCATATTTTTACTGATATATATTGTAACTTTAATTTTCTGAACTTGGTTATATTTGCTGGCCTCTTAAAACTTTTAACAAGGCAAAAGATTACAGAAGAAATGTGGTCCAGGATCTCTGCCACTATGCTATCATCTTTCCACACTCTTTCCTCGAAGCTCACATAAGGTGGAAAAACTTGTGTGTTTCCTGACGAGTATGCTGCACACCTTTCCCAGAAAAGGTCACACTGTGATATTCAACGCTGATTTCCTCATTAACCTAGTTTTTAGTCAAGCTATGGTTCTTGCTTTAGGCATGTCCATAGTTCTTCTCTATGGGTACTGTTAGCATCATTAATTAATTCTGCATTTTTCAGTTAATTACTCACAATTTAAACAGACTAATATTCTGGGGATATTGAAAAGCACTATGCTTTTATAATGACAATTTTATTTGTGTTTCTAAATGTTAGTTATTATTATTTTGAAGGAATCTACTGAAATGCACAATAAAGTTATTGGAAAAGACTATATTTTCAGTCAATATTTTTATATAGCTGTAACAATTTAATATGGTGTCTTATCCATCTGAACTGTGAACAGCATTTCTGAGAAAATACTGGTGATAGACCTTAGGTCTCCTGTACTCAGCAAAGGTGAGTGCAAGATCATCTGTGCTGTCAGCTCAGTTTGCTATTTCACTCCTTCTCCTTCACCTATCTGTGCAATGACTGTCAGTTTTCAGAAACAAGAAAACTTTGACAAGTAAACTGCTGTTAGTAAGGACAATGAAATACTTTTGGTGTTATGGTAAAACAACACCCCAAATTTAAATATAACCATACTGTATATTTGTTCCCCATTATGCAAACTGGAAAATATAATATTTTTATACATTATTGACCTTTTTGACATTCCAATTGTGTTTCAAACTGTAGCTATATTCCAAATTTTTTAGCTCTTCCCTAATAATTGTTAAAAATCATTATCCACTTTAAAATGTGGTGTCCAACCTTTTTGCATGACAAGTTGCGAGACAAATATCATTAAATATCCCCTGAAACATACTGTGTGCCTGTCAAAATCATGCACAGGGGGAGTACTGCAGCTGCAGTTCCATTCATGACATATTACAAAAAAATAATTAAATTAAGCTTCGTTGGGCAAATAAACATATGTAATCAATTGTAGATGTTTAGCTTTGCTGTCTTCTTTCTGAAGATGGAAATTCAGGTTATCATTTCCAGTCTATCATGTATTCTATAATGTAAATGGAAAACAGGTTATTAACAACTCAGAATTTAGTACATGTATATATCTGTATGCAAATACATAGATACAGTGATATTGGACAACCTGTGGTAATTTTCTGATTCTACTATTTTTCAAAGCACCTAGTAACATTAATACCTTGTAGTTTTAATGCCTTAATCTCCAAAAGAGAATAAATTCAGTAGAATCAATAAAGATTTTTGTGTAAGAGTTTGTTTGATTGTTTATTCTTTCTTATTGACAAAGCACTCAAAAATTAGCTGCTTAAGCAGGAATTCTTCACAATGCACATATAAATAATTCTGACATTGTACAAGAAGTATAAGAATTAATATTTTTGCCAAACTCAGAGGAAGAAACCTCACATTTATTTTAAAATTTAGATTGTGAGGGCCATATTGACACAGTAGAACAACCAGCAGGTATTTTTTGGTAATTTTTTTTTAGGTTAAGATGATTTATTTGATTATTTGGACATAGCATTAAAGAGAATTAATGCCTCTGAAAGCCTTCTTTTTTAGTTTTGGTTTAATGACTGTATTCTCAGCTTTATACTTTTCATGAGCTAAAGCTATACAAAGTTTATGCAATGCCTTCAGCAAATTAGTGTTGTAGCAGCGTTAAAATCACCCATTGTAATTATAAAGAATGATATGTGAAGGAATAACTATGTTAGGTATTATTCATGTTCAGTTTAGATCTTAGCACATTCTGCATTTTCTAAACCTCGTAATTTATTGCACACAATGTCTGGTACTATTGTTTCACTATAATCTATATATAAGATTCAGTTTTGCTTGGTAGCACTTTAGTAATTAGTGGCGTCAGAACAATGAGAAATTTTAGTAGTTATCATATTGACTCATTAAGATGAAGTATCTCTAGATATGCAAAAATTTCTGTTAGATCTGTGAAAAGAGTGAGCTAATAGAAAAGGTAAGCAAGGCAATATGTACTGTATCATTAACCAAAACATACCTTAACATAAGAATATACCTTCTAAGATCAGGAGATAAAAAAGAGCAATATGGGCAAGCTGAAAATCTCAAGTTTTAAGCTTTTCTGGCCTTAGTGGTATTGAATGTCAAGAAAAGTAATCATGCACATATGGCTTCATTAACAAAATGAACATCAAAAAAGCTCCCAAATCTAGTAAACATAAAAAAAAAAAGAAAGAAAAAGGAAAAAATCTGAAGCTGCTGAGCACTAGGAAAGAATGATTTACTGAAATTGCACAGACAGATATGCTGACTTCCACATAAGAAACAATAGCTAAGCAGCTTATACTTTAGTTTCATTTTTGTTGATGTTTTATGCTAGCAACATGGTAGGCAGACACACTTGATACTGTATAAGGGAAGACCTTTGACCTAGGACAAATGATTTATTGTTAGTGTTTTATAAAGTGAAAATATTGGTAGGCATAATTATTGCAGTATTATGCAAAACATAATTGTTATTCTTACAAATAATTTTAATACTTTAGTCACTTTTAAATTTTTTTTTTAATTGTCTGCCTGCTTTAGAATATTTAATTTATGCCCAGAGTCCATAAGACTCAAATAAATTGGTGGCACAAAGCAACTCCTTTGAAATCTACAGAATGGTTGCTATTTCTCTCAGGGACTACAGAAATTATGACTGAAAAATATAGCTGTCTTTTCAGCTTCATCTGTGAACGTTTTTCTGGGAATAATTAAAATTAAGAATCTTTTTTTTTTGATAATAAATAGTTGAGAAAGACATTGAATATGTTCCTAATTACTTGTTGAATGGTATAAAGTTAAATAAGGTTTTTTATTATTATAATTTATCTGTTTCACCTGAAGCTGATAAAATCATAGATTTATACAGTTTTAATACATTCATATTTCTAAAGAATACCTACTGATGATGTAGTAGGCAGTTTTAAATGCTTCAGCCATAGAATCTTATTTTTTAAAATATACATGTATTTGAATGTTTAAAAGAAATATGGATCAAACTGTAGTCGATTTTATTTGATCAAACTTGTTCTCATACAAGACTTGACTGCATAATGCTTCAGCTGCATCTTAATTTGTTCAATTATTTGCAAAATATTACATTAGGATTTCTAGAGGTTGCATAATTGCAGATTAGTGATAAAGATTAGAAAATGTGAAAAGGGGAAATTATGTGTGTGCTGCTTTAGTCTTGAGTAGAGGTAATTTTCTTCAAGTAGCTAGCATGGGACTGTGTTTTGCATTTGTTCTGAAAACCGTGCTGATAACACAGGGATGTTTTTGTTACTATTGAGCAGTGCTGACACAGAGTCAAGGTTTTCCTGCTTCTCGCCCCACCTCAGCAGCAAGGAGGCTGGGAGGGGACACAATCAGAACAGCTGATACAAACTGACCACAGGAACATTCCATGCCCTATGACATCGTGATCAGCACTAAAGAACTGGGAGAGGAAGAATGACATGTAGGTGTTTAGAGTGATGATATTTTCTTCCCAAGACATCACTAAGCATAATGGAGCCCTACCTTCTTGGAGAGGATTGAACATCTGCCTGCCCATGGGAAGTGGGGAATGAATTCCAAATATTACTTTGCTTGCAGTTACAACTTTTGCTTTGTCTATGAAACTGTTTTTATCTCTATTCATAAAGTCTCCCTCTTTTAATTTTCAAATTTTCTCCCATATCTTGCTGTGGAAGAGGGAGTGAGCAGTTGCATGGTACTTGGTTGCTAGCTGGGATTAAACCATGACAGTCCTTTTTGACACCCAACATGGGACTCAAAATGTTTGAGATAATGACAGATTTGATTGGAAAGACCTAGATCAAACTCGTAAGTGTTATTGCTGTTCAGATATGAATTGCCTGGCTTCTATGCTTGACATTGAGCTTACTTACCTTGCTGTTAGTGTAGTGCTTCTTTTAACCTCTGCTGCTATTCCTGTGTGCCTGTACAGAACAGGCTGAATCTTCAGTGTGAATTGAAGTCGAAGGGGCTGTGACCTATGGGTGATTTCATGTGTGAGCAGGACTCCCTAATAAAGCATCTGTGGCCATGGATAAGTCCATGCCAGAGCAGGTATATCTGAAAGCACCTGTGCTGTGGTTATTATGTGCCAGATCAGGTATATGTCTGAAGGGCCTATGGCCCAAGGATAAGTCCATACTGCAGCAGGAGAAGGTACATCACAAAACATCTGTGGCTGTGGAGAAGTCCATGATGCAGCACGTTCACCTTGAAGCACCAGTGGTGGTGCATGAGGTCATGCTGGAACACCCCAAAACGTGTGACCATGAACAAGCCCAAGACAGAACAGGAACACCTGCAGAGGGATTCCAGCTGTGCATATGGATGTGTCGGAGCAGGGTCACAGCTTCAGGGACTGTTGCTGTGGGTAAGGCTATGCAGGAGCAGGTTATCTCTGAAGGTGTTGTGGCCCATGAGCAAGGCCACACTGGAACATGGGCAGCTCAGTGAAACTGTGGCTGTGGACTAGACTATGCTGCAGCAGGTATAGCCCTGGAATGACTGGCTCATATATAAGTCTCCAGCTATATGGAACTGGAACACTGTACAATGAATCCAATCTAGAGCAGAGGCAGGAGTTCATTGTTAAACATCACAATGTTCTGATTCAAAAGGACCAGTGATGCAGGTTATTATGGAAATTCCTTGACCATGCAAGCTGGGATTTGAGCTGCATACTTTTTGAATGACTATAGCAGGAACCCCTTGTTTCCTAGCCAGATTAGGAGGAAGGGGAGGAGTTAATTAGTTAAATCCTATAATCTGACCTAAACAGACTAGGAGTGGAGATTGGAGCACATAACAAATTAACTCTATACCATTGAAAACCAGCACAGGACACACCCAGCATCACTACATTGAACATGTTATAGAGACACCTAATAAGAACCACATTGGTAATGTGATTGAACTATGTATTGCAATTGCTGTATTTCACAAAAAAAATCCTTACATTTGTATTGCATTATGTAGCATATTTTGTACTACTCTGCTAAATCAGAAATCCTCTGTAAAATCAATTATCTTTAACAAGTAAATTTGATACTAAGTAGTATATCCTCCATGCATGGATTATCTAAAAGAACCTAGTCAGGCAGTATTAAACTCTGTCAGAAGGCAAGGAAAAGTAGATGGTAATGTTAGAGAATAGGCCAGCATTTTTTCAGATATTCTAGATAATAAAATTATTAAACCATATTGTATATACTGGAAGAAAATTTTGTTCCAGCATTTTTTCATGTTTTTGCACAGTAACAGAAAGAAAGTCGCAAAATGAGTCTAAGAACAAAATCACATTAAAATTATGAATTTAAAATTTACATACAGCTTAATTATAGGAAATGAATACTAAAATAATTTGTGATAGTGTAATGGGCAGACAGCAGGAATTCTAGCTATATTTTATTTGTTTTCTTTCCTTATTTTATTTACTTTTATTTATTCTAATAAAACCAGATCACCATTTTTTTTAATTAGCAGATCAAATAACCATAAGCACTGTATGGAAACCAGGCACAAAGGCCTCTCAAAGGGTACAGGAATATCTACTAAAGACAGTTTTTCAAATGCTATAGCTCACAATACCTCATCAGTTCTTCAGTCTTAAGTCAATTCATTATCACCAGATAAAGTTTATAAAGCTCTCTTGTACTCAGATCTGTCAGAAAGACTGTCTAGGGATTACTAAGCAGTGACCTCATGCGACATGTTATTGATTTCAAATTGAAACCCAATTCCTACAAAAGGACCACAGTTCAGTCTACTTCTGCTGTGTCTCAAAGGAAGCGTGAGTATTGAAAATAATTTTTTTTTTCTTGGCCATTTCACTTGATGAGTTGAAAAGTCCTTTGGACATCTTCAAGTTGCCAGTGTCAAATTTTGAAAAAGGTAACTCAAGATTCCCTTTAACTGCAAGGCAGAAGCTGAGGGAAAAAATTACTTTTTCTATGATACATACTCATTGCTACATTTTTATTCAGAAATTTAAAAAAATGGAATTAGGAATATGCAAGTAATGTTTAAGAAGTTTGATACATTTAGGACTGAAGGAGGTACAAATCAAAAATACTTCACTGTATATTCTGTCAACATTTTTCAATGTCTCCAAAGATTTTTTTTCTCTTTTTCTTTTAATTGTTGCAGAGCTAATCCTGCGCTGGGTGTTCATAAATCCCTTCAGCTTCAGTAGAGTTTGAATCTGAAGTCATTGAACCTCTGTCAAGATGTGCCTCTCTAATGCATAAGTGGAAGTTCTACAGTTACAGGCATTTGATAAGGCTGAAGGAAGCTAATGCAGAGTATGTCAGTCAAACCCCTTCCATACTAAATACATATGGAAAAGGACTCTCTACTAAAACTCTTGAATCTTTTATCTGAATCTAAAGAAACCAAGATTTCAACTGTAGCACCAGAATTTGCTTCATCAAAACAAACCAAAAATAAGCCCATCTATGTATTTTTGGCATTTATTATCAAGCAAAATCCAAAACATGCAAGCTGGAAATGGAACATGTATAGGTGGTTTCACATAATCAGGTGTCAGTGATTTTTCAAGAGACAGAAGCAAAAACTGCCATATGGACTGAGAAGAGAAAAACTCCATTCTCTGTAATGAATGTTTTCTAGGAATATGTCACTGAGCCAGGTGCAATAAAATACAAAAAAAAACCCCAAAAAAACAACCAAATTAAGATAATCAATGTCAATGTGTGACTAACACTGTTCAAAACACCAGACAATCTGAGAACAAATACTAGAACAAGCTCAAGAACAACACTAGAACAAATAGTGAAATATCATAGCAACCTCACTACCAGGAAAAAAATAACCATGCCAGCTGGGGATGCAGTACTGGCTTCTATAAGTCGAAGGAAGTATGTAAATAGTGTTTAATGAGTCTGAGGCTTCTGGAAAAAAAAATACTTTGAAAAAAATATGATCTAAAAATTGCTGAAATAAAATGCCCAAGAGTCCTGATTTGAAAAAGCCATGAATCATTCTCCTACTTTGTGCAGAATTCACCTGTCGTCTGCAGTTTATTCCCAAGTGGACTGAAATTACCTTTTCCATACATATTCTTATCATGAGTATTAGCTGCTGCATACTCTTCTGCTTAAGTTGACATACAGATGAACAGGGTTATTTCCCTTCTAGTGTCTCTGAAGGTATATGTTTCAGAGTTTCTTAGTAGAGAACAGTTTAATATCTGGAAGAGCTGTAAGAAAACAGTATTTTTGTCTTGGTCTGAAAAAGCCTGTCTTCAAATACTGGTACACTAGATGAAGAGCCAATAAAGGGTATTTAATAATAGTTTCTCAATATATTAAGGCAGATAAAAGTTGATCTATACATAAGTTGTAAAATCTGTTGAGAGTAAAATATGTGACACAAAGAATCCAATGAAGGAAGAATTAGAATATTTGTAAATACTTAAAATATTATTCAAAGAACATAAAATCTTGAAAAGGATCAAACCAAAAGCCACAGCAGGATTTTTTAAACTTTCTTTTATTTTTATTTTTTGACCTTCTTTCAGAAAGCAGGTCTAAGGAATTTCATTGCTGACCTCACATTCCAGTGAGAATGAAATAAAGAACATATAATTACATGACACTGTATTAACAAATTTAACAAATTCTTCTTTACCTGTTTTATGATTGCTGACCTAGGAAGCAATTTATTAACAACTAAAATTTTAATGCATCTCCTGTATTAAGCTTCTGATCAATACCATGTCTTGTAACAGTCTTGACACAGGAAGACAGAGAAATTGCTCTGCAAACAACCTCTTAAATAAGTCTCTGATAAGATTTATTTATTAAATGTAGAAACTTCTGCCACAGTTGTCATTAATAATTATCAGATCTTGTTAGATAGTCTGTGCTACCATTTGGGGCTCACCTTTGCTGATCTTACTTGTCTTGAATGATACTTAAATCATTGATCATTCCTTGCATTGTTTAAACATGTTATCTTTGAATCCCTTTATAATTATTATTAGAGTCTCATCTCAGCCTCTTTTTATATTCTCTCTCAGTGCATGATCTCATTAACAGTCATTATGACAAGTTTTGGTCTCTGGTAACATTTTCATGCCAGTAATACATCATTTTATAGTTTTGTTTTGTTTTGTTTTTTAATTTTCCTTCACCTCCTTGTTCCGCTTTAACTCTGAGAACAGCTGTTTGATGTGTACAACTAATGAACGCTAATATTTTGATTTGCAATGTTTCCCAAAGAGATCTCACAGGTGTTGACACTGATATGACTGATGTCTGAAATCAAATGTCATCCCTAATGCTGAGCTGATGACATGTGGCTTTCTCCTAAGAAAAACACCTTTCTTTAGTATTACTCAAGGAAAGATCTGATACTTGGACCTGACTAGCGAGTAGAAGGCTTTCTTTTATTATGACTAGGATATTTCAACAATCTTATTCAAAACTCAAAATCATTATAAGTAAATTATGCTCACCTGAAATCCTTTTCAATATTTTTACTTTCTAGGAAAGAAATCAATTAGATATCAATATTATCATTATTTGAACTTTTTCATAAATTTGGTTGTTAGTAGAAAAAAAAACTGCAGTGTTTCATTTGGAATGGACTAGTAATGTTGAAGTCAAAAATACTACTTCAGGGACAAAACATGAAAAAAAAATTACTTATATTCACGCAGTATGCATTGAACACAAAACCATGTAAAGGAACATATTTTGGAAACCATACGTGACCATGGCCAGGCGACTCTTTTACTGTTATTACAATAACACATAGATTCAGACTCACTGATCTAGGTACTGGAGAACAACATCAAAATGTTCTATCTCAAAGACTTCTGATCCAGACATTACTGGTTTTGAACATCTTTTATCCCAATTTCACCACCATTTCCAGGCTTTTACAGACTGGTTCACTAAACATCTGTATCAACAGTCTTGACATAGTAGGATGTTTTTTAGTGTTAATGTCAAACAGATGAAGGATATGAATGCATCCTGGGCAGTGCCCAATGTTCTACAATTATCAGTAATACACTTAGACATTGCAGTGACATCTTCAGCTAGATATAGAGAATCCAAAGACTTTAGAGTGAGAAGCATAGAAGCAATTGTATCAATCAAGAAAACCTCTCTTCCATCTACAGTTTTCATCTCCAAACACTCATGCATCTGCATCTCTTCAGTGTTGTTGCTACTTTATTTTCTGTTGTGGCCAGATAACCCAAACACCAAGTGCCCCTGGCAGTCCGTTGGAGGTATGGTATCACTTATGACCCTTGGCTATCAGGGACTGAGTTGCCATATGGGAATGTTGCTGCTCATGTCTCCTACTGCCTCAATAAAACTTTGATCTATAACGTATTGTCAGACTCCATTACTGTTTGGACCACCCCACCTCAGATCATCATTTTTGGTGCCATTTCTCTCATCTGCTGTCATTGTGAATATTTTCCATTCAATTTCCTTTGCATCTCCATAATCAGAAAAACTGTGGTTTGCATGTATTTCCCTTTTTTTTTTTTACTGAAATAACTCACCCCTTCTTAAAGTTTAGACTTTGAGTAAGGATTTTATTAAGTGGTTTTGAAATTGCAAACATAAAAATGCAAAATCAATGAAAAGGACAAACCTATGCTGAGAGGTAAAACTGAAGCAGTCTCTCTTGTGAATCACAACTAGAAAAAGGAAAAAAAACCAACTAGATGAAAAAACCTAACAACTAAACCATTCATGATAGCAAAAGGAATTCAATAAATAAGTCAGTCCAGGTAAAATTGAAACAAAATCAGACATAAAAAAATGAAAGAGATTCTTCAGGATACTGCAATAACAGTAACCAACTTTTAAATAAAGTAAGTGCAATAGAGAATAGGTGAAAATATTTATCCCTTCTTGACTCCCCAATGGACTACTTTTTCAAAAAAACCCCCAAAAACATAACCCCAAGAAAATAACACTTTATTACACCTTAATTCAAAGTTAGTCTTAATCATCAAATTACTTTTCATCAAATTACACAAACCAATTCAAACTTAATAAAGAGCATTTGTTGTATTAGAAGTACAAATTGACTCATTCACCTTCTTTTCTCATTCACCTTCTTTTCTCAAAACTTTCTTTTATAGAGTATTATTATAACCCTCCTCCCTCAAATTCTTGTTTAGATAGATGTTCTTCTTGTGGAAATATGTTCCAGGTCTTTCATTGAAAGGACTGGCACAATTTTCACAGCAGCCATGTGCTTCTTGTAACTTTTGCAGGAAATTAAGTCTTCATCCTTCTTTTTTATCTTCTTCTTCTCTTTATACAAAAAATGACGTCTTGTTTTGCTAAATTGCAGCTTGTCAGCATGATTTGTAACAACCAAAAATGATTGAAGAGACAGACAAAATACACAGGCCTAGTTTTCCTTAACAGATAAAAGTCACCTTTTTATTATTATATATACACATGAAAATAATTATGATTATTTTAAAAATTAACTAATACTTTGGTTGAATATATTCTTAGTACAAAACACAGTGAAAAAACAGTGGCTTGAATTCTTGAGAGATTTTTCATAGCCATTGTACAGTACATTTTGATGTTAATATCTTCACTCTTCAGTGCTAATATACCATAATGTGTTAAAATATTTTATATTGTAAATATAGAGTTGTTATATTATACTAATGTTTTCCCAGTGTTTCTAAAAAACACTTATATAATCTACTTTGTGCCTTGCAGCAGAAAGGTATTGATTTTAAACAGATGGAAAACTCCAGAAAGTCTGATTCTCAATGTTTTCTTAACTTCTGTTCGCATAAAAAAATGATAGAAAGATCAATAAGGAAATTAAAGTATGGCAGTTTTGAAGCTGGATGTCTCAATTTTGCCGGAGGATTCTGACAGGTATGCTTCACCAATATTCTGTGCTCCATTCAGATTATTCAGATCATAATAAAACAAAGGCAGCTCTTTAAAAATGGTCTGATTTTTCGATAAAAATGTCAGTATAATTTTGGAATTAAGGGAAGATAAAATCAAGGTTAGTGTAGCTGGAAATAAGGCAAAAACTGCCTGCATGCTATAGAGCTATGAATATTAAAGACAGAATATTTGTTTGTTTTCACTTTTAGAGTAACAGGATTTTGATATTGTGCTGTTGGCAGACACTTCAGGTAATTTAATATTTCCTGATGATGAGAAGATATTTGAAGTGCCCTCTAAGAATAAGAGTGAAGTTTAATTTATAGCACTTTTTGATTTTATTAATATTTTTGTAACAAAACTTCAACCAATTGATTTTGATATTTAAGTCATGTGTTTGTCACTAGATACAGTTTCATCTATAAAACCCTTCTATTGATTTGAGATCAATCCCTGATATTTGATTTTACTCTAATTTCAGAGTTTATTCAACCTTGTCAATTTTTTCAAGTTTCCATTTGAAAACAATGTTTCTGGAGGCTGACTATTAAAAAAACCCAAAACCTTTCTTTGAGTTATGAGCAGAAAGATATTTCTGTTCACAGAAGTTTAACAATTAAAAAAAAAAAAAGGTTTGTTTTGTTTTGTTCTGAAACAGAAGTAGATTCTTAAGTTCTTTTAAAAGATAGGTGCAATTCTGTCAGTGAAAAGTCTGTATACTCAGTTCAGTTGCCATGGACTTCCTAGTCCTTTAGGTGCCTGCTCTAGTACTGTGTAGTTGGAATAAAAAAGAATAAGGTTATTTAGTAATAAAAACCCTTGACTGTCAAAGATCCTTAAATTTCAAAGCTTTAGTTCCTAGAACAAACTTGTTTCTGACTCTCAACAAAAGACCAGATGGTGACTGGATGGATGAGAAGGCAGAAAGCAAAGACCTGTGGGTGGTATCTGTTAATGAAAGAATTAAAAAATCTCACCAGGTACTTCCAAGACATTGTGAAGACTGCCAAGTATTTTCTCTCATTAATCAATTGGTGATGCTGTAATTTCTTGGAATGTTTTTCTCACCTTAGTATAAACAGGACTTCATTTCACCACAATGGGGGAATATTAGTGTCTAGGTTTTTTCTGATCTAAACTTTTAATATTTATACCTTTCTAAATCATATATCTAAATCATACCCTTTCCCATTCTCATGTTAATTTGTTTTCTGTACACTGTCTAAATTTTCTTTGCCTTTTCTGAAACACAGACTCCAGAGGTATTCTTTCTAGATTACTCAGCCTAATCATATAACCAATACACATGACATTAGTAGATTGTATATGCAGAATTTCCTTTCTCTTTACATATTGATGAGAGATGAAAACACTGATTATTTTGTATTTATTACTAATGGGTATATACAAATCCACACAAGAAAAATCTGACTGAAATCTCAATTAATCTGCCTATATAAGACAAAAATTTATTTAATTATTTACAGAACAAGAAGGCATAAACTTTTCATTACAAGTGAAATTCTTTCTTAGAAATTTTTTGTCTCCTGACACATACTAGAAAATGGTTATGTTTTTCTCTCAACCCACTATAAGTATATTGTAAATGAGCTGTTGTCAAGACTTGTACACTAGACTTACGATAGTGAAACAATGACAGTTTTGTGGGTTTGCACCTTAAATTTCACAAATTTTGCAAAATTCAAACCACATTTTATAACTGCAAATTTTCTAGAGGAATACTCATGCTAGTGAAAATTCAATACTAAATTAATCATTACTATCTCTCATAGAATCCTTCTGGACCAAATGTCCAGCATACAGCTGGATTAACACATTATTATGGTGTGATTGTGAGCAGGTGGCTCATGGATTGGGCACAAAGAGTTACTGGGGTGATATCCAAGTGGGGACTTGACACTAGTGGGGTTCCACATGGCTCCATCCTTGGCCCTGTGCTCTTCAACATCTTCATAAATTACTTGGACACAGGACTGGGAGGGACTGAGCAAGTTTGCAGACAATGCAAAAATGGGTTGGGTTGTTGATTTATTTAAAGTCAGGGAGGCCCTTAAGAGACCTTGAAAAATCAGAGGGCTGGACACCCACTAAGCACATGAATTTCCACGAGTGAAAGTGCTGGATTCTGTATCTGGAATGGGACAACCCTGCATGTAGGTACAGACTGAGGAATGAGATGCTGGAAAGCAGTGCTACAGAAAGAGACCTGGGGGTCCTTATCAGTGGAAAAAGTTTCTTCACCAGAGGGTGGTTGGGCACTGGAACAGGTTACCCAGGGAAGTGGTCACAGCACCAAACCTGACAGAGTTCAAGAAATATTTGGAAAATGCTCTTGGTCACATGGTGTGAGGATAGTACTATACAGGGACAGGAGTTGTACTCGATGATCTTTGTGGGTCCCCTCCAACCCAGGATATTCTTTGATTCTGTCAGGCCTACTTGAATTTTAAATCCACTCATGAGTTCAAGCCCAAGAATGGATGAAACCTTTCTCTGTAAGTAATAGTGGAAAACACTAATGAGTTTTGAGTGAGCAGATTAGAACACACAGCTGGAGACTTCATGTTTATTGAGAATTTCATGCAGTAAAGTTACTACTGTAATTGTATTAGGATTCTAAATAACATCACATTCTTTTATGATTTAATAAAATTCTTCCTGTCTTCTGTGATGCGCATAGTCAGAAAACATGTTTTATGTGATATAAAACATTCAGGTGGTAATTTCTGAAGGGACTGAAGGGAAATAGAGCAGAAAAACCCCAATACAGCCATGATTCTGACTCTACCAGCTCTTTCAAAATTGTTCAGATGAAAAACCAAAGAGATATTTGTGCTTTCATAACAAAGAATGTGGTATTTCTTCCTGCACAGTGTAATAGAAGGTTTTATTATTTAGAGAAACTTTCAGGGACTTCTCTAAGCCAAATTTGTGTTCTCAGTCTTGGTTCAGGAGGTAAAAAGCATCACTTTAAAGAAAAACTTTAATGTAATCCCAGAACATCTGACTTTGGAAATGTCAACTTAAGACTTTAACCTCATGACTTCAAAACTCAAAGCAAGTAGGTACTGAACTGTCACTAAGAGTGTAAATATAGGAAAGAAGACACTAAAAATCCAGGATAAGAACTTTTGCCAACCACATACTTTCTTGAATTATACATTAAAACAGCTTATACTATAAGAGTATCATCTTGTGAGTAGCAAGGTTGAGAAAACTACAGAGCAAAGCACATCACTTCTGACACCTAAGTTGCAAATGAGATGACAGTCATAAATTGATTTCAAAGTAAAAAGGACTGAAGTTGCTATCTGTGCACTCCTTAAAACACCCTCCACTTCAATAATCAGGATTACCTGATATTCTGAGACCTACAAGAGGTAACACCCTTTAGAAAAGTGCATCAGGAATTTACGTAAATCTAACATGCATAGTGAAAGTAATGATGTGTAATTAGAATATGAAGTTAAAATTGTGTCTCTGCTTAACTTTTCTCAAAATATGAAATATATTAATTTTATTTGAGGTTAGTAGAGCATTGCATAAATTCTTTCAGTTATTCAGTGTGAGAGTATTAATTAGCAATTTCTAGGAAATATATATGTCCCGAATCAATTTTACTCCTATATTAAATTTCCAAACAAAAGACTCCAGATTTTAACATTATTCTTAACAGACAAGGATAGTTGGAATCATCAGTCTTCCCTTTTCAGGGGTTGCTTCTGTAATGGAATTTCTCTGCCTGTTTTTTCTCTTCTGCACACATTGTACACAAATATTATACAAAAGAAAAAGATAATGATTTGAGCAGAAAAAGAATACTATTGCACCTTATTGTTTATGGGGATTGTGATAGACAAAAATACTGTACATAGTTTGCAAATACAAATGATAAAAGTCTGGAAATATTTAGTGGGATGGTTGTTAATATTTAGACAAAAAAGTAAGTGTTCCCTCTGTGTTCAAAAATCTAGTAAAATACATGAACAAAACTGAATAATTCTATGCACAAGTAGATATCTTGTGCATAGAATTATTCAATTAATAATCCAATTCATCTAAGATATTTTACAAAATTTTACAAAATTTTGCTGCTTATATCTTACGTTATCATTGCTAACAGTGTAAGAGTAATCATATTTTTAAATATATTAATTTTCTTGAATTATTTGACTTTTTTGCATAATTATATGGGATTTTAAAAATAAAATTAATCAATATAACCCAACTTTGGAATTTATAGCTGTTCACAAGATATATACAAATAAAAATGACTTCAATTATCAGAGTGGCTGGAAAGCTGTCTGTTGGAAAAGGAGCTGGGGATGCTGATCAACAGCCTGCTGAATATGAGTGAGTGTGCTACCCCGGTGGCCAAGAAGGCCACTGGCACCTGGCCTGTATCAAAAATAGCGTGGCCAGCAGGACCAGGGCAGTGATTGTCCCCCTGTACTTGGCATTGTTGAAGCCACGCCTTAAATTCTCTGTCCAGGATTTTGGGCTTCTCAGCACAATAAAAATACTGATGTGTTGGAGCAGATTCAGAGAAGGGCAATGGAGCTGGGGAAAGTTTGGAGCACATGTCTTACAAGGAGCAGCTGAGGGAGCTGAGGTTCAGCCTAGAGAAAAGGAGGCTCAGGGGGAGTTTATCTCCTCTACGACACCTGAAAGTAAGTTCTAGTGAGGTGGAGATTGGTGTCTTCTCCCTGGTAGCAAGAGATAGGACAAGAGACAGTGGCCTCAAGCTGGGCCAGGGAGGGAAAATTTCCTTATTGAAAGGGCAGTCAAGCATTGGAACAGGCTGTCCAGGGAAATGGTTGAGTTCTGAAGGTATTTAAAACATGTGTAGATGTGGAACTTAGGGACATGGTTTAGTGGCAGGCTTGGCAGTGCTAATCTAATGGTTAGAGCTGATGATCTTACAGGAAAAAATAATAAAATGTTACCATAATGACTGTCTTGAGAGGGTGGAAAGGAGTGAGAACAATAACGTAGAATTTATAGGATGTTATTAGATAAAAAAGGCTGAAATTCAAGAGTAATGCTACTATATTATGTTGTCTTTAAAACAAAGTACATAGTTCCCATGTTTACATCTAAATTAACCTGGCATTTGTTGGGTGGGCTATTTGTATTGAAAAATGCCTTGTTGTTTCTCTAAGATTAATATCAGCTATTTCTTGGTCTAATATAAGCAGCACAACCTGTAAGCGTGGGGTTTTTTCTAATGACATTTTCATCTCATTTGCTTTGCAGAAACCAGATACTCTTACAGAACTTTTGAAGATAAAAGAGATTTAACTTGCTTAGGCTATCATTGATTTTAAACCACTCCTGCATCAAACCATTGTCTCTTGTATTATTGTTGCTGCAGAAAATCAATACATGTATTCAGTAGTTATGGTTATTATATTTGTTATATTTATCCTTAGAAAATACTAAAAAAATCTTTTTGCACCTACAAAATTCCATGGGATTACTTTAATGCTATAAAGGTGTGACAAATATTAACAGGCGCTTATGATACTCCTAGCACCTGTCATACTGATATTTCAATTCACTGAAATATACCAATGGAATATAACTTGTTTGTGTCAGCAGAATGAGTTTTTTCAAATGTTAAGACTTTCTAGGTTTACAATTTAATGGTTAAATTTCAACACAGGTTTGATGGAACTATTAAACAACTAGTAAACTAATCTTTTGTAGTAGGCTAAATTACTTGAGAAAAATGTGATATACCTGCAAATCTGACTCACAACTCTTCATCTCTTCTAGAAATTGCCTAGTTTCCCAGGCCAGAGAGCGCTCTACAAATTAATTTTGACTTTGATAGTAGGGTACACAAAGTATTTAGAGGCATTTTAATTATCAAGAGACGAAAGAACTTACATGATGGGAGACCTCAAAAGAGTTTGAACTTTAGAGCTAAAATTTATGAAAGCCACATGTACAAGATGGGGAGATCTAAATGAGTTATTATCATTCAGAAAAAAATCTTGAAATTACTGCAGGCAACCACCTGAAAATATCTCTCGAACTTCATGAAATTTTATTACTCCATGTAATAGATGCATTATAATGGATCTCATAATAAGATTCTGAGAAAGTCAAGGAAGTGTGATAAGAAATATGGAATTGTTTTGAAGCAAATGAGACTGAAATAGTTAGACAAATTAGTAGATGAAGGCTACTACAGAAGTGAATAAGAAAAAGAGTATTCTACCATAAGTGAATCGATTTAGACTATTTGTAATCTTCTGCAGTAGTTGAATTAGAGTGTATTCAGTGAAATATTTAACAGGAAGCTTCAAAGCTTGGAAAACAAGTACTTCTTCACATGCTCATGAATTGTAGAAGTCTATCACAGGATACTGCACAGACCAAAAGTATATAAATGAGTTCCAGATAGTTTACTCAAATTCACGCAAACTAATATAATCTGCAGAATGAAACAGGTTTTTTTTGATATTATCTCAATTTTAGCACACTGTTGGAAATGCATGACATCATCTAAATATGCTTTCTCAAGAAACAGGTGCTCCCTATAATAACAGAGATGGCATTTGACCAGGAGGGATTTCTGTTTTAATGAGTATTGTCGAGTTCATCCTGACCACAAAATTACACATCAAGGCAATTTTTGTCATGTAAGTACATAAAGCTATGGCACAGCTGCAAGAGACTGTTTGGTTATTACTATTGACACTTAATGGAGACTTTTTTCCTCTCAGAATAAAAATAGCTTTGTTCAGAAATGTTTTCACCAGCCACATCCAGTATAGGAAATAATATTAAGTTTTAAGAGAATGGACTCATCTAGAAAAGTTAGAAAAGATGAGGAGGAGTACAAGGATGGGAGGGTGGCCCAGGGCAGGCAGGGCTGTGCCACCCCAAGAGAGAAGCAGAGCAGAGCAGCAGGGCCACAGCAGTGCACCCTGCCAAGCACCACCAGCACCAGGCAAACGGAGGTGATGAGTGAGGTCGAGGATCAGTCTGGGGAGTAGAGTCAGCACATCAGGATGGACAGGAGCAGGACTGAGCTGCCACGGGGGACACCCATGGCAGGCCTCAGGCAGGGATGTGACATTCAGATCTGAGATTAACTTGAGCCTCTGAACACAGGGACAGGGATACCTGTTAGGGGAGGAGTGTTTATCCTAGAAAGGGCTCAGGGGAGACTGACTGGGGCCATTTCCCAGTTAGTCCTAGTTATCCTATTTGGATAAAGGGTCAATAATTTATTATTTTTGGCCATTTATACATTTAATTTTTCCATCAGCAAGTTAGTAGTTTCAAGTTCCTTAGTCTTCATAGTTCTTGTGACTGGTAACATTTTTCTGGAAGAATTTTTTTCACTTGAATATATGTATTAGTTTTGTAAAGGAAGCACATTTAGCAGTTTTACTTTTAGTCTTCTGATTTTCCCTATCCTTTTAGTTCAGTATCTTCCTTTCATAATGAACTATTTATCTTTAAGATACCAATGAAGAAAAACATAGTAGGTGCAGCCATCATATGGCAATATCAGTAAGAATTCTGGCCTACACTGTGAACTTCTGTGCACTCATGGCAGCCAGATATAATTAATATTAATCAAATAATTAAATTTAATTCAGCCTTCATTCTCTTGTCATGACAAAATCCCAGGACCTGTCATGAACAGCATTAGAATAATCAGTTAATTCTGTTATGATGTGCTGCAGTTTTACTTTAGGACCACACCATGTCCCTTGCTTAGTTAATTCTTCTGCTCAGCTCCTCGTAACCCCTACATGCTGAACTAGCTTAGTTTTCTATGGTAAGACTCTTCTTTTTCTGCAGCTCTATCTCTGAAGCTGATAAAAAGTCACCTAAAGATTCTCACAGCACAGAAATACAAAATCTTGTACAAAAAAAAAAATGCTGCTAGATTTTTTTTTTCTGTTTGCTTGTATATCATCACTACTTAGGAAATTCCCTTTGTCACTGCAGCAACAGATTTTAAGTTCCACATTGTGAAGACAAACTATACCCATGAGAAGTTTCCCAAAATGTGTCACTGTTTGCTGCTGGGCCAACATCTCAAAGCCTGTTACGCAGAGTGGCCTGGCAGCTGGAGCTGGAGACCAGTGCAGTGTCAGCATGGCTGAGGGCATCCCTGTTCTGCTGGCAGCCACTGGCAGAGGCTCCCAGGCAATCTGCAGTGGCCATCACAGCCAGGGCCAAACACTTGCCCATGGGGAATGTGCCACTTTTTGTGGAGATGTTGGCACTTATTCCCTTCCAGGGAATGTATTATTTGCAATGCAGGCTCAGCCTTACTGTGGGCTGGACCTGGAAGGCATGGAGCTGTGGCAGCCTTGTCTCTTTTGAAAGCTTTCTGTAGGCCGATTTAATGAATTCTCTAAAAGTGCCTCTAAAAGAGAATTCTCAGTCTATGATGAAGAATTCTTTAAAAATAATTTGAGGGGATCATACACTAAATTTTAACTAATTTATGTAACATTATGCATGCACAGAAACTAGAACTCTTGGTTCTCTTTTTGATTGATTGTTGTTGGAGTAGATATTTTTCAGTTCTCCCATTTTAACTTTCTCAGATTCACTCTCTAGTACCTTTCCTATGGTGGTAAACATAGGAGCTTGTGATGACCAAGTTTGAATGAAAAATACTAACCTTAGAGCAAAAACTTTGCAAAGAATACCGAAAATCTTGGATTCAGTTGTATGTACATGTAGAGAATGGTGAACTCCTATATACCATGTGCTATCCCAATAGCTGCTCCTCTCACACTTTAGAGACTGTGTAATTTAATGGTTTTGTTCAAGTGCAGTTTGGCTGTTCACAAGCTCCCCATTTCTATGGTCTGACACTGCTCTTTCTGATGGAAATGAGAACCACTCTTATATTTTAAATATATTTCTTTCTCTCACTTCTTTGCATTATTTTCTTTTCTTAGGAAAGAAATACAACTTTCTCTAAGCCTGACCTTTGGATTAAAACAAAAGCTTTGCAGAAGTACTTTCAGTTACAGTATTAGACTGTATGCTGAACACCTGAACTATCTTAAATGTATTTAGGCTAGGCATTGTACTGTATGCGTCAGGTAATTTAATTATTTGATGTCTAAATTATACCAGTTGTACTATGACCAACATGTTAAAAGATTGCACTCAGCCAGCCAGCTGGTTATGCCCTAGCTATTATCTTCATTCTGTTGATTAAAAAAAAAATTATATAACTTTTGCAAAAAATCACAATATTGTAATAGAATCACAGCATCATAGAATCATTTGAGCTGGAAGAGCTATTAAAGATTAAACAGTTCCAATAGTGTGCCATAGGCAGGGGCACCTTCCACTAGACCAGGTTACTCAAATCCCCATCCAACCTGGCCTTGAACTCTTCCAGCGTTGGATGGAGCACCCAACACTTCTCTGGGCAATTTCTTCCAGTGCCTCACCACCCTGAGAATGAAGAATTTCTTCATAATTCCCACCTAAACATAGCCTCTTCCAGTTTACAGCCATTCCCTCTTGTCCTATCACTACACCCTCCTATTAAAAAAAACCCTCTCCTGCTTTCTTGTAGGCCCTTTTAACTATTGGAAGGTGCTATAAGGATTCCCTGGAGCCTCCTCTTCTCCAGGATGAACAACCTGAATTCTCTCAGCCTGTCTTGATAGAGAAATCTTCCAGCTTTCTGACCAAATACATCTGAATTAATAGTAGTAGGAGAAGGATAACATAAAAAGAGCTTTCATAATTATTACTACTGAAATTACTGCTTAGTAAGTTTTTGTAGATTTGTATAAACTTCATTGAGATTTATATGAATTTATATTTATTTTTCAAGGTAGTATTTTTTCTTTTTAGGAATGATAAAAATAAAATAATGACATGCAGTTTATACCATTCCATCCATAAGAAAATTATTTCCAACTGTTGTAAAAAACATAGCTTTTTACATAATTTATCAGTGTATTTTTAAAATGGCCAAAGCAGGATTTGTTTTCCAAAGGGATTATAGCCCCAAACATGAAATACAATTTCGTACAAGAAAATAAAACACAACCTAATTGAGATCAAGACATAACTGGAAACGGCTATTTTCTCATCAGTTTCTCTTTTGGGGATTTTTAATTCCACCATATATTCCACCATGCAATCAAAGCATATGTGTTCATTGATTTATAATTATTTTTGTCTTCTGTCTTGATTCCCCTTTTCCTGTTTTTGTTGATATTTTCATTTTGCTGGTTGATGAAACTTCTTTTAATTTAAACCTACCCTGGATGTAGAATAGGAGAAGAGGAGTACAAGGTAAGGAGGAAGAAGAAAGGGAGGGAGCGCAGTAGAGAGGTAGATGTAGATCATTCAAAATTGCATATATATCTATAAAAGCCCTCCCAAAAAATTGTAGAGATGAAAATAGTGAAAATTATACATTATATCAAGTCTGACTTCTAGAAATACTATACTCATTATTGACTCATTAGAAAGGAGATATTCCATGGTATTTCATTACTTTTTGCTTGTTAGTTTACTATGCTTTCCTTCCAGCTATATTGTCTTTATGTTTTCTGCCTGAAACCAGTTTTCCTGTCAATACTAATGGTCTTACTGAATTGTTTATTTCAAGATAGACTTTAATCATGTGCATCCACAAATTTTGGCTACAGTTCTATCCATTTCCAAAGGATCTAAAACCACTTTTTTTCTGATCATGGAAAGGGCAAACAATGAGAGGCAATTTTCTCGTTCAAAAGCTGAAACATGATGTCAGCCAGTACTTAGCTCACCCCCCCCATAAAAAGTCTCTTGGCTTTCTACCAAAGCTACAGTCCTACTACTTTTTGGGATTTCCTCTGCATTTCTGTTCAGGTGCTTTTCTCATGCTCTTCACAGAGCTAGCACCAATGGTAACAACACCAGCCTCTGGGCTGGAAACACACTTCTATGAAAAATCATTGGCCTATCTTTACTGAGCAAATTCAATGACTTCTGCAGTCTATTTTTTGTTAGAACTATACATTACATCAGAGGGGGTGATTTCTCACTATCAAAGGTTTTTCCATCAAAAGAGGAAAGGCCCATGCAGCCAATAGCTCAATAGTTAGTATTTTAGACATCCAGATTAAATACTGTTGATTTGTCTCTTTCAAAGGGCTTTTTTTGTGTTTTTTGAAAGCACAAATATCCATATTTTCATTTAGTGTCCTAATATTCAAGTAGAAGGTGCAACTTTTCATTTTCCATTTACTTAAACAGTTTTTCATTCAATGTGCCACAGAGAAAAAAAATATTCTTAGAACACACTGATATTCTTATCCTGTTATAGGAAGACCTGCAGACTTCAGTTAATCAATCCCCAGAATCTAAGGAGACATGAAATGAGAACAATGCATATTCACAAATGTGTTAACTTGAGTGATTGATATATTTCAAAAGAACAAAAAAACCACAGAGCATTCATTCAAGTGCTGTTTTATCTTAGATTGTTTTCCCACTTGTCATAAACTGTATGAAGATGCCCTTCCTTGAATATTAATTTGTGGAATTTTGTATATATGAATATATATCTTGTAAAGAGCAAAGAGTGCAGGACATAGCCACTAGTGAACTCATATAAATATGTAGCTGGTTTATGTTACTGACTGGTCTGTTGTGTACACATTTGGATACAAAAATTTGCATAGCTAAAAAAGTACAGGCTTCTAGTTTTATTATTTCTATAATCTGCTTCTTTAAAAAGTCTAAGGAGCTGTAACTATCACTGAAAAAAAATTCAGGTTCTAAGAGTGTCTACTGTTAATAACATGCTACTAAAAGTCTACAGTGAAAGCAGTATAATTTGGATGATTTTTAGATTTAATTGAATAGCCATTTGTGAGAGATGTGTTTTCTTCTGTTGTATTGTTATTCAATTTTTCCGTGCTCATCAGATAAAGTTTCTTGTTCTATTGTTCTGATATGCATTAATGAGTTTACAGTTGTAGAGATTTCAGCTTCTCTCTATAATAACATTTACTTTTAAAAGTGTTTTTTAGGATTAATATTTCGTATATTCTCCAGTATGTGCCCTCTGAATTTAACTTGTTATCACAAATATGGTAACTTAAAATGTATTTAAACATGTATGTTAACCTAATAAAGAGTTTTCTGGCATAATTTCCATGTCATACTGGTAAAAACAGCTGATATAGAAAAACATTTACAAACTAATTAATCATTTACTTTCAATTCCTGTGAATTTCTCTGGTTTTAATAAATGTAGATCAATTTTTTCAAAATGAACCAGCTGCAGAGGAAAGCAAGAATCTCAAGAAACAGTTCTGTTTTCTGATTTGGTTTGCTTCTGTTTATTTTGGTGGTTTTGTGTAATACAGTTAGTTTTTTCTAATTAGCATCTGACTGTGACATAACTCTGTTGTGTCACAATAACAACATTGTAGCTATGGTGTAATGCAGTTCTAATAAAATTACATATGGCTGTTTACCAAGACTATAAAATACCAACATTTTTTCCCTATGTAAAAAAAAACAAACCAACACTCTTATGAGCTGAAAAATAAAGTCTGTTCTGAAAGATACCAAAATATTTCAAAAGATCAGATGTCTTCCTAGGACAAATTTACTCTAAAAATGAGTGCAGACTGCAATTTTTTTTTTTTGCCCACAGTCATTTTGAGTAATTTCACAATAGTCTTCAGAATTCTAGAATCTTACAGATCAGATAATGCTTCAATCATTTTTAATAAATATCTTAGTAGATAGATATTTATAAAGAAATAACATCAAAACTTATTATAAAAAATAATGAGTAAAGAATTCTTAAAAATATTTGGCAAATGTTAATTTTACGGTTCATGCACATAAAAAGATTGAAAGATTCACAGAAGCCAGAAATCCTCTGATCACTATATATATGTGTGTGTGTGTGTGTGTGTATAAATAAAATCACTTCTTTCCTTCATACTGTAGGTTTTTTATATTTAATCTGTTATCCCCAAACTGATTTCAAGAATTTGTGTTTCAGTAAAGCACAACTTCCAGAAAGAATGTCAATCTTCATTTAAAAGTCCTGGAAAACAGAACTTGTTTAACTTGTTCTGGTGTTGTATGAAGTGGTAAGGTCTGAATCCTTCATGACATGAGTATTGCCCTTGAGTACTCTTACACAAGAGATCTCTGGTATCTCACTGTGAAGAATCACTTTTTGAACAGCAAAGCTGTAAATCCCACAGGGAGTTGTAAAAGCAGTCTGTCATTCGCTCTGAACATGAATACTTTACTCAGTGGAGAGGTTGGTCATTTCCTGCCTTTTTGAAAATAGATGTTTAAATTAACCGAAGATTTTTTGAAAACTTAACTTTCTTCCCAAGATGCACAAGTGAGGTAGCTATGTAATGTAAGATTACAGAAGGTACACAACACTGGCAACCAGTGCAGAGTGTGAAAGGTTAAGCCACCCATCAACTTTTAATGCATAAATCTGTGTGGAAATCAAAATGGCTATTCCAATTTGACTGTGTATTTCTTATTCTGTATTTCTGACCTTATTCATCTTCTATTTCACAGCTTCCCTATCACACAGGCATGTTTTATAAGCCTAGAAGAAGAAGGGATGAATAAAGCACATGCATTTTCTTACTTCAGAGAGAGACAAATATCCCATCTGTTTCATAGAATGCTAAGTAGATTTTTTTTCTGAAAACTACCTACTAGGCAAATGTCTGCTTCACTTTTATTTTCACTCTTGACTACATATCCACTTCAAATTCAGAATGCTTTTCTTTCAACTTATTTTCCCTTAAGGTGTTCAAAGGTGTGAATATGTAATCAATGCCAGTAATTATACAGTACATTCTTTTCATGGAATTTTTGCGAAGAAGCAGCAAAGTTGTTTCCAAAAGTGCAAGTATTAGATGCATACAATACCATTAACTTTATTTTAGTCACTCATTTCTTCCCAAACCTGTCACATTTACAATAAACAAAAAATGCCTAAGTGCTGATGAGTTGTTTTCTTTTACTGAGAAAGAAAACAAAACAAAACAAAAACCAGAGCTACTATATACAATTCCCAACACACAAGCAGTTCCTGAATTGGGTTGAATATTTCAAACATAATAAAGTGGTTGAATGCTTGCTATTTACACTTGCAAAGGGCAACAGCAGAACCTCTGGAAATCACTTCTACTTCAGAGAAGCAACCTTGGAGAAATTTGCAAAAGGATTTTGAAGTGCCAGTTCACGTAAAATACCAGGTACAAATACAAGGAGGAACGACTTTCTTCAGATTGTTCTGCACATGACTTCATGATATCTATATCCTTTTCTTGCATTCTCCTATATTTGGAAACTTTTTTTTTTTTTTTTTAATGGTTGACTACAGTAGAACAACATCTCAGGCATCTAGATTACTGAAAACTTGCAAATTGCATATTCCAGTCTCTGGAGCATCCTATCTGGAGTTTATCTTTCTGAGCTTTACTTCTGCCACAAAGTTTTTCAGGGAAAGATATGCATTTACAAATTGTCTCATTCTGTCTGCTTGGTTATCTACTTTTCTTTAAATACAAAAATAATTTATTTAAATACATAAAATCATCTAACTTTGCTTTCAAAATAGAATTACAGAGACATTGGCTAAGCCCAGAATCCCTTGACCAAATAATGAAAAAAAGTTTTAAGAATCAAAACGGATTGGAAAAGTAAAATGACCACACTTCTCCAATGAATATATTCCTGACACAAATTATGAAACATGCTTTCATTTATGGACGTTAGTCTTGCCCATAATTTCTTTTATCTACAAAAATTAATGCCCATTTTTTCTTACAGAGAAATGATGCTTTTCTATATGCATATTAAAGCTCTTTTACTTAGCCAGTCTCATTTAAGTAACTAATATTATCTTTTTTATTTCCTGTAAAACTTTCTTCAAAACTTTCTTTTCTGTGGTTAATAACATACTCCACAAAAAACCTTACCTATTTATTTATGAGTTTACAGATCCTCTCATTTTTCAGAACAGAGACTTTTTTTTTGGTGGCATTTTATCTTTTCATAACAATCGAATAATTTTTCTACAAAAAAAAGTTTTTCTATCACCATGGTCCGCAATCTGTGGACTTTTCTGAAATGCCAATCCATCACTTTGGGGAGAGCATGACAACATTTTCCAACATCACAAGTTAAGAATCATTAGGAAAAGTCATCAGATTACCTCTATATTTTAAATGAGCAAGCTCAATGTCTGAAACTTTGCACTAACTTTCCTGTTAGGTGACATTGTTTTTCATTTTAAACTATGCTGAAAGCCATCTAGGGTCAATGAAAGCCTTTTATTTGACTTTAACCTGTCTAGGATGAGGATTTGAAAGAGGAAAATATGGTACATAACAGTTAAGTTAAAATTTCTCAGAGATACTGTGCAAATGTAAAAATGCATGAGAGAAAAATAAGGGAAGAAAATTGTTCCCTTACGGTAGTGAGCAAACCACTGACATTTGCATGCTTCCTTGTGCACTCTTTAATATTGCCATGACAGTTTCAGTATTCAGTTTCATAAGGTTTTTGCTTTCATATAAGAATTTCAATGCCTTTATAAAAGAGTGTACTGGCCATTCTGTACTGAGAAGTAGCTCATCCATATAATTGGAAACTTCAAGCGGTTTTATTAAAGAAAATGTTCTTACTGAAGGTGACCAATGCACTAGAGTTAAATCCAACTCCTAAGACTTAGGAAGCAAATTTTTAGGATCTTGGCTCTCTGCTGTCCCTTCAAGTGTAACTACATAGAACTTCCTATGCATACATAAAGATGATCATGCTGAGACATGATCAAAGATTTATTCAGCAACCTGTCCAAGAAGTGGTCAACAAAAAATGCTTAGGGAAAGATTATTCAAAATTGGCAAATATGAATTCTCATGTTCTAGGAGCTAGAGGTTTTAGAAGTGTATTTAATATCCTTTTTTCCCTCTCAGTTCTGTCTTCTAAAACCTTATATAATTTTTTTTTTCTTGTTGTAAACTTCTTGCATGATAAAACATTGATGTCCTGATGCATACAATCAATCAATACTAGTGTGCAGATATTAGCATTTGGAAATATTAATGCAGGTGTTTGTATGTGGAAACTTGGGCCAACTCCTGACTAGAAACCATGACCTAAAATAGCCTAAAAGTGTATTCCTAAGTGACTGCTCTTTTATAAACTCAGGTATACATGAAAAAGAGAAGATTTATTAGCAGTCTCATTATGTCCCTGTCATACAGAAACTGACTGAAATGGTGATGATACATAGGGAAGTGACAGAAACACTCATGGCTATTTTACTAAATATATGGGTGTTACTCCAGTTATGTTAGTGAGAATTATGTGTGCATATTGAGAAGGAAATAAATCAGCCTGCAAAGTACTGAAATTGTGCAGGTGTTCCCACTTTTATTTTTTTCCTCATTAAACTACTCATTTGTAATTTTCTCATGTATTCATATCCCCTAGAACTCTCAGCTGAACATTTTTTCCACAGTAAATCCTCACAAACGTTTATAAAAACTTGATTCTCTGGTAAATAGTCTTTATCCCTTCTGTAAAAAAAGAAAAAAAAAAAAGAAAATGTAAAGACAACAATGTGGAACAATTTGAAGAACAAATAATAGATTTTAGTAATTTCAGTGTTACAATCTGCAACACTTAATGGCAAAGTATCCTCTGTGTATATAGACTACCTAATTTCTTTACTCTGACAGAATAAGATCTAGAAAATGAAATGTGACTCGTCTGTTATTCATTTATTCAGAACATTTGATATTGCTAAGCCTTCATTTAACCCCTGAAATTTAGTCTCCATTTTTCAGATTTTTTCTGCATGACTTTTTTAGTGACTTGAACCTTTCAACCCCTCTGTGCAATGAAAACACATTCATACAATTTCATATTATTTCCTGTCATCTAGAGGAAATTATGGAAGAGGGTCTATCTAGCTTATTTCAGAAAGACTCTGTCCTTCATAAATATAATCTTTTCCTGTTCATATCAATGCAAAATTCTGAAAAGATAATTTCGTTTATTCAAAGATTTACAAATACTGTAGTGTTGCCAGAGGGAGAACATGACTTGCTTCAATCTGATTTGCAGAAGAAATCTCTGCCTCTCGGTACCGGTGCTAAGTATTGTGCCAAATGACTCTGCACAGGAGTTGCTTCTGAGCCACGGTCACCTGCCAGGTCTGCTCCTCTGCAGTGGCTGCAGGAATGCAGCTGCCTCCCTGCTCCAGAGCAGTGCAGCACCTCACGCAGCAATGCCACAGTGTCCTCGTGAGCAGAATGTACAGCAAGAATGAAGGAGATTATGTGAACTGAGCGAGAGGGTGCAGTTATGACCCAGTATGGTATACCCAGAAATATGCTCAGCCACGAGAAGGGAGAATGAGACACGCCAAGAAGTGCCTGGTCTGCTCAGAACATAGACTTTCTGGGATTGTTCTATCAGGTACTATTGGTCTCACCTGCAACTTTCTGTGCCAGTGCTACCAGTCTATCTGAAACGAAACGATTGTTCTAACCTGCCAAATGTTGATATTGGCTTTTTCATCACTATCTCAAGCAGCAGATGTGCAGAAGCTTCTTGTCCTAATTTAAAATTAAACAACCCTCAAAGTCTCTCATCTTTCATTCAGTATTAGAGAGTAATTTGATTTCCATATCACAGGCCTCTGACCTTCCAAATGTTGCATGTTGACTGAATTTTCAGACAAGTGTGCTGATAGTCAGTCCTTAGCAGTGCGAGCATATTTTGCACTTCACACTTTTGACCATATTTGAGTTAACTGGAGAAATGTCACATCATAAGTCTTAGGCATATGGCAGAATTCCCATCTCTTTCTGTTCAAGTCAAGCTTGAAAGTACTGCATAAATATATTGTTTCTTACAAGCAGAAATTTTAATTCATTTGCATTATGGGTAAGGCAGTTGATAACTTTATACCTTTAATTGTTAATTTAGCAATACTTTAGTGGGATGTAAGTTTTTGAACATAATTTTTGAGAGGTAAAATATTAATATTCATGTGAAAATCTTATTTTTTCTCCTAGAAATTTGCTTATGACATTAATATTGCATTTAAAAAGAGGTGAAATTTGATACGACAGTAAGATTGGATATAAAATATTATATATTTTAAAACAGAGCAATGCTGAGCTGACACAGTCAAAGCATATACTGCATTTTTTCACATTTCTATTAAATTAATAAACATATCAACTATTTCCACATGTAGGGAAAGTATTCTGTTGTATTACTATATTGTTTATTTAAAATTGTGTGTCCTCTGAAAATTATTAAATAGCTAAGTGGCAAAAATCCTTTTTCAAGAAACAATGTTACCATAGCACTGAATCTTAGAGTATCAGCATTAGATTTATAACTTAAGGAATGGACAACAATTTTTATTGCTTTTAATATAAAGCACAACTGATTTTAGTGCCACCAACTAGTTCTCAGATAACTGTAATTCACATTAGTATTCATTCCATAATTTCTAAATTTGTCTAGTTTGTAGTAAAATTTACCTTGCTAATCTATTTTGGGAAAAAGTAAAGACAGGAGCAATTGAAAAAACTACAGAAAACCCCTTTAACCTAGGCTTCCAATTTTCTGTTGAAACCAACAATTACTTCATGCCATTTTGTTGGATTACTTTGACTAACAGGATGGTGAAATTAGAATATACTGAAGAATTTAAGGGGAAAATTGCAGCCAATTATCTAGAAAAGCAAAGTAGACCAATGCTAGAATAAAGTAATAATTTTATGATTTCAGCCTGTGTCCTCATTTCAGTAACAATTATATCCTTCCTCCATATTCCATATTTGTACAACCAAAAGATGGCAGTGCTTCATCAACAATTCCCACAAAGTTTAGGTTTATCCTTAGATCATCGTTTACAATACAGAAAAGCTTTAAGAAAATGCACAGTTTTACAAAATATCCAGTCTCCCTCTCTAAGCAAATTTCAAATGGGATAAAAAGGGTTCCAATTTGTTTTTAAGGTGTTTTGGTTCTCCAATGTCTTACAAAGCTTACTTGATTAATATTTTCTGTCTCACCAAACAAAATTTTATAGACTACTTAGTAAATAGAAATAATTTATGTCAATTTCTCCTATTCTAAGGACCTAAACATTTAGGTAGTTCTGTACCTGGCAGTGACTTATCTTCAGAGGTTTATAATCTTTCCTCAAACTCCTGATGTTAAAACTGATGCCAAATCACTAACCATTTTAAACAGAAACCAAAGACAGTAGTTTAAGATTTTGTTTGAATCCAGCAATGTAATTTTAGGAGATTTTTATCTCTGTTTAAAACACAGGAGCTAATGTGGTGGGGGGTTTTTTCATAAAAACATGTCTCATGTTCATGTTTCTGCCTATACTTTTTCCATATTTCTTTTCCTTGGAACATTTATTTCTTTCAAAAATTTTTCACAACAGCTCAGTATCATAAATATTTTGGTAGAGTCTATGCTAGTGTTGCTCAGCCTGTCTGTGTCATAAGCATGAAACAGATCTATACTGTTTACATTGACCCTAGATTTGCTTTATTTTTGTGATGCTTCTCAGAGATATGTTCTATTTCATGTAAAACATCTTCCTGTAAATAAGAAAATAATGACATACCAACTGATATACTTAAAAATTAATGAAGACTCATGTCAGAATTTATGAAATTGTTCTCTTTTAATTCATTTATCTCTTTTAATTCATTATATCTACCTTTGTTCCATAATGTTTCCTGATCTGACAGTTTGGTTAGAAGGTTGATTAAGCCCTGTATGCTTCACTTATTCTTTCTTGAAATGAGGATACAGATTCTAATATTTCATAAATATTTTTTGAATTATACTGATAAGTTATATATAAATATAAACACACATATACATAAATATAAAGATACGAAAATCCTAGGATCATAGAATTTGGGTTAGGTTGGAAAAGACCGGTCATTTAGTTCCAATCCTTCTGCCATGGCCAGACATCTGTCACTAGAAGGAGCTACATATTATGAACAGTGTTTTATACATTTCAACATCAGTAACATATTTGTTGAAGTCTAAATTTTAGAAATGGAGTAATCTAGCCTGATATTTTTCATCTGTTAATATCCTTAGGAAAGACATTTATAAACACAGAATTAGTAGACTTATTATTTAAAGATGAAGGGTTTGGTTTTCTGAAACTGATTGCCCAGAAATGCTCAACAAAATGAACATCAGAACATTATGTACCTATTCCTTACTAGAAATTTAATTTCTTGAAGAGAAACACATCTCACTTTTTTTGCTAATGTGATTTTATGCACAAGGGGATATATGTGTCTTGAGATACCTATAATGCAGTTTCCAAAAAGTACTAAATTAGTCTTTTTGAATAAATAATTAGTTTTCTGCCAGCTCACCTGCTAGTTTCTGGCAACTCACTGGCTATCACAGACAAGCATCTCTTGGTTATGTTGATTGCATATCAGCACTTATATTTGCTCATCAGTCCATATTCACAGAAGTGTCTCTTTTGCATGATGCAAATCCCTGGGCTTTTTGCCTCTTCTGCTTTTAACAGGCATATGCACATATAATTTCAGTTTAAATGAAACTTTATTCGGAACAAAGTAGCTTGTTCCCAAGTAGAGCTTGTCACTAGACATTCTGAAGTTTTCATATGAAATATTTTTTTCCATCTGATGGTGATAACCTGGGAAAAAATTATTTCTATTAACGGTCATCTGAATGGGAAAGCAATTTAAAAAAAAAAAAAAAAAAAAAAGTAAGGATAGACTTGCAATCATGAGAAAGTGAAGGAGCAAAAATGCCTGTTTCTTCGACACCAAGTACTTAAAATGTTGTAGACTAATTGAAAAGTTATCTTTTAGCCTGGTAAAACTTCAGTCCATGTTCTCCTTCACCTTACATCTGCTGTATATAAGATGTAAACCAAACTGCTCGAATTTACTTTAGTGAGTTAAAGTATCTTTTAACAATGCTTCCTACCTGAAAGAGCCTTCTAATTTTAGATAGAATTTGGAATCTAACAATATAGAAATTAAATTCTTCATGTTTAAAAGACATAATTTGCAGTTTCTGATGGCAACAGATTCCTCCTACACTAATTATTTTACCTCTTAACCTGTACATGATCTATGACATTTTTCCCTGAGCAGTTTCTTTTTTAAGATAATGATATTCAGTAATTCTCAAGACTTCTTATCCTGAATTAGATAAATGCCAAAAAATCTAGATATCTGTGAGCTCACAGTTTGCAATTGAAATTAACTTTCTTCCTAATCTTAACAAAGTGTGTCCTTTGGCTGTTTTGGATGTCACTTGAATAATGTCAGCATTTAGACATAACTGGAACACAAATTTTGCCTACATAATAAGGCATTATATATTAAGAAACCTTACATTGAGACGAAAATTACTATTTACAAACTAAGTACTAGGTTGTGTTAAACATAGCACAACAAGCATATAATGATGTACCATATCGTAAAGGTTTGCATTTTAATTTCATATTTATACAAACATTCAAGGATAGCTTCAGAAAAAAATGATCCATATCTCATCTCCTTGTTACTGTTTGTGTGTACAGATCAGGTCTTGTTCAAATTCCCACTGTCACACCTCAGCACGTCATATTGCACTTTTGCTTTGGTAAATGTAAACTCTTGGGATATTTTCATGTAAAATATCCTTTTTCTTGGTCTCTGTATTCACCACGTACTCTTTTCCCATGTTCTTTGTTTTGCTAGACCAAACACAACCTGATTACCTTGTATTGCCCTGCTTCATGACTTATCCTATCACACCCTTTGACTCATCAGTGCTACTTTTAATATACCCCTTGTAGCAATCTCTATTGCAGAGGCTGAATTTTCTGTCAAGTATCTCCATGCTTTGGCTTGAAGCGATATGGTAAAATGATACATTGTAAATAAAAATAGCACAAGTGAAAGTTAATAATAGTAATAGCATTATTTATGTCCGTTCACTAGTTTTGAGAGATATTTCTAAAAAGTTATATGCAATAAGCCATCAGTGCACAGGAGGTTTTGCTGTAATCCATGGAATTAGGGTGAATAGTTTTGCACAAGATATTGAAATAATTCCTTGTGCCTGCTGGAGATGGTCTTCCAGCTAATTCCGGCTGCCCTGGCTGGGAATTGTTTCAAGTCTGGTTAGGCAGTGGCTAGCAGACTGGCCACTACCTCCTTAGTAGTTCAGAAGCCACACGAGAGCTGTTAGTGAGGCTCGACGAAGGTAAGAAGGAGGAGGCCTCGTGGCAAGATAGAGTTTATTGTCACATGCACCCCATGGTGCAGGCACTCGTGTCCCAGGAGAGAGAGAGAGCCAAGAGGGCCAAGGCCAGAGCCAGGCCCAGGCCCAGGCCCTGAGCGAGGCCCCAGCCCGAGGCAGAGGCTGAGAGGCAGAGAGAGCGAGCTGGGGGCGGGGTCAGTGATTATAAGGGACTGGAAAGAGGGGTGGACGCAAGAGGGAAAACCAATCAGGGGAATGGGGAGGGCACATAGCCAGCAAATGGGAAATAAGGGGTGGGGGACTCCCAGCCTGCTCCAATCCAGGACCGAGTCCCTCCGAAGTCTCTGGAATGAGGGGGGCAGGCTTCCCGGAGGGGGGCAGGCACTGGGAGGAGACTAACAGATGATTGACTACATATTGCAACAGAGGGGAACAAAGGGAATTTCCCAGGCAGGAGATTGTACCAAATGGGGAGAAGTACAGGGGGAACTTGGGAAAAACCATTACAGAACAAATGATTATTAACAATAAGTAAAAACCATAAAACGCGCCGCTACAAGATATAAAAATGTTTTGATTTACCTAAACAATCATTTTCAGAGTTATTAGAATGCTATGTGTAGTGGAAAGATCTAGTCTATGAAAATACAAACATGTAGTCTACATACCAGGAAGCAGAGCTCAGAAGTATCCAGGCTAATACAGTGAAAAGCCAAATTGATATGGTAGTTTGTGAGCCTGGGACCTGTATGATTTTGCATAAACCATTTCTGGATTTCAGCTGATTCTAGAGAAAACAGCTGATTTAACACAATGTTAAAATGGGTTATATAGTCCCCTAGGTTCATTGTGTTTAGCCATCTACATCATGACATGAGTATTTCTCCAAATTCCTGTGACTAGGTAACAAACTGCTGATTCTATATTGATCCCCTGGTTTTAGTGCATTGTAGTAACATAATTTTTTCCACTTTCAGTTTGGTTTGTTTTGTTTTGGTTTTGTTTTTGTTTGGGTTTTTTTTGTTTGTTTTTTTCTTATTTAGGATTTTAAGAGTGGCCGATCATATATGGGCCCTTGAACACTTGGACTTTTTTCCTTGTTCAGGAAAATAGATTTAATATTGGCTGCGAACTTCATAAGTAGATGAAGATGTAAGTCAATATTACTAAGAATTACTGAATTGCTATGGAAACATTCCTCATCAGAACACTGTAAATAAAGGAGAGCTAAGCAGGATAAATCCAGCCTAAAAACATAATCAAACCATGTCTTTTTTGTGCTTGTATCTTGGTAATGTGACAGAGGAAAATCTAAATCGGCTGACTTAGAGCATCTTGGAATAACCACAAGTATATTGTACCAAACTGCAGCATCTCTCCACTGCACCACTTACTGCCCTCCATCAAGGCTAGATGTTATCACTATGATATTTAGTTGCATTCGTTAGTCTTACTTTTTAATCTCTTTCCTTTTTTTCCCTACTTTGCACAAATCAGCATTGTTACTCCAGCTGTGAGAATAATCCTGCCTAATGTATAATGTTATGATTATAGTCTGTGCTCTCAACTATCAATCACCTTATCAAGAGTATTATAAGCATTAAATAGAGATGTTTGATATAGTTTTTGGAGTCTTTCAACTTTCCTGCTGTATCTATTCTTCAGAAGATGAGAAATTCTTGTCTGAGAACCTGAATAGAAATATTTTGAAACATCTCATTTTTAAAAATTTAAAATCAAAGAAGATAAAATATGAATAGCTATACTACTAAGCTTAGAAGCAAATTTTAATTGAGGATCCTTTTCCTTATATCTTCATTTTAATTAATTGAATAGTTGGAATTCCGTATTGCTACAGAGTTTTCTCATTCTTAGATAGGCCCTTTCCAGGACAAAAAGGAAAGAAAACCAGTATCAAATATGCTTGGCATCCAGTTTGCTTTGAGATTTGTTTCAAGTTGTTTTCATTCACCTGTATCAGTTGACTGAGATGAACTAAAGTGACTTTACTAAGGGATTAGCTATATAATCTCTATGAAAAGTTACTCTTTCTTACTTACACATTGGAATTTAAATATTTTTTTCCATTTAATTGTACTTGAGCTTTCAGATAGGTATTACTGTTGAAATATTTTAAAATCATGACCCAGTTGCTAAGGTATATTCTGGAAGTAGGAAGAAATAAAACCATTCTCTTTATTGGCTCTTATTTTAAGAAAAAGCCACACTAAGCAAAGCCCAGGTCCTGGTAATATCTTTAGTAAGAATATCTCTTGTCCAATTACACATACTGTTTCAAGAGGAGATCTATAGCTTTCAAGCAACCTAAAGCACTTTTATATGACATTATTTTTAGGCTGATCTGTCAGCCTAAAAATCACAGGTCAGATTCTTTCCTAAAGTTTGTATTTTAAATCAATGGAGTTATACCAGTAAAAACATAATGCATATGATTAAGTCAACGAATCACAGAATATTCTGAGTTGGAAGGGACCCACAAGGATCATTGACTCCAGCTCTTAAGTGAGTGGCCTGTACAGGGATTGAACCCACAACCTGAGCTTTAGCACCATGGTCTAATCAACTAAGCTAATCTTAAATCTTCAAATTATTTTAGTACTGTTAAATACATTATTAAATAAAGAAGTGCTTTCTTAAAAATGAGCCTTTAAAATATTGTAGCTATAAACAATATCAGAAACCAATTAAGTTATGTATTCATTAGTGTTATTGTAAGATGGTTCGTATCAACAGGAAGTACATTATTACATCCAGGAACACAAAAAATTACACACGCACAGTCAAATACCTCTTTCATGTACCTTTACTTATTGGTGCAGTCTTTAATAAACACTCATTTTAGAACTTCTCCAATCCACAGCATATGTATCAGCACTATTGCAGCATTAGTGATGCAGATCCTAAGATGAAATTTTCACACATTTGGAGAATTTTTGGCTGAGTACTTTCTATTCTGTTAAGGACATACACTTAAAACAAATCAGATAATAACGATAATCTTCTATCCATGAATTAAAGGTGAATTAAAGGTAAATTAAAGTAAATTTTATAAAAATTAGGTAACTATATGATTTGCTATTTTAAGTAATTAGGGTCAGAGTGTGTAGTTTTGTTGGGCGTTTTTTTGTTACAGTGAGGGTTTCTTTTAAAAATTATCAATCCCACTAAATATATACTACTCATTAAGTTTTTGATATCAAGATTTAAATATATATTCATAGAGCATGTGAAAAAGTAGCTCCATGGGTCAGCTCTTAAATTTCTATAAATCATTTTACTCCCATTTAGTTAACTCAAGATCTGTTTTTAAAAATACAACATGGAAATATGGCTCATCCTAGGCATGACCAGAAAAATGAAACTATTTTTTCAGAAAAATTCGTGCTCTTTTCACTTTGTCAGATGGCTGTACTGAAGAGAAATGGTGTAAGGCACAGTGACATCTGAGAAATTCTAAGTAGCCAGGGATTTACTAATCCTCTTTTAAGCATACTGAAAAACGTGGAAAAGGGAAATGAAAATGAAGAATAACATTTTTATGTGCATCAAGCTCTGTCTCTCTAGATAGAAGTGTGAAGTGAGGATTGCTTTAAATGGGATGGAAAAATGTGATGAAAAGCAGGATGAAATCTATCCACCATGAGACCAAGGCAAAACACATTAGAGAACTAAAATAGAAAGGCTTAAACAGCAAATATTTCCCAAAACCTAAAAAAGAATTTTCCAAAAATCTTGATAAGTCAAAAAAGAACCACTGAGACATATTAATTTTTTTTTTTAATACATCATCTGTATTACCTATCTCCAAACACTCAATGTTTTTAAGGAAGACTAGTGAGTCTTCTCTAACCTCACTGGTTCCTTTCTGTTTGTCCTCATCAATATGTTAACATATCTTCTGCTCTATTTTCCCCTGGAATTTCCTGATTCAGTTTGAAATTTTATCCTTCTCGATGAGTTAATCCTAAAAAAATAACCAAAAAAACCCCAAAACAAAACAATAAACCAAACAACAATTTCTCTTATCCAATCAAAAATAAAAAAGCAGAGCTAAACTTTGCTGGGAGTTAATTTAGCAAGACCGAAATTGTAGTGGAACAGGACAAGGACAGCAGGACTTGAGCATGGAGATAATCCCAGGTTTCCAGCCAGGGCTGGTCCCACACCCCAGCAGGAAACAATATATATGTACCTAAATAAACATTTTCATGTTGAGAAAAAAACCAAACACATTAAAAATTATTTTTTTCAGTTTCTTTATAAAGGTGATAACTCAGAATATAAAAACAGCCTGTGTACAATGAAATATTGTCAGGTTTAGTAAAAATATTCTCACAACTTTGTTGGAAGAGTTGTTATCTTTACTTCAGGGACCAAAAATACTTTATTTTGGGTAGATAGATTAAGGGAAATCTCAAAACAATATCTTTTGGATTTCTGCTTTTGTGCTGTCATTAAAGGTACCAGTAAATGAACTTTCACTATAATAAGGAGTAGCAGCCACTTCTGGTTGAGTGGCATAACTGGATGAAGGCACCTTCTATCAAAAGTACACAGCTCTTCTATCTCAAATTGTGTGTTATCTTAATGAAGATTTTAACTAGGTCAATTATTTAGAAAAATAATGTTTACAGATTAAAAAAAAATATTTGGAGACAAATACGTTAAACTTTTTTGTCCATTTTGCAGATGTTTTACAAAAATTTTGTTGAAAACAAGGAAGACAGAAAAAGGTTTAAGAATACCTTTCAGATTATTTGACTCTTTACCACTGAAAATCAAAATTCAGCACCCTTATCTCTACCTCCTATATGGGTAGGACAGCTTCAGCTGCATGGACTCAGGAGAAATACATCACACAAACAGGTGAAGAAATGGTGACTGGGCATTTGTGACATTGGAAAGAGTGCAATGCAAATTTTAGCAGGCTACTTCAGCCATTCGTCATAACGGCCCTAAACTACGAGTAAACTGAACATCAGTCATTTTCATTCTACAGTGCAAAAACATATTATATCAATTAAACATATAAAATTTTCTGATATCACAGATAATCATCAACCTTTTTTTTTCTTGCTAATTTCTTATACAACACTAAAAACAAAATTTCTCTCACTGAAATATTTTATAGTCAATTTTGTATTAATCAACTGTCTATATCATAGCCATCACTGATTTCTTATGCATAAATCACTATACAGAAGACTGTTATGCTTTTTCAATTGTTTTTAAAAAGATATCTTGTAATGAGAAGTTTTAACTTTCACAGTCACAATGTCTTAGTAATAATAATTTCAAGTGCCTTGTATAAAAGCTTTGAAGGCTTAAAAATAACTTCTAAATATAGTGTTCCATCTGTTGGTCTCTTTTGTTCAGCAAAGTGTTCTGTTTTTAAGATGCTAGTCAGTTACAGAAATATTATATTTCTTCTTTATGAAACAATCCAGGCAAAGAATTTTCCTAGTCAGAAGAGCCTGAAATCTAAGAAATTATTTACAAGAGAATTATCCATTGAACTTGATGAGGTATTCAAAGCAAGAGTGGGTGTGGGGTGGTGATGGAAAGGATGTTGCTCTACTCCACAATTTGATTTGAAACCAGAGCATAAGGATAATTTTTACTTAATTTTCTCTCTTGAATATTTACTTTTAATTACAAATCCAAGCTTAACCCAAAACTCTAAAAATGTTTAATCAGATTTTAGATGTGAAACTCTAACTCATGTTCTGAGTGTAAATGTTAATTTTATTAAAGTTCTCAACCCTGACTTGAACACAGGAGTCTGGAGAAGACAACTATTTTTACATAAACCTACTGGTGGCAAAGTAGTGGTTGCTAAAGATATCAGCAGAAGTCAATGACATAATCAGGAGTACAGTACTTCTCATATTATGATTCTTTAATTCACCATGATGCAAAATTATTTAATTTCTATTCAAGGAGTTTACTGTCTGGAGTTCCTAAGTGGCAAAAGGCATTTAAATCTCTAAATAAGGATATTGTCTCAGCATACTGTATCAATCAATACAGGTATGCTAATATTAGGATTTTCTGTATCTCACAAATGTTTCTGCATTCTGCTCTAGAGGTGAGGTACCTAGAAATGCATTTCAATGCTTGACTTGCATGTGTCAAAGTCCTTTGGATAAAACACTGTCTTCGTTGTAAAGCACACAGATCTATAGCTAAGAGCAGTAAAAAAAATGTGCAGGAAAAAAGGTGGTGTGTTATCATTTCACATGTGTCTGCTTCAAATATTCTATTTATGTGCACTTGTGCCAGCTTTTATTGGACATTCAAAGGTTTAAATGGTGTAAATAAACAAATGTTCAAATTACACAAACCTTTTAACAAATTATATTCAAGAAGGTAAACAATAATCCCATGTCTTTAATATACTGATATACAGACATTAATATATAGGCAGAGAGCTTTTCTAATGATTGGGTTTCTAATGTTTTAGTAAGTGTATCATGGAAGTTCATATTAAGGGTTCTATTTAAATAATAAAATTTTCTTATGGTACTTTTGGGGCAGTGGAGAAAGAGGACATGAGAGGAAAAGTCTTGAAAAGGTAGTAAAACAAATACGTAGAGTCAACTTTTAGGGCAGAATTTTATTATCTGTACCTACATCAATTTTTTTTCAGTTTTACAGCTTAAAGCATGAGTTTTGAATGGAAGATGTTTTTTCAGCCAATAACATAGTAACTAACAGGAATTAAAATTTTTCTAGATGCATGGGTGTCTGTGTGATTATAATACAAAATTATATTTTTTTCACATATTTACCTAATTGAGTTATACTTGAGTATCCACAAGCACATTGTCTAGAAGCTCATTGTATGATCAGAGTGGTTTTTTATGATTTTTTTGTCGGGTTTAGTATTATTTTTTTTTTACTGGTATTAAAAATACTTTAGCACTTAAAAGAAAAATAAAATACTTATTTCTCCTTTGTGCTGTAGTTTACCTGTTATTGGTTTTCTTTTTGCTACCTCATTGAAAAACTTTAACACATGCTGGGCTGGTAGTCTTATAAATGGCAAATCCATCCTGTAATCTGTGTCTCCAATGAGAAAGGACAATCTGGAAGTGGTCCTGGATGTCAGTGAAGTCAACATATCTGTGATAGCACTGCCAAGACTGCAAGCAAGGTAACTAGTTACTGCCACTAGAAGAAAAGATAAAGCAGCTAAAGGTGTCCTGTGACCTGGATTGCCCAGTTCATCTCAGCCAAAAAAATCTGAGTGTTGTTTCATCAGTATCTTTCAGCATCAAAACATTAAGACAAAAGTAATGACTGATCTTGTTTCAGATTTTCATGCTGCAGGTTTTCCCTAATTTTCTTTTTTCACTTTTGCATTTCAATGGTAGTAAACTACTTCAGTTTCTAATACTTAGAAAGGTATTATCCTAGACATCCTGTGTGTAGTTTGTCACAAATATTAGTTATTATTTACACGTACACCAATTATGCCAACCCCCAGCTCTGCACTGAAGTTTTACTGCCTCTCTGAGCAATGATTTTTAGATGCACCTGGCCTCTCCAACCCTTTGAGATATAAAAAAGTATGTATAGACAATATTCAATTAAACCTATATTTTGTGCTTTGCTACAGTTTTTACAGCACCCACGTGCCTCAGGTACACCTGGAGTCTTACATATTAATGAACTATTAGCCAAAAAACTGAAAACAAACTGTCCATTAAACAACAAACCAAAACAAGACCCATCAAGCTCAGCTATCCAAGAGGCAAGAGGCAGATAGAATTAAATTGGGCCAACATACAAGGTTTCTATGCCTGATAGTGCTGCTGATTTCCATGATTACTGTGTTATTTTTATGCCATAGTCTACAACTAAATAACCTCACCAGTTCTGAAGAAAGAGAGTATCGGTTGCATGGGGACATAATTTTTGTTAAAGGTCAGAGAGGACCATGACCCAGGAGTTTATGGACCCAGGGTGTGAAGGATATTTGGTGTGAACGACACTGAATGTTGAAATCATAACAGTGGTCTAAATAAGACTGAGCATTAAATCAAAACTCAATTATAACATCTCAAGTGAGATTCCTGGTATTTGACCATTCCTGTGTCTCTGTCTCCATTAAAACAACTGTAAGTATCTTTGAAATGTCTTGGCTCAATACAGATGGCAGTAAGGATTCTTCCCCTTTAATTTACAGGTATTTGTCAAACAGGAAAATTGATCTCATTCAGGTTTAATGTTACATTCTGCCAAAATAATTGCATGAATTCTCCAAATTCAATGAAAATAAAGTATGATAATACAGCCATAATACTGACAATGAACTGTATTCTTTTTATACACAGAAACAGGGTAACTCTTCCTTGTATTTAACACATTTCCAAATTTAATGTTCATTGTAAATGTAAAAATCTTCACATACTTACTTCCAGTATCAAAGTCTATTCAGAAATATTTTCAAAATCAAATAGATGACTATGTCAACCATCTACAAGTTAATAACAATTTTTCTTTAGATTAACGTCCTGTTATTGATCTTTGTTATAGTGATTGTAAAATATATTTTCTTTTGCTTTCAGAGTAATTTTTTTTCTCATTTTAATAAAAGGCAGGCTGGATACTGAATAGGAACAGATAATTCAAAATTTAAAAATGGAAAAAAGAATGACTTGGAGAATCAAAGGCCAGTCAGTTTTACCTCAGTGGCCACAAAGATCATGGAGCAGATCCTCCTGAAAACTGTGCTAAGAGACATGAAAAATAAGGAAGTGATTGGTGATAGTCAAAAGAACTTCAGTAAGGACAAGTTGTGCCTCACACGTAGTGGCCTTCTACAATACAGTTATACCATTGGTGGATAAGGGAAGTTATCTGATGAAGCAACTGATGTTATCTACCTGGACTTGTGCAAAGCTTTTGACATGATTCTGCATGACATCCTTGTCCTTAGACTGGAGTGACATAGATTTTATGGATGGATGATTTGGTAGATAAGGAATTGGCTGGATGATTGAGTTATGGTCAGTGGAGATGAGTGATGAGTGGCATTCCTTAGGGGTTGGTATTGGGACTAGTGCTGCTTAACATCTTTGTAAGCAACATGGACTGTAGGATTGAGTGAACCCTCAGCAAGTTTGCCAACATCAAACTGTGTGGAGCAGCTGACATGCTGAAGGGAAAGGGTGACATCCAAAGGGACCTTGACAGGCTTGGGAGGTGGGTCTGTGCAAACCACATGAAGTGCCACAAGGCCAAGTGGAAGGTCCTGCAGTTGGGTCAGGGGGACCCCAAGCACAATTACAAGCTGGGCAGAGAATAGGTTGAGAGCAGCCTGAGGAAAAGGACTTGGGGGTTGATATGGCATAGCAATGTGAGCTTGTCCCTTTTAACCCAAATTATTCTATGATTTATGATAATATGAGTAAGTGAAGAATAATTCTTTTCTTACATGTTTCAAATGCCAATGGGGAAAAAAGCATATTGGAATGTGCTTTATTTAATCTTACACATTAAATATTTCTTCCTTCACTCTTCATCTACTTTAAGAATATACTGAAGAGGCAGATTTAGGCATTTTTTCACATATTCTACCTATGCTACCTTACCAATCAGTTACTGGAGCGAACAAAAATTTTATTGTCTGAGATTGATGAGGGCAGGAGTAATTTGGTCACTGAAACTCTTCTTTCTTATTCATGCTTTTTCTCTCTCCTTATCTTACTTATTATGAACGATTTTGACACAAGAGATAATGAATCCATTCCTGCTGCATTATTAATTTTGAATTAGATATTAAGCAACAGATCTTCTGAAGGAAGAAGAGCATATAATTCATACTAGTAGGTTGCATTAATTTTTATTATATACTTAAAAATAATTTTGTATATACTTAAAAATAGATGGACTTTATCAGCTCCAGTATTGATATGGTATGCTTACACATGCTCACATGCATATGGTTCCTATTGCTAGAGAAACCTTTAGGTAATATTATTGCTTTAGCAGTTGCCATCAACTCTTCTGTCTCCTAGCTCTGGATTGCTGGCCTAGCAATTCAGTTAAATGATTTCTATTGCCAAATTTTGGTGCCCCCAAAATTTGACATAAATTAGAGTCAATTTAGTAAAGAACAATAACCAAAGCAGGGTAAAAAAATATACATTTTAAAATACATCCTCTCTTAACATCTGCTTTTGGCTATAGGGAGCCACTATTTCTTATGGTAACTTTTCTAAGCCTTTCACTTTTTAAGGTGTTCATTAATTTATTTAACAACAACAAAATGTGACTGCAGTCTGCATAGCACATCTCAAAGCAAATTACTGCAAGTTTTATTAGATAAATTTATAACTTTCTCACAGATATGACTGATAAATGGATCGTCTCTTCAAAAAGAAGTAACATCAAAAGCTGAAAAGAATAGCAGATGAAAAAAAAGTCATTTCATTTGACTTCTCTCAGCAGAAAAACAACCTGTAGTGTTTGCTTGAAGCAGGTTATTACAACTATCTTTGAAACAGAACAAGGGTATAAATGCATAGATTAGCTTCATTACTACCCCCCACGCCCCTTCACTCCAATTTAAAGACTTTAAAAGGTGTTTAAAATGTGTGAGAAAAAAATTTTTCACTTTGATAGGCTAGCAGTATTCTCCTAAAATTCAAAATGTGACAGCTAATATCACCTGGGAGTAGCATTTTCCCCCTTAGAAACAGGTGGTGACAGAGATGTACACTAGCAAGAGTTTGTGTGGACCATAGGGTTTACCCTTAGGATAATACAGAGGAGAGAAGTGAAACAAGCACTGACATCTCACTTGGTTATGTGATACTCAGATGTGCAGAGAATTCTGATGCCCTTCTGTAAGTGCCATGTAATTTTCGTATCTGCTCCCCTTAACTCCAAACTTTTCCCTATACATCTCTCATTCAATTGGAAGTTGCTTTCCCCAGTGGATTTCTTTTGCAGTTCTTCAAAGAGACAGTCACAAACAAGGTGTACCTCTGATCCTTTGAAGACCCTAAACTATATGTCTACTCCCTAAATCACTGACAGTAATAAAAAAATTACAACTCAATATTCTTCATATCATTAAAGTCAATGGGATTAAATGTTAATGTTTATTAGCTTACTATTTTGGAGCCTAAACAACTGCACTTCATATTTTTTTGAGTTTTTCTTGAGTCTGCTTGTTGGGAATTTTTTGGGAGGAGGCTGATATTCTGATTTGATTTGAACTTTTAGTGGTTTTTTGTATGTTTATTTCTCTCTTTGGTAGTTTTAATTGTATTTTATTTTTCTTTTTCCCAGAAACAGTAAAATCATTGCTTCTAAAGGATATTAAAAACATGAGATTTCTGCAGGGCCAGAACTCCAGACTCAAGGAGGATGGGGGTTTCAATGCCATGAAATGGAACTGATTTAGCCCACCATACTTAATAGGACATACCTGTAAATCTTAGCAGACCTCTTGCTTCCATATCAAAAATGGACATCTTTAGACTTCACTATCAGCTGTAAGTGATTTTCCTCTTTTTACTTCTTCTCACTTGGAGTCCTAAAGGAAGATACTATTGAATGAATTACTAAATATTCTCAATTACTAATTCCTTGTGGAGATAGAAGAAGATACTTTCCTTTCTCTGGTGTAATCTGCTTACATTTTAGATCTCACAAGTCTTAGGATTATGTAGGGATATTATGGACCATGAAGCTGACTTAAACCAGCCCAGGTATAACGTTATAAAAATAGTGGTAAACAGCATGATCCCTTCATTTATGTTTGCTGCTAGAATACATTCAACTGAAGGAAATGGGAAAATTTTGAAATGTAGACCAAAAAAAATTAATTTCCCCATATAATTCTGTAGTTAAGCTATGTTATGGGTTTGTTTGTTTTTCTTCTAAGGATAAACAGAGTAAAGAGGGAAAAAAAATATTTCCCCAAAGGAAGAATTAGGATTTTCAGTTTACAGTTTTATATTACCAACTCTGAGCTTCTCTCTGATAATTTAAGTTAGATCAAGGTATAGGAGACTGGACTGGCACTATCTCATAAATCATCTCTCATTTATATTAACAACAAGGATTTTTTTCTCATATAATTAATGTTTTGCAATCACATAAGTTTTACAGTTGATGGGTTAAAATAAGTAAACTCCTATCAGCTATGGCACACTATTTGCAGCATAGAAACACAATCAAATTATAATTCAAGACTGATTGTAAGTAGCTCTTTCATTAATAACTTTTAGAAAAGGTAGTAATTAAATTGTATACTACATCAGAAGATACATTATTTTTTAAACTGCCACTATGCGGTTCTGAAAAGATGATAATTCATGTTGGATTTATTTCATTAGTATTCAAACAATTCTCTAAAGCCATAAGCTAATACACAGACCAAACCTATAAGCTAATCTATATATAGTGCAATCCGTCATGATCAGATGTATACTACCTAAACACACACATTCTGGAAAATTTTTGTGGGTGGTTATGCAATTCAGCCACTTCTTAAAGAAAAGACAGACAATAAATTTGCCAAGTTTTGCAAGAATATCAGACAACCCTTGGAGTTTAGGTACATTTCTGTTTCTCTTGTTGCATGCAGAAATTCATCCTGGTCAGTTCTGATTACTATAACAGAGTTTTTAATTTTCTGACTTTTGTCACTGCAGCCCTTCACTTGGTCCAGACAGTCTCTGTCTGGAAAACACTTTATTCCCTCTTTTGACAGCTGTCATTGGCTGATGTATCCAAGTTCTCACTGTGTCTGGTTTTTAGTGTCTTTAGTTAGGAAAACCTTGTTGGCATTTACAAAGTCATCCTGAGCTCAAGACAGCTTAGAATTTGGTAAAAATAAAATGCACATTCACGGCTGCTCCATTCACAACAGCCAACACAAATCACTATGTTGTTTGTTTTAATAAAAGTTAGAGTTGAAAAAGTAAAAGTAAAGAATTGTTGAAAGTACCCAATTCTTCTGTCCATCAGACCACTTTTGTATATTTGAAATTATGATAGGATTTTTGTCTTTCTGCATTCCTTTTTTCTGAGGTTACAACTCAAGTGAGAACTTTTGTATTTTAGCATCTAGATTTTATCTGTATTGCTTCTGAAGTACTTCAGAGTATGGACAGTTTAAATCCTACTGAACTTGATTCTTTTTTACTAGAAGATATACAATGAAGAGTATCTTCTATTTTTTCTATTTATCTTTACTATTTTTCAGTGAAGTATGCATGTCTTAAACATCTGTGAAGATAAAATTTTCTCTTTTTTTTAATACTAGATATCAATCCTTGGACTTGAGTGGCCAATTTATAACTATTTAACTAAAGACAGGGAAAAAACCAAAGTCTGTCTTTACTGGCTCAGATACAATTACACACTCTAGCTGTTCCACCCTTTGCAGCTGAGGGCTGCATAGTTCACTCATTAGTGTTAGCTGTGACACTCATACAAACATTCAAAGGAATGTTTTGTTCAGCTCTTCTGGCTGAAAACTAATCCCTTTCCTTATAGGACTGTTTTCAGGCAACTCAGCTATCTCTGAACTAAACTTTTACACGTTGTGTAGGAATGCTGGCATAAGGGAAGGACAAATGAACTCACTGTGACTGGAGCAAATGTAAGTGTTGAAGCAGGACCAAGGGAACTCTGATTAGGTTTGGTTGAAGATGGTAAAGCATATCTTCATAATGAATCTGTCAGTATGATGCACCTCCCTTACTAAATCTTGCCTTCTATATTAGTTTGTACATTTCCTTAGTGTTTAATAAAAAGCTGAGTAAAATACATTTTGATCACTAATAAGCCTTATTTGATGGAGATTTACACCACTTAAAGTTGGCAATGTGTTTGCTGTGACTGATCATTTACTGCCTTTCTTTTAAGGGTACTGCATACAGCACTAAGCAGTTCACTTGTAGAGAGAAATCAAAGCAAAGCACTTGCTCTACAGAGATTTTATTAATTTAATTTCAATCCTTCCTTAATGCAGAATGAATAGACAAAAATACAGTCTAGGACTTGCATCCAAGGACCCAACATAATATTTACTGACAGCTTGATCCTCTACTAGATTTAGTGACAAGAGTTAGAAATTTAGTCGTCAGTCTTGTTGACCTGATCATTCTGACAGTCAGGCTCATCTCTCAAGGCTGTAATGTCTGAACTGTTAGGGCTGTTGGGACTTTTTTTATGAGCCTTTTATCTTGCTTATCTTAACATACAGGGAAATCTTGTCTCAACAGATGCAATAATTTTTGAGATAACTTTAGGAATAAAAAAATCTGAAGAACTTAAGAACTTTTAAGTGTATAGGAACAGTTTAAATGTCTGCATGATTAAAAATGACTGACTGTCTCTTCAAAATTTTGCCAGGATGAAAAAGTATGTTCTCAAATGGTTTCAAATTCTGTTTATAAATTAGGACAGAAAACGAAGAACTTAAACAAAACTAGATGTGGGTTTTTTGGTTTGGAGTTTTGGGTTTTTTTGGTAAAGAAACGATAGCTAAAGAAAGGACAGGATCATAAGAGAGATTGAACAAGACAACAAATATAGTAGGACTAAAACTAGAAAGAGATACTAGTAAATTCACTGAATAGAGATACAACAGATGTCAGAGACCCATGAGTGAATTCAGATTTTTCTTACTAACTCTGGACATATTTCTCACCCTCTATTTTTCAGTGTTTAAGTCCTGGAAATAAAACTTAGAATAAGGATATACAATTTAAAATTTCCTGTCATGGCTACCAGTTTCCCAAGGGATTCTGAACAAGACCATCATCTGTAGGCTTCAGCTCATATTCTATAAATCAGGCACTTTTACATAGCGCTGGTATCATAAGATATTGTAGGAAACCATAATAAATATTCCAGAAAGAGTAACTGAATTCAGAAATACCAGCAAAGACATCTGAAATAATTCAGGAGTTTATCAAATAACATAAAAATAAATTTGCATAGTTATTTAGCCAGTATATGATACTGTCCACCCCACACATGAACTGTGACTTTTTTCTTTTGGTAAAAATAGTTCAAAACAAGTTCTGTAGTTCTACTCATTACAAAAAACATAGCCAGTTCCCATCTGCAGACTGTGTCTAATTCCTAACTACAACCTATTTGTGGTATTTTAACAAAATTTGGGGGGGAGTTATGCCCATTAAAGTCACCAGTTTTTTGTGGGGTTTTGTTTTGCAATTTTTTCCCAGAATGGTACCCAGAATGTAGAGTCAACAGTGTCTGATAGGTACAACAATCACTCATTGTTGAATACTATTCAACGTATGATTGAAATAATAAGCTCTGTATGAAAAATACATGTAAAATTAGAATAAGTGAAGAAGAATTGACATGTCCTAGTGAGTACGAGCAGAGATGAAACAATCATAATGAAAGGGGGTTTGTGTGTACAGACCAAATATAGTCCCATGTTGTAATCCATTTGATTCCAGACAGGAACTCAGTGTATTCTGACAATAATATTTCTGTGTCCATCATTCTGATATTTGAACAGCCAAAGAGAACAGTTAAGTTCAAACATTCTTCACTTAACAGAAAATTGGGCCTACAATGATGAATCTTCTAATATATTTAAATTTCATTAAAATATGATGTCTGTTTAGCGGGTAGACTCGGAGTTGAGTGTAAAGCTAAAGATACAATTCAGTTAAGCACTGTCATTTTGCTGAGTGTTTAATTGTCTTTTAGCCTACTCCTAGTGATCATTATACACTTTTACTTTGGTATGAATTTACTCTTAACTCCTCCCATTCATATTAAGACTTTGCATAAGTCAGTCTTAGCCCAGAAGTTTTATGTGCAGTTTACATTTAGACTGTGGGTTGTTGTGGGGTTTTTTTTGTTTGGTTGGTTGGTTTTTCTTTGTGGGGGAGGGGGATGGGGGCATGAAGGGTGGGGTGTTGGGGCAGGATAATGTACCTATACAAAGTAATAAAGTACTTTCTCTACAAACTCTGAATTTTCCAGGAAAATTCAGGGCCTGTATGTTTGATATTCACAAGTAGAATAGTTGTCAAGTGTGCAATATTACCCCTGCTTGAGATCAAAGTAGCATTCTGTAAAACACATGATGAAGTTCTTTCAATGAAACACATATTCATAAATGTGAGTATTGCAATATCCAGAACAAGCAATTCTGGCCACAAAAGATGACAGAATTTATCCTTCACAAGCACTGATTATAAATAATTACATATTGTGTTAATAATACAGTTGCTATTCATTTTAACTCATTAATCTGAATTAGAGAGGGAGATCCTAAAGAAGTTGCGAATCTGTCAACTATTGAACTACATACTACCAGGAAACTTCTTCCTCCTTATTCTGTCAGAACTGACAAGTTGTATTTTTAACCCTAAGTAAGAGATCTGTGTAACATTTGTGTCTAAGTTAAGCATAGTCTCTGAGTTTCATGAATTTGGAAAAAAGTGCTGTAAACAGTCAGTTTGAAGAACTCTGTGTCATATTTACATCCTGGTATGTGTATCTTCTATTTTTGCTATTTCCATAGTTAGCTTATATATTTGTTTATTACTGTTCCATATTGAAATTGAACCGAATCAGTAGGGGGAGCTTTAAGACCCACAAGCCAAAATTGCGTTTCTGTTCAGCCACTAAACACTTAATATGCCTGAGGACTCCAGTGTTAAACATATTGCTCTGCTCAATGAATAGTGGCACAGAGATTTCTACAAATGTGAGTTTGTTTCCAAAGCACTTGTAGGGTGCCTATAATCACCTTGTCCTTTGTAACATTGATTTTTAATATATATGACTAGGCCAGGATATTTTATAACCCAAATGAAAAGCTCCTGGAAGCAAATAGCACAAAGTACTGAAAGTGTATAGTTTATATGTCCAGAAATAGAAAATCATATGTTTAAACAAACTCAAGCTGAGCAGAGTAATTGATGGCTTCTTTACCCCCTGAAGTGCCATGAAATGAGTATGCCCTTATATAGTAATTAAAATGTGCCAACAACTATTTTATTGTCTCAAATGGAATTGTCAAGCATTGTTCCAAAAACAAACCAAAGGCAAAGCTGCTAAACATGGTATTATCTGCCACTGTAGTGTGTTGGCTTGCATTAAAAAAAGACCAACTGTCACATCATACATATGCCTCCATTAATAGTGAGGATCCTGAAAGTCTTCATTCCTTTCTTATAACAAGAAAAAGGTAGCTTGTTTCTTTTTCTTAAATAAAAAATATGTTCTGCTATATTATTCTTCTTTAAACCTACGAGATGCAAAAGCGCCAGCATCTTTGTATTCTGAGGACAATGTTTTATTTATTAAAAAGGAAAATTATAACCCAAATTTAAATCAGCTTTCTGGTTCAATCTTGTTTTGAAAAGAAAGGTTTAGGTACTAGAGTAAAGGAAAAAACGTGTTAGAACATTTACGAGAAAATTCCCTTTCTTTTCTCCTTCCTATGAAATATTAATCATATTTTAATTAGATGTCTGGATTGAAAAATTATCATGTTCTTTAAAAAGAGATTCTATTTCTCTGTATTGTTTCCATGCTAAATTGTTTTGTTTATATTATGTTTGTACTACAACACCAACAATCTAATTACAATTATATACTTCTGAGGATTTCTGTCACATTTGTTAACCTTAAGCCTACTGCAGTTCAATGGAACATCCACTCTTGCTTGTGATGTGACCCATGTCACTGTGTTGTAGCTAAACACAGATAAGTATTAAAAAAGGATACTGAAATCCTTGTTACTCCACTTTCACCTGACATAGCCTTAGAGTTCTGGGAACTCAGCAATGAAGTAATGAGAAATCACTTGGTGCCAAAATCTGAAATCTATTTTGAGAGTCTGTTAAGTAACTCAAGACACACACTGAAAACAGAACTGAAGCATGACAACCTAAAAAATGAAGATTTTTCTAATCAAAACCCTATTGATTTGAACAAAGCAGAAAGGAGGATTATTTTAACTTATGCAGCCTCATTAACTTTTTATAATTATATATATCCAAGTATAATTCAGCCAGTGTGAGCCAAACTTGTCTTAATAAACATTCTCTCAGGAAAACTAAGTTCACAAATAATTTGCCTTTTTGCCACCCTGCAGCAATCCTGCCTCACTGAGGCTGAAGACAAGGAATGGGAGACTATCCTCCTAACTGCACATGCCAAATTTTTTGGCTTCTTTTAGTCTTTATTCCCATTTCATTTTAATTTGGATGTACAAATTCTTCTAAAGTATTTGGTAGATGTTCATAAAGTCAAAAAAATGTGAAAGCATAGTAATAGATATGTGTGGGTCTCTCAGTCCCAAATTTATGTCACTTGTGGGAGAAGAAAGAAACTTCCCCCATTGCTTTACATCATTTTGTATCTAAAATAGCTTGTAATAATCAGGAATGAGAACTGAAATAATTTTGAAAGGAAGCCTTATTCAGCAGCAGAATATGTCTTTTTTACCCTTTAGAAGAACAGAACAAATACACAAAGTAACAGCAGCTCTGTTATCACAACTGCCTTTCCCATCTCCGCCTAATGTATAACAGCTTCCATATAAGACACGAAAAAAAAGACAAAGAACTAAATTAAACTGTGACAATTGTGTAAAATGGCTTCCTGAGATGTGAGATTTTTCACCTTCCCTTGTCCTTTCTGTGAGACTGCTTGCTGCAGCACCAAGTCCCAGCTCTTGTAAGCAGCACTAATGTGGCTAGCGCCAGCATGCCCAGCACATGCTGTAGCCTTAGCCCAAGAGTAGCAAAAAACCTCCTTTTGCCTTTTCTTCTGCAATACATCTCAAAACAACAATATATGGTTATATTTCAACTTTATTTTTAATTTCAGTTCTAACTGCTACCCTTATCAGTTTTCAAAAGTAACTGAAAAACAAAACTTTCAATAGTGCTTTCCGTTCTTTTTCCATGCTTCTTTTTCTCTTTGCTACTTTACTCTCTTTGTCTACATTCTGTTTCTTTCTAAAGTGTTAGTGTTAGTTGTCCAAGAGTTCTTTTTACTGCTTACTATTTTTGTATTGAGTGTTACTGGTGGGTGGCACAGAGGAGGCTGTTGTGCCATGTGCTGCAAGGCAGGCCCTTTGAGGAGAGGCCAGGGATTTCCCTGGTTCCAGCAACTTCCAGCCAGCTCCAGAAAACCCACCACAAGGTACATCTGAGTCCCTCAGCTGAGCTGGTGGCACCTCTGTGAATAGGTGTTTAAGAAAGACCAAAAAATGCCAGAACCAGGTGGAAGAGAAAGAAGGGGATGCAGCAGAGGCCACACCTCAATCAGAGAGGAAGGAGGGGGAGGAGGTGTTCCAGGAGCCTGAGCCAGTGTTCTCCCCAAAGTCCTTGAAGAAGACCATGGTTAAGGAAGCTTCTGTTCATTCTAGGGAGGGTCCCACACTAGAACAGATAGATGTGCCCTGAAGGAAGCTGCAGGCCATGGAGAGCTCACATGCTTTTGCAGGCACTGGAGTCTGTGGAGGACCTGTGCTAAAGCGGTCAGTTTCTGATGGACTATGGAAAAAACCCACACTGGTGCAGTTTTTGAAGGACTGTATCCCATGGGAGGGACCCTGCAATGCAGCAGGCAAAGAGTGTGAGAAGGATGAGCAGCAGCAGCAAAGATTAATTTTTATGAACTGGCTACAAACCAAATGCCCCATCCCCTTGCACCATTTGGGAGGAAGGAGGTAGAAGAAACAGGAGTGAAGTTCAGTCTGGGAAGAGGGGAAAATATGGTTTTGGTTTTGTCTTTTGCTTCTCACCATTCAAGTCTGGTTTTAATTGGCAATTAATTAGACTAATCTCCCCATAGTTTAGTTTTTAGCTTGACTCACAATCTTTATCTTATTTTTCCCCTTTCCAGGTGAGGAAAAGGAGAAACAACTGGGTGGGTAACTGGCAGCCTGTCAAGGTCAGCCCACTACATACACTGTTGTGATTCTGTATCTAAAAGTGCAGAGGGGAAAAAAAGGATTTAAGAGGTTGACATTACTACATCCATTCTGTGTCATGGAGTGACTGCTATTACAATGCTGCTGTTTCCAGGAACAAAGGCGTAAGCAAGAACTAGTACCACTGGTAAAAGATTGTTCATCTATCACTGCGCTTTTCTCATTTTTTGTATTTCTTTTTAACATGTTCTTATGTGTGGACTTCCAGGAGAACCTGGTCAGACTTCTGAAAAAACACAGTGACTGGTATCACATTTCAACCAAATTCTTTGTTTGTGTTCTTGTTTTTAATTTAAGCAAACATTGCCTGGCTTAAAATCGCTCATTACTACAAAAGATGAAGAATTGGCTGATTTTGCAAAAATTATTTGAAGCATTTAGAAAAATTGTGAATTTTTGATACATACACAGTTATTAAATAACTCTTTTTGCAGCCTTCTTTCTTAAAGGAAACAGCTTCCTGAACACCTGACTGAATTTACTTAAATTAACAAAACATAAAAAGGGAAAAATTAAAAGAAACATAAAAATCTTCTGTTACCATGCTGAGTGCAACATACAGTCACTAGAAATAAAATAATTCTGTAAAATACACTAGAAATGAACCAAATCTAGAACAGAGCAGGGAAAGCAACAATCCTTGATTATCTGCATTATGAATAAACTAGCCAAAGCTACAATTACAGACATCTAGAAGATGTGTGCTTCAGTATCTTAGTGAAAATTAATTTCTCTAAGACACAGTAAAATGGAATTAGTATGGTTACATGCTGGAATATAGCATTTTCCACATATGTTCCTAAAACCAGTATAGTTAATGCAATGCCATGCAAACTCCAATGAACTGTGCCACATCTGGTGCTGGAGTCAGTACTGTCTGTGCTGGCTTAAATATCACTGTATTTCCCTACAGTACACTTATTTTTTCTTTACTAAGGAAATTAAACTACTTCAAAAACAAAGACAGCAAAAAATAGAGTTACATGTGCATAAAAATGTGCTGATCATTTATCTGATTGAGAAAATAATAGCAAATAAATTAAAATTGATCTTCTTGGAGATAGTAATTTTAAGAATGCATGCAAAATATCCACTTTTTGAGCCAGTTTACCTTCCATTATGCTGTACGGTTGAGCCCAGAGATGCGTATAGATCCATTTACACTCTGGCTCAAGCCTGATTCAGAAAATCACTGTAATAAAATCCTTGAACCAAAGCAAAGAGTCCTGTAATCCCAGATCTGAAGCTGTCCACAGTGCTCAGGGTCAGGCTGTGACGCCGTGCCTGGGTCTAGGGTTGCCTCTGTGCCACCCCAGCACCAGTGCCTGGGGGACACTGCTCCCGAGCAGGCCGGTGGCAGCAGCGGCTCAGAGCTGTTGCTCTACGGCACTGAGATGGTGAACAGCCACAACCAAAAACAAGAACAAAGAGGACACACAGATGCTGGGGTACACTGACTTATAAACGGGAGGACCAAGGGGTGGAAACCTGAATACAACCAATCAGGGAAGGGAGTAGGAGGATTTCAACATAGAATTTAGGAGCCAGTGGAGAGGACAAGGGGTCACATGGCCCAACGGGGCACGTGGATTAGGGGAATTCCAATGAGGGGTTTAGGTAGGGCTTGGGCGGTGGGGGAGACTGACAGAGAACAGTCTGGAAAAAGGGGCAGGGCGAGGGCAGATGGACAGCTTGAGGGAGGGTACAGCTTCAGGGGTAAACGAATTTCCAAATAGGAACAGGAGGGTACAGAAAGTAGAACAAAGGGGTACAGAACTTATAACCATTAATTATTTTAACAACTTAAACGCACCACCACAAGGCTGCAGATCAGCCTTTATTTTGGATCAACATGAATGAACTGAGATTAAATTTCTGCATTTCCTTGACTGGAGATTTTCCCAAGGTTAGCTGAAACTGACAGAGTCCCCCTGCACCTCCAAGAATAAAATATATTGTTTTAGTAAAATAATGATTTCTAGGTTACAGTGAACTTGATATTACATGCAAAAGATCAGTAACATTCATGAAATACCATTCTACAGTAGAACTACCACACTCTAAACTACAAATTCACTCCACAGACAAATGAAAAAAGTTGTGACAGACTCCAAAAAAAGTTTCATTCAGAATATATTTTGAAATACACTACTTGATTTTAAACTCTAGATCAAGTGCTATATCAGTCCTTTCACTTAGGATTAGCTGAGCTATATGCAGGTCAGAAGAACATTTAAATATGCTGCTTAAAAGTTGTTTTGGAGTATGTGAGCAGAAAAGTTTGATTTATCTGCATTTATCTGCATTTGATTTACCTGCCATCAGAGGAGAAAAATGGACCTATCCCTATTACACTTCAGTGATAATGACAGGACTCTCGTCTGACAGTCTTCATTTGCTGCATTAGATATGAATCACTGACAACTCTAAATGAACTTTTGTTCTACAGATAGAAACTCTGTTGGCCCATTTATCTTACATGAATCTTTGAGGGTTCATACCACTTCATAGCCCATATGCCCTAGAAGCTGTCTGCATATAAATCAGTCAATGTTTCTTCATAAAGAACAGAATAACTTTATTTCCAAATGAAACTCACATTGAAAGACTAAGAATTTTTTTCTTTCTTGTCTTGCTTAGTACAAGGCAAGACAGCTGAATTTAGTCTGGAGTCTATAAAATATCTCTATAGTAAGAAAGGAAAATTCCATTACCCACAGTTAAAATACTGATTAAAAACCTGTACATGAATGCTGTTTGGTTTTTTGTGAAGCTACAGGTTTTGCCAGCTAAGCACAATGATGGAAATAAGGGACAAGCATTATCTTCTTCTTTCTCAAGAACAAATAGCCCAGTTCATACTACAGAAATGACATAATATTGCTAGTGTCTGACATCATGAATAGTCCTGTATGAAAATATATTTTTGTTACTTTGGTAATAAAATATATTAAAGCAGATGTAGAAGTTTCTTAGTGTGTAGACCACATTTATTATCCTCATGAAGCTTTCATTTTTACTACATCAATAAACAACATAGATATTTAAAAAATAAAGATTTGCTATCCATAAATAAAACGATAACTCAGCATATAAATGTTAAAAGATCTTCCAGATTAGCAGCAGGTGTGAAGGTCTCATGCTCATAAGGATAAGTATTAGATTATTCTTTGAGCTGTTTATCTTCTGTGGCACAAGGAGAATTTTTCTATTGCCTAAAAGAAATAGAGAGTGAAAATTAAGGACATGAATGCAAAAATGTTAAAGAATATCCATATTATGGTAAAAAGCACAAAGGCCTTTTATGGATAAAAAAGACATTAGTCAGTGAGACAGTCAGACTCCTTTTCTTAATATAAATGGCAGAGGCTGCAGAAACCTGGTAAAAATTCAAGTGACTGGAGAATTACTGCTCCTTACATGATGATATGTAAATATATTTTCTGCCATATAGAGGCGTCTCCAGCAACATTTAAGTCACGCAAATGGAACTGACTGAAATGGAACCTGTTTGGTAGCCACAAGTATCTGTTGGAGACAAGTGACCAGAATCAGAGTAGTGCATAGTCCTGGGAAGATCTAAGAGAAATACTTTTCTCCAAGTGAAAGGGTAGTAGAGTGAGTGAGTAGCTGTGTGGTGCTTAGTCACCAGCTGGGGTTAAACCACGGCAACAGCCAAATTACTCTGTACTACTTTCAAAATGGTAATGAGCTGTTTCAGTGGCAAAGCAGAAAAGAGTATATATGGAAAAAAAAAAAAAAAATTAAAAAAAAAAAAAAAAAAAAAAAGGAAAAGCATCGGGCTGTAAATAAATCCTTTGGCCATGGCTGAGGTGGTACCATGAGTTGCACTGTTCAATTGCTGCATCACTGAAAAACAGGCAAGCCACAATATATTTCTGTGGTCGTTAACACATTTCAAAATTCTACATCTTGGAAACTTAGAATACTGTAATATACTGTATGTTCCATTGATCTAAACTGTGTTAAAAATTACTGTTAAAGCACAAGCATAATATGGTAGCTGTGTAGAGCTTTCTTATGCAGCTTCATTGATTCTTTTGTCAGTTGAATAGTTTGTTTAAAGATAAGCTTGCTCACATTTGTGTTCTTTATTATTCAACAATTGTATCTATTTCATTGTTTTGTTGTTATTTAATGTGAGTTTATATTCCAGTATGTATTACCCCATTCAAAATACTAAGAATAAGAACAAAATATCTGATCGATTTCAAGCACTTGAATCAGGTCTGTCCTTTGTACTTATTTATGTATTTTTTAACAATAGTTCTGAAAAAAAAAAGTTTATTTTTGCGTCAATCTCTTTCCAGTTTTTGGACAATACAGAAACTCTCCTTATTCAATTAAATGGAAACAAGGACTACCAAAAAGAAAAGTCTGACCCTCGCCTTTACAACAAATAAATTCCCAATATCTCAGCAAGGTCTTCCATTTTTCAGAGCTGAAAGTTTTCAGTTTACCTCTTTTCCAGCCTAGTTAACAAAAGGTAAGGACTATTAATGAAGAAAGATTGTTCATACTTATTCAAGTATGTCAAAATGCAGTTCTTACCAACAGAATTATTCTGGAAAAGATAAAAGCTATTCTTTTAATTGCTGAATTTTTGTTTCATGTATTTGTACATTTAGGTATAATAATGAGGTCTTTAATAAGATCTGATGTATTGTAGGAAGATAAAATATTTGCTAAAATGAGACAGAATTAACTCTGATCTTACTGTAAGAGGGAACATCAAATTAGATTTTTGTTTTACTTCCTTTATTTCAGTAAAGGAAGTGAAAAGGAAGTGTGTACTCTGCTTCACTGATTATCAGATTAGTGTGAAAAGAAATATTACTTTATTAAAAAGGTTGATTTTCTATAAACGCATCATGATGTTGGAAGATATTTAGTTTGTTATAAAATTTTGAAAAAGAAGCATTTCTATGGTACAGTACATATTTTCTAAAAGGGTAAGCAAGGCACTCATAAAAATTTAATAAGCCATATGTTTTAATCTAAAGAAGTAAAAGGCGTTTTGGACAAGACATATTTATTCTTTTTATCTCATCTGATTTCTTTTTTTTTTTCTGAACCAGTGAATTAAAGAATCTAAATTATTTAAACATATCCAAATTAATCAAAATGAGAGCATAGTTTGTATATGATTTGGAAAAAGTTCAGGAAAATCCATAATTCATTTTCATATAAAGATATTTTCACATATATATAATGCATAGCAGGGGAAATACTAGACATTTTTATTATTGCAAGTTATTTTCTCATGAATTTTGAGGAGTTTAAAATAAATGGATTGGTCAAAAAGGAAATACTGCACTGGTCTCAAATGTAGAAAAATCAAATAATTTATATAAATTAGAGGGAATATTTTGGAACAAGGATTTTGCTATGGCTGCACAGATATACATGCACTTCCATGAATATTCACATGCCAGCAAGATCTTTCTTGCAATGTGAATACTACGGGGCAAATTTTCAGAGATGTGGTAGTTATGCCAGGAGTAATGCATTGGAGCAGCACCTGTATGAGAGGGATATTGTAAATGTTTTTTTTACAGAATTTTCTTATTTACTCATAAAACTGCAGATCAAAATAAAGCTTTTAAAGTTATATTGTAAAGAAGAATAATCTAAAAGTCACACTATGTATTCTGTTCTTGTGCAAAATATTACAATTAGAATCACCAAGGTAGGGTAATAAACTTTTTAGTCTCTAATGTTGTCTCTAGCATCTTAAAACTACAAACTAATGTTTAAAATGTTTGTTATGCAGACAGGGGCATTAACCTTCCGGCAAAATCAATACTGTGTGAATGAAGTCCAATATTCAGCCAGTTACACATTATTTTCTCCATTAGTTTTTCTGTAACAACCAAAAGATGATATCATAGGTAGCGCTACAAAGCCTTCTTATGAAAGCTCTTCCACACTAGGGAGATTCTACTATATACTAGTACTAGCTCTATATACTAGAGCTACTTTATACTGGTAAAGTTACCTGAATTTTCTTGAACACTAGAAACCATTATTTCAAAATTTGCACTTGGACATCCTCAGCTCATGTTGTAGCTAAAATGCTGAAAGATCAGTCAAGGTAGAAAGGTTACTTGTTTGCTTGCTTTTTAAACCCAGAAATGTCAAGTATTAAGCAGAAATAATCAGGAGCTGAAAAAGCAGAATCAAGGAACTGCAACAAATATGGAAGTGATTACAAGAAACTGTCAGAATATGGTTCCTGGATATCAAAAAGGAAATTTTCCCTTCTCACCCTTCTCCCTTTTTTTCCCTTCTCACCCATGAAATTAATTATGTCTCCTTTATGTTAGCATTAATGATCGTGAGGATGTGCAGGGTATGAGTTCAGTCTAATAGTATTACTTATTCCTTTTCCTCCAATTAATTTTTAGCAGAATCATCAAACTTCATGTTTACCATATGACTCAATAATTACTAGTTTATACAAAGAAGGAGATACATAAAAAATCTGTACCATCTCTTTAAATGGATTAAAATTAATTCTGAAAATTCATCTGCAGGTCTTTTCTTCCTCTTAAAGGAATTTATTAATTAAAACCAGTTAGTTGAGTAGTCATGTCATCTGAGGAACCATTTTATATGCCATCTTCTCTGATGGTTTAAATTACATTTCAGCTCAAAACAAATAATAATGGGACATTATTAAAAAGAGCCAACATACTTCGAAGTCTTTCTTGGTAGATAAAACTTTTGATGACAGAAATGGTTCTTCTCCACATACCAATGTCATTACATTGTCATTACATTACATTACATTACAAGAGCAATTAATAAGTGTGTGAGAAGACTGAGTGAAAGAAGGAAAAGTGTTGTCAAAAGTACCAGAAACTAATAACAGTTTAGATTTGAGATGACCTGTAAAATGTATATGTAATAAAAAACTCTATCCATTCAAGGAGCATCATTCAGAAAGACAGGCAAACTTTACCCTAGGGAATCTGTTGAACTCATAGATTTTTTTCATTGCAATAGAATAAATAAAAGTCACCTTATTATCTGTTTAGACCGGATCCTAATTTATTCAGACATTCAAATATTTCACATTTGTTCCATTTAGATTAAGGTCTAAGCACAACAACTGCTGCTTACCATTTAACAACATTTTCCCCCACTGGTCTGATGTGTTGTGTATCCATTGAGCCAACTCTCTCCAGAAAAAAAAAAAAAAATGTTCTTCAGATAACTGAGTTCACTATATCGTTAAAATGTGGCGTTTCCATAGTCCAGAAGTTCTCACTGAGTCTGTCAAACACTTTATAGGAGCATGCTGAAAGCTACAGACAACCTAATGAATTATCACCGAAAGATATAACATGCAAATATTTTGGTTATTGGTGTTTCACCTTTCCACTGTTTAGAAGCTCAGCATCTACTGAATTGTGCATGTATTTAAAAAACTCATGTTTATTGGCTTCATGGTGTTAAAGAAGCTATTAACAAAATTACAGGAATGCTCACCTTTTTCGGTTGATACAACTTTAACTAAACATTCCTGTTCTCACTGTAGAAAACATTATTAATCATTATTAATATTTTTTTTGTATTTTTATGTTATTGTATTTTTTGTTCTCTATACTAACATTTGGAGACTGACTGCTGTATTCCTTAATTTGGGACAGATGGTAGGGTTTGCTCATAGCTTTAAATAAGAGGTGATGCAGATTCATATCTCTACACTAGAGAGGCGTTAAGTTAAAGTATGCAAGATAACATGAAAATGATTTCTATATTAGGCAACATAGTTCTCCAAGAGATGGGGAATAGGAAAACTATTGCATAATTAACCCAGGTTTGACTTCACTAGCTTTGTGACTACTGTCTCGGCATCAAGCTTGTAAGGTTTCAGACACAAAGAGACAGAAAGCATTAGCAAGTTACTGGGTTTTTCTTGGAGACATGATTGCATGGAGTTTCATCAGACATTCCTAAGGATCCCTCAGCCATCCATGCTGAATATTTAAGCTCTATGGGGTTGGTTATGGATATCTAGGAAGTACAGTAGTCCAGGTTAAAAACTGAAACTGTGTGCAGCGTAAGTTTCCAATCAGATGAACTACACTATGAGCGAACAGTGTTTGTGGCAAATGCCTCCCAAACTGTACTACCTGGTATATAATATCGCTAGGAAAATTTTATGTCAATATTTGCTGCTGGCTAGGTTTCTGTACATGACAAAGCATCTAGTATCAATTTTTTTTTGCTTATTTCTTCATTATGACTGTGAGAATAGCAAATACAAATGTTTTGCACACAGAGTTGTTGGTGTTTCTGTAAGATAAACATGTATCACACTTTAAATTAAATTGATCAATATTAATATTGTATGCAGTTATTAGCAGTCCATAGGGAAAGGGATTTTCTACCTACCACAGGCCAAGTCTAGACAATAAGAAACATGTAAAAAGAGACAAATTTTGGAGCAAACTGCAGAAACTTGCTCAATTTCATAGTTTGCTTTTTGAAGAAAATTAACTGTGAATCATTAATCACCAAATGGCCATAATGGACCAGAACAAAGGTCCATCTAGCTAAATGCTCTGTGGCTAACACAGAGTGTTAAGTGCTTGCAAAAAGAGTGTGAAAGAGAACAACCTTACAATATGTCTTGTGTAGTATACCTTCTCCACCTGAAGTAATCAATAGATAGGAAATCTAACTGCTTGGTACAGTATTAGGGCTATATACCTATCTTGAGTTTTATAAGTGTGTTTTGGACAAGTCATTGCATTTTTTTTCACATTTTTTCCGCCCTTGTCCTTCAGCACTAGCTTATTCTTTTAAAAAGTGCATTTGTACAAGAACCTATCACAGTATAGTCTTGATCTTAGTGGAGGTCTGCAAATATCACTGTGATTTAGTTGAATCTCTCAGGTACTAGTTCAAGATCTACTTTTATTTATTTTGTGGAAAGCATACAGAAATGTACACCTAAAATTGCTTGCAAAGCAGATCAAAATTATCAGTGGCTACTTAAGAGTGATTTTTCCTATGAAAATAAATATACATAATTCTGCACAATTTGCCAAGCTTTCTTTCAGCTCAGATTTAAGTGGTCCTTGCACATGCTCTCAAATCACATAACTGCAAGAAGTATTTTGTAAGTTCTGTGGGTGTTACTTGAATGGATACCACTCCATATTCTTTTCTAATAAAAAAAACCTCTAAGGTAAGAACTAGCAGAAAATATTACATGTGAAGACAGAAAAATGACCTCTTGTGTTGTAAAGATGAAATTCAGACATTCCATTGCAAGGTATTATGACTGAGACCTAGAATCAATTTTGATAAGAAATTTGGATTACCCAAGACACTAAATAGCTATTGAGCTCAGTAATGCTTCTTTCTGAAGCTGACTGTAGTGCTGCAGTGTAATATGCTAAAGGAGATGTGGATCCCTAAAATTTTAAAATCTCCATATGAATAATGCATTAAGAATGCTGCAGGCTAAACCATTCTTTGATGGCACAGCTCATATAGATAATTTACAGGCAATCTGAAGAATATTTATGTCTGAAGAGCAGAAGTAAAACACTTTTCTTCTGTCTGTTTCAATGGGGGAAAAAAAAAAAAGAGTGTGACAGAAAGAATTTTTTGATTATTTTCCTGGAATTTTTTGCCAAATAATCATTGTTTCTGCAGGATTAGAATGGGTCTGCTGCTCCTTAAAATTTTCTGGGTAGTGTATCTTGACACTAATCTCAGTATATTTTAAAGGAAGGAGTCCAATTCAGAAATAAGTAATATCACTGATTTTGTCCTAATACTCAAAGATGATACACTGCTGAATGGCATGGAAGTTGAGTTCTAAGATACTTAGGCCTCACCAATTAATTGTTTTGAAGATACCAGTAAGTTTGAAACTGAGTAGGAAGAAAGAAGTAGGAGTTTTGGTATGGCATGGTGAGTTATGGTGTGATATTCCAGCCGGTTTTTGTTACCTCTGTATTAATTTCCTATTTGTGTATGGTTTCCATAAACTGGTGAGGCATGAAATAGCCTATTTCCTACCAATTAAAAAAGATAGAACATTAGTGTGGTTTGTATCTGAGAGATACTCATGTACATTTATAAGCATTAGATTTAAATGAACAAAAATTCATAACAATGGAAGGAATAATGATATTAATATTTTTGTTGAATTTGTTGTGCAGATTCTCTTTAAGGAGAGAAACTTTAAAACTTTGAAGCTAAAATTCTATTGATTTACATTAAATAATTCAATAAGTGTACAGGACCTGCTATAACAGGTTCTTTTAAAAATGAAAATGGTCTGATAAAGGTTTGTTTTTTCCTCTTGAAATTGGTATAATTGTCCTAGTTCTTCAACATACTGTATTTTGATATACTAAGATGATTATGCAGATCTCTCCATCCTACTATTTGAACACCTCCCATATGAATGAAGCAAATTAAAATTATGATGTTCATTTTACATCAACCCTATTTCATTATTAGACTTTCCCTTTTTGGCATCAATAATAAAATATTTTGATCATGGAATGCAATAACAAATTCTCAACAGAGCATGCTTGTCCAGAATTATAGAACTATATAAGATTCTTGTATAATTTAACTTATAAATTTATATCCTTAAGGGGGTAAAACTTCTTTTAAACTAAGGAAACTAAATCTTTTTACATATCATTAATGTTCTTGCAACTGTTTAGAGAGATATACTTAATACTAAAAAATACTTATTACAACCTTCTTTTATTTTCTTATAACTACCCCAAATATTCATCTCTGTGACTGGCATATTCTTAACTTGATTTCTGCTTGAAAGTAAATTTTGTTAAGATAAATTTTTGAATAAAAGCTCTTCAGTTTTTTTTCTTTGTTTAAAGTAGTTCCCTGTATGTATGTATGTATGTATGTATGTATGTATGTATGTATGTATTAATTTCAGGAATATTAGACAAAGCCCCCACCTTTTTCTTCACAAAAAATCCTGACTTTGTTTACCAATTGAAAGCCAAAAATAAATGGTGGTATATCTGGTTCAGAATATAATTACCTGGAATGTAATTGTTATTTAATCACAACATGGTGGTCAACAAATAAGTACAAATTCAGAACAAGGATGCTTCTAAAACTTGAACCTGTTTGTTAGCCACCCTATTCAATGAAAATTATTTTTGGAATGAGGCTTTTTAATTTAAAATTATAAAATATTTACTGTGTCAGAACATTTAGACATGCCATTAGTTCTACATGTCAATTTAGGGCAATAATTCCCAGTGTGCACCATCTCAGTCCATCATATAGCTGCAAGTTTTTTTAGTAGAACACTGCTCCATGTCTGTTTCTGAACATTGTTCCCTGTCTGGTTTGTTTTCTGATGCTCTTATTTAACCTTTAATATCATATCTCCAGTTATGCTTTAAAAATTGAATGTAATATCTATTGTGTCTGACCATTGATTCAGTTCAGGTTTGATGGTTCCACTTATGAGACACCAAGATTTTAAATCACACTGTTTTATAGTTTAGCCTAACTAGTCTGGCAAGGGGAGAACTGAGAGAGAGAGGCAAAACCGAGTTCTACTATTCCTGACTTCTGATCATCTTGAAAGCTAAAACTCACTCATTCCATGCTTAAAAATATGTTTGACATTTCCAGGTCATTCCCAGTCTCTACTGGTTAGAATATAGTAACACAGTTTGAAAAATATTCTTGGAAACAGCATATGCAAAAGTTCTTAGTCATATGAATATGCAATGGGATGTTGTAGGGAAACCAACTTCAAAAAATATGGTTCATAAAGAAAGACTGGACAGAGAAAATGAAAGATTTATCACTAATCTCCCCTTCATACATGATTTTTTTCTGATTAAGGAAAATTTATTCCTGCACAGAAGCATTTGGAATTACATCTGGAATTATATTTGAACAGATTTTGTTGGATCAAAACATGCTCTTTAGTTAAGGAACACTTAAGGCACATTACTTATGAGAAATGGTATTTAAAGTAACCTATCTTATTTATCTGGACTCCATTACATAAGGTAATGGGAGAAGAATACAATAATTTGCAAATCATTTTAAAAAAAAGGTACTAAACTATTTCATTTTACATCAAAAAAATACATTGCATTTGATTACTATTTTAGGAGACTCCTGACTTAAATCCATGATGTTACTTTTTCAATGTCCTGTCAGATTTTTCTGTCTTGGAGAGTAACCAAAAAATCAACTGATGTTACATCCTGCAGATGACAGTATAGAAACCTTCTGAGCATGTGTTAGAAGGAGTAAACAGAGACAGTGGAGAAGTCTTAAATTTCATCTTCAACTAAGAAACAAGACTTTTCCACTGGCTTCCTCCCCCTTCTGAGGAGCTTAAGTGGTGTGCAAAGACTAAGCCTTTATTTCCATGACTACACCCTTCCTGAGGTGTAGTAGTATAGTAGATGCCTAGTAACCACTGTCTCCTTGTGTAAAACATTTTCTGAGGGGACTAAAGGGCTTAAATGACATGGAAGGAGGTTAAATGATCAATGAGAAGAGTTTTTTAGCAATCTAAGGCACTATGATTACATGCAGATGGTGTTATGAACTGTAGGTTGCTAGTTTACATACCTATTCAGATAAACAACTGAAACACTAATTCATTCTGTGCCATATAAATATGATTAATAATGAGTTTAGTTGTTGATGGTAAGGTTGGTAAGAACAGCTCAATCTTTAAGTTTATGGTATTTTACTTCTAATCATTGTTAAAATGCTGATTTTTATTAATAATATGCTCTCTTTACTTGTTGAATAGTTGAATTGTAAAATTGTACGTATTACTTTTATCATTTTTTCAAGTATTTCAAAACTGGGGGCTGTATAGACACTGTGACATCTCCATGTTATTTGACATTTCCCTATAACATCTGAGAAAAAAAAATCTGTAGATGAACTATAAAGGGAAAATTCAGAAAAAACTGAATTTTCATCCTTTTCCTATTCATCTTTTTAGGGGTTCTGCAGAAACTATGTTGCTTAAATTCATATAAAAATGAATATATCATCTCTGTCTCACAGCAACATTGAAAGCTATTACATTCATGACTTCAAAACTTTTTTAAATAGCAAATTATTGCAGGTTTTGTGATGTCACACTTGGCATTTAAAGTGGAATTCTTAATGAAGTGTTTAACAATGAAAGACAGTATTTCTAATGACAAATTTGAAGCCTAACTCTTGCAATATCAATTTTAAAACACCTCAGTTTTTGAGTAATTCAGCTATTTTATTAATCATGTCCTGAAGTAATGTCCAAGGTTATCACCTTTTGGACTCCTTTAAATCTCCAGTTGATATTATTTAGGAAGAGTATTAGCTTGAATCTGTTATGAATGTTAATGGGAGTTGCAGCATCAGATAAACTGGGAAAATATTCTTTAAGTAGATTGTATTTATATGATATTATTTGCCATATTTTTTCTGTACTTTAAGTAATTTTAAATACTAAAATCATCGCATGTAAAAATAGACAGGGTCCTATGTCTATTGCCAGGGGTTTTGGCGGGATTGAAATGTGGATGGTGTCTATGAACAAAATATTTTTTATTTGTGCCCACTGGCTAACTTTTTTAGTGCCTTCCTTTCAGGAGCATGATAGCTGTCCATTTCTAATGCATTGCATTGCAAAACTCATAAGTCTAGTCCATCATTGGATACAGTTCTCAGTTTTCTTTCTTTACCTCTACCTTTATCCTCTGCTGAGATGAGGTAAGTCAAGTTTCTCAGATTAAGAGGTCAGGCTTTTGAAGTATTGAGGTATGAGATTCCAGATCTCTGAAACTTCCTAAGAAAGAGACAACTTGTCTGAAGTGATGGAAGGTGATTAATGTTCGGCAGTGCAGAAAAATGTCTCTTCATGTCTTCTCATCAAACTGGCTGTTTTTTTCTATCTTCTTATAAGTATTGAAAGAGAAGTTCTCTTTCTGTGGACTGTACTGAGGCAAGGATTTTTCTTACTGTGGTTACCTAAGTAGCTGGATGCTCCTTTGGCCAAATTGCTTTATTGATGAAATGTATTTTTTGAGCTAACTCCAAAGTACTCGACTATACAGAGAGTAATACATCTTTTAAAATGCTTACATGGGTTTTTATTGATTGTTTGTTTGTGTGTTCAGTTGTTTGGTTTTTTTTCCTTTGGGAAGTGGTTAATTCTTGCCTTGTACATTCTAAGTTTTCTTATTTTCTACAAAGAATTCTTGGATGGAAATTAGAATTCGATAAGAGCAAGTTGCACATTTAAAATGGAATAGCATTCTGTTCAGGGAAGACTTTGAGAAGTGCTACTTGACTTTAAAGCATTGAATTGCACACCATCTCCTTGAGATTCTTAGTTCTAATATTATTATTTGCATTTATATTAGAGAAGTGTCTAGCAGTCCAAAGTAAGCACAAGTTTGCTGTATATTGCACTTTCTAGATAAATGGCAAGGAGAAGATTGTATTCAAAGAGCTTAACAAGTAAACAGGAAAGACATACAGAAGTAAATTTTGAAAAGCATTTTATTCCAAGTGTTACAGACAGAAATGTGGAAATAAGGTGGTCTGTGATTTAGATCTTTGGTGAAGTACTTTGATTAGTCCTTAAAGAAACTGCCTCATTCTGCTTAGAATCTGCACCTGAGAATCTTGCCTCAAAGGCAGATTCATTTCACTCAAAAATTGAAAAGAAACAGTCCTTGATTTTGAAACATGGACACAGAATCTGTTCCCAATATGTAAGAATAGATTACCTTTAAGGGAGTTCTCAGAGGAAGGGGTCTCCATGTGTGTACATGTCAATATATGTTTGTGAGAGAAAGAACATCTAGCTAGTAATAAATATAATTAAACAGAAGGACAGAGTCCTGTGATTTAATTCCTGATAACTGGGAAAGTATGTAAATAATTCTGGTGAGTTGAATGCAAAGAAATTAATTTAACTTTTTCTTGCAACCATGCATAAAAGATGCCATCTTCTCCTCTGTATTTTAAACAATAGCCATGTTAATGGTTCTATTTTTGCACAGAACATTAGATCTGGCTGAATACCAGCATGCTAGATAAATATGATTTGATTAAATTTCTAAAAATTTAGGTGAAAAAGTATCTTTCTTTTTGAATCTATCTGGGCTTAGAAATGAGATTAATAATAAACAGATAGTAAATAACATAAGTTTTATTATATTAAGTTATTTAAGTCACAAAAAAGTTCTATAATCTTTCAAAAATTTTTTCAAGATCAGTCTTGTGATTAAATATCTGGGCTGAAATTTAGTTGCTTAAATTCTTAGTGATGTTTGAGATGTCACTATCTGGGACATCTACAGTTTATTTTTATCTGAGACATCTACAAAACCTATGACACAGGAACCATGAGATGTCCCATCTAGAGGACATTTGTGTGATTTTAGGACACCAGACTGGCTTATTAACATGGCCATCTACTGTCTATTTACATGTCTAATATCTATATTAGATCCCAAAAAACTAACTTTGTCTTTTGAGTTTTATCTTTTGGTTTGATCTTAAGTCTAAGGTCAAACACAAGTCCTATGAAAAACCAGTTGAAAATCAGGACTTCACTTTTTGAATGCTGCTCAGAGAGTTTTATTGTAAGGCGGGTTTTCTTGGTTTTCATTTTTTCTTCATTTTTTTTTGTCTACATGGGTGCCACAAAAGTTTCTATTTTTTTAGGATGGCAAAACTGACTTTGAGAAGAAATAGGTAAATGTCATATTAAAAAAAAAGGGAAAAATTATAAACAAATTTATTATTTATTGTTATTTTACATTTGGCCAAGACAAAAGTGAGGAACAATTATTCTTACTTAAAGTGCTGCAAATATGTAACAACAAAATTGTTTATACTTGCTTCAGAATCTCACTGAAAAGTCCAATTGTGTTTATGAAACTCCATTTCATAAAGCTAGAGTTTTGCAGTTAACATTGCTACTAATTGCAAATTAATCAAAAAAGACTACTCTATTTGTCAGAGGAAGGGAAAGGGACAAACCAAACAAAAAACCCCTGAAGCCCAATTGTCATTAGTTGTCACAACTAAGCATTTCTTATCTGGAGTTCCTCCACATGTTCCTGCGCATTAACATTATGCAACAGAATATAAAATGCTGAGATATATATTTACGGCCTAAGCAGTGAAAGTCTTGCCTTCTCTGAGGCAAATTATCTTGGTGTACATTGGATCTATTGAACAAAAAAATATTAAATTGTCTACAGACTCTTTTTATTAGGTCTGCAGTAATTAATTAAGCACAGATGTCTCACCAGAAGATGAAATGGAATGTATTCAGGGAAGAAAGGAAGAGGATAAAAAATAATGAGTTCCTGAAATACAATACATCAAATGAAGAGAATAATGTAAATTAGGGCCTAATCACATTCTGCATTACACAGATGCACTGGGAGAGTATGTGGACCTTCAAGGCAAGTTGTGCATCTAGTATTCAAATCTGTACAATGCTGCTCTGCAGATGCTCCACAGCCTCTAAGGAGAGCATATTCAGCTGACTCGGGCAAATTTCATGTCGTAAGAGGTACAACATGTGCAGGCTGGAAGCACTCAGGATTTTCACTTTTCCGAGATGGTAAGAATTTCCCAGTAACTTCAGAGGAGGAAGACCTATAATGTTTTAAAGGAATATTTGGACATCCATTTCTTCTTATTGTGCCACTTTGTTTCTTTTACTGTTGGAAGCCATACAGTAGGCCAGTGCTAATCAGACTGTACCTTTGCCACTGACTGCATAGTGGACGTGCTGAACATGCAACCAGCTGATATTTGCTCAGCTCTGAATCCTCTTCACAATCCTATCTGTTGCAGAATTCATAACAGAAGAACTTAAATACATAAATAAGCTTTCTCATTCACCTTTAATGAATCATGGTTGAATTCCAAATATTAGACTGACAAATGGTTATTTTTTATGTCAGAGAAGTTATAAATTCACCACGCTTCTAGTATCCTTAGGATTAAATGAAGTCTAGTGAAAGATTGTTAGTGAAATGAAGTTGGAGAAGGATTCCAAACCAATTATGACCTCCATCAGAGCATAGAGTAGTTACAGAGATATTTCTTTCTGCCATATGAGCACAGAGCTAGAAATGGTGGACACTGCATATTGTATCACTAAGGACTGATTAGGGGTCTAATTATGTACACTACAGCTTTATAATACTGATAATAGTGTTTCTGATAGACTGCTACCAGAAATACAGTGAGTACATGTAAATAGAGCACTAGTCATCACTTTTCATGTAGTTGGGGGTTTTGGTTTTAGTTAAGGAAGGAGCCTTATTAATTTGTGATTGCAACTTTTTTGTACATATTCATCAAAAAATGTAGAGTTTTATTTAAATTTGTTCTGTAGTTCTAAAGAAAGACTCATCTTTGTGTACGTGAAGTTTCAAATATGACTTTATATAAAGGTGTAAAAAATCTATAGTAAAATATTTCATTTTAAGTGTTTTATAGATTTAAAAAAATTTGAATTAAAAAAACCCAATTCATTTGGTGATTAGGCAAACATTTGATTATAATTATTTTAATGTTTAGCCACATTTTGTTCAAGGAAATTTGCTCATAGAAGTAAGAAGTTTGAATATGTAAATTTCCCTCAAAATAGCAGCAGCAACAATGTCAGGGAAAATAAGAGATTCTACACGAAGAGTACTGTTTGTTCCTGTAATTACTGCCTTTACTGGACCAGTTCTCACATCACAGTCTAGCTGACTATTTGAGTTTGCTTAACTATCAGGCTTCCTCAGCCAAAGGCACAAAGCTTTGAAAGTCTGTAACTGAAGTTATTGTGGGAGTTTTACTGATTATAATATGTGTAAGAAACTAGTAGACCAACCATGGTCTTAAAAATAATTAAACTGATATTAGAAAGAGAATTCACAGTGGTAGTTTTGTACTTACTTTTTAGCTCTGCCGTTGTTAAAATAAGTGGTATATGGTCTGTAAACCAAAAAGCATCATCAACATGCCATTCTTTGCAAACAGTTTATCCAAGACATACATTATGTTGGTGAATTTGAAAATATTAATTAACTTACAACGCTTAGCATGTGAAGAAATTTCATTTTTAAAAATCTCCTGTGCTTCAAAAAAATTACTGAAATGTGAAACAAGTAGATAATAAATACTTTGTTATAAATAGAATTTTAAATGGAAACAAGAGCCATATATGGGTGAATAACAAATGACAACAGAGTATATTATTCTGTAAATCATGAATGCAAAATCTGTTAATTCCACGTTGCACTGAAAACAGTGGATTTATGGCAAGGTCTACCCTATGTAGGTGTATGCAATATTTTAGAAAAATTAACCTACTCTTAAAAATGTTGCCTGTTCTTCCAAGAAGTTGCTCAGCATGTAACTGAGAACAAAAACATATTATGTTGAAACTTGAACTTTTTGGAAACCAAAAACTTTTTCATTGGCAAATGAAATTTCACTGCTAATTTTGATCCAAGTAATCTTTTGATTTAGAAAATAATCAGAATAATCTCAAAAAGGAGAATGATTAATATAAATAGTTATTTTTTTCTCCACTTTGATCTAAAAGTAAAGGTAAAGGACTTTAGAATTTTAGCCATTATAATTGAAAAAGAGTAAAGAATGCACACGAAAAACTGTTAGCTAATAAACCTGTACTTTATTATTGGATGAGAGGGGAGTGGAAGGAGCAAAAATCAGAACTAAGAAGAGAAAAAGGAAAAGAAGAGGAAGACATACTCCAGTACTTATGACTGAAGCCATACTTAGCTCCATGACTTTGAAACAGGTGGTCACATGCAGTAGGGACAGAGGCCGTCACGGAGATGTTGTTGGTCTCATGGCCTCAATCAGCCTGCAACACCATTGGAGCATGCATGGTAGGGCGGCATCTCAGGCATGACAGTGCTTCTAGAACATTACCTGGTTTATGATCCTGGCTTCCCACCTCTAACCGAGCTTTTCCCCATCACGCTGACAGTTCACAGGTTTGTAACTTTAGAATGGGCTGGAATTGCATATGGGACAATTTTCTTCTGGACGAAGAACAAAGAAGATTAAAAAAACTATTTTTTTTTCTTTTTGTATTACTGATAGAGGTGAGACCATAGAAGAATATTTATTTTTAATTATGTTTTCTGGGAAAATGAGACAATAGTCTGTCCTTATGTGTCTAAGATATGCTGTCATTGTCAAGGAGTTTCAACCATATAGAGGGTAAAGGTCTTAAATAAAGGAAATTTCTACAAGTTGTGTAACAAAAGGAAACTGTTTGAAGAAGATATATTGAAATGGGTGATCCTTGGGGACAGAAAATTACAGGAATAATTTAGGTCCCTTCTGAATCAGAGCAGCCAGTTATTATGAACATTTTGGCAAGGGCTCAACATAATCCCCATTGTCACAAACACAACCAAACAAATTGAATTATATTATAATGTTAAAAAACAAAGACAGATGAGTTTGGTCAATAGTTACAGCCCAAATACAATCTCATTACTGCTCAGCAAGCTTTTGTGTTCCATGTTTTCAGGATGAAAATTTCTTTCTGTGGACATATATTCAAGCTCTTCATGTCTTCATGTCTGTACTGTCTGTCTTATTAAAACATACATGTGTTTTTGTGATGCTCAGAATGTCATGTCATTCAATACCTTGAGACCACAGTGTGGCCATATCCCAGTGCTAAATGAGTCTGGAATAACTGAATGATGGTATTTAACCCTGTGCCACCTAATTCCATTTTGAACTATGGGAGGGGAGTAAAGCAGGTGAGTAAAAAGCCACCAAGGAGCCGTTGGACCCTTTCCCCTTTAGTTACACCAAAAAGTACATTATCTGCTTTATTGCATTGATACATTTAGTTCATATTCAGCTTTGGTATGCAATTTGCTATAGTTGTCTCATGACATGAGGATGCTGCTGCTCTTGCCTTACATAATCATGGGCAAATGGTTCCAGAGAACATATGCACAGCTGGACTCTACCTGCTGTGGGGAAGGAGAGATGTATGGGGGGCGGAAAAAGGGGAAACTAGATTATATTCAGTAGGAAAGAAGTGAGAGCAGTGTTGCTTTTATGTGATTACTAGAAAAATAATTATAGAGAGCTGCTGAGATCTATATTAATGTCTTCAAATTTAATATACTTTAAAGAGCAGATTTAAAGGGGCTAGAGGGAGATAGAGTGACTCCACTTTCTTCATTGTTCTTTTGTTCCATTTTGCTAATAAAGCCAGTTCACAGCTGTGCAATCACAGCCCTAGTTTCAACCTTTCTGACTCTGGTAAGTTGTACAAATTGATATCACTCAGGTCTGTCTCATCAGTAACCTCAAAATCAAAGTAGCCAAATTAGCCCTACAGACAACTTTTCTCAATAAAAGAAGATATAGTCAATATGGCTGGACAAAACAAATACGTAAAGTGGTTTGAAATGAAATTGTATCAAAATGAACAACATAAATGAATTGACATAAGATGCTCTTTTATTTTTACATTTTCTCTGAACACATGGAACTTTCATTGATTATTTTGATTGAGACAAAATTAAATTTATGAGAGAAATTTTTTTCAGCAGAAATATTTATACCCAAAAGTTATAACAATTTGTTCCTAATGGTTTTCAAAGTATTTTACAATCATTATTAAATATTGAAATATCACATTGTTTTAAGTTGAAACTTTGTTAACAGCAGCATAATTTTTCAGCATATGTAATTAAAACACAGATCTGGTTCTCATAGGCCTTGATTTTATGAGTTCTACAACCCAATAAATATTATAGATAAAAATTCACACTGGCTTAACAGAGGTTAAAAGCTGGTCTGTAGGATTGTCAAAGTTCTCCTATAAAAACAATCCACTACCAGCTGCTGATTGCTGGATCTGGAAAGTAATGTTACAGGTATATAATGCTGATTACGTGGAAGTAATTGATTATAGATTACTTTTTTAAGTACTTTATTCAATATAGCTGCTACCAAGCTGGCTACTATGATTTAGTACAATGATATTGCCTGTAATCAAGACATGGTGAGATTGCCACTAAAGGTAAGAGAGAGTAATTAGGGTTGCATTTTCACTTCAGAAGTGCACAGATAACATCTTAGAACAGCATTTAAAAAAAAAAAAAAATTCATTTACTGTTCTCTATTCTGTGAAAGGCAGCAGCAGCCTGCCTTCCTCACCTCTACTATTCTGGAGCTTTGAAAGAATTGCTGTTATAAATTTAAGAAATTTAGGTACCCTATTAGACAAGCATATCTCATGTATTAATCTTTTTTTTGTCTGCTCTAACTTGGACAGTCATTTCAGTTATTTTTATCTCCCTGGACTATCATTTGTCAATCCTGCAGGACTGTATCTAGCCATATTGAAGGCAGGAGATGTGTGATTTGACACAGTGCACCTTCTCTTCTGTGAAATGCTTTGTACCCTTACATAGCACTGGTTAGCAAATCACAGGTTCCTGAACCATCTCCACTCTCATTAACTCTTCCATACCCCTTTAATGTCAACTTTTCCTCCCCAACATGCAGTAGTAGACTCTAAAAATGTGTGATTCCTGATCTGAGAAAAAAATCTTTGTGGGCAAATCTTGCTCCAAATGAACAAATGATGTCCAGATCTTAATTTGTGTGAATGATCACAAAATTATGAATGAAGAATTTTCTCACCAAGAGCTTGTTTTAATGAAATTGCTCACTAAAAAAGACAAGTCAGGCATCCCAAGGACCAATTCCATTGAATATGAAGTCTTTGCTGACTTCAAAATGCTAGGTTTGTATCACCCAGATTTCTTTCTGCTAATGCAGAACATAAAGAAAAAAGACCACAATATACAATTTTTAAGACTGAAATGAACAGACAAAACTATGTACCTTCCCTCTGCATAAGCTGGGTCTATATTGTATACAGCTCAAGAGAAGAGTCTTAAAGTTTGTTTTATATATATGCTTGAAGAAGCTTTTTCTCTGATTCAGTTCAACAGCATCAACTCACCAACATCTCAATATAACATTCATTCTTTTTCCAGAATTTTGTCAGAGCTGTTTGGTTTTTGTTTTATTTCTTTTGTTTGTGTATTTGTTTGGAGAGTTTTTTTTGTTTGGTTTTGTTGGTTTTGGTTTCTTTTTCCTCCAAAAGAATGAATAACTCCATGTTGGAAAAACTATACAGATCAAAGAATCCACGCTCACCCCCCACACCTGGATGTACTTTTCTCTTCTGTATGTCCAGCACTCCAGGTAGGAACCTGCCTATACTCAGTATGTTCACTAGGAGTATAAACCTGCCTCATATCTGACTGGGCTGGTGAAAGGTATATTATAGAGTGTATTATATAATAATATATTTATATTGCTAACATTGAGCTTATTGTAGAACATATTTCCAGAATACCACAGACAGCTTTTTAAGGTTATTCTTGCATTGAAAACAAACACAATTTAACTGCTTATATTTCACCTACCAATGAAGCAAAATGAAGTTCCTACCAATAATGACAGTAAGCTTTAAAAAATAAGAAACACAGAAATAAAAATTAAAGCTTTTTGAATATAGCATTTCAGTACTTCTGAAGTAAAGAAAGGACAGGAATTTATTCTTACTTGTTTGGTTGCTAAAAGGTTGTCTTTGTTAATATAAAGTACCTAATACAGTTTTTCAGTACAATAAAAGCTGGCAATGTCCTCTTTCCCTGGTACTTCATATATCTGTTTATTTTTCTGCCAACTTATTTTATTTAAAAAAACATTTATTTAAAAAGACTCCGGAATTGTGTAACTAAATTCAACTTTGGCAAATCGTTAATGTATCCATTTTAACAAAGAAAGTGCTTGATAAGAAGCTGTTATTGCAACGTACACAATGCAAAATAGGCTTTTCTTAATAAGCATGTTCCTTTTAATATATTTAGCTGGATTACCTTTTCCTACAGTGCATTATAAAGCATACATAGTAATAGAAGTTGGCAAGATAGCATATTTTTCTTGACATTAACTATGAATTGGTGGCAAATTCATGCACACAAATTCTTGTGACTTTATCCTAGGTAATACTATATAAAGAAATGTCTGTGATGATGTTATTTACTTCACATTTTATTCTTCGTAATAGCTTCAACTGAGGTCTACTATATAATGTGTAATAAAAAGATGTCCAATAACATAGTTTGCCACAGAACATAAGGACTGCTAGAGAAAGAAAGCAATGTGCAGATTGTATAGATAATAGAGACTGTAATAGGTACAGAGTTTGGACACATAAAATGAACAATAATTTTGACATTGTTTTCATTAATCACTGAAAGCAAAACCAGTTCCTTACTGAAGTGACATGCATAAAGATAGGTGTTACAAGGTTCAATGTATTTAGGAATACATATTTAGTGAAGGATAGTCAAAGTTAGTATGGATACTACACCCAAGCATTAAGATATTAATTAGATAATAATGTCCACAATATGCTGTACTTGATGGATTTAGAATCAACAGATTCTTTTGTGAAAATTACCTCAGAAAAGAGAATGAAATTCTATGGAGCTAAAGCAGAGGTTACTAATGATGCAGCTAAGGGCTAGTCCAGTGGCAGCCAACAGGTCAGCCTGGAACATAAAGGTGATAACTTCTTCAAAGTGACACTGTTTTTATGATTAGATTAGTGAGAGATGCCTCTGCCCAAATTATGGTGGAGATGAGGCAGGGGGACAGGAAGAGAGTGAGATCAAGCAGAAAATAGTAAATGCCTGTGGATCCACTGGCAACCCATTGCTACTTCTTCACCCTGGGTTTCTCAGTGATGGGGCTGTCAGATGTATTCTTCTGAGGGTACCACTTTTATACAGTCCTATATTAGCTGTGAGTACACAAAAATGTGTAGAGCTAGTCCTTCAAAAAATCTTAGCTATCAGATTAGTCAGCTTACAGAGCTTGTTGCTTAGAGAAGACAGAAATGCAGTAGTTGGGTTTTTTTCTCTCACCCAGGTCCTCAAATCTGGTATCTTTTCCTTTTGTAAGCAAGTGATGTTCCTAGAGAATTGCTAACCCATGCCCTCCCCTTCCTCTAGACTTTACACTCTGCAGCACTGACACAGGACTGTTTTCCCAGGCCATGGCATGTGACTACTGTGCTCTTTTTAAACTTTGCTCAGCTGCTGCTTCTTTTCGTAAAGCAAAACCTGTCTTCACCCGGCTTTCAAGGCCACGTTTCCTCAGTGATCAGTAATTGACTGTCAGTGACATTTTATTGATCTGGGGCTTCAACCCATGCTCATATTTTCAAGACCTTTGTTGTCATCTCAAGATAAAATTGTGCATCATCAGAAAAGGCAGCAGATACCAAACTCTGGTTCACACTTTGAGCTCTCAGAAGCAGTTGATAATAAACCAAAGTAGGCCGTAAGTAGGTCATAAGTAGGGCCTTGCACAAAAGACTCAGTTAGCATGAACCCTCTCTTATGTAAAAAAAAGAAAGGAAAATCTATTTTTACAGGAGCACTGGGTGAAAAAATGCTTAGAAAATTATAATAGATTAGTGTTCTTAAGGTTTGATTTCAAAACGAACTGGTATTAAAAGCTGCTTAAAGTAATTCTATTTTTCCAGATGCAGGTGGCCTCTGTTATATTTACACGTATTTGTATTTTCCAAATGCTATTTACTAATAGTAATGTCTATGGCAGTTATTTAAAAAACATAGTCTAAGTTCTTTTTCAGGACACTTGATAGAATCAAAAGATCTTTGGATACTTAAGTACACAGCTGTCATTCAAATTAACTGTTCTGCAGTCATCCAATACAGTAGCTTTTGGCTAGGGAATTCCCTGAACACTTGAAATTGTTTGTGGTCCTCATGCCTAGAACTGCTCTTTGCAGCAACTAGAGATCTAGGTCCTGCACGAACCAGAAGAGTGTTTGAACAGTAGTTAGACTTGCATGTTCAAAGGTCAGATCCATTAGAAGTGCACGCTTTCTGATGATTTGGTAGAGTCCTGTTTGAAATCACAGACTTGACTATTGTATACATATTAGCTCAAATCTACAATCTGTTCTGGAATAAACTGAACAACATAGCCTGTTTCATATCTGAGTTCATGGGCAGAAATGTGCCAGTTGTGTTTTAATACTTATTTGATACATGCAGCATTACATTCACAGGATCTCTTTACATACAGGGTTATATCATGTATTCTAGCCACAGTCTAAAGTCACTGAACTCTTATGATAAGGAGAATGACTTTCCTATTTCTTATGAAAGAAGCTTTTTAGTTTCACCACAGTGCAATGCATTCAAGCAATAGACATTTAACATTAATCTGTCCAGAAAAAGGCTGCATATTATCAAAGGGGATTTTTATTTTCAATACTAGTTTTGACCATAAACTGAAAGTAAGCATAATTCATTATTCTCTGAATTATGTCAGAATTCTAAATTTTGCTATTTACAGGGAAAATATAAACAGATAGAGAAAAGTATCAGCAGAACAAGAAAAAGCATTCCAGAAGCAAATGTCATACAGGATTGCCATTAATGAAAGCACTTTGTAAAGTGTATCACCACAGGAACAAGGAAATAACTTCTATGTTTACAGTGTTTATGTATTTTTGCTTGCACCTAGTCTCCAGTAATATATTTCTCCAAAGCCTCAGTTTATATACTGTTTTTCATCTGGTGACAAACTATAAGCTTTCTCAGAATCCTGTCTCACTTACGGAGATTTGACATCTGTAGGAGACCATATAATAGTAACCTGAATAGTTTGCTACAAAATATGTTCTTTTTCCATAAACGAAAAGAATGCATTTCTTTCAGCTTCAGTTTACTAATTTCCATTTATTTCCTGCATTTACTTTCACAGATTACTGGTATTACTGCTTAACACTTAAGGCTGAATAAAGTCCATATACAATCTCAAAAAAAGAGAAAATCTCACATTTTAGATTCAAAGCAACCTTAGATTTCCCTCATTCTTGAGGCTATTCCTTCATGTTGTCATTCTGTGCAACTGATAAACTTTATAGAGAAACTCAAGACATGAAACAACAAATGATAATATTACAATATTTCTCTTAGTAGTTTATGGAAAAGCTGCAGTAATGAAACCTGTCTTCCTGAAGACGCATAACTCAGAACTGATTTCTTACCCTTGTGCTTTAAAATCTACTAAATGGTTAGTCCATTCAGAGCTCTCCCCTGTGGAGGAATGCCATGACCAATTTACTCCCTTGTTCTGGATTGTTCTGCAGTATAAATATAACTTCATGATATTTTTTCTCCTCAAATGTGGCAACCTGTTTTAAAATAAAAATGATAATATAATATTCTTGGAATTTCTTGTCCTCTATCCCTTAGGGCAAAAGATATTTAAAAAGTTGATTAATCATATTATATTCCATCAGATCTATGTCAACATAGATTTAATTCAATGTAGTTATTCCATTTTTGCACTGGCTAAGGGCTTATCTTGGTCTTCCATAATGCACTGCATTCAATATTGCTCAAACACACCATTTGATAATAGAATCATAGAATCATTTTGGTTGGAAAAAGCCTCTAAGATTGAGTCCAGCTATTAACCCAGTAGTACCAAGCCCAACACTAAAACATGTCCTCAAGTACCACATCTACATATCTTTTTAATACCTTCACAGGCATGACTCCTCCACTTCCCTGGGCAGCCTTTCCAATATTTGATGACCCTTTCAGTGAGGAGAGGGGTCACTGGATTTTTTCCTAATATCCAATTTAAACATTGCTTGAGGTCATTTCCTCTTGTCCTATCAACTGTTATTTGTGAGAAAAGACCATATCCACCTTCCTGCTACCTCCTTTCAGGTAGTTGTAGAGACTGATAAGGTCTTCCCTCAGCCTCCTATTCTCCAGGCAAGACTACTCCAGTTCACTCAGACATTTTCCTTCTTTGGATATATATATACACAAGGTGATTATTTAGAAAAAAAAGTAGTGTTTTTACTAATCTGAAAATCTGGTTACATTCTAAGCTATGCTGTTGTAATGTTATACTTTCATTGAACAAATCAGCCTTTTCCTCTGTGTTATGCCTCTAAGTTTACTGTGCCCTTAATACCAGTCATTTATGTTGTAAAACTGGAGCACAGATCTCTTCCATGAACTAGTTCAAACTAACACCTTTCTCCTCCCTCTCCCTTCACAATGAACATCATTCTTCTGAGCTGATGAGTTAACCAGTAATGGTATAAAGAAGAGAAAAAAATGTACTGTCATAACTAGGGCAAGAGAAAGGAAGGAGGAGGAGTAGAAGGTAAGATAGCATAGAGATCAAAACTGCTTCTTTGATAGGGGACTGACTCAAAAATCCTTGTCACTTCAGCCTCAAGCTGAAAGATAAAAATTAATCTATAACTCTCTCTGTCTTGTTTAATAAAGAAAAAAAAAATCTGATTACATTCCCATTTAGTGATTTTTCATTTACGAATGCACATTAAAATAACTTTTAACCTCCTACACAACTGGTATCCAAAACTGACATGAAACACTCTCACAGATGAAAGAGAAAACACTCCTTTGTATCTGTCACTGAACTGATCTATGGATATTCTATTACCCGCCAGCCATTGCTGTTTGGGGTATGACACCAAAGGTACTATTTGAAAATTATGACCCAAGAATTTTCGGTATTTGTGGTGTCTCATTATAGATTGGGCTACATTTCTGTCCTGGGTTGGCAGGCGACTTCTACTCTATATCCTACATCATGGGGCTGTATTGTGTCTGGCAGTTGTTTTCTCTTCCCCTCCAGCGAGGACTGCGGCTGATAGGCGGGCCCTTGCTGGGGGGGGGAGAGGGAAACGGCTGCGGGCTTTTTTACTTTCACTTTTGGCTCGCGGCTTGCTCTGCTTGGCGTGCTTGCTTGGCGTGCTTGCTTTGCCTGCTATTCTCACTATTCTTTGCTTGTTTTTTTTCCTCTTCCTTTTTTCTTTCCCCTTCCCGAAGATTGGGACCGGCTCTGGACTGACCTGACCTGAAGTTCGGGAATTTCTAGGGCTCGACACAGAAGATCGGCGCCTCTTCCCACACAGTACCTGTTTCCTTCTTTTTTTCCTTTTGTGTGGGGAGTGTTGTTAATAAAATAGGTTTTTCCACTTTCCCTCCAAGGAATTTTTCTTCCCTCCTGAACCCAGGTCTGGGAGTGGGGGAGGGGTGGTGGAGGTTTGTTTTAGGGGTTCTCCCCCTAATCTGTTCCAAACTGGGACAATTTCATATACAACTTAATGTCTCTGACTATATAGGCATTTTAATTATAATAATGAAGTAAAATACATAAAAAATTTCTACTTTTAAATATGCATACAGTAGGTTCAGGTTAAAAAAAATGTTCCCATATTCTAAGGCCAAGGATATTTTATAATGAAGAATGACAAAATCCTTTCCTCATAGCTACTGTTTTCTTGTTCAAATTTTTAGGTGTTTGCTCATTGTTGTTCTCATTGTTTTGCTGATGTAAATTATAGGTGATGAGGATTATCAGTTTTATGAAGCACTTTCTATGCAAGGAGAGACTAAGTAGGTTCCATACATGAGGAAAAGAATTGGCTGAAAGGAAATATCACCTGGAAAATCATGACTGGATTGAGAGAAAATATATTTTTAAAACCATAAATTAATGCAGACAGTTTAGATTAACGGAACAAGTATTTTGTTAATCTTGTTATATTCTTCTCTGGGAAAATTTTTGATGAAAAGTAAGACTGAATTGATATATTTCAGTTTATGCGTAATATATAATTATTTATGGTTTTCAAATAAAACAAGAAAGCTGTTTTCTGGATTGCTGGAGAGGCAAACTGCAGCTATACTAAAAGCAACTAGAAATGCAGAATGAGAAATATAGTGATTCTTCTTATGACCCAACCACGTCACCACAGTTCTACTTAAAGTTTTTTGACTTGCATATCTGAAAGAAATAGACTAATTTTTTTTTTCTTTTCTCAGGAAAAAAAACCAAAAAAAACCAGATCTTCCAATCAAACAGTTTGCTTTGGGAGACATAAGCATTTGCTGTATCACTTGTTACTGTCCCACTGTTTTGTCCCTCTCATTTAGAGGTAATCTCATAATGTGATGAAGGAGTAACATTTTATACTTTCACAATGATCCCACTACAGTCTGTAGAACCATAGAGCCACAGAATGGCTTGGGTTGGAAGGGACCTTAAAGATCATCTAGTTCCAAGCACCCAGACATGGACAGGGACACACTCCACTAGAGCAAGTTGCTCAGAGGTCCATCTGACCTGGCCTTGAACATTTCTAGTGATAGGGCATTCACCTCTCTGGGCAACCTGTTCCAATGTCTCACCACCCTCAACAGTAATGAATTTTTTCCCTAATATCTAATCTAAACCTACTCTCTTTCAATTTGAACCAATTCCATCTTTTCCTGTCACTACATACTCCTGTAAATAATCTTGCCTCATCTTTTCTGAAAGTTCCCTTCAGGTATGGAAAGGCCACACTTAGCCTTCTTTTTTCTAGGCTGAACAAACCCAGTTCTCAGCCTTTCCTCACAGCAGTGGTGTTCTAGAAGCCTTAAGCCTTCTTTTTTCTAGGCTGAACAAACCCAGTTCTCAGCCTTTCCTCACAGCAGTGGTGTTCCATCTTATGTATTCCTTAACAGTTTTTAAAGCATAATTTTACTGTACTAGTCCAGAGTATTTCAGTTCTAAGCAGTTGAAATATCCCACATGATTTCATGAACCTGTGGTTTAGTGATCAATTGGTAAGCTCTTGATCAGCAGCTACTGAAGATTTTAAAAGTCTATCACTTCCCAGAAGCCTTTGATTGGCTTTCCAGGTCCTTGAAGACAAATGAGAATCTCAAACTAATCAAGAGCTTTAAATCACTGGGCTTTCTGCTGATTAGGAATTATGTCTTCTACTTTTCAGGCTGGTTGTCAGCTAATATCCTATTTAAACATCTAATGTCTCAAAGGGGCTTCTATAAAGTTGTTGAAGAAAAAAATTGGTCAGCTTGGGAAAAAAAAAAGACATTTATGGTAAGAATTAGTAAAAGAATTATATTTTATGCTTACAAATGTCCATGCCCAAATTAGAATAATTTTTACTTAGTTTGCCAATATAAATTAATTGAATTACAGCTACTAATTGAAATAAAAATTATTTATTTTACATTAAAATAGATTTCAGGCTTTTATGTGGTCAGACACTATGTAATCCACTGAAGTGAATGCAAGTTAAAGCCCTAGACATAACATAATATTTCAGTATTTAAATATGTATGAAAGATTAGGTGCAGCTTTTAAGGATTTCCTGGTATTACTCAAATTCCAGACAGGGTCTGACTGCTGAGTTTACCTTGTGCAATAAACCTATAGTATTGACAGGCAAACTAAAAAGCAATATGTTTCAAAACAGGTGTTAATCTTTAGCAGAAGATATAGATAAGGCAGATATGCTTTGCTCTTAATGAATAATACATTATTAAATGATGTTTTTTCAAATGTCTATTATTTTAAATATATTGAGGAAATCTTTAAATGTAAAGGAACATCTATAAAGAACATGAATATAAATGACATATATAATTCTTTTTATATATTGAAAAGAATAAAAAAGACTGCTTTCTTACACTGTCTTTTTAGATGTGGTCTGCTCAAATGCTGAATCCTACATCATATAACACAGTTTAAAATGTGTCTTGTGGCGACCTCTCCTCACTCCTTTCTTAAACAGAGTGCTATTCTACTCTAGGCTGGCTGTGCCTTTCATCTCAGAGGAAGCAGGAACACAAAATATTCTAGAAGAAAGATGTAATTTGCAGGTTGAAAGTATTTTTTATAAAAACAAGGCCACATAACATATTTAAAAAAATAATGAGGAGGAAGATAAGTAGGCAAAGGAAGTGCAGAATATCATAATGTTTTAACTGTTACATAGACATAGTTTAGCTATTACACAATTAGAATCTAAGAGCCACAATGTTATACATGACTCTATTCTCTTGATCTTTCACCCTGCTTCTGCAGCTCACTTTATAACTTTCCTTAAATTAAAAGAATAAGAATGAAAAGACAAAGCACTCAATAAACAAACAGACATACTGCAACATACTGTGAACATCATGAGGGAAATTATAAACTTTCATATGTGTTTTTCTTCAAAGCCAAAAATCTTCAGAGTTATTCTTTAAATCATTTTTAAGGATCTACATCAGACTTTCACATCAAGCTGCTCTAAAATTAAAGCTTTTACTCATTAAAATTTTTCTATAACTGCTCCAGAGTATTTAATTCTATGGTGCATTTTGTTTCATAATTTTTCTTTTCTGAAGTGAAATGACAAAGATTCCAGGGGAAAGAAAAAATTAGCAAAATTCTTAGGAGAAAAGAAAGCCTCGAATTCAGAATTTTTATATAAAACTAGGTAACTACTTCATCATAATAATATCATTGGTTCTTTCTTTTTCTTCTTTTTTAATTATCACTATGATGATTATTATTATAATTATTGCTTATGATGGGTATGTGTGCTGCATTCAATATTCATTTTCAAGTCTCTCCTATTTTTCTTTCTAATTCCCCATGAGCATGGTCTCAGATATTTTTTTCTCCATTCTGTGTCTTCTACCATTTTTTAATCTCTGTAAAGAAAAAAGATTACCCTTCTTTGCCCTATTTACACCAAACATTTTATATTTCCTTTTAATCAGTAAAGTATCTTTAGGTTGGCAGATATTTAAACTGCATGTGGAATTGTTACTGCATATTCTATCTCAGATATTATCTCAGAAATAATAACTTATAAACTATCTCCTGCATTCATTGTCTCATTCCACATATTGTTGATTTTTTTATTTAGATTTTTTAGAGACCTGTATGATTTCAGAGAACACAATGAGAGTTATCATAAAATACACAAAAAGTCCTAGAAATTCTTTTTTTTTTTTGCCTTTTAACAGAATGCCTTTCTTTCACCTCAAATTGTTGAGTTACTAGCAAGCAGTGATCACAAAGAGGAAAGATTTCTCCACTGTCATAACAAAAATTAGGTGTCATTAGAAGAGATCCAAAATGTCAGACTCATACACGGTTTAATAAATCAGTTAATCTACATGTGGTTCCTTTACTATAAATCAAGTAGTTTTCTCTGAAAAACTTCTTTAGATATATCTTTTCCTAGTGTGTTTGAGATATTTATTTATCAAACTTCTCTTTTGCCTACTTATAGTTGTGTTTTTATGAAGTTATCTGGCTGGGGTGATGTTTTTACAAGGAACATATAGCTTCTATCAGTATTCAGATCCTTCACGTACATTGAGTAGTTACTTCTTAATAATGAAAAGATTCTCTAAAATAAAAAATTATAATGTATATTTATAGTTGAACTCCAATTTGCTTTTAAATAAAATGTCAAATACATGTAAAAGTGAGCTATCATTTAGATATAATTGAGATTTTTATTAATTTGAAAAAAAAAGTTCAAAAGTATCTGCATAAATACATATTAAGTTACACAATTGATTAAAAAAAACAAGTATAATACAGAGTAGGCAAAATATTGTAACTTTACTGGAAGGTTGTGATTTACAATGGTAAAGAAGTCATATGGGAATCAGGAAGGTGTTGGTTTTCATCCCAGAACCTGAGAGCTTTCAAGAAAATGTGGAATTGAAGAAATTTTTCCAGATACTGTGTATACAATGTTATCGATCACAAGTTTAAACTAGGTGTAGTTAGTGATTATACTTCAATTTCTTGTGCATATATTTTCTTCTACCTAGAGTATTAAAAGAAAGCCATAACACACACAGACACACGAATGCACACAGAAATGCTGTCCATAATACCTGACTTTTAAAATTTTTCACTACCTTATTTTTCTTGTCCTTTAAAACCATGGTCATAAAGGAAAGTACTTAGAATGTTTTGAGAGAAAAAAAAAAAGAAAACATGGACTTTTCTAAAAAAACCCCAACCCCCACCAAAAAAATCTTCAAACCAAGTACTTTCACAATCTTACTCATTCAGTTTTGAGAAAATCCATTTGGGGTTTTTTTTATTCACGAGTGAATAGCCCTGACAAAAATATTTCTGCCAGAAACCAAAATGACAGAAAACATATATTCACATTGTTATTCTGTTAACTGTATGGCAAACAAATACCTAAAACACTGGATCTCCTTGTTAGACTGAGAAAAGACTTTCATGTAAGCTTGCTGCAGTACAAGCTGATGAACTATTATTAGACAAGAAACACCCATGATGCCTAAATGTACCTAATAAATGTACCTCTCACGCTACAGTGCTTATATCCATAAATCAGATATAGTGAAAGAGTTTTATTCAAAGCAATTGAGTTTTATTACAACTAGAAATTTTGACACTGTGGACAAGGAGAAACTATTCTTTTTAAAATTTATAATGTATGCAAATTCAGTGAACTTGAAATATATTTTAAAGAAAATGACAAGGAAAATAAAGCCTTCAAGAGATTTTCAGAGAGCTCTGTTTCACTATAACTTGAATTGCAGGTATAGTATATTAGAAGGACTGTTAAGCACCTCAGTTATTTTCTCTTGTCAGAAGGAGTTCTAGATGAGATGAAATTGCAAATACTGAGTCCTGTCTTATTACACCAGAAGTTAATAGCTACTGCTTCAAAGTCATATGCACAGTAATATGTCTGATCTATAAGGATTAAAATGGTTGGATAACTTAGGTAATGAGGTAAGCCTCTATCTGCCACAAAACGTACACATCCACTTATAGTCATATCTTTGCAATTTCTGGAAGAAGGAAAGAGAAAAAGAGACTTGTCATTTCAGTGCAAATATTAAAGTTCACCTTGTGCAGAAGCGTAGTGCAAATGCTTTTCTGTTTTTCAATTCTCAAGATAGAGAAAAGAGAAGATCCAATGTTAAGCAGCGAACTACCATGACAAATATTACCTTGCTGAATTCCTTCCCAAACTGTTTTTGATATTTGAATTTTACTTCATATACCTTTTTACAATTTTTTACTTTAGAGAATCCTTTTGTTATTAAAGAGTACCTAATCAATGTATACAAAGGATCTGAATACTGATAGAAGCTGTATGTTCCTTGCAAAAACATCACCTCAGCCAGATAACTTCATAAAAACACATGCTAAGCTTCTTAACTTTGGAAAGATTATCCAAAACCCAAAGCTTTCTGAGCTTCATTCATCCCTAATTACAGTATGAAGATTCTACATCATCTGGTTTAGACTGGTTCTGTAGAAAGTTTCATCACAGTAAAAAAGCAGGGAGTACTGAAGTTAATCTATATGAAAGCATTTTTCCTGAAGAATAACATAATTAAGCAAATTAAAACAAGAACAATTAACCACTTCAATAATTTAATCTACCTATTAACAACTGTCTGAAATGTGAGCCATAGCAAACATCTTTATGCAAAGAAAATCAGTTGACTGTCCTTATAAAATCTTAGCAACCATGGAATGTGACATATATTTATATATATATAATCGTAATCATATATACATGTGCAATATAAATGAAATTTCCTCTTCCCTGACCCCCCAGAGGAATCATGCAGTCTTGCCTCAGACTGCCTTACCTTGCTATTAGTGCAGGTGTGAATCATTTGCCAGCCAGACTTCTGAGAGGTCTTCATAGACAGAATGGTCAGTGGCGTTCACACTACTCAGAAAGACAATACGTGTATCTTCTCCTTCCTGGTTCTCAGATTAACTTCAACATGAGAAACATCAAAAACAAGCAAGAAAAGTAAAAGAACTATCTTGAGAAATTTGGATTCCAGTCTTTACAACCTCAGTAAATGTTTTCGAACTGCACTCAAACCTCAAAGCTTGGAGGATTAACATATTGGTTGTTTTAATAAAACAAGTTTTGTTACATCCTCTTCCTTCTTTAGATGCAGGAGTCTGCAATATAAAGTTGAATTTCTATATAGGAATATAGGGTTGAATTTCTTTATTTCTTTTTATATTATTCATTCAAATTCTAGTTTAGAACTGCTTAATGATATACTCCCTCTTCCCCCAGTCTAGTCCTGTTTAATTGGCATGTTATTTCTTATTGTTGAAGCCAGCAAGTAAGATCTTGGGAAAGGATGAAAACATATTTGGAGACACAGTATAATCCAATCTGCACATTCTCAGTGAATGGAGGAGCAAAGCCCAGTTATATCTTCCTTATTTTTGGACAGAAAAGACAAATAAGACCATAGCAGACAGAAAAAAAGCAAATGGAAAAGGAAGTGTAACGCTGAACTAGTAGAAAAAGTCATTAAAATCAAGGAAGTATGTTCATATGTTGAATAAGTTCACTGGTCTCTATAGCATTAAACTTTTAATAAAAAAAATTAGAATACACAGCAACAAAAGCAATCTTCTTCCAATATCTATCTGAGAACTCTATAGAATAGGTTGGAATTTTCCTTCAAAATGTGGGGGGTTTTAAAATGAACAGTCACTTTAAAAAATGCATCTCTATTTTCCCTTTTTAATAATAAATTCTAAGAAAAATTTTAAAATATCTTGAAAAGTTGATTTTGTGGTGGTTTTTTTATTATTATTATTTCAAGGTTTTTTGGGTTTTTTTTCAATTTCTTTTCAGGATTTCTACCGGAAATTTCTACACTATAAAAAGAACTTCCAAAAAGTAATAAAATCTAAATTCAAGGTAACTTTGAACTTGCCTGAATACTATCTTGCAGATGTCAACTGTTTCTTTTTATTACTATTGAAGACTACTAAGAAAATTCCAGACACAATTTTGTTACCTAGTTTCACATTTTTGAAAAAGGGTTTTGATACTGTCTTAGTTGTGAAGTGATGAATTTCAGACTCTGGCCATGATATTCAAAGATCCTGCACAAATTCAATAAAAGCTCATAGAAAACATTTGATTGCAATATTTAATTGCAAAATTATAGTTTTAATTAAAAAGATAAAGGTAAGGATTAACTTTTATTTGGAAGCTTTTTTCATAATATTACAGAAAGCACAAAAAAGTGACTAAAAATATCACTTGAAACTACTAGTAGGTGGTTTATTTTATTTTCCTCTCCTTTATTCTCCTTCACCTCTCTATAATTGGTAATGTATCCCTATCTACCTGGATCAATTTTAGATTTAAAAAAAAAAGTGAAATGTTGTTTATTTGATCTTAGAATTCTTTATCCTTTGTTACTTTTGCCTCAGCTGCAGAAACGTGTTCCTTGCTTTGCTTTGCTTTCTGAGTTATGTCTTTCAGAGTCAGGCTGCATGGGCTTCACTGACACTTCTTTTACAGCGAGGTCATTGGCAATCTTTTGTAATAAGCTTTTTAAAGAAGTTTCATATTCTAATATGACTTTTCCTTATCTGGCTGTTACCAGAACCTACATCTTCACCTTCCTCAAAACCAATTACCCAATGCTTAAGAGGAGAGGACTAAATAGCTTTGAGTGTGTAATTACTGGAAAGTACACTTTGTAATCCTTAAGTGTTTGTTTATGTGTGTGCTTTTGTCTGAGTATCATTTATTTATGTACTTGCATTTTCCCACAAATGTTAAAACAGTCTTGTTTTAGAGAGCTAAAGATTAATCACAATGTAAGACTTTATTTAAAGTTCTTGATGACATATCTAGTTTTCAGAGGGTTCTTCATTTGTAGAAATATGATTAAGAAAATAAAAGTAGCTAAAACAGAAGACAAATATTTCAGTTTACCTTTTTAAATAACAAAATACAATAAAGACAATGATTACTTTGCAATTAATTAATATTTAAATCAATATAATAATTAAACTACTCTCATTTCATTATTAGAACAGGATAATAGTAATATTAACCAGATATCTAGAAAATGTGTTTCATGCAATTTCAATAACTTTTATTGTAAAACCCAAACAAAGATTTTTACTGTTGATTTTCTCTAACTCGGTCAAATATAATTACACTTACTGCTACAAAAAGAAAGTTGTCTAATGCTTTACTGGTGGTATATGAATAAGTATTTTCCTCTATTCAACCACTAATTTATTGAACAATATACAAGTATAAACAGTTTCAATAACTTCACACATCGTTTGATCCACTGTTAAACACTTGGTCTCAATTTATAATTCATAATTTGTGTGAATACAGAACAAGCTTTTCTGAAAGCACGTGAGTTTTAGGTTTTTTTAACCAACTATAAAACCTTTTTTCTTTTTTTACAAGGTAACTCAGAAAAGCAGATTATCAGATTATAATTTCTCACAAAGTTCTTAGTATTGTAACTAGTAATGGGCAAAATAAGTTTAGATTATCCTCTGGAATTAGGTAACGTATATCAGCAGCAGAACTAGCAGTTTTCTTTTGGGAATTCTCTGATTTCAAGCAGCTTCATAAAACACCTAAATGCATGCATTCAGCAAAAGAGTGATTATTTCCTGGCCATTAGCCACATACATTCTGTTATGTGTCATGAATAAAATATGACTGTCAAATAAATATCCATCATGCTCCCTAACATTCACTCAGTGAGACTTGCAGCCAAGTAATGATACTGCTCAGTATCTAAAGGATGAAAAGTCCAGTTTAAATGAAATGGAGAAGTTTGCATATGGAGAAGTTTGCATTTCATAGATTAATCTTAATGAAAATGCCTCAGCTTGCTTTAGATTTCAGATTCAAATCAACCAAATATGTCCAGACCCAATTTTGTTGCAACCAATAAAAGGGCAAAAACACTGTGATACAAAAAGCTTCTATTGCTTTTGGCCACTAGAAGATACTGCCTTTCTTTAAAAACCTATTCGTAATGAAGACATCTGTATATATATTTTTATGCATATGCTAATATCTATTAGCATATTATGGATATTACATATCCAGACTGGTACGTATTATACTCAGGAAAAGTGTTTTAAGTTGGCTTTAAAGAGTGTGCATCTAAGTTACAGCACAAATTTGAAGCACATGTGAACTCTATAGCACTATTCTCTGCCCAATTCCTCATCCAGATTGTCTACACAAATTACTCACATATTAACTTGATTGGTCTCATGCATATAATTTCTAAGTTGTCTACTGCTCTGTAGAGTACTTTAATAAAGAAATAATGTAATAATAATAATAATACGTAATCTCAGTGCTTAATGCATCTTTGATTTGTGCTTCTCTTAATATTCATGTCTTTTTAAAATTCCATTAGATGCTTTCCCCCTCCATTATAACCCAAAGAAAAATAATTTTGGATCATACAACAACAATATATAGTTAGGCTTGTGTCACTCTCCCAAATACTGAGGAAAAATATTCTATTGCATTGTCTTCTCACAAGTCCTTAATATCCATTGTCTTTAAATGTACAATTGGATTTGATGATCTTGAAGGTCTTTGCCAACTTGAGTGATTCTATAATTCTGTTATTCTATTTAGCTGTTCTTTTTTTAATCTAGAGATGATCATGCTCAGTTGGAGCTATTGCAATCAGCCAGAAAGGTGGAAATATAAAAATTTCTTCATGTTTTGACTGACACTTTTTCAAGTGTATTAATTAATTTATCTGATCTAATAATAGTTTAGATATTAAAGGCTCCTTAGACAAGCAGGTGGGCTACAACTAATTTTAGTGAGAATTTAGTTTTGATTTAATGAGTCAAATTAATCTCTGAGAGTAACTCAATTGAAATTAACGAAGCTGTCAGTGAGAAGGTATCTCTCTGGTATATATCTGATCATCCATATTTCGCAGTTGATTTACAGAATAGACTCTTTTTTACAGAGGAAAACAAAAAAATTCTTTACTAAAAGAAACCATATTGTGATCAACACTGCTGGCTTATATCATACTAAAAGGTTAATTTTTTTTGTTAAGTCTTCATGGTGCAAAGTGAGGGTTCAGAAAGGTATCCTGCCTGTCTCAGGAGAAGCAAGCAAGTATATCAGTGGGAAATCAATGTGTTAGACGAAAAGAATATTGTAAAAACACAGAAATACTGCTACTTACAATCAGCAAATCTGGCATGGAACAGCACTGAGCAGGGTGAACATACCATTGATAGATTAACATAATGAATTTCAATTTCTATCCTTAATGTATTCATGCTCAGATATACTCTGACTTGAATAGTTGAATCCAATTAATTTTAAGAGACAAAACCACATACTGACATAAGAACATGTAATTCCACTCAGTGTTTCAGTAGATCTGGACTTCTGCACTGATTATAAAAGGAAAGCCTCTCTTCCTTCTTGGTTTCCTCTAAACTCTCTTGCAGATATAGATGGTAAGTATTTTTAATTGTGAAATCTAATCTTAGAATAGTACTGGTAAAACCACTTTTGTCATTTCTATGCAAGGATGCAGGATGTCTGAATCTGCCTACCGTATTACAATATGCAGAGTTCAATAGAGCTTTTAAAGATCAGTTCACAAAAGAAATATTGTGCAGGGGTGCTAAAATAATTCTAAATTTTCCATAGCATTCTTTTAAGAAGTGAATTTAAAAGACAAATTCAATGAAAACTGATATAATCTTATACAAACGAAAAATATACATTTAAGAGTTCCCTCTATATTTTTTTTTTTTTTTTGTTTTGATAAGGTGCACATGGATTTACAGTAGTTGTACTTGGGGCTCTATAACACTAATACTGTCCTTAAAAGCAATTTCAATCCATATATTTTATAGTTCAATAGCTCCTTTGGTTGCAAGGTGACATGGATAGAACTAGAGACATTAACACACACCTCCTAACTACTAACTCTGTGCTATTGACATTAGCTTTTATTAACAGCAAATATTTCTTCAGAGGTTTTATTTATGGCCTCATTTTATGCCTGAAAATCCTAACAGAACTGTGTTACTCCAAAGCATCTCAATCACTCAGTCACAAGTGCATATGCCCTAATGTATTTTATCTTTGTGAAGTGATGCTGCCTGACGGCACTTTTATATGTATGCTAAGCTTTACTGCATTGCAAATACCCGTTTTAATTTGAACTTGAGTATATTCTATTTCTTATAGAATAAAATCAAAATGGAATCATCAGTTCTTCAAAATATGATAAATTAACAGAGTTAATCAATTTAACATAGGTTTCCAAAGTCACACCACATATGTGATTAAGCAGTGCATACTTATCTTGCAAATATACACTCGGATGCTAGGAAGAAAAAAAAGGAAGAATCCAGATCTCAGCAGCAAAGCTAAATTTGTAATAACTCATTGTTGGGGAACTTTCAGCAAAAGCCAATTTTCTTAAAAGCTGCTAGGCAAATTTTTTATTTCAGGGCAATCCTCAATAAACATTTCAAGATTTTTTAGAGTGAAAATAAGCTAATTGGCTTCACTTCCATACTTATACAGAAGAGTATAATACCTTCTAGAGGTAATGAGAATTTTTATAAGCATATCTGTTAATATGAGTGTAGTACTTAATTAATAAAAAGCATCACAAGAATATACAAACAATTAAACTGTTTATGCCTTCCACTCCTTTATGGCTCATACACCCAGAGGTACACATGATTCCATATGAACAAGGAACAGTTTTAGTTTATCTCACTCCTTCATCTGAATGCTCATAATAAGTGAGTGTTGAGCAAAAATAGTAGCAAGAACATTTGAATTGCATGGAAATAATTTATCATTCACACAAACTAGTCATATGACTTTGTTTCGAGTTGTTGACTTATTTTATGATGTCTCTTCTGCCAGTCAGATAAATTTAATAAAATAAATAGAGGAAGTAAAGCAAACACCCATGGATTATATTAAACTTTCACATGATGTTAAGAAATTGTCCCAGTTATATTCATCAAAACACAGATTTTGACAGTTCCAGAAAAGTCACCCTGTAGGAACTGTTCCTTATAAGTGCAGACCTATCACATTTTTTATACCATATGGCAAGTCAGTATTAAATCCTAGGGGAAAACAGCTCTTAAAAAGTTTCTATCCCTATGTTCACCCCATTAAAGCTTACATTTCAGTAACTTTTTTGGTGGGTTACTTCTCAGTCCTTCAATCTAGTAGTTTAAATTCTTTTAATAAATTATTTGAAAATTACCACCTGGTCAGTAGAAACTTCAAAATGTCAAGCCTCCCACATCATCACCATCTAGATGTAATTTAAAATATTCACTCTAACAGAAATAACTCACTTTTAAAAATTCTAGGATCTTTGGAGCTATAAAAAATTTGCCAGGGCAAAAAAGTCAGAATCCTCGAAATGGTCACATCTCTGGTATGGTTTTATGCATAACATATTCACTGCAGAGCAGAAAACATCTTGTTTCCTGTATGGTCATAGAATGAATGAAGCTCATTTTATTTTACACACTACTGAAGTTTCAATTATTTGCTATCTTGCTGAGCTACCCTAACTGCAACAGTAATCATCATCCTTACACTAATGTTGGTTCTGTAATAATAGATTTATTCAGAAGGTCAAATGTGCAATAAGTGATTTTAAAGGGGATGGAAGGAATTATTTTTTACATTAACTCATAGATTTTAGCATACTTAATATCTCAGGTCATTTTAAGTCCCTTTTTTCTTAACACCTCAAAATGCCTGTTATTATTATTTTGATAATAAATAAATAATTGATTTATAAGATTTTTCTGATTACATGAAAAAAAGCAATTAGATTTTTTTTTTCAAAGGCTATTATAATTTAGATAGAAAACTCCAAAATACTAGTAAAATAATGCAAGGACAAGTATCACTGAAAAAACATGCTTTTAGTATTTTCAATTTTTTTTCATTAAAATGCTTAATGCTTTTCATAACATTTTATTTGCACGTTTTTCTTTTTTCTGTTGCAATCTTTGGGCTTTCTAGGCACTAGGACCATGTTTTTCTCAAGAGTAAGTGAGACAGCTAACATGTAGATCTCTTTCAGACTTTCTTCTCTGTATTTTCCTTTTTTCTTTTTGAATCTCCAGAACAATTTGTTGAAAGACAAAAATAATCCTTTGGTGCAGATATCGCAGCCAAGCTGTTAACTTCCATATGTGAGTAGTACTAGACACCAGACTGATGCTCCTCCACCATTCTTCTCATCCTACAGTTACACAGTTGCTGGCTCCAGAGACAGAAGTACCCCAAGACTGAATTATCATCATAACTGACACGGGATATTAATTCCTTTAAGCTGCAGTGATTAAGTTTACTGAGATCTTCTTTGACATTTGCCTAAACATTTCCAATTCTGCAAAAGATGATGGAACCACAACTGGTTTTATTTGTCCTGCTTTACTAAGCAAAAAAGCAGTAAGGTTCAAATACCTACCAGTGACATGCGCGCACAAAACAATTGCGAATTTGCTAAAAGCATAATGATCTTGCTGTCTTACTCCTGAATAGTCACAGGAAATAATGAATTAGTGCTCATCTAGAACTCAGCTCAGGTATCTGGGAGATCCTTTCTATGGAGTTCATTGACTATTTCTTAGCTATCTGCCTAAGACATATTCTAGGAAGAGTTTTCATTTATAATACTTCCTTTTTAGGTCCTTCTCTTAACGAAGGTAAAGTTGCACAAAATTAAACCAAAATCTCTTAAATATTTTTAAATTAAATACAAGATTCTCTATTTATAATTATCACCAAATATATTCAATTTCTGTAAATATTTGCACCTGTTTATTTTAAAATCCAAAAATATTTTTAGGAAAATAATGCCCTGTAATCAATAACTTTTTTCATAGTTCCATATTCTTCATACTTTATCTCAATTGAGTATTCATCATAAATAAATCATTATTGCTGGCTATACTGTGATCTATGTATGTCTAATACCCGGCTTTTTTATTTCTCAAAAATCAAGTAAAAGACAAAACTCGCAAACTGGTAACTCCAAGTGCCCAACATTACATAAAGTTCTAGTCTTTTTCCTGTTTCCCTTGTATTCTGTTTTTTTGGTGGGTTTGTTTCTGTTGGGGTTTTTTTGTGGTTTGTTTTTTTTTTTTTGCCCCTATGACTTTATTTATTCTCTTAGACTATTATGTCCAATATCACGTTTCACTAATTTGAAGAGGTACCTGAAGCTTCTTTCCATGTGACTTTTAGGAACTGCTTTAATTTATTATATTGTTTTTTTGTTTGCAATACTCATTCCCTGAAAACAAAACAAAAAGAGTCAATACTTCAAGATTGAAATCAAATCAATGTTGGTTGGTCATTTAGATTTCGTGAACTTTTATTAACATACCCCTATGTTAACATACCCCTAGAGGGACCAATCTGATTTTTCTTTATGCCCCACATGTGTTCCACATGAGGTGAGAAATGTCTCCAGGGGCTGTACCCTGCTGGAGCCCTGTCCCCGGGGAGGCCTCACCTGCAGCCGAGCAGGGCAGAGAAAGCTGCCGCCATCGGGCCGCAAGCGACCCCCCTTGCCGGCGGGGCAGATCCCCTGTGCCCGGCACAGAAATGCCCAGGAAATGGGGCTGTGGGAGCGGCTTTAGCACATAAAACCAGTGAACTGCACCGCCACAACCCGGGGTCGTTTCATCTGGGTGTCCTGGAGGGAGCGGGGGCTCGCCCGGAGGCTCAGCTCGGTCCCCTTCTTCCCCCCTCGCCTTTTTCTCCCTGCGGTCCTGCTCCTTCCCCGGCTGCCTTCCCTGCCCGCCCCTGTCCTGCCCTGCTTCGCCGCTTCCCGGAGGCAGCTGGACCCCAGGGCCCCCAGGGCTCCGCAGCTGCTGCAGGAGCGCGCCCGTGGCCACGGCAGCCTGTTCTCGGCCCACAGAAGGGACACGCCGCCCGCTGCTGCTTGGAAATGGCGCCCAGCCCGCCCCGGGAGCCACGCAGCCTCGGCGCAGCCCGCGGCGCGCACGCTCCGGCTGCCGGCGGTACAGCGGGGCTCGGGGCTCTGTGCCTCTCTCCGTCTCTCTTCTCTCCTCTTTGCTCCCCTTTCTATCCCCCTTTCGGTAGGAACACTTACCCTTACTCATCAATAAACAGTTCTCCGATACAATATTGCCGCATTTGAGCTTTATTTTTGTCTGAGTTATCTATGAAAAGGAATCCTCTCCGACTCCCCTTTTACAGTGGGACGGGACAAGTTACACCTGTCAAGTTCCTGATAATGTTGTGTTTCTTTTTCTAAGTTAATAGAGATGTGGCTGTTATTACATTGATTACATCCATTACAATGTAATTGTTATAAATGGTCAGAGGCCAATTCAAAATAAAATAACAAAATTTATTTAACACAATTTCAACACCGAAATAAAGCCACAATAAAAAGAAACAACATTGATCGAATGCTGGGTGGACAGAGAGGCGGTACAAAAGTACCCTCCGAATTCTGCCACACTGCTATGTTTCAGCCCGTGGGTTTTATACAGTTTTTTTACCCTAAGGCTAAGTCTATTGAAAGTCCAGGTATGCTGTGTTTCCAAAAGAGTCCTGTCTGCATGAAAAGGTTGCTTGATAGTTTTTCCGGAATTCATCTTGGGAGGGGTGATCTTGATCGTCCAGGATCTCCACCAAGATTGGTATCTGGTGTTTGAGGAGCTGTGAAGCGAGGGTCCACCCTTAAGGGCCGGGCCATCTTCTGGCTTTGTCTTGTTGTTACAGTAGTAGGTGTGTTTGGGAACTTCGGAATCCTGGAGGCATTCTCGGGTATCTTTTTATTAATAGCTTAATCCCACACGAATTTATTTATTCTACTTATTACATAATGATGTCCATCTTGCCATTTTATTCATAAAAACTGATCACTGTACAGGTGACAGAATCACAAATTGGGCAGGATTGGAGGGGATTAGTGAAAGTCGCCTAATTTAACCTTCCTGCTCAAGCACATCGGTGCCCCAGGGGATGCACTTGAGCCAGGAGGAAGTGGTCCTGAAATATTGACCAGCTCTCTTGGACCTCTCTTCCCTCTAGGGTGCATTCCCCATGGATCCTTCTGCATAGGTCCCTGAAGAGGTCAAAGTTAGATCTTCTGAATTCTAAGGCCTCTGACTTTTAATTATTTTATGGCAAAACTAGCTTCCAAAAAAATCTGATTTTTTTTTTTTTTTTTTTTTTTTTTTTTTTACTTTTCTCAAACATATCTACATTGTCCCATGTTTTGATTTTGACTGGAGTAAAGTTAATTTTCCTCATAGTGACTTGTATGGGGCTGTGTTCTATATCTGTTCTGAACGCAGGGCTGATAATATAGAGATGTTTTTGTTCTTGCTGAGCAGGGTTTACACAGAGCCGAGGCCTTTTCTGCTTTCTGTACTGCCACACTGGCAAGGAAGTTCAGGGTACACAGGAAGTTGGGAGGAGACACAGCCAAGGACAGGTGACCCAAACTGACCAAAGGGATATTCCAGACCATGTGACATCATGCTCTGCATATAAAGTGTGAGGAAGAAGGAGAAAGAGGAGGACATTTGGGGGATGGCATTGGTCTTCTCAAGTAACCATTGTGTGTGATGGGGTCCTGTTTTCCTGGGGATGGCTGAACATTTGTTACCCATGGGAAGAAGTGAATGAACTTTGATGTTCTTTGTTTATTTTCCCTATTGAACAGTCTTTCTCTCAATCCACGAGCTTTTACCCTTCCAATTTTCTCCTTGATCCCTTTGGTGGGGAAGTGAGCAAACGGCTGCATTCTGCTTGATTACTGGCTCAGGATAAAGCATGAACCCCCCCATAATAATGTCATCAATATATTGCAGGTGTTCAGGACCTTCACCCTATTCAGGTGTGCTCTGTATCAGTCCATAGCAATTGGTGGGACTCTGTTACCACCCTTAGGGAAATTGATTCCAGGTGTACCAAACACCCCACCACGTGGTCTGCAGTCTATGTTATTAACACTGTTTTGATCTCAAACCCAAAACATAGTCCCATAAAAATCATAGTGAAGAAATTTATCTCTTTCCTGGCCAAAAACCAGCACAGTAGTTAAACTCTTTTCTTTTAAATGACAAATGTTAACAAACAAAAAAACCCAAACCAAAACAAACAAACAAACAAATTATCTTTTTTTTTCTGGGTACTAATAATTTACCATGTCATTTTTTCCTTATTATCCCAAACTTCTTTTCTCAGTACATACCATTGTTATATACATTTATTGAGAAAATCTAACTCAGTGCCATTCCAGAATAGCCATCACAATGCACCACAGATAAGCTGAGAAACAACATACTTACATTACTAAAATTAATAAAATATCCACAGCACTTAATACTTCTACTATGGTACCAGTACCTTATTTCATCAACATCTAGTGAGAAACAGTCAGCATAATATATGCTTCTGTAGAAAAGGTTTTCCTGAAAAATGCTAAGTATTTATATTTGACTATTGCATTGAAGAATTTGCAATTAACATATATTAACTCTTAGTCTTTTACTAGTAAGCATGATAATATATTCTCTGCTGCAGTTTGAGTTCTGTGTTTTTCTTATGCAAAAATACTTTATTTTAAAATATTTTGTGCCATTTCTTCTTTAGTCACAGAGAAGTATTCTTAAAACAGAGTGGTTAAGACTGTTGATTGCTTCACCGCATTACAACTAGCTTGTTGGCATTAATCAGAAAGTACTATATGATTCATTAGCTGTGAAAGGCTTTAAATAATTGATTTGCAGCATGGGGGATTAACATGGAATCTCATTAACCAAGAAAGTTTGATATAGTTTTCATTTAAGTAGAACTTACACTTTGGAAATTGCTTGATAGGGGAAAAAAACTATAGCTGTCTGAACAGAAACTCGGTACTGCCGATATTACAAAACTTCCATCATATTATGTATCATTTTTAAATAGTTGAACATATGCCTGATATTATAACAAACCTGTGATGCACATTGGACATATTGTTTGATTGAAATATCTGGTTGGTAGTATTAATTATATTTTTGTCTATTTGTTCTGCTAAAGATTATGTGGGTTAGATTAAACTTGCTGTAGATTGACTATAAATATCAGAATTTTTTCATACCAGTGGGGAGTTCAATTCTCATGGATTAAACTACTCTGAGGTCCTGTATATTTTACTAACAAATGAGATCTTGAAGTGGGTTACCGAGTAAAGACATTTTCAAAGACATGAACATAACAGAGAAATTTCTATATTTTCTCTGTTAATCTAACTGTATAATCTTAAATTTGGCACTAAGGTATATTATGAAATTCTTAGTGTAATTCTGTAGTGTCTGCTTTAATAAGCAGCATGGTAAGCAGTTTGGATAGAAGTGTTAGCTATGATTTTTTTTTTTTATTTTATTTTATTTCAGTTCACATACAATTCCAGCATAACTTTTACGGGGTTTTTTATTGTTTTATGGGAGGATCACAGGTCCCCAATGGGCAGTTTTGATCCACTGCCCTCCTAAAGTGTAGCATTACTATTTTACAAGAGAGATGATTTAGAACAATGATCAATAGGCTGGAAAAAATAAAATAAAAAACAATATAAAAAAAGACCCTAAACAAGAATGGTTATGAACATAAAATGATCTCACTTCACTGAGCAATCTCCAGTAGGGGTGAGGTTCCTTAGAACAGAGGAGTCAAGGATTTGACACTGCCGCCACATAATATGTGCTGCTATTGCCATTAATCTGACAGTTCTTGTAAGCAGAAATTCCATTCTATATCTCAAAAAGGTCACCATTGAAAATTGAGGTACAAAAATTAAATAATCCACAAACATGTAGAAATGTGTCACTAGCTAAATTCTTTCTTTATGAACTTTCAGCAAAATAATTATCTTCAACAACTTGTTTCAAGTAAATTATTACAATTTCAACATTGCGGTGCTATAGAACAGCTTGCGTTATAGCTACATTTAAAGAGGATAAAATATAGAAAATTAAACATGTGGGACATACTTGTGTCTGTACTAGCTGTTCCTGTAAGACAAAAAACCAGACAAATAAAACTAATAAAATAAATCTTATTATTTTCTGAAATGTTCTAAAATTTAAGAAATATTTTTCCCTACTAAACCAGAAATATTCAATACAACTAAACATTTCCAATTTAATTAAAATATATTACAGCATATTTTTTTTTCTCTGTTCTATCATAGCCTGAATCTTATCTAGATTCAGGTAAAAAAATATCTCACATTCTGTGAAAGCTGCATAAGGATCAGAATAGCATTGCATCTTATACCTGTTTTCAAATTAGGAGTAAAAATTGATGTTAACCTCATGAACTAGGGTATACATTTACTTCAATAAATAAGTACAAAACTTGGTTTATTAGTTTTTCTTGGGGTTTAATACTTTAATATAGCCTTGAAATGATAATATTATTTGCAGAGCAATAGTATAATTATGCTGTTATGATATCCCATCGTGACAGTATGATTCAATTTTTACTTTGTGATTATGATTCTCTTCCATCCCTTTATTTCTAAAACATTGAATGTATTAAGAAAAAGGAGAAGAAAAAAAGGAATTTGGAAGGGACATAGAGAGAGAGCACCCTTGCCAGGAAGAAATTAAAGCATGGAAATGGAATCTGTGTTTTGGGGGTTTTTTCCCTTGTTTTGCTTTTGTGATATTCTGTCACTGGGAAAGTTATTGATTCTGCATTTGATGAAACAGTTTTTAAACTTAATAATTCTTCCATGTCATTTATCTTTTCCTTAATATCAAAGCTATTTCAGACACTGAACATTCAATAAATAAACCAAATATGTTTATTTTGTCTTGGGGTAAGGAAGAAACATTATTAATGTTGATCCTTTGTTGATGTTCTTGAAGCCACCACTGCCCAAAACAATGTTGATGTTCTCTTCCCTCATAGGTTAAATTCTGTAATTTAAATTGTTCAATGATAACTAATGAAACTGTAGCCCTTATAGAAGTATCACTAAATTGCTTATGAATTTCCCAAGTGATTGATGTGAAAGAAGAAACACCACGCTCATTGGTGTTATGTGGCATCATAAAAAATCAGTAACTTAAGGTAGCTATTGACTGATTTTCCGATGGAAAATTGATTGCCAAAATGCATACAAATTACATTTTATTCCCAGCACAAACTCACAAATAGTGCTTTTGTCTGACATAACTACAATACTGAAAAGAGTTACTTTCATATTACATGCTCTCAGTGTTATGCTCACATGCAATCTCTACAGATATACCTGAATATTCAAGAGAAAGAAAAATTAAACCTTTTGTAAACAACATAATTGTATTGTATAAGACTCTGGTTTTCATTAATAATAATAGAAAATTTAAAAGAAGTGAAAAAAAAGAAGAGAAATATTAAGGCTTCTGGGAGTATACGTAAGGACAAACCCAGGAAGTATAGATAATTCAAAACATGGCTATTCCTGCTTCCTAGAAACAGTACAACATCAAATTGATGCCAAGGCTTAGTCATTTCTAATTTGATTATAGTGTTTCCCTTTAAAAAAAGAATAGATCTCTCTTGATCATATTTTTTCATTTCTCAGTCTCCTTTTTGTAGTTCAAGACTCTCAAGTCCAAATTTTATCGAATATATTTCTGTCTTCACCCAATTTATGCAGTATATTTGAGCAATTTGAAAAACTGTGAATAACAAGGAATGGAGCATGAAAACTTTGTTCAATTTAATCTCCTGTTCTGGCATCATACACCATAGGAAATATTACTTCTGTCAATACTATCAAAAGGGCATTGGCGTTTTATTGGTCTGACCTCACTTTGGTAGCTGTGATAGTTTTTGTCTAGCAGAAAAGCATCTATTGCCTAAAATTTATTTAGTTAAAATTTAGTTTATAGTAATGAAAAGAAAAATGTGTACACAGAACTGTTGATGATTCCTAAGTAAAAACTCTTGTAGAAGGGTAGATACAGAATGATACCTGAGGCCCAGGCACGAAACCTTGTGAATCAGGCAGAACTGGACTTACATGTATTTGTACTGTTACCATCAAATTTATTTTCACCTAGAAGTGCCAAAAACAGTGATGATGAGAAAACAGCACAGTGATAAAACTCTTCATTATACAAGCATCACAGACTGCCTCCCTAGATCTCAGCTGGGAAGCAATAGAATCCATAGAAACTTAGGTCTCAAAGTAGCATATTTCAGTTAGAATTTTAAGAGGTAAAGATCCTGCTTAAAACCATAATCACACAATAAAATAGAAAGGAACCAGAAAAACAGAGTAAGAACTAAAGGAAACCTATATTAATAGGAAATTTAATATTATTGGGGAAAAAAAAAAAAAGAAAAAACTCCTGTGTCTAAATTTATATTTTATTTCAAAGTATATTACTAAATCTGTTAGGAATGAAATTGCACTCATCAAACTTAAGCTGAGAGACAGTGAGAGATAGTGTTTAAAAGAAAAAAGATAGAAATCTTGAAATGAACACAAATTCTCTACTGGAATGCATTTAAATTCTTTTTACATTATTTTTACATTTGTATCACAAATAAAAAATGACTGATGCTTTTAAAATTATATTGAAATGTATATATTATGCCTATCTATAAGATATATAGATATATAGATAGATAGATTGCTGCAAGTACAAATTTATACGTAAGTTGACTAATATATTGTCCATTCTTCATAGTAGTTACCTACTCTTTCTGCGTAAGAAGAATCGGACCTATTTACTTATTTCCAAATTGTTTGCAATTCTTATGTTTGATGGTCATCCAAGTTACTTTGAGGAGGATTAAATCTGAGTAGGGTGTATTTTTGTTATTTTCAGTCATGTTCACTAACATTTTACTGGTGTTATTTTATGTCATGGTATTTTTAAACCATTTCCTTTGTTAAGAAACAGACATAGGCATAGTGAAGGAGTTAAAATCATGTTTTGGTTGCCCAGCAATGTCAGAATTCACTAGATTCAGACTTCTGAAAACAGAGAAGCCATGTCTCTCAAATTAAAACTACTTCAATGAAGCTCACACAGCATACAAGAGAACTAGTTTTCACTGTTGGCTTTGCAAAGACATTAATTATATATTGCAAAATTTTTCCCAGTCTTTTCTCATCTAAATAAAACTGATTGTTTTTCAGAGCTCATGTTTTATTATTGTCTTACAATTTGTAATATTGTTTGTGAATGATTTAGTTTGCCAGAAGACCAAGTGGCATTTTCTGCAAATTAGGAATATGCTCAAGATGCTGGCATAACTGTGGATTTTAGTTAGATTACATTATATACAACTATTCATGACATAGAAACATTTTTGTTAGTACTTGGAATGTCAGATAAATTAAACTGTCCTTTCTGCTCTATATAAATACTTACCATATCAGAATCTGATGGGAGTAATTGTATTACAGAAACATATTGGGATGATAAATATATTATAAAATCTAACACTTCTTGGCATAAAGATGCAAACTACACTCCTGAAATCTTAATGTTCCTTACTTCAGCGATTTGGGATCTTAAGGATTTCTTCTTATTCTTCAGTTATTTCTGCAGTTTTCTCTTTCTAGATAGAAAAAGAAGCAGAAGCCAACAAAAGTCAGCTTGCCAAGTCTCTGCAGACCATAGCCAAGAACTGCAGTTACTGGTGCATTGGTCGTTCTAAAGTCTCATGCACAGCAGCCAATGCAGAGTGCTCAATGACAATATTACATCCCAGACTCTCTTGTAGTATATTTCCTCATGAGTTTCTGCTTTTGTTGTTGCTGATTGTGCTGTTGGGTGTCTAAATACCATAATTCCAAAGGAAGCCTAACCAGAAGCACAACTGTCTCAGGAGCAAACAGGAAACATAACATCTAAGGTGTGAATGTTTTAACCTTTGTGATGACTGATTGGGGTGTTTGCTTGTTTAAGGACTGCAAGGACTACAGGGATAAATGATTAGAATACAATCCTCAGCTGGAATGATTTGAATAATACCATAACAGTCACAGCCACTTGACCACTTTTTATGTTTGACTCCAAAAATGAGGCTCATGGTGTCTTTTTTTATTGCCAGATGGAATTTAGTCATCCAATACAGAGAAAAGAAAGGAAAAAACCCAATAGTTTTAAATTAATCACAAACTTTTTACTACAGTCTCTGAGAGGCCATTGTAATCTACACAAACAGACCTCAACTGAGATTTAGCAATCAAATTCTATTTTTTCTGCTGTTTTAATAATAACAAAAGAATTAGTAGTGTTTCTATTTAGTGAAATATTCATTGCCACTCCCTTTCTTTAATAGGTTTAATCTCTTTTTCATTCATTCACTGTTATTTTCAAATGCATTACTACAAAACTAAATAAACAACTGATTAGTAATGTTTGGATGAATGTGTGAATAAATAGATGTACATGCTTTAATGGTATTTTTTGCTTACACAAGAAAGAAATTTCACACAAGGCAGTAATTTTTTTAAATATATATAATTCTCACAATTACTATTATTATTTTGAAGAAAGGCTGTCTCAGATATGTATTTAAATCATTACAATCTTTTGTGTCAAATGTATTTAACTTTTTATTTAGTCTACATTATTTTGTCTTTAACTTTCTGAATCCTTACAGAACAATAAAACAATCAGTGACCTAAGGAAGTCCTCATAAAAAAGATTCTACAAATATGTATTGTAACATTTTATTGTATAAATTTAGACAGTCACTGAGGAATAAAAGTTCAGTCTTTTTTTTTTAGTTCCTGTGTCTCTAATCTATGTTTTTCTTTTATAATCTTTATATTGAAGTATCTATATAATTATACATTTTGTGCCTAGGTAATACAAGTCTTTATTTTTGTTCTTATGAAACTCAGTAAACAGTCATTTAGTCATTTAGATGTTGTAATATTTGTTTGTGTGGACAATCACACTTGTAGATGCTCTCGTGTAAATAAGACCAACATCTGGATTTTCCAACCCAGCATGAGCTTTGGTAGCCATGACAAGAAGATTGTATTCTGCCTATTGCAACTATTAATTTGCACTTGGAGCATCCTAATAATTTTCACTGTCCTGCTTTAACTAATGATTAATTGAACAATAAATTTAAACTTTAATGAAGTCAAAACCCTCAAAGAATAAATAGAGCTTGGGAGGATAACAAACCAGAATTTGTATTAACACAGTTTTAGTTCTATAAAACCATAAACAGGACAATAAAGACCTTATTATAGTCACTTTAGAATTACTATAATTGCTATTGAAACATGAGAGACAATGCATATTGGCAATGCAAATTTATGATTACCAGAGGATTGATTTAAAGCATATAGTTATGTATGAGCCTAATTTTTTCAGATACTACAGTTTAGATGGTAAATAAACTACTTAAAAAACCTTAGAAAACAAGAAAGTTAATATTTAGGAAAAAACCATAACAAGTTCCAAACCTTACAGTGTATATACTAATAAATATATCCTGGTTTCAGATGGGACAAAGTTGATTGTCTTCTTAGTAGCTGGTACAGGGCTATGTTTTGGATTCAGTATGAGAATAATGTAGATAACACACTGATGGTTTAGCTGTTGCTAAGCTGTGCTCAGTGTCTGCCAGTGAGGAGGTGCACAAAAAGCTGGGAGGGAGCATGGCCAGGATAGCTGGTCTGAACTGACCAAAGGGGAATTCCATAACACAGAGTATTGACCCAACTATATAAAATGAGGGAGTTCTCTGGAAGGGGGATGATTCTCTGATCACTGCTGGGGATAGGCTAGACATCACTCTGTGGATAATGAACAATTGTAGTGTGCATCACTTGTTTCTCTTGGGTCCTGTTAGTAGTAACTTTTTTTTTTTTTCCCCAGTTAGTAGATTGCTCTTATTTCAATCCACAAAGTTTACCTTTTATTTCTGATTCTCCTCCTGAAGGACAGGGAGGAAGTGAGCTGCTGCATAGTACTTCATTGCTACCTTTGGTTAAACAATGATAAAAAAAAATTTCGATTTTCTTGATTAATAAAAATAACAGTAAAAAATTAAACTTGGATGTATGATATCTTTTGAATTTCATTCTTCCTAAGCATTAAAAACTTTATTGTTCCTTTATCTATCAGCTAATTATATGAATTTCCATTTAAAATAAGTAATCTCTGCAGGAAATAAAAACATATAATTGCCGTCTCACTTGTTTTTTTTTTTCTAAAGTTGTTCCTATGGAAAATGCAAACATATTTTTTTCTTTCAAAGTTTCCAAATCTTAAAATTTTCTCACCTCTAAATAATAGGGGAAACAATAAAACATCTTTCCAGACCTCAAACCTGTAAGAACCTAGTACAGTAATCCCAGTTCTATATGTACACCAAAAATCTTTATCATAGGACACATTTACTTACTTCTTTATGGCCCCACAGGACATTGAAGCCCTTGCTAATGTTAACTTCCTCAAATTTAAGCTCAAATGTTGAATAGTCTGAGAATCTTCTAATAACTTCCTGCAGAGTTTGAATTTGCATATAAGAGGACGAATTTTAAAAAATGAATAATAATAATTTTTGTAGATCTATCACATTCCTGTTATTCCATTCTTCTGACTGCAGCTTTTGTCCTGCAGACATTGCTATTAACAAACCTGTGAGAGCTAGGTGTTAAAAGCAAACTATCATCAGTATTTCTCTGCATCATTAAACATAAAGAATATTAACTAAGAAAATCAGTGTAGAGCCCAATTAATTATAAGATAAGGAACAGCAGGGAAGCAAAAGAGTTTTCAAATGTGCTCAATAGCCTCATCTCAAGCATTTGTATATGCACCCCAAAAAGCAAAGCTATGTAATCTGTAATGCAAATATTTAATGAAATAGAACTATTAATTAGATACATCTGTCTTTTGAAAAGTTTTCTTCTGAAAGTTTATTTAGACATTAATATCTTCTGTCCACTTTAGAAGCTTACATCAGTTAGCGGGAAAAAAATTCCATTGAGAAAAAATCCACCAAAAAACACCATTCAGAAATACACGTCCAGACAGATCGAGGGATTTTTTGTGGTTGTGTTCTATAACAGTATATTTTAACTTGTTTACATGTTACATATTGAAGAAAATTTAATAGAGTTTTTAGCATATAATTGAAATGTGCATGAAACTTTTATTTAAAGTCAAATCAACTTCACAGATTTATTTTTTTACTTTTTTTAAACTTTTTTTTACATTTTTTTAAATCATTGAAGTTTGTGTTTCATTTCATCTGTCTAAAGGAGCAATCTAAGTTCTAGATCATTAGATTGAAATGTAACCTTTCCATCCAACCCAAAGAAAATAAAATACTTATCTTTGAGAACTTATCTTTGAGAAATGCCTATTTCTCCTCATGAGTGATGCAGAAAAAAAGATGAAATTAAACCATTTAAGTTTTCATCATCAAAAATTGGATGAGATCAAACCACTTCCAGTGGCTTTATTAGCATACACTGAGATATGAATTTAAAAATCATCTTAGTAGACAGATGTTGAGCCAGAAAGAATGGCGTTAAATGAAAAAAGAAAGAAAAAATGTTAACACAAACTATGAAGATATGACTATCACAATTATTGACAAGCTATAAGCAATAAAGATATTTTTCTAATATAAATATAGCCTGTTCAAGTTAAAAACCCAGTAAAATTATTTTAAAGTCGGTTGAATAGTTTTATGATTCAGACATGAAGAGTGAAGACAAAATTCTGTGCATTTTTGTAGGTTTATGGCAAGATTACAATCACCATGGTAACACTTCTCATATTAAAAATGTGGAATAATAGATTTTGACTAGTTACTCATCTGCATCTTAATTTTCTGAGACAAGAAAAAAGATACTGTTTCAATTTGTTAATGATTACAGGATCATAATTTGTCTCTATTAATAATTAATGAATTAATATATTTTGCATAAATATACGGGATCTTGAAGATTAAAATCTTACAAATGGTGTGACTGAAGTGCACTATAGAACAACAGAAATAAGCAAAGAACTAATAACTTTCTCTGTTATCCAAACACTCCTGATCCTTAAACTCCATTAGTGAGCAAGTTGCGGGTTTTTTTTGCCAACAGCTAACATTATTCACAAACAAATCATGTCTGCTGTTCATCTATTCTAGTCTGTAAAATTTACTTATGTGGAGTACTGTTGCATTAACTTCAGAGGAAATCACTCACTGAGCCTTGTAAACAAGGCCATCAGAACATGCGTATTTACCACTTCACGAATTCATACTTAATTACCAGTGCAATGCCCACTGTATTCTCATGACTGAGACATCATATGATTCCTGCTTATCCTGCTGGCTCTGTTCCTTTCCTTGCCTTTGTTTTGGGATTGAAATTTGGTCATTCAAATGACTGAAACATCATCTTGCTTCCAGCTGGTCGCTGCTTATGGGATGACAGTTATCCCCACAGTTATCCTAGTTATTCCATACTGTATGACATGCTTTTGTTTACTGATAACAGTGCTCACATTTCATTTATTTAAATAGTTTTTTCTATTTAATAATCTGCATTCTTAAAAATGAAGCTCTGTTGTTGTCATTCAGAAATAAAGATCAAAACAATAACATTGTTTGAAAATCCATTTTATAAATTAGCAGCTTTAAATAAAAAGCTTGAATATGCTTCCAGACTTCATGTGAGTTATAGACTATTAATTTTTAGAATTCAAGCCTACACATCATTGTTTCCTGACATTAGGATGTTTCCCTTTTATATGAATCTAAACTAAGCTGTGGAACTTGACCAAAGTCCTGTGGAAATCTAGGCGTGATCATGGAACCGTGAGAATGGTTGGGATTGGAAAAGACCTTACAGATCATCTAGTTCCATGATTCTGACATGCACAGGACCCCTTTCACTAGACCAAATTGCTTAGAGCTCCATCCAATGTGGCCTTGAACTCTTCCAGGGATGGGTCAGCCAGTTTCCCTGAGCCACCAGTTCCAGTGCCTCACCACCCTCACAATAAAGAAGTTTTTCCTAATATCTAATCTAAGCTTATTCTCTTTCAGTTTGAACCCATTCGCCCTTGTCTTGGTACTATGTGCTGTTGTAAAAAGTCTTTCCCCATCTCTCCTGAAAGTTCCCTTCAGGTACTGGAAGGCTACATTTAGGTCACCCTGAAACCTTTTCTTTTCCACAGTGAATAATCCCAGTTCTTTTAGCTTTTCCTCATAGGAGAAGTGCACCATCCCTCTGATTAAGTTTGTGGCCTTCCTCTGGACTTGCTCCAACAGGTCCAAATCCTTCCTGTGCTGGATGCAGGTTTCTACTGAAAGCAGAGTAGAGGGTGCTTTGGAATAACTTCTTGTTCCATGACCTTCCCAGTCACAGGGGTAAGGCTGACAGGTCAGTAGTTCTCAGGGTCATATTTTCTTCCCTTTTTAAAAATAGGTAATATGTTTCCTTTTCTGTATTCACTTGGGACTTCCTCTGACTGCCATGAGTTTTCAAATATCATGGAGAATGGCTTGGCAATTACATCAGCCAATTAATAAGGATAGGTAAAGATTTCAATGACTAGAAATAAATAAATAGAAATAGAAATAGAAATAGAAATAGAAATAGAAATAGAAATAGAAATAGAAATAGAAATAGAAATAGAAATAGAAATAGAAATAGAAATAGAAATAGAAATAGAAATAGAAATAGAAATAGAAATAGAAGCCACATCCTTTCAGGTGTTGATAAATTGAAAATCTGTCTTTTGAAGGAAAAGTTAGAGATCATGGATTGATAGCTGTTAATGTGAGTTGAATAGAGGAAAGAAACATCAAATTAACTACATATACTTTATTGATTATAAATTAACTTTTATCTTGCTTAGAGGACATAAATATGACATTGATAATTGTTCATATAGGTAAAGACAAAACTACCAATTTGGTAGTTCATGTGTCTGAAGTAACATTACTGACTCCATTGAGAATGAATAAGCAACCATTTCCAAAAATATATATGAAAGATTCATTTTGTGTACCAGCAACTAACTTTTTTCTTTTTAAAATTGTAGGCTATCTTGGACAAAACACATGCCTGTTCGAATGGGAACATATCTGCTGTTTCCCTGTCTTGTAGTGCTAGTAGGAAACAAAGTATATTTATTATTTTTCAATTAATAAACCACACTTTATTCATATGCCTACTAATCTCCCTATGACTGGTGTGTAACAAGAGCCATCCTCACGTACCTGTCATTCTTGGAGTGTGTTTCTAACACTGTTTTCAGTGGTTGACTACAAGAGAAGTAACTGATTGTGTATCAACAAAGGAATGGGTATAGATAAATGGTTACAAATATGGTGTCCTGGATCATTAACTGACTACAACATTAAGTGCCAAAGGGACTTACAATTATTTCTGTTTTAAATCCTAATAAATACCAGACACAACACAAGAGGATTCACCAGAGAATGAATGCACTCATGACTTACTCTGGCTAATGTCAGATTAATTTTTCTTTTTTTTTTCCTAACTTGTGGTAGGGCCAGGTCTGATTGTAGGTGATACAATCAATGTAGGTGATTGACATATCATTCAGTTCAAGTGACAAATCAGTTTGAAAATTGCTTATTTTTAAGTGCAACATCAAATAAATTATTATTTAGGATAGAAATCTCCCACAATGAGATGTTTTTCACTGGTTTAGAAAGAGTGAAAAAGGACCAACAGGACACCACTTGATACACAGTGGTGACAATCTTTGGCTGGACCTCTCGCTTCTCTCTCTTCCCCCACCTCTCTCTTACCTCTCCTCTTTCATCTTTCTTTCTATCTCTGCCTCACATTTACCAGTAAATAAAATCTATGTTGTTGATTTCCACATATGATCTTATTTGCACCTTGATTTGGGCAGAGGCATCTCTCACTAATAGGATCATAGCCATCTGTAACTCAGTTTTCGTTAGACATTTTTTCTGATTTTTTTTTCTGCATTCACATGTGTAGAGTTGAAAAATACTTAGAAAAAAATCCTATTTAGTTTGCACTACTCCATGAAAGTTCCATTCTTATTGCAACAGTGTCAAAGAAAATACAAAATTAAATGTCTGGGTTTGATTCTGAGAAAACAAAGGATAGATGAATAATATTACAAAGTTCAATACATCAAATAAAATTGTTATTAACATTGGACATTTGGAACATTTTGTAAAAAAATCAAATGTTTTTCATGACATGTTGTAAGTTGTGTGAAATAATATCTAGGAAACTGTGGCTAGGAAACAGTCATAGCAGTGCAATAGAGACAGTAGTTCTTCATAATGAAGAATAAGAAAAAATATTTCTGTCATAACAGAACCAGTATTACTGAGGTAAATGTTGGTAGAAACATTCAAGTAAAAGAAATAAAATCCTAACTAATTAAAACATGTGAAAAAATACTTTAAAATTGGAAACAGATGGTATGAAGGAAGAAGGAAATCAGACGGAAGAAAAATTAAGAGATCAGTAGTGTTGAAAAAACAGAAACACACATAGTGGTCCTCATATTTTTTAGTTTTATAAAGGTGAATGCTGTTTTTAAACCATCGCAAATTCTCAGTTAAACAGGACACAAGTGTGTAGACAATGGGTTAAAAATAACTCACTTCTCCATACGATTCAGCCGTACTCCTACAGTGTTAAAGTTATAAGATGGATGTCTGAAAGTAAGAAGGGAAGTGGGTGGTGAGAAAATAGAAAAGGAGGAGTTGATGCTGAGCAAGATCAGGATGCATGATTCTTGGTAAAAGTAGTATCAGTGGGAAAAGTGAAGTTTGCTGGAGGGAGATTTTAATAGTTTCTTATGGAGCTAAAGAAAATTGACAGATAGGCACAGCTGAAAACTTATGTGAAGCTATCTAGCCTGACATGCTTTATATGTTCTAATATACAAACAAATATTTTTTGTTGTGAAATATATTACTGCCTCAAATATTCTGTGCTGAAATATTTCCAGGTTATTTGTCAGGGCTGTGTAATCATTTTGGCAAATAGCAGAGCTCAGTCTCTAATGATGACAGCAATCTGTCATCATTAGGATTTCACAGGGTGGAAGAATATACTTTACAATCTGTTTTTCTCAATTGCTACACATTCTCTGTTTTACTCTACAGAACTTCCTTTGGCACCATCCATTCGCAGTTAAAAACTGCGTGCAAAAAGAAAAAAAAATGTTCCTGTTAAAAAGTTTATTACAACACTTCAAAAGCAGACAAAAAATGAAAAAAAACCCCAGAAATGAAACCTCAGTCCATTCACATGCCTTCGTACTTGAAATTAGCAGTTTTCAATTAGAAGATTTATTGAAAAACTAATAATGATTGTTTATGAAAATTATTAGGATATTGCAACTGCAGCTGAAGCAATCTCATTGACAGCACTTTTACTCTGTTTTATATATATATGGATTTTCTCCTGTTTTGACTGTTTCTTTTGATCACATACTTACAGATATTTACAGAATTCAAAAAGCTAGAGGGAAATTGAATGACAGATCTGTTTTAAGAGTATTGTGGTCAATATTCTTCTGCAAGCTTTGTAAGAGAAGAAATTAAATAAAAAAGAAAATGTTAAAGAAAATTAAAATCTGGTTTACTCTCTTCTAAAGTGTGGTGGTTTCTGCAAATAATTCTCTTATCTTTGTGGGTTTTTTAATATGAAATCATAACTTTGTCAGGGGAGACCTAATTGCAGTCTTCAACATCCTCATGAAGGGAAGTGGAGGATGAGGCACTGATCTCTTCGCTCTCAGGATCAGTGACAGGACCGAAGGGAATGGGCTGAAGTTGAGTCAGGGGAGGTTTAGGTTGGATATCAGGAAAAGGTTTTTCACTCAAAGAGTGGCTGAACACTGGGACAAGCTCCTCAGGCCAGTGGTCACAGCACCAGCCTGACCACAGAGTTCAAGAAGCATTTGCACAATGCCCTCAGGACCAGGGTGTGATCTTTGGAGTGTCCTGTGCAGGCCACATTCGATCACATTCGATCACATTCGATCACATTCGATCCTGATCCTGAGTTGGGTCTCTTCCAACTCAGCATATTCTATGATCCTACGGCTGTTCTTATTAATGCTATATTTAAGCAGGTAGGTGTTGAATCTAAAATGTGTAATGACACTTATACGGATGGTAGGATTTTTCAGTCTTTGTTCTATTTTATTTTAATGGATTATACAAAATACTTGTCTTCATATTTGCAATGAAACTTCTGGAAATAGTAAGATGGTTCCCTGTTTCTTTTAACTCTGTCAGGAAGAACTACTTTATCACAGTATTTGTTAGTAATCTTGGGGAAAAGCTAACCCAAAATGCAACCTTGTATTAATACAGATTTTAAGATTTTTAATATTCCCTGTGTAAGCAAGTTGGCAACCACAGGGTCGTCTCCTTCCTCACAATTTTCTTTACAAGCTTACAGTGCAAATCTTACACAATGGAATATTTTCCCATCAAAATACTTCCAAACAGTGGACAAGATTTGAATTGAGCTTGAAGGGCTAAAATAAGCATATCTTTATATTTGCATATCTTTACAAAAGTTATGGTTTCAATATTCTTAAAAAGTATTTTGTCTTTCAGAGGCAGGCTACAAATGCTCTGGGGAGCACCTTTTCCACAAGGAGTTCCATGTTCTTTAACATGATTAGAATTTTCCTGTAAAATGAGGTATTTTGGGCTAATCAGCTCATTTCCTCATAAACCAAACCCTCAGGAAGAAACAAATTTTAACCCAGGTAAATCATTCAATCTCTATTCTCAAATCTTACTTCAAAAAACATATCACTACACTAACTTTTTTATAGTTCATCTAAAGTCGTCTCCTTTTTGAAGCAAGGTGTTTACTATGTTTTCCTGTAGGAAAAAATAAAGACACTGTTTTTAGTTCAACTCTCTTCTTTATGTGCTTGCTTAGTAAAGTACTATCAACAAATGAATCATTCATTCTGTGTTCCAAGAAACCCTATTTAGTCATCATGAAAGGCCTTCTCCATTAAGGAAAAAAAGTGTTTAATGAAAGAAAAGTTGCTTGTCTTCTCAGGTTTTCATTAATTAGTAGACTTCCAATAGATGCAAGTTTATTTTCTCTGTACCTAGAAATATCCATCTCATAATTTACCTCCCAAAACACTGGTCTAACTATCTAGTTAACTAGCTCACAGACTACTTTCCACAAATTAGTGAACTATTTGACTAGTCATACTGAAAGGGGAAGGTATAAAACAGTGGATTAGGGTCCCTGTTGAGGGAGAAAAGTCCTCTGATTATTCACTATTATCGACATTATTTATAAAATATGGGAATAGTTCAGGCAAAATGTTTAGCATGGAGATAAGAGAAGCTTTAATCCAAAAAGACCCCTCCTGTAGTCTGAAAATTTATGTATGGAATAAGATAAATACTTTATGGCAAGAAAAAGGAAGTGATTTTTCTTCACTTAATGTCATGAAAAGGAACCTAAATTGCCTCTAAGTGGGAGATATGATGGCCAACAATGATTGCAGGCATCTGTCTTCAGACTATATACTAATGATTCTGTTACTCTGAGAAAAACATGCAAATTTTTATTTCATGCAACATGTTCTCATCTGCCATATTAAACAGCCATATGTACATTTTGGTGCTTGATTCAAAGCACCTAGAGACTTAAATCTCTGGTTACAGCTAGTGTTTAATGCAGCCTTCAGGGGTGTGTGATTATGGGTGGGGTTGACCCTGGCTGTATGCCAGTTGCCCACTAAAGCTGCTCTATCACTTCCCTTCCCAGATGGACGTGGGAGAGAAAATATAATGAAAGGCTTGTGGGTTGAGGTAAGGACAGGGAGAGATCACTCACTGATTATCATCATGGGCAAAACAAATTCAGCTCAGGAAAATTAGTTCAATTTATTAAGGATAAAATTGAAGCAGGCCAATGTTAAATAAAACCTAAATTTTAAACCTTCTCCACCACCCCTCCCTTCTTCCTAGGCTCAACTTCACTCCAAATTTGTCTACCTCTTCCCCTGCAGAGGCTCAGGGAGGTGAAGTTGCAGTCAGATCATTGCATATTGTTTCTGCCACTCTTGGCTCCCTGCTCTCCTCCCTTGCTCCAACACAAGATGTCTCCCATGAGGTGCAGTCCTTCAGAAACAGGCTGCTCCAGCATGAGTCCCCTGCAGAGTCACAAATCCTGCCAGCAAAACTGCTCCAATTAGGGCATCCCAATGGGTCCCAGCCTCCTTTGGAAATCCACCAGCTCCTCTGTGGGGTCCTCCTTGGCTTTAGGTGGATCTTTGCTCTGTGGTGAATCTATCATGGAAGGTTGGGGGACAGTCTGCCCCACTGTGATCTTCACCTTGGGCTGCAGGGCAATCTCTTCTCTGACACCTGCAGCACCTCCTCCTCCTCCTCTTTCTTCATTAACCTTGGTGTCTGAAGGTATGTTTCTCTCACATATTTACAATCTGCTCTCCAGCTGAAATAATGCAATTTTTTCCCTCTAAAGATTGTTATACCAGTGGTGCTACCTCTGTCACTGATGGACTTTGCCTAGGCCAGCTGTAGGTCTATCGTGGAGTTGTCTGGCATTGGCTCTGCTATTCATGGGATTTTTTTGCAGAAAACACACCCCTGTAGCCACCCTCCACACACCATTACCAAAATCTTGTCATGCAAACCCAACACAAACCAACTGCTCTATCCCAATCAGTAAAAAATGAAAACAAACAAACCCAAAAGCAAACAAAAAACCCCAAAAACCAAAAAACGAAAAAACAAAAAGCCCAAAGACAACATCAAAAAAACAATACAAACAAAACCCCAAAAAACCCAAACAAAAAATACAAAAATAAAACCTCCAACCCAACCCCAAAAAAAAAAAAAAAAAGGAAAAACAATCTTTTAAAAATTGGTAAAATTAGATTTCTTAAGGACTGCAAGCATGTCAACATGTATTCAGTTATTTTATCTTCAAAATCATGAGTTCTAAGATTTGTTGATGGAATGCCTCCTTTATCAGTTGTGATTGGGCCTAGGAATGAGCAAAATGTCAGACTGGACAACCCCCAGAACCATGTGGAACACAATCACAAGAATCTAAAATCAGACAGTCAAGTTCTTAAGTTTAAGCATGTCTTAGTTCTGAACTTCTCTTTGGACTGCAGTATTATATTTAGTTGTTGAAGTTCTGGTAACAACCTGGTACCAGCACTACCTGGGAGTAGAGTAGTCCCATTAGAGAGAGGACAGCCAGCAAAGTGCCTAGACTTGTTGACCAGAGGGAGTACATTGAAATAACTATGATCTACTCCTGATGCAAAAGATTACACTAGTATTTGTAGCCTATTTATACTACACACCAGTCATATAATAGACACCCAAGAGGCATCATAAGGTGCTCAGAAAATGGGATTTAAATGAGTGACAAATGCTCTCACATTTGTCAGATGGGGCCAGAGAGGACTGAGAGCATGAGTGAATAAGTTAGTAGCTACAGGTGGTTGCCACTGAGAATTAATTTCCTTCTTCATTAAGCTCCTTATATACAGAGCCAAGGGAACTAAGATGGCATGATCCTCAATGAAGCAGGAAATTGAGTAATCCTAGTAACTCTTCTTCTAAATAAACCTTTCTATTGGGAACTGGCTGAATAAGTAAAGTGACTAGTTCACTTTCCTCTTGCCTCAGCCTTTTTCTGCTTAATACCCTTGAAAATAGAGGGTAATATCTTGTAAACAAAATTTTAAAAAAGCAAAGAGGATTATGATAATATACCATTAATGAAAGAGATGCCAAAAGCCCCCACAAAATGGCTCAATTAAAAAGTGTTCAGACTCGGTCACAGATATCTTACTATTCAAGGTAATATTTAAGGACACTATCAGAAAGATTTTCTGGCAATAATACACTTGTAAGAGGACACTGCTCTACAGGGGAAAGTAATTCTCATGAAGAAAAGTTTTCAAGAAAGAATTTATGGTGGCTACTAGTTTAGTCTGCTATTACACTGCTACAGTATTATCATGTTACAGTGTTCTTTTATGTCTGGCAAACCTGATATTGCTTAGTTTTTAACTGAGATTTTTCTTGAAAGTTTATAAATATTTTTAAAAGGACTAGATGCTAATAACACAGATGAAGGCTATCAAAATAAAAGTTTCCCCTTCAAAAAAGAGAATCAAAACCAGTGACTCTAGGTGTTGAGAAAATCTTCTAGTCATAGAGTACTTTATACTAAAAGATGTGAAAGTGCACTATTAAAAAAAAACCCCAAACACCCAAACCTTTATGAAATGGCCAATTTCTGATTGACCTCAGTTCACTCAATTACCCAGAGAGCTAAGAAAATTCCTCAAAGTGCATCAAGAATCCAGAGAATTAGGTACCAAAGATTTTTGTTCTCACTGACATTCTGAACTTCTGCACAGTGAACTTCAGCTGACACTACTATTGATTTCAGTGTCCCAGAGACATGGTGGGGACTTTCAGAGCACTGGGAATGGGTCAGCATAGATCTGCACTGAAACATGCTTGACCATCTGGTCTACCTTCTGGAAATATCTTCCCTCAGCCTGGCATGGGCTGAATAAATATCTTCATTTATAATAATTTCCAGAATGACTTAAAATGTTGACAGTGATTACTCATTATATTTCCCTCTATATGACCCACTAACACAACCATTCCACTTTTCTATTTTAATTTTTCTCCTTAATAATGTCCCTGTAATTGGCAGCAATCAGTTCTGGATTTATTTATTTAATATTTTTAGAGTGCTAACTACCCACTCTGGTCAACATGCTCCAGATTTTTTAAATATATATATATATATCAGAATTTCAATACAAGTTATAAAGTCCAAATATGTAGACCAAAATAGTTCCCATTTGTCACCCTGTTGATGCAACTTCAGCTGCAGACCTAAGTAAAAATATTTTTTTTTAATTCTGTAATCTGTGCCCATCCTCAAAAAACACCACAATACCACCAAACAAAAGCAATGAAGAACCCTTTTACAATCCCTATTTTCTTCTCAATGGCTTGTCATAAAGTTGTGAAGCAAAAAATACTATCACTTTTTTTTGCTTATTTTTTTGCAAGGTAAATTAAAAACTCCTGTCAGTATACTGAGATTAGCCCCTTAACTGAAGACAACAGATGTCTGTATTACGGTTTAGGAATGGTATTCTCCAATTCAGTGCTCTCACTGAATCCAAGTACAGCTTGCTCATTCCCTTCTCTCCCTCTGTCCCTCTCCCTGGAGAGGAGAAATTGGAGACAAAAAAGGCAAAGATCACAGGGTGAGATAGAACAATTTACTGGAAAGAGCACCAAGATAAGAAAACAAACATTAACAGCAACAATACTAATGACACAGGGTACAAGAAAGAGGCAAATGATTCACGTACAAACAACAATACCCAAGGCTCCCTATGCCACCCTCCTATAAATGGGAAGGGACTCCCTTTCCCAGCTCCCGCCAGTGGTGTGAGGTGGTTTGGGAGGTACTGTAAAAATTAACCCTCTCCTGGCCAGAACGAAGATGCTTTAAAAAGAATTTCATATCTGGGTTTTCCTGATGTCAAAAAAAAAAAAAAATTTGCTTATATCGTGTCTGTGCAAGATTTTAAGACCTTTTGTAACACTTCATATTTCAGAAATTGAAATGACATTGACTGAACTCACCAATACCCTTCGCTTATTGTACTTCTACTGCAAAATTAACAGTAAATATTCCAATGTTAAATATTTACAAAAGCAACAATAGTGTGAAGTGTCTTCCAAATGGCTTCTTACTTTGTAGCTATTTGAATGTCGGTCACATGTTACCAAAACAGGTAAAATAAAACTCCTTAACACCAGTGTAGCATTAAGAAGCAGTCATTCTCATTCTGTGCTGGACGCACAGGGAATATTTTCAAGCCTGTCGTGCATACCAAGTACAGAAAAGGTCATGTTTATGTACTATATTTTATATACATATTCACTGTTTTTCCTGGAAAATATATACAGATGATAATAATTTCCCCAAAATTATTAACATATTTTCCCTCCCACTGATGAATGCAACCCCTCTCCTGTGTGTCCCTCAGGTGGTCCTTGATTGTCAGCCCCAAAGCTTTACCTGACAACTTGATGAACTCAGTGTTACTTCCCAAATGTGGAAGTGAATTCACATTACTAGACTTGTTAATTATTTTTGCATCCTCTTCTTGGTTGATGTTTAATGTAGTTTTGCAGAATGAGCATTGTGAGATTCCATAGGTTAGTGGTTTATCAGAATAAATATTGTACCTTTCCACCAGCTGAGCAAAATAGTTCATCTGCCAACAACAAACGTTATTTTCCTTGGCAAAGTGGAGATTCTGAGTACTGTGTAGGAGTAGTTTTGTAAATTCCCGAACTTCATGATGAAAATTGCAGTATTATGATTGTCACCTACCATAGTAGTCACTGTTTCTTGCCTAGACATAAAGAACAGATGAAATATATTAAAATTAGAAAAACCTCTATATTCAATATAATTCAATTCAAATTCCAAGAACTATTTCTTACTATACTTGATTTTTTAAAAAAATTTTTTAGTTTTAGGAAATTGTTTTCCTTGCTTCTTTATGTAATAATATGATAATATAATGCTGAAAGTTAACCACAATTTGCAGAAAAATAAGAAATCCTGTAAGAAAGTCCCATCAGCAGTAAAAGTTAAATCTAGGTCATATGATTTCACTTTTTTAATTGCTTCCTACAACTTTATAACATCAAGATGCACATCTAGATGCACACAAACAAACATATGTGCATACATATAGGCATGCACATATATATATCAAAATATATCTATTTTGATACTGGAAAGTTTAATTTTTCAGAAAAAATCCAGTTTATTTTGTTGACTGTTAGTCTCAAAAATATGTAAAACATTTTTCCTTCCTTTTCTCATCCAGAAACTGTAAACTTTTACCAGGAATTTTATTATCCCATAGGGTAAGTTTTGGACTGGACTTTCTGACTAAATTCATCAATACAAATCAAATGTTGTTATTACTTTCCAATAAATGTTTTCTTTTTATGTGGTAAGTGCAAAATAAACAGTTCATGTTATGCACATGATTCAAATAATGTTGACAAATAGAGTTTATTTTAACTGTATGACCAAGAGATTCCCATATTTTTGATCTCTCCTCAATGGAAACCTGCATGTCTGACTACACAAATTGAAATCAATTGAAAGATTTTCAGATGTTTCAGTTTATACTAAAACCAGTATTTTGAATTCACTGCAAATAAAGGCATATAATATTAGCAATGAAAATAGGAAAAAACTATGTACTTGAGCATAGTAAAACATGTATAAAAGGTATTTGTGCCTTCAAAAATGACTAAAAACTCTGTCACACTGAACAGTATCCAAAGAGCTTTCTCTTCTGATAGTAGTTACTGATGTTAGGTTTGATACATTTGTTAATTAGAGCTTCTTTGAAACCAGGATCCTGGATGACCTGTAAGCAGTACAGATATTTTTAAGCACAAGTTTTACTTAGATTACTTTGAAAGTAGGCTCACATGACATTATACTTCACCATTGATGTAGGCAAGCTGAGATTTGCTTTTTATGTAAGTACTTTACTGAGGAATTCAAATATAAAGTTGGTGATCAGTTTTTTTCTTAGATTTTCTGAATATATTCCCTAAAAAAAAAAAATCCTTTGGATGTAAAGAATATTTAGTTGATACCAAAAAAATCTCTACTTTATCATTGTGACATCAATTTAATATGCAGACTAACAGTTCTTGAATTCATGTGTTTTGGAATATTATGATATCTCATTAGAATGACCAGCTAACTCATTTAGGCATCACTTCCTCCCTAAGAACTGGTTCAAAAAGTAAAAAACCAGTTTAAATCTAAATATCAAATGACTAAGGATAACTTCAGAGGAATAAAGAAGTACTGGTTAGACCATATCTGCTGGCACAAATGTAGGAGGATACAGTTTCATATGATATCTTTAACTATTCAAAAACTAAAATAAATTCAGGTTTTGAATCTGGAATTTTTTGCTGCTAATCTGTATAATAAAATATTCCAGTTTTAGACAGGCACTCTCACATATCTTTCTTGCTTGCAGCAACTATCTTTTCAACTGTCTTACTGCTTACCAAACTAATGCTCTTATTCAAGATCATATTCATGGTTTCATAATTCTCTTCAAGATACTTCCAGAATAAAAATTAATGTAACCTAGGTGTCTCTCATTTTTACTCAAATCCACAGAATCTCTTATGTGTTTTAGTAACAGTAGACTTGAGTAGAGAGTTAAAGAAACAAAGAAAGAATAAAGTATTTTTAATCAAATGTAAAGTTCTGCTCATACTGACCTACAGGAATTACAATTTACTTACATAGCCAGGGTGACACATTCACAATATTATGGAACAGTCCGTAGAAAACTAATCTTATTTGTGTAGTTTAAAACATGAACAAACTGGCACATTCACAACTAAACTGACATAATTGATTGCCACATGGTTTAGAATTTGGGTATATCCCAAGCTATGCTTAATCTAAAGCCACCCCAATTTATGGGTTTTGAGGATGATAAAGAGGAGTCTTTTTTTTTTTTTTTTTTAATTATTTAAGAAATCAGAGAGAAATTCAACATAACAGACACATACAGGTAGAAACCAAAGTGTTCAAAAAGGATGAAGAAATGTTGCAGATCTAGGGACTGGAAGCCTTGCTGAAATTAACCAGTGATACGAACAAGGGCAAAAAAACAGGAAGATGTTCCTGTATATTACAGGTAATTTATTATGAGTCATAGGTCTAGCTAGCTTAAATAAAGCAAAATATTAACCTTGTCCTCTGCTAGGCTGTTGACTATTTTTAAATTTCTCAATTTAAAAGCAAAAAAATCAACAAAATTAAAATGAAAACACTGGAAAAGCTTGTTTGCAGTTTTAGTGGGAAGGATCTATTGTTTTTGATCTATCACCATTCATATTTCTGGCCAATCATGTAGATTTGAAAGTTCCTGCACTGTAGATTTGAAAGTTCCAGACAATATTTGATCAACTGATAATTCTCTGCTAGTGAAGCAGAAGTCTTTAACCTATATATATATTATGGTACAGATCTCTTAGATATCATACAAAATGTCTTACATAAAACAATTTGCACTTCTTGTAGCAATCTTTTCCAAAAAATACAGAAAATTCAAGTAAATAATGTAAGAAAATATCATCATCCACTTATCACTGGTAAGAATCCCAGTTAAAAGTAACATAATAACAAATAAAGACAATTAACTGTAGTATATATATCACTTTAGGTGACAATAGTGTTTCTTGTGCATCTCTAAGACAATTTTGTGGACTACACACCTTAATTGTCGAGAATTCTGGAATATGTAAAATTGTGTATCCAAGCATCTATAGATAATTTGAATCTGTTAGTAATTGGAGGATCATGATTTCCAGTGCTAATTCTTGCCATGGCATTTGAAGGAACAGAAGAGAAACTACCAGCTTATGAGGGAAAATCAGAAATATATTAACTGAAAAATAGACCCCAATATTTTGACAAAAAGAAACACATTTCAGAGGAATGATCAATTGCCACATTAATGGTTTCTCTTATTGTTTCTTATATATGGGAAAAAAATTAGCGTCCTTTTATCCATGCAATTATGCAAATGACATAATTGTATTGTATTTTGAAGTTCAACATCTGAATGTAAAAATATCATAAGACAGATGTGAATAAATGCTGTTTGAAAAGTTCTGATAAGTGCTTTATATGATTTTAGTTGCATGCTGTAAATGGTATGAGGGAAAAAAAGATAATTAAACTGTGAATAGTAATAAATAAGAGTACTTACATTGGATTATGTTGTGACTAAATATACCATAAATCTGTTGCTTACATTGATTGAGCCATGAATGTCTGTTATCATAAATGAGCCCATAAAAAATACTTCACACATTAAGAGTAAATTACTGATTAAACAGTTGCCACACTTTAGGCACCATTTCCTTCACTTAATTCAAATATTTCACAAATACAAATCTGCCATCAGTTTTAGAAAACAAAATGACTCCTTACATTCAGCTGTGCAAAGAATTTGCTGTGGTGCATAATTCAGCTTGGATCCCATTGAAAAATATGAATAAGTAGGAACACTGCACTTTTCCCTATCAAAACCCAACTTTTTGTGCTTACAGAAGGCATAGTATTTAATTAAAAATACATGGTAGTCTCTGAAAATGAAACAAATAGTTTAAGAACAATTCTTGTTCTTAGTTTTTAATAGCATTTTGCAAAAACTCAGCAGAGAGTGATACCTGAACATAGAATCACAGAACAGTTTGAGTTGGAAAGACTTCTTAAGGCCACTAAGTTGAATCCCATTCTCAGGGGGTTTAAATAAGGGTGGTCAATGGTGGTCAATGCCTTCCCCAGTCAAGGTATAAATACCTCAAGGATGGAGGGTTTCATATCTTCACACCTTTTTGAGATTCTCTTTCGTTATTTGACCAATCTTGATAATGAATCTCTCAAGATTTAAGCCCTTCAAGATTTGAATCAAATTTTACAGATTTTTTTAGATGTTAATAAGTAGCTTTAGCTGGACAGTTATTATTAAGCAATTACATTGCAAATGTTTCATGCTTGACTAACCTTTTTTTTAAGGAAAAGAGAAGACAATCCCAAGATAAATGGGCTCTCTGGACAATAGTCACCAGAAGTGAATTCAGAAGAACTGAGCAGTACCTGGTGGAAAAGTAATTCCTGCAGTGGGCAATAGTGACCACTAACTCTTTGACTACCTACTCAAAATGGACCCTGGACTCAGATGAGGGAAGGACTGCGGGACTGTGGACTTATCAGTATGAGAAGCAAGATATACAACTAGCAGATAGGTCCATGGTACTATTTATAAAAAGAAACTTAATTTGTTCTGTAAGTGAGTTGCATGAATCTCCTGAATCCATATGTGAAAAAATATCTGGAATAATTAGAGGCAATGTTATAAAGAGTTATTGGGTATTTTAATTTTAAATTCTGAAATTTCCATCATGCTTTTCTTAAAATACATCAAGCAGACTTATATCATAGTAAATCAACAGCACAAATCTTTTTAAAATGTTGTTTGGTTTGTTGAGAAACTACTGTACTTGACAAATAATGCATAAACATTTTATCTCAGAAAACTTATCAAAATAAGATGTGGAAAGTCTTGTCAAAGAATTTTAAAAAGAAGTCAGAAATTTTAATTACACTATAAAAAAGAATTTGCCAATGGTTCTAAAACTGTCTTGCTAACATACAGTTATCAATTACTAAACTCACTACAAGACAACATAATATATTTTGAAATTTATAGTTAGCTGCTTTTGTACAAAACTATGAGCAAACTAGTAAAAAAAAATTTTGTGACATTAGCTATCCAAGTACTCTGTAAATTTTAATCTAGTTTTAATCCATGGGGCTAAGGGTGCTGACAAAATTAAGGAAAGAGTTCAGAAAAAAAAATATAAATGTGACCAATTTCAATTTTTTCTGTTTGAATCTTGAGTCCTTTTATTAGTCCTTAATCTCTAGAATCTTTGCTGAAAATAGAGAAGCCACTAGTTAACTGAGGAACAGCAAGACAATGAAAGGCAAAGCAAAAGAATAATTTCCTAATACACCTGTGAATTATCACAATATCACACTGAGAAACCATGCCCTTGCAACTATCCGTTTCCTAGCACTGGAAAATAAGGAAATGTTTTAATGAATGTCATGTTCAGTGGAAGTAAGAAAATAATTATTCTTTGATTTCTTCTCATTAAAAACTAAGCAATATAAAAATTATTGTTTTAAAAGTTTTGCTAAAAATCCTAGATGATGTAAGTGAAGATATAAGAAGACGTGAAATGGTCTTTTTTTTTACTGTAGTCCTGTTGGAGACTGGATGTTAATAATTTAAGGCTTAAACATCTTCATGAAGGACCTTTGCCTATTAAAGCAAAACTGTACTACAAAAGCTTCAGAGAAGACCCCCATGCACTGAATAGGCCTCCTGACTGAGGCCCCAAAGTATTCTTGTGAATACAAGGTGAGATAGTGACTCAGGTCTGGGGAGAAAAGAACACAGAGAAAAACTCTGTGTTTATCACAGAGGGATAAAGCTTGGCACCCTCGGGGTGGAGACAGACAGCAGGGGGAGGAGAGGTTTCGGATGTGTGGTGGAAAAGCCTGTGGTCACAGGCAGAGCACACCCATCCTTGCTGTGCAGAGGAGCCCAGCTGAGGGCCCCTCACCCGGGAACAGCTTACCCACAGCACAGGGGGTGACATGGCCCACCAAAGGCCCCCCAAGGGGTCCCCAGTCCCTGCACCGCACCATGATGCAACAGATCCACAGTGTTTCAAGGGACAGTGTCAAACCTGGCCCCCACAGGAGGCACCTGGGCGTTCCCACCTGGCCCAAATTGTTTATTTAATCCACTGGATTCTATATTTTCTGAGGTGGTGCCGAGGCAGGGGATCCCCATCACCAGGAAGACCAGCTGGAGGGGAGACGAGACGTCCTTGGGACCCTGGGGTGGGTGATTTGCTTCCACCTAACCCCTGCCACTCTCTCTCTGTCCCCCAAACCCCGTGCACTTTTCTTTCTTTCTTTCTTTCTTTCTTTCTTTCTTTCTTTCTTTCTTTCTTTCTTTCTTTCTTTCTTTCTTTCTTTCTTTCTTTCTTTCTTTCTTTCTTTCTTTCTTTCTTTCTTTCTTTCTTTCTTTCTTTCTTTCTTTCTTTCTTTCTCTTTCTTTCTTTCTTTCTTTCTTTCTTTCTTTCTTTCTTTCTTTCTTTTTCTTTCTTTCTTTCTTTCTTTCTTTCTTTCTTTCTTTCTTTCTTTCTTTCTTTCTTTCTTTCTTTCTTCTTTCTTTCTTTCTTTCTTTCTTTCTTTCTTTCTTCTCTCTCTCTCTTTCTCTCTTTCTCTCTTTCTCTCTTTCTTTCTTCTCTCTCTCTTTCTCTCTTTCTCTCTCTCTTTCTCTCTTTCTCTCTCTCTTTCTCTCTTTCTCTCTTTCTCTCTCTCTCTTTCTTTCTCTCTTTCTCTCTTTCTTTCTCTCTTTCTTTCTCTCTTTCTCTCTCTCTCTTTCCCTCTCTTTCTCTCTTTTTCTCTCTTTCTCTCTTTCTCTCTCTCTTTCTCTCTTTCTCTCTTTCTCTTTTTCTCTCTCTCTTTCTTTCTTTCCTCTTTCTCTCTTTCTTTCTCTCTTTCTTTCTTTCTTTCACTCTTTCGCTCTTTCACTCTTTCTCTCTCGCTCTTTCTTTCTCTCTTTCTTTCTTTCTTTCACTCTTTCGCTCTTTCACTCTTTCTCTCTTTCGCTCTTTCTTTCTCTCTTTCTTTCTTTCTTCTCTTTCTTCTCTTTCTCTCTTTCTCTTTCTCTCTCTCTCTCTCTCTCTCTCTCTCTTTCTCTCTTTCTTTTCTTTCTTGCCTCCATCCATCTGTCCATATTAAATAAAATATATCAAGTTTTTTGGCTCCAACATCTAACCTGGTTTGGTTTTTATCGTGTTTCTTTGGCTATATTTCCAGCCTTTCTGGGTCTGATCTGTTTTATTCACAGAGGCTTAGTTTTCTTTAGTCTTCTGTGTTTAACAAGTTTGTTACTAGCCCATATTAAATTTTGGCGCTCTACTCTCCCACATTTGTTTAATTCAGTTAGAATTGAAACACAATTTTAAATATTCCACAAATTCCTTTCACCTCTATCTGACTGCAGCCACTTTTTTTCCTGATATTTCTACCTACAAATACTTTTAAAAATCAACTCACTGAACCTTTTGCTATATATGTTAGGGCTGTTGTAATTTTCAGCACTGTGAACTATCTTGTCCTAGTTCTGCCATTTAGAGAAGTGAACAACAAACTCTGGTCTTACAGGAGATTTTTTAGGAGCACTTAAGTTGCTGGAGAAGACAGTGTGAAAATTACTTGGACTGAATTCAAGAACGTACTTTTTAAAAAGAAAAAGAACCTTCTGATCCAATTAGTAATTTTTATTTATAAATCAATCATTATTATATTTTAGGCCTGAACTCTGGAGTAAATATTATCAACACAGCTGGACTGAGTTCATCAGTCCATTTCACCTCAACTGATGATATAACCCTACCATAAAAGATACCTATTTATTCTTCCCTATTTATAAAGTATTTTGAAATAGCTAAATGACATTCATATCAGACTCTGGCAGAATTCCTGTGGCTGATTTTTAGATTAGATTTTTCCTTAATTATCAGATTTAATTCTCTCAATTTCAGAAATTGATTATGTTCCTGAGAAGAAAGTAGACTTCGGAACTGATATCTCAGTTATTGAGAAAGCAAGGTTGATATCCTTCCTTCAGTATGTTTGTAGTTTTAACTAAATGGGCTTGAAATAGTCTCCTACATTTAATTTTTACTGACATTTAAGACACATCTATTCTGATACACTGTGAAAGCAAGCACCTATGACAGAAGACTACATGGTGACTTCTGGGTTCTCAAAGAAGTTTCAGGCAGAAAAAGCTAAATTACCAAGTCTAGGATGCATACAGTAGATTATGCTAGATTACTGTCAGTGAAGAACAAAGCTGATGTCAGGTAAATATAGCACTAAGAAAGAGCCAGATTAAAATTTTCCCCTTAGGCATCTTGGATCCAGTGCCTTCTCCTGTCTGTCAAGATAATGCATTAAAGGAGAGAAAGTATTGCATTTTTATGACTAAGTGCAACTAAAACTCATTTCTTTGATAACTGTCCAGTTGCACATATTTCTTATATGCATATGCATAACTCCCCAAAGTTAGGTATAACATATTTAATAGAATCATGTTTTTGGCAAAACGCATGAGGCACCATTTATCTTGAGGAGGTCCCCATTACCAGTCTGACAGCTTTATAGTTCTGTTGGGAAATGAAGTATAATATCAGGTTACTAAGCAACTCCACAGCTTTTTAAAAGTACTTCTTGGAACTCACTTGTTTCTCTTAATTGATTCAGTCCACATCATTTTGAACATAAATGGGACATCATGTTTAGAAATATGCTGCATAACTACTTTTAGCTAACGTGTCTTGCTACCTCTGCATATCTAAATCAAGCTCTGGCATATAAATGTTGTATTGAAAGCAAATTTTATCTTCTTCCTGAGTTGCATTGACATTTAATATATATAAATTATTTTGACAGTTCAAACTAGTCTCTGAAGTTGTCTGCCGACTGTCAGAAAATAACATAAAAGGCTAAGTAGCAATTTCATTGTTCAAGTTTTTCATAGAATAAAGTTTTAATTAGTCAATCTGACTTCTTAGTGAATTTGTGTGCTATAATACATCAGAACTAATAGGAAATATATCTCTGTACATTGTAACCATGTGGATATTTTCTTGAATCACTAAACCTTTGAGCATGATACCATCTCACATAATCTCTGAATACTAGTGAAAAATGTACTGGCATATCACACCTTATGAAGAGTAAGCTAGGCTTTATAATTCCTGACTTTTCTCCCCATTTTGGTGGAGGTAAATAACAAATAATGAAGCACTATATAGACAGGCTGACTTTGGAATTCTTCCCTCAACTTAACCTATGTTTCTTTCTTTATATATGTACTTATTTTCAAAAAAAATTAATACTATTGAAATGAGTAAATACATTATTGGATAAAAAAGAAGAAACAGACTGAGGATCAACTACCAACATGTGTTGTCTCCTGGTATTTTAAACACTCCTTTTCTTATATTGCTTACAATTTTGTTGATTGCCTCCCTTTTTTGCCTTCTACCTCCCATTCTGTCATTTCCTGAAATATTTATTTATTTATTTTCAATTTTTATTTTCATTAATTTATGTGGGAGACAGCTTTCCTGCAACTGTGACTTGGGAAAAAAAAATTCATTGCCTTGATCATCACTTAGACCTGCACTCTTTTTATCCTTTACTCTTCAGAGTAAGAATATGCAATCAATTTTAATGTTGTTGAAGGCTTAAACGTAAGATGAGCCTTTACTGATTTGATTCAGTAACTAACATCTTTCAAGGTTAAAGGTTTAAGTCATGAGTTAAAACATAGAACATATTTTAAAACTGCTGAAATTATTTCCTTCCCCTCTCTATTTACTGCAACTTATCCGAGTTCCTGTCTCGTGGAAGTCATACATGTATCTTATATAAATTTATGCACCAGATTGTGAGATAACCCTTGTAATGGGACAGACCTTTTTGCATGTCTTCCATATGGACAATTTATTGGTCCGCTCTCAGGTTACTGCCAACTTGAGTCCCAATGTTGTAGTACTCTGGTTTAGCATGAGTCCTGTTTCAATTCTTTGCTGAGGAAGACTACTTCACAGTGCCTCTGCTGCTCCTGGGACCACATACTTGATCACTAGTCAGAAAACCTCCCATTTTGTGGCCTGTGAAGCAACTTACTATCTTAGAAATGATGATGCCAGAACTGTAAGGGAATAGGAAGAAGGCATGATATAAGCAAATTTCACAGTGTTTGAAACTCAGTGTACAGGACATATTTTCCATGAATGCCTTCTTTCTTCCCTGTATTTTTTTAGCTATCTTAAGGAACCCTCCCCTATATTTCTCCTTTCTTTCAAATTTTTCTAATCGCTGTATTGGACTTTCTTGTCTGCTGGGAGAACAGTGTTGTTAATTATTGTGCTTTGTGTATTACTATCGTGCATGAACTAAATGATAATCCAGGTAATGATTTATCAGGTATACATAAAATCTGGGTGGATAGAAATGGAAGATATGGCAGAAGAGGATGAGAAATTGTCCTATAGAGATACTCCAAAGACACCCCAGTGTTCAGGTGAGCTTTGTGCCTCCAACAGTATTGGACCCAGGAATATTCATCTGTATCTATATAATCTATATCTATACCCTCTCTATATCTGTATCTATCGGTATTTAGTGCTTCTGTTACTACACTTCCTGTTGCAACACACATTACTACTCTGTTAACTCAATTTTTACTGTCAGTTCTGAATCTGCTTTCTTATTTCTCCAACAAACCATACTATTCATTTATCTGTATCATGTAAGTTCACACTGAATTCAACCAGAACTAAAAAACTGAATTACTAAATCAAATTATTTGTGAATCTGTGCTCATGAAAATTCTTAATGAACACCAGATTTATAGAGCTGAATTGGTTATAACCAGAAATTCAGCCCAGCTGCAGCCAGCCACTCTGATGTCTAAGGACCAACCGGAATGCAAGAAGGTTTATTTTTCTGCCAAATTTCTATACCCTTAGTGCAACAAGGGGGAAGGTTCAAGATCTTGTGTACTGCAGGAAAGAAAGAGACTAAGGACCTGACATTGCCATTTTTCTTCTGTGGCACCATGAAAAATTATGGATCTTAACTTTTCTGAATACTTTTCTAACTTACTTTTCAATATGCATTACTACAAAGTTGATAACCATATAGTAGCCATATAGTTAGCACTGATGTGATTTTAGTAATTTATTCATATAGTCAGCCCTTAGCGATTTTTAGTCATTAAGGTGTCAGTGTGCAAACTTAAAAACTGTTTGATGAGCGATGTCAAAGCCAAAGTGGGTTTGTCTTATTTCTTCTCTAATTCCCCTTATTTATATCTAATGCTTGTATGCTATTGTCTTTGATCCTCAAAGGGGGAGTGGGAGGTGATGTCTCATCTGCTCCAAATTCTGCTTATCTTGTTTTTCTTTTCTCTTGGCAGTCATTCAAGAAGTCATTCTTCTTGCATATTCATTAGGATGTCCTGCCCATTAGCAGTTCCTTGTGCTTATCTTGTTCTTAGTATAGCAACTTTTGTTTACTTTGGAGCCTGCTGTATAAAATTACACATTTCTGACATTTTGGTGGTCACATAGGTCACTATTCACATAGTAAATATATGTCTGGCTATAAAATCAGAGTGTTATGAAGTGTTTATATGTTGTTAGTTACACTAAATTCAAGATCAATGCAAGCTAATAATAATGATAGCCTGACTAGGACCTTTAAGGTCTATGGTTGTCAGAAGCCTCTGCTTTGGCTAAGATACTGGCAGAGGAATTATGTTATCCAGAAGATAATTTCCATTTCTTTTAACATGTATCCTTGTTAGAAAGGAATGCTAGTTGAAGTCATTTTACCAGTCAACTCACGGTTATCTTCTGAATATATTTTACAATGATATAGGAGGACCTTACATCCTAGTATTAGTAATGGCAATGGATTATTTCAGAAAACCCACAATGTTTTGTTCATGTAAATATCTCCAAGAAAACTATCTTTCCCCTGAAAGAAAAAAAAAAATTCATCCTATCAGGAACACTGAATGCTTGGATGTTAGCAATATTTTTGTTCCAGTAGTGCTCACCTAATCCAGACAGGTGGAAACAGTAGAAAATCAAGTTTGAGTCATGTTTAAAACGTGGCAGTATTTAATCTGGAATACATAAAGCATTAAATGGTACTATTTTAACAGCAAAGAACTGACAGAATTACTTGTTTAGCCTTTAATAGATACTAAATTGATAGCATGCAGAGACAATATAAAATGAAATTTCATTCCATTTTGCTTAAATATCTGTAATAAAAAGAGGTCAACACCTCTCATATAGTTAAACTTGACTGGTGATCCCTATTCCGGTTTGTATTCAGAGAAATTCAGTAGTAATATTTTGCTGGACATAGGAAAGGTGTGACTTTGGCCTAATAACAACTGATAAATGTTTCATGTATCTATCCTTTGATACAGATATTCCAGTTTCTTTAAAGGATTTACCAGAATAAGTTTCCAGATGAGCCTTAGGATTGTTCATGTTTTCTTGAGCATCACAGCTTAACTCAATGAAGACTTCATACTCATTATTCTAGTTAAACACCTTCACATAGGAGCTTTCTGAGTTTATCACAAACACTGCACCATCAAAAACTCTTGATGCAAAGAGGCATGATAAGGATTACATGCAGCTGGGGTAGAGAGAGAACAGAAATAATGCAAGAAGAAAAACCTTTGAGGATCTGGATAGTTGCTTGGTGAAGCTGCACTTTATACACTTCTCCATTATCCCAGAGGAAAGAATTGTACGGCATAATTTCCTTTCTAACCAAGAGAAAAATCAGGCTCCAAACTGTTTCAAGGAAAAACTAAGTCTCCAAATCAGGAGAAACAAGGCCTTGAAACTCAGTCATTGCAATAACCTTCCTGGATATTAGCAGTGAGTCTATATTAGCAGTGAGTCTATCTTCCACTCGGCTCTTTGAGTCCATCCAGGGTTATCTTTATACAATTTAACACACCTTGTTTACATGCTCTTTCTTTTCACCACTTCACAGTCATTCAATTTTCTGATTTTCTTTGTTATCACTAAACCCATTTCACCTCATTCACAAGGCTGCTTTCACTGTATCATGCTATGTCTGCACTCTTCCATATCAGTTTTTATTCTAGAGCTGTAGACAATTAAGTCGGATTCTACTATAATATGATTCCTATAAGCAAATGCTTAATTAACACAAGACAGGGGTTATTTAGCCACTACACAATTTTAACCGCAGCTGAAACAAGAGAAAATAAGCTTAGTACAAGGCAATCATAGCACTGTAAAGTAAATATAAAATCAGTGGGTTTTTATTAGCAATGAAAAAATGTTCTGGTCTAAAATGGTGTATTGGGTTTGCACAGCCTGGTTTTGTCAGCTAGGGGGCTACAGGGGTGGCTTCAGTGAGACGCTGCCAGAATGTCTTCCCCCCTGTCTGGCAGAGCCAAAGACAGCCGGCTCCAAGATGGACATGCTACTGACCAAGGCTGGGCAGATTACAGATGGTGGTAACACCCCTGTGACAAAATACTTAAGAAGAAAAAAAAAAAAAGTTACTATACAGATGTAATTGTGACCAGAATAAAACAGAGTAAGAATATGCAAGTGGAACAACTCTGCAGACACTGAGACCAGAGGAGGGGACGGAGGTGCTTCAGGCACCAGAGCTGGTGGTGCAGACCACGGTGAGGCAGCTATGCCTCTGCAGTACATGGAGATCCACGGGAAGGCAGAGATCCACCTGCAGCCCATGGAGGAGGCTCACTGGAGCAGGTAGATGCCTGAGTGGAACTGTGAACCCGTAGGAAGCCCATGATGAGCAAGCTCCTGGCAGGGACCTGCACACCCATGGAGAGAGGGGCCCACACTGGAGCAGTCTGTTCTTGAAGGACTGCACTCCATGGAAGAGTGACCCATGTTTGAAGGAGTTCATGAGGTACATTGCCTGTGTGATGGACTAATGTTGAAGAATTTCAAGGAGAATTGTCTTCCTATGGGAGGGACCCCATGTTGGAACAGGGAAAGGACTCCTTTGAGCAGTGGCAGGAACAATCTGTGATGAACTGGCTGTAACCCTCATTCCCTGTCTCCCTGCACTACTAAGGGGAGGAGGTACTACTGGATAGGAGAGGTGGAGGGAGAGAAGGTGTTTTTAGTATCTTATTTTACTTTTCATTATCCTATTCTGATTTTGTTAGTAATGAATTCAGTTAATATCCCTAATTCTAATTCTGTGATGATTTGCTGAGTGATCTCTCTCCATCCTCATCTGTAATGGTTTCACATTCACCTGTCTCTGCCAAATTTAGTGCAGTGGTTTGAGTGTTTTTTTCTGCTGTGAGATGGGTTTAGGAGAAAAGCAAAGCAGGCCCAAACTTAAAGGGTACAAAGATATATTTATTAACACACATTAAAAGAAGAAAATGAGAATCAAAATGAAACTTCCAAAACACTCCTCGTCCCTCCACAAATGTTCACTTTCCCACTAACAACATAAAGAGACAAAACTTAAAACTCTTAGTCAGTTACCACCCATAAAATACTCTTTCATCAGTTCATTTGGAGAGAGAAGTCTCTTTAGTTTACCATGGAATTTCCCCCCACTGACAACCTAAAACAGTTCTCTTGTGGGTTTTAACTGTCACAAAAACAGCCGCCTGGGAACCTGCTTTGTGAAGTTCCTCCCATATCATGTACCTTTCCCATGACTACATATGCGTCATGGACACTTTGGGGTGTCATTTTAAAGATTAGCAACTCCAAAGGCAAAGGATATCCTTCTTCTCAGGGAACAGAGATGTCTTCTCACCTCTTCACTGGCACAGAGGGCTTCTTATCTCTCTCTCTTCAAACATCTCATGGATTACAGGATCACAGCTACTAGTTCAATATTCACTCAGTCAATCACAGATACCTTTGCTCAAATCCACAAATCTGAATAATCATCTCCCCAAAATGCATATTTTCCCCATAGTTTAAAGGGATATTCTGGCATAATACAGTCTGTTACCACAGCTCACAGACGACTTTCAGCCTAGGCATCTTCTCATCTCTTCCATCTAAGGGGTAACTCATTCCTTCACTGACTTTGATCCTCATATTGTCCTTTTACATGTCCTTAATTTGGCCTTTTCTCTCACTTTTAGAAGGGTTAAGGCTTTGGAATTTTCACCTGTGCAAGGAAAGTGTTAATATCTTGTCCAGGGCCTGTTGTTGTCATATGATCTCTGCCAGGCAGCAGCCTCTCCCGATGCGGGATCCCAGAGTAGCCTGGGGAAATGGCAGTCAGGAATCTCAGCAGCTAGGATCATAGATGCCTCCTGCCCACCCCTCGATGACAATCGGGGCAGGCCCATCCCAGCCGGGCCTTCGGCTGCTATCAGAGGCCCAGGGTGGGGTGGTTGGGGCACACATCTCCGTCGGCCCAGGCCAGAGCTGGCAGAACAAGCTTTAAAATTGGCTAGATGTTAGTAGTTGCTGCCTTCCCTTCCCCCCACCAGTAGCTGATGGGGCCTGGGGGCATGGCCAGGCTAGGGGCCGATGTGTTGGTTTAGCACGGATGGTAAAAACCTTTGAAATTGACTACCAGATTAGCCAATTAAATACAGGTATACACCTTTGGATCACACAGAGGCTTAAAATCAGCCTAGGAAGCCTCGGGACTTCCTATCCCTTCCGACTTCCAGGAGGTAACACTGCTCCGAGGACTGGCTCAGGCCGGCTAGGCCCCTGCTGCTCCCCCGTCCTGGGAAGAGCAGGCTCAGGGCCTTGCCGTCCCTCTGGATCCCCGTCGGCTGCCGGCAGGGGAGGGGCAGGCTGCAGCTTAACATCAGCTAATTTTAAAGCCTACCTGGCTGCTATGGGCCCGGTTGGGCCAGGCCTACCCCGCCTGTCACTGAGGGTTGGGCATGCCCCTGCCCCCGGCCCCCTCCTCTCCTCTGGTGACTCCTGGGTGGAGAGGAAAGGATGGGGGAAAGCCCAGCCGCCCTGAGATCCCTTGGCCCTGAGAAGCTGCAGCCCAGCAGAGATCACATCACCACCGAAGGCCTGGGCAAATTTAACCCTCTCCTGGTAAAATGAGGCTTTTAGAACTCCAACCCTTTCCCTGAGAGAGTGGGAAGGTCAGAGTGGGAAATATTTAAAGAGACAGTATGAAGATACCAGGGTCGATGAAAGAGAAGTTGTATCCTAAGTGAGGAAGAGATGACAAATTGCCTTGGCCCTAGGCCAAAAATCTCCTATGAGTGGTGGTACCAAATTGTAATATGAATATGCTAGGATATTTTCACACTTTCATTTGTGGACAATAATAACTGGGGAGAAAATTTTTCTTGGATTTGTGGGTGTGCGCAAAGGTATTTGTGATTGACTGAGTGAATTAGAAACTGTGATCTTGTGACTCCATGAAATGTTTGAACAGAGAGAGAGAGAAGAAGACCCCTGCACCAGTGAAGAAGTGAGAAGACATCTCTGTTCCCTGAGATGAAGAATCCTTTGCCTCTGGAGTTGTTTATCTTTGAAATAACACCCCAATAGGCATAAGTCCATGGCCCATATGTAGTCACAGGAAAGGCTACGTGATATGGAAGGTCCACAATTGCAGAAGTTCCCAGGCGGGCTGCTTTTGTGAGAATTAAAAGACACAAGCAGGCTGTTTTATTCTTGTGGAATGTTACTGGAACAAATTAGGAGAGACTTCTCTCCCTAAAAGAACTGACCAAGAGTTCTTAGTTTTGTCTCTTTACCTTGTTTGTGGGAAAGAGAACAGTTTGTAGGAGATGGAAGAGTGTTTGAAGGTTTCATTTTTTTCTTTTTCTCCTCTTAATGTGTGTTAATAAAACTATCTTTGTAACCTTTAAGTTGGGCCTGTTCTGCCTTTTTCTCCTAATCCTATCTCCCAGCAGAAAAAACATTTTGACCACTACAATAAATTTAACAAACAGAAACAGAGGTGAACGTGAAACCACTACAGCCGGCTTCCCCCCACCTGGCTGGCCTGGGCCGCTCCAAGGAGCAGCCCCAGGGGGACAGTTGTTACCTGCTCCACCAGCCGGAAGGGAAAAGGGCTGGCTCAGACACAGTCAGGACTTTATATTTGTATTCCCAAAGTCACATCCAGCTTCCTCAGTGGTCATACAATATTTCAATATTTAAAAATTGGCCTCTGATAGGTGCCTGTCCTTTCCACAGGAAATTAACAGGTCCTTACAGGGCAGTGTTCCTCTTTAACTAAAACCAAGCTGTGTTAACTCATGACATCATCTCAACTCATTGAACCCTTTTATATTTTCTCTCCTGTCCAACCGTGGAGTGAAAGGGAACAATGGAGAGGCTTTGGTGGGTGCCTGGAATCCAATTAACATCAACCCACTACAAATAGGCATTCTGTTTAAAGACTACAGAAACAGACTTCTCCAGCCAATGGAGGAGACCAAGTCAGAGCAGATATCTACACAGCAGTACCTGGAGAATGCCATGTCAGTGTTGTGCCTTGTAAAACTTTTGACTCATGGAGAGAGCCCCACACAGGAAGGCTTTCTGGCAGGGACTGCAGGCCATGGAGGACAGACAGTGGAACATATTTATTAAGGACTGCAGCCCATGGGAAGAAGCCACTTTGGAACAAGCAGAAAGTGTAAAGAGGAAAGAGTAGCACTGACAATTCCCCTCATTCCCCATCTTCCATGAGCTCTTGGTAGGGGAAGTAGAAAAGTCAGGAATGAATTTGGAATTGGGAAACAGGGAGGACTGAGGGGAAAATGTTTAGGTTTTTGTTTCTCACCATCCTACTCCATTTAATTGACAATAACTTAAAAAATTCTTTCTCAAGTTGATTCTATTTTGCCTGTTACAGTAATTGGTGAGTGATCTCTGTGTCTTTACCTCAACCCGTGAGCTTTTTCATCTAATTTTCTTCTTCTGTCCGGTTGATGAGAAGTGAAAGTGTGGATGTCCAGCAGCTGGCCAGTGTTAAACCTCCACAAATATTAAGCACTATTCAGCAAGTCAGCACTAAAGAGAAAAAATAACATCAAAAAAAACCCCCTAGTTTTTAGATTTCTATTGCATTTATATTATCTGTAAGATATTCTAAAATTATATTATCTTATAGTGACTTATTATCTTATAGTGAATTATATTATTATATATAATAATATAATTATAGATAATTATATTATTTATAAGATAATGTGTTAGACAGTATTTATTAAGGACAGGTGAGAGTCTGTTTTATTTTGTTTAAAAGAACAATAATCTTATTTTTCCTGCCTGGATATATTATATATGTATTTTAAAATAAACAAATTTCAAATTGTAAACAATTGAGAAATTTTGCTTAGATTTTCTTTTTGTAGAAGATATTATTCTAAGACTAAAGTTGCCATGATCTAATTCAGTTTCCCAAGTCTTTTGACATTTTGGTGGCCACAAACACAGAAGATTTTTTTCTTTCCGTTTCCCTTTTGTAATGATAAGTAACTGTCATCAAACTAGAGACAAAGTGAAAAAGATAAAAAAAGGGATCCTAGCAATTTTCAGTCTATATGAGATATTATTGTCATCTTTTCTAGAAACTTTGACAGGAAATATCACATCAGTCTTCCAAACACCTGAAGAGCAAGATAAAAGTGGTCTTTTCGTTTCCATTTAGCATGAGTTTGTGGGTAATATTTTTTTCTTGTTTTCTTTTGGCTTTTCTTTTCAGATGATACTTTTTTCCCACTTCAAAGTCTTAAATATGTTCTGGATAGAATCAGACAGAGGAATACCTGCTTTTTGAACACTGAATCTTATTTTTTCCTGACCTTCACTGACGTTTATAACCCTTACTAAAATCTAAAGCACATATGTGGCACTTCTCTGTTGTAGTGTAGATAAGGTTTTTAGGGGTATCACAAAGAAAAGTACTTGTTTTGCTTTATTGTTAGAAGTTGTAGGGAAAAGCCTGTCATTAAAAAAAAAGTTTATTAAATTTTGACCTTTCTTTTATTTCTAGATTTTTATACACAGTGCAAAACCTTTGTATTATGTTATCCTAAACCCAGCATAATACATTTCCAGGCGCTAGTCCAGAAGTTTTTTTCTATAGGTTCAGGTTCCTTTTTCTGCTTATTTTTTTCATCCAAACAATATTTTCCCAGGTTTATAGTATCTTCCCCTCTGTCTTTTCATCTTTTAGCCAGTTTTTTTTTTTTTTTTTTTTTTATTAATATGCCAGATCCTCTCCTCTTCAATGATTTTGAACCTTACACAACCTATGATATTAAAAAGCTTCCTGAGAAATCATTAAGTATGATGTCTACACTGCAATTCCTTTCTCTACTTTGGCAGTCATAACTTCATAGAACTAAAGAAATTAGTAAGGCATAACCCACCTATTCCAACCTTCATTTAATCAAGTTGTGCTTTTCTAAGCATTTTCCAATCTGGTGGTTTAAAGAAGTTCCTAATAGTTTCCTGCAAATTGAAGTTAAACTATTTGGTCTTTAATTTCCTGCTATGTTCCAAAGCTTTTTCTTAAATAAGGGTATTCTATTGGCTTCTCTGATATCTGTTCTCATTCCAAATAGCAGCTCTTGGGAGATAACTGCATCTGGAGTCTTGATCAATGTTCAGAGTTTCACATACTTAGTAAATTCAAAGTTTTATTTCTGCTTTTCTTACTGTATTATAATTTATCTCTTATTAATTTAATTTCTCTGCAAGTAAAACAAATTTCAAGGCTAATTATTTTGCAGACACCCCTAAGATTTCTATGTTTTGCTTTTATTTTTATGTTATTCCCTTTATTTGCACTTGCAATATAACAGATTTCCTTATTCATTTTGAAGTTTATTATATTTAAAAAAATAACTTTGAACTAATTATTATGGAAGTGCTTGTCAGAATATATTCTGATGTGTTTTCTTTCTCTTTTCACATTTTATCATCATTTATAATGACTTTCTCTCTAAATTAAAAGCTTAATATCAAGTCTTCTGTTTCTTTGATAATTACCTGTCTTAAAAGTACTGAACTCAGTCTTTATTTGATACTATAAATAACTGACCTAATCTAGTTTGTTCTTAGATTTAAATTTCTAATATAAAAAATAGACTGTTTCATTGTTATAAGGAAGAAAAAAAGTGATTCTGCTATAAAATGCTACCAGTGACAGCCGTGTAACTGAAGTCTGAATGCCACACGTGTACTCATCACACTCACTCATCTACACATGGACACATTATATATTTATATCTATATCTGTATCTTTTTTACTTTCTATGTATAATCCCAAAAAAAACCCCTATGAAGAGATATTTTTTCTTGCGCATCTTAAAAAGTTTAAACAAAATAGAATTTTTTAGTATAAATAAGGAAGATTGTCATATAAACAAGTATTTCTTCTTTTGTAATCTTCCCTCCCTTTTCTTATGTTAATGTTCATATCAAAAACAGTTCCAGTTGTTTTTATGTCTAACTCTCCAACATTTTTCCACACAATAAAGTAAAATGCTTTTATACACAAAATTAAGTTTTTTTCTCTGACTCCCTGGCTTCAGTGAATTACTAAAAAAGTGTCACTGGGCTTTTTGTGAGACTAAACTGTGGTCTGTTAACATTTCTAAACAGTCAATAATCAGTCAGAAAGTAAAACTAGAAGGACCTCCCATCTCATGATTGTGAATTTATCTTGGAAAAAGTTTTTGCTAACCAGAAAAAGAAAAAAAAAGTAAAAGAGGGCACTTCTTGCATAAAAACTATTTAAACAGCAGAAGACAAGGAAGCAGTTCAAGAAAGTGTAAGAAACTAAGTGATGATCTTAGTATGAGCATCTCTTTTGTTTATTGTTGTTATTTCTTCTTATCCATGCTGTTTCTCTAGCTACAAAAAATGTTCAGTTTTGTCTGCTTTGGAAATATGTATATCATGGTTTAAAAACACATTTATTTTATACACAGGCTATAGCATGTGACAAATCACTTCTAGTTTATTGGAAAATATCTACCCAGTCATACTAAAATCCAGTGTATTTTAATTTAGAGTAGAATAAACAATAATAAAAAACATGAAGGTGTGCAGGAAAACATGTATCCCTTGATGGGAGATTTGAAGAGTTTTCCAGGAACTCTAAGGCATTATCTGCTTCTAAGTGGTGCATTATTGCCCATGGCAAGTGACTTTTTTGTTTGTTTGTTTTTTATATCTGATGTCTTAATTAATGATAGTGAGGTATGTGCTTTATTTACTGGTAAAGAATTATTTTCTTAATAATGAATAAGTAGGTTCTACACTTTATTTAAGAAATCTCCAATGGAGCAGGGAAAATCTTAGAAAACCTCCAGACATATAGAGAAAACTAGGGAAATAAAGCTGAAAAGAGGTTGGACTATGAAGACATGAACCTCATAGCCTTTAGTCTTCTTGTATTCAGACATAGACCATACACCTTAAACCTCCAGAAATAATATATATTGGAAAGTTTCTGTTTATTACCTTCAACTAATTTTTTTATCAAGTTTGATGTAACAGTGTTACTCCAAGTTTTATTTAACTCTCTACTTGGCTATTGGGTCAACAGATACTCAGGGATTCCAAATCCTGTGCTTGCATAAGCATAATTAAAATTTTCTGTGTATGTTTTGTCAGAAGATCTACCATTCAGATGTCTTAAAGCCTTCAAACTTATTTTACATGCCTAGTCACACCATGGCCCATGCATAATACACAGGCACTTCCAAGATGTGCCAGGCCGTTGCTCTGTTCAACAGGAGTTCTGTTATTTTTCACAGAGTAAAGGAATTCAATGAAGACAAGAGTATAACACTATTATGTGGCAGAAAGAGCAGTTATGAAGAGAGATGTGAATCCTCATTCCTGTTTTAGACAGTACTTTTCATTTGTTCTTAGTTATTTTGTTTAATATAAATATTATTTCTCCTTCTGTAATTGTAATAATAGAATGAAAACCCTTGCAAATTTGGATTTTGCATCCACCCTTTAGAAGTTTAGAAAGTGAGCTACGGGTAGGATCAAAACTCTTCCTATGCTTTTTCCTCACTGTCAATTTCCTTTCTCCTTATGACAGTTAATGTAGAACTCATCTGGATATGTGATCTTTTGTGTTCTAAATCTAAGGAAAACTTAAAAATCAGATCTTCCCTGTCCTGGTGACAGCTTTGAAAATTTGAAGAGAAGGTTTTTAATTCAGAATTTAAGTTGTAGAAAAACTCAATTGGTCTTCCAGAATTACTGTGAAAAGAATGTTTATAGGAAACCTCCCTTAGAAGAAAATTCTGGGATTTAGGTCAACAGTATGGAGAAGTTTTTCAGAGGATCTTAGTTCTTTTTTTAAGTACACAAGACATAAGTGATATTTTTTACAAGTTCATTGTAAGTGTCTCGTCAATAAAGTGTGGTGGTTTTGTTTGTTTTTGTTTCAAATCACTCATCTTAGGTTTCTACTTATTTGGAGTGCCTTAATACATCATTTGGGACCTAGGTTCCTCAAAGTAGGTCTTTCACTGGATATCATCTCAAATTTACTCATTGCAAGAATTTTTTTAGAATCTAAGCATTAGAATTAAGATACATCTCATTAATAAAATAAACAAATGTTTTCTTTTCCTTTTAACATATTTCCAAATAATCATTCAACACTGAGCCCTATGACCACATTCCTTACAAAGGAAGTGTTCTACAAGCACTCAGTAATTTAGAAACCAAAGAATCATCAAAACAACAATTCTCTTCCATATTAATTTCCTAAGCTGTTTGATAATATCAGAGTTTGGATACACACCTTGCTATTAAGCCAGCATGATCACTGTTCATGCAATATTCACTGACATTTTGAGTACAAATACCAAGATTATTATCTTTTAATATTAAACATTATATGAGTGTTTAAAGTGCCTGTGAAGCATATTCATATTAAATATTATTGCTGACATTTGAAAAAGGTCAAAAGGAATGGCCTTATGCAAAAAAACATATTAGCAGCAAGACAGAATTATTACAATTATTAACAATAATAATTTGATTAGGAAAATATTAAATTTGAGAATGTTCTTGTAACTTTGTAAGTTAACAAAACTACCCATTTAAATTTGGTCAAAATTGCTATCTTTGAACACACTAATATCAACATGAGGCTTTTCTTTCGGTTCCACTGAGTATACTTTTCCTAGCCAGTCACATATTGAATGTATAAAGCCCAGAACAGAGGATATCGCTTTTTCCCTTACACAGCAGATATAATTACTAAGCTCCCTATGCATCTAGCAGAGGTGAGTAGGTGAAGCCAAGAAAGATGTTTGTTTACTAAACTCTGCAGCAGAAAAAGCTAACATTCTATAACTAATCTAATTCTGTGTTTGAACAGAGGGCTGGATCCTCTGCAGTCATCAGCCTTTTTCCCTAGACAGTCAAACTCTTGTCTGCAACCTGAAACTTTGTTTTGCTTAGAAACTTTATTAGCACTAAACTCATTTTAAATTAAGGTAATAAAAGAACTGGAGAGGAAACTCCAGATACATTAGCTGCAGCTGTCTTCCTTCTTCTTCCCTTCTGAATTTTTCCAAGACAGACAGGCATTTATCTTAATTTTCTGACTCAATTTCTTCTCATAAAGGGTTGGATTTTATTTAGTTGTGCATGTTCTGTTTCTGTGTATTTTAAGACGATATAATTCTCTCTTATTTGGAGATTCATATCCTGGTAGGAAGTCAAAGTACAGTATAGTTTTATAGTTTCTAATCTGGAGATAGAAGTAGCTTATTTGGCTTTGGGACACTGTAAGTGGTAAATAAAATCTACAAACATAAATCAGAAGCCAAGCAACTTGCCTTTTATCTATGCTCATGTACAAATTATTCATAGGGAGTGATCTACTATAGCTCTAGCCAGCTGATTAGACAGACCTATTAGTAGCCTTTCCTTCTCTAAAAAAGAGAAGGGAAGCCTCTCCTTCTCTGCTTTATCTCCCACTGACTTGAATTCTGATTTCATATCTGATATCACATATATGGCACTTTAAATTGTCATTCATACTGATATCAATGTGCATAACATGATCTAATAGTTCAAGAATTAATAGTAGACATGTCACTGATGATCATTTATCAATGATCTAGATTGAAAATCTAAGTACCTTTGATAATAAAATTTGCTGAGGAGAAAGACTGAGGGAAAGAAAAGAAGAGGGCAGGATACTGTTATCATAATATTAATATCTTGGCTAAATGGATTGAATAAAAGAAATAAAATCATGTGAGAACTGAGAACAAAGGTTATGTTTGTAAGCTGCACAGGGAAATTTATGGAAGTAGAGAAAGTTCTCTGTGTGTTTGTACAACATAAGGCCACTGCTATGCTATCTAATTACAAAGAGGGAGAGAATAGGACAGAAATCTTTGAAACCTTTCCTGAGCACTTTTCTTGGTTCAGGAAGACAGGTGTCTGCCAGGGAAAGCTGGAGCTTCCCTTGGAATGGAGAAATGTAAGCACCCTCCCTCCAAATTATAATTTTGCAATCAAGGGAGCTTTCAGGCAAAGATATGGGAATAGGAATAACAGTTCTTTACTAGGAATATTAAAAATACAAATGTAGTAGTAAAAAAACCAAGCAAACAAACAAACAAGAAAAATCCTAGAAACACTGATTAAGTCAGAGTATGACCTGACACTCTGTTGGTCAGGGTGTTGGGAGCAGTTGAAGATAAGTCCTCCTGGAGTGACAGATGTGGTTCTGTTGGAGTAGAGATGATCCTCTAGTAGAAAGGGTCCAGTGGTGGCAAGATGGATCCGGTCTTCTTCTGGAATCCAGTGGAAAACAGGCTGCCTTTGTGTTTCTGACTCTCAGTTTTTATCTAGGTAAGAATGCTTGGCTCCTCCCACTGGGTGGACCATCTCACAATGGAAAGATGTAATTGTGTGAGTCGTGGTGAGCCTGAATGGCCCATTAACGGAAGATATCCCCCTGAGGGAGGATGGGTTGTGGAAGAGATAAGGAACACTGCTCCACCTGGTTTTAACAGCTGGCCCATTAACAGAAGGCACCTGCCCCCTCCTCCCCGGAGTTATGAGGAATGGGTTATACAAGAGATAAAGAAAACACCTCCCCAACCAGTGTCAACAGGGGGAAAATAGAATATGCATTTTTGGTTACATATTGCAACCCAAGACAGCACTTAGGACAATAAATGGCTGAGACCTGAATCTTTATCAGCATAATTTTCTTAATGAAGGTCATGTATGCAAGAGGTCATGTATGCTAATGAGAAAAGGAAAATATGTACATCTCCCAGACAACTTGAAAAAAATGGCAAGTGTTAATAGAAAAAGGTTAAGATTGCAGTATCTGAAAGAAAGTTTTTGATCAATCATTCTTTTCCCAGATATTCCAAGGATGTAAACAAACAGATAACTTCTGGCAAGAACTAGTAATTTCATATTTCCATGGAGCTCATCTGCTTAACCTCTTGTTTTCTTGAGATGTTGAGGATGGCTGAAGTAATATTGATATGCAGCAGCCAAAATCATGGGACAGAACCAAAAATTAGATTTAAATTTAAGGAAACACGGTGTCTGACTGAAATATTTGAACTCATATGTACATATATCCAGAAATATGAGAACCTTTTCTCATTCTTTGAGTGTAGAACTTCTAGTGCTTGAGGCTTCGTAAAATTTGAACTGTATAAAATATTCCTTCCCTCATGAAATATATCAACAATGTTCTTATCTATGCAGCTACATTTTTAAAGAAATTGTATGAGTTTAATATGTTGGTGATATCTTCTTCATTGTTTTGTTTGCTTGAATTTAGTCTGAAGTTCTCAAAATTACCAGAGGTAAGGAGGAAGCAGACAGCCAAATAAACTTATTGCCTTCTTAGGCAACAAACTTTGAAAACTCTCACATATGTTATCTTTAAATCCCATTGCCAGGTACTCTTTGGCCACTGTGAGTAGCCATATGTGAACTTCTGTGAGATCTGCTGCTGCCTATTACTATCTTCAATGTTATTTTCATAAGAATTATTTTCAATCTCTTCTAAGTGGAATAAGATATGCATACCTTTTTTAGAGGGCATTTCTAAAATAACAAATTATGAAGAGATAAGTAGATCTCTGTCTAAGGAGGGGCCTGTGTTTTTAAAGGTTTATTTCCTTCATCCTAGATAGAGGACTGGAGAAGCCTTCTTCAGAATTTCAAGTCAAAGCTGCAGAGCAGCAGAAAGCTCACAAAATTGATTGGAAATCCAACAATATTATTCACTAGTCAATATTAAGCTTTCCAAAGCAATTTTTTGTATGGTTAATAAAACACAAGGAAGGACAAGAATTGTTAACCACCTGTGAATTTATTAGGAAGAACTGGAGAAATGTCCCTAATAATGGAGAGAGACTGCTTCAGGCAAGCAACTTGTGACACCTGCATTAAAGCATGAACAAGTAAAAATGCTACTAAATATGAAATTGTTCTAAATTTCCACAGCAGACACAGCGGAAACTTCTTAATTGATTGTCAGGCACACCACAGCAAAACCAGCAATCCTAAGTAAATGTGAAAATCTCTTTTCATTCCTTTTCTAATGATTTTAATAAGACTTTCCAGACAGCACTTTTTTATATAATTAATCAAGTTTTTGAGAAGTTCCAGTCACTTTTCCTTCAGTCTTCTGCCATAGAAGAATTCACCTGAGGCATTTTATAATCATCAAGAAATGTGCTGTCTATTGTATCTTAGGATGAATTAGGAAATGGACAGGAATAATTTAACTAGCTCATGAGATGACAAAAATTGTGAGAATGAAGTTCACACAGCAGTGACGCAGTGCCAGAGAACTCCAGCTATCCCCTTCCTGGACTGTGCCAAGAGAGGCCTCCCCCAGACCAGGATTGGTCCGGATGGAGGTAGAGCAGGGCTGCTTTGGGCAACGGCAATGCTGCTGTCTATGATACCTTGGTGCTAAAGTGCCGAGGACTGAAGCAAAGACCAGAGAGGGGTCTCTCGTGTGATCCTAAAGGAAGTTTATTCCAAGAGAGGGGCAGGGATGAAAAGACCAAGAACACGGCTGTGTATTTACTTATAAACAGGGGAGGTTCTGAGGGAGAGTAGAAACATTCAACCAATAGGATATAACTGGGGGAAGATCACAGGGCAGGACTTATGGAACAACAACAAATGGGGGAACACAAGGGGAGGACACAACTTGAATAAACCAATGGTGCGTTGAGGAACATGGAATTTTACAGAACTGAGAGCAGGGACAGACGAGGATTGACACCCAGGTAGGTGGGACAAAGGGCAGGCTTGGGGAGTGACAGACAGTGGGAGGAAGGAGGAGTCAACTTGGGTTACACCAACACTATAGGGGGCAAACCAGAATAATCCATTAAAACAATATACTACCACAACAGTAGAAATGCTTATCAGGAACACTCCTTTCAGAGCATGTTTTCATCCATTAGAATTCCATACTACAAGTTGGGTTCTTTTTTATAACATAGTAAGTAACTTTTTGCAAAGTTATAAGCTTAATTAAAGTATTAAAGGGAGTTCAAAGTTGGACTGTGTTAAGAAGTTTTTGATGTAACTTTTTTCTGATAAATGTCAGTTCAATAAAAGCAAAATAGTTTCAATGGGATATATGTTTTCTATTTCTTCTTTCAAAATGATCAGAAAATAAGCTCTAAAGTTTTCATTTGCTTTGAAAATATGTAACTCAATAAATACATATTTGGGTTGAAATCTTTAATAGTATTTATCTCTTACATAGCGTTTACCTCTCACATAGCATTTATCTTACAGTCAACAAGGCTTACTTTGAAATGAAAAAATAAAAAATAGCTTTGACTGAATCTAAGTTTGTGTATGGTTTTACCTTATACTTACAAAATCTCAAGATGCATAATTTCTGTTTTTCTTTTCTTAAATTGATTTTTTTCCAAGGAGATGAAAATCTTTTTCAAGAAGTTCTAATCACAATAATAACACAGTGGCTTAAATAAATAGATGATGGTACTACAGAAAAGTAAGTGTTTAGAAAGCCACATTCTAAAGAACACGAAATAACTTGTAGTCCCTTTAGGATTCAGGCAGTAGGGGAGTATTGACATTCTTACCAATGTCTCATCTTCAGTGAAACTCAATTTTAGCATGACAAAGAAAAATCTTAGTTTGTTTAATTCGTAATAAACATAGTTTGAGAGCTGCCAGTACCTCTCACTTTTCTTTGAGGGGTTGCATATATAAGCATATACTTGGTTTTCATGACTGTAAATGCAAACTTTCACACAAATAAAAGAATTTGAATTTGATTATCAAAAGTTTAACTGATAGAACAGATGCAATTATCTTTCTAAGTGCTTTTCTCAACCAGTGATATGTACTTTCTTTCCATGCTTTATGTGGGTAATACCTATCAGGTTAGAACAAAAAGCCGGGATGGTATTTTGAGATTTTTATTTGTTCTGATTCACTACGCCTGGAATCACCTAAAAGAAAAAAGCAAGAAAAATCCTTAGATGTCAACTGGGAAAAAAGACTATTGGAAAAGAGAAAAAGATGGAAATCGGAAATCCTTCTCAGCATCTGAAAATAATCCCCAAAATATATCCGAGATTTGAAACAGGCAATGAGTCATTTTCTTTTTGTATCAGGAGGGTCTACATAGATTTTTGTATCATTATATCAGTTTATATAAAGTTCTTGGTTTTTTACAAGTTTTCAATCTTTGTCTTGCAGCTTTTGCTACTAGAATCAGTAAAAGCGGAAAATTTATCTCTGCACATCTCATCCTTATGAAGTAGAGGATATTTTTGGGAAGGTAATATATTAAATTACTTATTTTAAAAATCTTTTTTTTAATTTTTCAATTTTTAAAAACTGAAAACATCTTAAACACCCCATGAAATGAGTGTTTGACTGTGTAAACAAGTTTATTTTTTCAATGATTTTCCTCGGGAGATTTTAAGTACATTTGTATTATGTGGAACAATCTTTGCACTGAGAAAGTACTAAAGCACAGTCTGCCTAGTTTTATCAAGGACTAATCATGGTTATAGTTTTACTAATATGCTGATAATATACAACTCATTTACCTTGTGATCTTTTTGACCCTTTCTATTATAAAAATGTGCTTTTTTGAATGATTTCAAGTTCATTTACTTTATTTGCCTGTCAGCTTTGTTCAGCATTGATTTGCTTTAAGTGATGTGCTAGATGTTTTTTCCTTAACTAGAAATTGTTAAAGGAAATAAGGGCTTTCATGGGGAAAAACAAAACAAACAAATAACCCCCCCAAAAAACCCCAAAACCAAAACAATGCTTGTATAGCATAATGGTTTTCTTTATATTTAAATGCCAAATCAGTGAAAATTTACAACCTGGTAAAAGGCATAATACTTGGCAGTCCATATTGCCTATTTCTGTGTCATGTGAGAAACAAGATGAAAGTAAGTAGTATCTTTCATTCACATTTAAATAAATCATTCATCACTCAAGTTGTACTAATATTGGCTATATCCATTTACTGCAATTTCAGGAATCAGAGGCTTGGAGCACCTCTCCTGTTAAGACAGATGAGAGTTGGAGTTTTTCAGCCTAGAGAAGAGAAAATGTTCTGGGGAAACCGTATAGCAGCCTTCCAGTACCTAAAGCAGGGGCCTTGGAAAAAGCTAGAGAGGAACCTTTTACAAGGGCATGCAGTGACAGAACAAGGGAGAATGGCTTCAAACAGAAATTGGGTAGGTTTATATTAGATGTTAGGAAAAAATTCTTTGCTGTGAGGTTGGTGAGGCACTGCAACAGGTTGCCCAGTGAAACTGGATGTTCCATCCCTGGAAGTGTTCAAGGCAAGGGTAGATGGGACTTCGAGTAACCTGGTCTAGTGGGAGGTGTCCCTGGCCATGGCACAGGGGTTGAAACTTGATGATTTTATGGTCCCTTTGAACTCAAACCACTACATGAGTTTAAGAAATGCATTTCTAGGTAACCTCCTAGATTACTTCATGAAGTGAGGCAGTCCTAAATTAGCTCCAGAGAACACTCAGTCAGTATTATATAATCAGCTTTTTTGTTGATTGAATTGTATGCAGAATCATGTATCAGAAGCTAATGTGCATTAACTTAAATATAAATAGATATTGGCTTAATATCTCTCCATAAACTATACATACAACTACCTAGTAACATCAAATACAGTTTCTGAAGTCTCTGGCCATGGTTCAACAAGGTACTTTCTTGAAGTCTGCTGTGTGCAGACTGTGTTTTGAGAAAACTTCCCTGTCTGACCATCCAGGGGTGACTGTACTACCTGAGCTGGTACCTGGAGTCCCTTTGCAGGGACTTGTATTTTGTGCTGCACTAAAAGAAATTTACAGAACGTATAGCTGTTTCTTAGTAAAAACTAAGAAGTAAAACCATTTCATCATTTTTTTTCTGAGTATTTTTCTAGATGATATTACATGCATATTTTAAATTTGACATAGTAAAAGAACTTATGTCCACTTTTATGTGATCAGATAGATCTTTCAGTCAAGAATTTTACATTAGAGGAATTCTACAAGACATTTTCTGGAGCAAATTATATTTCTCTAGATTTTTAATGTTTTTTATGATGCTGACTATAGGTTTAAGTTTTTTACATAGTTAAGTTTTAAACTGAAAGAAAAGAAAAACCTCAAGAAAAAAAACATACTTTCCCAGATGGAAAAGCTTCAGAACTTCTACCATAGGTAATTTTTCTCTTTAGTCTGTGCTGAAGTGGATAGTAACTGCAGCAACTAGACCCGAGTGAAGTGTATTTTTATTTGTAATGTAAATGGTGTCATGTTTTCAGTAAGGCTTTGAATTGGGTTACACTGCACTAGCAACTCAGCCTCTAGTGTGTCTATATTGAATGTCCAGGTGTTTTTAGGTTCTTCTTGATTCACCCAAAAGAATGCACCCAAACTTATCTACTGTATTTTAATGGGTTTTATTTTTTTAACAGAAGTTCAATTGATTCCATTCAATGGAAAAAGGCATAATTTTATTTATATTAAATTTCTTGCCTAGGAAGACTTAATAGTCTTAGATCTCTTGAAAATGGGAGACATCTCATTTACAGAGAAAATTTGTATTTTGTCTGTCTTAAGAGCAAGGACAGAGATGTCACAAGTTTTCAGATAGAACAGGTAAAATAAAACATTCAGGCTGGAAAGTGCCTCAAGTCAAAAAGAACTTTCCAGGAAGGGATCATCATAGTATATGTATACTTAAAACACTATAACCCTTGGCTAAAAATCTGAGTGAGTATATCTTAAAAAAAAAAAAAAAAAGAGTTTTTAATTACCAAGGTCTGAGAGATATGAGATGCTGCTTCCAAAACTAAATGGACATATTTTCCAAGTGATTTGGGGAAAATCACGAATTAGTGTTACACAGCATGATTTTTTTCACACCATCAAAAGGCTAATAAGTCAATTGCAAGGAGAAGATTTTATGAGAACATGATGATTCAAATGCTTTTCATTATGACCTCAGAAGAAACAGCACTCTGCAATAATAAGTGAACCTTAAGCACCATGAAAATCAACCACGTTCCCGATTTTAACAGATTTATGATTTTTTGTTGCTATTTAAATCATAGTGAGAAATGCATCCTTTTTCTATTTTTGCTATATAAAATCTTCAGAAATCATGAATAAGTTAAGTTAATAAGTTGCAAGATCTATTGCCATTACATTTTGAGTTATGTGATCAGCTGTAGTTCATTGAATTACTACAGCTGGAAAAACGTGATGAGTACTTGACTTTTAACAGTAAGGCAGTACTACACAAACTCAGTACACACTTGTATATGTCCAAGCATACATAAGCTGTTCAGGTAATTCTATGATATGTTTTATTCCCAATTTTCTGATGAGTGTTTTTAGAGGAAATGCATCAATTTCCCCGTTCCTTGTGAAAACCAGGACTTTTTCCCTTAATGAATAAGAAATAAAAATTCACTCTCTCAAAATTTAAAATACAAAAAATATGAAATCAGATCAGACAGAAGATGAAGCCCGCTCATTTAAAAAAAAAAAGTTTTTCTAGCTAAACCAAATCAGCTTATGTATACAATACACAAGCACTCTTTATTTTCTCCTAGAAATGAGAAAGTTCTGATAGCATCTTGTTTATCAGATTTTATTTGTGGAGGGCTATGTTTTTTATTGAATATTTTATGAATAGGAATATTTGCATACTCACACTTAATGTCAAAACCCCATGATTCTTACTACTTTTAGCAATCCTCAGGATTATTGTCAATTGAATCAAGGCTCAGACTTGTCTCTTTTTTCCACATGAAACCATTCACTTCCTTTCTTCATAATCGTGATCAGAATCTGAAAGGCACAATTAAGCTAGCTGTGTCATTCTCAAAAACAAAAAAACAGAAAAAGAGTACATAAGTAGTGAATTCTGGAAGTAACCTTTTGACCTAAATAGTATTATACTCCCAGCCACCAACACTCAGATCTTTGATTCAACTTTTCTTTTTCTGTGACAGCTAGGCAGGATTTCTGGTCATTTTTTTTCTTTGTGCTTTTTAATTGATTCATGATTAGGGCACCAGGGAGCTGGACAAGAGGCAGGACTGAACGCAGGCTGTCCTATAGCATCCATGGGATGAGCCATAATGGAGTTCTGGGCCCATGGGCAGGTTGAAGAGGCTGGGCAGACACTGATGCCCTCAGGACCTTGGAGGGCAAGAGCACCACTGTCACATATTTTCTCTGTATATCCTTATGTGTCTATATATGGGTACTAATTTCCTAAATATCTGTTATTTACTCCCACCAAAACCAAGATACTTGTTAGGTGTAATGGCCTAGGGCTCCCACAGTCAGTACCTAATCTGATCTTCAGAACAGCAAAGACTATTTACATTTCACAGTATTTTACAGTTATTATAGTGAAGCAGTTAATCACTGTATCCCTATTTTTAAAATCACAGTTCACTTTCTCAGGAAGCTACATTATGTTTAGCAATAATATAGTAATTATATTGTATAAATTATAGATATTATGTTATACTACATTATATGTGCCACCACATGATCATATTTTGTCAATCTGAGTCATTTAATTGTACATAATTCTTTTTCAAAAAATCGTGATTTTCCTGTAAATAAAGAAGTTTAAAAAAAACCTGCTGAGTCCATTGATGTAGACAATACTAATTCCAGTTGTTTTGCTTAAGCTTTCAAACTTTTTTGTATCAAATAGAATCACACTCCAGTTCAATGTACTTTAGAGTAGAATGGTGCAACTGAATATATAAATTCAGATATCAGAGAATCAGAAATTGCTGTAGTGGGAGTACTTAGAAGACAAATTGAGGTCGTTATAAAATATTTTTAAAGATAAAAAAAAAACAGAACCAGAGAAAAATCCCAAACTTTACTCCTTAACAGCACTTCTCATGTAAAGGTTAGTTCTTGCAAAATATTAATACAGAAAGCTATTAGCTTTTACTATTTATATTCTAAACCAGCTATAAGTGTACATATCATGGTGATACTACTGTACAGTTATTGACCACAGCTGTGGTTCCTTATGGCCTTACTCGTGTGGGTTGAAATGATTACATTTTTAAGCTCCCTGTGAGAAGTTGGACCCAAAGCAAGTTTGTCTTCTTACCCCATCTTGCCTGTTTGTGTTTGACATTTTTATGTTATTTACTCTCTTCACACTTTTTTTGCAGCTCATCTGCTCCCAGCACTGCTTATTGGGGTTTTTTTGGCATTCATCTTCCTTATAAACTTTTCAGGATGTCCAGTTTTTTGCAGTTCCTTATACTTATCTTGTTCTTGCCTAGGTGCTTTTTTTCATACTTGTATGCCTCCTATGTACTACACAACTTACTTCTCTCTTGTTGGTCATGTTGATCACATACTCACAGAAAAAGCTTATGCATTGTGTCTGCCATACTATCACAGTATTACAAAATGCTTACATATGTTCATTGCTGACATTATTTCAGCATGCTCATATTTGATTTTTAGGAAAGCTAATATTAATTATTTAGTGATTAATGCACTTTGATGTCGAGGCATCAAAGGCTTCCACTGACTAGAATGGTTTAATATCATCAGTTACATAAAATGTAATATGTACCTAGGAAGGAAGAGTGCAGGCAAGCAAACACTACTGACTTTATGATCTTACACAAAGTGCAGTTACAAGCATGACATCAATGAAGGGAATACAGAAATAGATTAGGAATGGATGAGGCAAAGAAAGTAGGGTCAATGTTGTGAAAAGTCTTGGTGAAATAAATCTTTTTTTCTGTAAGTAATCTCTTCCAATCTGAACAAACCCCAATTTTTTCTTGTTTGCTTTTGTAAGTATCTAAAGATGTTTCATCCAAGTTACTAAACATAGTGATTTCTTGCAAGTGTAAGTAACATTTTATGTTGAAATCTATCATGTGTGTGAATATTTCTTCTTTAAATAAAATCTGCAAAAGCAGAAAGGAAAATAAAAATTATTAGCTCGTATTGCAGAAACAATGTGGAAATTCAGCGACAAAAAGCCAGAATCCTCTACTCCTTATTTCTTTACAGAGAGGTGGTTAAGAACAGCAATAAGAAGAGTCTTGACTTCATCCCAAATAGTTTCCTGAGAAGACAAAAGTAGGGCTTGGTGCAGCTTAGTCCACACTAACTTTCATATGACTTATTCATAATAAGTCATAGCCATGATTTCAATAAATGAGATCTTGGTTAAGATTAAAAACATGAAAGTTGTACATCATAGTTATACATTTCTGGAAAGCAAATTAACCAGGTAAATTTGAAACTCTGCCTTAAATTTTATTTAAAAAAAAGTTAATCACTCCAATAAATAAATAATACATGGTTTTCCAAAGCATATTGTGACTGAAATTAAAACATTGACATAAGAAAGATATAAAATTAAATACAATTACATCATCAGCCTTTATCTCCCTCATCAGGGCTCTGAAAAAGATGAAGTTTACTCTTCTAAAATCTAAAAGCTTTGTCTTAGTACGAACTACCAGTGTGCTCAGCACAATATCATGATGGTTGCAGCTAAAACTACTAACTTAACATTTTTCTTTAAGCTGTGATAAAATAATTTCTTATGCTTACAGTAATTTTTTTAAGAAGGCATGGTATGTATGGGCACAAGGGAAAAAGGGCCTTCTTGCAGACATACCAAAATTTAGATGCTATGAGATACAGTGTATAGCTATTAAATAAATGGCTGTAAAGGCACATCATGGTTCACATTTTAAAGGATATTGTGTTTACAGACATTCCCTTCAAATATCTTATACTTTATATTGCATTAATATAAACTAAAGTACTATTTCATGTTAATGTTTAAAACAAGCAAATACCCTATTAAGATAGCACTTACAGTAAAAACCTCTATTTGATGTATCAGATAGCAATTACAAAGAAAAAGATTACTTATTTGAAACTGCACTCAGTGGGTTCCTTATTGTCTTCTTGTTTCCTGTCTTAGAATCTTCTTCTTCAGACAGTGTGTCATCTTCTTTTGTTGACAAGTCTGAACTTTGCCTCAGTCTATAAGAATCAGGGGAAGATGAAAATCATGGGATCATGTTTTGGAATCTTTTTAATCATCTATAGTAACATTTCTGATCCTAATATTTGTTGTAGTTTTAGGACCAATGGCCAGGAACATCCAAAGGTTCCAAAAGCTGTGCATCATACCACTGGAAAAAGATGTGAAGCTTTTTTCTTGCATAGAATATTAACCCCAAAAATGGATCATTGCATGTTTTTTGCAATGCTTGTGCAGTCTGATGACCCTGATATATTTTAATAAATATGTAATAATATTTCTGTGGATACACACACACATATACATATACATATACATGTAGGTATGTACATGCACACAGACATAAATATTTAATTGGGACTAAGAGACCCAATAGAAATTATTAAAATTTCAAATGTTGAAACCTATTTAAATATTTAATATTCTCATTCAATCTTATTTAGTAAGGATATAAATATGTATATCATATTTAAATGTTTCAAAGATTAGTTATACTCTTTTTTCTTAATTAGTTTAATAAGTTATGATTTATCAACAAAATAGCTGATATATGGCCAAATTATTTTGCCTGATTATTATACAATGAAAATATAAATAAAATTAAACCCTTTTTTAATATCTCATGGTAAATCTCTTTGGGATACCTATTTTTTTGCATTTTATATCAAAACCATTATAGCTTTGCAAAATTCTGATTAGTGACATTTTCATACATAATATATTCATTTAAACATACGAATATATCAATTCCTTGAAACCCAAAAACTAGCCATTGAAAGTAAATACCACTTTTTCTGTTTATGCTCATGCATTGCTTTAAACACTTCAACAAACTGCATAATGATGGATTTAGTCTTAGCAATGAACGTCATGATCCCCAAATCAAATGTGGTAAAACAGTTTAGAATAGTGATATAAAGATTTTTTTTTTTAAGTGTAGAATACACACAGACTCTAGCTTGTTGAAGACTCTTTGTATCTGGTTGAGATGCAGTATGCACAGCCCAGTACTGTGACACCTGCTGTGACTCTGCATTATGTTTGAAAATAATAGGTTCTTCAAGAGGAGTGGATGCCTTCTAGTATAGTAATTGATTTCAAGCACCAATACAGCAGCTGCTTTTGTGCACTTAGGAATACTTTATTTTAGGATTGTTGCTTTTTTAATAGCTTTATGGTTTTTATAGCAGCTCCCATTATTCTTTAGTGGTATTATTTCAGAGGCTTCTGCTAACAGTAGGGGAGGAGCTATAAAAGTGAAAAGATGGAACCATTTTTTTTAGTGAACATGTCCTACTCAGCTTGTTAAATTTGACATCTCATTTCCTGTATAGATATAGATACCTGCCATTAGCTAAACTCCAATGGAGGGACAGCAGTTGCTTAACAGCAGAAAACTGCTTCTGCAATTTTCATTATGGACAGCATAAAATGCAATACATAATTAAAATCTAAAAGACATGTATATTAAGTAAGTATGTACATCTTCAGTCATAGCACTTACAGAGCACTCAGGTACCAAGAAAGAAGGTCAGCACTTCTGTGAACTGCCTAAGCACTGCTTGATCTCATTTTCTTTCACAATTTCCTGAGAAACCTCAAATTTGTATTTAATATCCCTAGGGACTTAAAATGAGTATGGCATAGACACTTATATAAGCATCATATTTTTGAGTTCAAAACTTCCCCATATCACAATATGGGATTTTCACAAATGTCTTATGAACTCATTGCAACATTGTCTAACCCTCACATTATCATTAAAACATATTTTCTCATGAGGAAAAAATATTTTTTAAATCTTCATTTCACACCTTTTACTGTTTTAGTTTTCAAATGTTTGTAGCGTCTTTATTTGTCTAACAGCTCTTTAGCAGCCATCCTGATATTGAAATTTACTCAGTGTGAATGAGGTCAGTCCATTTTGTGTCTCTCGTGGCTTAGGTATTATTTCACAAGGTGAAAGGAGAATTAACGAATACAAAAAGAGAGAACAAAAGAAATTACCAATTTATCCCACAAACAATTAAACAAACCAACAACAGAAACCAGAAACAAAGCAAACAAAACAACCAAAAAATCAAAACCACTTCCCTCAAACACAAGCAGTCATGATGATCAGGGGTTAAATTCTCAATTTACTGAGACAGACATACACTGACATCCCATCCTCCTAAAAATTAAAGTTTTTTACTTATTGTAGCAACAATTTCACATGGGTTATTTCACATACAGAAAAGAACAACTAGACCTTTGAGAAGGGAGGAAATAGGAGGCAAGAAGAACTTTACCTCATACTATTCTTTTAAAGGAAGCCCAGGGCATTACTGCTTTATTTATGAGAAGTTCTATTGGATGAGGAACATCAAAAGAGGAAGAGTTGTGTTTCCCAAGCAAGGGAGATTATTACACTTGCAATGACTCCTACAGTTTATGCTCTCACATCAGTGAAACAGCCATAGCTAGAGGGTGGAAGCTGCCTCACACCTTCTTCCCTTATCCAAACTCCCCTGGGAAAATCTTGCAATCTGATCAAGTTTGGGTATTATTACATCCCAAGCTGAATAGCCCAGGGCAGGACTGAAGCACTTGTAGCCAAATTCAAAACAGGAGCTTAAGGTGCTATGAAAATTTGATACAGAAATTTCACCTGCCTACAACATCTAAGGGCATGCAGAATACCCAGGTTTCCCCTGGAGATGGAAGTTTTAAAGACCTATGTTTTGAATTGAGGCACGGTTGTCCAAAATTTCATTGGAATGTATTTGTTGTCTGTCTATTGTCCTTCATTTGTTGTCTGTCTGTTACCTGTCATAGATCATTTCTGCAACTTTACTTTCTGATCATGAAGAACAGAATACCTAAAACCTTTTCCTTCTTAGTGCCTTGGCCATTCAGGAAAGACAAGTAGGAAGAAATCCATAGAATGACTTTCTGCTCTTCCTCACCTTGAAACTAGACAAACCTTTAATAAATGTAAGGACAAAAAATTAGCTATATTACAAAGAAAAAGAAAAGAAATATTTTCTGAGAGCTATAAAGCATCCTGCAAGATAACAGAACATGAAAATACATAATTAAAGAGTAGGGTTTAAACATATTCATACTTTTCTGCCCATATTCTGAGTCTGCTTGATATGAGCAAATTTTTTTGTAGGAAACTAAATAGCTACTCTTCTATGGTCAAGCCAATAGGTCATTTCTCTTAATATTGTGTGAATTGTTCATGTCCTGCTTGTAGATGTAGATAAACTGTTCACAGCACTACACTAACCTAGATATATGCTTTTCATGCTTCAACAAGTATGGATCCAGCCAACTTAGAAAGCTGAAAGGATCTTGCCTCTCTGTAGAGACATGGTAAGAGATGAAAATTAAAGCACAATTTATTTTACTAGCCTTACTTGCACTGATATATTACAGTCTTGAAAACTGATTGAATAGTAATTTGAATAAGCCAGAACTGTAACATTTCTAGCAGTTAAACATCAGATGTAATGGTATGCTAATCCAGTTGTATGCTAGTAACGTATTCTAGAGAAAAGTTAAAAAATGCCATTGTCTTTTATTTTCATTCCCAAATTATCTGTTGTATTGTCAAAAGTAGTGGGTGAGGGTAGATAAAATGAAATGCTTTCTTGTGCTTAGAGGAAAAACAAAACAAAACAAAAAGCCCCCAACATTTGAGTTATCTCACTTTTATGTCCCTTGGGACTTGCCAGGGCTTCAGGATCCATAATTCTGGTACATTCTGGTCTTCTTGGGAAAACTAAGTAATTTAAGTAGTCTTTAGAACCCAAAATTCAACATTCCTAACCAACCAGAACTGGTTGGAAGTATGGCATACGTCAGGGGTTTCTTTTGTGAAGTTGTACAGTCACAAAAACTGGTTGTCCTGAGATGACTTTAAAATGTTAATGACTCTGAAAAGATTTTGTAACTATAGACCTTGAATTAATATTCAGTGAAATTATAATTTTTGTAAGTTTCATGATTGGCAGACAGCTGAGACACAAAATACTTTTAGATATGATATTTTATTTAAAATATATTACAACTAAGAAAAACTGTACATATAGAAGCAGTGTCACACAATGAAATATCAATACATATCTAATATTACATATTTGCATGCTTCACAGCTGAAATTTGGAAACTGCATTTTGATCAGCTTTCCTCAGAAGATTATGATCTACTTGCATTTCTGCAAAAAACTCTCATATATGACATTCAGAAAGCCATTGATTTTTTGTTCTTAATTTACAAGAGGGAAGAATCAGCTTCTATTTTTCCTTTGTCTTCAATTTACATTACAGAAGCTGTGCATGAGGTTTTTTGCATATCTGCACAATAGGCACTAGAGTATAACAGATCCTTGATCTCAGCAGGAACATCCAAACTTTATTATGATAAAATAGGAAAATGACTATATTCATTCAATGAATTCTTTTCAAAGCATAGAACTTAAAAAATTAAAATAACAGAAGGCATTTATAAAGCAGACAGAGTCATGGAGATTTAAGACTGAAAATCAGTTGTTACAAGCAATTTTGTGTTAAATGTTTCCTATGTCTTACATCTGTCTTTATTAGTGGTTTAAAAAATGAACTTCTAATGAGAATGCTATTTAACTAAAAATAATTTCTTCCTTATTAGCCTAGGTCTGCCATCTAGTCCTCTGCAGCAGCTTCAAGAACAATTGGCAAATTTTGGTTTTGCAAGAATATTTCATAGTAGTCGCTTCCAAACAAATTGAATTTCTATCAAAAGCTGTTGCTGCTGTATATGTTTGAATATTCAGTGATATGCTTTAGCTAGACTAAGCAAACAACAAAAATTATTCACAACTTTGCTTAATCTGTAATAAGAAGTTTAAAGGCTGAGTAAGAAATTGTTATTGTTCAATTCTGTCTACTGAAAATTTGGTGAGTTAGAGATATGCATACAAAATAATGCAAGGGAATGTGGCTAGAGAGGACTTCTTAATTTTTTCAGGGTTTTTTGAGCCTCTTAATTTATTTGAACAACTTTTTTGTGATGTCTTGGGACTCAATTTTGCAAGACACTTAAGAATCTCAGTGTCATAGGTATTTTTAGATGCTTAAGTTATGCACAATCTCACAGGATGAGATTTTTAATGACTCAAAGGTTGTATTGATTTTTTCAATAGTAAACAACACCTACTGAAGAATTACTAAGTCTCTGAACTGTGTATAGAAAAATAAAATCATTTTGTTTGGAAAACCTCAGTACACTTCTAAATTACAATAGACTAGAGGCCTAAAATAACTTAAACTGATCAAATTATATTTCCTATGTGATACCATTATATCTAAGTTATAATTGCACAAGTATCATAAGAGTTTCTAAAATCTTTAGTATTTTCCTGCTAAGATCAATACTGAAGTTCCTTTGACTTCAATAAGACCAGAGTTAGCACTATTGAAGCCTTTTGAAAATCCCATTCTGGTTTGGGATCTCCTTTCTTTTTATTTTTCAAAAATTTCTGTTGTCATCTTGACTTTCAAGATGCAAAAGAGCAGTATAAAGAAAATTCACAGAATTATTAAGTGCACTTCAAATATAGGAAAAAAACTCACAATTTCTTTTTTCTACTATTGTCTGCATATTTTTATTGGATATTTTGCTTGGTTTGAAGTCAGTGAATTTTCTTTTTATGGTGATGGAAATAGGAGGAAGTAATTAGCTAACTAGAGTGAAAATCAAGAATTATCAGAAATGGAATGGTTGAATTATGAAATAAGCATGACATTTTCAAGAAGCTATCTCAGCAATAATGGAAATGGTAAGTCCTAACTGCCAAATATGAACAAATGAAACTAAAAGCAAACTGACAAAGAAGGAAGTTGAAAATTTTCACAGTTTTATAAATATTTTTTTATTTTTCTTCTGAATAACCTGGTAAGGAAATTAATTTCTACAGGTTTGAACTATCAATTTTTATTTACACAGTTTCTGTCTTCATTAACTATCAGCTGTGATTGGAAGCTTACTTGTTCCTGGAATTAAAATTCAAAATAATCCCCATTAAGTGAACTCGGAAAATAATATGATAGTGCAATACTATATACTTGATGTATGCCACAGCAACATAACTTATTGAAGATAGGCATTTCTGTGTATCAGAGCTTAAAATGATTCCCTCTCCAAATGGGAAACTCATGGAATCCATTAAGTCTGGTGGCTAAAATTTAGGAGCTCAGGCATAGAGAAATCAAAGGGTTCATCTAGATGTCAAAGTCATCTTTCTAAGGTGTGCTGCTCTTTAATGACCTTCCAGGCAAACTGGTGTGCTTCTGTCTTGTGCTCCAGACCCTTTACCAGACTCATCGCCCTTCTTTGGACTCACTCCAGCACCTCAATAACTTTATTGTCGTGATGGGCGCAGAACTGGATACAGCACTCGAGGTGCAACTCAGTATTTGAGGTGCAATGAATGCTGAATATACCGTTCATGATTTCCTGTGGTATGAAATAGCACTTTGATAATTGAGGGTCAGCTGTTTCAGCTGTGTTGCCTCCCAGCCTCCTTACTGATGGGGCAGCGTGAGAGGCAGAAAAGGCCTTGAAGCTTATTTAGCACTGTGCAAGAATAACAAAAATATCCCTGTGTTATCAACACTGTTCTCATCACAAATCCAAACCACAGCCCTGTATTAGCCACTATGAAGAAATTTAACTCTATGCCAGACAAAACCACCACACATTAAGATGCTATTTAAAAGCCAAAAGATACTACACCTGGCACTAAATTTGTCTCAGATATACATTCTTTAAATGGGCAACAAATAAAAAATCATATCATGCTAAACTAAAGAAATATTCTGGTTGTATCTATCTGTTAACTTGCAGGGACAAGATAAAATTCCCATATTTCTTCCCTTTCATGCACATATTTCTTTCAGAAACAATTATTTTGTCTTCTCATTCTCCAATTTCAGACATTGACAGAAGAAAATGTTATCTGTATTACTGCTGTCAATGCCTTACATTTTCCAGTTGCCCATTTCCAGTTCTTATTTCTTGATTGTGCTTAATATGTAACATTTATTCTTGAGGAAAACCAGATTCAGATTGTGTTGTAGGTCTCTTGGCCCACTCTGGAATCTACATTTGATTTTTTTTCCCCAGATAATATGGCTGTTACATGGGTTCAAAGGAATTACCAACTTGGGTTCACATTCATTCTTCAAAAATAGTGGTAGTGACTGTGAGTTTTCTCATGTAAGATCACCTATGTCTTTCAAAGAGGACTTCTTGCAATCTGTAGTTATCCTTGTTATGGACTACTACCATTAGAAGACTAGAGGCTTGGATGGAGCAGTTGTTAAAAAGAAGAAATAATGCATTGTTTCAAAATTTGAAGGTTTCTTACTGGCACTGATAAGATTTTTCCCCTTCATTGTCAGCCAAATGGCCTGAAGTAAACTTTTCATTTTAGTAGATTTTCCACTGCGCAATAACATTAAATACAATACTGGCTATATTCACTCTAGAACTGTAAGACTGAAATGAACTAGCTTAGTTCTTGAGAACCTCTAATTAATTATTTTAATAATAATTTGTGTTCAGTACAAATTTTATCATATTTTTCCATCTTCGGTTATGTCAGCATTCTTCAGTAGACCAAGGCAAAAAAGTCACTAAACTGCCACTAATCTAAGCCAATTGATTAACAGAGAAAAATTTCACCCTCAGGTTGATAAGGCTTGACTGCAGTACCTCATGGATGTGGCTATATTACTTGTCAAATCATTTGTGTATCTTTTCACTGTGTTATGAAAACAGCATAGACCCAACACATGTGTGGTTGTCAAGACAGACACTGCACTCAAAGTGCTTCAGTAAAAACATCAGAAGGCTTCAAGCATTTCAAGCATCAGCTCATTGTTATCTGAAAGTCTCTTGTACCTTTTCTTGTTAGCAATCCCACAGGGCAGCTCCACACAACTCTGGATCTTTCTCCACAGTCTTCTCTCTTCCCTCTGCTGTTCCAGCTCACTCCTTTCTGTCCCTATCATGACCACCTAACCCTGTTTATCCTACGTACAGCATCTTACCCTTTCTGTCCCTTGCACAACCTCCTGTCCCTTCCTCCTCACAGCACAACCAGCAGACTCCAACTAACCTCCCTCCCAGCTAACTCACTCTCTATCACACCCGTAGCTGGGAGGGCAAGGCTGTTCCCACTCTTGGATAATTAACACAGCTGCAATGTATCAAGGGTAAGATTGCCTTTCGTACTATCTCTCTTTGTCTCCCCACAATCTGTCTCCCCACACAAGTGTGTTGGCTGACCTCCTCCAAAGACACAGCTATGCTCGCCACAGCAGCTGGTACTCATATGTGTATATAATGCCTTGGAGGAAATGAAAGAATGGGTAATTAACTGAAGATATTCTATGAACCTAGCCCCAAAATGTCAGTGTGGGATGCTTTCTGTGTAGCTGTATTCCAGCATTATTTTGTGTCAAACCATTACACTTGGATAGATGCCAATGTATCCCCTTAGCTATATGTGTGCATGTGAGCATAGCTGTTATTATCAATACTTGTATTGACTGCAGTGTCAGGGTACTAGGATGATCTCTTTCTAGGATAGCAGCAACTGTGACACATAGCACAATATATGTAAGTTATTCCCTTAATGTTATTATTTTTTTCTCTCTGTATTTTTGCCTACAGATTAAATATGTAAAGCCGCAAGTAATCCTTGACAAAAAAAAAAAAAAATTGTTTACTGCAATATATAGCAAACTGAGCTCAGAAATCCCAATTCATTAATTTTTTAGGTACTTCCAGTTAAAAAAGGAATTAATTAATTTACTTTGAGCTCTGACCTGAAGCCCCCTAGCTCTCTTATTGCCTCTAAACCTCAAAGATATTACATGCAAATCTTACAACAACCATGGTGTCTCTCAGCGATGTGCAGCCCCCAGAGTAGGCACTTTTTAAAGAATAAAGGGCTATCCACTTACAGTCCTTCTGAACTGTAAAAATAAATACTTATGAAAAGTAACACAAGTAGAAAAAAAAGCAAAGTGTTTCCAGGGGTACAAGTGAAAAGGAAAAAGAAGTAGTTTAAAGGACATTTTTGACTACTTTGCTGGGCTCAGCAGAAAGTGAATGCCTTCTACAACAAATTTGGTTTCACCGAGTGCAAGCAGGCACGTTGGATTAATCTATATGTCACTGAAAGGATGATCTGATTCAAACTAGGAGCTTTTAAGTTAGGTGCCCTGCTGTCACTGAAATGTCCACTTACAATTTTCATACTATTTTATATTAGTTTAATGCTACAGTTCCTCATTACCTTCACAGATGTTGGGAATAGACAAAGTAACTTACTTGCCCTTTACATAAAAGTAGCAAAAAATTTAAAGTACTAAGAGTAGAGGCATAGCCTAGTACTGTATGTGCTGTGCTGCATGCCAGATAAGTCAGGCTATATTAATATCTCTATTCTGGGAGACAATAATACTCTTAGTTTGTAATGTGCATTTGGCAAATGGAGTATAAACTTACTATCCAATTTAACAAAATACTAAAGGAGCTTGCTACAGCATCAGCCTAATTATTGTTTAAAATTAATTTGTTGCTCCTTTTTCTGTACTAACATTATTCATGATGAATTATTTGATTTTTATGTGATGTGTATGGAATTGCATGGGGACCCCAGCAAAATTTAGCATTCATTTTTGTCCATAATTTTAGCAGAGAGGCTTTTTAAAAAATAATTTTGCTTCACATAATATTCTTCCTTACATGCTCTAAGATTCTATTCATCTGCAACTACAAGGGTAGATTTCATCATCATGCTTCAGGGAAATAGATTCAGGCTGACAAATTTTCACATCATCCAGCCACTTCCATGCTCTAGCGTAATTTTTCTTCTGGCTCACTCTCTTCTACTGGAGTTTTTTCAATCTGAAATAAGTGTTTCCTGAGCCGAACAGTATAAGATTGAACCCTAGTTGTCTACACACCACCTGTACTTATTCTTGGCATTTTCCTTATCTGCTTATTCTACTTTACTTTCTTTCTTCCAACCTTTGCAGCATATACACAGTGAGGTCTGTGACTGCTCCAATGCCCAGGCACAGCCTTTCTAGTGACATCAGTGGATATTGCAGACCATCCTTGTTAAATATGTCCAGCATTTTCCCCAAGATACTTGTCATTCCGGAAAGTAGTATGGTCCTAAATATGAGAAATCCTGGCAAGCAGGAATATAATAAAAACAAGACATTTTTTCATCTATAGCAGATGCTCTCTAAAGTGTTTTATAGAATGTTGCCTGCCCTGTTAAAAATAATCCATAGATCTAGTCAAATTCACTATGCTCAGCAGTATTTATAGTGAACTTTTTTACCCATTCAGAAATTTAAGTTTAATTTAGATTTAAAAATATATATATATATAACCATCATTATTTACTATTGTAAAACACTCTGAATAACACACCAATGATACTGCTATTAAAAATAGATGTTAGTAACAAGTAGTTATCAGGACATTAAATTTATACATATCTTCTAATGGTTTATTATTTTGTAAAGTGAATAATCAATGACCCTAAGACAAGGATGTACATGTCACTACATTGTGTTAATAAAAAGAGTTATGTTTCAAAGAAAACCACAATTCAAAGGTTGTTGAAGAAAAACAGTCACTAGTAAATTAAAAACTGTTATGAAGTCCAATTGCAAAATGGGATCAAAAAGCCTAAAAGTGCAGCTGAAGAAATATAAGAGAGTAACCAAGGATAAGAAAAACACCAAAACAACCAATTAAAAGTGGTCATCAACTGGTCATCAAAAACTGGTAAGTAACTGAAGCTGATCACTAAGAGAAAAAAGTGGTCAAAGCTGATCAAAGAGAGAAAAAAGAACTAGTTCTATATAGAAAGAATTTAACATAAACAGTAAAACTTAGATATAGCATATTCAATTACTATTATTGTCAGTTTAATGAATAAAGAGCAAGGAAGCTGACAGTATTAGAAAATGTACAAAAATAGACCTGACAGACTTAAGTGTAAAGAGAATTTAAGAATTCCCTTCAATATCATATTCATCCTGCTGAAGAAGTGGGATCAAGGATGTTGATCACTTGTTGCTATCCTACTGAGCCCTTTTCCATGAAGAAATATCATGATCCTGCCAATCCTGACTATCCCTGCCCAGCCCTCCCTAGAACTACCCCCACCCAGCCCAAGGACCAGTACTCCACCGCCCACTGCTGCTTTCAACAGATTCCTGGCTCTGCACCAAAGCAGTGTTACCTTATTCCACATAAGTTAAAAAACACCTTCAGTCTGGTGCCCTCACCATTAGGCTTTGCTGCAGCTTGACTTCTGCATGCCAGGTGCTGTACACAGTGTGATGCAAACCACCATCAGTTTGTGGTGGCTCATTAATGACCAATGTCTCTATTGCTTCCTGCCTTCATTGAAACCTGTACTGTCTATAGAAAGACTTTGAATAAAGTCAAGAGAATGTTTTGTTTCACCTTTTCCTACTGCTAGCCACTGGAGTTGATACACTAGAAAGAGCATATGCAAGATTTCATGCTGTATTCTATGTTTTGGTAAATGAAACAGACCAGGACCTATTTTATTTCTGGCTCTGAAAGCAAGTCTTACAAAAGAACTCCTACTTCCAGGGCTAAACTCACTACCCCTTGCAAATCCAGGTAAACAAACAGAAAGGACAGGCAGGCCACATTTGTTTTACCATTTGAGGTTGGTTTTAATAACTTCATTGAAAAAACCTACTCTGCACAAATGATGCTCTAACTTTTCCTATTCTAGCAAACAGGGTTCACAAGGGGCAGCAGGCATGTACACTTTCTTTGACTAACTTACCTGTAGAAGCCCTTGTTATTTGCATCCTTTGCTAGGTTCAGTTCCAATTTTGCCTTGGCCTTCCTTTCCCCATTCCTATACGACCAAATTTCTCTATACATTTCCCAGGTCATCTGTCCTTGTTTCCATTTGTGGAATACACTTTAAGCATTTGCTTCTTTCCCTTTAGTTTGACCAGCAGGTCCCTACTCACACATACTGGTCTCTTAACTTCCTTGACCAATTTCTTGCTCCTGGGTATTGCCAGCTTTTGCACTCTATAGACTTCCTTAAAGATCTGCCAGGTTTGTTCTACTCCCTTGCTCCTGAGGAGAGTTTCACAGGGAATCTACTGACTATCTCCCTGAAGAGATAGAGGTATATTTATATGTGTGGAATATATGTACTGACTCCAATGATGTCACTTGAGTGTCAAGAAAGTTTAAATGTTTGGAATCACCAGTTTAGCTTCTCAATGAACACAAAGAATGGGGGTTGCAGAGTGAAATCTCACTCACAATATACAGCCTTTATGAGATTATGTTGGCAGGGGACATGGCTTGTGGGAATAAATTAAGATTTTCACTTATATGTTTTTTCCTGTGTGAAATGTCTTAAGATCATGATGTGTGAGTTCATTCTCATTGATTGCCTTTCTCTGAAAATAAATAATTTCTGGAGAAAGCTTTTTTTCTAATATATTGTGTAAGTCAGTTGTACAGATAAGTACTTGAGTTGTGTCTGCAAGTAAAACACATATGCAACTACATGAGTATTCATATTAGGAGGCCACTCGGTTTTCAAGTTATCATAATTTAGAGGGTTATGAAAAAAAAATGCTCTCAGTTTTTGAAGACCTGTATTGAATAGTCACAATTCACAACAGGTGTTCTCTGAAAATGTTTACAGACACTCATGTATAATATGACAACACCTAGAAATCCTTTGCAGACTTGTATCTATGAGCAAGTATTGTGACTCTTAAACATTCTGTTGTTCTGATCCACAATGTCTTTTTCTATGTTCTTTTTGATTGAAGTGAAATAATTCATATATCAAATAATATTGGTCCATAGACATTTTAGAATATATGGGCTTGTTTTTCTGTCAGTAGCATCACTGACACTTTGTTCTAAGCAAACAGATTGTTCTCATTCAAAAGACCTTTTTCTTATAACTGCAGGAGGGGATTCTATACTCCTCCTGTACTTTCCTACATCATCACCACAAAATGAGACATTGCTAAGGCAGATATTACCCTGTGATGACACTAAAGTATTTTCTGTAAAGTCCAGACCAAGAAATATCTTAATTGCTTGGCAGTAGCATCTTATTAGCATTCTATCATATACTATAGTTCCTATACCAAATGCCCTATGTTTTTTATAAAAATAAAAAAATCCTTTTGCAACTGATTTTCAGTTTTCTTTAACTGGGGAACAGTTACAAACCTGCAAATGCCTTAATTTTCTCATCAGATATGCTCCCAGTATATGCTCCTACAATTTCATTAGAATTCCTGAAAGAAGGGATCACTCTAATGGTCCCTATGAATAGCCCAGAAAAAAAAACCAAAACCAAAACATAGATAATATATTAAAAAAAATATTCATAGCAAAGCATTTTGATTTTGTGAGCAAAGTATGGTATGACCTGGATGGTGGTGAAGAATCATGTTTTTTCACAAAACAGAGCAGAATAGAACAGAACACAATTTCCTATCCATCTGCCTTTTATATAGTGTCCATGTTAAAAATATCCAGGAAAATCAGACAACTCTTTATTGCTTTTCTGACAGTTGTGTTCTCAGGTCTCACAAAAGTATGGTGTGACTGCCATAGTTAGCCATGCTAACTACTGAGTCAGAACCTTACAAGTCTGCAAGAGCTGAGTACAGGGATATAGAGTGAGAAGTTTAAGTCCAATTCTATGAAAACAAGGAAATAAATGCATAAAGGAAGGTGATGCTGGGTAAATACAGTTAGAGCCAGACAAGGGTTCAACTGCCTTCAACTGCTACGATTGTCAAGGAAAACACTTGAGTAGAGGAACCGATAGGCCTAATTCTGCTTATCAGGTCTGCCAAAGTGTGAAAGTAAACAGATGTGAGTTTGACCTTTTTGTTTTAATTAGAGAAGACATCTGATTTTTATTGTGTGTCTCCAGGGTTAGGAATTTTTGAATGGAAGTGTCTGAATGTCTGAGGTCAGACTTACTTTGCAGGTTCACAGCTGCATCTCTTCGAAACTCAGAGAATGATTCACGTGATTAACTGGCTATAAAAACTATCTGAATTGATGCACTGATTTTCAAACACAGTGATTCAGTAGCAAGCCTCAATTTTCTGTATTTTTGTTGTTTGGAGGGAGTGTGGGTGTGGGGGTCTGTAAGCTTATAATTTGTATGATATTTACTCTTTTCCTTTAAACATAGTTTTTCTCCTACAATATCTTTCTAAATAATGTAACTGACATGCTGCAGCATAACATGTTAGAATTCTTATGGCATTTAATTATCACCCTATTCCATATAGTTTATAGTCTTAATCCAGGTCATCTGAATCTTGTCACAGATTCCATAAATTCATTCAAGATAATATCCACCAGCAATGGGAAATCATCTCTTAATCTACACTGCTTTGTTCACCCTCTTCTATCTGTGCAACAAGCTATTCTTTGATGCCATTTCTCTAGTAAATAGGATAAAAACTTTAAGACTCAGAATCTGTGTTTTCTATTTCTTGCTTTGCCATTAACTTGCTACATTATTTTACAAAGCTTTCTTAACACTTTGTACCTTCTATTTATTGTCTTGCCTATTAAGACTCTTATGTAAAAAGCTGTTACCAGAACAAAGTCTTTTTCTCTAGACATTTCTTCCCCATGTAGAAATAATAGCATTAAATAACATCAGTTCCGAATGGAAGCCCACTGAAATGGGTGAATTTTTATGGTTTCAATTTATGTGTTCACATTATTTCAATGTATGTGACCATGCTTAATGGAATGATTCTACAGTTCAATACAGCAAAATACTGAAAACACATCTGGAAGTTACATAGCCTTATACTACTTAATATCAGAACTGAGGGGGATTTCTTATTTTTCACCATTTTACCAAGTAAGCATGAGGTGCATGACTTTTTTTTTCCACTGAGGGTGTGATCCAAGAAAAGGTTTTAAGGGTCTGTAAGTTAGGTGATGTATTTTTTTTTTTTCTGTAGTGGATCTCAAGAAGAAATAAAATTGCAGTGCTGGTTTTCTAGATTCCTTTAAAACATTTGCTGTGGAAAAACAATTAAAGAAACTGAATGGGAAAATTCTAATAGCTCATTCATGAAATATTAAACACATCCATAAAATCCAATCTCCTACTGGAATGTAGGTTCTCAACACAGGACTGTAGGTGCATTTGGGATCTAAAACCTAGAATTTATGCTCAGAATGAAAGACTGATCATTAGAAATTATTATTTGGCGAGTGAAGTTGCCTTTATATCATAATTTTAGTTCAGCTCTTGCATTTTTGAAGCAAAACTTCAAAACTTACTTACCTACCACACTTTGATACACATTGTGGAACAATCTCAGAGGGCAGAAACTGAATTCCTTTTAAATGAAAGTTCATTCCTTTCAGATAACACTAAATATAGGTTCTCGGAGCTTACCTAATGCGCTTGTTTCTAGCTGACATTCAGTCCTGTACCACAGACCGCTACTCCTAAGCATGGATTTCCTGAAAGCACATGTTAAGCACCATCTGTTCAGCATACTCCGATTGTATCTGGGAAATGCATCCTTTAGGAGAAACATACTGTTCTGCCTTTTTCTGAGCTCCAGAAACTCTTAACCAGAAGCTATGCAATGCCTAGGCTGTGCCTGAATTCTGAGCATGCAAGGAATCACACTTGCAGGTATCAGAGAAACATTCACACTGAAAGGAAAATCAACACCTGCGTGTGTCATCAAGGGAGAGAGAAAACTATCTGGTTTCATTTTTGCAGTAGAATGCTCTTCAAGATGCACAGCTACTCTTTGATATATGAGGCTGTATTTCCTACCCTTTTCACTTCCTTTTACCCCAGCATCAGTGGTTAAGCTACCAAATATACAGAACTTGGAAGGGAGAAAGGGACAAAACCCAGGCTTGCAAATGGCTTGCAAGTGATAAGTGATGGTATGGTATGGCATGGCAAAAATTGAGGAACCGAGCACCAGTGGGATCCCTCAATCTGCTCCATGCGGTGCCAGCTAGAATAAATCACACCTGAAATGTTTCCACACCAATGCATGGAGCATGAGGAACTAATGGTGACCTCAAAGCTTAATACCAGTCTCAGAGATCTGACATCGTTGGCATAAGTTAAACCTGGTGGGATGAGTCCTGTGACTAAAGTGCCATGTTGGACAGTTACAGCCTCTTCAGGATGGATAGACAGGGCAGGCAAGGCCAGGAGTTTGTGTTGTATGCCATGGTGGGACTGGAATGTTGCTTACATTTGATGATGGCATGGTTGAGAGCCTTTGGGTAAGGACTAGGGGACAAACAAATAATGCTGATGTCATTGTGTGAGTTTACTATGGACTACCTAGCCAGGATGAAGACACTAATAAATTATTGTTCAAGGAACAAAGGGAGATCTCCAAATCAACTGTCCTTGTCCTTATAGGAGACTTCAACGTGCTGGATGTTAACTGGGAATACCACGCAGCTGGAACAAACAGATCCAGAAGACTCCTTAAACAGCTGGATGATAACTTCATGGTACATGTAGTACAGGTGTCGACTAAGAAAGGTGTCCTCCTTGATCTATTGCATGGTAACAGAGAGGGTCTCACAGGTGAACTAGTGACCATCCTGCTACAGCAATCACAAAGCAGTCAGGATTAAAATCTCTGTTAACAGGAGGAAAAGTACTAGCAAAACGTCAACCCTGCACGTGAGAAGACCAGACTTCAGGCAGCTCAGGGAGCTAGTGAGCAAGGTCCTCTGGTAAAATGCATTTGAATGTGCTGGGGTCCTCAAGTGCTGGTCACATTTTAAGCACCATCTCATAAAGAACAGGAACAAGCAATTCCTCAATGTCAGAAGTCAAGTAGCTGAGGCAGAAGACCAGCTTGTCTTTGTAGGAATGCTCCTTCTGAGATAAGGCAAAAAAGGAAGAAGTGCTGCTTGCCACTGTAGGAAGAAAATTTACATGGAGTTGAAGTTGGCCAGAACTGTAGGGGACAATAAAAGGAGTTCGTTTAAAATAAGTTATTAGCAAAAGGCAGTGCAGAAATAACATTGGCCTGTGCCAGGATCAGGATGGTCACCTCAACAAACAGGAACACAGACAAGGCAGAGATGTTTAACTCATTCTTTACCTCTGTATTCAGCACTGTTGACAGATGAAGGGGATCCCAGTGCTCTGAACTGGAGGACCATGGCTGCCAGAATGATAAACTGACAGTTGACCCTGAAGTTGTGATGAATCTGCTGCTCCAGCTGGATCCCTATAAATCTATGGAGTCTGAAGGGATTAATCTGAGAATACTAAAAGAACTAGATGATGTCATTGTAAAGCCTCTCTTGATGATTTTTGAGTGGTCTTGGGAATCTGCAGAGGTCCTAGTTAACAGAAACTTAGCTACCATTGTCCCAGTTTTCAAGAAGGGCAAGAAAGATGACTGGAATGTACAGGCTTCTCATTCTCACTTCAGTGCCTGGTAAAGTTATGGAGAAGATTGTTCTAGGAGGTATTGAAAAACATCTGAAGGACAATACAGTCATTGGTTACAGCCACTGTGGCTTCATGAGAGGAAAGCTCTGCTTGTCAAACCTAATTCCTTTTTATGATAAAGTAACCCACCTAGTTGATCAAGGAAAGACAATTGATGCAATCTTTCTGAATTTCAATAAAGATTTTGGTACTGTCTCTCAAGTATCCTTCTGGATAAAATGTCCAGCACACAGCTGGATAAACACATCATGGGATAGGTGAGCAACTGGCTCATGGGTCAGGTACAAAGGATTATAGTCAATGGGGTGACATAAGACTGGTGACCTGTCACTAGTGGGGTTCTGCAGGGCTTCATCTTTGGCCTTGTGCTCTTCAACACCTTCATAAGGGACTTGGATATAGGACTGGAAGGATTACTAAGTTTGCTGATGATCTAATTTGGGAAGAGCTGCTGCTTTCCTCAGAGGTAGAGATGCCCCGCAAAGAGATTTGACTAATTAGAGGGCTGGGCAATCACCAATTTTATGAAGTTTAACAAAGTGAAGTGCCAGATTCTGCATCTGGAACAAACACTGGGAAATGATACTCTGGAAATAAATGCAATGGAAAGGCACCTAGGGGTCCTGGTTGATGGCAATTCAAATATGAGTCAGCAGTGCCCTGGCAGCCAAGAGTCAACAGTACCCTCGGTGACATCAGGCACAGCATGGCCAGCCAGGCAAGGGAGGGGATTGACCTGCTCTGTTCTGAGCTGGGGCAGAGTATTGAATATTGTGTGCAGTTTTGGGCATCACAATATAAGAAATATGTAAATCTCTTACAGAGTGTCTAAAGGAAACCTATGAAGATGGTGAAGGGCCTTGAGGGGAAGTTGTATGTGGAGTGCCTGAGGTCACTTGGTCTGTTCAGCCTGGAGAAGAGACTAATGGGAAACCTTGTTGCAGTTACTATTTCCTCTCAGTGGGAAGCAGATAGGAGGCACTGATCTTTTCTCTCTGGTGCCCAGTGACAGGACCCAAGGGAATGGTATGAAGCTGTGTCAGAGGAGGTTTATGTTGGATATTAAGGAAAGATTTTCCACCCGAAGGATGGTTGGGCACTGGAACAGGCTCCCCAGGGAAGTGGTTACAGCACCAAGCCCTACGGAGTTCAAAAAGGGTTTGAACAATGCTTCAGGCAAATGGTGTAATTCTTGTGGCTATCCTGTGCAGGGTTCATTCTTTCATCATTTTTTCCACATTTCTCATTACTTTAAATATCATTTCACTTTATCTAAAAGGCTATTTTAACTGTGAAAATAGTTCACCACCCATAATTTTCTCTTTTTGATTTCTATCCCTCACTCTCTATTACATGTTTTTTCCTCTTCTACCCACTCATTTATTATTTGTCTGCTTCTTTGCTTTTCTACTCCATTGTACTGCATTTTTTGTGTGGGCAACAAGGTAAAATGACAAAATTTCTGATCTCTAAAGAGCCACTTTCACTTTTCCACCTCCACACAAAAAGAGAGAAATATGAACCAGCAACACAACAACAGCAACAACAAAAAAAGACAATCTGCCTGTACATCATATCTTTACATTCTGACCTGCTTTGAACTCCATATAGGCAACTTTGGACTCCTCCAGCTACTGCAAGTACAAAATGTCAATAAAGTTAGGGACAGCTTTAAAGATGATAAATTGGAGAGTGCATTCTTTCCTAAAAGAAATATGCTATTGAGCTCAACTAGGAAGAGATACATACATCTGGTATTTGCCCCTACCTAACCCATTACTGGCAGGAAAATAAAGAAAAAATATATGAAAAGAGCTAACACTCAGATGTACCGATGAGTCCATGGTAGCCATTAATAAGTTTTTTTTTTTCCACTATGGTCAGGATTCTAGGATCAATTTGTTAATAAACTTTCCTGTCTGACCATCCAGCAGCCACTCTGACTTGCACTACCTGAGAGAGGACTGAGGTCCTTTTCCAGCAAGTGGCTCCAATGAGCCAACAGCTGCTCCACTTCTAGGAGCTTCCAGCTAAGTCCTCAGTTCCTGGCATGTCTCTGAGTGTCCAGTCCCCTGGTCGGGTGTCACAGGTCCCTGTGCGCTTTGTTACCTTCTTGGCCTCTTGCCTCTGGCTCCCACCCAGAGCAGCACCTGCAGGTTGCTCTGCAGCTGCACACCAAGCTACCAGTACTCAATGTATTCCTCCAAAAATTAGCCAAAAAGCTTGAATTTTAACAATGCTCACTAACCCTAAAACCACCCTTCTTCCCCCCCCCAAAAAAAAGGTCTGAAGAGGGAAGAAAAAAAATCTCTTTCCCACAGTGGAAGTGTGCCACAGAAAGTATGAAGAATCTTTTAGAATTGTGAGTGGCTGACCTTCTGTGATCTGCTAGTTTCAGTTGTCATTTATAAGTAGCATATAGCCCCCACAGCTTTCATCATCACAGACACAACCACACATTCATATTTGTCTCTAAATATGTTCTATAACTGTGTAATCAGCACATAAGTGTAAAGTGCAACTATTATAAGTGGGGTAGTAAGCTCTTCCTTTGTCTCATCCATTCCCTCTAACCACTTCTAATTCTTGGCAAACATATATGTTTCAATGTGCTTATTTAAAAATCCTTTCCAAAAGGTCCTTCTGTTCTTCTTAGCTAGGACCAGACTGACATGCAGGGAGGAAAAACATGACACCACATTCTCTGCCAACAATTCAAACAGAAGCCAAAAAGTATCTTGCATTAGCACTTAAAGGAGAGAGATCTATTTAAAACTGTTGAAATGGATAAAAGTGTTATTTTATGCCAGTTCCACTTCATAAGGGCCCTGTTTCTTAAAGATCAGTACTGATGTCTGCACTCCAAAAGTCTCTCTACCTACTCTACCCTGCCATGTGTCTCATCTACTTCAGCTTAATTTACTATAAAGTATAACATCATTAATGAGTACGTTATACTCAAAAACTTATGGGCAGAAATGAAATACTTGTCAAGTGTAAAGTCAAAAATTTATTTTAATTCTAATTAAAATCTTACTAGTCTAATTAAAGAAATGCTTCTAGACCAGCTTTATTCAAAAAATGGGGAAAAAAAAAGAAATTCCTACTATAAAGAAAGTCTTAATCAAAATAATATTATTAAAATTATTATAGACTTATTTCCCAATTTCTTCCTTTTTTCCTTTCCTTCCAATTTCTTTCTTTATAGTGCTTGCCTTTACCTGCCTTTCATATTAATGAGTTTTGACTGATGGAAGCAACATAGTGAGTGAATTGTTAGTATTCCAAGTTCTTTGAGAGGACTCTGATGTTGAATGGCTTCCCTTTTCCTTTTCCTTTTCCTTTTCCTTTTCTTTTTCCTTTCCTTTTCTTTTTATTTTTCTCTTTTTATCTTTTCATTTCTCTTTTTTCTTTCTCTTTCTCTTTTTCTTTCTCTTTTGCTTTCTCTTTTACCCTTTTTTTTTCTCTCTTTTTCTTTTCTTTTTTTTCCCTTTTTTTTGGCAGAAGAAGGATTCATTACAGCCTGGTTGAAATTTCAAGGGGAAGAAGCTATATAATCCTTTTTTTTTTTTCTGGCACAGTTAAGTTCCTTTCATGTCTCAAAGAACAGGTACTAGTATGTTTTGGAGTCAGCTTTCATAGTGTGGTCCCATGCCCAGATATCCTTCCACTCAGCAGTATGAGACAAGGCTTTTGGGTTTGTATTTTGGGTATCTACAGAAAATTTAGAGAGCCAGGGTAGTTTTTTTACTTGCAGACCTCCTCCTGTTAACATACATCAGAAAACATAGTTATTTTACTCTAAAGTACATTATGCTGTTTGCATCATAACTGAGAAGTCCTTTCTAGGCAAAAAAGAGACTTCAATATTCTTGTTCTAGAATTTCTCAGTGAGGACTTCATGGATAAAGATGACATTGAAAGTAGAGAGAGCAGTTTTCTAGTATGAGTTATAGAACAAAGAAAAATAATAAAATACATATATATCAAATAAAAAATCCCATCCTGTTTATCAAATCACAGGAACAGGAGCTGGACTGTCTTCATTCACCCAAACAGAGTAAAACCTGAAGGAAGGACTGCATACAGTTACAAAAGAAAAAGACCACCTGTTAATGCACCTAGGTCAGAGACAATGATACTGAAGTTGCATCCACATCACAGGAATTAACTCTCTAGCTTGACACCACTCTAAGTAAAATTCACCCAAAGCTCTGGACAACTTGATGTAACTTCAAAGATACATTCAGCTTTGAAGCTGGTTCTGCCCTGAGTCAGGGTTCCTGACTCCAAACTAAATTATTCTGTATTCCATCAAACCTAAATTATTTTATGATCTGTGAAGATAAAACACCCTGCTGAGATAATTTCAGGATCAATCTGGTAGATGTACAGTGCCACACTTTGATATGTCCAATATATTCAGCTAAGGTCATAGTTGCTTAAGGGTCTGTGGACACATCCCTTCATTTGTCCAAATGTAGCTACCCTCTCTATTTCTTTCGAACTTCATCACTTCATACCTGTGTTAAGCTGCTTATCTAGTCTCTTCTTTTTAATCAAGCCTCATGTCAGTTAAGTGCAGACTCTTGTTAAAATGGTGGCTTCCAGACTATTTTCCCTTCATTAGTAGTGAATCATATATCCATCATAAATTAGCAGAATCTAAATGTATCTGTCTCAATGTATAAGTTATTTCTTTTAGGACAGCCTAATCCAGCCTTACCTGCAGACTAGTCAGCAAAATTTGTAAACAAATATCAAGGTAAATTAAAACTGTTTACACTCAGCTGTGAAAAAATGTTTATAAGTTATTCCAAAATAACAAAGAGGAGGAAAAAAAATCCAAGAAATCCAACACCAAATAGAGATTAAAAGTCCTCATTAATAAAAGTCTTCAAAGATCACCAAAAATACCTATAAACATGAAGAAAAATTTCTCCAGAAAGCCAGGATCCTTTCTTCACAGAAAAAACATACTTACCATATGAGTAGACAGAGCTTATCAGAGCTTATCTTTTGCAAAGCACATTAGTACAGAATTGCTGCCATACACATAGCTTGCATCATGTGACAAGAAGCAGGGGTTTGTTTGCCTCATTCAGTGAAGAATAAGGCATGAAGTAGCAGGCAGCAAATTATCTAATTCCAGAATCACAGCCACATACCTTTGTCAAACACAATTCTACCCCAGAGCTAATTAACCTACCCAAGAAATAATATTAATTAGCCCAAATACTTCACCACACTGAATCTCATTCCACAGCTACATGCATGGTATCATGCTTTATCTGCTTCCAGACATACTAGTCTACTGACATCTGGCTCATGGTCATTTAGCACTATGTTCAGTGGACAAGCATGCATACCTATGGAGTTTTACTGAGGAATCCTTACTGTCTGTTCAAAATAGCACTATTGAATTTAAACTCTTCTGTGTTGTCTAAAGTGACATCTTTCTAATTCTTGATTTCTGTGTTTATATGATACTGTCCAAAATATTAGAGCCCATGGATCTACGCACTTTTATATCCCTTATCACTTGCTGCCTTATTTTTATTCTTGACTTACAAAGTGTAAAAAACTAGGAAGTTTATGCAAAACAATAAAATAGAAACCATTGACTATCTCGAAGCCTTCCCAACAACAGGAAGATATTTGAGGGGAGAAGGGAGAAGAAAACATTCTAAAATTGGGAAAAAGCAATATTTTTTCACCACTGCCATGAATGTCCATAATGTATAAAAAGCACAGATCTGATTTCCAACTCTCCTAGCTCCTGTGCAAGGTAAGACATGTTTTGCCTAATCTGGAATGTTCCTAGTTGCAGGGGTCTTGGAAAATTTCTGGTTATAGTTAAAGACGTTAAACAAGACTTTAGGTTTCAGAACCATAAAACAGAAAGAGAGATAAAGTGGAAGGTCTCATTTTGAGATTTATGTTTAGATTATTTCCAAAGCTAATTATTCTGGAGAAAAATGGGGGGCACACAGGAGGAATTGTAACAATTTGCACAGAAAAGAAGAAGTCAGTCAGTTAGTCAAAAGCAGGTAGAGTACTTTACTGAAAAGGTCCTTTGTAGCATTAAAATCCCATCAAGTAAGTGGTCAAGTTACAGAATCACAGAATCACAGAATTTCTAGTTTGGAAGAGACCTTCAAGATCATCGAGTCTAACCCAGCTCTAACAGCTCAACTAAACCATGGCACCGAGTGCCGCATCCAGTCTTTTTTTAAACACATCCAGGGATGGTGACTCTACCATCTCCCAGGGCAGGCCATTCCACTACTTTATCACTCTTTCTGTGAAAAACCTTTTCCTAATATCCAACCTATACTTCCCTTGATGCAGCTTGAGACTGTGTTCTCTCGTTCTGTGAGTTGCTGCCTGGAGAAAGAGACCAACCCCCAGCTGACTACAACCACCCTTCAGGAAGTTGTAGAGAGTGATAAGGTCACCTCTGAGTCTCCTTTTCTCCAGGCTAAACAACCCCAGCTCCCTCAGTCGTTCCTCACAGGGTTTGTGTTCCAAGCCCCTCACCAGCCTCGTTGCCTCCTCTGGACACGCTCAAGAGTCTCAACGTCCTTCCTAAACTGAGGGGCCAGAGCTGGACACAGCACTCAAGGTGTAGCCTCAGCAGTGTTTCGGAATAACTATCTGTAATTATAACAGTAGTAAGTTTCTGAATGTCTTGCTCTTTTCTTCATATTTCTTATCATAAGACATAAACCTGGTCTATCTCTGGCAAAGTCAATCTCATTTCATACAGGCTGGCTCATTGTCCTTCCAAATCAAACAAGATAAATAGTGTACATTAGGGCATTATATTTATTTACATATATTTACGTATTTATTGCAATATATCCTTACTTCTTGTTCAGCTTTCTGTTCAGGTTTCTAATCCTGGACATTGAGTCTTAAAGCCTTCTGTTGTTCACTGGTCTGCTATTATGCAAAGCTTACTTTTCAAAACCTGTTTATATGAAGATTTTAATAGTTGATAGTCAAACTGAATGTAAAAATGAAGACATCAAAACCAAAAGAGTGAATATAAACATTGATGAACAAAGGTTTTTAATTGAGCAATTGCACATTGCAGACAAACTATTTTGTATTCACAAAATTTGCAGTTTAGAATTAACACCTTTTTCTCTCCATTAACTTCATACAACATTATCTCCCATATGCAGGTATTACCAACATGAATTTTATTATATTAATTCTTTAGTCTGACACAGACATGGCAGAGATTCCAAATTAACATATTCTCAATCAATATATTCCAGTCTGCTAAAAATTGCTTTGGTCATTTGATCTTTTTGTTTAATATTATTAAGGTGAAATCAAATGTCATACTAAATGCAGTCTACATCTGTTGACTTAAAAGTATCTTTGATATAGGACAAATCTATATATAAACCCTAAAATTGAATAACAGAATAATCTATGAAAACCTTTTCCAGTATTTGTGGCAAAAAAATATTTTCTTCAACAATTTATCTGTAAATTATATTCCTTGCACTTTTATTGGCATATTAGGTTTACTGAGATGCACGCAATTAATCACATAGCTTTTTTAGTTATGGCATTCATGAGTACATGAAAATTGCAATTTCAAACGGTTTTAACATTTCTTAATGGGTTATCTTTTTCCTTTGGTTGTTTTATCAAAATATTTACCCATGGAAAAAACTAAGCTGCTCACTTTTCTTGTTGAAAAGTGAAAAAAAATGTAAAACAAAAGCAATAATTTTCTCTTTTCTTCATCAAACTTTAAAAGTTCACTCAAATTTTTCAGTTTCATTTTCACATGGGTATGTAATTTGCAAACAGAGCAATGAAATACACATTTAATCTTTTTTTGTTTAGTTCAAAAGCACAAAACTGTTCAAGTCCACTGTTAAAAAGTTTTATTGTCTAAGTAGCCTTATGTCCAGTGAAACAATGGACAGTTGATTATCTATGTTGGAGCTAGTGTGTACTTCATAAGAAAAAAATAACAAATATCTCTATGTTAGATGATTTCCTTTGTGAAAATCTTCAGTATGGAGGTTGTGATCCTTCCTGTTCTCTGTGTTGTCTAATGTCCTGACTTCACCTCAATACTCCCTTTTGCCCCAGTGCTTCAGCTCCCAAAATTATCCCACAGTGACCAGCAAGAACTGGAATAGAGGCTGCTATCAAGCTGTGCAAGCTTTAGATGAAATAGTGATATTTTAAGACCCATTTAAGACATGTAAGACCCATGTAAGACAGTTGAGTAGGGGTTAGGCTCAATGCATTCTAACTCGCAGAATGACAGAATGGTTGGGATTGGAGGTCATCTGGTCCAACCCTCATGCTCAAGCAGGGCCAACCAGATCCCATTGCCCAGAACCATGCCCAGATGGCTTTTGGATGTCACTTCAGATGGAGACCTCACAACCTGTGTCAGTGCTCAGTCACTCTCAGTAAACAAGAGTTTCCTTAAATTCAGATGGAACTTCCTGTGTTTGTTCCCATTGACTCTGCTCCTGTCTCTGGGCACCACTGGAAAGAGTTCAGCTTTTTTGGCCAATATCAAGTTAACTGACTCCAGTGTGCATCTTTCCTGATATATATGGGTTTAGAGTGGTCCCATCATAAGGTTTGAGCTTTCCCCTGTTCTAATGTCAAACATATCAATTTGTATTTTAGTCTCACATATCCTGTGTCTTCTCTCTGCACAGAAAATTTCTAATTCTCTTTTCTGATTATTCTTAGAAAATAGAAAGATAAATATGTAGAAGATATTTTAAAATTGTAAGCACTACAAGAAATTGGAGCAAGTAGTACTTCAAAGCTGTGAAATTGTATTATTTGCAGTATCATTCATTGTTGCATGAATGGACTTTGGCTTAAAAGTGTGTTCTGAAAAACGAGTTAACACTATTTATGAACCCTTCAACTGACTATCAGAGTTACAGAGATGCAACAGCTGTGTGTCCGATCATTTCTCACTTTTAGGAGGTTAAAACACTTGCAAGTAGCATTTCCCTCTATTCCTCCTGATTATTATTATTTTTGAATTATTCTCCTTTAGCAAAGAAGTTCATACAAAATGCTTTCCTTCCTCTGGATCTTGTTACTATGTTAATACCACTGCCTTAATTTCTTTCACTCCCTTTTGGAGAGGGAAGCAAAATGGAAATAGTTAACAGAGCTCTAGAAAAATTAAAATCAAAGATGGACGTTTGAGACTTTTGAGAGGAATTGCTAGACTAGCTTTTTCATGTCAGTGAACCTGTCTTTCAGTAAGCTTCATGCATTCATTATCTTTTAGTTTTTCTCAGACTTGACTGGTGGCTACTTTTATGTCTCTACAGAGATATAAAAGTCATGCCTCAAGCTGTGATCCAAAGTTTGTTAGTAAGTAGAAGCAATCAGCAAATTCAAATTTTGCCCTGCCTTCAAATTTTAGGCAAGCCAAAGACATTTTCTTGTAGATATAAATAATGTCAAAAGTTTTAAAGACCGAGCACTGTTTAAGTTTTCTGTTAGGAAGAATAGATTTTTCCACCAATCTTTGGCTCATGAGCTCTCCTTCACAATAAAAAATTCTACCATGGCCAGGAACGAAAATCAAAATTGTAGATATTTCTTCAGTGACAAAGAAGTATATAAATGAACCTCCTGGAATATTGTGTTTTAATTAAATTCTCTTAAATTGGCATTTTAAATAAACCAATGAAGATATAATAGAAATGAACATGCATATTAATGAAAACTCAGTGGAATGTAAGAACATTTTATTATATGGTCATGTGAGCCTTTTTCTATTTGGATAAAAAAAATCTTGTTCCCTACAGGAAAAAAAAAAAAAACCAACAAAAAAACCCTGGATTCTGTAAACAAAAACCAATATATTTTATTTGTAAATTTCCAGTTCATTTTAATAAACACTTTTTACTTTTGAGAATATTCCAGGGGTTTTGACAAACTATGTGTGTGACAGAACATTGATGAGGAGGAATATTTAACTGCATATATTAAAATTTTTTAATCAATAACTCTGCAACTTCCAAAATATTTTAGACACTGGGGAGACAGTGTTTACTTCTGAGGGTTTGTGGTCTACAGTTAAATCAGATAAAATGTATAAAGTATATGTACAAAAAGGATCAAAGGAAACATACAGATTGACATATTTTTCATGTTTTATGAAACTGAGTTTTCAAGTGCGCTAAATGCTGAGACTTTCATAAGAAGTTGTATGAACTTCAAATACATAATACTGCAACAATAAACTTATTTTTTTCTGATTTTTATGATTATTTTTTCTTTCTTAAATGTACATGCAGACACATATGCACACACAGACACGCACATAGAGAAGCTATTTCTATTTTCCTCCAAATTAAAAAAAATTATATCACACCAAAATTGTGGAAAAAAAAAATCAATAAATTGCTCAAAACAGTACCTTTTTCCCTCTTGTTTTTTGAATTTTGTTTTCTTCATGGGATCTAGTATTAAATATTCTCCAAAAGACCCAGCTTTCTTTATGCAAGTTACCATCAGTATCCATCTATTTATTTACTTTTAATTATGCACTTATACTGCAGCAAAACAATCAGAACCAGATGCTCAGAAATAATTATAAGACTATTTCTATATATTATAGGACTTTTTCTATGTATTATAAAACTTCTAAGATTATATGATAAGACTTTTCTATTTCATAGAAAAGTTGGAATTTCAGATAAATGCAGAACCTTCAATGAAGTCCTTAGTCATCCTCCCATGGATTCTAAGGGTCACAGAATGCTAGATATTTCACAAGATAGATGGAAGAAGTGTTATCAAGCAGTACTCAAAATCAGCCTGCTTTTATTTAATTACTTAAAGATTTAGACTTTTGATAGTAAACATCTACAATATTGGATCTATTGTGTTTGATTACTAGCTGTACTAAATCCTCCTACTTTATTTTGGAATAGTCAGTATGTGTTAAAGTAGATCTATAAGACACATTCTGCTTCAGCAGTGCATTACAGTTTGTCATAAACATATCTCTCAGAGCTGAAAACCATGCTTCTCTAAAGGTAAGAGCTACACATGGCAGTTTCAGTATATGACAGAAAAATAAGCTACCTTTATTATAGAAAAATAAGTTACCTACATGAATCCTTTATTAAAAAAAAAAAAAAAAAACCAAAACAAAAAAACCCCAAAATCCTTGGTTCACCTGCAGTTTAAATACAAAAACAAAAAAACAACCAAACAAAATCCCCTGCACACAAAAAAACCAAACAACCCCCCCCCCCAACCAGACAAACAAAACAAAAACAACAACAACAGGACTAATTTTAGCTGTTTGTGGGGAGCCAATTTAATCTTTCTATCTCAACATTGTTTGAAATTACCAGAAGTATGTGGGGGAGAGGCTGCACAAGTGCTGCTTGCAGGAGGCAGCTTACAGAAGATGGAGGAAAGCTTCTGTCTCTAGGGAGACTTTGCCTGACAGCCATTTCACACAACAGGCAGTTGGAAGGAGACCACTAAGGACACTGTGCCATTTAGAAGGGTTCTCCAATCAGGTGGCAAAAGGTCTCCACAAATGGACTGCAGTTGGATGTTTGACTGTGCCAATGGTCTCCTGTCAACAAGCAGACCTTGGGAGGAACCAGGGGGTATAAAAAGTAACTGCATCTCAAGCTACGAGGCTCTAGCCTGCTTTTCACTTTTGCCCTTGCTGGAAGTTGTTTTTGCTTGCCTTTGCTCGCTTGCTTGCTCTCCCTCTTGCTGTCTGGACATTTGCTGACCACCTAGCTTGTGTTCTGCCCTACCACTTCATCTCCCTCTCCTGCTCCAGCCACTGCCTTTCCTGCCTCCCTGTGTTCCTGCCTGACACCCTACCTGCTTCGTCCCTGCCTCCTCATTCCTGCCTGAACCACCTGCTTTCCACCCTGCTCCGCCGATCCAGCCCGCCATGGTGATCCCTGCCACGGCCTGCCCAGGGCCCTGCACGTCCTGCCCAAGCACCTCCTCACCACGTGTCCGGCCCTGTCACACAGGATCTGTGCACACACATCCTGCTGCTTGGACATTGACCACAAGCCCCAACCTTCTGGTAGTAATGCCCGCTTTTCCTCTCTGTCTCCTCTCTATCTCTCCCCGTTCTTTTTCCTTTTCCTTCCTCATTTTCTGCCTTTCCTGTTCTTCTTTAGTAGCGCAATGCCCTTTTCATTACCAATACGTGGTTCTCAGATGTAATATTTTCCTCATTTGGCTTAATTGTGTCCTAGATCATCCATTTTAAAAGACCTCCTGCAGTTCCCCAGGGTGGAATGTGGTACTATTTCAGCCATTTTCAGTTTAAAAAGGATGGTGGTGACATTGAAAACGGTTTATAAACATGAAGTCCCTTTACTTGTTATTTTACTGGCTTCTGACCCTTCTGAATTCTTTAGAGGTTTTCCAAACCCTCAATTTAATCAGAATAGAAGTTGCTTCAATCATCATGTCTGTTGTCAGCTAGAATCAGCAAATATGATTTAACTGCCTTTATAGCTTTTATGACCAGTGGACACATTTCTAAAAGAACTGTATTTATATGTTTAATGCACAATGCAGCAATATGATAGCAAAAGGAATGCCATAAAACTAAAAGCTCTGAGACTTTACTTAAAATCTTCAGGCTGAACTACCTTCATTCCAAGACTTGCAAGAGAACACTCCACTGTGCTCCTGATAATGGTCTGTGTAATTTCTTTCTTAAAAATAAAATGGAAAATTGAATGGAAACAAATTACAAATACAGTTTCTAATGTGCTGCAGTAACTCTGTGATTTTTACTGTTAACCCTAAAATTTTTTAAACCTTGGTAGAATGTAACATTTCTTCCATAATTCATAGAGTTGCAGAGTTGCTCAGATTGGAAGGGATTTCAGAGGTTATCTAGTCAGTTCCCCTGCTGAATTAAGGTCACATAAAGCAGGTTGCCCAGGACCATCTCCAGGTGGCTTTTGAATGTCTTCAAGGTGGAAACTTCACAGAGTCTCTGGGGAACATTTTCCTGTATTCTCAATAGAAGGGTGCTTTTTCCTGTTCAAAGCAAATTCCTTCCATTTTGGTTTGTGGCCATGGCCTCCTCTGTTATTACCTCTTATTACCACTGAAAAGTCTGTCTCCATATTCTTTAATCTCTTGTTTCTATTTTTAAAAATGTGTATTAGAAATAAAAGTTATAGATCAGAATAGTCTCTAAGACCAATAACAGCTCATACAGTAGATACTATTAAACCTCTTTACATACAGATTGGATGAAAGGACAGTGAGATGGATTGAGAATGGACTGAATGGCAGATCCCAGAAGGTCATAATCAGTGTCACAGGATCTAGTTAAAGGCCTGACTCTAGTGATGTCCCCCAAGGTTCAACACGGGGCCCAATATTGTTTAATTTGCTCATCAATGACTTGATGAAGGTCCAAATGCCTCCTCAGCAAGTTCACCAACAACACAAAGCTGGGGGAAGCTTTGGGCTGATCTTCCTGGGTGCTGTACAGCCTTTCAGAAGGACCTGGACAGGCTGGCGAGATGGGCAGAGAAGAACTGTCTGCAATTCAGCAAAGGTAAATGCAGGCTCCTGCACCTGGGTAAGAGCAGCCTCATGCACCGGCACAGGCTGGGGACTGACCTGCTGAAAAGCAACTCTGTGGAAAAAGACCTGGGGGTCCAGGTGAAAAAAAAGCTGTACATGAGCCAGCAGTGCCCTTGTAGCCAAGAGGGCCAAATGTATCCTCGGCTGCATTTGAAAGAGCATTGCCAGCAGGTCAAAGGAGGTGATCTGTTTCTAGTGGATAATTCCATTTCAAAAAACAATTACAGAGAAAGGAGAGAAACTCTAATATTTTTGCATTTCAAACTGCTATCCAGTGTTTTCAATTGTGTGGAAAGCTGCAAAAGATGTGTTTTTCAAGAAGGAATTGCCTTAAAATTATTTATTCACTCATTCATTGGTAACATTACTGAAACATCAGGATACTGATTAAGTTAGAAAAATAAAAATTCTGCTTTTTTTTGCACAGTGTGTTAATCCCTAGCTTCTAGTTTGGTCTAATGAAAGAGAAACTGAGTATATGACTACACAAATTGAAAATATTAACTAAATTTTGTTGAACTCTAAGGAAAACCTATAATGATCACACTGCTTATCCTAAATGTTTTCATTATATTTACTTACGACAATGTAATCTTTTCTGTATTGAAGAAAATATAGATATGATCTTCAGCAAAAAAAATATAAAAGATAGAGGCTCTTGCCCTTGTCTTCGAGTCAGGAAGCTATCTTTCACTAAGTAGTTAATCTGTTAATTAAAACTGTTAATCCTAAATCAAAGACAAAGGTTAAAATAAATCAATTTAAGATGTTTCTGGATGGTTTTGTGTGTGTGTGTTTCTGAAAAAAACATCAAACACTGAACAAAGTGTAAGGTAAATGTTTATGTTAAAATGTTTCCTTAAATATCAAAGTTTGATGAATCAAAATGCCATGTAAAAAATGAAAACTACAATGTAGCGGCGCGTTTTATATCTTTTTATTTATTGTTAATATTAATTTGTTCTGTAATGGTTTCTCCCAAGTTCCCCCCTGTATTTCTCCCCATTTGGTTTCCCCCTGCCTTTGTTCTCCACAGCCTGTCACTCTCTGGGAAGCCTCTCCTCTCCTTCCAGAGTGTTCGGAGAGACTCGGTCCCAGATTGGAGCAGGCTGGGGAACCCCCACCCCTCGTTTCCCATTCGCTGTCTGTGTGACATCCATATTTCCCTTATTGGCTTTCCCTCTTGTGTCCACCCCCTTCTCCCAACCCCGTATAAGTTGTGGCCACGCCTCTGGGAGGGAGACACTCTCGAGAGAGGCTCAGAGAGAAGCGTGGCTCCCCTGCGAAAGACAGGTGACAATAAAAAACCATCTAGGCACAAAGTAGCCTCCTCGCTTCCTACCTTCGTCAAGCCTCACCGACATCTCTCGTGCAGCTCTGACCCACCGGGGGGGTGGTGGCCGGTCCGCCTGCTGCCACCAACCGAGTTTGGAAGTATCCCGAGCCAGGGCTAGCCAGGAACAGCTGGAAGCCACTTTCCAGCCGGGCTCGAGGGATATTTTCACTGCAACATTTTAAAAATTATACAAAAAAAAGATAAGGTGGAAAATAAATTACAAAGCAACGTAGTGATAGCACAAGGGATAGTGACTTTAAACTGAAAGAGGCCAGATTCAGATACTAAGACAAAATTCTTCACTGTGAGGATGGTGATGCACTGGAACAGTTTGCCCAGAGAAGTTGTGAATGCCCCCGTTCTGGAGGTGATTAAGGTCAGGTTGGGTGGGGCTTTGAGCAGCCCGATATAGTGGTAGACATTCCTTTTGCCTGTGGCAAAAGGGTTGGAACTAGATGATTTTATGGTTCTAACCCAAAAATGTGTATGATTCTACAAGTGTTGAATGAATATCCTTTGGATCACCTCAGGTCAGCTGTCTTAGCTATTCCTCCTCCCAGCTTTATGTGCCCTTCTTTAGTGGCAGAGCATGGAAAAATGCCAAGTCCTCAACTTAGGTTAAGCACTAGTTAGCAACAACTAAAACATCAGCATGCTATCAAAATTATCCTCACACTGAATATAATGTACAGCAGTGTACCAGCTGCTAAGAATATGAACTCTATCCCAGACTAAACTAGGCCACAGAGACATAGAAAAACCCTGTCAGTATCAAAAAGAGATCCACCTTACTGGCTCTATTCTTAGTCTTTGCTTGTACCACTGACTACAATTGCAGAATATTTGTCTCCTAAAGTATATATTTTCTCCGTATTTCTGTTGAGTTTCAGCACTGGTAAGACGATTACATTTTTCCATTCACAGAATTCTCTTTATTATATTTCTTTTGTACTGTTTTCAAATAATCACTTTGAGCCAGGGTGTCCCACAGAGATAAGTTCTGAGCTCAGAGTGGTCAGCAAGAATTGTAAGATTCTTACAACACATAGGACATAACAAAATAGTCCCAGCTGGCCCCTGAGAACCCAGATCAAATGCTGATGCTGAAAAAGCCTCTTCAGCCTCAATTAAAGATTATTGAAGGGCAATGGAAGGCAACTGAAATTGAAAGGAAAAGATTTTCCTAAGAAGTCTCTCAGCTAAGATGAAAAGACAATGAAATTGAGATGCATGTAGGAAACAGAGGGAAAAAGAACCTTGGAAAAGGAGAATTTGGCACTGGAAGAAATTATTAGAGGAAAAGACTGATACACTAGGTAAATCAATATATTGGGGAAAAAAATCAATCATTAAATGGCAGAGGGGCAGAGAAATGGGAGACAACTTTATATGGGTGATAAGCATTTTGGGATGAAGTATAAAGGAACATCTACTGTATTCACTTTTAGTATGGGATTTTGGGTTGCATACGTTTTCTGCAAGAACAATGTGTTTCAATGTTGTGAGATATGCTACCTGTTGGAACATTTAGTACCATATTTGTTGCCAAGGGAACAACATCTTTTTGTGCAGCACATTCTGAGTCTGGCTTTCCCTCTTGGAGTTATAGCCCTGTGGTGCACAAATAAATGTGACCAAGTAATGCATGAGGAGTCTGAATTTCATGAACCATTAGAAACATTAAATTGCCTGCATTTTGTTCTTCTATAGTATAATTTCCAGAAGACTATTGTCACAATGATTAGATTTTCATGACTATGGTTCAAAAAACTGTAATTAGACATATAAACTCAAATGTTCTCATAGCTAGGAGGGTCTATTACCACTTCATTATAACTGAAAGCTAAATGAGGGTGCAACTGATTGTTTGCTATTTGTATAACCAGGATAAATGGAATATTCAAGAGGCACAAACACACATTCTTATATAAATATAATGTACTGCAAGAACTCACTGGTATATGGCATATATGTTAAAACCTGACATACGAATATGACACAGCCTTATGCCATGTGTTAGTTAACTGTTAACCTTCTCACTGACTACTGAGCTACAGATTTCCTGAACTCTTTTTACTTCTCCCTCATTTTTTGCTTCTCCTTAATTGTTGCCTTTCTCTGTATTCATGCTTTCGTTTGTCTCATTCAGCAATTATGTTGCCATCTTTTCTTATGGGGGTTTCTTTTCACTAAACATTTGCATATAGTCTCATAGATTTTAACTCTAACCAATCTGATGTACAGATAATACTATCTGTATTATCTAAAGGTGCAATAGCAAAAGATGTGGGTGTTACAGAATTAGTAGCAGAGGAAACACACGTGGCTGCTGCTCAGTGGAGTTAATTTCATTTAGAAGAAATTATTGAGTGTGAACCTTATACTCAATGCCCTGCGTAGTAGCTAGGGACATGCGGCCGGAAGATCTTGGGCTGTACGAGTAGATAGGGCTAACCTTTCTACATATAAGTGATGCTTGCCTTGCTCAGTTAGGCTCTGTTAAGTTAGCAAATCATATCTAGGTGATGACGTAGGCAGACGGATGTGACGCCGTCTTCGAAAGTTATAAAAACACCATGTAAGCAAAGAATAAACGCCATTTGCCATCCATCATATTGGTGTCAGTGAGCCATGGCCCGAGTGGCCCAGGGGGGCTGCCGTGCCGTTTTCTGAACCAGGTCGCCACGCCTCAGCGGTGGAGGCAACAGCCCTGTTTCCAGCCATGCCTTGTTTCTAGCCAATGAAAAGTGCTCTGTTTTCAGCAGAGAACATACCACAAAATCATATGATCTTCAAGCTCTTAAATGTAAAAGAAAGGTATACACTTACATAATTCTGCAAAAGAAAACAAATCATGTCATTTTGATGATTGGGCCAAATTTTATAAAGTTAGTCCTAGCAGAAATTCTCCTAAGAAAATAATTTTTATTTGTTAAGGAGACACAATTGTAAAACATATCCTTCTCTGCAGTTTTCAAATCTTGGATGTTTCCTCAGACAAGATCTGAAGCAAGTAAGCACAAACTGGGACTTTTTTCATTTTTTTTTTGACCAAAATTAGCAGATAATTTTCCAGTCTTTTCTATGATGAAAGTCACTGGGAATTCTTCTGTTCTGTCCCTGAAAAGAAATCAAGGTGGTATTGTTATAATTCATTACCATTTACAAGTCTACAATAACTGCAAATCACACCAAATTACTGTTTGTATAATGACTGAGACACTAAGTTTATTTATGATTGCTTTTTATCACAGATGATGTTAAGTTACATGACTCAGTTTGTTATTTGGTGAACTATTATACAAATGACAAATTATTAAATTGTGGGAAACAGAGGCTCTTTTTTTGTTTTTTATTTTCCTTTTCTTTTTTTTTTTTTTTTTAATAAAAAAGAATGTCTAATTGTATCAAAATTAGTGACAGAGTCAAACTATTCCAAAATAAGAATTTTCTGCTACTCATACTTGGGAATTCAGCTGTTAAATCTGACAAGTGATTTAAACCATGCATGTTATTCCAGGTAGGATCAGCAGCAGCTCGGAAAAAGAAATTATTGTCATTTCCCATAGCAATCTATAAGAGTACTCCCACAAAGTTCATATTAAAAAAATAAAAGCTATCTGTCAGTAACTATTTTAAACCTGTGTCTTCAGCAGTGACTCCTTAGTAACAACTTTATGTTATTAGGTGGCAATTGCAAGTATGGGGTCACTTTATATCATACTTTAATGGCTACAGAAACCTTCCCTGCACAACAATTCTCATTTCAGTTTAGAAACTGGGAGAAGTACAAGACTATAGATACAATAGTGTAGAGAGAGGAAGCACTGTAAATGAGACAATACTTTTTTAGGCACTAGATAATTTAATTTAGATTTGCAGGAATCATAATTTTGGTGTCTGATGTGAGAGTATCTAAAGGGAAACTATGTAGGTGCAGTGTAGTAATGAAATAAATTTCAAATTACACAGTAGTGTTATAATTAGGATTTTCATATATGCACAAAACCAGAAGTGCAAATGCATGATGATGCCCACTAAGGAAAAAGTAAACAGTATGGACCTTGAGTTTGTCACAAATAAAATGGTAATTGGGATAATTTTCTGGACTATAACTTTGAATTTTATCCAGTTTCTGCTTTAGTTATATAAAACCTGAATGTGTCTTCAAAAAATAATCCCAAAGTATCCTACTTCTAACACATTAGCTATTTAACTTTGGTCTCATTATGATGCCAAGATGACTTTTTGCCTTTTCTTTTCTATACCATTTATATAACATTTATGTATCCTCAGTATTCTTAGCATGCATAGTTGTAATTCCTTAAGTCTGATAACTTAGCATAGTCCTAGTATTTTGTTAGGCCAGGAGTTGAAACATCCTAAAGGCCTTGTAGTAGGAGGCTGGAAAACCCTACACTATCTTGAAAAACCAAGGTCCTTTGTAGAACATATCCTGTAAACTAGGGGGAGAATTCCTCAGGTGGGGAAATATCACACCATTCATCAAGGCTTCCCACTGGTGCATCCTTGTTAGATATGCTAACTTGTAAGGTCTATAAATTGTATACACCATCTATCGTGTGTGTGCATAGTGGCTCATCCCACCTTGGCAGAATTGTGCACCAATAAGGATTCTTATTAAATACCAAGGTAAAACTCCTTGTCCTTTAACTGTGTCTGCCTCTCAATTTTTGAAGACCAGGAATGGCATCAATTGAAGCTCTAAGTTTGCAGCAAATCAGATTTTCTGAAGTTTTGTTAAACGTCTCAAATGGATATTAAATTTGTGTTCATGTAGTGAAAAATATAACATATATTTTAATATTAAATACATATATCAAAAGGACGAAGTATGAAAAGCAAGGTCTTCTTTTCTGTTCAAACAATATTTCCTATGACTTTGATGGAATCTTCCCAATCTGATAAGCAATTATTAACACCTCTGCAGATGAAAGCTTAATTTTTTAAAAACTAACTTTATCATCATCCATGTGCTAGTTCTACATGCAAAAAGTAATGTGCCTCTACATATACATCAATACCTTATAATGCGTAGTGAAAAGCAAGGCAAGTCAAAGTAAAAGAATATACTAAAAAGTTTAAGTCTGGCAGATACATGACTAGATTGTGATTGTCCAATTTTCATTATGCTTCTCTTTGATAATACTTATAATATTACATAGAAGACATGTAACTTGTATGATTATTGTAATTTTAAGGGACAAAGAAAAGCAAGTTAATTTTCAGGTTAGTACTTAATTGTAATTATTTTAAAATTAGTTTTTAGGAGCATTTTACCCAGAGTTTTATTCTTTATCTTAATGATCTCTTTATTATCAAATTTGTAGCTTTTTCCAAATAGTAGGCTAAAAATAAAGACCTGGAAGGTGAAGCAAAATAAAGGAATATGAAAGCTACCAAATTTTTTAGAGGATTTGGGAATAAGTTTAATGCTTAAAACTTTATTTTTAGTGTATACATTTGAGATTAGGAATATAAATGTAAACACACACACATATACATACACTTATAACTACGCTTACTGAAGAAATGTAGTCTGCTATCATCTTTAAACATGTTTAAAACACCAAGAATATCAATAGTACTTTAGAAATCCGGTACTTTTTGGTGCAAACATTCAATTATTATTGTCTAAAAAGGTTGTGGAAACGTTTGTCTTTTAAGGAAAACAGAAACACACATTTTTAAATTTCTGTATAGTTACACAGAGGAAATGTAAAATACCCCAAAGTGAATGTAATAATACTCTCACAGAAGAGGAAATAGACATTGCCCTGTACAATACAATAATCTAGCAGAAAGACATTATCAAAGAAACATAATAGTGAGCATAAGAATGTGATCATTATTGCAGAAATATTAATGTGTCTTGATAATGTATTTTTATGATTTAAACAGTGGCCTGGTAAAAATGGCTGAAGAAAAAGATCTGTTCCAAGGGGTATCTGGGGAAACTTCTCAGGCTTGTTGTATTTCACTACCCAAGTTAATAAGAATTTAGATACTTTAATGCTGTTTTGAAATCACAGCAAATACCTTTCCATTCCTACACTACCAAACAAAGTTCAAGCTGCCACCCTTTCCCTTTCCCATACAATCTAAATAGATATGCCAGTAAATAAAATGCTGCTGGAACTCAGAACCTTCTGAGTCTTGGTCAGAGAAACAGATCAAACCCCATGAACTGCCATACTACATAACAGTTGAAAAGATTACATAAAGAGCAAAAAGAATAGGTGCCAGAAATAGCCATGGATTTACACCATAAATCCCAGTCTTGTGTAACCATAATGTATATGACAATAATGGAGGTTCATAATGCTGAAATTATTGTGTTTAGCAAGTATTCTGGTTTTAGGGGGTTATTTTTCCTTGTCAGTTTGTTCATCAGTTATCAAAGCGATATTTAGCATGCACATTGTAAACTTCACGTGTAGACAGACCTAAGGTACCCATATAATCTGTGTTAAAAAAAGCTGAAAACATCTAACAGCTTTTTTATAAACTTGTCCTTAATATACCCCTGAGAGACTGAAAAGTACTGTTGTACATTCTAAAGGATATGAAGCTGAAGGACAGGAAAAACTAAAGACTTCTTTCTCAACAGGAAAAAATGCCATAGCTTCTATAGAGTCACTGTTTGTGTCTCTCTCTGTTAATACTCTTTTGCAAGTGAACACAAAATGCTTTGCCTTGAGGCATCGTTGTCTTAATATTCTCACTCTAGTACATGCTGCTTCACTCCTGAAAGCTGCCCATGAGATCAAAAACTAGTTCTGGGAGAGTGCAAGCCCATAAGACTGAAACTTTCAGAAAAAGCAAAAATATGCCCTGAACACCTGTTTTAGTATAACCTCCAAAATGTTTGAAATGTAGGTAGATCAAGAAATAAATGACTTTTCTGAACTCAGGACTGTGGTTTTTTCCATTTTTTCTGGTCATTTTCTCATACATTGATGAAATGTCTGTCTTGCTAAAATGAATAGAAATAACGTCTGAGACATATTTTTAACAAAGAAATACTGAGGTCTAACTAATATATCTGGTCTTGAAATATTTTCTTCTTTTTTTTTTTTTTTAATTCAAACTGAAAATATCCACTGTTATGGAATATTTGAATGTTTCTTCAAGTAAAGATGAAGTTCGATATTGAAAATTAGAAATTTCTTGTTACCACCTGTTTTTGGTTTTATTTTTGAGGATTTTTAATTTTTTTTTTAATGTTTGATTTAATTGACCTTTTTTTATTTCACTTTTATTTTAACACTATTAATACCATTATTCTGATGAACCATCTGATATCTGATCTTCTCTAATACCTTATTCTTTAGAATGTAAGTGTCATATATCAGCTGAGCTGTGGTTCTTAAATAGTCAGTGGATTATTACTGTGCCTCTCCCCTCTAACTCAGGGTTGGTGAAAACTGTTGAAAAAGTTAATGTAGACATTACAGTGTAAAGTTACATTTTTGTAACTTAGATGTCAAGATAAGTCTGATGATGAGCTTCCTTTACAGCTACCAGAGTTATCCACTAGAGTTAGAGGATTTTTCTTTTTTACCCTGTGTTTCATTAAGATTTTTATTAATTGAATGTTTATTTTTACTATGACTTTTCTTTTGTACTATGATTATACTGAGATACTTACAGTTCTTCACAATAATTCAAGAACAGCATTGTCTTTCATCTCTCCATAAAAGTAGATATAACACACTAGAAGAACTACAGAGTATGAAGCTTTCAACAATTTGTGGAATGTTACCCACAGGCTACAGCTTCCATCTCCACTTCTCAAGGCCTCCTGCTGTCATATCAGGTATGAATTTCTCTGTAATATGTCACTGTGCTGGAGTCAAATACCTCATTGTGCATTGATTGTTTGCTAGGGCTATTTATATAGAACTGCTACATACATACATGTATGTACATACATATATAATTTTTTAGCACACAAAAGTAGCAAATAGGGTTTATTCTCTATGGCAGAAGTTGTGGAAGGAGTCTCCATGTAGATTTTTTAAATGTCTCATGTTTCTATGGAAAGACAACTCTATCTTTTATCTGATACAGTTGTAAGACTTTTTTCCTCCTAAGTAAGATTTTTCTTGTTATCATTATATTAATTAGCAGTGCTCTACTTACCTTGTTTCCACTAGGTCAGCAGTACTAATTAGAACAGATTGAATGCAGTGAATTAGGTCCTGAAGGATACTATGCTTAAAATCTTGTTTATAGGCAAAAAAGGAAGCACATCTTGGATATAAATAAAATCAATAATTTATTGTTACTATAACTGAAATCTCAAGAGTCTAATAATTAATAGTCCAGGTCTAATAGTCATATAAAAAAAGATAATGGTGAAACTAAAATTGTCCTACACAAAGTTCTTAGTTTCTACCCCTTTTCCTGGTGTTCTGCTCATGCTTCTCTTGCTCCTCTGGCCTTAAGATATGTAGTTTCACACAGCAGGGAGGGTTATGATGAATTGTCAGCATCTGGAATCCTTCACCAGGAGGAATATGATGTTGATGTTGCTGGTTTCTCCTTCAGCCCGCAAGGGTTAGCTTGGGATTATTTTTATATGTTTGCTAACACATTTTTACACTTTCTCATTGGCCTACAACTCCAGGTTACAACTAAATTTACTGTATATTGAGACCTTTACACATACTAGATACCATTTCCTCATTTCTTTTGTTAACCTTAAGGGCAACTCCAGGTATATAGCCCACCTATAAGTGTATAATTACCTAGAGCATGATTCTTTAATGTAACTTCAAATATTTATTTTCTTAAGCATTGAAAATATTTCAATGCACTAAAATAAAATTTTATAAGCAGGAAGATTTGCATATGAGGGTAACAAAGAAAAAATATTGCAAGGTATACTCAAACCTGTCAGAACACAAGAATTAAGTACAGATGAAATAATCTTTTGGAACAGAGATGTTGAAAAATGGTCACACAGACAGCTATAGGCAAAGTACCATTTCAGTGACAGATGCAGGATTAAAGAAAGCAGTTAGCTCCAGTTCACCTGCTACTGGATTAAATTTTAGTAAAAAAAATACATACGTTGTTGCCTTGCAGCAGCATCTGGCTACTGCCTTGCAGTATATGACTATAACATCTGCTAAAAAGCCTACTGAAATCAAATGAATTCCATGAAGAATTAAGAATATACCTTGAGATTTTAAGTATCAGTGCCTTTCATATCTCTTTCTCATGAAAATCATCACAGGGACATAAGACCTATTTCATAAATCTTAACCCCAAATTTAGTAGTGATTTTCCATTAAATGAAAAAAGATTTGCTGACAACATGATATTGTCCCTGAAAAGCGAATGTTTCTCCTGGGGCAAAAAAAGTTATTTCCTGTAAAAAATTGATTTGGAAGTGAAGGCATAAGGTAAAGAGAGTGTTCTTTCTTTTGTTCATCAGAAGATAGCAAAATATATTACGTTTAGAGCATTATATGTAATTAACTAAAAGAAAAAATGAACACTGTAAAAGGTAGTATTTGGAAAAGTCACTAAACAATGTGACTATTTTACTGCAGTGCATGGAAACAAATAGCTATTTTTAAGGAATGCATAGGTTTTGTGCTTTTTTTGTTTGTTTTTGTTTGATTTTTGGGCTGGGTTTTTTCTTTTGTTGGTTTTCTCCTTGGTGGTTGTTTTTTCCAGGAGTGAAAAATACGTCATTGATCGATCTCTCTTGGATATTTTTTAAGTGTGTACATGAATGTTTGGCAAAACATCGATGTGATGTCAGTACAACTGTTTGAATGACTAATTGTTCAGCAGATTTGGAGGTGGTAAAAGGTTTTCTGCCTTTCCTTATAACAAGGTGAAACTCAAGCCCTACAAGTCTCACACCTGAAGCTGAGGGAAATAAAATTCTTCTGAAAAATTGGTGCTACACACTGACCAACAGATTATAGGTGGTCAATATCTTTAATTTATTTCTCAATTTCCTGAACTGCTTAGTCAACATGTTGTTCAGTTATGGGAAAACTTTTATTACATTAAGTCGAAATTGGTTGTATGTTTTGGTATGCTTCCTTTCAATTGCATATTTAAAGAACATAACGCAAAAATAATAAGCATGACTTTTTCAGTAATTTATTAGAAAGTCTTTAACTTCTATACAGAAGCAAAAATAAAACCTTTTACTTTTTCACCTTTGTATATAAAAATAAGACCAGGTATACAGAGACAAATCCTTTTTAACAGGCAAAATGTCTCTATGCATGTCTATAGGTAGAAGTTAATTCAGGGAAATGCATATTATCAGGAGTCAGATGCTCTACTGTCCAATAATTTTCATAAAAACATTTGTAAAATGTTTGAAACATTGTTACTCCAAAACAGTATCAGTTCAAACTGGTTTGACTGCTTACCCTGACTCCAGGTAGGCTGACTCATAAATAGAGTCTTGAAACAGAGCAATACATACTTTGTTTTTTGTGTCAGTCATCTTGGTTAGATGAAATACTGTATTTCAGTAATATAATATGTGTTCAGGGACATCAATTTTATAGGGTATGTAAAACTTCATAATAGTTGGCATTGTTAATGCCCTATTTCAAAATACAGAGATCCAGAAGTATAGGAGGTTTTTTTGCAGATGAATTGCTTTCATTGAGTGATATCACTAGAATGAAATATCCCTCACCTACCAAAAGTTAATTAGCTCATCAGCAAAGTCTGGGTTTTCGAGCTCAGCTTTCTGGATTATATCCTCTTCTGTTGTTAAAAACAAGCAGGAATCTTGTCTTTGCTAGGTTGAATTATTTGTATAATTCATTTCATTTTAAGCAATGAACATTTTAAGTAGAGCAATGCAATAGGTATCATAGACTCTCACAACCCTGATAGCTATGCATTTTTTATCCATTTAACCCTGCCTAGGACTCTCTTATTCATGTTAGCTAGTCTACTATCCTCTTTTGTACATCAACCATATATAACTTGTTATTATTTCATTTTCTATTTTCTGCTCTTTCCTGGACTGTCATAAATCCAGTGAAAATTGTTTTATAATAATCTTTTTCTATCTGCTGAGGTCTTTGCTAGATTTGAAACATGTCAGGAATTAGTTTTATTTACCACCTACATAGTCTTTCAAAATATAAACTCTTTATCCCTCTGTTTGATTTTGCAACAGAAAGGGCAATTATTCTCCATAAGAAAATACTAAGAATCCATCCTTCTTTTCTAAATCAAGTTGAATTTATTTCTCTTTATCATAATATTAATTTGTGACTTTTCAGTTTTCTTTGTTTCATTTCATCTGGAATTGTAGGAAAGTAGTTTGATTAAACATTTGACTGTTTTATACTCATTTAGTATGTAAATTTTGTACGTATTTGTACAAAAAAGTTCTTCCTATTTTGAGAACTTGGATTTTCTTTTTCTGACAAAAATGAGAATACTTGTTTGTCCTGCAGGATTGAACAAGTCATAGACTTGAGGAGCATAAATTATCTTGGTTTTGTGAATTACCAATAAAATTAACATATTTAGTCCTGGTTGTGAATCTTTTAATTGGCAAAGTACCCAATTTTAATTACAATACGTACAATAACATTAATCTATATATCTCGTGCTCTTTATCTTATTTTGTAGAAGCAGGATCCTCTTCTTTATCATTGTCTCAGTAGTTTCTCTGCTCCCAGTGGTTTTATCACTAATGTTGAATCCATCTAAAATTCTCTGAGCATTATTGCTTACTGACTTGTTACAATTTTTTTCCACAGCATTATTCTACTACATGTGCTAAAACAGAGGAAGAGATGACTTGGATGATATCTGTCAAGTTTATTATGTAAGATTCCATTTTAGATAGCTTTTAAAGCAAGCAACAATAGCATGTAGCAATTTGCAGTGATTTTTGAGATGTTGATCTTTGCTCTAAAATCCTAGGGAGAAAGAAAGATAGAGCTTCAAAAAATTTGTGCATGATGGAAATGAAAAGAATCTCATTCTCTTTCATTTTGAAAAGAATAAAAGGGGGAAATGAGAATATCTGAACCTACAAAACCCATACCTCTTGTAATATGTTTAAAAAGGAAACAAAATGAAAATAAAATAAATGAAATCCAATCTTAAGGACAAAGCCAAACCAAACAACTTTTCTGGGCAAGATTCTAATCTTCTGGAAGGGTAAATTAGTACATGGAGTACTACGATTGCTGAATGGTACTGCACATCTAGTCTACTGCTCCATAAACTTGTACCTGTCCCAGAAGACAATAAATAAAGTCTACTGCAAAACCAGTTTAATTCCTCATAATTCTCATGCTTTATTTGGGTCTCAAAGAGAAACTGAGAAACAGAGAGCTTTACAGGAGGCATGAATGCAGCTTCTGTAATTGAAGAGGGGAATAGTCTAGTATATTTACTGTAAATAATACAATAAACATATCTTCTTGAAAATAAGAGAGAAAAAAGGAAAAAAAGAAGATAAAGAGAAAATAGAAAAAAAGAGAAAAATATCAGATCATGCTAAGTTAAATACATTCCTAATACTAAACAATGCATTCAGACACAATTAATTATGAGGTAGTCCTCAAAGAAAAAAAAAAAAAGAACGCTACCAAACTGGGAGGGAGCACAGCCAAGTCAGGTGACCCAAACTGTCCAAAGGGCTATTCCACACCACAGAATATCAGGCCTAGTTATTTAAGCTGTGGGAGCTACCTGGAAAGGCAGCTGGTCTGGGTTCGGTAAGGGGGTTCTGACATCTGTCAGCAAGTGATAAGCAATTGCATTGTGAACTTAGAACTTTTCCTTTGGGGTGATGATGATGATGATACCATTATTATTGCATTTTACTTTATTTTAAATTATTAAACTGTTCTTATCTTAAGTTTTACTTTGATTCTCCGCCCAATTTCACCTCGATGTGCAGGGAGGAGTGTAGGAGTTGAGCTGGTGCCTGTGTGGTGTTTCATCTGTCTGGGCTAAAAACCATGACACATCTAGTCATGTAGTAAAAAAAGCCTTAACAAACAAAAAACCAAACAAACAATCCTTATAGGTTTTTACTTGATTGATTTATTGAGAAATTTGGTGCACATTTACAGAATTCAAACTTCATCAGGCACAGATCTTTCAACCAGAATTCCAGATGTTGTTGCCTGTCAGTGACTGATGAAATCTGATTTCTATTCTATGTCAGCTCTGCATTGTTACAGCCCATATTTGAATGCATGGTTAGTAGTTTAGTTACTGCATCTTTTTTTTCCGGTGGATTGTACTTTCAGGGTGGGAATGTTTGAAGATTCTTGACTGCAGGGGGGAACATAAGACTGGAAGTACATTCATATATCAATAAACTGAAGCAAGCTCTGCTGAGAGGCTGAGGGTTCTGGGCTTGTTCCCTGGAAAAGGGGAAATCTTTGAGAGGAGTTTGTCACCAAACTAGGAGGGTTAGGCTTTTCCCAGAGCTGCCTGGAGGGAGTATGAGAATGAAAAGACATAGATTGAAACAAGACAGGTTCAGACTGGCAATAAAAATAATTTTGCTGCTGAAAAAAAATGAGAATGTTTTCTACTGTGTCATTTACTGGGGGCTTGCAGCTCCCAGGAGCTGCAGAGGCTGCCCAGGGGGACATCAAGACATGGCTGGGTGACCAGAGCCTTTCCCTCTGCCCCAGCTGAGAGCAGGGAGGGACACAAGGCACCAGGGTGGCCCCTGCACTGGGCATGGGGCACTGCCCTGGCAACAGCAAGGGGGCAAAGCTGGGCTGGGACAGGGACTCATGGGTGTGCCCAGCTTGGTAGGGCCAGGGGACATGGAGACTGTCCCTGCACCACCGAGGCAGGGACTGATGGCTCCTAGGGGAGTAAAAGGTGTGTAGGGTCATGGCCAGGGACTGACTGCCCCGGAGGAGGCTGGACAGGAACAGTCAGGCCTGGTAATGCCCTCAACACCTTGATCTATTGCAGTGAAAATAAAAACATTGACACAAGCAGAAAAAAAACCCCAAAAAAACAAAACCCAACCAAAAACCAACCAAGTGGGTTTTTTGTCTTTTTTTCTTTTCTAGGTATTACTAATTCATGATTCACGCAAATACATGCCTAATTCATGTCTCCATCTTAGAAGTAAATAATAGTTCATTTTTAAAAACATAAATTGTTAATATGATTGCTGTAAGTAGAATTTTCCAAATTTAGAGCCTTGAAATTCTAATTGTTATTTTCAACAAGGGATATAATACAGATCTTCATAAAGTGCAGAAAAATAAAATCCTATGTCACTTTTTTTTTTTAATCTCCACAATAATCAAATGTCACAGAAAAAAAACCCTTTGGCTGGAAACACATAACTGAGAGGAGTAATATAATTTATTTGCTTACTACTACTTTTGTAGCAGTGCGTTTTTGCTTATATTAATTAATTTTGTAATATTTGTTATATCCCAAATGGTTTGTCCCAATCTCCCTACATTGTGTTGCAGTCAAGTATTGGTTTGGCCCCCGTTCTCCTCCTCTGCACCCTCTGTGTCACTCTTTCCCCAGGCCCTTCCTTGAGCATAGAAATTTCTTTATGACTCGATGTATCATTGGTTGTGTTATGTTTGTATCCACCCCTTGCAATCCCTGGTTGGCTTGTGCAGTGTCACCATCCTGGACTCCTCACTTGTCTCCCTCCCTTAAAATGTCTTGCACGAGCCAGGCCAAGGGTTCCTCGCCTCTGCTTCTAGTTTGAGCTATATGGCATTCTATGTTCCCTTAATACAGATTCTCAGACTGCAAGTGAGGACCCTCTGCTTTATTAAGCGTCAACCATAGGGAGAGCAGCTCAGGCAATCTCAGGGCTGAGGGGGTAGTGTTGCACCCCCAGGGGTTCTTGCTGGCAGAGCTCCCCCTGCACGCCACTGGCCATCTGGGAAGTGTGCGGGGCGTGGAAGCCAACATACTTTATCTGTTTGAACTAGACCAAAAAAATTAATTTGTGATACTATTGTTGACATCAATTACTGGGTATAATTTTTCACTATAACTAAACATATTAATTTTTCTGAAATAAACGAAATTTTTGTCACAGTCTTTTATCAGTTGCATATTTTTCTATAGCAGGATCTTAAGCAACGCTGGCTCAGTGGATATCAGATTTTTCTGAGGCAGAAAAAAATGAGAAAGGTAGAAGGTGTGAATTCATTATATATATTCATTATATTTGGCATTCCGATGAAGTTGCAAATATCTTGGCTCACTTACTAATGCAACTACTGAAATTATCTTGGGTATTACCATTGATTGAAAGAGAGAGGTATTTAAAAAATATTTTTGAAATCACTTTTAAAAGGTCTTTTCCCAGAGAATTTACTAAAATTTTCACCTGAAAAAAACCGAACAAAAAATACAGTGTAGTGGATATTGACTTATCCTAAATAGCATAATGAAAATCTTGACAACTTTCTAGCAAAAAATGTTTTCACATAAAATGTGAATATATTATCTCTCAAGTAATACCACATGAGTTAACTTTCTATTTTAAGACTGTCCCTCACAGCACAGCTGCCACCAATTTTATTGATTTGTATTGTTTCAAATATGTTTACAGTTTAGTTTGCAATTTTGTATGGAAATAGACATTAGCCAGATAGCAGTAGTCAACCATCAGATTTATGAAACCTCAAAGTTGTTTATAAAATTTGAAATGTTAAAATTACTAGAGTGCAAAAGACATTCAGCAATAAGATTTAAAAAACCCCCAAAACATATTTGACATATTTCCAGTTGCAAGAAATGAAATTCCTCCATAAAGTCTTCTGCATAATCAAATACAGAAAAATATTGACAAAATTAGCACAGGTCACCTTATGTAAGAGGAAGTAGCTCACCATTTTGAGGAAGCCCAGTGAAACTTACGTGGCCTTGGTTGACACTTTCTGTGTCTCTCTGCTTGCTATGAGAGAAAATTCTTGTGCAAAAAATAAGACCTCATATTCCAAGACATCAGAACCATGACATATATTGTAGGTTTTTCATTCCATACAATTTAGATGTTTAAGCTAAGAACTGACATCTCTTCACACAGTTGGTCAAGAAAAATATTAGAAACTTCTGCATTAGCAAGAGAAAAAAATTCAGTTTTTGTCAAAGAGTATTAGAAAATATTAGTAGTAATTTACAACTCAATTTACAGCTACTGAGGCTATTGAAACCGAAGTTGTGAATTTACTAAGTACTCTCTTCCAGGAATGTATCAAGGAATTACACAGGCTTTGTGCTTTCATTTAAAGTGCTTTTGAGAATATGACAAAGACTTCAAATTTTTTTTTTTTTTGTTACTAATCAGAAATTATTGTTTTCACTTAGATTACAGTTATACCAATCTAGACTGAAGTTTGAACTTTAAGGTCATCAGGAGAATACTCTTCACCACTATTGAGTTCTCTGAGAAATAAAGAAGAGGTTACATGCAAGGAATATCTGGGAACATAGTGCAAACAATTTAGCAATCACATACAAATTATGTCAGTAGAAATTAGAGGAGAAAATAGCATCAGAAAAGTGGCTTTGAAATAGTTTAATAGACTAAAATAGTATACAAAGCTTAAAAATTATTTAAATTGTTTAAGACCCATGCAATTACACATAGGATTTTTATTATACCCATAATCTATGCATAATTAAGCAGTCATATCCTCTGTCTTGCCTGTACAGAGATTTTAAATGAAGACTAGAGCTGTCTAATCCTTCACAACCACAGATGCTGTAAATTTTGCTTGACTATTTGTGGGAGAAGGGAATGACTCCTTATGTCATTACTAATAGCTTGAATAATGAATACGATGTAAGAAGGGCATTGCTCATTTTCATAAATAGCACATGTCTGTGTGATGCAGGAAGAATCCCTTCAGCATTTCAATGCCCAAAAACCCAAACAAACAAACAAACATAAATTTGTAGTTTTGCCAGGAAAAGAGAGGGTTCATCAGGAGGAAACAAGAAGAAATAAAATTTTTCTATATTCTGGATGCTATCAAGGCATATCTAATTTTCATTCAAACTTTTTGTATAAATCTACATGCTGCAGCCTTTAACAGCAGAGATTCATGCTCAGTATGGCAAACTTAAGTCCTCTTTTTAGAGGACTCCTCTTTTTTTAGTCCACTTTTTAGAAAGCAGCATTCATTGGACTATTTAGGCATTACATTCTTAATACAAGGAAAAGATTGCTAATGAATATGATTTGCTAAAATCATAAGCAAATACTATGTGTTTTACTTTAGAAATGTGGCATTATTTAATACATTTACTAAATATGACCAGAAGGAAATCAAAGTTCATCTGAATTTGGAAGAGAGTACATGGAAAGGCATGAAAAGTCTGATTGAGGTTTCTGTAGCAAGGATTTGGGTGTATGTTTGGATTCTCAGTATGAAAAGAATAGAAAACTTTTTTTTACTGGAATTGCAGTTCCTTTTTTTACAAAAATTGTTTCAGCATGGACCAAAAGTGGGTTTTTTGCTATGATACTGATGTTGGGATATTGCACAAGACTTTTTTTATTGCTGTCACTGACTGTTTTTCAAATGATCTTCTAACACGACAGAAAACAATAGCAATTAAATGTAGAATGCTGTACAATATTAACAATAGAAAACATAAAAAAATTACATTCAGGATCTGTATGGAAGCTAAATATCTAATTTTTCTGTGTGTTAGCATAGTTATGACAATGGGATGCATTAAGTGTATACATATGAATGCTGTGAAGATTTACATTCATGACCACAGTGGAAATAACACAGTTTTTCCAGTCCTTTCCTTTGGAATTGTGTTTTGTGCCTATTACCACTTGGAAAAATGCAGTCCCTTAAGATACATTATTAATATAGCCTGGGCAGAATTATTTGAAAAAAACAAAAAACTAAAAAACCGAAAAAACTTTAAGAAATAAACTATTACTTAAATTTATTAGCTAGTTACAAACCTTTGAATGGACAAGTTATTGGAATCCAACATGATTCTATACTTAGCCCCATTTCCAGGAGTTTCACATTGAAACTAAGAGATTTGGCTGTCTATGATTCTAAGACAGCCGTAAAAGCTTTAAAAAAATTACCTGTGGTACTTATTACATCAAGCAGTTATTGTTTCCACTGGCATAAGAACTGTATTCTTATTGTAGCTATCACAATATTACTAAGGAGAAAGAAGAGTTTATCAGAATTTAGTAGCATTACATGTATTTACACCAATAACTGACAGAAAAGGAGGTTTTTTTACCATATTCTTTGTCTTATTAAACAGAAGAAAACAAGAGGAAAAAACCTCAACCAAATAAACCCACTAACCCAACCCAGAAGACTCCTGTATTTTTCAAGTCATTTTTATGTTTATTCAACATCTATAACTATGGAAAAATTTATTCTTCAAGTTTTCAATATGAGAGTATGTGCAACATTATCACAAGCAATGTTTCTGAGAGAAAAAAACCCCCTTAAATACAGAACATCTCATTACACTAGCATTAATGGTAAAATTCTGTATTTGAATTCATCTCGCAGAGCATTATAAACCTCTGTTGGTGACTCCTAACTCAGAGCTTGTCTTACTGAATTCCCTTGAAGTTAATGGAGGGGGAAAGAAACTCTTCATTTAAGTGTCTTCCTGCATATGCCTATTCTTTTCCACTGACTGTGAATGTATCTCAACTCAGAAAACATATTTGCATTTGCTTAGATTATTCTCAGCAAGAACTTCAGTGCAGCCAAGATGCTGACATCCCAAGGTAATAAATACATCACTCTAGTACCCCTAAATCATAACTCCTTCTTTCTGCGTAGACAGCCTTAGTGAATGGTAGACATGGAATCATTGCAAAGCAATTGTTTATGTCTCGTAACTTGAATTTTGGAAGGGAAAACCCCCCCACCTTAATTATGTGTAAATCAGGTCCTCATATTGATTTTAGCAATGGTTTAAAGCTACTACAAAAAATGTAATTCTGCTTCCTTGAGTCTCACTTTCTCTACTTTTGTCTCCTTGCTTGTCTGTTTGCGAATCATGCTTATAACCCCTTTTCTCTCTTTGGCTAAAAATTATTAGATCAAGCAGAGGTCAGTGTAAGGCAATGGTCCATAACTGATGTGCAAGGGAATCTGTTAGAGATGAGCTTGATACTTCACCTTCAAAAAAATAGTCCTGACAGATTTCCTTCTGGTCGTATTTAGTAAATGTATTAAATAATGCCACATTTCTAAAGTAAAACACATAGTATTTGCTTATGATTTTAGCACTTTCTTTTCCTCGTATTAAGAATGTAATGCCTAAATAGTCGAATGAATGCTGCTTTCTAAAAAGTGGACTAAAAAAAGAGGAGTCCTCTAAAAAGAGGACTTAAGTTTGCCATACTGAGCATGAATCTCTGCTGTTAAAGGCTGCAGCATGTAGATTTATACAAAAAGTTTGAATGAAAATTAGATATGCCTTGATAGCACCCAGCATATAGAAAAATTTTATTTCTTCTTGTTTCCTCCTGATGAACCCTCTCTTCCCAGCAAAACTACAAGACAGACTATGAGCAGAAAGAATATATATCCATTTTCTATAGTGACATTTATCTTTGTTAAGGAAACTTCTCTGTCTGTCCACCCAGAAGCCACTCTGAGAGCCACATTTGCACCACCTGAGCTGGGACTAAAGCCCCTTTGCAGCTACACACATCACACTCACACAGTCAGACCAAGATTTCTTATTTGCTTGACCCAAGTTTTCCCATAGCAGAGTCTCAGACATCACAATCCTAAAAATAATTTAATCTTGGTGCAGAAATTACATAACAACAGAACAGCCCAAGCTGGGTGTGTCCAAGGAGGGACCCTGAACAAAGGAAACCCTGTGCTTTTTATACCCTCACAGTCTAAGTGCACAGAAATGTCAGGGTCATTGGCTCCTGCCATGTCTCTGAGCGTCTGGTTGCCTGGCTGGGCCAGAGGTCCCCATGCCCTTTGTTCAGGGCAGCTCAAGGCCCCTTCCCTTGCAGTCCAGCCACCCAGTGCTCCCTGGGCTGCTCCCCCTGCAGCTGCACACTGAGCTACCAGCACTGAATGCAATCCCCAATATCTCAATGTGTATTGTACTCTCTTGCTCTAATAATGGGTATGGTTATTTTTTTTTAATTGGTAATGTTAAATTTTAGGAAACTTTTTTCATTTTTAAGTTCTAAGATAAGGCCAAACCACAGGATGACGACACCATAACAACTCTTGTCTTTTATTAAAAAGTTCAAGTTTTCAAAAATGCAATTTTTAGTCCTGTTCTACATATTACACAAAGCACATATTTCACTCAGGAAGGACCAAAGGCTAGGGGATTTTTATAATCTATTATTTCAGCCATCTCAAAGTGATTTTGAGAGGTCATATGGGCCATTATTCCCCACTGAAACATCAACTATTTCAGATGTCAACTTCTTCCATTTTTCTGCAAGTAAAACCCCACTTTGTATTCAAAGTGGCTGCCATTAACTGGCCAATTAGTTAGAAATACAAATTAATTTTCATTGTGGTTATTCTCAATTGGAATGCGTGGAAGTGGAATAGAAAATATGAGACTGTATGACCTGGTTGCCTACTCATTAACCCAAAATTAAATTTAAACCACAAAAGCATAAAATTAAATTGCTACATTGTATTTTTCTTAATTTATAACAGATGAGTGAAATTATTTGAATTCTACTTAGGTTTTACAACATTTATTCTAATTTTATTCTGAGAAAATCATAAAATTATAGAAACATTTGGGTTGAAATGGACCCCAAAGATCATTAGTTCCAAGCTCCCTGCAGGGAGTAGGGACAAGTTCCACTAAACCAGGTTGCTCAAAACCCCATCCAACCTGAACTAAAACACTTCCAGGGATGGGGCATTCACAACGCTCCTGGGCAACCTGTTCCTGTACCTCACCACCCTCACAGTAAAGAATTGCTTCATTATATCCAGTCTTGATCTATCTTCTTTTAGTTCAAAGCTATTACTCTCTGTCCTGTTTCTATAGGCCCTGGTAAAAAGTTTCTTTTCATCTTTCTTTTAAGCACCTCTTAAAGAATTAAAAGGCCACAGTAAAGTCTCCCTGCAGCCTTTTGTTCTCCTTGCTGAACCTCAACTCCCTTACTCTATCTTCATAGGAGGATTGTTTCATGTCCCTCTTTATCAGTTTATATGTCCTTGACTGCTGTGAGAGACTGAAATGGTTAATGGCTTCAACACTGCTAAAATCATCAAAGGACTTTTGTTCACTGTAGCAAACTGCAAAGATACAGCTGTCCATCTGCAACCAATAAAGCCCACCCCTCCCCAAATATGCCTAATAACTGAAATTTGGACTGTGATGAGAACTTGAGATAAGGTAAGGGGGATACTATTGTCTAATCACCCCAGGTCTGGGGAGAAGAATGCATCCACAAGTGATACTGGAGGAAAGACTGGAATGCTGGTGCCTCAAACATTCAACCCACCCAGGGGCATGGAGGGGCACAGCCCATCCCAGGCTACAGCTGGGTGTTGAGTGCGATAAGGGAAGAGGCAAACCCTGCAAGGTGGGATCTGTCTCATTGTCCTTACTCAAGTGAACTTAGCTGTGATAACTCCCCTGCTGAGGAGGTATTGGGACATTTGCTCATAGACTGAGGGTGTTCATTTCTGCTTATGGGCCATAATGGGCTATAATGGACTCAAATGCACTGCTGTAACAGGCAGCTGTATGATCTTAGAAGTGTCAAAGATGCCCAAACTGTCCCTGATCCACAACATTACATCATCCACTCGAAACTCCCTGCACCAGGGGAGGCACCTGGATATTATGAGACAGGTGGTGTCCTGTGGGATTTCTCCCCACAGGACACCCTCTTCCTCCACCACCACCTCTTTGGGATCCCCACCACACCTGATGGATCTGGACTGCAACCACCACTTCAACGAGGAGACATTGGAATGGTAACAACCAAGTCTCACTGCAAGGCCTATGCACTATGAGTAGTAAGATCTTTCTAATCTTATCCTTTCCTTCTCTTTCTTATGCATTTACTTAAGTGATGTTTTTACACTTTTATATTTTCATACTACTACAGATAACAACCAAAATGGCTACATACCTGTTTTCCTGTGCAACCAAATCGTTCTACAATAAACCCTACACATGTATGTCTACAAGCACTGATCATTCAGTGTTGTTTCAGTCTAATCCATCCCAAGGGATCTATTCACAAGAACCTGGGTTACCCTTGCCTTCTAGGGTGAGTTGTAACAATTACATCTACTCCTTCACTATCTTATGACCCAGACATGATTGCAAATTTATGTATATCAAAACCACATTCATACAAAATTATTGTGTTACAATGAATGAAGTTGGTTCATATTAAAAAAAGTTTTACAAAGGGAAAATGGAATCTCACAGTACACCACAGGAAGCTCTATCAGATACAGTGGATTGATTCTGGGAAAAGAAAAACATGGTATTTAAAGTAAAAATCAAATGTAACAATCTGTTCAGTGCTATCACTGAGTGAAAGTTAAAAAAATCAGTATTATGGCACTGGATAATAAAATAGTTTGGCATAAAAAAAATATAGTTAAACTGGGAAAATTCACTGCTTAAGATAATGCAACTTATGAAAAATATCTATATAGAAACAAAGTATAAATGTTCCATCGCCAATGGACAAGATATCAATGCTGTCCAAGGTCTCCAAATCAAGTAAAAATATGCCCCAAAGGTCTGAAATTAGTTCAAAAAAGGAAAGCCATGGTATCTTCAAGTAGCCAGAGATATTTTTAGCTTGATAAAAAATGTGTGTACACATCCATGTCATCAGCTGTGATTCTGCTTTTATTTCATCCTGATCGGTACTACACTTTCAGAGAACAGTCTTGGAATATAATACAGTTGAGACATTTCTGAATAGTTAAGTTTTCTGAAAAGCTGCTCTTATACTTGTGAATATCATGGGAATAGTTGCAGGGAAAAAGTAGGTTAATTAAAGAATTATTTGATATTGTCCATTGTTCCTTTAAAGATTGTTAATAAGTCAAGGCAACTTTTCTCTCTCAAATCTTGAGAAATACGTAATTTATTTTTTTCTGGTCTTGTCCATATAATAGAGTGTTTTTATCAATTAAAAAATTTGTCCCTTTCTACAAACTAGTGTCAAAACCATTGTCATCTCATTGGAGTAGTGCTCTAAACAGTGAAGCATTTGAGAAGTCATTAAAAGGAAGCAAAAAAATGATGAAAAATATTCCTTTTTTTTCTAACCTTTATTATCTTTCATTTAATGTTTAAATAAACATGACACCCATTGTCTCCCAGTATGTTACCAACAAACAAAGTACTTTACATATATTTTCAAACAAGATCCGAAGAAGCTAACCTAGAACCAATAAATGTTTAAAGAATTAATTTAATGCAATGAAACTAAAAGAAAATAAACAACTGAACTAAAAGCTGCAAAGAAATTAATGGAAAACAGTAAATGAGAAAATAGTAGAGGGTAATAAAAGCATACATCTACTATAAATGATTTGTGAATGGAAACATATTTTGGAGTGACTAAGCAAAATACCCTTATCAAAAAAAAAAAAAATCTGATAAAGTACACCAGCTGTCAGGAAATGGTCTGAGCTAGCTTTCTTGAGAAGCACAGATACTTTACCTCTGCAGAAAGGAGGAGTCTTAAACAGAATTTGCACTTAGTATTAGTTACCAGGAAAAAGTCATGTGTGTGTCTTTGTTTGGGAAAAGATCTTGGCAGCTGCTGGCCAAAAGCTTCCTATTTTGTAGATAGTAGGTAGGGACTCCTCCCTTTTCCTACATATATATGACAGAAAGAAGCACTGTCTCTAACTGCAGTTCAGGTGTCAAAACTTAGCATAAATGTAGTGGATATATATAGCACAAAAATATTAGAACAAAACAGTAAGAATTTAGTGGCTTTAAGAGAACATTTTAGAGACAAAAAGAGAATGCAGAAATCAGAAACAAATACTCAAAGTGAGCAGAGGTCAGTTAAGGCTATGCAAGCTTTGGATAGAATTGTGAGGGGAAAATTTATCATACCAATAAAAAAGAAGTACACCTTTCTATCTTTTTAAATTTATGTTCACCTTTAAGAACTTTCAATGGATTAGCTCTGGCTAACAATCAAACTCCCACCAAACTACTTGCTCACTCTTCCCTTAGCAGAATGAATGAGGAAATAAGTGCAGGCATAAGAAAGTTTGTGGGCAAAGATGAAGACAGGGACATTACTCATCATCACAGGCAAGACAACATTATCTTGTGGAAGGTTAACTGAATTTATTGACAGTAAATATTAAAATGTAGTTACTAATTCAGGTAGTGGAAAACAGAAGGAAAAACATTAATACAACACCATTCTTCCTTTCCAGGCTCAGCTTGTGTCCTTCACACCTAATTCCTCTGTCCTCCCCTAATGGTGCAGAGGAGACAGGGCACAGGGCAGGTGCAGTCAGTACCTTGTGGTCTCTCTCCACCACTTCTTCTTCTCATGCTTTTCCCTGCCCCAGCGTAGAAGGCCCACAGGTTGCAGGGGAAAATCTAGTCCTCAATGGATCCCCATCTCTTTTACTTCTCAACCTTATCGATCCCTCCTCTCTCTAGAAATTTCTACCCTTTCTTAAGTGCACTTTCCCAGAGGTGCTGCATCCATAGCAAACAGGCTAAACTGTGTCTTGCAGTAGGTCTTTTAGAACCAGCTGGAACCAACTGGAAGTGTCTGGCACCTGCAAATGTCAGTTCCTGGACTCCTCCTCCAGGGGCCACCCCTGCAGCCCCTTCCACCTTGATACCTACATCCAGTGCAGAGTATAACGGGGTTCACGAACATTAATGAAATGGTAAATATTGAAGTACTGTCATAGAACCATGAATGATTTCGTTTTGGAAGGGACCTTAAAGATCACCTGGTTTCAACCCCCCTGCCATGGACAGGAACATCTTCCACTAGACCAGGTCATGCCACGATAAAAATGAAAAAGAAAAGCTCTGAAAGAGTGAAATAGAATTCCAAAGGCTGAACTGTACTTACATTTCAGGGATGAATTATTGAGTTGTCTTATTAGATGTTAGTTATCTATGTGGTTCTCTGTTTTGGCATGGTTTGTAGCCTCTGAAAAAGCTCTCAGAAGACCCTTACGACATGAGCCCTTCTTTAGTCAAGATAGGTTAAATGGGAACATTGTCACAGGCTGTCAGTTGTTTTTAGCTCTGCTTCTGTTGTTCAGCAGAATTGATTGTAAATGATAAAAAATTATTTGGAGCCTACAACTTGATCTGTAGTAGTAATGGACTAAATACAACTGATATTATAAATGCTTAATAAGGTGAATTTTAGAAAGAAATGGTTTCCAGCATACATCAAAGAAGTTTATAAATGTTTCAGTGCCTTCTGGTTTTCAAGTGGTTTATATAGGTAACTAAAACAATATTTTCTAGATGTTTTTAAATAATGGTGAACACCTTGGCAGATTTGTGGAAGTGTTATATAATCAATCAGTCAGTCCTCCCCATATTTGTATTTCAATTGTCATCTTCCATAGCAAAAAGGTTGCGAGTATTTTTTCAATTGGAGTATAACTGGCCTCAGATCCTCTGTATCCCTGACTCTAGAAGCCATGGGATCAATGTCGAGTCTCCCCTGGTGCTTTTTGCAAGAGCCTCCAGGAGAGGTAATTCTCTCCAACTGCATGTTTTAACTTCTTGCTTTTTCCAGGCTGGCCCAAGGGCAATTGCATGAACTATCTCATGCGGATTTGTTTAATGGCTTGTCATTGCTCAGGGCCTCTCTTGAAATAATTTTTTTTCTTGATCACCTGATAGAGAAGGCTGACAATCAGACTGTAATTTGGAATATGCATTTTCCAAAAAACCCACAACACCAAGGATGGTTGTGTTTCCTTTTGGTTAGTTGGTGGAGACATTGCTGTTATTTTATTGATCGCTTCCGTTGGGATCTGATGATCCACCTTGCCATTTTATTCCTAAAACCTGGATGTTCTATGTAGGTCCCTTGAGCTTACTTTGCTTAATGGCAAAACTGCCTTCAGAAGGGCTTGAACTATTTTATTTTTCCTTTTGTCAGAAAATGCTACCCCACACAATGACATCATCAATGTATTACAGGTGTTCCAGAGGTTCAACCCATTCCAATGTAGTGTGAAATAGATATATTAAATATATATTTTATTTTTATATTATATTTTATTAATTTCTTTTGGTGAAACTATTCACAAAGTCTTTGTATCTTTATTTTTCTTGCTAAACCTAAAGTGAAAATTGAGTGTTCCCTTTCTATTTTACATGTACATTACATAGGTAGCCAAGACACAACTTTTTTTGAAAATTATATAATAGAATATTCTGAGTACAACAAATCAATTTTCACATCATATATTCTTTACACAGGTTTCTAGCATTCCCAGATTGGAATTAGAATGAAAATTCTTCAAGAATATGTATTGTAAATTTATATGGTATTATAGTTATTGACTCAGAGAAGAAGTAGGAAGCTGAGAGAAGCTGTAAATAATGTGCTATTATCCCTTAAAATTTTGACACACTTCTAACAAATCAGTGAATAACTATAAGAATCCACTTCTTATAGACACACTATATACTATCTCACAATAGTTGGAATCCATTTGATGGGTTTTATAATATGGTTTTATAATATAACACTTTCCCTCATATTCTTTTTCAAAGTAAAAATGTATGGTTTATGAACTAACAAAGTTTATATCAAAAAACACACCTCAAATATGATACACAATCACTGCAATTACTCTCGTGGCTTGAGGTCTGTTTCTACTTTAAAATAAATCTGCAGCAAATCAAGTCTTCCCATTAATGACCTACAACACAATTAAAGTTATTGAGTTAGAACATGTTTAATTTACATTAATGGTGAGGTTTTGGGCTTTGTTCTCTATGTTGATAGTAAGCAACAACAGAGATAAATTTAATAGAATATACTTGGGGACTCTACAGGAGCCTCTGAAGGGTTATTTATTTTGCTTGACAAATAAAAGCTGAGATAGGCCAATATACCTTTAGATATGCCTGTCGTTCACGAGTAATGGTGAAGGCAGCTTAGATTTTGCTGTACTTGTTGACATTATTTAGGGAGACTGAGGCAGACAGCAAGAATTCTTGAGCTTGCTATGCTATGTCTTTAATTCATATTGAAAATGTTAATTTAATTATTATAACACTTACTAATGTCCAAAAAAATAAATCATAGTTTCACATAAAATATTATGTCTATTAAGCGGTATCTCACTTATTTATCCACTATTTTAGGAAATAGTACATTTTCCCAAGAAGATGGCATAGGGAACCTGTGTCGATGCTATATGATACTTTATTTATTAGAAAGTTTAGCACACTTTGCTGAGAGTATTTACTCTATATTAGTTTTTGCTACCTCTATAAAGATGGGGTTTCTTTTGTGTTTTCTAATAACAGTTCACTAGCAGATTATCAAATGCTGAAGACTTGTCTAAATTTTGACACACTAGGATCTTAGGAAACCTTATACTACCATAAATTAGCAAATGAAAGACCACTGTTAATGGTCTGCCACACTTATAAAACTCAAGCACTTCATATCCCTTTCAAATATTTTACTGTAGATCACAATTCATAAAAGTCTGTCTTGACAGACAATACGAGGCACTGGCTGACAGATAGGAAAAATAAATCCCTATTATACAGATATAGTGCTCTAACGAGCTACACGGTCTGTGTGCTTACTTCCCAACCATCAAAAAGTTGTGAGCTAGACACCAGCAAGTTTTGTGCAGATAGCTAGGCTTTACAAGGGCTGAAACAAAATATGTTTCAAAATGTTTGGAAATCTTTAACTTCTAAAACAGTTCTGTAAGACTAGTTTTATCAACTAAGTGTGATTAATTAAAAGATGTGTATCTGCTCTGAAATGTACATCCAATTTAAAAGTTACTTTTTATTTCCAATGTTATATTTCTTATAGGGTACTATTGCCTAGTTCGCTCCATAGTTTATTTATTTACCACTTCGAATCCCAGCAAATTTACAAAAGCAAACGCTTAAACACAGGATAGTAATTCACTTTAGAAGACTTTTCATACAGAAAATAATTAGATATATCTTTTTCTATACAGATAGCAACGTGATCTGTCAGTATCTTTGGCAACCTACATTTTAGTATACATCCGTAGAATATCAAGATATGGCAGATGAAAAAACACATGATAAATTGATTATATCTGCCACAGAATCACAGACTGGTTGAAACTGGAAGGTAGCCCTGCCCTGAGGGTTTTCTGGTCCACCTTACCAAGTCCAGAGCCAGTTGCTCAGGAGTTTTTGATATCTCTAAGGATGGAGACTCTTTAGCCTCCCTGGGCAAGCTGTACCAATGCTCAGTCACATATTTAAGTGATTCCTTATGTTCAGACAGAACCACTGGTGCTTCAGTTTGTGTCTATTGCCTCTTGTCTTGTCAGTGGACAGGACCTATCTTCCTTGTACCTTCCCTTCAAACTTTTATACACATTGAGAAAGTTCCCCTCTGCTTTCTCTTCTGCAGGATAAGCCCACCCAGGTTTCTCAGCATCTCATCATATGAAAAGTGTGCCAATCCCTTAATCATCCTAATGGCCTTATTTTGGATTCTCCAATAGCTCCATATCTCTGTTGTCTAATATGTCCATGTATTGCTTTTAGTGGGGTGCATGAAACTGAATACCCCTTGTTAGTAGTATTCAACATTCAACATTCCCCTTCACCAGGAAGAAGTCATTCTTGACCAACTCATTAAACTTGTACAATAAAGTGACTGGCCTGGTAGATTTGGGAGGAGCAGTGGATGCTGTCTACCTGGACCTGGGGAACATCTTTGACATTGTCTCCCTTTACACCCTCACAGAGAGGCTGCTGGTGTAAGAGTTGGATGACCAGACAGTGAGGCAGATTTGAAATTCTCTGAATGACTTGGCCCAGAGTGTAGTGATCAGTGGCACCAAGTCTAACTGGAGGGCAGTGACTAGTGATCCACCCTAGGAGTAAATACTGGGTCCAACCCTCTTCAACACCTTCATCAACCATCTAGAAGATACGGCGAACTGTACTCAGTTTGCAGTACTGAACTCAGATGAGTGGCTGGTATGCCAGAGGGAGTCACTGTCATCCAGAGGGACCCTAAAAGTCTCCTTAACTGGAATGTCATGAAGCTCAACAAGAGGAAAAGTCAATTTCTGCACCTGTGGAAGAACTCCATGCACTGGTATATGCTAGGGTAGAACCAGCTGGACAGAAGCTTTGCAGAAAAGACTGGGGAGTCCTGGTGGGAACCAGGTTTAATAGGAGCCAGAATGTGCCCTTGCTGCAAAGAGGACAAATGGTATCCCGTGCTGCTTTAGGCAGAGTGTTGCCAGCAGGTCAAGGGAGGTGATCCTCCCTCTATGCAGTGCTGCTGAACCCGCACCTGGAGTATTGTGTTCAGTTCTGATCTTCCCAGTACAAGAGGGACATGGACATACCGAAAGGGCTATAAAGATGAACAAAGAATTGAAGCATCTTTCCCATGAAAGATGAAGAGAGCTGGGATTGTTTATCCTGGAGAAAACTCAGAAGAGATTTCATCAATGTATATAAATTGCCTAGGGAAGATGCAAAAAGGATGGAGACACAGTGGTGTCTCCACTCTTTTCAGTGGTGCCCTGGGGATAGGACCAGAGACAATGGACATAAACTAAAAACTAACTAAACCAGGTTTAGTACAGACATAACAAAACACTATTTACTGTGAGGGTGACAGCACTGCTACATGTTGTTCAGAGAGGCTGAACATGTACAGAGAGGCTGGGGACCCTCCCCTCCTTGGAGATAATATGTAGATGTGGTCTGAGGCAATCTGCTCTAGGCAGCTCTGCTTGAGGAGGTGAAGCTGGTGAGGATGGTGAACAGAGGTTTTCCAATCTCAGCGATATGCTTCTAAAACTCTGTGACACAGTGCTAAAAAGAGGGCCTTAGCAGTGCTGTGCAAAGGGGAATGAATACCTCTGTGGCCTAATGTAGATCAGGTTGCCACCAACCTTCTTTTCTGCAAGGACATCTCCAGGTCCTTTTCTGAAAACCTGTGATCTATCTGGCCGGCCCTCAGCATCCCAATGATGCATAAGATTATTCCTCCTTCAGTACAGAATATTGCACTTCCCTTTGTTAATTTTTCATGAGGTGAGTTTATGAATTCATGCTGACTACTTAAAAATACCTTCTTGTCCTTAATGTATCTGGAAACGGTTTCCAGGATTAGGTGCTTCATCACCTTTCCAAACATCAAGATGAGGCTGACCAGACTGTGTTCCTCTTTTCCTTTTTGAAGATACATACCAATATTGACTCAGAGACACTCCGCTCTGGAGCTATAGAAAGAAGCAAAAATGGTTTTCTTGGGAACACGAGGAGTTAATAGCCCTAGATGAGATACCACAGGTAGTAAAAGCTAAACAGGGTTTATTTGTTGTCTGAAAGTGCTATCGATTTTTTTTCCTGACACAATCTCCTGTAGAAGACGGAAATGCTTTCACTGAAACTATTGTCACCATGTTAAAGTATGTCTTGTTAAACTAATTTCCAAATTGCTACCTTTGTTTTGGTATTTCTAATTATTGCTTCAATTTGAATTACTCCTGAGACAAATGTTCTATTAGGAGAATTCTAGAAGAATGTTTAATTAGAGTATCAGAGCCTAACTTGAATGAGTTCCAAAGGTTCTTACGGAGTTTAATGTTATCACCAAGTTCAAGTTCTGCCCTTTCTTCTGACAGTAGTTTTCTGATGATGATACCATCATTACTTCTGCTCTGAACATTGCAAGGTGTCCAAGGTCTGTCATTGACTTCCCAGCAGGCAAAAAAAAAAAAAAAAAAAAAAAAAAAAAAAAAAAAAAAAAAAAAAAAATCAATGAAACAGAGTACATAGTCTTAGAGTTATTTCCTTTATAGATGACAATTAGAAGACTTTCACAAATAGAAACAGTTGAGAACTTCATCCTATCTGCAGAAGACTGAAATACAATCAAGCAAAATAAGTATTCTGGACAGGATTATTTCTTGTCATGAGTACTTGTAAGAAAATTAAATGGAAGAGATACAACAAGTGTAAAAATATACAAAGATGTGGCTGATTTTAGTAAAAATCAGTAATAGACTTTCTTCTGGATGCAAAAAAAAATACTTATTGTAATTAGAGCTGTAATATATTTCCATTACTTCCTTGTGAGTTTTATTAATCCATTGACCTGTTTTTTGACTAGTATATGAATGTGCATATATATGCTTCCATATGTTGGTTTTAATATATAAATATACAATTTTTGAATAGGCAGGGTGGTTGTGTCTTCCCTTTTTCCCTTACATCTAAATTTCTTCTTTTTATGCCTCTTCTCAAATTCTTTCTTATTGTAGCTGAAACTCTGGACTTGTTGAAATCAATTGGATTTTTACCATTGATTCAAAAGGAGTCAAGATGTCACTCACAAAGTTCATACACTGCAAATAGCTACAGAAAGAAAGCTTTCAGTCTTCTCACTCTCCTAAAACTTCCACCTACCAGGATTACTCAGCCAGCTTTACAGTTTGCATTCAGCAATTCTTTACTATTTTGTGAAAACAACTTAGTCTCCTTTGCTCTCGTAATATTGGGGGATTTTTGTTTGTTTGTTTTAAGCCCCAGAATTTACAGAAGTAAAATTTAAACAATTATTTTCTACTGAAAAAAATTAGTTAATTAAACTATTCAAGTGTTTTATTAAACAAAATAGGAAACATTTAAAATATTTATTTATTTATTCATTTATACATTTTTTTTAATACATGGGAACATTAGTGTGTTGCTTCTTAGCTTCATCTGTTAAAAATTGTTGTTAATGGGAGCACGGACTGATTTTGAGACTACAGACTGGTAGGGATTCAGAGGGTATTTCTGACTATTGGTTGTCTCGGAGCAGCATCAAACTTTTTCAAGTGATAGGCTGCATTTCCTATATGTTACACAGTTACACTGTGGCAATTCCAAATACAAACCAAGTCTTAAAAAATCAAACTGTGGTAAAGTATGTGTTTATTTTTTCACAAAAGAAGAATCTAGTAAACAAATTCAATTATTTGTCATAGCTGGATTTTAGATCAATTTTAAGAGAGTCATGCATTGAAAAGATCACTCTGAGATCTACAGTTCTCTGATGCTACATTTTCTATTACATATTTTCTCTCTCTTTTTTATCAATGCAGAAAACAAGCATACAGTAGCTACCAGCTGGCTTTTCATGGAAGGAGTATAGTATAATGTAGAACATTAAATCCCTAATTCCTCTGGGTGCATAGAATTCACTATCTGGCAGAAGACCCAACTAAAAAAAACTAAAAGCCAAAACCAAAAATGAAACCAGACATTCTCTTGGGTTTTTTTGAAAAGTGTTAGAAGTTTGTTGAGGAGAAAACTTTCCATAGGACCAGATTAACATCATAATGGGGTACTATCAGCATGATTGAAAAAATTATCTAAACTTGAACATATTTTCACTTTAAATTTGGGAGTTTAATAGATATCTATCATTGTGGAAAGAGAATGTAGAAAACACAGTACATCCTCACTTGGAAAAAATAGGTTGAAAATTATTATTTTAAGAATATGATAACTGCTGGTTTTATTTCTGTTTACATTTCCTTTTGTGCAAAATGAGAAACAACATCTAGTGTCAGAGATGCTCTGCATGAAATTATAATAATGGGCAAGTAAATGTAAACAGGCATGCCTAGCCTTTGCTTTTCTGAAATAAAAGACCTTGGATTAAAATAATGCATTTGTAATGAGTGAGAAACAGCTCAGATGGTTTCTTTAGTTAAATTTGAATTTCCAGTTATCTTTTTATTTTTTTTTCTTTTATTCCTTATTTATTATAAATCCTACATTACTTTGTTTTTCCTTATAGTTTGACCACAGAAGTGTGCTTTTTAGTATATTTCATAAGAATTGAACTTATTTCCTTTTATAAAATAGGTGTTAACCTAATGAGCAAGAAAATGCATGGAAGCTGTGCAGATTATGTATTTACTCTCTATTATCTTGCCCATCTCTCTTCCTATTGTTCACTGTATGGAAATGTCTTATTTAATTTCTTTTTAATATAAATATATGTATGTTGTAGACATTTTATCTGATTTTTGGTTTTTGATAAAATGCTGTCATGTCCTATGGTAACTTGTATTCCACATAAACCTTAATTGCTGAAATACACTCTTCAATCATTATTTCAGTCTTTTAAAATTGAGATCTGATATTAATTGTTTCCCTGGTGAGCTGGTTTCAGCTGGGATGTAATTAATTTTCTTTACAGTAGCTAGTAGGGGCTATGTTTTGTATTTGTGTTGAAAACAGCATTGATAATGTCGAGATACCTTAGTTATTCCTGAGCAGCTCTTAAAGAGTCAAGGCCTTCTCTGCTTCTTGTACCATCCTGTCAGCAAGGAGGCTGTGGGGACACAAGAGTTTGGGAGGGGACACAGCCAGGACAGCTGACCCCAACTGTCCCCAGCAAATGTCCTAAAGGATATTCCATACCATGTGGCATCATGCTCAATATATAAAGCAGGGGGAAGAAGAAGGAAGGGGGGAAAGGCTGGAATGATGGTGTACATCTTTTCAAGTCACTGTTAAGTATAACGGACCTCAGCTTTCCTGGAAATGGCTGAACATCTGCCTGCCCGTGGGAAGTGGTGAATGAATTCCTTGTTTTGCTTTCCTTACATTTGTGGCTTTTGCTTTATCTATTACAATGTCTTTATCTTGATCCATGAGCTTTCTACATTTACCCTTCTCTCCCCCATCTCACTGGTGGGGGAGTGAGTGAGGGGCTGTGGGATATTTAGTTCAGGCTAGGCTTAAACCACTGACATCTGGCCTAACCAAACTACACATAAGCCCAGAAAATGGAATTTGTAAAGGCTTCAGTTGTTGCTGACACTTTTATCCTGAGGAAAATTCAGATAGATTCTAAGATGACCATGGCTTAATTTTTCCTTTATTTTTCTTAAAAATTACATTTTAATATATTTCACTGTCATTAAAGCTGGATTAACTTAGAAATCTTATGACCCTAAACTAGTAGTAAGTAAACTGTTATTCTAATCAGCCAGCAAGAAGTATTATTTACTGTTGGCCACTGTAATCAAGAACATGGCAATGATGAGGGATACTATGTGTAACTCTCTAAATTAAAAGAACAATTCCCTTCAGTAAATAAAATTGAATATACAGTTAGTTTATGGTAAATGAAGACAAGTCTGAAAAACTGATTATCTTACTGATTTTTACAGATTACAATAACCCCAGTCTATGCAAATTTGTGAATGTTTCCCTAATTTTCACTTCTCTCCAAAACAATAATTAACTTAAAATCCCAGACCCTTTATTTTCAAATTTATACATATAGGTGACTTCCTGTGTGTGTGAGAAATTAGTTACTGCATGTGTTTAAAGAGGTTAGCCATGAAATCAAACGTCTGAACTGTGGTAGAGTTGAAAACAATTTTTATTCTCCCCACACCACCAACAGAGCTATTGGTCAATTTATAGTTCTTTTTCTCCTCTGAAATAATTTTAACATCAGGAAAAAATCTAGCATGTTCCACTGCTAAGGTATTCCACAACATTTTTAGCTACTATCCTTTAGTTATTATGCTATGCCAATCCATTTCATTATACCAGGTACAAAACCAAACAAGGACAATAACGAGATATCCACTGCTTTCAAGATACTGTTTTAGCAATGTTAAGGGCTTTTTAGTTTGGTACGGTAACCTTGGAACAAAAGACTGCAAGACTGCCTTAAAACAATGTATAGGATCATTCTCTTCTGATGTTTCTTCTTTCCCTATAGACCACAGTTGCATCAGACTTTGCGCTTATGAAGGATGTTAAATCTACGTAAATGGAGTAAGATGGTAACACTTCTCTGAGTGGTTCCACTGTCTGCGATTCAACGTCTCTCATACAGTCCAGATGTGTATATGCTTGAATCAAACTTCTGAGAAAATGGATAAATTGTGAAAAGAAGCTGTGAGAAAATGCATAGGAAAGAGCCATAAGTGATTACAAGGGTAGAAATGCAGGGAGAAGTAGAATAATTGACATAGGACAGCCAACAACTAAGGGATTATAGATGGAAAACACTGATGTAAAATGTAAAAAGTCCTAAGAGGAAAAAAGATACATGTAAAGATTATGATTTAACAACATCATTGTTCAGTCAATCCCAAGAAGCAAAAGGGGACACCTTTCTTTCTCTGATTAATGGCTTAATCAGCACAGATACATGACATGTCTCATCTCAAATAGCAAACATGATAATTGTTAAACTCGAGTAAATTTGTTCTGGTCGTTTATTAAATATATTGACAGAAAAAAAATTACATAGGAATCTTTAATTATGTGAAAATTTCCTGAAATCTGTTTGCAACTTGGAAAAGTTGCCTGTACTGTGCCTGAGAAACAAAATGTTACAAGATCATCTGAGTTGATACCCCAAATAAGAAAAATACAATGCAAAATATGCAATTTTACATCTGTAAAAACTGGAAGATTACACTGTTAGACAATTTTTAACCATGAAGCAATCCAGAGTTCTAGAATGACAGATTAAAAAAATTTTGTGATTTATTGACAGACTTCCATCAATTTGACAGTGTCTGTCTTAAATCTTTGGATGTATAGTAATTCTTTTTTTTCTTTCAAGGTTATACAGTAAATTCATTTATGGCAAATGAACTGTCAGCCTTTTTTTATATATATAGATTAAAATCAATAGCTTTTAATGATGTACTTGCCTTTGGTAACTTCTTCCAAATAGAATTAATCTTTGATGGTAATGTTCTTCACATTCTGCATCACATCAAGAAATATAAATGTTCCATCACTATTTTTATGTTACTTTCTAGCTGTGGAAGGACTAACAATTTATTAGCCCTTTTACATTTCCATCATTATCATGTGTTTCACATACTGAAAAAAATGATGAACTGTGGTCACAGAAAGTATTTTATTATTAAAAAACCCCACCACCCTGTCAGAAGGTGTGAAAATCCATAGCTCTGCTTTTACCTGAATCCTCGAACAAGAAAAAAATGAGCTCTTTAGTGCTTCCAGCACCATTCAGAGAATGCTGCCATTGTGAACTATGGTTCAGCTAGCTCTGCACAGCCAAATGTGAGAGGCTGTGTATTTGAGGTTCTGCAGTCTCTTATCTCCCTGAATCACATACAGTTCTTGAGAAGCAAGAGTATAATTTCTAAATAATTTTTTTAAAATAGTAAAAAATGAAAAAAAAAAACCTTAGGAATCACAAATGTCACTAATCTTGGTATTTGTTGGGGAAGATGAAATTTAAACAGGAAAGTCTTATAGATATGAATGCTTAGCAGAAGGTTCACTAGAAATGAAAACAAGTTTTGATATAGAAGAATAAAAAATTATTAAGTTAAGGATTGCTGAGTTAGTTGTTACTGGACAAAGGTTAAGATGAGTTGGAAGGAAACTTTTATGGCTAAGAGCAAAGGATAAGTCGTTTACAAACAAAAACATGTTTTTACCAAGTAAAGAGAAAAACCATAGGCAAAAAAGCCCATGTTTTTACCAAGTAGAAAAAAAGGTCTAAGAATTTTCCACTGCAAGTAAAACAGAAAAACAACTTTAAATTTAAAGTGTAACATACTAACTCAATGTAATTGGATATTACTAGCCATAATATAGTAAGGATAGTAGTTGTGAGTGGTAAAAAAAGTACATATTCTGAATCTGCAGGTAGAAACACCATTAAGCAGTGGGTTATATTAACTGCTCAGAAATAACAGATCAGAATTATTAGATTACAATATTAATTATTTAAAATTGACTAGATAAGATGCCATCATAACACTGATTAATATATGGATTTTATGTTGAAAAGGCACAGACTTCCTAAATAGTCATGAAGGCCAATGACAAGGGTTATGCTCAGACACTTTTTGTCTCTCTATTAGCTCTAATTTATCAAGTAATATCAATTACTAAGAGTTGTTCCTGATGCATAGCTTAAGGGAAGATTACAAGAGGAAGTTAAAGATCATGATTTTTAAAAACATGAACTTTGCAATAGATCTTCTTTACAATGCAATCAATTCATTGTATATGGATCTTATAAAACTTATGATAAAGGGTACACTCTTCTAGACCATCTGACAAATAATCATAAAAAACCAAATATTTGTGTCAGAAGAAATGTAATGTATCAGCATTTCATGGGACTTATCTATTATTTAACCTTCTGTAGGACAGGGGAAGGTCAAACCTAAAACCAAAACTCTGCAAACATTATAATTTATTAGTTTATATCCAAATAACATATATATACTTCAGCATATCCTTGCTGTTAATTATCTCTAAAGTGTTACATGAAAATGCAGTTCTAGTATATAAAACTCTACGAGATGGTCAAATATTGTATTAGATCCATATGAATTCCCCCTAAATTTTTGTAATTTCTAACTGATATACTCTTACTACTATTCCAGATACAGTAGTAGAAAGGTTTGCTATTAGGTTAATCCTGAATATGTTAGCAACTTTTTTTCTTTACAAAACATTGATTCATCAAAACATTTTTGGTTTTAATAGAAGCATACATATTTTGAATGTTGCTTTGATCATAAAAGATTTCCTAACTCTTTCTCCCTGCACATCTGCACCAAAATCACCAAATCACATAACCATGTTATAAGCTCTAAGAATTTATAAATTTATAAATTTATTGTAATAAATTCTTAGAAAATCAATATTTTACTATTTGAAAATATTTTCTGATATTTTTCCATTCAGCTTAAGTTCTTCCTATCCTTGACTTTCACTTAAAACTGCATGGGTTTTTTTAGCATATATATTCTTGAATTTAACAGGAGGGAGAGGACAGCAAGGAGGTGTATTAAAGTCCACCAAAAGGCAAAAAGTGCCTTTGAACAACTATTTGCAAGCAGTACAGAGACAGAGACAATGCGTTTTCTATTGCAAGGGCTTTAGAACAGAATGAGTAGCTCCTAGAATGAAAAAGTTTATATGTGGGTACCCTCTGAGTCAAGAGCACCACCCCTTGGTGTGGGCCTGATACTTCTGAGCCTGAGAGAATTTTTTAGCCTGCTAGCAACTGTTAACTCTTTCCCAAGGGAAATCTTCTCAACTAGGTCTTTATCTCAAAATAATCTAGGCAAAACAAGACTCTTTTCTCAAAACATTTTCCCCCAGCTGGTGTTTAAATTTAATTTAGTTTAACCAATGGACTATGAGAGTTGTCGTTCCTATGCACCAATCATGTTCATTTTACATCATAACATCTTATAAATAGTAGGAAGAATTGGAAAAATAAAGCCTTCTGATTTCTTTGCCTTCTGAGAATCCTGGAGTTTCTTCATGTCCAACAGTGACACTTTGGTGTATTGATGGTTCATGGTTATTCCCTGAATAGAAGGCTAAAGCCAAAAGCCAAGAAGCAGTCAAAGTCTAGAAACTGGAGTGATGGGTTATGCCTCCAGAGAACTGAAAAGCATAGAGCATGAAGAGCACAAAGAATAAATAATTCCATAGAACTAAAAGGAATAAAAGCTACTGTCTTAGTTATGGTGGGAGGAGGAGGGAACATCCTTCTTGGATTGTGTTCTAGGCACTACACAGGTACCTTTACATCCCTAACTCCTTTGGAGTTTTTCTTCTGTGGAACTTCAAGGCAGTCAATGTCTTTATCAAGCTCTTCCTGTAGCTGTAACTAATCAATGACTGTGACATTGTGCTAGCCAAACCCACTTAATCAAGGCCTTTCCAGTGAGCAGCCATAGCTCAAGAAATAAGAGAAGAGTTTTTCTTAAGGAATGAAGATATACTAGCCAAAGCTTCTTGTCAATTCATAGGAAAGGGCACAAAACCTATGGGGAGAACAGTCATAAGTAACCCTGCATGTCCAAAAGGGATGCCTGATCGTAAGTGAACTGATTTGGAAGAGGGTATGAAGATATTTCGTACTCTCTCTTAAAACAAATGTGAAACAATAGCATATGACTTAAATTTGTTCAAATACCTGTTCCTTAAGGGAAAGGACCAGAAAGGGGACTGTAATAAATTCATTTAAAATATCCTCCCAACATTGCTGCTGCAGCTGCTCAACTGACTTCAACACCCTTCTGCATTGTCCAAACTCATAGCTGGGGGGTTGGTTGGTCAGACATCTACTCAGAAAAAAAACCACAAGGAAGAATAGTAATTTAGCTCAGATACTGTGGAGATGGGGGTACTAATATTTTGTCATGTGAGAAAGATAAAAGAGCCATATGGTTCTGCATACAAGAGTACAGTGTTGGGGTAGGAAAAGTTTATGAGATATCTTTTCTTTATAATGCTGTGAGCCATCTGTGTAGTAGAGGTGTTTGACACCAGGTAAACTATATCTCACTCTCTAAAGCTTCCCAATCCCCACTCCATTCCAAAACAAACCAGCCAACCAAACCAACCACCCGCCCCTACGAGGATATTGGTAGTTTGTGCATCAACTTCTTCAATCTATTTATTCACAAATATTTTACTTTACTGATTTAATGAAACAATGATTATCAGATGTTTAATTTCTGAACATCAGAAAAAATATTAAAGTTAGATATTGTCAACACTCAACATTACAAAGCTGACACTTCATATCAACTAGAATGTTTACTATGTAAGTCTAAGACCTCTATGACACAAGTCAGAAGGATCTATCAAACAAAAAAGTGACTTCAACAAAACAGTGAATGTATGAGGTGGTACTGATTAAATTGCCATCACATTGTTTTCAGCTATTGACTGGGAAAACTGACATTGCTTGAATAGTTTCAGATTTTTAAAGCCTGAAATACAGTGCAGGAGAGGAACTGAACAATTATGATACTCTTAAGGCTTTGGGATTTCAAAATTTCACTGACTGAAACCATTGCGTTTATTTCAGCACTTTGGTAGATGTGATATAATAAAACCATGTTATGTTTTCCTGATATAATTTTATTAATTTTGAAAAATATTTTATGCAATAATATTTTAATTAAATTAAATATTTAGATTAATTATTCTAGGATTCAATTACCTTGAATTTTTATTAAATATTTGCAAAAAATTATGTTTCGGCTTCATTAAAATATTCTTTTTTGGAGTGAAATATTTATAGAATTTTTTACATAACAAGGCAGATGGATTACTCTGAAAACTTAACAGGTACATGCTATTTAGAGTCTCTTAGAAGACAAGTCTTGATTACTGTGACTAAAATGGCAGATGTTACTCTTCATTTTCAAAAGCAATCTCAGTTTTCTTGCCTTCTCATTCAAATGTTTTCTTGACAGATATGTTAAATTAGCTTTCTATTTGGCTTTCAAAATAAATCCTACAGGTCTTTTTGCAAGCATATTTATTTTTTAAGGCAAATGGAACTAGGTGAATATTGTTAAATTTCATGAGCTGTTCTTTATTTGATGAAAAAAACCTGATATTACTCCCACTAATGTCTGCAAGATTCTCTCTTTTGGTAACCATATAAAAAGCAGCTGTCTTATACTAAAAAAATATAGGTGTAACATTTCACGCTTTTTCATGTGTCTAGGGACTGACATCAATTATACGCCCATTCTTGATGATTTATTTTAAATTTCATTTCATTTGGATTTTATTTTTTTGAAGTCAGACAATTTTATCAGAAATTACCCTTTTCCACAACTTTTTTGAATAATTGTCATTGTAAAGAATGTTTGAATTGTATTTGAAAATGGGCAAACAAGCAACTGTACCATGACAGTTCATTTCATGCTCTTTGATGTCCTTTTTTCAGCTTTACTGAATCTCACCATAAACGAACATTGATTTGTGTGGCTGTTTCAGAATTTAAGAAATATGGACTAAAACTATGTCACATTAAGCATTGTAGAAACATCTAAGAACAAGATTTAGCATCTGGGTGATAATTCAATAGATACATAGATAAAATGCAGAGAACAAGGAAACTGTGTAGCTCAGCAGTAAAGTACAGTCTGGTGGCTGCTGATTTATTTGTAAACATTAGAGCCATTGTGAAAATATTCTCATGCAACTCACCTACAACTAAAGTGACCTTTAAATGAAGTTGGCAGATTGTTTCTGTCCATGTTGCTCACACTATGGACAGTTTGTTTGAAAACAAGCAGGTGAGCATAGTTTATTTCTTTGGTCCCTTGAATATGTAACTCACACACAGGGAATGTCTAAAAAGAAGACTGTTAGTCACTGTCCAGAAGGAAATGTGGTTTCTGTTGCAAGATTCCATAACAGAAACTTTAGCAGGATCAGGTCTGACTCTTCTGCTGAAGTCTCATGATGCAGGTGGCCCACAGTCTTACGTGACCAACTCACTCATGTATGATCATCCACTGCCATAGATTTTTTTAATCCACATGTAACACCTCTTAATTTTCTTAAGTATGTACAGAAGACTGTCCTCTGCATTCATTTCTGCATTTGCAGGAAGTTTTTATTGTTTCATTATAAATCTTTTATCTATGCACAACTTGATCAGTTTTGTAGCATGAACCATTTAGGGGAGTCTCTGGAAAGATGAGCCAGATCCTATACAAAGGACATTAGCTAAAAAAAAGAACACAATTTTGTCCTTCCAGAGAAAGAGAAGCCTGGAGGGAGTTTTCAGGACAGTCTGAAATTTCCACTTAGAGAAGCCCTTCGTCTATTAATTTGGATGTTGCTAAGATTTCAGTGAGTTAGCCAGTACCAACTTACCCCATTGTCTCAAACCTGTCTATTATTTCATAAATGAAGATGACTGGCTGGGCGGTTCCTGGACCACCCAGAGAATTAATTTTCCTCGGGAATATTGGGGGTTTTGTTATAAGTTGTTCATTTGGAATAACATCCCTTAGCTATTTTTAAAAATAGATTACCTATTCTACAGTTAAAAGTTTCACACAGAAGAAATACTGATTGCTCATCTAAGCATGATTTTATGGCTAAAGAATGTCTGTCCACAACAGCCTAGAGAACCTAGTGAATCTCAAAGTATTTTCAGGTTAACATTTAAGAGTAATGTGAATCTTTATATTGAGAAAGTTACATTTTTTTTCAGTGGAATACTGGCTTTTCAGTATATACATTAACAGTTTCCTTTTTCCCCCTACTCTAAGCTGTGCAAGTGTATCTGATACCAATGTCTCATTGACTCTTCCAGGAAAAAATAAGATAAAAATATTAGTGATATGAAAAGAATGAGTATGGCATTGTCCTGGTTTCTGTTAGGGTAGACTTAATTTCTTAGTAGCTGTTATAGGGCTGTGTTTTGGAATGGGAATGAGAATGATGTTGATAATACACTGATGGTTTGGGTTTTTGTTAAGACGTGTTTATCCCAAGTTAAGGACTCTTTCCTTGTTCCATGTTCTACCAGTGAGGTGAACAAAAGAAACGGGGGCATGTGACCTGAACTATTCAAATGGATATTCCAGGCCATAAAATGTCAAGCCCAGAATATAAACTGGAGAAAATTATTTAAAACAGCACCTGATATGGGTTTGGGAAGAGGGGTCTGGCACTGTTCAGTGGGTAGTTGGTAATTGCATTGTGCATCACTTTGTTTTCCCTTTTAACTGTCATTATTATTGTTATCATCATTTATTACTGTATTTATTTTCAATTACTAACTGTTTTTATCCCAACATACAAGTTGGTTTGATTCTCCTTTCCATTCCACCAGAGAGAGAGAAGATTAAGCAAGCTGCTGCATGATGCTTAATTTCCAGCTAGGCTGAAACCACAATAGACATGCTGATGTGAAATAATGTTTATATCAAATACCAGAGAAGAAACAGGAATAGAATAAAAACATCCAAGAGTCAAGACAAAAAGGATGCTAAAAATTCCTAGCACTTGTACATACATACACATTAGCCTTTGCACTGCTTTCACATTCATACCAAATTATGTCTCTTAAGATAGCTATAAATGACATTGTATGTAAATGCTTCTACGTTTCAATAACATTCTTTTCCACTTACATGAACTTTTACTCACTAAAATGCTAAAATACTTAGATTTTTTATTGTTGCTTGCTCCTACATGGAGCTTTAAAAATGTTTATGTTTACAGATGTGTATGTAAATATAGAGAGAGTATATTGCATTTATATATTAAATTACCTTTTCCTCGAAATCAAAAAATTTCCTTAATTTACGATTGGATTAAGATTAAAAAATCTTTGTATATATTTTCTATTTTTCTTAATAATTAGAAACTTGTTTACAAATTTCTTATTCAATTAATAAGCTGCATAGAAAAGCTGTGAATATCTTAGTCTACCATTAACTGACTTTTTCACAAATTATTTTCCTTTAGAAAAGTGTTTGGAGATAAAAATAATTATAAGAATTTCTTCTCAAATAAAGCAGCCATAAACTTACACAACTACTTTTTTTTTTTTTTTTTTTTAATACATGTAAAGAGAAAATCATGGAGTTTGGAATGACAGCTGACAGAAACAAGTAATAAGCAATGGATATCCTTAAAATACTGAAACAAAATTTTTTTTTGGAGCATTTATGTTAAATTATTTGGTGTAATATTTCTCCTCCCATTTCCACCTTTGTTTTAAAGATACCTTCCTTCTCAAGTATCAGCTGATAATCTATTCTGCCACACCACAACTTACAGTGAAGAGCTTTATCTTATTCTTTTTTCTCTGATGCAGGCTCAATTATTCTTAAGTACATTTTTACTATTTGTTATCCTCTTTTGACATTGACTGAAACAGTAACACTACGGGGCAGAGGTTAACTTCAAGAGAATACTGTGAGTCAAAAGCAACACAGTATAGGTGTTTCTTAGGTCCTAGGCTGTTGAGAACAGTAGTGATGCAGAAAGCTGTTTTCAACAGCCTGAAGAGTCACGTACAACAGAATCATAGAGGGCAAAAATGCCAACAGCTTCATCTTGACTCCTGTTTGGAAAGTTCTGATGTCACATCACTACACATCCTGAGCATGTTTTCAGTCTCTCTTTTTGGCCTTGGCCCCTATGACCTTGCTGCAATATGAGCCAGTGGAAATGCCCAGGGCTGCTGACAATCTAGTGATCTCACCAAGAAACGTGGAAATCACTCACATCATGAGAAATTTTATACTTACTTCAAACTGAAGATCTTAAGGTCTCTTGGGAAAATGGTTGCTGGTTTAGAGGCAGGTTCATAACTCTGGTGGAAAAAAGGGTCAGTATCAGCCAACCAGGCTCCAGGGTAGATTTCAGATCATGATCTGTGCCATAGATTTATACCAGTTATTCTTACACACCTTAACTCTGTATCATTTTGTTCTAGGAAAAAACAAACAAACAAAACCAAAACCAACCAAACAAAAACCTAACCAAAAACAGAGGCAGAAAGCTATAGGAATCTGTAGAAGTTTTTTACCTATAAAACAATTTAAAATTCTCAGCTTGAAAATTAGATAACAAAAGCTACTGGAATTTAAAAAATATCCCAAATTCTATAAAAAATTTAAAACTTTGAAAGGTAATAACAATTCATTCCAAACAAGAGATTCAAATCTCTTGTTTGGATTGTCCATGATTTAAACATCATGTATAAAGTCTTATCTATGGAGCCTCTCTGTGCCCTGTAGTCCTGCAGAAGTAATGAAATCACAAGCTAAAAATGCAAAGAGAATATTTCTAGATTTTGTTTGTCCTGTAGTTTTCTGGGCAGTCAGTCTCTGAAATACAACCATTCAATTCTTGTGTTAACGTAAAAGTACAACATCTAGATATCGAAAAAATAATTTTGAATATTACTTTTTTCTTTTTCCTATTTTTCCTTTTTTTTCTTCTTTTCCTTTTTTTTTTTTTTAATACCCTTGAATGTAGCGGCACGTTTTCTGGTTTTTACTTATTGTTAATAATCATTTGTTCTGTAATGGTTTTTCCCAAGTTCCCCCTGTACTTCTCCCCATTTAGTACAATCTCCTGCCTGGGAAATTCCCTTTGTTCCCCTCTGTTACTATATGTTGTCAATTATCTGTTGCTCTCCTCCCAGTGCCTGCCCCCCTCCGGGAAGCCTCTCCCCCTCATTCCAGAGACTTTGGAGGGACTCAGTCCTGGATTGGAACAGGCTGGGAATGCCCCACCCCTCCTTTCCTATTTGCTGTCTGTGTGCCATCCCCGTTCCCCTGACTGGTTTTCCCTCTTGTATCCACCCCCTTCCCCTGGTCCCTGATAAGCAGTGAGCCTCCTCCTGCTCTCTCTCTCTGCTGGGACGCAAGTGCCTGCACCATGGGGTGCATGTGACAATAAACTCTATCTTGCCACGAGGCCTCCTCCTTCTTACCTTCGTCGAGCCTCACTAACAGCTCTCGTGTGGCTTCTGAACTACCAAGGAGGTAGTGTCCGGTCTGCTAGCCACTGCCCAACCAGACTTGAAACAATTCCCAGCCAGGGCAGCCAGGATTCGCTGGAAAACCATCTACAGCAGGCACAGAGAATTATTTCACTTGAATAATCCCCATGGAAAGATGTATTAATATTAGGATTTTCTGTGGTTCTCATCAGCTGAATATCAGTGTGCCTATTGTCACAGTTCAGTGTATATTCCAAATATGAAAGTGCTCAGCTCAGGATAGAAGTGTCATTGTAAAGGAAAATCAGAGTGCTTTAGGGAAGACTTTGTTCAATAATCACTGTTTCTGACTACAATCTGTGAAATCGGTTTTTTATAAACCTTGCAGAATAAAGTCAAGCACAGATATTTCTCCTTTTTCTTCTGTTTTTTTTTTCAGTGCCTTTTATTTTTTTAGTCTTTGTAACCCATACTCTCCATACTAAAATCTGAAAGGATTTTAGTAATTTTTCATGGAAGAATGAAAGAAAAATGATTTATAGAATCCAGTTCCTTACTTAGATGCTTAAAAAAAAGTCATAAAAAAGAACATTTAGTATGAATAAATCTTATGTATGCAAATTTGGAATACCAATATCTGAATAATTCAGCCACTGCTAATGGTTACGTGGACAAGGCAGAGGTGTTTAATGCATTCTTTGCCTTTGTCTTCAACATAGATGACAGACCCTGTGAGTCTCAGTGGCAAGAGCTGGATAACCATGACTGAGAATGATTAATTCCCCGCTGAGCCTGACATTGTGTATGATCTGCTGTTCTAGCTGGATCCCTACATATCTATGGGACCTGATGGGATTCACTCAGGAGTCCTCAAAGGGCCAGCTAATGTCATCACAAAAACTCTCTTGATTTTTCAGCAGTCCTGAGAATCCAGAGAGATCCCAGTTGACTAGAACCTGGCAAGTGCTGTCACAATTTTCAAGAAGGCAAGAGAGGTGATCCCAAAAACTACAGGCCTTTCGTCTCACTTTAGTGCCTGGTAAAGTTATGGAGAAGATTATTCTGGAAATTTTTGTAAAACACCTGGAAGACAATACAGTCATTGGTTACAGCCAGCATGGCTTCATGAGAGCAAAATCCTGCTTGCCAAATCTGATTTCCTTTTAAGACAAGGCAACCCATCTAGTTGATTATGGGAAGACAATTGATGTAATCTTTCTGGAATTCAGTATAGGTTTTGATCCTGTCTCTTCATTATTCTTCTGGATAAAAGTCTGGCACAAAGCTGGATAAACATATCTTGGGATGAGTGAGCATCTGCCTCACAGGCTGGGCACAAAGGGTTGCAGTGAATGGGGTGACATCAGAGTGGTGACCTGTCATTAGTGGGGTTCCACAGAGCTCCATCCTTAGCCCTGAGTTCTTCAACATCTTCATAAAGGATTTGGATGCAGGACTGGAAGGGATACTGAGCAAGTTTGCAGATAATACAAAGCTGGGAGGAGCTGTTGACTCCCTCAAAGGCAGGGAGGCCCTGCAGAGAGACCTCGACAAATCAGAGGGCTGAGCAATCACCAACCCCATGAAGTTCATCAAGTGAATGTGCTGGATTCTGTACCTGGGATGGGGTAACCCTGGGTATATGTACAGACTGAGGAATGAGATGCTGGAAAGCACTGCCATGGAAAGGGACCTGGGGGTCCTGGTCAATGGAAAGTTGGATATGAGCCAGCAGTGCCCTGGCAGCCAGGAGGGCCAAGCGTGTCCTGGGGTGCATCAGGCACAGCATGGCCAGCTGGGTAAGGGAGGGAATTGTCCTGCTCTGCCCTGAGCTGGGGCAGCCTCACCTCGAGTGCTGGGGACAGTTTTGGGTACCACAATGTAAGAAAGATGTAAAGCTCTTACACAGTGTCTAAAGAATGGCTATGAAGATGGTGAAGGGCCCTGAGGGGAAGCCATATGGGGAGTGGCTGAGGTCACTTGGTTTGTTCAGCAAAACAGGAGACTGAGGGGAGACCTCAGTCTACAAATTGCTCATGGGGGGAAGAGGAGGGGCGGGCACCAATCTCTTCTCCGTTGACCAGGGCCAGGAACCAAGGGAATGGCCTGAAGTTGTGTCAAGGGAAGTTTAGATTGAATGTTAGGAAAACGTTCTTCACCCAGATTATGGTTGGGCACTGGAACAGACTCACCAGGGAAGTGGTCACAGCACCAAGCCTTACAGACAGAGCTCAAGAAGCATTTGGGCAATGCTCTTGGCCACATGGTGTGACCCTTGGGGGTGGCGGCATTATGCAGGACCATGAGTTAGACTGGGTGATCCTTGTGGGTCCCTTCCAATTCAGGATATTCTATGGTTCTATGACCTTAAAGCTATGCTATAGTTTATGTATCACATGGTTAGGGTCACTTAATAAACATTGTTTTACAGAACCTCTAAATGAGAATAAACTATAAAGAGTATAGATTAAAATAAGCAGCATTTCTTCTTGAAAAACACAGACAAACACCAGGAATATCAGGATAATTTTACCATAGCTAAGACCTTCATAGAAGGACTGCTAAAAGCATTAGTTAACACTAAATCCATACAAAGCTGAGGGAAAAGCTCTGACATACTTTAATCAGCATAGGAAAAACTGCATGCACGCATTTCTTTATTACTTATATACATTAAATGTTAACCAATTACCTTTGTTCTTTAATGAACTCTATTTTTTACAAATTTTATCAGAGAATTACAGCATTTGAAATGGAGAAAATAGCATGTACTAAAAGATATTTTAATCTGGCATAGAAAAATATGAAAGATGTCATTGTCTTTCAACTTAGTTGGACAACTTAAAAGCAGAAACAGGTACATTTTTACCAATGTAAAACCTTTACCAAAGGTTAAAGAACAATGATAAATTCTGTCCATCTTGGACCTTTCACATCAGATCAATATCAGAAACAGATTTAGATCCATGTATGTTTCTAGGCTCAAACTTGGAAAAATATTGTCAGTACTATACAGATCAAACTATACTACCTAATTAATTCTTCTGAAATTAAAATATTTATTTTTCAGACTATGATTGGATGCAGTAACAAAAATAATTGACATTAATAAAGCAATAATCTAATTTAAATTGCAAATTTCCAAGTATTTTCTAAGTTAAAACACATTAATCCTTGCATATTACACTATATTAATTAATTGATATTTAAAAATATAATGAAACTCTAAAAAGAAGAAAGAATAATTTGAGATAGTGACTGAACAAATAGCCTTTTTCCTAAGCCATTTCTTGTTTTCTAAAACTGCACTACAATCCAAAAAAATTATGTATGAAAACAAGAACAGGAAGTTACATTGGCTGGGAGTCAGCTAAATTTTTAAAGAGACAACAAAAATAATAAGCCAAAAAATGTTCACATTTTCAGAATATGAATATTTGTTTGCTTTCATAAGTTTTAAACCCTCCATTAAGGTCACCATTATTTCACAGAGACAATCTTCTTACATGTCAAAAAAGATGGTATTGCTATTTTTCCCCTCCCTTCTCTTTTCTTCCTCATCTGGATATAGAAAAGTATTCTTAAATAAAATGATGCTTGTTTTCCTAAGTCATTTAATATGTCCTATTTCAGGACTTTGTCTGTAGTGCTATTCCATTCCAGTGTCAAATAGGTTAAAATAGAGCAATAAAAATTTGAGTTCATATTTCACATTTCACTCCATTTCATTTAGAAGAAATGAAAATTTCTTTGCTCATCTTTAGAACAGCAGGAAAGTTGTGGGTCAGGTTTTGTGTTGAGTTTTTGTTGGATCATTTTGTTGTTTTCTTGCTATTAAAGCTAACAAAAGGCATGAAATTTTTATCTAACTCTATAAATATAATGTAATATAATGTAAATACTTTGTGCTGGCTTCAGATTTTTTTTAAAACTTTCATTCTTAACTGTCCTTACATTAACAGTCTGAGGAAATAGTAAACATCCTCAAGAGAAGAGAAGACACTGTAAAACCTGTTCTGTTTTATTGATAGACATTTTTGGTGCATATATGTCTCCTTTAACCTTTGGGCAGCCACTTAATTTGTTCATGAATTAATGTTGTTCAGTTCTGTCCTTTTGGCTACCATGAACCTGCAAAATATCTCACACTTCAGACATATTTGCAGAAATCAGTCCAAGACGAATGTCCTTACTGATTATATTTGTCCTCAGCAAACCATGTGCCTGTGATAACACTGGTTTTGCCTGTTTGTTTAAAAATTAATTGGAAAAGGGACATCAACTATTATTTCATGAGTGAAGGTGTCTTATTTGGAGGAACTGAATAATTTAGATTATAAATTTGCAATCAATAGTCTACCTGGAATGATTTAATAGTGAAATAAAATTGAACTTCGTGGCTGTAGACTGAAAAATGTACAATCTATATTTAAGAAAAAGAGGAGGGGAAAAGTGGTCCAGAAAAACAGAGGTCAAATCAACTGACTTCTATGCTTTAAGGGAAATAAAAATAAAAAATAAATTAAAAAAAATAAAAATTCAGGCATAGAAGTAAGTGGAAAAGCTTATAGAATAGATATGAAAGTTAATTTTTACCAGACAAAACCAAACTCTTTCTTTTTAAATTTGCTGATTTACTAGACATGGAAAAAGAGGTAGTACTGAGTCCTTTTCCATGTTTTTCTATATTTTCTCTTTTTTAAAATTGTTGATAAGATTATAAACATAGAGCAAGAAAAGGATAAATGAGTGTCTCTTAATTTGCCCAATCCTTCTATGATAGAACTTTTCAAATTTACAGGAATTCCACATTGAAATATTGAAAGAGAAATGATTTTTAGTATTATTGTTTCTTGTTTGATGATTTTCAAAATACTTTTTTCAGGCCCATTGTTCTGATGATGACAGCTACATTTAGAGACCTCAGAATATCTACTCTTACAGAGAGGGAATTTGGAAGCATTTAAAGTACAATTCTAGGCAGACTGGGTTCCCAGCTGTGCATTTGGAAAATTTGTCTTAAATATCCCATGTTAGAATTATTAAAGATCTGAGTTCTGTACTTTGATTTCCAATTTCAAAACTTCTTGGTTTATCTGCCAGAACAACTATGATTAAAGCAGTTTAAAACTCTTAATTTCAGTGGAATTTCTTGAATGGACTTTAGTATAAAAGCAGAAAGATTATTTTGAAATTCAGTCAGAGCAGACTAGAGTTTCCAGGGAGGTGGGGTGTGGAGCAGTGCACATCCCAGTTTCTCAGAACTTGCCCTGCCTCCCTCACTTCCACACACACACTTCAGTTGTTTTAAGCCAGCAATAATTTTCTACTGTCTCTCACACAGCATGCTCTTCATTTAAATGTGTTTCAATAGTTTGTTGAATTACATTCCAAGGGTTAGATACAGAATTAATATGATTTTGAGTACCGCTTAATGATGGAAAACACAATTCAGGTGGAATTTATGTGTCTTATTCCAAAGTTGTCATCCATAAAAAACTATCCAACGACTTTAACTTGTTACAGGAAAAACAGCTTATATCTAAAACCACCTGAGATAAACAAAACTGACAGTTTGACAGAAAGATGATGTTCTGAACATTTGTCTGGATGGTTCCAACATATAGCAAATCAGCAATTATTTCAGCAGAACTTAGAGAAGCCACTGCAACAGAATAATTTTACTGTTAAATTCCTTGCTAGACTTCTAAGAATTGTTCCAATAACTTGTCTGGAAACTGAGCAACATGAAGTTTCAAGCCTTTACTTTTTTTAACGTATATAAAAATAAGTTTATTTTGTTAAATGTATTATGATATGTTTATAAATGTAATATATATTCAAATATATATATATTTTTCAAACACATATTTATGTGTTCTTGAACCTGGCAAAATTTCTTCATATGAATGTGACACCTGCAATGCAATTTTCCTGTTTCACCTCTCTGTATGAAAACAAAACAGTCAGAAAACAAGCAAGAAACAGTTTGGCTATCTTCTGTGGAGTAAGTCCAAAGAAACTCATGAAACAACTATTATATTTGTCTCAATTTGTGTATATGAATCTGGCTGTAAGTGTCTGTTAAAATGAAAACAACACAGCTTCATTTGTCTTTCTCATGAGATTTGAATATAATTTTTTACCTCATACTTCGGTCTAACAGAAAAAAACTTCTTTTATGTATATTCTTTCCATCTGAGGAGGTAAAAGGTTTTTCCAACTCAGCACTTAAAGTATAGTGTGATTATTGATCCATTTAGACATCTTAGAAGTACTTTTTGTCTAATTCCCAAGAAAATGGTAAAAATTGTTTCATATAAATGATGCTCTTCCCATGCATTTCCAGTCATTCATATAGGAAAGTGTCCACAAGAGGAAAGTTATCACTGTCTCTCAAAGTTATCACAGTTTCAAAAAGAGACAGGAAAAAATGTTTGTGATTAAGATCAGATTTATAAAATGTTGGAAAACTTAACAAAGATTACAAAAATATATTTATTTTATTTTTTTGACTATTCTTTTTGCCATAGAGCAATGGAATATAATACATAAACAATTCATTCGGCAAATCTACATTAGGTTTATATGTAAATATCTGTGCAAATTTTGAATATTCCCATTAAGAGTTTTTTCATAAATTTTCCATAAATAATAATGTATTGGTCAAGCACATTTAATGGATTTATGTAAAAATGGAATGGAAAACATGGACAAAACCATCTTCCACTACAAAGCAAAATTGTCTCTTTTAGTACATCAAAAGGTATACCTCAAATAAAATCTTAGGACTTGTGAACAATTTACATACTCTCTCCTCTTTCTTCATGTTCTTGTAAGCAATTAACAATATTTTATTTTCATTTACTCTTTTTTTAAGAACTATGATACTGTAAGAGATAAAATATTGTTTCCTAGATACAAAAAGAACCACAGCCATATCAGATATGTTTTGACTATATCTTATAACATTTTATTTCAGATTTGATTATTTTCTATCCCAGATTAGATCTTTTTCAAGTCAAACTTCATAGATTTCATGATTTATATAACACAGAACTGAATGATAATTCATGAGACTAGCTATCACCAATCTGATAATTTGCATCACATTGTGATATGCCATGAGGAAACTCAGCTCCCAAAAGCAGGATAGTCACTGGAGAGTGACACTCTGCCTGGACTAATCAGCTCTACGTCTCAAAATGCTTAATTAAAATAGACATATTCCAAAAATCATACAGATACACTGCTACATATGTGGAGGTGATATTTCTATAACATGCCCCACTGTACAGTGTAAGCATGATCATCTTTTCATGTAGGACTTGCATAGCATTTGTGTACCTCAGCCTAAAACTTACTCACCTGCTGTGTCAGCTTCAAATTGCTTCAGAATTATAGCAATTTGCAGTCTAAAATTGTCCATAGGGACTGAAGTACACATTCAAAAGTTGTTTCAGTTTTATAAATTTGAGGTATAGCACTACTGATGAAGCAGGGATCTGAAAAGACTGCAATCCTGCATTCAAAATCCTTAATTAGGTGTTTTCAAAATGTGTCTAAATTTCTAGCAGCAGTGGACACTTTCCCAAATACAATGAAATTCACATAGCTGCATACAGTATGTAGAAATAGTTTGCTACTGGCTAGAGTGGCCTTAAATTACTTCTGGTTCTTCATCAGTATACCCTACTCATTTGTACAGCAGTCAACAATCATGGCATAATACAGTACATGAAATTATTACACTTGCAGCTTTCTGAAGAAAATGTTATATTTTACAAAAAGTCATCCAAAGCAAGGTAGGAATCAAAAACAGTCTATACTTTAAATTCAGTGTGATTTTGATGATGACTACACTGCATCTTAAGTAAAATACATGGAATGAGTCCCTCACGTGAGTAACAAAAAGTGGTAGAATGCAAGGGCTTGTCATGGTTCAATGTCTGTACACCAATGACATCTTAAAGGCAGAGAAGGCTAGAGCACTGCAACTGGTACTGGTTATTTTGCTTTTCCTAAAAACAGCGTAAAGCAAAACAAGCTATCTTCTGAATTACATAACACCAGTTTTTAATGAGATAAAAAAATCGAACAATTTGTTTTGGTCCAGTCAAGTCTTCCCTAAAAATTTTAGTTTTCTTAAGAAAACTGTAAACATTTTTTTTCCTACAATTTCTGCTTTTTATTTTGGTTTGTTTCTTGCTGAAACTAAGCTATCACTTTGTCTTGGTTTTGAAAGACAGTTGTCTGCCAGGGAATGCTAAAGCTTCCCTTGGAATGGAGAATGTAAATCCCCCCTTTGCAATTAGGGGCTTTCAGGCAAAGATACAGGAATAGGAGTAACATTTCTTTACTAGGAATATATATATAAAAAAAAGAATACGAATGTGGTAGTACAGAAAAATAAACAAACAAGCAAACAAAAGTCCTGGTGAAACCCTGACAGGGTCAGAGATACAACCTGACACCCTGTTGGGTGTTGGAAGCAGTCCAAATCCTCCTGGAGTAACAGATGTGGTTCTGTGGAGTAGAGGTGATCCTGTAGGAAGGGCTCTTCTGTGGTGAGATTGGTCCTGTGGTCCAGTCTTCCTCTGGGGTCCAGACTGGAAAGGCCACATGTGGGTACTTGGTGTTTCTGAGCCTCAGTTTTTATCCAGGTAGGAATGGTTGGCTCCCCCTGCACTGGGTGGAGCATCTCACAATGGGATGATGTAATGTGTGATGTCATTGGTGAGCCTTAATGGCCAGAAGACATCCCCCGGGGGGATGGATGGGTGGTGAAAGAGATAAGAAACACTGCCACACCTGGTTTTAATGGCTGGCCCATTATCAGAAGGCATCTACCCCCCTCCCCTGGAGTTACAAGAGATAAAGAAAAAACGTCACCCTAACTGCTTTCAACAGATGAAATAGAATACACATTTTTTGGCTACCTAACCCAAGACACACTTGACAATTTTAAACAGTCTCAGCAACATTTTTTTTCCCTTTTGTCTTAAAATGGAAAGTGTTCTAGACCTTGGACATTCACCTTGCACTAGGAGAGGACCAGTTTATTTAGATCTCAATAGTTTATTTTGCTCTTAAGGATATAGGTGAGGAACACACCAACAGTCTTTGAATAGAGCTTCTTTTTGTATTTATTATGACTCTTCTATCCAACAATTCAAGCCCATCAACCTTTGCCTTATCTACCATACACACATAAAGAACAAATTGTTACTCCAAACATAATAGCAAGTCCAGAGGTGGGCCACATAATTGATTAGAGGGATGGAGCATCTTTCCTGTGAAGAAAGGCTGAGATAATTGGGTGTGTTCAGCCTGGAGAAGACTTTGGAGTGACCTAATTATGGCCTTTCAGTATCTGAAGAGAATCCACAGGAGAGATGTAGAGAGACTTTTTCAAAGGGCATGTAGTGACAGAGCAGGGGTGAATGGAATCAAACTGGGAGGAGGTAAATATTAGGAAAAAATTCTATATTGTAAAAGGGATGAAGCACTGAAACAGATTTCCCAGAGAAGTTGTGAATGCCATCCCTGGATGTGTTCAAGGCCAGGTTGGATGGAGCTCTGAACAATCTCATTTAGTGAAAGGTGCCAAGGCCATGGCAGGGGGTTGGAACCAGATGGTTTTTAAGGTCCCTTCCAACCTACACCATTCTATGATTCTATGACAATCAAAATAATATTTGTAATAAATACTATGCACTTAATCCTAAAGCTCTCAGGGAATGGGTCGTGCATAAATTCAATTACTTTCCAAACTCACCTATCAGTCTATTCTCTCAAGCACAAGTTCACAAGAACTGCAACTTATACAAATATAAAAATTAGTTTATTTGCCTCTTTATGTTGTACACACTATGACTCTCTTAAGAAAAGTTTCACCACTTTGCACTAGAGTCTTGAGCCACTTTCAGATTATCCACAGATTTCCTGCATCTATATTGTCATGCAAATAAACCTCCTATATTTAGCATCATAATCCCTTTTACAAAATGTAGGCATTTTCCACTGTCCAAGATATTTTTCCTATTCATTATTCATTATTTCATTTTTGTTCTGTTAAAATATTCCTCCCAAAATAACAAATATGATACAAAAGACCAAAACTTAAGTGGTTGGTGACCTAGCATACATTCTAAAACATTATTAGATCTTTCAACTGACCTTAGAAGAGACAAAAATCATTCGTATACTTACAAGCCAGATTCCCAATATAAATTTAGCCTATACTAAGTCAACGGAACAGCTGGAAATAAATGTTATTACAAGTCAAGCTCCAATGACTTATCCCTGTTTTCTTCTCTTAAAAAAAATTACAAAAAACCCCTTAGCCAGACTTACAATAATTTTTTTCTGCTCTACTGTTTAGTCACATGGAAAAAAATTCAGGTTTTGGAACTATGGAATATAGAGCTGAAAATTGTCTTTCCTGAATTTATTTTTGGGATGACATTTATAGTATAATGCTAGCAAGTGTGAAATGACTTTCTTGTTTGAGATTTATATTTATGTATGAACGTGTGGTAGCACAAATTACTGAACAAAAAATAATTCCATTTATTCTTATTTTCAATAGTTTTCATTAACTGCAAAATAAAAGGAAGATTTGGTAAATGCTTTCAGACTAAAAGTGACATTATTTAGTTCTGTTGTTGCTATTCTAATTGCTTAACTTTATTTTGTAATTTAATTGTACTGTACTTACTTTGATTATGGTGTTTTTCCATTTTGATTGTGCCTTTTTCAACTTTTGTGAATGAGGATCATGATCTCTTGAACTAATGCAGACATAAGTGTCAGTGGTGCATACATATAATAAATGGTTTTTTAAATTTGTTTTGTTTAATTTCATTCAGTAGTACAACATAATTGCAACTTTTTGTGGCAGTATTATTTATATATGGCAATAACTCAGCACTACAGCTTTTATACTTCTTAATTTTTACTGCTTAAATTCAGTGATTATGAATTTTAAGAGTTCATTGAGAATTTCTTTACCTTGTCTAAAATGCTGTAATAGTTGTGTTCATTCTCTATAAAAGTGTTTTTATAAAAAGCATGAAGAAGATGAAGGAATTTAAAGGACCCAAACAAGTCACAAAATAACCATGAAAGCTAGTTTTAAACCTGCATGACTGTCACAACACTTTGGGGGAATGATGTTCCTTTAAAACTCTTCTCAGGCTGAGCAAAGACACTGGCCCATGTGTCTGGGAACTCTTATGTTTTATTGTCCATTTGCCATAACTGCAGCAACCAGCCCACTGCTTAGACTGAAAAGGTGTTGGTTAACAAGCCCTTAAATTCTCAATAGATTTTCTCAAGAGCGAAGGCTAACAAGCCCTACATTTTATTCAGTACACTTCAATAAGTTCTCAACTCCCACAAAATACTGCTCAAGAGGTGCTGGCTAACAAGCCACAACACACTTTTGTAAGCTCCCCTGTCCCACAAGAAACCTCAGTAAGGAGTAAGAAGTAGAATACAATAACGGTGCTTTGCCGAGGCACTGCAAATAAGAAAACAAAGAATATCACCGACCCTTAGATCCTGCCTTGGTCCTGACAGGTGGATAACTGGGGCTGAGGTTGTGGATTCCTTCTCTGCTTCCTTTTATAGTAAGCCTGGTGTATGCCTCTGGTGTAAACGAGATGTTTTGTGCTGTTTTGTCCATGCATGCAGAACCAGCCCTTCTCAGGGAGTCTCAAGAGGAGCAGGAAATGGCTAAGAACAGCTTTGCCCCACCTCTGTAGGACCCTCTTCTCAAATCACACCTTTTTTGCACCTTAAAATGTCTGAGACTAAATATGTTTAGGTGTAGCCCTCTACAAAGGCCTGGCACCATAATGTATTTTCTCATCTGTTATAATCTGGTAACATCTGAAACAGAAGACTAGAAGACCTATTAAGTTCCCATGGATTATTTTTAAAAGATAAATTAGGCCTTGTGCTCCATAGTGGTTATATTAACATAAAGCCTTGAATATAAATACATAGAAAAATACTATAAAACTTTAAATTAATAAAAAATTATATTTATGTGACTTTGCTCATTACTTGCAAATATGCTTGTAACAAGCTCACACGTTTTATTGGATGCCTTGATTGTGGATAATTCCTGTCTTTAAATGCTACTGATGATGACCTTTTTCTGCTATATTCAGTGACAAAATTTCTTATCTTCAGTAAAATAACATATATTGATAGGTTACCATGAGATTAGGAGTTAGCTTTTAACCTCAATGCACAGGTCAAATTAGTGACATATATTTCCCCTCTTACTAAAAACAAACAAAAATAAATAAACTAACAAGAAACCGAACCACGTAAAAATATTTGGAAAATAGAAAAATCATACCGTTCAAAGCCAAGCAAATTTCATTGAAATAGTGGTTATGATATTTAGCATCAAGACTGTCGAAATGCAAGGAAGGGATATGACCAGATGTAACCAAAGAAGCTAAAATAAAGGCTAGAGTTTCTGTATTTATTGATCATACAGTTGTATTTCAGTATTTATACTTCAGTTTGTGAATGTCAGTATGATCCAGAAAAGTATAAATCCTTCCTTTATTATTCAGTGATGATGTTCCCATGAACATTTTTTCATTAATTGCCAAATCATATGTATTTATTGTCTCGGCAAGTCTACTTTCAGGGTTCAAAGATAACATCTAATGTGTTTTGGAGAGTTACTCTGTACTACAGGCACCCATGCTGAGTTTATTCTTGGACAACTTGAGTGATGGATGAGTTCTTCACCCAACCATCTCTAGAGTAACATGGTCCTAAAAACTGTACTGAGACAGCTTAGAACTCTTCAGTATTTTTTAAATTTATTTCCTTAAGTGGCAAGACAGTAGCCAAACAGAAAAATTGTAACAATTTATCATGCCAAGATTAAAAAAAAAAAAGTTTTGAGCAAATAATGTATTTCACCTATCTAATGAATCTGTCTTCTGGCCATGCAAACAGATTACTTAATCAAATATATTTACTAATAAAACTGTTTATTGTATATTTACCAGTGGTAATTATTGGTCTGCAACTTGCTTTCAGAGTGGGCTTCCTGCAAGAATCTAAAATCCATAATTCAAAGGTTATTGAGTAGCTTATATTGAGAAATGTAAAAAACATTTCTGCTTTCTGATGAGTGAAATGTTTCAATAACTTAATTTGCAATTGTAAAGTTAAAGCTTGTTTTCTGCCCATATTCTTAAATATTTTTGATTTTGGTTCTTAGCTGATTACATAAAAAGCTCTCAGAATGTTTCAGGGTGCACACAGCCAACTTTTAGGCCAGCAGTATTTTTCTTTTTCACCTTCTCCTCTCACCTGAGCAAAGATGTTATGCTGGAGAAAGAAAAAAGAATTTATTGCTGGAAATAGAACTCTCAGAGGAAGAGATATATTCTCTAACAAGAGGATGAGGAAACTGTACTTTGGATGTCTTTTTTTTGGTGGTTTTTTGGGGGGTTTCTTTTTTTTTTTATTTTTGGGGTTTTTTTTGGGGTTTTTTTTGTGATTTATTTGAGAATGCAAAGAGAGTCTGCCTCAAATGAACATCAAAGATTATTAAAAGTGTTTTAAGGAATGATCTATTAAGAGAACTGATTTGCACTCCCTTGACTGCTTAATTTACATCTACTGCAAAAATTCAATAACCAGGAGAGAGAGAAGAAAACTTTATTTGACTCAGTCATATCTGAAATTAACTTCTATATTGAAGTTCATTACAGAATCACAGAATGGGTCAGGTTGGAAGGGAATACAGGGGGTCATCTGATCCAACCTCCTTGCTCAAGCAGGGTCATCCTAGAACACTTTGCACAGAATTGCATCCAGACAGTTCTTGAATACCTCCAGTGAAGGAGATTCATAACTTCCCTGGGCTATCAGCTCCTGACTGTAGACAAATACACTGTTGCTGCTGTCATATATGGGAGGGGGCCAGGCACTTTATATGATATCGAAAGCTTTGATTACAAAGGCTGTGCCTCTTGTGCAAGGGCAGGACAGAGCCATGACACATCAGTTTTCCTCCCTCTTCCTCCAGTCTGAGCCAGCTATCCAGCCTGATAACCTATCACCCTCATGAACAGCCTATCATGCCTGAGTTTAACCCCTTTCTCATGGAATTCCTTTTACCATATATTATCATGGTTTTAGGCCTCATGCCGACGCTACCTTCCCATTGGCACCCAATCATATCTCTTTCAGTGATCTTAATTGTCTATGAAATCTTGATACCTTAAGTTTTAGCTTTCATGGTTTTCAGATTCTGTGCTGCCTAGGGGTGTAGTTCTGAGCCTCATATTAAGTGCTGGTAAGCTCTCTTCACAGACCAGGCAGACAAAACAAATCCTTGTCCTGCTGAAGACCAAGGACAACTTTCAGGCCCAACAGCAAAAACAACGGTGGACTGAAGGGAGGAACAAGAGGGATGAGACCTCACAACCTGAAGCTGTAATTGGACAATTAAACCCCAATAGGCAAATAGACCAAAACTTATAAAAGTGTCAGACCTCGTGACTGGTTAGCCGTTTTGTGACCATTCTGAGTCCACCTTGAGTGTTGCCCTGGTCAGGCTCTTGTCCTGCCCAAGGTGTACCCTAAAGGCCTTTCAATAGATATCTACTTTATTCTCTAGCACTGTCCAGTCTCTGTTTCAGGTCAGCCTTCCCAAGGCATCAATCTCAAAAGCAGTTATCTATTTTAGGAAGTAGGTTTGGTTTTCTGTTGTTTTGGCATATCACTCTAGGAGAAAAAGATTGTGTTTTGACAAGAGGGACTGGGACAAAGACAGTTAAAAAAAATGCCATCTTTTTCTTCAGCTTTTAAAGAATCAGCTGAAGCAGAAGCATTAGTTTATTTCTGTTTTGGAGAGGTAGTCTGTCTTTTTTGGGTTAGTATTTCAAGCTATGCTTTTGTGCCCATCTTGCACCGGGTGCTGGGCATTTCTTCTGTTTCCTTGTGTTTTGCCATCAGGCCAATGAACCCAACAGTGCTTTACCAGGCATACTGCACCTGTGCGGCTCAATACTGTTTTGGGAGAATCTTGAGGAGCTTGAGGGGTCTCTTAGGCTGTAGAAGAATATGAGACATAATGTGAGTCTTGCACTATACAGGTCTGAAGGTAAAAATAAATGAAGCAGTACCACTTACACAGAGTTCACAGAACTGTACAAGTTTTCCTCTCTTTGAACAGAGAATACCAATACCCTGCCTTCATACATGTGTTCTGCAAAGCACATCATGGCACATTCTAATTCCCTTCCATCTATTCACATGCCTATTTATTTGTAACTTCTGTAAATACCTTCTTATTCATTAAGTTGCTTTCTGAATATCAACTATAACCTCACCACCTCGTTATCTCTCCTATCTTAGTGTTGAGGTCAGAGGTGACTGATATTTCCAGACAAAATATTGTAAAGGTCCAGCCTTATAACTGAGAAATGAAAAAAGCTATCTTAAATAATCTAGTAAGAATATAACATCTAAAAAGAACTCAAAATTCCCTGAAGCACCTGTAACTGTTCCCTTAATCAAGCCATATAACTGCTATTTTGCATCAGTTCATATTGCTTTAATGAAGGCTCAGTTTCATTTCCGTTAAAAGTACTGTATTCAAATGCTTTTTTTGTTGTTTTTCTAATTACTTCAACTTGTATTTTTATAATTTTTACACATATCACTAATATAAATTGACAAGGCTGCTCTCTTTTTATTTTAAAGATATAGAGGGAAACAAACAGTTATCATGCTTCTATTACTTCTATGCTGAATTCTACCTAAAAATTACTATTTTCAAAAATAAGTATTTTTAATCTGTTAAGTTTTAATGACTTTCTGTATAGCATCATGAGAAAAATATACCGGATATCAATTCATGACATTCCCTTTTGCAACTGCTTAGTTTGTGGTGATTCTCTTATTTGATTTTTTTTCATCCAAAATTATTTTAGGTTTCTTGTTTATTTATCATTTTTTTTTTCTTTTTTTTTTCCATCCTAATCAGCTCTTTTAGGTGATATTTACATGTTTTAAGATCACTAAAAATGAGTAGAAAACTCAGACTGCTAAAATTAAGTATTTGCAAAGGGTGAAGTCTGGCCTAAAGCAGGTAGCCTGGACAAGTTCCTCTATCCTGTTTAATACACTTTCAAATTAGGCAATCATTAATTAGCTCTGAAAAATTCTGCTTGTGGCTGCATATTGGGTCTTAAATAAACTGTCTGTAGGCTGAGAAGCAATTACATTTATTCTGTCAAATTCAGATTGTTCACAAGACCTATTAAATATCTTCAATAGCTTCTAATTTTTATCAGGAACCATAGATAGTCTGCATTAAGCAAGTGAGAATATGATGAACAGAAATATCCATGTCTTATTTTCCAACAGTTCTTGTCTTAAACTTACTGCAACAGGAGAAAAAAAAATCATAAAAACACCATACTGTTAAAATATGTTAACTTATCTTCTACTTCCTTGTTTGTATCAAGTCCATGTTAACATATTTGAAAGATTTCATTGTATTAGTCGTGCTTATACTTGAAAATGTATGTTTCTAAATTTCAGGTTTTCAAAGACCAAGCATATGAGACAAATCCAAATATGAAACAAATGTTTGTAAAGGCAATTCTTCATTGTGTACTTGGACTATATCACACCACAAGGCAGAGATACTGGTGTAAATATAATTTAGCTGCAATGCATATTTTGTTTGGGTGACAATGTTTAGTAAAAGTATCTTTTCACATTTGTTTGGCTACAAAACATCAACATGGTAGATGACATGCAATTCTACGAATAGGGAAGATGTATTATATGGATTTGCGTGACCAAAATAATCTTAGGGAAATTTGTCAGAATAACTGGACTCAGAGGCAAAATTCACTTTCCTTAATTAATTTGAATTTTCTTAAAAAATAAGTATCCTTTTTCATAATTTGTTTTTAAACAATATCCAAAAAGACTGATTTTTTTTTCTGCAGAAAACAAGAAGAGAGTCTCAAACGCTTCTTTGTTACCTCCAGGAAGTTCTTCTTTAATCATTGCCAGAATTTTATATATTTATCAATTATATACACATTTTTCTCCGTACTTTTCTACACGTAAAGGTAGGAAAAGATGTATGACATGAAAATGTAGTTTAAAAACTGAATTTAAAGTTCATTTGCTATGGAACTTGGCTACTATTTACAGAAGCTGTCAGTCTGAATGCAATTGGAAAAATCTCTCTGCAAAGACACCATAATTCAACATGTGGTTAAGTTACACATTTAATATAATTTTTGCAAGTTTTAGCTTAAAAGAAGATATATGCAGTAGATGAAAAACATTCAAAGTATAGCTCAACAAGGAAATTTTTTCCTTTTTTTTTCCTTGTAGTAGCTGTTCTTCTCTGTTGACTGAATATTAATGTTTGTCTGAAAATATTTCATATTTCATGGAAAATATATCAAAGGTGAAAATTAATATACTTCCATTTGACAGGTATATTGCAATTTTTCAGGGGAAGAGCTCAGTAAGAAAAAGGAAGAAAGTATTTATTCCCTATCAAATAGGAAACAGGACTGCTTAAGAGGTTAGGGAAACTGCCAAAGACATAGCAATTTGAGAATTATTTTGGGAACTTCTTTTATGACAATCATGAAACAGCAAGTGCAATGTCATCTCTGCAACATTAAGAATAAATATGGAAAAAACAGGAGAAAAAAAAAAGCCTCTCTTCACCTTAATAGGTGTTATATTTTGAGAGGTTTGTAGAGATTTTGCAGAACACCTGAAACAAATAATACTTGCCTGTGGTTAGTATCAATCAAATCTGCCTTGTATTGATTTACATTATATGGCATAAAAGACAGGTTGGACAAACATGGGAGAGGAAACCCATCTAATAATTTCAAATAGGAAGAAAACACTTCTGTCTCAAAAAGCAATTCTTTCCCACCTTTTTAGAGAGGAGGAAGTACCCTAGGAAATTATTGTACACCTGCTGCTCCTTCTTAGACATTTGCTTCTGGCTGTTGCTAGAGTCATCATAAATGTACCTTTCTCTAGATTAACCTTTTGCCTGACATTGCACAGCTTTTTTTTCTGTTTCTACTTTCCTCATTATTCATGCTATGTTTGCTGAGAAGGTGGGAAAAACTATAGCCTGTGCTTAAACAAAAGCTTAAGTAGAAGAAAAACAAAAGTGAAAATGAGAGAGAAGAGAGCTAAATCTGTGTGCTTAGGCCTTAAAGAGTAAGACAGATTCTGATGATGTTTCACTCTTTATTCCATACTATTATGAAATCAAATATACCTTTCATCTACTTTTGGAATAATTTAGATGAAAATATGAGAATAAGTATATTTTCATCCAGAAGGAAAGAAAATAAAAGCAACCCAAATGTAAGCTTTAAGAGAGCTTTAATGTTTCCTTTCTGTAAATACTATTTTTTTCCTTGTAACAGAGAGCAAGAATTCATATTGCGCACGGTCAAAATTTTTTCCTTAAGAAATACACCGTATCTCAGCAACAGCACATGTACTGTGGATTGTTACAGCCACTTTCTCTCCTCTCCCCTTATATTTTTGTCTTAGAGTAAACAAGCTTTTAGGCCGTCATGAAGTTCTCCTTTTGACATTTCTGTGGCTCTTTTGTTTCCATTTTCATCCCAGGAGATTTTGAGGTTCTTAGTAGAAAAAATCGACATTTTTAAGGTGAAAAAATAATTTTATTTCCATAAAGTGTTCCAATGAGTATATCAACAAGTCAGTTAATTTATGATGGTGAGAGTACCACAGTCAAATAACTTACATGCATTAAAAATCAGTTTAATTATTTTAGAAATTATGTCTTTGAATATCCTCATTAATATCTCAGGTGTGAAGAGGTAAATACTACATAGCAAAGTAGCCACATGTTTTTACAAAAATATTTAGATTTTGGCATCTCTAAAGACATTTGAAAATTAAGAAAAACCTTTCTTTTACACCCAAACAATGATAGGTTTTCCTTTTAAAAATATTTTTTTCACATTTATTCTGGGGCAAATTTCTATGCTGCTTAGACATTTTTGTGATTTTTTTTCTCAGTCTCTGTTTCCAGATTTTCTACTACATCTCAAAATGAGTTGAAATCAGAATACAAAACTCAGAATAGTCTGATCCAGTGTTAATACTTAAAATTTATAGACAAAATTTTTAAAGAAAAATTAAATCACTTTAATTTTCTCGGTTTGTTACTCATTTCAGTGGACTTCCACTGGCATTTTTAATGTTTAGAATTGCTGAAACAATATATGAAAGATACTAATAATGCAAACACAGTAAAAACAAAACTTGAAAATATAGATTTATTTAAGAAAATACATAACACACCAATAAACATAAAAAATACAGAATTATATTTCTATACAAGCATAAAAATATTAGAATGCATGACATTGTAGCTGATATTTTTCTATTTGTCTGTAAAAAAAGACCCAACAGCTAAGGAGCACATTGTTTTGATCTGAAGAATGATGTGTAATAAGCACTCCTAACTCAGGGCAAGATAAGCTGTTCAGCAAAATTTATATTTTGTTCTTATTTTATTTTTATTCTTACAACAACCTAAGTAATAAACAGTAAACATATTCCCTAAAGAAGGACCTAGAAGATCATATGACAGAAACTGACAAATATAAATCAGCCATCAACATTATAGATAATAGGCATAGTGTAGCATAGCAATGCATAGTGCAGTGCAGTAGGGAGCATTTCTGTGCTGTATTGCATTGACTTCTATTTCACATACAATATCTCATAAAGTAACATGAATTTCAAACACACACACACACTAAAAATCATAGGAGTTTTGTGGAGTTTACTGATCATCCCCATTAAAAAAGTTGAAATTGGGTAGGAATGCCAAGGCATTTAAAGCCATTATGCTTAAATTAATAGGAATAAATTCCTTCTACTTTGAGATGATCCTAATTTGCACTAATGGCTAGCAAAAAAAGTGAGAGGCATGCTTTACATTTTAAAATCAAAAAGTAAAATACAATTTTCCTGAAATTGAAATCTGTGGAGTCAAATGTTACATTAGTTGTCTCTTAAATAGAAAGGAATTGAAAAGCAGATACTATTACAAAGTGCCATCTTTTTTAAAAAAAGTACTAATTTTTTGATATTCAAAAATACAGAGTTCCAGGACACGAAGAATGATGAGCTGTTAACTACAACTACATTCCTTTCTTTTCATCATAGATATATTTAAATATCAGCAGGTTTCTGACACAAACAGAAAACACTTTTATTTAGTTGACTCAAAGACATTTTTTTTCCCTCCTTAAGGTCATCATATTGATTCTGGCAAAATACTGTAAATATTAAATCCTCCAGTCAATAAGCTTAATACTGACCTAAAAAAGTCAATATATGCTTACAATAGTAAGCATATACATATTGCAAAATAGTAACAGAACGTAGCTTGGTATACTCTGTTCTTTATAATGCTGTGTGCTTAAAATAAAAACAGTAGTTTTATATTTTTAAAGGAGTGGAAATGTTCTTTCTTGGAAAAGAATAGTAGCAACATTTTTTAAACCATTGAAATTTTCAACATCCTCTGTTGTTTAGCACAGTTCTGGAAGTGTTGAAAATAACATGAGATGAACAACAGTTTTACAATCAAATTAGATTTTTTTTAGAAAAATCTTTTAAAGAAATGGCCATAGAAAAAATTTACAAAAGTTTAATGTGCCAGAATTAAGGACAAAATACCCACTCAAGTCTGAAACAAAAATCTTTAATCTTATTGAAGATATAAACCTCAGGCTGAAGCTAATACGTATGGTAATTATCACAAATTACAGTATACGTTTGTCAATACACAAGAGTCAGCAATTTAGTGTTGTCAACAACAGCAATATTAATTGATATATACCTTGTGCTGTGTGTTCTCAGAGAGACCTGTGCTACGGAACTGCAGAATGGTTGAGGTAGGAAGATTCCTGTGGAGATCTTCCAGTTCAACTATCCTATTTAAAGCAAGAAAATCTGGAACAGGTTCCTCAGGATCATGTCATCAGGTTTTGAATATCTCTGAGAAGGAAGCCTTAAAAGTTGCTCTGGGTAGGTTTTTTAGAATGTTTGATCAACCTTACAGTAAAAATAAACAAAAATTAGTGGCTTTGTTTGTTTGTTTATTTGTATGGTGGTTTGGGTTTTGATTTGGTCTGGTTGTTTATTTTTGAAAATTTTATATCGAAATTCCTGTATTTCAATAGAAATTTTATAAAACCAAAAAAACCCAAACAATAAACACCTGGCCCATTTCTTCTTTCTCTGTCATTGGGGCCCAGGTAGACATTCTATCTTCCTTGCACCCTTCCACCAAAAATTTATATATTTTTATAAGATATCTCTGATTTCTCTTCTCCTGGCTGAACAGTCGCAGCTCTCTTAGCATTTCCTCATATTTCAGATGCTTCAGTCCCTTCCTTAAGAGTTTCTGTGGTTGTGGTCTCTTGCTGTCCTCGCTCTACAACACATCCATTTGTCTCTTGTACTGAGCAGCCCAGAAATGGACTCAGCACTCCAGATATATTTTACTGGTGCAGATTAGAGAGAAGGATCACCTCTGTCCACCATCTTTCTGATGCTATTATAGGCTGGTGTTTTGGGGTTTTTTGCCTCAAAAATACAGTGTTAGCCAGGTTCAACTCATAGTCCATCCAAACTGCCAGATTTTTTTCTGCAGTTCACTGGTCACTAGACTCTCCTGGAGCACGGAATTGTCAAATCCCAGGTGCAAGATTTAACATTTTCCTTTGATGTACTAGATGATTTTCCTGTTATGCTAGGAATAGACATACTAAAATCCCAGGACAGTCAAGGCTTATTTTACAAAATACTGAGTTCATTCTTTCACCAAAACATTTTGAAACTTCCTAGGGTACTGTCCATTCTTTTCATGTTAAACAAAATATGATGATCTTTATTTATTTTCCTAAAACAGAAAAATGGCATAAATATTAACAAGAAATTACCATGATGTTTTACAGATTTTTTTTTAATAATTAAAAGTTACACTTGGATCAATCTGAGCTGTGAATGCTGAAATTAGATGCCATTTTAAACCTGTATGTAAAATCACTAATGCAAATATTTCTTATGATATTTATCAACACTTACATTAAAAGATATTTATCTTTTAAAAGGAGTTATGGTTTGGGCTTTGTTTGGTTGTTACAGACATATAATTTACTGCAACCATAGAATTAATAAAGATTCTAAGTGCCAAAGCTGAGTTTTGTTTTCTCAAAGGAAAATAAGATGATCCTCACGACCTAAACATTCTAACCAATTATTTAGTTTTACTTCCGTGACACTTACTCTGTAAGCAAATATTGCTTCCACTTATTTTTTTTTCTTGCTTGCTCACAGACTTTGAGAGGTGAATCTAAAACTTCGCAAGTAAATATGGACAGTTTCAGGAGTATTTCTTTACTGTTCTGCTTCCAGGAGCCATTACAATATAGAAAAATAGAATTCCTACTAAGATACTTCAGTGGTATATCTAGTACCTTCCGCTATAATAAGATAATTTCAAAGTACAGCTACTTGACAATCTAGATAATTCCTGCAGTACAATATTGTGCTCACAGTTAGCTTCTCATTCCCAGTTTGCTAGAAGAATTTATGTGGCAAGCAGGGGTAGAATGATTGGGGAATCCTAATGACACTTCTGCACTTACAAAACTCTAAGTAAAAGGGAATTTTCCATAAAGGAGAACATTCTCTGCCTCTGTTTATTGGCACTGAATAATAAAATCATAATCAAACAGCAGTGACAATATGTCAGGGTGTTATTTTAGAATATATATGTAGAAATAGATTTTTTTTTTCTTTTTCAGGTTGTTACAGTACTATCATGCTTATTTTCTTTACTAAATTTGGCCTTTTTCCATTGCTGGCTCCTACTCCTTGACAGTATAGGATTTCCCAGAAAGCTTAGTCTGTTAACAGAAAACATCATTAGCTGCTTGCTGAGCTTACAGAGATCACATTTCAGTTTTTAAGTATGGCATGCTTGCTGCAAAAAGCTCTCAAGACTGCTATAGACAACCCTGTAATTATTCGCCACAGAAGTCATTGTGACGACTTCATTTTTCCCTGTCATTTTACTTCTCAGTTCTTGTTTCATACAAAGAAGTGTGACCCTTGGTATTCATTATTTCCTATTCTTTTCTGTGAACATTTAGTATAGAATAAATAAGCATGCTGGTATGTAAGCTATTATAGTGTCTTTTCAAGTAAATATAAAGGCTACAAGGACAAAAGAGAAGTTTTGGAGGCAGGTTGTAACCTTTTTATAAAATACATATTTGAAAAAATTATGTTTCTTGTAAATAAGGATTAAGACATAGTAACAATATTCTTGATTAAGAAATTGGATAGAGATGACTATAAACAGTAAATAACATTATATGTAGTGAAGAAGGTTAGGATAGGCTGAAGTGATATTTTTATGAACTTAAGTTTCAAGAGAGATGATACATTTATTCTAGGACTGAATATTTTAAAGATAAACTGCAGGCTATATTATACCGAAATTCCTCATGTACCCTCTAACACTACTTTTCTCTTGAAGTCAATGTGCCCATTCTGCGTGCAATTAAATAGATGTAATTAAAAAATGTGGGGTTTTTTTGTTTCTATAGATGTTGCCTAACTTAACAACCATAGCATGATCATAATTTTCTCATTTTTTGCAGAGCATGTATTGAACATATCATCAATTCATAATAAATTATGGTATGCATGCTAAGGTTTCATTCTTCTTTATTCATTGACAAGGAAACAGACAAGTACTATTGGACAAGAACCAATAGAAGCCTATGTAAGATAAACTGGAAAAATAGATCACTGAAATGCTGGTCTTAGTTTTCCAGGTGTTACAAAACATTTTTCAAAACAATTATCATTTTGTTCTTAACTGTCATGAAAAAATCAGCTTGAGTTTAAATGAATATGAGAAGAAAAAAAAATGCAATCAAGTTTTTCCTACTTCAGTCAGTGAAGTGTCTTATGTCTTTGTGATATGAAATCAGGGATAGACATATATCACATCTTAGCTCTCATGGATTTTAAATGTGCATTTTAAATATGGCTTGAAATAACCCTATGATATGTGCTTTGTAGAAAAAACAGGAAGTGACTAAACTTCTACATTTTCAATCCTATCCTTAAAACATGACTTGACTTTCTTCAGCTACAAATGGATCTGCAGCACCTGTGTTTAACCATTCAGTAGTAACAGAATCAGAGGCAATGGTCACAAACTGAAACTGGGGAGATTCCCTCTAAATGTAAGGAAATGCTTCTCTTATTGTGAGGGTGACTGAACACAGTTAAAGCTTGCCCATAAAGTGAAACATCCTTACTTGGAGATATTCAAGGGATACTCAGTCATGGTGCTGGGTTATCTGCCCCAGGTGTCCCTGCTTGAGCAGGTATATGGGACCAGATGACCTGCAGAGGTCCCTTCCAACATCAGTCATTTTGTGGTTTTGCCATCCTGTCATTCTGTAACTTCAGGAGAGTCACAGGAGTGAACTTGTTCTTCTTGGTCATCAGAATTGACACTGTGATCTGGATATTTTAATTCTAAAAAAATTAAAATACTTGTGTGCTTTTCAGTCATAAGAATATTTCTGCATCAGAATGCTCATGCAAATTACTGTAGGACATATAAAGAGTATGAGATTACCATGCAGGAACTGTTCTGTGCTAGTTGCCCATACTATTTTATGACAAATTTGAGATCGTTTATTATTCCACTGAGCAATCTAACTTGAATTTATCTTAGCCTAGGTATACAGGTAGGTAGAGCAAAGGAGCTGAAAGGAATTACCTTGTTAGGCTAGACAACTCGATTGCTTGTCTATAACCAGATTTTGGGTCCTAAAATGACTTTCTGAAACACGAAGTAAGGAACATGAATAATAAATTTATTCAGACAGAGCTGGCTAAGACTGTTTGCAATTCATTTTGTAATACATATAGACTTTCATTTTTATTCCATAAATGTATGTATACTCCAAGGGAACTTTAAAATAAGAGACAATCCCACTGAAGAGTTAGATCATTTGAAGATAAAAGCTAAAACCCATAGAGGCACACAGGTGCCTGAGGGCATGACTACACATAAGCAGAGAGTCAGCTGGCCAAATGTACCAGTAGCTTTGGAATTAAGGTTAAGTTTGCATATTTGCATAGCAATATGCTAAAATTCATCTGCCCTTATGGGCAGAGTCACAGAAGTAAAAGTTGGCAATACTGGAAAATAGTGTCTACATTTTTCTGAAGCCATTTGGACCTGCTATGAAAGGTATGTCACAGGATGAGAAAGATCAAAATAAAGGAAATTCACTATTTCAGATATGTTTGTGCTGTATTAGCTTATAGTACTAACTGAAAAATGAAAGGGAATTCCAGAAAAGATTATTAAATTTAGAATATTCTTGTGCATAATGGAAAACAGTAGAGGAGCTAGGTTACATTGATGGGAACTTTTAAGCAAAATCTTGCACTATTTCTAAAAGACAGTATGTCTTTGGCAAATATTTTTAAATATCATTAAGACAAACTCTCAGAGATTCCAACAGTGGCTGTACTTTAATTAAAATACATTAGGGTTGGAATTTTCAAAAGGGAAAATATTAATCTAATATCCCAATTTAATTTAATATCCCAATTCCAAGGCACTTTCAACAAGTATTTGATATTTACCTCTATGGAGCTTTTCAAACTATTTCAAGTTAATTGTTACAGTTTGATTCCAGCTTCATACATAAATTTAAAAGACTCACATAAAAATCTCATAGGATTGAGGAGGTGTTATATGTTCATATTCAGGAGGCATTATATGTTTATATAGCTATCTGTAAAATAAAAATTCAAATAATACTCCTCAATTTCTAAGATGATAATAAAGATTAACTTTGAATTAGTAGTATAATGTATAGTATATGAAATCAGATTTTTATTTAGAGAAATATAACTTTTGTGATCTGTTAATATTTTTTCTACATTGACTTCAACATGCAAAAATTACACTTTTCCACTGAGCACTTCTACAAATGTTACTAGTGAAGATCTTATGATGTAAATGAGAACCATTAAGGATCAAGTCTCAGGATAGGTTCAGGGCTACCACTTCTGTTCATGACTACTACTGATTATCTTACTGACGTTTCTTTAATTTAATTTTCTTTATTTTTATTGCTTTAGGTCACTTTTTTTGCAGTACTTTGATTTTCTGAGAGGACTTCAAGGCAAGATATATTGTTTGCCTGATATAGCACTGAGAAAGTAGAATTTCTTATAAAGTTTTCACAGGATATTCTTATATCATCACTGGAGAATCACCTATGTATACTTGGAAGTATATATCATCAGACATTATACTTGCCTATGATGGAGATTTTTGGAGTAGACAACCAAGTTTTAAGTATTTTTCATAACAGTGAAAATACTACACCATCAAAGGTGAAAGTCCTTTCAGTGATCTCTTGTGTCTTATATGTTCTTGTATTCTAGCTGTCTACACAGTGGAGAGCTTTATTTTATTGACCCAAATTTGGCCATCATACTTCAAAGTCTTCAATCTTTTTATACAGCAAGAAACTCTTTTATATACTATGACAAAAAAAGAAACAAAAAAAAAAACAAAAAAAAACAAAACAAACAAAAAAAAAACCAAAAAAAAAACCCCACAAAACAAAACCCAAGGAAAGAGACAGAATAAAAGGAAAGTAGAATCACTGAAGCTTAACTTCATGGAGAATGGCATAGAAAATGGGTTTGTTCTGATTTTCCATCAGGAACAATTAATCTACCAGACCTACAGTTAATCTGCAAGGAAACAAGAGGAAAAGTGTAACTAAGATGCACTGGATCAGTTTCAAAAATTATATTCAGTCTAATAGCAGGGAGCAAATTATTTTTCCTTGCTCAAATGAAAAGGTAAAAGGTATGGGTGTGTTAAAATAATGGAGATCTGAGACATGGAACAAGGATTATCTAAGAGCTTATCAATGGGTGAAACTGATTTTATTGTGCTATTTAATTCAAAAAGTGTGAGAAATAATTATGTATGTATTTTTTCCAGATTAACTGCACCATTAAATCATATTAGAAGTTTGAAAATAAGCAAATAAAGTTAGTGCCAAATGAATTGAAGGCTTGTCTAAGACATTGAATGCAAGCTAATTTATTTTATCTTCCTGTGACAACTGATATGTCTTCGAATTGGAGGGAAAGAAGGAGAATAATTGGCTACTTTACTTGTAGAAAGGCTTCTATGATATTTTTGTCTTTATTTCCAGTCACGATTCACGGTTTTCAGGTTCATGATACGCCTGCATATCATAACTCTGAAAGAATAAGTGGTAAAAAAAGAGCTTCCATCCAAGGTATAAGTAACACTAGGATGTCCTCATCTACTTGTATGGCGAAACAACCATCATACGTCACTCTTTCAGTGGTTATTCAAAATAGTTACCTGTCTTTTGTCTATGTACAAAACCCCTGCACCCTTCAATTCTAAAAATAAACAAACAAACAATGCCAACCACTAATCTGATTCTGATACCTGATTTTTCTCTAGACTCTTCATTGTCTGGAAACAGTATATATGAAATACTGTATTAGAGAGTAATAAGGTTTACACAGAAAAATACTTATTGTCCTTGAACCAACTGATTTTCTTTTCTGGAAGTTAAGTCATATAAGAGAGAATTTTAGATGATTTATTGAAAAAAAGCAAAATAAACAGCATATTCTAGCTTTCCTGACCCAGAACACAGCATTTCATACCTTATTTTCTTGTACAGCTGTACAGTTTGAAGAAAACAAATGGAAAATCTTTTCATCTGGGCATACTGTAATCTAGAAAACTACTGAATCTGATAGACATCTATCTCTTTTTCTGATATTGTTCACAAGAAGCTAAAGATTAAATTCATTTCCAGACATTTAGTTACTTACCTGAATTTGGAATCCAAGTTTAAAAAAGTAATGGTCAGGTTTGTCTGACTAGTTTTTTGCTTTTTTTTTTTGGTGCATGTGTATGGGATTTTTTAATTCAATTTCACATAAGTACTGAAGTTTTTTAAAGATCACTGTTATGCATCAGAATTAAAACAAATTAGCCTTTAGGTGGAACATTGACAAATAGATGAGATTAACATCTAGGCTCAGGTGTTGCTGAAGTTTATGTTTGGCCTTAATCACAGCTTATTGTCTATTACAGAACAATTTATTTTCTGTTTGCATGTCTGGTGCACTCTTTTTTTAAATATTCACTGAGCAAGAAACATAGTTTTGAGATTTAAAGGGTTAGAAATGCTTTATAGGCTGTTCAGTCACAGTCTCAGTAAATGTCACTATTTCTACAGTGGGGAACTGCTGTCAAAGAGAAAGCCAGAGATTTTCTCAGCTATTCTCCCCTCATATTGATGAAATCATAATATTTAGTTTATCTTAGCAGGGAATTCCTCTAATCAGTAAGTAATATCTATGTATTCAGACAATGAACAAAAACATTACTGGCCAAGGCAGTAAGTTAAATCCAGCATTGCTTAGTATTAATTTTCCATGCTGATGAAGTAGATGCAAAGGAACTACCTCCAATCACAAATGAAGGCTCCATTTCTTATTATTTTTGGATCTCAACTCCACTGAGATGGCCTACATTCCCAGAAGCTGTGAGGGCATGGATCTGAGATGAAAATTACCACAGATGTAAGATAAGAAGTCATTGGGATTTGGTCATCTATGACTAGGTGAAGGTAAATTAGCCACCTAATTTATAGTTAGGCATTTAAACACCCATTAAAATTCACTTGTTCTAAAGGTGCCAAGACATTTTTTCTGTGTTTGAGCTGTGGATATCAAAAATGATTAAGCAATTTAAACATTGTAATCTCCTTTCAGTAGAAATTAACCACCTAGTTCTCTTGGTGAATCTGTTTTCACAAATAAATTCAGTTCCTTTGGAAAAAGCCTTTAATGTAACCTGCAGATTATAAGAATATTACCATGATGCAGTTAGTTGATGGAAACTCTTATTCAAAAGACTAAAATTTTCATGAGATCTAGTGGGAGGAATGTGATATATAAAGAGGTCCTGGATCAGACATAATTCAATGAGCTGCATGTAGCTCTGTTGCCCATCATATGATATTCTTAGTGTCTTGACATGCCTGTATTTTCAAAATGATTACGTTAATTTTTGTGTGTCACATTTTGGAATTTCAACTGTTTTCTGATTTGAAAATAAGAAAAATGGAATTAAACTTGATGTATTCAAAACCCTCTGAAAGTTGTTAAATAAAAACACACACCTCTACCTTGATAATACACCTATAAATATATGATAGAATCTAAAGGGGGTTTTACCTGCATCTCATAAAAAGAACAAAAGGTTCTAGTCAGGAGAGAAGAGTGCTTAGAAGAGAATAATCGTACTCATCCAGCTGGTTAAAGGCTAGGAAAAGATTAATAGCTATAGTACAAATTAAAATATGAATATAATAATGTAATTTTATTCTACTTTCATTGTAATTGAAAAGGTGTAATGGTAGAGATGGATGTGGTTCGAAGTGTGCATGTAATAAAGTACCTCAAACTGTGAACACATGGGTAATAAAAAGGAAATAATCTTGTCCAAATTAGTATTGGGCATTGACTAATCAAATGATAATGTTAATTTTGCTATCCAAGAAAGTAATTTTCTATTCCAGAGATTTTTCAGTTTTATAATGCATCATGTTATGTTTGTTGCCATGGACTTTAATTAGGAAATGCATAATTCAAAGGATTGTATTTAATGTTAATAAAATTATATTTAGATTTTGTTCTTAGATTTCCTAGAAAATGTCAGGCTTTTTGCATTTGATATTATGCTATTTACTCGTTGTATTTACAATTTACTGTTGTACACACTGTAAAACTTCTGTAAAATTTATCTAGCAGCATATATGAACATTTTTCATGGTTAATCATTGTAAAACCAGTTTCTCTTATTGGGAGTAATATTTTTAGCATATAAAGAGGGAAGAATAAAATGACAAAAAGTATTTCTTTTTCTTAGAGTTTTGTTTTCTTTTTTATTTGAGCAATCCCCAGGTGTCATTCATCAGAAAAATAATGAAAATTGGGCTGAATCTAGGAAGATGATGTATCCCTTCATTTGCAAATGAAATTGTCAATAAACATAGTCTGCATCACTCACAGTGACAAGATGTTAGCCGTTAGAGGCAGACCACAAATCCTGGTGAAGACTCCTTGAGCATTGCTTTACAAATAAATGTATTAAACATATAGGAGGGAGTCCTATTGAAGAAGGAGAGGCAAGAACTACTGATCTAATCCCATAATAATCTTCATAATTTAGTTTAAGAAGCCCATTATGACTGCTGTGTTTGTTTCAAATAAGCTCAGGTGATTAATTTTGTCCTTTGTTCTCTGAATACAAACCAACAAAACATGTATAGTAACATATGCATTCTGTCCAATACATATTATGGAATAGGAAAACAAAACAAAACAATCCCTGAAACAACAGCTTCATTTCTCAGCCATACTTCTAATCATGCTATAATTTTCAGACAGCAAATTATGGAGCTAAGTGAAATAACTTGATGGGAAACTTTTTATAACATTTTTCCCAACTGTTCACAAATTCATCAATGCTTAATCCACCTGTCAGTAGAACTGTATGACTTGCAAAGTGTTGTGCTATAGTATTTCACATTAAAATTCTCTTTAGTTTTCCAGGATGCTAGAAGATTTTGTTGTCTTAGTGGTGGTTCCATATAACTTCCCGTCATAACAATTTTTATTGAGAATTAAGTGAATTGAAGGAAAGTAGCATAATTGGTAGTCACAGAGATGAAAGAAAAATCTTATCAAATGAGTAGTCTGTTGTAGTATCTAGGTAAGATTCACATTCAGAATGAAATAAAAATCCAGTGCTGTTTAGATTTTTAATTTTGCTTTAATCAAAGCCATTTTCACACAGTAATTTGATTTGTTTGACATTAATCAGAAACTGCAAATACAAATAATGAAAATGGTTCTTGTTAATAGGTAGGCAGATGGATTTTTTCCATAAATATTTCAAGAGAGAAGTCAATCCATAATATTATTGGTTGAACATGAAATAAAAAGTGTCTATTTTTCGCTTGCTGAATGCACAAGAACTGATGTTCTGCTAATAGGAACTGCATATCCAGCAAGAAACAAATTGCATTCATGTGATCTCTTGCTGTGATAACTTCAGATCTCACAGGCTAAGTAGTGTGTCAGGCTAAATCTGAATCTTTTCTATAGGAAAACGAAAGATGAAGAGTCAAACCACTTCAGGTACATATGTTAGTAGTTCAGCAATTGAATTGGTAATCTGTGAACGTGATTCCCCTCATGGTTCAAGGGGTCATTCTGTAGCTGGAAATAGTGTGTTCAAAGTCTTGATATAATACTTGTTAAAAAGCCCATGAAAGTTTTAAAGGAAAGTTTAGTTGTTTTTATCTGTGGTGTTAGACAGATTTCTCATCCAGAAAATTCTTGTTCATTCATTAACTTGTTTTCTGAAAACAGTCACAGTTCAAAGATTTGTCAGAGAGAAAAAAAGAAGGAAAACTTTATATCACAGATTCATTCACTTCTCATCTAGCCAAGCATCCTTTTCATCACAAAGTCAACACTGAAATGATGGGATTAGTCCAGCAGGGTTTTGAAAACCGTCAAGCATGGAGATTATGAAGTCTACCTGGATGACCTGCTCCAATTCTTAAATATACATGGAATGAATATACATCTCTTTGTATCTCCTTCAGCCATAACCAGCCTATTTATAACCATTTGTTGTGGTTTAATCCCAGTAAACAAGTACCATGCAGCTGCTCACTTACTCCCCCCACGACTGGGATTGAGAAGATAATCATTAGGGTAAAAGCAGGAAAACTCATTGGTGTAGATAAAGACAGTTTAATAGGGAGAGCAAAAGCTGTGCATTCAAACAAAACAAGAAATTCATTTACCAGTTCGTTGGGCAGGCATGATGTTCAGCCATCCCTAGGAGAGCAGGGCTCCTTAACACATAACAGTGATTTGGGAAGACAAATGCCATATCTCTAAATGTCCCCCTCTTCTTCCCCCTCTTTATACACCGAACATGATGTCACATGGTCTGGAATATCCCTTCCCTCAGTTTGGATCACCTGTCCTGGCTGTGTCTCCTCCCAACCCCCTGTGCACCCCCAACTTCCTTGTCAGTATGGCAGTGCAAAAACCAGAGAAGACCCTGGATCTGTGTAACAACTGCTCAGAAATAAGAAAAAAACCCACTATATTATCAACCCTGTGCTCAGTACAAATCCAAAGCACGACTCCATGCTGTGAAGACAATTGACTCTACCCTAGCCAACACCAGCATGCCAATCTCTCTTTACCTGTCGTGCACATCTCTAAAGAACCTGGCTCACCTCTCTGTTTAGGCTTTAGGGGGGCTTGCTCAGCTGTCCTCTCCAGGATGAACAACCCAAACTCCTCACAGGCTTCAATCCCTGACTATTCTGGTAGCTCTTTGCAGAATTTACTGCAATCTTTGGATGTTTTTCATGCAAGGCCAAAACATGGATGTTGTATTCTAGATGCCATGTAATGACTACTAAGTAAAGGGTAATAACCACTTTCCAGATTCCACTGGCTGCACTCCTGTTAATATTGTCTGTATACTTTTAGCCTTCAGTATTCATTTCTACTGACTGAATTCCTGCAATAATGCGGAAATGCCTTTTCAAAACTTGCAAAAAATAATTGATTTAATCTGGAACTTAGTATGTAGAATCTTTGTAATGATGCCATTTGTTGACGCTGCCCAGATGCCAGGCACCCACCAAAGCTGCTCACTCACTCCCCTCCACAAAGAGGAGAAAGAGAGAAAGTTTCATCAAGGGTTGTAAGCTGAGATAAGGACCAAGACAAAGATCACTCATCAAATACCATCACAAGCAAAACAGGCTCAGCTTAGAGATATGCATTGAATTTATTACACTAACAAAATCAGAGCAGGATAATGAGAAGTAAAATAAACTCTTAAATACCCCTTCTCCCCTCCTTCTTTCCAGCACTACTTCCTACCTTAGTGGTGCAAGGATACAAGGAATGAAAGTTACCATCAGTTCATCGCCTGTGGCTTCTCCCACTGCTCGGGGTGAGGAGTTGTTCCCTTGCTGCACTGTGGGGTTCCTCTCACAGGAGGCAGCTCTCCAAAAACTCCAGTCCCACAAGCAACAGTCCTCCCGAAACTGCTGCAGCATGAGTCACTCTTTCAAGAGGATACAGTCTTGGACACACTCTTCCAGTGTGGATCCCCCATGGGGTCACAAGTCCTGCCAGGAAACCTGCTCCAGCATGGATTTCCCGTGGGTTCACAGGTCCTCTCACAGCATCCACCCACGCCAGTGTGGGGCTCCTCCACAGGCTGTGGGTGGATCTCAGCATCCCTGTAGCCCTCCATGGGGCAGTCCTGGGCTGCAGGGGCACAGCTACCTCACCATGGTCACTCTACAGACTGCAGGGGAATCTCAGCTGCAATGTTGGAAGCACCTCCTGCCACTCCTCCTCCACTGACTTTGATTTCTGGGGAGTTATTCCTCTCACATGTTCTCACTCTGCTCTCTACAACAGTTACAACTGAGCAAGGATTTTTTTTCTTTCTTCTTAAATATGTTATCACAGAGACATTACCACCACTTCTAACTGGCCCAGCCTTGGCCAACAATACATCTGTCTTTGAGGCCCCTAGGGACTGGCTCTGTCAACATGGGGGAAGCTTCTGGCAGAGTCTCACAGAAGTCACTCCTATAGCTTTCTGCTACCAAAACTAGGCCATGCAAAACCAATGCAAAAGAGAAAGTTAATTATACATGCATTTATATTTTTGCAGAGTTTCCTCTCATTCTCTATATACAGGGCATCCATCTGTTTAGTCCATGGTCATGACACCTCAGGTTTGCTTTGAGCTGTAGTTCACTCTTTATATATGCCCCTTTCTCTTAACTGTAATCATTAGAAATTAGGAACCCTTTTTTTTGCCTTATACTTTCCCATCACCTTGGCCAGGTCTGTTCATATACTAACAGTTCCTGATCATACATTCCCATCAGCTGGACTATATGGTTATTGTAAGAAATAAACAAAATGGAAAGAAATTAACTCTGCAATCGTAATAGCACACAAGTGGCTCATGAAAAATCCATAGTTTCATATGAAATTTACAAAAAGCACCCCTTTTTCCCTTGGCTCTACAGAAATCAGGAATAAATCAGATTGTAGTTCCCAAGAATGCTGCAGTCAAAAAAAAGATGAACTGGAATCAGATGGGTGGAAATGAGGGTGATGCTTGAGCAGTAGGAGGGAAGCTGATTTCTCCTTCTCCCAGTAGCGTCAATTTGTAAGATTAACTTCCCTGTCTCATGAACCTTCATAATCAAAATGGGGTAAGAATCTGCTTGTAGTGGAAAGACAAGGAAGAAATTTGCTGTCATGAATTTTTGGTTCATCCTCCTAATTAATGTCAATTGAACTGAAGGGTACAGAAAGACAGAATCTCTGATAATGTGAGGGGCCCACCTAGAAAGAAATTCCCATCTTCTAAAGAGTTAAAGAGGTTTTGAGCTCATCAGTTCTATCTCCAATCTGTGGTCCTCAAGGACTACAGACACGTGCACTATCAGTAAAACGTCAGCTCTTGGTATCGAATGCCCAAAGTTGGGGTGATTGCTTAGGAGATGATTGTTGAGAACTGACTGTTTTGTGTTTGTAGTGTCAGGGATCAGTCATATATGAGAAGTAGCCACTAACATGCTCAGTAAATGACCAAAACTACATTATGTTTTAAAGTTTGAAATGCTTGTCAGTCTTCTAAACAAGGAGCAGCCTCTGATATCCAGATACACATGTAAACACGAATGTTCTGTTACAACTCACTTTTCATCCACTGATTTCAGTGTGCAATGAATGAGAATAATGCAAGAAAATTAAAAATGCTTTCAATATTACTTCAAAATATTCAAAAAGTGAGCAGTTCTACTGCTTTAGAAGGTACATAGGCCAATTTAAATGGTGATGACAGTGGCTAGGTATAATCAAATAACAAAAATCTCCCTTCACAGTTATGTAAGAGTCAGACTGTTCTACATCAGTCTTTCTGAAGCTGTGACCCCAGCTTGGAGTACAAAGCCTGATTCTCTAAAGTCTGTTAATCAAGAGTTTTGACTGGGAAAACAAATGCAAGAACTAGAAACTAAAAAACTCTGAAAACTACAAAAGACTTGCTCCTTCCAAAAGCTAAAAATGCTGGGTTTGCGGCTACTGCAGATTTTACCTTCTTGGGAGCTGCAAAATGTTCTTGAACCTCAAAGATAGCTCTTCTATCAGTAATTATAGAACAAAGTGCTATGAGTGCTAATAGAAGTGTGTTAATTTCATTTTGCAAAATGTTCTTACTAGTTCTGCTGTATCAGCTTCACCTTAGTTCCATTGACTGTGCTGAAAGAAGTATTTTTCCCCATCCCAGAGGTATCACAAAGAAAATCTAAACAATTTTACAAAGCATTGTTAAGTTATAAGGAGAAAGGAAGCAGGGAGAAATTGGTGGAAAAAATGTGAGAAACTGGAAAAAAGGAAAAAGCAACATGGAACTGAGTGGTGTGGAAGAGAAATACAAGAGGAAATAATTTTTAATTCTATTCACATAACTGTGGTTTTTTAAAGGAAATAAGAAAAAAAGTATTTGGAAGTAGAAAGAAAACATTTTTGTGCATAAAGCAGCATTTCATTGTCAGTAAAAAATTGAATAGAAAATTCACTATTTAAGACTTAAATTTCAAATGCTAATTTGTAAATCCCCACAAGTTTTGGAAGTAAGTTCAGACTTTTTACAAACTCCTAGTACTTTTTCACACAAAAATGTAATTGTTTTAGAACAAATTGCTTAACTGGAATTATTAAACACAGCAGATGTTTCTTGACATTTCCCTTTATTCAGTGAACAGCAATAAAGAGTCCAATTTTGGGGTCATTGTAGAAAACAATGCAATCAAGATAATGAAGTACAGAATTAGTTTAAAACTCTATAATAAAAACTGTTCCTTTAATTCTGCAAGAGACACAGTGCTGTGGAAATGTTACACAGACCTAAGATTCTTTAAAAAATGAAAAAACTAAAATGAAAAACATTAAAATGCAGACAATTTTAAAATGCAGACAAAAAGAAAGTATTTTTAAATATATTTATTTTTCTCTAAATACATCTTTCAAATATCATCACTTATTCCCCATTCAATTTAATGGACAGTGTGGGCAGAAAAATAGTACTGGATTAAATGAATACTCATAATTAGCTTTAACACTTAGGGCCATGTTTGTTGATAGATGGGAGGTCAGCTTTGGGTTTGGTGTCATACAGAACTTCTCTGAAAATCTAGGTGTAAATGCAGTACTATAATTTAAACCACAAATGTGTTACCGTGAATTTCCAGCAAATTAGTGATGTGAAAACTGTGTTATTTGATATAAAATTATACTCACTCTCGTAAGGTTGAAACTTTCCTGTTAGTAGCCCAAATGCTGCTGTGGAAGAGAGGTGTCCTGTGTCCAAAGCAGTGATAACACAAGGATGTTTTCAGTACTGTTGAACAGTGCTTACACAGAGTCAAGGCCCTTTCTGCCTCATACCAACCCACCAGTGAGGAGGCTGAGGTCACACAAGAAGTTAGGAGACACACAGCTGGAACATCTGGCCTCAGCTGACTGAAGAGATTCCATGTCTATCATCCTATGCAATAACTTCTCATGGAGAAAGAGACTGTTAAACAACTCGTCCTCTCATTTATAATACACCTCACCAAAAAAAAAAAAAAAAAAACAAAAAAAAAACCCAAAACAAACAAACAAACAAAAAAAAACAAACCTAAAAAAAGACCTGGATAGCATGATATAAAGTTTTGGAGGAAAAAGCTACATGTTTATGTCCAAAAAGATTCTTCTCTTTTTTTGTATGTGGGTCATAAAGAGTAAAATACAATTTCATTCACTTAAAGAAGCCAGATAATACCCACCCAAATCAGTGTTGATGAATTTCAAGATTCCAGCCTTAGCAGGTGAACCTTAAAACATTCACCTATGTTAGCTAGCCTATGTGTCTTGCTGGCACAATCAATGATCACATTCAGTATATTAGTGAACATAATTTAGGAAATCTGCAAGCCCATACAGCCTGGTTGTATTTTTCTTATAATGAATGTGTCCTGGATTATATTTGAAATTAGAATTTTTATTTAATATGTTTTTTAATATTTCGAAATCAAGTAGAATTCTAGAATTCCCATTTACTATTTAGTATCCCAAAATGTTTTGAGATTTTGGCTTGGATATTTCTTTACATGATTATTAGTATTAGTATTAGTATTAGTATTAACTTTAAGCATTTGGAGGTTTGTCTTTTTCCGACACACCTTCCACATTTTTATGCAAATTCTGGACTTGTTTTAAATTTCAAAAGTAGCTTTCATCGAAGTCTTTGCCCACAAGAGTTAAACAACTTTCCTGTTAGAGTCATATGACATATCTCATGATATTTTGATATTTGATATTTGAATTACAGGGTGTAATCTACTCATGAAGTCTGACTGGACAAAAGTGGATGAGGCAAGCACATTCAATTTTGAAGCTTATGTTCACATTTCTTACTAGCTTCAAGGTATTTACAGAGAAATGTTCTGAAGTTTTGACTGATGACCATCTTTTTTCTTTTCCTTGCTGTGATGTAAAGTAACTTTCACTTATTAAGACTATTCATTCTCTGAAGAAAAAAATGCACATAAAAGTTAAAATAAAAATGAAACAACAACAACAAAAAAAACAATAAATAAACGTCCCACTAACAACAGACTTCCTTGCAGTTGTCTGCAAGGATTTTGCTATGATCTGAAACTAGCAGTTCTGGATGAGTAGTTGGAGAATCCAGCAGAACCTGTGTATGCCATCACCAGTAGTAGTAATGTTGGTATCAAAAAGATCTTAGGGATGAAAATGTAATCATATCAGTACTTTAAGAATGTCAGGAGCTGCAGATGAGCCTTTTGCTAGAAAGTTAAATCTAATGCCTTAGATCCAATTAAATCCGGTTGGGGACTGGTCACAAATTGTGTTCCCCAGGGCTCAGTACTGGGGCCAGTCCAGTTCAATATCTTTACCAATGATCTGGATGAGGGGATTGAGTGCACCTTTAGTCAGTTTGCAGACAGCAAGTTGAGTGGGAGTGTTGATCTGCTAGAGGGCAGGAAGGCTCTGCAGAGGTATCTGGATAAGCTGGAATAATGGTCCATGGACACCTGTATGAGGTTCAATAACGCCAAGCACTGGGTCCTGCAGCTGGGTCACACAAGCACTTCAGCCTGGTGCCAGAGTGAGCAAAGGTAATATTAGATCAATAAGGACAGACTTTTTCATTCCTAGCTGTAGCTCTTCATCCATCCTAAGCAAATAACACTTTTAGTGTATAGCAATTGCAGCTGCAGGTTCATGCTATTTGAGCTCATTGTATTTGTTAGAAATATTCTACGAGCAGGAATGTCTTTGCCCCCTCAAGCTTCCTGTCTTAAGTAGCTCTATTTGTACTAAACTATGAAATTTATTAGTGTTTGCTTTAATCCACTGTGACAAGAAAATGGGGAGTAAATATTTTTTTCTGATTTGTTATTGGACTACATAAAGCGTATTGCTTCCTGCTGGTAGAATATTTCTAATAAATACACTTCTTGAAAAGTAGTAACTTATCTAACTTGATAAAAATATTCTACTTGGTGGCACAGAAATGTTGGTAAGATGTAATGAATAAGAAATCTTTCTCCTCTTTGGTGTGTCTCCTTTATTATCATGATTTCAAAAAGGAATGACAAGAGGCTATCCTATCAAACGAGTACAGAATTTTTTAAAAAAGCAAAAACTAGATAAAAATAGCAATCTAATGCTGCATTTTAAAACTGAAAAATATGTGTGATTCTTTGAGGTAATTTTCTTAAAGCACGCCCTGAACATTGCAAACTTATTTTCATATGCATATTCTAACAATTCTTCTTCAGCAAAAAAAATTTAACAGCAATTTTTTCAAACATTCAAGGATATATTGACAGACTATACACAGGATTAATCTACTAAGTGAATGAGAGTTGTCCAAAATATCTTTTCCAAGTTTAATAGCTCTTTTACTGAGTACATTTAAGCATAACAATCTGTGGGGCTGAAGAGTTTATGGCACAATCTTTTCTCTAGAACCATCCTCAGGTCTCCCATTTGCCTGCTTTCTCTCACATGTAAAAAAAAAAAAAACAAACAAACAACCAAACAAACATTCCCCCCCCCCCAAAAAAAAAAACCACCAAACAAAAAAAAAACCAAACCTAACATGGCTCATAGGATGGCCACTACACTTTGTTATCCTGATAAATTAATCCTAATAAATTGTTTAGAAAGTATGTTCAGATTTAAGTGGGAACAAGTGATGTAAACTATACATGAAACCTCACTCCACAGTATCAGTAGTCATTTAAACTTCCAATTATGTTTTTCATGTGGAAGAGCAAGATCCCTGAATTGCTTCAATAGATTTAGAATGGTTTTCTCCACCTGAGAAGCTGCATTCCACTTGCAGTGAAATTTTGCTCTGACCCAAGAGATCTTTTCCTTACAATGCAAAATTATCACCTATCAGATTATTTTTGGGAATACTAAGGGGTTTTTTTATTACCTGCTCTTTTCTGGCATATGAGAGAGATGTTGCCACTACTTACAGAAAGAAAATAGAAAATTTCTTGTTGTCACTACCAGTAATTAGATCAGTCATGAGGAAAAATGGGGTCAAAAATTCTTCAGATTTTAGCAGATTTGTAGTCTGCTTTTTGGGATTTAGACGGTGAATACAAAATATGAAAGTCTCTGCTTTCTTTTAAGTCTCTGCATACTTTTTTAACTCTTTTTTCTTTTTCTTATAATAACCCCAATCCTTCTGTGTATCTGTGTCCAAATTCAGGGGATACTTAACAGATCCCAGTTTCCTATTAATTATCTGTATAACTAGTGGGGAAAAAATACGTGCATTATCTTGACTTGGGTGATCATTATTATCCTCAGAAAGGAATTTTTACATCTGCATTCAGTTCTGCTATGGATTTTATTCCTTCTACTTTTCTTGAGACAAAAATCTTCAGTTTTCTTGGAACAGGAATTGCAGGATCAGGAAGTCACTATAGTCCCTCTTAATGAAAAAATAGAGGATTTACAAATTTCTGCACTATCAGTATTGGAAAGTAAGCAAAACCTTTTCAATCAATTCTAAAAGCAAACCTGAGCTTCCTACAGCTCAAACAGATATGTCCTGATGATCAGTGGAATAATAACTGTACCATAGATACAAAATTTCAAACATCAAGAGATACTGAGAACTGGATGGAGATTCTGCATCGGTGCCTAATGAAAACCTCAGATTGATTTAAGTGTGGAAAGTTGATATTTCTTTTTTCTTATCACAGCTTTGAAGAAACAGCCATGGCATGGGTGTCAGGAACTCTCATGCCTACTGCTTCAAGATTTCAGGTCCTTCATATTTCTTATACTTATGATTTGCCAAAAACTCTGTGAATCATTTCCTAATATTTTAATTTGTCATAAATAAAAATATCTCTTAAAAATTATTTATTATACTCATTAAATAATCTTCTGTTAGGCTCTATAATAGAGAGGGAAACCAAACAACATAAATTGGCTGAAACATCCACTTCCCAGAATTTTTTTCTTAGATAGCTAAATTTCTTTGGTCTGCCAATACAAATTCACTTTGTAGTAGAGAAAAAGAAAGGGAATAATCATTGGCTACATAACAAAATACTCTGTTATAGAGATTTACCCTGTATTGTCTACTCTATAGCCTCTGCTGAAAAGACTACTCCTAAGGAGATTATGATTTTTTTCTAATTAAAGAAAATAATTGATCCATGCAATGTGTTCATTAAATGGGGAATCAATTTCCTTAAAATTAGTTATCTAATTCAATACTACTATCATTATCTGTTGAGTTTCTCAACACTTCTTTGTGAAAAATGGAGTTTAATGTCAGATCCTGTATGGACATGACCTTAGTTCCACTATATTTTAAAAATGTTACACTTCAATACCAACATTTTGGAGAAATAAACCTCATAAATTCTAAGTCTCAATAAGCCTTCAGCATAAGATTGTCCTGTGTGATCATTAAATTTTAGATGGAACAAGTCAATATTCCCTACGGGACTTAATTACAATTACTCTGTCTGAGGACAAGAACATGCTATGGCTATTTGACAATATTATGCAAATAAAAAGGAGTATATAGATTTCTTCCAAGAATTCCAGAGGGTGGAAGAGAATTTCATTCTGGTGAAACATGAGGGAAACTGAAGAAATTTATTGTCATCATAAATTGGGTCATATAAAGTACTAATTACTTTCATCACAATTTTCCATTGGATACACAGGGAACCTAAAGTTGTCTTACATTATTGCATATCAGTCAGACATTCCACCACAGTGAGACTGTTGCCTGACTTAAGACACAAATTCTGCAACATCAGCCATATGCTTGGATATTGATGCACTTAACTCGGTTGAATTGAGTAGGATTTAAATGTTAGTTATTTTTGCAACTGTGCATTTATTAGACAGGTGCTTCCATAAGTTGAAGAGTCTCTGTATTAAAAAAAAAAGAAGAAAGAAAATTTATGTATTGAATACAGTATTACAGAGCATATATATTTCACAGTTGACCCCCAGAATAATGTTTCTTGCCTGTCAATGAAAATAGTTTCACAGAAGAACAAGATTTCATGTTATGAGACCATGAAAGTAGAATGAAACAAGAAAAATGTGAAGACTAAATATGTAAGAGATCATTTTCGCACAAAACCTAGGCTTTAGTGTTTATACCTTAATATATGAAGATTTCACTTTCAAATGTAAATCAGCAGCTGAAAAAGGTTGCTAACTTTTTTGCTTAATTTTCAATAGTTATTACAAATTAATTCCATATACTACTGAATTTAGCAATTGAGTGAATAAAATGTCCACCCAATATCTTTCTCTGTTTTTTTTTTTGGTCACTGTTAACCATTAAATGTGTAAAATTCCAGGCTCTAGTGGCATTTTTGAGGCAAGAACAGATATGTCATAAAATCAGTTTCTATTTTATTTTCATAATTAGTTTGGCTCTTAGGAAATTTTCCTCTGCTAACATGAAAAAAAGCGGGGAACACGATCCACTTTAGTACAGCTCTTTGTATATCTTATCCTGATTACTTCTTTTCTCATTACTTTTCCGTTACGACAAAATCACGGAATCATCAAGGCTGGAAAAGACTTTCAAGCTCAATTAGCCCAGCCTTCAACTCAGCATTACCTTAATCACCCCGTGTGTCACACCCAAATGCTTCTTGAACCCTTTCATGGGTAGTGATTCCACCACCCACGTGGGCAACTTATTCCAATGCCTAACCACTCTTTCAGTGACATCTTTTTTTTCTACTACCTAATATGAACTTCCCCCATTTATGGTAAGTATCATCTATATTTCTTTCTTTGGTCTTTCAATTCTTGAAAAGAACCAGTCTACGAAAATATAATATATAAATACCACATTCTGACTTCCTTCTGTTCTGTTAATTTATTAGGAACAACAATATGGGTATTATTGTTATTACCCTAACATAAACTTATATTCCAGTGAGATTTTACTTTTTTATATCATAGTGCGATTAAAAAAATGAGTCAGAAAGTTTTTCCTTTTCTAAAATATTGAATTTATGCACTATATATAAGATCTTTAGGTTTTCACATATATTTTCATTTATGTTTCATTTATGTTACTGCAAACTGTATGCAGTGATTCTCCAAATTAAAATTTTAGTAGTAGATAATGTATGTCACATAAAATCTGCAGGTGAATCAACTTTCAAATATTCCTTTCACTCAAAAAATAAATATTCCTTTAACTCACTTTTTAATCAGTTTAAGCTAAAGAAGAAAAGATGTTTTTCCTGCTTTCTCTGCATCTGAACATTGATTACACTTTAGAAATAGTATGGAAAAACCAGACATCTCATGCCTGTCTTTGATGATAAGTAATACTATTAGTTGCTGGACACACTGCCTCCTATATCAATAATTATTACTAGAACTTACTTAATTCTGAATTTGCAGGTAGTGAATGTGTTAATGTCATTTCTTCATAATAATGAAACCAAGAAAAATTCACAGCACAAAATCATGAAAAGATTTTTACTAAGAACCTTTAAAAAATCTTATAATGTAACAAAATAAAATACAACAGAGTTCATTTTTTAAAAAATATAACGGATTCTAATTGTCTTTGAATGTTTCTAAATCATTAAAAAAGAAAATCTTGTGCCTAAAATACTAAGTAATATACAAATTGTTTGCTGCCATGGAAACTGACAAGTTAAGAGATGCTTGAATTTCTGTGTGTAATTTTACCATATCTTTCTTACACAGATTTAATGCATTTTATGTTTTATATTAGACCTTTTCTATAAAAATAGTTTCTTTGTAATGGCTACTCTCAACTAGTTACCCATAACCTGTAATAAGGGTGAATGGTATGGAAATGTCAGAAGCTTTAATTCTTGTAATACTTGTTGATACTAAAACCTATATATTTTAAAATCCAGTGCTCTTGTATAAGAAACGAAAATACTTTAGATTGGTGAGCTTAGAGACATTCAACAGAACTAATAATAACAATGACATTTGAGCACATTCAAATTGCCATTTACTCTTTTTCAAATGGTCTAACAAAACCTTTCGGTAAGTTTTTAATTTAGATTTTTTAGACAGCTTCATCTTTCATTTTTACCGTTAAATGAACTAGCAATTTTTACAGACATGTCAGCATTTCAGAAGTTTTGGCAAGTTGGCTGTATAATACTCAGCTGATAACAATTGCCTATTAACACAATTCACCTAGCCATCCAACAATTGCTTATCAACCACAGACTGGTGCCCAGCCCACTCCTGAGCAGCAAGCAATCTGTGGCTTCAGCAGTTTATAAATGGAGCATTATCTTCTATTGTCTGGAACATCCCTTTGGCCAGTTTCGGTCAGTTGTCCTGGCCATGCTTCCTCTCAACCTCTTTTACACGTACTCAGAGAACATGAGAACTGAGAAGTCCTTGATTTAAAGTAAGATCTACTTAACAATAGCTAAAACATCAGTATGTTACCAACATTATTCTCATACTGAATCCAAAATAAAGCATTGTAACTGCTACTTAGAACATTAGTTCTATCCCAACTAAAACCAGGATTATTAAAACTTTTCTTATGAATTTGTGTTTTCTATTTCCAAAAAAAAGTCACTGTTATTGCATTTACAGGCAATGCAAGGATTGTCTATTGTTATGCAACCATCACATTATTTCTGTGCAATTTCTACTTCAGTGTCCAGAGTTTTGTAAAGACCAAAGTTATGAATGGGTTGAGGGAAGCAAGTATGAAAAGGCATCCAGTCCTGGGCATGGCTAGAATAATAAACAAGATCTTCTCTATTTACCCTGCCGTCTAAATTGGGTTTTTCATGTATTTTGCCCTACAGAGACAAAACCAAAGTTGAGTACGGTAGGTACCACCTTACAAATCTTAATTATTTTCTTTTTAGTGCTGTGAGTTTTATATGTAGAAATGTGTCTTCCAAAGGAAAATTAAACTAACAAAAGAAAAAAATAAGGGCAAAAATATTGAGGTAGTCTACATGTTTACTTTTAGCTTTTGACTAAAGAGGTAAGTTATCCCATTTTCTTAGATATTTTAATAAAAATATAAAAATAAATATATGCTTATAAATATATAAGATATATATAAATATTTTATAGAATATTTGTTAAATGGTTTATATATAAAAACCATTTTATAAAGCATGTATGAGACTGATGCGTGTTCCCCTGCCTGCTAACCAGCGGCCTCCCAGCTGGTCCCGGCTGCCCTGGCGGGGAACGGTCACAGCCTCGGTAGGGTCTGCAGGAGGACCGGCAGGACCCACCCGGTGGGTGAGTGCATTGCTGCACGGGCGGTGGAGGGGCGGCTACGGCGAAGGAAGGAGAAGGAGACTTCCCTGAGGGGCCATGGGGTGACGTTTATTGGGGTCCTCTCACACAGCCCCAGGAGAAGCCCTGAGCACGGGCAGCGTGAAGGGTTTTCACGTACAGACAGAAGGAGTGGTCACACGAGGAAAACCCAATCACAAGAAAGGGGTGGTACATACAATATATTGTATATACAATATCAAATGAAAACGGAGGGGTGGAGGATTTCAGTCTCTGGGAGGGGAGCAGCACATAACTGACATATAACAGACTTGGGGTAAACAACTCAAGGGGATTTCCAGAGGCGGGAAGTGTACCAAGTAGGGAAAGGAATAGGGGGAAACATGGAATGAACCATTAAATAAGCTTTTCCAAAACAGAAGGAAAACTACACTTAAATCATTAGATAAAACCACACCGCAACATGAGACTACCTTCACCTGTCCTATTAATTTTAAAACCAGTAAGATGAAACCAACTATAAATCTACATGCAGAAATCTTCAGTGTAGATCCAGAATGAAAAAGTCTTGGAAAGCATAGATATTTGTGAATCAGACATAGAAGTGTCAGACACGCGATTTTCATTATATACATCATTTATATTTTAAATTATACATATTTACTTTCAGTAGATTTAGAGATGCTTCATCACTAAAGGCAGATACAGAGCCTTATATTTGATACTGAGGTAGGTAAATTTAGGATACCTATATAAAGAGGATTGCTTTTTTACTACAAATTGTATTCCTATTGATTCAAATAGTGTAAACCTGTCTCTATGAGTACTATGAATATATGAAACAAAGGAAGATACACATATATATACACATAAGAATACATATACATATGTATGTGTACAAAGTCTCAGATTTTAGTTCTAGCTCTAAGAAGGGGGATCTCAGCCAGAAAATACTGCAACAGGTTTTTTCCTGTTATTGGAACAAGGAGAGTATCATAAAAAACATGTTTTCAGGAGTCCTCCCAGAAAACTCACGAATGCACAGCAGGAGAGATTTCTGAAGGCAGTAATGTAATTTCCTCTAATTGTATTGACCTTGCAGAGATCTAAAAACTATTTAATTTTTAGCTTGGATTGGGTCTGTCAATGTCCGTCTTCAAGCAGAAAAAGGACAGCACTTTGACATGGAAGATTCAATACTTTTGCAAAACTGCTTGATGTTTCTTGATTAACCTTATATCCTTCTATGACAAGGTGACCCACCTGGTGGACTTTAGCAAATCATTCTCCTGGAGAAATTGGCTCCCCATGGTTTGGGTGGGTGCACTGTTCGCTGGGTAAAACTGACTTTACTCAGGCTTCTCCCAAGTGAAAAATGACAATACAAGGTAAAACAACCTCAAGTTGCACCAGGAGAGGCTTAGTTTGGCTAGAAGGAAAAAATTCTTCCCTGAAGGGGTGGACAGGCATTGGAATATGCTGCCAATGGAAATGATGAAATCCCCATTCCTGGAAGTGCTCAAGAGGTGTCTGTATGTGGCACTTGAGGATATGCTTTTGTGGTGAACATGGTAGTGCTTGCTTAATGGTTGAACTCGATCTTAGAGGTCTTTTATAATCTTAATTATTTTATGATTGTATAAAATCTGGCCAATATCAAATAAAAATAAATACTGGGAAAAGTAAAAATTAGTTAATATTTATCTACAGCTAATTGTGCCTAATTTCAAAATAAAATCTGTTACATTCACATTTAGCAACAAAATGCTGTTATGTGAATTGTAAAATTTACATTAAAATGTCAGATATTTGTTAAAATAATTTATTCCCTAAATTAAAAATAGAGACATTTACTATTAGGATCTAAAGCCTTTCACCTTTTTAGTGAATGAATAACTGCAGGCATATTTGATGTCAAAAAAAAAAAAAAAATTAAACCCCCAAATGTAAACCATATATAAATAAGGGTATGAGTCCTATAATTACATTTACTTAGAAATATGCTCAATAAGGATAAGCAGCTTCTTTTGAAAATTAGAAAAGGGTTCTGACTGCAAAAAAAAATCCTTAATTGTGGATATAGTAAGTTTTAAATGTTGATGACTAAGACTCTAACACAAAGCACATTAATTTCAAGCTTTCAGGCTTTAAGCATTATAGATCTAACATTGAATAATAAGAGAAGACTGCAAATACTTTCCACAGAAAATGAACTTAAAACTTGGCACTTGTAATCAGAGCAATGGATAAAATTCTGCTAAGAAGCTGTATTGAAAATGGAAATTACTTAATACTGAGTATAAGAAATGCCAGTGAATACATTATCTATTATATATATATATATATATATATATATATATATATGTTAATAAATTGTGGCTTAGAGCAAATTCTCTATGAGAACGTAGAAATGTGGAATGACAGAATAACTTGGTTTGGAAGGAACCTTGCAGATCATGCAGTTTAAAACCCCACAGCCATGGGCAGAGATGTCACCCACTAGATTAGGTTGCTCAGGGCCCCATCCACCTGGCCTTGACCACTTCTAGCTTTCTATCATACTTGGTCCATAGATTCCTTCCTAACATCCATTACATGAAAGGAGTCAAAAAAGTCCCAACAGAAATCCATGCAACAAGAGAAATTTCTCCTTTATTTCAGTATTAGTACTCAAAGGTCCAATGAAGTTTTCATCACCTGAGATCTCTCTAGCCCTTAAATTTGCCTTTGTTTTAGAGCGTGGTTGAGGGTATGTCTACATTACAGTTCCATTCTGGATTAGGAGTGTCTTTTTGGTGCTAACATCTCCATATACCATGCTTTGATTCACTTTGCAGGAGAGTCTCAGAGCACATCTGCGTTAATATCAAGTGAAACTAATCTGATGATGTACAGCAAAGGTACACCCAATGACCTTCATTTATTAATGTCATTCAGTTCATTAAAGCAGATTGAAGAAAATCTGAAGTAACCCCACATGAAATATGTTAATAGTAGATGTCAAGTTATTGACAACTGCTTTGATTTGCAAGTCTATTTCTACTATTCAGCTTTACTTGCTAAAGTAAACATAATCTACATGATTCCCCACTTCCACTCTCATGTTAGAGTACAATCAATGAAAAATACTTATGTTTTTCTCTAGAGAATACACAAGTTCTCTCCTCTATTTTGAGCACTAATACCTAGAAAAAGTTTGAGTAGTACGTGACTTGTACTGCACTTTTAAGAGAGAGCAATGAACAGCTACAAGATATGAAAGAAGGTAACCCAAAACAGAGTGTCAGTGGTCAGGTAGCAACCAGGTAAAATACTAATAAGTGTACTTTATGCATCAACCTTTTAAGTGAAACTGAGTAGAAAATTTCCATCACAAAAAGCAGAATAAAAATACTAAATGGATTTTTATTCTGTTAAACACCAGCAACGTACTCTACTGAAATTGTCCCAAAAATAAAAATAACTTTGTTTGGAGTATGAAGTCTAATTATATATAAGAATGACAAAAAACAAAGAAGAATGTTTAAATAAGCTACATTCATTTATGAAAGAACCAAACAGGAAATTTAACACTTACAGGTTAACCATTTCAGTAGCTGATTATGCTCAGCCTGAAAAATGGAATCCAAACCTCTGAGTTAAACACTGAATATAGGAGAATTAGGTCTTTCTGAAATTTGCTAGAATTTCTACAAAGCAATAATAAAACATTTAAATAACTAGTGAAAAATTCCAAACACTTGATGTTTGTGAACTTCTTTCTTTCTGCAAGGGCTCAAAATTTACTAGACCACAAAAAAAGAAGACTGTTGGCAGTATGAAAATACAGCCTAGTTGTTCTTTTATTCATATGCAATCAGAACTATCTTTTAAATGTGTGTGAAAATCCATGATGGCATCAAATAATATGGAGAAGTGTGTGGTGTTGTATCTTCCCCTCCTGTCCCGGGCCCCTGCTTCAGCAAATTACAGCCAGAGTGAAAACTTAGGACTAAAATCAACAGTCTTGGAACCCTATAAATGGTGTTTCTAAATGAGACCTTTTGAACATTCCTGGACTCCAGTGGGCTGCATCCAGCAATATCCCTCTGCATGGGATGTCACTTAGAGCCAGCGAATTCTCAAGTTTGCCATACTTGGAGCATCACCGAATGACAATGGCCTAGATTGATACCCACATTCCTGTAGGCTCAATCCTTTGCCCACTGAGAAGATACAAAGGCATCTGACATGAGTCCTTCACTGAATTTGAGGGGAATTTTCCACCAGTATGACTTGTACATACTCTCCTAGGTCTGTGTGTGAATGTGAATATGCCCTAGCAAATGTATTATGAGTGTTGCTCTCCTAGATTCTCAAATACTTAAGATTTATAAATAAGTTAGATCTGTAAATGAGTTGCTGCTGTGCTATCATAAATTGTACATGAATCTTTGGCTAAACTGTTAAACTTAAGTTATTGACTGAGTGCTGTTAAGTTTAACTGCTCTTAAAACTTTCGACCTAAACTGAAGGTGTAGTCTGGGGCTAAGCCTGACAAGGTGATCTACTCCGAACCTTAAGACTCAATGGAATGATCCCTCATATTCCTTTTTATCCTTAACCTCTCTTATCTTCAGTCTTTCTTCTACCACATTGCCTGCCTCCACTGTCCCAGCCTTCACACAGATATTTTTTGGGTTGATTTTGGGTTTAAATTGATTGATAATAGATTTTGGTTTGATCTTTCTCTGTCTTTAACCATCTATTAAGTTGTAGAGTGAAACTTGACAACAAATTTTCTCATGCTTTCACTTTTATATTAAATGTGTTTATGCTGATGCCTTTCCAGGGATTCTTTAAACAATCTTAAAACAATCCTTTATAACAAAGGGTCATTAGTAAGTTTTGTCACCCCAAACAGAAGACCATCAAAATTAAAGATCTTTTGATATGCTGGGTATTTTTAAGAGAATGAGTGTACAATGGACTTGAAGAATTGTATTTTTTTTTTAATAAATAACAAGAATGTATATATCTGGTTTTTATAAAAATTACTGGTTTGAAAGATGAACATTTGTTCACACTAGAAAAAGCACTCATAACACAATGATAGATGTGACTTTAACCCCTTATCAACTTAAGTTATATATATATATATATATATATAGGTGGTATTATAGGAGAATTTGCATTTCCTTTAAATTTAATATAAAATACATGAATTTAAAATAATGACAATTTATTTTCAGTACGCTGTTCCCTTTTCTTCCCATCTGCTGTCCAAATGAAAGTCCAGTTATGGTTTCTCTGTCTCTTCTTATTATACTTCATGTCTCCATAATCTCTTTCATGAATTCAAATTCAGCTTCCACATTTGTGTTTATGCATCTTTCCAGACACGCTTTTTGTGCAAATCAAAATTTTTCTTTATGTTTCTGGATTTCTACTTTTCGGTTTATTGTCTATAGAGCTATAAGAGTTCAAAAGTTTTGGCATGGCCACCATGAAGGCATAACATAGGCTTTATTTGCCTGTAATTTTGAAAGATGTATCCAACAGTCTAAAATAAGGATGATATTTCACTTGGTGAAAGTGAATATCAGTTCAGCTCACAGCTGAACTAGGCTGGCAGAGCCTTCATAATCCCTAGAACTTTTCCTTGTATCAGTTTTAGTCATCAGCCAGTCATAGGGAGAGAGAGTTGGGAGACAAATTTTGTGTTTTTTCATGGTAGATTTCACGCAGACCAACAAGCTGTTTCAATTCACCCTATAACATATAAAAAATGATTTCAGGTAAAAGAAATAATATTTTTAAACCAGGAACATCTTCCATTCAGTCTTTTCTCCTACCCTCCTCTGCCTCTTTTTCTTTTTCAATATTTTTAAAATAAATTTTCTGTTTTTGCTATCATTTCTGTCTCTGTTACAGTCATAACCACATATTCTGTATAAATTAATATTGTATATAGCATATGCATAACTATTTATTTTTGTGCAGAAAACTCTACCAAAAACACGTGATACCTTGTAGAATAAGTGATTATGTTTTTTTCTATAATTTTACATTATTGTCTAACACGTATTCCAGAATATAGTATTTTTAATGTTACTGATTTCTATGTTCTAGTAGCATTTTCAACATGCTCTGTATCTATGATATGTGATACAAACCTAACCACCAGTCTCTTAAGGAAGGATTTTGTGCTGACCATTCTTTCTGAGATTATATTTTTTTAGTGTAAATATCACTCGTCTTTTTCTTATAACTGTTTTTTTCTTTTTTTGCAAATGAGTGTAGTGAATGCTTCTTTCTTCTTACTTTCTTCTATGCTCTATTTTATCAGCTTGGCCAAGTTTTGTGAAAAGTAAAATGACTTTTCTATGTTATTGAAGAAAAAATATTTTACGAGAAATATTATTTTAATGAAGTCTCCTTACAGAATGTTTCTGACAGGATTCATAAATCTGACCTAGGAGCCATTTCTTTCAACATACAAAGAAATTGTAACAGAAACATATATATTCAAATGATCAGCAAAACAGGCAAAAAACGCCCACTCAACTCTATTTATTTAGCAATGCAAAGTGCTATTTATAGAAAAATGCAAATATTCTAGTATTAATCCACCACACTGCCCCACAAACAATGTGAGAAATTGCTAAATGGAAAGAAAAATGTGAAACATGCAAAAATTAATGGAAGCATTGTGGTGATTATGCAAATGTAAACATCATTAACCAGCCTAATTAGAGAAATATGTTATTTTTGGTTGCGGAGAAATGTTTCACAGTTTGTTCCCAAAAGCTTAAGAATCACTTATTGCATACTTGATTTGTTCTAAAACACTGAACATAACTTTCATATACTTGACCTTATGACCTACTGATTACTTGAGCTTTGGAGAAATAAATTTCTCTTGAGAGGTTATGAATTTATGAAACTTTTATTTTGAATCAATGAATCACAAAATAAAGTGTCTACTAAAAAGGGGAAAAAAAAGTTCAGTTAATATCTCTTACTCTTGCAATTAAATATTGGACACAAAAGTTCATTTCTTTGTTATATGATTGTATACAAGGAAGTCAAAAATTTCAAGTATAAATGGAGAGACTATAATTCTCTATCATGGAATCAACATGTCTTGGGTCAACCTCTTTACAGAGAATCAGAGAATGTAAACAGTCGGGCAAAATGTAAAAAGTAAATCATACATTTTTATTGTGAGTTCAGGAACATCACTTAGTAGGAGAAGAAAAGAAGACAGCCTTACTACTTGAAATGGGAACAAAAATGAAATAATCTATGAAATTAAATAAAACACTTATTATTTTTAATAGAAACCAAGAATTCATCAAAAATATTCAAACTTTAAAAAAAAAATTGCTTAAAAAAATTCATATGTGAGTAGAAAATGATAGTTCCCTCATCTCTACACTGTTTTACAAGTACAGTTTTTCTTTTCAAGAGAATGTCATATTTTACTCAGATCAGATACTAATGTTACTGTCTTACATTAGTTCTAACTCACAATGTCTTCTGAAGGTAGACTTTGCAACTAACCCTGACTAGGACATCATGTGAAAGAGTACAAATTTTACAGCATTGTCTACAGATAATGCAGGGTTATCTAACAGAAATTTTCCAGTCCTTTATCATACGGTCCTTCTTTTAGTGTTTGGAATATTTTTACTCTCTGTAAGCAACTCTATTTAGAGAATTAGTACTTTAATCTTTGTATGCAGAACAACCTTTTCAAAGTCTTCCTGTTTTTAAACTGAGGTGGGATTTTTTTCAGTTTGAGGTCTTTTCATTTTCAATATCAAATCTACTTGAGAAACACCTTTATTTTCTCTCCAAAGTTACTCATGTGCTTATGTGAAATGTCTACATATTTGTTAAACTTTATATTCTTATTTCATTTTTATTTTCTTTTTTGTTAGATTCTGTTACAGTAAAATTACCCCCAAGTTTAGCACAAGACCCTGTTTTTCAAGAGGTAAAGCTAAGTGGTTTAAATTTCTTGCTGTTATCTATAATATTTCCATTTCTTTTTCTTGTAATTTTACCCCAAAACCTTTATAAATAAGTGAGAAATTCTGCCTGGAAAGTATAAAAGTGGACAGAGAATGGCAAAGCAGTAACATTTTATGTCCATGACTGAACAAGGAAAGAGGATCTTAAGTATAAAATTTTCATATCACTATATGTAAATTAGAATCTGTACATTTTTTCCAGAAACACCTAATTGAGACAAATTGGACAAAGAGCAAAAGACTAGAAAGTAGTCATCTCTTAATTTGTTAATATCTCACAGGAAATTTTGACTGACACCTAAACTGCCTTTTTTTTTTTTTTCTTTGTGTTGTTCTGTCACTTCTCTCTCTTAATATCCAGCTACTTCCCATTTCATTTTCCTATTTCTCTGGCACCTGTCTTACTGTGACTTGACTTTTAAAATGTATACTAAGTACTTAAACTGCATATGATGTGTTTAGGATTAGCAGTTGAAGTTTGATTCATTATGGTGCCTTTGCTTTTTTGAAAGGCAGCTGTGACCCATTCTCTTTCCTAGGAAATTCCATGGCTAATCCTGTGTCACATTCATCATATCATTCAGATTTTTAACCAATTTGCAGATTATATTGTTTTATTTTGTCATGTTTTACAAGGAGCTTAAAGCATCTTATGTAGATGTCCAAATTTACCAAAGCTGGAATTTTGAAACAATATAAATAAAAAAGCTGCTGCTCTCTTCCCTGTCTTCAAATGCTTTTTAATTATTTGAACCAAACAATGAATAGGCTGCAGCAAAGCCATCAGTGTAGTAGTTTGCAGCAAATTTTTGGTGTTGATTCAGAGAAAATTACAATGGTTATAGAAGAAGGCAGAAGCAGCAATTATTTTATTAGGAATATTTTGATTTCTTTCTTCTCATAAGCATGTGTAACACAGGTGTCTCACTAAAAACAGTGCAGTATTCCAATGTGCTTTAGGAATATTAAAAGAAGTAAGAAATTCAGCTTGATGCAATGGCAAAGAAAACATTATGAATCATGATTAAAAACAAATGTTAAATCATCTTGACTAAAAGAATAGGGATATCTGCCAAAAAATCTGAATATGTAGATCACTTAGCTAAGAAGTAGGTGCATTTCCTAGCATTTATATTCACAAGTGTCCATGAAGTGGATCAGAAACTTTATGTCTTTTTTTTGCAGACCTCCTCTATGTGCTCATTTTTATACACAATTCCATCTGAAGCTGTAATGATACAATCGTTCACTTCACTAAAATCTTCATATGTTACCTCTGCTACTGAAGAAGAATTAGGTTGCACTTCCAAGAATATTCTGGATGAAATAACATACATGTATTCCTCAATGATCCGTCATTGCACATAAGTAAATTGGGGTCAGGAAATAGAGATGTATGTCTGCATACATTTAACAGATAAAGATACACTTACATACAATTCTAGATACATTTTTGCAAGCTAAAGGTCTCTATGTGATAGAAACCTACTGTGCTTGAATAAATTATATTTTTATGATTGCATCTAAACATATGATTTTATTTATTAATAAAACAATTACTATCTCTTTCATGCTCTTAAAACATCTCTTTCTGCAATCCCTACAGGAATCAATATTTCCACTGTTTTTTCTGTGAAATTTGGTTATCTCCATAGGGAAAATTTCAGTCTCTTCATGTTTCAAAACCAGTTGAATAAAATAAGCAATACCTCAGGATCAAACCTTTAAATAAAACTGAAATAATTCAGGATTTTTCAAAGATTGCTTCCTTAGTATTGAGGAGAAAAAGTATTCAAAACCTAAAATATTATAACAGGTATTATTCATTATATTGATGCATTAATGATAAAGTTTATCAAAGCATACCAAGTTGCTTTGTTTTGCTTGTTAAATTTTTCCCTTTGAGTCATCTTTCTTCCCTGTTTTTCTGCCTCATTCCAAACTGGCTTTTGATTTACTTGATTTTTTTCTGCTGTTCAGACTTGCTAAAGTGCTTTTGTCAACAGTTCAGTGGTTGAGTGAAGCAAAGTGTTAGTTAATAGTGTGAAAGCTTGGTGTGCTGTCAGAAAAGGGCAGGCCATTAACTTGTGAAATTCTGCTTTCAATGTTCCACAGCCTTGGCAGAACAAATCTCACTGATGATTTGCCATTAAAGTTACAAATGGCATATGAATTTATGACACTTTGTAATTAAGAACCACACTTCTGCCTAGAGCAGTTAAGATGGCAGACTATGAAAGATGGTTTATAACACACACATCCATTAAAAAAATCCAAACAACAACAGCAAAAACAGAGTGAAAAAAGGAAAGAAAAAACACAGCCACACTTAAGAACAGCTCCCTTTCACCAGAAGCAGTAATCATGTCAAAAGGCTGCAATCTTAACATTACAATCTGACCTTTAAATGATCAGATTAGTCAGTATCTGAGTACAACTGTGTTAATTAAAATTGCAGTTATATGAACAAGAATAGGTTATTTTGAATACAGAACAATAAACATTGTCTGATTCCAGGCCTGAGAATAAAAGCAAAGTGATACCTCTGAACTGCAACAGACAGCTGTGAAATGACAGAGTTTTTAAATGATAAATATGATGTAATGATAAAGTATATTGCACGCTCTTTTTCTGTCTTAAAAAATGGCATATCTTTGCATCTGAAACTCTGCAAGCCAGATTCAGTTGAACTCAAGACTGGTAGCTTCAAAACATTTTTGTCACTTGCAATTTCCATCATGACCTGAATTTGCCTCCTAACATCTACTAAACAGTTACAGGATCATTAAGTACAAATGAACAATGTTCACTTTAAAGCAACTTGCTGTGGACCTGTTGATAATGTTGTGTTTTTCCTTTTTCTAGTCCTCCAAATTTGCTCAATTTTTAGTTTCATGCTAAAATAAACAAAGGTATGTAACCTTACAAACCCTGCATTTCTATGTACAGGTTGGTTTTGAAATACTGTCATGCAGTTCTGACTACAGCCATAATTTTAATTCTCTCTTTTTATTGTTGTTGTCTTTAGATTTAAAAATTCCTAGTATGTCCATCTCCTGTTTAGGAACTATGATTTTGGTATTCTATTATAAAGAAAAGGTGGGCTAAATTATTCATACTGACCATAATTTACTTTTTCATTTCTCACATTTACTCCTCTTTAAAGCTCCTATTCCACCAAATGCACCATCTTAAACTGATACAGTGAATTCTTGGAGATCTATGGAGTTTTTGTGGCACAAGATGGGCAGTGATTTTTATCAGATTCCTTAGTCTCTCACAGTACATAGTTCTGTAGGCATTAAAACAAGTATTAAGCAAGTGTGAAAGTCACATTTGTTAAGTAACAAATTTAAGGCTTCAACTTAAAAGGGAGACCAAATGACAAAACTTCTGTTTCATCCAGAAGTGAAGGAGACTTTTTTTTTAAGTATGTACTACATATGGAAAGGTAAAGAACAAATAATTTACTCGAATCAGAAGAATTTTGCAATTAAACATTATGCAAGTACTTTCAAATATATGGACCTGCACAGTTAAGTAATTTGCAGACAACACTAAACCTATGTCTTAAGACTCATAGCAAGAAAAAAAACTTCTCAGTGTAGAACATTAAATAAATGGAGACTAGGAAGAATTTAAACCTAAAATTCTAGTGAGGATTTTGTTGTGGTTGTTGTTGTTGTTGTTTTTAATAATTAAAAGATAAGCACACTCAACTGTAAACTTTTTAATTGTAAGAAACAATTTCCAAAAGATGGCCAATATTTACTATCAACTACAAAGTTCATTAACAAACTGTTCTTTAGCATTTAATTGTAGAACCAGCACAGGAAATCACTTACCAATATAGTCTTTAGATCTGTACTATGAACTGAGGGTGGTATCATTTAGATTGTTACATTAAAAGAAAGGGGGGAAAGGATAAGAAGAATACTAAACTGATAGCAAGAAGGTTTTTTAAGAACTTAGGAACATATTCTAAATAGTAAAAGAAGAACTATATGGAACTCATTTTTAAAACACTTACTCAAAATTGTACTTCCTATAGAAGTGTTAGTGTAGGACTGTGCAATGTGTGCAGACTGTTCTTGAAGACTTGGAAGAATAAAAATTGCTATTGTAGTTATGGGAACTTTTCAAATCACAAAGTGATAGCCAGAAAGTTGTCCTGGGGAGCTGTTGTAGACCAAAGAGACTACGAATTTTAGTAGAAGTCTATTTCATCTTTAAGGATTGACTTGACACAATAAATGATACATAATTTAAGTAAATAACATGTACCATAACAAGTTCTTTCAAGGAATCTTTGTTTAGCTTTTTCTCATTCATCGATAAAGAGCTTTTTAAGATGGGGAAAAAGGAAGTTGGAGTAGGACTGTAGAGAATAGTAAGTATGATTGAGGAGGGAGTTGGTATAGGTACTTTTATTTTATTATAACATTTATTATACTGTAAATTTAAAATATTTCTTGTGGTGTTTTTTAAAATCAGTGTAAAATGATTTTTTTTTTTAAATCAATTATCCATGTTTATCACTTTCCCAGATTTGAACCTTATTATCATATTTGCTTATTTGGTTTTTTGATGCTTTTTTGAACAAAAGAATCAGATGAATTTTTCTTTATAGTTTGGTCCCAGTTGGGATAACTTCTATTAACTAAAGGGTTTTTTGCAAAGGAGCAAATGAATTAAAATAAATTTTCCAATGAAGCTGACTAAAATTACGTAGATATAGGTTCCTGTATACATTTCTTTTTGTATGAACAGTTATGAAGTCATCTAGAATGTAGTAGTATTAACAGGCTAGCTCTCAAAGCATAAGTAGAATAACAATGCTTTTAGCTAGTTTTTGCTCTTTTATCTAGACATAAAGTGAAACAAGAGCAAAGCCAACTAAAATGTACTGAGTCACATTTTATATTCTCAGTAATTGTTGGTCTGCAGTAGAAAGAGTGTCAATTATTTCAGTTCAGACCAGATCTCAAATAAGCAAACAACATTCAGAGAGGTGTTAGAGACAACATTTATACAGGCATGACTGGTCTCTCATTTTCAAAGTGTTTGGGGTTTTTTCTGCCTTCTCACTTATTATTTTCAGCCTTATTGAAAATGTAATTGTTGAAAGACAGAGATCAAGGTTTGAGTTTTAAAAAGCTGAATTAAGATCTTTATTTATTTGGTCATTATAAGTAAATGTAGAGGGTGAAAGTGGGCAGAATTCACCAGTGAGAATCAAGTATTGGAGCACATGGATCCATACAAGACAGAGCACTGGAGAGAAGCTAGCCACAACATCACTGCAGTAGACAAAATCAAAGGTAATGCTGGAGCTTTTGGTTCCTAGACCGTCCCTGGGGAGGGACTGACAGCACCAAGCTGGGATTAAATAGGGCCCTGCACCATGGGAAGAGTAGGGAAAGGCCCCTGGTTGGTGCTGGTGGTGCCCTCAGGACTCTCTTCATCTTTGAGTTTCATGCCTTCAAAAAACCAAAAATTTCTTTCACCCTCATTAGAAAGACACCTTCAGTCCTGTAGAATCTCTACCTGACAGTTCAGGTACATAATTTTTCCCATATATTTTACAGGGATACACATTCCAGTAAAAAGCAGGAGTTTAGCTCACTAACACCATGATCTGTTGAGTGGTGTTACCTACAGGAGATCTAATCTACAGATCCTAAGGGAACCAATTTCATTCAATTCTACAGATCCAGCTGAAGGTGAGTAGAACTTAAACTGAGTGTATTCAATGTTCAGTTTGAATATATGTCTGAAGACCAGCTCCAAAAGATTCAGTTGTTACTGTAAGAGCTTAGAATTCGTGCAGACATTTTTAAAAATTGGTCCTAACAGCCTTTGGCTAGAAGTGAGTTTCTCTAGTGCACTCTTCTGCCTGTCAATGAATAACACTGAGTGTCTATGTTAGTTATTACACTTAACAGTAATTAGGAATACCTCAGTAATAACTTTTACTTATTGAGACAAGGGAAAAAAAATCCCCAAACTTATGTTCCTTATGTACACATCAACAGGTGACAACAAAGTTTCTAATACATCCCACTGTGGTTGTGGTGTACATATGGCTTATAAAATGTTATCAAGGTATTATACATTGAAAAGCATTTTAAACCTCCAGATTTTAGTATGATCTACCTGAGATCATTTATTCATCCTTTCCAGGAATTACCTTAGCTCTCTTCACACGTGATGTACTTATCCATATCCTTTCTGAGCTAAGCTGCTGCTGACTCTTGTTTCCCTATATGTTAAAGGGAGAGATGCTACAAATTTCATGTGTGCAGAATATGTTGTTTCCTCTAGATTCTGGTTGCATGATGCTGCATCAGAAAAGAGGACAACAATAGAGAAAAGACCAATGCCTGACCAACTAAAATATTCTTCTTTTTTTTTTTTTCCTACTATTAAAATTATGTGGGCATAATAATTTCCCAATACATAGTAAACCATATATTTTTATTCAATTCACAAATAATTGCAAATAATTGTCAAATTTCCCTGCAAATACAATTTTAAATATGTAAATAATGGAAAAAAACCACTCCAACCAACTTAAAAGAAAAATAACCCAAATCACTTCGTTCACATTGCTGCAAAAGTAGTTCAATAAACTTAAACAGCAGTTTCGATAATAGAGCCAGTTAATTTAAATAAATATATATGCATATACTCTGATTACCCTATGTGCTATGGAATTTAAAAATAAATATTTACTATGAAAGTTTTTCCAATTTATTATTTCATAGATATATCTGCTTTATATTATTGAACATGAGACAGAAGCAAGACTCTCACATGCAAAGCTACCTGCAGTATTGTATGATTTTTTTCCTCTCCCTAGAGCAGCAATTTCTGGCAAATGTGCATCTCAGCAACATAATTTCATATACAGACATCAGAATTTTGCTTCCAACATTTAGGAAAAGCATAAATTAATACAAATGGAAAATTGTTTCTTTTTTGTTGCTTGTCACTATCTAATGTTACACTATAATTCCAAGAATAAAAATTGTAATTCAATAGTACTGTATTCAACAGCTGTGCCCTTTTTGTATACTCTAAATTGTAACTCTGTATTAGAGATGGTAAATTTAACTGATGAGTTCAATATTAGAAAATACCTAAAAAACATTTATATAGAAGACAACTACCTCACATTCTAAATAAAGAAGTATAGTGAGTGACTTTAATACTTACATACACATTTATATTCTGCAATGACACAGGTTTCAAATATGTAAGGGATTTTCATTTATGGTAGTTGGGTAAAATTTGATGTCCTACATACAACAGTTTTGGGAATCTCTTTAATCCAAGGAGACTTGGGGAAATGAGGACATTGAAAAAATATCTATCAACTGAGGTTCTCTTAAAAAATACTTTTTTATTGAATAATATGAAGATAGCCAAGATTTGAGTCTCCTTTCTGATCATTACTGTGCTAGCATCTCAGTATCATTTATCATTTGAACTGGTTTATGAGTGCATAACAACTATGCTTTTTGGTAACATATGGCATTTCAACAGAAAAATTACTGCAGACTGAACCCAAATGGGTAAGGGTGAAGTTAAATGGCCTGGAAGCTTGATTTATATGAACATTTATGTTGTCACCATAATTTTAAAGATATATTTTTGTGTTTCAAAAGACCTGACAGCTTTACACTGTGCTACAACCAGTGTACTTTTGATAGGCATTTAGTAAACCTAAAGATGGATCTGCACTCTTGTTTTGATTACCAAAAGTTGTTGTTTCCTGTTGAATATTTAAGAGAAACTGAGGAAAAAGTAAGTCATTTTTTCCCCATACGTAGCCAGCTCATATTATTCATACTGAAGAGTGTTCAGAATCCTTGCTCCTTATTAAGAGCAAGATGAGTAGTGCAGTTAATGCTCCTGAGGAAAGGGATGCCATCCAGAGAGATCCTGACAGGCTTGAGAAGTGGGCCAATGTGGGCATCATGAAACTGAACAAGGTGAAGTGCAATGTCCTGCACCTGGGTCAAGGCAATCACCAGTATCCACAGACACTGAGTAATGAATGGACTGAGAGCAGCCCTGTGGAGAAGGACTTTGGGTTGAAAGAGATGAAGCAGAATATATGGACAAGTAATTGCAGCCCAGAAAGTCAATTATATCCTGGGCTGAATCAAAAGAAGTGTGGCCAGCAGGTCAAGGGAGGTGATTCTGACCTTTTATTTCACTTTTGTGAGACCTCACCTAGAGTATTGCATCCAGATTTGGTGATCTCAGCATAAGAAAGTCAGACATATTACAACAGGTCCAAGGAGGGCCATAAATACTATCAGGGCTGGAACACATTAACTATGAAGAAATGTTGAGGGATTGGGGTTGCCTGGAGAAGAAAAGCCTTGGGAAGACCTTACTGCAGCCTTTCAATTCTTAAAGAAGATGTAAGAAACTGGAGAAAATGATTACTGGCTCAAAACAACTGAAGTGTGTGTGGGGTGGGAAGCAGTGAAAGTTCTGTGAAAAGTGGGATGTGCACTGTCCCACACCCCCCAGAGCCTCCAGTCCAGCCCAGAATGGATGTCAGTCACTGGCACACCTGAAGCCCCAGCTGGAGGGGAGGGCCCGAGAGACCAAGGCAGATAAAAGCATTGCACAAAGAGACACGGGGTCATGGCCCATTGTTTTGGATTTTATAGTAGCAGAGAACATGTTGGAATTCGAGCAATGAATATAAATCTTTCTCTGTATCCCCCTCTCTTCCTTCCTCTCTCTTCTTTTCTTCTGATTTCCACTTCTCTATATCTGGATAACTTAAAGTTTGATGGGTGAGAGTTTGCTGAGTCAATGTCTTGTGAAATGTTTTATTTCAATTGCTTTAAAATCTGCATTTGCATTTAAAATTTAAAATAATACCCTTATTTTCCAAAGTTTTCCAGTAAAATATGTTGTTCAGCCTCCTGAGAGTATTGTCCATTTCTTCTGTGCACTTGCCTCAGAGTATAAAAACCCAACCTGATCTCCTTTAAGAACCTCATTGAGTAAGAACAGGCCTTTACAGGGGGCTCCTAAAAAGACAGAAAGAGACTTTTTACCAGGGTTTGTAGTGATAGGACAAGGGAAACAATTTAAACTAAAGTATATAAAAGAAAAATATTTTTATGATGAGGGTGGTGAGACAATGGAACACATGGCCCAGAGAAGTGATTGAGCCCATCCCTGGAAATATTCAAGGTCAGGTGGATAGGTCTTTGAGCCAGCAGATCTAGTGTGTGTCCTTGCCTGTGACAGAGCATTTTTCCTAGATGATCTTTAAAGGTCTCTTTTGACCAGAACTATTCTTTGATTTTTATGATCTTTCATAAGATCATTAAAAAAAAAAAAAAAATCCACTGTGACAATTTCTGGTTTTTTGTATGCTGTTCTCATTTACGTACTAGCCTTTCTTAAGCAAGTTTTGATTCCCTTCTCTCATACAGACATTTTTCAATTTAGTTCTGTCTACTCATCCAAAAGATTGGTGAAATGCTGGCCTAAATAATTTGACATTACAATATCCATTAACTTCCCTATGCCAGCATGTCACTCACAGATCCCATTTTTGTAATGCTGTCCTAACCTTTTATCAAAGCTATTTCCTGTATTATGAAAGCTCCAGTAACCTGATAACAAGTAAGTAGCTGTGAAATAAAACTGAAACTCTGAGACTGATTTTAAATATATTTAACAAGTATGGTTCAAGTTTCTTACACTGAGCTGCCATCAAAATTACTAATGTTGTAACATGGGTGTAAGTACAGTGAGGTCTGTGACGATCAAGTCACAGATGATACACTGGAGCAGGCTCTCCAGGGAAGTGGTCACAGAGCCTGACAGGGTTCATGAGGAGTTCAGACAATGCTCTCACACACGTGATGTAACTCTTGGTAGTGGTGGATCCTTGTGGCTCCTTTCTAACTCACTTATTATGTGATTCTGTGAAGTCAGAGATTTGTTCCTGGAAGAGCAAACAAATTTATTGGACTTAAATGTCACTATTCTTCAATTCTACTTATGTTACAGTCAAACACAAAGATAACTGTGGATTGGAATGAAATAAACAAATCTTGATCTCAGGAGTAATGAGACTACAAGTCATCATTGTCTTTATAATCACGTTCCAGTTGTTAATCATACTTTCTGTTTACAACTGCTTTATTTATTTGTCTATTTATTTATTTATTTATTTATTACTTCAATTTGTCAATTTGTTCATTTTTATTCTTTTGGTGTTGCTAAATCTTCCTGTTTAAGTGTGCGATAACTCTACCTATGATGACTTTTATACTGTAATTGGGTCACCTCACCTCCTTTTATTCTTCACTAGGTCTCTTAGGACTACCTACAAAGAATTAATAAATTTCATTTCTTGCTGTGCAAATGTTTTTTCTATCTCTTACATTATTTTAGTTTTGGCAGTGTTTTTTACTACACTGTCTTCTAGGTGTCTATCTGCTATCTGAAAAGACAAAACCAAAATTGAATAAAATATTCCAACATAAGTATCACCAGGTTTACATGTCATGCTCTCATTCTTTTTTCTTGATCTATCATTGCACTCCAATGTTATATATCTGTTATTGATTTTAATGTCTTAAGAAATGTTTTAAAATTCCATTTCTTCTTTAAAAGTAATGTAGCTATTGTCTAAATTTTTGTGCATGTGTACATACAATCATGTCTGCACTGGGATATTTGAAGGGTGAGAGAATAATGTTAAAATCGCTTTTGACAGAACATCTATTTTATTTGAAAATATCCCTCACCAAGCATCCATAATGCATTCTGTAATTGCCTTTCACATGTTGGTTTCCACTTTAGCAGCTGGAGTCACAATATCTTCCTTTTTATTTCATTTGTTATTAAAGCACTGCCCTGAAATTAATTGTTCTTGCTTCATTCTTCCAAAGTCATGATGCACTGTGTGCAAAAGCTCTTTGGTTTTTTTATTTGTTTCAGTTGTTCTTTTCAGAATTCTCAGGATAGTTTTGTCTACTTTTACAAATGATACAGATATAACTTGTATTTTAAGCCCATTACCAGCTGTTTTGTTTGAGGCTTAGCACTGATATTTTTGTGAGAATGCAAAACATTTGAAAAGATTAAAAAAAGTGGAAGTGCTGCAGGCTTTCTACCTTGTTTTTCTGTGCTGCTTTCTGTTTGTGATTGTGTGTTTGTATCCTAGGAAACCACTGAAGGTGGAATTTGTGAACTAAGATCCCATGGTTATATTAAACATTAAAAAGATTTCAGATTTGAAAAGTTTGTTAGGAAATTAGGTAATGCCAGTTTCATTTTGTATGAAAAAATATAATTCTGATGGCTGTGCAGAAAGATTATTTAAATAAGTGAGCCAAAGTACTGGAAAATATAAATAAATAAATTATGATTTTGTCAAAATATCTAGAACAAAGCTTCATTCAATAAAGTTCCTTTAAAAATCCAGGTTATGATTCTCATCTCTATTAGCTGTTTTAGTATCATATGAGTGAACCTATATCAGTGATTGTGAGCCTCACAGAGTGTATATAAAGGGAGGATAAGCAGAATTTGTAAAAATAGGATTTGATATGAATGAATAAAAGTAATCTTCAGGTAACTTGAACTGATTACTATATTTTAACACTCAAGTTAAAATTATGGTCCTAATATGTGAAAGATATTTAACTGTTGCATGTGAATCATTGAGAATAACAAAGCATAGGAAACTAAATAAGACACTTCAGTAATGATATGATTTGACTCTTACTGCACAGGGATACTGTGCCCTACTGATAGAATCATAAGCACAGTATGACTGTATCTCATTACATCAATACAATTTAACATAATATAAAACCCCACAGAGCAGAAATAACATGATGGTGAGGGAATGTGAAGGATGAGCATTAAATACTTTCCACTTCAAAAAGGATATATTGAGGTACAACACAATTAATATCTTCTTAACCCAGGTACAAAGTGCAGAGAGATCTACAGATAAAAAATTTATGTACTACTCAGAGTATTATTTTTGCTGTTATTATTTTTATTATTTTAGTAACAACAAAAGGACAGAAAAGTAATTTAACATTACATATAGGTCACAAAAAAACTTGCCAGGTCAAATTGTAAATTATTTATAAAGGGCTTGCATGAAGAAGATTTAGTAAGGCTATAGATGACATGAAAGGGATTCAGAGATAGTAAATACATCCATTCTATTGTAACCACATAAAATGTCATTGTAAGCATCTACATTTTAATTGGAGTCCCAAACTTAGGTTTGATAACATTTATAAGACGTACAATATTGAATCACAGATGATTACTAAAGGTGATGTTTGGAGTGTAGGAACAGCTGAAAGGATTAAGTGAGTTAAGAGTACTGCCAGATATTGCCGTCAGAAAAAGACATGGTTCTGCTCATCTGTGTCTCTTATCAACAGAAATGGCTGGCTCTCAAAGGACTATACTTGATCAAATTAAAGTGTACATCCTCTTTCGGTATAGCAAAAATTTCTTCTGCATCTCCTTTAAAAATGATAATTCAAATTCTATGGCCCATGCAACATTTGCGTGTGTGCTTAATGTGTATGCATATATGCTTAATTTAGGTCTTCATATTGTTAGCTATGTTTGTGGAAAAGAATGGTGAAACCAGCCTTTCGTTGCATTGTCTAAAAAAAAAGGAATTTCTTTCTTCAAAACAAACTGAGGAAGCAGCCCTCTAGAAAATTAACAACTACATTGGTGAAAAGTAGAAAAGCATATCTACTTTTTTCCAAAGAATTTGTTTTTTATCAATTATGCATGCCTTCAGTTATGGTTTCATTCAAATAACATATTCTTTTACAATATTTAATAAAAGAAGGGAAATAACTGAAGATTTGGGTTCTTTTTCTGCTCAGCTTTATTGTTGTAGCACTAGAGAGCAACATCATGGATTTTAAGGTGCTTTTATCAAACCCATGAGGTCAGAGGAAGTTGCAGGTTTGAGGATACCTGAAATCTATACATCTCTAATTTTGCCAGTTTAAGCACAACATATGATTTATTTTAAAAGACATTAGAAATGGTAATTCTACAGCATGTTATTGGCTTGCTTTCTAAGAACTTTATTCCTTCCTAAGTGTCTTCTAAGTGTAAGGGTGTTCAATCTTCTAGGCATAAGGTTTACAATTTTGAGAATTTATGAAAATTTTATGCTATACCGAGGTGTTAATTCTGAGAGGAATTGAAAGCTACATTTTTCATTTTATTGATTCTATTCTTTGGCCCAAAGTCAAACTTGCAAACTTATGTCTTTGCTGGTATTTTACAATTGAGCTTGATTTGATTTGTGAAACTGAATTTGTGTGTCTGTTGAACAGAAGTTAGTCTTATTTTTGAAAATGCATCAGTAGCCACAGATTTCTCATAATGCTTCATAGACACCAGATTCCCCTTCCCTGGACACTGCAAAGAATTGCACTTAGACACTGTGTTTGGTATTACAGTTTACTTACCTCACTGAAGAATAGTCTTAAGCATATGTGTAAACATAACCTTTTCCCCACAGTAACCTCCATCACTGCCTAACACTCACACAAATTGGTCTTTGGGGAATTCTGAGCATCAGCACTTAAAGTTTTCTGTGTTTGAACTCTTTTCCTGTCTAGGGTAGGAAAGAAATCTATGCATAGAAAAGAACAAAAATTACAGATATGATAAATTTATATTTTCTTTCTTCTTGAAATCACACAGAAAACAGATAACAAGTACCTATTATACACATGGTTTAAAAGATAATGGATAAACCTTTCCTCTCTAACAATTTTTCCAAGGGCTTAACTCTTTTGTTTCAACCACCTCATTTCTATAAATCTGTTTTTTGTGTTGAATGCAGTATATTGGATTGAGGATAATCTCATGTCCATAAGTTTTGACAGTTCATTCATAAAGTACATTTTTTGTTGTGGGAACTCAGAAAGAATGCTCCTTTTTTTTCTTTTTCTTTTTTCTTTTTTTTTTTTTTTTTTTTTTTTTGGTTTTGATATTACCTGATTCCTTGGGAAACTTATGTTAGAGGAGAAATAAGTGTAAAAATTGATCACTAGTTTTTGTTTGTTTGTTTTTTTTCTCTTGAGAAAAAAGAACAAAACTGTTTCTTAATAAAGCTTCTTTAATGCTCAGGAGTAATACAGCTCTGTTGCCACTTCAGGTAACTCTCAAGCTATTTGTATCCAAGTTAGTAACTAACTACTGCAGAAAGCAATTTGGAAGCGAGAACTGGTTCTGTGATAAGGGAACTGGGTTAATTCTATTTAGTGAGAATAACTTCAAGAACTACAGTAAAACTCTTTCCAGGTCTTCAAGTTCTGAAGCAGTCTGAGAAGCCACTTGTACCAATAAAGGAACAGGTCATGAAAGGCTACAATATATTGATGTAGGCTACAAAAACTGACAGTAATGAACTAAAGAAATCTATCTAAATACCTTGAAAATTGTTGCCATTAAGCAATAGGTCAGAGTTGAATCTTCATGCAAAAACATTAAAACAAAGCAGACTCTTTAGTCTTTTAGCAAAGAAGCCATTTCCCTTACACACAAAATTGGTTTTTATTCCCTTCCCTGCCATCTCTTACAGAAGTTGTGGGTTTTTTTCCTGCTATGATAATTTTTTAATAAAAATAAATCAATTTAATTGTCTTTTAAAGCATTTAAGCCTGTTCTCTTAATACCCTTCCTACACTCTCAATTCATAAGATGGAATTTAAAATTCAGGTTGCATATCCAAAGAGATATTTCAAAACATAGAACACCATTCCCAGTATACAATTACTCAGAAGTGGGCCAATCACTGCTTGGGGACAGACTGGGAATTGGTCAGTAAATGGTGATCAATTCTAAAGTACATCACTTGTTTCTCTTAGATTTTAACTCCCTTTCTTCCTTTCCTTTTTATTATAATTTTTACAAATGTTATCATTAGTAGTTGTAGCAATTTTATTATTATTACTATCATTAACAATGTCATTACTATTATTAATGATATAATAGCTATTGTCATTGTTACTATTATTGTTCTTGTTTTAACTTTGTTTCAATTCTTACACTGTTCTTATCTCAACTGACAAGTTTCATTTTCTTTTCTTTCCTGATTATCCTCTGCATCCCACTGGGGCAGATGGGAGGAGAAGGGAATGAGCAGCTGGATGGCTTTTAGTTGCCAGAGGAGCAACTAAACCAAGTTAAAATTAACTGATAGTCACATCTTCTTTGGAGGAACTTTCTTTATTGCATAATCAAAGGCTTCTCATGAACCCTTTAGAAAGTTGCTGTGCTAGTAGAGAGCTTTTGCTGGGTACTCAAAGGGCAAAACATTTTACCCTCTGTTGTTTTAAGTATGTGAAAGTAATTATTGATAACCTAAGTTCACCCTAGTGAATGCTTAAATAAAAAGAAATTGGTCAACAGAGACTGTTTAAAAATAATCTGCAAATGAAAACACTAATGTATTTGCTAGTAGCAACAGACCTCAGAGAGAATTTTTTTTTAACATAAGAAGTTTGATGAGTATCTTGTTCTAAGAAAGTGCTGTGGAGTGATGCCTTTAAATTAGCTTTATTATCAGTCAGAACACATTTAAAGAGGATTTAATTTGCAAGGTTTAACCATCAATCTTGGCTTAAATCCGTAATCTCTGGTGGGTTGGTCATTTCTCCAATAAAGATTTTCAGCACCAGCTGTTCAACCATTGCCAAAGCTCTGTAAATTGATTGACCTGTCCCAGTTCACACCCTCAGGAGATAGTTGGTCTGTTGGCCCCTATAATCCTGAATGACAGTGTGGATTAAAGCATGCTCAGAATCTGAATTAATTTGTACCTGTGGTTGGAATGCATTCTGAAAGCATGCTTTAAATTTTTAAATAATTTTTTAATTAGTCTTGTGTACAACAAGTATAGTCTACAAACAAACAGGTAATTAACATATCCATATGCAAAGAAGTTTATATACCTAACAGCACAGACTGGATACAAACCTACGTTACAGCCCTACATTCAGCTGAAGCCAGTGAAAGGAATCCTAGGGGGCAGGGAAGTGAAAGAAATACCTAAGGAAAGAAAGCTATTCTTAATCACCAAGTATTCATCGTGATGAAATTGGAAAAATGCCCTTCTCCATTTATTCTCTTGGATTTTTAATAATTGATTGCATTAAGTTACTTAGTAAATACTAGAATAATTTCTTAATCAACATTGAAATAAATCTACATATGTTTACATATGGCATTAACATTACTGTCTCTTGTACTCCCTGTGCATAAGAACACAATGAAAGGACACATTTTTACCTTAACCCCCTAAATGTACCAGTAAGTGATAAGAGAGTGAAGATTTAAAATAATGATAATGCCTTTTCCAACTTATTATCAATAAACATATGGAAAGATTAAGACAATGTGCAATAGACTGGCTAATCATTAACAAGTCAGCATGTTCCTACTGACACTGTTTGAAGGTTAAACATTCAATATCTTTCTCTGAGTCAATGTGTGTACACCCTATTTGTGGCTGGTCCCCAAAAAGCAGATCATGGGTATATTTCAAAACAAGAGTTCAAACACGGAGTTGAAATTCTGTGCTCTTCCTTCAAAAAAGCTTTCTTGAGGTCAGTGGAAGTTCTTACCTTAATAAATGAGGAATAAAATGCCTCCTGATGAAAGGAATTATGAAAAGTAAGTAGTATGATATTCAATAACATCACCAAAACCAGTCATTTATTTTAGTCTTGTGCCTAAACAGGTTAGGGTTTTGTTCTGTTTTTGGTTTGTGTTGTTTTTCATGCTACCTCTTTTAAATTGGGTCTTCACAAAGGTCTTCAAAAACATTACATTTTTTGGTAGAAATCTTTCAGATTTAAAAAATGTTATCATTTCTTGGTTTACAAGGAAAACCAACTTGCTCAGAAGTTTTCAGGAGAACCGAGACTTTTTGCTTTTAGGTTAATTTCTTCTGGGAGAATGTGGCAGTAAGCAGATGATTTATGACTTGGTTTCATACAACTAGGCATCCCAGCATGCACTGGAAATAGAGCAAATGAAAGAATAAAAATATTTACAATAAAGACCTTTGCAGATCCATTATTGGTGATATCAATTAGCATTACAAAAATTCAATCCTCAAAGTCCAAAAAAATGTTAAGTAGCTTGGAAATCCTGAACTACATAAAAGAATAATGCATTTTCTTACTATTTACCTTTTTTTTCCCAATAAGCTATGTATTTAGTTAGGAATCCTACATTCCTGGTAATACAAAAATTTTATTGAGGGAAGGACATTTTACATTCCTAAAGATTTTATTTAAAGTCATCATCAAAGTTAGTAAAATGATCGGAATTATTTACGATTGTTATAATCTGCGCTTTAACTGTCATCTACACTAGAGAATTGTACCAATCAGCTGTGTTAAAGACCACCATAGTTTTTGAGAATGCTTTCTTATAAGAGGATTACCCTGAATTTTGTTCCAGATCATCCTTCTTAAATAAAATTTTCACTTTCAGAAGAAGTTCTTTTTGTAACATAATCTTTAATGTGTTCTTTTTTTCTTTTATGAATGTTTACATTGAAAAATAGCAACAGTGTTTTCAATCTCTCTGAAATAAAAATTTATATGATATATACTTTTTTGTTTCTAAGAAAAAGCTTAAATCCCCAAAACTTTTTGAAGAATTAACCATTCAACATAGCAGAAATAAAGGAAGAACATGTTAGGGAAAACATAGAATATTTAACTATTATAATACATAATGGAAAGTTACCTTTTACTTAATTACTCCTGTAATTTTGCATAATGTATACTGATTTTTTTTAAAGCTATACTTCTTCTATATCTGCCTCATATTAAAAATGTTACATTTTTACACATAACTATGGCCTTCCTGAATTGGTTGATTTAATCTTAAGCTCTGCCTGATTTTCTTGAACATTGTAAACTTCCGGAATTTGAAGACTTAAGGACTCAAAATCAGGCTTCTAAAGTTTACTTTTAGGCAATTATTTGTAGTTATTTTTATATTCATGGAGTTTGCTTTACTTTGCATGTGACTAATTTGACCAGCTGAAAAATTCTTTATATTAAATCAAAGGAATAGATGTTAACATTTTTCATATTCAAGCACACATACATATATACACAGATACATGCATTATAAATAAAAAAGCAAAGAATCAGCAACTAAAGAAAAAAATCTTACAGTCTTTTTAAACTGGTTTTAAACATTTGTCCAAATATGTACTAAACAAAGACATTAAGATAGTAATTATATTCAGTAGATTTCTTTTTATCACCTAGGAAATATATATATATATATATATATGTATTTTTACTTGGATAGCTGGGATGATAGAAAAAATGGGGTAAACACTAAGAATATTTTGCATACATGTACATTCCATTCTAACCGGCATGAATAGCCAATTTCAGAATTATTAAAATCTTCCCACTTTTAAGGACATTAAAAAAATATTGAAAAGTGAAGTTCTAGCCAAAAGTCCTTGAAGGACAAACTGCAGAGCAGCTGCTTAGAGGTCCTCTCAGATTTCTGCTGTCTTGTAAAATATTTGTGCCATTGCCATATATATTGTAATTGCATATCAGAGATCTCTGAGGGAAAACATTTTCATTTCCCTTTTCCTTTTACAGTAAAGCTTTTCATTTCCCATTCCTTATAGGAATAAATCCTTGAAACAGCAGATACTGCCTTAATCTATTATGCTTGTTTTCATGCAGAGGGGAAAATGAGTATCAAGGGGGGAAAGGAATAACTTTAATTAAGGCACATGTTTTTCAAAGTTGACTAAACACAAAATTTTGTCTTAAAGAAACTTAAATGTTAAAAAGTATATTTACAATCTCACATTCTTAGGTAAAAAACACATTCAATCATATGAGTTATTTAGGTAGACTGAAGTGCGACCTCAAATTGATGATTTAACTGTCAAAATATATCTCTTATTCAAAGATTCCTTTTGAAACAGGAGTTTCATTAGGCACGCTTTTTACTACAATTATAGTTTCTTCAGTTTTTCAACATGGACATGAGCATAAGATCAATGCCCACAGGAGGAAAAAAGTTCTTAAAACTAGAGCTGAGCTGTTGGGTAGAAATGGCTACTGATTACACTTGCAAACTGATACACAAGACATCTGAATTAATGTCTGTATGTTAGGTATATAAATAATGTTTATTTTATAAAACACTTCATCCTGAAGGTAAATATGTGGCTAGGGTTTGAGGTCAATGTCTTTGCTTTAAAATGAATATGTAGATACATTCAGAACTCCATTCCAAGTATGAAAAGAAGCTGACCTATAAAACTATGGTTGCACATATTTAATTGCAGGATTACACTTTATTTGTCCTAGCATATGCAGCTGGTACAACAGTATTTCAAAAAGCAGGTCTTTCACTTGGGTGCTTCAGAATCTCTAAATATATCCAAATTGTCTTAGAAAGAATGACCTTAAATGCCACCTCACATAATTTAATTGCTTCTAAGGAAAGCAAGGTCCTTTGCACATATTTTTAAAATTGCTTGCTTTAAAATAAATAATTATGATGGTATACCCAACATCAAGTATTGTCAAGTAGAAAACCACCATAATTTCACTTTTCTAAGCATCACTGCATTCTTTCTGTCATGGCAAAAGCTTTGACTTCCACCCTGGAAAAATAGACTTCCTAGATATGTTGTTACCCTATTTTCACTGCAATGAGGAAAGGATAGATGATTCAAGTATCAATTTCTGATGCAAACTTTCAGGTCCTCTCCTGTCTTTGTAATAGGCAGGTCTTTTCCTGTGTAAGGTAGATTCTTCATGTTTTTGGGACTATTCATCTGGTGTGAAATAGGGAACAATTCTACAGATATGCGTAAGGCTGTAAAATTGCACCTGTAAGTGAAGAATGGTAGGAGATAGGAAAGAGAAAAGGAAATGGCATTCAAAGAAAAGATCTGCCAATGTTAATTAATGATTAAGTGAACAGCAAATGCAGGCATCGGTACCTTTACAGAAAATGTCCAATGAGCACAGGAAGAACACAGAAACATTACCCAGACATTCAAAAATGTAATAAAGGCAGACCTCTGCGGAACCTGGAAATGAAGAAATCTAAAACATGGCTTCTACATTTACAGCTGAAGCAAAGCTAATGCTAAAGTAAATTCTATTCTCATGCAAATAAAGCAGAACTCTCAAAAACAGACTCAGGAAAAGGTGAGGCAGTTAGTGATGCCTCAGCTTTTGTCTTTAGTGGAAATATTGCTTCTGAAATGTTTCAGGTTCACATTGTCTAGTGACAGAATCTAAAGGATTACAGTACTACTCATGAGACAGGAAGATGAATTCAAGGATAATTCAGCAAACTGGATGTGCACAAGTCCATGGGAGTAGACAGCAAGGGCACCAAGGGAACCAAGCAATTTCTAGTAGACTACTCCCTGTCATCTCTGAGAGATCATGGTAGACTTTCCCAAAAGCAAGAAAAGAAATGTTATGCCCATTTTCCAGAGATAGCAAGAAAATAAGTTTAGCTTAGACTTTTAAAAACTGATCTTTCATAGCTTTGTATGAGGAAATTTGGAAATAGTGACACAAATGCTTGCACTAGAACAAGTAAAAAGTGTATTACATAATTACTTCTGGCCATTCACAGATTACTTAGATACTACCATAATGTTTTCCTCTATTAACTGAAACGTAAACTCATCAGTTTGGGTATGTTACACATCAGTATACTCAGAGCTTTCTTACCTACTCTTTAAGCTGAAGAATAATTGAACTCTGAAATTAAATGCTGTTTCACTGTGGCTTAAGTTATTTTTTTCCTGTTAGTTTCAAGATACTCCTTAGAGAAACACTAAGAAGTGTAAAAGCTTTACTATAATCTCACAGTTTGGGATTTTTTCTGATGAATCATAAATTTGCAGCTGATACTGAAACCACTCAAGTGGGACAGCAAGAAGGGTAAAAATAAGAGCTTCTAGAAACATATAAGTAGCAAAAGGTAGACTACGAAAATGTGAGCCTGCTGCTGAACAGGATGGAGGCCTTAGCAACACAAGACAAAGAAAAGGATCAGGTATTAAATTCCCTCTTTGCCTCTTTGTACCTAACTTCCCAGTAATACTAGAAAGACATATTCTTGGTAGAAGAAGATCAGGTCAGCTGAGAAGTTTTATATAAGTCTGTGGGTCTTGATGAGAGGCAACCATGAGCGCCAAGCGAAATGGGTGATGGTTTGGCAAAGCCACAGTCCATAACCCCAGATTGGCCATGGCCACTGAGGTATGCCTAAAGACTAAAGAAAAACAAAAGATGCTCCTAGCTTTGAGAGGGGCAAGAAAGAGGACCCAGGAAACTACAATTCTGTCAGCCTCACCTCAGTACCTGGAAAGGTGACAGAACAGTTAATTCTGGAAACCATTTCCAGGCGTATGAAAAAGAAGAAGGTGATGAGGAGTAGTTGACATGCATTCATGAAGACTTGCTTGACCAACCTGATAAATTTCAATGATTGAATTATCGACTTGGTAGACAAGGAAAAAGCAGTGGATATTTTCTACCTGGACTTCAGGAAGGCTTTTAACACTGTCTCCTGAGTGTTAGAAATTAATATGACAGAGTGACATTTTATTGTGAAATTTATTCACATTTCAAATATTCAGGACTTTTTTTCTGATATTATTTTTTAAATATTTCTGAACCTTCTGACATTTATGACAGTGCATGATTTAAGAGGTAAATTGCGATAAAGATTTGATGAGAGCTTGTTTAGACATATTGTTATTTAACTGGGAAAATATATTCCTTATTCTTTAATTTCAAAGAATTTGAAAATTTGAAATTTGGAAACTGTGTTAAAATTTGAAACTTAACTATATCTGAGCATGTATTGCTTTAATTAAAAAAAAAAAAAAAAGTTTTCGAAGTTTCTTTATCCTCCTTTTTTTTAATGTTCCAAAAACAGATGCACCCATATGGCTGATCAAGATCATCAACAGTTAACTGATCAGCCTGAAAAATTAACATTTTTTGCCTTCTTTTCTGACTTAGTTTTCAAACAGTTCCCTGATCTAATGCTAAAAATGACATGGCAGAGCACGATTAGGGATTGAAAGAGGAATTGAATTCCATTGAAATGGAAAATAAGGATAAGAGATGTTCAAAACAGCTGAAGCCATAATTTCACTGTTGCGGAATAACCTGGAGAAAACAGCAGAGATGGCATCATGCACTTTTGCCTCAATTAGAACAAAGTGGAGAAAGATCATCTGTGTAGAGAATCTGGTCCAATACTAAGTAGACGCCTTTGATATCTAATCTGGAATTTTACTCTACAGAGATCAAAAATCTTTAGGTTTTACTTATGTAACAAATACCCATGTGTATTCTTCTTTATGCAGTATTACATATGATGCCTTATTTTGGCAAGGTTCTTAGTGTTTCCCATCAGGTGAAAAAAGTTCTTTTCCCACTGAAACCAGGGATGCAAGGAGGCTCCATACTCTCACACTCAGATTTACGGGAATAATTGCCTTTTACTTAAACATTCATGAATATGCACACACACACACATAAACCCAGGAGTATATACACAAAACATCTGGAAACTTTTCAGAATATTCTACTCTGAAATTGCATTTAGCAATGAATGAAGAGAATACCACTGTACCCCACTGAGGTCCATTCATTGTATTTTTAATAGGATTTAAAAAAAATACTGTGTAGATATGTAATTTTGGTGAAGACTATCAAGGTCATATAGGTTCTACATATTGTAAAAGTCTGTTTTTCAAAGTTCATTATACAAGGCATTAATTAAGCTTCCCAGGGTTCTCAGCCTGTACAATATGCAATCAAAGTAAAACGAACACACATATTTATTTTATTTTCAAATTACAGGTGGTCTTAAGTGCAAGCTAACAATAGAGATTTTTTTTTGGGCTGGATACTGTATAGTATTGATGTGAAAATTATCACTATTTTATTTTTTAATTTGCATTATGCAGTACATGAGTTAGAGAATGCAGATGCATCATTTAGAATTACACACTAAGGAAGTTCTAGTGACTTTAAAATAACCATGTGAAAGATGAACGAATAATTTTTAATTGTTTTTCAAAAATATCTTTTTTGAGTCTAAATCTTTTCAAAATGCTAAGACCTCATCAAAATGCTAAGACCTCATCAAAATGCTAAGACCAAATACAAACAATTCATGTGAAGCATATTTTATAAAATAATGCAAGTGAAAATAAAAGATGATGGGGAAAAAAAAAAGATGGGAAAAAGCACAAGTCTATGTATGCTTTATAAAATAGTAAACCAACAATATTACAATATTTACATAGAATCAGATAATCATTAAGGTTGGAAAAGTGCTCCAAGATTATTGAGCCCAACTGTTAACCTAACACCACTGTGTTTACTACCAAACCATATTCCCACATCCCACACTCATACCTTCAGAACACTTCCCCTATATGCAGCCACCTCTGCTGTCAGAAGCCAAATTGTCACTCTACAGCAAATAGTGAAACTTTTTAACTTTAGCAAATGATCCACATTTATCTCTGTTTACTCAGTGAACCAGCAAATATTGGCTCTTACACTAGCTTTTCAGGAACTAGCATTTGGTAAATATAAATAACTAAGCTGTATCAATTGTGATGTTATTTCTAACACAGAAATCTCCCATTTGAGGGACGATGTATAAAAAATATGCAGAGAAAAAATTAGCAAAGCATAAAAATCTATGTTTCTGGACTCATAAAAAGTAGATGCATTACCATGAAAGATTTAAGTATATCTACATGTGTTATCAATTAACATTTTGTAGAAGAGCCCTGTGACACACATAAATTAGCATTTGGCAGGGGCATATGAGCAGCTTGATCACTAAGAAGGCAAAGGAGTTGTACAGGTGGGACATGTTACAGAAAACTGAAAAACCAACAAGAGAAATAGAAGGAATGCAAATATATTTTCTGACTAATAAATTAGAAGAGGTACTGATAACCCAAGGAAAACAGTATCAAAATGCAATTTTAAGGTTCTTCTTTTGAAAGAGAAAGTAATAGCATTAAAGCATCTAGCATGAGAAGAAAGATGGCAATACCATGGGATGTATAGCTACTTAAAAGTGTAGTAAAGTTTATTTTAAAAGTTTAAAACTGGCCTTATCACTATTTAAACAGTTCTATCACAGCAATTTGTTAAGATGCCATTTATTTGCAAAAGTTGAAAACAGCAGTAAATTACCCTAGTAATAACAACTTAATGAAATTATTAAGCAATTACTCCTAAAGTTAATTGCAAAAAAAGAAAAAATCCCGAACAAACAAGTAAATGTCATTCTGAATTTTACATTCATCTGCATATTTACTGAATGTAGCTAATCACTGAATCATATTATTTCTGAGTCTGAATTACATCAGATTTCCAATGAGTAATGGACATAAGCTGTTCTCACCAGTTCTTTAAAACTCTTACACATTACTAATTTTTATTTATTTTTTAGTACTTCATTTAAAGCATACAAAATGCCAAATGCTCTCCAGATGTATCCTCAGAAACAAAACAAGTCTAGCATTGCAGCAGTCAGTATAACCAGCTGGATTTAGACAGGGGATATAATTCTTGTGTTTGCAACTGACTTTAACTGATTGTTTACACCAGCTCTCATCTCACTTTGCTCCAAATACAATGTAAAATCTTTGGTCTTATCTAGCATCTTTATCATATGACACTACCGGCCTTAGTGCTTTTATGGACATCAGTAATACCAACACTCTCACAGGAGACCATGATAGTTGTTGCTCCTTCTTTCACTCATGTCCTTGGCAGTGTCAACAAACCTTATATGTGCATTAAGTCTTAGCCTTGAAAATATGTGATAACATACAATAATATACTTACTTATATTATGAGCTTCCTAACCTGGAATGTCTATGAGTATAACATTATTCAGCTCACCCATAAGGTTGACATAGTTTGAATACAAACAATATGAACAGAACAAAGAAAAGTAGTGAAAAATTTTACAAAATATGCCAACTACTCATTCATCTACATATCACTAAGTTTTCATAGTGAGATCCTATAAAGAATGTGAAATCCCACTGTCAGATGTCAAAGGAGATAGAATTAGATTTTGCATCATTCTTTTTCCCTGAAAATAGTCATAGTGTATGTGAAAGGGTCCATGAAGTGTTAGTCTACCTCTAACTAGTCACAGTACTTTCCCTAAAATATAGCACAGATACTAATTTTCAGAATGTTTCTAAATAGCAAGGGTTTAGTAATAAATTAGTCCATTAAGTAAAGACAATAATAAGCTTGCAGTGGCGTTTTTATCTTTCTCTTACACTCTTGTAACATTTCTCAAGAAATATTACAATTTCCTGGGAGTAGACTAAGCTATGGTTTCAGAAAATTATTTTAGTTTTACCATCAGTAGAGTATTTCCAAATTCTTCTAAATAAAACTTTTCTAAAACATGTACTTTCTTGTTCCAAGAGCAGTCATATTTTGTATACCATACTGACTGTGCATAGTATTCTTTCAAGGGTCATATGTTGTTGAAGAGATTGTCTCAGTAACTGGTAGTGTGTTTTAACTGATGAACAGAAATGCTGAAGAGAAAGTATTCAGGTAAAACCTTTTATTTCTCTGAAAAAATTTTTATAAAAGAAAAACTATTTGCTTTGGAACATGCAAAGGATTTTCTTTCAACAGAAATGGAAAATTCCTTTATGAAGTCCATTAACAGAAGAAAAGGAAATAAAGAACAACATGATATGTCTGCAAAACGAAGAATTTAATTCAAAGGTGCATTTAGCCAAAAGCCATTTCATTAAAACAAGATGTAAAACCCCCCAAACAGTCTATGAAGAAAAGCCCTCAGTTCTATCTCTTAGCAACTGGAGTGTTTTTATATGTGTTTGTGGGGGAAAAATCTCTAGTTTCTAATTCTATGCTTAATGCATTTTCAAATATGCCACACAAAACATGATAATTTGAACACTATAAAATTAGAAACTCACAAAACATACAATATAATTGTATCACATCTCACTTAACAAATAAAACATATAGCTGTGAATCCTTTGGTGGAGAAATAATTGATACTAGCTGAGGAGTCTAAACACTTGCCTCTTGGATAAACCACAAAAAACCCCCTCCAAACCTTCCTAGGATAAGGTGTTTTAACTTGAACTAGTCTAGTGAAAAGGTGCTGTGTTTTATGTCCACTTGTCAGTGTCCTGGCTTCTCTCAGATGCCTGATGGCATTGACTGCTATAGTTCCACCTCCTGTGAGACAATCTCATTGGCTTCCTAGACAAGCCTAACTTTGAACTACGAGTTTTCATCCCTCTTTGTGTTACTCAGTCAATAGGTTGCTCTGGACTGTGAGTAGAGGTTGCCTGGTATTTTGGGATGATCCATCTACTTTTACACTTTTTTGTGCTGATGAGACAAAGAGCTAATTAAACTTTACAATTTATAGTACAAATACAATGCTTAAGTACTTTTTTTAATTTGCCCTTTTAAGTGCATGAAAATATCTGTTTTAACACTTGGAAATCTTTATGGTTTTTTCTTCATTTTCCTTTCAGGTGAAACAAAAAATTTCAGATGATATAGAAGAATTGACACAATTCATAAATATTTCTGATTACTGCTTAATAGTCTTTTAGTGACAAAAATGATCTAAAACTCCAAACCAAACCAAAAATAAACCAGCCAGTCTTAAATTATTTCAAGTTGCAATATTCAAATATTTATTTATTTTATGATTGATATTTTGTGGTAACTCAGTCTTAAAAAACTATAGTCCTGGTCTTTCAACCAAAAGAGCTCTCATGGACTCCATTTATTCTAGATCAGTGATCAGCCTGTGAGTCATGGCTGCAATATTAATTTCTACATGAGCTTACCTGCTTGTCTCTCCTTTGCTTGGGAAACTCACTGTAGTAAAATGTTGAGCTGCTGTTGCTGTCATGGTGCTTCATCAATGTTTAATACTGCCAGCTCTTACATACTGCAAATTACTAATAGACAAACAAAGCTGTGAAGTAGGAGAACATGTTGAACTTATCTATAGTTGGTACCAAATCTGTTCAGTGTTGTAAGTGACAATTAGATATAAAATGATGTGCAATTAGGCAATTTACTTAAATGGAAACTCTTAACACAGCAATTTGTGAACTAGACCATTATGGATGTAATTTTGGTTTCAATTTAAAAAATTATTTCTAAAAATGTATTGTGTTAGGAATGTTCTTAAGGAGGTAATTACTGTAAAAATTAATTCAATATAATTACATTAAGATGTGAGTGTATGAGAATAAATCTGTGTATGCCAAAAAAATCATTCTGTGTATAAAATATCTCAGAAATATTGAACAAATAAATGAAATTCAAATATTTCTTTTACAATTTTACCATCAAAGCTCAAATAAACCACTTTTGTTCATATGAAATTAGCTGTGTGAGAAATCATCTGTAGGCCAAAATGTAATTTATTTAGAAAATAACATTGAATGAAAGGTAGCAAAAGCTTTGAAAGGTCTCATATATAATGTTATAGTAATTCTTGTCAACAATGGGCTTCACTATCATTTATTAATTCAGTAGTTTACTGTTTTCTTTACCAATTCAATACAAAAGAAGTAGAGATGTCTAAAAAACCATATAGAACTATTTTGAAGAGCAAAAATATTTCATTTTGTGAGGATATTTTAATGAAAAATAAGTACCCTTTCTGACAACTTGCTACTGACTCTTCATTATTGCTATAAACTGAAATTAACAAAGTAATCAAAAGAGTGAATTTAAAAAATATATTTTATGAGAGTAGAAGGAATTAAGATAAGGCAATTGCAAATTTGTCTATTTGTGGAGAGAGTTGTAATGTTCTAATAAGTATAGGAATCATGTAAATGCTGCTTTACATAAAAATATGCCTACTAATGAATGCTTGCTTATTCTAGGACAAATCACTTATTTTATAAGGGAAACAAAAGCTGCATCAACACAAAAAGAATATGGTTATTTGATTTTCTTTAGAAAAACTCTAGAGTCCCAAATTGAAAACAAAACAAAATTAAACAAAATTAAACAAAATTTAACAACTGAACTTTGTGGGAATACCCTCTCTCTTATTGGTGATGAGTAAACACTGCAAAATGCACTGCTTTCAGTCTGAGCGTTCTTTGTTTCACGTCCTTTGTATCCATGCTACAAGGAGTTGCAGATAAATGTGAAACAATCCCCCTTCAAATTTCTCTCCTTGAAAAATCAGTTCTGTGGAAAACATTAAGGATTTAGAAACTGATGGAACTGATAAACTGGTTATTCATGGCTTGGACATGTGTACTCTTTGCTGGATAAAAACACTGGCTTGATGGCCAGGTCCAGACAGCGGTGGTGAATGCAGTCAAACCCAGCTGGTGGTGTTCCCCAGGGCTCAGTACTGGGGCCAGTTCTGTTCAAGATCATTATTGACAATTTGGATGAGAGGTTGGGGTGTAGCCTCAAGAAGTTCACAGACACCGAGTTGAGTGGGACAGCTGTTCTAAGGGAAGGTAGGAAGGCTCTGCAGAGGGATCTGGACAGGTTGAATGTCTGAGCTGAGGAGAACTGCATGAGGTTCAACAGGTCCTGCACTTGTGTCACAACAATGCTATATATCTCTGCAGGCTCCAGCAAGGGTGGTTTGAGAGCTGCTCCGCAGAAAGGGTTGTGGGGTGCTGTTTGACAGCCAGCTGGAGATGAGCCAGCAGTGTGCCCAGGTGGCCTGTGTCCCTGGTGATGCCTCACCTCAAGTATTGTGTCCAGTTGTGGGCCCCTCACTTCAAAAAGGACATTGAGGGGCTGGGCTAAGTCCAGAGAAGGGCAACAATGTTGGTGGAGGTTCTGGAGCACAGGTCTTATGAGGAGCAGCTGCAGGAGCTGGGGTTGTTTTATCAGCAGAAGAGTAGGCTCAGGAAGGACCTCATTTCTCACTATGGTCACCTGAAAAGAGATTGTAGCCAGGTGGAGGGGCAGTCTCTTTTGACATGTCTCAAGTGACAGAACGAGAGGAAAAGGCCTTAAATTGCACCAGGTGAGGTTCAGATTAGATATTTAAAAAAAAAAAAAAAAAATCACACAAAGAATGGTTAGGCATTGGACTAAGTTGCCAGGGAGCTGGTGGCGTTGCCATCTCTGTAGGTGTTCAAGAGGTATCAGGTTGCAGCACTTGGTGATATGGTTTAAGAATGTTTATGGTGGTGTTGGGTTGATGATGAAGGTCTCATAATCCTGATGGTTCTGTGATTTGGTATATGTATACATTGGTTAGATGCATAGAAAGGAATGTAAGCACACCCTTACTCTTAGATTCAGATGACTGTGCCTTGACAGCAATAAGAAAACATAATCGTTGAAAAAAACCCTCCCAAACCAAACCACAAAGGTCAGGAAGGCAGTATCAATCTCTTTTCTGTCTCATGATTTTACAAAAAAACCCTCTAACCATAGTAGTGGGATGTCTGGAGAATCTCATGCTACTGTGTAATCAGTGAATTTTGGAAGCACAACAAAGCATATCTGCACACAGTTAATGGAACGGTTAAATGGCAGTTGCTCTGGATATACAGCAGGGGAAACAAACCAAAAATCAAAGTAAGCAAAATAAGAAAAGAAGAACTCTACCCTCCCTGAAACAAAAGAAAACAAAACACACCTCACAACTGAGTTTTATCTTTTGTCTTTGGCCAGATTCCACAAAGGTATAAGGCTGTTTAAATCATCACGATCAAGGGAAAAAAGGTGTTCAAAACTTGCATTCCCCACAAAACGACATGAAAGAAAAACAACCCCTCTCGTTTCAAACAACTACTGTAATAAATTTGCAAAAAAGCAACAAAAAAGGGATTGTATTTTATAATAAAAAATTAAATGAGAATCTAAAACTTTTATCTAAGTTCTATAACTTTCTGCCTTAACATGAATTTTCATCTACAACAAGTTCCAAATTCATAATACCATTTCAGGGTGGTTTTGGTAAGTTTTTTGCTCTTTTTTTTTTGTTTATTTTTGGGGTTTTTTTGTTTGTTTGTGTTTTTTGGGTTTATTGTTGGGTTTTTTTGGTGTGGGTTTTTTTGTTCTTTTAGTTTGATTTGGTTGGTTTGGTTTTTTTTTTGTTTTGGAGGGGTTTTTATGTTTGGTTTGGATTGGGGTTTTGTTCTGTTTTGTTTTCTTTTGTTTTGTTTTGTTTTTACACCCTTAGGGACTCTATAATCTTTTGTATAATAACAGTCTTTTTTTCCTTCTCTTTTAAGTATTTTCTTAGTAAACAGCAAGGGAAATTAATCTTAAATGTATAATTTCAATTTTTAAGTCAGTTCCATGGGACTCTTTCAAAGGTATGGTTCATAGTTTCTTCATATTTGAGACTCTAATGTTTCAGAATTCTCCATGACTACTTAGCATTGCACTTTGTACTAATATACTTAATTTTATTTCTATTCAAGTCTTTGAGATCATCTCATTCTTCTTGGTTTACATTTCCTTCTGTATAAAACCTTCCAGATCTGTTTCACTAGAAGATTTTTTTAGTGCATCCCTTCTTTTTTTTTTTCTTTTGTGTAAAGAAGACTGATGATAACATTCAATGAAATTATCCCTATTTATTTCCAAAACTGCATGAATATCCCTTTCCTTCTGTGAACCTACAAAAGTGGACCTTTTGCAATAATTTCTTCCCCAAAATCAATCTGATTAGTCTGGGGGAAATTAGATATTGACTAAAATGCAAAAACTGCTGCCTCCATGAAAAGACATCATTGGCCTTGATATGTGTATGACATATTTATTCTCTTCCCATGCTCAGTCAGATAACTCTTTATTTTGGGTCTCAGAGACTGTTTACCATGAAGCTGTTTAACTAAAACTGTTTTGTTAAAATAGACTTTCTTCAAAAAATATTGAGTACTGGAAATATTATGCATTATTTAAATTTAATTTCTATTATTTTTTCACTAAATTTGTGGGTCCACTAAATTATTTTTTCCTTTTAAACTTAATTGTATTATGAAAAATGCCACTTTGCAGAAGCACAATTTCTTCAGTTTAAGTTTTACAGTCACCTTTTTTTTTCATTTTATTATTTCCTCTTCTCCATGGCAATTTTGTTTGTGACATCTATAATTATAGACACATTTGAATAAAATTGAAAAACTGGGGAAAAAAGATGGGTTACATTTGTACTTCGTACTTCAGGGATTTGTATAAGACTTCCTTCCAACAGCAAACATATCACAAGGCAGTAATTTCTCTGTCTTTCTTTGCATCTGCTTTTACTAAAATATTTATTAGGAACAAACATCTCTTTCAATACAAGCACAGTGATTCATGAAAAGTCTTGTTTTAGCCACCTGAATGCCAAAATTATGTTTTCAGTTCCAAATTATATAATATTAAGTAAAATTTCCTTTCCTGGATTTTTTGAGTTACTTTTTCAGGTTCATGAAGATGCCACAAATAAATGAGTAGTTTTATTTTGTTAACAGTAAATAATTTCTTCTTTTGCCAGAGAAAATATGACAGACCAAGATGAAATGAATTGTTTCAAAAAACCATTCTGAGGGCCTCTATCCACAGGTAAAAAAAAAAAAGAAAGAACAAAACCAAAACCCATCTGATCTTGTTATAGCCAATATAGTCATAGTACTAAATTATTTCAGGTTATTATATTAATTAATTTTAAATTTCTCACTGCCCTGATTTGCTAGCACAGCACTCAGGATGTCAACAGCAGTATACATGGTGTGTAGTTAAACGGCTCATAAAGTCTATATATTTGTCTCTTTTTGAAAGTTCTATTTCTCTGAAAACAGAGAATACCATATGTGACAGTGACTGCTTTCTCTCATATGAGCAATGCCTTAAAATGAAATCCTTAATAATAATAAAAAAAGGCTAAATTATACTAAAAAAAAAAATTCTGGGTAAATTAATTTCTTTATTAAGGAAAAAAACCCTAACACATTTTCACCTAACTTTAAAAAAACAAACAAACAAAAAGAATACACAGACTCCTATTTACTTCTTCCTTAAATCAGATGTAAACAAATGTTTACCATTCTATGGTCACTGAAATAAAATAGTTTTCAACCTTCTAATCATTGTTAAACTATAAATGCTATTCTCATATCACTGGGTTATCAAGCAACGAGCCACTAATACAGTGTAATATATAATTCATGTTCTGCTGTCAGACTAAATGGAAATGGTTCATCCTGTTATTTGCTGGTTCAGGAGTACTGTTAAACTACAATGCTATTTATCATCAGAAATGTTTACTTCCCCCTGGACAAATTTTCCTTGACAGAATAAGCTAGGTGTTAATTTTTCCCATTGTAGTCTTGTGTTCTAATATTCAGAACAGTACCCATGTTAGAAGGCAAGTTGAAAATCTTATATGTAGTACAAGGTTCTCTTTCCCTTTTATATGATTGTGGTTATAATAATAACAGAGAGAGGATATTCACAGCACCTACTCTGTTGCCTAAATCAGAGTCTTAGTCTTCCTAAATTTCCTCCTCACAGTCATTGTGGTTAACATAGGAAAGGAACACTACCAAAACAAATGCATTAAGAAAAGAGATCAAACAAAACATATGGAAAAATTAGGTTGTAAGGACATGCACTGTAAGCAAAGGAGGCTATTGGCTAACAGCCATGGATGCAAGGAAACTTGTGCTGGGCCAGCAACTTGGGCACTGGGAAAGACTAGCTCAGGATAAGCAACCACTCATATAATTTACCTGCAGGTATTCAGGACTTAGTTTAACTCTTCTGGAAGAGGTGAATTCTTCCTTTCTTTAGTAATCATATGAGGTGTCTGTAAAAAATAGGACATTCTGTGAATATACCAAATACAGAGAATAAAAAATTTAGATCACTGTATTTTTTGGGGCTAAAACCAGCTGAAAATAATAAATCTCCTAGAAGTTCAGTAAGACTTGCATAATGAGATTTTCATTGTTTTGTGGAAACCCTAGTGGTTTCATATAAGAAAATCTACAATTTTGTTAAAAAAACCCCTGGCACAGTGTTTTGGGGATGTATTTTTTTTGCTTGGAAGCTGCTTTACTAGGGATCCAATACTTCTGGTAACAACCACCGAGTGAGGGTAATGGAAAATTCTGTAATAAACTACAGTGTGTTTACTGATAATGCTGGTGCTCTTTATGAGTGGTATGTTGAGCACTATCCAAGAGATTCTATCAATGTCTAATTAGTTCATGGTTTCTATATTGCTTAGCAGATTTTTGGAATATTATCCACAAATCTCCCTAAGTTATTCAGGAATTCAAAATTATGTTCTTTGAGTAATGCTTACTAAAAGTAAAATGCCATGCATATGCATTTTCCTTATTTCCTTCTTTTTCCTTCATCTTATTTAAAGGTTTTTTGGGAGGGCATGGGGAGGAGAGTTTTTGTCATGAAGTCAATCAGCTGCATCATGTTCTGTTTCACTGTGTTGTGGTTTAATCCCATATGACTATGAAGACCCACACAGCTGCTCACTCCCAAAACCCAGCAGGACAAGGGAAGTGAAATGCAAGGGTAGAAGTGAGAAAACTCTCAGGTCCAGATAAGAACAGTTTATAAATTGCAATAAAATAAAGCCATTTATGAGAAGGAAAGCAAAAAAAGGAGAGAAATAAAACCCAAGAAAGATAAGTAACGCAAATGAAAACAATTGCTCTGCACCAAATGACTGAAGCCCAGCCAGGCCCCGAGCAGCCCTTGCCCCAGCCAACCTTGCCCCAGCCTTTCAAGCTGAGCATGAACCGCAGAGTATGGGCTCTGCCTTGTGTCACTTGGGGTCAGCTGTCCCGGCTCCCAACCCCCTGTACCCCCCTAACTGGGTGGGGTGAGAGGCAGAAAAGGCCAAAATGCTGTGCAAGCACTGAATAGCAATGACTGAAACATCCCTGAGTCATCAACAGTGTTCCAGCACAAATCCAACCACAGCTTCATACTAGGTGCTGAGCAGAAAACTATCCTAGCCTAACCCAGCACATATTCTGAGACTGAAAAACTTAGCATTGTGAACACAAACTCACAAACATACTAGTTAAAATGAAAAGGCTTGCAATTTGGAGAAAATTAACATTTACTTGTATAACAGTCCAGAAATACACCAAATATTATTGTGGACAGATGAAGCAATTTCTTATTAATATATGGTCCTAACATTTTGCAAAATAGTGGAAAACATATGGCTACCCTGTGAGATAGAATAAGTTTAACTCTATTAGTGCTTAATTTTATTTCTTTTACACAAATATTGATTTATACATAATGCAGAATGATGACCTTTTGCTAAGCAAATGTGGGGCTCTTCTATTTTTCTCCAGAGTTTTTAAACAAATATTTGTGATATTGGTCATTCAGATTTGCTTATTTATGTGTTCTTGTCTGAGTAACTCTACATTTATTATTGAGAACTGAGTGTTTGCTAGGAAATGTAGATATTTCTCTGATAAATATAGTTCTTTTAAACACATTTCACATGATAAGCATTGTTACTCAGGTTACCTTATGTTTTTTTCCCTCACCTCAGATAAAATGGATGTCAAAGAGGTTTTGTCTGCTTAACTTTTACAATTTAATCTTTAAATAAACATCTGTAATCATAATGCCAGGAATTTCAAAGACACCAAGTAAGAATTTATTTAAAATACACACACATACACACACACTTTGCCTTTAACTAAGTAAGATGTTTTGAACTATCTGCATTTCCCTTAAAATGTAAATTTAAAAAAAGAACTAAGTTTTTTTTAATTATTTTTGTAGCAAATCTATTTTTCTTTCCCCTTTTATGAACATAAAATATTATATTCAGAATTTAATTTTTTTTCAACAAATTAAATCATGGTTTGCTCAGAGAACTTTAGCCTAATGTATTTTATTCTCTTGGTTTTGTTAAAATAGAGGGACCTACCATAAACTAGTCTTTTACTGACTTAATTCAAGGAAGGTTAGCAGCTCATAGCATAAAATCATAGAATTATTTCATTTGGAAAAGAAGCTTAAGATCATTGGGTCCAACTGCCAAGATAGTCCTACCAAGACCCCCACTAAACCGTGTCCCCAGGTCTAGACATGTCTACTTGTTTATTTTCCTTAGTCCTCTGAAACGACAGAAATCTGTATTATTTGAAGTATTTCTTGATTTCCATCTTTTAGAAGGACCTAAGTTTTTTGGTTAAGAAATGTCTTTTGGTGTCTCAACCAAAAAATGTACATCCTTCTAAAAGATGGAAATCAAGAGATACTTCAAAGGAACACAGACTTAACCAAAAAACCTTAAAATTAACTGCCTCTATGTGATTTAGTGAAATAGAGGCACCAGAAGTTGGTATTTGAAGGTCCATCCAATTCTATAAACTACTACTGGCATATTACATAAACCATCAAAAGTTCTAGGGAAAACAGACTTTTTTGGAGCTGAGACTCAGTCTGATCTTAAGCCCAAAAATACATATTTTGATATTACAAAAGTAATCTCTCAGTATTAGGTCAATCTAAAAATTCATAGTGAAACGTGGTGGCAAAGTAAAACTCCACAACTAGTGATAGTTGTTAGAGCGGTATGTATTTAATCGGTACCGAGATGCGTGGGGAATCATTCACCAAAGACACGCATACCCACCCGACGGTGTTTCCCTCTATTATTCCCCAGGGTCTTACATATGCATAATCCACCCCATACATATTCATTCCCTGGTTCTGCCTGTCCTCACCTCGTATGGTAATTAACTCCACGCCCATCAGGGCATGCTCAGTTTGTTGTGGTGGTCTTCTGGGGTCTTTGGGGGGTGAAGAAATGGAGTCATCCTCAGTGAACTCTTCACCTTTATCTCTCCTGCGCGGCTTCTGGCTCTCTTTGGCATTGTTTCAAGGAAATATTCAGTTTATGCTAGCTAAGGGTCTGTGTCCTCCATCTTTATCTGCATTCTTGGCCTTGTTGTCTCGGGATGCTTGCAATTTCCCTTTACTATCACCAAGAAGTCCTAGATGCTTGTAATCATGCAAAAGGTTAACAGACACAGCGTTCAGTACCCACCAAATGCTTCTAAAATGGATTTAGTATATTCCAAGCAATATTTGAAATATATCCTAATACCTAAAGGATTATCTAAAATTCTCACATCTATGTATCACTTGTATGTATCATAGTACACTTTTGACAGTGGCCAATAGCTGATTTTTAGAGTAAGAAGGATGAGTAAGAAAAGTGTAGAATGGCCTAGAGATATATTAAAGTTTGGCCTAGCAAGCTTTAATTCCTTCCAGGTTTTCAGCATTAGTATAGAATTTATCTCTCAAAATTCAAATAGTTAATCTTTTGATTTTGTATAGTCCTTTCTTATAAATATGGAGGAGAGATTTCATGTGACTGATTTTCTTCTGTCTTTTTAAAGGCTGAAGTTCTGTTTTATTTATTTCAGAAGGAGATACTTGTTAGAAATATGCATCTCTTCCAATTTGCTCATTTTGACCTTGACTGCACTTAGAAAAAATACTATCTCTAGTCCTACAACTGTGTATCTGCCCATAATTCATGAAAGGACATACTGAGCTCAAGCATAGACATGGTCCAGAAAGTTTCATGACAAGATGATAAAATATTGCTCAGTTCAGTAGTTATAGTTGTGAGGACGCAGATTATCAGTGCTGCAATTATCTGGAATGAGCTTCTCTTCTCTTGAAGTGTGATACTAGGAATTATATGTGGTATTTATATTTTTCTTGTTACAGAAAAATGTAATCCCCTTGCAATCATTAATGTTACAATCCTCATAATACCCAGAAAAGGTTGGGAAATATTGTTATATTGAACAAATAGAAAAGTTCACATGCAGAAAAAGATAAATCTCTTAGAAATATTTAGGAACGCAAAAGAATATAAAATAGGGCAAAAGGGTCTATAAGAGCACAATGTCTAGTCTAGCAAGGTTTTGAAAGTTAGCAGGGGCTAAGACAAGTAATATAAACTGAAAGTGCATAAGCTTGAAGTGCCTTTTTGATTAGAGGCAACTGAACTACTGTTTGAGGGGGTTGTTTGTGTTTGTTTGTTTGTTTGAAGAAGACCAGGAACAGGAGAGGAGGAGAGTGCTTATATTCATTTTCTATGGTCACATGAGTCAGCAGCTCTGGCCTTCCTTCTCAATTGAGCCTTGTTAGTCTGCAGGAACATATTCTAGCTACTAGATTACTGAGCTAGAGAGTGCAAGACAGCACTGTGATCTGTACACTGATCCAGACTTCATATGGAACCTTGGATAAAAGCAAAAACTTTTTCAAAATGAGAAGCCATGTTTTGACTCTTCTGACAAAATAGCCAAAATATTAAATTTCATAGACACTTGTTGTCCTGTTTCTCCCTGTAGGACACTTACCCCAGCTGAAAAGCAGCCTAGTCTTTTCAATGGGAAATGAGAGCACCCCTCAAAGCACTCTTCTGCCAAAGTAGCAGCAGTATCTCCTGGGCCTTCACTGCAACAAGACAAGTGCAAACTTAAAATACCTTCTGACTCTTAGTACCTAAATGCGTTTGAATAACCCTCTGGGTCTCAGATGCCTATCTTGTACTTCGGATACCTAAGTGCATTTTTGGATCTCACTACTACTATTTATTGATTTCAACAGTACTTAAATGCTCTGGTGCTTTTGAAATTCCATTCGTCTTCTATCTGTATTTTTAGAGAGCTATTGCTTTTAAAACCCATCACACAGCAAAAAAATCTGAACCTGGATTAGCTGAATCACAGGATGGCCAATCTAATCAATGATATGGACTTCCTCACTAATCATGCATCTTCTAATGTACATACAGTTAAATAATAAAAGTCTATTCCAATAGCCTGAGTTAAGTCCATATACTTAATTTAAAAAGCCCAGTGAACCAAAATATCAGTTGATGAAAATAACTATTTTACACTATATATCCCATTTTTATTTCCAGATATTTTAATTTCTTTTTACAGTTTTTCTTTTTATATTTTTTGCCCAATGGAACAATTAGACTTAATTTAGAATTTATGGAAATAAAGCCAGTGTTTATTCACTCAGTTTTATGTTAGCACAAAGCCACTGATCCTTTTGGGAAAATGTCTTTAAAAAATTCAATTAATCTATATTAGGGTAAAAACCTTTTATGATTAAAAAATATTTTTCACTGTAGAGGTATTAATAACAACAGCAACAACACAGGGTTTTTTGGTTAAAAAAAAGGTATTTTATACATGTTGAGGTAACACATGAAATATCCATCTTTTATTTAGGATGGTTATTTTGCCCAGAAAAAAAATCCTAAACCTCACAGAAATCCCATAAAACCTTCCTATAAGGATTTCCTATAAGGGAAATCTCTTCTTATAAGGATTATTTTAGCTGCACTGCATTTCAAAAAAAGAGCAAACAGGAAAATATTTATCCACAAAACATACAAGAACACTATGTACAGTATGTAATCTTGTAATAACTGTGTTACATTAAGGCTGAAAGTGGTTGAAAAAAGAACAGCAAAAGCCAAGATGGCAGAAGGAAAATGCTCAAAAATTTTACTAGCAAACGACACACTTCTCACGGAAACTGGTAAATTTTTTGCCCCTACTTTCTAATACTAAGAGAAATAAAATTATGAAAGGAAAGAAGGAAGAATGAGAGATTAAAAGAGAGAGAGAAGAGAAGATCACCAGTCCTGGGTCCAGACCACCTGGGCTTTGTAGGGGTACCTTTTTACAGGTAATTTTACCCCACCCTGGGCTTAAGTTCCTCACTGTTCATGTAAAGGAGTTAGCATGTGTAGTCCATTCTCCTGGACCTTTCTGGAAATATGTTTGGGGCATTTGAGGGTCTCTTGTTGGTCTTGTTCCCACTCTATGGGTCTTGACCTGTCCTTGATCCCACTTCTGCACTTTCACCATCCTGTGTTATGCCTCAGAAAAATGTTTCCTTACCTCCCCTTTCCAGCCACATCCTGTCCAAACTTCCCCACTGGAAGGGCGCTCATAGTCTGAGGCAGAGCAATACACGAACTCTTCCCTGTCCAGGTTTACTACCATTGCCCAGAGAAGCTATGGATGCCCTGTCCATGGAAGTGTTCAAGGCCAGGCTGGATGGGACTCAGAGCAACCTGGTCTAGTGTAAAGTGTCTCTGCCCGTGGAAGGGGGATTGATACTCAATGACCTCTAAGATCCTTACTAACCCAAACCATTCTGTGATTCTGTGAATGTGTTAAAAGATATTAAGACAGATATCTTAAGTGATTTGTAAAGAATCATAAAGGAGAAATGACTGAGACCTCAGGAGTAACATTCACATGAGACACATTAATCACAGATTTCTTGTCAATCAGTATTATGGTATGTTTAACCGTAATATAAAAGGGGCAGATTGAACAAAGAAGAAAATACAGCCTTATACTGAACAAGGGGCAGTATAAGAGACAGCAGAAGCTTATTGAGTCAGTCTATAGCTGCATTATATTTCCCTTCCTCTACGACATAGCACACACTGGTTTTTTTCAGGTACCGTGAGACAGATAGTCGAAAAGTGAAAGACTACTTAGCCATTTCCAATAATGAAGGCAAAAGTAAAGAATCATTTGACAAAAAATGTTCTTTTCTGCTCTTACTTGCTATGTAGGTCAAGCAACTGGCATGTCAGCATAAGTAGTACCTTATGTCTGTTTTAACAAAGCAGATATATACAAACCAAATCACACTTCGGCTTATAACAAGGTAGAAGATCTGTATAGACATTCATTCTTTCCATTCTGCATCTCCATCTTTCATTGTTGCCTTTTTTTTTTCTCAAGGTCTGGCTAGCTGCAAGATATTTCTGTGGAAGGAATTAAAATATAAACAATTTTTCTCTCCTGTCTGTGACATAGCCTCTCAAACTGACAAAAGCTAACAGGTTTATCTGTGCAAAAAGAACGCTCCTCATAAAAATTACAATTTGTGCCTGCAGGTCAGAGGGAGCCTTTGTCTCCTTGTACAAAATACAAAGATGACACAATGACATTTATCTCCACAGGGCTTCTCTAACAACATTTCTAATGGAGAACAATATAATATACATCTCTAACAAAACACTAAACTGACTGCAGGTCTCGGAAAATGTTTTTTTAAAAGTGTAATACATTGCACAAGACACTACAGACATTGAAACTACCCACAATAAGTTTTTGTTCAATTAAATTAGAATAGATTAGATGTCACTCACGAATTTTCTTCTGCTCTTCTACAGTAATTCATTTAATTGGCCTCAATGATCAACTCTGGGGTTTCTCATCTCGAGTGAATTTGTTCTGCCCAGGAGCAGAGTTTGCAAGAGATATATCAATTCTGAACACTTGTCTTCAGTTCTCTCTAGGTTCTCAAGTAATTACATGACTAGACGTGCATTTCCGCAAAAGTAACCAAAAAAACCCATCATGCAGACAATTTTAAAAATATACTTCTTTAAAGTTCCTAATTAATTTCTACCTATTCAGCAAGGCAAGTTTTTAAAATTTATTTCGTATCAGATTATTTTCCATCAGTTAATGTCCACAGTTAAAAGAATATCACCAAGTACAATATGGCAGTTAGGTAATGACATTTCTGTTTCAAAATAGTGGATATACAGAGTTAACAGCAATAGTGTATGACAATATTGCTAAAAGTATGGATCAGTAGAACACAAAGATCACACTGGGGTTTTGGTGTGTTTTCTTTTTAAAATAACATATACAGAAGAGCAGGATGTGCAGTAGGAAATTTTCATAAGAGGGAGAAAAAGGAAGAAAAACATACTTCTTTAAAGCTAGTCTCAGAGAGGCTAAAAAAGCACAGATGTTTTTATATCTCTTTCCATTCTATATGACCTCTTAGACCGATCACAAAGTAAAAATGTTAATTACAGAACTCTTACCTTCATTTTATAGGAAGGATTGATTGAATGTAGCGGCGTGTTTTATATCTTTTTATTTATTGTTAATATTAATTTGTTCTGTAATGGTTTTTCCCGAGCTCCCCCCTGTATTTCTCCCCATTTGGTTTCCCCCTGCCTTTGTTCTCCACAGCCTGTCACTCTCTGGGAAGCCTCTCCTCTCCTTCCAGAGTGTTCGGAGAGACTCGGTCCCAGATTGGAACAAGCTGGGGAACCCCCACCCCTCGTTTCCCATTCGCTGTCTGTGTGACATCCATATTTCCCTTATTGGCTTTCCCTCTTGTGTCCACCCCCTTCTCCCAACCCCATATAAGCTGTGGCCACGCCTCGGGCGGGGACACTCTCGAGAGAGGCTCAGAGAGAAGCGTGGCTCCCCTGCGAAAGGCAGGTGACAATAAAAACCATCTAGCCACAAAGTAGCCTCCTCGCTTCCTACCTTCGTCAAGCCTCACCGACATCTCTCGTGCAGCTCTGACCCACCGGGGGGGTGGTGGCCGGTCCGCCTGCTGCCACCAACCGAGTTTGGAAGTATCCCGAGCCAGGGCTAGCCGGGAACAGCTGGAAGCCACTTTCCAGCCGGGCTCGAGGGATATTTTCAATTGAACTAAATTTTTTGTGAAAATACAAAGTCCAGATGTTTTTATGAAATAATTTTTGAGACTGTTTTGGATAACAGTAAACATGGAGAGACAGTAAACAGAGACAGTAATCAGAGCTAAGAAAGCTGGCAGGAAGGTGAAAGTTTTTAGAGTTCTTAGTTGGGAGTCTCTGTTCTCAGGAAGGACTTTAGATTCTGTCGTCTATCAGAGGTGCAATACAGCAAGATGGAAGCAATCAAAATTTCTGGTGTGTGTTGGGGTATCTTTCTGGCACAAGTATCACGTTGATGCACATGGGAGTAGGCGTGTACTCTGAGCAATTTTTAATGTTCCCACTAAATTTGTTTTTATATCCTGTACATATGCATGTTGGTTTGTTCTCTGTATGAAAATAAGTATAGGAAGTTCCCTGGAGTATGTGAAAGAAAAGTATTTCTAAATTTATAACTTTCCAGTTTATATTAAAACACAATTTGTTTTATGGTTGCTGTCAACAGGAACAGAAAACTCTCCAAGTGAGACCTTTTATAACATGGATATTGGTCAATTGATTTAAGAGTTAATGAAATAGAGCAAAACAATTATTAGATATTTGAGGACTTAGGAATTCTGGTTTTATGTATTGACTTCAATTAAAAAAATAGACTTGATTCATTTATTCCTGATTGAACAATCTACTAATGAACCAATCTGGAGCTCCATATGAATTTTCTTAATACCTCTCAAAATAGAGGTTTCACAGCAATGTGCAATGAGCTGTCAGATCACTGCAGGAACAAACCAGTAATCATTATATTCCTCATCTAAGCTGTTGCATGTCAGAGTTTCATCACTTTAATTTATGCCTAAACAGTCCTTTATAGACAAGCAATGGACCATCTAGAATGGATGGAACTAGAAAGGTCCTTCCAGAAAATCCAAACATATTTAACAAGCTGATGATATCTGGATTTAAGTTTGGGATCTGTGTATCAGGAGAATATTTTAGAAGTTCTATTTCAAACCTAGATCTAGTATGGGTCACTTCCAAAGGGTATAGCTCTTCAGGAATAAACTGCTCCAGTGTGTCCCCATGGGGTCTCAATTCCTGCTCCAGCAAGGGCTTTTCTCTCCACAAGACCACAGGATCAGGAGCCTGCTCCAGTGTGGCCTTCCATGGAGTCACAGCCTCTTTTGGGCATCTGTCTGTACCAGTATGGGGTGCTCCACAAACTGCTGGTGGACATCTGCTCCACTGTGGAATCCCATGGGCTGCAAGGGAACCTCTGATACTTGAAGCATCCCCTTCCCTTCCCTCTTAACTCACCTTGGTGTCTGCAGAGCTGTTTCTCACGTATTCCAACTTTTCTCTCCAGGTTACATTTGTGCAGGAGATTTTTCTCTCTCCTTAACTATGGTATCCCAGAGGCAGTGCTATCCTCATCGATGGGCTTAACCTTGGCCAGAAACAGGTCCATCCTGGAGATGGTTGGCGTTGGCTCTGTTGGATGTGGGAGAAGCTTCTGGCAGTTTCTCAGAAAAGAAACCTTAACAGCACCCCACATCTGAAACCCCACCATGGAATGGGCTACACTCTCCTCTGTGAATCACATATTTAAGAATTATCATTAAAATACACATTTATCACAAAATCTTCTCAAATTTCACAAACTTCAGTCAACTTAAAAAAAAAAAAAAGGATTCCCCACACCAAAATCAAATTAACATCACCACAACACCAAATGAAAGCAGACAATTTAAACTCATTCCACCCCTTGTCCCATCACCACAACACGACAACTGAAATTTCCATGATCATTCCAGTCTTCATTCTCTAGCTGCATTCAGTCCATGTTTTCCCCATTACCTCTCCTTGTCTTGAATTCCTCAGGCCCTACACTATTCACCAAAAGGAACCATGGTGGGTTGATCCTGACTGGATGATAAAATGATCTGATGCCTGGACCATCTGCTTCCCCTCCCTCCAAAATCTTCTCCTCCTTAAGAGATTAAAATGTATTTATGGAGTTGTTCCTTGAAAAACTAACAAATATTTATGTGAGTTTTAAGCTCAAAATTTAGCATCAAAAGCCATAATGATCTGAAATGCTAATCTGGAATAAAATATCTTCTACATGTTATTAACAAGGTATTGACAGACTTCTTTTGTATCAGCCTACCTTATCTTGGATTTCTTACCAACTTTTCTCACCCCTCAAACTTTGTGTCAGAAAAGACATAATATCTTGCATTCACAGTAAAGCTGACATTAAGGCACTTAACCTGAGTATAACTGAGAAGTGTGTGCTGCAGCACATTTATAAATGCAGTCCTGTTCCAATAACCCACCTAGGTACAACCTTCCTCCTGGGTCTGCCTTGTACAGTGGGCAGCTGTTATAGAACACCACTTCAAACAAAAATAGTTTAAATATAAACTACTGACAATGAAAATGAAGTGTGTCTTCCAGAACACATTGTATTAAAATTCACCTAATAACAGCTGAATCCAGACATTTCTGTTATGATAAAATAATTTAATTTTGTATTAATTGATATTTTTAATGTACAAGAACTTCAGATGAATCTCTATGACTGCCTGTATTTAGTTCTTAGTCATTATAGAAATTTTTTAAGGGTGGTAACATTTTATTGCAGTATTCTGCAGATTCAATCTTATAAAACTCATAATTCAAGCTGGGTTTTAGTCAAAGAGGAGAGTGGAACAAGGCTTTCCTTTCCTGTTCTCATATATTTTTTTTATTTTTCAATGGTGGAATGATTACCTTTAAATAAGATTAGGTTTGGGGAAATTATATGTAAAAATGTTTCTCAGATATATTATTCATATTTCAGAAGAAAAGCTCATTAGTTTCAGAAATTGTTTCAACTACTGCAAATAATATTTGGGCAAACTGTAAGTCTCATCTTAGTGTGCTTTGGTGCAAAGGTTTTTCAGGGAATGCAAAATTGGTTCCTACTTGTCTCACTTGATTATTGACAGTACTGAAGGTGAAACATATGCATGTATCAAATTCCTCACTTTTTAGAAAGTGTCATAATTGCAATACCCATTTTTTTCTCTAATTAAAAGAGAAAGTTGTTAATTTATTCAGTAATAAATTGAGGATATTTATTATAATTTTATTTGCAACATGATTATATTTGTATGTACATAGATTGGCATTGTGGAATTGAAATATTTTAAACAAAAAGCTTTTACAAATTCTAAAATTAAAACTTCTGTAAGAAAATTTGAGAAAAAAATAAATGTGTTTTTATGGACTTGAATCCTATTTTCAAGGAATACTTAATTTCATTGAAATGCCATTTATAATAGGGAAAATAATTTTGTGGAATGTGTTGAATTTGTTTGTCAAGCCAGACTGTTTTAGAGGTCGTTGTTAGATAATAAAGTGTATTCTTCACATTTTTGTGTAGGATAGGTATGTTCATTTTGCCTTAAGTAATACTCATCTCAAAATTATATGTGACGCGTTGCCTTGCCTGAATGTATAGCAATAGAGGTTTTCTTCTAATTATAGAGAAGCTTAGCAGAAAAGACAAGAAAAAAAAACTCTTGTGAGAAAAATCTACTCAAGAACAACAGCAAAATTTAAAGCTGGGAAGACTCTACACTTCAGTTCTTGGCAATGAGGATTTGATGCTCTGGTCAAAGGAAGTGAGATCAAAAGACAGCAACCTATTATGAGGAGAACCCAACAGTGAGGCAGAAGCTGTCAGCTTGTTGAGGCTGACATGGGCGTACAGAGAATTAAGATTTACAATGGACGAGAATTTACTGGGCCCTCAAACACAAGTATACAGCATATTTGTGTACAGACTGAAGGGAATGCCAAACATAAGTCAGTTAATTATTGTATTTTTGCTTCAAAACCACCTCCAGCTGGTCTAAATAATTTAGCAAAATGAACCACACTTTGTTTATATGTCTCTGCCCTAAAGTTCAACAATCTTGTTATTTTCCAAGCTTTCAAATAAAAATATTCAAGACACCAGGAAAATTACACTCTTTCTAACTTTAAAGCTAACAGTCAAGGTGATTTCGAAGACCGTTTCTCTGTGAACAGATCATTCTTGTTATAGAGGTGTAAGTCAGGTGCTTTGATTAGGCACAATGATGGAACTGAGCAACAAAAGCCAAAGCTGACTCAGGGACCCCTTATTCTGAAAGCTGTACTTCAGAAATGTGAGGCCCTGAACTCAGGTCCTCAACTGTAAGTGTTCTGTGGTAAAAAACACTTTCATTTTTAAAATAATGGAAAAATTAAATTTTGGAAAGATATTCTTCTTTTAGATGACAGAAATCAGGATGAAAGCTTATGTGTGTATAAATTATCTTGATCAATCTGGCAAGTGATCCTCCACTTTTCTCTAAAATAAGACTTTGGGTCAGAAAAAAAATTCTTCTGAGCTAAAATGTTTTATAAAAATTCTTGTAAGATTTAGCAGGATGGTTTAATATATATTAATGGAAACACCATGGTAAAACACAAGCATTTGTTACATAAATTCTCAGTACATTTCTTCCCACTCTTTGATCTTTTTCCCCAGATTTTCCCCACCTTTTCTGCCTTAACATATAAATAATCTGTTTAGATAAATTAATCAATGTTCATTCATACTTGAACATTGGTTTTAACTACCAGAAAGAAAATTATTTATAATAATAGAAGTTGAAATTAAAAGAGTCGCAACATTATTGTTCATGTGGTCTACTATAGCTACTACAAAAGGTTTGCTTCAACTGTTTTAGCTGTTTTAGCCATTTTAATTTAATTTCATTTAGGAAAAAAAACCCAAAATGCAGGTTCTTGAAGCCACCCAAAGGAATCTACTAGGTAGTTTAATGGACTTAAGTAGAAAAAAGTTTTCAATACAAAAGCTTGGATTCATCCCACTGTTCTTAGAATTTCCACTATTTCTCAGAAATAACAATTTATTGAAGAGGAGGAATGCTATATTGACACTATTGAAATAAATATAAGTTGTGATGATTTCCTCTTGACAGTCATTTATTCTTTATACCATTAATCATTGCATTGACAATGAAGATGGTAAAACACAGGACAAAGTTTTCAATTATGTCTATGATGATACATATGTTCTATGCAGATGTATTTTATGTTTTGTTTGCTTTATGAAATCTGTATAGTTTTTATATGCTCCAGTCTATTTGGATTATGTAACGTGTTTGATTTCTCACTGACAGTTTGTTCCATAATGTTAAAAAAAAATGAAGCTCTAGAACTGACATGAGAAAAATGTGTTCTTAATTTTGGACCACTCATCTCAAGAATCATGAATTTCCTAGATTGATAATTACAGCACTCTTTTGTGAATGCAAGCAGCTGAATTCCACCTCTCTTGCATATATAATTAAGGAGTTTTAGTCGGTGAATTTTCAAAGTGCACTGAAAGACCTGAAAGCAACTATGTAAATACTGTGCTCCCTTTTTCATCCCCTGTAACCTGTGAATTTGTTTTATTTGAACCTATAATTTTTCCACACCTGACTATAACAATTCCACACTTTAAAAAGGAAAAATAAGGGTTGACCTCTCTTTTCATTGTATCCCCAGTAAAATTCTATTGTTTCACTTTTCAAGTAGAAAAAATTACAGCTAAGTAGAAGTGGTCTTGGTGAAAATGACTAAATCTAGTTATTCTACTTCCTTAGCACAGATTATTACTTTGGAGTGAAAAATAAGGAGTTAGCTTTTCCAACTCCTCATTAAAATAGCATCACCATGTTGTTTGGCCCTACTTTAGGAGAGAACCGAGTGACTTGAAGTCTGTGTTGATGTTGGCAAGGTGAAGCCCTTGTTCAGGTGGCTTCTGATATAGAAACATCTCTAAACTTAAGTTTTTAAACGGTCTGTATTCAGACTGAGGGAAAAAGAATCTATCTGTAGCCTGAATCTATCTGAAAAAGAATCTATCTGTAACAGGAATATTCCTCCATAGCAGGAAAAAAAGAAATATTATCCTTGAATCTTGTGAAATAAACTTCCTTGCTTTTGGGAAAATGTTTCAACCAGAATTTAATGTTTTGGACTTCTTTTCATTAAAAAAAAAATTATTTGGAGTTGCTTAACTATTTTCACAGATTAAAACAAGTATAGTGGAATTCAATTATTTCAATGCAAGATATCTTCCATGTATACCACAATATCAGATAATTTTTTCTAAGTTTAGATCTGTTTCTGAAAATGTGTAGGCACCCAAATTTAGGCAAGTAGGTTATATTGGAGGCAATCATTCATTTTAGACTGTTCAAGTAGTTCTGGAAAATAGATTCTTTAGTATTTTTTTGAGATCTACATAACTTGACCTTCCTAAATACCTAAATATGTAACCTGGGTTATTCTAAGGTAATTTAGATAGTTTTAAGTATTTAGTCTGCACCTTGAAGCATTTCCACATAAGGGTTCCATAAGCTTAAGCAAGCCAGTCTTTCAGAACACAGTATAATTGCATAGGACTTAAGGAAGCGACACTCTATTTACATAGTCAAACAGCTCATTCATACTGAGACTGTAAAGAGAAAAGGAATTTTTGCCACAATACTTGAAATTACTTTGACAACAGTACATATTGGAAAGAAAAGTTTTGCATTCTCCTTTACTTATAATAAAGTGAAATAAAGCATTTAATACATTGTTTCACTCTACGCATGATCATCCTCCCAGTGAAATAGTGAAAATTTTTTATTGACTTCACTGGTTTTACAGAAAAATAAGGAAATATTACTGAACTCTGTAGAGTCCTAAGAGATTTGTTTTTAGGGGATATTGATTATATATGCTATTTTTATATTTTAAAACATGAAGTGCAGTTATTTTCTGATTTTCAGTTTGATAGTGACAAGCATCAATTTATTTTTAATTGCATAAAACTAAAAAAACCACCAAATTAAATGAGGATAGTCATGTTTAAGACACATTGTTAAGGTATGAGATATCATGCAGCTGTCAAAACTTACTGTCTTGGAAAGTCAATATTTTGTAAAGCAATCTGTCAGCTTTAAAATGTAATGTAACTAACTTGTGTATTGTTGTATTTCTGTGCAGTACTACAACAGCTACAGCTCAGTGGCAGCTTTGGATGTGACAACAGAGCCATTAACGTACAACTCTGCAAAAAGCCACAGCCTTCTCTTGTTTTACGATCACTACAAATGGATCCTTTGAACCTTTTCTAATGTCACACTATCACTGTCTGAATAGAAACTATATAGATATACTCAAGTTATATTTTTGGAAATAATTTTCTGTATTTTTCTTAAGTTGTGGGAAAAAAAAATCAAAAATCAGCAAGAGTAATCTGCAACAGTACAGAAATTAATCTAAAATTTCAATAAACTCTTGTGGCTCAAAGAAAGTAATGTAAAATGATGAAGTGATAACAGCCACAATATATACAAAATAGGATTGAGATTTGTTGCTAGAGTCTTAGTTACCAATTCTACTATTGACTGAGCTTGGCAGTTTTCATATGCATCATTCTGCAAATATGAGATGGACTTATGACTGCATCTTTAAAGTAGGAATAACTAAATGAAATGTACTAGGGGACCTGACTTTTCAAAATGAGTTTTAAAATCTGTGTCCCTTGTGATAACTGAGCCCCAGCAGGATTAATGGCGTTTGCTGTCTTCAAAAATGTATTATGAACATATAACTAGTGTTCACAATTAGCATTTGAACAGAAAATACTATTGAAGATATTGCAAGGAGTAGAAAATACTACTTGGAAATTCCTCTCAGTTATTTCTTTAGGTTCTGTACATTCCTATGAGTTAGCTATAGCCTGAATTTGCTGTGTTCTGTCTTATCCTGCTGGCTCTTTTTCATTTTGACAGGTAAAGGGATTCCTAGATATGTCTGGATTGCATCTGTCTCTTTTTTTCCTATTCTGTGGTCCTCTTTTAATAAAAAAAAACAAACCCCTGATTAACTGGTTCAAGTTTAAATTTACAAGAATGACCATAGTCATCTTTGATCATCTTTCTTAAAATAGCACTCCCAAGAAATGTGGGGGGAGGGGGGTGCTTTGCAGGCACAGCACTTTAATCATAAATCTTAATCTGCAAATTTATAAACTGCATCTATTTTCAGATATATTTTTATGCAGTACAAAGATAAATCTGTTTGAAATTTCCATTCCTGGTTACAGAAAACCAATAGCCAAAATACTGTCCATGTCTGCTAATTAGAGATGCATTATAAAAAATAATACATTGATGAAAGTGGTTTATTTTCCAGTAATAAGAATTGCCTATATCCTAACTATGCTTCACACATAGTGTTTCCAAAGTTGGATATTTCAGGGATCTCCCTTTTCCATGTTTCCAGATACTAGACTATCTTTTTGACATCAGGATTAGGTCACACTTTTTACTCAACATGAGACCTGGACTAGTGGCTCAGAGACACCTACCATTACTCCCTTTATATCCATTCCAGCAAGGTGTTCAGTTTAGCTAAAGATGACAAGTTACAAAGCTTTGTAACTTTGTAACAAAAAGTTGCAAAGGTTTTTCTTCCAAGTTAACCCAGGCACTTGAACAACTCATTATCAATAGTAAATAAATCATTCAGGCCTTTTTTGTGACCGTGAGACAGGTTGTGTGTAAGCACTCTGTTTTCTTAAACAGAAAACATAGAATTGCAGTGGTAGCTCTGTCTGTCACAGAACAGTTCTTTCAAGAATGAGTTCAAAAAGTCCTTTCCTAGTATCAAGGAACTCCAAATTTTCTTACATATCTTAAATACTGTAGAAATACAGACTCCTTCAAATGCAAAAAATTGTGAAAACTTATAGAGAGAATGTTACAAAAATTTCTGAAAAATCATAGACAGAATGTTACAGAGCATGTATTAACCCTTACAGACTTTTCTAGATGTTTCATGTAAATCTGTATAAAAGAAAGTTTCTAATTTAAATTAAACCATAAAAGATTTCAAAGGAAGAAGACTCAAAGGCTAAGTGCAAGACCTTGCACATGGATCAGGGCAATGCCCAGCACAAATTCAGTCTGAGTAGAGAACAGATTCAGAGTATATGTGAGGAGAAGGACTTGGGGGTGCTGGCTAATGAGAAGCTCAACATGACCCAGGAATGTGTGCTTGCAGACCAGAAAAACAGCATGTGTCCTGGTCTGCATCAAGAGAAGTGTGACCAGATGGCTGAGTGAGATGATTCTCTCCCTCTATTCTGTTCTTGTGAGACCCCACCTTGAGAACTGCATCCATCTCTGGGGTTCCCAACATGAAAAGGACACAGGCCTGCTGAAGTGAGTCCAGGGGTCATGAAGATGATCAGAGGGCTGGAGCACCTGCCCTATGAAGACAGACTGAGAGAGTTGTGGCTGTTCAGCCTGGAGAAGAGAAGGCTCCAGAGTTGCCTTCTTTCAACCTTCCAGTATCTAAAGGACACCCAAAAGAAAGCTGAAGAGGGACATCTTAAAAAGAGCATGCAGTGACAGGACAAGGGGTGATGGCTTTAAATTGAAAGAGAGAAGATTTAGATGAGAAATTAGGAAGAAATGATTTTACTGACAGGGTGGTGAGACACTGGAAGAGGCTGCTTGGAGAAGCTGTGTATGCTTCACTCCTGGATATGCAAGGCCAGGTTGGCTTGGAGCAACCTGGTGTAGTGAGAGGTGTCCCTGGCCATCACAGGGGTTTGAAACTTGATAATCTTTAAAGTCCCTTCCAACCCAAACAATTCTATGATTCTGTGAAATGAAATCATGTAAAAGACTATAAAACCTCAGTTTTTCCCCGACCATTTTACAACAGCCACAGATCAAACTGTTTCAAATAACCACAGATTATAAAGGCTATGTCAGAGGTTAAATCAGGTCTGCCTAAAGTCAACACAAGGAAACAAATATCTTCACATCCCAAAGAGCTTGGTTTTAGTGGTTATATAATAAAAATAAACTCTATATTGGACTTTTGTTTCTTTAGTGTGTTTATGAAGTTTCTACCTGCATTAGCAATGAGATGTTCATTTCATCACAACATAACAGATTGGGAAAGATGACAGTCACCTGAGAAATTTTATTAATTTAAATCAGTAATTCTTTGAGAATGAAGATATTTCTCTTAGGTTTTATAAATTTAAAATTTATGTATTGACTTCAAACACTGTTTCTATTACATTATTTTGATTCCGTTAAATAGTGTATTTTTTTCAGTAAAATTCTTTTAAAAGGAATTATTCTCCATTTAGAGAGGGCTCTTTTGGTTCTCAGCTCATTCTACAGCTTTCCATAATATTACTGCTATTTATTCCTTCAGGATACACATTACCCCAACACATTATTAGAGTAATGCAAAATAGCATTACTCTTCAATTAGGAGAAGCTTGTTCTTATTTATATCCCAGTATCCCAAGATGGTGAAATGACTTTAGCATGACAGTGTCCTGCTTAAATGAAATGGCTGGTTGGTTAGATCTCCATAATTTTTTTGTCATTTATATACGTAGTTTTAATACTTTTAAAAATTCTTAGAAGCTCAAAATTTTCCTCCCATGATTTTCAGGTGAAGGAGCTTGCTTGAAGGTAACTTGCTTGAAGACAACTCAATAAAAAACCCCCAAAACAATGCAAAACGAAGAAGCTACCATAGTCTATTAATTTAGAAGGCTAACATGGTCAAAAAGAAAACACTTGTCAACACACCTATAGAACACTGGACTCTGATAATCTAAAGAGTGTATGACTGTCCTAGGTTACAATGTAAAATTGTGCCCAAGGTTTGTATTCTATCCCCATGAGCCGTTGGAGCCAAGGTGGGGCAGTGTTTTCCTTATCTTCTGTTAATGAGCCTAACAATGCCTTGCTGCATGACTCATAGATAACTCCCTCCGGGAGTTATCTCTGTTTAATGGGCCATCAAGGACCCACTGCATGACTCATAGAATGAGATCATCCCATTGTGAGATGCTCCACTCAGGGGGAGGAGCCAAGCATTCCCACCTGGATAAATCCAGGGTTTGGGACAGCACAGGCAGCTTTTATCCACTGGACTTCCAGAGGAGACAAGAGCTGCCAGACCTTTCTACAGGAATCACTGCTTTGACAAGATCATCTCATCTGGACTTCCACTACCACCCTAACTAACAGGGTGTCAGGTTGTATTCTGACTGTCAGTGGGGGGTTTTTGTACTATTACTTTTATTTTATTTTACTTTCCTTTATTTTCTTTTCATCTTATTAAATTGTGTTTCTGACTTGGAGTTCTTCACTGGTTTTGCTTTCAAACCAGCACGACACATTTGCCTTCAGGTTTAACTCAAGTTTAACTTTTCTCTACTGTTACACTCCTGATTGTCTTCTGAAAAATCGTCATCAAATACATCCATGGGAATTAATATTTATTTTGAAATTAAATTTAAATTCCCCCTATGTTTCAGCTTACTTGATAAGCTTTGTTCAAGCACATATATTTTATTTGGCAATAAATGAATTTCAGTAAAAATATCTACTAGTAGCCTGATTTTTTCTTCAATAAAACATAATTATAGAATGTAATTTATACTAATGCACTGGATAAAAAAAAACTGAAAAAAAATACAGTAATGTGTGGGGCAAGGCCAGTTCTATTTGAGTCAGTGTTAGCCATATCTCAATAAAAATGGAGCTATAGCTTTTTTCTCTGAATGTTTAAAAATTACTTCAAATTGTTACACTTTGTACAGAAATTTCTGGTTATGTCATTTTCTCTATATGCAGTACACAAAATACTGAAGTAAAGGAAAAGCTATTAAAGTTCCTCAGCTCTTTTTGTTAGTGTCTGACTTCAACCTGTTCTCTGTCGATTCTCAACCACAGAACCATAGAAACACATAGGTTGGAAAATATCTTTAAGATCATGGAGTCCAATGGTAAACCCTAAATCACTGTCAGTGTTTCCGTGTTTCTGTGGTGAGCTGACCATGGCTGGATGACAGGTGCCCACCAAAGCTGCTCTGTCACTCCTCAACAGAACAGGGAAGAAGAAATATAATGAAAAGCTCATGGGTCCAGATAAGGACAAGGGGAAATTACTCATCATTTCCCATCATAGGCAAAAGAGATGCAACTTAGGGAAATTAACTGAATGTATTACCAATTAAATCATAGTAAGATAAGGAGAAATAAAATACCTTTGGCCCTGCTTCTTTCCAAGCTTAACTTCACTCTCTTCCTCCTGCTTCCAGCAGTGCAGGAGTACAGGGAATGGGGGCTGCAGCCAGTTCATCACACATTGTCCTTGACTGTCCTTCCTCCTAGCGGGAAGGACTACTCACGCTCTTTCCCTGCTCCAGCATGCGGTCTCTCCCCCACAGGGGAGAGTCCTCCATGAACTTCTCCAACAAAAGTCCTTCCCACGGGTTGCAGTTCTTCGTAAATTTCTTCAGCCTGAGTCCCTTTCAGAGAGTGCAGTCCTTCAGGAACAGGCTACTCTAGTGTGGGTTCCCTGTGGGGTCACATGCCCTGCCATTAAACTTACCCCAGCGCAGGCTCTTCTCTCCACAAGGGCCACAGATTCTGCCAGAAATCTGCTCCAATGAAGACTTCTCAAGGGTCACAGCCTACTGCAGGCATCTACCTGCTCTGACATGGGGTCCTCCAAGGTCTGTAGGGAGGTCTCTACTCCTCCATGGAACTCAGTAGGTTTCAGGGGGACAGCCTGCTTCACCATGGTCTTCACCATAGCTACTGGGGGATACTGGTACTGGGTACTTCACCAGTACCAGTGTCATAATTATACGATTTCAGGGTAGTCTGACATGGTAAAGAGTCAGATATTGTTTCTTAAATATAGCAGCCCATTAAAACTTCTGCCTTCTTGAGCAATAAGCCTCAGAAACAAAGCCAAGAGGACAGTATATTCACTGGAAACTTGAGATTCACTAGTTTGTTTGGTTTGTGGGGTTTTTTTTGTTGGTTGGTTTTTGGTTGTTTTTTTTTCTTTTTAATTACAGTCAAACATGATGGATCATCTGTTCATAGTAAAAAAAGTTTTTATCCCCACCTGACTAAGAAAATTTGAACAATTTTAGTTCAAGCTAGCTCCTCTCACCATTTTACCTTTTTGGTTTTATGGAACCTAAAAATTCTTCATTTCTGTCTAATAACATTTGGTTACAATGAAAGACGGCAGAAGAAAATTTCAGAGACAAAAACAGTCTGTGAGGATGGCTTACTTCAAGTCATGAGGAAGTAAATACTAAAAAGACAGTCCACAAATATGAAAAGTGTATAAACTTCACCTTCTCTGCTCTCAAAATAAAGAAAAAAATCAATTTTAAGAGCAAATTTACAAAAGTCTTTTACTAATTCACTCTCTGCATACACATGATTAATTGGGTGGTGAATAGGTGGGGAATGACAGTGCTCTACTTAATGGAGATGAGTAGACACTCACTCTGCACACATGAAATAATGAGTGTTTTGCTGAGTAAGGGTTGAGATTAAATGCTCTATGTAAAGCTGAGAGGGGAAAAAACAATCTGGTTAATTAATTAACTATTTTCTAGGGAACTGATTAAATAAAATAATATGGGTCAATACAAAATAATTCTTAATAAATTAATGTTTTAGTCCAGATGATGTCAAAACCTTGTTTAAATGGTATGCATACAAACGACCTAGTAGTCATTTATATCATAAGTATGTTGAAGAGTTTCTGTAACAGTATATGTCACTGGACTGCTGTGCACAAATACAAATATATATTTACATCTTTTAACTCAATTCTATTTGGAGTGTAATGTGATACTGTTTGCATCACACTATAAGCAGTAAAACTGCCTCTTTCAAGAACTCATTCCCATAAAATGCCACTTACAACAGATGGAGGTAGAAATAATGCATTAAATAAGGAACAAATATTTACAGCTCTCGACATATCATGGGCATCCATTAAAATTCAGCCTGCAGCAGGACTAGAATATATTCTTACTGATGTGATATTTCAGTGTTTGAAGAAAGCATGCCTTTTCTGCTGTTACTGTTTTTATTTGGCATATGATGTCAATTTGTTCCAATAATTATAAAAATTACTTGTTTTCTGTAATTTCAGCTGAATACAGATTCTTACTAAGATCATAAAGCCATAGTATAGATTTGGCAAATTCTTTAGTTCATCTTTTAAAAACACAGAATATTTTTCCTAAACTTTGTGGTTCTATAAATAGTATAGGACAATTTGCACAGATCTTTGAAGGACTGAGTTTTAAAGGTAGCAAAAAATAAGTCTACATTTTCACTAAAAATCTATTTCAATTATTTAGAAACACAGTCCAGACTTTGTTTCAACTTCTTTTGTATTCATCAGAGTTGACTATATGAACAATAAACTGTTTCAGTGCCTAAATTATATATTTTAGAGTAAAGCTATTTTAAATTTTTGTGATTGACTCATGAAAGAGAAAGGGTTCTTGGAAACGGTCAGTATGGATCAGCAAGGGATGAATCATCAGTCTAATCAACTTTTCTGATCAGATGTTCAGATTTTCACATGAAGAGAAAGCAATCAGAGGGTCTCCCAATACCTATGCAGAGTATATTAAGAATATGGATTCAGACTTCTCACAGTAGTGCATGATAAGAGAATTAGTAGCAATAGGAATTGAGACAGTAGAGGCTCTATCTGAAGGAAAACTCTTCCACCGTTAGGATGAGGTTGTCCAAAGACATGATGAAGTCTCTGTCTTTGAAGGTTTTCAAGATCTAACTGAACCAAGTGCTGAGAAACCCAGTTCAATATCATAGATAAACCTGTTTTCAGCAGGAAGTTGGATCAACAACCTCCTCAAATTCCTTCCACTCTTAAATATTCAGTGATTTTAATTAGGGATAAACTGGAGATGGACCTGAAAAGTACATCCTGATCTGAACTAAAGTACTAATATATAGATGCATCCCATAGACATATAATGTATACTGAATTAGTGTTGATATAGGAAACAAAGGAAATAATGCATCATAAACTCAAGTTCTTTGAAACTGTCAAAAAGCATTCAGATAATGCTGCAATTGCACTCATGAATTTAAGAAAGAAATTTGGATACTGACCTTCACCAAACTTTGATAGAAACAGATGAAAAGAGGCATGATCTCTTCATGGTTAATATATTTTGAAGGTAAGAAACAAGGGTAGAAATAAGTAATTAATTTTTTAATGGAAGAAGATCAACAGCATACATTTGTGTTATGGACCCTAATGTATGGGTATTATGATTTCACAAAAGAAATGGGAAAATAATTAACAAAATTCAATGCTCCTACCAAATTATTCAATTCAATCAGTATAATGCTGGCTTTAAAATATAATTGGATAATGAAATAACAGGGGAAATTCAGTATTAATAAAAACAACATAAAGAGATTTAGAATAGCAGTTCTAGTTATGCATGCATAACAGTAAGCCTTAGTCATTAAAAGTCAGGAAACAAACCTTAAAAAGACTTTTGAACATGTTCTAAAATTGCCAGTGACAGCTGGAAGTGGTATTAGAATGTTAGGAAGCAAACCCAATATAATTATATCATTATGTTAATCTTTGATGCACCTGGATCTTCAATATTGTGATCAAGTCTAGTCTCCCTGTTTTCAAATGAACTAAAAAGATACAGAACATGTTGACAAAATTATCACTGAAGGGGAAATCAATATCTGAGATTCCCTGAAATGGGAATGAAAAAAAGGAAATAATGACATATTAAGGGGTAGTAAATAGGTCATGCAAGACTATCAGGAACAGATATAGTCAAAATAAGCTTTAATAAAGGTCTATGAATGTCATGTGTAGTATAAAAAAGCTGAATAGCAAAAACCCACCTGTTACACATCTTAAGAAGTAGGCAGCAATCAATATAATAATAAACAGTTTAAATGAAACAATAAGAAATACTTTTTCACCTGCCAGAAGACTACAATACAGAGTTTAGAATACAGTAGAGGCCTCCAGCATAAATTTCTTTAAGGGCAATTAAACACTTTTGTGTAAGAGAGTTCCATCAAGACCTATAAAAGCAGAAGGTCTTAATGGAAATACTCAGCCCTCAAAACTGCTAAACCTCTAGTTGCCAAAAGTTAGGAAGCTATTTCAAGGAAATGCCACTTTCTACATGTGAATCACCCTTCTTTTTTTTTAAGTCTTTATATTGCTATCCAAGACTTGCACAACGGATTATATTTTTTTAATGATGAATGCCTATTTTGCCTAGTTTTGATATACTGTAAAATTTCATTTCAAATCCAATATATTGCTAAGGGTTGAAGTGCACATTTAGATTTAAACTCACCTTTAATGAAGTAAAATCAACAGCACATAAGTGTGTCTTTGAGTGTCTTGACTTGGACAAATTATTGGTTTTTATTTTAACTATGACATGGGTCCTTATTTTAGAAGATGATAAGCATACTACCCATCCTCTGCAAACTGTTATGGATGCTGATAACCTAAAAACCCTGTTTTTTAGAATACTTGAGACAATCCACATTCATGTAAATCTTGTACTCAATTATTACATAAGCAAAACCAGTTCTGCTAAAGATAGCTTTCTTTTCTATTGCTCCCCTGTAATAACTCTCATATGAGAGAGCCTGCTGATAGCTATCTGTGCTAAATGACTGTTCAGTACAAAGATGTTAGTGACTTTGCAGCCCTGCAGGATAACAATCCATCTCTGTATCTAACACCTGCTTAATGGACCACAGGACATCTCTAAATCTCTCTACTGACATATCTGAGAAGGCTACCCTAGTGTTAAGCAGCAATAAAGCTGGTTTTACTGAGACAGGACTTTCTATTTGCCTCCTGGAAAACAAAATTTGGTGCATGTTAACCTCTTTGAAGCAATTGTTGATGTTTTTCAGTACCTGCAGTGAAGATTAAACTAGCGACCATGGGATGTGTTTGGTTTTTTCTCTGCTGGAAACAAAATATGCAGTTTTTCCTACAAAGAAATCTCGCAATGATTCTTGTTTCTCTTGGGAATATTTAGAAATGGATGTATTTATAAACTGACTATGTATTTCTTATTGGTGCATGCACATCTAATATGCACAGCAACCTTGACAATACCAACATTTGAAAATACCAACAAATTTTATAATTGCTTTCATGTTACATCCTCTATTATATGCATATTGGTCTACTTGTTTGTTTTCATACATCCTGGGGAGCCTTCTAATTCAAAGGTTTAGATAGTAGTCTTTCCAAAATGTTGAACTCAGAAGATCCCTCTTTATTCCACGTGATGCATATTACTTTGGAAAAATAAGCAATTCATAGTTTCATCTTCCCAAGTAAATGTCAAAGTTTACATGTTAATAGTCTAATAATTTTCTCTTATTCTCTGTTCATCAATTTCCTTTTGGCTCTTTTTTCCTTATCATCTCCCTTCTGGTTGAGAAGGTGCCAGCAGCACTTAGGAACATTCCAAATAAAACACACTTTAAAGTGCATAATGGCTGTGAATCACATATAACTTAAAAAAAAACCCAAAACATAATCTGCCAAAATAATGTAGTCATATTCCTGTGTCTTCCTAGTAGTCTCTTTGTCCTCCCCTATTTTAAAATCTGATTTTTTCATGTACCTGTTTTAAAAGGTATGGTTGTTTTTAGTCATATAAAATTTTTGGTCTGCATTGGGATTAGGTGTTATTTGGAATAATAATAAATTGAAAAGCTGTTAGTGGCAGAGTAAAGGACACAGCAATGCACTTAGGCTTTTGAGCAAGAAAAACAAAGAATTCAAAAGATTCAACAAAAAATTCAACAGAAGGCTCAGAATGATGAACTATGTAAAGCAGATAAAATGAACATAACCAGTGCAAAGACAAGAAGTGCCAACTTGAACATGGTCATACTCAGTCCAAAGAAGAGTTCTATGATACGTACAGCTCCATGTTCCAGAGAGAAAATATTAATACCATAGACAATGGAATTGGGAATGAGCTATCAAATATGGAAATAGCACTTAGGAATAGGAAAATATTATCAGAAGGAAAGGAAATTGATGTTCTTACATGGGTTAGGAAGAAGTAATTGAAAAAAACAAACTACTAGGAAAAGCTGTATAAAAATGTAAATGTCACCAGTATCTCAGGAGCTGCAGCAACAGTTCCCACTCAAAACAGTAGAGTGATTATGGCAAAATTGAATAACCGGTCCATTTCATAGGAATTGAAATGAATATATGCTAATAATAGACAGCTATATATAATATCTAATAAAGCTTAATGATAAGTAGGGTTAAGTAATAATTTATTCTTTAGAATTGTTCTAGATTGCAGTCTTGAAAAAAGAACAGAATGTTGGCCACAGTTTTGTGATGAAAATTTCTTTATTTAATGTCCCGATAAGACTGTAATATCTATCAACACTTGTGTTTTCATTGACACAAGAAGCATCTTTATGTCTAATTTTGTCACATTCCAGTGATAATTTTTACACTTCAATAAAACTTTATCTGTGTTTTTCTGCTTGCTGTTCCTTTTTTTTTTTTCCTTTTATGAAAACATACCTGTTTTCAGGTATTGCAGCTGACTTTTGCATAGATCCTATATATACACACCATTTACATATGTCCAAAAGTGGATCTTGAGCAACTGATGTCACCATTTTTCTGTCTTGGTTATATAGCATAATGGACTACATTAAATTTAATATTTAATTTTTAAATTTTGTGATATGCTATGTCACTATGATCATGAAAAATCTACAGGCACCATATTTATTGATGTGTCAGTATTCTTGGTTTGGTTGATTTCATGAGAAACTAAGAATTTAGGGGGTTGTGATCAGGTGGTAAATTTGTCCTCTAGTTACTTAGTTCTCAGAAAATAAATTGTGAAGCTCTAAGATACCTTATTGTAGACTCTTTAGGTTAGCTTCCAGGGCCTTATCAGCACACTAGTCTGTTTTATATGGCATTCTAAATGATCTGTCAGCAGTGCCTGCATTCAGACAGTTACTCACTCACATAGAGTACACATCTGACTATAGTTTATTGTGACTGGAAAATTAGCAACTATACCATAGTTATGATTCATGCAAAAGCTTCTTTAGAACAGGCTATTTTTAAGTCTTCCAGACTGAGGATAGGGCAGGGGTTCTCCATGCAAGTGTCAGGAGAGAAACCTGCAGTCAGGAAGCAGGATAGGTTGGTGAGAGCCAGAGGCAGCCTCACCTCTGGGCTTTGGGCACCTCCATGGCTTCAGGGATGTGCCAAGGCTTGTCTGTTTTGGTAGTCTGCTTTTGGACAGTCTGCTTATGCTGCCTTACCCTCCCACAGGGAGAAGGAGGAAAAGTCTCAACTTTCCAAGACACGAATTGTGACAGTGTAACATGGGCAACAATCTGCTATTACAAAGGAAGTTGGTTCCATTATTTCTGCAGCTCAGAGAATCAAGTAACTGTGAACTGATTATTTGTGTGTCTCTTCATCCTAGAAATGACTGCACAAGGACCATCTCGGCCATGAGCTCAGATTGGGCAGGTCCCTGTTGTGATCGATGTATTATTGTGCTTGACTTCCAGCAGCCTCTTGTTTAGAGAACATCTGGCCTTACTGCATACTGGGTTGCTTTTTAATTTAGCTAATTCTTTTCTGCTAAGCTCTTACTCAGTCAACCCCTTTCCAGACAGTTTTGATCAATATGGTTGTTCTTGATGAGCTTCATAAAGCTTGTGTTGACCAATATGAACTCCAGGGATGTTCCACTTATCATCAATTACCAGACCTCAAGAAATAAACCATCACCCTTTAAAAATGATTGACTACCCAGTTTTAAATCCATCTAACAGTCTGTACATCCAGTGCATATTACCACTGAAGATTTTGTAGAATAATATTTTTCAGCATGGAAGACATAACTAGAGATGAGCATGATAGAGATCTTCAAAATAAAGACTGACATGGGGAAATTTAATAGATGACTAGTTACTGGATCGACTGAAAGAAGCAGGCAACAATTTTGAAACAAAGATGAGAAACAGCTTCTTGTTAGATCAAATGGAGGATACTCACAGCAGTTCACAAAAATTTTAAAATCCCTACTGGAATAAATAAAAAAAAAAATTATGCAAAAATTATCAAAATGAGACCTACCGTTTCTATTCAGCAAAGTGCCTGTATTACAAACCACTGCGAAACTGAAAAGCGTGTCAGAAAATAATGACTAATCCAGTTCTTCTACACTTAACTTGTGCTATTGGTCATTTAACAGTGAGTAAGAAGGATGATTCTTCTAGCACTCAATGCTATTCATGTCTGATACAGACATTTGGTTTAGTAAGAAAAAAATAAACTTTGTTTTTGTGGGAATGGAGCATGACCATGTATTATGCACTAGTATTAACTGAAGTGAGGGAGGTTATATAAAATGTTACAGCCTATTTAAAAAATATGTGTCTACTTAAATACAATATCATACTGTGCTCTGAGAGCCAAAATTTTTTTTCATACCCTTCCATCTGGATCATCTGATCTTCTCATAAAACAAAACAAAACAAAACAAAACAGAACAAAACAAAACACCAGCGAAAATATCAACAGAGATTGTTTGGTGCAGTGTGGACTAAAGTTTTTAAAGGAAGATACATATATGAAACATTATTTTGAAGCTTAGTTTCTTTTATCCTTTCCATCATTTAATGACTAGAACTTCATCAGGAAAGACCAAGATGAGATTTTTCTTTGCAAACAAGAACTAACTTGCTAGAAGTTACTATTTTAAGTGTAGCTTGTTGTTAGGGTAACTAAAGTACTAAAAATACTTTAAATAAAAAGGACATCACCTTAAGAGCTACTCAAGTAGTCATAGCAACAGTGTTTTTTAGAATAAAAGCTGTTCATAGAGGATTCTTTCCTCCTGACCCGAAGTTTTATAATAATACATAGCCAAATTCTATTTATAAAATATATTTTTTTTATCCAAATTCAGATAAAATCCAAATTTGTAATATTCTGGAGTATCACAGAGAATTTCATGTACATACAGGCTACTAACCAATTTAATCACACTTCAAAATTTTTATCACTCTTTTCTGTGATTCCTAAAAGCACCTTTGTACTGCAGTTTTACGGGGGCTCATACTAAAGAAATACTTTCTCACCTTAGTGGCCTATAATAGATACAGCTTTATTTAAACATTCATATACATTCTGTATTTATCAGATGAATAATTTTCTCCATTGTTTTCTTTCAAAAATATCTCCTAATGAAAATTTACTCTCTTGTTAGCAATAAAGACATATAGTCCTATGATGAAACTTTCTATTTAAATCTAATGTACAATTTTACTATGTGCTGTGATTACTTAAAAGCAGCACTGTTTTCTGACTAACCCTTACTATATTGCTCTTAAGGGTAAATTTGTTATTTTCATGTCTGAATTCAGATAGCTGTTTGAAATTTGCTTTTTAAAAGAAGAATCAGTAATATTTTTGGTTGTTGCTACTACCCAACGTAGCTAAGAAAATTACTATTGCACGTCCTAAACAGAGTTGTTAAATAAAGGCCTTATTTAAAGCTTATTAAAGTCAGTATAAAGACATATTTTTTTCCAATAACCTTTGAATCAGGCTTAAAATTTATTTAGTTACAGGTGTACCACCAAAATTCAGGTTATAATATTATGGAGTTATCACTGAGGACAAAATACAAGTGTAATGGAACTTAATCTGTAACCAAGGACCTAATTTGGCATGCAAATCCTTATTAGCAGAGATGACAGATACCAAGAGAGGAACACATCTTGAGCCCAACAGCTCAGGTTGCAATTTCAGGAGTGAAATTAGAAATAAATAAATTATTGTTGTAGATGTCATTGAGAGGCATCAAGCATAGAAATCATGAGACAGTGACTCTTTTGACCAAAGATGTACTAAAAATTCCTTACCATTTCAGAACAGAATAATGCTTCTTCTAAGCCAATAGAATTTTTATCAAAATAAATAGTACCCATGTTTGGATAAAACGAGAATAATTTTTTGTATTCAGAAGTCTCATTTTTGAATGGATAATATTTTAAGATTCTGAGAATTTTTAATATAAGCAGCATTCATGAGGAATAAGGAAAAATTTAGGTGTTTCATGTATGTGGCTTATTCATTCTCTCCCACAAAACTTTTTGTCATGTATCTCAACAGCTTATCAAAATATTTTTATCACCACTTACATGGCCAATATCTTATAATATGCTTATGGAACCTGGTTAGAGAAATGAAAGGGATGGTATACTATATGGATACTATACTATATGGAAATATGCAAAAAGCAGCATAATTAAAAAATAATCATTATTAAAATAAAATGGCAAAAGCTCAGCTTTGTGAAAGAGCTACAGATAAAAAGCTTAGGGGAAAGAAAGCAAATAGTAAGAATCAAAATAAATAGAATAAGAGAGAGAACAGTCTACTTTTCCACTGTTGATAAATATATTACTAGCAGTAAATCTGATCAGATATATAGGCTGAAAAATAATAGTTTGTCATAAATTTTAGTCAGGAATTGTGAAAGCAATTGAAATTTGTCAGAGAATTTTCTTTCTCAATAGCAGTCGTCTGGTGGTTCAGACATTTCTTGTTGTTACTTTTCTCAAAAGATTGCTGTCAAGGTTTGCAAGCTTCAGGATGTGTCTGTACTTCTTACTCTGTTAAGTAAAGAAAACTCTTAAAGATTAAATTTTGTGAAAATATCATATGTTCCAGGCTGACAGCACTCTTCCGAAGACTTCCACTGGAAAACTCTAAGGAGTAGAAATTCATGTTATGAGTCCATTTTGGAAACAGCAGTGTTTAAGGTTTATTAACCAGTTAATTCTGAGATGATAAGTCAATGTTCTGGTTTTCCAAAACAGAATAATCCTTGTAGTCTTTCAAAAGTTCATTATTACGAGAGTGCCTTCTCAGTCTCTTTTGCAAAATGCTTTCATGAGGCTACCAAACCAGGGAGACTGAGAGACTGAGGAATGAGTTTTCTCATCCCTTGTAAATAAGAAATCTGTGCTTATTTTGTGCTGGATTGAGCACAGACTAGGCAAACACAATCCTGCCTAATGGAATGATTAAGTGTTTAAAATGATGTTTTAATTCAATCAATTAAAAGCATAAACAGCATGAGTTTGATTGAATCAGTTTAAAGAATTACACAGAAGTCAATGTGGCTGTCAGCAGGGGTGAAAAATTCATGAATCACCTACACACAGCTTGAATTCTGCATTTCTCAATTAGATATTACAAACAACCTACTCTATCACAGAATAGCTCTTGAGTGAGAAAAAAAAAACAACATAGCAAAGCTTTGAGAACATGTGCAGTTAATTAAAATTTAGGCACTCAGCAACCACTGACAGACATTTAATAAATATGACAGCTTGATTAGTCTTTATTTGTTCTGTGTTTTCCATAGACAATTTCAAAAAAATGTTTGATAGATTTAGGGTTAAAATATGATTTTAAGAGGGAAGAAAAGGCTTTAGCATTTAATAAAGCATCAGACTTTCAGGAATACATAATTTTTTATATTCAGTAGATGTATTCTTAAAACACAATACATTAGAAAAAACCATAAATATTTAACTACTATTAATTGTACCAAGTACTTAACACATAGCAACATGAAAGAAAACACAACCATCCAATTGCAATATAAAATTGCTTTTATCCTACAATGCAGTCATTTACATGGTAATTTAATTATGCAAATGTTAGGGCAAGAAGTGCTCAGTTTTGGCCTAATTAAGCATTTACTTCAGTGACAAAACTCATTGGCTCTAAGACAATTTTGTTTAAAAGGAAAGATGGGAGGCAAACTGCTTTTGAAAAGATATGTTCCAAAAATTAACAAAAATATATTGCCATCAATTTTCTTATTTGAATGTATGATTTTAAATCCCTTCATAGTTACATAAACACAATCTGATTATTAAAGTAAACTGATACAATTCCTTCCATTTCTATACTTTAGTTTATATGCCTCTGCTTAGCAATTTTGTCGAATTAACTTTAGAATTCATTGTAGTCAATATAGGATATTTAATTTTATCTATATTCTTCAGTATAACTTTTTCAGATGACTAATTTTTCTTTAAAATCTTATCATATTAATTTCTTCACAGGAGACCTTTACCATGATAAGAACTTAATATCATGTTTAAGAATAATATAAAGAAATATAGACATGGAAGCAAATAACACGTTCAAAATTAGTATTTTCTTTGATTCTTCTCACCTCATGCTTAGTGTATCAGCTTGGCTCCAATACTCCATCAAGTTTTAGAAAAAAAGAAAGCCTATTTATTGGACTGATAGTTTTCACATTATTCATACACTAATGAATACTTTGAAATGAGTTTGTTGTTATTTTAATAATGATATTTAGTTCTTCATCTACAAAAAGGGCTGGAGTAATAAACCTTTTCAACTAATGTAAAATACATAATCAAAAAACCCTCTGAATATCTTATATGCCAGCACAGGAGTTTTGCAAGCAAGAAATTGGTGAGAGTAGGTTTAGGTTAGATGTTAGAAAAAAGTTCTTTACTCTGTAGGTGGTGAGGCACAGGAAGAGATTTCCCAGATAAGCTGTGGATGCCCCATCCCTGAAATTGTTCAAGGCCAGGTTGGATGGGGCTATGAGCAATCTGCTCTGGAGGAAGGTGTCTTTGATCATTATATTCCCTTCCAATCCAAACCATTCTACGATTCCATGAATTAAAAATACATAATTCAAAAGACCTTGTCAGAAAAGGTGTGTGTGAGAGACTGCAGTGTTAAAAATTAATGGCTCAGACAATTGGCCACTTGCAAAAGCAGCAGGTGTTTGGCTGAGGCCAGGTTTGCACACACACCCCAAACCAAAGGGGAGCCTTTTGCAAAGCGAGTTTTTAATCTGGTGGCAAAACGTCTGACCTACACAAGGCAGAGAGGGTGCATACCCACTCCTGGAAAATACAACTGGATTTTGACCCAGGTAGTGGAGAAGTCCGTAAGAAGCAGATCCTGTGGAGGAACAAAAGTGCTTTTTATTACGCAATGTCTTCCCTTACGCAACTGACTCAGTTGTAACACTTCCCCCAAGGAAGTAATTGGGATGGTCATATTCACATCGGACATTCTCACGTAGGCCTGAAGGTATTTGTTCCTTCTGATGGGGCATAACTGGCTCAATTAAGCTGACTTGAGAGGCAGCTGTTGTGTATTAGAAGGTGTCACACACCATCAAACACCCCCAAAGTGTCCCCTGGCTGATTTCTGGGACCTTCCACCTGAGGGCTGTGTATGATCTCCAGTGTTGCAACAGACAGTGTAAAACTCCCCCTTCTTAAGAGCAAGTACAAGTGTATTCCACCCAAATCTAACTGTATATTAATCTATTGAATTTTATGTCTCAGCAGCTTCCCTCACCCCAGCAGATCAAGAGTGCGACCATCACTTCAACCAAAAGATGTCCAAATAGAAACAATCAAGTCTTGTCTCTGAATCCACAAGTGGTGACATCTTTCCACTATCTACTTTTGTTTGTTTTTACTTCTCTTCCTTATACATTTTCTCAAGTGTTATTTTTAAGCTTTTGTATTGTTATATTACTAGAGATAATACCCAAAATGGCTACTTAGCTGTTTTCCATTGCAACTGAATTGTTCTAAAATAAACCCTACATATATATATTTATTTACAAATACCAGTCATTCAGTGTCATTTTACTTCAATTTGCCCTTAGGGCCCTATTAAAAAGAACCTGAGTTGTTCTTGCCCTAAAGGGCAAGACAGTGCTCTTAAATATGATGGATTGCTATAAATCCATTGGATATCATATCACCTGAAAATGAGCTATCAGACAGCATACGATGCCCAGAATTTGCCTTAACCAGTAATGATATGTTTTTAAGAGAAAAGGATTATACAAACAGTCTCATATTGTATGAATACTAATTCATGAGCCAGGTCATATCATAAGACCAGTAAAAGGATACTGCATATGTAATATTAAAGGAAACAAGTGTAGTAAAATACTTTGGGAACTTTAGATAGCTTTAGGTATAGTAAATACAGTATGTCATATAGCAATAATTAGAAGCTAGACTGGCAAAAACTTTGGAAAAGTGAATTGTTCACACTTTTTTAGTGGAGGTCTACAAGAACTAATTTCAGATAACAAAATAGAATAGGAAGCTCTTGCTTTATTATATCTTTGCTATCTTAGAACAACATAATTTTATACACATCACCACTCATGGGCATAGCACTAAAAGAAGAAATTTCATAAGTTGTCTCAAGTCTTGTTTCTTTTTACATTCCTCTTTTTGTTCCTAACATATTTTACCTTTGCTTCTTTCTCCAATACAACATCAGATTGTTGACTCCTACACCAATATCTTCTTCTAATCATTGTGCCTGATGATGAAACTTAATGACTTGATCATCCTGCCAAAGAATGGAATCTTACCACATCCTACCAAACAAGATTCAGAGATTTCATATATTTAATAAAGGCTCAAATGACATAATTTCTAGGCCCAGCCTACAGAAATCCAGACATTACATCCTGTTCAATACAGCTACTTCCATGTTTGTGTAAGTTCTTAATGCACCGAACATGTCCTGGTCTTGTTACTTTAACCTAGACTCTCAGTACTTTGAAATTGTCTTACTAAATGCTGTTTCTTTCTGGTACAATCTTCTGCTTTGGCTATGATTTACATTTAAATTTTACCTTCTACATTTTACGTGGTGATAACCCAAGTGAAAGTTGAAACAGATGAGGAACCTTTTATTAGTATTTCCATCTATTTGAATTTTCTCCTTCTCTGCCTCACTGTTTCATGAGAAATGATGCTGTTTCAGTAAATTCTTAGAGCAAAAGACCCAAAAAGTCCAGAAAAATAGAAAATGTCAACAATTATGATCTTAGACAATGAATATGGAATTTGAAACATTTAGATTAATGAAATGTCTTTGACAAGAAGGAGAGCACAACACATCTTTGCAAATTAGACTTTTGGTGCAAATGTAGAGCTTGGTAAAATTAGTCAAGTGAGTATCACTTTTTTACTGTGATATTGGATTTATCTGATTATATTATAATATAGAAGGATGAAATATTTATTTTCAGATTACACAGAGAACACAGATCATCTTAAAGACCATTTAATAACATTTTGGAGAGCTTGTGTTAGCGCCATCTGTATACAAAATCAGAGAAAGCTCACTTCTTATCCGCAATAGAATTTCTGTGTTACAGGACTTTTCTGGGAAGCTGAAAACAAACTCAAAGAAGAGAGGACTGTATCTACAGTCTTTTGGAAAATCATCACGTTTCTCCCACTGCCCAATTTAACTGCTGCTTCACAAAATATTTCAGTCAAATACACCCTCCCATATTTATTAAAGGATAGTATGATTCATACCCAGCATCAACTCCACCCAAACTAGCAAATGCATTCGGAAAGGTCTAAGAACAGTGGTTCTGTATGAATCTTTAGAGGGACAAAAGACCTGGCTTGCTGTCACTCACCTACTGATACCTCATAACTAAAAACCTCCTCAGCTTCTCAGACATTCACAGTTTCTTCTCTGATTAAGCCCATTATCTGTTGTCTTGCACTGTTACCCTTTCATATTTCCCTTTTAAATTCTGTTATACAAAAGGGAATTCTAAGGGAATAAGGGAAAAGATAAGAGTGACCATGAGGTGCTTCACTGTCTTAATGATAAGTGATTAGATGTCCTAGATCAACAGTGAAGTGGTATTGACAAATTTCTGAAAATTAATCCTCTTTTTATCCTTCCTCACACTTTATAGTTTTAATCCGTTTGATACACCTTCATATTCTACCCACATATCAGGTCATTGTGACAGTAAAGGATACATTGTCCAAAAAGAAAAAGATATGTAGCTGGATAACAGTTGCATATCACAGTGCTCTTGCAATACAAATACAGTGCATGATGCAGTCATAAACAAAAAAAAAATTCTAAGAAGAATGAATGAGAACAGTTTAGTCGTAAACATTTACTCATTTTAACCTATTATTACTACCATATCTATAAATACATAATCATTTTACAACATATATTACAGAAATTTGCTTTTGTTCAAAATAGTCCAAGAAAACTTCCAGTTATATTAAAAAAAGTACTTTTAGGAGCTGAATGCCCTTTTTTCTGCTTTTTATTTCTGGGGGTAGGTGTCTATTTCCATTACCATTTGCTGGTTTTGTGGTAAAAAAGCAAAGTAGCCAAATTGTTTTCATTTCTAAAGATCTTCTCAAGGGGAGAGAGCAGCTGATTTTAAAGAGTTCTGGTTATAAATGGAACAGTAAATTAAAAAGTTAACAAAGTACAATAAAAAATTTTGTGTGCACCACAGTCAAAGGCAGTGAGTCAATTTCATATTGTTATTGAAAGAGTGCTATATTTTCAATAATCAATAAATAGAATACAGAAAATTTAATGCAAAATTATAAAAAACCCTTGATTTTAAATATTTCAGTATTTTTAAATTTTTTTAGCTAAAAAATTTAATAAAAGTATTCTTCACATTTCAATTCATTTTTTAATTGTTATTTTTACCTGGGAAAAGTTTTGAAAGAACATACATGCATTATCCCTAAGTAATTCTGAACTACGCCAAGCTTTAATGTGTTAAATGCATCAGATTACCTCATGCTTTAACATACACAAGTGCACAATGTATAGCTCATGGAAAACGGTTTTAATTATATAAAGGTCAGTCTAGGCATTGATGGTTTTATCCAGACTACAGTGAAGTACCTTAAGGGATTAGCTGATGAAGTGTTATTGCTGGTAAGTAACCAGAATAATTAATTATAATTTAAAAAAATCCATTTTAAACATTCAGTATTATGTATCTAAAAGAGCATAAGCTATTTTAGAAAAATATACAGTAAGACAACTTACATGACTTTCTCATGTAGCTTAGTTGAGGCCTAACTACCAACCTGGTATTTATTTTGTTCTGTGTTTCTTTTTTATAGAAAAGTTTATCTAGTACATGAGAGAATAGACAATTAATTGTAAATCTGTACAAAATTCCCTCCAAGCACAAAGCAACACAAAGGGACTCTGAACCAGTAAAGCAAGTTACAGATTGTTTTCTCCTATCGTCTCCAACTTCTTTCCTTTATACATTAATGATGGTAATAATGAAATTCAAATAACAAATTCTGATTTGTTCAGCTATTCAGAATCAATGTAGGTAGCTTCTTTAAAATTATACTTAAAAAACTGAACACAGAACCATACATGTGAAATCAGTCAGGTATGATTTTAAAGATTAGCCTAAAAATATTTATCCATTCGTTTCATGCAATAGTTCAGATTTTAGTAAATTATAATTTTTCATGCTTATGATTGTACTGATATACAGACTGTTTAATTTCTCAGCTATCATAAGTCTTATTCCATCAAAAAAGGGTAAAAAGCAGGAATGAAAAGGGAAGAAAAAAGAGGGAAATTTGGACCTAAATATAGAATTTAAAAACCACAGAGAAAATAGCAGGATAAGAGAATATCCCTAACACTAGGCATAAAATTCAAAGTGCTTCAGTACATGCTTTGCATGAGTAGTTGAATCTAGCAAACATAAAACTTCTAAAAATTCCCCTGGCTTTCCAAAAAGCTTTTGCCATTTGTAACACCAAATTAAATGTATTCTACATGTAAATGTGAACAAAGGTCTTTATGGGGTTAAGATTGAAACACTCAGCTCTGATTATTGCCTTCATCATACTGGGTAAATAAAATCAAGGCTCAAAGAGTCCTTAATAGTCTTCAAATGTCAACATTTCTACAGCCCAGTCATGGTTAAAAAGAATCAAATGATCATTTGATCATTCATATAATGAAAAAAATTCAGAAAAAACAACAAAACACCGCATGTGATGTTTTGTAATAGCAACATAAATGTAATTGCAGTTAGTTAGTACACAATGAACTATTATATTAAATGAATAACATTGAACATATTATTTCCAGCAGTTTCTACAGAACATTGTTTGGATTCTATTCTCAACACAGACCCCAGTACAAAAAAGATTAGGAAAGAATGTTTAAAAGTTTAACACTCATGAAGATGAGGAGAGAGTTTGAAGTTTGTGGTATTCTCATTTTCCTTAGGAAAAGTATTCCTTACACCTTTTTTTTCTCTAACAATTACACAGGTGAAAAGGAATTGTAAACCTAGGGACAAGGAGCAAGATCAACTCAAGTTTCAGGTTGATATGTACATTTTGCAGCTTTAGAACAGCAGCCATCTGGTACAAGACTTAAAATAAGGAATTATCTATGTCATTGGGCATAGACAGGAATTATGTGTGCTCAAGAACATGTCTGCATAGATGAAAATCCTTTTGAAAAAGCTGGCATTTACTTACTGTGATGCACACCATTCATTAGCAATTCTGTGTTCTGTAGTCTCACCAAACTCTTGTTGCAACTTCGTGTCACAATCTAGAAGAAACATTTTTAGAGTGTTATGCAGAATCACTAAAATGCTTCACAACTTACACTACTCCATATGCCATGACTACTACGTATGTAAATGTGCTTAATATATGTTTATGGTATTTTAAAAGTGCATGTTTTCAAGTGAAATGTTAGTCCTTGATAACTAAAACTATCAGAAAGCTGGGGATGTCTTATTTCCAAAAGTATAATACATTATTCCTTAATGCAGAAAGTTGGATTTAACTGATTTATAGGCATGGCATGACTTCCAAGATGTGGTACTGCATCCAGGTCTGGGGCCCCCAGCACAAGAAAAAAAATGGATTTGTTGAAACAAGTCCAGGAAAGAGACACCAAGTTGATCAGAAGGCTGGAGCACCTCTCCTATGCAGACTGGCTGAGAGAATTGGCCTTCAGCCTGGAGAAGAGGCTCCAGGGAGATATTATAGCAACCCTCCAGGACCTAAAGGGGGCCCACGAGAAGACTGGAGAGGGGCTTTTGCAAGGACATGCAAAGATAGGACAAGAAGTAAAGGCCTTAAACTGAAGGATGGCAGGATTAGATTCGATATTAGGAAGAAATTCTTTGTTGTGAGGATGGTGAGGCCCTGGAACAGGTTGCCCAGAGAGTCTGTGGCCTCCCCATCCCCGCAAGTGTTTAAGACCAGGCTGGATGGAGCTTTGAACATCTTAGTTTAGTGAAAAGTCCCCTGGTCATAGCAGGAGGCATTGGAGATAGGTAGTAAGTATTTAATGTCCCTTCAAGCCCAAACCATTCTATGACCCTGTGATTCTTGAGGGTTTTTTTGATCTGGGTATATATACAATTTGGGAGAAGATAGAAGTCATTCTCTGGAAATGAGCTCCAACTTTAGCATTACGTTTCCAGGAACATCAGATTAGGAGTTCTCACAGGGAAATTCAGATTGCTGGAATGGTCCCAAGGCTATGGATTGGTGAGAACAAACTTTTGGTCTACCCTTTGCTCATGGCCTGCTGTGCACTCTACTGGCAGAACATCGGTTCTTCATGTAGTTGTATTAACTATGTATGGAGTCTGTCATGCTGCCTAGTCTCTGTGCCAGTACACAAATCAATTTTTTTCAATTTTTTCTTGTCTTGTAGGCAGCTAGACATGTTTCTTACAATTTTTTTAATGATATTTTTGATTACATTGCTTTAAATGTCTTACTGAATTTTGCCAGCTTATTGTTTCACAGACTGTAGATCAAAAAGCAAGGATTTACTTTTACAGTTACATTTCCCTATAACTGGCACCTGTAAATTTTCTCTAGATTAATCATATCACCTAAGTCTGTTTTAACTGCAGCTTTTTAACCCTACACGCTTTTGCACAAAGCCTTTTCCTTCAGTACACAGAGCCTTTGCTTCAGCTAAGCTTGTTAATTATCTTCTCTGTTGATATAATAATTGTTTCCCATGTAGATTTTAACGCTTTAGGTTAATTGCTCTGCTAAGAGCAGGGGAAATGGGGGAAATGGAGGATCTTGTCATGTACCTGACTGGACAGAAAATTAGCTAGGTGATTAATAAGCATATGGTCAGAGAGGCACATGGCTGATGTGCCTCAGCAATTGTTTCTTCAGACATGGGGTTAGTTGAACAGGATTGTATCTCACCCCAGAGCCTATGTAGGAGTCCATTATCAGCAATTGCTACCTGATAACAAGTAAACACGGTCACAGGAGCTTCAAAGGGAACCCTGCTGTTGCAGTAGCTTACTGCATGAAATCCTGCCAGGAGTCAGAAATATCTTATACTGAAGATCTACCTGGAGGTATCTTTTTTCTTTGAATCAGTGACTTTATCTGACCCTTAGCATATTAAATTCTCAAAAATATTACCGTAAGGAGTGCAGAATATATTGTTAATTACAATCTTTAAGCTGCTTTTATGATACTTACCAAACTTTAAGGCATCTTCAGATGTATACAGTGATCTGATACTCTGCTAAAAAACATAAGCAATTTTTTTGCTGAGCAGATAACCTGGTACTGTTGCAATTTATTTTACACAGAATATAAAAAATGTGGAAAAGTCATGACAAAATGATTATTAATTGCAAAAGGCTTTACTCATTATGACATTTTGGAGCACAATAATGGTATTAATAATGCCTGGCTAGCACATTCCTGTCGCCCTGGTTTTCGAAGCCTTCTGATGTTTACATTCTTGGAGTCAGAGTTCTCACACTTTTTACCAAAACACTATGCGCTTTTCACATTCCTTCTTGGAGGAGGAGAAAATTGACAGACTGTTCACCTGACCAGTGTGATTCAGAGGAGGGATGTCATCCTCCAATCCACTCTCACTTTAGAGAATCTATAAATTCTAGAAAACTGTAAATAAAGCTTTTTTTTTTTTTTTTTACCTTGGGTGACTGAGCGTGTGGAGCGTGCTCATTTCGTGTCTCAGCATGACACATTCCGGCACCTAATATTGAAGATTGGCTTGGCTATAATTGCAAACATATCAAGAAGGACGGGAAACTGTCATCAAATGTTGGCTAAGTGTTTTTTTGGGTCCTAGATTCCCAGAGTCTTGTGAGCTCTTGAGAGGAAATCTAAAGTGCTAAATCTCAATTGCTTCAACAGCTCTGCAACATGCAAGAACAGAGTTCTGCCAGCACTGAAAAGAGTCCTGCAGCACATAAGGTCCAAGTTATTAATTTCAAATTTTGCTAAGACAAACATATTCCACATAATTCCCTTCCTGTGTTTTTATTGCGTTCACAGAATTACTTTTATCAAGGCCCCAATCAGATATGTAGGAGAAACCTGTGGAAAGGAAAAGCCTAAAGAAGCACCACAAAGCTGGATGGAGCTCACTTCATTTTCAGCAAGCAGGAAGGTTGTTTATTGCCTAGATTACAAAATACCTCTTTCTTGCTTAAGAGTACTTTCCTTACATGGCCTTGCATGAGTAATTCAGCCACTGCATGACTCCTTCGTCTGTTCAAGATACAAAATATTTACCCACAAATAAGGAATATAGCAAAGTTAAAATCATTCCCACATCTTTCAGAATTCTAAAAATCTTTTTATACCATTTTAATGGGTTACTTAAAACTCTGTATTGGTAATTTCAATTCCTTTTTTTTTTTAGTTAGCCATCATCTTCATAACGAAGTACAACTTTATTGTAGAAATTCTGATATCAAATAAAAATTTTATGCAAGATTACAAAGAAAATGTTTTTCAATAAATGGTTCTCCCTACACATGTTCCTACTGCCTGGAGGGATATTCTTACTTTTTTTTAGAGACTCAGAGTGGTTTTTTCAGGGAGCTATAAGCAGGGTTCAATGTTAGTATATTAAGGCTAGCAAAACTTCCATAAAACTTGATTACTATTCATAAATATATATGTAGATGAAAATCATTCTTTTAATGGCTTTTAAAGTCTACTAGAAAAATAAAAATAGCTTTCTGAAGTGCTTATTTATACAATAGCTTACATATTTTTTTCCCTTTTCCCTCCTCTTCCCTGATTCCAACAAGTGTAAGAGGCCTGCCTCATCATTGCCCAACAAATCAAACTAAACATTTTTAACCCATTTTACAATGTTTTGAATGAGTACACAAGAAGAAGCAATGATTAATCTGGAGCCAAGGGATATTTGCTTCACTTGCAGCAAGACTGTAAGATCATTACAAGAAATGCTGATGCCACTAAAGCTCTCAGACAGAAGCCAATGAGTTACACAGGCATACCTAAGAACAGAATATTTTCTGTTTAGCCAACAATCCAAGGAAAAGGTTAGAAACTATTGCCTATGTAATCTGTTTGGAGCTGTTAAGCTTTTTACTTGTTAAGACTTCATTGCTCTTTTACTGCATTGATTTTTTAAATATAACTAATTTACACTGGTTTTTAGTTCATTTGCTTATTCTGTAGTATTAACAATTGTCATTAATTGGAACACAAGCAGATTCTAAACCAGACTCCAAATAGCTTTGGTGCTATCAAAATATTTTGGGTTTTCTTTTTTTTTTTTTACATTATTTGAAGGAAACCAATAGCACACTGTGCACTTAATATGTCTTAAAAGTAATTCCTTTTCCAATTCTCAGTCATCTCTCATGAGGCAGCAATTCACTTTCATAGTATTCTGTAAAAGTTTTTCCTGCAACAAGTCTAAAGGGGAAAATGGAACACTTGTTTTCCTGGAAGATCTTTAAAATAGATTTAAATCATTGGTCTTTCTACTATAAAATTCTTGAAGCTTAAGTATCCTTAAACAGATACTCTTTTCCCTACTCTGAGAGGTGACAGATTCTAAACAGTCCAGAAGAAACCTATAAAGGCAGAAATGGCTTTTTGAGAAGAAAAAAAGGTAAGTATTCAGCTTTGAACTTTCAAAACAAGACAAAAGGCTTGGATTTGATCTTGTGCTAAAAATCAGTGTGACTATGACAGTGTGAAATGTACCTTTGTTTCCAAGGATGTACAAGGCAGTGAATGAATCTGAGAAAGCACTAATGCTGTTCTGTACTTCATGTGAGTCTAACCAGAATATCGGTGGTCCTAGAATTTGTTGGTCTACTCATAGCTAAAAATCACACTTCCTTTTCTCCCCTCTTCTTTGTGTCATTAGTAAATCAAATGATAAGATTTTTTTTTTAGTGTATTGAGGGGACAGCCAATTCCTTGGAACAAATTCTTCACTGCTTGTATAAGGACTATTTATTTACTAGTATACTGCAGTGTGCTACAACTACTATACAAAAACATAAAAGTGAAAACTCAATTCTACAAGAAGTGGATTGTCATCTTAATAATGGGATCAAAATCACAGAACCTCAAATTAAACAAATTTTTTTTGTTTTTGTATGTAACCAACATTGTCTGGCTTCTTTCTACTCAAACCAGAATTTTTTCAATAGACTAGATTTTAAAATTGTGATGGTTAAAATTACTGGCAGAAAAATTAGAGATATTATTAACTTAAAAGTTGTGATTTATGTGAGAATTTTTTTTCTATTTTTACATTCCTAAGTTGTAAAGACCTTTTCATTTCAATTTCCCTTGCATGCATTTGGTTAGGTTTTGGTTTAATTTGTTTTTTGCCAAAGACTTTTTCTTATGTAAATATTACTCTTTATTCCCACTTTTTTTTTTTTTTAATTTTGTTTTGGCTTCACCATACTTTCATTTTCTTCTTTTTAGTTCAACTAATTTCTTTTCAGTCGTTATTTGGGTTTGCTTTTGCTGTCTCCTTAGTTTTTCCTCACATTACTTGTTAGGATGATCACTGTCTGTGTGTTAGAGAGCAGCAAGAGTAGTGTTGCTCCACAGAGTTTGAGTCATGAGCAAAAGGTGGCCACAGCACAGGCACTGCTCTCTCTAGGAGCACACAGCTCTACAGGATCTGACCACAGCACACAGAGCAGGCTACTGATCACAGGATCCATCAAGAGACCTGGTTTATCTGAGCTCTTAGTCTTTAGTAAATAGAAAATTACTCATATGCTAATAGCAGTTCATTGTTATCATTTATAACTGTTAAGTGTTAACTGAATGAACTGCAGGTTCACATGTGTGACTAGGAACATAAAAATATGATCCAGTGCCACAAAACGTATCACCTGATACACAAAAAACAGGTCCAAAAATGTGAGTGTAAAGCTTTGTTCCATTAACCTTCTCACCTGGATTAAGCTGTAATGCTCAGATGCCAGCTACCATGTTATTCAATACATATTGAAATTACAACAGAGAATTGGATTGACCTGTGTATTCCCACAATGTACATTTATTTGTATATATGCTTTTCTAGTGTACTTGAGAAATATAGTTCCTACCAGTTGTCATGGTTGCTGCCTGCAATCTTAATAAACTTCCTAAAGTGTTTTGAAGAGTGCACAGAAATACCATCCTAGGCAGTCTGCCAGCTGGAAGGATATTATAAAATACTGCACTTGCTCACCAGGGGTTTCCCACAATATCTTTCCAGCTGGCAGCCTGATCTGCTAGACAGAAGACTCTAGAAGAGCAACACTTACCTGTTGCTGGTAGATTTGTACACGCCATAGGGGTGAGAGTGCCTCAGGAAGAGCTTTTAACAATTTCTTCAAGCCCGGACATTTATGTGGTTTTACTTCCAATATACCTTTGTGCTTGACAGAAATCTGCCTGCTATAAAAATAACAAAAACATATGAACTGAAAAATTCCTGAGTTTATAGAAATATTCACATAATATTAAAATTTCTACGGACTGTCACACCAGATTTGGAAATAGTGAATCTTAAATCATTAGAATAAAAAGATTAGTCTTGTACCTCAACTGAGATCTGTAGGGCAGATCACTCAGATTTCATTGGTTGACTAAATTAATATGGATTATACAGTGATTTAGCATCAGCAAGAGTTTCAGCTCTCTAAGTAGTTTACAACCCTAACTTTAACTTGAAAAACAAAGACAAAATGTCACAAAAACTCTCTTTCAAAATCTCATTGAAGGATGTGAAGATTACCCTTTTATCTGCTTTTTAAACAGTCTCAGATTTCTCACTGTCTTCAGGAGGACCAGGAAAGAGGCTTCTTGTGAATGAATATCCCACTTCTGAATCGCTTAACACATAAAAATTTATTGAATGAAGATTCAGCAGCCAATAACTAAATTAAAAAGGGAGGTCCATCTGAGAAAAATCTTTATAAATATAAATCAGAAGCAGCAACTGTAATTCAGATCAATCCAAACTTTCCACCCCTGCCTGCTGAAGAGCACAAATCTTGATAGAGGAAGAACACAGCATAACTGTTAAACTATTCACTTTCAGACATAATTGTACAGGATTGCATCTAGATGGCTCTTGAATATCTCTGGTGAGAGAGACTCCACATCTCTAGGCAACTTGTTTCAGAGTGCTGTCACCTGCACAGTAAAGAATTTATTCCTCATATCCAGCTGCAACTTCCTGGGCATCAGTTTCCACCCATTGTCTCTTGTCCTTTTGTTTGGCAGCATTGAGCAGACCCTGGCTCCATCCTCCTGGCACCCTCCCTTCAGATACTGACAGACACTGATGAGCTAACCTCTCAATATCCTCTTGTCAAGGTCAAACAGGTCCAACCCTCTCAGTCTATCACCAAAAGGGCCATAATCCAGTCCCTTTATCATCTTTGCCTCCCTCTACTGCACCTGTTCCAGGAACTCCATGTCCCTCTTGTACTGAGGAACCCAGAACTGGACACAGCACTCCAGATGCACCTCACCAGGGCTGAGTAGAGGGGCAGGATCACCAGCCTTGATCTGCTGTCAATGCTCTCCCTAAAGCACCCCAGGGTACCATTGGCCCTCTTGGCCACAAGGGCACTGCTGGCTGATGGACACTTGGTGTCCATCAGGAGCCCCAGGTCCTTCTCTACAGAGCTGCTTTCGAGCAGGTCAGTGCCCAGCCTGTGCTGGTGCGTGGGGTTACTTTTTCCCTGGTGCAGGACCCTGCACTTGCCTTTACTGAATTTCAGATGATTCTTCTCTGACCATCTCTCCTGTTGAGGTCTTTCTAAAGGGCTGCACTCTGCAGCACTCTGCAGATCCTGCCAGTGCATTCTGTCCTCACAAGGTGCAAAAGGTCCTCACAATAGGTGCAAAAACCTACCAGAATGAGGTGTAAGATTTTGTTAAGCCAAAAGTCCTGGAACCAAGTTTTCAATAAGTATATCCACAGGAAAGTCTACAGGAACACAAAAAGTTTCAGGAAAATAATGAATAAAATAATAATAATCAGTGATTGTTTTGTATCAAATGACATTAATTTGGTATTTGAATTGCATAGGATAGTGTCAACAAACCAACAGTGGGCTTTGCTGGTTGTTCATTTTCCGACTTACACTCTTTATCATACTATAAGCTGAAGTCGGTCATATGCCTTGGTGCAAGGGCTCTTAATTTTATTTGTTTTCAAATGAATTGATAAGATTTTTATACTCTATGACATAGACAACCTTTCACTTCCTAGTGTGTAGTCTCTTTCAGATACGTCTAATTAACCAGATTAAAAAAATTATCAGCTCTCAGTGTTACACAGTCACAAGACTTTTACTTCAGTATGAAGAAAGATAGTCCTTTCAGTCTCAATAAAATTCAATTTTCTCCTGAAGAGGCCAAGAATAGCTTTCTATCTGAAGGAGAAAAAATTATTTATGCCACAATACTTGATTTTTCTCAAAATTTACAATCTGATTAAAATCAGTAGAAAAAAAAGTATTAGATATAAATGTGAAAATCCAAAAAGACACAAATTCTGACTAGGACAAAATTTCAGCTAAGCTTCTTGGACCTTGTGCTTGAGCATGACTTAATCAGACACATCCAAGAATCTCTTCAGGCAGAATAGTCCATAAGTTCTGCTGCTGATTGAGAAGCATCATATTGAAATAGTAAATATGACAAATACATAGGATATAAATCTCTTTTCCATCCAAAAATGGGAAGAAAACAAATTTATGTTTTTGCAAAGATGATTACATTGAAAGGTAATAGAAGAAACTGAGTGATGCTTTCAGAATCAAGTTTCTCCCTCAGATGATGTAAGTTCAGGTATGTGTGTAGCTTTCCTTTTGGGATAAGCCCTTTGCAATGAAGATACAGGCTATGTTGATCAAATACTAGAACTATCTGTCCCCTGATAGTCAGTGACATTCCCTCACTATTTGCTGTGAAAGAATTTAGATTTTTAAGAGTGAAGAACAACTAAATGAGCCTCCAGAATTTGTCTTCCAGCAGAGAGTTTGTAGAATGGTCATGAGGTTTTTTATTTTCTTAAGTTAAAAAAAGTATTTTATAAGTATAAATAAGTCATAACTTTCATTAATCTATTATTAACACTCTCATTGCTGCGATATATCCCACATTTTAAATTTGTACCTTTCATCACATCTTTCTTCTAGATTGCAAACCATGAAACAATTATGTTTACCATTGCCAAAATTTTGTTCACCAGAGGTATGTGCTGTGTATGATGTTAACTGTGGTCTCTTTGGTCTCCCATTAACAGTCATTTTTCAATATCTATAACTCAGGGAAAAAAATTATTAAACTTGGTTTCACCTAAACACTCAGTAAAATTGAGAGAGCTCAGTTAAACTATTCTTGTACAATAATTCAAGTACAATAATTGACATCCTTAATCCCACAAATAGTTATATTTCTGCTCATAGCTGACTGATATGGAATACCTGGGGATTTTTATTTTGGATGCTTTTGCTACTTTCAGAATTTTGTGTGATTACATGAGTTAAAGGAATATATAGATTTGCAAAAGTAGTCGAGGAATAGCCTAATTGGATGACTTCTTGGTACACTCTATTTATACAAATTACTTTAAAAGGACACCTCAGTGGAGTTTTTTATGTGCTACAGAGAAAAGTATGAGAAAGGAACACAAAAGTAGAAAGAGACCAGTTACTCAGAGATAACTGTGTTCTGCAGTGTTCTACTCAAGGCAACCAAAAAATTTTATCATCAAAACATTAGAGAAATCCCACATCTACAGAGGATATTTCCTGAGTTAATCATCTGGATGGCCTTGTGGGAGATGTGACTAGATTCTAAAAAATTCTAATGCAGATTGACACAGAATGAGTTTATTTACAAAAGGCATTACTAACAATAGTGTTTTTCACTCAAAAAATCTAAAGAAATTATCCCTAAAAATTTTGGACAACCCAAAGAATATTACATTTAAATTGTATACATTAATATTTATGAGATAACAATAGAAACGGAAGCATTTACCTTGACCACATCCACTAAAAAAGAGGAGACAAAACACCTGCTTTTGCACAGCCTATTTCTGTCATTATTAACCTGACCATTATTAACCTGATTGGAAATTCCTTGAAATTTTTCAATGTCATTTAACTGCATAACTGTACTGTAATCACAGGAAGATTGATTTAAGGTAAGTAAGCTTAAATTTAATAAACTCTTAATGATAATGTACTCCTACAGAGCCTCTGTACCACCTATTTTATAGGAGCCTTTGCACCTACAAGGACTGAAATGATGCACTTAATTTACTTTAACCTCCTTAGTTATTAATTTGTATGTTCTCACACTTACATTTTTTTCCTAATATGAGCTCTACTTTGTACTTGTTAGAATTTTCTGAGTTCAGACATTTTCACAAACTTGATAACGCTGCTAGAGCACAAGCTCTATTGATATAAAGCCAAATAAATAAAAATTTTGTATAAGCAAAACAGAATATGCATGAAAAAGGGTTTTCATACAATATTCTAATTTTTTTTTACAACTTTCTGAATAGGAATTATTTGAGTATAATTATATATATATATATAATATAATTATATATAAAAACATTCAAGTTTAAATTTGATCCTACCAAATTCTGGAGAAGCAATTAGAGAGGAATCAAGCGTTTTCAATAAATATGTAATATTATTCTAGAGGTGATTTTGCTTTTTAAAAACTGATAGTACTGAGAAACAGCTGAGTCATCTAACAGAAGAATCATAATTATATGGCTTCCCTAAAGGAAAAAGGAACCCTAACACTACAGTCTTTCAATTATTAGACGAGAATTTAAAATACTACACAGGAAGTAAGTTACAGTCTTATCATAAAAAATCCAAACAAACAAACAAGGAAATGATCCCTTAATTTGTATGCAATTATATAAGTAAAACTACTATGTTAATTCATACGTGCAGGAGGATCAAATTAAGGCTGCAGATATATTAAGCCTGTCCTTTTCTTATACTAAGTGAAGATGCCTAACTCTCATGCTGAACAGTATTGTTTTGATAGTCTCAAAATCATCAGTATCTTTAATATCATAACACTCCCCAACTGATTGGTTATTCCTGTAGTTATTTTGTTCTCCCAAATTACACAGCAACTTAAGAGCTAATAAGAAGTGTGACTATTATGTCATGGTGGCCCCAGAGTTTTGGGGTTAGCAATGGTGTTTATAAATGTGCCATGATATATAATTTTAAAAATTATCAAATATACTTAAAAATGCTTTCATACAATAATCGTGGTTTGTGTAAACTTTGATGTCTGTGACAGAAAATGATATATATCCTTCAAGAGGCAAAATCAGTTTCTAATGTAATAGAATACAATAATATAAAAAAAAAATGAGAGCAAAGGGTGTTTCCATATCCATATCTATATCCATATTCCAGCACTATATCCATTCAGAAGTAGTTAAGATGTGATTTAAGTCTGTGCTAAAGCCAATAACGTTTGTCAGGAATATAAATTATGAACAGATATATCAAAATGAACACATATAACACATTCCAAAAATATACTGTTCTTGTTTTTAACAACTTCAGAAGACTGAGAGAATATTATTAAATTGATAGAATTGATAGAAACCAGTGTTTTATGAAAAGCAACCATTTATAGGAAAACTATAAAAATACACTGAAAACTATATTTAATTGTTGCAAAAATATGTTCTAGAGATTATTTTTAGGATCTTAAATGACTTATAATTCAGAAGCTGCTTGAGTTTGAGGAGTTGTTCTGAGCTTCTGTCACAGTAAAGCAACAATGGATACTGAGAAATCTTGGCAAAATCCCAATATATTAACTTGTTGAAGATATCTAAGTATATAGATATAAGATCTTGCCAACATTTGTTGAAACTGGGAGCAATGCTTGCTTACTTTTCTACTTTTGCTAAATGTATAAATGTTCCAAGTCCATAACCCTCTCTACTGATATCCCTTTTCAAATATGTAGTTTAAGTGATTAGGGCCAGTCAAACATTTCCTGCCAACAGCTTTTCAATTAGAAATATATTCATTTGGGGTTTTTTTGTTTTATTTTTTTTAAAAAAGGACAGAAAGTATTTTGGTTATTGTTTTGGGTTTTTTTTAAGTGTAAATCGTCCTGTGCAGTCTTAAGTAAAAACAGGAAAAGATTTCTACACAGAACAGCAGTCAGATTCAAAAAGTACACAAGCAGGTAAGAAGCCCAACATTAGCTTTCCTTATTTAGGAAGCTAAGGATTTAAATAGTCTCGGGAACATATGAATACTTTAATCAACAGACTCACAAAGTATTTTATGAAATGTGTCTCTCAAGCTCTCTTTCAGAAAAAATATTCTCTATCTATAAAAAAAAATACTATTATAGTGGTTAAAGAATTCATATTTTTTTAAAATATTATTCCATTTTTAGGACTTAAGTCTCTAGAGTAGTCAATTACACTTATAAAATTACTTCTGCACTAGGAAAATAGGAGAGTGAAAACAATAACCAGTAGTTGCTGGACAAACCCTAGGAACGGTAATAACAGGAGGCCTCCAGTTTAAAACCCTTCCCTTAAAAGTACCGGATACTTAGTTTGAATCTTGATTTTCTTTTTCACACAGGAGAACAATCTCACTGGTACAAATAGGAAATACTGAAGAGCGTTGAGCCCTCAGCTGATGCATCAATCTCTTACTTTTTCAGTCAAGGTGAGGTTCATCAGTTTTCTACACACTAAGATTTTTGTATTCTCTTGTCCAGCACTGAGTGTTTTTGGTTTTGGCTTGGTTAGTTTGTTTAGTTTTTACCAAACCATCCCTCTTCCTTGCTGTTTAGAATCACCACACTGTAGCAGTTCAGGGAAGTACAAAGAGCAGGGCCACCCCACAGGGAAGAGCCACCAAGAATGCTCAGAGCACTCAGAGGGTAGTGCCTTTCCAAACCAAATTGGACCTGTCACTGAGCTGGTAACAGAGCTCAGCATCAGTCCCAGACAAAGCAAGAAAATGAACCAGGCACAGAGTTTATCCAAGGATCCAGTTAGGAGCAGCAGAAGACAGGACCAAAGACAAGACTGGAAGCAAGATATAACTATCATATAAGAGGTCCTTTCAGGAGACAAATTTCCTTCAGTGTAGGTCCAAGGTCCATCCACATAACACGAACATTAACAGGACAAGTAGGTTTCAGTCATAGCCCAGGATAGAGGACTGGCTAATCAGGCCTCAGCTCACATGAGGGTTCTGGAACCCAATGTAGATGGTGTGATTGGAAGCCCCAGGTGAGGTTGGTCAGGATCGTTAAGACCTAAGAGCATCTTAAGAACCCTGGCAATCACAACCTTTAAGTTTCCTCATGATACCTAAACTTAGGAATGCAACTAAACAAGTTTCTAGTCAAGCTTGACTCAGAAAAAAAAATCAGCCTAATTGTGCTATTTGGTTTCTTGACTCAGGCATCAATATAACACTGTAGCTGCAAATGTGATCTTTTTTAGATAAGCTGTGAAACTCCAAATGTATTGTTTACTACACAAAATTCTGTTTTTGAGAATACTGAGAACTCTTGAAGTCCAAGGAATAGTGAACAACAAAGGACTCAGCTTAGGTCCAAAGTGTGTTAGTGTCCATAAGATAATTTTATATCCCTCTTCTGCTGGAATTCTCATGGGCAAAATTAACAGATTGGCCTCAATTCAAAGCTTGTCCATATAACAAGGAGAGGAATTATGAGTAACAAAAATATCTGTGACATTTTTTAAAAAATGTTGTAGCTGTCTATTTGCACAGTAGGCAAAAAGTAGCACAATCATTTTCAGTGTTTGCTCGAACAGCAAATTCTTAGGTGGCCATAATGTGAGCTCTCCTCTTGTGAAAGATGTACAGGATGAAAGACAATGTTACTCAGAAATGCTATACAAAGAATTTGACTCCTTCTCACACCCAGCTGACTAATACACTTTTGTTAATACAAAGAAAAGAGTTTATACAGCAGAGAGTTAATTCCCTTATGAATTATCTGCTGTTTTATTCCATCATGGGATAGAGAAAGCTGTCATGAAAATACTTTGCTGAAGGCAATACAGAGAAAAAAGAATAAAAGTCTGCTCTTAATTTGACAATGCAGGGCCTGTCCATTTCTCTGTCACATACTTCCCAGTCTAACCTCTACCACCAATTAATATTTAGAACATTGGACTAAATATTGGTTTAAGAAATATGTCAAAAGCTACCAAGCCTCTACAACAACTAATAGCTTCCTATCCAAGACAGAGACACTTCATACACAAAAAAAATTGAGGGGTGTCATTATTCTTTTTCCAAAACAGACTACTCTATTTTTCACCATCTGAACAAAAAATATTTATGTAAAATACAGAGGTTTACATAAAAACAAATAAAAATAGTTAGCATCATTTATTATGAAAATAAACATTTTTAAAAAGCAACATTTTCCCATCAATATTTTATTCCTTTTATACTAAGATATATAGCTTTCTGACATGACAGAAAAAAAATGATTGCCAGATGGAAAAGTATTAGTTGTGCCTAAGTATAACTTCAATTAATGACCTTATGCCTGTTTCCCTATGGAACTCAAAAGTCCTGTTACATTATCTATAGGTCAAATGTATTTACATTTACACCAATTGTAAAATAATAATACTATAACACAAAAGAGACTTAGAAATATTTTATCAAATTCTTTTAGGATTAGAGTAACTTCATTAATAATTTGTAAAATAGATATATATCAAAAACACCTTCTCAAAAGTTACCAAAATGAATATCTTACAAGTCTTTAGTGTTTTATGTTTCATTAACTGAAATTAAATTTCTATATTTCATCCAAATAGTAAAACCAGTGATTTCATCATTATAAAGGAATTTTTTTTTCTATTATGCCTATATAGAAAGCTTTCAGCAAGACAATTTTCTCATTAATTTTTTTAATCACAAAAATTACCCAAAAATTTAATGTGGTCAAAAATTTTCCCTTATGCTTCCTAAACCAGAAACTAAAATTAATTTTAAATAAATATATCATTATCTTTGCATCTTCACCTTCCAAGAAAAATTTCATGTTTTCAGTAAGACCATACAACAATTAGTTGAACATTTGGCACTAGTAAGGAGAACAAGCATCTGAAAGGAGACCAAGGATTTCCAACAGCAAATCTTTAACTAAAAGAGTAACTCTCAATGTCACTAAACACAAAAGGCTCTATTGTATTGCTGTAATGTTTCATCCATACAAGTGGGGCTGGAACATTTATCACCTGTGCATGGGACCATGCTCTACAGGGATAAAAATTTCTTCCCTGAGCTATCAATAAAAGTGTTCAAGAATAAGCCAAAGAGGTTAAAACAGTTATAAAAGAAAAACCTGCGATTCCTTTATAGTAATTGGAAAGGCAATCATCATTTAAAAGGCCAAGGTTTGACTTTCTTTTTTGGTGACAAACACAGGAAAACAGTAATTCTAGAAGAGCACTGAGGCATATATCTAAGAGACAATTTGCTCTGTCAGTACATCAAAAGCACCAGTGTGCTTTTCAAAAATTATAGGTAAGAAAAATAGATTAATTTAGCAATTTATTTAGAGGATCAAAGAGTTAATTTCTATTTGGTTTGATTTTTATTTGTCTTGAATTATGTATATCAAAAGCATATACCTCAGGCTTATAAGAAAAAGAGACTAAGAAAGCCAAAGCACTGAAATTAACATCAGGGGAACAGATCAGGAAACAACTTCAAGACCAATAAGCAGCTATGACTTTTTCTGTTATAAAGATAAACATTTTGACCTTTTTAAAATATGAGTTCTGGAACTGCAAGGGCAACATAATCAGGTCTTTTTCAAAGGACACTGATTCAATGCAATAAATTGAAGAGTTCTCAAAGAACTGGAAAAAATGAAATGAATATAATGTTAAAGCATGATTTACTTCTTTTTATTAATCTTAGCCATTTTAAATTCAAGTGTTAGGACACTGACAGGTTTCTCTACATTCCACAGCAAATTTCAAAACTTATTTGAATTATCAATGCAGTTGAAACTTTTCAAGGTCTTGTAACTTGTAACTTTTGCACAATGGCATTGAAAATGTAAATGCAATACTAATGTAAATTTATTGCTAAGTACATATATCTTATCAAAGTGTACATATATTTTATGCCTATGAATGAAAACATCACATTTTTAAGCAATGCTTTTACAAGAAGTCCTTAAAAGTTTACAGAAAATATGTTAGCAGAAAATATGATTCTGTTCAGAAAAAAAATCACAGAAAACTTTACCTTGTCATAGAAAAATAGCATGCAATGTGTCACCTCTCTAAAAGAGAGAGCTGTCTGTGAAGCTGAGCTGAATAACACTGAATTTTTCTTTTCCCTGAGGCAAATGACTTATGGTTGAGAAGAATCCTTTCTTACCCACTTACAAGTTACTCTCTTGACTATACTCTTTATTATGGAGGTGTGAGCTAGCAGTTCCCTGTGGACTGGGAACTGAGAGCCCTGGGGAATTCCCAGGTTGGGCAGACATTCCTGTCCCGCTGCCCAAGCCAGGAGGGGAGTAGGGCACAGGGAAGCCCCAGGTGCCCCCTGGAGCACCTTGCTGGGGAGGCGGAGGGGCTGACTCCAGGCCTGGGCACGGTCTGGCAGGTGGGCTTGGTCCAGGGATGGTCAGGGCTGTGGGGATGTGGACACCAGCCCTGGGACAGAGACTGAAGGTCCCAGTAAGCTGTTATGGGGTTCAGAGCACCTCAGAGGGGCACTGAGGCCCCAGTGAGGCCGAGCAAGAGCAGCAAGGCCTGATATTTTCCTTAGGGCCATGACAGTATTAACCTCTACTTTTACATCCAAATGATCGATCCACACAGCTTCTACTCTCTCTCGCTCTCTTCATGTTTCAAAACTTTCATTATCCTTTACTATTTTCTTCTTCATTCTTCCTCATGACACCCTAGTGTCTAGAGGTTCATGGTGGCAATTTACTAAAAAAATAAATGCAAACAAAAGAACTAACTTATTAAAAAGCATAAAAGGAACGGATCACTTCCCTCTACCTGCTGGCAACACTCCCCATAACACAGGCCAGGATGATTTATTGGACTATAAAATAAAAGAGTATCACCAAAAATCTTAATTTTTGACTCAGTGTTGTTATGTATCTCTATAATATTTTAATATAAATGGTTAAAGATCAACCTTAGTAGTGTAACAACTGCCATTGACTTGTAATTTCAATCCAATCAAATGGTCAACATAGCTACTCTGCAATGGTTGTTTCGGCCTTTAGTTTATAGCTCCTTTTCCTTAGTTTAATGCCAATGTTCTAGCTAGATCATCTTTTCCTGCACTAAATGATTTCCCTCTGACTTAATACTTCAAACCATTGGCTATTTGTAGCATGCTAATTCTCCCTGCCCATTTTCATTGCTGAGTCAAGCTGTACATACCTCCTTTCTTTTATCTTTCCTCAGAAATCAATCCCTCTATCTCCTTGATCTAGAGGGGTTTTTTTGTTTGGTTGGTTTTGGTGGTGGGTTTTTTTGTGGTTTGTTTTTTGGGTTTTTTTTTTGTTTGTTTGTTTGTTTTTTGGGGTTTTTTTTTTTTGGTTGGTTGGTTGGTTTGTTAGTGGGGTGGGGTTGTTGCTTTTTAAACTTGTCCTCAGAACTTCATTCAGTTTGTAAATATCTCTTTTGGAATGTAGCTTCTAACATCAAATGCAATATTCAAGATATATTCACTCCAAAACACCACAAAAAAAGATTTATTTTCTTGGTTGCTGAAACAGTACCAAACTTTTTACTACTTTCTGACCACTTTATGCTCATTATGTCACCTGCAGAGCCAAAAGAAACATTTAAGTCCTTCATACCAGACGTGTATTTCAATCTATTCTCTACCTGTTTTTCCATGCTTATACAATGGCAAACTTACTTGGAATGTTAATGAACAAATCTCTCAGAACTAAACAACACCAATAATAAAGGCAAAGCAAAATAGAAAGAAGTCATGTAAACACATTACCTCTCTTACGTTATCTTTACACTGAAAATTTTATCAGACTTTGTAAGTTTTGTAGTTCTCTTCAGAATCTTACAAGTTACTTGCAGTTGTTAATAACATAAGAATACTAAGGACCCAAAAGGTCAAGCTTATTTCCCCTGCTACCAAAAATTCTATTGTAAGTTAATTTTTTTGTGAGTTTATCAAGGTACATCTTAAAAGTTTTCAGCTTTTCTGTTCTACATTGTAAATTACTCATAATCATACACTGTATACGGGGATAAAAACTGCTACCTCTCTTTGCAGACATGGAAATAAAATGTACAGATTCTAAGAGATTTTTCTGAGGGACAGAGCTAGAATAGAGATTGTCAGCTCTGAGGTATACAACAAGTATTGCTTAAGCTGTTGGTACAAGAGTTGCTATGCAAAAAACAATTATAAAGAGTACCAAAACTAAGTAATTAATCATGCTGTTCTTATTTTCCAACATCAGTCTACTTATGAAAAAAGACATATGCACAAATAATAATAGAAGTAACATGCACAAGTATTAATAGACGTATTAATAATAAAATGAAAAATCTCTCTAAATTACATTTTTTTTTCTCTTAAAACTACTCTCATTAAAACTACACAGTGACAGTAAGACTTATTCTTGGAGCTGTCTACTCAATCAGATTAGAAGATTTTCTATACACATGTAGTTAGAAAATGACAATATATAACATGTAATTTCAATCCAATCAAATAGTCCAATCTGACTATTCTTAGCCTCAATTTCTTCTGTGTATTTAAAGTTACTGTAAAGAGGAGTCTATAGAGTAATTTTATTTAATTTGTATACCTTGCAGTACCACACACTTGCTAGCAGAACAAAATAACTTAAGATTTTGTCATAGTTAATTTGCTTCATTCCTGTAATTAGAAAAGAAAGAAAAAAAGTTTTTGCAAACCTCTGAAGGCCTAAAAACTTTATTTTGTTTTCAGTCTCATTAGAAACTTTGAAGTATAAACCATAAAAATGTTCTTATTATTTAAGAAGTCTATGATCTTTTTCACATCTTTTTCAGTCAGCTGTAGCCCATCAGAAGGCTGTTTTCTTACGTCATAAGTGAACTTGTCCTTTCTTGTTCTACAGGAGCTTCTGTTTTCTTCATTTATCAGCTATGATGATGACAAATAATCCCTACATACCCCTAGGATTGTGATTGCCTTCTGTTTGCTTTCCTTTATTTGTCCTACATGTGTAAGATATTTTCAACTCTTACACAACTTGTGACATGCTAAGCCCACTCCAGTTCACATAACCACTAAGATTATTTTTTTCATCATTTTTTATCACTCCCTCATCTTTTCTCTATTTCCCCAAACACATTCAACTGCATCAAGATGGGTTTCTTAGGACATACTTTTCTTTTCTCATACAAATCCATTTCCTTTTTCTTATATTCTCTGTGTTGTGTCACATTATTCTTTTCTAATAACATTTTTGTCTATCAGTGATAAGCAAATATTGGTTCTTGTAGTTGTTCTCATTTCTTTCAGAAACCTGATTTTTGAGCTCTGTTAAGCTATTCCAAGAAACTAAATTCAACAACTTCTTTGGCTTATCTTAGCATTATACTAAGTGAAATGTTATTTTTTTCTAATGTCCAATCTGAACTCCATGCAATAATTTCAGGATGCTGCCTTTACCATCTTCTACTTTACTCCATCATGTCTTTAATGTCTCTCTGTCAAGAAGCTGTGATCTGCCATTTGGCTTGCACCTTTGTCACTGTAGTAAACAAGCCCGGTTCTCTCTGTCTCTCCCTGCAGAATTCTGTCAATCAGTCTTAAGTTTGTCAAGATCTTTTTGCACTGAAACTCCAGAATTTGCTGTGTTTGCTGTGTCAATTTTAGCATTACCCACAAATTTGCTGCAGATGTATTTTAACCTGTCATCAAGGTGGTTATTCATGATATGGTATAATATTAATACAGTAATCAACGCAGAAATACCCTGTTACCAACTGCCAAATGGCTACCAAGGCATTGATTAGACCCATCATCCTTAGACCCTTGTGATGCATCCAAATCTCTATCCTTCCAATTCTTGAGTCCACAATTCCTCTACTTCTAAATGAGCAAGTTGAAAGACAAAATCCCAGAAATCCTACTGCAAGGCATATTCTATTCATTGCTCCTTCATTCTACCCATTGCCACTCAATGCACAGTTGAAAGCAACCAGGTTAGTTACCAGGTTTTACCTTACTCTGTTTCCCGGTTATCTTTTATTTTACATGTGGAAATGTTTTTCGAAAGGAAATTCTCCGTGATCTTTACAGGCACTGAGGTTGGATAGACCTGTCTAAAGTGTACTGGCTTTTGTAGTTATCTTAAAGATGTTCATAAAATTTTTTCCAGTTGCCAGGAATGCTCTCTTCTTCTCATCATGGTAGGCAGCACACTCAGAATAACAGCCTAGTCTTTTCAATGAGTCTCTAATTAATTTTTTCCCATTGTTAGTTGTACCTTACTGTGATTTATATCATTATCATTAATCCAAACACAATAATAGGTCACTAAATGAAGAATACAAAAAATAAAAAGAGTACTTTTACTGTAAAATCATGTATTTTGTTTAAGAGCACTATAGAATGGTTTTATGGGGATATTTGGCTTATTATTATGTGACAGAAATTTAATTTACCAAATATTTTCTGGAAAATTGAATTCCAATGAACACATGCTGGCCAGACTTGTTCAGGAGATGTTCCTTATGCTTTTTCCCAGCATTATACTTTCTGCTGAGCTTAAAGAGAATTTCCAAATTTTAGATTTTACAATTCTAGATATCACAAGGTTCACAGTAGTTCATAAACAGGCTGGTAATTTTCATGAGAATGGTGGTCTTCTTGAAGCAGTAAGATAGTCCAGGTTATCACAAATGACTCACTATAACTGATTATAATCAACAGAATACAATGGACAGTGAAATTAAAGACATATTATATGCTTCTTGTGGTGACTTTGATCTTGCGAAAAATTATTTATTAATGAAAGCCATTTACTTTTCACAGTTCATTTTAACAAATCTAGACAAAATCCTAGAAAAGCTTATGAAAAGCTTGTCAATATACAATTTCCTAATTTTCCCTTATGATAATTTTTGACATTTCTAAGTGGACTGGAAAAAGAAACTGCAGTGAAATACAAAATGGTCTGTTATTAGCATCAATACTGTTGCAGTCTTTTAGTATTAAATTTATTCCACTAGTGTCTAAGTGTGCTGGTTTTGTCCAGGTTAGAATTTATTTTCTTTATAGTAGCCCCTATGGCTATGTTTTGGATTTGCACTGTAAACAGGGTTTATAACACAGGGATGCTTTCATCACTGCTGAGCTGCACTGAGATTTTCTGCTTCTTTTACCACCCCACCAGCAAGGAGACTGGGGGTGTAGAAGACTTTGGAAGGGGGCACAGCCAGGACAACTGACCTCAGAAAACCAGAGGGATATTCCATACCATATGGCATGCTCAGCATATAAAGCTGGGGGAAAAAGAAGGAAGGGTGACAGATTCCAACTGGCTGTGTTTATCTTCCCAAGTCACCATTACATGTGATGGAGCCCTGCTTTCCTGAAGATGGCTGAACATCTGACAGCTCATGGGAAGATGTGAATGAATTTGTTATTTGGCTTTGCATGAGCATGCAGCAGTTGCTTTGCCTATTAAACACCCTTTCTTTATACCCTTTAAAGTTTGTGTCTGCTTTGCTCTTCTCCTAATCCTATCTCACAGCAGAAAAAGAGTAAATAATTCTAGTGGGCATTCTTAATTCTTAATGTACCACATTAATTGGTGCATTGGCTGGGAAATGAAAAATTGGCAAACCAAAACCACTGCAAAACTCTAACTCAACCCACAAGTTTTCTTACCCTCCAATTCTCTTTCCCATCTTACCAAGAGGAAATAAACAGCTGTGTGATGCTTAGTTGTTGGCTGGGGATCAACCACAAGACTAAGTAACCAAATCTTTAGCATTACAGAATTTAATTCCAAACCGAAACCAAGTAAAATATGAAGGGAAATTTCCAAAACACAGAAAATACTGCTATCTTTCTCACAGTGTTTTTCCTTTATCCTTCAGTTGATTTTTTTCTTTCTCAATAAACACTGATTCTTAAAATATTATAATAAACTTCACAGTTGGTATGTTGGGATGTGGAATTTTTGCACATGTATATTAAAGTAGATATATAAAGCTTCCTGGACTAAATTAATCTTTAAAAAGTACTTATTTTTTACTATGACAGAAGCCTATTAATTTTTTTTTTAGTTTAGACAATTTTGAAAGCTGAAGCAAATACAGAAGCATAACTCCTACAGTTCAATAATTCTACCTCATTATATAAAAAAACGGAAAGAGCAATTTTTAAAAATTTGTCTCTATAAGAGTTTTAAGGGAATTAGAGGTGGTACTACTGTGGTCAACCTTTACAGTATGAAGAAGATAAGGATATGATTTGCCAGGGTCAATAGGAGACATCTTTTCTGTAAATAAGGATTTGTTGATAATATTATTGAAATTTTGAAATGCAGCTTGAAAATAATTTGAACTGATTAATGAACATTGTATGAGCAAGTGTACAACTGGAAAGAGGAGCGCAGAACACGAGTTCAGGAAGATGCATTTCTAATAAGCATTAGGAGTGTCTACTTAACTTCATTCCAACAGGTTTCTGGGATTAAAAGACCACACTACTTAGATGGCATAATGAAAATGAAGTCGTCTAGTGATTTGACATCAGAGGATTCAACTTTTGTGCCTTTTAAAGAAATTACTTCAGCAGGCAAGGAATTGTAAAGGCCACAGATAGAGTCACTATATCTGCTTTCCTCTAGTTTTCTGCAGGTCAGCAATCCTGTTCTGCTCGTGAGATTTGACAGCATCAGTAAGTACACTATTATCTGCTACAGCAGATGGTCTTTAGCTGTGACTTCCTATATTGTGGAATTAAAGCCACACAACTGAAAGTTTTCTGACCATATCTTTGTAAATATTAACTGGACAGAGTTTTGGCCACTTACAGTATTTTTACAGGCAAAAGAAAGGGTATATCCACAACAGGTTCTCCAGAATTAACATTTAGCACTCAAACTACCCTGATTAAACCTACAGGGTCAATGATTCTGTGCTGAGTGGTTAACCAAATTAATTATATCATAATGATATCAGGCATAGGAATGTGATCACATTATATCTCCAAGTACCCTGCATGAAGTAAAATGTTTCAAAGAGCTCAAGTGGGATACTTATTTCTGTAAGAAAAGAATTCTTTTTTCTTGCCTAGTAAACTTATCTTCCAATTCTTTATCAAGAATTTAAAAAGCTACATCCTCTGCTTTTTAAATCAAGTTAGAACTAATAACTGGGTAAATGTAGCTGTCTGCAGTTTTCTTTAAGCTGTTACCTGAAGGTTCTAGCAATCCTATACTTCAAGGTTTCAAACAGTTTCTTGGCATAAGGATGGATACTATAGTGAAAAGTACTAAAAGCATTTACAGAGATTAAAAGAGTATGGGAAATTAGCCTAATTTTCACAATATCCTAATTCTCATTTAATGCACTGGCACTCCATCCAAGGGATATACCTGGGAGAAAAATCTCAATTTCTTCATCAAGTGGGTTCAAAATGGAACTTCATTTTGGTCTAATCTATAAAAAATCCTAGTCAGGTGGCATGACAAAACAGTCCCTGACAAGGCATACTGATAGATATAATGAGAACAACTTTAAATTGAAGCATGGTGAAGTAAAGAGCATAGGTTGGGGAAATAATAAAGTAGAGAGAATGATAATCATCTGAAGATAAAGTTACTTTAATGGACTTTAAGACTCCTGAAATGTGCAATGAGGTACTGTCTGAATATATTGTTATTTTTTATCAACTCAAGAAAAAGACCCTGCAGTATTATATCATTCTAAGGTAGCTAAGTGAAACCAAACAAATGAGAGCAAATTATTAAAGCATAGGGGAAAAGGAAAATAATTCTATACTACCTTTTAAAAATTTCTTTTCCCCTTCCTATGCAAACTGTATACTTAAACAGAAATCACTTCCAAGTAGCAGCTTATATTTTTGCATGACTGTAAAGCATCTAACACACTTCTGTGGACCCTACACAGGTGCCCTAAAACAGGGCTTTAATGACATTATTTAGACTGATTAAGACAACAATATAAAATATGAAAATTAGCTCCTAACACCTTTGAAAACAGGGAAAAGATTTTGAGATTTTTTGAGGCAAACTTTCAGTCCAAATATGAAAATATCTCTGCACATGAATATATATGCTCTATACTATGAACATCCCAAAATGTATTTTACATATTTTCTGTATATAAATCTCCACAAAACTCCCCCCCCCCTTTTTTTTTTTTTCTTGTCAGAAATATTATATATTCTTTGAAGAATAAATTTAAATGGAAGGGTTTCAGTCCTTAATATTAAATTCCCGAGATTCACCTGTAGGGAAAGACTCTGTCCTTTCAGCCAAAGATATTGTCTCTGAGCAGCCCCAGTAAAGCTACTGGGTCTTAAGAGATATGAAATCCTTGTTTTTAATATTCTTTTTATGGATGATAACTCTAGGCAACCTTGTTTTTTTTTTCCCCTAGAAAATAGGCTTTTTTATTTTCTTTTCTGTGGAATTCATTGTGAAATGCTTGTTTTCCTTTCAGTATACATGGAGTGTAGGAGTTCAATTCCATGTTCAGGAATGGTCAGTCCCTTTTTGGATTCAATCTTGAACACTAATATATTCATAAATACAAGTAAATACAAAAATATTTGATACAAAATATTTAAATAAATACAAGTCTTTTCTAGTATTAGTCTAGGCTTTACATTGATTGAATTAGGGAAAGCTAGAAAAATTTTTGCCTCAGTATCTCATTTAAAATTGATAATATTGATAATATTCACTAAATACAAATATTGTGAAAATTAGTTCTTCCTGGATTTTGAACACACCAAAGGTTTTAAAATGTGACTACTATTTTTTTGTTTCATTATGGCTTATTCTGTACTTGTTGACTATTGAAAATAATTGATGCTTTCACCTTTATTTTGTCCCTTTACACAGATAATCATTACAACTGTCCCTATGATTCTTTTCTTCAGACTGAAAATACACAGCTCTGTTTTAACTATTCTTTCCAGGTTCAATCTTCAAAACTTTTCATCGTGTTTGTGATTTTCTTCTTTTCTGAGTTACGTTCAATTTCTACCATTAAGGAAGGTGCTGCCTTCCTTACTGATTGAAGGGCTACAACTGAGACCTACCATTGCTGAAGTTTTCCTTATGTGCTTTGTTAGACCTCCATGAGCTACTGTTTATGTTCTGATTGTTGAACCAACATAATGACAGATTAATTTTTAGCTAAATCAGTAGGCTTATCCCTCCTATTGCACAGACACAAGGTCCTGAGTGTTGACACAAGAGGTCCACAGGCAAAATGGGGAGTGGGGAAGGCATAACTGTTCCTTTCATAAGTGCTGTTTCCTTGTGAGAAAGTCACTAGTTTTATCTTAATGATACGTCTTCCTGTCTTTCCAATCTTGATTCCTCCTCATTGTATTTCTTTTCATTTTATTTCTAATGGCTGAAAATTTTCATAATTCATTTCACTTTGATGTTTCCATCCCCAATATTTTTTTCACTCACTCTTCCTAGGATTTTCTGCAATCTTTATGGTAATAGCTCAGAAAACCTAAAAGGAGTATTCTCTAAGTGGAATGAAAGTGTTATTAAATGAAGACAAAGACAGAAGTAAATAAGAAAGAAACCATAGCTCCTGGCTCTATGTTCCTGCTGAGTTTGAAAGTCAGTGGAATGTGGGAGTCCTTCCTCTTCTCAAAGGTAAGATGTTTCTAATCAACACTATCATACTCTGAGGCACTATCATATAACACCTATTAGTTGTAAACTCAGCAGGAACTGCTACCCCCTGCCTCTCAAAGAAAAAATTATTTTTCCTCTATGTAATCCAGATTATCCAGAAAAAGGGAGACAAGGTACAAATTACACATGAAAATGTGCTACATTCTCATTCAAGCTGCTGTTGAAAATACAGTATACAAAAGTCATGATCCCATAAGTTATTGAGTATTTTTCACTTAAATGAATTTTAGTGGGAACAGGATTTTCAGACTACTCCTCCTTTGTGCCATGAGCTCCAGGGATCAGGAAAAGATTGCTGACTGAATTTTCTACACTCTACTGGGTGTAAAGAGATTATTTTATCCTACAAATGAAAACAAGCAATATTGAAAGGGAGTAGATACACACAGGTAATAAAATGATCACTTTTTCTGAGTCTAGGAGCCCAAATTACCTAAATACATTGCTGATCTCCTCAGTAGTCCTTCTTGGTAGCATACCAAGTAAGGGCTGGCAGAAGTTTGAAGTTGTTAATTTAGACACAGTTGCAATAAGTTCTTGTATTTAAATTTCTAATTAAAAAATACAATTTATTATAATTGTTTTTCAAATAGGGAGACAAGAGACAAACATGGAAGGGGCCAATTTCCTTGAAAAAAAATCAGAGTGTGTCAGACAACCATTTGGACAAGAAAGGAGTGAAAGAAGCCTTTTCTGTAGAAAAAAATAGTTTTCAATAAAGCAATGATTAGAACTTGAATATTTAGATAGGGGCCACCGCAGTCCTTAGCTCACTAAATATTCCACAAAAATATAAAACTGGAGAAAGTTAAAATTAACTTTTCGCTGCTTAGACCAAAGATATCCATCTTCACCATTTGCCTGAAGAAACACATTGATATTTTAGACATCTTAGAAAATTTCAAAACCTCATACTTTATTTCCCATCTTTTCAAGTTCAAATACACCTTTTTCAGCCACAGCACTACAAACTCACAAGGTTCATTAAGTTATAACAATCATCATGTAAAAATTTTCCTCCTCACAGCCTTCTGTCAATTATGTTGTAAGAATGCAAGAGAGTTGACTGATTCAAACTGCATATATGCTCAGTATTCACCTATTATCTCTCAGCTACACGAGAATTAGTGACAATACTCAGATCTTTGCCAAGCTAAAGAAGATCTATGAGCAAATCTTTTCTTGTCTTATTTTATAGGCACTTAGCCTGGGACTAATTTTTCTCTCTATTTATACCATGTATCTCTTATGTAGCTGGTCTCAATTTTATGGTAGCACCATCATATAAGTATTAATGGGAGTAATGTAACAAGAATTCACTGGAGGATTGGATCTCAGACAATATTTTTCCTCCACTCTTATTCACTTCTCCTTTAAAAATCTTTCTTAAGATTAACAAAAGATAGTTGCATCCTGAACCTTGTCATTGTATACCTCAATTAAGAAAAGGCAGGACTCACAGGTATCTGTCCCTCATGTTGTTCTCTTCTAAATTTTATTAAATTACATACTACCCTTAGCGTTTTAGCAATCTTCATTCTGTTTAAAATATTTTCTCAAGTGCAGTGGGATTTTTAATGTTTCAATAATTTTAAGGGATTTTAGGAACATTAGACATCTGTTGGATACCCATACAAACACATCCTTGAAGTGAAAACTTTCATGTGGAAAAATAGATATGAGGATTTTTTTTTTAATTAAAGATACAACAATTCTAAAAGGAAAACAATGAAGGACATATATTAAAATGGCAAAGGGTGTCAGCACATCCTGTTGGAATGTGTCAGTCAGACTATATCATTACATTGCTGTTCTGCATGATGCTCTTTTTGCCACTGTTCTCATTGAAAGGCAGAGCATGACTAATAACCTTCAAGCTAGAAGAGGGAAATTTCAGGTTTTATTTAGGTTGCTGCTGTTGACCATAAAGTTCTGGAAAATCCTTATAACTCAGTCTCATTGGAAAAATTTTAAATATCAAAGTTCACAAGAAAGAGATGATGTGAAGGGCAACAAGGGGAAAAGTCACTCTTCAGTTCATGTTTTTTCATTTCTACACTTATGGCAGAGAGTACAAGATCAAATGCTCTTTCCCTGTTACTTCTTCATGTGACTAATCTTCCTTCTCTCCTCTGTATATTTTGTAAGTGGCAAGGTGCCACTTTGCGTCAAATTCCACTTAGTCTCCTTAAAATCTCAGAAGTCTACATAAAATCTCAGATTTGAGAGTGACTTCTAAGTGGTATCTTCAGAAATGTGTAACTAAACCCCATAAATATGCAAACATAGTAAACTGCATGGAAAGGCTGAAGTACTGCATGGAAAAAGTTGAAGATTTTAACATTATGATGATTATATTATAACTGGTAACTACTATAGCACCTATCCTAAATCAAAATTTCTCTGCAAGTACAGTATAACTGTACTCATAACTATACTCATATGAGCAATTAAAAGAAAATACTTTTTTTCTGATCAACAATATTTTTACTTCCCCAGTTTAAATAAACCTTACTTATGCTATTCCTGGTGGGCTTTATTCTCTCCACTTGATTATGAATATATGTTTTTTTCCACTTTCTTAACTATTTCATTTTTCTATATATTTTCCATAGCCTAATTCAAATTCTGATCATCTTAAGAATGAATTAACTCATCATAGAGTATGTTCTTCACTGCTAGATATTTACCTTCACATGTCAGTGGGCTGCTGAGCTCCTTTCTCATTCTCTCCTGTCACTTTAGGGCGTCTCAGTTAACTATGATTTCAGGGTTCTGAAACAAACTCCAAAGCCTGATCACAATATGGAACACTCCAGGTTTCTATATCATTATGCTTCATTGAACCAAAAGCATACCCTTAAGCAAATATATGTAAACCTTTATGAGAAAGAAGACAAAAAAGAAGAGGGGGGTTGGGGAGGAAGAAGCAGGCAAATATAGTTCTACTTCACTCATTTACTGAAAGGTCACATATCTTCCAGCTGCAGACTTTTTTTTGTGATAGACTATATGCCCTGCTATCTCAAAAGATTTCATGAAATAATCTCGTTCACAGTATTTTCAATGTTAATTTCCTTCATGCTTAGAAATATTCCTGAAACATATAAGCTACATTTGACCACAGAAATTTATACCTGTTTGCTTTAGTGCAAATGTATTTTACCTTAAATCATCCTTTTCACTGGTGTTCATTTCTGGAAGGCAAATCATATTTTCTCCCAGATTTTACCTTCTTCTGTTCATCTCACCTTTAAAAAAATAAAATGTCCAGAACTATATAAAAGATTCAATACAGGATTTTGGCAATACCTTGTAAAGTGTTATTGGTATTTCCCTTTCTGTTACAGAAATAATTTTATGATAGAGCCTGTGGTATGTCTCACCCCTTACCTCTTCCTGTTCTGCTCTTAATACTCTGGTAATTCTGTAATTGCTATTAATTTCTTTGACTTTGGAACTTTTGAAGTAGAAAAATCCCATTTTATAGCAGAAATTATTTTTTAAAAATATATAAATGGATGATCACCCATATTTCAACCCATTTCTAAGTTCATCTAATTCTTTCTATCAGATATTCTGAACTATTTCTATATAGGTATTAACTTCCAATTTTCTGTCATCAGAAAATTTCATGAGTACCTTATGGTTTTTTGTGGACATCAATTAAAATCAATTGCTTTCTCAAATATCCCATAAGATAAAGGTAATCTAATGGAGAAAATCTTCTTGGGTTTCCAAAGGTTTGAAAAGGTTCTTGCCAAATGCTTTTAAAGAAACTGATCAGCAATGACGTAAAAAAGCTTTGTAATGTTAAATTATTTAGAGCATGATAGGAAATGAAGGTAGGAAAAGTCAGTTCTCATAGGAAAGAGGTCAACTACTGGTGACCACCAATTACTGAGTAATTGATGATGAGTTACACTGACAACACCTGTGAAAATATTGGTATACAGTTTAGCAAATGTGACAAAGTGACAAAGTTTGCTTATGACAGGAGTTTATTCTAGATAGTAAGGATAAAGTCTGGTTGTAAGTAATTGCAAAAGGAATGAGCAGAAACTAGCTACTAAAATGGCAGATGAACTTCAATATGAATAAAGATAAGATTAAGGGCGATAATAATTGTCTTTACAATTCTAATAAAAATTTTAATAAACTAGTCTTACTTCTCATAAAAAATGATCAGCTCTGAGTGGACAATCAACCCCTCAGAAGCATGGTTATGGGTTACAAAAGCAGTTATCACAAAAATCATTAGCTTGATATTTAGGAGTGGCCATAAAAGAAAATTGATATTAGAAGTTAGTGAAAAATAAAAAAGTAGAAAATGTTGTACTTTTTCCATGTACAAACCCAATATTATCCTGCATTTTCGGTACTATGTAAAATTCTGTTTCATTCTCCTCAGTAAGAATAAAATAACAATGGAAAAGAGGATGGAAATGATCAAAACATCCCAAAGACCAAAATCTTAGTATGAGAAAAAGGAAATGCATTATAAATATTTTTAATACAAATACATATAGCCAGGAATTTTTGTTTATAAAAACTGAGCAATATAATCAGGCTAAAGCAAGCAATAATTATACCAGCAATCATAGTCTAAATGAATACAGAAAACATTATTAATAGTAGCACTTTTTGTTGTTGTACAAGAAAAATTAAAATATCTTTCCTCCTCTCTTATGCTCATCCCTATAAAATCTATCTAAGTCCTAAGGTCTGTGTCACCAGTCTTCCTCAAGCAGAGAAGGGTTGTAATAACAGGAATTACTGACATCCTGAAGGATATGTCCCTTCTTCTTCAGTGTTGACAACCATTCAGGGATTATTTTCTGTGTTTTCTAATAGCAGTCCTCTCCTTCTCATTGGTTTCAGTAAGTTTCCCCTCACCTGGCAAAGGATTGACAAAATTGACAGCTCCACCCTTGCCCTGCCATCTGAGATATGTCCAGCATGCATACTGATCTACCAGCCTGTCCTTGGTTTTTCCTCCACTCCCCTGCCCTGTCCAGCCATTCCAGGTATATGTCTGACACCAGTTATCCTCGTCAGGCCTAATCCAAACCATATCCTGGATGATGCCTCAACATTGCATCATCCCTCTCTGCCACCATCAGCCTCTGAGGACATCAGTCTGTTTCTGGCTCAGGTCACCATGGCTGGCTGTAACAAGCTAAAAAATCTCAGCTAATTTAATTTCATTTTAATAAATTTATTGCTAATTATCAGTTTTTAATTATTTGTTAAGGTAGTGAGTAATTAAATATTTGGGGAAATGCTTTCTCTACCTCTTGTCCAGACTCAGCTTCAGTCCAACTCTTCCCCTTTCCTTGTCTCAACCACTCTTGTTTTCACCATACATTACACTTGGTCCCTCCAAACCCTTTTGATGAAGAAAGAAGCAGTGCAGAAGGTGGGGAACAGTACAGAGAGTCTTCTTTCTGCAACTACTTCTTGTTCCATACTGTTCTCCTGCCTTGGCGTGGGTTGCCTCTGGGCTGCAGTCCCTTCAGAGGTGTCCCTTCCCCAGCACAAGTAACACAAAGGATGCGATCCCTCAGGGATGTTCCTTGTCCATCACAAAGCACTTCCTTTCAGGGGTTCATCTCTTTACATGTTCCCAAAAATTTCTCTTTCCAGTCTTTTCCCTCATTCGTTCTCCCCTTCCTCCAAATACACCTCTTCCCATACTTTTTAATATGCCCCATTTTGAGTGTACTCCTGTGTCCTTGCATTTCCTGCCCCCAGCAGCTGCCACCCTTCCTCAAACATGCCTGAAAAGAAATGATATGTGATCCTCTGGTTTTTTGAGATTTTTTTTTTTTTTGTCTTTGGGATTTCATGGACTATTTCCCTTCATCTAGAGCTGTCTAGAATTCACTGTGAACAGCACAGGACAGTTCCTTCCACAGAGGTCAACCTGCAGCCTCAGCTCTCAAACCCTGGTATTTATGCCCAGTACATTCAGGGCTTCCCTGCCCACTCCCTAGCTGATGGGACAGGCACCAGGTGGTGAGGATTGTGTCCTGCCAGTCCTGTGATGAATCCTTATGTCAAACCCTTTCCTAGACCACAGGCAGCTAATGTTCTTTACTATCCTATGACACTAACAAAATTAATGTATTTTATGTAATGACTATGTAGATTGTAAGACTTCTACCATACCAGGAATTTAAGGAACTGAAGTTAAAGCAGGTGTTGAGTAGCCAGTTGTTAAAAAAAAAGCCAAAATAAGCTGAGGTTAGCTCCCTGACACACTCCCCCAAACCATGTGACCCTTTACTAGAAATTACAAAAAAGATTATATTCAATGAGTTAAAGTATAAGGACTGACTACGTAATTAATTTTCCTGCTAACATGAAAAATCAACAATCAGAAAATGGCAAATTTAACAGAGTGGATAGAGCTTATTCCCTCTATCTTAAAAGAAAAAAAAAGATTTTATCTGTAAGGTATTGACACTCAGATTTTAAAAAAATGCATTTCTTCATCAACTTCAATGAAAGCTGAATTTTCCACAGGATACAGAAAAGATAAAAAAATTACTAAGTCTGAACGTGTCAAGACCTGACCACATGATAGAGATTCACTGAAAGCTACAAAGCAGACTTTTTCTGAATTAGGAAGTTCAGAGCTGAAAAGAGATAGAGCATGGGTAAGCACTAGGATGAAGTATCATATGTTGGCTGTGTTCTTATTCTGCCCTAGCTAAATATAAAGTCAGTGTTGAAATTGTGCATTTATGAGGAGATGGACATCTCACACCCACCACAGACATTCACATATTCCTGTGTTCTAAGGCTGATAACTAGGAAAACTTCCTCATACAATTCTGTCTAGCATAACCATCTCAGCCTCAACATTCACATTCAAATCTTTGAAACATGGAGTTCCAGAGGCCAAAACACAGTCATTTTTAATTCTACACTAACTCTGTCCATCAATGCCAGATTTTTCTTTCCTCATTCTGTACTTATTGACACAAGCAAAATTGAATACACAAATTCTTCAGCTGAGGAAAAAAACAACAACAACAAAAAAACAAACCCAACTTTCTCTTGTTATACTTGTAGGTTATCTATTAAAATGCTTTTTTTTCCTTACAAATAAGGTCCAAATACATTTGTAAACTTAACTTAGAGAAATTTCTTATATTATCCCCATTCATCGTCAGAGGACACACAACAGAGGCCATGAATAGTTTCAAGAATCAGCACTTTATTATTTCCCAGTACACTTTTATACCCTCCTAACATGCATAGCACCTGTGTGCCCTTTTACCCTTTTGTGATTGGTCAATACACATCAACATTCCATGCTTATTTTCCTTCAATGTTGTTCACCTGTCTCACACAGCTGCAACTTATCAGGGGCAAGATTGCCTGCAGCACTATGTCTATTCTTTTACAATCCATTCTCCCACCATTCACAAACCTATTTTTTCCTCTCTTTAAATAAGAATCCTAGAACCAGACTTTTATTTATTCTTTTATATAATTTAAACAGAATCCTTGTTTCTTTATATAATTAAAAAAAACCACTTTAATATACGTCAGTAAAGGCATACTGTCTTCCTCCATTTGGGATATTTATGATTTGCCAAAATCAAAATGAAGGTATCATAATATTTTTTGATAACTTTTCTGGAAGAAGTGAATTTTTCAATATTGATAATGTATAGGGCATTGCATCTTATTTTATTTATTTCCATCCACTGTCTCAGTAATGCAGTTAAGTGGGGTCTATTGATCAAATTCAAATTGTTTAGTGTGCATGTTCTCTCACAGTTTCTTCACTCAATGTATAATCCTCAAATACACAGATATTCATCTCTGGAAAAAAAAAAAAAAACAAACAACCAGGGTAAAGACAACTAGACTTCTGAAACTAGCCAGAATTGTGTTCTCAGTATATTGTTCTTAATTTCACTCATATTTAGTCTAATTAAACGTTTGTTTATTTTGAAAAATATTTTGCTTGTATTTTATTTTAGATCATAATATCTTGGAATCATAGAATAGTTTGGGTAGAAAAGGGCCTTAAATATTTTAAAATTCTAATATCCCTGAAATGGGCAGAGACATAGGTTGCTCCACCCAGGCTGGTCTTCCAGGGATTGTACATCCGCAACTTCTCTGGCCAACATTTTTCCTTGTCCAATCACTACATGCCCTTGTCATAAGTGTATCTCCACTTTTGTTGTAGACTCCCTTTATTTACTAGAAGGCTCCTGTAAGGTTTCCACAGAGCCTCCTCCAGGCAGAACAACCCCAACTCTCTCAGCCTGTCTTCATAGGAGAGAAGTTCCAGCCTTCTGATCATCTTCACAGCCCTCATCTGGACTTGCTCCAGCAGATTCCTGTCCTTCCTATGCTGGAAACCCCAGAGCTGGATGCAGTACTCCAGATGGGGTCTCACGAGAGCAGAGTAGAGATGAGAATCACTTGCCTTTACCTGCTGGTCATTTTGTCATCACGTGCCAGGTAACAAGGCACTTTGCAGAGGCACAACACAACCCCTGGGGCCCTAGAGTCTTAAGCGGTGGCTGCTGGTCAGTGTGAAAAGAACGAAGTGGGTTTCACCTGCAGTTTGAGATTTCTTTAACTCAAAGCAGTGCAGAGGTGAAGACAGGGGAACAATGCCAGAACCGTGGGGTTTAAGGGGCAGAATCACAGTAGGGTTTAGGGTCAAGAGGCCAACAGGGAGAAGATTGAGGAGGGACACAAAGTGAAGTTTACATAAACCAAACATAAACCAGATAGAGAGGCTAATATGAAGAGGTTTATACAAACAGACCAATGGAGCCTCAAAGAATAGGGGATTCCCCAAGGGGCTGTCCAAGCAGAGGCTGGTACCAGGGAAAATTGACAGGGAAGATTCAGGAATAAGGGGTGGATATCAGGGAAGACTGACAACCCAATGGGTAGACACAACCCAGGCCAAACCATTACCCCGGGGGTGGGGGGAAAGGAATAAACCATAGGGTATTAAACCACAAAATTACACATATCAACAACATTTCTTTAATTTTCTCCCCAGCCTGCACTAGGATTGCCCTGACCCAAGTACAGGACTTTGCCCCTGGTCTTGCTGAACTTCATTAGGATCACACAGAGCCACATCTCAAGCCTGTCAAGGTCCACCTGGATGGCATCCCTTCCCTCAAGTGTGTCACATGCAGCACACAGCCTGGTGTCATTGGCAAACTTGCTGAGGTGTCACGCAGTTCCACTCTCCACATCACTAAAAAAGATATCAAACAGTGTAACACCCAGTGCTGACCCCTGAGGAGCGCCACTCATTGTTAGTTTCCATTTGGACATCAAGTCATTGACTGTAGTTTTTTTGAGTCCACCCATCCACCCAATTCCTTATCCACTGACTTCTCCATCAGTCAAATCCATGCCTGCTCAATTTAGAGACAAGGATGTTATGCAGGAGAGTGTTTAGTCATGCAAGCGTCCTGTCTTTTTTGCCTGACTTTGCCTGAGGAGCCATCCCACCATGTCTCCGTGCTGCCAATAAAGTTATGATCCTATAGATATACAGTTATCTCCAAATCCTCTTATTTTTCCCCCAAGTTACATGCATTTGTATAGAAGCATCTAAGTTGCGTTCTCACTAAAGCTTTTCACTTTGCACTGAAAAGTCTGAAAGACCTTCAAATAATTAACACATTTCAGCAGATAGGCAGTAGTTAATGGGAGAAGTCATCTGCTACAGTTTAATCCAAGGTGGCATATCTGTATATACCTTGATTTCCATCAACCAAATATTTGGTCTAGACAACATCAGATTTAAACACAGCAGTGGCCTATGCACCTTGCTGTCATAATAAAATCCAAGAGGCTATTCATCTTTTTCACCAAGAGGTTTTAAGTAGTCTAATGCCAAAATAACAAGGGAGAAATAAGAAAAAAGTAACCATATGAATTTAAAATTCTTCAAATGGTCTTAAACTGATGTTATGAAAAGCAAAGTAAATGAAGTATGGATTAAATGGTTCACCAAGACCTTTTGTGAATATATCTGTCTTTCACTAACTACAAATTAACCACCAAAATTAGTGTGGTATGTGTAGTATAACTCCCTTTCACTCCTGTATTACTCAAGTATTTTTCCTACTCCTTCTGGAATAGAGGTAAAATCCCTGAAGAAAGTCTGTTTTATTTTTCAATTGTAATTTTTCTTTCAATCTTTTTATTAACATATGGGTATTTCCCTAGTGAAGATAAATTTTATCATTGGTTCATTTGGTTTTGTATGGTAAGGTTTTCTCTTTAACAGAATGAAAGAGAGATACTGTTGATTAGAAGAGAACACACAGTTGATTAGAAGAGAACAACCTATTTTGTTAATGGGCACAAGGCAGGCCAGACTAATTTTCACTTATTAGTAGAAAGTAGAGCCGTTTTCTGCAATCACTTTATTGAGTAAAGGCCAACTCAGTAACAAAGTTGGGCTATTAATAAAGAGTTGTTCTTCTAATGAAGAAATTTGTTCTACACATGATTTCTCAGTAATTACTTTCCAGAAGGCAGTCATTCTGTGGATTTAGCCAGAGGCATAAAGCTAGCAACTTCATCTCAAACTGAAAATCTGTCAATCAGGACTATCTGTCACATGGAATATTAGATACAGTTCAAATCCTGAATCCATCCACAGAAATATAGACACTGTATCTTTAGTAGCATATGATCAATGATCTTCTTTGACCCATCTTTTCTAGAGGTAGGACCCTATTTCTGTTTGGCATGAAAATTTTTCAGAGCATTATTCTTAGACAAAATGATAAGAAACTGACATCTCAGAGGACCACTTCAAACAAGTAAATAGCATTCAGGAAAATGTGCTAGTTCAAAACGTGTTGATCTAGAAACAAGTCTGCAAATTCCTCACAGAGAGAGGTGACTTGAATCAATATGAAGTAAGCATGAGAAGGCATCCACATTATCTAGAAAAAGCAAAATGGATCTATGTTTTATTATTCTAGAATTCAGTCATATTACTCAGAACTTAGTGAAAAAATCTTTTCATGGTATTATTTTTTTTAATGGGGGTAATTAAATAAAATTCAGAAAGAATCTTAGCAGCAGAGAGAATAACTCAGTTTTCCATCTTGCCAAAATATTCTAGCCACTAGTTTTCAGTATCATATTTCCTTGCATTTCCTCTCTTTTTTCTCACTTTATCTCTCATTCTTTCCCCATAAGTCTTATATTCTTAATTATGTAGTGACAGATTAAACAGGAAAGTTGCAAATCACTCTCCTTTTCATATATGTCTTTCTTCTTCCCTTTCATAGTTGTCCCACAGTGCAGGCTGTTGATTAAAGCATTAAGTTTGGCATGAAAGTGAATCTGGATCTCTGAATTCCCTCATTCTGAAAAGATGAGTGGTATGTCAATAGCATATTTTAAGACAGTTTTTTATCAATCCATGTAATAAGGCAGTCTTCATTCAAGAACCACCATTCAAGATTATAAAATAATCTTCTAAAATAAAAAAAAAATAAAGAGAACAATCACAAACATACTTCAGTTAATGTTCTCTGTTATCAGACAGAGAAAAATACAGACATAGGAATACCTCCTACACTGAGCCAAAAAGAGGATTTAAACAAAAGGAGATCTGAATCACTGATGAAATATTGTAAATGTGTATTCAGCTAGCAGAGGACATTCTAGTAACGCCCCAAAATAGATGAAAGAGTGTCGGAATTAAACATTGACACTTTGGCTCCCATGCACCACTATGTGGCAGAATTCTTTGCTCTGAGTTAATTGAGTTAAGGCAGAGTTTACATGGAGAACAGTATTCATATATGCACTTTAGAAAACTGCTTAATTTCTTACACACAAAATAAGAAGCCAAATCAAAAATGCAAATCCTTGCCCAGGGAGTAAGGTGGCACATTTTTTCCATTCACTGCTCAAAGTAAAAAATTATTTTTAAGGTAAGAGAGATAAACCAAGCTCCATGTATTCTGTATCCTAATATCCACCTATTCACCATTTTTTGCTTGACTTAGAAATAATTGAATGCCTATAAATGCCACTGAATGGTACGACTTTCTAAACAAAGCTGATTTCCTTTTGAAATTAGCTCAATAAAAATACTTAGCATTACAAATATATCTGAAATCAATATGATACATAACAATGTGTTCACTTCAAAAACAGACATAAGTTAACAGCCCTCCAAAAACAAAGAATGATTATCAATCTTATTTTTTACAGACAAAATTAAAATCCATCCAAATACAAATGAACAAGTATATAGTGAGTGTATTTACTAGACTGAAGAACGTCTGTCCTCAGATATCTTCTTTCCTATGGATTCTCATAGACTCCACAGACAGTTTGATGTAAGTTTTTGTTGATTTTCTGGTTTTCTTATCAGAAAAAAAGATGTCTTCATCCAGGCTGTATTTAAATTTTAGGTACCACATATTTACAAGAAGGATTCAACTTTGTGATACAATACAGAATTATCATAGGAAGAATACTCATTGAATATCTTATTATAGCTAGGCAATTTTGATTGAAAAGGCTGTCAAACCTTTGAATTTGTGGATGAGTATACAAGCTGACAATTTTTGATGTCTTAAATTTTCTCAAAGTACACATTTTCTGCTAGCCACATTGCTACAAAAATCTATCTTACTTACAAATACACAATTCAAAAAAAGCATGTTCGGTGATGAGATCAAGTCCAAAACTAGTCTTTTTCTTCCGAAGGTGGCCAGCAGTACCTAGTGACAGTTCAAGTCCAGAATTATTCCTCCATAAAAACTACACTCAGCAGCTTTTGTAGATGTCACAGACTGTTTGATATATAAGCTTTTATTTAGATGGCTCTTAATTTTCTTTTCCTTTTCTTTTCTTTTCTTTTCTTTTCTTTTCTTTTCTTTTCTTTTCTTTTCTTTTCTTTTCTTTTCTTTCCTTTTCTTTCCTTTTCTTTCCTTTTCTTTTCTTTTCTTTCCTTTTCTTTTCTCTTTTCTCTTTTCTTTCCTTTTCTTTTCTCTTTTCTCTTTTCTTTCCTTTTCTTTTCTTTTCTTTTCTTTTCTTTTCTTTTCTTTTCTTTTCTTTTCTTTTCTTTTCTTTTCTTTTCTTTTCTTTTCTTTTCTTTTCTTTTCTTTTCTTTTCTTTTCTTTTCTTTTCTTTTCTTTTCTTTTCTTTTCTTTTCTTTTCCTTTCTTTTCCTTTCCTTTCTTTTCCTTTCTTTTCCTTTCTTTTCCCAGAGGAACAATCTGACTATCAGTCTTCTACCTTAGGACAGCAGAAATCTGAAGTGAGACTACACGGCAGTGTTAAGTAGATGGTTCCAAAGAAAGTCCAGCACAAGGTGATTACACATTCAAGAAAATATAGGTGAGAGTATCTTTTTAAAACATTAACAAAACAGTTTTAGAAATTCCCTCAGTGGCATGAGTTCAGAAATAGAAAAAATCTAGCAGATATTTCAAGCATACTCCTATGGTGAGGTTTATGGAGATACCATCAGAATATCAGGAATGTTTTTCATTTCAGTTCTTCAAATTAACTGATTTTTGTTTCAGTCATTAAGGAAATGTAAAAGATGCAGAGCTTTCTCACCCCTCATCTCTTCTTTCTCCTCCTAAATGCCAAAGGTTGCCTCAATCCCTTCAGCCCTTCAATGAGGCAGTGGTGAATATACCTGGGGAGTGTTTACAGTCAGTGCATAGTTGTTTGTCTCTATTGCTCCTTCTGTCTCACTTTTTCTCTAGTCTCATGTGGGTCCTTCATGAACTGCAACTTAAATACCTTCTTCAGTGCCTGGAAAACCCTTACTCCTCCTCTTTTCTGTGACTGTGGTGTTCCCTCTGCTGTTTGCCACTCTTCGAGTTCTTGCTACCTGTTTGGAATTTTCTTCCCATTCTTAAATATGGTTTCCTAGAGGCACCATCAGCTTGACTGATGGGCTTAGCTGTGTTCTGTGATGCGTCTTCTGGAATCATCTGGAATCATCAGACTGGGCGTAAGACTGATTCCTGGAGGAAACTATTAGTATCCCCTTGACTGGCTGTTGATGTTCTGCCTGATGCACCCCCAGGACACAGTTGGCCCTCCTGGCTGCCAGGGCACTGCTGACTCCTGTTGAGCTTTTGGTCAACAAGGACCCTTCCATCCCTTCCTGCTGCACTGCTTTCCAGTATCTCAATCCCCAGGGTTACCCCATCCCAGGTGCAGAATCTGGTACTTTCACTTGTTGAACTTTGTGTAGTTGGTGATTGCTCAGCCCTCTGATCTGTTGAGGTCTCTCTTCAGGGCCTCCCTGCCTTTGAGGGAGTCAACAGCTCCTCTCAGTTTTGTATCATCTGCAAACTTGCTCAGTATCCTCCCCAGTCCTGTAATAAAGTAATTTATGAAGTTGTTAAAGAGCACAGGGCCAAGGATGGAGCCCTGTGGAACCCCACTAGGGACAGGTCACCACTCTGATGTCACCGATTCACTGTAGCTCTTTGTGCCCAACCTGTGAGCCACCTGCTCACCATCACATGATGTGTTTATCCAGCTGTATATTGGACATTTTATCCAGAAGGATCCTGTGAGAGACAAAAGGCTTTACTGAAATCCAAAAAGGTTATATTAGCTGGCTTCCTTTGGTCGCCTAGGTGAGTTAAGTTGTAGGTCACCACTTTTTATCACAAACCCCCTTTAAGAATTTTAAGATATAAGTTGAAGCTAAGGGAGTGTTCTCTCATTTTTATCTACTTTTATATTTTTAATTTCTTTATCATATTCATTATATGATAATGATAATGATAATATATTAATTTCTTTATCATATTCATTAAGGATACCTTGTTTGAAAGTACTTTGTAGTCTTCTAGAAAGACTAATAAAATATTTTATTTCCCTTGCTCCCCAGGTGATCATTAATGAGCAGTAAAATAATTCAAAATACTACTGATTGATAGAATATCTTTTAATCTTTTCCAAGGCAAACCACAAGATGAAATTATTCTCTTAGAATTACAAGTGTCTGATTGCTAGCAGTCTCATTTCTCTAGATGCTTGTAATTATCCACTGTAATTTGGTAGCTCATTTGATTAATTCAGAGAGACTGTATGTTTCTTCTCATGAAGAGATACATGTAATGGTATGGACCTCTTACTTCACACAATGTACTAATTGCTAAATTTTGGGTTGTGTAACAGTATAACAACATTTGAAATATCAGTAAAGAGATTAACTCTCCCAGTCCAAATACAGAATAATTACTCTTACAAAGTAACTAGCCTGTCTCCCATAAGTGAAGAATCTGTCTAGTTAATGGTCAATTCATGCATAAAAAATTAGTATCAGCTGTTCAACCATTATTTGAAGATGTTTGTAGTAACTGATATAGTTTATGTGAATTTTACATGGAAAACAATGTCAGTGAGATTGTAAAATATATTGAGCATGCTATTTAATAAATACAATTTATGAAAAGTAGTGTCAGAAATATAATTCATTGTAAAAAAGGACAGAACGTATTTGACACTAAAGTTATATGCATCACATATTGTATTTTTCTTACTGATGTATGGGTTTTTAACTTATAAAAATGTCCAAATTAGATAATTTCAAAGTTGTGCAAGAAAACTTAGAAAGTAAATGCAGGTATATATGCTGTAATCTGTACTGTATTTTTTAAAAATTAGATCTAGATACGTAAAAGATATTAAAGATTGAGTTACACAGAGTGCAATTTAAACAGAGTTCGAACATCAAAATACAAACTGTTTTTCAAAGCTCCATGTTTACATATTTATCTATCAAGTGAAGTAGGTTTGCTCTCATTTGAGGAAGCTAGTCAGTTCTTTAGTGACTGTTTTATCACTACTTATTTGATAAATCAATTGCTAGAAATCTGCATCAACTATTTGACTTTTTGTGTTATTTTTTCATTTTCCCAACCACTTTTCATTTTCTCAGCCAGAAAATAGTCTAACTCACTTTTTGTCTTCTGCTGTGGGCCAATCAGTTTATAATTACTTAATGCAAGACAGAAAACAGTGTGTGAACTCTGCTTACAACAGGTGGTTAGGCACATACTTTTAAGAGAATTCTGCTAGTAAAATTAAATTGCATCTCTTACATTTAAGGTGTTATAACCTGTATAAAAGCAAAAGGTATTTAGAGATATATATACAATAATTAGTTGTGATCCAAATGTTTAATCTCCAACTCCATCAACAGCAAGTTTTACTTGGTCAGATAAGTATTGTCAATCCTATTCCTGACAATATGTCACATTTTATTTAATAACACACAGATTTCTCTGTCAGAGATTAAAGAGAGAAAACAATCTTTTTTCTTTGTAAATGGTTTTGATTTTTTTTCAGAGGAGAAAATTAAAGAAATATTCAGTAGTTACTATTATTAAGAACCATTTTTTTCACTTTATGAAGACGTTAGAGACAAAAAATATAATTTTTCATATGGCTTGATTCAGGTAACAAGAATGGCACATAAGCAAACCAGCAGATATAAGTATAGAAACTGTTTATTAAAAATTTAATTGCAGCTAGGTATCTAGGCAGCATGTAAAGAAAAATAAAAATTCTCTTCAACTAGAGATGATTAGTTAAACAAAGTAGTAAGTTTTAATCATGTAATTTAAAACAAGATAAATTCCCTAAATCATTTTTGTGCCAATATCATTATCAGTATCTCTGGTCTTTACTGAGGTATATGATTAACTTACTCATGTAACTGTTAGAAATATGATTAACAGATCTATGTTAACACTGAATTATGAAGTGTGCATGTGACAAAATCCTTGAGCACTTCTTACTGAGGAAGAACACTGTTTCTCACAATGACCTTTTAACTTGTTAATAGTGCAGCTAGGGATAAACAGTTATTAAATACCTACCATAAATCTCAAATTAAAATTGCAATTAGTACTTTCAAATAAAAAAGTAGAAAAATGTGGCTTGTTGGAAATATAGATAAACACCTTCTTATTTAGATAAAAGAATAATAAATAAAGTGCAAAGGGAGAAAAAATTGTTGTTAACCCAAATAACTTCCAGAGTGAGAAATTAATTACAAAGATATGCAGATTGGGAAACTTTTACAAAGGGTGAAAAACTCATATACTTTTCTTCTTGAATCCAATGAAATTCATACCAATTTATCACATGGAACTTGAGCAGAAGCATATTATGCATTCATATTTATTCAGCTGGTTTATGTGGCTAAATGTGCATTGGCTAGTTCTTAAATTTTTTTTCCTTTGAGCAGACAATCCTAAAATTTAGTTAAATGGAACATTTTTGACAGTGAAAAAAAAAAAAAAGCTTCTTCCTGGTATTTAAAAGACACAGAGGTGAATTTATGTCCTCTCTACCACGAAAAACACGGGATCATTTTCTGATATTGAGGCCAGTGAGGGAAATATCTCACATTGTTACTTGCAACCTTGTTACTCTCCAAAACAGGTGTCTTCCATTCAGGGATTTTTCTCTGACTTACATTAGTTTCCAGACTGTGTCTAGGACTGCTACATTTCACAAAGCAAAAATATTTCAGGGATTATTCTAGCAGTTTTAAATTATGAACAGCAGAGTTTCAGAGTCTGGAAGTGTCCCTTTACTCTAATTTACTAGACTTTCTTCAAATGATCTTGCTTCATTAGCTAGGAAAATCCTGTGACATGCATCAAAGTCATGAGAATTTAGCCTTCACCTTGAAAGTGCTAAGAGTCACACAACTTGCATTCTGTATAATTTAAAAGGCAGTCTTCTTTAACTATGAGCTCAAATACCAAATATATTTTTAGGTGGTTCTCTAGCTACTAGAATTCAGGGTGTAAATGTAAGCTCTTTCACAGCATAGATAGGTCCTGGGAAAACTATAAAACCACACTTAATGAAGAAGCATTAATATTATTGATTATCATTGAAGAAACTACACAAGTACCAGGGTTAATTTACTTTGAATCCCAGATGGTTTTTCATTCTTTGGAATTCAATCACATGTGATGATAAGTTTAAAAATGATGTATATCATCAAAGAAGAGAAACAAATTAAAGAGAGACAATAATATCGCTAGGCTGCATCATACTGGATGTCTATATAGGTTATATTTTCTGATGATTGCTGGTGTGAAAAAGCAAATTTTGAATAAAGGGAGAGAAGGAGATAGCTATTCAACAATTTGAAAGTCATCCTAAATTCTGAAAATTGTCTTGTGATATAAAAATGTATTTAGAATTTTTTCTGATTTTTGGGGTTTTATTCATAAAGCAAGCAGAATATTTTATATTTATGTTGCAACTCCAGTTGAGTTTCTGCTTCTCCCTCCAAGGGAAAAAAAACCCAATCAACCAATGAACCAGACGACCAACCAACCCAAAACAAACAAAAAAGCCCCATACCACTTGCAGGAAAAGTACTTCCAGATCTAAGAATTATTGTGTCATCACCATTGTACAAAATGACCACTAAATGTCAGGTAAGACACAGTTGAATCTACGCAAATAAATCAGTTGCTCGGTAAGATTGCTAGTCTTTAAACAGAAGCTACAAATTTTCTGCAAATGTGCTTCCCTGTCAACAGAGAATAAGGAAATACACTATTAACAGTGTTTTGTTACTCTGAAAATCAGAACAGAGATGGAGATAACAACATGGCTACTACAAAGGAAATTAAAGCCCCTGTAATCTACTAAAATAGTGGATAAATGGGAAATGTTAATGTAATTTTTTTAGGCCTTCCAGAAATCTTTAGCAAGTCCTTTGTAGAAACTTCCTACTCATTTGAAGGTAAAATAATGCGATGCATTCTACACAGATTTAGATGTTGAAAATAAAGTGTAGGGATAAATTATCAACATGACAAAAAAAGCTAATAACTTGATTTTCCAAAATGTTGTATGAGGAGTGTGGTTATTGTGGTTATATGTGGTTGTTATACTCACATATACACAATACTGATATGAAAAAGATGATATGGAGGAAGGTCATGATGTTTCCTAGGAACACAACATTATTCAGACTAGTTAAGATTAGAGAAATTGTGTAAGATTTGCAGAAAAACTGAAATTTACTTCCATAATGGAATAGAAATTTAAATGGAAGTTGCTAAACACATGAATAACTTGCAGTCTTAAATTAGTTCTATCTACTTGCAAAGTTAGGTTACTGTATCTTTAGGGACTACTAACTGGAAAATCCTGCTCACTTACAATAAAATAGAAATTTGTGAAAAGAAATAGTAAAATATGATTTAAAATATTGTGATCCAATGCTCAATATTTTCTGACATAAAAAAACAAATTTTAATTTCCTAACAAATATGTATCAGAAATAAGGAAAAGCAATTTTTGGGTAAGACTAAGGTTTGAGTTTGAATCCTGTGTGATCAAGAAATAGAAATAAACTGTCCCTGTTGATGGTGTAGATGCTTTTCATATTTTACAGCATAAGAGATGTATAAATATATATATATAAACATTTGCATGTATTTTGTTTCTTTACAAAATCCAGTTTGCTGTTTTTGTGTGGGGACATTTAACTTTCAATTCCTAATATTTTCTGTGAAATATAAAAATGAAACTTGCTAACCAAATTTAGCAAGCTATTTCTTTTACCTATTTTTAAAATTTTATCTTCCTCCTACCCACAAAAAATATCATTTTAACAAGCAAAATTATAGCACAGAAATTTTATCTTGTTCACAATAGTTCATGAACTAAATTTATTTAGTGAACACTGAAATGGAAGTTTTAAAACATACTTAAACAAAATGATGGAGTTTGTAGTATCCACTACAGAAAATACTATATATGAAGTAATTTAAATGAATAATCCTACATACAGTTATGACATTGACTTAAATGTGAGATCTGTCCATTTAACAGGCAATTATCTAAGTGTGAATTAAATGAAAGAAGTATTAGTTGTTCGATCTTACTGCTGTGTGTGAAAGAAATTAAGATATGAGCAGATATAATTGAATGATTGTTAAATGGAGCAGTGGCATCTGCATTAAGCCATGTGGGACAATGCCAAGCAAAATGAGATGGCTGGAGCACAGAGTGAGCCTGCTGGTTTTCCTGCTGCACCTTGTCCCCTGCAGCCATCAGCTCTGGGACAGACAACAAGGACAAGAAAATATTCACTCTGAGGGAGATAAGGCACTGGAACAGATTTTCCAGAGAAATTGTGGGTGTTCCATGCCTGAAAGAGTTCAAGTCCAGGCTGGATGAGGCTCTGAGGAGCCTGATCTAATGGGCGGTGTCCTTGCCCGTGACAAGGGGGTTTTATCTTTGTGGTTCCTTTCAGCACAAACGATGCTGTGATTTTATGACTCTATAACTTCACATTGCAGATTCTATTACAATAGTATATCCTAATATATAAAACAATATTGTATATAAAACGAATATTCTATTAGTTAATCAATATTTTAGTCTATTAATCGCATTCTTCTGCTTAGACAACTATATTGGTTGTCTAAATTTGTCAAAAAAACCCTTTATCATTTGTGATAAATGGAACCAGAGAATAGAGAATATTATTAGTAACTCCAGATAGACAACTATATTGCATTCCTCTTTTGAGTATAATCAATCTATATATGTTATGCTTAGATCAACAGTTTGAAAGTTCAAAGACCTTTTTTTTTCATTCAGGAAAAAAAAAATGTATTTGGGGAGTTTTTATTTTCATTTATCAGTGGCACCCTTTTACATAAATAACTTCAGTTTTCCATAGACTTCTTGTTAGACTTCTCCCCTTATAGAAGGTTGAAGTCTCTTAAATCCCATCTCATTCACAAAACATTAAATACTCCCTACTGAGGTCTTTTTGTCTCTTTTATTTCTTTAGATTACAGTGAAAATTAATGATTTAAATAATAAAGGGATCTTTAAGAGTAAGGAAAAATAAAATTCTTCCACTCCTCATACACCAGAAATGAACAGAGGTAAGATGAAAATCAGTTTGCGGAGGAAACAGTAGAACAGACTTTTTTCAAGGCTTTCAAAAAGCTGTGCAAATGTGTCTTCACTAGTGCTTTGTTATTGTGTGTTCTAAATGGAGCACACATTGCTTTGACATCAGCCAGACAAAAAAAGCCTCATGAGACATCTGATCACTATTTTATTTAAGAGTCAAGAACTGTAGAGAAACCAACAAGAACTCAATTCAGCTGCAAGTTCAGAAATCTAAAGAAGTTCTGTGGTAAGAATCTATAGGATATTTTTTCATTAGTACAGCAATTCAATTTTTTTTGTGTTAGAAGTATGATTTGGATCTGTCAGTAAAAGTATTATGAAAAGGAGGATGGTAAATTATTTTTAAAATAGCAATTCAAACACGTACTAAATAATTTTTTATTGTTGGACCGTATCTTTATTTTTGTATGTACATTTATGAATTAACTTCTTTATACTGTTATACACCAGCAGCATATATCAGTTTTGGTTTCAACTGAACTATTTTTATTTTTCCCTAAAGAAATACAGATATCCAATATGTGACAACACATGGCTTAAAGATGCACTGCTGGTAATGATTTCCCTAGAGGTGATATTATCTGGTGAAAAAAAATAAGCCAAACTATCATATTCTAATGGGCAGAGGTCAGTATAACATCTGCCCTGTCTATTTTCAAATTGTTTCTGAATTAATGTACAGTGTTTCTCCATCCCAAGATTTGTTTGAGCATAGAACTGCAGTACCAATGAATTGAATCTTCACTTTTTTTTTTAAGCTGATATTGTAGCAAATTGCTTTACAGCTGCAAAAGCAGCTTATTTAAGGGTTTTTTCTTAGCCTTGTTAGAAGTGAATAAAGTGGCCAGACACTGAGTACATTACAGTGACCTTGCTACTAGAAGTCAGCGATAATGAGCAATTTATGAAGTATGATACCTATGCTCTAGTATCAAAACTAATTTTATCCAATGGATTTTTCAATTTGTACAGCAGATTTTTTTTTGCTCCTTTTTCAGGTTTACTTTGCTGGTGGTGCTAGCTTTTGAGGCCACCCTAACTTTTAATCCTCTTTTAGAGCAGGAATCTACTAGTACTCAGCTTACCTGTCTACTTCATTCCTTTCCTATAAGAGAACCTTTTAGAAACATAAAAAACTCTGGACTCAGCACAAGTTCCTGTCTGCAAACCTGTAGGCTGCAACAAACTAAATATGTACCTATCTGAGTTTCAATTTTGCAGACACTGGAAGAAATTTTGAGTAACTGGAACCAGAAGAGAAGCTTGCTACTATAATGAATTTATTTGATCACTTGTTACATTGATAACTTGTTACTGGGTGATTTTGGTCTTCTTTATTTCTTACATGCTTTACTAACCTCCTAAGTGAGTTTGGAGACTGAACCAGTTGCTGATCATACCATGTTAAAATTTGCAAATATATGTGGAGAAGGAAAAAAGAGAAAATTGCTATAATCATTGGGCAGTGTGAGATAATTTTGTATACAAAAGCTAACAATGTTGTGCTTCTTTGAAAGGCATCACTCTTTTCAGCACATATCCAAAGCACAGCCCCCTAATAGCTACCATGAAGAAAATCAATTTTAACCTGGACAAAACCAGAAAATATTATCCATACTCTATTGTACTTGATTGTATTTGTTATTGTGTATCATATATGTTATTGTGAGTGAGCACATGTAAAGTCCCCAAAAAACTGCTCAACAAGACTTTTAAAATGGTTGTATGGGTGTTCATGTACTCTGAGTCAGACACACAGGAGAAATACTGATGAGAGATCAAAACAACAAAAAGAAACTCACTGGCAACCTTGGAAAATCAGAGGATTTTGGCAAAGGCTTAGAATAGCATTCAGTCAACATAAGACCCTTCTCAAATTATTAACTTAGCCTATTCAACTTAGCAAACTCAAGGCCTATTTAATTTTCAATTACTCAAAAAATTCCAAGAAGAGAGAATTAGAGGAAGAAAGAGGAGATAAAGACATAAGAGATATAGAAAAGGGCACATATAGGTACCAACTCCTGGGTTCCAGCACTGTTCAGTGGATAAAAATTCCAAGAGGAAGTAGTGTAAAGACATGTTCTTGCCCTGTGTTCAGCTTTAAATACTCCTTTGCCTTCCTGGGCCCATCCCTCAGGTAGGACTTCCAGTCGTTTGGCTGCTCAGGAGCTGGTTTAGGAGCTCCAGAAGCAGGTGTGGAGCATTGCCTCTGCTGTGCCAGGGATTGACAAGCACTGCTGGGCTGGGATAGAGGTTCTAGGGGTGGGGGTTGCCAATGTTGCCTTGCCAGGGTAAGGCCTGACCTACTTCTTCCTCCACACACATGCTTGAGACACCAGTCTTTAGTCTCTCACAGCACTTGAACAATTCGCCCAAAGAGGCTCTGGAGTCTCCACCCCTGGAGATTTTTCAAAAGTCATCTCAACATGGTCCTGAGAAAACAGTTTTTAGTGACTTAACCTGAATAGGAGAGTTGGATGAGATGACCTTCAGAGGTCCCTTCCAGCCTCAACTGATGCTGTTGTAGGAATGGAAAATTTGAGAACTGTACTATACACACTGCATACCTGCAGAAATCCTATCTCCTTATGTTCTTCTGTTGGCATCCAGCCTATGAGGAATCAACTTTAGAGGCAACTTCCAGAGACTTCTGCAGTGAAAATATTAGCAATGCAGACTCTTACTTGACTAAGCAGCTGTGGGTTAACTCCAGTAGGCAGCTCAGTCTCACTCAAGCCAGTCATTCACTACCCTGCACTGGAAAAGTGGACAAGAGTTCAGAAACCACTTCTTGAAGGTGTTTCAATGTAAAATTATATAATTTTTAAAATATAGCAGTGAATTTTCCTATAAGATGGACAAGGTATGTCTCACAGGTAGAGTAACTGTCAGTAACAGCAATTGGAATACCGGCAAATTAGAAAATATTTAAAGAAGGCATCACTGAACATATGACGGGGGAGGGAATTTTTTTCCTTTTTTCATCCTGAAGATAAGTAAAACTAAAAGTTGCAATAGATACCTTATGTTAAAACAGATTTTGTCTGGAAATGTGCAGCACTTTAGAAAACCAGTCAAAATTTTTGAAGCCAAAGGATTCAATGTATATTGGGTTTATTGCTTTTATTTCTCCTTTGCTGGCAAGTAAAGATATATTCTGCTAGCATGTTGTAAGGAATGTTATACATTAGAGATTAATAGAAAACTGAACAGTATCATTGCTGTATTCAGTTGTTTTGTGATTATAGAGAGATGAGAATGAATTTATATTTTAAGGTAAGAAGAGGTGGTTTTATAAATCAAAGTTTTTGTATAATCAATAATAATTAATAAAAATCTCAAGTATTATTCTATTTAAACTAAGCTTCACTTACCCTTTACATTTTTTCTCTATATTCTTTATTTACTTATCAAGAAAATTTTCCCTCTTTTTGCACAGTTCTGGTATAATTACTGAAGAAGTGTTAGGAGCACCAAAGTCCTCAAAGGCGTTTTTTTTTTTCCAAATGCAAGAAGAAATAATGTTCCTTAGCATAGATGTACAAGTGTGCAATAGGTGTACATAGATGTAAAAATAAGGGAAAGAAGCTCTCTGCAGCCTGCACCAGTCGCTACACAGAATCTGATGGCAATCAATATACTTTACCATAACAATAGCGTAGGAGGAAATGCAATTACACCTATGAAGTTGTCTCTACTCCATTCTGTAAAATCTTGCTATGTTACCAGAATATAATGTGTGTGTGTGTGCGTGTATATATATATATATATATTTCTGTGTTACGGATTTCAGTCACTCTATGTTGAGACTTCACAACTTCTCCATACTTCAAATCTTACTCCATAGTATGTCTATGTCTAGAATATACATATTTTTAAGAAATTTTACACTGATGATGTGAGAACTGAAACACTGGTGTTCCCACCCTGAGAAACTGAGCCATACACAAGCATATTTAAATGAAGCATATTGTTCTTATCATCAAAGAAAGAAGTCTTAAGAGAATTTGTGTTGGAACAATTGCTTCTACGGCAACAAGAACATCATAAAGATTTTAAGCAGCTATTATTAGGGTTGACCACCTATTAGTAGTGTTGACCAGTGGTTCATATTTTCAGTTAATTATAACTTTGCATTGGTTAAATCATCTGAACTCACATTTTCTATGCTAACTGAACAACTCAGGATGGAATAATCTGTCCTTTTTTGGCATTTCTGCCATAAATGTTTAATCAAACAGATCTGCTATTCTTAAGAAAGTGTCTAAAAAACTTAGGCAAAATTAAATATTATTTCCTTGTATAAAAATCTGCAATTGGAAAAGAGAATTTTACAAAGTCTGTCAAGAATACTTCTTTTGTTATCCCATTAAAATCTTCAAATCTGTTCAACATATAAGACTCTAAAAAGACTCTTTCACTACAGAATAGATAACAATAAGCAATACAGAACTGACCAAACCTTTCCTCAGAAAACTACTATTGCTTGGAACTCCTGATAGCCATATTTGTACTGAATTCAGGAAACTCATTTTCTTAGGTCCTTTTTCAATAGAAGGCACATGAGACTAAAAAACAAAACAGAAAAGGTCAGTAGGTGGACAGAAAGCAAAAATTTGTGATAGTAAACAGAAATGGCAAGGAATGATCTGAGAATAAAGAGAACAAAAAGAAATTAGGATGACTGGTGAGGAGTCAATGTGTTTATATGAAGCCTAAGTGATGACACAGAGAGCCTAGATAAAAGAATAAAGGAAATGTGTAAAAGAAGATGAGCTGGAGAAGAGAACTGATAGAAGGCAGAATAGCAGAAAAGTTAATGACCAAATCACAGAAGAGAAAAAACATACCCTTCAAATTATCCATAAAAGCCAAAGAGATTTTTATTTGCATTTTGTTGATGAAACAGTTTTTCATCAACAGTTTTAGATTTCTACAGTTCTGTGATGAACTGAATTATTTGACAGTCCATTACATGTGTATGCCATTGTATGTTGGGAGACTGAGGCTGGATATTAGGAAAAAATTGTTAACTGAAAGAATGGTTAAATATTGGAAAAAATTCCCCATGGAAGTGGTGGAATCACCATTCCTGGAGTAGATGTGGCACTTTATGACACACTCCAATACACCTGATGATCTTCAGTCTTTTCCAGTCTTAATGATTCTATGATTATATATTCTGTCTATAAGGAATGGTTGAACAAGAGGGGAAAAGACTACTTGTCCAGGTTGCTGCCTTGCTAGTTGAAAGGAATGCTTACAGGAAAGGGAGGACTGCTATCTTATGCTGAGCATCTGGTCAGCTTGAAAAATACTGTGTGAGGCAGGCATTGAGGGGTAGCCTACAGCATGAGGGAGATTGAGACCTTGTTTGAAACAAAGAGTTTGCTGTTAAGTAGAAACAAAAGCCAAACTTGTGCAAGACAATTTTTTTTAAGACCTAGAGAGAAGCTATGGGGTTTTCTGACTCAGAACACAGGGAGTTCTTTGATTCAAAAACAAAGCTAGAAAAAAGGAGATGGTGGAGAAAAACGAGAATTGTTTAAAGCTTTCTCAGGTAATTTTAATGTTTGAAACAGACAATATCTGATTTTTTTACAAAAATGATTACTTTTTTTTAGTTTATGTATTCTCTAAATAATCCATTTTTAAAGATTGAGAGCCTTTAATGTCTTTTGGTATATTCATTTAAAGAAAGGAACGTGGAGAGCTACTTGCCTCAAGATTCTCTTCTAGTTGAGTTAGTCAGAGTCCAGACATGCAAAAACTTAGTGATAAAAAGTAGAACAGTTGAATCACACCATTTGCACCATTTTTTTCATGCAGCAGGTTTTGAGTTTCTCCTTTTCTGGGAGTACAATTAATGCCATGAATGGCTACCAAATGAACTACAGGATGCCTGCAGCTGCATTTGAAGATACTGACAACAGTAGCCCAAACTGAAGGGCTAAGTACTCTAAAAATAAGTTTCTAGATATTCAAACCAGTCTTTGATTTATCAGATAATGCATCTCAGTGTTCCAGTCACAAAATTGAGGGTAATTCTACCTCTTCAGTTCTTCAACCCATTTTGAACATAAATTCAATACTCTGTTGTGAGGCAGTGAAATATCATAGAGTCATCAGTAGTAACAGATGATGTTAAGATCACCAAGCTTGTTAACAAACCGAATCAGAGCAGGTTTTTGCCAGTGTGAATTGAATAAAACATAGGCATTACATTGACCAATGCTCTGCTCGAAGAATTGCATATGAACTCTTTCATGAAGAAGACGAAAACACAAGAGGGAACAACAGAACAAGTAAAACAAGACAAGAACAGAGGTCTCCTCCTGCTAACTGAAAATTTTCATCACAAGATGAAAACCACACTTTTTACATTCAAAGTGTAGTTTTCTTCAAGTGCCAGCAACCTGAAAATTTCATCCGTCAGTGGATGCCAATACTTGGTCTATACTCCATGGTTACTACAGTATAGTAATTAGAGTTGTAGCTTTAATCTTATGCTCCAGATAGATTTCATTAACAGAAGTGCATTATTCCATTAATATATTTCAAATTCCAAGGAAATTGGAAATGTGCATTCTCTACTGTTCAGTTGATATTACATACTGGCCTGGTCAAACAGAGAAGCTTTTCAGAATGGACTCAAATAAGAATCAAATGTCACTGTTTAATGGGAGGGGGGGAGTGGAATGCTGTCAGCAGCAGTTACTTATTTCTACATACAGGAAATTATGACAGCTAGCATATTTTCAGACAAAGTGAGACAAAACAAAATTATACATGACCTCTATGATTTCTCTTCCTATCAACTTCTTCTGGCAGTATAATTTAGAAAAATAAAGTCTTTGCATTTTTGTTAAAAAACAAGGATAGGAGTGATATGTATACCTTCATTCCATGTTTGCATTCTATTTCCAAGGGAGATATAGAGGAGTTTTTTAATTTATACAAGGCATTAAATACTTTTGAGAATGATATTCTTATTGTAGCCATTCCTTACTTTAATTTCTCTTTGATTTCTCTTTGATTTCCCCTAGGCAGAACTTTGTTTGTAAATATTTATCTGAATCTTAAGCAATATTCTAATACATCTTTCAAAGGATATCTTTGTCACTTTTCATATCTTGCTCATAGCTACAATGTTTTTTCTCAAACAGTTGCGGTATATGTAATCCTAAAATCTGCTTTAATCCCTGAAAGAAGCTGGTTGAAGTTTATCAGTGTGGATTGGGAAGATATGTATAACCAACTCTACACACGATTAGAATTTGGATCTGTAGACTTACTAAATCACCTGACTCCCGTCTTCAGCAAAATGTCTTTTCAGCACTGTGGCAGAACATACAGCATCAGAGACTTACTTAGAAAAACTTAAATCCTTTTACTTTCTGAGAAAATTGTATCATTTTCTTCATACTTGCATGTATGTTCCATGTGCCTGCAGTGGTAAACTGCCTTTTTGTGAATTGTGAATTGTCATAATCACTCACAAGCTGTAGAGATACAGCTCTAAAACAGATCACAATACTATGAAAATAATCTGACATTTTGTAGCATCTCAAACTGTTGTCAACAATGAATTATAATCAGTTCTTTTAAATATAATATCAAACTAATTCTATGGATAAACATAAAATCTAGAAAATATTTTCATTTTTAACCTCTTTGTTCTTTTATGCAAGCCTCAGAAAAAAAAATGTGAGGTGAGAGATTCTCTCTGTATCTTCTTGATACAAGAAATTTTTTTTCTGTGCTTCTGGCATTCATATTGAATCAAACTTGAAGATGACATTATTTCAAATAATGTTAAAATGCAAGTAAAAGTGGAAACGATATTGTTACACAATTGCTAACTTTGCAGGCACAGAAGAAAATTCTACAGATGTGCCTTGGTAACTAAATAGTTTTAGCTACTTGATATCAGTAAGGCTTTCTGCCTGAAGAATAATGTAAATGTACATATAAACTATGTAGAATTATTTTATAGTAGGTGCACTAATGTCTATGTGAAGTCCAGGTTCAGTTTGTAAATTGCTGGATATGCAGAAAATATTTTTCATGAATGCTTTGCAATACCTAGTAATGCAATTAACTAATTACTGGGAGCACTTACTTAGAGATGTAAATATGTACTACTTTGTGAAGTTAGTTTACCCTTATAAATATTAAATCACATAAGCAAAGTTCTATCTTCAGGCTAACTTCAATACATTAAAAGAAAATTCAGAGCCAATTTAGAGACCTCTTGTGCTGTTTCTTTGCCTTTAGATATTTTAGGCCATAGTATAAAATATTTTTATTACAAAGTGAACAGTGGCAGAGCTAAAAATATGCTAATATTAATGGCTTGCATTATGTACTTTGTAAATTTGTTTCAGTATTTTGCTCCAACAACTTTCACTGAAATATTTTGAGCTACACTTAAAACTCACAATATGTTGAGCAAAACCACTCAATGTTATGTAATGCTACATTTTCCCTTTACATATTTTCACAGTGTGTTTTTATGATTAGGGTGAATTTAATAGATTAGAATTGAATAATGCAATAGTAGAAAACCTTAGGATTAAAGCTATGGAACTAGAAAAAGATCTGTTGATGTATTGATTGACTCTGAAAATTGGATAGCAAATGTTTCCACAAAAGTTAGGGTTAGAAGAGATGGAGAGATTTCAGAGATGGAGGAAGTTAAAGCATAATTGAATTCTTCTAACAAAGATATAACAAAAAGAATAAATTACTAAAAAGAATAGCAAAAAACCAAAATAAATTCTATAAATTCAATAAGAAAATTAATTAATGGACAAGAACACTCTAATGCTTAGGCCCAGCACTTGAGGAACAGCTGAATTCTTTACTTTGATATGGAGATTTTTAAGACCTTTTGGAAGGTATGGTTATATGATATAGTCACCTGGAATTAAAAAGAATACATGTGATCTTTTATTATTTGCTTTAAAATATAGGTTCTACTTGTAAAACAACAACAGTAATATCTGACCAATGTAGTAAAGTGCATATGTCATTCAAACACATTAAAAACACCTGTTGGCTCACCAAAGTACCTTCTGAACACTCTTTTCCTTGGCCTGTCAGTATTTTGTCCATGGTCTTATCCAAGACATCTAATTGCTTTAAATCTCCACTTTGCAGATGTAAAACACTAAGTCAAAATATAGCTCGGTGTTTAATATTTCATGTATTGATCTGGATATGGGAGACGCAAAGAAGCAGATCTGACAGGAACGCTTTGAATAATATGAATAAAATTCATGTTTTAAAATATGTTTTATGTCTAATCTGCTTAGAAAATTTTAAAGTGGGCATTACAGACCTATTGGAAAAAATATTTTTGGTAGGGAGGTTATATTTGTTAATGAGTCTGTACTTAAAAAATAACTCTGTTATGGTACTTTCCATGTGGAAACCCCCTTCTCCCCCCAACAAAAACCCCCAACTAAAACAAAACCCCAAACCAAAACCCAACTATTAAAACCATAATGACTCTGTTTACTTTTTAAATGACCTGGTAGCCACCATGCATACCAGAAGATATAAGAATAGGGTTTTTTATATTTTATAAGACATTCTAAGTCTAATGTAATCTCTAGAAATTTGCCAAATTTCATTACTTTTTTACATCTCTCTTTTTTCTGAAGTTTGCACATAAAATTTTCTGCCTAAGCCAACAGAACACTGATATCTTCAGTTCCCTGACTGAGTCTCTAAAGGAAAGTCTATTACAGTTACAAAGACAACGGTACTTAAAGCTCCACTGTAAAGAATTAACTTGTTTTTATTTCCACCTCATTCACAGTGTAGACTCTGAAGCCCCACCTCTCAAATCCTTTTTACATACATCTGATGTTGCACTAATTGTTTATGTAGTTAAACGCGTGTTGTGCGTGAAGTGATGAAAATAAAAATCTACTGTCAGATCTAAGTAACAACATTCAACAAAATATCACTTAAAAGTATCGCCAAGCAAAAGGATACTGAAAAACAGAATTAACCTTGAGAAGTGTGGTCATCATTCAGTAATAAGATGAACTAATAGATCTGAGGGTTTCCAAGGTTTCAAATTTCCTGTCTCTTCCAGATTCTTGAAACTGAATGAGCAGAGTCAGGATGTCTTTTAGCCTATGATATATCCCAGGGATGAAGATTACATACCCCTTGAAAGTGAAGTTCTGAATTACTGTTTATTTAGAGATTCAAAGGGTAGCTGAGTTCACAGAGCTTTATTGAATGGACAATCCATTCTACATTTCTCTAAGGGACCGAGGATATGAATAAACAGAATGAAAATAGGAACCTTCCTAGAGCAAGCAGAGTTTCTGGGGAACTGAAATATTAGTATACTCATTTAATAGCTTGATTCATATTTTACAATACTACAGTAGCTTAACTTTCACCTGTGTGAAATTCACTGCACTACTGTATCAATAATTCATTATACGGGACTTAACATTTTAAGTATACACCAACTATATGCCAAATTTAAGTACATACTAACAAATGTGCTATAAAACTGCTCCCTAGGAGAACCTTGTGAGTGAGAAACAATACACCTGTCAGTGATTGTTTCACCTGCTATTGCTTTCTAAGCAAGTGGCTGAGTTTACAAAGGAATGAAATCTTAGCAAATGGAGAAGGACCATATGACACATATGTACTAGTACAGACCTAGATCTTCAGCCACATGTCTGCAACATATCTGCAGTTATATCCCAGCACATCTTCCTTGCTTTCCAGTACTGCTACTTAATTATCCTACTTGGATAATGACAGCACACTTTTTTTTTCCTTTGTTATTATTACTGCTGTTGATATTATTTCCTGCCTCTAACATATGCTACATGGTTTTACTTACAAAGGAAGGTGGAAGAAACAGTTGCATATCTTTTCTTCTGAGTCTGACGCAAATGATTCATTTGATTCTGTACAAATTTGTCTTAACCTTTATTAATACACACTAGTTTATTCCAGCATTGTATTTTATATCCAACATTGTCATCATATTCCCTTGGGAGGTTATTGCTTTTCTTCTCCCACCCCTTGATTTTACACGTCCTCTAGCTCTAATTTTTGAATGCTTTTCTTAGGAAAAGGTTCTGTTGTATCACCAACATTCACTTTGCAAAGTACTGTTTTCTGCTTTATTGGACATTCAGCATCTCAAAAAGTGCAGAGTACATAGAAAAGTTGGAAGTTTTACTATACCTTGCATACCATTTCATGACTTTTTCTCTACCTTTCCTCATGATCAATTAACACTGAGGAGTGGTCTCAAATCAAGAGCTTGCAAAAAGACTGTTCATCTATGTATTCAATATAAGGCAGGTACTTAATTTCCTTTCTGAAGCAGCTCTTGTTAACTAGTATCTATCACAGAAAAAAAAAAGAATTAATTTCAAAATATATGCTATCAAATAAGAATTACTTGTATTGAATGTTTTGGCTGTAAAAATCAGTCCAATTTCTTCTTTTAGGTTTATATTCATAGGAAATATGACACTTGGAAAAAAGTGTCTTTTTTTATATCAGTTCTATTTAAAAATGGAATGATAATTAAAAAACATTTTGAATATAACTAGAAGTTGAACTATATTCATAAGAGGAAGTAAACATTAATTTATCTATAATGAAAATAAATGTGGTCTTGTACAAGTCTGCACTACAAAAAAATATCAAAAAACCCATCAAAATACTCGACCTATAGAACTCATCAGGGGTAGTGAAAAATCAAGTGATTTTTCTGCAGCTCAAAACTATATTGACCTGAATTTTTCTGCTGATGTAATTTATTCATTTTTGTTTTGCCTGCTAGAACCAAATGCTTGTCTCTATGTGTAGCCCTAGGGCCAAAAAGAATGCACAGCTCATGTAATACTTTAAGTGCTATCTCCAGTCAGGAAGTTCCTCCTGTGATATTTAAGTGCCAAAAAAAGATGATCTGCAAAGTGAAGACAAGTACATAGAATTCCTGAGTATCTGAAACTGCCAACAAGACAAATTGTTTTTATAGTAAGTGCCTAAGAAATGCATTAGTACCTCTTCCACTTGGAAGCCAAAATGAATGCAACATAAGAGCAAAACAGCACAATCTGTTGTAAAGCAAGTCTGTGGCAGACAATGACATTGTTGGCACATGCAGCATGAAGGAGGAAATAGAGAAAAGTTGTCCTGGGTGTGGAGATAACTAATTCAGTACTATTAAAGTGAGCTGCATCTGCAGCTTGGTTTAGTTTTACAAATAGACTCACAGAGGCATTGAATCCTACAAGCTGCACAGCAGGAGTCCAAGACTGTATATTCTGAGCTTCTACCCTTTTCATTATGCAACGTATTTTCAACTGAATTAATGTCAGAATGCAAAAAATACATTCAGCTTCACTGGATAAATACTTTTGCTTGATTGATTTCTCTGGTAATGAGTTCAGTCCAGAAATGAATAATGTTAAACAACGAGAAAACCTCCTGTTGGTTTTGGTTTATGTCCCATCTAACCTTCATACTGATTTTATCTATGAATTATCACTCACAGTATTCCTGATATTTAACAATTAATTGAAAGTAAAAATTACAAGCATTTAGATAACTTTCAAATATCTTCAGTTTTAACTTTCTAAAAAAAAGGCCACAGTCAAAGTTCTCTTTATTTGCTTATGTGTGTTTTTGAAAAGGTCCTGGATGACTTGGATTGATATTTTTTTATATAAATTCAATTATCATTGATGCTTTTTCAACTGGTTTTGCTGACAGCTAAAAATGGTGCAATATTGTGTATGTTTAGGTATCTTCAAAATTAAGAGAGTAAGAAAATTCAAGTTTCACTCAATAGGGTTTTTTTCATTAAAATAAAAAATCTATTGAAAGATCAGACCTTTTAGACAGTTTAATTTGTTTGTTTTCTCATTACAAGTTTATTACCCAGCACAGTTTGTTAAAAATTGGAAATCAGATTATAGACTTAGTCCCTTGTGACTAATAACTTTGCATTCTTGGTGCAAAAAAAAAATTCAAAATAATCTGGAAGTAATTTTCTTTTAAATTTTTTTCTTTATAATTTGATCAATATTGTTAATATGTCCAGTAATATTTCTGCAAAATTTTTAATTATGTTAGCAAATTTGTTATTTCTCTGAGCTTATAGCAAAGTTCTTCATCTGTTCATATGACTTAATTATGTAATTTAGGCATATTCTCATGGCAGGTCTTTCACAATATTCACCATATGATTAAGACTTTGAAAAGAATAAGAAAGGAAACAATAGACAGACACTTTCACTGCCATAAAGAAAAAAATACTGTATAACCATTTAATGAAAACATGGTAGAAAGCCCAGCTAAAACTTTTCAGAGTATCTCCATCTATATCTATATCTATACATCAAGAGCACATTGAACTTCTCATCTATTAATAGCCCCACATTCTCCTCAGGGCTGCTCTTGATCCCTTCTTCACCCAGACCATTACTCGTACTTGGGACTGCCCTGACCCAGCTGCAGGACCTTGCACTTGGCCTTCTTGAAATGCATGAAAAGTGCACAAGCTCACCTCTCAAACCTGTCATGGTTCCTCTGGATGACATATCCTTTCCCTCCAGCATGTTCCCTGCACCAGACAGCTTGGTGTTGTTGAGCACTGAGAATGCACTCAATCCCACAATCCACATCACTAACAAAGACGTTAAAAAGCGCCAGCCCCAATACTGACTCCTGAGGAATACCACCCATGTTTGGTCTCTACTTGGACATCAAGCCATCAGCTGCAAGTCTTTGAGTGCATCCGTCTAACCAATTCCTTATTCACCACATATTTTCCATCTGCCAAAACCGTGTTTCCATTTTAGAGACAAGGTTGTTGTAGTGGTTTCACATTCGCTTTTGTTTCTGTTGGCTAAATTTAGTGTAGTGGTCTAAATGTTTTTCTGATGTGAGATGGGATTAAGGACATAAGGGCAGAACAGGCCTAACTTAAGGTAAACAGATTTCATTAACATACACACTAAAGAATAAAGAAAAAAATTTGAAACTTCAAAATACTTCTCTTTTCCTCACAAACTGTTCACTTTCTCACAACTAACATAGAGAGACAAAACTATGATTTTCAGTCAGCTTCACTTTAGAAACATAATCTTTCATCACTTTGAGAGAGGAGTCTCTCTTAGTGTCCTATGGATCTCACTAACAACAACAGTTCTCTTGCATGTTTTAACTGTCACTGAAACAGCTGCCCGGTAAAATCTGCTTCTGTGACCCCTCATACTATCAGTTTCTCAAGCTGCTTATGAGTCATGAGTCTAGAATTTTGCATATTAGGGTGTCACGTTTTGAAGATGAATAAATCTAAAGAACAAAGGATTTCTCATCTCAAGGAAAAGAGATATCTTCTCACTTCTCCACTAGCACAGAGGACTTCTCATCTCTATCTTTGTTCAACTATCTCACAAGATCAATATCACTTAGTCTATCACAAACACCTTTGTTCAAAATCTACACATAAATTTGAACAACATCTCCCTAAATGCATATCTTTCTCATGATCTGAAGGGATATTTCAGTCTAGTCTCTATGGTTTACATCTAGAGAAACCTAGACAAAAATGTCCACTTCCTCAATCTCTTCTTCTAGTAATCTTTATCAGTCCTTTCGCTGACTGTATCATGCTGTCTCTCTACATTTTAAATCACTCTGTCTTCTATCAAGGAGGGAAGGAAAGGGTTGGCGTTCTGAAAGCTTCATCTTGTGTTAAGAAAGAGTAAAACCTTGCCCAGGCCTGCGGTGCCCATGCGATCTCTGCCAGGCTGCAGTTCTCAGGCTGAAGGATCCCAAGGCAGCCAGGCTCGCTCTTCCTCTCAGCTGTGGCTCACAGTGTCTCATTTCAAAGCCGTGCTGGTGATGGGGAGGGGGATCCCATCCTCCCCCGGGTCAGCGGCACCGGCAACCAGGGCCCAGGGCACGGCCCAGCCAGGGCCGGCCCCTCCCTGCCGGCTGCTGTGGGACCCTGGCCACGGCCCGGCCAGGGCTGGCTGCCGTAACCCCGAGCTGCAGCCTCCCCTTTTCCCTGCCAGGAGCCAACAGAGCCTGGCCAGGCCTTGGGCCGGCTCTCCCTCACCCCCGCAGGAGGCCCGGCAGGGCCTGGCCAGCTCAGGCCAATGTTACCAAGCTGATGTTACCTGTTCAACTGCCTAGAAGAAAAACGGCCTTTTGGGCAAACTTAGAATTTATATGGGTATTACCAAAAGTCACATTCAGATCTCTCAATGGTCAAACTACATGCTAACAGCTAAAAACTGGCCTCTGTTAGGTCCCTGGTCTTTTCCAAAACAATTTCAAAGCCCTGACAGGGCAATATTCTATATTCCTCTTTAACTATATATGTAGATACAGGTGTTAACCTATGTATCTACATATATATTCATAATTAAACTATTAACAAAACCATTTTTTTAAATCAATGTGTACATTTTCATGCCTTCAAAGACAAAGGATTCTCAGAGTGTTATTCATTCTTGAAAACACTAGCATGAGCACTAAAAGATATAGTCAGTCAACAGTGTTTGCAGGATGTCTGTGCTGCAATTAGCATGGTTGCAGTACTAACTCCTTGATTGTGTTGTCTGTATGTTAGGAGTTGTAAACTGGAAGGAAGCACGCCAGAATACAGAGGCAGGGATAGTTTGCTCAAGGGTCTTCCTAGTTGTCTTGTCTGCCACCTAGTGTCAAGCTAGATGATCATTCTGATGATGCTGTAACAGAGGGTTAATGTTTGTTAGTTATGCATCATTTGGGAGTTCACATTGAAAAAATCTTCTACGATTCAAGATAACACTAAATTCAAAACAAAAAAATATATATATATCGGGCTTTGACTCAACATCTTCTGAAACTGATATTTAATATTACAAATGTAAATTTCGAAAGCATAAAAGAGAAAGGAGTTAAACCCCCCAGCAAATACGATTTTTAGGCTAATTTTGAAATGGAAATTTCAAAATTTAGGTGGAAAGAGGGGGCTTATAGGCATATGAAAATCTAAGTAGCCTAATTTTAAGGCTGATGAGCACTCATAAATCTCATTAACTTCACAAGATTTATGGAGAGCATATCTGTTTCAAAATAGGAGAAAATAATGATCTGTGAGAAAGAACTACACTGGAAGTTTTTTATTTAGTAGCTTCTTATTTTATCTCAGGGCTAATCTGATCTGGTTACTTTTAAAGATGCATTTTAACTGTTGCACAATGATTAAAATATACCTTTCATGTTTGACTGCAAAAGTGGCAAGGAGGCCTTGATGGGTCTGGTCCCTATTCTTGTTACAAACATTGATCCTTTGTACTTTTATATACATAATCTGATCTCACCTGTCAACTAATTATAGAGTTTTATATGTTGATCAACTCACAGCCTAGGCACTGACCTGTGCAATGTCTAAGCTTCTGCCAGTTTTAAAGGATCTCTTTCCTGTTTTCTCTTAAAGTTTATATTTTCTGCCTTTTTCTTGTCCCACTCTAGCCTATAGAAAACTTTCTTAAAAACTTGTATTTTGGGAAGTTTTGAAAAGCTGGGGAAAGCTCAATATCTGTTGTCAGAAATAGCCTGGATGTTCAGACGCGATGTCTAAAGGATTTTCTCTTCCTCTGCAGCAGGCAGCTGCAGAAATTGATCTTGGTCTGACAGAAGGTGCCCAGTACAGAAAGCTGAATACATTTTTTTGACCAAAGATGGATGTCCCTTGGTTTGCACATATGAAAAGAGCAACCAACCATTTTCTGTTTCTCAAGTCATTCTAGTAACCTCCTGAAGAGATAAATTGAAAGCTAATCTTTTGTTGTGATCTCTGACTAGGCTAGGCAAAACTTCCTTCAGACCTTTGTGAAAATATCTTTTTCAAAAGAGTGGGCCTCCACTGGTTATTATTGGGTCAAAAGAACAAACTTTGATTGCACTTCAAATATATACCTCTTATGTTTCCAAACAAAATCGGCCAACCTCAGGACTTGGCATCTGTTAGGGTTGCAGACAATATGAGTATCCCAAAATTAGAATGTGTACCTTTCTGAAAACAAAAAGTGATTTATTTGCATGCAGAAGGGCTATTCACTGACATGAAAAAGAAAACTAAGTGTGCATACTCTCCTGCCCATGCTTGACATTTCCTTTACATGTAGATAGAGACACAGGTAGCCCTGCCTCCATTTTTGTCTGCTGTTAGACCCATTTTCTTGCTATGTTTCTCAGCCATATCTGCCAGCCACCTGACTGATTCAGACTAGTCACTGACAACTCTTCATGTCCCATCCTGCAGGATAGAACTGTTACATGAGTATTTTCATTTGGGTGGTATTTTTAATTGCTATCAAAGTGATTAAGTCATAGGGTTAGCTTTCCACATCTGTTACAGTGGTTTTTGTGCAGATGATTGTCAATCTACTCCTCAGTCACACCTTATAATGCTTTATTTACTTCCAGATTTTCCACATTATGTGTAAACTGTCATAGGAAAAACAAGTGATGGTGTAATAAAATATTATTTACCATCAACAAGTGTGTGTTGACTGCTGATACAATTAACAACTGACAGCAAAGTCATAAAATGTAAAATATTACATAATTTATTCTATTTTATTCAAAAGTTTTTCTCAAGAGAAATACAACATGAATTGGAGTAATTCATTAATCTCAACTGTAGTTAAACAGTGAGGATTCAATATAACTGGAAGATAGTTTTACATATGGATACATATAAAAAAAAATAAAGTAGTTAAACCAGTGTTATGGGAATAAATATTATTTTGAGATTGTCTAAGCATGAAAAATTGTCTTGCCAACAAGATAAGATACAGATACAAACAATTTCCCTCTTGAAGGGAATTTCTATTTTAGGAAATTTTATTGCTATCTGACTTGAATAAATGAACCTAAAATATTCAGTAAAAAAGCAGAGGATATATATATTTCACATTTAAAAGTAAATTAACCATAATACATAATTAGTTCAAAAAGATCATATTCTACTACAGTCTTAGTTTTTTCTTCTTACTTGACAATAATTACAATAGTTATTGACCAGTAATAACTGGCACTAACAACAAAGACAAAAGCAAGAATGAGATAAAGATTATTGAGTTGAAATGCAGGCAAAGCTATCTGTATATTGTTAGAATCAGTGTGGCTAAAGACTGGACTATTTATTTGTGTAATAAGAGTGACTTTTCCTATCCAAATTATAATAATACTACATTTTTGCAAATTCTAAAATCAAATTCTTCTCAATGAGAAAATAAATATACCTCCTAACTGAATGCATACAGCATACATTTGTTTTAGAGTTCTCCTTCAGTGTCCCCTTTCCCTCCCCCTTCCCTTTCCCCCTTCCCCCTTCATAAAAGGAAATTAATATAGGAAAAGGAAATGCATTCATGCTGTTTTAATGATTTGCCTTTAACCCAAGAAAGAAAGAAAATTCAAAGATAAGGCTTCCAATTAATCTTTAACTTGTAACATAAAAGCACTGATTTCAAGCCTTAACAACATTGCAATTATGAAGGCACAGGGGGAATGTACTGTGGACATAGTCAAAGTTTTAATCCTAAATATGTCTGGCTCGTGCGAATTTCTCATAGCTTTAAAATTTAATATAATTTCTCTGTGTGTTATAAACATATGTGTTCTTGACCCACTTCAAAAAACAACCACAAGTGAAATACCATTTCCATTAATCATTCAAGAGCATTGCAAGAAGATTGTATCTCAGGAGATGACTTTTTCACTGAAGTTTACACTATTCAGCTTGGTTTCATAATTTTTTTACATATATTGAGTTGCAGCTGCTTGTTGTTCAGAGCATTGGTTTTAGAACTTATTCCCATCTCTTCCATCCAAATGCACACATTGTCACTTAATATCCTGAAGAGAAAAATTAATTTCTATGTAATTATAGTTTTGCCCTGACAACTACAAAAATTTATTGCAAAATAATACCTTGCAAATGAAATTCTATTTTCATCCTTTAATCACTATGTAATGAGACTACAAAGAAGATGTTTGTACTGTGTTGAAATAGTAAATAGATGTAACAATAAGTTTTCTCACTTTTCATCAGATTTTCTTACTAGTTTTTAATAGGAATATGGATCCACACTAGTGGCTCTCCTTGCAAGACTGAAACTTAAGTTTATTATGTATTTGTAGAAATTGCTTTTTCTATCCATAATATAATGTCATATTATGTTGGAAATATTCTGTGACTGTTGTTGGCACTAGTTAGACAGTACTGTCTTTCATTTAAAGAATCATAGTCAATTAATCCTTTAAATCATATATCTGTATATTACACACTGAAATTTATCATTGATGCACCACACTTTATGGATCTAGCTCTAAAATCGAATACTCATGAGGAGCATACTTAATTCAGTGTTGAGCATTTTAAAATCTGTTATTTCTGTTTACCTGTCTGTGCAATAAAAATATAAAGACACTGAAAAATATCAATAGTTGAATATTTGTGCTCACCCTTAGCAAGTTGCATGATCCTTGACACCTCAATATTTCTCAGAAAAGGAAGATATCCTTGATTCTCGAACAGAACCTTAATTTTGTTATTTTACAAATAGAAAACTAGATAATCTATGCTTGTAAGAGCAGGTGAGGCAGAAAAATTTAAATTCAGTATCAAAGATGCAAATTGTCAGGCATAAGTCTTCACTACTGCACTTGAACTAGGGAAGCTCAGTGCCTTCAGAAGGACCTCTGGAATGATAGATATGGCAACACTAGTTGTTTATATTTCATAAGAAGTCCTTTCCAAAACTGACAGGATTGCTAGCATTATCCAGCATTGGTTATTTTAGCTACTTCCTGGCTAATGATATTTTATACTTATTAGTCTGTTAAACATTACATTTTCATCCAAAATTTTGTTAGGAAATAAAGGGAGACAAGTGTTTGGTTTTTTGTTTGTTTGTTTGTGGTTTTTGTTGTTGTTGTTGTCTGTTTTTGTTTTGGGGTTTCTTTGTTTGGGTGCTTTTGGGTTTGTTTTTTGCCTTTCTTTTTGGGAGGGGGGTGGTTAATAATAATTATCTATTTGTCAGCTCAAACGATTAGCTCAGTTGGTGGTCATCCCTCTTGTTGTGGGAGCTCAGGTGTTCACTCAGACAAAATTTCTTTCCCTACACACACCACAAAGGATGTGGTGATCCAGATGGAGCAATTACAAGAGCATGCAAGGCTCCAGGTCTATGGCTGCAGGGAGTGCCAGAGTCTGGCCCTGCTCTCTGAGGGCAGCAGAGAGATCAGCTGTGGGAGATGCCATCAAGGTGACCATGTGCTCAGCCCAGGCAGGGATGAAGAGATGAGAGATGAAGTGCAAAGACTAAGAGCTGTCAGGGACTCTGAGGAAGAGATTTTCTGGAGGAACTGAACTCTACTGTACCTCAGAAAAATGCACCTGCTGTCCACTTCACAAGAAACAATGGATAGTCCCACAATGGTCCCACACTCTCACCACCAGGCAAAAGAAAGGGGACTTAAGAAATGGAGGGAAGGGAATGGAAGCGGTTTCTGATTGGGCTGGCAGGAAAATCCCCTGCAAGGGGGGCAAAAGATCTGCATGAATGAACAAGGGACTCCTGTCATTACTCAAACATAAGCAGGAAATACACAGAACATGAAAGCAAAGTCAGGCCACTTGGAAATTTGGCATGAGGTACAAGCTTCAGGCAAAGATATAGATCTGAAAACAAATTCTGCCAAGTCTAGAAAAGTCATAAGCATGCAAGAATCACTCTTCATTCTGCTGAGTACTTGATAGTGTTTACCTAATAAGTTTCTGACTGTTTTTCTCCTCAACAAATATGCATTTATCACAGTTCCATGTGTGATCAGACTGTGCATACACCAAAATATGCAGGAAATTAACATCCAGCTCAGAGGTATAAGAGAACAGGGGGATTTTTCCTGCTCTCATCTGCTCTGGATTAAGCCCTAGTGCTTGAATTAAAAGATGAGAATCTGCTTCTGTACCATCCACATCACTGATAAAAAGAAATTATGAAGGATTAACACCTTTGATTCAAATATGTGGGGGATTTGGCCTGGAGAAGACATTAGACTCCTACAAAGCCTTACAGAATTATTAAAATAAAGTCAGAAACAAATTACTTAGAATTCACAGTAAGTTGAGCCCATGCTGGCCAACAGTAAAGTCTACATCCAGTTGCCTTCTTTCAGCCCAGCAGGGTACTGGAGAGAATCAGAAGGGGAAAAAATGACAAAAAACTTCACGGGTCATGATAAAGACAATTTAATAATTGATGAAAAGAAAGACCAATACACAAGTGGTTTAAAGGCATTTGCCACCTCCCATCAGCTGATCAATTCTCAGACAGTCCTCCAGCTATCTTTGAAAAACTACTCCCCCACAAGGTAGTTTTACTGCTGAGCACCATGTCACATGTCATCAATATTCCTTTGGCCAGCTGAGGTCAGCTGTCCTGATTTTGTCCTTTCCCAGCCTCTTGCTCACCCTCAGCCCACTCTCTGGGCAGGGCTGAGTGAGAAGCAAAGAGGTTCTTGACATTCTGTAAGCGCCAATCAGCAATTGCTAAAATATTAGTGTATTAATCAATACAGTTTTGGACATAAAATTAAAACACAGCACCATATAGGATATTATTGAAAAAATTGACTTAATCCTAACTTGATCTAGCAGAGAATTATACTAGTCTGACTGGAAACGACTAAGTAGGAAAGCCAGAATCAGGGAACAGAAACTATAACACATTGGACAAGGAGGTTCTTCATAAGGCAGACTGAATTAAGCTCACTTTTGTCTCTTAAGTGAATGATTGAAAAAATCTGCAGACCAATAATTTTTTCTGCTTATTTTTTTAAAAAAGAGTTATTTATTTGCTTATTGGATTTTCTGAATTAATCGAATGTTTCACAATTATATATTAGTTAATTCACAACACCTATGTGAGGAAATGAAAGATTAAGAATAGATGTCAGGTAGTGAAAAGAAGAACAATATTTAAGAAACATCTATAAATTTTGGGTAGTCAAATCTGATATTCATTGCTTGAATTTAAGAGTGCTATATATTATCTCATACTTCACATGTTCCAAACAGATCTCATTTCAGTTGCAGCTGAGACTCCTCACCAGTTCATATTTCAAGATTTCCAGTTATGCTGTTACCAAAAATATTATTTTAAGCTACTTTCCTAGGACAATTAAAGAAATACCATGTCAAAGACAAAAGATGTAATTCCAGTAGTCTAAGAAAATATCTGCATTTTTTCTTGATTTTTGATATCTTGAAATGAAAGAATCCAGATTCATTTTAAAATATAGAGCATGAGATATGAGAAGGCAAAACTTACGAATGTCCCATGGATGATAACTCAATCCCAAAGCATGAAGGATGCTGCAATGGTTTGTCTTTTTGAAACAGAAAGACTCAAACAGTACCCCACGGTACAAGACCTTTTTGGAACTGAAAAGGATAAGAGCTGCCCTACTGAATGACAGCAGTATGAACATGACACAGTTGGCCTGACCAAGACGTTCCTGTGAAGGCTATGAAGTGCTGCCAAAAATATTAGCCACACATATATTTGCTTTGCATTATAGGCACAACCTCATAATGTTGGGGAATTTTTCACATTCAAAAAAATATTAGTACCTAAATTAGTGTCTTTCTTCTTCTCTAGTCAGTGTCATGTTTTTGTATGTTACTAATGGTACTGTCAGGGAAACTGCAATGGTGCTAATAGAAAAATATCCATTTTATTCTGGAGTAACAATACTATAAAACTGAACATTAGTATATAGTGAACATAATTTCTAACTCTCACTTTGATTTGCATCTTTCAAAGAATGATTGTTCAGGCAAGAGAAATTCACTCAAATTCACTTTACTTGATATTATCAGCTAAGCCTTTGAAAGAACATTAAAAACACCTATATTTTAAATTGCAGCTGATAAAGCAGCAAAGCTCTTGCTGAAGATAACAACCTAAAAAGGGATAACATCACAGTAGAATCAGATAGTGCTATTCAATTGTCTGTTCTGCCACAAAGAAATGTGCTATTATTTCTTGATTTAAGATTATGAAGAACAATGTTGAGGTAATATTCACTTTTTTTGGAAAGACTTTTATGCATAGAATTAGATAAACAAAATTCTATCTTCTAAGGCTGCTAAAAACCTATTGAACAAAACAAACTCTGTCTTTTCAAAAAGTCAAACAGTAAGCTTTCTCACACTACAAGCATGTCAGCGTGTAATTCATATTCCTAAACTCAAGCCATAAATAGAGGTCTCATTGAGTTTTAAAATGACTGAAAGAAGAAAAACTGTCTAGGGTTGTCAGCACTGGAACAGCAGAAAATAGGACAAATGTGCAGTTTATTGAAAACAATTTATTAGTAACAAACAAAACGGTAGCTGGCTACTTTGTAGAAAATAACCATCTCTAACTGGTTCAAAGGACAGAGTGATTTTGAAAGTCTGTACCTTTAGACAGTAAATGTAATCCTTTTCAATACTTGGAGAGCAGTTGTATACTCTATTTATAAAAGATGAACTTATTAATATTTAAAGAAGAAAAACAAAGGAAAAAATCAAGTAAATTCCCTATGAAATTGTTCACTGTGTGTATAGCATCCATGTAGGTGGTGTACCTGAATATAAGATGTTCCTTTACACTTATACGTGAAGCATAATAGCAAAAAAGTCACTAGAGAATATAAAACAGAGAAAGAAAGCACAGACTTCAGCTTTAACTGAGACCATGATTTTTTTTTTTCTTATGCTAAAAAAATAAAGGCACAAATTACATCCTTTTTCTTTCTTGCTCCATGGAGAACTGATAACTAGAAATGTTGGAGTAATTTTCTTTTGCTCACTACAGATTAATGCTGAGTGAAATACTGACTGCTGAGGGAAAAATTATTCAAGTTTCATAGAGTTTTTGCCAACATTTGACGTAGTCAATGGTGCTTTTGTTGACTAAAATGCACTTAAATAGCTTGCTTTTTTTTTTTTTTTTTTTAAAGCTAGCTGTTCTTTGCTAATCTTTGAGGTATTTTAAGTATGGATACAGATAAGTTTTAAGAAATGCTACTTTTTCCTTCTCCTAGATGAGAACTGGTTTTGGTTTCAGATGAAAGACAGCTGCACTTACTACTCTTTGTCTTAAGGAAAGCATATTAACAACAGAAAAGTGTCTGGTATTGCAGAATACTTGTTGAATACTGAAATATTTTCTCTCATTTTAAAAAAAAAAAGTAAGAAATTATTTGTTATGAAATCATTAAAGCCTTTATCGTGTGGTGATGAAACTTGAAAAGATCATTGTTCTCAAAATTCAAGCTCAAATTAGTTTCAAAATGAAATAAAGTAAGAATAAAGAAAAATTTTAAAGAGGCTGCAGGTCAAGATGACTGTTTTAAATTGATAGATCTAAATTTTAGGTGATTATCTCTGTGGGAAAGGTGAGGAAAAAATTAGTTCTCAAAAGCCAAGGTTTAAAATCTCTAGTTCATCAGTGAAGAAGGAGTGGCATTTCTGAAAATCCCCATCACAGCTATGTTAACTTCAAAACCCCTCCATTGTGTAACGCACTATATCTAAGATAGGTGTCTGTCTGGTTTTTCCATTAGGCAATTATTTCTACTCAGGATCTAATCTGTCTCAGCTTCTTCTAAGATGGATGGTGGCTCTTTCAAAGGAGATGTACCAGTGTTTTTTTACCTATTGCCTAATTCTTCATATTAGAGCATCTACCTAGGAATTTGGAGAGGTGTTTTCTGTGTCTGCTTTAACAGCAGGGGAATTAAATTTATGTCTTAAGACAATACTGAAAGGGCTGAAAGGGCAAGAAACCTGACACTTGAAGAAGGAGCTAGTCTTCTGTCTTGGGAGGATAAAAACTAAAAAAGTAAGCCTATGTGCCATTAATTGTAATGCATATTTGTTTATATTAAGTCAACAATTGGAAAAAAGAAAGGAACTGTTTGCTAATATCCTTTTTAGCCATTTGGAGTCTAATAGCCTCTGTTTCTTTCACTACTATGTTTATTTACAGTTCAGTACAGATTAAAATGTTGGTTTCCAGAATTTAGAAGAAATTTTTTTTCTGGCTCAAGATGATTAAAATGAAAAAAAGAAACTTTCAGATTTCTCTGAAAAATGCAAAAGCAGACAGTGATGGTCAAGAAGTTGAACAGTGCTAGAAGCTAAAAGATTAGTATCATGGCCATTTTTTCAGAATACCTTTACAGATGTCAGTGTTTATTTTGCTGTGCTCTAGTCAGGTAGAGACATAAATATGAAACAGATAATTATGTCCCCAAAATAAATGCCACTAAAATGTGTGAAAGCAGCAAAGATGTCAATAAATCCTTTAGATGACTACAAAGTTAGGCTGTAAACAACACAGACATATGGAACAGCTGTTTAGAAATTAGGTAGGACTTCAGGTCTCCTTGATAAGATTTCAGCAGAAAAAACACCATTCAGAAATTCACTGATTGTTTCAAAGATATTTTTAGAACCAAGCAAGTAATTTAAAGCAGGAGATTAGGTTATCTTTCAGATCAGGTATATCTTAATCATATTGTACAGTGAAAAGTTAGGCATACAAGAACAGAGGGAAAGAAGGAATAATGCAGTCCTATGAAAAAAGGAGAATTATTTTATGCATATTTAAATGGATTTTTGGGTAGCTATTTTTCCATCAGCCTATGACTATACTATGACTGAATTTTTCTAATTCTTTCATCTTTCATTTGATTAAAAAATAGCACTAACGCATAAAGCAATGGAAAATGAGACAGTCCTCAATCACTTATATTTAGTTGAGTTAGGCAATGGAATGAAAGACAAAAATTTAAAGGTGCAAAACATACATTGTTATGTATGTAGTATTATTAAATAGTAGTCTTATTCAATATGTATGTATCTGAGCAACAATTTTAAAAATTGTTGCAATTTTATATCATTTCTGAGAGTATCTGAGGGGTCACTGGATTAAAAAATGGAGACATTCTTCGTGAGGGGTCACTGCATTGATAAATGGAGACATTCTCCAAAGTTACCAAGAACTAGTATATTCAAATATTCCTTAAGCATAAACTTTACTAAAAATCTATGCAGAATTAGCATGTTTTGATGGTCCTTATCCAACTCTGATTATCGACAGTATATTGATATCCTTTGCAAAAATTAATAACCTATTTAAAAATTCCCAAATGCTAGAATATCAGAAAATGAAAAATTATGGAATCTAGCGCATTCTCAGCTAAGGTATGAATCTTCATTACTATAATGATTACAGTAAATACTTGACAAATGCCCCCACCTCTCAATATGTAAACATGTCCAAAAGTCAATATAGTAGCTTTTTATGAGGTTGTTTTGAGTGGAATCTTTAAGATACAGATTTTTGTAATAAATCTGGAATTAGAGCACAAGTTTTAAACCAACCTGTGTATACACAACACCATTCCAAAGGAGAAATGGGATCATGACTTTACCATGATCAGCTTCTTCCCCACTTATGCTTTACAGTTTGTTTTACTCTGTGCTAATAATATCTTTCTGTGTCTGCCTGCTCTCAGGTAAGAGAGCAAGATCAGTAGTCTGTTTAGAGGAAAATGGTTTTATGTGTTCTCTTGTTTCCTGTGTGCCTATTGGCACACAATAAAGCAAAGGGTCATGAATGTAAGGGTTTGCCTTTTCTGTGAGTGGTGACATTAGTATTTACATATTACGTGTCTTCATTAAACCTTGTTATTATGAAAAATTATAAATATATATTGCATACTTTAGAAGAAAGATGTATGGAATTAGCTGAGAATACTTGTAATAAACTGAAGTTGCATGTTGCTTACCCACATGAATAAGGAAAAGCAAATAATGGAGATAACCTTCCTCCCCTTTCTTTTTCTGGACTCTGCAGTATAAGAAGAGGGCAAACGTTATGGAGAAAAGTTATTTTGTTCATTAGACCAACTGATAAAATTGGCAAAGAGAAAGAATCTTTTTTTTTTTTTTCCCTCAAAAGCCTTTCTTTGGAGATAAATAAGCACCAAAACCTCTTTCCCTGAATTGCTGGCTAGGGAGTAAAGAATGTGAAGTGTCCTTCCATGCACCCTGTTTCTGATGTGAAGTGTCCTTCCATGCACCCTGTTTCTGCTACTGCACTCAAGACAACAATGTGTAAAAGATTCAGTCACTTGCCCCATTAAAATTATACTGTTGTATTGTAAATGTTAATGGCTAGCTGGTGCCTGGAAGGTAGAATCATCCTTTCTGTTGTGCTTCCACTAAACATTATGAGTCCTCTTGAGAATGGTGACCAAAGGACAGTGAGTCTCAGCTCACGTCTTCCTCTCTGTTGTCTGCTTGCCCTAACGTCTGCATATCTTGTCAAATTTAATTCAAGTCAAACAGGGGTTAGAGCCCTGTTTCCTAACCCTGCATATTTATCTCAGTAATGAACGATAGCAAGCTTGTTTTATAAATATATTTAATTCTTGCTAACAAGTAGAAACAGGTCCACACTGCCTACAAGATTTTCCAGGATCCACATGCATGCAAGTTGTCTTCAGAATCTTTTCAACTGGCTATTTCACCACATTTTAAAAACAAATATTCGCATGCAAGATATGGCTTTTAAAGTCATGTGTAACACAAAGACATCATAGTCCAGTCTTACATAAGGTGTGATAATCACTGCCACAACTTGGAGTAAACCATGTTTTAAGATTCTAAAAAGTGTCAGGACAATTGTTCTAATTAAATTTCTGTTATGCATGGGAAATTAATCCTTTAATTGCCAAGAACAAATTTCACACCAAAATCAGCACAAATACTATTCTAGCATTTTTTTAACTATACCCTCTGCTTTATTTTACCCCATTTGCTGTGTTATATCTAAATTCAGGGACATATTGTTTCTGTATAATAAAAAGAAATAGAAAAGAAATCCTGAGATATTAATCAAATGAGTTTCCTTTATTGCTGAGAACCTGTAAAATACATAGGATAAAATGACATTGCTATAGCACAGGAATCTGAAAGGTCTAGAGTAGTTTGTACTCTCTAATTATTATCAGAGTTTGCAGAAAGACACACCACATCTTACAGATTATAGAAGATATCTTCAGGTTTTATCCTCTGACAGAAAAGAAAGAAAGTTCAAACAGGTCCAAAATTCTATAAATAACAATACTGTATTACAGTGTTCTGAGAATGTGTCAAGTCTTGAAGACGCAGATTGTGATCCTGGCTTTGTGCCCACCCCAGGAATTATGAGGCTGTTCAGCACTCATGTTGCCTACATTTGCTGCCTATATAACTGCTAGCAAGCACAGAAGCAAGGAGCTTCTGTAGAACCATTAGTTTACTCTCTGCAGATGGAACTAGAAAACGGACTATAAATGGTATAGAAATCTCCAATCCATAGGAGTTCTGAAAAGTAATCCATTCTAATTACAGGACTGATACATACTGGCATATTTCTCTACCTGAAAAAGAGAGTAGGATAGAAGTGTGAGAACACAGAACTCTGTGGCTTTGAATCATAATGTGACTATTTTTTTAGGCTTGTACATTATCATTGTTGTTAGCCTATGAGTCAATGCTAATTTACTCCATGCACTATAGGCAATGAACACTCTCCTGACTCCTGGTCTCTACAGTTCCATCTGTCCTAATAAATGAAAGAGGAATGTTGTTTAAGCACTAGAGCTCTGTATATCTACACCTGCTTATTTGATAATTCTTTCCCTAGTTATGCTTTAGACTGCTCCAAATACCTCTTTTTAAGACAAGACCTGCACAGGCTTTTGGAGATAGTTTTCTTCATGAGCAAACCTCAAAAGTATATGCAGATAAAAGTCAGATTTCCACCAGTTTTCCCTCCATATATTTTACACAGCCCTCAGATGTGGGCCTCACAAACTTATCACACAGTCGCTCATCACAAATCTTCATGTCACATCTAAGAACTTCCAATAACAGCATCCTCTGAGTTTCTTCATATAAATTGTTACTCTAGGAAGCTGCAAGATAGTTTTCACATTAATTCTGGCATTTTAATCTGGGTGAAGATGGGGCAAATCCACCTGCCACTATCCCCCAGACATGTAAATTAAAGATGATCTCTTAGGGCCTTCGAGGTTCAGCTAAAAGGCAAAATTGAGCACTATGTAGTCTGGATCAGGTAAAGCTGGCACAACTGGTGCACAAGTGGCTGTCTCTAGTGTGGAAATGAGGTAGTTCTTTTCACTTGACCTCAGGTACTCTCAGTTCTCAGAAACTCTCATTCCTTGACAGTTTTTTTACAGAGTACTGTGGGCATTGTCTCAAGTTACTGCCCATTCACTGGCTATTACTATCTGTCTTTCCCCTGTTCTTTGTCTATTAACTTACTAAGAAAAATATCACTAGTGCGGCACTGCCCTGAGAAAGCAATATGGTGAATGTGGGGATCCATAAATACAATCCAGAATTTTAAAAAGTAAGCATTTACATCATTTTGGGATTTTTTAGACACTGTTTATCATATGCTTCTTCAAATGCAGTAACAGATGACTATAACAACTTCTAGTGCTATTGTGAAGGCAGACCTCTCTTTTATAAGCTGAACACTCCAGTCGTCTTCCCACTCATTACATCCTACATGTTGTCAATCTTAGTTTCAAGAACTGTCAATCAGAAATGCAGTGGATGATATGTGCAGTATTTTTTAACAACACTAAGGTGGGCATTTCTTTGATTTTCCTTTATTCTCTTGATTGCAAAGTGCAGCATACGTCTTGCATACAAGCAAACACAAAAGTACATGGAAAACAGTATTTTGAAAAATGAAAACAGAACTTTGGTGCAGTAACCCTTACAGCTAATCAAAGCCTTATTGTTAGTCCTGATTATTTTATACAGTGGTTCCAGATACTATAATTACGTTTTTAGGATTCAGGTTATTGATTTAGTAAGAACAATTATGAAACATTAAAAAAAGAAAGAAAATAAATGTCAAAATAATTTTTTGAAGCATATTTTAACTTCTACAGTTCTATCACTATAAGTGAGCAAGATGCCAGGAGAAGAAAAGGAGAAAAAAGTAGGAAACGGTGGCACAAAAGTGAAAATAAAAACAATGTTAAATGTATGATTGACTCAATATGCGATTTTTTAATGTTTTAATACTAATACAATTACTGCTGCTACCCTTAGAGATGTACAGATATCTCATATAACAATGTAAACTACAAGAAAAATGCTGTTCTTATATAATTCACCTATGGAATTTCTGTGAAATTTCTTTTTTTTTTTCTGTTTGAGCAAACACATTTTTGACAAATCTTCCAAAAAATCTCTAGAGACTTACCTGCTGCCATTGATATCAGAAAATCACAGTTTCACTTATCCTTATAAAGCCTCTGATGACATGTAATTTAAATAACTTGCCAAACTTGCCAAGCTGGTTTGTCTCAAAAGCATTAAGACTGACCAGCTGGTGATCTATTACGGTGTTATAGAATTCATACTGATATTATTTCAGCAGTAGTATATAGAGAAGAAAAAATCTTCAGTAGAGAGCAAATGACAACAAAATTGCACACTCTATTCTGGTGCTAAAAAATATTTTCTTTCTGTCTTCCCTGGTAACGTAACTTTTTTCAATGATGATTCAAGCTGATTCAGTGGGTATTTCAGCAACATCACAAATTTCCAATTCAAACCTGAATGACTTCATGAATTTTGTGGGGTGACCAAGAAGTTAAGCACCAATGGTAGTATTACAGCTTTAAAAAATACATACTTACACAGCTTGAAATAGCAAAAGCCTTCATGTCTGACAAATGTTGCTCATAATGAAAATATTTAGATACTCCTAGCTATAGAGACTACAAGATGTTGCTAAAATTACCAGTGTTGCACAATACAGAAGGCAAAATGAGTGATTGTTAGTCACTTCTGTGTTCCAAAAAGCCTTATCAACTCTGATTCTCATCTTTTTAAAACTCCTTTTTGGGTCTCAAAAAGTACTGATTTTCTATAATGGGGCATTATAATTTCTCTTCCAATCCTTGACCCATAGGTTACCAGCAGAATTGACTAATTTTCAGTTTGACTGCTGTTTCCTGCAAGGACTCTTTGGACTATAATCTGTTTTATGGCTAATTCTTAGATTTATCCTGTCTACTGGTACAACTGACAACATGAAGGCAGCTAAATAGCCTTCCAAACTCCTCACCCTATTAAGGGCTAAAGGAAGTTAAGCACACAGAGAATGCAGATACAGATAAGCTTTCACACACCAGATTTTTTGACAATTTTTGGACTTCTTTAGCATTCTTATCCACAATTTGATTTTCAAGGTTTCATTGCTTTATTTCTAGTAAGAAGGAGATACCTGTTCCCTGTCTAGGGAATGGTAGATGCAAAATTTCCCTGATTATACTTCTGTGTCACCATTCTTTGCATGTCACATACAGAAAAGATGGCAAATTCTAATACAGCTTCAGAATAGAAGGAAAATAATAGCTCTTGTGACCAGAGTCACAAAGTATGAAGTATTTAAAACATACTAAAAGTGTGGACTGGAACTAATTTATGGACAACAGTTCAGAGGCTGGTACCTTTTTCGTACTTGTTGTGAAGTGTTCCTGACCTTACCTCGTCTTGCCTTTCTTACTTTTAAGAGCTACTTAGAGACTTTTCAAAGAAACCCAATGTAAGAGCTAAATTTTTAGTTCAGTGAGATGCCTATGCACTGCAGTAAGGGACACTTAAAGGAATAGAAGAAGATGTAAAAAAAATTAAGTGGATGTTGCACATTTTTTAACTCTTTCTCATTCTAGAAGGCAAAGACATAAGATGAAAGAGATCATCATCTGCCTGGAGTTGGTGAATCAAAGTGAGTGAGAAATAAGACATTAATTTGTTGTTGGTAGTTGTAACTAACAATCCTCACAAATCTAGTGCCAGTGTGGAGCGGAGCTGGTTAAGGCTTCCAAGAACCACACACATACCCCTGGAGTATGTTTAAATAGGAGGAATACTTTTTTCCATTTACTGAGTTTTGTGGCCCAAACCTGGCACTAAATTAACAGATAAAAATGGCAATTTCTCTAATAAATGTGAATAGAATAACTAGAAATGTATTTAAAAGCACTCCAGAGTGGTGTTTTTTCACAAAAGTGAACCATAAACTGCATATTAAGTTTTTCATCTCCATAAAAAAGAGAAAAATAATAAGTAGCACTCTAGAAGGAGAAGAAAGAATAACTTGTCTAAATCTGATTGCAATATGTTATGATTCTTCTTGACCCTTGAATTGCTTTCTGTTTGTATTTCCTTTAAAAACATGGTTGTACAGATACTGAGTAAATGCACTGAGAGACAATAAGTTTTTCTCATTTTAAAAATCCAGTGGAAAAACATGTACTAATTATTATATTATTTAAATTAATTAAATCATGCAAGTGATAAATTCAGCAATTCTATAAAAAATTCATATTTATATAATAATCTGTTAGCATAGGCAATTTTGAATCTTTACCAAATCATTCAGCACAGTAGAGATTGTGAAAAGGAAATCTTACAGACCTTACAGATATAGACTGTATGCCTTTCTGAACATTTTTCCCTCTGACAGAAGCACCAAGTAAAAGAAGGTTCTCCCAAGTACTAAAATAGGCTGTAGGAAAAAATTGGCAAAATGATGAAACACATACATGCCAGATGGCTGTGTTTCCATGTTCCAGTAGAAGGGTGTTATAATTCCATTCTTGACTGCAGATCTTTACATAAAAGACACCAAAAATAGAATGTATTGCAAAACCATATTCAACCATGAGTATGAGTTTTAGGAGTCCCAGTACATAAAAGGAAATGACTGCTACATCACAATTTTTAAAAAATATTTAACACCCTTTTAAAATAAAAAGTTAAACATGCCACACAAAAAATCTCTCTAACGCTATCTAAAAAAAAAATGCACAGTACACTGAGTTTGAGCTTGCAGTCCTTTTTTGAGGTGTTGGGTGTTTTGTTCAATCAGAGCACTCTTATCTCTTAAGAAAACCTAGCGAGCAGAACAAAATTTCCTTTTTAAACAGTGGCTAGTTGTCCTGCTTTGCACAGCACAACTTTTAGAAATCCAGAAAAGGGTTCAACTAACCAAGAGATATTAAAACCTACATCTCAGACCTATACTGCCTATAAAGGCTGTTCAGACAGGTATGTAGGTATTTCCTGACCTAAACAAGACCATGCAATTTCTGTAGCATAGCAGACAAAACATTTTGCATATGGTGTGAATTTTGAGATAATTTCATACTAGAGATTCACTGAACCAAAAAACAAATTAGAAAAGAGGGCATTTTGGAAGTTTAGCAGTTGGGCTCTTTTCTGCCTGTTCTCCTGGCCAAAGCCTTTTTCTCCCTCTTAGACAGTGTAACAGAGATTAGGTAATCAAAAATAAGAGTTTGTCCACTATGAACTATTGCTAATAGAGATATTCTGAAATGTTGTTTTAAATGTAGGAGTTTAATTTCAGCTTTAAAGTTCACTTTGATTGTCCAATTCTGTGTTGTATCAGAGTTGCATTGAACATTGAAAAGTAAGGTATTTTGAGCATAAAGAAGCTGAGTAAACACATGAGACGTGACAGACATTGACACCAAAATATCTTCAAAAATGAGAAGGCACACAAAATAATAACTAATTACGTTATTCATGTATTTGTGCAGGAATCTTTGCAGAGTTAACTCAAGATATGAGAATGGTGTTTCAGGATATGTCTCCTTAGGAAACTGCTGCCATACAGATACAGTTGACAAGCTACATTGATCTAAGTCACCTCTGCATGCTGTCAAACAACTTAGCACTCCATTTCACTTCACTCTGCAGTTCATTGACAGTTCACACTGCTTCTATGTCAGTTTGCTCCTGGGCTCCCTTTTGAACTGTCACAGCTAATTTTCTCTCAGGGAAACTTCAGGTGGGGATAATTTACTCCAAAGTGAACCTATAGACAGTATGAATAAGATCACAACAGGTTTGTCTGCACATCTGCATCACCACAGTCAGACACACACATGCACACTCTGCATGGAACACACAGAGTCCTCCACTGCAAAGCCAGACCTTTACTGCCCAACAATTCTCACATCATACTGCCAGCCATACAACACATATATTTGGTACAATTTTATAAAATTACCACTTGTGGAATAAATAGGGTCTTAGCCCTCCTCGGACACCCTAAGACCTTTGGGGATGGATAGTCACAGCCATGTAGATCACCAGCCCTCCTAGAAGCAATACAGCTGCCATTAGTGAGGTACTTAGTCCAGACCAGAAACCCTCTCACTAGCTGTTCCATTGCACTGAATACATACACGTTTAGAACATCCACTCCTGTGCCTGAAGCAATACAGCAGGGTTCATAGAAGAAGACAGAGGGCTTGTTGCATTCTGGCCTGCTCCATGCTGTGCACAAACACTGGTAGTTCCTCAAAACTAATATGTAAATTAAAAGGTGTAGAAGTTCAATATTCATCCAGAACACACTCCCAGTGCAGATGCACTTTTGGTGGATTGCTTAATATTTTTCAATTCAGAACAGAAAAACTTCACACTGTCAGAGCTTTACATATAATATTGTATAACATTTTACTAGAACTGTAAAACATTTTATTAAAACAGATCTCAAAGTTATTTACAAAGGAAGCTACTGTCTTCCAAATACTAACACTACCATTATAATATCCAGGGTCCACTGGAAATAAATGTACATGATAATATGCTAAAGATATCATGATAGGAATAAATGAAGATTCTGCAACTATTTCTATGTATGAGTACTTATCTCTTAAATTATATCTTCTATTATTGTTTTATATTCACTTTTAGCTAACACATAATATTGTTATCAATGTCCTCACTCAGATATACCTGAACTAAAACCTCATTTTTATAGTACAGGTTGTATTTTTGATAGGAATAAGAGAGTATCAGGCTCAACACCACTATTTATACCTGTAGCCAAAGAATTAGTGTTACTTTCATTTTTTTATATAAAAATGACAACAATCTGAAACTAGTTATATGACCAAAATACTGCCAAAATATATTTAAAATAATTTGAATACTTACCACATTATTTATTTCCCTTCCCTAGTTATAGGAAAACTTTACAATGCTTAAGATAGTAAAAACAAATGAGAGGAGAAGTACAAATCAATAAATATTTCTGATAACGGGACTGAAACATATTCTATTGAGGCAGGTTTTCTGTTTCCTTAGACAAGGGTTGAAAAAAAAGGCAAACATTAAAACACAAACCAAACAAGAAATAATGGTGAGAAAGCAAAAAGAAAAATGCTTTAAAAATGAGATGTCAGTCTTCATGGCTTTGACACAATGCTGGCTTTCCCTCAATATTTCTGCAGACCTGTGCAGAGGCAGAATTCTCTGCACTGCTTCTAGGACATACACCTTCCTTTGCCAACTGCACTAGTGCTCAATAGCATCCTCACAGAGCCAGCACATGGCCAGCGTTTAAAATTTACTCTCTCAAAAGATCCACTCATAAATTGAAGGGAAATCAGTGCTCACATCTCAAAGAAGATTTCACTCAAGCCTACCTCAATTTAAATCATTGGCTCAGCAAATTCAGACATTGCCATTATCTTTAGAACGTTAAACCACTCCTTCCAACAGTGCTTGAAAGAAACACTTCCTCTTCCTTTCTTCCTTCCCTTTGAAATGAATTTCTTTCACCATAAGCATGCTGGAAAATTGTGAACTGCAAAGAATTATTAAGATAAGTTAATGAAAGAGGTGGGAATAGAAATCAGGAACTCTAGGCCTTATTCACGTGCCTTGAGGCTAAAAGAGAATTACATAATATGAGTTTTCTTATATCAGACACCCACTATTATACATTACAGAAAGCATGCCTCTAAGAAATTTTTATGGTAATCCTTTTTCCTTGATTGGCAATGCCAAGACATCAGCATATTTTAAAAAATGAAATAAGAAACTGCTGTATATTCCATGCATCTTAGTGTTTCGATCTGTACAAAAAATTCATTAAGTTTATTATATCATCTACTTGATTTAAAGGGGGAGGAATTAATGAAAAGACAAAATCTAGTAAGGCATGTCTCAAAAACTTACTGATTAAATTACTTGTTCTGTCACTGCAATGATGACATTGAGATAAGAGAACAGATTTCCTATCACAGAAATCTGTGGGGAAAGTAAATTATTTGCTATAATCTATATTCAGTATATTCTTTCACATCTAGAAAAATAAAGTCCATCTATAAAAGAATCCTTTAAAAACAGAAGGTAACAGGAAAGATAGTCATTCCCAAAGCAGTAGCTGCTTCTGGTCATTCAGGTTCAGCACAAAACTAATCTTTAGAAGAATTTCACACTACCCTGAAAAGATTAGAGCACATATATATATATATATATATATATATATATATATATACACATGACTTATACAGCAACGATTTGGATGTTTTTTTCTTCCTTTGACGTTATTAGGGTCATTTGTAAGGCCTTTGGTCTCATGATGGAGAAGTAGGGAGTTTTCTACTGCCATCTGTTGATGAATTAGGAATAGAATTGAAGCCCACAGGAGAACAAGTTTGTTCCCACCATTCTTTGGTGAGCAAGTGGAATTGAGGCTTGGAAAAAAGTTGGCCTGCATTAGCTTTCCCTGGGAACCCTCCAGGACTCATCAGAACAGCAAGCTAACTCCCAATGGCATGGAAAGAAAGAAAAGGTTCTGTTTTGTGCTTGAGGCTCAAAGGTCAAGTGATTGATCCCATCTTGTCACCAAAAGTTTTGTGAGGAAATGATACAGATATGATTGTAGGAAGTCATCTTTGCAATAAAGGAGCACTATGTTAAACTAGCAGAAAACCTAATTATGGCTGTTAAAATCCATTCTGACATGTCCTGAAGATTTCAGAAGGTAACCTAAAGGCACACTGGATTGAAACACTGTTTCAAACATGCGTAGTGTCTCACAGTTACTACATTGCAAAAAGAAAGCAGCCATATATATTCAAATTCAATACTTAAAGGACAGTGATTCCAGTGGATTAAGAATGTTGTTTGGTAGATAGTTTTTGCAAAGTACACAGACTGAATATGCCTACATTTGTATTCGTTACTGATTCTGGACATAAATATAGTAAGATTACTACTGCAGCCATGGGGGAAGGGTATCTTTATAAACATATCCTTAACGTATGATTTTTGCTGATAATTACAGAAATACTTTCTGTGTTAAAATTTGATTTATAAGAGAGCACAATTTCTAGAAGAAGCCTAATAATTCTACTTTTCTGATTGGTTTTAGCAGTAAGTCAGCTTCTCTAATACTTTTTTCAGTACTCACTGTAACTTGACTTAACATTCATTGGTACTTCTACATTGCTAGGCAGGATTTAGGTAATAGTCCATTTCTTCAGCCTTTCTGGGAAAAAAAAAAGAGAAAAACTTTATGTAAACCCTTTTAAAATTTTAAAATTAACTGAGACTAGTAGAAATCCACCCCAAGCACCAGTTTAATAGATGTAAGATAGTAGAAAAAGCTGATACCTAGCTTCAAGTGCTCATTAATAGAATTAAGTATATTGTGTTATTCTTGAGGGAAGTTTATTATTAGTTTCTGCTCTGCTCTCTGCTTCACTGGTGATGTGACACGTAGCTCCAGACTTATTGGCTGGGAACTGATGATTTAGAAAATTCATGAGGTGGTAAGTGTTCTTATAAACAACTAGATAATTTGCTCCTGGGAAACGGTTTCATGCCCAGTTGTCAAAGCTTTGCAAGGCTTATAGAAAACAAAGTTTATTCAGTGAAAGAAAAAATTAATTTGAAATTAAAATTTAAGTTCTCTTCCTGAAATTCAAATATGTCACATAAAACACAGAGGACTGTAGCAGCGTGTTTCCTACTTTTTATTTATTGTTAATATTAATTTGTTCTGTAATGGCTTCTCCCAAATTCCCCCCTGTATTTCTCCCCATTTGGTTTCCCCCTGTCTTTGTTCTCCACAGCCTGTCACTCTCTGGGAAGGCTCTCCTCTCCTTCCAGAGTGTTCGGAGAGACTCGGTCCCAGATTGGAGCAGGCTGGGGAACCCCCACTCCTCGTTTCCCATTCGCTGTCTGTGTGACATCCATATTTCCCTTATTGGCTTTCCCTCTTGTGTCCACCCCCTTCTCCCAACCCCGTATAAGTTGTAACCACGCCTCAGGCGGGGACACTCTCGAGAGAGGCTCAGAGAGAAGCGTGGCTCCTCTGCGAAGGGCAGGTGACAATAAAAACCATCTAGCCACAAAGTAGCCTCCTCGCTTCCTACCTTCGTCAAGCCTCACCGACATCTCTCGTGCAGCTCTGACCCACCGGGGGGGTGGTGGCCGCTCCGCCTGCTGCCACCAACCGAGTTTGGAAGTATCCCGAGCCAGGGCTAGCCGGGAACAGCTGGAAGCCACTTTCCAGCCGGGCTCGAGGGATATTTTCAGAGGACTAATAACTTTGAATCTGAATGGTCACTCATTCAGTACTGCAGGCTGAATACCAATGCCCTTGTAAACTGCTTAAACCCATGTGAAGATTTGATCAATAACACATTATCAAGAGACTTAGTCACCTAAGTGTAACTCAACTCTCCAGGATAATACAACATGCCAACATCAAGCTACTAGCATCAGGAAAATGAGTTATATGGCAAGCAATGTAGGCTCATTTAACCTATTTTACTGTGAGCAGAGACAAATCACTGGTACAAAGCTTTCCTGGACACTGTGTAGTCTTTTTTTCCTCCATTTATCTTTTTTTCACACCGCTGTACTTGACTATCTCCTTTCCTTCAGTTTGCTACTGCTGGCAATGCCACTGGGGCACAGATCCTCAGTTAATACATTCATTGGACTGTATTCTGTTCTGTGCTTTACCTTTGATACTGGCACGCCTCTCTAGCAAGAGCAACCCTACTCACTGGGAAACACTGAACTGCAGGGCTAAAGTGCAATTGCTGTTTTACCGCACATAAACCAGTGGCTGATGCATTCTTCTGGAGCTTTACCCATATAACTTACTGGATTCTTTTATGTAATGTTGGTATATTTGTCTCTGGCTTATATCTCATTATTCTCATTGCATCAGAATGAACACTGCAAGTTAACAGGCCCAGAGCAGACATTTAATTTTTTAGGCCTTTTAAGTGGAGGCTGAATTTAGATGTCCTTGCAAACACCAAGTAGGGCTCCATGAAATTTCTTTCAGATAATCTAATAGAAAGATACAAGCAAAAGCTTTTGATTTTGAAATTCAAACACAAATCCTATAGTAAAATATAGCTATTGAATTTCCTTCACAATTTTTCTCTAGGATGATTTTTCTTCAAAAAATTGCCTGATGATGGGTCTTTCTATAATAGAAGCTACATTTCTTCACAATGTCTAATTCTTTATTTGTCTAACAACTACAGCAGTGAACAGCTCAAAATTGATTCTTTCCATTATTGTATATGAGAAGCACAGTCTTGCAATATTTTCCTTATTTCCTCTACCACAGCCTCCACAACACAGTAACCTTCACACTGAATGAGAATAGCTGGATACAGCTTCCTGCATGACTTCTCAATTGCTGGCAATTTAGTTGGCCAGATGGGGTTTCTATGGAGAAATGTGAAGGCTAAGCATGCCCCTGCCGAGCTCTTGGCTCCTGCTGACTCAGCAAGTTAAGGACACAATAAAATAGTACAACTTCCACCTCTTTTCTCCCCTTCTTTATAACCCCTTCTATTTTTCCTTCTTCCACTCATCCAGGACTGTGTCTGTACTAGTATTTCAGGTGGCGCACTTTTTTTCCCAATTAGGATCCACAGTATCTTGCAATTAAGGGAGTCTTTACCAGTCTTACTCTAAGTTCCTACAGGGAAACTGTGAAGTCACAGAGACTACAGAGAAGCATGAAGCTTTAGCAGACACACAAAGCAGCAGCTGTGTGTGTAGATAATATGAAATGGTAGGACAGAGCTCTTCAGCCAGGAATGGAGCATAGTGCAGTGTCTGCATATTGTCTCTCTATGAGTATCAGAATGAGGCATCAGTTGGTTTCTGCTCTTACTGAGACTAGGAAGGCATTAAGAGCAGGAGCAGCAGCTGAGATATAATTTTTTTTCCATAGAAGCCTTAAAATAGACTAAGTGAGGGCACATATTGAGGGAAATGAGATTTAAGCTGCATTATAAATGGAAATGTCTTCAAATGGCATAATTTTGAAAATGTGCTGAGGCATCAGTCCTTTTAAAAGTCATGGGAACATAGTCATTTACCACACTAAAGTAGAGGAAAGTCCCATAATACAAGCTTACATTTGCAACTGATTGACTTTAGAATGCCTTAAATTGGCACATAAATATTTTTATGAAGGAGAGACAGCTCTGGGAAACAAAACACTGAAGAAAGCCAGCCAGTAAAACTAAACACCTTATCAAGAACAGGCTACCAGCAAGTGAGATTTTGACCACAATATACTTGTACATCAAATATGAGAGTTTGGCTCTCTGACATTCTTCTTTAAAATGGAACTATGGCCTCTGTTTTAGAAAGGTACGTTCTTTTTTTCAAAATTTTATCTCAAGTTCAGAAAACTAGCCACAAGATGGGAATACTTTTGTCTCTGCCCAGCTTACAACCAGATTTAATGAAAAACCATTAACAGAACTATTGCTGTTGTAACTATAAGGGACAAGCTGAATATTTAGAAGTCTTCTTTTCCCTTTATGGAAAGCAAAATACAATTTTTAAAATAGTATTTCATGATTGATTAGTTTTCACTTTGGCCCAGAATTCTTTTTATTTTTTTGATTTAGAAAATCCAAGTGACAGGAGCCTTGAATGGTTTTGATGATAGCATAAGTGTAGTGAGAAAGCACTGCTACATGGGCTGTTCTCCATCTCAGGCCTTAAATTTCCAGCATGAATGGGGATCAGTAATGACGTTTGCATTGTTTTACACTCATTTAGTTGGCATCTAATCCTTTTTTATTAAAACCAAAGCTATTTTCTAAAAGCTATTTCTGCTTTTGAAGTACATATAAAAGGAAAAAAAAATCAACATAAATAACTTACTCCAAGCCTTTCTACTGATGAATCTGAGAAAATTGACTATGTTCTGTGTATTGTTGATAAATAATTCTGATGTCTTATTGACGACTCTTGCATTGTACAAAATGGTACAGCAGCAGCTATTTTTCAAATATTTCTTGCTATAATCAGGTGACCATATATAGAAATATATAGAAATATATTCAAATATACATAGGCAAGCATATGTATATATGTTATACAGGAATCTCTGAAATGGGGTCCAGGTAAATTAATTTTTCTGGTTTAACTTTCTTCCATTTCCCTCAAGTGGAAGTCAAGAGAAATAGAAGTTTATTTCCATTCTGAAGTTTATTGACCTGCTTTCTGTCCTACCAGACATATACAGTTCAGTGGATATGAGGCTTGCTGTAAGTTGAAAGGGTAGAAGTTTTGCTGTAACCTAATACTTTATTTAATTGAATATATGACTTTAAATTCATTTTCTGAACTGCTAGTGTGTTTTATGTTATATATTCATTTGAGTAAACCAGAGATATATCCCTGGGTGAAGGAAACTTTTTCCTGTCTTTTCTTTCACAGAAAAGTTTACAGAACAATATTTAGTTATTGTGTCTATGTTGCCTCTCTGGACCTGACCCCTTCCTTTCATAGGATACATTTCATGTCTGAATGTTCTTTCTTTCAAGTCTTTCCACTAAATTACATTCCATCTGTGAAGCCTACAAAGCCTTAATCATGCCTTCTAACAAATGTTATCACACTTATATAGCAAAAGATGCCCAGAGAGAATCATAGAACATTTGGGAACTTCTACCATCTGTGCATCTCCCACTTACACTTATTCAAGAGTTCTTCCCCACACCCCAGTTCCTTCTTCTCCAAAGTGTTGCATACCTAAGTACATTTCCTTTTGTAGAGATAGAGGTCTGTGCTGTCCTCTGTCTGCTATAGAAATTACTATATGCCACAAAAATTATATTAAAAGGACATTTCATAGCTAGAAAATTATGAAATGAAGCTATAGGTGTAATCATAGTTCCTGTACCAGTACCCATACCCGTACTTGTGAAGTCTGTCATAATCCTTCATTAGAGCCATATTTTTCTCCTCAAAATACCTACTTGCTGCCTTGTACAGAACTGACCTTCTCTGACCTAAATCAAGACAAAATCCAAGGTTTCATAGTGTTAGAAAGTTTTGTTTTAAAGCTGGAGACTGACATCTACTTCCAGCATAGAATTCCCCCACAGAACAAAACATTTTGATTGTGATTTCACCATATCTGAATTCTTACCTGATGTCATGAGACTGTTTTGCTGAAGAGTGAACATTTCCAGACACACCTTATGTCACTGAGAGTTTGGCTTTGATATGTAAAAGTATGCAATTCTAAACACTCCTTAAAAATATGGATCTTAAAGAATCAAATTAGATATATTAAATCTTTGGATATTTTTCACCTCAGTCTCTTGTACCTTCCCATTTTTAATACTTGAATCATGACAGCCCACAGTATAATACCATTTTCCTCAAATTAAATAAAGTTTTAAAAATTTTTACACAATGCAGTGATATATACCATTAAAAAATTACATTAAATAATTCTCTGTGAAGGATGCTGTTCTAACAGTGGGCAACAAGATCATGAGACAAATATTAAACATGAAGAAAAAGTTTCTTAATAAGTCCAACCTTATATATTCCTTCTGTGTAATTAAATAGAAATAGGCATTAATGTATTCAATTATTTTCTGTATTTATTTGAATCTTTTCATTTGCTATTTCTTTCTTTCTTATTTTATTCCAAGTTGAAATTCAGTGCAGAAAGAGTATATGAACATGTAATTAATTGTAATCACTGAATGAATGGTATTGTGAAAGTATTATTCTGAGATTTTCTGACTTCCGAGGGCTATATTGACTACAGTATTCTTATTTGGCAATATTAATATTGTTCTTTATATTAGTTTTTGGGTTTTTACTTTTTTGGTTTTTTTTTTTTTTTTTTTTGCTACATCATTTCCCAGCCAAAACAAAAAAAACCAACGAAAGTTAAGTCATATATTTTCTTATTGATACTTATGTGGTTGGTCATTAGCAAAAATCTTTGGAATTTGAACTTAATGTATACAATTGTTTAGAGAGAGAATGAACAGGAAAAATTTGTAGCAAATTTCACAGCTATTTTTTGACATCACTGATACCTGGAATAGTCAATAGCATTTCCTCATCTTTTTCTCTCTATTCAGATCTAACTTTCATCCCTCTGTGTTCAAACATGGCAGCAACCTGCTAGAATTGTTGTGTCCCAGAATGGAGGTCACATAATACCAGAGTATTGTAGTTTCTGGACAAAGAGATGAAATTGTCAATAGAATATTAGTTAACCACATGTTGGGATACATAAAGTGTGAATAAAATATTTGAGGAACTTATTCTCTAAAAATGCCAAGTCCTTACCACTCTTATGTAAATGTAGTATTTTAGTGCATTGCAAGTTCAACAAATTCAGATGGATGGATTTTTATATTCAGACAAAAAACTCCCAAAAGTTAGCTTCTTAAAAGCTCAAGTTCATAGTGAAATGTATAAAAATACTGAAAATATTTAAATAAGATTGCCTATAAATTTCATCATGGGTAAATCTAGCTTCATTATCAGATATCATTGAATCAGTCTGACTTCTTTCAAAAATTTAAATATAGCTTTGGACTTATAAAGAAGTTATATTCTAAAACTCAGTAAAATAATAAGCAACCAAAAAAAGGGATATATTATTTGAAGTGTGATGAAGTCATAATAGCTATCATTCTTACTTATAACTTTCAGAGGAATAAGCCAAGTTAATAACTTCTTCCAAGAATGACACAAGATGAAGACTAAAAAAGTTCTTATCAATACTTTGTGTTCATAAACTTTTTGAAACTGTAATAAATTAAGTATATCCTCCTTAAGTTACACTATGAGCCATGCAGTCCCCCTTAAAAAAATAGATGTTTAGTACAAAAATGCTAAAAAGATTTTAAAAGAAAAACAAAAGTTAATAAATAAAGTACTAATAACTTAAGAAGTAGTTCTGTTGATGCATTAAAATTGGAACTCTGTCATCTTCCTGAAATCTGTTTTTTTCTCATTTCTCCCTTACAAATTTTTTATTGTATTTGTCCACAAAATTTAAAACAAACCTAAACACTTCCTATCTTCACCTCCCTATTACTCTACTTCTAATCTTCTCATTCTGATCTATTTCTCTAGACTTCTCTAAGGTATTTGATACAAGATTCTTCGAGGAATGTTTCTTATTAAAGTCCTTCAAGGACTTATATATATATATACGCACATGCGCTTTCTGTATATTCAGCTTGATAACACCTGGCTACTGGTAGTACCACTTGTCATTTGGATTGACTATTGACATTCTGGAAGGCTCTGTTCTTGTAAGTGCCAAATCCATGTTTCCAGAGTCTTTTTGTTTGGTGGGTTTTTTTTGTTTGCTTGGTTTTTGTTTTTTTTTTTTTTTTTAAATCTATCTGTGTATTATTCAACTCTTTGAAAGTGCAAAGCTCCTTCTGGTCAAGTATAGCTTCCTGTGTTCTGGAATTATCTACTTATCTTCACTTTCATTGTCCTTCTAATATAAAGCATTCAGACATTCAAAATAATGAATTTTCAGAAGATAATGTAGATGATATATAGGTTATGCATAGACAAGACAGACAGCATGCAGTGGCAAAATAGGCAAATATGTTTACAGTGTTATACCTTGTACTCTAATCAAGTGTCGAGTGATCTGACAAATGCAAACCACCTTTAGATCTTATTCAAAAACTGCTAAGAAAGCATTGGCTCCACTTTTGCAGAATGTGCAATAAACACAAAAATATGTAAAATTATAATTATTTACCTAGAGATACCCAAATAAATTGTGTACATTGTTTCAGGTCCCAACAAGGACTGTGGTGTTGAACAAAATGATCAGCAAAAGCAAAGTCATAGAAGAGCTATAATATCTGAAACGAAATTAATTAAAAGACTACAAATTATTCTAAGCCAAGAGTCCAGATAACCTACACTGCAGAATTCTGAAGTGTATTTATTAATACATGTATCTGAAGAATCTAGAACAAGAAGTTTTAGTAAGGATGTCAGTTTCAAAAGGGAAAAATAATAGAGGAAATAATGTCTCAATAAGATTTTTATGGATTCAGAATGCAAAGTTTCAAAATAAATTTTGAATATAAATAATATAAATAATTCTTATAAATAATAATATAAATAATTCTTATAAATAATAAGAATGAGTAATTGAAGAGAATCACAGAATCATTTAGGTTGGAAAAGACCTCTGAGATCATCAAGTCCAAACTTTGACTGATCATCACCTTGTCAACTAGACCACGGCCCTAAATGTCACATCCAGCCATTTCTTGAACACCTCCATGAATGATGACTCCCCCATGCTCTTGGGCAATCCACTCCAATGTTTAACAACCCTTTCTGATGTCCAGCCTGAATCTCTGCTGGCACAGCTTGACTCTACGTCTTCTTGTCCTGTTCCTGGCTGCCTGGGAGAAGGGGCTGAACTTCACCTACCTAAAACCTTCAGGCAGTTGTAGTGAGCAATAGGTCCCCTCTGAGCCTCCTTTTCTGCAGGCTGAACAACCCCAGTCCTGCACTGTGCAGTCTCAGCCACTCCTCATAGGGCTTACCCTCTAGGCCCTTCCCCACCTCCATTGCCTTTCTCTGGAAATGCTGCAGCCCCTCAATGTCTTTCTTGTACCAAGGGTCCCAGAACTGGATACAATACTCAAGGTGTGGGCTCACCAGTGACAAGTACAGGGGATAATCACTTCCCTGGTGTGCTAGCCACGCTATTCTTAATGAAAGAAGTACAGAGAATAGAAGTACAAAGCAAACCTAATAAAATCTATTCAAATGTACTCGAGAGAAGATACTATCATATATCAATACCTTTAATAATTTATCTTCTATTCAAGGCGAGAAATCTTACCTATCTGGACTTCAAAACAGTTTTTTGAAAATAATTACTTAAGACAGAAGATAAAAAATTGACTAATCAGAAGAAGACAACAGGTTGTATTAGGTGTTTGCATGATTAAATGGAAGCTTCCAAGGGGTTCTTTATGGGGTGTCTTGCCATAGAACTTTCTGATACTTAAGTTAAAAACTAGATCATAGAACCTCAGAGCACACTGCTGAAATTTGCTGGTAAAGCAAGTCTGAGAATCATCAAAATTATAAAGACAAACAAAAAGGCTCAGATGACTTGATAACTTCTAAAATAGACTTGGGATTACATTTAATAATACAAAGAGGAATATAACTAGATTTTCAGCTATAAACTCTGAGTTATCAGCTGAAAATACAGAGAAATGTCAGCATTGGTGCTTGGCACCACTGGACAGTGGTCTCAAACAGACTGGCACTCTCAGTTCATTATCTTACAGTAAAATCTTCATAACTTCTCTCTAAGTTCCCATGGGCAGCTCATCCCAACACTGACTCCTTCTTTCTTCCGTCCACATGACTGGCTAACTCCTTGCACAACTACCTAACCTTTCCTCCTCACAGCATAACTCTCAAACAGCTAACTCCATTCTTCTATAACACCCCTCCTTACTGGATATAGTTGTGAGCTATTAAGGGCAAGACTGTTTCCACTCTTTAGTAATTAGTACAGCTGCAACTCATCAAGGGCAAGCACCATCTCTATTGTCTTACAATCCATTCTCCCACAGAGAAAAAGAAAGATGCAGCCAATCTACTAAAGAAGGACTTCTAGTTATCAAAACATGATGTATCTATTAAAAATGCTAATACGGAGTATTAAGCATAATATTTCTGGGTTAAAGAAAGAGACGTTTAACACAACTTCATGAGGTAGTGTACATCTTCATGATGAAAATCATAAACCATTCGTGTCCTTCGTATTAAACAAGGATTCACTGAAAAGTCACTAAAATGGAGTGGAGGGAGGTGAAGGGGAGGCTCACCAGCACAACATCAGGAATGCACAACTTAGATCATGAAAGGAAATTTAAAAATCTTGTAATATTTTGCAGAAAAAACCCCAACCCTAAGATAACAAAAACTCACTCTGTAGACACATGAATGGATAAAAGGAACCTGTGGATGTTTATAGTGTATTGAACTTTAAGATTAGTAACAACATAAGAATTTCACACATATATATATAAACACATATTTTAAAGATATGTTTTTCATGCAACATGAGCTCTTGCACTAATGGAGGATAGAAATCAGTGCCCAAGAATGCCAGTTTATTCTGAGTCATAAAGATGATCTCTGGGGTCAGCAAAATAACATTTACACCAAGCATTTTAATGGCATTTATTTTGATTCAAATGCACATAATTTTCTTCTTCACTCATCTGCCTAAGATCTACATGAATGCTTTAAACATCATTCACTCACTAGGTGCCTAATGCAAAGCTTATGTAGTCGAAGTGCTTCCATTGACTTCTGTGTGCTTTGGATTAGGTTCTATATCCTTACCCATAGCTGGCTGCTGCAGGCTGCAGTTTTATCACAATATTAGACTGCTTTTCTCTTTTCCCCATGATCTTAAGAGGGAAAGAAAGAGGTATACTTTGGCTTGCCCTGTCTGTTCTTTAATTTGCTTAGATTGCAGTTATTTCCTGCTGAGCCCTGGATGAGGTTTAGTTTGTTGAAGAGCAACTTTTTAATCATCTCACAGAATGAATGAACTAGAAGATATGTCAGGTTTCTATCAAAGATGAAAAATGTAGAAACTTATCAGTACCTCTCTTCCTCTAGATATATTGTAGGTCATAAAAACCCACTCTGTACAGTACTTATTATCCTTATAAAGGACACTGAAAATGCAGTTATGCAAAGGAAGATCACCAAGAAACTTTGCAAAACAGCTAAAGTAGACATAAAATATGGCTGTCTCTGCATGGCAAAAAGTGCAAGACAGCAGGAGGACAGATGATTTCAATGTCATGCTATGTATTCTTCCTCACAGGAATGGTGGTTACAACCCCTTCATTCTCATTTTGGAGAATTCAGATAGCAGTGCAAAACATTTTTGAAACAAAGCTGATCAGGTGTGTACCAGTGCTTAACAGCCTAAAATATATTTGGCTACTCCTATTGGTTCTAAAAGGTTCCTCTTTTAGGGTGATAGAACCAGGGCTTTTTTCAGCTTCTAATTTCCATTTTAGCTAAATACCAAAGCTGTTCACTAGACCTGTACAGTATAGGAATGAATATATAAGTCTATGTTTTAATGTAGTTCAGGGAAGGGCACAGGGGCCTCCACTTTGTCATACTTTCTGTTGCTCACCATTAACAGTTGATGGTAGCAGATGAATAGCCCTTACTTTTTTTCAGTGAATAGTCATGTCTCTGATAGGGTCAAACAATGAATCAAGGGAAAAATTTGTCTGCTTCTCCACTGTACAGCTGAATAAGGTTTATAGCAACATGACCTCAAAGGATTCTAATGATGCCCTTTTCATATGAAAAGAAATGACAAGCCTAACGTTATAAAATACCTAGTAAAGAACTTTTAAATATTGCAGAACAAAGCCAAATAGCCTGTCCAATAAACAATCAACAGCTTGATCCCATTCTAAATTACTTTCCTTTCCACCATATTTATTTCCCTAATACAGAACAACTATGTTCTATATTATTCTAACTATGTACCCTAGCTATTCGATACAACTATTTTTTTTCTGCCAGAGAGCAGTAATTGTTTTGATACAGCAGACAGAAACATTAAATCTCCCAAGTGAGTATATGTGTAGATTTGTAAATTTCATTTTAGATGTAGTCATTAACATATATTGGCACTAACTTACAGAAAAGAAGAGAGATGCACAGCATTCAATTATCCATAACAGTGCTTGAATTATAATATCAAAGGTTCTTCTTGAGAACTTCTCAGAGCTGCCATCTTGCTAGAGTATTTTGTCTTCTGCTCAACAGGCAGCTGACACAGTACAATCATGAAGACATGCCAGATCTTCTATGCTCTCCTGAATTATATTTAAAAATAAATAAAAGCTGCACAGGATGCACTAAGAATATTAGACAAAATATTTTATGCTCTTGTGATTTTCATTTAAAAATGAAAGAAAAATTTAATTCACAGAAAAATTATTTGTAGCATCCTAAAAAAAACCAGTAAAAAATGTAGAGCATAGAACTGAAAAATCGCATTAGGTCAAGAAGTCTCCAAGAGTACGCTGAGGCAAAATGATTTGACGAAGTCTTTGTACTCAGTTTGGTATATAAAGGATATCTGACAGAAGTGAGAACACAAGCTTAAAAACATCTGTATTTCAATATATCTATAACAGTTTAGTATATTTTACTGCTATCCATCAAATTGCATGACACAAGATTTTCTTTGTGTGTAGTTCTCTGGAATACAAACCTGTTTTAAAGGCTTCAGAAAGAATTCTTGATGTTCCAGCAATCCACCAAATGAAGCAGAAATGATTGCCACATATTTAAAGACAAATCTTGATGTGAATCCAGAATATATTAAAATAACATAAAGAAATGCAAAACTATGGTCTAATGAACCTAATCTGGAAATAGCTGTTTGTTTGTTTGTTTTTAAGTGGTTTGCCTGGGTGACTGAACAGGTCATTGCACTTCTTTTTATCTCATAGGAATAATTTACAAAGCACTTTGAGACCTTCAGTGTGCTCACTACTAATATCCACCTTGGAAACATTAGATTTTAAAAAAATCCCTAAATTATTTCCCACAGTAACTGTGCTGTTCTTTGCTAGTGAATCTATATACATATCAACTGTACACATTTAATATTTTCAGTGACAATGAACATACTTTTCTTTCTTTGGCAGTTCTACCTGGTTCTCATACATTTTGTTTAAATAAAGTCCAGCTTTAATTATCTCTTCTGAATGTCTCATTGTATCTCTTCATGTAGAATATGTACTAATGACTCATAATTTCCCTCTATTTTTATAGGAATTCATGAAAGATCACCCTAATTTTTTCTACAGTTTACTTTGCATTTAGAGAACATGAACAATAGTTTAATTTAAAAATAAATCCATAAAATAGTGGGGCTAGGTGCAGCACTCATTTATATCCGCACAAATCCAGGGAAGTTAGCAGTTGCATATGAAGTAAATTTAACAAAAATATGCCTCCCCTCATAAAAATTCATATGAGTTTTTAAAGACCTTTCATTAATCTTTCCTTCTGATTTTAAGCATATTCTGTCTGTCATTTCTGCATGATTATGAGTGGTTAGATTTTTTGTCAACATCTGGCAAAAACCTCAGTATGTAAAAGGCCTTCCATGAGGAAAGAGAGAAAGAGAGAAAGAGAGAGAGAGAGAGAGAGAGAGAGAAAGAAAGAAAGAAAGAAAGAAAGAAAGAAAGAAAGAAAGAAAGAAAGAAAGAAAGAAAGAAAGAGAAAATAATCTCAGTAATTGTGATTTGTAGGGAATATATACACCCTGCAAAAATATTAGGAAACAGAATCACTATCTCTTTGGCTAAATATTAATTTTCATCACTCTTTATAAATATGAGGACTCAGAAATGCTGATGGAATCATGCCTCTGCAAGAACCTTTCACTTTGAACAGACTTAAGATATGAGTTTAAGAATGAACGATTATAATCATGCAAGATTTAACCACTGTTATCCAACACAGATTAATTCTGCTCTGTCAGTAACTTTTATGGTGCATAATCTAGCTCAAAATTCTCAAAGAGAGTAAAAGAGAGAGGATTTAAACAAAGTAACTGGTTTCATGCTTAGCTAGCATTCAGTTAAATAAGCACAGATGTGGGTTTTATCTGCTTAAAAGTAAATCTGTGGTTTTCTTATTTAAACTCTTACATTTTAACGTCCATCAGAAAGGCTGTTGCTGCAATGAATAATTTAATCACTGCTGCCTATTACATGCTACTACACAGCAGGCATATTTGCAAAGCTGTGAAAGACACTGACCAAGTGTCAGCACTCCCTGCAACTCAGGCGGCCTCCCAGTATATTCACTGCGAGGAACTCAGGGAGCTCCGATGCGGCCAGAGGGCACTTGTGGTAGGGAGGGGAGTGAAGAGGTCACAACAGAATTGCACCAGATCAGCAAGACACTTTGGAGAGATGAAAGGTCACCGCGGGCTCCGTGCTGCTCTGGTGTCATTTCAGCTGCTTGTCCCTTGGTGGAGTTCTTGAGTTAGTTTCGCCTTTCTGTCAAATGGCTTTAAATGCTTCATGTGGGGGTTCTGTCCTTGTTTTTACCCTGCTTTCGTATATTCTGTCATGTTTACTGTACCTAACCGTTTCCACGTATTATTATGAATACGTTACTTTCAAGGTAATATGATTTTTTTCCCCTTCTGAAGCTTCCCTTTCGTTTGTGAGTGCAAATAATAATGGCCAAGCAGGCATTTGTTAATGTATAGAGCGGTATGGATATGTAAATAATCTGTCTCTCTTTAACCAGAGACTGATTCCCACTGCAGATCCCAGAAGTAATTTTCCAGTGAGAGCCACTGACATTCCTAAACTGTGAAAACCAAATTGTCGTGGACTGAAAGCGCCAACTGCGGACGCGAGTTCGGCTGCCGGCGGCAGAAGCCGGGCTCAGCCAACACATGAAGATTAACCAGCCATTAATTATATCTGCATATTTTAACGATGACCCCTGTCTTTCCAATCAACAACTACAACAACGACAACAAAGTCCCAGTGCATAGCATCGGGAGCTTGGGGGATGCAGAGAGCCGGGGAAGCTCCCAGGCTGCTTTAGGCTTTCCCCACGTACAGCAGGCTGCGATTGTCAGCAAGACGGATTCCTTCCCACACGCAAGATGCCACTTCGGTGGCCTTATCAGATGTTCCTTTTAAGGACACAAGCTCCTATTTCCCCTCTGTATATCACCAGCATCTCGGGCTATTTTATTTATTACAGACGATTACATTTGTGATCCCTCTCCCCGCTTGATCTCAGCAGATCAGGAGGACAAATGCCGTGTCGTGTCTGAGCGCGTGTGGGCGTCTGTGTGCTCGGAGCGGGGGGGCGGCCGGGCGGGGGGGAGTCACACTGCGCAACAGATTTGCCCGAGAGGGACAAACCTCCCCCGCCTGAAACAGCTGGGCTCGTTCCTACCCACACCCGGGGAGCTGTGGGTGCACGGGCCGCGGGACCGCCGGTCTGCGGTGCCCGGGAGGCGGAGAGAGGGTGCGGCGGAAATTCTACTCCCTCCCAGCTCGAACGAGTGGGATGCGGGGGGGCGCGGGGGACACACGGCCAGCACAGCCCCGTCCTCCCCCCGGCAGCCGGGACACGTGGACCGGGAACAGCGCGGCCATCCACCATGCAGCTCACGTCGGGCCCATTTCCCACGCCGGCCGCCTGCCCTGGGGGAGGAGGGGAGGAGGGGAGGAGGGGAGGGAGGAAGAGAGAATGATAGAAAAGGGGGGGGCCGTTACCTCTGCTCCGAAAGAGGAACCAATCCAGTGTGAAGGACGCAGCACTCCCGAGCAGGAAAGACATTGCACATTCAGAGAGAGATTGCATGTGAAGACACTGCAAAAAAAGAAAGAAAGGAGGGGGGATCTGGGGGGCGCAGACCGCGTGTGAAAGGCATAGTGTGTGTAAGAGAGGCCAGCGAGGCTAGGAAGGGAAGGGGGAGCAATTGCACACGGCAAAAGAAAGAAATCACTCATTCGCTTGAAAGAGGCACTAGCAAGCAGACCGTAGTAGAAACAACGGCGAAGGAGACGCAGGCAAGAGGCGAGCGTCCATGCCGTGCAACAGCCCGGAATCCGATTAAAGTTTATGGCGGGGAGGTTAAAAACGCTCTCATCCCGCCCCTTCCCTGGCGAATACATTAAGTTTCCTGGCTGCGTTTAAAAACACAAAGGTACGGGAACAGCGGGAGCTGCTGTTCGCAGTTGTATTTCCAAGTGCAGGGAACCAGTGTAATGCAGTACGCTGGTATTCCTACGTACTGGCATGTGTGGATCTTACACTGTGAACAAAATTTCCTCCTCACGGAGCTCCAGAACAGCGAGGGGGAATTTTGATAAATTCAGGTTGCTTGGCAAATATAATAGGGATTTGGTACTAATCCTACTTAACCCGCTGCGAAGATGCTGCGCTCCCGAACCCCCCTCCTCCGTCCGGGACTGCGGCGGTAAGCACTGAGCCTGCGCCGAGCTGGGCTTTCTCGCTGATGCTGCAGATAGAAGGCCGAGTGTCTCCAGCACCGGCGGGGGAGGGTTTTCGTGTTCTGGCGAGGCAGAGAGCGGCCGGGGCCGGTGCCAGGGCCGGGGGAGGCGCCGGAGGAGAAGCCCTGCAGCCCTCCGGAGAAGGGAGCAGTCCCTCCCTCCCTAGCGCCGACTCCATGCGGCGCGACTCTGCCCCTCTGTGTCTCTGGGCTCCTCAAGGAAAGAGGTGGCAACCTTCCCTCCCTCCTACAATCACTCACCGCCCCAAATGACAAAGACACGCTGTGACCGTTGCTTTGAACCACCTCAACATATCCGGCCGCTTTTCGCTCAAATATATCATCCCGATGAAAGAGACATTTCACTACATTCGTCTGCATGCGTTTTTATTCCAAAGAACCATCTATATCGAGGAATGCACACACAAACACATGCAGAACGCGCAACAACTTGTTTTCCCACATGTGTTCACAGAGCAGAAAGAGCAGCTGGATCCCTTCCTTCCCCTCGCTGCGCGCACGCACACGCGCGCACACACATGTACCCGGCACACACACGTGCACACGCACATGTAACCGCACACACACACCTGCACATACGCACACACACACACCCCACACCCTCCTTCTCTCCCCACTGGCTGCCCCACGCTCGCCTGCCCCCGGAGTCTCCCTCTTTTCCCTCCGGGCTCCGAGCAGAGAGGACAGGTAAGGAGCCAGGCATCACCAAGGGTAGGGCGGGAGCACACAAAAGCCGTAAGCGATTAAATGGCTCAAAGTCAAAAGGAGACGCGAACTAGGACGTCAGAATAAGCAAAGTTGAGCCGGAGAGCTTTACCATTAAAGTTTATTTCTCACTTACCCAGGTAGGTGACGCTACATTTTAGCAATCATCGAAGCAGCAAGTCTCTGTTCGCAAATAAATCTGTTACTTCTTACATGTGTTTATTCTACTAACAATCTCGCTCCTTTCCTGAACATCTTCTACGAGGGATTTTTTTTTTCCTCCTAGGATATCCACAGACATGCTGAAAAGACACATTCAAAACATAATAATAGGAAGAACACAATCACAAAGACCGAGAGGCTGAAACAGCACTGGGAAACAGGACGAAAGTCTGAGATCTAAGGCAGTCCCCCTTCCTCCCCGGAGTTTTATGCAGTTACAGTGACAGCAGCTATTTCACAAAAGCACCGACACAACAGGGGAAGGTGGGAATCTGGGAAACGTGTTTCCTTACCAGCTTGATTCCGCAAAATGCAGAATAGAAGAAAAGAAAGGCGAACAAACATTTGCTTTAAAAAATCGTTTCTCGAATCACAGTCTATAGCGGACGTGGGGAGGGAAAGGGTAGGAGAAAATCACTATAGATCACAGGTTCGAGAACGCAACAGAAGCAAAACTCGGGCGTGAAATGAGGATCGGTTTTGAGGACTGAACTGGTGTTTTGTGATGAGCAGCTATCCCACTTGCAGCACTAGCAGCAGAGACAGAGGGTAAGACTGAGCTTTCTAGAGTGCAGCGCTTGACTCGTCCTCCCTCCTCCTCCTCCTCCTCCCTCCCTCCCGCCCTCCCTCTCTCTCTCGCTCTCTCTCGCTCTCTCGCTCTCTCTGCTCTCCCTCTTTCTCTCTCTCCCTCTCTCTTTCTGTGTGTATGTAGCGCAGGCGGCTCTGCTGCTGCAGCGTCAGGGAAGAGCTACCGAGAGAGGCTTCAGCAGCTCCCTCCACTTTGGGCAAACTTGTCGGTTTACCGCTTCTTCTTCTTTTTTTTTTTTTTTTCTTTTTTTTTTTTTTTTTAAAGAGTGGGAAGCTTCTCAGTTGCCATTCAACATTTTAAAGCATAAGCCGCTCTGCCGTGAAAGCGCCTGATCCACACTTCTCTGAAAGACACAGGAGGGAATACACAATTGCAGATTTCACCCACTGTGGCGGTGCAGATCACAGGAAACAACTGACTGATACAATTTTATTTGAAAATAGAACTCTGTATATTTTTTTTTTTAATCGCGTCGCGGCTCTTTTCCCCTCCCCTTTGCCATTCCGCTTTATATGGATGTAATTCAGAATCTGTGTTAATTCACATGGGGGATCCAGTTACATCTTGCTCCGCTCCGGGTATAATTACAAGAGACCAATAATCGCCTTTGGACACATAGTTTTGTTGCTAACCTTTGAACTGAAAGGATCAAGTTCAGATCTGGTTACCTGCATTGGGACGGGAAGGAAGAGGAGAGAGAGAGAGAGACTGCAATCTCATTTGTGAATCGCTCTCAGTGCTGCAGATCCAGATTGCTATAACACATGCAGTGCAAATGCAGGTAAGGCACACACACAAACTGCGGATGCAAAAACAAACTTGGGACTGTTGTGTGTCTATGTTCTTATCTCCAGCCTTGCAAATTCTGGGCAAACGGCTTCTGCAGTTTCTGTATCGTTGCTTTGTGACTAATGACCTTGCGCAGAGTTGTTAAAAAAAAAAAAAAAATCCTCTCCGGAGAAAGAGCTGAACATTTTAGGCGATCTGTGAAGATGGATTTAGGTGCTTTTCTGCCAACCAAAGGGGATATTCTGTGGACTGCACTGTAATACTCGGGTTCTTCTCCTCTCAGCTGTGCAGATACCGACATTATTGGGATTTTTTTTTACTTTTTTTTTTTTTTTTTTTTTTTTTTTTTTTTAAAAGAACTGCCCATTGCTAAGAGGATTTGGAGTTTTCCCGGACCCAAGCCCTTTGAATAAAGAAAATCACTTTTTTTTTTCCCCCTGTGTGTGCAGAGAGGGGGAAGAATAAAGCTAATGCCTTGGTCGTAAACGGCTGAGCGAGAAGGGGGAGAGAGAGAGAGAGAAAAGAGAGAGTGTGTGAATTGTAGTTAACTCTAGTGTTGAAGACGACGACCTGGGGGCTTCAAATCGTACAGTACTGCTCCTGTTTTTATTGCAAACCTTGCAAAGTGATTACAGTAAAATCAGAGAGGAGGAGGAGAAGGGGGAGGAGGAGGAAAATCCCATCCTATCTACTGAGATGAATCTTTAAAAAGCATAATACACTGTCCCGTGAACTGTAAGTATATCGCAACTGGAAGGCAGGGAGAGCAGCAGAGGAGCCAGAAGCAGGGTTTTGACCACCAATTGCACCAGTCATGAGACAATAAGTTTCCAGAAATAGAAGGATTTTATAATTGATCACCTGGACTCTCAGCCGCTCTGTTGGCTTATCAGGGGAGTTTTTTGGGGGGCAGGTGGGAGTGAGAGGAGGACGGGGGGTTTCGGAGGAAGATGAGGAAGATGCGGACCCCCCTTCGCTTTGTGCATTGCTGCTGCTGTTTCTTGCTCCTCCTGCCTCCGCCGCTCTGGGTCAGCCTGGCAGCGGCTAAGCAGCTCCTGAAGTACCGGCTGGCCGAGGAGGGACCCGCCGACATCCGCATCGGCAACGTGGCTGCCGACCTGGGGATCGTGACGGGCTCCGGAGAGGTGACATTCAGCCTGGAGTCGGGCTCCGACTATCTCAAGATCGATAACATGACCGGGGAGCTGAGCACCACAGAGCGGCGCATCGACCGCGAAAAGCTGCCGCAGTGCCAGATGATCTTCGACGAGAACGAGTGCTTCTTGGACTTCGAGGTGTCGGTCATCGGCCCCTCGCAGAGCTGGGTGGACCTCTTCGAGGGCCGGGTCATCATCCTGGACATCAACGACAACACCCCCACCTTCCCTTCCCCCGTCCTCACGCTCACCGTGGAGGAGAACCGGCCCGTGGGGACCCTCTACCTGCTCCCCACCGCCACCGACAGGGACTTCGGCCGCAACGGCATCGAGCGCTACGAGCTGCTGCAGGAGCCCGGCGGGGACGGCGGCCGGCGCGGCGGCGGGGGGGGCTCGGCCGCGGCGGCCCCCGAGAGCGCCCCCTACCCCGGCGGCAGCAAGCGGCGGCAGGAGGCGGAGGCGGCAGCCCGCAGCAGCGTCTTCGAGCTGCAGGTGGCCGACACCCTGGACGGGGAGAAGCAGCCGCAGCTGATCGTCAAGGGGGCGCTGGACCGGGAGCAGCGGGACTCCTACGAGCTCAGCCTCCGGGTGCGGGACGGAGGCGACCCGGCACGGTCCTCGCAGGCCATCCTGAGGGTGCTGATCACCGACGTGAACGACAACAGCCCCCGCTTCGAGAAGAGCGTCTATGAGGCGGACCTGGCGGAGAACAGCAGCCCCGGGACCCCGATCCTGCAGCTGCGAGCCACCGACCTGGACGTGGGAGTGAATGGGCAGATCGAGTATGTCTTCGGGGCGGCCACCGAGTCTGTCAGGCGCCTACTGCGGCTGGACGAGACTTCGGGCTGGCTCAGCGTCTTGCACCGCATCGACCGGGAGGAGGTGAACCAGCTTCGCTTCACCGTCATGGCCCGAGACCGGGGCCAGCCCCCCAAGACAGATAAGGCCACCGTCGTGCTGAACATCCGGGATGAAAATGACAACGTGCCCACCATTGACATCCGGAAAATCGGACGCATCCCTCTCCGGGACGGGGTGGCAAGCGTGGCCGAGGATGTGCTGGTGGACACCCCCATTGCCTTGGTGCAGGTGTCAGACCGGGACCAAGGTGAAAATGGTGTAGTGACCTGCACCGTGGTGGGCGATGTGCCCTTCCAGCTCAAACCAGCTAGTGAGGGTGAAGGGGAGCCACAGAACAAGCGCAAGTATTTCCTCCACACCTCGGCCCCTCTGGATTATGAAGCTGTCCGTGACTACAACGTGGTGATTGTGGCTGTGGACTCAGGCAGCCCCAGCTTGTCCAGCAACAACTCCCTGCTAGTGCGGGTTGGGGACACTAATGACAACCCTCCCATGTTCAGCCAGGCCGTGCTGGAGGTCTCCTTTCCAGAGAACAACTTGCCTGGTGAGAGGGTGGCCACAGTGGTTGCCACAGATGCAGACAGTGGCAAGAATGCTGAGATCATTTATTCCTTGGAGGCCTCACCCCTCTCCTCAGAGGCACCGGGCAACATCTTCAGCATTGACCCTGACTCTGGGGATGTGTCGGTGCAGGCAGTGCTGGACCGTGAGCAACGTGACACTTACGAATTTCAGGTGACAGCCCGGGACAAGGGGGTGCCATCGCTGCAGGGCTCCACCACAGTGGTGGTACGAGTGTCAGACCGCAATGACAATGAGCCACGCTTCATGCAGGATGTGTTCACCTTCTATGTGAAAGAAAACCTGCAGCCCAACAGCCCTGTGGGCATGGTGACTGTGATGGACTTTGACAAGGGCCGCAACGCCGAGCTCAGTCTTTCCATCCAGCCCGGAGACCACGACCAGGCAGCTGGCATCTTCTCCATCGAGAATGACACTGGAACAATTTTCTCCACTGTCTCTTTTGACCGTGAGCAGCAGACCAGCTACACCTTTAAGGTGAAGGCAGTGGATGGGGGTGAGCCACCACGCTCTGCCACAGCCACTGTGTCTCTCTTTGTGATGGATGAGAATGACAATGCACCCACTGTCACCTTCCCCAGCAACAGCTCCTACACCGTACTGCCACCCTCCAGCAACATGCGCACAGTGGTGGCCACAGTGGTCGCCACTGATGCTGACACTGGTCTCAATGCTGACCTGAACTACAGCATTGTTGGGGGCAACCCCTTCAAACTCTTTGAAATAGACCCGGCCAGTGGTGTGGTGTCACTGGTGGGTAAGCTGGCCCCCAAGCACTATGGCCTGCACCGCCTGGTTGTGCAGGTGAATGACAGTGGGCAGCCACCCCAGTCCACTACTGCCCTGCTCCATGTCTTTGTCAATGAGAGCCTGTCCAATGCCACTGTGGTGGAGAGCCAGGTGGCCCGCAGCCTTCACACCCCACTGGCCCAGGACATTGCTGGTGACCCCAGCTATGAGCTGAGCAAGCAGCGGCTTAGCATAGTCATTGGTGTGGTGGCTGGCATCATGACTGTCATCCTTCTTATCCTGGTGGTGGTCATGGCCCGCTATTGCCGATCCAAGGGCAAGCATGGTTATGAGGCCGGCAAGAAGGACCATGAGGATTTCTTCACCCCCCAGCAGCACGACAAGGCCAAGAAGCCCAAGAAGGACAAGAAAAGCAAGAAGGGCAAGCAGCCCCTATATAGCAGCATTGTCACCGTTGAGGCTTCCAAGCCCAATGGGCAGCGCTACGACAGCGTCAACGAGAAGCTCTCGGACAGCCCCGGCATAGGCCGATATCGCTCAGTCAATGGTGGCCCGGGCAGCCCCGACCTGGCCAGGCACTACAAGTCGAGCTCACCGCTGCCCACCGTCCAGCTGCACCCACAGTCCCCCACCGCTGGCAAAAAGCACCAGGCCGTGCAGGACCTGCCTCCAGCCAACACCTTCGTGGGTGCTGGAGACAACATCTCCATTGGCTCGGACCATTGCTCCGAGTACAGCTGCCAGGCCAGCAGCAAGTACAGCAAGCAGGTAAGAGCGCTGCACCCCGCGGGCCCCAACACGCACACACACGCACACAGAGCAGGTGAGGGAGCCGGGATGCCCGTCCCCCCGCCTCCCACACTGGCACAGGCACACACCCCGTCAGGGTTCAGTGACCCGTCCAGTCTGGTGCCCCTGCCCCCCTCCCTCCAGGCAGTCAGGTGCACAGACCAACACGCAGCACGAAGGAAGGACACTCAGACATCTTTACTGCTATTACTGTAATTTTCATCATTCCCTCCGCTTATCAGATCCGGCAGCCAACCAGCCGGTCCCTGCAGCCGGACGGCGTTGTCCCGCCGCAGGCGCAGCGGCGGGCGGCCGCGGAGGCCGGGGGTTCTGTCGCCAGAACTGTAAGACAGCCCGAGATCCTTTATCAGCCTCGCGCCTGGAGGCCAAACCCGGCGGTTTTGAGGGGGGTTGAGGGGAGATCAGAACCCCCCACCAGGCGGAGCCGCCATCCACCTCCCGCCCCCCGGCCCCGCCTCCATCAGCCCGTCTCGGCGCTTCCCCCACCGTGAGGCTTTCCCAGCCTTAGGAACGTGTCAGCTCCGGCTGAGGAGGAAAGTTTCGCCTCGGCAGCCAGTTGTTTCGGGGAAAGGGGGTTGCTGCCTGCCTGACGTATCCTAAAGGTGTGGGTGAGAGTGGATTTGCAGCCGACGCGCTGAAGCGTTAATGGCTGTAATTACTGGGTCTTTCATTAGGACCAAAATGCTTAAATAATCTACACAGCCTATCTGCGCTCTAATTTACACCACAGAGATTTGCACTCATTGCAGTAGTTGCTCTGAATACACATAAGCGTTAGCGAGTTTAGAATCGCAGTTCAGTATGTTATGCTTTCATTGCTTTTTTTTTTTTTTTTTTTTTTTTTTTTTTTTTTTTTTTTTTTAATGCCCCTCTTGCTTATCTCATGAAATTTCATTCACGCTGAGAGGCCCTAATTTGCTCGCCCAGCTGCCGCATAGCTGTGTTTGTAGTGTGACTGTCGTGAGACCTCTCGGAGCGAAATGTGCCTTCAGGGTGCCACGAGTGACTGGCTCTGGTCTCGGCTGTGTTGGCGGGGCTCGGTTCAGTGAAGCTCCGATAGCCTAAAACTGGTGATGGTAGCGACAGTCTTTGCAGTCCTTGAAATAAGATAGAGATAGCACAGAGGGGAATCGAGCTTCTAAGTGAAGGCTTTCGTTTATTTTATAAGACACATACATACTCTGAACAGAGGTTCATCTTTTTGGGGGGAGTACTTTTTGGGTGATAGTATGTATAAGATAATATCCTGAACGTTTTCTCAACTACAATGCACGTTACACAAGAAGCTAGAGGCAAATGAATGCTGATTCATGTAACTACACATCCAAGTCTGGAACAGGGAAATTCTGACTAATTTGGCAAAAATGCCTTCTTTTCCACTTATTAACATGCAAATATGGTACGTGATGACTTTTTTTATACTTTGAAATGTTTGCTAGCTTACTAAAATTTAAGTTTTACAAGTGTTGCTGGTATTTACATTCTGCTCAGAAATACTTAAAATACAGTAGCATAAAACAAATTATATGAGCCACCCCCTTCAGTGTTTCAGGTCACCAAAATAATGTGATTGTACTATCCACCAGTGCTTTTGTATATGTGGTTTTGCAAGTGATACAGACTTACAGAACGTTTGACACTGTAGTTTGTGTGTGATACATTTCATTAACGCTCTCCTAGAGAGTATATCACAATTTCAGTTTGAGAATAGTCTGTATAAAATACAGATTACTAAATTCTTTATCTTTCATCTCCTAAGGCTTATTAAGCACAGAGTAGATTATGCCATTTTAGCAAACACTGGAATAAAAGTAGCAGTAGGATACATGCTAATCAGATACCACTTCTTTTTTGGTGCTGCAATTCATCTAAACATATGGATTATAATCTGTTAAAGTGCAATTTAATTTCAGTGTAACAGAATGATTTGCATTTTAAGTGTAGGGATGGTAAAGGAATACCCATTACAAATTACTGTTTTGTTTGATAAAACCCCTGGAATTTATTTAAGATTATAATACAGAAATATATTTTGAATTAGTTAATATTTTCCAAGGATTTCTTTTGATATAAAATATATGAGAAAACTTAGTAGAAGATAATGGCTTTATTGCACTTCTACATAGAAGTGCATCTTGAATTGCTCCATTACTTGTTTGCTGCAAACCAGTTTCTCAGTGTTGATAGCTCTCTTGTGTTAAATATTTAGCCTGTTATGAATGTTCACTTATTCAAGTAGTTTATAGCCAGTATTCTAAATATCTTATCTATTTATTTTTAAATACGTAGAGAGTATTTTCACACTTGTAAAGCGTGCATATAAATTGGAAATTGTCCAAGGAAACAAGAAAGGTAGTATTAAATAAGAGACTTTATGGCAGAGCCTATCAGCCACAAACCCTCTGTTATCACTTTCCTATGTGCACTTGCCAGCTTGTTGCTGAGTGACATTTGTATGCTTTTGTTCATTTTACATAGTAGTGAGGACAGTAAGACTTACTTGTATATGTACACTTTCCACATCTCAAACATTGACACTGCAGTATTTCTCAGTTTAGCAGGCAAAACACTTGAGGATTTTTAACATCCCAAACCACGTGGAGCTCTTGTTCAGCACAATTGTTTGGAGAGAAGTGTGAAGCAGGTGCAGATAAAGTGTTCTGATGGGATGTATATCAGATTGTTTCGTAGTTCTGCTGTACATGTGGAACAGAACCAGTAGCATAATGGTGTGACTGTGGTAGGGAGACTACTTGAAATCTCTAAGACTGTCTTTATTTACTCATTGTCAGTTCCCTTTGTTCTAAGGAGACATTAGACAGTGTATAAAATTTTTGAACAAATGAGTGAACATACCTGCCCAAAGTTACTGGAGATGAGAGTGATGCTAATTTCCCATTAGTGTAATTAGAATTGATAACTGATACTTTCCTATATCTACAATACAGCAGTCAGGAAATAAAGTCTCTACTTACATGATCGACTGGTGTACCCCAAGGAACAAAAGTTGTTTTCATTCCGACGATTTGATACTTAATTTTTAAAGTCATGAATTGAATTCTTATGAGTTTCAAAAGACGTGTTTGATACAGGACTGTATAAAAGAACTTAACTGGAAAATTGCAGAAAATTGCAAACAGTTTGTAACTCTCCTCCTTCTATCATCATAGTTTTTTATGCAAAGTTTAAAACAAAATTCTGTACTCAGTAGACTTCTGACATTTCAGGGTCACTATTTTTTTTAGGAGATCTTTAACAAGTTTAACTCTTATCCTTGTCTTACTTAGCATGGTATTACTCTGAAATATTCTTTTAGCCTCTCACTTATCAATACTCTCCTTTTCAGTAAAGCTCTGCAAATGTTTAAAACACTTAGTATTCCACAGGACTTAATCACTTGCCAAAAGTTGAAACAGTACAGAAGTGTTTTACTGAATGGGGATGAGTTTAAATAAGTGTTTTTCTAGATCACGGATTTAAAATTTGAAACCTCTAGGTGCTGCACCTTGCCAGTGAAGAGCCTGGATATTGGGATTTCCAGCAAAGACAGCCAAAGATAATGAAATCTTAGTGCCTAAGGAGAATAACTTAACAGCTTGGAGAGTTATATATTCAATCATAAATCTCATAATAAACTTTAATTGTAAATAATTGTTTATTTTATTATTCAGTTGCAGATATATTTTTATAATATATTCTTCTCCACCTCTTTCTCTCACAGTGCAAAATAGGGTCATATAAGCAGTTTTATTTCAGTGAAACTTTTAAAAATGGATCTGCATGTTACCAACCACTCGTTGAAGAACAGGCCCTTTAAATACTTTTTATATGTTTATATTTCTTGACCATCATATTGGTTTCTTTCTTATTTGCTCTACTAAGGAGTGATTATTGGCTCTTTAAGACACTTCAGTTCTGATGCTGAGGGTTTCTTTGCTTGTTATTTTTTAAGAGATATTGGTCATTATCAGTGGAACTAGTTGAAGCAGTAAAGGAATTTCTGAGTAGAATTATTTCTGTACTTCAGATATTGGTTTCTTAGCCAACTCTGTAATCCTTTATGAAAAATCCAATGTGTTTTCTCATTGAAAATGTACTGTTTTATGAAGAAAAATGTTTATCAAACATAGAGTGTACTGACACTCTAATCAAAATTATATGTATTTCCTGTAAAGTCTTACTTCCCTGAAAGTGAAATACATAGAAATTAATTTTAAAATTAATTAAAAAAAAAATCTTTGTTCTGTAACCCGTTAATTTATTTTAGAAAATTTCAAACATTAATCAGTCTGCTGCAATATTGCAGAAGCATTTTGACTAGTTGGTTATCATGTATGTCAATTGTATCTATAAACTAAATAGATCAATTTCCTCATAAACATGCACATATACCAAGAAGCCTTAACAGTGGTCCCAAATTCATCCATTAAGGAGGCAATCACTTTAACCATGTGGGAAGGCATCATCTTTCCTCTTGTTTATATACAGACACACACATACACAGAGATTATTTTCAAAGGCTATTTTTTATATTCCCAAACACCTCTAAAGAATGAAATTTTTCACAACTTTAAGCTAAGCAAACATACTGCTGTATAATAATCATAAAAATAACAATGTCATGGTGGCACTAACTACCATGTCAAAAAGAAAGAGAACATGGTTATTGAGTATCAACATTTACATTGGTGACTTCTTTCATACATTTAACTTTCATACTGTTTGGTGAAAAGTATACAGAAGTATTTTCAATTTTCTGTTCTCGTTTTGCATTATGTTAAATATTTTACAATTAGTTTTTTTTAAAAGTGACCCATATTTGACCTTCAGTACCAAATTATGAAGAGAGAGGGGCTAATTAAACATGAAATGGATGTATCATTGATGCTTTAATTAACTTTATTTAACAGAAACTCTTCCACTGATAAGCGCAGCTTTTCTTTTTTTCCTCTCCAGTAAAATCATCTTGTACAGTGCACAAATGACTAAGTTACCACTGAATCATTCTGCACTCCCAGGAGATGTACAGAGCCAAAAGGGACAGGATCTGAGTAAAGGAGGATACATGCTCTGAATAAGTAAAGAACAGTACTATTATAGGCAAGGGGTAGCAAGAAACATCTTTAAAAGGATAGAATCTGATTTATCAACTCAGACAGCTCTCTGGTGTTGTACATAGTGAACTTGGGTTATAACCATGGTTAGTAGCTTTACTATTACTGTCAGTCTTTGTGTTTCTGAGGGTGTTTTTTCCTTTTTTCCTCTTTTTTTTTTTTTTTTTTTTTTAAAGTTTGTGTTTAGTTGTCTGTTTTTCTAGCATTTTGGATAGTTGCTAATTTGCCCATTAGTACAGCTTTGTTTCATATTTGCAACTTCAGACTCATTTTCCTTTAAGTATTTTCTTTCAAAATTTTCAGAAGGTTTATATACTTAGTAATATGCTGGGCTACTTTGAGATATAAAACTAATCAGTTTGGTTTTGCATTAAAATATAAAATAAAATTAACAAATTCAGAAGTAGTTAGCATTATAAGTCAATTAAATCCTTGACAAGCATTGTGATAATTGCAAAACATTTTAGTACTTAATTATTAATCTTAACAAGATTAACATAATTTTGACTGTATATATAGGAAATACTTATAGAAGCATATGAACAATCCAGTACAGTATTTAGCAGACAGATTTTCTAAGCAAGTCTGCTTCCAACAGATATTTAGAAACTGTTAAAGCTGCAAAATATAATTTTTTAAGTCTTAGGCCATATTATATGTAATATGTTCCATGTAACTTATGTTCTACATTTCTCTATTTAAAATAAAATATTACCTTTTTAGATGGTTTTATCTCAGCATGTGCTGAGAAGATGGTATTTTTGTATTTGTTTTCCCTGATTTTTCTTTCCTGGAAGAGTAAATTTGTTTTCTGTTATCAGATTTTGGACTTTTCTAGCATATGCTATACATTCATTTTAATCAATAATTGAAATGACAAAAATAGACTAACAGCTACTCTCAAAGATCAAAAGAACCTTTTTAATTATTGCTATTTTTTGTATATAAATGTGCATTATTTTAATTTTTAATTACATTTGTAAAAGAAAATTCTGACATGAATAAAGGCATAATTCAAGCTAGGACTGACTTACTGTCTTCCATATATTTCAGGAAACAGACTTCCCAAGGTCACTTGTATTCTGTTGTTGTGGATAACAAAATATCACAGTAATGCTGGAGTAACTAAGTTTAGTGGACCATCTGAAATGGGTGACAAGAATAAGAATGGAATAAGACCAGAATAATTCACAGGAAATTTTAAACTTTTAAATTTCTTATTTTAATGCAATTTCCTCTATATATATTTAGCTGAGAGCAGGTCATAAACACAAGTCAAAATCTTAGTATGTGATTATACTGAAGTACCAGTTAGTCAAATTCCTGAATCATGTCAGTGATACACACTGAAGTTTTCCAACTGTGTGATGTGCTTAGCATGAGTCATTTGCTCAGTCTTATGTGGCCATTTTCACTGACAAGAGATCTAAAATTAAAATTAAGAACAACTTTCAAAAGTACTGAAAAACCACAGTATTAGCTGTATATATAGCACATACAAGCAATATGGAGGAACCAATTACTAGTATTTTTTTGTGAAAGGAGAATATGGAAAAACTTTAGAGTGCATTTTGGGGTTTAGAAGTTTGAACAAAAACAATGTTCTGGCCCCATTTAAAACTGCAAGGTAGGTAAAAATGATGTGATTTCTTTTTTTTTTTTAATACCAGTCAAAAAAACTGCTGTCATTTAGGCAAAAAAATATTTGAAATCATTGGTTAGTAAAATGGAGTAGCATAGCCCCAAAAGTTCAATTTTACTCAGAGTGGATCACAAACAACACAATTATTAGAAGCTGAAGAAAAGCATTATCTTTGTCTTTTAAAACCTAGTTTACCTTATTAACTACTGACAAGAGTGAGTGTATTTTTTAAAGGCAAACATTTTTCTGTCAGATGAGATTTTGCTACAGATCTAATGTTCTAATCTCTGAGTTTGTAACTGAAAGAAAGGAATGTGTGCAAATAACATTCTTGCAGTATTAGGAAGCAATACAATTTGTATTTATCAAACTGTTCAATATAAGGTCTTATTATCTGCAGATAAGTATGGCTAATGTACAGCTAGTATTTTAAAGCTAGGTATAGAAGGTAGGTACAAGGTGATGCTGAAAATTGCTCTTAGATAGAACCAGAATACAGAAATACTGTTTCTACTTGCTAAAAATTCAGAGGCAATATTATCTTGCAGTCATGTCTGGAAAGTAAAAAATATTTGCCACCTAACAGCATAAAAAATCCTGAATTACATGGTCGCATGATGATTACAAAGAATCTGCCATAAAATCCATTAAAATTAGATTCTTGTCTGGTGTTGTGGCCAGAAAATGTACTGTGTGTTATGTGTAAAATGTTTTGTCTGTTGTAGGACTTCTCAAAGAGAAATGGGAGGCTTGCTGTAATTTAGTCTATCTACCCATGTATAAGTGTCAAGGTCTCCCAGACCCTGGAGCAGTGTAAAATATGAGAAGCAGCCCCTACTTCCTTTGGACACCAAATCTTGAGAGGCAGAATTACTTCAACACAGAGACTTATCCTTGGGTAAAAAAAGAACCTTCACCAAGATATTGCTTTTAAAGAGATACAGTTTGGGGTAGAATTACATTCCTCACTTCAGTGTTGTGCTGGAAAATGAACTAAAGGAAGTTATGGAGACTGTCATGGAATTATGATTCAGCTACCTAAGGGTGTGCATCCTAATGCCAGTTTAGGTACCTGAAAGTTCCTGTGTTACCTGCACAGAGCTGCACACACAGGGCGTGTGATGCAAGACCTGGGTGTCTTCTGCCACACTCTGAAGCTGCAGCTCAAGGCCAAACAAAAAAACAATCACTAAATCCTTTGGTTTGCTTAAAGGAACAATATCTAAAATAAAATTAAGCACTCTGTGCATGTAGTGCACTTTGGCAGGGCTGAAATTATTTCACCTGTGAGAACTTTTCTATTCACAATTCATTTCACAATTTTCAAATGTGTGTGCCGTACACATGCCAATTAATAGAACAGAATCTGCATGCGCAGATACCTGATCACATATAAGCAATTAACTGAATTTCCATTCATTGTCAGACCTCTCAGGTTGATGTTCATCTCAGGTGAAACTACAGGTAATTCCACTAAAGTAAATCAAATTTAACTAGTATTAACTGCAGTAAATTGTATCAGGTGTTGTAATATTCATAAAATGCTTCATATTAAAATAAAATATAGATAGAGAACACCAATTTATCAGTTTGGATGTTAATCTCCCGCATTTAAGTTTTCAGCATGTATAGAATTTGCAAAATAACAGAGTAGGTTTTCATCATGTATTACATCCAAATGTAAAATTATCTTTTCAAGGGGTCTGGAAATAATGTGGCTTTAATGACACTTAAAAAAGTAAGATTTTAGTATTGAGCACATTCTTGCTCAAACTAATGGAACAGCAAGAATGCATATGTCAAGCTACGTTTCTTGGTCCCCAGACGAGTCATGGTGTTTGTCCATGGAGCTGTGTGTTACCCCTTGCAGACATATTTACAAGAAAGGCTTAGCCTAAAAGTTCCTATCAACTTTATAATGCAAAACTCTGCTGCAGATGATGTCTAGCCACTTGCTTAGGAAAATCTGCTTGGTTTATTGCAAGTCCTATTTAAAACACTCCATTTAACAAGAAAAAAATACTTCTGTAATTTGGAGTCTTTCTAAAGGTGAAAGACAAGAATGGAAATACAGATAATAAACCAACAAATAACTAAAGCATTAGTTCATCTGCTCCTAATATTTTCACAGTCATATTTTAAGCCCCTATTTTACACCTTTGCTATTCACAACTTCTACGATTTTTCTGGTCTTAATATACATCTGATCTCATCATGTCACATCTGCTCTAAGTGAGCTTACATTGTCATAAAATTTGAGTAATGAAATAGCTAATCAGTTTCCTTATCTCCACCCATCATCTCCACTCCAAATTGGTTATAATGACATAACGTGTGCCTTGTGTGACAGTGCGAGAGGATATTCAGCATTCTGCTGGATTAGAAAAGTGCTATTTTCCATGAACATGTAATTATATTCCAATTGCAGTACAAGTTTACAGAGGGACAGTAATTGATTTACTTGAGAGAGAAGTATTTGTTGAATTTTCCAGTAATATTGTGAGTTCTTTTATGGAGGGAATAATTGCACTGGAAACTAGAAATATCTACTTAACAGGGCACTACATGCTCAGCGTCTGAACCTCAGTCCAGATCTTGGGTAAGAGCTGTCATACTTTAGTGAATTTAGAAAATTCACTCAGATGGCTCTTCTGACAATATACTGAAAGTTTTACTCTTCTTCCTGCAAATTAAGGGCCTGAATTTTAATTATATTTAGAAAAATACCGTTAAAATTTATTTTTATGGATTTTTTCTAAATATGAGCAAAATTCAGGTATTTCTAGAGCAGGTGTTAATTCTGATGAGTAAAAGAAACAGTAGGGTGAAACAGAGCATACCTGTTTTCTCAGAGCCTTTAAAATATGAGTGTTTTTTGAAGGAATTGCAACACAAAGTCTGGGTCATGGATTTTGCTCAATTTGTTACTATATGCTTTTGAAACAGAATAGTATGACATATCTGAACTAACTACAGTGCAGATGTGAATAACACTTTACAGGCTGACAGAGAATTACCACTGAGGTGCAGTAGGTGTTTCACTAGCATGTGGGTTTGTGTAATGGGTGGGTTCACTCAATACTTTCAATCCTGGCACTGGTAGATTCTTGAGCAGACATGAAACCACTAGGACTTGGTGCACCACAGTAATTCATGCTCTTTAAATTCACCAGCTTCACAGGTAGAAACAATTGATGTGTTACTAAAATACTTGCTACTTGTGGTGTTTTTCTGTGCTTTTACACAAGAATTAAAAAAAAATTACACAAGACAGCTTTAGTTTAGAAGTAAAGGAAACTTGTGCAAGTGTTTACAAAATGGCTCTGCATTTGCCATCCTGTGTTTTGCAGAGATCACTGGACACTTCTATAATTTATCCTTTTTTTGTGCAACATTGCTTCTTCAAATAATTATTTATAGTGTTGCTAGTATTCTGGATCTTTCTGTTTGTTCTTTAATGCAGATTAGAAGATAAGCAACAGTGTGAAATTCCTCTGCACAGCATAAATTAGGAAGATTTGGTTTTAATTAGATTGCAAAATGTTTTATCACTTATGGTCTCTTATTCAAGGAGACTGGGTGATGTTTTATTCAGTTGGTCCTTCAGAAGCTGCTCAATGAATTGAAAATTTATCTTCGACTTTCTAATACTGCACATTAGCGCACCTTTCTAGGAACCTTGAATACTAAATTTATGTATTTTTTCTATACTAGTTCTTAATTAAATATATGAAGGGACTGAACTCTTTAAATTATATAGTAAACTTCCTGGAGAATTAGTGTTAGAGAAATATGAAAGGGCTGGCTAAAGCATCATTCTACCAAATGTTTCTAAAAGGCTTTATATATTTATAAGACTGCATGATCTACTATTGATGCAAATTACTAAGGATAAAAGAAAATCCATCTGTTATCAAAGAAAAAAATAAATTAAATAAGTCCAAGGATTTGAAAGACTTAGCATTAAGGACTAAGTATTCATACTTTGTGATGGGTTTATAGTAATTGACAGTAGAAAGGACTTCCTTTTAGCATTTACAATGTGGGGATTTTTTTTAAACTAAAGAAAATTACTTTGCCATAAAAGCTTCTCATGTAACATATCCCATCTCATTTCATAATTTCCTATCCTTCATTGAAATGTCTCAATTAAAATATGAACTATACCATTTCATGTTGTGTTGGGCATTACTAGTTTTATTATTACCCTTACATTTAATCAAATTGTCAGTAGCTAAATAAATAGCATTTCATCAAGAGCTGTTGGTTTTCAATCAGCTAGGAAACAGATTACAGGCCTGAGAACAGATCTAAGGCTAGTGTCTCCAATCTGCAACTAATTGTGTGCTGATAATAGCACTGCCCACAGGCAAATCTTACTCGCTGTCCTGATCTATGATAGATTTTACTGTACGTTAATATTACATCAGATGGAGTCATTTTGCTGCAGTTGCCATATCTAACCTTTCTTTTTCAATTGGAAATATATATTGTTTGGAGATACTACCTTCATGTTTAATTTCTGAAAAGAAGTGCATAAAAGAGAAATCTCAAGGAAGCATTATAGACGTGCTTTTCCCTTTGGCTTCTCTCTTAGAACAGTTGCCTCTTTAGAAGATGAAGTAGTGTTGATACTTAAAGAAGCATTTACATGTAATACTACATATTCTATGGCTTATCTAAGGGATTGAGGAACATGTCTTACAAACTGCAGCAGGAAGTAGTGTTTCACTCTCTTTTGGTGTGTGTGGACTTGCTGTTGGGGTGTGGGTGCCAGCGTTCTCTCCGGATCAAACATACTAACCGTATACAGCATATGTGCAGATACCATTGTTAAGACATTATAAATATTCACATTTTTCCAGTGTGAAGTTGATGAGGGTGATTAAATCCACAGCAGCCCCAGTACTGTACCAAGACTCCATCGTTTCAGGTGCTTCACAAATACAGAACACACTGTTAAAGGTGCTTTTAAACAAGGCATACATAGAGGGTAGAATAGCAAATACTGTCTGTAGTCAGCACATTATAGTGTTCTGGAAGAAAACTGTCTTCTAGGCTGTGTACATTGTTCTTGTGAAATGATTCCAACAGTTTCAAATCTTTTTTTTTTTTCACCTTGCTAGTTATGCAAACAGCTCTTCATTTTTTTCAGTAAAGCAAGTGGGAATTGTTCACTGTCACAAATAATAAATAACAAGAGTACCCGATCTGCAGAGCATGGAAGTGATAAAAACACATGCTTATGAGTGCTTGAGATTTCACAGCTATTAATTTTGAACTTTTTGATTGCAATTCTGTTTTACAAGAGTGGATGCTGTTAGGGCAGCAGTACCCAGTGACAGTGAAGGATTATGACAACATGCATTTATCACTGTGAGCTTGATAAATTCAGTGTAAGAGATGGTCAGAAAATGCCCCTAAACCTAAAGTCATAAAATGTATCTTGCCTTTACTGGAAGTTAAAATAGTGAACATTTTTCTATTACTGCTAATGATCTTTTTCAATTAGTAATTTAATACTAATATGAGTATGCTTGAGGTTTCTTTGTGCATAATGAAATGTGTAGCTCTGACCAACATTAGTGAATTCCTTAACATGTACACTGAGGGAATCTAGGAGTTTTGTGCAGAATGCTATCATATATACAACATGTAATCACGTGCGGGAACCTCCTTTAAAAAAGGTCAGCAAATACTGTAGCAAGTTTGGCATTAATAAAAGTCAGAAGGACTCTTCAGACTTTCAAGAATGCTTTAAAACATTTTTTAAAGGTACCTAGCTCTTGATATCTGAATTGCAAGTTTGTCTAAAAGTATAACCCCCAACTACTTCTATGTAAATCAAAATGTGGTGGATCATGTCTTCCATTTTGAGATTTCAGCATTCACAGGTAATAGGAGTGTTTCAAATCAGAAACCACATTTTTGGATTATGGATAAAAACAGGAATTTCAGTAATAATGGAACATCATTCTGAAGTTGTGTACTGTAAGAAATTAGAACACAAAGAATCCAAATACTTAATCTGTAATATTTATGCTCAGTTTTCAAAGTGATAACAGAGAAAATAAAGCCTAAGTTATACAGTAGAAAGTCCTGAATAAGGGAAGCAATTGAGTAAGAACATGTCTAGAAATGTTAGTACTTCATTTTTTTAATCTTCCTCATTCTAGGGAATTAATCTTCAGCCTTTCTGAAATCCTCACTGAGCTGGTAATTTTTTTCACATTTTCAGAACATCATCAAAGCCATGCTAATCTGGACCAAGGGCATGTCTCAGAGTCCTTGAATCTCTGAAGAAAACATTTTGCTGTCTTTCCTATTTTAAACATAATTGAGATTGTCTTCAAACTTTTATAAAACCTATAGAGAGGACAGTTTGATTATTTACAGGACAAGTGTTATAGGATACAATCAACAGCTTACAGTTCATCACAAGATTAATAAGAAAAAAATTGCAAATCCAGGAGACATATGTTCTCACTGAATGTCTGGCTCAGTAATTAGACAATCTGGCTACTGACTGAGGTACATTGTAATGTACATCCCATGTTTAAGGCATTGTAAGCCTGTAATCTGGAGGAGGAGAAGGAAAGATCTCATGAGAAAAGGAAATCCAGATTTTATTTTTCTTGTAACGTGAATCTGTAGGTATTTGTTTTGTCTCTCAAAGGAAAGGCCTAGCATTTGACCAAGACTTTTTTCATAGAAAAGGAGAACAATTGAAGTTCTGCCATTTTTATTTTTCTTTAACTCTAGAATTTTCTTCATAACTAGAAAAATCTAGTTTTTAATTGTCCAACATTCTACATTCTGGCAAAGTCTTTCCCTAATTAATATTTGTGTATAGCTTTGTAAAGTAAAACTTATGCTATCTACCTTCCTCATCGTCTTCATCAAAAGCATTGCACTTTTAAGACACTGTGGCAGATAGGAAAATTTCATCTTTCTATATTTGTAGGACTGCCTTCTTATTTTTTCTACGCTTATATTTGGAATGATTTTGAAGGGACTTTACAGGAAGCATAGACTGGGTAACTACTACTAAAACATAAAGGAATAAAATAAAAAGAACCTCTGATGGAAAAATTCCTTTCAAAATCTTTTTCTCCTTTTTTTTTTTTTTGTTGTTTAAATATGAAGATTTGGGTTTAAAAATCAACCTAGTGCACCTTAAAATATTTACTTATATGTTGGCTTTATGGAAAGCTGTTTTGAGAGCCAAATAAAATCAATCTGTAAAAATGTTTGGTGTTTTGGACAGAGAACATTTATTGAGGAGGCAAGAGAATACATATGCTGACATATGTGAGAATTTCACTCATGTATAACATATCATGGACTCCTATACTATCTGTCCTCTAATCCCAGGTTTGTGCTCTGCGTTTATAGTCTTATCTTCCCAGTAGAAGTCTGAAGATTGTTTGATTTTTGTTTCAGTTTCTGTTCTTCCCACCAAACCAGTTTATTTTTCTAATATTCTAAGAGTCAGATATCAGAATAAGAGATCAAATGTTATGAGAATGGGGAGACTGATTATTATTCCAATTTTGCTCTTTCTGTTGGATTTCAGAAAGTGTTGTAGATTTATACTTACGTTACTATTAGTTTTTTGTTGATGTTTTTGTGTTTGGTGCTCTTTATTTTTAATAAATTCTATTCTAAAACCTTAAATATTTGAAGATCTGGGCATATATGATGAATGGTAAGACAGTGATGAAAGTAAAGATCTTCATTTACAGATTTTCCCTGTCTCGTGGAATAACAGCACATCTATACGACTTTTTGAATAGTGTTTTCTAGAAGAGGGGATTTCTTTCTGTTATAATAAGTAAAACTAAAGGAACAACAACAAAAAATGTCAAAATTGAGAAAAAAATCCAAACACCAAAAAACCCCCCAAATCAACCCAAAGTTGCAAAAATGTTCCCCCACTCAGGCTGATTTCTGTTTCCATGAATCAATATCCCTAGTCAAATTCACAGTCAGTTTGGCAAACACCTGTGGCTGACCTATGCTGTAGAGAATAAACAGAGACCATGTCAGTTTTATGACTAATCCTCTGTCTTTCATGAAACCTTTTCTTTCCGAAAGAGGCTTAAGTATTTCAAGCACAAATGAAATAGTGCCCATGCTCTCTACTTTTCCATAATTCAAGAGCTAGGAAGCCTGATTTGTGAGAAGCTTATTCTGTGACTTTGTGTGTAATTGACAGTGAAGGGGGAAAATGAGGCAATGTTACGCCTTTGCCAGTTCTTTTTAAAGGAAGGAATATACTTACTCATTAATGATCCAAGCTATGAATAGATTCATGGTTTATAGCACAGCCTTAGAGTGGGTTAAGAGAATTTAAGGGTTTATCACACAGTCTTAAAAGAGGCTAAGAGAATTTAAAAGAAAGCTATTCAGACTGGAAAATTCTGGGTAAACATTTACCTATCTTCTTGGCAGTTCATTATTAAATTATATATTGGCATTTTACAGGCATAGAAAGAAAAGGGAGGTACAGAAAAAGTAATAGAAAGACTCTGATGACCTATTATTAGAGTTTAAGCTGAATAAATATTTAGCATCTAAAGTATGCATCAGAGGTAATAAAAATCATTGCAAACTACTATCCACAGTGTATAATATCCAGTAATACAACTTAATTCATTACATTAATACATGATGTAGTACTGCATGATGCAGTATTATCACACTGTTCCTATATCCTGGGCTTAAATTTGTTCAAAGTCTTAAAGTAGTTCAAAACAGTAGATGTTTCATGATGACTGGCCGATAAATGCATTAATATAACAGTAAAATAATGAAATCACATCAAAGTGTGGAGGTTTTAAATATTTTTTTTTCTTTTTAAAATCAAATATTCTCATTTGTATTTAAGGGGAGCAGAAGAAGAATCTGCGTGAGAAAGAATTCATGTGAGAAATACAGAACCTTGTTAACAGTGTGCTGTCATAAGTGTCCTTTAACATATGTTCAAGTCTTTCTTTGGCAATTTAGGCATGCCCATAATAATACCCTTTTGGTTTCTTATCCATAGGAAGTAGATAATAGAAATTTTTTTGCTTCATGATCATGTTACAAGTTTGGAGAGGGGTCAGTAAATGAACCAGTGTTCTTGTTGCATGCAGAATTTTGTCCACGCTCTGGATTCTAGTCTGCAAGTCAGAGTCCAAAATGTTGTGAGAATCAGGTTCTCTGATCTGGACATCCTAAGGGGAGTGCAAACAAGCCCAAATTGTAAGGTTACTGTATTCAGCTCCTAGGAATGTTGGGACAATTTTGTAGGACAGTTTGAAATTACCCTGATGAGACCATGTATCTTATGTATCTTATATATGTTTATAGAGATGGCTTGTAATACATTAAAGTATGCATTGTAGTGGATTTCAGCATCTTAACAGAGTTTGAATTAGGTTCTCTTGAGAACAGTGTCAAACTTCTTATACGTTTTATTTTATTTTAGTACGTCAGAATTAAATTCTTATTTACTGATGTTGATAGTAAGATAAGAGATCTCTACATTCTTTATATGTTCAGTTTGTGTTCAATTATTGGAATATAGTAGATATTTTATCCTAATATCAGAACATACTGGCCTTATTTAGCACTATTGAAATAAACTTAACTTCATACATATTGACTGAAGAAGGATAAGGTTTTCAAAATTTCCCTGTATTAGTTTAACTCTGTGTTCTCTTGAAAGATTTGAATAACTGGGATAGTATTCTGCTTAACTCATTTCTATGAAAGTATTTCAAACAACAGAACCATTGCTACATTCCTATATGTATATCAGATTGAGTTCTCCTGGCAAGAATGAGGTACAAATGCCAATGTTAATGAAGAACATATTTTTCAAAGTTTGTTACTTAAAGGTCTACTCTAGCCCTTAGGCCAATTTATCTCACCTCAGCTTGCTGGTCATATAACCCAAGTTAGTTATCTAGGGAAATGCACATGAAGAGGGATAGGTGCCTTAAGGAGTCAAGCTATTCTCTCTACTTTAGCTATGTACTGTCTCCTGGAAGTCTCTCTCCATTGATCATAGCAGAAGAGTAGTTTAGGTGGCCTCTAGGTCACTGCTTTGAATTGAGATTCCAGCTGCCCTGTGGTTTTTCAAAAGCAGGTATAAGTTTTGACTTTTTTTGATGGCATATTTCATCCACACAAACGATGACACAGACCTATAATAAAAAAATATTTTAAGGTATTTCTGTATGTTTTGAATGTTGGAGCATAGACAAATGCATTTGGTAGTGGAAGCAGGGGATAAGAACACAAGGTCTGGGCCTGCTAAAGGAGTGTAGCTATGCATCCTTCCACCCTCTAACCTGTTGCCTGGATATACTTTCTGGAAATGTGGAAAATGACTGGAGGAACTAAGAAAGCAAGCAAAATACAGGTGCTCTACAGATATTCTCTCCAAATTCCGGTCATATCATTATTTCTAAAAATTGCAATTAGCTCTTTACCTTAGTTATTTTAAGTAAAAAGTATAAATGATGGAAATACAAGCACTTATGTGACGGTGATACAAAAGACTGTGAGTTCATCACCACAAGGATATACACATGCTTTAATTTCACCTCACATTTGCAGAGAATTTTGATGCTTTGCTTTGTCCTCTTGCCCCAGGCACTTTTTATAGTCAGTAAACATCAAAGTTAATTAAAAAGAAAAGAAGACTTGTAGTGTTCATCACATGTCATAAATAACATTAATGGATTCTGTTCTCTATCTAAGCCTAGAAAATGAGGAATATGCAAACTGATCTACTAGAAAGTATTTATAACCTGCCTAATAACTGAGATAACATGCAGCAGCCACAGTGTCTTAAACTGTTTTATGTTTTGTTCTCTATTTGGCATTTATCTAACAAATACAGCTTGAACTGTAATAGTCAAGAGAAAATAGCAAGTAGATAAATTTCATATCCTGATACACACATAGAAGTTGTATATAAATGTGTCAAAAGACAGGGATTTTATTTTGTTAGGATTTTAGGAACATCAGATTTTAATAATATACTGTTTTTTTCTTCAGCATAGTATTGGTTCTGAAGATTATGAAAGAAATTTGGTTAATTTTCCTTTAAGTTGAGCCTCTTCAGGAACAAAAAAGTAAATAATAATGAGTTAGAAATGTTAGCAATGGTCATATCCAAAACTTAGTAATAATAACAACCACAAACTCAAAGAAATTGGAAAGGTAATTTAAGGAAGTTCAAAGAAATAAAATTCTTGCTTGCAAGATTAACTCTATTTTTTTGCAAAATACTTTGTGAAAACTGTCTGTTAGAAAAAAACATACTATCCTGGCTTTGTGATAACACAATATAGTGTTTTGTTACAATTTCTTCAGTGGTATTTAAAAGGTGACTCTAAAAACTGTTTCTGCCATCGATCTTTCTTTACCCTTAAAATACACAATATAAAGTAAAAATAATAGTGCAGTTGTTCTAATAAACAAAATTTTAGGCTTGAAAACAGAAGAAATATAGTGTTCTGAGTGTCAGATAACATATTTCCAAAATATGTCTGTACATTCAAAGTTATGTTCTGTTCTCTCTTTGCTGAGAAACAGCTGATGTTTATGAGGTACAAAAAGTCATGAGGCAGATCAATGAGATTCAAGTGAGAAGATGAAAAGTATGGGTTTTTTTTCCCTAGGAGGAAAAAAACCCACAAATGAACTTGGAAATATTTACACACAGGAATATAGTGGCTGAACAAGGAAACAGATGTGGCAGGAATTATAGCTGAAATGGTTCAGAGAGATCCATCCAACTAGGATGGATTTGTATGTCCTTGATAAGTGTCTGCCTAGCTGCAGACGAGGGCTATACATCAATGGATATGTCTTTGTGAAGAATAAGATGCTGTGACAGAGAGGCCCTTACAGATAAGAAGCAGTAACTCAGAACCATGAGTTCTTACAATAGATTTGGTAACTGTTTCATTTCACACAACTTATGCAGGATACCAGGATGTGGTTGTTATACTACAATTGCTTATACATGACCTATAGACTCTTCATGCTCAAACAACATAATATATAAGTTTCCTGGACTTTGAACAATCAATTTTAACTTTATTATCCCTAATTTCTTCAAATGCATTTCTCATACAGGCATGGTTATATTACATAAATCAAGCTCCTATTATTGGTCAGCTTTCACAAATGTTTTAGGCCTAGTCTATGAATTTTTAGGGATCTATATGACTCAGACCGATAAAAAGAATTTTATAAACTGTGTAACTACTTCCTGTGACTGGTTTCTCTAACATTACAGGATGTTAATGTCAATCACTGCAAAAATTTGTAAGGCTACATCTTGGTTCCTGTTCTGGATTTGTCATCTATAGAGACATAAAACAGGCAAAGAGCCAGACTGAGTACATAATTAGAAATGTCATCAACTCTTATGTTATTAGTCCCCGGTTTAGTGGATTTTGGAGAAGTCATTGAAGATTTAGCTGTGTCTGTCTCCAAGCTATTGCTTTAATGCAGGCTTGGCTCCTGTTCTAGCATAAGACCATTTGGGGAGCAGTGCATTTCTGATATAGAGCTGCTTCTGTCATTCAGACTTGGGGGAGGTGACTTGTAAAGTAAAGATGATGATTTTCAAAGTGGTTTGAAGAGAGATTTTCTATCCCTTTCTCTGATCTTGAACTGAACATTTTTTGAAAGGAAACATGTGTGTATCAGTTGCTTAGTATTTTTATCTCCCAGTTTTAAAAACAAAGAAACAGAGTTCTCATGTGAAACATACAGAAAAAAAAATAAAAGGCACAGTCCTACCTACTCTGATAAATATTGTGTTTACAGGACCTCGAGTTGATATTTTTATATGCTGTTTACTCTCAGGCTTACTGTTAAATCAATAGAGTTATTTTCAATACCTAAAACCCATGGTTTTCACTATTTAATGTTTTGTCCAATAATAATCAAAAGGTGTTTTTTTGTAAAAAACCGTACGTATTGACATAATTCAGTAATTTTATTTATTTTATAGAATTAATTATTATTCTGCAATGTTGAATTGATATTCTGCATGACAATTTAAATATTAATTATATAGAATAGAATTATAAATAAATATATTTAATTGTATAAATCATCAATTATGATAATAATTTAATTACTTAAACTAGAAAAGGAATAAAATATATTTTTTAAAAGTTATAACCCTGTTAATAACTTAAGTTATAACCCTTAATCCATATAATGGATTTCTCCATTACCTAACAGATTAAGGAACTTCTGAGACTTAACACCTCTACATGTGTATAAGCTATTTTGCATTTATTTTAGCATAACCTTTCAATTCATGCTGTGGATAATTTAGAAGAAAAAAGTTATAATCATATGTATTAGAAAAGTTTTATATTTACATAGATATACTTATTTTGCTATTTAAAGCTCAAATTTTTAATCAAACATGACATTCATGCAAAATGTGTTATTTTAAAGAGTACTCAAACGATGTAAACAACAAAGTTAAATGGTTGTCTGCATTAAAAAGATGCATGACAAATACCTCAAAATAGAGAGACTAGGAACTTGAATGGATTTGAAGTATGAGTGTTTTTACAATTGAATTTAACATGACTTATACAATAATATTTTATAGGACTGAACATTGATGTTACCTGATCACCAGACAGGGTACTTCCTGTCAGGTTTTTTTTTTTTTTTTTTTAATTTGTGGTTTTTCTTTTGTTTTCAGAAGCATGATGTACCAGAGCAGAGGGCTACAATTTTATGCATTGGTTGATCACTGCTGTGTTTCATTGGTTTCTGGTGGCACAGTCTTAGTGCAATGCATTGAAATAATTCATTACATTTCTAGCAGCTGCTGAAAAGTGTTGTTCTTTGATATTTTTCTGCCAATTTAAAAACTATGAACATAAAAATTCTCATTGCCCTACCTAAGGAAACACTCTGGTAAGTCAAATAATTCTATAAGTGTTTCATTCACCTGCTGTGAAAGTGATCAGGGACCAAGCACCTTATATAAGTGTCTGTCTGCTGGCTTTTGGAAGCGATCAAAATTCGCTGTGATATACTCAGGAGTATCCCATTCTTCTCCAGTAATCCCAGCAGGCAAAGTCCAGTAGAAGAGAACAGCTAATAGTGTGTCTGTGATAAGGAGTTACAAATGTCAGCATAGTCTCTTCCAAGTTATCACATTCCCAGAGGATGCCGGAGAAGTTAGTGTATTACTCATTGCAGTTTCAGTATTTATCCTCTCATGAGACCTACTTGAGGACGATCTTCCTTATGTGTTCTGTGTAGTACCCTGCAGTGTAATATCAGTGTAGAATTTTATTTTGATATTATCTTGGTAGAAGAAAGGTAGAGATTTTGCTTTCTTTTAAAGTAACCAGTGATACATGTAATTTGTTTCAATTTCTCTCTTAAATGTTGACTTTGTATGCCAGGCTTTGACTTCTTTCTCTCTATGCATATGAATCGTGGCATTTGTCAATATTTTAAGGAAAAATATAGGTCACATTTTTACATAGATATGCAGGTACACTGATAAATACAACAATGAATACTTCCTCCTTTTATCCCCAGGTGCTAGGCAAGTGGCTAAGCAGCTACAGTTGCTGCAGACATTTTGAAACCTTATTCCAGAATTTTTTTTGAGCTTTTCACATTTTTATGCCAAAAGATATTCAGCTAACATAATTTAACTTGTAGAATCATGTCTGTTCTTTGTCAGACCATCTAGCATGCTTCTCTTACCCTTCAGAAAAAAATGACTGGGTTCAAACTAGTGATTGGGAATGATTCCTGTGCAGTGGTGTCTGCTGTATTGTGGCTAAGCACTCTTGGGGACCAAGTGCTGGTTAACATCAACCAAAATAGTACTAAAGGTCATGCAGATAATTTAGTGCTATGGATACTCACTTATCAGAAAATGAGAATGTTCCATGACCCTGTACAATTTAGTACTATAAATAATACTTTATTTCCCTCTCAGAAAGCTTTTAGTTTGTTGCAGTAATGGACTTCTTTAAAAATAAAAGTTAAAATTTTTGTATTGCAGCTACATGCCAAGATGCTAATATTTAACTATATTTCCATATGGAAAATAAAGCTTTATGTGATGAATGAATATAGATATACTTAAAAGATCAAGCAGATTTTTAAGCGACTGCAATCACACATATTTTTTTATGTGATATATTTTTTGCATGTACTTAGAAAAATGACTCATAAACATCACGCTTGGAATTTTGTGCAGACAATTACCTGTAGGATCATTGTTTTTGATTTCAGATCTCAGCTTAAAGAAAAAGTAAAAACAAGAACAAAAAATGCAAAGTAAAGCAAAAATATACCTATAGTATTATGTGGTAAGTATGATTATTCTTAACTAAGTTTAGCTTGGTTTTTTGTGCCTCTTTTAAAAGCTTAAAAAAGGTTGTGGTTTTTGATTTGTTTTTTGGGGGGCTTTTTTAAAAATAAATCCTTCTAATGTAAATATCAGCATTGCTACTCTGATTACAGTGCTCTACAGAATCAGGGTTCTTTTGCTCTTTCCAATATATGACTATTAAAATCTCATGGGAAAAATAATGCCCACGGCATTTCCTATTAACCACTTGGAACTGCTTTTTGTAGGAATATTACCAATGGAACTACGAACTCTAATTCTCATTTCAGCTTAGGTATAAAAGCACATTAGAAAAAATAGTCTAAATTTACATTTATATAACTGAAAGTAGAATATGTCCCGTGATACTTTTACATCTATTTCTGCAAAGTGGCAATTGAAACATTCTCTCAGCACTAGAAATGAAATCCCTACAGTTGTGTAGGAACTTAAATTCCTGTCACTAGGAAATATGTTATCTCAGGATGGTCATGGTACCACGAGATGCTGAGAGCAGTCCCTGAATAGAGTGTAAGTAGTTATCAGCAGGCGTTGGTGAACCTCGGGAAATTCTTACAGTGTAGCATTATGACAGGTTCTCATTCAGTTCTTGAGGCACAGTTGGAATTTCCCATTGCAATAAGCCAATAAAAATGCATTAAGGTTAATGTAGATATAAAAGTTCTGAAATGGCTACTACCAGTAGAAAAATATAGTACAACTGTTAATATCAGGGTTTGATTCATGCTTAAATACCTAAGGAAAGAAGTGCTAAATCACTTTTTAAGAGAAAAAACCCCCCACTTAAATATCATTCTTTCACACTCAGATAGTTCCTAGATGGCTGGAGGGGTAGTACTCAAATTAGGGGGAAAAGAATCTGCCCAAGTATGAAAGGTTTTAGAACCCAAAATACACTGAGGATTATATGAGAAATAGATGATGTGAATAAAAGTGTTATTTCAATCTCATAATGGATAAAACTCACAAGAGCAGTACAAGAAATATGGATAATTCTAGCTACATAAAGCAGTTCAGAGAGACTATTGTGCTATGCCATTCCAAACCCCGTGATGCTCAAATTCAAATACTTCTGGTTTCAATCAATCTTTATTATCCACTTATGTGCTTGGGATTGATGAAAACAGTTGGCATTGCTTGAAAAAAACTGTATCAGGTGTGTGAGCTACTAGCCTTTAACATGGTTCATTAGAATATATCCTGAAATCCCTTTTGCCTTATACAGGACAGGCTGTTATACTCACACAAGTCATCCATCAAACTGCTTGAAAATTGACTGTAACATGGCAACTGCAGTAGTAATAGAAGCCCAAATGTATTGCTTAATTCTTTTTTTTTTTCTTTTTTTTTAAATGGGAAAATATGTTTTATTTCAAATTGCTTGAAATCTAAGAGGTTTTCATTTTGTGAGAGTTATTCATAATGCATTACATCACAAGCTTTTAAGAGGAAAGAGATTGTCATGCAATGTAAGAACCTTTAGTCTAAACAAAAATCTTGACAAAATTGGGGTATTTTTTGACTGGAAAAAAATAATGTCACATGATAATACCCCACTGGAAATTATATTAGATTTAAAAAGACAAGTATTACACACTGATATTACAAGTAACAAGTATCACACACTGATAAATTTTCAGTAATGCTGGAGTTCTTACGAGGTTTGCATCTTTAACATTTACTGATTTTTGTTTAGTTATAGTAAATTACTATAAATGACCATTGTTATAAGATGACCCCAGCCAGCAGTCAAACACCCACACAGCTACTTGCTCACTCTCCTCTCCATGGAGGGGGAGAAAATAAAGGGAATATGAGAAGACTTCCAGATTGAGATAAAGGCAGTTTTGTAGGTGAAATGAAATCTGTGCACGCAAACAAAACAAAATAAGGAATTCATTCACTACTCCCCATTGGCAGACAGGTGTTTAGCAACTTCCTCAAAGACATGCCTTCTTCACAAGTAGTGGTTTCTTGTCAAAATCAAGTCCGATAACCCCAAACTCCCCCTTTTTCTTCTTCTTTCCTTGAGTTTTCTTGCTGAGACAAGACATGACATTGGATACCACTATGGGTCGATTTAGTCCGCTGTCCTGGCTGTGTTTCCTTCTGGTTTCTTCCCCATCCCAGGCCTACTTGCTGGCAGAGGGGTGAAAAAGAGAAACTTGATTCTGCACAAGCTCTGCTCACCAATAGACAAAAAGACTGGTGTGCTATCTACATAATTTCAGTCACAAATCTGAAATATGGTACCATATGTGCTGCTGTGAAGAAGAGTAAGTCAGTCTCAGACAAACGCCACACAGTCATCTAATTATTTAATTACCTTATATTTTAATATTTTTTTCTGAGGAGATAGGCGAGCTTAGTAACTTGAGGAAAAAATGGCAGGAAATCAAAGTCTTAATGATAATGTCATTATAATAGTAATAAAAATTCACCTTTTCAAAGCAGTAAAATAATTGGCTCAAATTCATTGTTTTGGCTTGTGTCATGAAGCAGCACAGAGGATTAGACGGAAATTGATGATTCTGTCTCAGAAGCTAATGTAGTTTGAATAGCAAAACCATTGGAAGTCTTAACATTGACCTGAAAGCCATCTGGATAAGCACCATCTATAAGTTCTCATGAACTCAGGATAGGTTATTCATAATTACATATACCTACTCATAGCAGAAAAGAGATTCATGAAACTGGTTTTATTTGGATTGACTTGAAGTGTATTCTTTCACATTTATTCGGTGCTAGTATCTGCTATATTATGCTGAATAACATCTGTAAATAGTTATTTCTGAAGTTACATCAAATGTCAAATTGTATCAAATGTAGTGATAGAATCTTCTATAAGAGTTCCTGAAGGCTTCTGTATAACCTACAGTTGGACAGAGAAATATGTTATAATCATACAAAATAATGATAAAGAAAATCCAAAAGCATGATCTAAATACACTAGTCTGGATAGGCAACATGGTGATATCTTGATATGTCACAATGCTTTCTACAATCAGATGAAGCTAACTGCATAAGACAGCATGATATGCCGTAAAATATTTCAATATTTGAACTAGTAGAAAAGGAACAATTTATTTACCTTCAGATGTTCCATATTTTAGCCCCTGAGCATTAAAGAACAAGCCTTGGAAATCATTTGGGAAAAGTAAGTTGATTATCATTGTTTGTCATTGTTAACAGAGGCTTTGATTTCTGAACTTTAAAGATAAACTGTCTTTAAGACACATTCAGACAAGCAATTCCACTTAAACACTTCCTAAACAGATATTTTTGTTTGGTTTATTGGTTTTTTGTTTTGGTGGGTTTTTTTGGTTGGTTGGCCTTTGGTTTTTTGTTGGTTATTTGTTTTGTGTTTTTGTTTTTTTTTTTGTTTTTTTTTTTTAATAAAGGAAACCATTTTGACAGAACTGTGTTGAGAAGTGCACATATGGTTCTCTTGTCAGATGTGAGGAGCTTCTTACCTCCAACAGGAAAGATCAGAAGAAACAGCTGGTAAAAACAGGGGGCAGTAACCCCCTGGCCCAGAACAGCATGCCAGTTGTCATCCAGTGGCAGAGATTTTAAAGTACACATAAATGTAGAAACAGTGTTCTGAGGAAAAAGGAAAGGAAATAAGGGGTTGGATTTTAACTGGGTATCATGTTAATTTTTTTCTTTTTTTTTTTTTTAAATAGTTCTGAGAAATCCGAAAGTGTTGAGATAGCTTGTTGTATAAATGACTGCAATGCCTGTTTTTGGAAGCTTATTTTGAAGTTGGAAGTTTCTTTTGAGTTCTCTAATTGTAAAAGTAATATTCCAGTTAAGCTTCTTGGAGGAGCAATGTGAAAGAACCTTTTTCAAATGTTCCTAACTGGCGTATAATGAACATTGGATGACTTTGTGGAATAGATTTCCAAACAAAATAGCTGGCTGAAGACCATGGCAGCAAATCACAGGACTGATAGAGTAAATGGAGATCTACATTGAAAGGGTAGTAATACAAAATACATAGTTGGACTGTTTCCCCCCAGGCTATAACTATTACCTATGAGAAATTTATCTATTAAACCAATAACTTTACGAAACTCACAAATGAGAAACCATAAAAATCTATTGTTTATGTTAACACTACCTAAAAAGATTAAGGCAGAAAGGTTAATGGAATATTTATTAAGCACATGCTGAATAGTCTTTTTACATTTGATTTCCCTCATAAATGTTTCTTCATTAAGTGTTTTAGCTCTATTTTTTCATAAATTTAATATAAGGTAATGGATGCTGCATCTTACTTTGCTTTGACCACAAACTTAGAAACTCAGAAACTCAGAATGAACACGAGGAGGCACAGGAAACTTTGATGCTACCTAGCATATTATTTCTTAGACATTTTTGTCCAAGGGTACAAAACTTGCAGAAGCATTAGCAATGTAGTCCGACATCTTGCATCTAAATTCTTCAAAGCCTTAGAAAAACCCATTCACTGTCTATCTAGGCAGAGTGTAATAGAATTTCTAACAGGTTTTTTTTTTTCCTAAAAGCTTTGCTACTGCTGTTGTGATTCTTTGTGCTGCTTAAGAGTACTTCACCTCTGTCCCTAAGCTGCTCAAGCCTTCTTCATATCTGCAAGTCACTTCTATTGTTTTTAATATTCTTTAAGAGCTTAAAACAAAAAAAAAAAAAAGTTTAATGGAAACATTTGACAGAGAGAGAAAAATGTGAGCAATAGGAAGCATTCAACAAACAGGAGACAAAAAGTGGAGCCAGTGAATGGGGTGTGAAGAAGGCAATAAATACCTAAATCATCATATCAAAATGGTAATGTGGAAACCAGGGTAAAGTAGTTTTATTTTTACCTCTCCTTCATTGACGTACATAGAAGAAAATTCTTCATTGTCCTTTTATAACAATTTGCAGAATCTTATTAGTGTTTTGTTATGTTAGGGTTGTATCAAGAAAGACAGTTTATGTTTCACAGGCTTCTAATTGTTGTTGTCCCCTGGGTTCTTTCTTACTTGTCAGTATATCAGAGACCAGATGCCAATAAAGTAAAAAAAAAATCTAGTGCCAAGCAATGCTTTTTATTATAACTGAAGTCTTATCATTTCTGAATAGAAAATGGGTAACTCAGTGTCCTACATACTACCATTACTCTTTATGCATTTCCAGTGTTTGACTCTTTATTCCACATCTTGGCTTAATTTTCATTGTCATTCCACACTATTTTTTGTTCCATTGGAATGCCTCCTGTCTGTGAGGCAGCATAAAACGTAATTTTTTATTTATTTGTGATTTTTTGCCCTTTTTTCAGTGCTACAGTTCTACTACAGAGTTAGTCTGTGGATTTGTCAAGATCATTTGAATTCAAATCCCCCTTTCTTCCTGGTGGTCACAGCCTTTCCCTGTTTTGCGTCGTCCACAGTTTCCACAGCAGTATACCGTTGCTCAGGATTAAGGAAATATTGAGCTAAATGCAAGAAATATTCATATAGCATCACATTTGCAGTTTTGCCTTTTCCTGCCAGCAAAATGTGGATAGCTACCAAATGGCATTTTTTTCAACTAATTGACTATCAATGACATGGAGAACACTAATGCTGTGGTCATTTCATCTGGGCAAGTTAATATTGAACCTCTAATCTATATCCTCTTTCAGTCACTTAAGATTCTTTCAATTCTGGCTTTAGATCAGATGGTTTTGAATAAGCTAACCTCCTTACAAAGAATGACTGTTAACCAAAATAAATTAAACTAATACAACTCCTAGAAAATCAAAATCAAAACACCTCCTAAGAAAAGAATGATGGAGATTTTATTTTTGTATCTTCACTTCTGGTCAAGTGAAAATCTGACTGTTCTTTCAAAAAATATATAAATTAAATTTAAAAGAGTATAAAGTATAAAAAGATTTAAAAACACACTAAATACCAGACACAGAGAAAATTATTAGATACTGAATATGTTGATTATATTGGTTTCATACCCTAAATGGGGATAGAGCAACATAGCCAGTTCATTTAGATAGTAATGCCAGTATGGAATTCAGAATGAACTGCAAAAAAACCCCCCAAAACCCATAAAAATACGAGTTCAGTGTTTTTGTAGTTGCACACAGTCATTAACTGCTAATCAGTTGGTTAACACTGGAACTAAGCTACTTCCATTACCTACACAATCCAATCTCACTGGGCCCTGCAGCATAAGCTTACCTGTAAATCACAGAGAAAACCATGGAACTGCTGCCAAGATTGGCAATCACAGAGACACTGGCCTGATCCTAGAGGCCAAAGTACTTGCTGCTGCTATAAAGTCTATTTTTATTGATTATTAGTTCAGTCATATGCTTTCCTGCTCCTTCAAACTCTTATTTGTTTGTTTGTTTATGTGAGTTAATTTGAGTTCTTCTAATGTTGAAATACTAACTCTGTATATAATAGCTGATAGTGCATTTTGTGTATCAACCATTAATCCAGTAGTCTGGACTTGCTAATTAAATCCATCTGCATTGTTACTCCTCTAAAGTTAGGAAAGCAGGAGTGAAGGAAATCAGCTGTAGCAATTCTAGTTTCTTCTTGCCGTGGAGGTAGGCACGTAATTGCTATCACCTTGGTTAATGCAAGGCTTCCTTTCAAGTTTGACTTCTTGTAATGGAAGCTACAAAGAATGGATTTATTTGTTCATGGGTTATGCTCGTGGCCTTCATGACTGTTTTAATTCCTAAAGGAGACATTATATTTTATCTATTATTTTTCCTCTCCTTCCCTTCAGAAGATTTTCATTGGCTTCAGAGAGAGATCTTAATGCTTTTACAATTTGTTCAGTTCTTAGCTGATAAAGAAAAGTGGAACAAGAGGGAGTTTCACCGTTTGGTTTCCTCATCATTTTTGCTTTGCCATTTATTCCATTGTCAGCCTTTGTTATTCTTTACAACACTTTTGAGCAGGAAGTGGCTGAAGGAGAAAAATCTGACTGAGAAGACTTAAACAAAGCTGTTCATAGAATGAAAAGGGAAAGTAATATCTGTTTCAAGAGAGAAGATAACCATACTGTGGAGATACCTCAGTCTTGTGCGGGTATATACATATATGATCAGAATATCAGGAGATAGTTCTTAGGTGTCAGCTGAACCTTTTGCCAAAATGAGGTCTTAATTCATGTGGGTATGTGTTTGAAAAGTAGTTTTCAACATAGTTTTTTTTTTTTTTTTTCCCAAAATGACATTAACCTTTGGAAAAACATGGCTTTGATTTTAAAGTTTAATGGTAGAAAAAATTTTCATTTAAAATACTTGATTTTTAAGTTCTATTAATAAAATGTGATTTAAAAGTAGCTTTCAAAAATGCTGCATAGATGTGTTCCTCTACTTTTTTGTTATTCTTTGAGTAAATGCAACTATGTTTCTATATTTTGTATTTCATGATCTACTGAAATAACATGTCTTTGATTTGTTCAAAGAAATAGGAAAAAATACTCACTTTGTTTCATTAAGAAGAAAACACGTAAAGATTTCCTCATATTTTTCACAATGATAATTTGCACTTACTTTTTCCACTTTATTTCTCATAGTTGTATGAGTCCACAGAATAATTGCTTTTATTTTTACTCCATTTGATTGGACAACTCCTTTAATACTTTTATTAAAGTGTAATGTTTGTAGATGACAGAAAGCAGTTCAATAAAATGACCAACAACTAGAAGGAATTTAAAGACCAGAAGAAAAGCTATTTTGGAAAAAAAAGTTATTTGTCATATTGGCATCATTTACTTATTTCTGTTTTTTCGTTTGAACACAATGTAAAATTCAAAATAAAACTGAGATATTTGAGGAAATAGAATTTAAATTAAAATCACAAAATTACTAGTTAGAAAAAATAGTTTATAAAATAAAGTTGCATTATGCTAGATCATTAAAAGCTTGCTTTTCAGGCAGATGAATAAAGACAATTCTCACTACAATCAGTGAAGAGCAGTCCGTGATTAGTGCCTCCAAAGATAACTCCTGCAGGCTAGATCAGATCTATGTTAATTGTTAGGATGAGAGAATTAGAAAAGGAAAAATATTCAGAGTTGGAGGAAGAAATGTTTACTCCAGAGGGCTGTACCAGTTGGCTGCTGTGTTTATCCCATCTACATAAGATTTTATTGAAGGGAATCTCATAGTGAATATTTTCTGTATAATATATTTTATTCTAAAACATTTTTTAAAAAGTATTTTGGAACATAGCCTGAAATAAGGATTAGATTTTAAAGTTCTGTATGGAACTGGGACTAGTTTAAATTTTCAGGCTGAGGATGGAAAAATTGCTTGTTTTTTGTTAGCTGAAAAAGCAGTTCAGTATGCTGGAACTGTTCCTTGGGGAGGAAAAAGAAGCAAGTGCAGACTCCTGGCTGGAGCCCAGATGCCTGTTAGAGTTCCAGAGCATGTCCTGATTCACTTCTATTTGTTCTTCTCTCACTTGTTCATTCATATCCTTTCCACTGAATCATGAAACAAGAAACTGTGAAATCTTTGGGTCAGTGGATTTTGGTATACTCTTAGATCTCCAGGCATACTGTGATTGAATGTGGTTGACAGTGGATTTAATACCGTGTTTCCTTAGAGCTTTTTTTCTAATGTCGGCAGTACTAGGTGGCAGACTTTTTGTGTCTAGAAACACTGAACTGAAATACTGCCAATGATATTATCAAGTTTTTCCAAAATACTAGCACTATAAAAGAAAGGATAAATAAACACTCCTACATACATTTAATAATGTATTTATAAACTAGCTTTACAAAACAAATATTTTTTAATTTATTTTTTAAACTATATTTTGATCCATTACTGCATAAAAAGAGTAGCTCAATTCTTGTACTTCAAACTTGTTTATTTCTTATTTGTTTGCGACAGTAGTCTGCAGGATTTGGTCTGTTGCTGGTTGTAGTGTAATGAGGCATGGGCTTGCAGAACTTTGGATCTGTCTGAATCTAAAAAATAATTCTTTGGCATTATCACAAAAGTCTTGAATTTATCATCTGAATACATGTTTGAACAAGCAAGTACATAGGTTTGGTTAAATGAAAATAGAATTTTCCTCATTTCCTGGTTACTAATGAAATAAATGTATAAATGTATAGAAAATAGTAAGGAAATAGTATGTTCTTAAAATAGAAAGGAAGATAGGTGGAGAAAGTCTGGATGGCTGGTATTTTGAGCCTTAGGTCTAACAGGTTTCCAGTCTGGTCATGTTTTCTTGAATTGTCATTCTGTTGGACTCCAGAAAATTTAGGAGCTAAGTACATGTGGGTAATAGGGAGAATAAAATAGTGTAATACTGCTTCTGCTTCCTGAAAGCACATTGCATTTACAGTTACTTCATACCCAGTCTGCCTTAGAGGTCTGATTCATGGACATGCACATCTAACTTTGTGACGTTTACCACCTTTGTCTACCACTTTGTTGCTCCTGAGCAAAGGAATTGCTCACACAGCAGTTATTGGGTCAGTGCAAGTTGTAGCCCAAATATTAAAGAATCAGTGCACTTTGGTCTCTCTATACCAGGTTGTAAACTGCAGCTGTTAGTTGCTGCCTCATAAACAGTTTTGCTTTTCATTGTGTGGGTGTAGATATCTGTGAGGAGGCAGAAAGGTGGAGAGATGAAGCAAAGATCACTTCTATCCGTCTCCAGGAAAGCTGCTCTTTTTCTTGCAGCAGAATGTCTCAGTTCAAACCCACACCCAGTTGGAAACCTTTGCTTGCTACTTAGATTTGCCAGCTGATTTTAAGACAACATATTCACGACACACCTACAATAAAATGCACAGAAAAAATCTGAAAGAATGTAGAAAGCAACAAGTTTGCAGCCATAGAACAGACTTTTCTGTTTATCCCTCTGGTTGGTGCTTAGTGCCAGTGCAGGGAATCACCTTTGCTCTCCTCCTCTGCATCAGTTTAGCTCCCATGTAATGTCTAACATGTAGCTCACAGTGGCTTGTCTAGCACTGATCTCATCAATTTAGGTCAGAGTTGAAAACAGTTTTCTAGGTTTGAATTTACACTTGTGCTACTCTGAAGTCAAAATTAGTTTTATCTAAGTCTGGTTCAAATGCATTGGAATCAAAATAATCAGAATTTTCCAGAATATTTAGATTTTGGGTTTGTTTTTTTGGTTGGTTTGGATTTTGTTTGGTTTTTTTTTTTTTGATTGGTTGGTTTTTGGGTTTTGTTTTTGTTTTTGTTTTTTTCCAGAGTGAGTGGGACAATTATAAGAAATTCCAAGTGCTCTTGGAAGGCTCTAGAGGTCTTTTGAGGAGCTCAAAGAATCCTTTGGGTACTGAAATAAACTCTGGTTTTAGAAACTTCAGGGTGTTTAATTAGTACTCCTTTCTTTGTTCTTAGTTTGTAACAAAGACTCTCTGTCAGCTTTGGGTTAAACTATTAATGAAAAGGGTGTGTTAATTAAACAACTTGCTTATTTCTAATTGGCAAAAGTACTCTAGCCCTCCTGAGACTTATAGCCAAGCACAGCAATGTCTGCTAAGAGATACTCATGAGCTAGAGAGATGCCACAGGACATATTAACGCATGAAGGAAAAGTAGCAATAGTAACAATCTTGTGTGGGGAATGCTTCACAGGAGACAAAACATGGATATTCATATTCTCAGTGACCTTCTTTTTTTTTTTTTTCCCCTCTTTTTTTCTTTTTCTTTCTTCACAGTATGCAATTTGCATGACTTACAGCTAAACCCCATTATTTGGTGGGACATTTGCACAGTAATTTGAAATTTTCAGGTTCTATTGCAGCAGAAACCATATTCAGATCTTCTTTTTGTTATGTTGGGGGGGGTGTTTTTGTGTGTTTTTTTTGTTGGTGGTGGCAGTGGTTTTTTTCTAGATGTCATTGATTGGGGGAAAAGGAGAGCAGCACCTGTATGGAAACAACCTCTGAGATGGAATGAAATGATTTCACTCAACAAAGTTGCAGCATTGCCTCTTTTGAGGTGGTTTTTTTTTATGGCCACTAAAGTATTAATGGAAAGCCCTACTGATAATCCCCTCAATTTACTTAGTATTATGCGGGATAGCCAGCAGCTGGGCTGACAGAATGGCACACAATCATTCTATCACAGTATGTTATGTCAGTATAAAGAAAAAATTCACGAGATGTGATGGTTTTATTGTTTACATTTCTTCGAAGAAAAAAGTTATCTCTTATCTCTCAGTGACATGGCCTTTGCTACTACCTTAGAGACACATTAAATATTTTACATGTAATTTTTTTACATGCAAGTGTTTACTACAACTTCAATACTGAAACATTTATTATCTTACATGTATAAATCATTTGGAGAATCATATTTATAAAAAGTATTGAAGAATCTAATTTTTACAGATTTTTTTTTTTGTGTACTAAAGCAAATTGTAATGAATTAATACAACAATAAAGTTCATAGTCATCCAGTTTCAATTTGCTAATCTGTGGTGGCCATTTGCTATTTAACTGAGAAAATAACTAATTTTCATATGGATTAGGAAGACTTTATTTTATGAATTTAAGTAGTTAATGTACCTTAATGGAAATATGAGTACTGACAACCATACTTTTTTTTTTTTTTTAATAAGGCCTTGGAGATATACAGGAATCAGGTGTGCAAGTGTGTGTTTCTGTGTGTGTCAAATGTACATAGATTTGAAATTTAGAGGTTAAAGAAAGACAGTAATCTTTACTCTCCAGCCACACAGCAGCTGAGGAAAAGGGTTTTAAAAATGTTTTTTTCTGTTAAACATCCAAGTAATCTCTGATTGGCCAGTATGTATTTCTTATCCAAGGGTGGAACAGAAGTAATCAACACTTGTCTTAGATTTAGAAAACATTTTTAAGATTTAATTGTGAGAAGATGCTGATGGGTTTGTCTCATCTGTAATTTTCCACTGCTGTCAGAAAGGTAAATAACTTTGTCTCCAATTCCTCATAATGTGCTGCAGAAGCATTTTTTAAAAGTAAGGAATTGTCTTGTCTCCCTTGTAGTAGTCCCAATATTTAGGTGACCTTGTGAGAAAATAGACAAAATAATCTTCAGAAGAGCTTTGTGTAACTAAGATTTGAGATACTGTTGTTTGATTAAAATAAAATTTTTATTTTAGGTTTTTTTTGTTGTTGTTGTTTTGGTTTTTTTTTTTTTTAAATCCTATCCTGAAAGATTTCATCGGGGCTGTGTTGTTGATGATCTGGGTGGGAAACAGTTGTCAAAAAATCTTGAAAATGAGAAGTAGAATTTAGAGCAGTGTGCGCATTCAAGTATCCTTATTCAGAAGGGAACGTCTAAATGACTTTTCACTTCTTTGTTTACTTCCTATGTTTGATTGAGTGAAATTTGAAAAAAAAAAAAAAATCTTTTATTTACCTAGGACTATTTCCTTCTTAGTGAGAAACGTGAAATTGATTTTAACTTGACACATTTCTTCCCTGAAGTAATACAAAATCTTTGTCTAATAAATGTATACAGAGGCTTTGTGGCTCATCAGGGTACCATGACATTCCAGTGTATTGATTCTGTGGTGTTAAAGGGTGACATACTTGGTGTTAACGGGCCATCAGAGCATTGGGATTTGAACTGTACACAGAAAGAAGCACTGACTTTCCTGTTACATGACAGATTTTCTAAAGTAGCAGGACTAACGTTAGTCTTACATAGTTCCTCATGTATAAAATTCAAACATTAATAAGACTTTTGTATAATTCAATTAATAAAATCAGAAAATATTTTTAACATTCTGAAAATAAAATTTAATATTCAGTGTTTTATAAGAGCCACCACCATTCTGCATTTTTTCATTTGTAAAATTTCTTGGCATCTAGAGTTTAAAATTCACTCTTGAAAGAAACACTTTCTTTTATACTGTGTTTTGTTTGGTTTTTTCCTTATATTATTTTTCTTCTACAAAATGTAATCTGTCTTAGATAAAGATCTTAACATTCTTTTAGTGTAGTTTTTAGCAGCTGTTCTCTTTATATTGGAGGCTAAAGACATGTAAGTGAAAAGTTGTTCCAGATTTATGTTACCTTGCAGGACATCAAATACAGACCAAAGAGGCATGTGAACCACGGAGGGTTAAAGCTGAGCATCTTCTGGTTTTCTGTCTTTCAGATGAATTTTTTTTTTTAATTTTTTTTTTTTTTTTTTTTGGTTTTAATGACCTGGAGTGTTTTCCTTGGAAAGATCATTTTGATTTTTTTTTTTTTTAAATTTTATATCATTGATTATAAATATTGTGAGAAAATAAAATCAGTTAAGTAAAAAAAAGTGAGCTAATTCTATGATCTTTGGAAATTAATCAGATTTACGGTTTAAAAGAGTCTATAGGACTCAAATTACAGATGTTTACATATTCTTTCTGTTTTGTATGTGAATACCAGTTGTCCTGCAGAGAAATGTAAAATGTATTTTATATCATATGTTTGCTCTGTTTTCTAACATAAGTATTTTGCTTAAGCAGATTTGCTAGGAAGTGACAGCTCTGAAAAATTGGACACAGTGACTGCTGGAAGTATTTCAGTTCCCAGCAATCTAAATAGTGCAGAAGGGAGAAGATAAAATATCACCATATTTTAAAGATGACAGTTTTGTCAAAGATTGCTTTTCACTCTTAAAACAGATTGAGTAAATCAAGTAGATCTAAAATGTCTGCACTCATTGAAGATGCAAGACCTTTTTAGTTCTTTTTTTTTTTCCTTCCCTCCTCTCTCTTCATAAGCATAGGGTAGAACAATGACTTATTAAGCATAAACCACTCTGTGAGTAGCATAATTCTTCTGATTTAATTGTTATCTTTAGATATTTTTGAATCATAACAGGCTTGCCTGAAACATAGTTACATGGAGATAATCTATGTAAAATTCTGTGGATCACGAATCAGGAAGGTGATCTGGCCTGCTTGTTTCAATCATTTTGAGTATTAGCAGATATCTACAAAGATAGGTTTTGTCAATAAGGTCTTTAGAATAGCACAGGAAATATTATTGAACATGGCTGTCCACTTGAGCAGATATAAATGCTCATGATGAAATTCTTGTTCATCCTAGTATAAGGGGGTAAATGTCCAGTGTATGTTTCTCTTCTGCTACTTTTAAATGTGGCATAAGACTTGCTGCAAGTGTGCATTCTCTTCACATTTAACTCAAGAGAAATAATTTGCAGAAAGACTTTACTAAGGTTTAAAGTTCTGTTGAGAGTGGAACTCACTATCCATAAAATAAAAGCCTTTTGTGCTACCCACAGTCTGTGCAGATACTGACAAGGAAACACCAGAGATCAGGCTGCTGCTGTTTCCTTCATGTTCTGCAATGAATTGGTCTTACTTGGTAATCTGCTCCAACACAGCTTAGCTACTGCATTATACTAAAATCTGTCAAGATATTTTCCTTCTTTTTAGTCTCCTCTACAATATCGCAAAATGAATTTGCATTATTTTAAATGTAGCAGATCCAAAGATCTACAGCCTTGGATTTCTCAAGTTCCTGCTTGATACACAGAAGGGACTTAAGTATTTTTCATCCTACAAAGCACAGGGTGTTTATAGACCTACACCATGTATTTTTTTTGTTTCTAGGAAAGCCAGAAGTTGGAGTAAAGCATTAATGTTTTTTCCCTCAAATACGTTGCATGAAGTCTTTAAGAAAATATTTTCGAAAGTCTCTCAATTGCTTGAAGAAGCTAAACCATTCTCTAGAAATTTGTCAAAAAAATTCCATGTTGGTTGGTATCCAAAGGAGGACTCAAGTTACAAGAAATAACTACTGAAAAGGCATCAGGAAAAACGTTATGCAAATTTTAAGATGAAATCAGCTCAGAAGACTTGCTATTTGAAGAAAGAGAGAGAGGCCTTTCATTTGTAAAATGCTCTACAGTGATGCAGAAAATCAATTAAAACATACACGAAGTGTACAATCATTTTTAATTTCTGAGGCATCCTTCCATTTGAAATAGAAACCCCTACAAATAACTATCTAGAATTGTAACCTATTGGTCTTAGCTGGTGTACTCTGCTTGCCAGCCAGGCTAGTCACAGTTTCATTGCTGTACATGTGTATCTTGAAATTCAATTGGAAAAATATCTTTTGTAGTTCATCCCCCCTCCAAGATATGGGGCAGCCATTTTAATGTGTCTTACTCCTGAGTACTACTGTTGGTAATATTCTGAGTAGGGGCAGCCATGTAAAAATAAGCTGAACTATCCTTCTGTAACTTGGATAGAGAAAAGCCTTTTCCCTCTGCATATTAGATGTAATTTAATACAAAAGAAGTGGAGACATGCTTAAAACTGATTTTAGGTCCTACAACAAAAATTTTGCTACTTCATTAGAAAAAGGTTTTATTTTTTTTTTGATCATATATGAGAAAGACCCCAACCCTAAATGCTAAATTAAACCAGTTTATAGTGTTAATTTAGTACTCCCAGTTGCAAATTCTGTATACATATTAATTGGCCATGAGGAATTTATGAGCAAAAGGGTTAGTACTTACCTTAAATCTGTAAGTGTGTAACCTATGCTATGGTGGAATCACCAGAGTGCAATCTAATTTGAGGTAATTCAACTGATCTTACAAATATTTGAATGCAACATTTGTTGCTTTCCCCTGTTCAGATATTTTACGTTTGAACTCTTCGCATGGCAGCCTAATTTGATATGTGACATTCTTTCATATATATAACCGTTGTCAAGCCTAGCTTAACTTTGGTCATTTTAGATTTAATTTAAAACATGTCTAAGAAATTAAAGGTCACATCATTAGTTGCTTATATTTTTCTTTTTTTTTTCCTTCATTCTTTATTATATATTAAAGATAAAAATAAATTTCTCTGTTTCCATTAACAAAAAGTGAACAGAGAAGAAAAAGCAATTATTTGCAAAATGTAAAAAACCCTTTATGATAATTTGACAGACTTTATTTAAACCAATCTACCATAGTGTACTCATAAGGCACACTATAAAATAAACTCTTGTTAGGAAACACCATACTTCTCCTTGATAAAAAACTTCAAAAGTTGCAAGTGGTTTAGAAGCATGGAATTTATGTTTCCTTTGAAAGGGAAGACACAGATACAAAAAAAACCTTCTTATTTTGAACTTATTTTTAAGAAAGTGAATAGCTGACAATACAGACAGGTTTACGGTATTGTTACAACAATTTAGTGTTTTGCATACATATAGCATCTAAGAATAGTTCTATTCTTTATAAACTTAGTTTATCATTATGATGCTTCCATAACAGAAGTGATTATTTAGATGAATGTACATACTAACCAAGAATTTGTACCTTTTAAAATCCTTTTGATTGTAACTTGGAGGTACATTTAAGAGGGATTCTGGAAGCCTAATTTTATGTTTTGTTTACTGAACAACACTCTAATGTCACTTTTTGAATCTGTATTTTACATCCATGTTTTCTGTGATCTGTTCAAACAGTGAGTTCAACCTATGCCTGTTGTGACATTTCTTTTCAAATTGTTGGTATGCTGGTAAAAATGCTTTCCTTCATCTTCTGACCTTTTTTTTTTTTTTTTTTTAACTGACACATCCCTACCAGGAGAGGTATTGCTGTGATCAGTGAGTTTTCTAGGTGAGAGTGGTATTTACTTGTACTTTGGAATTTGATATAAATGCTGGTAGGTCTGTCATTTCCTGCCTAAGGATCCCTGTATAAAACAGCTAAACCAATTTTCCTACATCTTTCACTCTCCCTACTTTGCATAAATTTTTCTTTTTGTTTTGGCTGCTGTGCAAGTCTCTACTTTTAGAGCCCTACTGTGCCTTTGGGATAATCTTTGCTGCCTGATGGATGGAGTTTTATTCACCCAAGAAGGAGCAGCAGGTCTTTGCTTCACACATGCATTAGTGCATTTTGACTAGAGAAGAGAATAAATGCCTCTCTCAATCCAGGGCAAGTAGGAGGGCTGAGGGATGCTGGTGAGGCAAGAGAAGCTTCTGGAGTCTGTTGTACCCCAGGCAGAGTAGGAGTCTGCACTGAACAGGGATTACTGCCCCAGTGTCTCCAAAGGCCTAAAGTATGCAGCTTTTTTGTGAAGTCTGTCGTGCCCATGAGATGAAAAATAAAACTTTCTTTAACAAAATAAGCAATAAATGTATCAGCTTGCTATTTCTACCACATCACAGTGACCTCTTTTAAATATATCTATAAAGTATTTAATTCCTTGAGTAATTCTTCTGTCTCTCACTAACATTTAACTAAAAGTCCTTTCTAGCCTTGTATGGGCAAATGGAAACCTTAGTAAGCAACAAATTTAATTGACATCTGCTATTCTGTGTAAATCATATATTAGGAAATGATTTAAAAAGTCTCCTTTAAAACAACCAAATATTAATTCCTCTAAAAAGTAACACTACATTTAAAAACCTATATTTGTCTTTTACCTCAGCTTTTTTATAGATTAGACACTGAACTCTTGCCATTCTTAATTTTCTTTCTGTCTTGGCGAGTACTGTATGATGGCTAGAGAAATGATAAATAAATATAATACTATGTTTGAAGTGGCAAAGGATCGTTAATAGAGAACACAGACATTTTTCCTCTAGGCAGCTTAATTCTGGGACTTGGAAAAGTACGTCTCCTGTTCAATTAATACAGTTTAATCTTTTCAGCATTGGCCTTCAGTAGTAGGGGTAGACAATGACTTTATATACAATGACAGATAGAAGGAAAGTAGGGATTTTGATACAGAAATATTCTTCATGCTTGTCTGTGAAGTAAAATATCTCAAATTCCTCCGTAGAGTCTCAGCTGCGTAGGTGTCTATCCCATTTAGATGCACGAGAAGTTTTGGTTTTTTTTTTTTTTTTAAATGGAATAAATTACAAGATCAGGAAATTGCAATGAGTTGGAAAAGGAGGGAGACAGGAAGTCAGATAATCAGAGAGATGTACATTTTAGGGATGTGGTCATCATCAGGGTAAAGTGCTGACAAATGTCAGCTAAGGTAGACATTAAAGGGATGATTAAAAGAGAACTTTATTAAGCTATAAGAACAAGGGAGCGCATCAGGATAATTATCACACTTAGAAGGGAAAGGTTATGTAGATATGATAGAGATATACACGGGAGGCAAAAGCTGGAAGCGTCTGAGAAAAAAGCAAAACCAGGAGTCTAACGTATGTAAGTCAAGCAGGACCAGATAGGAGTCACCACAGAATTCTGAGTGATATAGAGCAAAGCATGCCATGTCTTCTTTTAAATAAATCTGCTAGGAAAAAGAAAGGTATTGTTTTGTTGGAGAATAGCAAATACAGTATTTATATTTAAGCAGTGGAGAAGATGGAAAAGAAGAGATAAAGGTCTAAATGTGTGACTTCATCTTTTATCAAACAATAGTGCAGAGTTTATATGAAAAAAAATTAAGTTACTGACATAAAGAGCAAGGGAAGATAGCATGAAAATTGAAAATGTCTTTACTGAAAAGAGTTCATACAAACCAATCTGATAACTTTCTTTGAAAAGATAACCAATTTTCTAGACAAAGAAAATTTAGTAATCTCTCTCCTTGGGCTTGAGCGATCAGTTCATACTGTGCCACCTGGGAAATTATTTGTGCACCTGAGGAAGATGGGTACTACTAAAGGAATCAAAAAATATGTATGAAATTCACTTAAATGAGATGACAATTGGTTTTCTTGCAAAGGCAAGCATTATGGGAAGTTACTTGAGTCAAGAATCAGTCTTAAGAACATTTTTGCTTTATATTTTAAAGTGAAATTAGTGAAGATGTAATAAGGAGGCTTGATTATGGAACAAATATGATAAACGTCATGAAGTTGTCTCAGAATTAGACTGCATTAGATAACGGACTAGAAAAAATTCTAGACTTAGAGAGTTAAAACTTAAAACAAGAATAAATTGTGAATTCAGTTAGGAAATAACGATATGGAAGCAGTAGAAAAAGAGAAGAATTTAATAAATTAGACAAGAGTTACTAGGAGCACTAGTGACACAAATTCATTTTTGCAATATAAGGCTGCATCAATTTGGGTGCTGCTGTGAAAGAAACGACGTAGTCAGGTCATTTGAGAAGTCACTCATGAAACTTCCTCTTAAAAATTATTCTGTTATTCTAGTCAACCATTTTCAGGAAGAATTAGGCTTACTTTTAAACATTCAGAAAAAGCTGTTTAATAACTGCAGTGCTGCCTGCCCTCTTGGTGGATCCTTGCGCCTGCTCCGGCTACCCTGGCTGACGCCTTTGCAGACCTCAGTAGGACCCTGTAGGCTGGCCAACAGGGTCCCCCGGTGGGTCAGGAGCAACCCAAGCCTGGCATTGGTGAAGGTGATCGCAGCGGAGTAAGGAAAAGAGGATTCTGGTGAGGTGCCACAGGAGCCTTTATTGGAGGTGTCCTGACTCCCAAGAGACTGCCCCAGCAGAGCAAGGATCTTCTCAGGGGAGCCACTTTTATGGAGGGGAGGAGCTGAAGGAAAGGCCAGACAGGGGACTAATCACAGGAAATCAGGGAGTGGTCAGGGGGATGAGGGACAGTTCAGAGGGCAAACCATATAAGGTAGGAGGGAATCCCCTCGAGCCCGGCCCAATCAGGGGCTGAATCCCCCAGAATCTTCCAGAAACAGGGAGAGGCCTCATCAAGAGTGACAGGACTCGAGAGCAGGGGAACAAATGATTGACATTTAACTGAAACTGGGTAAACAACTTGGGGATGAACCAAACTGGGGGTGAACGGGGGGATACATAGAACAATCCATCTGAACAACATGAACAATATAAATGTGAATATAACAATTAAATTAAAAGAACGCACTACTACAAATAACCATGGAATATAGATAGACTTAGCTGTGGAAGAGAAGACTAAAAGGGCTTTGCATATTCAGACTTAAGGCTCTGAGAGACATGCTGTGGCAAGCTAAAATTGGATGGCAGAAGTTGTTACTCTATCCTCAAGGCATGAATACTTGAAGCTCCTTTGAATCACTTTGTGAAACACTGCATTGTATATTAGGGTAAACCAAAATTGGAATTCTTTTACTTTAATACACCCAGCTGAAGACTGCAATAATACATGAGCTCTTTCATAGGCATGTCGTATAACCCTGAAGGCTTTAATGCCCATCAGAAGGGTGGAGCAGATGGGTAACAATTCCTGCCCTCTGGTTTTAAGCCACTGCTACATTTACCTCAGAGCATTAGGAAAGTAAGTGAAGAGAAGAGATGTGATTGCTCTTCATAAATATATTTGGAATAAATATCAGCAAAACTCATCAATAAGTGAGGTGACTGAATTTTGGTAAATGTTTTACATAAGTTGAATGTAAACCATATGGAAGTTTGCATTACTGAGACTTTAGGAAGATTAATACTATGTTATTCCACTCTGTGCCTTCAAAATACTTTTAGCAAGTTATATTTCTGAATATGGTCTACCTGACATAAGTCAATGCATATGTACCAAAGATAGAACGATGATATTGTTATAGTGGATTGTCATGAAGACAGTTCTGTGCTTCAGGAGCAGCAAGTCATTCTAGTAAATAGTATTAAATAGGCAACTTTTAAAATATTGCACTGCTTCTGTGATAGTGGATTAGAGAGTTAAATAGAATATATTTTATTTTGGTTTCCTACCTACTACTAATAGAAGGCATATGCTTATCATTAATTTACAACTTTTTAGGTTTGTTTAGAAAGAACTGATTCTAAAACATTTAAGTAGATGTGATTTTTTTTTAAATTCTAAATTCTAAATTCTTTATTTTGTGGGGATGAATTACTTTCAGGTTAATGGCATGTTCACAATCCTTCTGTCTTAGACACTGTCTTTGTGAGTTAGTAGTCCTGCAGTGTTTGACATAGAGTGGTCAATAGATCACCATATTATTGCAAAGTGTGACTATGAAAATAACATAGGATTTGAGAGATTCCTAAATGTTCAAAAGTCATTGATAAGCATAGTGTGAGAAGGAAGTCAATAAGCCAGGAAGTTTGTAAAGATAACAGATGATAGATGTTTATTTTATCAATTTTATACTTGTAATGATGGCATTTTTTGTTTGTTTGTTTTTGTTTCTGTAAGAACTAAAAATATTTGTTTTGAATTACTTGATTTACATAACATGCAGGACTCAGAAGCAGTCACAGAAAAAAAATGACAAATTTAAGTTGAATGAGGTTAGGTGAGAATAAAAGCATGTTAAACTGTGTACTAACCCTAAGTATGTTTACCTTTAAAACTATTTCTTTAATTTCTCTTTTTTAAAACTTTTATTTTCTTGATTAGTAAATTTTTATATTAATTTAGACCATATATATTATAGAATTTTTAATTAACAAAATCTATGCATCCCTTTGTGGTCATGTGTAGGAGTCTTCAATTTCTTATTCAGAATAAAATTGTCCATGAGTTCCATTTTGCTTGTTTTTTTGCCCTATATGTGGCCTTTACGTGTGTATACAAATGGCACAAAATAAAGATGGTGAATATTTTATTTGCTGATTAATTTTCTGTTGTTTAGTTAAGAATATGAGAACTAGCTTTTTTTATGCAACATGTACGTTGTAAGGAAATATATTCAACATGCTTTCTGTAGTTCCCCATATCCTATTTTGATTTCTGCCACAAACTGAAAATTAAGTTCCATATGTATAAGAAGTTTAAAAATAGGTTAGAAGTATCTTGTGAAATGTAACAGGAAATCTATGCAGATATATTTTTATCTGGAATTTTCTGTAGTGGGCAAAAATGAGCATGTTGTGCCTTTCAGCTCCATTTAAGAATATTGCATAAATTTGTAATCTGTCACATTTTTAGTCATGTGCACACGTCCATCAGATGAATATATAATATATATTGCAATTGTAACATTTACAGAGATATAGATCTGAGAATAAAGTTAAATGAATGGCAACCCCCCCCCACAACAAAACTATACTTGCAGAAGTTAATTCCAAGTTTGCAGCAATATGTTATGGCTGGGATCACTATACTCTGTTAAAGTGTGATTTGTCACTTATTTAATGAAAAATAATTACAATTAATAGCAAATATGTATCACTAATACTAAAAGGTTGCTTCCCAAAGGCAATGAATATGTAAGTTAAGGAAAAAGGAGAAAGAGAAATAAAGATCCATGAATAAATCTGGGGTTGTTTTTACAATAATTTTTATGTACTGCAGTATTGAAATTCTGGAAGCAATTTCCCATTGAAATATTCAGGCAAAAGAAGTGCAACCTATCAAGAAATTATGTGAAATTATGCCTATGATAGGCAAGTATACTCAGTATGTAATAAGAAACTTCCAGGACTATATTTTACTATTATGGACTGAATTAGTGGAGAGCTGCAAGCCTCTTGCTCATGACAACTGAAGTTGTGACTCTCAGTTTTTCATTTAACTCTGGTGTATGTGCATTTTTGTGCAAGGAAATGGAAGGAGGAATAAGACAGTAGTATCAATTTCATGGAAATTAGCAAGATTCTTCAACTGTTGTAGAAAAATGGGGAAAACAGCACCTAATTTAACAGAAATTTGGGGAGAAAAGGTAGTTTTCTAATTATTTTCTGTCAATTATTATGCATGGATATATCTACTAATGACATGAGCATGGGAATGTGATTTATGTGTGAATTTGTCTTCAGTCTATGTTTGGAGTCTTTCTGTACATATTTATGAGCACCACTGAGCATTTTGAAGAACTGATTTGTTCCAGCGTTGTCTTTAGATTGTCACATTGTAGCACTTGCAGTGCAGATGCAAGGTCTTCTATGATTTTGCTGTCTACACCTGCACAGCGTGTGCCAAAGGTTGGGGGGTGATGCAAACTTTGTTGCTCGTTAGGCTGTAATGTAAAGAGGCACAACAAATTGCACAGCCATCCTTCCCGCTGTATGCTGCGTCAGGTGTGCTGCAGGTAATATAGACATACGCACACGGAGACTTCCATGATTGCTTGGGATTTAATGATATAATGTATTGCATTTGTGATAAAAAAAGATTCAGCATTTTGTCTAGTATGTGCCAGGTAATTTGTTTTGCGTGTCTTAGTTTTTCTCCCATGATTTATGATTTGATTTGTTAACTGAAAAAAAACTGGTATCAGTATCTGTCACACAAGAAAGCTCTAAATATAGAAGGTATACGTTACATCTATGAGCTTTTTTTACCTCAGAAATATCTCATGAATGCACACAATTGTGTTTATATTTTGGAGAAAGATATTTAAAATACATGTTAACAGATCCCTGTTGATTGTATTCTGGAGAAGTCTACTATTCCAGTGAATGTACTCTCCTTAAAGCAGAACTTAATTTTTATATGAATTTGAATAACTATTAAGTTAGGAATTTTGAGGTACTTAATGAACTTAAATGAAAAGTGCAAAGAGATCAATAAAAATAGATAAGTAGGTAGATAGATAGATACATTAATTATATTTTTATTGAATGTTTTGGCCTATGTTTTTGCTCTTTTGTCAAGTTAATTCAGTGTAAATTGAACAAAAAGATTTGTAAATAATTTGGTTCGTGATGATCAAGAATTTTACTGAGGTGTAAATATATTTCTTCTGCAACCAAAACAGAATGTTTTGCTTGCTTGTCCCAGATGGCTTCCTGTAAGAAGATCATATTTAGATTGAGGAGCAGACATTATTTGAGGACATTTGGGAGTCTTCTATGGATTATGTTCATAGCGTAAAAGATGTTTTATAGACATGCTTGACATTGCTATCCTGCTTTAGTGTAATTTGGTTTTAAATTTACATATGTGTAACAGATTAGAAGAAATGATTCAATAAAATAAGGATGCAAGAATCCGTGATGTAAAATAAATAAAAATAGTTAATAATTCAACAGTACTGGAAAAGCTGAAAAGTCTGATGAATGCCAACAAAACATGTTATGTAACTAACAATAATGGGTTAATATTTTTTTTGTGGATGACCCAATTTCAAGTGACATTTTAAGTGCTGTTTCTGAAGAATATATTGGACAGAAAACTTCACTGTTTATCACTAGATGTACATGTTTCTGTAGTGTCTCATTTCCTTCACAATCATATTGAACAAAGTGATTCAAGAGAAGAATATTCTCCCCTCCATTTTCTTTATGTCCACCTTAGAGCAAGATAGTTGATAGCTGGCATTTTGAAGAATGTAGATGTTCATAGAATTGTCATTGTATGCTGTACATTGCCCTTCAAATCTAGCTTACTCACTGCATTTTATCTGGTGGTTGAGTGAGAGAGATAAAGGGAAAGAGGAGTTGCCTGTTTGTTTTCTTGTAAAATTCCTTTTTTTGCTTCTTTCAACTCTCTGTATTGCCCTATTTATCCCACCATTTAATGGAGAAGAGTTATGCTCATCACTGATACCTGAGACATCTATATTATTCTTTACTCCGTCTGCAGTAAGTCTGACTAAGAAAGGGAAGAGTTTATAAATTACTCCATTTTGTCTATAATTTAAAAACAGCCTGTTTGTGGACATAGTTCACTTAATTCCTTCTTAAGAAATATGAAACAGTATGTTTCTGTACATGTCTGTATGAAATAGACAGTTCTAATTGTCTTTGCTGCCAAAATAGTCACCTTATGGAATATGTTTGGACCTAAGGCAGAGAAGAGAGATTTTTTGCTCACTAGTAAGACCCATGGTAGAGGATTAAGTTAGCCAAACCCACCTCACATCCTGGTAAGCAGACATGTATTTCTGTATTTTTTGTAGGTGGATACAGTGCAGACTACGCAGCACCCTGGCCACATTGAGGAATCATGTAAAATGAATATATGTGCTCGTAAGTGAATTATTTATGAAATGACACTCCAAGTCTAAGGGACGTTGGATCACAAGATCCATGAACTCTCTTTACTCTTATGTTAAGACATTGATTCCCAGGGGGCAGGGTTACTGCAGAACTAAGTGGACCTTTAAAGCAAAGCTATTAGAAAAAGCATAACAACAATGATAAATCGTGATAAAAACTGCTGAAAACAAGAGGTTCAGATTACATTTGGATGCATTTGGAGAGATATTAAATGGAGTCAAGAATCCAAAACAGGAAAACAAATGGTACATAAGAAGGGTTTAGTAAGCAGAACTGACGGAAAGTGGAGGAAGAAGATCAAATACCATCTAATTCAGGAGTATGAATAGGACGAAAACACTCACCATTTTCTTCTTTGTTCCATCTTTGAAAGGACTGAAATTTGATTAGATGTTTTGTTGAATTAGTAACAGGGAGATGAGTATGAATAAGGTTGAATTTTCAGTGTTTGAATCAAAGAAGTATTTGTGGTTTGCCGAAAAAAACCGAAAAAACCAACCCTGGTGATATTTCAGATAAGCAAGGGAAAAAATATACCTCAGGACTGAAATTCTGGAAATCCAGCAAGAATCATAATGTTTGAAAATTTTTGTCCTGCTCAGGTACATGAGCGAGAGTGTGGAAGAAGATTCAAGTCAAGCAGCATTGGGTTCCTTCAGGTTTTGCTGAGAGAAATGGCTCTATAAGGAAATTGTGGTAGATACAAAGAGGAAACCAAACATGCTAAATGACTATCAGCAAATAGGGAAATCAACAGTCACTCACATGGTAAACATACAGTTTAGTTGCTAAAGACAACTGAATTCACTGGTCTAGAGTGGTCCAGACTAGAATAATTGTATCCAGGATTGTACAACTGCAAGTATCAAAACCATATCTACAGGAAACCTCTGACTCTGCAGTCACTACTAAGCTATATTCATCACATAAAAATAAAGGCTATAGTGCCAACTACAATTATCTATATCTATATCTATATCTATATCTATCTACACACACCAATTTTTATATTAATTTTATATATGGTATTTGGATATTACTCTATATATCAGCTTACAATTTAGAGAAAGGCTGAATATTTTCTCTTAAATAATTTATTTAGTCATATCCTTCGTCCAAAAGGAGAAGCACCAAAAGAGGATATTTGAATAATAATTTTCCAACAAGGTATTTTTCTTAGGAATAAAGCATAACTTCAGCCCGTTGAAGTTTGTGATATAAATCTGGTATAACTGTGTGAGAAACTACATTATATTTGTAACAAGACTGTATATTGTGGCTTTCCTTCATTATATGGCTTTTCAACTGTATGAACAAAAATGCTGAAAAATACTTTTTCTCTTCTGATTGTTGTGCTTTTATGTTTGAATTAGCTCATCCTTTGTGCTTATCCCTTCAAAACTGATAGTCTGACACTTTTTTCCATTTGGAGTAATTAGTTCTGAGTGGAGGAATTTATGATACAGTAGGGGCTTTGACCTCTTTATTGTACTGAGATATATTATCAAACTTCAAAGTCAGTAGGCTGCTACCATATTGATTTTGTTTTCTGTGAAAAAAATCAATGAGCAAAATTAAAATAAAAAAAAATCAATTCTTTCATTTTTGAATTGATTCACATTTTCTATGTGCACATTGTTTATTTAAACTTGATTGCTAATCAGGAACTTTAGTAATTCTGCATAAAAAGAATTAATAAAATATACAAAGAAAGAAAATTACAACTAAGACATACAGCAATGAGAAGGAAAAAGATGCAAAAGAGATAAAGGAAAAAAACAGTTTTCTGTTGGAATACATTGTTTAGGAATATCAGAGAACTATAAAGATTGGTACCAAGACCTTTGTTGAAAAAATCACCACACAGGTTCTTTCTTTTGCATATTCTATCCCTTTTCTTTAGTTCAATTGATGCTTAGAAATGGTGTATGAAATAACTGAAGTCCATGGACCATATTTTGTGCATTCAGAGCATTTGCAAAGTTTACCTAAAGATGAAAAAAAAAAAAAGGAAAAAAGCACCAAAATATTTAAGATGTAACATTTTGCAGAAGTAAATGCAATAACTATGTAAATATATTTGTGAAATTTTCAGCCTTTTTCTGAATAAAGACATTTTCTTAGAAAAAAATTTTAACCTGGAACATGTAAAGGCATTGTTAAGTACCTCTGATCAGATTCTTATCTCAAACATACTAACTTTATTTCAATAATTTTTTTCTTCAACTGGAAATGAAATCAAAATTGTATCTTCTGTATTCATTGCAATTTCATTCTTCTGTATTCAATTTTCTGGTCAGACGCAGTTGCAAAGAAAGAACCCTCAAAAAAAATTGTGCAACTACCATGATTTTCAGATTTTAGAGAGTTTAGTAGTCAAGCAATTTGTATGGAATAAAAGCACTTTTATATTGCCTCCTGCTACAATACCAGTGGGGAAAGGGCAGCAAAACAGTGGGAGACCAAATGAAGAGTTTTTTCTTCTGTTACATTAACTTGTAAGATACTGGGAGCTTGAGAATTGCAAGTGGTAATGTAGCTTTTATGAACTATTTCTTTCCTCTTTGCCTCCTATGGCTGCTTCATTGTTGGGTAGTGTCTTTTTTAATGTCAGAATGAAGGAGTGAAAGATATTAGTGACAAGTGACATTCTACTTTCTGTTTGCCGTTATCCTGCTTGGATGAGAGAACAAATCCATCTGACTCTCTCATTTTCCTATCTTTTAGGAAGAGGTTAATTTAGAGCTTTTAAAGTCAAATCTGAATTGTCTTATTCATAGGATCAGACCAAATATACTCAGAGGTTTCTTGTATAAATAAAGACCATTCTTTTTCCAATATAATTTTATTTTCAGTTGTTTCATACAAGAACACTAAAGAGCAATATATGTTGGTAGAAAACTATCAGGGAAGTTGTGATATGTAATTTTTTTTATCTACTTTCAAAACAAGTTAGATAAATTATTAGTAGGAATAATATATGAAGTGGCAACCAGTGGGAAAGGGAGCTATATGGCACAAGATCTCTGTTTCTCTTCTTAATGGTTCTACTTCTGGTGAATGTGTACTGTCACAATTTGTAGAGGCACACTCAATGATGCTAAACATAATTTTGCATATAAACAGAGAAGTAGATGTGGTCTTTTCAGTAGTACTCAGCTTGCTAAACTATCTGTCAAACCTAGACTAAAGGATTAAATTAAGTAAACTTGCAGCACCCAGATGACACTTTAGTCTCAGGGTGAACAATACAATTGAATTCAAGTAAATTGTTTTTGCAAAGGTTCATAAACAGTTTAAAACCTTTACATGAGATTTCTCAAGCTTGTAAAAAACTGTATCTACTCTTTCTGCAAGCTTCATTTAGACCCATAAGCACAGACTCTTGGATTCACCTACTCATCATTTAAAAGGTCCGGACAATCCATGCTTTAACCCATTACTTGTTTTACTCTTTGAGAGTCATTCAATAGATTGAGTTTTGCTGAGCTAGTAAAAGATAGCTTTGTACTATCAAATACACTGGCTATATTTAAATTTCCAATGTATACTTAATTATGCGTTCTTACAAACTCAGTATTATCTCCATTTTCATTGGGGAAAAATTAAGCTATTGTGCTTGCAGACATTATATCTGACTTTTGACATTTCATTTGAGAAAAACTATAAATATATGAAATGCTGTTCCGCTTCTATGTTGTTCTCAATATTTTACCAGAATCTACATTAAGAGCAATTATGATGAATGTGGCAAATGTTTTAAATCCTTTCTATCACCATGAACACGCCTCAAATTTAATTGTTTAGCATTAAGCTCTTTGTTTTTGTTAGAATGTGTTCCTGAAATATCAAGAAGCCAAAACTGAAGTCTACTCTCCTTTATTCTTCTTTGATCTGTAGTTCCTAGAAATGGCATCTATCACAGGAAACCAATTTGTTGCCCTTTCTAAGGAATTTATGGTGCTAATGAGGAAAAAAGAAAAGATTTGTTATGACCCCTGGCAGTTACCACAGAGCCCTCAATATTCTTCAATGGTCGAATTCAAGAAGGACATGAATGTTTCTACATTTAGTTTAAATTTAATTTTCTTCCAAATCAAATTAGTTTTCACATTTAGGCAGTCTTAGTCTAGCCCAGGAACACTATTTTGAATTGCAAGTGCTAACCAAGGCAATTAAAAAAAATCCATTTTTTATTATTTACACATATAAATATTATGGTTATTTATATATTATGTATGAGAAATATGACAGAAAAATGCTCTGCAGGACTTTAGTAAATCTGATTATGCTCTATAGCTTATTTTGTCAGGTTTAATTATCTGTTTATGTAACATTTTGCAGGGTTTTTATTCAGGAAAGCAGGATTTTTCAATTGGCTTTTGACACAAAATAACCTTTCTTTAAACTGTGAAACTGTGCAGACAATTGTTTCTGCATAAAAGGTATCACTTCTTGAATATTGTCTAGAGCAATTTTATTTTAGAAAATATGAGCAAAAGAGTGGTATATAAACTAATTAACCTCATAAAAAGTGTGGGCAGAGTTCAATATTGTAAATGTCCATCGGTTTTTCCTTTTTACTCTTTAAAAGAATGACCATTTTTTTCTGCTATCCTGCCCTGTACTGTGAGAATGGTAGAAGCATTGAGGGAGAAAAGATAACTCTAGCCAGTCTCAGCTTTCACCTTGAAGAAGGGAGTTAGCATGTAGCCAGTTACACAGGCATAATTTTAACAGGTGAATTATGATTATTGTAGAGTTTGGCATCTCACCTAGCTGCATAGTGTCACAATCAGTAGGAAGTAGGCATATGTGGGCACCCTTTCATTCAGCCTAAGTTGTTTTTCTAATATTAGGATGAAACCTTTTTTGGTGTCTCTCTGAGAGTCTACAGAGAGACAATCTCAGAGGAATTTTATGTGTTCAAGCTCAAAATCTTTCTGCATCTAATGTCAGTTAACATGGAACACTTTTAAGTAGAAATGTCTCATCACACTTGGTTTCTTTTAGCATACATATAATAATAGAAGACAGTTTGTATATTTGACTTTACTGACATTGCAACACCATTTCTGTGGAGGGGCAGAAAATCAATCTACCTGTTGAAGGGCTAGAAACCAGAAAATTCAGTCTCTGTTCCTAGATCTTCCAGTAGTACCTGGGTTACACTTGTGAAAAGGGTAATTTTGATTGTCTCAGCCAGAGAAAATTCTTTGATCCATTTTGTTTTGTGAATTACTTACAAGGTGTAGTGATTAGATCTATAGAAATGTCTCTGAAGAGTAGTATGAGGTGGAAATGCTTCAATGTCTTCTGTTTCACTGAAGATGGGAGAACCGATTTTCAGAGCAAATCCTTCTGTTGCTTAACATCTATGAACTCCCTCCTGGCAAAAGTGTTTGAAAGAGGTATTAATTTTCATCACTATGTATTTGGGACAATTACATATATATACATATATATATACACACTTCAGTGCACTTTTGTCAAAAAATGCTTTAGATTCAATCATGCTACAATTAAGAAAAAAAAATACAGGTTGCAATTTTTTCCTAAAAAATCATGTCAAGCAAGCAAATGAAACTTTTTTTTTTTTTAAATATACATAGCACATCTGGTTTTGTGCAAGTATTTTATGACTGTGAAGTATGAATATATTGGCATGGTTAGTGGGTAAAGCCTTTCAACAAACTGGAGAAAAGACATGGAAGTAACTAATTCAATAGTATTGTGAAACCATTGGTTATATACTCAGTGCTGGTAGTGACACAACGATACATGAGCTTGGCCCTGAGAAACTTACATTATAAAGAGAAAACTTGACAAGCTGTGGGAGACCCAGTGTTTTTCTTGTTGCCTTCATCCTGCTTCTATCGTTCATTTTGAAATACTCCCCGTGGAGGGCATTAAAAAGTTGTGAATTAAAGCTCCAGGGAGCTTGAAAGAAGCAGCTATAGGCAGTGTTGTGGAATAAAAAGGGTAGACTTCCTGATGCAATTAGTCAGGTGCTTTCCTATGCATGATAAAGTGTTTATAGTGCAAAGAAGATGGTGAAAGGAGAATGCAAATAGAACAGTTTCATAGGTCTGTAAAATTGATATGTCGTGACACAATGTCATGCTCACCTTGTGTTTCAGATGCTTAAAAGTACGTGAAGTCTGAGAATCTTGCAGTGATAAGGAGTTGATAATTGCTGGTTACCTGTTAAGTTCAGGTTTTGATCTTTCAGGGAAGATCAGTTTGAATTTTTTTATGAATCTGACCATAGCTCTCGAACAAAGCTTGTGCCTTTCTCATTTACAGACATTGAATCATTCCCAAAGAAGTTGAAATACATGCAAGGAGCTAAATCAGATAAAATCTCTTGAAGCAGCATCTAGTTTTCCTCTATTTTTCTTGCATTGATGGTGTTGATTTCTGGCATTAATATTGAAATAATGAAAAGGTAAAAACATAGGGGCAATACTAATAAAATGTTTTTAAATTTTTAATCTGGTATTTGAAAATTAAATTTAATTTCATATATAGCATTAGATTTTTAATATGACACAATTTCATTTTGTACTGTGTTGTGGAGCACTTCCATGCAGCCTTCTGTACTTTGCTTTTAATCATTCTCACTGAAATTAGAACTGTCAGTGAGCAGCACCAGACAGATTTTGATTTCACTCAAAAAGTTATTTTGGATAGGATAACTTCTGAAAAATACATAGTATTTTTAATATATGTTTTTAGGTTGATTTTTAAATTAATTTTTTGTACCTTTGATTGAGTTTATGGCTTATTGTAATGCATTTCAAGGTAAAAAGTGCTTTCAGAAAAATAGGATTTATAACTATGGGAGGTCAGACAATAATATCAGAATCTCTGCTTTACAGAATTCATTACTGTAAGTAATGATAGAAGATGATACATTAGCAAGTCTTGAAACAAGGCAGAAAATTTTTGAACTGCCATTTGCCACTTCTAGAATCCTCTTTTTTGTTTTTAGATTTCTGCTTATACATAAAACTTGCATACAGCAGGACATATTTCTATCTTATTGTCTACTTCAGTAGAGGCTGCATTTATACAATGAGCTGCATTAATTTCAAATGAATAATCTGTTTACTACATAGAACTGTGAAGTGGGAATTGGGGATCTTGTTAATGACACTGACCTACTATCATGGGATGGAAGAAGCCACCTTAGATCTCTGTGTGCCTTGACTCTCTGGTGTATTAAATACACATAGAACAGCTTACATTACAGTACACGACAAGAATTGCTTAAGTAAATTCTATCCAAGATATATGAGTGTCAGTGGGGATTTGCTGATTTATGCCCTAATATAAAATTTAGGGAAACTCTTCATCTGCACGTGTGCTGTGTTTTTATATATTGAAGTTAAAAAAATTAGGATCATGAGGTCTGGCATAGTAATTTCAGCTTTGCCATTATCAGAATAATATTTTTTTTCTCATATTAATATGATGGGCGGAAAAAGGCAGAGAATTGCCCTTAAAATGTAACCATATCATTTTTTGCAAAATTTATTGGAAATTTACTAAAACATTTCTCTTATAGTGCATTGACTGTGCTGGATTTCTGGTATTCTGGCAATGTTGAACTGCATCAAGAGAGATATCTAATGACTATTATAGTTCATGTAGGAAATAGTGCTGAATTTTCAAAAATTTTTCCTATTACTTACTCCGGTGATTAACTTTTTGAAGCAATATGACCCTTAAGTGTAATTTCCAGACAAATGGACAGATGGTTATTCACATCTTGCAAAAACCAGTGTGAATTCAGCCAGGTGTCAGGTGGGAAGATTCTGGACATCTGTATCATCTCTCTGGCTTGTTCATGTGTCTCTCAGGGCCTGTACAGATGCACTAGCTGCTTCCCCACACGCCATAACCAGGAAAGATAAGGCAATTGGAATTCTTGTCCCCAGACATGGATATCAATGCCTGGAACTTAAGGCTGGATTCATAACTCACTGTGTGCACTTCATGATTTTTGCACATCAACAGACTTTATGTTGCACATACCTAATACCTCAGTGTACATATCCAAGCTGTCATAATATTTTGCAGTACTGCATTTTAGGACAGATTATAAATATGGCTAATCTCTATTTTTAGGGAAAAGTAGAGTGAATAACATTACCTGAAGTAGTACCACTATTTAAAAAAATGGAAGATCAAATTATCACTACATCTTTTGATACTTAGTTCTGCAATCCATTGAAATTCTGCTGAAGAGATTTGTAATTTTTGTGGATGCAATGGCTGCCAATCATTCTTCTCTCATCTATTACCTTATTCAAATTAATACTGGTAAGCTTAAAAAAATCATAAGTAGCTTTAGCCACTCTGTAATCTGCTTTTAATAGGAATAGGAATGGAACATAGCCCATATGGTAACCTGGATGATCTATCTTGAATTATTTCTGGGATAAGATCAAATACATACCTGAGTTTTGGTTACATACCCAGTCTCAAATTATTTTCATTAAAAAATAAAATCTCCTTTAAATACACTTAGGCTGAGGCCATCTGTTAATTACATAAACCCTAGAACCTCATTCTAATTTTTTATACTGAATAAACCTTTTCTACACTATCTTACCCTAGAGGTCATAACATCAGAGGAGGCAGTTGGGAGATGAGCTTGAAGTACTGCATACTAGAGTGAAAGGATGAACAGCATTTGACTTTTAAAAGACTTCTCACTCAAGAAAGTAAAAGGAAAATGTGAATCAGTGACTTCAGGAGGATTTGAATCAGGTTTTATCATGGTAAACTGTCAAATTGTCTGATGTTATGCATGACTAGGTGAGGATAAACAGTATGTTACTTCATAGTAAAGACTTTCCCAAATAATGGTATCAACCTATAATAGAATGATAAAATATTTTGTATTTTTACTGAGTGATGGATTTCTGTTAATTGAAAGAGTAGGTGATTTCGGAGAGACAGAAAAAATGTGATTTTAAAAAAAATCCAATATTAATCTAAACCTCTAGAGGTTTCAGACTTGTGTTTAAAACAATAGTCCTATGTTCCTGTTTCTGAACTAATCATCAAGGAGAATATACAGCAGAAAAATCATAATTTTGATTTCCCTTTATAATTATGGATCTATATCTGTATTACACTGTCAAGAGACTACTATAGTTGCTTAAAAAGAAGCCTTACTTCAGCAGTGAAAAAACAGAATGTCATGATTAAAGCTAACAGCAAGCATACAAATCCTAAAATGTTTTATCACCAGGGTGGTGTTGGGGCACTTCTAAAACAGAGGGTTCCAATCAAGCTGTGTGAAGTCTGCAGTGATACAAAGGAACATTTTTCTGATTGTCAGAAGGTGCTATGGGCTCAAAGTTTGCTTCTGCATTTCAATGGCAACATGAAATGTTGTGAAAATACAGAATCTTAATATATATAAAAGTTCCTCATTTCTTTTCTATGTACTCCAGTCAGTTTAAAATGCAAGAAGAAATTACATTCCCTTCAACTGTTTTATTAAAGTTGATTGATTTCCCAGAGATATTGCTACCTGTCACTGAGAGCTGTTGCTGTGACAATTGTTTATTGTGGTGTAACAATAGCATCACATTCTTTAAAGTAATATGTGAGAATTGGATAACATAATAGACTTCCAGGGCCTTTGTGAAACACCATTTTTTTTGCTGATTTTGTATTAAATAAGTACCAGCCCGTGTTTGTGGGTTAATATATGCATACCATTTGGAATGTACTTAGTGACATTATGTAATTCACAGATGTTTTATTATTCATAGTACTGTGCATTCATAGCTCTCTGTAGTGACTATTGTGCAAAAAATCTAATGAGGGAGAGTCTGTGTATGTTTTGCTGGTCCTTTCCTGCATTTTGACTCATAGAGTGGAAAGGATTAAAAATACGGATTTCTCATAGTTAATGCATGTTTATTTACCATTGTAAAAATACAGGATGGGACACAAAAAAATCACACAATCTTATCTTCCCACTGTATTTGGATTGTGCTGTAATTTGTCCCTTTGAGAGGAGGTGGTTAGTCTAAGCATTAGATAAGGACTTTATGCGCACTTTTTATAGACATAAATGAAATCACACTGTTACAGACAGAAGTGAACTAAAGAAAAATGAGAAAGCTCCTCTGTTTCTGTTGTTGTTGTCTTAAGTCATATTAGAAATGCTTTCTCCAGCTGGTTTACCAATTCACTTTTCTTGGTTTCATCATCTGATCAGCACCAGACCACTAGCTGATGAAAGAGAAAGTAGTTGTTAGTGATTGCAGTGGCATTAATCATTTTCTATTAATAAAAATCCCATAGTGTCTCAGTGCAGTAGTTCTACTGAAGAACTAATAAATCATAAGAACTGAATGATCTTCAAAAATCCTTACTGGAATCAGAATTTTTATTCAGAATTTTGATACCTTTTTTAAAAACCTTTTTCTTTGTTTTCTTATGAGTTATTCTTATTTTTTTTTCTCTGTGACTAATGAATTCTTCGTTACACATTTTTGAACCAGCTTTTATCTTTATCCTTGCTTGGTTGGACTTTTTGGACCTTTAAACCATAAGCTCTTTAATTGTTTTTTTCTATCACCATATTTTTCATTATTTTGTTGCATGTTATGTTAACATTTTAACATTATTTTGTTGCATGTTATGTTAACATTTTAAATATTACCATGAAATGTAGTAATTCACTTGGTAAAAATTATTCTCACTTATATATTCAGTTCTTTAGATTTAGCTTGTGTGTTTTTTACATGCAGTGGCAAGTTCTTGGGATAGTATTTTTTTTCCCCTGTTTCTCCTTGGGGAATTATTCCTCCCTGGGAATGCTCTTGGTGAAAATTGGATCTCCCTGTGCTTAAGTTCCCTGGTGTACAGGTCTGTCATCTCTGACTACCTGACTTTGTGTAAAATAAAGGTGTAGTCCTGTGCAGTTTAACATATCTCTGACTAATATCTTGTAGGAAAAACAAGCAGTTTGCAATGTTCCAGCTTTCTTTTTTGGGCTAGTGAGAGCCTTGCCTTTGCAGAGTCTGGGATGAGTATTAGGAAAGTAAATACATTGAATAAAAATCTGACAGTTTTGTAAATGCAATACTTTTCCACTTTAAGTGTTTTGAAACTATGCTTTTGATTTATTTAATATTCAGTCATTCACTTTGAAGTTCTATTCATTTATATACCACTGCAGCAAATACACATGTAAAGCCCTTTAGAGCAAAACATAAATTTCAGTCAAAATGCTGATAAGAAGAATGCTGACAAACCCAAGGAACACAAAGACTAAATGTAAAATCTGAGGCAGAGATGGAAAAGTTTAGCTTTCTGTCACATTTAAGAAGAGTTAGTGTAAGAAGTCATTAGGAAAGTGTTTTTTTTTTTCAAATCACCTATGTGCAATGATTTTTATTAGTGTGAAATATGTTCCTGAAAACATCCTTCATTCTGTGCTACTATTCTGGCTCCCCATGACTGTGATAGTGATTGGCAAGCGGCAGTCTTCATTCTGAATGAAGTTAGCAATATTCCAATTTGGTTTTCAGAGCTGTGTCATCTTTGTAGTATTTTCTAATACAACTTTGATAAAGGGATGGTTGGATCCAAAGCCCCACTTTGAAGTCTAGCAGTGGTCCCTGTTTAAAATTTGTAGGATGTTCCTGCCTGCTGGACAGAAGGCGCAGAAAACATAAAGCATGCACTATTCATTTTGATTCAATTTGCAAAATTCATGGAATGTCAAATGAATGATGTTTTGACAAAATAGCTTAAGTAAGGTCCTCCAAATGGTGAAAAAGACTGTTTTTGGTGCTCTAGTGGTATCTCAGAACTTCTCCTGCAAGCAGGCAATGCAATTAACTCTAATTATGTGCTCTGCGTCAGTTTTTGTTGACTTTTTGATGAGAAATGGATTAAATTTTTTAAAGGTTTAATATCTAAATTTGAGAAGCAAATGAAAATATTTGATTAATTCCTATTATACACAAAAAAATATTTTTAAAAAAAGGTCTTTTCTCTGTGGACACTGGTATTTTCTAGCTATTTAGTTCACTCTCTCTCATGTCAGAATTGGAAACTGAATGGGTGTTGCTAATCTTATTCAGGCAGATTGACACCATCTTCACACTGTGCAAGGATACCAAGTGAATTTCCAGTCATGGAGATCATATTATCATACACAGGAGCAATACAGGAGTTAGATTCTGTCTCTGGTTCTTTGTCGGCATGATAGTTTCCAGATTTAGGTCTGATGAATATAAATGGACAAGAATATGTATTCTACACAGTGTATAAAGAAAAATGCCCAGGGCAAACTAGCTGCTGTTTGGTTTTATGTGGAAGAAAATATAAAAAGCAGTTTGGTTTTATGTGGAAGAAAATATAAATAGCAGCAGTTAGCTTCTGCCTGTGTTTGTCCCTCCAGAGTTTCTTCTTCATTCACTAAGGTCAGCTATTGGAGACAGTTTGGGATTTTTCTGTTTCAGATTTTTGTTTTTATATATGTATATATGTATATATTTTATATATGTAGAGAACACTGCAAGGAAGGAACACAAAGAGAAGGATGAGACAGCTGATGTCTTGAAACAGGGCTGCTCACTGTAATGCCAAAGAAAGATAGGTAGAAAAATAAAAATAATGAACAGAACTCAACACAGAGTTCTCTAAAAGGAATTTTTTTTTTGTCTTTTGTAACTAGGTTCCAGTTACAAAAGCACAGAATCACAGATAGTTAGATCTGGAGATCACAGGGTCATTTAGAGCAGGTTACACAAGAACTCATCCAGGTGGGTTTTGAATGTCTCAAGAGAGGGAGACTCCATGACCTCCCTGGGCAGCTGTTCCAGTGCTCTGCCACCCTCAGTCTAAAGCAGGTCTTCATCCTGTTGAGATGGAACTTCTTGTGTTTTATTTTATGACCATTGCTCCTCGTCCTTTCACTGACACCACTGAAAGGAGTCCAGCACCATCATCTTGATAAAAGATTTTAAAATATTTGTATGTATTGATGATGTCCCCTCTCAGTCTTCTCTTTTCTAGACTAAACAGTCCCAGTTCCCATATGAGTTTATCCTCATAGCAGAAATGCTCCAGACCCCTCATCATCATTGTGGTCTCCTCTGGATCCTTGCCAGTAACAATTTTTCTTTCTTGGACTGTGGAAATCAGAATTGAGCCCAATACTTCAGCTGTAGCCTGTAGGGCAGAATAGAGTGGGAGGATAATATCCCTTGGCCTGCTGGACACATCTTCCTGATGTATCTCAGGATTGGCCCTCCTGTCTGCAATGGCATTGCCAACTCCTGATTACCTTGTCATCCACCAGGACTCTCAGGTTCTTCTCTGCAGGGCTGCTCTTTAGTAGATGTTCCCTAACCTGTGCTGGCACTTAGGGGTATTCATCCCCAGGTTCAGGGCCCTACATTTGCTTTGGTTGAACTTCATTAGGTTTCTCTCCGCCCAACTCTCCAGCCTTTCAAGGTCCTGCTGAAGAGCAGTGCAGCCTTCAGGTGTATCAGCCACTCCCTCCCATTTTGTATCATCAGCAAACTTGCTTAGGCTACATTCTATTTAGTCCATGTTCCTGATGAACAAATTGAAAAAGCCTGGACACAGTACTGATCCCTGGGGTGCAACATTGGTTATGGGTCTCCAGATGGATTATACTCTCCACTGATCACGATCCTCTGAGCTCTGCCATTCAGCCAATTCATCCATGCTGCTTAAATGGAGGATGCTGAAAGAAACTTATCTGATTTGAAAAAAATATATCCTTCACATAATAAAACTAGAATTTCTTGACTGCCCTTCACTGTTGATGCTACACATTGCAGGACGACAATTTTGCTGTACTCTCAATTAAGGTGCTGGGAAGAAGCCCGATGCTTGAGTAGAATGAATAAGAGATTGCTACATTTTGGTATAATACATATATCCTTATATAGAAACAGAAACTTTAAGTAACTTGCTTGTTTAGGGAGATGCTTGGGGAGATAAAATATTCTATAGATTTATGACTTGCCTAATGGAGTCTTTCCAATTACTTAGTGTCCTCATTTTTCTGAGGCTAGAAACACTATTCTCTTCCCAGTACTGCCAAGGCATGCAATCTCTAATGTGTTCATATTTTTAATCCTGAGCTGCTTCTCGTCCTTAATCCACATAGGGACTTCATCCTCTTAACATGAGAAGTTTTCCTCTTTGGGGAGGTCCTGTCTCAATAGAGCAATTGGGTCTATTTTGTTAGAACTAAGAACTTTTGTCTGGTTTTGTTTCCCAAAAAGGGCTAGGACATTTCTAAATGTTCAGAAAACTATTAGGTATCTAGTATGGTTGTATCTTGTATCCCAGAGCTGCTGCTTTAGGTTTTTGGTGGTTTTTTCCCCCCTATCTGTTTTTGATGAAGGTTGTCTGCTGAAGCCCTTCAGGAAAGTACTACAAAACCCAGCCAAATACAAACAAAATCATAACTGTCATGGAATATGTATTTGGTTAAAATAAGAAAGCCATGCAATCAATCAATGTACATAATTAAAACCTGCTGTTATTAATATTATGTTTACCATATTATTATTAATTATTTTATTATTTATTAAGTTATGATTAATAATATCATAATTATAGTTTCAATGTTTGTCAGGCTAGTAGTTATAGTAGCAGAATGTAACTTAAAGGTCTGCTTACTGTTTTTCATGTCTTTTGGAGGATGAATTCCAGCCTATAAATCTAAACATACACACAATGTGATGGATGAGGGATAAGGGGATGAAGCCCCTTAAGGTACACTTAGATATAAGTATAAGAAAACAGCAGAAAAAAACTAAGAAGGATTTGGTTTACATGAAATAGGTGTCAGAAAATTAAAACTCATCAATGCACATTCTGCAAATGTTTCATACTTAATTCTGCCAGTGTTTGTTATGTCTGTGATTTCTACCCACAAGACAAAAATAAAGCAGCTGTTCTAATCATTACAAATAATTTACTTTTTTTTTTTCAAAAGGACTGATATTTGTTCTTTCGGAAAAAAAAAAAGGAAAAAATGTACTTTAATAGAAATGGTAAGCAAAATACTTTCATAGTCCTTATGATGAAATACTCCCCGTTTGTTGCCTATATGACAGCTCTGGCAACATTATAAATCTTTCTAACCTTCCTCTTCCAATTTAGCTATACTTGTGAGGATATATATTGAGGGCAACTTAAGCATAAAGAAAACAAAGATGCTAAGATATAAAACAAATATGACAACAAGCATTTTTAACCTGTGTGGATTTGGAAAAGATTTATACTGTAAATCAAAGGGTAATTTCTTGGTGCCTCTCTGCTGTTTAAGAAATTCTCCTATGTTTAAGAAATTCACCTATGTTTCTCATTTCCAAGATTGTTCTATTCTGTTTCTCAACTATTATATTCTAGAAATACATGGATAAGTTGATTATTTAGGAAATTAAAAATATTGTCCATGTTGGCACACATTAGCTCTCAAAGTATTTGGCAATCAGACTTATGGGCTAGCGTAACAATGCAGAAGAATCTCAGACTCATCACTTTCATTATGTAGCATCAGGGAATGCATTAGAAATTGCATATAAGCTCCTGGCAGAAATGGAGTAGTCACCCTTTCTTAGCATTTAACTGCAGCCATACTGGTGAGCCTGTAAGGATGCTTAAGTCATCCTTTATGACTTGATGCTGGACTTATAGAAATTAGAAGGTTCTTCTGGTTGTAGGAGGCAGAGAGGTCTTTAAATAGATACAGGAACAAAGTGAAATAGAAAATGAAGTGAAGAAAGAAACTGTTCTCCACTCCCCATGATGAAGCAAAAGAAAGAAATAAATGCATCAATGAATAAGTTAATAAAAGTGTATAACGTAACCAAAAGAGAGTATTTTTCTTATATACTATTTAAATGACTTTGCAAAAGAAAAAAGTCACATTAACTAGTAATGAAATGGGACAAGGGCAGTCCTACTGTCACAGCACACTATCATCTCCTTTCAGTTTTTAGTTTATTGCTTGCTGTTCAGGATTTGTTTGCTTAGAATTTTAAAATTAAATTAATGAGTAACAGTAAAAAATTAGATGTTATTTTTGGTCAGAATAATAAAAGTGAAGTTTGAAACAGCCTCCTATATGATGATGCAAGCACAAACGAGGAACAGAAAGGGGCTTCAAAGGGTCTGTAACTCATGGAGCAAAGGAAGTAGTGTATTTGTTGTTGCTTCTCCTTAGCTCACAGAAACTCTTCTGTATATATACCTCATAATTAGGGCTTCATGTGCCTGCGGGGAGGGTACTCAGCCAGGGAGCAGCCTTTATGCACAGCATGCTATCCTAGCAACCTGATAGATTTCCAGCAGAAATTTGTGTGGGAGTTAATGCTGATCTTTGCAGAGTTAGCCCATTTCTGGAGAGACAAGTATGCACAGCTGTTATGGACTAGTCAGCACAGTTTGCCTTCTGAAATCTATAGGAAAAGAACTTAGTATGTTCAAATTTGGATATGTACCTGGAATTTCCTTGCTCATTGACCAAATCCCTTTGTGAAGAGTAATGTGACCTCAGCCACAGGGGATGATACCCACTAACTGTGATCTTGACATCTCTTAGGTTTGGCATTTATTTGTCACCTAAGCATGATAAGAGTTTTGAGTCTATATTTTGCCCAGTTGTATCAGAATAGCCTTTTTAAAAGTGAAATTACCATCTAGAAGCTGAGCTCCATCAGTCCTAGCCAGAAGCCTAGGTCTAATATATGAGAAAATGTAAATGAATACACAAGTGAGTGAGAAAGGGATCAGGAGAGGAATTGTGTTTCACTGAGAACTCCAGCACCAATACATCTTTGGGACCAGAATATTTATATCTCTTGTCGTTGCACTTTCTTTAGGTCAGAGCTAGAAAAACATTACTATTACAGTGTGAATAACATACATGTGTCTTGTGGCTGTGTTAATCTCATTCAGTATTTTAAGAGCATAGTGAAGAATATCCCTTTTGAGTGTGCAGAGAGTGGGAAATTGCCTAATGGTCAAATGTGAAAGAGTAAGGCTGTGGAAGAGACAGATTTCTGAATCTCTGACAGGCTGTTTGCAGCCTGTATAATTGAATTTTCAACCAATGGAAGAAGAATTTATGTGCACAATTTGTGCTGCTTCCATCACTGGAGGAAAACTTTGCTGCATCACAGTCTACCCAATCATCTGATATCCTCATTACTCAGCAGAAACAAAAATCTGTGTGATAGGAAGAGAATATTTGCATAAAGTTTCAATGACAAATGACATTAAGCTGTAAAATTTCTGATTTTAGCTGTCAATTTTATTGCTAGGGTAATGAAGAGACCTTCACCTTTCATACTCAAGTGCAAAGCTGAGAGACATACAACAGGAAGCAAAGATTCCAGCTTTACTAAACTTCAGTGGGTTTATCAGACGTAATGTTGAGAGCCTCTCACTGAAAGTTTCATCTTTCTTTTTATTAGCACATAAAATCTTAAAATGCTGTCAGTGCATTCCTATTAGGACTGCTGACTGGTTTCCTTGGATTTAGTAATCTAAGTAAAAATTGTTGAAGAAGATTTGACCCTATATCCTCTGCTATTTTCATGGAGAAAATTTGAAATGGATTTATAGATTGTTTTTTTGGAGCTCCAAATCCTTTTTGTGTGGTAATTGACTTCCTAGTATTAGTTAAAATATCGGGGAAGAATAGTAAAACCTGAATAGGTTGAAGGGAAGTAGACTAGTCTGAAAAAAGTTTTTTGTACATCTTCCTCATGTCCTTGGGATACCCAACTTTTCTCCTCACGCAAGAATTACACAGGTGTCCACAAAAATGATGTCTAAAGGACTGCTTATTTGGCCAAAACCAAAATGAAGCAGAAGACGACCCTTGTGATGTAGCAGTCTGCCACTACGCATATCCATTGTGCTTAGAGAAATCAAAGGTATTCTGTCTCTTATGCTGCATTGGAAAAGGGGTAGTTCTATAGCAATTTAAGCCAAGAATGCTGTAAGCAACACTGTAGAATTTCAGTTGGTTTATAATATATTAACCACAATTTTATTTTACCCACATGGAAGTGTGGGATTGGTTTGAACTATTACAATCAGCTTTATAGATAAATACATCTCTTTTCTTATTATCTAATTTCCTATCAGTCTTTCTACGCACTTTGAAATTTTATATTGATACCCTTGAACTCTTGATATTTTTATCATTTTCCACAATAAAATCAATAGCTTTAGTGAAATCTCTGCTAGAACTGAAAGACCACTAACTGGAATAGCAAGAAGGAAGGCTTTGCAAGGTTTTCTGAAGATGTCTGCCTGGATTTGCTGGATCTATTGTGGAACATTATTTGTAGAATTCATAAAAATATCTTATCACTTGGACTACACTACAAAGGAGCCATGACATTAAGTTTTTATTTTGCACCTTAAATACTTAAAATTAGAATTCAAAGTGATATTTTTATTTTCTAAACTTGAAACTTCCATGAATAGGTTCTAAATGGATTATATACTAGTGGAAGGAGGCCTTTTGTGTGGTATTCATCAGTTGCTATTCTTGTTCAAAACACTAATGAATAAGAAGATAATCATTACAATTTAGACTAGTTCTGGCTCCTTGAAAACAACACATTAAAAGCTCTTCATCTCACACCTGGGTAAGTTCACCAGGCAGTTAAACATGGAAGACACAATCTTTTTCATCTTCATCATGATTTATACAACTGTTTAAATTAATTTCATTTTAAAAAAAAATTAGGACAGGTATGTTAATAATATAACATTAATTCTGTATGTTTCTGAACTGGACACCTATATGTTTGTTCACATTAGGCTTAAAGTCTTCCATGCCCACAGTAATTAATACATACAAAGAGAAAATTTTACTATTTGGCAAAGAGGGTCTAGCAGGCCTAAATCCCTTTTGGCTCAAAATTTATGCTTGGATGATACCAGAATATATCATATATCGCACAGCCCCAAACTGATTTATTCCTCATATATTTTGTCATTACAGCCAAATTTTCACCAGAGTTGTTCCATTTCTCATATATAGCCTTAGGAAAGACTGTTTTACCTCTTTCCCAGTTCATACTATCTTGAGAAATTGATTTCTAAGTCTGAACTTTGACAAAAGTTTTCTATATTTAACGAACACTAGTAACCACTAAAATTCATCAATTACCACTATGGAAATGGCAGCTGGATGCTCATGCTTTTCCACTGACTCCAATTCAAATTCCAAATATTTTAAAAGCTTTTCAAACATTCATCTATCTTCATTTGCTTTGCTTCTCATCCAGTTTCTCTACCACCTGCCCCATCCTTCCCACAGAGTCATGCCTGCTGGTGTGAAAATATGTTCTTTTGCATAGTTGTGTGAAGCAGCCTACTTGCATTTTTCCTTCTGATCTAGCCTTAATTGCCTTTCTAAACTTAAAAAACAGCTTTTTAAATTTTTTTTTTATTTCATTGGTCTTTTCTTTAGGCGGATTTGCTTTCTGTAATGCTGTTTTGGGGCTATGTTACATTGCACATACTCCCATCTGCTTTGCTTTTGTAATACATATATTTTTAATGGTGCAGGAAATATATGTGGTACAAACTGGGCTATCTTTGTTTTGACTCTGTCTGTGTATTCTAGTATGGCTGGACTTAAGTGTGTAGTAAATACTTATAATGCTATCTGTTCTTCTATTCTGCATCGATATAGGAATTTGCGTGAGAGAGTATGCATCATATTTTGTCATGAATGTGTCCACTGTGGCAGCTGTGCTACGTATGCTTTTGCCTTTGTTCATGTTTTTTCAAATGTATGTTTCATAAGTCAATATTGCAACAGGAGAAGAGATAATGGCATAGAGTTTGAGAGCACTTTAGGACATGAATAAATCACTGAACCACTTCAGCCAAGGCTGCTGATGCAATCTAAAAAAGTTCATGATTCTGACCCTCTACTTTGCTCTGGTGAAATGCCACCTGGAGTACTGAGTCCAGCTCTGTGGTCCCACCTGTTGGATCAAGTCCAAAGGAGGGCCAAATAGTTGAGCAGAGATTACACTGAAGTGGTAACTTTAACTACAACATGATTCTGTGGACAGAAGAACAGGAGTAAAAGCATTTAAGATGGATCCAACTTGCTTTTTCAGTTGTTTTTAGCTAGTAAAATTTTCATCATACATATATGGGCACTGTGAAAGAATCACAAATATCTTTTCAGTACTTTCTTGACAGGCATTTGCAGCAAACTTGTCAGGTTTCCTGTAGGACCTGTTTTCTCTAAAATTGGTGTGTTGCTGAACTGTATTGCAGAGACTTTTTCAGAGTGGCAATATCCTTCTTCTTGCCCGTACCTACTTTTGTTCAAATGATGTCCTACACATCTCATTTTACAAAGAATGGAGATCAGGGTCTCCCTGTTGTAAGACATTTGAAATTCTTCATGCAATCTGCACTATGAACCAACGCACTGTGAACTGGAGGGATTGCCCTGTTGTGCATCTTTCAGCTGGTGGCATACTTCCCTGTTGTTAGGAAGGCTGACAGTTCTTGCCCTAAATCAAGACGTGTTCTGCTGCTGAATGATGACACTGTGCAGTACCTGGGATGTTTGGCTCCCCTAGAACTGAGGTAATTCTTTCTGTGACAGGTTATGCAAATGCAGTTGGATCCTGTCGCTTTTTCAGGAGTTAAAAAAACCATAGTTCTTTTATAAAATTAATATTGTTTGTAGCTAGTTCTGGGTTTTTTTGTTGTTTATTTTTCCCTCTAGTTGCATTCCAAAGTCTGTCACTGTCTGAGCGTTTGTTGAGAATATAGATCTTATTGCCAGGTGTAGTTTCCATCCTGTATACCACCAATATTACATACACTGTTTTTCAGCGTTTTATGGGATTTTCAGGATAGAAAGAGACTGTGTATACTGGTATTTTTTCCATATGACCAAGTACCATGATGATGCTTCTAATTATTACAGAATGTTTCAATAAAAATATTCATATTTAATATTATTAAACTCATAATTAAAGTTCTTTAATTATGTGTGAAGATTTCTGTAATGCTCTGAAGTATTATAAGCTTTTTACACTGTATTTATTCTAGGGTTTTTATATAGGTTTAGGTCTCTTAAGTATTATATTGTCAATGATGCGTATATATCTGATTGTTAATACTTCTGCTGGCACCAAGATGAAATGCAGTATCTTTTCCTAAAGAGTCTATAAAGAGAGAGCACACAGGCAGCTGTTGTTTCATGTTATCTGACTTTAAGCAGACATTTAATATATAACATATCATAGAAAATATCATATCATATAATAACATATCCGCATAGAGAGGAACAGGCCTGCAACATCAGTTGTGTCCAGGAAAACAAAACTGTCATTTATGTTTCATTTACTGTGTTGTCATTTCTACTATACTCTGCTTACAGACCTGAGACAATTACTGCTCTTCTCAGTAATGACTAATTGCAAGAAAAATTTAAAAGCTGAAAGAACTAGTTGTGGTACTTAATTTGGGATTGAGATAATTCAAGATAAAAAGATTAATAAATTAGATTAAAAAAAAAAAGGAAAAGTAAAACAAGCTTTTTTTTTTTTTTTTTTACCTTTCATTGAGAGCAATAAAATATAGCTGTGCCACTAGAAAGTTTCCACTTGGTCTTTTGGATTTATAACTTTTCCATTGACTTGACTTCAACAGTACAACACGCACTTCCTTAAGGACAATGGCATTAAAGCCCATTTTCTACTTTATCAGATCCTTACCTTTTTGGGTATTGCATTATATATTTAAATCCATGTATAACTCAGTTGGCTTCCACATGGCTGTTCACTTTCTGTGAATTTAGTACATGTGCAATACTGGGTCTCTGTTATTTGCTTTAATAGTCTTTTCATGGATTAACAAGGAGATGATTTACCTGATTTCTCAAATTTAGTAAACCTTCCCAGACAAAATTATCCTAACTGTTACAAATTTAATCATACTTTTGATTAGGAAATGAAAAAGATGTTAATCAGTAATAAATTAATAATGCAAGGTTTACAAAAGCAAGTGAAATAATGAAAACTAATTACAGTTTTGTGAAAGTATAAAACCTGCTTTATATTGATAAACATATCCTGTAATGTAAATAATTTTGCCTTTTAAGGATTAAATAAATATTGGGTGAGAAACTTTTTTCCATGGGCATGACATTAAAATGTGAATTCATTTTAAATACTGATTGTCTATAAAGCAATTGATTTTTTTCATCAAATGACAGGGGAAAATCTTCCAGATCTTCTGAAGAATATAACCTGCATGGTTAGCAGACTAACCATGTATATTTCAGTACTGGTTAGAGATGTAAAGTTCTTTAATAATAGACATGCAGATATTATATGAAGGTACAAACTATGATGCTTAATGAGGTATTAAGGCATACCTTGATTTTGAGGAAATCACGAATCACTGAAATGTTGCAAAGTATTCAACAATGACAAAATCAATTATTAATTTTACATTTACTGAGAATATTTTGTTGAGTATACATTTATCCTTTTGCAGCTTTGTCTTCCCCTGTAACTTGAAGAAAAGAAAATCTTCTTACAGTACCAGTTCTTGCTTCCTGCTTATTAAATGTCTTTTAATTTATTTTATACTTCACTGCATGGTTTATGTTTGAAACGTAGTTGAATTTTCATCTAATCTGTCCCGTCTTCACTGATAATAACATAATAATAACAATAATAATAATAATAATACTCAAATTTTACTTTTTTTACAGTATCTTTGCTCAGCTAAGCTTTTTTCTTTTACATTTTTGGGCTTTTATTTGAAAACAGACACCTTGCAGATTATTATCATAGTAGAAATGGTTGTGGTTTTTTCCAATGTGAGGGTGAGGCATGTTTTCAATATATAAAATTTGTTTTCAAAATACATGTGTATACTGAAAATTATTTGAGTGTACTGCTAACGAAGAATTTCTGTAAAATATATAATACATATATTTCAGTAAACTTAAAAAATTTTAGTCCTGGATTCATATTTTCTTAGGAATTTTGTTGGTTTTTTCTTTCCAGAAAACTAAGTAAAAATGTTTTTAAAGTATGAAAAGTGAAACTAAAAATTTTTACATACACTCAAAATAAATGAAAGTAATTTCAGAATATATAAAACTACCTACCCATATAATAACTACACTTAAGAATCACTAGGAATAAATAAAAATTATGAACATACTCAACAGCTATTTTTTAGTCATTTTGTATCTCTTTCTCATTATGTTTTAAATTCTTTTTTAACCTTTCTTTCCTTTTCTTGTATTATACATTTTTGAAATCTTCAATGCATGTCATGTTTACTTGACATTCAAGGAGCAGTTTCAACAAGCTCTTTTGACATCTTTTAATAGGATTTCAGCAGAAAACTTTTGAATATAGAGGGTGTTTTTGGGGTGTAGAAGGAATTTTAAATAAATAGCTACATAGGTTTAATTTTCATCTTCTCAAGTGGGTGAGATGACATTCACTAGTTAATATGCAGATTTCTAGCTGTCAGGATTCTACTAACAGAGAAGCATACATGAATCCTTAATACCTGATACTTCACTCATTTGTGCAAATAGAATTATTACAAAGCTATATAGAGTTAAGTAAGAAAGCAAGATTTAATATAAGATTAAAATAGGATTTATGTAGATTAAAATAATAAAATATAATATTTAAATAATAGAATTGTTAACCCTTTTCAGTGTTTATAAATCACATACACACTGTTGTACTCTGTCTTCCTGATAGCAGACATAGACAAAATAGTTAAAGCAAGAAATATCTTTTATTTACAGATGAATGAGGAACACCTGTACACAGCTGAAGAGAGTTTTAGAAAGTATACTATTCCAAGAGAACATTAGTTTATATTCTACAGACACATGAAGTACAGGAATTAAAACAATACAATTTGTCAATCTACATTTTTGCATACAAGTTTAGAAGATTTTAAAAACCTGTGTTTAAATCCCTGTTACTTCCCTAACCTGGCTAATTCTTTCATTCAGCATAAAATTCAATGAGCTCACTTTTTCCATTTTTCTTGATTCTGAAGTATTCAGTCATAGACCAGCAGCTATTATTGTAGGCATATTAAAACCAAGTGCCTTGTGGGAAATGAAGACATTTGACACTGAGGAACAAGGACCATAACTTAACATTTTTTTGTAATGCATTTATCACTAAAACTTAATATGGATTTGAAAAATCAAAATATCCAAAACATTAAAAGAACCCTTTAAGCAAAAATATTCTGGTCTTCTAATAGTTTTGTTTGTTTTTTTTTTTTTTCCTCAATAAGTCTTGTGGCAACCTTAAAATAGGCATTCTTTATGCTCCATGAATGTGTGCAGAGGTCTTTCCTGAAGCAGTTATTCAACTAAAACAGGTGTTATTATTAGGCTGTATGTGTAGACCTCCATTCAGTTTAAAGAATCTAGATGGTTATTGGGTCATTGAAAAAAGATATTAGAGAGTATGGTTTGGTTTATATAAATCAAAATTGCATGTGAACAAGTATGAATCAATACCAACTGCATTTAATTGAATGAAGTTAATTCAATAGCTTATGAATTCTATTGAAAATTATTCATTTCTCCATCCCAGCAAATGGATAGGTTGTGATAGGGAGAATAACACAGATTTTTTTACCAATGGTAAATACATCAACCTCTGGTTTCAAATACAATATTCCATCTAATATGTGTTTAAAAAAAATCATAGAAGTATACACATTTTGACTGGAAGGCTTGTAATGCATCTTTTAATATAGCAACACATCAATATCCATTGAAAATTAGTTTTAATTGGAATCATAATTCAACTCTTAGCAGTAAAAATGCCTTTTATGTTATTTTATTGGAGATTGGAAATCTGACTGAATTGCCTTGTAAAACTAATCAACAATACAAAGGAATAGTTGATGATAGTAATTTCACTCATTTTTCGTCTTTAATATTTTAATTTTTTTTCTTCGTATTTATGATTTTTTAAAGAAATAGCTATAGATTTCACCCTCCCAACTAACTTTTCTAAAGGGGAAATAATTTTATTTCCTGTGCTCTTGGCTTGCCTTATCCTTATGAATTCCATAAGGGTATCAAGTGTAACATCAGGAAGAGCATGTAACTGTAGGTTTAAGAATTTTTATAACTGGCATTCTAAAATGGAATTTTTAAATGTAAATCATACATTGATTATACACCATTTAATACATCCATCTTCAAAAGTCATTGACTTTCACCAGAAACATTATTTCAAATTTGATATAGCCAAATCCTACACTTCAACATAGCAGATCAAACCCTGACTGCAAAATCTGGTCTTTAAAGAATGTTTCGTGGGTAAGGGCAACTTCTTTCAGCAATACATACCCATTAGATTAGCATTTTGCCATAGTTGTTACTGATTTCCACAGAATGATAGATCAAGTTCATTTGTCAGGGTATCAATTGAGTGAAATAGATTTAGAATTCTGTTGGTCTGATGATGATGTGGGAATTGAGTATCCAAGGAATTAAATGCTTATATTTGATGGTAATATAAGAGTTTCCCCTTGTTCAAATGTAATTTAAATAGACAAAAATAGAATTCTGTGCCTTTTTTAACAAGGACAAATGAAATGATTCATCTGCAAATTGCATGTACCCAAAGTAACTGAAGAAAGAAGTTATGTTCTGTGAATAAATAGGTTCAATGTGGGTTACAAAGTCTTTTTTTTCAAAGGCAAATTGTAAAAATTTCAAAAAAATTTCACTGATAAATAACATGATGGCCAAATACAGAGGGAAATACTGCATACTTTTTTTTTGTAAAATTCTTTATATGAACTCCGAAAACTTTCATTTCATCTTCACTTTCACTTCGCTATGACAGAGGGCTTTCCTGACAAATTTTGGTCACTGTATGATTCTTCATGTGTACATTCCCTCTCAAATACCATCATTTGCAGTGGTTTGTGCAGCTATAAGTCCACTTGATATATCCTGCTTAGTGCTGCAGAGCAACGTCCAAGAGTGCTCCACACTGGTGTGATGTTCCAGTATGCAGTTTGAAAGATTGCAGGCTAGTCAGCAATCCTGTGGTGTTAGTTACCTCCTCCTTCATCCATCACTGTTCAAGTAAAAATGAAGTATTCATAGGCAACACAGTGACAAGGACATATAAGGACATATTTACACAGAAGTGCAACACTAAGCATGCCTGTATAAGCCTTGTGTTTTTATTAGTTCCCAAGGTCAATTGGATGAAGATTGAGTTTTTTTGCCTTCTTAGCCTTAAATGCCAAATCTTAATATCACTTTCATAGATTTCAAACCCACACTTTCTTTTGTACATCAACTCCATCATTGATGGTTATTCAGTTATCCCTATAATTCTCTATTTTCCATACTTTTCTACAAAACATGATTACAACATGACCAAATTTGCATAAATACTCAGGTTGAATTTTGGAGAATATTATGCCTGTATCAAAAAAGCAACCAGGTATTTTCAAGCATTTTGAATAAGCTAATTTGGAATGTACCTTAATGAAAAGGAAGAAAACAGAAAAGTAAAAAAAAAAAAAAATCAAAATGTGTTTATCTAATTATTTGGGGTTTTTTTCTGATAGCATTTCCAAGAACAGGCAAAATACTCTGATAGATTAGTGAGTTTATTGTTATTTTTACTACACAAAATGAGACAGGGATGGCAACTATTTTCAACTAATTCAGGTAAGATCTATTTATTTTCCAAGCTATTTCATAATGGTGAGAGAGAGTATTTCCATCATGACATTTGTTCTGTTGACCCTTGTTCTGAAGTGCTTTTGTTCTTTCATGTACATACTGAAGTAAGCAGCTGTTTGCAACTCTTTAACAACTGTGATTGAAACATTATTTTACAGGAAAGCAGGAGAGAGTCTCTTCCCATGGAATGAAAAGTGAAGTTTGTATGTTTTAACTGTCTTGGGGGACTATTTCCAGTTCTTTCTCATCTGTCTCATTGTAGTAACGATTTAATGTTATAATAACACAATGCAATATGACAACCATAAAGTCTTAACAACAGACTTTATTGTGAGCCTTCTCTATGGCTGCAAAGTTTGAAAATGAAGATAACACTGTGACAGCCTTATCTATGTTTCAAATCTTCATGGAGGGTGGATATTTACTGATTTTAATACAGATTTTATGTCAGTTAAATTATTTTATATAGAACCATGAGGTTTTTTCCCAATGGAGTTGTATAGCATTAACATGTATGCAGATACATCAGCTTGCAATAGTTGCTTTGGTGATTCACATCAAAAGATATTGTCCCTTTCCTTACAGCTGTAAGGAAACCTGAGCTAGACCTGGTTTCTAATACTAGTATATTTGTATCTACCCTCTAGGTAAGCATGGCTTTAAGTACACAGGTATTATTAAATGGGTCAAGCTTGGTGTATAAGAAAACCCAGAGTGTTTTATCAGGAAGGAGAATCTTCACCCATAACTGTGTCACAGCACCTCTTTGACAGAAGAGCTGACTCCATGAAGGTGCACTTCAGAAGAAGCCAGGGCATCCTCAGGAACAGAGCTCTGTTCTCTGCAGTACACTTGACATTTTTCTTATTTCTGATAATATATAATTTTCACACCCCTCTGGCCTGATCTAAAGGCTGAGACAAAATGGAGCCTGGAACATAGTTTCTCAGTTACTAGCTTAAAATAATGATAAATTACTTCCCCCAATTCAATTAATCCTTAGAGATTGGTACTATGATAACTCTTGTTTTAATTAAAACCACTTCCTTTTTTCTTTTTTTTCCAAATCTATTAAGAAAACAAGAAAGACAGAATTTCTTTTGTGAAGATGCATGCATTAATATATTTAAGAAAATCTCTTTTAAAATTTTCTCATTGTTTCTAAGCAACCTAGATAGCTTTACAGCCTATTTCCTAAATAATCCCCTGGCCTGGACAACATAACAGCACAACTGCATTAGTAAAACAGTGCATGAAGATCTTTCAAAATTTTCTCATCTTTACGTAAAGCATGCATTTGTAAAAATCAGTAGCATACTGAAGTACCAGTTAAACCTCAGTGAAGGACTTTGGTATTTTGCAGAGGGTGAGGCTTGTTCCCTGTGTATAACTGCTGTTATCCCAGAAGTGGCAGTAAATCATCAGAGCCATTTTTATAACCTGACAATATTTTCCAGAGGAGGCAAGTTCTCCTCCACAGTTTTGCTATGTGATTTACATGCAAAAAATGACAAACAGAAGCAGATGGCAACCTCTCCTACTTTCTTCCTGGAGCCACAAGCTGGAGTACAACAGGCATGCTATCTTAATGGTACACCTTTTGGCAGATGGCAGTAATATTGTTTAGTCTGTACATATGACAGACTATAACAGAAATCTGTCCAGTTAAGAGAATATTTGATGTGGCAGTGATGGGGACTGTAGTACATTTCTAATGTTCTCTGGCATCTCTATTTTCTCTTTAGTTATCACAAAAAAGGGAAGAAAACCAAACTATTTAATGTATCTTCCTTTTCTCCGACATGTGTTGGATCAGAACCTTACTCAAAAATGCATGAGTAGATCAGCTCCTGTAGAAATATGAGAATTATTGAAACAACAATATTGATTAACAAAATCTTAATAAAGCTTTCTTTCAACCAAAAATCTTCAATAGGAAACTTCAAAGGATGAAACAATACCTGTATGGAATCTGTTAATTACTGTGGTATTACAATCATGTCTGGAGTTAAAAGCATCTACTGTTTCAATACTACTTAACAGATTTAAGGATAAAATTTGAGTAAGAGTATAGCATGCCATAGTTTTTTAAATGGCAAATATTGTGAAATATGGTTAGCATACTGAATAAGGGCATAATATTCCACATAGTATTCCTCATACACCCTTCCTTGCTTATCCATACAAATGAAAGAAAATACAAAAGAGTGCATTCTCAGCATCAGTGGTTTTTGACATAAGTCTCTGTTCACATGAGTACCCCCATTGACTTAATGGGTCTATTCATGTAAAAAAAAAAAAAGATTTCTCATGTGACCGTGGTTTGCAGGGTTCCTCTCAGGTTCTAAAAGAGACCTTTATAGCAATTCAAATCACTAAGTAAGTGAATTATAGGTTGTTTCTTACTACACAAGCCTTTGATTTCAATCATTTGGTATTCTGAGCCAGGTTGAAACTAATTACTAGAGGCTTACTTAGCTCAAAAAAAGTCTAAGTGGTAAAGCATGCCCATGAATACAAGTGACCAAGCTTTTGAAAATGCACTTGCCCTCATCTTCCTTATAAATGAGATTCAGGTGTAGTTATTGTTTCCTAATACAATTAGTCTTTATGATGAATGACACACATTAATGGACAGAGAATAATTTCTAATTAACTTATTTCTTGTAGTGGTTTTTGACAGTTTGAAGCAGGGCAGGAAGTACAAAAAAGTTACATTATTCAGGGATATCCCACTGAAACACTCGATTTATAGTGTAAAAGAGAAGAAAGAATGGGGATCATAAACTTCATGTTCCAGAGGACTACTTATGAGGTTTCTGACATTTCTGAGCTGGCCTCTGATGTTCAGCTTGTATTAAGTAGCAACTTAAGAGAACAGTATAATGGCAAATTATACAAAAATGTACTTTGAAACATTTCTTCATCTGGTAATAAAGCTGTCAACTTTTTGGTAAGTTTTAAGGACATAAAATTCATAGTTCAGAAGCCCACTCTAGCTCTTGATTTCCAAGATTTGGTGCTATAGATCTAACTCATCAAATTAACGCTGTTCTGAAAGTCAGCATCAATGGAAGCCAATAGAAAGACTCCATAGATTTAGCAGGCTTTTTATTAGACACATTTCACTAACAATCCTGACTAATTAAGCCCTTTGGTAGTAAAACAAAGATCCCATTAGCAGCACTGCAATTTCAAAGAGTGCAAAGTTAGATAGCTGCTCTTGTGTCTGGCATTTGTTAACCTGATTTTTTTAAAGTTGTGACTCAGCTCAGAGTGAAACTCATATTCACAGACTGCAATGAGGAAGAGAGACCTCAATGGCTTTTTTGTCCTTAGAACAAACAAATATGCAGTTGTAAAATTCTCTCTGGTAGATTAGGAGACCCTTTATGTTTTTGTGGAGAATTAAGAGCAATAATTTGCTTTGAATAAAAAGTTAGGAAAATGTCTATTAAAATTTTATTTTGCAGTAGGATTTTAGATGATGTTTTAGGTCTAAATACTTATAAATACCTCATTGGTTATATTTAGCATTTTATTCATATCTGGAATTAGCAATAAAATGTTGGTGAGCAGAATTTTAAACTGCCAATGCTATGTCAGATGGAAACAGATTTTTATCTGTGTGTAATGTGACCAGCTAGAGTGCTTCTTGCTGTAATACAGGCATGTTGTGAAGGTTTTGTATCTTAGTGTTTCTGAAGATTTCAGAGTCTTAGTGATTCTGGACAGACTCCCAGTTTTAGAAGGAGAGAAACTGATCAACACTTTGCCAGTGATAACAGAAGCCTTTAATCAGAGTCTGGAAAATTAATTCTCTGCAAAAGCATCTGGATGCTTTTCCTGCCTTGTATTCATCTTCTTTTGCAGTACTTTATGTTTCACTTGTGGACTCTATCATAAACTGAAGTTTAAAAAAGAAAAGCTAAAGCAAACTTGCTGCCATCAGCAGAAGACAACAGATGCCTTAGTGGGAAATGAGTTTCAAAGTGAAAATTAATACAATGAGTGGTACAGCTACAACATGTGGAATATAGAGTTGAGTTACAATGAGGAAATTGCTCTTTCTACTGAGCAAGCTTTTTGCCATATTTTTATTCATGCATTTGATAACACTGTTATCCTAACATTGTTCTGCCTATAAAGCTTTTCCAACCATAATGTACAAGAGCTTTGTTTTTTCCTTCACTGTGATGACTCTGTCCTTTGGTATTTTTCATAGCTTGACATGAGGCAGTAATGGTTCTATTAGCTGCACTGTATCTGCTGAGCTTGCTGTTTTCAGGGAGCATGTCATCACCAGTGCCTTTCTGCAGCTTCCTTATTAGCATGTGCCCTTTACTGACTCTGCAGGAGCTATCACCTAGAATTAAATATTTTCTGCTAGACCTGTCCTTACTCTGTGCAAAAATGATTACAATCCATTATGCCACCCTTTTGCTGACAGGCACATACCACTGAGATTGCAATAAAATTGCTCCACATTTAAATATGACACTAGCTTGCTGCACAGAGTATTTTGATAAAAGGAAATGTTGGTAAAAATCCTTTCCGTTCACAAATTGGTGATGAACTTTGAAAAGGAAAATGTAAATACTTATTAAAATTATTGTGTCAGCTATACTGTATAGTTGTGATAAACATAAAAATGGAAAACAAATATTTTTGCTTTATTAAATTGTTGATAAGGTGTAGAATAGCATAGACATTTAGAAGGTACAGATATTGTAATGGAAAACAAAAGCTTTGAAATTACTTAATTTTTCCTTTAATACAACAGGCAAATGAAGTAATATTCATCATTTCTTACTGCAAGTTCTTTACACATCAAAAAAAAATCTTATGTGCAGCCTATTTTAAAGTGTTTTCAGGGAAACACTATTGCTGTCATTATTGATTTGAATATCAACTTTTTTTTTTTTTCATATTTGTCTTCCTTTCAAACCCTATTCTGATAGAACCTCAAGGATGTCATTCTACAGTTACCTTTATTTTTAGCAATAAAGAAATTATTTTTACACCACCTCCAGCACTGTACAAGATTTTGATGTGAACTTCTCCCAGTGGGTGTAATGCTCTTGCTGCAGCTTCCTTGGAGCTGGTAGGAATTGTTGCTGCAAATATAAGAAAAGGCAGCGAAGCTCCCCCAAAGTAGGTGTTTTCTATTTGGCTATTTTACTTCTAAAACTATTCCATAGGTAAAATACTTCTTGAACTTCAAGCCTCTTGCATCACTACACTGCTGTACAGACAGGGCTATTCTTACATGGCACAGTAAAGTCCTTTTTGCATGTAAAAGCCTAAGGACCCGTTTTCTAATTCCAACACTCATTGCTTACATGAGCATGCTGTTTTGCCTTTCTACATCTCCCTTAGTAGCCTTAATACTTTTAACTGTGATCAAACTCAGTCCTTCTATTGCTGAAGAATGGCACTTTATAGACAAAATAAGGAAAACTCCCTTTGAAGAACTTAATATATAAACATATCAGTACATTCCTAACCTATATTTTGTAAAATGTTTTACATTTTTAGCCTTGAGGGCTGTCTTTCTTTAGTATCCAGCTGTTTTTTCATGTTTTACACATGAACCTGTGTGCACCACAAGGAAAGATAGATCATTGTCTCATTAAAATTTGTGTGCCTGTTTCATAAAAGTCATATGCTTCATTTACATGGGATGATCAGCTACAAAGAAATGTATTGTGTAATATATCGCTTCAAAATTAATATCCATTTTGGAGAACACCTGTCTTACTATACATTGCAGCTTTTGTATGAAGTGTCTGAAGCCAAGAAGGGACCAATTTGAACTTCATAGGATTTGGCAAGTTTTAAAGACATTTTCACCACAGCACTTTTGTATCCAAAAAACAAACAAAGTTCTATTTCAGAGATTTTCTGAATTATAAAAGATAATTAAATGCATGTGTTTTCTGCCACCCCATTTAGCATGTGAAGATTATCTGATGAATCACTGTATATTTCTTTATATTGTTTTTCTGATATCAGGGCCTTACCAAGACTTATTTCTCTAATTTTTTCCTGAAGGTTGATTTGCTTCTTGTTGAAATCACAGAACTAGAACTATTAACCACTTTATATTACACTTACAATTAAAAGAACCCCCAAAAATTCAACCTGTATATTATTGTCTCAATTCTTCTGGATATACAGTATGTTTCAAAGCATCCCATATTCACATTTAAATCAAGCTGAAATTAGGGTGAAATTAAGTTACCCATGCTTAACATGATTGGGTTATGAAATAAAGGTTGACAGCAAGACTATGTGAACTACAACTGTGGAATATAAAGCTTAAACTAATTCAAACGTGGCTTTCTCGTAGGACTCATGTCAGTGGTAGGAGACCTGTATTGAATCAGGGTAGTCTGAATCAGAGAGTTGATTAGCTTCTAATTAAAATGGCATTAACTATTCTGGGACCACCCTGATGTTCAGAAAGTTCCATTCTGCACAGGAGCTTCCAAGAAAGACTCTGAGGCACTGTTGTAACTGTGAAATATAAGCCTCCTCTTTGACCACTGAATGTATCGTGTCTCTTGGTCAAACAGGCATATTGATATAGTCTGTAAGGCCCTACACCCATGACACAGCATGAGATCTAGAATCTGTTAGTGCTGAAGTTCATGGAAGAAGGCCATTAAACTCAAGGATTGTATTTGTAAACATTGTGTGTAATATACTTGAAAAGCCTTTTTGTATCAACTAGGATTTGATGCCCTTTAGAGAAAATAATCATGTAGAGCCAGGGTCTGTATGAGCAAGTCTCTTGAACTTGTATTGCTGTGAACATGCACTAAAATGGAGCCAACTGCCTGCAGAAAGGCACTGACAGAAGTTGGGACCTGCTTTCCCATTATACTTTCTGGCAGCTACCAACTCATGTCTTCCAAGTGTGTAGGAAGATATGTGTCTGTATTTATTTATTTATTTTTCACTCCACCTGTTTTGTAGACTGTTTGCTGCTCCCTGAACTATCTGTCATCTGTAGACCAAAGCTGAAGTAAGAATGCATTAGTGGAGCCTGGTGTAAGCCCAAAAAGTGGGAATGTATTATATCTTAGGTCTCAAATTATTCCTTTCATCAGGAAAAGCAGTGATAATATTGAACCAATAGAGAGAAATAATTTATTGAGATATTCTAAGAACAAACACTGGTCCTAAGGGCCTAAATCAGTGGGGCTTCAACTTCTACCTTCACTGAAGGGAAAACAGGGACAAAGGCTGTAGTAACAGAAAAACCTATGAGACTGGAACTAGGTATAGTGTTTGTAGTCTGATTACACATAGGGAATATGTAAGCCTATGGATCCAGCATGACCCAAGCACAGATGACTGTCCAAGTCAGGGAACTCCAAGAGAGCCATAAGTGCCCCCAATTATTTTTGCAAAGCTGACAGTACACAGTGTATTAACTTGTTCCTGTGGTAGATTCACCTGAATCAGAAATGGTTGACAAGCTTTGTCTTACAAAGAAATGAATATTTTAGCTCCAACCTTAGGTTACTATTCACAGGTCCATTAGTCCTACATATAGTCTTCTCACATTCCTAAAGCACAGCCTTCCTTGGGAAGGAAGCATGCATTGGATATTATCAAACTTAATTACTAAATGAACACAGCTCTTCTGCCTTCAATCAGTCATCTGCTAAATTTCTCTAGTTCTGATAACAAAACAAAATTTTTTCCGGAGTAAAACACTATCTAGAAATTTACCACTGCTACTTAAATGTGCACATTCATGGATAACACTGTGTTTATTATTTATGTTTCTCCTTTTTTTTTAAATGTAAAACACAACAAAAGCTGAAAAAATGAACTTTCTGTATTTCATTTTGGTCTAGATGTCACGTACTTCCTGATGTGACAGTTGTTCCACTGATGCTAAGTTATTTATAGGTTATATATATATATGTACGTATATATATATATATATATATGCAATCATTTATATGCACAGGCTAATAGGTAGTTTTTGTATGTCTACCCATTTACATGATGTGATGATGGTAGAAAGGTTCTGCCTTTTTTTTTTTTTTTTTTTTTTTTGTTTAAATCATACATGTGGTTCTATGGAGAAAAAAGTCCAGGATTAGGAAGTAGAATTTAGAGACAAGGAATGAGAAATACAGTAAAAAATTATATATTTAAATAACCTTATTAAAACTAAAAATTAAAGAAACATTAGTCTAACAGTTAGATGAGTTTTATCTTCAGTATCTGTTACATATTAATAAATAAAATGAGAATTGTATCAAAATTTTTCTACACAAGAGAAAAATGCTTTCTAGTACATTCAATTGTTTAATAATCTTATACTAACCTCAGTAGTAGTGACATTCGACTACACAAAATTTTCCTGTACAGATGTATCCCTAACCAAAGGTTTACAAACCCCCATCAGTTACAGGCAAAATTTTCTGACAGGCTTGTAATGCCACACTTAGCATTAGCAAGACAATTTTCCATCTAAATTTTCTGAATTCTATGAGGGCTCAACTCATCAATCCAATATTTTCTTTTTATATTTAGCTTTTTTTTTGTATTGACCTTCCAGAAAAGAAAATTTGTCCTTCTGCCCAAGAAGTGTGAAGCAGACATTTTGATTTTCTTCATATTTTTAGGAAACTTACAACAGTAAGGTCTAACCAGGACATACTTTTCTACATTACCCTAAATATTGCATCATTTACATAATAGATTAACGGTCTGTTTCACACTTCGCAATTCTCTGCATAATTTCCACTTGAAGCTTTAGAAATTTAAATAGCTCATGACTTGAAATTAGGTATTACTGCATTCTGGATGTGTATACAGTGTATACATTGTCTATGGTTTTGCCAAACCAAAAAAAGAAGGCCTGCTTACGGAAGTATTTCCTTTAATTTCCTACTTTTTGTGTGTGGATAGTTTCTGTTCAAAAATTTTCACCTTTTACAGGTTAATTACTACTGAGCTATATTTTTCATTAAGAGTAAATAAATTAATGGCACTTAAATAGTAAGCAGAATGAGGCATGTTCTAATGACTGATATCTAACCCAGAAAATTAATATTTTTTAAAAGAGATACTCTTTGTAAATAATTTTCATCCTAAATATTTGGGTACATGTAATGTACATGAAATAAGGTCCAAACCTTCTAACAAGAAGCAGCTTCATGGTTTCAATGAGGAGGATGCTATTGTTCTGAAACCACTAATTATTTCTAGTCCTAAAAATAAGGAATTTCTGCCTTTAGAGAATGCATTTGTAAAATGAAAAAAAAGTGCAGCAATGTATATATGTGCATAATCTGCATACTTACATGCATTTGAATTTAAAGTATGTAATTTGATTTATGTTAAACAAACAAACAAACAAACAACTTACACATTTCAATTTGCAGTTTTATTTAATTTGTAAGTTCCAAGGAAGAAGCACAGGGGTATTTAGAAATCCAGATTTTTGTAATACTCTTTTGTGTACAAAACACTTTCCACATTTTTCTCTCCGCCACTTTTCAGCATCATGTTTTATGAAAGAAAATGCAAAAGAATGGGAGTGCTAGTAAAGCTGAGTTATTGACAAAAGAGAGAGGGCAGAGCATAATTAGCTTGTCTTTTGCAGAGTGTTCAGCAGCAAGGAAGATGCTTGGTGGCTCCTGTGTATCCATGACTGCCAGTCTTGTCCCTGGTTCACTCTAACATGGGAGTAAGCAAAGCAAAAAAAGACAGTTTATTAGTGCTTTTCACTATGTTTTGAAGTCACTCTTAACATGCAAAGGAATAATTTTAATAACTCTTATTTCTTATTCTTATAGCATATCAAAGGTGAACATTAAAATCAAGAAATATAAAATACACGTCATGCAAAAGACATGTAATTTCTGTTTTGCTCTCTCCTCAGAAAAACATGCTCTGTAAAATCTCTTGATTTATAAAAGTCTTTATTATTTCAGCTATTTGTTTGTACAATTATCCTTGGGTTTGTTTAATTTGCTGGGAGGATCAGGGTTGCTTTATTACATTTGTATGGATGTATAGCTGTTCAGGTGATCCATGAGCCTAATGAAAAAAATAGAATAGTCTAAAATAGTGATTTTAAAAGAATGACCTCAAACTTGCTTCCAGACAGCCTTTTGTTATCTCAGTGTTACTACAGTTGGAATATACTATTATTGCATACATGCAGCTCTTGTTTGTGTAGTGTGAATAATGGACATATGGAACTGCAAATATTACAGTGAAAGTGTGGAATTTTTCTGTAGTGAAGTCTTGCTCAACCCATAGATAGACATCAGAGATACTTGTCTTTCCTCTGTATGAATTATAACGCAAATTCTCATTGCCCTGTGAGAACAGTACCTTGTTTCTGCAGGTGACAAGAGTGAGGGGTAAATTGTGGCATTCCTGTGTTGTCATGTCTACTTACACCACTGATAATAATGCCAGCCTGATTAATGTGTCTGTTCTAATGACTCTCTTTTTGAATAAGCTTCAAAAGGTCTTGGTGTTTTACTTCAGTGCTTCTTGAGGCTGATTGTATCTGACATACCTCAGGCACAGAGGGTTTGTCTGCCTCAGCACACTGGAATGTTCTTGGCTACTTGATGTAAAATTAAGATTTTTAAGGTGTAGCAACAAGAATTCAGTGCAACCTATAGAGCAGGGACAGGGAATCAGAGAGGAAAGGCTTCTTTTGCTTTTAGATATTTTGGGAATTTCCAGTGGGAGTCTATAGCATTCTTTGGGCAGAATGATCAATTTTGTAGTAAGAAAGATGAGAAAAAATAAAAAATAAGAGGGGAAAAAAAATCCCAAAGATTTTAAATTCATCTTGATTGATTGGATTTAGACATAATTGAAGAGCTGTTATTGCTGGTGGCTGCCTGCAATGAAAAATTATGCTTTTATAGCTTCCTTCAAGGGCATGAGAGTCATTGTGGAGCTGCCTGGTTTCACATTAGACAGTATCAAGAAGAGACAGGAATGGGGAGAAGGGGAGGGTAATTATCATGAACTTATTCATTACCAATCAAAGTTTTTGAAGACTGATGATCAATTTACTTAATAGTATGAATAGCTGGGTAACTTTAAAAATGTGCTATTTTTTGTTTGTTCCATCTGAATATGCTTCGTTGAGGTTTTCTGTAAGTTTTGGGAGACTGTGCATTTAATATTTAGAAAGCCAGAAATAAATATGCTGAGAAAAGACAGCAACAACAACGTAAAATTTCCAGGGAAATAAAACTATTTTTTTTTTCGTTAAGAAATCTTAGAATTTATTTTGAGATAAATTTCTACTGTGAAAGCCTCAATTTTTCATATTTTCTTTAAAATGTTTTTCCAGGTTTGTTTTGTTATGTGACTGCTACAAGACCTGTTAAAACAAGATATTATTGGTGTATCAATATTAATCTGAAATTACTAATTGTTCTCAGCAGTCAACAACTGAATAAGAATAGTAAAAATAAAACAAAAATTGGACATCCATGAAAACAATTATCTTTGATCCTCCACATAATTTTTCCTTAAACTTGAAGTATTTTGTAGTTATTTCAAGTTTAATTCATTAAAAAAAAAAATTCTTCCAACAAATTTTTCAACCAATTACATCCAATAAGTAGCAGAAATTAAGGGCTTTTAAGAGTTGACAGTTTCAAATTTTATTTAATTCCTCCTTAAAAAAAATAAAATTGCAGAACTGAAAAATTTATGAAAAGATGGAGAAGAAGGAATAGGTAACAAAGTCACATACTTTCTTTCATGTCATGTCTAGTGGAACATTTTAGAATATTTACAACAAATCAGAATATTGGCAACAGGAAAATCTTTTACCTCTGCAGGAGCTTTGTATAATGAAAAACTGGCAGAGTTCTCGAACCATATCTACTACTAAAATACTTTGACTATAATGAGTTTTTGATTAAATTTTTTCCCATTCCACTAAAAAAAAAATCAAACTTGTGTGATCAAACTTAGTGTTTCATGGTATTGAATTTACTAAATTTTAATCTGAAATTACTACACTGTGAAAGAGTTTTGCAGATGATTTACTATGATTATCTCAACTGTTGGATTTTTTTTCTTACTAAGTAGTAAGAAAAATTGAAAGAGTTTAGGAATATCACTCTCTCCAGTTTACTATCCCAACTGTTACCAGTGAAAACAATGTTTAATCATGTACTGTTTTGAAAAGAGCATATAGAATGTGAATAATCTTTTATACCTAGTATGGGATAGTGCTAAAATCTGAATTTCAGGGGATCATTGCAGTTGAAAGTTTTTGCATGAAATATCTGAAACAGCTCTGAATAAAGAATCAATTCTTATAAATAAGACTGTTATTTTTATAAAGATGTAGTAATAAACTAGTATTTTTTAAATATTGGTTATTGGTTACCTACTAAATATTGGTTACTCTTTTTCACTATCTGGGCTCTGCTAAATTGAGTTTAAATGTAGGACTTTGGCTGCTCTTGTAAACAAATGTGAGGGTAAACTACCTATATATAGGCTACTTAAAGCTCAGTAATTAAAATGACAAATGTTTTGAATTTTAGTCATAGTGTTCAATACAGGAAAATCTGAATGTTTTTTGAATTTGAAATCAATAGATACTCAAATTTTTGTGTATTTTCCTTGTTGTAAAGATGCTATTGTTATCAAAATATTTTTATACATATTTAATTTAGTCAATCCCTAGAATTTGTATAATTCCCTGCTTATTTATTTGTATTTTTACCCAGAATCATTGCTTTTGGGGATTTTTTTCCCCTTGAAAACAAACCAATGCTACCATTGTAACACATTTTGTGTAACACGGGCATTTTAACAAAAAAAAAATGCTTTAAACCATCATGCTCTAACTGTCAAAATCATTTGGGTTGATTCTTGCATTCTTACTCTAGATAGTGTCTTAGTCTTTAAAAAGTCATACTAATTTAATTGTGTAAGTATTCTGAAGAATAACAGTCTGCTTCTCAGATTTAAATTGATGGAAAGTCTCTGAGAAATTTGGAAAACGAAATGAATCATTAACACTAGGAATAGAATTATCATTCATTTAGATTTTAGTCCAAAATAAGCACTCCAGAGGACACCTAAGACTCTGAGCAACCTTGGCATGTATTTTAAAATATAATGTAGAGACTGCAATAAATAAAGCTTCCCAAAAAAGCAGCAGTCTTCTGTCCTCCCACTCTCTAACACCCCATTTAATTCCTGTCATAAGACCTGTGCACCTCCATCACACCTTCCCACGAGATATTCCACCCATTACTGCCTCAGTCAGCTCACACAGATGGACCTTGTAGCATACCCAGAATGTCAACAGTTTATGGCTATTTTAGACCTTGGCAAGGAAGAGCATTCCAGAGGAAAAGTCCCTTGAAAAAGAATGCTTTGCCAGCAGCTCTGCAGCCTTTTAAAAAGAGGGGAATCAAGTTTGAGGGCATCTGCAGGTGTCACAAATCTCAATGTAAATTGTAAAGACAAGTGCTGACCACAACTCACATCAGCATTTTTGTACAAAAATCTCTCTGCTCTATCATTGAGTCAAGATGCCAGTTTGTTATATATTGAGAAAAATGGTCTGATTTTTTCAATGAACTTTGTGCCTATGCTTTCATTGTTACCAGCTGCTTTTCATTACATTTAATAGATCATTCAGTTTTGCTTAGTATTATTTCATATTTCCACGTGATGATGTTAAGCAAAAATTAATAACTGATTAAAATAATAAACTATTCCAGAAATTTGCACTTTCTTCTACATTGTAATTGTGTCCTTTGATTACTTTCCTATTGTTTTTTTCTCATAATACAATTTATGTTCAGCATAAGATTTTCCCAAATCATACTCTATACTTTACTAATATTTGTTAATTTATAATTAAATTGAAAATTATATGATAGAATGAAGCTACCATCCTCCAGAGATATTTATGAAGCTTTGCTATTCATCCCTTAGAGGTGAATGTAGCGCTTATGCAGGAAAATTTTTTCATGTTCACAAGTCTTTGTAGGATCTTATGTTAGTCTTATGCATGTTAAGATAAAGCATTCTGATAGAAAAATTTTGTGGAAGATATCAAAGACCAATACATGTACATTTTGTGCGTCTGTATGCATTTTATGTGTGTACATAAGATAAAGATACTCAAGATTCTAGTGGGTGGTTGAGCTGGACTTTTCTGAGAGGAGTCAGTAACAGGAAAAGGGATAAGTCTCACAAGCTGCAACCGGAGGAATTTTAATTAGACATTGGGAAGGAATATATCATCATGAAGTTCACCAAAGAGTACAAGAGGTTGCTTAGAGAAGTTATGGAACTTCCATTCTTGGAAACTTAACTAGTCAAGGCCTTGAACCTACTGCTTTTAAGATGTCTCAGTTTGGGGTAGGAGGATGAACCAGGAGGTCTACTTGCTCAAATCATGCTGTTATTTACTGTGTAACACAGACAGCAGCTGGAAGTAAATGTTCTCTACAAAACAGACACAAGCTTCCTGGAAAGGCAAAGTTTGTGGATAAGATTTTCATTTTACATAAATTGGTATTTGAAATTATTAAACACTAAATAATTTAGTGTATGTGAGGCTCTGCTCTCATATCCTTTGAAATATAATTTGTGGATCGTATAAAGTTTGATTTCTTTTTTGTTGGAAGTGGTTGGTCTGAAGGCTTAGGAAACACTCTGTTCTTATCATGCTGTAGTGTTATCATGCTGTTCCACATCAGCCTTTCAACTGCAGAAAGTAGGATTTGCCCATGAAGAGCTATATGAGCTTCTTATGCTTTGTCCCTAAGAATTCTTGAATTTTTGAAGGAACCAGATGCTCAGATGGCATTGGCATTCTGCTTTGACATTTCCAGGCTAAATTCTCTCCTGACTGATAATCTATTGATTTAATTGGAAGATTTGAGCAGTGAGTTTCTCAGCATCAGATGATTAAATTAATTATCCCTCTTGCCTTTTATTTTTCCTTTTCACCTCTGCCTTGATCTCAGTAAAAACTTTTCTTCATTACTTTTACTTTAGTACCAAATTCAGATTAATGGTGAATCACATTATGAATTTTAGGTTGTTTAACCTAAAGGTTAAATGGACAAAGGAAAACAAAGAAGGCAAAGGAAGCCTTTGTCTTTGGTTTCTCTGTTCCTCTCTTTGTAGGAATCTGTCTATCTAGGAAGCAAGAACTATAAAGGAAAAATATTTCTGCAGTAGGTTTTTTGTTGAATATGTGTGTATTTTGGTGGGTTGTTTTTGTTGGTAGTTGTCAATGACATATGATATGTGATCACTCTGCACTGTCAGGGCAAAGGAATACCTAAACAATTAAAACATTGTTATTCTGTGTTAAAGCACAGAATTTATTGCAAACTCTGAAAATAATTTAAGCACCAAAATAATCAACAGTTAAAATATTTTAATTCATTCGTTCAAATTTTTATTACATGATATCAGAGATCCATGAACAATTTGGGAGATTACTTTTGTGCAGGCCATTACCACACTGTTATCAGAAATTTGTGCACATAAGTGGATATATATTACTAATTAGCTTAAATAGTTTTACAAATGTATGGCTCACCACTGAGCATGGAAAAGTGCTCATGAAATTCAACTCTCACAGAATGAAAAGCTGATCATTAAATTATCAAGCATTAGGATTCACAACATAAAAGCAGAAGTACAATTCTCATAATTTTTACAGTAATAGTTGTAGACTGTGTACATGAAAAGTCATATCATAAGAAATTCAATGTAAGAAATATCTCAGTTCTCAAAACCTAATTAAAAATTAATATTAAACTGTGCAGAAACTGATGATAATAGAAAAAATGCTGGTGTGATTTCACTCCAGTCACTGATCTGGAATGACAAGAATCTCTGGAGTGATTGTATCTTTTAGCTTCTTTCCTGACACGGAAGAATATCCTGGAGGATGTCTGTAGAGGGTCTGGAGTATAAAAGGAAATCAGAGCTTTCAAATGGAGTTTTTCCGCTTACTTAAGAGTAGGTGGATTTGTTATGACAATTCCTAGTTTTAAAAGGCAATTCAGTTCACATACATTAGAAATGAGACTGGAAAAAAATATTTTGTGTCACCAAATGAAGTCCCATTTTTTGAAGCCCAACCTGCAACCTCATTTACCAGAGCCACAAAATGCCATCTTAAAACTATAATTCTCCTTGACTCTCCTTAGCTGAAATAAGCTGTTTTATCATTTTATCTGAAAATTTAGAAATCTTTCTGATTTCTAAATTTTTTTCATTGTCAGGTTGAAATAATTTGGATTTTCTAATAGTTTTGTTTGTTTTTCATCTTTTCTCATTTGCTATTTCACCCTATATTTACAGAACAGTCTCTAACAGTTTATTATCAGCTTTTATATGGAGTAAGTTTCCTGACTGAGGCACACATTTGCAATAAAAGGATTTTTTTTTAATGAAACAGCAGTGTACTTTTTATGTCTGTTTTTGAAATATTCTGACTTTGTCTGCTCTGAAAGTGGAACATGACTGCTTGATTTCATAAAGTTTAAGGAAATGTGACTATATGAATTCAGGAATTACTGTGGTTAATATAAGAATTTTACATTGTTTTACTTGATTCAGAGTTTTGTACATGTTGTTGCTCTTTAAGGAAAATATCAGTCTGCTCAGTACCTGCAGAAATACTGAAGGAACACCTTTTCTTCTATTAGCATTAAAAAAGACTCCAGTATTGAGCTGTACATTTAAGGGAAAACAATAAAAAGTCAATATGATATAGCCTTTGAACATGGAAGTCGAAAGCTCTTTTTGTCAGTTTGCATATTGTTATCCAATGTAGAGAAGTACACACACACACACAAAAAATCCAAATCTGTAGCAGAGTTTCTTAGGGAACAAGGGCATGAGGCATTTGGGATTAGGTATGAGCTATTCCAAGCTGGGCCTCAGATTTGGGCCTGGGTAGTAGTAGATAAACCTGTGGCACAGTAAGAAATTAGATTAAGGTATGCTTAGTGCTAATTAGTAGAGTTATAGCAATTTCACAGTAGCTGCCTTAAAGTTAGGATTGTTTGCATTCTTTTCTGTCTGAATACCAATTAGAGAGCACTTGTAACTGTGCACTATCTGAAACTGTATTTAACCTGCCATTTTGAGATAATAAACCAGAACGCATGCCATTAACCATATTGGTTTGATCGTGCGTCGCTCTGTCCAGTCTCCCATGTAAATGCGGCTCCCTGGCTTTACAAACCAGTTTTCTTTTTAGTAATGAAAATAAGAAGTGTCCCTGTCTTCAAAAATCATTATCAGTTTTCTGGTTTAAATACATTCAGTACTCTAGATTCTTTCAATTATGATCACTTTAAGAGAGAGCTACTAGTTTAAAAAACACTTCCCTTGATGTAATTCCTGCTTTTTTGTAGTCGATATATATCCCCTTGAGATAAGTGTAGACCTTACAAAGGTAAGAATCAGAACAAACTTTTTTTCTTCCTTCCAGAGCTTTGACAAAGAAATGTATTTCCATATTTAAGAGTAAGATAACGCATAGTAAAACATATCTAGAATATTATTACAGGAGAAACTCTAAAACAATATTTTGCGTTAACTGATTTGTGGAAAATTTACCTGAGGAGTAACTAAAATTTGGTTTGCTTAAAAGTATCTTGCTTATCTTTTTTGCCACTACAGGATTATACTCAATTAAAAATTAACAAAATAATAATAACACTAATAATATATTTATATTTTTTATTGCAGAAATTATTGGAGAAGTATATAGTAAAAAAAAAGCTAAAAAACGTATGTGTCAGAAAATCTCCCAAAATTTCCAGCATTTCCATGTTTTACAGTAAAAAAATAAATTAAGTATTGGGATTTACTTTTGTGTTCTTCTTGAGGAAAGAAACTATGTATTTTTTCCTTATCTTGAAGTCTTTCCATTGGTAAACCTCGCACAATGAAATAAACCTAAAACCTCTACGTTTCTCATTTAGTTTATGAGACCAAACAGATATCACTTTATGGAACAAGTTCCCATTGTTTCAAATTCCTTTGTCAGCAGTCCTTAGAGCCAATACTGGACCTTTCCTATTCAGATACCTCATAGGTTTAGGAAATTGTTAGTGCTGGTTAAAACTGTGGGGACTGGGGAAAAAAAAATCTTTTCTGTGACACAAGAAAAATCCACGAAAACTTAAAACCTCAAAACAACTGAACTATCTGATCTCTTCTTAATATTCAATGTAGACATTAGCCTGAGGAAGTAGTTTGCCATCTATATAAGGCTTAATTTTTTAGTTGGTTACATCAGTTTCATGTGCTGTATCTCCACTGAAAATGAAAACAACACAGTCGACAAAAGTAATATAAACAGTTGGATAAATCTAGGATTTAATGGATATGATAATCAAGAAGCATTGATAAGTTTTATCAACTTATTACTCTGTTCATTAACTTTTCTATTATTCAGAAAAGTAATTAAATCTTTAAAATGAATGTTTGTGGATCACCTGAAAATAGTGGGTAATTTGTCAGATGGACTTCCGTAGTAGTTAGTAAAACTACTAATATAACTGCTTATAATAATGGCACCTCTAATTTTGTTACACGTTTATATAGTTTACTTTGGAACATACATTCTCAGCCTTTAATTTAAATGATAAAGACTTCAGTTAAACATTGAAATAAAATTGACTAAAAAAACCCACCAAATTTCTTTTGTTTGGGACACACATAATCTAATTTTAATATTTTTTGTAGCATGTAGCATAAATTTTGTAGAATTTTCAAATTTTACTGTTTATATATTCTCTGCAGGCTATTTTTGTCAGTATTACTTACAAGTGTTGTTTATTCGTTTGTACGCTAGCTTCTTACATATTAGAATCTGCATTACTGATTTTATAATTTAGTCTAACTTTTGCTATTTATTTGGTTTCAGCAGGAAGTTTCCAAACGTCAGACTCATCTTGATTCTGCTCATAATTAAGCTATATAATAATATTTATAGTGTATATATATGTAGATATGAAGTATCTCTCAGCAAGTTCAATGAGAAATTTTGCAGATAATTTTACAAAAATTTATTCATCAAATTTTTTTACCAAGAAAATTTCAGAAATATAGACTTAACAAAGATCTTCCAGTGGTTAAACCTTCTTTGCTACATGTTTATCCACACACATGAGTTTTTTCACCTTTGTCATTTTACAGTAGAAAGAACAATCCACAGAAAATTATTAAAAATAAAAAGCAATATTTTAATGTGCTTAGAATACAGATTATCTTCTTCTATTTCAGCTCCTCTTGAAAGAGTTGAGATAGGAATTTTAGTTTTCTTTTAAGAACTGTGCTAGAATATGACCAATAGACATTCAAGACACTAGAGATAAGGTCTGTCAGCAGTTCCATTTATAACTCCTCTCTGTCTCTCCACACGGTTTTAAAAGCTTTTTGAATTGATTTTTAGATGCTTTGGCAGCATCCATCTTAACACTGGTTACGTACAACATACAAAAATAAAATTAAAACTTAATGAGGTTAGTGATAAGTGAACAAGTCCATTGAACTTCACAGAGAAATGCCTATCCTTACAGGATATTAATAGCAGCTTCTCCTCCTTAAGCAGCTGTACATTTAGGCTATTAACAAGAAGTTTATCTGAGGTCAAAATTGATTCAGATATTTTAGATTTTATTTCAGAGATACATATATATGTTTATATTTACATATATATGTTTATTGGACATCCCAGTCCTTTTTAATAAAATTAAGGTTAAGTTTCATATAGGGAACTTACCCTCAAGCAACTTGGTGTAGTCTCTGATAAACAGAGAGGTTTACAGATCATACTGTATTATGTTAAAGTCTCACATGGCAAACTTTTCAAAATTGTCTAGGAAGACAGACATTTATGCATTTTTCTGCTTAGCTCAGAAGCACAACAAAATGCATGTTCTTAGTTATGCCAGTGTCTTCAGCTTCCTGTGGAGTTTTGGATACAATCAAAATGTATCCATCATGGTACATCAAATTAAGGCATTCAGTGCTTTGTATTGATTTTGGACACTGTCAGAAATGCTTAGCTAATGCTAATGCTAGCAAGTAAGCAGCCTGGATTAGTATATGAGATGTAACGATTTGAAGTATGTCTGAAGTTCCAGGTTTATTGCAGAAGACCTAAAATGTGACCAGTTTTATTCTGGTATCCCTTTGAAACACAAAGGCAGCACTAATTTGATGTAAAATACTTCTGTGGTGGTTTTAGCTGGTTTTGACATGGGTTGTAAATGTGCTAGTCATTTGTGCTTGATCCAAAAGAGTTTGTTTTTTCCAAATTTTAATTTTAAATGCATTGACAGTGAATCACTTCATACAAAAGTGCTTTAATCTAGTAAGTCAGAACGGAACACAAAACAGGAAATTTCTTCTTTTATAGAACTAATTATTAAAAAAAGAAAACCCTTTAAGTCAGGTGTTCATTTAGCATTTTTCCTATCTTTATAATTTTTTTTTGTGACAATGATGATTAATATATTGTCTCTACAGAGAATAAGTAGTTTGCCTTTTTCTTCAGTCTTGTCTAGAAATTGTGTTTTTTTTCAGAAGATACTACAATAACTCATATTTTATCCTAAGTATTAGTTCACTGAATTTTTCAGCAAAGCTGAGTGCAAGGTTTTTCAACAGTTCTTGAGAAGGTAAATGTTTAGATGGAATTATTTTGCATAAAACATGTAAGAAAGTAGTTACTCCAGATGTGGGGAGAGATTCCAAAGGCTTAGTCAGCCTCAGAACTAGAGGAGAATATGTTTTCCTGTGTCACTGTTCTGTCTAATCAGCTTCAATTCTGAGATATCTCTGAGTGTACTTGAAATGCAGTAGACTTTCTGTGAGTACCCAAGATGCAGAATGTACCAAAAGAACAGAAGGTGATCAGCCAGAAAAATGCAATTGCAGAGAATGTATGAAAGATCAAAGTAGCAAAGATATTGCTTCTAGCCAAAAATACTTGGCACATATTTTCAGCTACTGTTCAAAAGAATCAAATAAGTAAAGCTAGTAAAATATCATTATTGTAACCATGACCAGAAAAATTTATGAGGAAGATAAGGTGAAAGGGTAAGCCACACATTTTTGTTAAGCTCAGTCATGTTTCTTATATTTTCATTATTGTAATTATTTTATTTTAATACAAGTAGAAGTTAATAGATTTTCCAGATTTATGGTTTTTTTCAAGGTAAAAAGATTTCTTTTCAATGTATTGGAGAAAAAATTATTTCTGTCATTTGGAAATAGTTTTTCTAAGGATGTAAAATACAAAAAAAACAAAAACAAAAACAAAACCCTAAACCAAAAAAGATCCAGAATTTTATCTTTCATGCCCTCAGTTTCTTTGGATTATTTCTACTTTAAAGATAATCAAATACTAGTGTATGATTTCATTAAACCAAAAGTCACCAGTGCTGGTACCCATGTTTTGTTTGGTGTACCAGTACAAATTGCAAATAGTGACATATATTAAACAAAAATGAGAACCCTAGGGAAAGTCCAAAGAACAGACAAATTTTTTATCACAAAATAAATTAGATATTTTCTATCTAGCATTATAAACCCAAGATTTTTATTATGTTATTTGGAAAATTCTGGTTTGCCTTGGTTGGAACTATTTCTAAGTCTTCTTCAAAACACTTTTGTTTTTAACAAACATTTGAGAATAATGAAATATCCTACTTTTTAACTTAGAAAATAAAAGTTAAATGCTTAACTTAAAAATTAATTTTCATTCTGGAAATGTGTTAGTAATAGTGGTACACCATATATTATAATGACATATTTTGAATACATAAGATGAATTTCTGATTGACTTATTTTTATCTTTTTCCCTCCAGTTATTATTTAGTAAGAAACATCTGAAACTTACCACTTTTTTATTCCAGCTTGGAATGGGAAAATTACATTAAAAAAATGAAAAAGGAAGAACTAAGTAGCAACACCAATCTAGTTTATGGCCTACATGTCTCTGGAGAAATGTGTGGGGTTTACCACCTTAGACTATATAATCAAAATGTATATAATAAACAATATTTTCAGTGCATTGCCTCAGAGAAAATCCTAATCAAAGTAAGGTAACTATAAATGAAAATAGTACATAAGTTTTCAATTTAATTAATATTTTATTATAAGAAAAGATCATGAACTTAGGTAACAATTCCATGCAAATTTTCCCGTTACATGTTTTCATATACAAGTGTTTTACATAATATACTTTTTTAAAGTGTGCTAACATTCACAAGAAGCTCTGGTATAAAAAGCATGATTTGCACCTCTTTGTGGTTCATGATAAAACATGTAATGTGACCAGCCATTTTTCCCTTTCAATAAATGTTGATTACATAAAAGGCATTTGGATTGCCCTCTGTGCTTATGTGGCAACATTATAGGATGATGTAAACTTTTGATTGAATCACATTATCTTAACACAAATACAATGAAAATCAAAGTGTATTTTATTTCATAGTGTTTCCTAAAGGCTTTTGAATTGTCTTGGTCTTTCAAACTGCTTTGTTTCCCTGTATAAACCGCTTTGCAATGCTTCCTTTTGCAATTTCTCTTATTCCCTTTTCTTGTGTGAGTGTAAAGAGGAATTTGATTTCTCACCTAACCTGTAGGATGCTTCTGATTTCCCAGTTAGCATCTTCCTGACAAAATGACAAACATTAATTCTGCAATAGCTTTAATTTCCTGTGGAATAAACCCTTCCAGGAAGTTGGTTCAATTGTGACTTGCAATTAACACTCCGTTATGAGGAAACAAAATGGGACTAAATTACTATACAAAATTACTATATAAAATATAGTAATACATATTTATTGTTTTTTTATCCCTAAATAAGGAAAGGTTTACCTTCACAGTCTTTAGATTATACTGGTAAATTTTTATGTGTCAATATGACAGGCAAATATAATAGTCTTTTAGAGCCTAATCTTACTCCTTTTCTTCTAAAAGCAGTGGAAGGGTAATTTGTTATTTGCTCTTAGTCGTTCAGAAGAGGGAAGCCGCCAAGTCTTTCATTTAAAAGTATGAAGACATTATGAGACTAAATCTACACTGACTTCTGATCTGTTAGGTGGCCAGTGCCATCAGTAAAATATGTCAACTTTATTAATGTTGGAGACATGAATCAGATAACCAGTATCTGAAAGCAGTAACATAATTTTACCTCAGCGTTAACATAGAGTTTATTATATGTGTTTGGAGTGTTTTTAAAATATATTTATTCTACCTCTTTAGTTCCTGTGTGGCAAAACTGATTCTGTTATTTTTGTGAAATATTTATCACTGATTACTCTAATTTCTGGTGTTTCATGACCCATCAAGATACAGTAGATTCCCAAGAGATTTAATACTGATGATTTGAAATATCGCTTAGCTCCCTCATCATAACTCCTTTTTTATTCTATTCTATTATTTTATTTTATTTTATTGCCATTTTACTCATTGCTGTTACTGGTCCATTGGGAGCTACTGGAAGTTTAGGCTGTCTTAAATTGCAGAGGGACAACATCAAATGGTATGAGAGCAGCAAGACTAAGAGTGGAGTGGGAGCAAAAAGTACAGTTCAACAACTTGATTTCAGAATGGCTACTAAACTTTCATTTTAGTATGAAGTACTAATTGATAAGAAGATTTATCTTTAAAATAAAAATATTTCTAAAGTTTCAGCAATTATCTACGTCTATTAATCAGGCAACTTGATGACAAGTATATCTGGCGAGGCTTCCATAATTTTTGTTTCCAATATAGTAAGTAGAAAAACTTCTAACTGACCAGAAGTCAGCATTGTAACCACAAAGTTTAATTATAAACCAACAAAAAACCCAAAAAAACCCACCAAAAGAAACTTTGAAAAAAGGAAATATTTTTACTTCTGGTATTTGACCTCATATTCATTATATTTAAATTCCACAATTATAGTAGGAAATCTGTGTGTGTAATTTAGAAACATATCTGGAATGTATGACTTTTTAAAGTATTAAATCTTACTTTTATTTCCTCCAGAATTTACTCTGATCACAGAAGGACTTTCAGAAAAAATAGGGGGTTTTTATTCAAACTTACAGATGTGAATATGAACACACAGGCAATACTGCTGAAGTGCTTATAGAAATCCTTAGGGCCTATCCGTGAGAACCTAGAATGTCAGGGAAAGACTGAACTGCATGAAAGACTGAAATGGGCTGGTGCTTACAGTAATTAAATCTCAGGTGTGTTGGTTAATTCTGACTTGGATGTGAGATACAAAACAAGAAACACCGAGCACTAATGGTTCTGTTGCTTCCTTGAAAATTACAACACACAGCAGGGTGTGTGATTCTTGATTAATAAACAGGCACCTAAAGTGCATGATGAGTCACAGACTAAAGACAAATTTTTTTAGACACCTTACTAAACAGTTGCATATCCAGATGCCAAGATACTGAGGAGAGTGTAATCAAAATTGTTCCACAAGTAGTTAAGAAAAGCCAAGCACCCACATATCTTCTTGTACTTTAGGTCTGTCTGTGCAGAACAGAAGTGATCATTCAGCTTGTGGTAGACAGTGGGGTTTTTTAAGTAGTGGTGTTTTCTGATGAGATGCATGAGGCTTGCTAGTCTTCATGTTGCTTTCTGAGACCACTCATGACAATTCCTCTCTCTCTGTTGCTCTTTGCTGTCCCATGCCACTCAGGGTAAATTAAAGGGTGTTTAGTCTTTGACAGCAGAAGACCTCTTGTGATCTGCCTGAGCAGTAAGGCTTCTATTGCTGGTTATTTTAGGTGAAATAATATAGCAGACTTGTTTGCTGTAGCAGTGGCTTGTTTGGGTTTTTTCCACTGAAAAAAATGTGCCTTGGTAGCTAGAGCCTTTATATTAGAGAAAAAATACATCTCCTAACATATAGATTAATTTTTTTTTTTTCCTGAGGACAAGAAATTATAAAGGACGTTCGCTTCAAAATTTGAGCAGGAGATTGTAGTTTCACATCAAATCTGTGAAAAAAAAAAAGACTGATTTAATGCAATGATAGGGGCAAGGTCATCAGTAACACTAGATCCTAGCTATTAGTACAGCAATTGATCTGAAACAAGTGGGCCCAGGAGCTCCACTTCAGCTCAGACATAGCTATTTATGAATCGGTTTTTTCAGTTTTCTGGGCTGATCTTAGCTGGCATTAGCTTGATGTTCCTTCTACTGTTGATGGAACCTGTTGATGTCACCACCCTTCTTTGCTTGCCTGGATGAGGTGCAATGGGGATGCTCCCACTCAGGGCTGTTACTGCCTGACCAATACTCGAGTCACCCTGGGTTCCTGGCTCACTTTCCTGGAGGGATCAGCCCAGATCTTGCTACTAGCAAGATATTAAGCATTTCTGGAACTGGACTGAGAGGCTTCCTTTCTAGCTGACTTCAGAGACATTCTGGAGTACTTTCTGGGCAGAGTGGGATAGCAAAGCGTTGTTTAAACTTAATTGCTATACATTTCCTAATGGGATTTGGCAAGCACTAGTGGAGTGGGCGGGAGGCAGTATTTCACTCTGAAGCACTGAGTCAGCATAAGACTGAATCACAATAGCTGACTAGCCAGAATTACAGTGGTATGTATTTGACATGTCACTTTATCCATATTGATCTGACAGGGGATACTTACTCTATTTATCTTGTTTGTACTTTTATTCCCTGTGTTCAGCAGAAGACCAGGCTACCTCATTAGTATTTAGACCATTGACATAGAACTTGAGGCTCATAACTGATGGTAAAGCAGTTCCAGTTTGTCACCTATTGGTGCAGTTTCATATTGTTTATTCTCACTGTAATGCTATTGATATTTCTTACATGCAAAAATTTCTTCTATCTGCTGGTCAGACCACCTACTTTAGACAATAATTTTTGCCAGGACACATGAAACAAGATTTTGATCTTTCTCAAAATATTAGATTCTTCTCCTCCTTATTTTTAAACATTTTCAATCAAAAAAATAAAGGAGCTTGAGGCATTCAAAATTAAATTTTACTGATATGATATTTTGCCAGGAGAGCATATTGCTGAAAGATTTTATCCAGACAATGGTTTTATACATCCATTCGAAAAAATCAGTATACCTGTCTTTACCATAGCAAAAATAAAATAAATCCCAAAAGTCCAGATTAATGTTTATTTTATGAAGAGGACTTAGCCATTTTGCACTATTTTTTTTTCTTTGGAAAGCTTGATATACAAAATTTTCTAATTATTTTATTTAAAATAATGACAGCAGATATAATGCAATACACATTTATGGTTTTTCAGCTACCTGGTACATCTCCTTATTAACTGGCTTGCTTCACCAAAGTTCAGATGACCACAACTGCCTTTGTCAGAAATCTGCCATTTTATAATTCAGTAGCTCCTAACAAAGGCTTACCACTTATTTTCTGGATTCATTTACATGTACAGAAGAACATATTGCAGCTTCTGATGTGATAAAATATGAATATATTTTTAATATATATATACACACATATATAATTTATTAATTAATTATGTATTATATATATTTTATATATAATATAATAGATATATAGGTCAGTATGAACCCTATTAATAATCCTGTTAAGAATCCTCAGACTGTGGATTGAATGAAGAAGTAATGGAGATTTTTAGATAGAGATGGCTATAGATAGTGTTCTCATCTGTCCATTATTTGTGTTTTGTAGCAAGACTGTGGAACTACAAGGTGTATGGGTGGATCTCATGGATAATTTTGTAATGAATAAAATAAAATTACTTTCAGTGGCTAGATAACATACTTGTAGCATTACAAAGAAACTACATCAAGTGGAGCATTTGTAGAATTTTTCACATGGAGCACTTTGTTATTGGAAATGTAATTTTTTAAGTTTAAAATGATTTAAAGAGGTTTGCTAATATTTATGTTTCTCAGAAAACAAAAGGCTGATTTTTTAAATTTCTATTGTTAAAATAGTATTTTTCATTTTAATATTATACATAAAATAAGAAGCATCCTAGCCAATTGGCTTGTTCAAACAGCATGCCTTAATTGCTCTGAAACAAAAGATGTCAGAATTTTCCATGGAAAATTTATTCTGAAAGGACAAATGGTACAAAAATCAATGCAAATCTCTGCTATAGTTAAGACTGAGTCAATATGTACTTAATGGAGATTTTGCATTATTACGCTGAGACAAGACAATGAGACCGGAAGCAAGACATTTGTATCAAACACTTGTAAAAATTTGTAAATTATTTATTGTAACTTCTTTTAGATTTTTAATTTGCCCTTTTCATCTTTTTAATGAAGACTGTAAAAAAATCTCTTCCATAATTCAACTTTGTAAAAGATTTTTAGGTCTTTTGTAGGCCTTCTTTCATGATTCAAGATCAATAACTCTAAGGGTGTCAGAACTTCTCTTGCTGTCTTTGCTTCTGTGTTCAGGCCGGCTCACTGCTCTTTCAGTCATATTTTTGATGCTTCTTTACCCACAAATGTATTATTGCAGCCTTGGGACAGAATGTGCATGCTTATTGCTCCAAAGAATAGTACAAGAAACCAATGTTACCATAAAATGTGCATGAAGAAGGAAATAGAACTGAGTAGGAAAAAGAAACACAGGAAAAAAACCTCTCTAAAATTGCAGCAGATTTAAACAAAAAACTTAGTGTTGTTCTTAGTCATTCTTCTCCAAAACAAAATCAAAAAGACAATTCCTGGAGAAAAATCATTGACTACTCTTTCATTACACATTTTTAAATGCCTCTCCTCTAGTACTACTTTGAGGGTAATTCTTCTTCGGACTAGCACTCAGCACTTTAGTATATGATTTTATTTCTCAGCACTGTTTGTCTTCCTCTCCCCTTGAGAGCCTACGCAGACACCCACCCACACAGAGATATTTTCTGACCTTGTGAATTTTAAAATATGCATTCTAAATAGCAGAGAATTGCAGTAGCTGAGGTTAATAATTAACCATGCCCCTTAAACCCCTAGGAGGCACTCACTTGCTCACTTACTAGAGACCCATCACCCCCAAGAGACACCTGTTACAGTGCTTGCTCACTTGAAATTTAAGTGTTCCTATTTCTGTCTCAAACATTGGAGAACAGGTTTAGTGGAGACTCAAGGCATATTGCTGCCAAGGGTTTACTTCCAATTTACAATGACTTGAAGAGAGAGAGATCTGGAAAGAGCAAGTAATGTACCAGCTTGCTACTAGAAATGGATTTCAGGAATTTAGAATTCGGGTGCTCAGTTGGTCTTTTTTCTTTCCTTTTTTTTTTTAAGCATTATTTATAGTTATATTGAGAGGCAGAATAAATGGTAGATATGTTAAACCCAAATAAATCCCTCTACTTGAAAACCAGCTAGGAAGGCTTCAACATATATAATCTGGCACACAGAAAAATTTTCTTTTAATGCCTACCTATTTCTGTATAAACTATCAGGTAAAAATTCCACTATTAATTATTAATTATTAGTTATTAAGATAAATATTACCTGTACAAAGATATCTCAATTCTAATAGCCCTCTGTGGTTTTTCAAAGCCTTTGTAGCCCCTCAATCTCTTGTGAGGTTTGAGTGTAATTCACTATTGGTTATAATCAATGTGCTTTTCATTTACAGCATAAAGAGGAAATCAGCCTCCTTTAGCCATTACCTTTCCATGAAAATATGAATGGAAGCTGATCTTTCTCTTTTGACCTCTAGGTTGTTCTCTGATGCCTTTGGGAAGAACTAGCTGTACAGCCCCTAACTCTTCCCTCAGATTTCAGAAAGCTGGTTAAAGAAAAAAAGAAGCCTTGTAACAACCCGTTCAGTCAAGCATTCCCACGTTTACACTGAACAGAACATATTAGGAAGCCTATTCTTGGTAGATATAAGAGGTTAAATAAAGTAGACATTCTCTGCAATTTGGAAGGTTGATTTTGATCTCACTCATGCTCTTGTAACAGGATTGTAAGTTCTGTGAAGTCACCCTCTGATTTAAATTGTACTAAATACCAGAATCCTTTTCTAAAACCGTCTCCATGTCCCATTTCTGTCAAGGATCCTACTCTAGGATCACAAAGGGATGATCTTTGATATTTCTTTTAACTACTGATGCCACTGGCTGAACAGGGAGAGAGATGTCATTGACCATCTGTGAAAGGCCACAGTCAGAGCTAAAGCTAGACTATATACCAACTGGCCTGGAAAGAGGAATGTGCTGTGGTACTGCCTTATGACGTGATGTCTTGGTTTTGAAAGATAGGTGTCTGCCAGGGAAAGCTGGAGCTTCCCTTGGAATGGAGAATGTAAACCCCCTTCCCTCCAAATTATTATAATTTTGCAATTAAGGGGGATTTCAGGCAATGATCTAGGAATAGGAGTAACAATTCTTTACTAGGAATATTAAAAAATACAAATGTAGTAGTATGAAAAAACATGCAAGCAACCAAACAAAAGTCCTGGTAAAACCCTGAGAGGATCAGGGATATGACCTGACACCCTGTTGGTCAGGGTGTTGGAAACAGTCCAAATACATCACCCTGGAGTAACAGATGTGGTTCTGTGAAGTAGAGATGATCCTGTAGAAAGTCCAGTGGTGACAAAATGGGTCTGGTCTTCCTCCTGGGATCCAGTGGAAAAACTCAATTCCTGGTGTTCCTGAGTCTCAGTTTTTATCCAGGTAGGAATGGTTGGCTCCCCTGGCACTGGGTGGAGCATCTCACAATGGGATGATGTAATGTGTCATGTCATTGGTGAGCCTTAATCACCCATTACCAGAAGATATCCCCCGGGGGATGGATGGGTGGTGAAAGAGATAAGAAACACTGCCACACCTGGTTTTAATGGCTAGCCAATTATCAGAAGGCATCCACCCCCCTCCCCTTTGGAGTTACAAGAGATAAAGAAAAAACATCTCCCTAGCTGCTTTCAACAGATGAAATAGAATACACATTTTTTGGTTACATAACCCAAGACACATGAAAAGTTAAGTGAATTAAAATATCCTCTACTGCTCTGAAGATTTAGACGACTTATGTTTTGCTTACTTCATATGATTAATTACGAACAACAAACAGAACTTACTGATACTCCTTCATATTCTGAATTACTTGTAAATTATAACATCATAGCCCAGTCTTAAAATTATAACCTGTTCAGAAACTTGTTGTTCAGAAAGTTTAAGTATTGACAAATACCTTGATATCTTTGACGTGTGGGTACTTATCTACTGCAAAAATCCTATGTCCAGGATTGTCTTTATGGTGAAACACTGAGTGTGAAAAGTTTTGGATATAAATTATTGGAGGAAACTATCCATGAGTGTACTATTGCTGAGTAAACAGGTAACAGTTTCAAAGAGTTGATAAACTGTCTGAAAATATATGAGTGACTGATGAGTTTATGTTTCATAACTATGAAAAAACTTTGGAATGGTAACATTTTCTGAGCTTCGTTCCTACAAATATTTCTGCTCTGATTGAATGTCATTTTAACATTTTTCAGTATTTTGACAGCAAATATGACCATCTGCATTGTTAATACATGTGTCTGTAATACAATTTTTCTGTCAGTATTTTCTTATTCTTTTTCAAGTCTGAATGTGGCTGAATCTGTTATTTCCTTGTCAGTTATAGTTCCTCTAAAGTCTAATTCTGGGTTTGGTGATGAAATACCAGTTTAGGAGCATCCAAAATGGAGAATAATATGAATAAATGGAGGTTATCTGTCAGACATACAGAGGGTTTCATGTAAAAGTAAGATCACAGAATTACAGAATCACTAGGTTAGAAGAGACCTTCAAGGTCATCAAGTCCAACCCAGCCCTAACACCTCAACAAAACCATGGCACTCAGTGCCACATTCAATCTTTTTTTAAACACATCTAGGGATGGTGACTCCACCACCTCCCCAGGCAGACAATTCCAGTATGTCATCACTCTTTCAGTAAAAAACTTTTTCCTCATATCAAATCCTTGGCACAGCTTCAGACTGTGTCCTCTCATTCTGTCAGTTGCTGCCTGGAGAAAGAGAACAACCCCACCTGACTACAATTACCTTTCAGGAAGTTGTAGAGAGTGATAAAGTCACTCTGAGTCTCCTTTTCTCCAGGCTAAACAACCCCAGCTCCCTCAGTCGTTCCTCACAGGGTTTGTGTTCCAAGCCACTCACCAGTCTTGTTGCCCTCCTCTGGATGTGCTCAAGCATCTCAATGTCCTTCCTAAACTGAGGGGCCAGAGCTGGACACAGCACTCAAGGTGTGACCTCACAGAGCCAAGTACAGGGGACAAATGACCTCCCTGCTCCTGCTGGCTTGATATGGGTCAGGATACCGTTGGCCTTCTTGGCCACCAGGGCACACTGATGGCTGATGTTCAGTCGGTTATTGACCAGAACCCCCAGATCCCTTTTCACCTGGGCACTGTCCAGATGTACCATGCCCAGCCTCTAACGTAGCTGTGGGTTTTTGTGGCCAAAATGCAGGACTTGGCACTTGGACTTGTTAAATGTCATCTTATTGGACTCTGCCCTTGGATTTATTTAACTTCATCTTATTGGACTCTGCCCATCCATCCAATCATTCCAAGTCTCTCTGCAGAGGTTTCCTACCTTCCAACAGATTAACACACACTCCTAGCTTTGTGTCATCTGCAAATTTAGTAATGAAAGACTCAATTCCCTCATCAATGTCATCAATAAAAATATTGAACAGAACCTGCCCCAGCACAGACCCCTGAGGGACACCACTGGTGACTGTCCCCAGCTGGATGCAGCACCGTTCACCACCACTCTCTGGCCCGGCCATCCAGCCAGTTCCTAACCCAGCAAAGAGTGTCCCTGTCCAAGCCACGGGCTTCCAGCTTTTCCAGGAGTATGCTGTGGGAGACAGTGTCAAAGGCCTTGCTGAAGTCCAAACAGACAACATCCACAGCCTTCCCTGCATCCACCAGGCAGGTCACCCGGTCATAAAAGGAGACCAGGTTGGTCAAACATGGCCTCCTAAACCCATGCTGGCTGGGTCTGATACCCTGGCCACCCTGTAAGTGCTGCATGATGGCACTCAATATAAACTGTTCCATCACCTTACTGGGTACTGAGGTCAGGCTAACCGACCTATCAGGATCCTCCTTCCTACCATTTTTGTGAATGGGTGTCACACTGGCCAGCTTCCAGGCATCTGGAACCTCACCAGTGAGCCAGGACTGCTGGTAAATGATGGAGAGTGGCTTTGCAAGCTCATCTGCCAGCTCCCTCATCACCCTGGGATGGATCCCATCTGGGCCCACAGATTTATGAACATCCAAGCAGCTCAGCAGTTCTCTGAATGCCTCCTCCTGGATAACAGGGGGACCATTCTGCTCCCTGACACCATCTACCAACCCAGGAGGACAGTTGTCCTGAGGACAAGCCATCTTCCCACTAAAGACTGAGGCAAAAACAAGAAGCATGAGAACAATGAAAGTAGAAAAAAGGATTACACAAATGATTCTTTGTGTAAATACACTCATGCTCAGGGTATGTGTGCAGATTTATGAAATTTCATAATGGTCGTATGAATATATTTTAAATAAAGTTGTGGGAATTATTATCTCTAAAGGATTAAATAGAGAGGGATTTTCTGTCTGAAAAGTCTCATTACATTTGTGCTATGACATGTGCGTTCTGTGCAGGGGTCACTGAACTATAGGGGTTCTGATACCTTATAAAACCAGTAGGGTTCTTCCACTGATAAAGAGTAGGGAGAAGAAAAATACATGGAAAATAAAAAGCATTGGATTTATCTGAAAAGATACTTTTTTATCGAAATGAAAGTTTGGGGGGAAAAAATAGAATTAAGAAAACAGTTGTAAAAGTGTTTATCTTTTAACATGTATTCAAAACATATATTGCGTAATTCAGCATAAAACCCAGTTAAATTCAGAAAGAAGAAATAAAAATATTTTATTTTTGAACTTAGTGTTTTAAATTCCTTCAAAATCCCTTCCTTATCTTTTCACAAAAACCTGAATAGAGTTTGCTCTGAAGTGACATTTTGCTGTCCAAACCACTTGCAAAGGAAATTTGCAACTCAGGTTTAGTGTAATTAAGTGTCTCACTGTTATAAAAAATTATGTTCTTAGAAAGAGATATATTTTATATTTTGTCAAGGAATACAGATTTAGCAAAAAATTGTAATTTTTTAAATTTATACAGGAAATAGTTCACATACCTAATAACAATTTCTCCTTTTTTACATTAAAATGGGATAGAAAAGTAAGTTAAAAAAAACCCCAAAACTCTTACAGTTTTTTTGGACTTTGAATTTTTTTCTTAAAGAATAGTGTTTCAACACTTTAAATGTTATTTTCTTTCCTTGTGATTTCCCAGGTATTTTTGTGTTCATCAAAAATCTCTACTTGTGCTATGTTGTTAGATGCTTGTCGTGTCCTATTCAGGTAGTGAAATTAAAGGACACTGACAAAGAATATCTGTGAGCTCAATCTTGATCATAAAGTTAGAATTTGAAATAGGAACATAATTGTGCAGCTACAGAAACATTAGTTTTAACTATTTATTTTAGTTCAGTGAATTTGAACATTTTTGAGAGCACACATACTCCATTGAGGCAGAGTAGCCTCAAAGTATATTTTTGAAATTGAGACATAGTTAATGTTTGTAAAATCCTAGTGATGTGCTCCTTACTTTTATTTATTCTTACTGTATTTATTTGCAGAGACTTGTAATTTGGAAACAATTGAAATAAATTTGAGTAATGATATACAGTATTGGAAACATTTTATCAGTGATATGTTTGCATATTTATAGTAGTGTTGTTGGCCAGAAATTTTAATATATTTTTGCTCCAGTTTTCAAGAAGATTCATAGTAGAAAAAATTCATCAGTACCCCCTGTGTTCTGGATTCTTAGGGTTGTGGTGGCCCCCTTCAATGTCTTCAGTTATTTGAAATCCTGTTTCATTAGCTTGTGGAGTTTTTCCCATCTGTGCTCCCCAACAGTCTTTACTATAGGCTTACACAGTCTATTTATGAGGTCGAGGAAATCATTATATAAAGGTAAAGGGTAATCCTTGTCTTGAATCTACAGACGGGTGAAAGACATTGCCAAAGCAAAACATGACATTTGTACAGAGCCAGGAATTAAACCCAGACTTTCCAACATTCTTTTCCTTCTCTTTCAACTTCCCTCCTTCTTGCTGAAGAGTGCTGTGATAAATTCAATTACATGAGCATCACTTAATTATTTTACAATTAGAAAATTGTGCACTTTCTGTTACCTTTTACATAATGATTTAAACAGGTACAATTTCATCTTTGAAGGCATGAAATTAAAGAAAACTAAAAGTTAATTGATCTAACTGTTCCATTCAGAGTTCTGAATAAGTCGTACATTCAATTCTACACAGACTGTGCCTTTACATCTGTTTTGATCCAATAACCTATAATCATCTGAACAATCTGAGAAAACCATGTCATTTAAGATGAAGACATCTGCATAAAATCAATTATAATTTATTTATTCAAATCTGTCTAAAAGTCACACAAGTATTGAATTTCTTTTTCACTGTAAAGTTCTTGAATTAGGTTTCTTTCCCTTACGTCTGCCCAGACTTTCTGCTTTGTTTGTCCTGAACAGGAAAGAGAAACATTTTTTCTACCACTTATCTAGGAGAATTTTTGGACAAAACTCAAATATAAATATTTGTCTTTTAAAAGTTACAGACATAAAACTGATGCAGTGCTAAATAATTTTGTTGGCCAGATGGCATAGTGGCAGCAATAAAGCAACAAAATGGGAGAGCAGTATTTAATTCTGGATTTTGCAATAGGGGTCTGCTCTTGGTGAGATTGATACTGTTTTATTTTTAGAGGGCATTGACCAGAAAGTGTTTCATTAATGCCAGCTGGCATTATGAAGTGCATGCTGCCTCATGCAATCAAGATCCAAGGCTGTCTGCAGCCATGACAATGCTATTGCCTGTTATGTTGTTTTGTTCGAAAAAAGAAAAATATCTTGGTACAACTAGGGAAAGAACAGACATCTAGAGTCAGGCAACAAGAGTACATTGATTTATATCAGCCAAGGGTTTGACCTCTCTAATCTTATTCATTCACATGAGGTAAATGAAGAATAAATAGTGAAATTAATCCTGAAAGTTGCAGCATTCAAAGCGGAAATTGCACACATTCAGCTATAGGGTGTTGTATAAATAGAGACGCAAAGCACTTAAAAAGCTCCCAAACAGCCTACCAGTGCAATTCATTTATAGCTGGCTGGGGTGACTTCTCACAGCAAAACAATTTGTGGTGTAGATGTATAGCAATGTTCAGACTGAAGCCCAGATTCCTTGCCAGAGAGGCGCTCTCTGCTATATCCAGAGAGAAAATCGAAGTGTTGCTGCTGCCCCTGCTGAATATTAAGAACGACCATGTCCTATGAGGATCCAAGTACTTGCTATCCATATCAAAACCTGCAGGTTTGCCTAATCCTGTGGAGTATGTGATTATTTTCTAAATTACATGATATTTTCAAGTTGTGATCCTAATTTCCTTCTGAATGACAATATTATGAAAACTAGGTTTTAGAATGAAAATTCTTACAATTTATTTTCATTCTATTTCTGCTTTAGTCAAATGTTACTCTTTTTTTGTGACACCTAATTATCCCAAAACTTTATCTTCTTTATCCCACTTTATGTTCTGCATGACACTGTACAACGAAAGAATGGAATTACATCAAGTGTCCAAAATATTTTTTGCTCTCAGTGCTTCCCATATTTTGGTATTTGAGAGAAAGAAAGGCAGTTAGGCAAAAGCATTCCATCTCTATGTGACACTTCTTAATGGTAGAAGCAATGAAGTTTTATTTTGACTTGTCACATGTTTTAGTAATATCTTCATATTTAAACTTCTTTGGAACTGATAACAAGCATCAGACTGTCTTGAATTACAGTCATAACCTTAAAAACATTCCTAGATGAATATTTGAGAAAATGCATAGTACAAATGAATTGGGATGTCTGAGAAGACAACTCAGACTTCTTTTAATCATGTTTCAATTACAAGATTGTTCTCTGGACCTATAGTTTCTTCCAGGAAATTCACTAGACTGTTTAATTGTGATGAAAGCTATCCATTTGGTCTGCAGCTCTGAAATGAAAGAATATGAACTCCAGTTTGTGATCTCTTTGTAGAACTTTCTAAAGACTCAGTATATTTATGAAGAATCTTGATAATGTTCTTATGATCAAAAAAATCTGTAAAAATGTGATTGACAGGGAAGTCTATGCAGTGACTACTAAAACCGTAGGGTTTAGTGAACCATAATTTGGGCTTATCAGCCACATAACAAAATGTATCATGAATCCTTTTTTGTCTATTTTATTCATATGAGACATTCAATCAAAACCAGTCGTTTATTAAGCCTCGAGTATTTTTCTTTCTACTGTCTTTTTTTTTTAGAATGACTTAAAGTGATTAAAAGAACTTTAGATGTAGCAAGTACATGTTCCTGTTAACAAAAACTGGTGCATCCTTCTCACAAACAAACAAACAAATAACCAATCTGAAGAAATGTCTGTGAATATATCCACTGTTAAGCTATGCAGAAAAGGTTTTGGAAGGGAAGTAAATGACCTGAATCTTTTAAAAGAGAACCTTTGCACCAGTCTGTGGTTTTAATCATTGAAGGACAACCAGCATTCATCAACAGAAGAAAGTATTTTTGTATAAAATGTTGCTGTATAATGATGCCTGTCATACCCAAAGTTTTATACTTCAACTTTGTTAAATTGTTGGTGCAATCTGACACATACAGCCAGCCATGTTTTTAATTGAGAAGGTGGGCTTTTTTATGCAAACCAGTTGGAGAATATTTCAACTAGCATGACAATTAAAACCTATTGATAGTAACACTTTATGAAAAATAGGTCTATAAAGTTTTATCTATGAGTAATTTGAGTTAAAATATTTTAATAACTTATGCTTTTCTGTTTATATTTTACAGTATTTTATGTATGCATATTAATTTGACTTGTATTCAAGTACATAAGTTCTTTGATGATTTTTTAAAGTGTATAATGAAAATATTTTAAGTGATTAACATATGTCCTTCATTTTTGGGGCCAAATCTGAAGCAAAAGATAAAAGTGATTTTGGCATGAAAAAATGAAATTGAAACCGTACATGTGAAAATCAAGTCCTCGGATAATAAAAGTAGTTCTATTCAAGGATTTAGGGAAGACCATGATGGCTTTTCCAGACAAGTTTCTCATTGGCTTCTTCAAAAGTTATGCTTTCAATGTTTGGCTGGAACATGCCATTGAAAAACACATGCCAGGAAAATTTTTATTAAACAATACAAGTTAACATTTGTTTTAATAGAATTTCACCACCAGACTTTTGAAGAAAAAAAAAAGAAATCAAGCCACAAACATGTTCTTCTGTGACGTTACACTATATTCTCATTCAGTAATAGTTGCATAACAAGATGATGGTTATAATCAGTTCCACAGGTAAAGAGATCAGTACTTCTTATGAAATTGTACATTTAAAGCACCTTTAATATGTTAACTACTTTCTCAAATAGGTATGAACATTTTGAATCAAGTGTAAAGTTATGATTTCATATTTCAGTAGTTTTAAGCAATTTGCTTTAAATGCTATCACTGACAATTGCAGAGTAACTTTTAACCTACAGCAACAGGCATAGTGTTCCACATGACCATAATGGAGATTAGGTAGCAAAAGCTACATATCATCAGGTTTTTAATTTATTAATTTAAAAAGAATTCATATTTTCTTTTTGTGTATTTTGGATATTTTTGCAACAAGTAGTTAATTATCACCTAAATAACTCCTTTTTATTAGTTTTTTGAACTACCTGTTGCACCTCAAACATTTTCATATAACAGAAGAAAATGCATAATCTGTTTTTACAGTAATGCAATTCTTTTAAAGTATTTTTTCTATATCAAACGTAAAAAATAAGCACATTACAAATAGCCCCACATCTTTGGCAGGAGTTTTAATTATATGAGGTGGTTGTATAGATAAATATGATTTGAGTGTAGTTCTGGACATGGACATCATCTGTTATTTTGTCTGTAACTACCTTTTATCAGTTTCCTCTTCAACTACCTTGTTCAAATATATTTTTTACAACAATCTATTTGTCACGATGAAAGTGTATGTAACTCTGATTAAAATGAAATAATGGAAAAAATTGTAATTTTAACTTCTTTCAAGGTTTATTTTTTTCCCCTATATAGCACAATTTATAGTGTTTTTCCAAACACCAAATTTCTGAATAAAATTAATAATTTTCTTTTTCAAGGCCTTGTATTTTGAGCCTATACATGTTTATTATACTTACATAGCTACAATGTTCACCAAAATTGCATTTGTTTCCTCTGATGTGAGTGATCTCAAATTATGTAGCTAATTTGAATTTCTCAATATGTATTGAAGAATATTTCCATTCTATTAAACATCTTCCAAGAAGGGATACACTTATAGTTCTGCCATTTCATTTTTGTAGAGAAGTGTAGTTGACTATCTGAGATTTTATGCCTGAGCTTATGTTGTCTAATGTTTAGAAAATGTATCAATCCTTAAAAATCACTATGCTTTTAAATTTAAGACATTTAAGTTTAAATTTGGATAATTTAAATGAATAATCAGTAAACAAACATTGAGGACTATCTTGCAGATAAAAATAATGCAACATTAAGGATATTACCTAATTTTGGAAAACATTTCAACTGCAGATTTTGGAGAATATGTCATCATCAATACAATTTTGGTGACCAGTCCTTATCCCTAATTACTTAGAGAATGAATGAATCTTTGTATCTGTATTGAATATATTTACATATCTTCCCTACTGAACTGGAAATTTCTTGTTTATACATATTAATATATATTCATATACATATTCATATATATTATTATACATTTAGAATTTGATCTGATTCCTCCAGGAGTTATTGCTGAATTTTCCTAAAACTTGATGCTGTGACTCTCTTGTTCACATTGGGCTAGAGTCTTGTGAACAGTAACTAAAACCAAAATATTCCTAATATTAATAATAATTGGCCTTTTTAACAATGACAGCACATAGGTGAGATTTTAGGATGCAAAAAAAATTTATTTTGTTTCAATATATGCATTAATAATTCAAAACGTTTCCAATGGTCATTTTCTTTTTTTAGCTAATCATTTCTATACAGAAAACTCTGGTGTATTTTCAATTTATTCAAAATATTTCATCTCAGCAGCAAGAATATTTTTCATCACATAGAAGACATTATTTATGCATCAGTGATTTGCTAATACTAAGGGTCTGTATTTTGAAAGGTTCATATATGCTTTAGCTATCTGTTCTGTGATTTCAGTAGCATTCTGGCAAAGATTCCTTTGCAGAAAAGCCTCTCTTTGAGCAGGGAAACAAAACAAAGAGAAAGCAATTTTTAAAATTTGTCTCTGTCTACAAGAGTAAATAGAATGGCTCAAGAGGAATTGATTAGTATGGTGAAACAGTGAGCCTTAGATGAACTAAAATATTGTTTAAGTGAATTTTGAAATAGGTTTATAAAGGCTTTCCTCCATTCTAGGGCTTGTTAGTGCCTGATAACTAGGGTTAAGAAATATATTCTTTTTCCTTTCTACACATTAAAATTTTTATTAATATTCCAGATTCAAGAGAAGATGATGATATTCACAACCCAAACATTCCAGTGATTGGGCTGCTAGGATGGAAATGAGAGTTTTGCTTGTTTTCATCCAATTAAAAACTTTAATGAAACTTTAATATCTTTTAGCAAAGATGAAGATTTCTCATGCTGAAAGACAGGAGCTGAGAGACACAACACTCTGTGAACTAATATTCCTGGAGTAGTTTCAGGCAGCATATTCTCTGCTGAAAACTAAAGAAAATGAAACAAACTCCTCCAAGAAAGGCATGCTCTCAGCAATATTTCAGCAAAAGATAATATCACAGCAAAGTTTGAGAGAACATAAGCCAAGAACATGAAGGTATGAGTAGTGACTAGTACCAGATACTGGACACTTAACTAAAAGAAGGCTTTTATGGTATTTTAATAATATATTTGAGTCAAAGAAGTGTCTAGGTTTCAAAGGGATTTATTAGAAAGAGTAGAATACTGGAATCTAATGCATTGAGTTCAGAAAAAACCCACTAGACACACTGAAGTTCGGTTTAATCTTCATGAAAGATATAGGAAAACCTTCTGTTTTCAGAAAATAGAAAGAGATGCGATAAAAATCTTAATTCATGTTGTAATCATTCTTGGTAAGAGAAAATGCTACTTCATCCATTTCATTTTGCAATAGAATAGTAGGAGAGCACTTCAGCATCATAAATGCTTTGTGTTTATAATTTTTAAACAATTGGACATGGAAATGATAACAAAACTACATTTTTATGAACAGCCAAAAGAGTATGGTAAAATTATTTTGACCATCTCTGAGGTAGATTTTAATTTATTCTTGGTTTTTCTATGCTCACATTTCAATAGCTAGCAAGAACTCTTGTGACATGCTAAGCATATCAGCCTACAAGCCTTCTAAGATTTTGTTTAATTTTTCAAAAGGAGCTTGTGTATTGTATTTTGATATGAAGATTCTCACACAAAAGAGTATTCTATCTTTGAGAGTATCTTTGAGTAAGAAATTTTCTTCATATTATTGATTCTTCTATGGTGATTTTCGCTGAAATAAAAGAATGCCTTTTATTTGTTTACTTAGAGACAAGAATTATTAGGAACTTACTTAATGAATGCAGCTAGGTGAATAAAAATAATTTTGGCCTGATCAGTAGTAACTGTGATTCAGAAAGGCAAGTTTGTATAATAGGAAAAAAATATATTTGAGACATGCACTAAACTCAAAAGGAAGTATGTTTCAATGTTACACTATGATGTTCATAATGTAAAATAAATTATGAAATATTATCACTGAATAGTAAATCTTAACACATGGTCTTGCACTTAAATAATTAGATATCAGTGGATGCATGTTTCAACTTTATACAGAACAAAAATAATGCACTTCTGGTTCATGACCGGAAGACCACTACTACAAGATAAATTAACAAAAGTGAAACGAAAATAAATGAAAATAAACTAATTAAAGTTCATCACAGGAGATGTCTGTTGCAGAGTTGTAATGTCAAAATATTTTTTTATTTCATTTAAGTCCTGTTTAAGGACTTAAATGAAATAAATTGTCACTGTATTTTTGCTAAATATGTTAAAAAAGTAATTTTTCTTATTTGTGTTGCTCTCCTCTTTTAGTTTGCTACTCTAATACTAATTTCAGGTGTTTCAGTCTTCTTACCAAAAAAAATAATGCCCATTTAATTTAATTTCCTGACAATTTTTTATTAACTAATGACAGAAGTTTAGAACAATAGAAATATGTGATTTGAATAGGCAAAAGTGTTGTGTGGGTTTAAACTATTCATGCAGAATAAGAATCATTCATTAATATTTTGTTTGTCTTCCAACAAGCTTCCAGCAATTAAGAATGAATAGAAAGAAAAGGATAATGACATGTTGTATCAAAATTCAAGTGCTAAAGAAACACTTTGAATTTATGTGATCAGTTGATGCATCAGTTGATGCCTGTTTTTCAGATCTACCCCATACACACCTCAGAGTCACTGTATTAGTCTTACAGCTTGATTTTGATTGACTTTCTGAAGCTAACAGGAATTATAATATTATTTAGACCTGATTCATCACCATTGCTTTTTGTGCTTGGTACAAAGAGAAAATACAGAAATTCCATTGAAACTTAAGGGAAACCTCCTTTACTATAAGAGTTGCAAAAGTGCAGAGCGGCTTGCTCAGAAAGACCATGGAGTCTCCATTCTTGAAGATACTAAAAACCTGACTGATCACATCCCTCGGCAAAGTGCTCTAGCTAACTCTACTTTGAGCAGGAGAGTTGGACTAGATGATCTTCACCTAGCTCTTAGGCCACCTTAAATTCCTGCAAACATCCCAAGTTATCATGCATTGTTAAAGTTGAAGGTCATCTGATTTGAAAGTCAGGGAAAAATAAGAACCTTAATTCTTAATGTTCCAAGGGCTTGGGTTTGTTCATCATTAGCTTGGTTACTCCAAGATAATGATGAATAAACTGGTAGAAATACTTGAAATAGTATAGCTTGCTTTAGCTTGGTTCTCAGTTTAGGCCAATGTTTTTATGCTTCTCTGCATGCTAAGTTCCGGGCCTTCCTGCGGAATTCTTATTATTTTTGCCTAAGTGTTAAGTAATTAAGATAGGTATACTTCAGTGCGTGCACTTTGTACACAGAATAAGTTGTGAAATAACTGGCTGAGAAATTTTTGATGGTTGCAAGCTTAGCTCTCTAAACAATTAAACGTAAAAAGGATTTACTCTGCCACCCAACTACTACAGTCCAAATGTACCAACATTTTTGAACGATGTTCATAATGTTGATAGCAACTGATATACAAAAAACATGAAAGAATACAATCCATGAGCAGTGTGAAATATCAGGAATTACAATGCAAAACCTCAAACTTTGGGATATAAAAAAATCTCTCTTGTAATGGTGAAAAAGTGTCACAATTAAGCCTTGTGGAGCTCTATGGATATATTGCTTTTTTACCAAACCCTATTCAAACTCTGTCCTTAATGTCAAGCTCCAGAACTGGGGATCTTCATGTATTGAAAATATAATTTTAGTTTCCAGCTTGGATAGGGATGCATTATTTAATACAGGTTAAGATAAACTCTGTACCATAGAATAAGTTAATAAAGCTCAATTACTACAGATAGCAGGAAGTATATGTCTTTGGCATTTCGATGTTTTTTGTTCTACGGATGAGTGGAAAAGAAACTATCCCATTTAAGAAATACAATCGAAACAAGGAAGAAATGGATTTACCACTGAGGTATAATGCAAAGGTGTATCTTTCCTCTGTGATCTGTTAATCTCCAATTACAGATACAGATACAATTAGGAAGAACTCCATATGCTCTTCTCAGAAAAGATACCGGTTTTCCGGGGGTGAAAATTATCAAACCCACAGTCTTCTTACTAAACCTACAGTCTTCTTATTAACCCTGAATATTGTAAGTCCCTATTAAAGGACTAATAAGGGCTGAAGGTTACATTTTTCCTGGGATGGACGAATTGAACAGTTGTGGACTTATTTAGGTAAAAGTAACTCTACCACGTTGATTCACAGTGGTGACAGATGCAGCTGTGACAATGCTGTGCATTGAAAATCAATAAAGCTAACATAACCCTCTCCCCCTCATAGGTAGATGCCTTAATTTGTCAGCATTTGGAAATTTCTTATGTTCATTTTTCTGAGAAATTACTTGTGTAATTTTATAAATGGTAGAACAAAATTTAGTATGTAGTCTGCTTGTTAAAGTGGGTTTTACTATCCCTATTTTTTGCATGGCAATAAATGCATAAGGAAACCAGCATTTTACCAATAACTTTTTATAAATATTAATGCTGGTATTCATCATCTTTCCCTCTTGTTTGTTTCTTTAATATGCAGTTTTATGTGAAATTTCAACTGTTTTGCCAATAAGGATATAAACAAATATTAGGTTATATGAAGAAAGTTTTTGGTTTTGAAGGGGGCTTATTGCACTCATAGAAACAATGCATAAATACTATTTATTATGTATTAGTATTCTAGAGTTCATAACTTGGTTCATAGGGATTTAAACTCATTTACCTTGAATGCTCTTATTAGTAACAGTTAAAGGACTAATATGAGTTTCATGAACAGTAACATGTACATGCATATACAGGGTTTTTCCAGAGGCATTTTAGAGCAATCCCATATTGCTGTGTTTTTATCAACTTTATCTCTATCATGTCCTAGTTTTACTGGATATAAAAATGAGGTGCTATAATTCATTTAGCCCAAATGTTCAAAGTATGTACAAATTCAGTATCTTTTATAACAATATTTCTGCTCTGAAAAATTTTTATTCAGATTATACTGTCTAAACTATATGGTAATTTGCATAGCAGAGATGATGATGTGGGAAGCAGTCAACTGCAATACAGATATTTAATTTTTTTGTTGTTAAAATTAATTGTATGAATCACACGAATGTTTCTAACTATGCAGATAACAGACATATATTATGATCCAAGTTTATTTCTACTTATTGGAAAAGGACAGACTATGATGTTATTCCATGAGGCTGGAAGCATTCTAAAATTGCAATACATTTGCCTGAGAAAGTCTGGTTCTCAGAGGTAATGCAATAGAAAGGTCAGAATTCTGATGTTTATACTGAAAGTAGAAGTGTAATAAATCCTGCAAAATAATGATTAACATGCACATCATTCTTTCAGAAAATTTTATCATCATTATGTCATTCACATTGATATTCTGTGGAAAGGGCTGAACTGGATCTACTGAACTGAATACTCTGTGTGTTAGTTCTGTGTTAGATAATTCCTATTCAGTACAGCACTTAAGAAAAAAACAAGATTAACACCCAGATCTGTTTAAAAACTATTATTAACAACTTTGTAAAAGTACATCAAATTTCTTTTAGTTTCAAGGACATGTAGGGATGTTCTTAGGGAATATTCAGCCCTAAAAAAAATATTTCAGTTATAAAACAGCCCAACTTTGCATCTGTCACATCTCTTCCCTACATGCCAATTAGGTAAGGGATATAGATTTTAAAGAAAATGTGAAAATGAACAGGATGCTCCTAAATTTTTATAGCTTGTTCCAAAACTTATTTTAGATAACTTTGCTATGATTCTTGTGGTAGCTAAAGATGTGATAAACAGGTGTTCTGTTCTTGTGATCTAGCTGAGACAGATTTCCAAGAAATCAATAAGAAATGGGACATAAAGTTCCAAATATTTGATGACTTTTTTTTTCTAAGTCCCATTTTAAGTTATATCACTGCTCTTGCAGGAACTGTAGATGATGCAAAGTCCTTCTGGTGTTGAGGAATACAGTCAGTGCAGGTAGCCTGGTGAGCAGCTGCAGTGGGAGCTCTGGGTGTTGGGAGCCCTGGGCAAGAGGGCATGGACAGCTTACCCTTTGCATACAAAGGCATGGGGACCTGTGCCCATCCAGGTGACCAGACCCTAAGAGACACTGCAGAAGCTGAAAAGCCCAAGACTTCCATGCACTTAGACTATGGAAGTATAAAATGTCTCAAGTCCAGGGTCCCTCCTCAGAGGTACCAGCTCAAGATCTTACTTTTTTATATGGTTATTGAATCAAGATTAAATTATTTTAAGGATTGGGACATCTGAGACTCTGCTATAGGAAATTTGGGGTCGAGCCAGTAAGGAAACCTAATATGACTGTTTGAGTCTGAGGCCAAATGGCCTTGCTCCCAGATCAGTTGGTCCAAATGTGACTGCCAGAATAGTATGATATTCAGGAATACTTTATGGGATGGTCTAAGTGAATTCAAATCTCTGAGATTCACAGTTTGTGTCATTGGCCCACAAGTAATTGATGCATAGTTACAGATTAGAGCATCTCATTACATTTCGGTCCATCAAACCATTACAGTAAAGTATTTCTGGTAACTGTCATCTGTTTAAACTCTTGATATACTTGTGCCAGGAAGGTTTAGCAGTATATTTGTTGTCCAACCTGTCTATCATCAGCACTAACTACCTTTATATCTTCAAAGTTTTGTACCCTCAAAAGAATTTGGTACCCTCAAAATGAAACTTCACCTACCCCTCTACTTGTAAACCTGAGGTGGACTTCTGTTCTTCAGGGTTTGTGTGAGTGGTTGCAGTTGCTGTTTTCTCCCTTCCGGCCTGCACGTATATTTCCATCCTATAGTGACTATAGTTGCCAGTGGGAGTGATGTATGCCTATGTTTCATTCTTACATAGGGCTTGAATCACATCTGAATCCAAAGGACAGCACTGTCAGACACCCCATTTTAAACACAGGAAAATTTGCGTGGTTTCTTATAAAATGAATCTTTTGGTGTATGTTTCAGAAAGTCCTTCATAGAACAACAGAAATATTTTTCTGCAGTTCTCTAGCCTTGTGAGCAGCAAGTTATTTCAAATGTGTCATCAAATTATTTTAAATGTATCATTGGTGTTTGAATGTAGTTCAAATCCTAGGAGAATCCCCTAACTTCTCACTGAAAATCCTGTATGTCCTCAGCATCCTCTGAAATGTGAAGGATTGACTCTTCCACTTCCTGGGATTCTCACTGGTGCCAGGGTTCAGCATGTAGGCTTCCAGAGCAACAGTAATATCTGTCATTTTGAATGAATACAAATCTCTAACAATCCATGTTTGTACAGTCCCAGTGGAAGTGTGTTGTGTCAGCTGTGCTCGTGGTACTTTAAAGGCTTTATTAAGTCAGCTGGCAACACACCCTGTCTCCAGGCACTGGCTTTTATGGCAAAGGACCTAAGATTTTTTTTTTTTGTCCTTTTATTATTTTTCTTTTTTTCTTTTTCCCCCCTCCTTTCTCATGTTTACTAGCTGTCAGAAACGCAGGTAGTGATTTTAGAGAAATCTTATGGGTGCGTTGCTATGTTTGTAATACCCACAATAGAGTTTACAGATGAGCACTTTTACCCACCCACACAATCTTACACATACATGTACACACACTGTCAAGTACCTTTATGCAGTCTGACGTTAATTCTGATCAACTTATTACAGCTGATTGATAGAGAAACTGTACAAAATTTATAAATAATTATAAACAGCTTTCTTAGCCCATGTAGCCATTTGAAAGGAGGATGTGATAAATTGTGTGAAGGTTCTGGACCATGAATTACAGTAAAATTCCATGCATATTCTGTCTAGTGGCCTTTTATGTAAGAACTGTACTTTCTGTTTGCTTTAATGTAGACAAAATTGTTTAATTGGTAAATGTTAAAATTTTAGTTTGTTTAAGTCATGTTTTGAGAATCAGTTGTTCAAAGACTGAACTTTCCAGTGACATTCAGAATCTTTTCTCTTGCAGCCGTTTCGTAGAGTGACGTTTTCTGTTGTGAGTCAGCCTCAGGACCCACATCAAGGGTCATTGCAGAGTTGCTATGACAGCGGTCTGGAGGAGTCAGAAACACCAAGCAGTAAGAGTTCATCAGGGCCAAGACTGGGTGCCCTTCCACTCCCAGAGGACAACTACGAAAGGACTACGCCGGATGGCAGTGTTGGTGAGGCAGAGCATATGGAAAATGGTAGGGGCAAACACAACATTCACACACATAATCTCACTAGCAAGTGATACTAAGTAGACTTTTGAAAGGTCAGTCCAAAAACATAAATAAATATATTAAATAATTAATATTGTAATTATTTGATTTTAAAGTTCGTTAAAATGCAGGTATACAGAATAATGGAACATAACACCACTAATTAAAATAGCACTTTCTCTTTTTTACATGACTTAAAATCCATACTGCAGAAACAGTAAAAAAACACTGAAAAAAATATCAGTAAAGGTCTGGGGAAATGGTAATTGAATAAAATGATATATTTTTCATTTTAGATAAAAGACCATAAAGGACATATATTCTCATTTCCTTCCATTTTTTATTCAAAACATACTTAGGAAATTTCCCAGAATGTAATATATACAGAATCAGGAAAAGAAAATAACATATTTAAACACCACTCTAGAGAATTCTCTTTTCCCCAAAAATGTTGTATAGACTGTTTTCAAAATAAAACCCAATGTCAAGTCCATTCTTCATTATTCAGAATAGAAGAGCATTACTTTCCTTTTCTTCACACTTTTTTTTTTTGTACAGTACTTCTACAACATCTCATTTGAATTCAGGGTCCATTTGTGTAGAGGGGAAAATGTTAAACACTTATTTATTCCATAGTAATTCTCCTATTATTAAAAACCAAAAAACGTTAATATAAGTCTCAGGTTAAGCACTGTTTTTCTTTCTATATAAAAATATTCAGGATTAAAAAGCCAAAAAGACTGATTCATTTTGAAATGTATTTTATAAAACACGACTATTTCAATGTTCTCCACTTTTTGGCCTTGATCTAGTTTTATGAAGTCAGAGACTGACTTCATTGTATTTTCATTTGCCCACAAACAACAAAATAAATAAGTACATGTCAAAGTGTACAGATTCTTGATGACCAAAGAAATAATGTTTTTTTTCATTTAATTGTAATAGGTGGGTACATGCAAGAAGGGTGGTGTATTTTTTATTATAGATTGAATTAATTAGTATGGCTAAGTGCATGTTAGTTTTTCAGAGATTATAACACCGAATAATGGTTCTTGGGGTTTTGTGTTATCTGAGACAGATATGTCAACCCATTAAAACTATGTTATTTTTCATGGTAAGATATTTCCAAATCTAGTATGTATTACTGAAGAATATCTTCAACAGTCTACATATGCTTAAAGTGTATACCCTAATAGCAAAAAATGATTGACTAAAAAGGAAGATAGTATTATCCATCTAAAGATATATTAGAATAGGTTATGTATGTTTATACATCTGCATTTATATATTCTCCTTGGTTGTTTATATGAATATATTTGTTTACCTTTCATTTTTCTGGAGATGTGGTAGGGGGAAAAGTGATAATGGTATTACTGGAAAAAAATGTCAGAAAAAAACTTATAGAGTTTGTACCTAAATTGGGGTGATTATTTTATTTTGGTTTTTGTAGTGAGATTTTGTGGTTAGGACAATAAAATAAACAATTTGTCAATTCCTTTGATATCCAGCAATGTAAAGAATTTGTAGACATGAAATTCTGAGTTCAGAAAGTATTTTAACATGGGATACACTTGGTCCATGCTGGAGAAACTGTAGAATCACAAATGAATATAATTTTTAATGTATTTGGTAGCCAAAGAAAAGGAGTATCACACTAACTGAAGTGTAATTTAAAAGAGAGAGTGCTTGAGCAGTGTCATAAGTGAAAACAAAATAGTTTAAGTTTTTGTATTGATGCAGAAACTGGAATTACATTCTAGACCCTAAAATATTTTAGATGCGCTTTTTTTTAATTGTTTATTTTATATTTAGTAGGATGAATATCTTGGATTTGGTTTTGAAAATAGTATCCTAAAATTAATTGATAGAAACATAGAGGTAAATAAATATATTAGTTCACGGTGAATGAAAAAAAAAAATCTCCAGTAAAAAAAATTGCATGGTAAGACATGCATAGAATCAGGATTTCCACCTGCTTTATAAAACCTTGAACAGAAACCTTTAAAATGTGGGTGATATTATGGTGAAAATTATACTCTACAGACTTCTGGATTTTGCTGTCACATTTTAAAGACAAGATTTCAACCGTAGCATGTCATCTACCTCCAGAAATTTCTGTTAACATTAATCTGTAAATAATGATGGAACAGGTGGGAATGTATTTTGTTCCTTCATATATGTGATACTTGATATTGAGTGAGGGTTTTCTGTCATATGATTCTGAAGTCCACTTGTATTTTAACTATTGCATTGTTCAAATTCTGATAATGTAGTCTTCAATATTAATAGGTCATTCTGACAGAAATTGATTGAAATTGAAGTCTGTCAACCATTCATTTGTCACATTTAATTGGAATCTAGGTAATTTGCAGTGTTTGGCTAGGTCAGGTTTTAGTCAGGATTTACAATGGATTTTTATGAAGATTTTCCATGGAAACAGTATTTTGGAAGTGGTCTTGGTTAATAATTTTTACTTCAAATATTTACCATTTAATTTCAGTCGGTGTGAAACAATACAATTTTAACTAATTGGTTTGGATTTCTTTTCATTTTAGAATTTGAAATAATTATCTTCAGCACAGTACATGAAACCTTCCAATAGAGTTCCTTTTTTTTTTTTTTTTCAAGTCTAGATATCTAAGGAAAACAAGTAATCTTTATAGTTAAGGCAAATTTAAGAAGGTTCAGTTCACAGGCAGAGTATACAGGAAATTCAACTTTCTGTTTGCTGTTAAGAGTTTCTTTACATTTTCTCAGTTGAGAATAAAACACTAGAAAATTGGAAAACAAAGGGTAAAGGGGTGGATTTTCTTAGAATATGGTGTACATTGCCCACCAGCCTACATGACTGTCAGATGTAGATTGAAGTTTTATTCTGCTGATTAGCTGTGGTGTCAGATGTGGGAGAAAAAAAAAAAAAAAAAGAAAGAAAAAAAGAAATGTTAGCAGATTGACTGTGAAAATTCAGTATGCAAATATCTTGTTAATTAGTAAAATCTGCAGAACCAAAAGTAACTTCCGAGCTAATTTATCCCCTGCCCTTGGAGCTTTCCTTATAAGGAAATTCTGCTCATATGTGCAGCCTTCTCTGATTTTGCTGTTAGAATGGTACTGTCTTAATGTAAATTGCACAATAATTTTCTGAAGAACATTTTCATTACATTCATATTTGTATATCAAGGGAAAATACATTACCATGCTAAATTAGTTTCTTGGTCTTTTGTCATAGCTTTCTAGCTCTGACCATGTCTAATACAACGTCTCAGAAAAAAAGTTTTTAAAAAAACTCTCTGACAGAAACTTCCAGAATTAACTCTCCTCCTGACCCTAACAGTTAATAGTCAGCATGTGATTTTCTAAATAATAATATTAGTACTACCAAAACCCCACTAATTTACCACAAGCCAAGTTACTGGCCTGAAGTATGTCTTCCAACAGCAAAATCCTCCAAAGGCTACCAAAATTGTTTTGGGTTTGTTCTTTTTTTAAGCTCTTTTTTAACGGTTGTAGTGAATATTCTTTTTTTTTTCCATTATGAGAAAGAGCATGGAAGAATTCAATTTTAGTTTTAAATACTGTGGATTTTTATGTTTCCTTATAATTTATCTTTCCTCTGAATTATAAATCTTCCTAGGCTCTACTTCTTCTAGCAAAGGTAGGGATAGCTGGAGATGTATTCTCACAATTTGAGGAATGGACAAGACAGCCTTGTCATACTAATTCCTATGTTAATAATTACAGATACAATCTTTAAACAGAGCTTTCATTGTTCTGTTTCATTTCCCTTCACCTGGTTCTATTAGGTCTCTCTCAGGTTTCTTGCAGTTCTCAGAAATGTTTCATTATATTTCTTCTCCCTACCCCCTGATTTCTGCATACCTACAGTTTATTTATGCATGTAGTGGCCTAATCAGTTTTATTTTTTGTTTAATTTAGCTAGATGACCTACAGTGGTGAAACTGCAGCACTTCATGTTATGGCTTGTATGATCTTCCCTTGAGATTTGTTTCCATGCAGTCCTAATTAAACTGTTTGCCACACCTGAGATACCTGCCTTAAAGCTAGCTCAGGTACTTCTACATGAACTTCTACTTAAATGTCTTTGATCTGCAGCACAGAATTTCAAATTTGCCCATGTTTCAATATCAAACAGGGTTGCAGAAGAGCAGACAGTTCTGTGAAAGAAGGAAAATAAAGCAATGGTTTACAGCTTCTGTTTTTGCAAGGGGAAATGGAGTAAAGAAAGACTAAGTGGCATGTCTGGAGTCACAGATAAAGTAAGGAGCAGAGCTTAAAAAGGGGCTCAGAATTTTTGTGATTCAGTTACTTGACTCCCACAAAGAAATCAGTAGATAAATTACTCTCTGACTGACACATGAAGAAATAAAAGCCAGGGAAGAGAAGTGCATTACCTCTGTTCATAGTCTGATAATATGCCCTGCTTTCAATGACAATTTCAGATTTAGACTGCAAGTGTCGAAGTTCCACCATCAGTATAGAGAAGGGGTTCATAATGTACTAAATGATGGATTGAAAATGCAAAGTGAGTTTTGACAATTAATAAATGTAATTAATTTTGTCTATAAGAGCATTCTTTCACTTTTAATTGTGAAATAGATTCTTAATCTGTTCTCTGGACAAAAGTGTGAAGAAGAGAATCCATTAATTTAGAGAACTAGTGTTTACAGAATCTATTTTTATTTAGCATTTTGTAGTGCAAATAACATAGCTTAATGTTCTTGAATAACTGTCCTTATTGTATAATGGCAAAGACACTCATTGACTTATTTCAGAGAATGACTGCATTTTTGAAGTTCCCATTATTTTCAAATGTTCTTTCCTCTTGAATTCAGGTCCTAAAATTGCATGAGAATAATTTTGTTTCAAAATTGTGTCCTGAAAATGTTGATGTAAGTAGTCCATCTGAGAGGCTGAGCCAGCAAAAGTTTTCAATGTAGTGATTGCACAGTAACAGTTCCTATTTTGTTTGGTTGGTTTCTTTTTATTCTGTCATGGCCCCTATATCTACTTTTTCTTAAATATCACCCTGCATGCATGAGCCCAAAATGCAAGAAAGTGCTGCAAAAATTATATAATACAAATACATAAGAATTCTTGTCCTTGTTTCTGATGAATCCTAACCTATAATTAGGAACATGATGAATTTTGGATTCTGTAACACTAGCAACATACATCGTGGTAATGTTTTGGAACGCATACATATTCAGGACAAATTATATCTTGAAGCAGGTTTTTTTGAGAATACAACATTCTGATAAGATCTGTGAAAAGACATTTTATAAGATGAAAAAAAAGCCCAGCTTGTAAGACAGAAGACAAACTGTGTAGGAATCCCTGATACACTAGTGCAGTCTTATGTAAGACAGGGAACCTGGCTGGGAAGAGCATTGTCTGCCTTTCTCCTTGATTTTTTTCATTTCAAACCTTTTACTGTGTTCCTTTAGATGACCTTGCTCCATATGTCTATGAATTTTTTCAACTGAGGAATAAGTTTGATAACCTATATGCACATTAACACTTTAAGTTTCAAAACTATATTGTGCCTGTTCTTTAAGAATTGTATTTTGAAGTGTTATGTATATATACTTGTAATAGAAATGAGGGAAATATATTTTGTGTCAAATTCCTAGTGCTGATATATATTTTTACATTTACATTTACTTTATTAAGTCAATAATTTATCACCCAAAGTTGAGAAATTATTTTAGTTTGTCCATTGTATGTCACTGCACCAAGGTTTATTGTATATTAACTACAACTCTATGTTTACATTGTACTTCAAATGCCCAGTGCAAAGCAAAGCCCCAAATATACAAATACAATCAGAAATAGCTCTAATTGAAGACAACAGAATAGCATTTTTTATACCTTCTCTGATTTCCTTGACTGTCCAAACAAATATCAATAACTTCTATATTCTGTTCATGAAGTGTACCTGAGTTTTCTGTCAATGATTTTTCACTTGATCAGGATTTTAACTGCTCAGAGAACATATGATTGGATCTGCTGGAATCAAAGAAGAAATGCATATTTCTGTATTGGAAATCCACCCCTACACATTGGTAGTAAAAGAAATTATTCAGCACTTTTCTGATTTTCTGAATAGAATTGTATGTCTCTTCCTGGTCTCTTGGTTGCTTTCCCATTGTATTTCTTCTAGCTCCTTTTTTGCTGCAGAGGGAACAGCATATGCCTCTTTTATGAAAAATCATATTATATCATATCATATTATAGGATTTCTTCCTCCACTCCTGATTTCAGTATCCTGCTCTTAAAAAGAAAATACACACAGCAATAACTGTTCACCACTGTTAAAAATAGCCTATTGATACCAGATAACTTCAAATGCCATGTACTAAACCTTTGATTTCTTTTATTACCCTTTAAAAAAGGAACTCCATGTTTACATTCCATCAGTTTTTAAGCAATAATTTGAAAGTTGGGGAAGACTTGGGATTTTTAAAGGACCATACCTGCAGTTACATCTGTTAGGATGAAGCAGTGAGGGAATAGTTTGTATGTACATGTGGGTGTGCACACTTGTACACATCTCAGTGAGTCAGTTCTCACTGCAAATACTCATGAGATCTAGACAGTTGCAGTTATATAACCTGCCTCATCTATGAATTTCAAATCAATTCACTGAAGTGGATAAGAATGAACATACTAAACTGACAAGTGGAGAACTAAATGATCAGAAAGTAAAGCAGCATGTCCACTGCCATGCTCTGAATTGGTCCAAACATTGTGCAGCCCTCAAAAAGTAATAATTTGAATATCAACTTCCAGTTTGATGAAGGTTTTGCAACTGACTTAGTGGAGTTAGGCTTTTGTCCAAGTCTTCCGTGCCAGCTGCTAGCTCAGGCAGCCTCCCACTGATGCAGATTGCAGAACTCTCTTTGATACTGTCACAGTCCTCAATGTAGATGGAAGGAAAAATGCATTCCAAAATTTACAGACTCAAGGAAGAACAGACATCTGGTTTATGAATGGAATATTTAGCAACCTTTGCATCCAAGGCAGGCTCGATCTTGAAAAAATCTAATGCAAAGATTCAACGGAAATTTACTTTTCCTGTGTTCCACTGAGTCCTTTCAACATACTGCATTTCCCAGTTGGCTTTATTTAATGACAGATTCTTCGGTTTCCTGAAGAACATTAGATCTTTCTATCCCTTCAAATCTTCAATATAATGGATCTTCAGTATAATGAAGATCCAAACCAAGTGTTTTATAGGGGTATTTCATCTTAATTTAAGTGAAAAATACTTTTTTCCTCTATATATGGGAAATATAGGTAATGTATAAGGTCAGAGCAAAGATCATCTGGTGGCCAAAATAAGGTGCTCAGGGAAAAGTATAGCATCATAAATAAACTGATTTGTTTTCCAAGTAGTGTTCTATACATCAACAGTTGGGAATTCTGATTCCCTGAGCCACATAATGTGCATTTAGTAATCTTTACGGATTTACATTTTCAAATTTGTCCAGTTTCCATTGCACGCAATTATTAAAATATCTTTTTCCTAATGAGGGTTTTCAAAGTGATTGTGTGTCCCATAAGACTTGGATTGGACAAAGGAAAAATAACCTTCCTAGCCTGTAAAGGAACAGTAGATAGGAATTTTTTAATGAGAATGTGTTGATTTGTACCCATACTAAAATTTGCTGTTGTATAAGAAGTCCTTTATTCAGTTATTATTTCAAAAGGTTCAAACCCCAAAGATTGAAGGGAAGCGTGTGTATCTCTTATGTATATTAGCAAATATAAATATAAGTTTAGTATGCCAAGACCTACAGAATAACATTTAAAGGAATTAGAAGCTCCGGAATGATGTGTCATTTATAGTTCTGAAAATTCTATTTTATATTTATATTTTATAAATGATTTTCAGAGAAATGGAACAATTTCTATGTTGACAGGAGGACTTAAACTGAAGCATAATATGAATTCAGACATTTAAGTATTTCTGAATATTAGTACGGTATCACCTATATTGCTTTTTTTGCCTCAACAGCAACACAGCATTCTATGTGAATGCCGACTCAAATCTCTTGGATAAGTAAAAAAACCATCATGGCATATGCTAGAACAAGACATACATTAGAATTTTTATGAAATTCCTTCAATTTATTAGTACAATAACTTAATATTTCAAGGCTTCTTGGCTTGTTTTGGTCAAGGAAACAGCAAAACACCCACTACGAAGGAAAACAGGGGTTTTGTGCTCCAACACAATTTTTGTGCACAGATAAAAGCAAAAGAACAGTCAGCATTTATTATGTAAGAAAATGTATTTTAATAATCAGTATTTTATAAGGTGCTTTTTTTTTTCCTGTAGACTAGAGTAATAAATTCTCTTAATATTAATTGCAAATATTTTATTGTAGATAACTTGTCATTCATGTTTGAAAGAGCTGTCCATTCTTATGCAGCTTTTAAGAAAGGACAAAAGTATCTTTCAATATACAAATTTAAAAAAAGGATTGCTTTGAGGTATTATTCAAATCTGTACTTTTTTTCTAACATATAAAGCAGGAAATTAAGACATAAATGTAAACTTCTGTTTGAATAATAGGAAAAGTAAAATGTGAAGGCAGCGAAGGAAGAAGAGTATTGATAATTAATTTATATTGATTATTGTGTGCCCTCTTGCTATCTGACGTGTCCATATGAGCTTCTCCAATTGGCTTGTTTCAACCTGGTTTTTAGCTATATCTAAGGAATAAGTCAACTCTGAAGATCCCTGCAGAGGCACTTGTTCTTTTAATAAGCAATCTGCTTTATTTCATCAGAAAGGGAAGAAAAATCAAAGTGTATCATATCTAAAATTGTATGTAAACAAGACATAGGACTAGCTTCCACCAAAGTGTTAGTTTTCTCCTCCTATGGTTTTATGGCAGATTTATTTTCTTGATCCAAGGATTTTTCTGTCTTTTTTTGAAATTGTAATAGCTCTATAAAGACCAGTAGCAGCCATGGAGAGAATTCTGGGAAAAGGCTTTTTAAATTAAATCTCATGAATTCAAAAAGAGTGTGGTATTTGTGTCCTGCTGTCCAACTGTCTTTAAGTTATTTCAGCTGCACAGTCAGTGGTTTTCTTATGTAGTTTTTCTGCTCAAATTAATTAATGTTTCTTTGAAGAGGAGAATCTGTCTCTTTTTGGGGCAGTGCAATGATATTCACATCTTCATGAGATATTAAAGAATATTATCTGTAGAATTTGACATTGCAAATTTTATTACTAAGAGAAGGCAAAGAGAGTGGATGTAATTTTACCTTCTACTGTTGCTAGTTAATAACAGAAACTTCTATTCTCTGAGTGGAGAATAGAAACTTATTAGTTTTTTTTAACAAAGTATTTGAGAGATAAACTTATATATGCATGGTATATTATTTTATTAATATCTCTCAATGTTTAATTCTATTAACAATGGCCATCATTCCCTGCTACTGAATTAGAAAATTTATGTCAACATTCTTTTCATATTCTGCTATGTATTGTAATAATAATATAGGGATTATTGTAATATATCAGTAGATTTAATAGCTCTGGAAATGTGCTTGTTCTAGGTATCTCATACACAGCTATTATTGTGTGTCACAGTGTGTGAGAGAGTAATAAAATAGTTAACTTAGCTCATTTTCTAGGTTTCTGGTGGATTCTAGGCTAAGGGGGTTAAATGGACAAAAGAAGAGTAACATTATTACATATGCTGATTTTTGAAATACAAGAAATCTAAGTATTTTAGTTGTGTTTGAGGATGTCTGATTAAATATCCCACAGCATGATTAATATACTGTATTTAATGCAGTTTCATTATTCAATTAAATTATTTTTGGTAAAAAAAGGGTAGGCAAAGGTAGTTAAAATGAGAGCTCCTACTTAATTATATGTACAAAAAGTTTTCATGCTTTATTGAAAACTTGTAATAGCATGATGAAAGAGATTTTTTAATGACATAGCAAGCATGTAAGAAAAAAATTAAACAATCCTGGAGAACTAAAACAATGGTGACTGATCCATTTGGCAATATGCAAGGAACCTGCACAGTATGACTCAGGAGTCATGGAATCTGCCTGGATGACTCATATCCTTCCTGAAGGCCTTTTTCCAATGCGGTGTTGTACAGAAGTACAGCGAAGCAGAGAGGAGAGAAACAGCATGAACTTTGGTTCTACTCTTAGCACGCTCCAGATAGCCCTCTCATATTTTAGCAATTAATATTGGCCTGAGAAAAGCTGTAAGAAAAACAAGATTTAATAATTTTGACACCATATTATCTTTTTGTTTTCTTGGAAGCAGTTCTAAAACAATTTATTCTGCCCATAGCTCTCTACTTGGATGACACCAAGGACAAAGGGTAAAGGGTGATAGGAAAAAATCTAAGTTACACCAAAATATCTTTATGTTCTTTTTATTCAATATGAAGCACTCAACAGCAGTGTGCAAGGGGCATGAATAGAATTGATTTTTCCCACCCACTATTTCCTCCTATACTGGAAATAGTCATATCTGCAGAATTAAACTGGAAAATAACAGTGGCATAAGCAGCTGGCTCACAGAGAATGATGAAACAAAATAGTTGTGAGAGCCAAAGAGGAATACATCCTAGATTTTATAAACGACAATACAGAGGACAGGCTCTATACTGCCACAGCACACCGTTCCTAACAAAGGATGTTGCTTAGAGGCATAGCTCACTTGCCAGGAGCATAGATATGGAAACTTGAGACACAGTCAGATCTAATCTCACAAATAGTAATGGGAAAATGCAGAAAAATCCAAGATGCCCGCAAAGGTTTAGATAAGTGAATATTTTTCTCTTGCTTTTCTCTTCAAAAGGAAACAATTGCCTTTAGCTTTTAGCAAGTAGAGTCCCACATGCTGTTGTTCATGCTATAAATTTTAAGTGGAAAATCTTTTCCAAAACATAAAGAAAGACGTTATCCTGAAGTTTCTTGATAAATGTTATCAAACATGTTATGTTAATTGAAGAACTTAAAGAACTTATAAAACTAAAATAGTCTCTCTACCACTTCTCCTCTATGTCTGGTATTGTTGTATTTTCTGTCACAGGTAACAGACATTTAGAAGGTTATTTTCAGAACAGCCTAAGCAAACAAACTGACAAGATAAATTTGTTTATTACTGTGAAGATAAATAGTAAAAGAATTGAATTTAGTTCAGTAGTGATAGAAAGTCATTACTTTCAGGTGGCAGTTAACTGGCTTGTATAAAATGAGTTAGCACTTTGAGAATATTGCCTACTGGAGAGATGCTTGTGCCCCCATGAGCATTAACTAGCATCCTGTTGAGACTGTCAGCTCAGGAAAGAGGAGAGCAAAGAACAACTAATGAAAAAGGATCTGATACAAAGTCTATTAGTCTTTGGTTGGCTACCAAGTGCTACTTTTTGGGCTGGCTTTATATCATGGACAGAGTGCTTTGTCTACTCAAAACCTGGCACTTCCTATCAGCACTAGGTTTATGTGGAAAGAGGAAATCTTCATAGGGCTGAACTTCAGCAGTGGATTAAAATAGCTCAATTGTAGTGAAGGACACTAGCCATGGCCTGAGCTTCAAAGCAGAATTGATTCCTATATTTCTTAACATTTATATAAATCTAATTTTAAATGTTCTTATGTGAACAAGTTCAGATCACCTGAATGCAAAGAGGTGCTTAGTAATACTACAATGTGAAATGCTTACTGTTGCCTCCTGGAAAGTAACGATATTTTACAGTATTGGAACTCAGGAATGCTTGTGCTCTATAAGCTGAAAATAATCTTAGTTGTTCTTTGTCAAGAAAGGGTGGAAAACAGAATTAAAATTATTTTCTTTCAACTCTCTAGATTTTTAACCAATTCTGATCTCTTCCCCCCCCCAAAAATGTTTTTTTCCAAAATTTTACCATATTGATTTACTACTTTCTCTCACAAATATTTCTTGAAAGACTCAACTGTTAAGTGAATTTCCCAGTTCCTTGATTACCTTTTCAATAAATAACCTCATCATTTCCAATTATAGAAATTCCCATATATTCACATACATGTGTCCAATGCAATTTTCAAACAGGTCTTGAAAGAGCAATTGAACATGAAGAAATTCCATTAAAAGTGCCTTTTCAATTGTTTGTTGTTTTTTTCCTATGTCCACTGACAAAATCTTGGAGAGCAGAGTCTCTGTGTTATACCTCATAATTTGGTGTCAAAATCTCAAAACTTCTTGAGCACTTAGAGGAAACTGTGGGACTTTCTTGCGTGATCTTTTTTTACTAGTAATTGCAAAAAGATTATTAATTTACAACAATTAAACAATGAACTCATTTAGACAGTCTAAATCTGAGTTATTATTTCCACATCTCATACAGGACTAAAATTTCTTCAGCATGAAGCTACAATAGCTGCTTCTTTTTCCAGAGGAACTAAAGTCCACAAAAGGGATAAAATATTTGAGCATGCAGTATATATAGCAGAGATAGTGCTATAACAAAATAGATTAGAATTTCATTCACATAACTATAACTGTGTAAAGAAGGGATTTACAACCATTATAAACAGCTAAATATAGTTCCATCCTTAAGACCCTATATTTTGCAAATGTTCTTCACTTAGCTGGCATTTAATACTGAGATATCATGAAAACACTGCAAGTAGTATCTGTTCAACCAGACAAACTATTATTTATGCATTTCAAATGACAAGACTAACCAATGCTATCAGTAGGGGTGAAGAATCGTAACAAATATCTAGACCTGTTGTATTTTATTCTTATTGGTTTACAGACACTTTGGATCAAATACTGTCTGCTTCAACAAATTGGCTAAATCCTAAAGTCTCAAGATGCTCACATATATAGTAGAATATTACTGTCAGAATCAATTGAAAGGCCCCATAAGCAAAACAGACATTAGATTGACCTCAAAGCAAAATATAAACATATACAAATTTCTGATAGTTTTTATTTAACTTCACGTACTTTCATATATTGTTTCCATATTTCTGTGCTTCATTCATAGCCTCTGAAGACTGGATCTTTGTGTATAACTTTCTCATAACTTCCATAGATGTGACTTTAGAAAAATTGTAAAGTTGGAACTTCTGTGTATGCAACAAGACACTCCCCTGGGAAGCAGAGAAGAAAAATATGTAGAAAGTTGAAATTATTAATAAAGATAATTATAATTAACTTTTACTACAAAATAATGTCATATTTCTATTGAAAAAGACTCCTTGTATTTTTTATTTCAGTCTTTTTTATGTACAGAGTCAGTGACAAAATAATATCACGTTTTCTATTTTAGCATTATATTGAATCTTGGGGACCTTAGTGAGAGTTGTGATGTTTTGTGACATGAAACATCTGGCAAAATATACAAATATATGTGCCTTTCAAGTATCTGATCCTTAAGATACTTATAAAATTACTCTCATGTAAAGCATGTAAAGAACTATTTAGATTTTCCTCAATTTTCTAGTATGTAAGAGTTTTCGTGAAAATCTTAGTGTATTTCTTACTTTCTGAAATCTAAACTTCAACAACCTTTGAAATCTTTGCATTTAGTACTAACTAACTAGAGAGAACCATTTTTATCAGTTTAGCAGATCTGTCTTGCAAAAACCCTTCCTTAGGTGAATGAGAAAATAAAACCAGAAATGCTTCTGAAATAATAGGTCCAAATAATAGGTTTAAAAAAATAAAAAGTTGGACACCTATTTACAGGTAAATAAAATGACACCTATGTTCAAATCTCAGGGATTAAGCAGCAACTCAGGTAGTCAATTAGAAATATTTGCAAGAGAAGCAGTTGTGCTGCATCAGCAAGAAATAAGCTGTTTCCACTTTTGAGTCCAACTTAAGAATTCATTTCACAGCATTATTGGGAACATGATATTGGGAGATGGAGAGTCTAGATTCTGTTTTCAGCTCTGGCACAATCACTATGCAAAAGTGAAAAAAAATCGTTATGAAACATGCAAAATACATTTCATAAAATGAATAGGAAGTTCTGCTAAAGATCAGTGAGCTTTCTAAAGGGAAAGCTGCTGATAATTGCCAATTTCAAATTACTCCCAAGTTTTAGTTTGATTAAGCTCAACTTTTACTCCAACTATTGTCATCTTCTGAAAAATCTCTCTATATTCATAATGACTTGCAAGCACACAATTTGTAAAAAAAAGGAGAAAAATATTAAAAGTGAAGAAAAGGGAGCTGTAGAGGTTTGATATGGACCAATACATTCATTTTCCTAAATAAATATTTTTCCTCAGGGTTGAGAGGACTGTATTAAATAAACTAAGATTTACATGAATATCCTGTTGATTTTAAAAATCAATTGGCAATGCCTAATTCCAACAGAATTGTTCTGGTCCTTTCCAAGCCTTGCTGGTCTTCCCACTCCCTGCCACAAAGTTATTTGTTATTAACAAGTACATATATTATCTGGAGCAGGAGGGAAGAAGTTTACAAACTTCTACTACTCCAGCAACATTTCTGAAAGGCCTTTCTTCAGTTTGGCTGAAATTTCATGCAATGGAGTAGTTTCCAGAATTTGGAGAAGTGTTTGTAATTTAGGTGCTTGGGTAAAAACAACCTGTTGAGCCATAACTTACCTTTAGTGTAATGTATAGCAGTACTATAGCTAGCAACATAGTGAAAGTTGTTTTGTTGAATATTTTAATATGCTCAAGCCTTAAGGAATAATTACCCTTTTCTTACACATTAATAAATAGCTAAAATAGTAACTAAGACAATGTTACAAACCCTCTAGATGTTTCTAAAATATTTTTTAAGCTTTCTAGTAAAGTGGTGGACTATTCATTGATAAAGTTGGCCTTCAAAGCAAAACTGGTGCCTTTAGTGATGATATGTATTAGCAAAGATGCCTCTTTGTGCTTCAGAGAAGCAGACTTATGTTTCAGTTTGGGTTTTTAATAAGTTCAAAGATACTGTCTTCTGCATACATTCCAGAAACATGTCAGCCAACATAGCTGTGTTACTTAAATTTTATATTTTTCAAAAGAAATAAAAAAAAAAACTTGCAGCAAATTATTATGTGACAACAGTACAACCACTAATGTGAGGATGACTTCAACAAAACTAACATTCCAACATTAATTATATTAAATGAGATTCTTTAGCTGGAGAGAATGGAAAGGACATTTTATATTTATGCTAGAATCATACTTAACTTTCTACATTTTAAAGTGTCATAAATCTAGCATTTTAAGTTATTTTTTTTACATTCATGCAAAGGTTAAGTTCAGCTAAGAATAATGATAATCCAAAGTAGAAAAAAACCCAAAAAACCTCAAAAAGCCCCAACATTAAATGCTTCCTTAATGCAGTTTTTTAAGCAAAAATGGAATTAATTATTTCAAGCACATAAATGCTTTCATGTAGACTGTAAAGTTTTTCTATTCCATCTTTCTCCTGAATTAGAATAGTCTGTTTTCCTTGAGTGATAAATAGTGCTCTATTTCCAGGAGATCATACACGCTTCTCTCCCAGTGTGTCTTTACCATAAATCTATCATTATATAATTATTTATGGAAGTGTTTATCATAGACCTTATGACAGAATCACAACTGTCTTCATGATGAAATCTCACTTACTTTTCTACATTTTTATGCATATAAAATGCTCCTTTACAAGATTTTCTTATGCTCAGGGTGGTAGATTTTAATCCTCCTGTACTGATAGCCCAAAAAAAAAAAAAACCCCAAACCAAAAAGAACCCAGGAAACAACAAAAATCTCATTATTTGTTATAGATCTTTCTTTTCTGGAAAACCACTGGGTTTTTTCCTCAATTTCTAGTTACATCTGGTAGCTTTGTAGCTTTTTTTCCTTGTTCTATAAAGATTTGTGTAGTCAATAGTTGATTATGCTAATAGTGAAGGAAATTATTTGGTTTTGAGTATAATAAATAGCAAAATACTTTGGTCTCTTATGAGTGTTACCCTCACCTCATGATGATAATCTATCATGAAGCTTATTAGCCTTGCAGGGGTACAGAAATAAAACAGCAGGGTATGCTGCAGGAGAAATATTTATATCACTGCATGGTGGTTTCCTGACTCATAGTAAAATGTCATGCAAACCACTAATATCAAATCAAGACATCTATAAAAAATAATTTACAAGTGTTTTTACCTATGGGTTTGGAGAACTGAAAATTAAGACCTCAGAGCACAAAGTAACATAGAGATTAATAGCTTTTCCTTTCTACCTGTCCTAACCAAATCTACCATGAAAAGATACTACTATAAATAAGATCTAGTAGATCACCTGATTCTTTTTGTTTTGGACCATGCCCTAATGTCTGTTTTCAGGAGAAAAGGAGGCTGAGAGGTGAACCTGTTTCTCTCTGCAGCTTCCTGTGGAGGGGAAGTGGAAAAGGGAATGCTGAGCTCTTTTTGCTGGGATGCAGTGACAAGGATGCATGAAAATGTTTCAAAGCTTTGCCAGGGGAGGGTTAGACTGGACATTAGGAAGCATTTCTTTACCGAGTGTGGAGTCAAACACTGGCTTCCTAGAGAGGTGATCGATGCCCAGGCCTGTAAGTGTTAAAGAGGTGTTTGGACAATGCTCTTAGCAACATGTTTTAACTTTTTAATTAAACTAGATGATAATTGTAGGTCTATGTCTTCCTACTACAACTATTCTATTCTAATTACAAAAATTTTAATGTAACACAATGGAATGTTGTGTGTAAGGAGAAAAAAAAAGGAGTAAAGAGGAAAGAAAACAAGATCTAAACCTTAAACTGTTTTTCTGGGCTTTTCTTTTATTTTAATAGTATGTTTTCCAGATCTCTTTGTTAAGGATGTCTGGTTAAGAATACATTTCTAAAGCTCAGATTTTTTAAAATTTCTCATCAAACAATGAAACTTACTCTAACATGGCAAGTGTTTCTTTTCAATATAATATATACTTAAAATCATAGTGGAATAATTTTCTCAAAAGAGGAAACATTTATTTTGTGCTGCATAGCTTTACTGAAGGAAACTACAACAATAAAAAGTACTTTAGATGCAAATACCCTTTTAAAAAATATTATATTTGAGATTTTTTTTTTCATAAAATAGAGGCCTGTAGTGACTGGAAGAGGTCTCCCACTCAGCAGTCCCATTCTCTCATAAACTTTATTGTATATTTCACATTGTAAATTTGTTGAGTTCCAATTTAAAGCCATTATCATAAAAAGGAAAGCCAATTTCTGCTCTTTTTTAAGATAGACAGGAACTACAAGTTTGAAGATGAAAAATATCAATCTGCTCACTCCTTTTTTTCCTTACGTCTTTAAGTTTTTTCCATCCCAGGGCTATGAGATAATCCCAATTTCTAAGTAAAAAATGTTTTGCTGTTCAAGCCTTCCTGGATCAGTGATCACCAAACCAATGATCTTTCCCTATGTCTATGACATGTGAGATCAAGCCATTCTTTTTGCCCCCCACTATGTTTTTCTTTTGACAGTTAATATCAAAATTCAATCTTGGAAAATGGTTCAGAAGGTTGTAGATGAAGAGTTACATGTGCAGTTTTTTAGCTGAGTTGTTGACACAGGTGAGTCCATGCGTAATGTTTAAATCTAGGTGCATGTATTTAGATATATATTTGTACAGAGAGAATGTACATAATAGAAAAAGTGTTTACATTGAGTAAATTAACAAATTAGAAATATATATTTTTTAAAAATCTGGACCATGAGACAACTTGTCTCTAACAAGCTCTAAAAACTTGTTAGAGCAATCACTAACTTGTAGCTGAGATTACTACATGCTTATGTGATTAATCCTACCTTGGTCTAGAAATGGTTTAAGGAAAGCTGTAGTGTTGTGGTTGCCTGTTTCTAAAATCAAGCAATTTAAGAGACATTACTAGCAGACCTAAGCAGGTTTATTAACTCAGAAAAGCACATGACTTTGGTGAATGATAATAATTGCTAGCTTCTGCCCACAAAAGAGTTTGAGTTGGGTTGTTTTCCCAGCTGTAACAATCACCTGACCACAGAATCAACAATAACACGCAGGGTTGAGACAAAACCTATGCTGTGAGGAAGCCAGATTCAACCTCATAACACAAGTAGAGCCAGCATTCCTTTATGTTCTTTTCTCTTGATTTCAATGCCAGCTTTTGTAATTCATTCCCTCAGTACGTATACCCAGATCACTGGGCTTGATGGAGAATATTGTTCTTACTTATTTATACCAAAGGTTGAGTGTAATCAGCCACAGCTGTCCCAGTGAGTCATCAGTAATTAACCTGAAACTCCCTGAAGGGTTCTAGCATCTGCAAGTAGGATAATAATTTTGCTGGCTTGCACTTTTGTGTTTCCTCCCTTTCTGAAAAAGGTGAGAACTAATAGTGGAAATTCACATTTTAGTCAGACCACATAAGAAGACCTCTAAAAATCATGCCAGTTTGAATATGACCATACTGGTCATATTTAAGACATATTATCAGGAACACTACTACACTCAGCCAGGTCTTGCTGAAAATAGTACTATTAATAATTTTACTTGTAATAAACTTGATACGGGAAATACTCAAAATAAAAAGATATTGAAAAGATGTAGGACAAACTAGGCCAGTGACATGGGAGCTAAAACTGATAGGAGACTAAGGAACAGGAGCTACTTGTATATTTTTCTCTTCAGGCAGCCATTAAGAGTAGACTTCCAAACTCAGAGCTTTGTGTTTTGTGAAGGTAACCCTATACAAATAAGTTAACTAGGGAAAATACAGCAAACAAAGAAATAAACAAGGGAACACAAAACCAAAACCACAACAAGAAACCCAACCAAAGAAACCCCAAAACATCATACAATGAGCTAAGTGAGCTCTCCAGAACTAGTCAATATAAAACTCTGGGCACATCTGTAGTGCCTCAATTTTTTTGAGGCTACACTAGTAAGGTAAAGTGGATGACAAGGGCATTGAGTTTTGTCTTTACAGTAAGTTATATATCCACATTTTTGGTGGATTTTGGTGTTGGTTTTCGGTGGGGTTTTTTTGTTGTTGTTATGTTTTTTTTTTTTTTTTGTCTGTTTTTTATAAAAATAGATTATTTAAAAATAATAGGCAGAGAATGGTAGCCAAAACCATATTTTATATCACTATAATAGTGTATTTTTAACTAAATTATTATTAGAGTATTTACACAGGAAGTAGAGAAACTCAATTTAAAGTTTTCTCAAGCTTTCTTTCTTCTTTTATGGGAAGCAGTAGGATTGGATGAAGCATCTTTCTTCACCTGAATGTGTGACACAATGGAGAAAGGAAAAAAAATCATTAACTTGGAGAAAATAACATAAATGTAATTCGGTTTGGTAGGTTTCTTGCACAGGTGATGAGAGTCCTGATTTCTGAACTGCACATTCAGAAACTCATAATTTTAGAATGCAAAATTTGATGAACGTGTTGAAAGAATCAAAAAATTCCACATAAAAAGCATGATTTTTTTTTTTTTTAAGTTCCTCAAATGAAAAGCTTCAATAACTCAGTATGTTACATTCAAAAACAATAAATGTCAGGATAACTTGGAATTTTATCTGTCTTAAAATATAGTTCAGATGTGCCTCTAAACCCATAAAAATGCCTGCTGAAAACCCAACCTGGACAACCAAGACTGACAAAATACTGACACTTTTGAAGGCATAAGAGCTTTCTTGTAGAGGAAAGAAGGGCATGCAGTGAAAGAGCAAAGAATAATGGTTTTAAATGGAAAGAGTAAGTTTAGATTAAATATTGGAAAAAAACCTGTTTTCTGCAAGGATGGTGAGGCACTAGAAGAGGCTGCCCAGAGAATTTGTGGATGCCCTATCCCTGGAAGTGTTCAAAGCCAGGTTGGATGGAGCTCTGAGAAACAGGGTCTAGTGAAAGACGCCCCTGCCCAAGGCAGAGGTGCTGGAGCTAGATGCTTTTCAAGGCTCCTTCATCCTAGGCCATTCTAAGATTTGATGAAACATTTAAATTTTTTAATTCTGTGTCATACTTAAGGACTGCTCACAAAAGACAGAAATTTCTGAGATTATGTTCCAATGAAATGGATAATGTACAGAAGTATTTCAGAAGGTTTTCAATATCTTTTCAATACCTACCTGTGTTGAAAATTGTTGATTACATCTGAAATGGAAAGGAATTAGATTTTCCTGGATTCTTTGAGGATGTCTCTGTAAAACACCTCTTATTTCAAAGTAGGAAGTGAAATACAGTTCTACTACATTATCTACTTTTAATTTTCTTTTTTACTTTATCAATTTTAGCTCTTCTTTAATGTGTGTCACAGGGAGGATGGGCACAGGGAGGGTGGTTTTATATGTTTAAAAGATTTACATTTCCCTTCAAAAAGCATATTTGAACATTTTTAGTCAGTCGAGCTCTTTGAGTAGAAAATTAAGGATTTTTTTCAATGAAAATGTCTGAAAAGACTTAATACTCTTAAAGAGCAGTAGAGAAACCTTCCAGTCACTCTTAGTGTTTAAAATCTTTGTATTCAGATCAAACAGCATATGCAGCACTCTGCTTTTAGATGACAACATTTACCAAAAGTCATCCCATTTTGGTATCAGAAGTAGTTTAGGACAATGAATCCTGGCATATGCTGATTTTTGAATTTTTTCTCAGTATAGATACATATGCACTTATCTAATTCAAGCAATGCTTCAAAATATGTGTCCGTATGTTGTTCAAATTGAAAGTTCAACTATCAGCGTTTGAAAAACCATGACTTAAATTCATCCTAGCTAAAAATCCTAATCAAAATGCGCTCTTAAAAGTTTTTATCATTTTGTGGAATAGTATTTCCATGGTAAAAGTGTAACAAATTATCTTTTTTTCCTTAATTACTTTTATCATTAAAAGAAAATACTTATATGAAGCTGCCCATGGAAGGACAATTGCACAGGTGGTTGTGATGCTTAAAGAACAGAATTATCAACATGGAGATGACAGCAATGGTGCTGCAGGTCCCTTTAGTATCTCCCAGTAGTAAGGATAGGACCATGATGATACACAAATTGCTTGCAGTACTTTTCAAAAGGGCAGCTACTCTTCACTGTGGAATACAAACTAGCTATCTACAACCAATATTTGTGGATAGTGAGCTATGAACACCTTTTAGTCTTTCCTTATATTAAACTATGAGGAATATAAACTATAAATAAACCCTAGAATTAGTCTAAAATACAAAATGGTATTTCAGGACAATTTCATATTATCTATTTACAGAAATTACTCTAAGACATAAATTTGTCTTTCTTGTGTTCTCAAGCTGGCTAAATCTGCTTAATTTTTTTTTTTTGTGTAAGTTTCTGTGTTTGTGTGCTCATTAGATTTTTGTCTTATAAATTTCTAGCCTGAATATGTTCACACATGACATGCCTGTTGAAAAATATTTAATGTCTAATAGGCACAAATTCTGAAAATTGCAAGACAACTATGATGCACTGTAACAGTTTTTTATTATTACTCAGACAGTTTTTTCTTGTGTTGAAGAAACAAACTAATAATTTACTGCTAACTTGAACTGTTCAGGTCTGCTCATGGCATAAGCAAGATTCTAATTTTGCAGCTGTATTTTTAATTTAATCAGGTACTCTCAGATTCAATCTGAAACATTTTTGAAAGAAAAAAAAGACTTGGATATGTAGAAAGTTTTCTCTTCTGTAACTGTTTTAGGTTTGACTGTTGGTTGCATTATAGAAGGAAATAAAATGGGTGACACATATGGGATAAGTTAAAAATTGCCGTAAATTAAGTTTGAAAAGCTTGTAGTCATACTATTAAACTGACTGGGATTTTTGTTGTTGTATGACTAGCAATGTTTAGATCTCCTTTAAGGCAGTTGCTATTTTAATTACATCAGTTGTCCAGCCATATGTATCTGTTTTCTCGGAATGACTTTATTGTTGTGAATATGCACTGTGGGTTTTTTCAAGAGACTTGAATAAATTCCACAGTAGTCCTGCTAGTAGAATTTTCATGGGGAAGGGAAAGAAAAGAAAAAAAAAAAAAAAAAGAAAAAAAAAAAGGAAGATAAAACTATGCCAACATTTTCCATGATTAGAAATTATTTCCACTGTTTCCAGGAGAAACTCTTCACTGAAGTATCATCTCATTTAACATACTCCACTAGCTGTTTAATATATACAGTTACTATAACTTTAACAAAAATATGACTGTGCAATCAATGGATATTTCAATTTAGTTCCATTACATTTAGGTGGCTTTAAACAAACAGCTTCTCTCTCTCCCCAGTTTTTAATGTGACAATATCAGATGGATGAGATGCAGAGTGATTCACCACTTCTTTTGGCTTTGTGCCTAAACTGAGTCAGTCAAGACTAAGTTTCTACGTGTAGAATATCATGCCAGATGTTGACTAAGCTGTTGTTGAGGTTAAAAGTCATTCGAGATTTCGTATTATCAATAATGTAGTCAATTTTTATTTACTTTTGAAGAGAGACATGAAGATAGACTTTTTTTCTGTGTTTTTGTCTCCAATTATTAATATTACCTATTCTCTGTCTACATTATTAATATGATTTTCTGAACTAGTGATTTGTAAGCAAATTGATTGCATGGTGCTTCTAAGTTACATACTGCTGTTGGGTTTGGGTTTTATTTCTTAATTTCCCTATAGCTTGTGATAAACTGGGGAGAAATTTATTTTATGCAAACATGCTTGTACTAGTGTAACCTCTGTTCTAAGAGTTTTACAAAATCTGTCAGATATTAATACAGGAATAAGAATGTTTTTGGGTTTTGGTTTGGGGTTTTGTTTTGGTTTGTTTTTTTCTGATTTTTATCCTGGAAGAAGATGATTTCATTGTGACTCCAGGCAGCTCTAACTTAGATGACCTACACTCAACAGATTGTTGAGAGTCTCATTGCCCTTGGCATCAAAAAGCCAACTAAATTTACATGGGTTGTGCTTTGTGGGAAACTCGCACATGATATATCTGGCATACGCTTTTTTTCCGAAAGATATATGCATGTCTTATCTTTCTTATCTGTCTACCTAATTACTTCTTCATCAAATACTTTTATTTTGGTTACTGAATGGAAAATTACTGGAACCTTTTTTTCTGAATGCTTGAGTTTGCTTGCATATTATGTCATGTTACTGACTGAGTAACTGATCATACTCTGCATTTCTCTTGTCTTTTTCCCAGCTCACTTTTTAAACTTTACTATTCAAAATTTTGGAATGGATCACTGCTGGTGTGCAATATTCCTTCAGTGAGTATCCTTTATCAGGATACTGAGCTTCATTGTTTCCAACTTTGCAAGTGTAGAAACAACATATAGACTGAAATATTTCCAGAGGTAATTTCAAATAAGTATTTGGGTTCACTCTTCTCCCCCCAAAAGAAAAAAGAAAACAATTACCAAAAATTTCAAATAATCCCAACAACCCCACAAAGATACATTTTGAAGCATAAAGATGTCACATCGAAGGCATCATTATAAGAAACTGTTAAACTCCTCTACCGAGTCAATTTTATGTCTTAACTTTTATGTGACATTTCATGTGTGTGAATAGGTGTATATATATATTTTGTCAAGTCATCAAATCCATATTAGAGAACAATTTTTTTATGCTACATGAATACACAGTAATCTAAAATACACACACTTAACATTTCTCCAACTCACATAACTTTGTCTGACAAGATTGTCAGAGCAAGATGCAAAGAGTTTTTTTCCACTTTTATTTTCCTGAACTATATTTAATGCTTCAAAGCATGATGAAACTTTACTATTTAATTCTTTGCCTAGTGTATAGTAAGAAGTCTTAAGCTTCACTTCCAAAAAGAGATATAACAGTATCATAACATTTCTCTACTTTAACAGAGGTGTATATGGTAATGTAGGGACTCTGTGCTTTGGGATGGAGGCAGGCACTTTGCATTGATTAAAACTTACTTGCTACTTAAAAGGAAAGGAATTTTCCAAGATGCTGTCAAAGTATCATTCTTGCTTTGGAGTTTTTCAAAATAAGAGTAGGCAACAACTTTTCAGTTGTAGACAAAATTCTCAGGTTTTGTTAACATTCGTAAGGAGGGGGAGAATTGCAGTGCAGATCTTACAAACTCTTCTTCTAATACTCCAGACCATTACCCAGATGATATTAAGATTTATTTTAAGATTATTTTCATCTTACAGTTATGCTCAGTAAAATAAATTATCTCCCCAAGTTATTATAAAACTGGCAGGAAGAAACCTTTCTATGTTAACACCAATGTTTGCATATCTTTATTTAGGAACCGTATTATTATAGCAATTAGAAGTAGAATACTTTTTCACTTTGTGGAACTTGTAGGTATTTTGATGATGATACAACTATGTTTTAATTTATCTTCTCTAAAACAAACTGGCTCCAGTAGTTTATTTGAAGATATGTTACAGAGTTTTTGGTTTGCAGCATGTGGTCTTACTGTGGAAAATCATTACAATGCTGCACAAGCTTAAAGCTTCTGAGATTTATAAACTGAGTTATTAGTAGCCATAAAACTTCAAAATGAGATTTTCAATTTAATGTGATGCAAACTAATAATAAATGAGCAGAAAACCATTTATCTGGGAAACAGTTTTCAAATTCTACTTTAAATGCTTTCCAGTGTAGCCAGTGTTAAGAGACATATTAGTTGATAGCCAGGGAGGAAAAGGAACTTCAAAGTGGTCTTTTCTGATAATCTTTATTAAATGAGTGTAATATATTAAAATAACATGTATTATTCAGAGGAAACCTATTTTACTTAAAATGGATGCTAGGAAAATGCAAGATAAACATCTGTAAATTGCTTGAAAATTAACATTCAATAGTGTATTTTTCTATAGAAGATAAAAAATAGCATGAATTTTCATTTAGGTTTATTGACATTAAACTTGATCTTAACTGGAGAAAATGATTAAATTACTTCTTAGTTTGATTATATATGGAAGCAAATTAAAGATGGATCCTTCCTTGCATTGCATCTCCAGGTTTTTACATATGTGCCATTTAATTCTCCTGTAATAAATCCGTTGACAATTATGATAAATCTGATTGCAGAATATTAGTTCCGATGATGATGAACAATAAAGCTGTGAGTTTCAAGGAAACAGACCAGTTGTATAAGGTTTTCCAGTTGGAGCATCTTTTATCTCAAACTTCTTTCCTCTCAACTTCTCACCATACAGCACCATGAAAAACCTGTCTTGAACATCTTTATTATAATAGATGCCTTTTATTATGATGTGTGAGCAAGAACTTCCTAAAAATTATGACCAAATATCACAGTATAGAAGAGTTTTTGAAATAGTTATATTTGAAAAGAAAAAGGGTAGAGTCATATAATTTTAAAGCACTTATTAATCAAGTAAGCCAAGGAACTGTATTATGTTTTTAAAAGGGTGTTAAAAAAGGTTATTTGAAAATGGCCAGGTTTACAAGACAATGTTTAGAAAATTCATTAAATCCTTTAAACTTATTGAGACTTCATGGTAAGAGTAGCTTATTTTGATAGTTTGAAAATAATCATATTTTCATATGAAGGATTCACATATGAAGGATTTTGTTCTTGTTTTCAGTTTGTTGGGATTTTTTTGGTTAGTTGGTTGAGGTGGTTTTTTTTTTTCTTTCTGGAAATATGATAAATGTTTTCCATTTCACAAAATACTTAGTTTCAAATGTAACATACTAGTAAGTAATATATTAGAGAGGTTTACAGTGGTAGCAAGTATATAAAAATAGTAAGTCTTTGACTCATAATTGTCATCATATTACATTTAGACTTTTAAATAATTTTAACGAGTAAGATTTAAAAATATATATACAATATTATCCTGGAGCCAGAGGTGCCTGAGAAATCAGGGTTAAATTTACATTGCATAATTATTTTTAAGTGCCCTTGGAACTGAAAAAAAAAAAAATGCAATAATTATTTGCAGGCAAACATTTGCTTGTTACATGGAAAAAGATATATAGACTCCCAGATTTTGAGAACAGCATTAGATCTACAGTAAAATATTGAGTGAAAAATCTGCTAGTGATACAAATTCAGTCCAGTAACATTTAAATTCTACAGCTTTGTTATAGTTAAGTTTGTTTTTTTGTTTAATTAAGCATTTTATATATAAAAACTTAGTGTTTATTTTATAATTTTAATAAGCAGTGTGAAAAGCATCCTGCCCATTTCTAATTTCTTATTTATAGTCCGAATTGTCTTTGTTTAAAACTGAAGTAAAGATAAGTGTTTCTGGCTATTCAATAACAACACAGAACCTGATCATCACACAAAGCTTTTCATGTCTGAATTATTCTTGGTAAGAATCTGCCTCTCTCTGTTCTCTATAGAAGACCAAATAATTATTTAATCCCTTTTATGAGTGCTAGATAGCCCACATTGATCTTATGCTTACTTGTTCCTTTTAAAAAAGTAAAAATTATACACATATACAGTAGCTTTTACATGTACAAAACAGAATTCAAAAATTTCAGAAGTCTTTGATTGTTATTCCCTTGTTCACAGAATCAGTTCTCAATGGAAGAGCATTTGTGAAATCCGTCTTCATACTCAAAGTGTGATCAGCTCTGAATTAAGACTGAGCCCTGATCTGGACTGTGTTTAACTGGATCTTGAAAAATCTCTTAGGAAAGATTCCAGAACCTCACAGGGATATGTGCTCCAACATTGATATCTTCAGTTATGTTATTTTTCCTTTCATTAGTCAAAACTTCCTCTGTCTTACTAAATAACCACCACCTCTTGGCCTCCCATAGTGCATTTCAGTGAAAAGCCTCACATCTCTCAGTAACCTTAAGATCTCCAGCAAATTAACTTATGTCTTTAGTAGTAAGACTTCAATTCACGTATTTATTATTTGCAAGCAAAGGTTTTGTTCTGAAGTTCAGGAGGGGAAAAATTATTTGCTTTATGGACTAAACCATCCTTGACTTCTTTAGTCGAATAACTTGTTGATTTTTGGTAATGCGTATTGAAGCTGGGATGAGAGGTTTTCTTTCCTTGTCTATTCCTAACTTCTTGTGGATTGTTTAAGTATTGTCTTAGCATATTAAGCAGCAGGTGGTCAATAGGTTATGCACTGAAACACGTCATCAGGTTGCTACAGTGCAGATTATCCTTGGTCATCAGAGAGAACACAGATTCCAGAGTTGCTTGTCAAAAACCCACACACAGTTAATGAACCATGTTTCAATTTTCATGTCCTTCACTGCATTAATACCAGGTAATGGGTTGCAGAAAATTGCAGTCATGTTATTTGTTTAGCCAAACCTGATCCTCATCCAATATAGTTCATGTTGGTTTACCAGTAAGGTCAGATGGACACTTTCTGAAATGTGCTTATTATATCAATATCCATTGGGGTAATTTTGTCTAATTATATTTTGCTTTTCCTGTGTCTTTTTTTTGTTTTGTTTTGTTGGGTTTTTTTGTTTGGTTGGTTTTTTGTTGGTTTTGGTTTAAAATATTTTTAAAATTATTAATAAACTTTCACTTTCTCATATGAAGGAGATATATGAATATCAATATAATATTGACAATAAATTATTGTAATCTGATGTAATATACATTAGACAAAAAAAAATTCAAATCTTCATGTGTTATTCTAGTTTTCCTATTGAGCCCATTAAACTAAATATTATTGTTATTTAAGAGCTCTAGAAAAAACATTTCATTATATATCCTACATATTGAAAATTAGTTACTATGACATAGGTAGCCTTTGGTCTAACAGTTTTCCTCTTTATAGAAACAAAAAGGAAGGTGAGTAATTTCTTCTTTAGTCAAATTATAGCACTTCTTCAGTCTAGAGCTGTCAGAAGTCACTTTGAAATGTTGTCCAGGGCGTCTGGACAATGCACTAAGGTGCGTGGTGTGATTCTTGGGACTGTCCTGTGCAGAGCCAATAGTTGGGCTCAATGGTCTTTGTGGATTCTTTCCAACTCAGGATATTCTTTGGTTTTCTGGATGAAGATTTTCAGCTCATATGCATGAGAAGATAAGCCTTTCTGGACTATATAATATTGACCCAAGTTTAATCCAGTTAAAGTCACTGTGTTGCACTTTTGTATAACATGAGCTAGTGTGTTAATAAAAATTCAGCCATCTCCTGTTTTGTCTTTTTGATGAGTTGGCAGTTAAAAGGTTTGAAATGAGGTGTGGCAGATGCAAAATAAGTTCTTATCATTAAATTGAGAAAGAAAATTAATTGCCAAGATTTTTGTGCTTACAGATAAAAAGAAGTAGAATATTCTTGTGAAAGAAGAGATAGAGGCCTCATATGAACATTTGTAATTGTCGAGCAAGGAACATCTCTTGCTTGAAGGCTATTTTGTTTACCCAATAGGCATTTCTAGAATTATTTTATGATAAGTTGTTATATCTAGCCACCACTGCTAAGATTTTTCTAAGATATGTAGTTGTTTATCTCCTTTCTTTAAGTACTCATTTATCATTTAAGTGTCACAGATCGCCTCAAAACAACTCAGCTGAATCTAATCTTTCAAGCATTTACACTCTTACTGGTGGATATATACAGTCATTATACTGTTGCTGCCTTCTTTTACCCTTAAGCTCTGGTGTTAGACAAAATCCCAAAACTGTGAAGAAGGATTCTCAAAATAAGTGTCTTCCTTTCCTTTCTTTTCCCTGATTCATTTAGCTTGCTTTAAGATCTTCTAAGTCACCTGTATGGCTTTTTCTTATGCCAGTATAGATCGATGACAAAAGAATTTAGCTGAAAGACAAACTGGGATTCAAGTATTTTTACTTTCTGCATAGCCTTGAAATTCTGACTCCCACAAACCTTGGGAGTGCCTAAATCATCAAGTGCTAATAAGTGACTGGCTTGGGTAATATGAATAAAAAATTTCTGGGCTGAGATACAAGGTTCCCCGTCTTTAACTGCTGTAAGCACAGGCAAATTGTAGTTTCTCTTCCCAGGACTGGGTCAGTAATATGTGTTCAACAATGGTGAGATGAAGTAAAGAGAATTTCCAGAGCAAAAGGGTTCTGCTCACCCAGCTGAGAGTCTAGCACTAGGACACTGATTTTGCTTTCTCAGTCTTGTCTTTTATCTTTACTTCAAAGAGTTTGTATTTTTACCATAGAACAACTGCATCCAGTGTACAGTGCTTTAAAGTTTCCACAGATTAGCTTGTAACTTCATGGTTAGCACAACCTTCTGTGGTTGTGACAGATCTTTAGCAAAGTAAAATATTAAACACTTGTGGGTAGGCTTTTATTTTCATAAAGAGGGTCAATGGGAGTTTTCCTTTAATATGTTTCCTTTAATCTATTAATATTATAATTCCTGCAAAAATACTTACTTTCTTCACAGCACTTATGAAAGGATTTCCTTAGCATAGAATCATAGAATGATTTTGGTTGCAAGGGATTTTAGAGGTCATCTAGAAAATCCTCCTTATGAAAGGATTTCCATCATTAACAGCTGGAAAATCTGCCCTACAAAGAGTTTGGTTGCAAAATAGATGCCCAATTTTTCTATCTGTACAGCCTGTGGAATAAACCATATTTATATTTGTTGATATCAGGTCTGGAGAAAACACCTCATGCACTGAATTTTCTGAAAAAAAGAAAAAAAAAGGAAAAAAAGAAAAAAAAAAGAAAAAATAAAAAAAAAGGAAAAAAGAAAAAGGGATGTCATATTTGGAACAAGAATAAAAGAACAAATATTGCATCTGAGAAAAGAAAATACGAAAGGGATGAGGAAAGCAGGCATCTTTGGTTGATGTATTTCTACATGTGGTATAAACCAGAAGTAATCATAACACTTGTGCCATTATTCTTTAGTTTTTATTTGGTATCTCTCCTTTTGATTTTAGTTTTCTAGAACAACTTTCCTAGAAATAAACTTTTATGTGTTAATTAATTTTTTTGTTCTATAGTGACATATAAAGTGTAATTTCCAAATTCAACATTGGATTTTTTATTTTACAGACATGACAATGTTCAGCTTCTCATCAGGCATAGTAATATAACTCTTTTTCAGTAAAACAAATCTTTTTTAGATTTTTTTTAAGAACATGTTGTTAAAGAAAGTTCCAGCAGATCTGAGTATATTTTTGGTAACTGAAATGTTCCTCATATAAAGACAATGCTTATGTGTTTGCTCTTAAAGGAGAAAAAAAAAAAAAAAAAACCAGAAAAAAAATTGCATTAAATGAATGTCTATTTCAAGATTACTCTTCCATATTATTTTCCAAATAAGATGGAGTTCTGGAATGGGAACTGATCTTGTCCTTTTAAGTAGTACAAATTGGCTAAACAAATAATCAGTGTACACTCTGAAACATTCTGAAATTATTAATGCTGAATGCACTTTAAAATGAAAAATAAAGCTCTAAATTGCATAAGTATTAATGCTAACCTCTGAATTATAACTTGCTGACTTCAAAAAAACCAGAGATTAAGCACCTGAAGATAAGAGATTACCAGTCTTGGTATTAAAACAAATTAATATATCTGCCAGTCAGAAAGATCAACATAGAAGACCTCAATCAAATCAAAATAGCATTTACTTGATAACCATTGCTGTTCTAGCACCCAGCAAATCTCAGCCCTTTTGAGCTTCTCTTTATTAATTGTGCTGCATTATCTGGCCATCTGCTCTATCTTGCAGAAGAGTAGCATTCCTTTGGTGGTCATTATTAACAGATTTCATGCTTTGTAGTTTATTTATGCTGCCTGCTGTCATCTACAAATCTTTTTTTCTCAAAAGAAAAAGGGAGGAAACAAAAATGGGTGGAAATCCCAACAGTCAATTACTCAAGGAAGATTAGGCCATATGACTAAATGATGCCATGTGAGTTATCAAAGAATGAAATTTTTTTCTGTTGCTTTATGATCAAAATTTTGAAACTATTTATCATAGCAGAAAGACTGCCTTCAATTCATACCCAGTGACAGAAAAAAAAGTAAGTTAAAGGAAATTGCATGTCTCATTTATTTGCTCTTTCTCCAACAACTATCCCCCAGGAATCTTCATAACATGAATATTCTGCAAGTTCTTTGCCATTTCTGGATTAACATCATGCACTTAATTTTTCAGCTCTGCTGAGTGTTTTCTGGACACCAGTAAATTAGTGTGTGTGTATATGACTTGCAATTCCTTTTCAAAATTTTTTTCTCTCATGGGGACCTCAGAGCACTGGAATCCCAAAGGGTGAAACTAAGAATATGAACAGTCCATACCAGTCTTCAGTGCAATTGTTTAGACTGCTGTGAGGTTAAGTGTGAAGGAATTTGCCTTTTTACTTTTAGGCACTCTTACAAGTTCCTCTAAACCGCGACTAAAGTAGAAACATAATCATCAGTACAGCTCTCTGGCTTTTGTATTTGTTATTTCACTGCCATTTTCTTGATTTTGGGAAAAAATTTTGTCAGTAAATGGTCATGAGTATGTGAGACATTAACTCACATCACATCTGTCATTTGTCTAACATAGTTTCCTTCTAGCTCAGTGTGGGTTAAGAAACTTGGATGTGATCTGTGCAGAAAAAGAATCCTTCATGGCATTCATACAGCTGTGCTGTAGTTTCAACAGACAGTGGTTTGTACTTGCCAGCTGGATAGCTAGCAGACAGATTTTGGGGGCAGACCACCCAGCATGGTTAAGTAGATAGAGGAAACAGAGTAATTTACTGATCCTTTTTCACAACTCAGCTGTTTTGTTCTCATCCTTTGGGAGTGTAAAAAAAAAAAAAACCAAACAAACTGAAAAAGAATGTTTTACAGATTAATTATTTTCAAATTGTGTACATTAAAGTTTGGATAAACTAACCATGATACCTCAGCACCTCCTAATGTTTCTGCAGCATGTATATTCAGAATTTATGCTGTGCATGACAAACACAGATGAAATATTTATTTCATCTTTATCTGACTTGGCAACATAATTTCTCCTCTGATTCACTAATATATCAGACTCTTCCCTGATAAAATGTATTTATAATGCTAGTCCTCAAGACATTACTAGTATAAAGAAAAAAAAACTAGGTCATTTAATTTGATCTGATTACATTAGTTATTAAGCTTATTTAATGTACTACTATAAATTGTTTTGAAGCAGGAGATGGGCTTGGATTAGCCTTCAGATAAATGACATCCAAATCTAGCTCACTGAATTTGCCAAGTTTTTCTTCATGCTAAAGTTATTATGAAATGCCAGAGTAATAATATTTATGAGCAGCTCTGTACTTGTATGTGGGAAGGGAACATCTCTGATTATGATCCCTGTCCCCATGTCTATTTTTACTTGTGTATCCCACAGTTGCTGGATAAAATACTAAAATAACATGGAACAAGATCCCCTTTCACTTCCATTTTTGCCTTTATGATAGTCAGATGTTTTAATGACTCATATGGAACAATGTTTTGTGTGTTTTGCTCTTTCTCTTGCCCAAATAGATTGACCTCCTATAAGCAATGGCCAAACTTCAGCAAGAGACAAAGGTTCTAGAAGTAGACTAGACATAGTGTTTGTGTGTCATCACTAGGGAATGAAGACATGGTGCTTAAAGCTCTCTGACTAAGAACTGAATCTTTCTCACACATATTGGAGTGAATGCTTCCCTTTCCTTGTAGGTGGAATGCATGATTTCCAGAAACTGATGCGGTGTCGCTAGACACTTAGCCCATACATACCTAGCCCTGTCAAAACCAATGTCGTTCTGAGTGTGCTTGGAGGTGTGTCTTAAAACTTCTGGGCTGAAACACAAAGTGCCTCAAAGGACCAAATCAGTTTTTGCTCTCACATTTCTGGACATTGGATATATCTTTGTATGAATCTTACCTTATGCAAGAGCATTCTTCAAACTGCTGACTGTCATGACCTAAAGAGCTTTGCTATTGCAGAGCAGTATTGTAGCTTGAGGACTGAATTCCTTATATGTGAAGCTAGACAAAATATAATTTGCAGGAAAAAACATAACATTTCCTAACTGGTAATAGGTATTTAATTCATAGGACCAACATACCTGGAAATAGAACTCCCAAAATGTGTCACTATAGAGTTCAATTCTGTTATGATTTTTTCTTTTGCATGACAATGTGTAAAAATTTTTGGCTGTACTTGTTATGATGCAGGTCTGGCCCACAATTTCATGACTTTTATTTTTGTGGGTTTCTTTACATGGAGTTTGATTAAATATTTAGTTAATAAAAGTCTCCATTATTTTAGCATCATATGAATATCAGCTGACTTGGATGACTGACTAATTTACTTACACATGTTCAGTGTTTTTAAGCCTAGAAAATAGAGCAATATATGAAGTGACATTTTGTTGTTATGGTTCCAGTCACTTTAGTGTGTATAAATAAATGCAGGTTTTATGTGTAATTTATTAGTCATATATAGAATTAAGTGATCCTGTTTCTTTTATAATGGGATGACTTTATATATTTGGCTGCAAATCATACTGGAGTTTTGTTTCATGGCATGCATTTCTTCTGGTATTATGTATTTTCCAATAATTTTCTTTCTACATAATATTCCTTTCTGAGTATTTTTTCTTTCTTTTACATTCTCATGCTGAATCTTATTTTCAGTTTTCTGTCCTGTTGACCAGTTGTTTCCTAATCCCTATGATTTTTTCCCCAAGTTTCTCTATAAGAGATTATCACTATCTAGCTGTTTAAAATAAAGATAGATCTAATCCAATCAACTGACAATTTGTTTAAAATATTATAACTAAGAATAGTTTGTAAAATGAAAAATCATAATCCCTCTGTATCTGTGTAAAAAAAAAAAACCTGAACATGGATTTTTTTTTTAGTTTTTTTAAATGTTAAGAAAACTGCATCCTCTTGTTTAGACAAAGATAGGCTCATGAACACAGATCAGTTAATTGAATCAAAAAAACTTAGAATTTGTGTTTTGACTGCATTGTCAAGTCTACTCTGTGTGTGTCTGTCTGCTGCCTATTCTTGTTTTTATTTTGGGAATAAAAATATTACTTAAAAATGTATCTAAACCAGAAGCAAAATTTAACCAATATCTATTTAACACTATAACAGTTCCTCCTAATGCAGATTTAAGAGATTATTCTAAACGTTGGCAATTAGAGGATAACTCTCTACAATTACAACAAACAACAAATACCTGAGTTTCAGTAGACTAACTTTATCAACCCATTCATTGTCTAACAATGAATTCTTTGAGGTGAACACCAGAGGGTCCAATTTACGTTGTTAGTTTTTAATACTGCATGAATTCGACAGTAGGATTGATCACAGATTAACACAATGATGTCAAATCAAAGCACTGAAATGTTAAGAAACACTTATATATTGCCTTTGAGCCGCACATGGTAACACAATGAGTATACTCACTCTGAATAAAAAGGTGACTAAGAGCTTAGTCACTTTCCTTCCTGAAAAGAAAGAATCAGGCAATAATGGACAATTGCATGCTAACAACTCATTTAGCTTCCTTGATCTTTTGCTTTTCATTTAGATCAAGATATTTTGTATATTCTGTTACCTGTGGTCTGTAGCTCTTCATTAGAAAAGCGAACAGCTGCCAGTCACACACCAAGAGTTGACTCTACATCTGCCCACCAGGCAAGTACACTGTGGCAGCAGGTAAAAGAGGTAAAAGTATTCTTATGAACAATAACAGTATTTAAATCCATCAAGGCAACAAATTTCACTCTGTTCTCACAGAATTTCACTCAAACTGTGGAGAGACATGAATATGTTTTAAAAAGAGCAAGTAGTAACATATGCTTACTTAATGAATTTTCAGCAGTATTTAAATGATGAAAACTTTTTCTTCTTTTATAACAATTTAACTGAAGAAAGATAAACTGAATAAATAAAGGAAGAAAGGATAAACAATGAGGTGCTTTTGCAAGATTAAAAAAAAGGGTGTATCACCATTTTATCTGACTGTAGGGTATGATATGCCTGCTTCTGACCAGATCATAAGAGCAACAAAGTCATAGTGGTGTGAATTTGGAAGGGAAGAGCCAATATATTGTTAAACAGAGTCTTGGACTTGGGTATCTAGTCTCTGTATTATGAAAGGTGATAAATAAGACTTAGAACTTAGATATGAATCTTATATTTTACATTTTGTTTTTCTGGTGCCTTAGCACTACAAGCTCATACTTAGAATACTTATTGAATGAAACTACACATAATTATGAGAATGAATTATTTTATGAACAAGTGTCAATATGTTTTAGGTGCACTTTAAGCTGAGCTTCAGTAGAAGTGTGAGCATTGAATGTAGGCAGCGCTCTGAGTCACTGTGAACCCGCAGACTGTAGATGCCACCAATCTGTGAACAGTCTAGCAAAGCGAGATGGAAGCAAAATAGTTGACTGGTCATTTTTAATCTCTACCACATGACAAAATACACAGATAATTGTATTAAACTCATGAGTTTTACAAGTTTCAGTACCAGAAAAGGAATTGATGAAAGTGAAAACAATATGAGTTTGCTGATCTGAATTCCAGCTATGGATCTAATAGTAGCAAAGGCTCACCTTCATAAGTCAAACGACAAGTCTTTGTCAGTCTTTGAAACATTTATACAAACTGCACATGAAGAGCAGTAAGTAAAGATATTGTACTTTAGCAACTGAATTATGAAACCAGTGTATGCCTTTGCACTAATGTCTCTTGATATGCATTGCATGATATTATGGTGTATGACATGATATAAGGTGGTTGTGAAACTCTCTTGAACTCTCATGGAATTATTATAACAAAAAAACATTTTCCAGTTCATCCCCCAGGCTGTATTGGCACCAGGGGGCTGCCCAGACCCAGATGCAGCATCTTGCACTTGATCTTGTTAAATCTCATGAGATTCCCAGGAACCCACTTCTTAAGCTTGTTCAGGTCCCTCTGGCTGGCATCCCATCCTTCAGGAATGGCAACCATACCATTCAACTTGGTGTCACCTGCAAATCTGCTGAGAGCATGCTCATTTCTCTCATGTACGTGATTAATGAAGGTCTTAAATAACATTTGTCCCAATATGGAACCCTGAAGGACACCACTTGCCAGTGATGTCCATCGGCCCTTTAACCATTGACCACTACCCTCTGGATGTGACCATCCAACAAATTCCTTATCCATTTAACAGTCTACCATTGAATTCATCTCCCTGCAATTCAGAGAGGATATTGTGAGGCAACAACGTCAAAGAGGCAACAATGTCAAAGACTACAGAAGTCCACACCTGTAGCTCTCCCTTTGTCCGCTAATGTAGTCACTCCATCATAGAAAGCCACAAGTTTGGTTAGGAAGGATTTGGGGAAGTTGTGCTGGCTGTCTCAAATTGCCTCCCTGTCCCCCATGTGCCTTAGTACAGTTTGTTAGGAATATCTATTCCATGATATTCCCAAGAGCAGAGGTGAGGCTGACAGGTGGGCAGATCCCTGAGTCCTCTTTCTGTTCTTTTTAAAGATGGGTACAATGTTTGCTTTTCCTCAGTTGCCTGAGACTTCAGCTGACTGCCATGATTTTTCAAATATCATGAAGGCGACTTGGCAACTACATCAGCTAATTCCTTCAGGACTCTGAGATACATCTTATCATGTCCCATAGACTTGTGCACATTCAGGTTCCTCAGGTATTCAATGCACCCAATCTTTTCTTACAATGGGAAGCATTTTGCTCCCCCAGTCCCATCCTGCTGTCAAGCCACTTGAGAGGCGTGGGAAGGGAGACTGTCACTGAAGACTGAGGCAAGAAAGTTGTTAACTCTAGCTATAGAAACCCTTCTGTTTATTCTTTGTGTCCCTTGTTAGGTTCAGTTCCAGGTTTACCTTGGCCTTCTCATCTCATCCCTACACAAATTGCTTCTCTGCTCTCTTCTCAGGTTACCTGTCCTTGTTCCCACTGTCTGTGCGTTTGGTTATTTCCCTTTAATTTGACCAGCAGGTCCCATACTGACTCAGCCATACTGGTCTCTTGCCTTCCTTGCCTGATTTCTTATTCCTGAGGGTTGCCAGCTCTTACACTCCAAGGATTTCCTTAAAGATCTGCCAGCTTTATTTCACTCCGTTGTTCCTGAGGGCAGTCTTCCAGGGGATCCTGTTGACTATTTCCTTAAAGGTTTGGAAATTTCCTTTCATAAACTCCATCAGTGCATGATCAGTGCATTCCAGGCTGCCTCTCATCTTGACATTTCCATTTAGCTTGTTTAATTGTGACATTAGACCCAGTATTGCCTCTCCTCTGGTAGGGCTGTCTGTTACCTGGCTCAAGAAGTTGTCCTCCACTCACTGCAGGACTGTCCTGGACTGTCTGCAGCTCGCTGGGCTACTTTGCCAGCAGATTTCATGGTGGTGTCCCAGCAGGACAGGAGCCTGTGAGTGCTTTGCCTCCTGTGGTGGGAGAAAAAAGGCTTCATCAATAGACTCCCCTCTATCAGGTGGTCTGTACTAGACATCAACTATTAGGTTCTCTTTGTTACCTTAATCTCTGATTTTTACCCACAGGCTTTTCTCCTGCTCATGTCTCTTCTTCAGAGAAAGCTCTTCACACTCAATCCAGCTCTTACTGTAGAGGACAACCCTCACATCTCTCCTTCCTCTCCTGTCTCTCTGAACAGGCTGTAGCCATCAGTAGTTGCACTCCAGAAATGGGATTTGTCCCACCCAATCTCAAATTCAACCCCATTAATCTTAGTCCAAAAGTTACAAAATTATGCAAAATACTGCTGATTATTTTCATCTTCCATTATTTATTTTTTTTCAGTGGCCATTCTGTAGAATTGGGATAAAGGTCATTAAGTAAAAATGTAAAAAAAAAAAAAAAGTGCTGCAGGTTCCAGACATTTTAAAATAATACAGTACTGGTTAAATTTAATAAGGAAATGGTAATGGTGTGAAAAAAGTGCTGAGCTTTTTGAGAAGAAAAGCTCTTCTATTTTTATTCACAGTCCTCTTAAAAATGTAATACTGAGGAAGTTTTACCTATACTTTTTGTTTAATTTTTAATCTAGATTACATGATTAGTAATGTTAATAGTTTGTCTTTTTTCTTTCCAAAATATGCACTAATGTATACAGTGAATAGCAAAACTGAAACCTCAAATAACTGTTTTTAGAAAAATCAAACCCATAGATATCACTTAAGATAAACCTAGTTTTATTTCTAGACTTGAGAGTAAAAAGGTGTAATAGATCTCAGTCACACAGCTACTGAAATCTTCCACATGTTTAGAAAATATTTTTCTCATTCTTCATACAGAAAAAACTAATAGCTTAGTAATTTTTATGCTATATGTTTATCCCTTTATTTATTTATTTTTATTGCACTTTGACAAACTTCACAACCTGCAGTAGTTTAATGTGACTATTTTGATTTTATTAGGCCAACCATATTTATAAAGTAGCAGTAATCAGTATGCACTCTATGTGGAGCTGTGACAAAATTGACATTTTGAAATATGCAATTTCATATCCAAAAGCATTACTGGGTATTCTTTAGCCAAAATAAGTTCCTGAAACCAATTAATGTGATGTCATTTATCAAATATAGCAGAGTTGCATTTGTCTGTAGATATTCAGCATTACAGAGTTGCGCTATATTGCTAATGTAATGAAACTGTTCTTTCTTATGATTTAAAATTATCATAGATGTTTTCTGTGTTGAGGAAGCTTCTGGGAGCTGTTACACATACCAAATATTATTAAGACAATGAAAGTCAAAACCCATGATACATAATGTAAATATGCTCTGGCACACAGTAATTTTTTCATTTTTTTTTCTTACAAGTAAAGTTAAATGTTATATAACAGATTAGGTTGCAGAAGTCATGGTAAAGTTGTAGATATGTAAAGATTTATATGTTTAATAATAGATATCATTCATAAAAGTAATAACTTTCCATAAGTTCTTTTTTCATAGTGAAACACATAATTTTATTTTTTTCAGATAGCTCTTCTATGAAGTCCTCGAGTTACATTAAAAAAGGACAATGTAAAAGTTTGCCAAAGTAGTCATAGAATATCTTTAGTTGGAGAGTACCCACAAGGATCACTGAGTTCTAGTCCCTAACAATAAACTATATAACTAAGGGCTGTCCAGATGCTTCGGTGAGCTCTGGCAGGCTTAGTGCCATGATCTCTTCTTTGGGCAGCCTGTTCCAGTGTCCCCCTCATCTGTGTGAAGAACCTGTTACTAATCTGAACTTATCCCTGATGCCCCTTCATGACTTTTCCTCATGTAATCTGGTCACTGAGACATCAGTATCATCCTCTCCTCTACACCTCTTGAGGAGGTTTAAGACTATGATGAGGTCACCCCTCACCTTTTCCTTTAGGCAAATTTGATCAGATTTCACCAAATAGTGTTTTCACAGTCTGCGAAGCTCCTGGAATTTAATTATTACTTCTTTGTCATATAGATATCGCCCCAAAATCTAGTAATTTAAAAAATTCTGTAAAGAATTTGATGCATCCTTTCTTTTTTGGTATTCAGAAATATGAAGAGCAGAGACTTGTGTGTCACTCAAAGCCCATATACCTCCCTTTTGTGTGGATTATTGCATGGAAGATTACTTGTTGATTTAAAAAAAAAAAAAATTATATGTTATTTCTCAAAGAACAAGGTTGAATAAAGGACTTGAACTCAATTTTTATGATTTACCGCTCAGCATATAGAACTTAGTACACTGCAGCACACACACTTAAGAGAAACCTCTAATTTTCATATTTTCAATTACTGATAAGGTTTTGTGTGATACTTTTCCCGTTTAATTTTTTTGTTTTGTTGGATTTGGGATTTTGTGTTTTTGTTTTTGTGGTTTTTTATTTGTTTTCTTGCTTTTGGGTTTTTTTTCTTCCCTTTTAACCTGTTTAAGGCTTTTGTGGTATGTTTTTAGAACTCTCAGGCATTCCTAAATACTCAGTTAGTTAGTGAGGGTTCTGAGAATTAAAAAAACCTGTGAAGTTAGGCTGATCTCCCAAATTAGAAAAAATGGGCTGTCCCTAGATGAAAAGCCCTTAAAACAAGAAACTCTTTAATATAATTTTATTTTATATGAATAAAATTTAAAGCTGCAGGTCACAAAATGTTTTAAGGAACACCAAATTGCTTTAAAGAGGTTAGTCATTTTAAAAGAGCTTCCTATAGACAAAACTGAAGAATTGCTAATAGAAGCATTTAATAAAAAAACCAAAACACTGACTCATAAATCAAATTCTGTGTACACCACTGTACAATTGAAATAAAAGCATAAAAAGCAGTGAAATTTTTTGAACTATATAACAGATTACTTCTGACACTCAATATATAAGGACTGTCACTTTTCTAACTGTTCAGGTCTAACTCTTTAAAAACACTCCAGTCAGAATTTAGTTGAAACAAAATTCAGATAGAAAAGGAAACCTAATATTTTCCATATGCACTGTCATATTCCATCCCTTTTCTAATATTCATGTTCCATTAACATTTAGTATTGGATGAATCTAGGCTTGAATATACAAAAGATAAACTAAAGTTTTCTAAAACCAACTAAAGTGTTTTCTCACTTGTTTTGATATTTGCTATCCATGCGGTTTTTGCTCAGCTGAAGCCATTTTGTTTTATGACAAGACAGTACAAATTCTGAGGCAAATGATCAAAATCTTGATTTCTTATAATATTGGATATAGAACTGCCACAGAATCATACTACGTTGACAAGATTGAGATTTGCAACACTAAAAACTAGTACAGCTTTGATAATTTCAATGCTAGACCTTAGTGTTGGAAAATCCTACCCTCGGCGTTGAGTTAAAGATATCAAATGAAACTGGGAATGGAAGACCTCAGTTTACCTGCAGGCTATCTACAGCAATGGTAGCGTTAATGCATGTTTTTCTGTGTTGCCCCTTATACTAGCTCAGTCAAACCACTGTCTTTCCTAGAAAAAGTTTTCCAGAAAGATAAATGTGTCTTGTGAAATAAATCACTGTTCTTTATGTCTTTGTACAGTAAAGTGAATTATACTAGACAGTTCTTACTATTTTCCTATTTTAAATGAACATAAAACACTTTGAGTCAACTGCAAAATTCTAATTAATCTGAAATATATTTTGCAATATTTGGTAGACACAATTTTTTGAATGGCTTTCTATACCTATACTTCATAAAATTCTGCATTATTTGAACAAAGATAACACAGGAAAATCAAGAAATTTCAGTTAAGAGATGGCTGACTTTTTTTACATTGGAAATATCAAACTATAAATTCTTCATATTTCTCAAATGCAGAAAGCCACAGATACCTGTCAGTAAAGAACAAATTGGTAGCCCTCTAATGGGGTAGCTTATTTTGATCCATGGTTACGGATTTTCATTGATTAAAATGTTTAATTAGAATTGGGTCAATTTCTTATTTACATTATAAGCATTAACTGTACTCTGTAAGACCTACCACCTGTAGTGTGCCTGCAGCAGTGCATGTTGTCTGTTTTATATACAAATATTGTACGTCTGTAGTGTGTTTACAAGTTTCTGTAATATACCTGTAAGTGTATGTGCTAACTAACCTTTCACAGGTGCTGCAACCAGCATTACCAACTCTTCAGATTTTATCATGAATTTCACAATATTTGGTATATGTGTGTTTCTTTTGATTTAATTTGAATTTTCAGTCCAGTCTCATAATTATTGGTAGAGAACATATATACTTGTTCTAACTCCTTTTGAATCTGTCTTCCATTACTTTCATTTGGGTTGGTCATCAAATAAGTGATATTTCACTGTGCTTTCAGCCTTAGAACTGAGGTTGCCCTGCCCCTGCCCCAACATGATCGTCATATTTTGTTGTTCTCAAACCCACATTTATTTAGATCATTAAATATTCAGGGAAAAAGACTGGAAGCTGAAACTTTCACACTGAAGGTGAGTGCTCTAGATATTTCAGTAAAAAAAGTTACCACCCTCTGTTCTACAAGCCTACGGAATAGTTTGTCCTTATAAAGAATGAAGGAAAGGCAGAGACATTACATTAGTAAAGCTCTCTCCTACTCCTGTGATTGCTGGACAATTAAGCAAAGACCATCTGGCCTTCCCTTCAAAAGGGTTTTCCCCACTGAACACCTAAGGTGTCCAAGCACGAACTGCTCCAATGAGCTCTCCTGTGAAGACAGGCTGAGAGAGTTAGGATTGTTCAGACTGGAGAAAAGGCTTCAAGGAGACCTTTTCAGTTCCTAAACAGGGACTTTTACCAAAAACATGTGATAGGGCAAGGGGGAATGGCTTTAAACTGAAAGAGAGTAGGTTTTGATTAGCTATTAGGCAGAAATGCTTTACTAAGAGGGTTGTAAGGTACTGGAAGAGAACGCCCAGAGAAACAGTGGATGCCCCATCCTTGGAAGTATTCAAGGCCAGGCAGGATGGGATTTTGGGCACCCTGATCTAGTGAAAGGTGCTTCTGTCTATGGCAGGGCGATTGGAACTCAATGATCTTTGAGGTCCCTTCCAACTCAAACTATTCTATATGATTCAATGTGGACACCCTGAATACAACTTGAATTTGGTGGTTAAAACCAACACCTTACTGAGAGTTGCTTCTGGATTGCTTTGGCAAGTGCCTTCTCAACTTTGTGTCCTCTTCAAATAACACTCATATTCTTAACTCTGTACATACACTACGGGGTAACATAGCACAACTCTCATCTACAGAAGCAGTATAAGTTAACTCATATCCTGCAAGTCCTTGATGGCCTTTCAAAGGAAAAAATGTTTTAAGAAAAGGAAGTTCTGTTATGACTGGCTGATTTTATGAAGATGACCTTTGGTATAGCCTGTAGGTTTCTTTAATGTCAAATGTAACTGAATCATACTGCAGTTTTGCTTAATAAGGGGAATTCTTTGGTTTCTCTCATTCTGGTTTGGGAACATATAATCTGTGAGAAAACTGCCATATTGCCAAATTAGATGTAGATTAACTCCAGATTCATTAAACATTAGATCTTACACAATGAGTACATAAAAACAAGCTCTTCAAGAAATGTTTTCAGCTATTTTTTTTTGTGTATCACCAACTGAAAGCATATTTCTTAATTAATTTTAATACTTTTCTATGTAAACATTTAGCCAGGAACATAATATCATCAGTGAGTATTGGAAAATAGATCTTCTTTAAAAATTTGAGTAATTTATTTTTTGCCCCAATCTGGCAAGACAAGAGAAATAAAAGATAATTTTTAAACTACAAAAAAATTTGCATTAGTTATACACTGAAATATATTCTAGGTATTTTAAAAAATAAGGAATGAGAAATGGCATGTGAATGCAAAATCTGCTTTATATAATGTAAGAAATTTATGTGAATCAGTAAAATATGTTAAAATGTTTGACTTTGAACTTTTTTGAGACTCAGTCTTAATGACAAATAAAATGTTTTGTGTATTTCTAGACACAAGTAACACCTAAATTTTATGATCCCTCCACCAAATTTTATTTTAGTCTTCTATGGATTTAAAACACTTGAAAACAAAAGTATGAGATCCCTTGAGAGTAGTATAAGGAAATTCACAGATATACTGATGAGATGTGACAATAAAGCAATTATTCTGCAGGTGCCTGGGTCTTATTGCTGAAATAATTTTTAAGAATCAAAGAAATGATTGTGAAATATATCTTTTCTTCATGGATCAATGTGAGTCTCAGAAATATTACAGCAATTCTTGTACAAACACCTATATTTTCTTTTTTTTGTTGTTGAAGAACATATGAAATCTCAAACTAGATGAGTATTATCATCATGTATCTAGTATTATGATTACATGTGCAGTCACAAGAGGTGTTTGTAGTCATAGCTATGGTAGTCATGTTAAGAGCAGAAATTGTTATTTGAATGTATTGAAGGTGGCGGTATTGACAAAAGTTTTATTGTGATTTTGACAATCTGATACAACAAATAGTTTCATGACATGCCATCTTTTCCCTCGATGTGTTTTCCCGGTGTTCTGAAATATGAGCTCATTGTGGATATAACAACAACAACAAAAAATCAACAAATGAAATTAAAAAAAAAAAACCCACAGTAGAAAACCACAACCAAAAATATCATCCAAAACCCTATGTCAAAGAGAAAAACTGAGGTGGTTCTGCACTCCTAGCTTAACTTTTTAAATAAATCAAAAGTTGAGATTTTTTTTTCATCTTCATATTCAGTTCTTTTCTATTTTAGTTGGATATTTTCCTAATACAAATATATGTCTTTTGAAGAAGGATAAGGATTTTCTTTTCATTTTTCTGTTTGTTTTTAATGTCCATCAGTGAGGAACTTTACAAACTATTTAAAAAATTTTAAATACTTGGAAAACTGCGTGTGCATTCTTTTAAAAGCCAGGCTGCTTTAGGATGTTCCAGATTTTTGAGGCTTAAATTGTAAAAGAGAGCATTTCTGAAAATGGATTCTGTATTGACAAAGTAGTTGATACAGTAGAAGAGAGCATTTTTGATATTTTGAGACCATAAGCAATTTCCTATTTAGAAAAATAACAGGGGATAAAGAGAATAAAGAATTAAATGAAAGATGTTGAAAGAACAGTTTCCCTCCTGTTCATAGCTTATAAATTATAAATTCTAACCCATGGGATGTTTTCAGTTGCTGGGTATTACATGTGTGAGAATTACAAAAGACATTATTATACAGATGATGGAGTGACGACATGTAACAAAGCTAAACATACTATAGTTAGTTAGGGACTTGATAATAGAATATGATGATACAAAACATGCAATTAGATGTTAGCAGAAAAATTAGTGTCATGCCCTTTTTGATATTTATGAATGAATATTGATCCCTAAAAAGTTAAATTTGTAGATGTTATCTTGGTGCCTGTACACTTAAGGAAAATGCAGTGCTGTTTATCTCCAAAAAGTTAACATCAGGGTATGCAATAAATACTGACTAAGCTAAAAGTTGGACTAAGAAAGGTATTGAAACCAAAACAAAAACAAAAACTCTTTTGGCTGCTTAGGACCTTATGCTGGTTTCCGACCCTGCCAGTGTGGGATGAGTGAGGTACTTGGTTACTGACTGGGGTGACACTTCAACAGATCTGAAGAAGATTTCAGACATACAATCAATCAAAGAAAAATAGGTGTCAAGAAATTGAATTATTTCTTTTATGGATGCGATTTAGGTGTGATGCCCTAAGTGTTCCCACTAATGGCAAAGCAAGGTCTTGCTTCATACAACATTTAGGAGAGAACCCAGAGTGCTTCCACAGAAGTAAATGAATTATGCTTTCAATGGAACAGCTTCACTTGTGCTGTAAAAGTTCAAAAAATTCCAGGACTAAGTGCAGGCCTTGATGCTCACTTTTAATGGATCTAAAATGACCAGTTTTATTCTTGTTCCTTATAAACAAAAACTTAAAGTCAAGGATGATGGATAGGAACTCTATTTTCAGTCCAGTGGTATTTGATTTTAGCAAAGTGGATGTCAAGTATTTTAAAACAAGCTCTTGATTATCCACTAACATACTTTCAAACTCTCAAAAGTAAAGTTAACTGTTTGACATTGGTTTAGTTTTCTTAGATGATGAAGTGATAATTAATTAGAATATTTAACCTTTCCATTTTCCACATAATGACATAATGACATCTGCTCTACACCATGAGGCCACAAAATAATTAATTTCTAGTACATGGATGTGCATAACAGGTTTGCTTCTCTCTCCTGAAGTAAACAATTTTAAATAATTTTTATAGAGTGATCCCCTCCCACTGCTAACTTAGAAAGTCTTTCTTGAATCTTGATTCAAGAGACTTTTCTCATCATCATACAAGGAAATTTTTTTGTGTGTGTGTCTGTAGTTCCTTAGACGTTAAAGACATGAGGCAAATAAGATCATGACAAAGGGAATTTATCTCTTCTTGGTCTCTTTTCTAGTCCCTGTCTTTATTAAGGTTGTGGATTGATTTATTTCATTATTCTTTCTCTTTTGTAGGACTCTTATTCATGGGCATAAGGGCAAGGGGGGTTTTGGAGGTCCATTTCTGATTGAAAACATTGAAGATTCCTCTGATTAGGGAGTAATGCAAGGTTTGAGGTTTCTTAGTTCTCTTCATGTAATGTAATTACAGCTTCTACTAATTTTCATAGGATGATTTTAGAACACAAATATTTATGTAAAAAACTGAAGACAATCTCACAATGTATTTATGAGTAAGGTTACTTCAGCATTGCTTGAATTATTTTCTTTCTTCTTTCAGTGAAAACAACTTAATTTAGACCAGGGAAAACAGTTCAATTATTTCATACTCTGGCCATAACTGTCTGAGTTCTTAATTGCTAGAGAGAACTAAAGTAATAAAATTAGTGATCCCTAAATAGACTGCTATAAACACTAGAGACGTATTTATTTATTTCAGCCTGAACACTTACTAAAATTAAAGTAGTTTCATTTTTTCCAAAGGATTCTTCATTGTTTTCTTTCTGTTCAGCCAATATTTCAAAGGGATATTGTAGAGTCTAGCCTTAGATTTGCTTAAGTAAAATATATCTGTCAATATGAGATCTGGAAGACTGCATTTTTAGAATAGCACCTAAATTACCTGCTTTTAGATTAAACATTTTTTTCTAAATATTGAAATAATTGTCTTTTGAAGTACTGAGGTTTAGACTAAGGCACATGAAGTTTTACAATTTATTTTAAGGTTAAGGAAACCCAGCTTGGTATATCATGATGTTGTCTTAATTCAACATAAGGTTTGGGAATGTGTTTGTACCAAATAATAATCAGCTGCTCAGATAAGCATCACTATTCAAAATCTAGGACCATACTAAATTCAGACAAATTAAATAACACACTTATTTATTTCACAGTGCAAAAGAAAGTTCAGTGTTTTTGAAGAAAAATGGAATGTGCAAGTGTGAAGAGAGGTTAGTTCCCCAAATGTTGAAATTAACACTGCAGGCATCCTTTTGTCCTAGCACAGTTAGATAGAGCCATGTTTCTTGGTAAGATCTATCTTTTAAAATACTCTCATGAAGCCCACTGCACTTCCAGAGATACCCATTGAAGTTCTGGATGTAGGTGTTAGGTAATGTACACTGAACACTTTGTCAAATTAAGTGTTCATCAGGATGAATGGACAAAATAAAATCTGTGTTTTAACTGGACCATGCTATATCCACAAAAAAGTAAAATTACTTCCACCGACTACTTTCAATCAATTTCTGTTTCTTTCACAAACAGAAAAAATATACAGGGACAGTTAGTTATCATAGAGTAGATAGGCTGCAGGGCAGAATCTTTTCTGTACAAAGGAATATTAGTGATGTACAACTTGCTGGGGAATTTTTTTTTTTTTCCACAAATGGCATCATACTGTGCATGAGACACAGTGATTTGAGTTTTTTGTTTGTTTACTTGTTTTTAAGAGGGTTCTTAGATTTTCTACTTTCTTATTAAATAATGATTCTTCTTTGGAAGTTACTTTTATGAAAAGCAGACTCTGAAATGGATTTCATATCTTAACATGTAATAACATACTGAATAAATATTTTACTCCTAATGATAATTAGACAATGGTATTTGAAAGAAAATTTAGGTAATGATCATGATTTCTCAACACTTTTTAGAAGGACTTATTCTTTTAAATGTATTACATTTCTAGGTAAGACCCTAATGATATACTGACAAATTCTGAATTATATAGTTTAAACTCTAATTGTAAAATAATTTTGATGATACTGACTGAGGTGCAGCAAAAGTTTCTTTTGGAGGAAAATCAAGAACAGAATGCTAGACAACCCCATACTTTCATTCAAGACATAAATGGTTTAGTAATAAGGTTCATGCTTAATAAATTCCCAGAATTTCAGTGTGGAACAATTGAAATAAAAGGTATTAATTCTTATCTACCAATGAAACATATTTATTAAGTGCGTGCATGAGTTTTTTCCCTGGGAGTTAATTGATATCAGCACAGTTTTCAAATTCTGTGTAGTAGTGTAACTGTAGAGATGCCTTATTTACATGGTCAGTCACAGGCCAAAAGTCTCCTTTATAATTCAGTTCTTTTTTCCCCAGACTGGACTTTTTATATCCTATTGTCTCCATATAATAGTTGTAGTCCCAAAAGGTTTAGGTAAATTGTATGTCTGAGTGTAGTGTTATTATTTTAATGAATCAATTTTAAATAAAAGTAGCTATAAGAAGTATTATACAATATTTTTATAGTCGTTTGCTAGATAACTACTAAGATGTAATGAGTAGTCTCAGTTTTGTGAGACTTATAAAATTTGTCGAAAACTACATCAAAACTTACTACTAGAAAATAGTAGTTTTGTATTAAGTGCAAAGTGAGAAGTCAATGCAAAGTGGAAAGAGAGTCCAGGTGCTCCATACTGGAGCAAATTCAGAAGTACTACGGCTTTTTGTAGTTCAATAATTGTGTCCTGCAGCCTGTTGTAATACTTTTGGGTTTTGTCTCACCACTGGAAGAGTCCAAGGCAGGTTGGATGGGGCTTTGAGCAATGCCATCCGTGGAAGAGGGGTTGGAACTAAATGATTTCTAGTGTCCAATCCAACCCACAGCATTCTCTAATTCATTGAGTTATATTCTAACTTGGTTTCTCTGATTGCAGCAAACATGCCCTTGGCCCAGTGAAAAATGCCAATTGCTAGATAGGTATCATATGAATTCTCATTTACTCAGACAGAGTACATTGAACTGGATTATTGCAACAGAAATGCCACAAAGAAACCAGACATGCAGATGAAGTAAGGAAGTATTCATTAATTAGGAGTGTTTGATTTCTGTTTTTCTTTTTAACACAACAGAATGCTACCTAGACGTCTAAGACTAGTGCACTAGAAATATTTCTTTTTGGCTAGGAGGAACTATTTTCCTTCCTGTGCATGTGAACTCATACTTGCTTGTAAGCTAAGTACATCCAGAATAGGTTTGGGCTTCAATGCACACTTAGAACATGCTAGATTTAATAAAGTGGTTATAGCTTTACAAATATTTTTAATGTAAAGCTTATTCATAAAACTGATATGTCTAGTCTCAGGGTAGAATCATAGAAGAGTTGCAGGTTTTGATATTTTGGTATTGTATTTTTTCCCTATATGCCTTCTTACAAGAATAATTTTTTTATTTTACAAATAAAGCAACAATTCAGAACACTGGTATAGTGCATACACAAATTGCCTTTAAAAAGAAAAGTTTCTATTAAAAACAGGTTCAACTAGATGTACAAAACTGCACTGAGAGAGAAAGGTGGTGTTCTTTCCGGGATATAACGTGAATCATTCTGACTCAGTTTTCAGAGAGCACTATAGGAACAGAGAATTGTAGAAGAGGCATCATATTTCAGTGAGACGCCTCTTAAGGTCTGTGAAGTTTCAAGACTGATACACACTATCTTTAAAGCAGCCAGCTAATTGGAGAGTGATGTAAACAACTACAAAGACCTAACCTGCCTGGGCAAATGCACATTAACACTATGTATGTTGTGGTGTTCCCAGGGTGCAGCACACCAACTTAAAAGCTTAGCAGTAAAATAATTAAACTGCCACCTACAAGGAAGTGAGTTATGAAAAGGAGATAGGATTTAACAGCCCCATGAGAAACGTAAGAAAGTTGCTAAATCATCCAAGATATTTTAGCAAGCTGGCAGATGACTTGCCCAAAGGCAGAGGCCATTGCTGTGTAGAAGGCATGGTGCAAGATAAAAGAATTTGCAAACATCTTGTCTGCAGGCAGAGTGAAAAGAAGGAGGTTCACTGAACAGTTTAAACCAGGGCTTCAATTTGCTATACTTTTTCTAGTTCACGTCTGTGTAAGCTATCCCAGGAACAGAATTTGATCTCCTGAAGTGAGGTGTATAAAAACTTCATATAATTTTATGATTTATGGTTTACCTTTACTAACTTTACATTTTTTCTTATGTTTGTGTTTTAGAATATTTCTTTAATTTAAGACAGATATACTTTTATTTATATGTTTCCATCTAGTTTATAGGTAGTTCTAGTTTATACCAATGCAGTGCAAGACAGCATTGCGTCAACTCTGACTCAGTGTTGAGAACATCTGTGAACATGTTCTGGCCATGGACAGGAGTACAAAGCAAGCAAAATTACCAGAGGAGGTGGATCCATAACCATTACCTTTCAGCTCTTGTATTTTCTATATACAAAGTTCCTTCAAATCCAGATGCTCAGAAATCAAGGGTAAAATTGAAATATAGTTTTTCTTATCAGACTGATAAGGTTCTGATATCATATGCTTGTCTGAGAAAAAAAAAAGGCAGATAGAATACATCAGGATTTATTTAGGTACTTTGACAAACAATGATGTTTCCACACAACATTGTAGCAGACTGGGTTATAACATTCTGTGAAGCACCTAATTAATTTGATATCAAAATATTTCTAAGCTTAACAGAACTAAAAATCAACTTTTGAACCTTAGTAGAGAGCTAAAAAAAAAAAAATCACAAACCATTTGGGATAATTGTGTACAATAGATCTAGAAAAAACACATTGTGGTGTCTATTACAGTAATTACTAAAGGTCCCTTTAACATTTACTTTTATTGTTAGGTTGGAAATTCATATTTCTCTACTGAATAATAGAATAAATGTAGAGTTACCAGATGGCTTTTGATAGCACTGATGTGCCAAGAATTTCATGACACACTACAAACAGAACAAAATCTATTGGTGTGAAAGAAAGACAGGTGTGAGTAAAAGTGCTCTTGCTCATATTGAAGAGTACCTTGAACTTTTCTTTCAGTTTTAGATACTATCATCCAGAAAACTTGGACTTCTCTTTTGATGTATCATTGTTGTGCTATTTCTTTGACAGGTTTCTCCAAGAATCACATTTAGCCTCTAGTGCTTGATGTTGACTGTGCTATTGTTCAACAGATGTATTCATTAAAGTATTGCCTGGGCTTTCTCTTGTTCAGGCAACTTCAGCTCCCTTTTCCAGAGGTTCTCCAAATGTTGTGCTTGCTGAGACATTCCTTGGACCTTTAAAAGAAAGTTGTGTGCAAGAACAATAGTAACCTGTTATCTTACTGAAGTATTGTTTTATTTTTTGCTTTTTAAAAAAAATTGTGATGTTTTTGTTAGTTTTTAGTTTGTTAGGTTTTAGAGGTTTTTGTTTGTTTGTTTGTTTGTTATGGTATTCTGGGTTTTTGGGTTTTTTTATTTTTTTTTTTTAAGATGTGACATGATCAGAGAAGGGGGAAAAGTATTTTAAATGATAATTAAACCAACTTTTAATTTCAGTGGAATTATACAACTGAGTTTAGTTGGCTTATACAGCCCTGGAATAGGTCAGAAATATTACAAGCAAAAAACTATATTTAACACTCAAGTGTTACTTTCTCTGGGAATGTCTTCTGAAGCTGTAGACTATTATTTTATTATAATTTAATATAATTATAATAAAAGTATATTAAATTTTATTATTTATAAATAATTGTATTATTTTCAGTGTGATTGTTTCAGCTGCACTTACTCCCTTTACCCTTTGACTGACTACTACTGTTAGAGACACTAGTCAAAAGAAACTCTTACTTCTGAGAACTGATGGATGCCAATCACATTTGTCTTTCATACCAACTGACAAAGTGAAGAAATTATTCTCTTTGTTGCCTTGTTTTCATTTCTTCAGGGTAAGCAAGCTCTAACTGTAAATTTTTAAGCTTGCCTTGAGTTCTGCTAAGCTAAGGGATGTTATGAGGGTCTTATTTTCAGCTGATATGCAGCTGTAGATATCCACTGTCCAAACTATTTGTATAGTGTAAAAACCTTCTATTCCCATATGAGATCTTCAGTGGAGCAATATTCTTTTCTTATCCTGTTCTTTATTTTCCTTTGCTGCTTTAAATTCTGTATTTAAACTGTATGCAGAATATACAGTATTATCATTGAATTTCTAGTTCATCTTGTATTGACTTGTGATTTCACTCTGACAGGAAAAAATATTGCTTTATTTTGTAATTTGGGAGAAAGATTGGTGGCAGTCTATTGTATCAGTTATCAAAATGGTCAGAGCTTTGGATTTGCATAATACAGGCAATTATTACATAATAATGCAAACTTTGGGCTTGCATTATTGTTCCTTTTGTTCACAATAATATTTTGAAAGGCAGACAGATGCGGTATGAAAACATCCAACAAAGAATTTTTGAAAAATAGTGAGAAGAGCTCAGAAGGAAAAAAAAACATTTTGTATAACAGTTTCATGGGAAAAAATAGAGTGTACTAATATAAAAACAAGCTTAAGGAGTTTAAATTCTATATAAGCATTATTTGTAAAAAGAGTTAACAACTTTTTTCCTTATTATGCACTTATAAAAAGCTATTTTTTATTGTTTCCTGAACTTTTTCGATGATTGCCATCAGGAATAATTTCAAGTATAAAATATGTCATAGTGCTATTTATAGAAAAACTTTTCAGCAACAGAACTTTGCATATGATCAGTCTAGGGAAAAGTTCCAAATGCTGTCTTTACATGGTCTTGGTTCATTACTGTATAATTGATGAAGGGGCTTGTGTTTCTAGATATTAGTATAAAGACTTGTATATTATTTAAAAAAATATGTTGATTTTTATTTTTTTTTTGCCTGACTTTCTGAATACTAAATTGTTTGTCCACTCTCTCATAGTGTGGCAGTGCTGCACTATCTTTAACCTTATTCACTGCTTGGGTTTTAAACTGTGCAGTAATTCTCAGTAAACAAACTAGGTCAGTTTTCCTAATCTTGCCTGCACAGTCTGGAAGAGCTTTTGCCTCCTGACCTGTCCAGTTACTTTCTGTTTTATCTTTTTTACAAATACCAGAAAAAAAAAAAAGTTTTTAATCCTTGACTTCTCACAAGTCTTTCAGAGTCATTTTCCTTCTCCATACTCCCTTCCCAACCCCTCTAAGTTGTATTGTTATTCTATCTCAGTTTTTTTCAGTCTTGAATCCACTAGAGTCTAATGCTGGAATATGTTTCTGACATGCAGATAAGGTACTGGTCTAACACATAATTCTTTCATCAGTCTATGCCATACTTTGAAGTTCCCTGGAATTCATTTAGAAAACTAATGATAAAAAATAATACAAAAATTATTAAATATTATGAGTGAAAGGATTTACACACAGAAAGTAAGTGTTTCTAGTGCTTAAGATAATAAACATGCTTTGATTGGCCCATCCTCTTTATTCAAGTGATTCCTGGAAGAGAAGTATAACAGCATGGTTTTCATGGAGTTGAGAACCAAGGTCAATCCACTACTTTTGTAAATGCAGCAAGAAAAATTTAATTGAGGAAATTTTGCACTGATAACTATTGAATATGCATGAGCAAATTTTTTTAATGGTTTGTGCAAATACATAAAACCTCTGGCTTTAATGTTGTGAAAGTCATGCCCAAAATATGTGTATTGTGATGTTAACTGAAACTGTTGTGTAATCCAAATTCCATTCTGTCTGGTCTAGCACAGTTCATACCCTCTGATGAAAACTGCAGCATTTCAGAAAATAACTTTCTCTCTCAGCAAATTTAGTGTTTCAGTCTCATGTAATGCTATCCAATTCTCAATAAATATCTTATACCTGGAGACTGAAGTATACAAATTCATATCAATATATCTATGTAAGCAGAAAGACATGATAAACATGTTCCCCTGTACTGTAGTCAATAATTCATTTATGATGAACCTCACTCCAAACTGCATCTAATATAGGTCACTTAAAAAAGTCTCTCTTGAGAAATCTTTTTAAATATTTCAGTGATGATGACTAAGCTATATTTATGACACAGGAGAGTTTAAACCTGAAATTTTAAACAGAGTTCAGGAGCAGGTGCATACAAGCTGTATGGGATTTAGTAGTTACATGTTTGAAAAGTGTCTGTAAATTACTGTTAGGTCTGCCAAACTGTATCCTGATGGATAAAGGATTTTTTCATCCAAGTACTGTGAATACTTGTAGAAGCTTGTTTAGGATAATACTTGTTTCACTTTGAAGATAATAGTAGAATAATATTTTAGAAAACACTGAGGTCATAGTAATGAGAAAAAAAGACAGCCATATCTATCTGCATTAACTTCTGGAATATTGTGCCTATGCAGATACACAAGTAAAGAAGGAATCCTTAGTAGTAGAGAGGAAATATCTGAAGAATACTTTGTGGTTCAAGGAAATATTAGAGCAACTTTTCCACTCAGATACAAGACATGTTAATGGACCAGAAAGACTAGTGAAATGACATTTTTCCAATGTTGAGTTCAATTACCTCATTATAACCGGTGTATGTCTAAAGATACATTGATAAATAGTCCACATGAGAAATTCATCAGCAATATAACAAAGGAAATATTTTCTTGAAAGATAGGGTCATTTTCAGCTGATATATTCCATGATTTAACATGCCATTTCAAACTTTCTGTTGGAATTTCTTTTATGTTGTTTTTATTTTACTTTTTTTTTTTTTCCCACTTTAGAATGTATGTTTGAATTTTCCAGTACTCTGCAGAAAAGACATGATGCATGCTCTTCCATGTGTGTTTTAACTGGCGCAGACATTTGCTGGCCTCTTAATTGAATTTAGTATGCCAATTAGGACACACCTGCACTGGATATAGATAAAAGGAATTAAGAAAGAACAGTTAGACTGCATCTAGACTTTGCAGAGCATCATCTTTAATCCTGCCTCACCATCTCTTGTTAGATAGAATGTAGTTGTAATTAGTGCTCTATGTACCTGTGCCAATGTGGGTGAGTAAAATGGGATGATTTCTGAGACCTCTGATAGAGAAAGCCATTCTTAAATCATAAGAAAAGTGAGTAGAGGCTTCCTCTTTTATGCAAGGAGACTTCAATAAAATGTATGAGCTATGGGGGAAGTGATACTTCATAATGATGGAAGTAATATGGAAAAGTAGTTGGGTAAAGCAAGTATGTACACTCATTCTCCAGTTCTTTTATTTATTGTTAATCCTCCCCTTTTACTAGGCTGAGCTACTTCTGGTGGAGTGATGGTGACAGAGTGGGCTAAGGGTAATGTTTTACCTTCTTACGGACTGTTTGGTCTCCTCTGTTTGCCACTGACTGTAATCCCTCCAACGTGTTTTTCTCACCCTCCCCTCACTAGAGTAAAATAAGAATCTATGGAGTATTGCTCAGAGTTACATCAGACAACAGTTTCAGGTGTGTTTACTAGTACTTTAGAACTATGACCCTGTGGCAGTTAAAGGGAGCTGGAGAGCCCATCAGGTTATGTGGAAATGGACTGGATATTTTAGGCACTGTAATATCTCTCAGCAGATCCCCTGTGATTCTGGTTCTGTATTTTCACTTTGTTGCTTCCAAGAAAACAAAAATTGCAATAAAGCAATAAGAAAAGGTAGCCTGAAATTATACTACTATTAGGGCATGTTTGAATATATGTTTAAGTTTCTTTCTTCTGTCACTGCTCTGAAATAAAGAGAGAAATAATTCTTCAAGGATTTTCTGCACATGATATTAAGATCTTCAGTTTACGTTAAGTTTTTTAGAGCAGCCAAATTAGGAAATGAAGTTCACCCAGGGAACAGAATCATTTTCCCACCCCTGTACTTGAACTAGAGATGGAAGAGAGGCTTTCTATTACTTTTTTATACCTTTGTTTTAGGTTAATTCTATTCATGGTGTAACCTAATTTGCATGAAGAACAGTTTTCCCTGAATCTATCAGTTGCATGGGAAAATGGATATTATTCATTCAAGTGGAGCTCAAACCTCCTGAGACTGAAAAATGTTTCTGCGCAACAAATAATACTTAACATGAGCACTTGAAGTCAATGGGAATTGGGATTACTATGCTCCATTTAGAATGTGAATAGAGTTTTACAGGACTAGAACCTCATTTCATTTGTATCCACCAGAAGAAAAAAACATAGTTTGTAAAACTTCATTTGTTATAGTCTGACAAAGCTCAGTTGCACCCTTGAAATTCTTCATTATGGGGGAGTAGCACAGTTATTAAAAATAAAACTTTTTTTTAAGTAAACCATTTCTACTTCTATCCAAATCCATGCTCTGTATTTACTTATTAGTTTAGAATGGAAATTGAGATTGCCATCACTTCTCAGTATGAATTTGAAAGGGTTTCAGATTTGAACAAATGTTAGGCCATGACATTTTCCCCGCCTCAATTTAGTCAGAGAAATAGTGCAGTTAAAAGGGACTTCAAAAAGGGATAAAATTTGAGTTTTCTCTTTTAGTGTTGTGTTTCTTGCCATCTACTTGTGATTTCTTTGGAGAAATAATTCAGTTTATCAGGCTAGAGAATCAAAATTATTCCTGTACCAAATAAAGTAGACTTTGACTAAAAAAAAAAAAAAAAACAAACAAAAAATAACTGTTGCTGCTGCTCCTCTAACTGGAGTGAGAAGTTTGTCTGTTTATATGTCCTGAAGTATTAGATTTTATGAATATTAGTGAAAGTGTTTTTATTTTTACAATAGCATTTAGAGACAGTTTTTAATCAGATCTGAATTTTATTAAAGAAATCAATGGAAATACTAACCAGTAGTATTTCTTGTAGTATCGTACATAGTCCTTGACCATGATTAGTTGTTATGTCTCCTGGTAATATATAATTCAATGAAGCTGTTTGTAGCTATGAGTATCCAAATCTGAGTTTAAGTGAAATTGTTGTGAGAGGAGGGTGTAATCTCCAAAGCTTTGTCACCTGATGTATTGAATGGCTGGCTTGCTCACAGGCATGCACACTGACGGGGGCAGGTCATAGCTGTGCCACACAGTTTAGTTTTCTATTGCCTTTGGAGCATTTAGAGAAAAAAAATCAGAGTACAGAGCACCAGCTGGAAACAAGGATTTTCAGCACTGTTAGAAGGGGAAAGGAAGGTACAACTTAGTCTCCATTCTTGTCCTGTGTTGTCCTCTTACTCTCTGTCCATATAAACTAAAGCTGCAATTTCTTAGTCTGACAGTTTCTTGAATCTGTATCAAAAACTGAGGGAAAATAACCCCTTACTTGTATATGTATACACAGGTGTTTCTGTACAATAATGTTGTCTCTGCCATTAATAATGTGGTAAAAGAAGTCAAAACAAAAAATTGAAACATCTTTTTCAGTGAAAGAATCTTCAATGCCATAATTGGATATTTCATACTCATTATTTATCTGGCTGTTGAGGTTTTTTTGTGTCAGATTAAACCAGTTCTATGTGTGCTTTATTCAGGACTGTTTGGATGCTGCTCACAGGGAGTAACATTTATTCTGCTTTCTGGTTGTGTGTCTCACTTTTTTAGCAAATCTGAATATAGTATCTCTCCAGAAATAAACTTTTTTTTTTTTTTTTTTAAATAATCATTGAGAGTCCATAAATGTTAGGCTTTATTCACATACATGTTAGGATCACAGACAGTGCTTAGATAAGATTTTGCTTTGTTTTGTTAATATTGCTCAGCGAAAATGACAAAAACAGATCTTAGAATCCACTTAAAGATCTGTAATAATTTTACATAATTGTTTAAAAAACCACTTCCAAACCCAAAAGAAATCCAAACAAATAAGAAACAATTTTTAAAATTATAAATCTCCATATGTACTTTAATTTAAAAATGATGATATAATGAACAAACACTTTAGTCAGGGGAATACATGACAATGTAAAGATCAAATTTTCTTCAAACCCATTAATTCTAAATTCTGCTAAAAGATATCTGAAGAGTTCTAGTGAGAGCATATTCTGCAAGGGGAACAGTTATGGTAAAGTGCCACAGATTAGGTATATTTTTTTAAGAATTACAGTATATATAGAACAAGAAACATCTTGATTCAATCTCTGCAAATATAATCCTAAAAAATATTTAAATCCAATTAAATTAAGTAAGAAACTTGCCTGTTTATAGTAATGTAAAGTTACATTCACAAAACACTAAAAATAAGCAAATGTATTTCACCAAGACTTTTGCAAGAGTTCCAAATCAGATTTGTTTTGAGGTTTGGAATAAAAATAATCTGAAAATCTCTGAAAGAAAAGCATTATGGATCTAATATATGTAAATTATTGTAGAGGGATGAAAATTTTTAAGAATAGACACTGAAACAAGAAACACATGGCTTTAGTCCTTTCCAGAGAAAGAAATAAAAACATATTCAAACCTGTGAAATTTCTCATTTATACTTTTCGAAATGAAATATGGGTGACTTGAACTAACAAATCTAAAAAAGTCCAGTAAGTATTTATTTCTGCTTCTTTAATGTAAGATTTACCTAATCATTAATTTCTGTATTTTATAGTTTGTAGCTAACATTCCTAGTCTGTACTATATCACACAGCACTGATATGCCATACTTTCCCAGGTGTGATTGGGCTGACCTGGGTTTACTGAAAGGTCTTTTTCTAGGCTTTGACCCATAGGCAGACTGATGCAGTGGCAGAGATGAGCTGGAACCAGTTATATGTTGGTGTGCAAAGTTGCAGGCTGCAGAACCTCCAAGTACAATATAGTACTTCCCATATATTTCAAGTCAGATTCACGTAAAATTATACTTACTTGAATAAGTTTGAACCAATGAGGGAGCCAATGACTTATAAACCTTGTTTCATGTTTATGGAGCTTGCCAAACTAAGACCATTGCCATTAACATTAGTAAATTGACTGTAGGTGTTGTTAATATCACCCAGTAATACAGAATGGAGAGTGTTTTTTGAACATCAGTAGATGTTGAATTTGTATGATATAATCAAATCATTTCAGTAATATGAACACAATAAACAAGAAAATATATTCCCATTAATTGGGGAGTTTATTATTATCCTCATTAACAAAAAAACCCAGTAACTTGGAAATGGTATTTGTATGTTCAGTACAGTAAACCTCCACAGTTCCTAGTGTAGTCAATGAGGATAAAGTCAGAGTAAATTAGCCTAAGGTCTTGCAAGTCTTAACTAGCATTGATATAAGTGGTGAAATATTGACATTTCTGGAAAATGACAAAAACTCCACTATCAGCACAGATAACAACTATGCTGCAGTGTTTAAGCCATTTTTTAGGAAATGAGTGAAATACTGTTTCTTAAAACATTATACAAATGTGAATTCAAGCCTTTTATTTGCATTGTTTGGGTGGACTGCAGGTCCTTAAGACTAACACCATCTTCATAGTTAATCTTCATATTCTTTATCACATTGATGTATTTTGGCAAATTATTGTTTCAAAGAGAAATGTTAGTAAGTATGGCTAGAAAAGCTGGATCCCAGCCCTTCTTTCAATGAATACTTGATTTAAATTTATATATATATATATATATTATATATATGTATATGTATGTGTGTATATATATTTGCTCTTTATGTTTCCACAAAATAATTTAAATAAGTCTTAAAATTAGGGCATGGTAAAATCCCCTTGTTTTCCCTAATGATTTTATGTTTCTGGGAAAGCAGATAGATATGAACAGAGATTATGTGTCAGACTTTGTAACAGTGAGATCACTCTTAAAGTTTAGATGTGTCAATTGTGTCAATATGTCTTCTTGGGCAGGAAACAAGGTAATCCAGGGCATTGTCTGTCTAGCAATTTAATAGACAGATGAAGAGGATAGTGTTTCTGTGACACTTTATCCTTAATCCCAAATCTAAAGGTAGAACACAAGAAGCGTTTATATACATTCATGCTTAAAATTATCTGTGCTAGAGACAGTCACGGAAGTCACTTCAAAACACTATTAACAGCAATTTAGGTCACAAAAATGAAAATGTATTTTGAACATTATGTTTGTTTTGCAGATGAGTAAGCAAAATCCATTTAGTCCTCTTGTGTCTTTTTATTTTCTTCTCTCTTGGTAGAACTTAAAGTATCTTAGGTACAAAATAATGACATACAAACTGAGTGGACATGAGTATGGAAATGTTAAGGAATGTGATAATCAATGGGAATGATGAATCAAAATATTGCCTGAGCATACAGATCCATCTGTGTAATCTGCCTTTTTAATTTCAGTGAATTATAACAGTGATAGACCCTCTTCCCTTAAGAATAATTCATACATGAATTATTCTTAAAGTTTTTTTTCATAGGTCCTTTGGTCAATGGGATTTTTTTTTTGCTGTTAATGTATTTTGCATTGTGGATTAGTCATGGTTTTGGCTGGAATGGAATTAGTTTTCTACCTAGGAGCTGATATAATGTTGTATTTTGGATTTGGGATGAGAATAGTGTTGATTACACACTGATGCTTTAGTTGTTCCTGAGCAGTACTTACACCAAGTCAGCCCCTCACACCACACCACTAATGAGGATAGGGATGCACAAGGAGTGGGGAAGGGACGCAGCCGAGGACAGCTGGCCCCAACTGATGAAAGGGATATCCCATGCTGTATCATGTCATGCTGGGCAGTAAAACTGGGGAAGATGGGACAGGGAATGGAAGTCCATTTGTCAGGGCTTTGTTGAGCATCAGTCAGTGATTGGTCAGCAACTGCATTGTGCATTACTTGTTTTGTTTATTATTTTATCACAATCATTGTTATCATTATATTTTCCCTCCCTTTTCTATCCTATCAAACTCTTATATCCCAATCTTTTTTTCTGATCCTTTTCCTATCCTGCTGGGGGACTGTGAGTGAGTGGCTATGTGATGTTATTTTTTAAGCATTCTGTTATTATTGCATTCTGCTGCAATATCAGATATCTTTGAAGTTGGAGACTGCTTCTCAGGAAAACATCTTTTTGTGCATTCAAGGAATGGTTTTTACCTTGGTAGCAGCTGCTCTTCTGTTTCCGTCGAGTTCTACTGAAGGACTAGCTGTAGTCAGCTTGTGATCCATTGGGGCATAAACAATCATCATAGCAGATTAGCTATTGTAGTTCACTGACCACAACTGTCACCCTGAGGAAATTGTTTAACACAGTGTAAATATTTGGTGTGTTCTCTATGTAGCTGGATGATTGTTTTGGTAAGTAAGCTTATTTTGTACAAAGAGTACTTACAAAAAAAGGTTATATGCAGTGGTGAGAGTAGTTACACTCTTGTCAGACATGTTTGGGACTCTAACTGAAAGGCATTCTGGTAATTGTGAATTTAGAGTTACACTACAAACGTAGTGCAGGTATCCATCTGAATAACTTTCATACCATGTCCTTAGGGCTATCTTTTATACTTTTTCCTGAAATTTAAGAAGTTACATCCAGATAAAGAGACACTGTGTCAGCCACATCTGCTAAGCATGCTTAGATGTTTTCACCTCCCATAGAATCTGAAAAAACCTCACTTACTTCATTCCGTATGTCTATTGTTACTCTAATGCTTCCTGGGTAACCACAGGAATTGAATAAAGAGGATCAGAGAAACTCATGAATAACTGCAGCAATTCTGGTGTCATTTTAAAATGATTTTGCAATTACTGTTGAATAATAAGTCATTCAGCACTATTGGTTTTCTGCTTCTGTGAGGCACTGCAATATTGCTGTTTTTATGTGTGTTTGGATTGTTCATGCCTTGGAGTGTTCAGATGAGTGACTGAAGCTGTGGTAGAGAGAGAGAGAGCACTGAAGTATTGGCATGGCTAACATCAGAGTGCCCTTTCTAGATCATGCTTTCCAAGATAATTCCAAGTCACAGACACTCTGGAGGCACTCCTCTAAACCTGTTCATCTCTTGTCATTGTTCTTATCTCTCTGAGGATAGTTGATATATGTCATACACTGTTCATTTAAAGCAGCAGACTCCAAGTAGGGACTGCAGTCTGTGAAAAGTTTGCACAGTATTGTGCCCAACAGAACATAGGCTGGAAACCTTGTGTCCTTCTACTAGGCATGGGCAAGAGAATTTTTCCTTCTTTAAAAGCAGAAAAAAAGCTTTCCCCTTAGTTCTTACTGTTTTGATTGCACAACTCTCTAGCTTTGGAAATAGGATCCCTGTGCTCAAAAGACAACCTGAACTGCTTGGGTGTGTAGTTCCCACCCCACTCCTTGCATGTGTTGCAACCAGAAAAACAAAGACTTTGATTTTTTGTTGGCCAGTCATATATCAAGACCTGTATTTAAAACTAAATTAGATTTTTGTTTATTTATTTTCTTTTCCATTTTAATTAACAGGTTACAGATGGAACAGGAAATAAATGAAAATATTTCAGATAGTATCTAATGGCCCTTTGTGTGTCCAGCTCAAAATAATTTTAAACCCCAGATGCTGATTCTCTAAAATTCATTAAAGGAGGAAGCAAAGACTCTAACTTGATTGTTTCTTTAAGAAAATGGGATAATAATAATAACAATAACTGAGAACCCATACTGGAGGGAAATAAATCATTAAGCAACAAACAAGACCAAGGACAGTGTTTTAGTATGAAGACTTATTATCTGACTTACTCAGTCTTTTTGAAAAGGTTCAGGTAATTCTGTTGCAAACTAAACTTTTGTTGTTTATTTTTCCTGTCCTAACAAATTGTACTCTTCTTTTGTATTACCAGGGAAACAGTTTACAACTCTCCCACTTTTCCTTACCTCCTCATTCTCTTTGAAATAGTTTTGTAGGAACCCCCCCAAAATTCTATTCATTTATTCTCCTTTGCTTCAGTTTGAAACAGTTCTTATTTATTACCTTCAGGTAGTTTCAGGGGGAAATTCTTTGTTACAGCTGTCGTAGACTAATACTTTCTACTTCCAAATGAGTTAATTTCACTGCAAGTCGTACTTGAAAAGTACTGTCTCCTCCCTTTCCCCGTATCTGGTAGTTCTGTGGTTTTCTGTAGGGATGACTCAATGCAATAAGCCTCCCAGTAGGATAAAAAATCCTTGGCAACGACACCTTCTTAATTTATAGAATTAAAAATAGAAGTGAGAATTGTAATAAATTCTTGATGCAGCCTCCTTTTTCATGAACTCCTGAGTTTAGAAATGTTGTTGTAATTGAAAAGAAAGTAACACTAGCAAGAACCATCAGCACATATTTTAAAAGTTATTATGTTCCTCATTCTTGGAAAATTACTGCAGCAGTAATGTGGTTCTAGCAATATGTAAGTTCTACTGTCTTCTGGGAAAAGTAGATATAGGTATAATAGAATGTTTAGGAAGAATATATGAAAGCATGTAAAATATTTTTAAATTCTTGGTAAGAATAGGAAATGTTAGTATACTATATTTTGATGGTTTTTCTCCCATTGAGACGTATTAGAAAATAGTAAACAGGAAAATATAAGATGTGAAATGATAAAACAGTGGGACAGCATGAAAGCAGGGAATTTGTTTTGTTTTGTTTTCAAAGCTATCAAAATTCATGTATTTTTAGCACAGAAACAATATGACTAATATATGCACCTAGTAACTTTAAGGGTTAAAAAAAAAAATCCTGATTAATTATCTTTTAAGGAACAGGTAGAGGCCAAATGACCTGATTGCACATATGTTCCATTCCTGTTAAATTGCTCTTCAGAGTTCAAGGAATTCAATTCCACCTGGAGATAAACAATGCCAGTAGCAGACACTGTGGACCACATCCATCCTGTGCGTAATTCTTTTGAAGTGTATGAATTATACCACAAGGAACTCAATGCCTCAAAGGTATTTCTTATATTAAAATATATTTTAAGGGCAGCTTTGCTGGCACAACAAAAATGTTATGAAGTAAAATACATATTGCACACACACATTAATCCTTACGGAGATATAACAGGAAGATTCTGTTTTCTTTGAAAAGAAACTACTGCATTTTTCCTTTGCTGAGAACCATAGCTTTTTTTCACTTTAAATCATTGCTGATCTCATAGAAAGATAACATGAAGATATTAGAAGGTGATAAGTAGGGTGAGGTTGAATTAGAAATTGTTATAACAGCATTGGCCACTGAAAAAGGGTGGATGTACTTGGGGTTTTGCCCACTGTCTCAGAACAGCAGTTTAACTAGATACTTTTCTGTCTAGAAAGCCTTTATTTGGATATCTTTTTATGTAAAAATATGTGTCTGTAACCAACAGTGTATTGCAAGTAACCATTTGTGCTATCAGGGCCATTTGTATAAATGTATCATGTAGATTGCATAGATTGCACCTATTTAGCCTATTGGCTAAGGCTACAGCAGGTATGACTTTAAAAATCTTTCAGTGTTAACTGCTTTCTGTTTCAAGTTTTGTGGTACGCAAAATATGATAGCAGACTTTAATATCTGTGTAGACAGGAAAGTGTAATGTGTAGGTTTCAAACATCTTGGAAAAACAGAAGCTAACCTAACCTTAAAGATGCCTCAGGTACATAGTCTCAAGTCTGGTTAGGAAAAGTTTGCTGGGAAGCATTGCTTATGTTATTACTAAGAGATGGTGTTAAAAATACAACTTTTCCTAAAGGTTGACATTAAATGTGTTCTCTTGTATAAAGATCTTGTTTACTCTTAGAAGAAACCATTTTCTTTCAGAAACCAAAGTTGATCAATGGTTTAGCATAATTGAAAATGCCATTCTGACTTAATAGGAGTGCAGCTACATTACAACATCATAAATCTGCTAAAATTAACCAGAGCCACCAGTTGTTTCAGGCTACAAAGTGGCTGTTTTTACACGAGGCTGCAAAGATTGAGTCTGCCTTTAAGCTCCTCGTGAAACCAAGGCCTATAAAACTTTAACACTGTACACTTAAAAGCTTGTTTAGTTAGTTGTAAATGAAAATGTCATGGTGGATTACCTTGCCTAAAAACAGTTTTTGCTCTTTGTAAAGGAAATTGGAAGCCAAAACTTGTTGAGTTTCCCATCCCAACCATCTTGATCTCCTTGAAAAATAACTTTTGTCAGAAATGAGCAACAATTAATCCATACAAAGACTACCTGGTTCAGAAAAAGTATTTACATCAGCAGATGGCTTTATTTACAGCTTTTCACTGATCAATTCCTGGAGAAGTAGGCACCAAAAACCAGACCCTGTGCATATAATCTGTTTCTGTAAGTAGATATGCTTGCCTATGCGTACTGCCAGACTATGAGACCTAAAAACTACTGTGCTGACTCACCTAGCCCAGTGTGGCAAGTGCAAAACTCTGAATGGTGAGGAAGCTGTTCAAATACTCATTGGTACAATAATGCTCTTTCTCAGTTTGTAATTCTTTCTAATTCTATTTTGTCTTTAGTTATTTACTAAGTAATGAGATGGTATAAAGAAAGACATTTATGGCAGCCTCAAAATCTCATTTCTGAATCCTCAGCTTAAAACCCTATCCCATTACTTCCACCTAAAAGTAATATTTTATTTTGTTCTCTTCCTTTATCTGGTTTGGTTTTCCCAGGCATCTGCTGGAAGGAAAGAGTAAAGGGAAAATTTCTTCCTACATCTGTCACATTAAGCCCCCTGCATTCCTAATAATGACTTTTAATATGTTTTAATATGTTTGTGCATGTATTTGTATGTACAGATACATACATATGCATATATGAACAAATATTATAGAAATATTTCTGTGTTTAGTGGAGGATTTTGAATTAATTCCAAGGTACAGGAAAACCATGGCAACATGCTTCTTTCATTTCACTTTGTATAAAGCTGCAAATAGATTTGGTGTTTAATTTTAGGTTAGCCTAAAGTGACTCCTTATTGACAGTGATTTAAAAAAAAATAATGAAAAGGATATAAAGACATTGCTCATTACTCATTGTTCATTTTTTTCCCTTCTGGAATATGGGAGCCTTGATAAGTTACTTTTCTTCTTGTATTTGACTGCTTACTAAAGAGTTTTTTCTGCCACCAAATAAAAAAAAATGTTACTAACAGTTTTACATTGTACTTGTTTCTTAATATAGTGTGGTTTGAAACAGATTTGGAAAAAAATAGAAGAAAAGAGGTATTTTATTTTTTTTAATTGTTTTCAAATACTTGGCATCCCTTCAGATGATATTTTCTTTATTTTTTATTTTTCTTGGCTGTCAGAGACTTGCAAAATGGCCACAAATCAATGAACTTCTATGGATTACAATCTGAAAGGAGATGAAAGAATTCAGAAGAGTTTGATCATTGTAAGGGAAAAATCAGCTCTTTTTTTTATTGTTTTTCTACTTACAACATATGCAACAGATGGCAAGATTTGACAAAGCTACGATGTGTATGTTGTCTGTTTAAGAATTAGTTATGCTAGATTATTGCTCAATTTCCATGTAATTGTGCTTTAGTTATGGTCCTTCTAATGTCTACACAAGCACAATTTATCAACTGAGATGGCTTAATGTGGACAGGGACTCTTACCTAGAGTACATCTCTTGGGCCAATCTGACTGTGCAGTGATACTTGCACAGCAGGCACCTCATGTTTTCACTGACCTTAGCAGTATTTCAGGGATAATTCTGCTTCCACGAGAGTGAAGCTGGTACTAAACAATATCTTGAATCTATTAGGAACAAGTATGCTTGCCTTGGCCATCTGGAATGTGTATTTGTTTGTACATGTTTTACTGCCCCAAAGCAAGAAAACAAAAATTAAAGCAGAACCCTCTGCATTATAGGCTACCTTTTGTCTCTTCCCACACACAATATTTTCATGTAATGATTAGTTCTATTATTTCTCTGTGATATTTGTTCTGAAATTCCAGTTCTGCTTGTTTTGGTTATTTTTTCATTGGATTTTGAAAGCTTTAACCAGGTTTGTTTAAGGTCATATCTTGAGCTGTGTTCTATTTCTTGGTCTCCATCTGTGCAAATCACCTTTAACTCTGGTTCAAGAAGACAATTTAAAAAATCTAGGTGAAGTCTGAACTAACATTTTGTGAGTAGCTAAGTTGTACATAATGTGAGAGGCATTTGCTCAGGCAGTATGCTTCACATCTGCTCCCCGCTCACCTACCTCTGGAATGTAGAAGCCTCCTTGAAACTGAATCTACCACAGGGTGTCTACTCCAATGAGTAAAAGGGGATGCTTAGACCTGGTTGTTCCTTCATAATGACGATGCTGAAATGATCAAATCCGAAACTGCTTTGAAACAAGAATCCTGATATGCATTTTGAAATTGTGAAGAAATATTGTTTAATCTGTCATTGTGTTATTTTGTTTTTCTTTGGGAATTTTGCGTGTGTTTTAAAATCACTTGAGACCTAATTATATTAAACTACTGTTTCTGCATCAGCTTATCTGATATGAATATAATTATATGAATATAGTGTGATGAGGAAAACATTAATCCTTGCTACTACTTTCAAACTTTGTGATGCAAGATAGTGGGTGTTGTCAGGGAAAACATGAAGGTGTTCATTAAAATGTTGAATTTTTGGAAGAGCAAGGTAAATATTTAATGCCAATGGAGCTGCAAAATCAGACTGAATATAGTCAACTGTTATTGTTTGTTTTCTTGATAAAAATACTCAGCATGTAGCCCCTTCAATAGATTTCAGTAAAAAATAAAATAGAAATCCATCTTGGAAGTTACATATGCTAACAGTCTTAATGCAAAGGAATATTCATGTGTATATATATATTACTTCCTAAGTGGCTAGGAAATTCAAAGTTGAAGAACTGTGTGCAGATTTGGTTTGTTTTGGGTCACATTTTATCAGAATAACAATTGGAAGAAGTCTATTTCATCTTCACCTGACTTCTGCAGTGTGGTTATAGCCCATTTAAGTACCTTTCTTTATCACTCCTGTGACTGAAGTAAGATGGAAAAATTCTAGAGCATATGGTATTACAAATGTAAGTAGAAGGTATTAACAATTATTTGTAATAAAAATCAGTCTTTCACGGTGATGAGAACCTATTTTGTATTTTATACAATCTGATTTCCAGTTGTGGGTAGCCTTCAATCCTCAGTGTATTCCTGTGTTTCATAAGAAGACTGGGGTGAGATATATAACCTTTGTGGTACATGGACCCTGTATCCTGTTTACAGAATTGTGAGAGTATTGTGTCTCTGAAATTGTTGAGAAAAATTATAGAGGGAGCAAGAGAAATACTAGCCTTTCCTGCTTCCTTCCAACCTCATGTACGGTACAAAGCAGTTGAAGGTTCAGGGGAATGACAGTCATTGCAGTGTAAAATTTCAGAAGCAGATAGTAAATATTTAATAAGAATGAAGTAAGAAAAGTAGGATCGATGTAACCAGATAGCTACTAAGTTTTAATTTAGTTAATTGTGAAAATTCAATTTCTTAGCTGTTTTGCAGTAGAAGTGTAATAGAGGTTAAAAAACATTTTCTAGGCAGACAACAGTTACAAAAAATTAGGATTGATTTAGAATGTAGTTTTTACCAGTTTTTTTTAGGATTAATTATGAATGTATTTGACTTTGACATGTGACTTTGTACAGGTAATCGCATAAGATTATTTTCTTACAGTGACTTAAAAAATGTTGTAACTTGGAATGTTTTGTTTCTTGCCTTCCAAGTTTATACTACCCATCATGGTATATTGGTTTCATTCCTACATCCTCACCCTCATTCCAGCTAAGTATATAACTATAACTAACTGAGGGATATAACATCAGTTGTTAGCTGGGAGAGTAGTTCAAGATGAATTTGCATTGACCTTGTGTATAAATCTTCTAGATCAGCAGAGTATTTATGAATTTATTAGGAGATAGAATTTCTTACCTGATTAAAGGAAACACAGCTGTTGTGCCAGTGCAGAAGTCCCTGCTTTTCATTGTTGTATCAGTTAATGACATCTACAAATGTAAGATAACATTAGCTTTCTTTTTGTGGTTCAAGACAAGGTAGCATTGTTTGTTTGTTTAAGGTTTGTGGTTTTGTTTGGGTTTGGTTTTTCTGGGTTTTTTTGCTTGTTTGTTTTTATGTTTGTTTGTTTTGTTTTTAATTCTTTTTTTTTTCACGAAGGAAAACTATGCACCTTATTTTGGTGTGTTGCCGTTTTTAATTTAACTGCCTGAAAATACTACAGCATGTATCTACAGTGTCTTTATGCTGTTTGTTCAAAACAACGGTGTTAGCAGAACCACTACCTTCATAAAATATGTGAGTTGTCATTAGAGACTTTTGAGATACTAAAGAAAGTTATTTCTCCTCATTGTCATTTACAAGACCAATCTGATATTATATAGCTTGCAGTAAACGTGATAGAAACAAATACATATGGAAGAATTTTTTTTCCTGAAATACATAATTTTTATCCATTCCAAGCAGTTAAGTATGTAAAAGCACAGCAGAAAAATTCTTAGGAACACTTCTGCTGCTTCCAATAATTTATGGATCAGTATCAGTAACTTAGAAGCTAATTTGTCCAATAATGAACTCTATGGCTGAGGTAGATAACAAATGGTATTATAATACTCAACACCAGTTCCTTGTTTTAGTCTTTGAGGAAGTTGCTGTGAATAGTGTTTGTCCCTGACATTATTTAAGCTGATGAATATTACATATGGCTTGATCTTAGAGCAGTGGAACACAAGATCTGACAGGTTAAAATGCATTCCATACAGCTGAAGACTAATAGAGGTTAAGGAGGTTTTTGTGTTGTAATTTTCTTCACACAACTGTAATGTGGTAGTCAAGCTACAAATAGTATGTCTCTAAAACAAATTGCTTGTGTGAGGAGTATTAGAATAGCACACAAATAAGAAGCCTAGGAAACACCCTTTTTTTCTTTTTTCTATATGGCAATACAGAAGCATAAAAGAATGCAGAAGCACAAAAGAATGCAGACAGACATATTCAAGTCCTTAATTAAATATTGTCTAAAAAGATAATATCTATTTTCTTTTATTGCTAAATAGTTTTTCCCTCAGAAAAGAAAATCAACGTCTTGGGAAAGATCCCTGTAGTAAACTAAGAGCTGCTGTAATTTCCCACTTTAACTTATTTTCTTCTGTATTATTCAATAAATATGACACGTAAGAATGTAATTTATCAAAATAATCAGTTCAAGTTATGAAGAGTCAACCTACAGCTGTTTTATTATTCCTAAAACAGTAGATTTTTTTTATTAATAGTGAGTAATTAAATTGATTTGTAGAGAACTATGCTACAGATGACATCAACTTGCTCTCGTGTTGCCAGGATGATTAGGCTGGATTCAGCATTGTACAAATGCAGTCACCATGCCTTCAAGATCAAGTTCAGTCTAAAATAGTCTTGCTGCTTTACTATAGCATGAGAACTGAGCTAATAAAACCTGACAATCTGCAAATTTTCTTGCTTACACCTAGTCATTTCTACTGAGTACCATGTTTTAAGTCTATTTTGATAAAGTACACAGACTCTTTTTAAAATTTTATAATTTTAAAATTTATTTTAATAATGTAAGAATGTTAAGTCCATATTGATATGGTATTGATCAACTACAATAGTGTGGTGCATGTTTTTTTTGTTTATGTGAACTCCACAATTTTTTGTGTTTTGCTGGTGTTGCATATACTTAAGTATCCCTTGCAGTATCCTCCCGGTCCTGGGATCACCACATGGTTTAAACTATCTTACTATAAGTAAAAAAACCACAGTTATCATAAAGAAACACAAGTAAAAATATCTGTGGATTTAAATCACTGCAACTTCAGTCCACATTCTGAAAACAAACATTATACTGCTGGAATAATAAAGGCAAAGAGGAAAAGGGAGATATGTACTTGGGAAGATTTCAAGCAATTTGGACTGAAACTAGGAAATTACTGTTGTGTAAACCTTTAGAGAATTTGTCACTGTATTCACAGTCCTACATTAAATGTCTCAACCTCCTATGCAATGCATAACATAGATGAATAAGAATGAATTCTTGAACAATTAGCAGACAAAAACAGTCAGTCAGCTACTGAATTAGCTGATAAGAAATTCAAAAGATATTACTGAGACTTCAGTCTTGGACTCCTTGAAGAGCCTGAATGCCTGTGCTACAAGAAGTAAATGCTTCTGTTAAAAAGTTACAGGTTTTATCCCTTTGCAAAGATTAGGCTCTGTCAGTAGTAGGATTCCATCCCAACAAAACACAGATGAAAGAATATTGTGGTTTTTTCACTAGTTTAAGTGTTGAGCTATAACTATGTGAGTTTCTACCTATTGGCTACTTAGGCTTTTGTGTGCAAAGTCACTAATGTCTCATATTTCCATGATGTACTTGGCTGTACTGAGATCTGCACAACAAAAACACTTTCAGAGTAGTGAAGATGATATTTCTGAAAATAACAGTGTAAACAGGAATTTCCAATGCACTTTAGAATTACAAGAAAGTATATAAGCAATTGTGGTATATGGTGTGCCACCTATTTTCATACATATAGGAAAATGGTAGACAGGGATGTACCAAGAGTAATGTATTTCTCTATCTCTTTCTCCTCTTGTGTTCCTTTTATATTGGAAGCCTATGCTGCAATTTATAAAAATCAGGACATTTTCAACACCTGTTTCCTTAGAGTGTAAGCAAGTCTGGGTACTCTCTATACGACAAAATCAGCAACTTTTCCAGAATGCTTTTTCCTTTCCTTCTCAACTAGAGGATACTTAACATTAGTGTGCTAATATTTTGTGTGTGCCACAAAGTGAGATATGAAGAATGGTCCCATTATCAGGAGAGGCAACATTTTTCAATGAAAGACCTGTGAATCTTTATTCCCCTTGCCACAGTGTTTTAGAATGGAACTTGGAGGCTGTGGAAATAAAAAGTACTGATTAAGCACTATTTTTTTTGTTTTTTTCCAGAGCCCAATTAACAAAAATACAATTTTGAATTCAAACTATCTATTGTCACAGAAAATGAAAATTTAGGTTGGAAATACAGTTAGATTATCGTTAAACTGTTTCCAGAAATGCAACTTACAAATGTCCAAGTTTCACTAGATGAGTCTTGCCTACCAAAAAAGATCACATAAAATTTTTTTTGGGAATGGCTACTGGTTTGGGAGGTTCTGTTTTTTAGATAGCCAGTCTGGGCTGTTGCTTATAAATCTGATTTCTTTAGAGAGTACTAAATACTTGCCCTCTAAAGATTGCTTTCCCTTCTGAAATTAAAGCAGATATCTCTTTGGATAAAACTTTGATACTGGTATACTGTCTGCAGTTAATGATGCAAGGGTGTAGTTCCTTCCTACACAACAAAAAGAATAAAAGAAAGAAAGAAAAAAAACCTAAAAATCACAGCTGGGATTAAAATTTCTTTCCAAAGGGTTCCTAAGCATTGACACTGTCATTTAGAGGATATTCCAAGGCACCTGTAGGCCTATGTGTTCAAATATACCAAAGCAATTTTATTAGGCAGGAAAGAAGTATCACAAAAAAATATTGAGCAACAGTGCCTCTAAGAGGATTCATATGCAATGGATTTCACCAAAATATATAGGTTCTGGAAGCAAAGACCTATTTGTTGCACAGGGTTACTCTGTTCTACTCAGACATGTCAAAAAAGGACATGAAAATTTTGACTAATGAATCTGCCAATGTTTATCCTTCAGCGGTAGTTATGATATATACTATACACAAAACTGTGATTCTGGTTTGCTTGAGAGGTGTTCTTTGAGAATGATCAATGATGCTATCACAAAGTAGGCTTTTGAATCCTGATAGAAATTGTACTGACCAGATTACAATGCTGTGACTCACTTTTCCACTGCATGGAGGAGTGGTTTCCTGCTGAAACCAGGATACTTCTCAGGAATTCTTCTCATTTTAAAGAAGGATGATCATGCTTAGCATGTCAAAACACAGTCAGTACTAAGTAAAATGGTCACAAATTCTTGACAGGTGGATAGAAAACCACATTCCTCAGTGTGCTGTAGGCTGCACAAAAATCCCTTCCCTTAGAGAATCCATAGAATGATAATAAGAGAATTATGCTAACTAAAGTAATCATTGACCTGTCACCAACTGTGTTTTAAAATGCAAGGAACAGCCTGAAAACATAATTTAGGCTTTGCTTATGTACTAGTTTGCTTGTGTACTATTACTTGTGTGTAAGTACTGAAAAGAAAAAGTCAAAACACCTACTGGGAGAAGATTTAACAAATGTTACATGGCACATATGCTTATACAATTTGAGACTTAATACCTTTCAGATATGTGCAATCTCAGCTTGCACATAGTTTTGCAAATCAGAAACTGAACAAAACCACAGAATTAAGAATGCACTTAAGAAAAGAAAATAATTTTAGAAATTCTCATACTTTCCCCCTAGTTTAAAATGTTTCTGATAAATGAATGAATGAATGCATGAATCCTTAACAAGGCAGAGCAACTGCACTGCTGTTTGTGAAACAAGGTTTGGTTATCTGTGATAATGTGAGAGGGTCATCGGGATATAAAAAAGAAATATCAAAACTAATTTAAAACATTGTTATGTGTTGCCTTTGCTGAGCCATGAGTCTTCCTGATTATTAGAACTCCTCCCATTTGGGATACTGGAACTGTCAGCTTTGTAAATGTTCATACTTCAGGATACCAAGGTAAACATCCAAGCTTTGGCTGGTAGAGCTGTTGAACAATTAACATTTTTCTCCTGTGTGGTTTCCATCTAATTTATGAAATACAAGACCAGAAAGCTTGATAATGATAATGGTATTTCTCTGTTAATGCAACATGATTGATTATTTGTCTGCTTTTGGCATGACAAAGAAGGATTGTACCTCTTCAATTCTGCTGTAAGCATGGTAACACCATTGTTGGTTTTAATAAAGAAGTTGTCTGACAAAGAACAAGTTCTTCTTTAGTAAAGAATGTTCCATGAGTAGTAAAGGCAAACATTAAGCATGTTTTATGGAAGGGAAACCAGAGCCATTTTGTGTTGGGAGTTTGTGTAGAAGTTTTTCTCCTCTCCTTTGAAAGTGGAAGCTATGGAAAGCATGAGGCTTGATGGAACTTTTTTTTCTCCTGTGGCTGTGACAAGGGTTAGTAAACATAATACAAATATACCTGTACAACATTTAGAAGAGAGATTTTCATTTCAAGTATGTGCCACTTATATATCTTGAGGGTCTATGTGTTGATTGCAGCTGTGTTGAAATGGGATAATGAAATGGGGCTATTTTATTTGTATTATCATTTACAGACCATGAATTAGTTCCAGACGCAGAGTACCAGTTGCTAACCTTGACATTACAGTCTGTTTTTTAAAACATAAGGACTCTGTCATCTCTATGTATATCAGTAGTAATGCTATTCAAAAATTACCTGCAAATCTCATTTCCACTATGCTTTACAGGGGGTAATTATTAGGCAGAAGATGCATTACAAATGAGAACATAAATAACCCATTACCTATAGCAGTGCAATTTGCTGTTTTAAAGACTACATTACATGTTCCCACTCCCCCAATACTAGCCATTCTCAACCCTTGATTCTAAAACTCTCCATTAGTCACCTCTTTTACACTCTTCTCTGTTTTTTTGCTTGTGTTTTTAGTGAAATTTGTGTTTTACCACTGTTCTCCTAAATCTTGTATTTCTGCAGGAACTCTTTGAGACTCTATTGACAAGCTGGCCTTTAGTTTTCAAAGCAGTTTCAGTGATGAAATCCATCTGATGAAAAATGTTGAGTGTTCAGTGTTTTTATTTTTGCTCTTATCAGTTTGACATTGAAGACACCTTATTAATGACCTTGTCTTGATTTGGCTTTATTGAGCTATAATTTTAAGAGATATTTGTGTGCCAATATGGCTGAGCATTCAGCAACAGATCTACAAAAGTTTATACCATCCACCAGCTTGTTTGAGAGCCTGATGTCTGTGGAGCACATCTTTTATGGTGTCTGAGCTATTTATGCTTCTCTCCATGCATTTGTCTGCTAAGGAAGGAAACTCACAAAAGGCAGCATTCTGAGCAAAACTGCCCTGAGTTTGTCAGTGTGAAATAACAGGGGGGGGTATCACAGACTTCTTCATCTACTACAAGATAAACCACTTTGAATTAAGTGCTTTAACTCAATCTTTCAATATATGGATAGAGAGGAAGATGCATTCTTCTCTTTTTTTTTCAGTAATCAAATTGTCAGAGATGTGAACTCCTTTCGGAGAGTTCCAGTTTCTTCTCTCTCTGTCAAGCTCTGTTGTCCATATGTTGATCACTGGAGTACTTATTTGGAGAAGGAAGACGAGGATTTCAATGGTTGCTTTAAATCACATAATTGTAGATTAATCAAACTGAATTAGGTAATTGCAAACACTACATTGAGTATATATCTACATAGATAAGTAGTTAAGTATTTTTCATAATTTAGAGCTGTAAAAGACATAGGATCTCTTATCTGGTTATCCTTAGAAGTTCCTCATATTCTACATTTTTATGATGAAGATATATGAAACTTGTTTGGGAAAACATATATATAAATATAGTTTGGCAAGATTTTTTTTTTTTTTTACTTTTATTTCAGAATAGACCTTTGTCATGGAAATTCAAATTTCTTCTACAAATTTGTTTGTATTCTTCAGGAAGTTAGAGAATATACAGACAGGAAATTTTTAATTCTGAAATAATTCAATGAATTCTACAATTTATGGACAACGTATTAAAAGTCTTAAGTCAATATAGTACCATCATCAATTAGGACCATTTGGTGCTAACTTTCAATAGCACCAAATACTCATGGTAACTCAAAACATGGTTACATTCTGTGTTGATCAGGACATGATGGATTTTTGTAGTTTTTAGGTGGGTGGAAGCCCTAAGTTAGTGTTGAAGTTTGCCATATGCAACTGACAACTTAAGAGTAACAAACTCCAGCTAATTTTTGTGTACTTTAATTCAGTGAAGTACATTCTTCAATAAATTCATAATTTTGTTCCAAAACTTAATATACATGAGATAAGCCTGATATGCCAGGTAGCTGTGTAGCCATTCAGATCCTACATAAAAACAGGCTGGAGAAAGGAGCCATCAGGAACCTCATGAAGCCCAAAGATGCTTAATACCAAGTCCTGCAACTGGGGAAGACTAGCCCCAGGCACCAAAATAGGTGAGTGCTGGCCAGCTGGAAAATAACTCTGCAGAGGAGTATTTGGGAGTCCTGGCAGACAAGCTGGAAATGAATCAGCAACTTGCCCTCTTGGCAAAGGCAGCCAAAACCCTTCTTAGCTGTATTAGGCAGAATATTGCCAGTGGGTCGAGGAAGGTGATCCTTCCTTCTGCTCAGCTCTGGTGAGGTGTGTCTAGAGCGCTGTGCCCCAGTCTGTGCTCTGCAGTACAAGGGAGGTATGGACTGAAGTGAGAGGACAAAAGGACAGCAGAGATTATATGCAGTTGACTTTGGACAGTGAGAACATTGAGTGTGGGGTTTTTTTGGTGTGAATTTAGTGCATGCTGTCTTAGCATTTACCTCTAGAGGTCATTAACTTCCATTTTGTGTTTTGCCTACTTTTGTTGACTGTTCTCGCTTAACTGTTAGTTTTGCAAGGCAAAAAATATTTCTTGTTGCATAACACCTTGCATTTTCAGGCCTCAGTCTTTTGATTCTGTCCAGTCATGAATATATTCAGGCTTCTACTTTTCTCTACACCTCTGTATGAGGTCACTTGTGTAGCAGGTGTGTAAACTTTTGTCTATACGTCCATCAGTTTGGATGTACTTCGCATGTCTAAGAATCAAAAATCCTTGCTTTGGTTTCCAAATGACTCCTGCCAATACAACAATTAGAAGTAGCTGTAAAAATATCACTTCCAGTATTTTTCTTTGAAAAGGAGAAAAACACTAACACACTGTGTTGGGAAGAAAGGGTTAAAACAAGAAGTTTTGGTGAGGGAGTGAATAATTTCACCCCAAATGAAATTCCCACCTTGCAGCTGGGATTGCAAGGAATGTGGGCAAGTCATTCCTGCTTAAGTCACTCCTCAATTATGCCTAAGTCATTCATCCTCTGCCTCTTTTGAGAAGTAGAATTCCTGTGTAGAGATAACCCAGTCTCACAGGCATGCTTGAGCCTCCTGCTAGGAGGGAGAGGGAGATCATAAAAGCACAGCCCTGTGATAAACTCTGTTTGCAAGAATTTTTTGTTCTGTTGGGACAGGCAGCAGCCCTGCCCCCACCCCTGCTGGGTGATAGGATAAACTGAGCCTAAGGAGCCTGGGTCCCCATGCTTCTCTGAAGCCTGACAGCCTTAGTAAGGTGCTGAAATTAATGTACTCTTTACATTTCAGCTGTGGTTTGTTGGTCACCCTAGTTACATGCATGTGTTGTTTCACACATCCTTCCAGAAAACAAGCAACCTGCCCACCATCACAAAATCATAAAAAAACCCCCAAAAATGTTATAATGAAATTTGTTTTACTGTAGTTAATAGAACCAATTCTGAATACTCAAAATTCTGAATTTACATGATGTAGAAAGGAATGTCGTGCTTCTGTAATATTCTGTGACTCACCGTAGTCATGGGGTTTTTTACTGTTCTGCTATGTCTAAAGTCCCACACATATGCAGACAAATACAGAGAAATTCAAACCAGGAATATTAGCACAACTACAAAACACGTTGGAACATGAACACAGTTAAAAGAATAACTTGGCATGCCTGTCTTGTAATGATCTGATTGCTGCTTCTTCTGCAGTTAATTCATCAGCATTAGTACCTAGTGTGAGATTGACAGCTTCAAGATCCATTTGTAAAACTCTGAAATTGCTTCTACTAACAGAGATTGGTGCTTTTGGCCTGTTTCCCCAACAAGGGCTTTTATTTTCTTCTTATCAAAGAAGCTATCATGTCTAGAGGGCAACATTTTGATTTAATGTAATTGTGAGATGTTTTCTTTAAAAATAAAATTATTCTAGATTCTCAATTGGTATGTATGGATTTGTTCTTTTTCACGTACAGCTCCATAGAAAGATGTGGGTAGACTTTCTAGTTGTGCATATCTATTCAAAATTTGACTTATATGCATATATACTGTGTGCATGTACACATAATTTTTAGCAAAGAGTGTTTCTAAACCAGGATAAAAATAGAAAGAAAAAAAGATAAAATAAAAAGGAACCTTCTCCTTTCTTAAAATTTCCCAATTAACATTACAATTTTACAATAAGGGATTATGCCTACTCCTCAGGCTTGATGCCAGCAAGAATATTTCCATGTCAGTGGACTTCAAGACTAATTTGCTGTGATTATCAGGGAATTACTTTGTCAGCCTTCCTGTTCACTTTTGCAAGGACAGACCTGTTAATTCCAACTCATTTACTTTATGTGGAATGAAAGGTAAATTCAACAGAAGTGATCATAAGCCTCAAGCTTTTACTAATAACAGTTGATCTTAGTTCTACATACTGTTCTCATAGAATAAAACATCAAACTGTGCTTTAAAAATGACAGGATGCTTTATTCATCAAACAAGGGCATTATTGCATTGCAGCAAAGGGAATGCTCATAGCCACGTGCACACTGGGTTTTTCAGCCAAGAGATACAGCAGAAACATTAAATCTGAAGGTTGTCTTAGCAAAGTATCTTCTACAGACATCTACAGAGTAAGACAGAGTATTCTCTTAGAATTTTGAAGGCAGCAGTACACAGGAAGGACAACCAAGTACATGATGAGTGTTTCAGACTAAAAACAGAGGTTATAAAACAGAAAACATTTAAGAGCACAGATTTTAATTCCAGCTATGTTTAGAATTGCATGTGACATAAGAGAAATTCAAGCAAAATGCAGATGAATTATTTTTTAATTTGTCAGCTCATTTTATGTTGACCGTAATTATTCATCTAAGTAGTATTTTTCTTTAAAATGATGATACTGTGCTATACTGATATTCTGCATCATCTGATTATCACTTTCCTATATTTTATAATTAATTTTTTTAATCTAATTTTTATGTTTAGGCTGAATTTGTAGCTCTGTTATAATACTATGCAGATGTTAGAGAAATGTATTTTATATATTTATATATTATTCATATAATCTGGATTTTTTTATTTTTCACTTGATTTAAAACTTCAGTGGTCATTTGCTTTCTTCAAATATTGAGACACAGAATTGGAGAAAAAGGAGAAGTGTATTCAGTTTAGTGCTTACCATTTGAAAGTTGTTGCTATCTGTGGTATATTTCCCCCATACTAAAATGGATAAAAAGAGATCCTTGTTTTCTAATTGCAATAGTGATTGCTTGAATTGACAAATTAATCACATATTTGAGCTTTACCACACAAATCATGGAAGCTCTTATTCTGAATTTTCATTTTAATACAGATTTATAACTTTAAATAAAAATTGGAATTTAAAATGAGATTAAATATTGGTTATGTGTCATATTTTTGCTTTTATCATCAGTCTTCAAAAATGTGTGTACAATCGTGAACAGAATAAATTTTTTTTATAGAAGTCAGATTTGCAGCAGAATTAATTAATCTGTGTTCTGTTTAGCTGAGGTTAAATTTCCCTGCAGTTTGTGTTATCAAGAAACAGGTTTCAGTAAACAAATCTTGTCATCCTTTTGTAGGTTTTAGGGGTTTATCTTTTTAAGCAAAATAAAAATTGCTCTATCTCTGCAGTGATTTTATTTTGCTTTCTTCCAAGTTATTGTCGTGGGATTGTGAGTTGGGAGGGACAATTAAAGGTCATCAAGACCAACCTACCTTCAATGACCAGAGACATCTTCCTTCATATGTTAACATATGGCCTAACACACGGAGGGGAAAAACAAATAGGAATCTTCATTCTGAAGGAAGTGGTGCTGAGTCATACTAACAAAAAAAAGTGGGCAAAGATTTTGCGTATATTTCAGTTGTTATGCTAGGTACAAGTTGAGAGAAAATGTGGCAAGAAGTTCAGACAGATCATGACAATAGTTTTTTTCCATTGTTCCTGGTGTTGTCCAGTTAAGCTTCAAGCATATCCAATGATGGATATTTCAAAACATAATCCTGTACATAATCACATAATACTCCAATCATTTGACTCCTCTCACTGTGACTTTTTTTTTTTCTAATATCCAGCAGAAATTTCCCTTGCTGCAAATTCCCTCTCTACTTCTTGTCTTTTTTTTTTTTCAGTACATCTTCCAGCACAATCTGACTCTCTTTTATTCTGTATTCATAGTTCCTTGTCCTCAAAAGGAACAGCAAAAGTCAGAGGGCCTGCAAAAGCTTGCCCCACCACCCCCCCCACCCTTATATTCTAGGCTTCTACAGTAATGGAAGGCTGCAATGAAATCTGTTTCTGATCTTCACTTTTTGAGACTAGATAAACCAAAGTCTTTAAATCCCTCTTTTGGCATCACATGCTTCAGTCTCTTAATCATCTTGGTGCTTCTTCTAAGGAGGAAAAAAAAAATACTGTCTTGTACTAAGGAACTGTAAATTAGACATATACACCCTCCTATAAAATGCTGAATTAGTAGAGGGTGATCACTTCTCTCCATTTGCTGTTGATGCAAGTGTGTTGATTTTAGTGTGGAGATGGATATGTGGTTGGCATTCTTAAACACAAGCATATACTGCTGCTGTGGCTCAGCTTGTCAGTAAGACTCCACCCTCTAGATCCTTTACTACAGATTTGAATGAATATATCTTAAAAATAAGATGGAAGAAAGTAAATAGTCTATTTTAAGTAGAAAAGGAGTTTTATTGCTGAAAGCAACTGCTAACGTAACTGTATGAATGCCAGGAAATTTCTATACTGCTGAACACAGGACTTATATGAGCTTATCTGCAGTGATATATGCTTGACTATTTAAAAATCCATGAATGTAACTGAAGTAGTAAAAGTTGCTGGAAAAGATAGAAGTATGGACAAAGGAGTACAAAATGTCTTAACAGCAGGAAAAATAAGAGACAGAGAAAAGACAAAGAAAGGGGTGTTGTGACTTGCAAGTGATTGAATTGCAGAGCTTGTCAGGACATTTTTAGGTAATTGTGTGTTATATTAATTATCTTTTACCATTAGGTGGTAGTATAATAGCAGATATACTAAAAATAATTTAAATAAATGCTTTTACTTTATATATATATATATAAGTTATATAAAATATAAATTATGTTCTTCCTTTCAGATGCTGATATTTTACTTACATGCTATTAGTAATACCACCTATATTGGTACATCACTACAATCTTAAAATCCATTATATTAAAAACATATTTTAGAAATTGGTAGCTGATATACAGCTTCCATAATTCCAAAGTGGTCTATATAGGTATCTCATAATACTCTGGGCATAAGTGTATGTATACTGGCTGTACAGTGAGCAGTGTTAGGATATGCAAATCATGAAGACCAGAAGAAAGTACTGGAGTAGAAAAGCCACAGCAGGAGGTGGATGAGCACATTTTCAATAAATATTCTCATATCATAGGAAAGTCTCTAAAACACTCGTTATAAATCCCTAGCTTATATCTTACGTCTGCTACCTGTTTATATCAATCCTTGTGGAAGACCTAGCCCAAAGTTTTCTTTAGAGTGTGATTTAAACTACATAAAGCCTGAATTAAGTGTATCCAGTTGTGCTTTGGCCTCAGGAGCTAGTAAAAATACTTTCTTTATTACTGCATGAAAATAAGATAATGACATCGTATTTATCTTCGCCCAATATTATATTTAGCATTCACCTACAATAGAACCACATATTAGACTGGAGTAATACATTTTTTCCTTTCAGATTTAACCTTTTGTGCTACTTTTGACTTCAGACTAGGTGCAATCTTTTCATTGTAGTATTTTTTGCAAGCTCCCCACTCTGTCTTGTGTCAGTAAAGTCTTGTAGATTTGAAGTGAGGAGAGGAGTTGTTTATTTTGCTTATCTCACATTTATTGTGAAAGAAGGTGAATTTAGAATGTTGATTCTGTGGCTCAGTTTTATTATCATCTCAGCAATTTATCATCTCAGGTCTGTGAGCAAGTTATCTATTTTTAACTCCAGGAGCACATTTCCTGATTTGTTATAATGTAAGTTTTGATTCTGTTCACATGCTTTTTTTATGATTCCAGGCTTCCCTTTGGGATCTTATAGCTGACTACAATTAGTGGATGTTCTGAAACATAGCAGTGTAGTTTTGACTTGATTATTGGCACTTAGGTGGTGAATCACCCTCTGTAACAATGTACATATCTTGTTTGATTTTATGAAGCAGACTATACTGCCTTGTTTGGTTTGCCCTGTTTTTCTAATAGACAAATGCACACACTCCCTCCCTAAGCAGTTTGCTCATTTGTTTGCTTTATCAATTCAATTTCTTGTGAAGTAAAGGAGCATATCCTATACACATTCTCATTCTTTTGAAGGTTTTGAGAATATTGTTTTCTGATCCACAGTTTGAATCTGAGATGTGAATCTGGAAAGATTAGTTCTCTGCTGTGACAAAGATGAATATATGCCTTAAGATATTTCTGTCATGAAAAAATCAGCTGCATCATGTTCACTGTGTATCTTGAAATATACAGAAGAGTTAGCCTTTCTACATCCGTAAGAGAAGACTCAGGAAACAGCAAGCTTGTCAGGAATATACTAGCTTTATATCTTAAGTCCATAATGTACAGCCTCACTGAAAATGTTCGATAAAAGTAGAACTACCAGACTGAGTTCAGTATTCTAGATGGAATTTACAATCTTTTTGTCATGTGGCATGTTTGAAAAGAATAAAGAAACAAATTAGGGAAAAGCACAGCAGTTGTTATCATTAGAGGTGCACTACTAAATACTTTCCTGATTAAATAAAAACTGTACGTCATGGAAAATTAAATAATCAAAGAAGTTCTCAAAAACTCTTACAAGTGTTGTTCCTGTTGAACTGCCAGGGAAACTTTGCTTGATAACATACAGTAATATACTGGCAAAGATGGAAATGCATGAAAAATAATGGCACAGTCAGAGAGAAAAGGTCATGTTGTGTAGCATATTTTTTATGCATGAGCTTACATAGCTACATCAGCATAATTTTACAGCTATCCATGCTAATATGTGTTATTTAACTTCCCTGGGGTTTTTAGTTGGGTTTTTTTGTCTTCTTGTAATATGGTTGCCCGTTATCTATCTATAATGTTGCTAATCTAAGTATTTTGAGTATACCTTAAATTTTGAACTGGAATTATGCAGTCTTTATTACAAGATGAAATTGGTTGGTTTTGAAATCAAGGAGTTATGTTATTTCAGAATATATTCAGAAATAACAAATGCACACACTTTCAATTTCTGTTCCATATGAACTGATGTGTTGCCAGAATTTGACATGGTTGATGTGGTGTATCTTGTCAGCTTGTCTTATTTCATCTAGTATGTTTCCCACCTTGAAAATCTTGAATGAGTTACAATTCTTCAAGCACTTCCAACACGAATCTCTGATATTTTCATTAACACTCTTTAAAAGTATTGCAGCTTCCTGATTTACATTGTTATTCTTTATACTTTCTCAAAAGTATAGCCATGCTTTATAAAATCTACAAAAAATATGTAAACATTTTTTTATTAACAAAGTTTGCTGAATGCCCGTGTTTGTTTATAGAATGTTCAAAAACATTCTCCCACCCTACCCCTAATGTCAATCTATATACTCAAATGTTGGAAGTATCTGTATGAAAACATTTTACAAGCTGTTAAATATTTCTCTTTTCCAAACTCTGTAAGTACTGCCTCTCAGCATAAGTTTCACCAATATACATTCAAAAGATCATTTTGTTCAGGCCACATGAGAATTAAATTCTGTTTAGGTCTGACTTGCTTACCCACATAATAAACTTTCATACATATTCTTATTTAATTGATCTGACCTTTCATTTTTTTTCTTTAATAAATTTACCTATTTAACTATCAGTTAAGTATTTTCTATGTTGCTTTGCTATGTTTGCCCTGCCCCAACTAGTAAAATTGTTTTCATGCAATGACAATGGATTTTTCCTCTTGGAACTCTCTTGTGTCATTTGGAAGATGGTAATAGCTGGATGATTTAGAAATTAATATTTCTCTCCCTATAAGATACTTTAATATTTAACATTATTGGTAGAATGTGTGCAACAAATCTCTTACTCTCAGATTTCTTCCTATTTTGTGCATCTTCAGTTTGTCTTTCAGGGTAAAAATCCTGATTTAATAGTCTTTTTTAAAATCCATTATGATGTTTAGGCTAGTTAAAATGTGGAAGGGGTTTTCCCTCCTCAAATGAAAATTAAGTCAGAAGATTGTGGAGTATCCTTCCTTGAAGAAATTCAAAAGCCATATGGATGTTTTCCTGGCAACCAGCTGTAAGTGACCTGCTTGAGCAGGGGTTTATGACAAGAACTCCCAAGGTCCTTCCAACCTTAGCCAACCTCTGATTCTGTGACTTTTGCTATTTTTTGATCACTGCTTTGTGACAGATTATCAGGCAGTTTCATCATACCCTCAGTCTGTCTTACTGAGTGGTGAAAGTCTCTGATTTTTTTTCAGTTTCATATTCAGTTCATATTGATATATATGTGTTGTGATAATTTGTATAATTTCACATAGAGATCATCTGAGAAGAGAAAGACAGCACATTCCTAAATCCAAAATGCTAAAAATCTAGATATGTGAAGTATGGTTTTGGCAATACTCTTGGTAAAAGTTTTGATTGTGATCTGATGCTAAATATCTTTGGAAAAAACTAATCACTCTTAGAGTATAGCACAGTGCATAATCCCCAACCTGGCTGTAACAGCTGGGTCAGTCCCCAGCCATAGTTCCTTCGGCCTTATATTCTATCACTTGGAAAGCAGAGGGATCCCTCACACAGAAAGACAGACTATTAAACACATCTGCCTCTGATTCCTTTTCACGGTTTTAAATACATGCATTTGGCATATCTTGAATGGCCTTAAATTTAACTTCTAGGCGCCTATTTAAATCTTCCAGTTCACTTAACGTGCTCTGTGACTTCTGTTTGCTAGTTTGCTTTTATTTGTTTTCCCCAACACTGCAAATGGGAGTCCAATATATTATCTCCTTTTGTCCAATATGTATATCTATCTTTTATGAAGTAGTACACATCTTAGACAAGGTGATGCTGAGTATACGGTATAGACGTGATGCTTGGGGAAATGATTGCCAAAGGGAACCTCATCTACTTAGATGAATAGCACCTCCTGTATTTAGAGGAAAGCAGTGTGTTCTAGGAGTTGATTCTTTCTCTATTTTTTTTTTATTATTATTTTGAGGGGAGTATGGTGGTGTCCCTGTCCTTTGTCCTAGAAAAAAGTTATTATTAAATAATTTATTATTACACAGTTTAATTTATAATTTTTTTAATTTTAATTAAAGTATTAATACTTCTATGGCACAGGCTACAACAATTTGTCTTCATTCCTTAGTCACCATGGTGGCCATTCATGTTTAAGGGATTTCCATGCAGAAAACTGGGAGACAGATTAGATTTTACACAGAATCAGAGACTAATAATTTCTCCTGATAATCTTGATCATTAGGGAAAATTGTGTTAAAACTAAAAATTTTTTGGTTTCAGGTAAACTTAACTGAAGTCATATTTCAGTTGCTTCTGGTTAGAAAGCATACAGCTCTCTTGTTAAGGACAAGATCCTATATAATTTTCAGTTCAGTTTTTTAAATGTGTTACAGGGAGTGTATCCTGTACTGTTTCTAAATTGATGTCTAAGATCTTTTTCTGTGACTTGTATTCAAAACTGACATTTAAATTCTGGACAAGAACAAATATATGTTATCTTTTCCTCTCCCAGTCTTTTAAATTACATTGTTGTGTGTCCTGCTGTTAAGAAAGACAGTAAAACTGCAACTATTTAATAATAAAATAGAAAGAGAATAGAAATAGAAAAAAAAAAAGCATCCAAGAGACAAAAATCAGTCCTGAAAAAAGCCACTAAATTATAAAAAAATAGATTATATATAGTGCATTATTATTGTCCACTATGAATTGTTCCAATTTCAAATGCTTTCTTGCAGATGAGGCAATTCATTACACAAAACCCATGAATTTATGTCTCACTTCACAAAACATTTCACACCAATTTTACCTCACTAAGTTTCCACTGGCCTTTGTGGAATTATTCTCAGTGTACATAAATGAAAGTGAGGATACAGTCAGGCCTTGGTACTGAGTCCTGGTCTTGCAGATTGAAGCTATCTGCAAGCTCAAGAATGCAAGGAGAATAGTAATTATCTATTTTAGCTGCAGTTCTTTAATGTCTCAGGTTTAAATAGGAAAAGATCAAAGTCATTGTATTATATCCTGATGAAGCTGAAGGCACAGCAGTTATTGCAATCTATCAGCATGAACCCAGCTCAAACTCTTCTAGCAGACTAAACAGTGAAAGATTTGAAAGATTCTTCTGTCCAGTCAGCAAAGAATTTTGTCCAAAAAACAATGATTATAAGAAAAAAACCTATTACATAATTTATTTGCTGAAAAAGGCTGCACATGAAGACTTTTTACTGTATTCCTTTTGTAACACTTAACACAGAGGGATTCTAATTTTACCTGGAAGCAAAATAATGCTAGTATTAGTATTACATATTGTAAGACGATGAAACTGGTTCTGTATACTATTCACACTATACGTGAGTTTATATCCCTAATCTTAAGAGGTTTTTTCCCCATTTACTTTAATGTAGATGCTTGATGTGATTATTATTATTATTATTTTTATTAAACTGCTTCTTCATTTACTTTTGCTATAAGGATTCACACCAGGACAATGCCAGTAATTAAAAGATGAGAAACATCCTTTGCCTGGACAGTGTGTCGAGAATCTAAATGATGCAGAACCTGCTTTTTATAAATATAATCCTTGTGTTAGGAGCTCCTTTGTTCATAACAAAATGAAAATCAATAGAAACAATTTCTATCTCCATTCATGATCCACTCTTCACTAGTTTATCCCTTTTATTTTCTGGATCTGCTTTCTAAAAATGCCACAGGATCCAGACAAAGTGAAACAATTTATTTATTCACTTTTCCCCTCTGACTGAATTCCTAGCACCCAATTTCTGTTTTAAATTTTTAATGTCTTTGTGTCACTTTGAGCATGCAACAGCAACAACAAAAAATATATATTTCTTCATGGACTGATAAATTCAGAATGTCAACAGCTGTTGCTCATCTTTTTGGTATAAATTTCAAGCTTTTATCTCTGGGTCATAGGAGTCAACAAAATGAGGTTAAGTCAGAGCCTGAATACTTATGAGGTTTAGTGAGTATATTTGTGTGACTCTGAAGGGAGATAAATGTGCTATTATGAGAAATAGATGCAAAAAACTGCATTAGTTGCAGATGTTTATGAGCTAACAGAAAAGAAAAAGTTTGAAAATACACTGACAATCCTTACTTTAAGGAGACTTTATGAAGTCTTATTCAGTACTTTGCATGGTATAAAATGTTTCTGTATATTATTAATAACAAACTTCTGGATACTCAATCTAGAAAACACTTTTCTTTGACTACTTCCTCCTTTGTATCAATTACCAATTGGTAGTTGTATATTTTGACTTGGAGGATGTAGGCTTTTTGAAAACAATATATTTAATAGAAAAATCAGGAGAAAAGTATCTTGTGGGAACATGAAGTGTGTGTGTTTATGATTTTTTTAGTATATATATATATGAATTAGTTGTATGTATATGTAAATATTTGGCAGTAAAAGACTGCTCATATATGTAAATATTTGGCAGTAAAAGATTGTTCATACTATGAATCTGTCAGCTGGAGCTTTCTACAAAGCAATTGGGATGCCATAAAGGCTCGAAATATTATCATTTTCAGTTGTATTCTCATTAAACACTAAAATGGCTGTGTTCTAATCTAGAAGTTTCCAGCTGACTGTTTCTTGGTGAGTCATGCTTTACATGAAAAATGTGCTCAGGAATGGAATCAAAGTTAGTGATATGATCTGTGGTGGAAATTTGGAAGAATATAGTTTTCAACATTTATGGGAAAGATTCTACGTTCAAGAATGTAATTTCTGGTCTCCATTGGAAGAGGTGTGTTTTCTGTAGGCAAGATGAAATAAAAATAAGGCATTAGTTTCATAAGTAGAGGTTTTGAAACACATACTTGGAGAGTAATTAAGGTGACAATATTTTCTGTAAATAAATTTAAATATAGTAAGATACCCTGCCTTTGGTAAAGAAATTAGTTTTTGTTAGATGGTAGATTGTTCATTACAAAGTCAAATTTTTGTGATAAAGCATAACTGTAGTAAAAACCCCAACAATAACATTTTAAAGATATGCTAATAAACACAAAATAAAACAAACCAGCACTGAATAAGTTTTATTATTATCAAGAAACATCTCCATAGTTAAGACTTCTTCTTTGAATGTATATTCTCTGTTTATTTTAACATCTTTCCAAATGAAAAATTTACTCTGTAATCAATCATTTAAATGTACAGAAAAATTAATTTCCTCAGATTGTGAGACCTACAGTTTCTAGTTACAGAAAGAGTGCCAAGTAACAGTTTACATCCTCTGGCACTGTTCTGTGGGGACAGTAAGTCACCAGCAGATCTCATTGACACGTCAGTGAGAAACATTGCACTGGCTATGAGGTTTCCCAGATTTCTGTGGGGATTGGTTACACAGTAAGTGTCGACTTTTTTATTGACAGTCACATCAAATTCATAATGGAAGTGTAAGCCTGCAGTGGAAACAAATGAGACTGTTCTTGAAACTCAGTGTTACCTAGTCTGGATAAGAAATAAGTACTGGAATTCAGATCCAGCTAAGAAAAAAAAAATCTTCCCTTTTATGGTCCTTTTGTATGTTTACCACTAGTATCATTTCTGCAGCTGCTGATTACTATCAGATGGGGTTTCCTCCCCAGCTTTTCCTGAAAACTTACCTTTTCTTTGGGGAGGGGTGGGGGGGGGAAGGCAGTGGGTTTTTTTCTGTTTGTTTATTTTTTGGTATTTTGTTTTGGTTTGGAGGTTTTTTTGGTGTGGGTTTTTTTTTGTTTGTTTATTTGTGTCTGCTTGTTTGTTTTGTTTTGTTTTTGGGGTTTTTTTTGTTGTTTTTTGGGGGTTTTTTTTGATCTAACTACACTTGGGGGGAAAAAAAGGAAAACAAATCAAAACCAAAAAAGGAGTATTTTTCACATGTTCACATAAGTTCATATATTAACAATTCCAGAATTAACAATTCCAGAATTTCATTGTGTGAGTTCAGGGTACAAAGGCATACCCCTCAGATGGAAGGAGTGTGCTGCACAGGAGAGGTAACAGTTAACTAAGTCAAATTAACACCTACTGGCTCCTATGTAATGACACGCTAGGTGAAAAAAATTTCCTATTTCCTTTGCCTCCTCCTTCCTTCACCACCCTCTCTTCCCCTGGAGATACTGGGTGAGCAAGCACGGCACAAGGTGCTGTTGTTCCTGCTGTGTAAGTGGTTCACCTCCTGCCATGAAGTCTATTAACTCCTGATCATGACAAGCGCAAGTGGAAGCTGGTGAGTGGCAGCACTCAGCACCTGCCCCATCTGCTAGGCAGATGGTAGCACATGAGAGTTTAGTACTGCATTGATAAAGGACTTGCTCTCTAGGTAGGGAATTGCAGATCACAGGGTGGGGAAAAGGGGAAGGGACAACATCTGCATCAAGACATGCCAGTGTAGTTTCAACCTTTGTATTCCTTCCTCCGTAATCCCTCTAGTGCTCCATTTCTATGGTATCTATTTTTTAGCATTATGGGATTTTTGACTTTTCTGTCTCCTTTTTTCTTTTAATTTTAATTTTAGCTTCATGCCCAATAATGCACTTCAGCTTAATGGACTGCTTAAAGAAGAAAAAGCAGTCTCTCCTTGTTTTTACTTTAAATCTTGCCTTTTCATTTGAGGAAGGCAGAGAAGCCTGAATACTGAAATTTGCTGGCGCCTTTTACATTTTGTCTTACATTTTAAATATGTAGATATTGTTTATGGAGAAAGGAAGGAAGAAAACTTGACAGAGGGACTTCGGTCATGCCATGGAGAGTAAATGAAGCATTGTTTTTACTCCTTGGGACAATTGTTGAGCTGCTGGATCTGCATCTTAGTGGAACATTGCAAAACAGAAACAGTAGGGGGTAAGAAACTAAGCTTTATACAATTCTAAATGATTTACAGACATGCAAAACTCTAGATGCTCTGCCCATCAATGAAATGTTTGCTATTTAAAATTCCTTCCTTTCACAAAGATATGCCTTTGTGAATAGACATCCATGTTTTGTCCTCTTATTTACAATTTCTCAGCTGAACTAAATCAAGAAACACATATTTATAGTTCCCATAAAGATTCTAAAGCATAATTACTCTATTATAGAGCAAAAAATGAAAAATGCATTTTTATGTAGGTTGGATTTTGGCTAAGATTTTTCATAAAATTTATTTTCCATTGATTAATTTCTAAAATGCCCCAGACATTGGACTTAATCCTTTTTGTGCTGCCTAACTGAAAAATATCATCAATTATCATAGTTTAGCTTGCCAGATAACAGAATATTTTCAAAATGCAAAAATCAGATAATATGAGAAACAAGCTTGCTAAATAGACAGTGATGATTATTTGGTAAGAACTTCTCTTTGCCTGTGCAGTGCTGTTCAGTGGTAATATAGCAGTATTTATTTTTTCTCCTAGTATATAAATGTTGGCTATTGGACAGAATAAAATACAGTATTTATACACAAAGGAAATAAATGTGTCCAGAAAACGTTATGTCTCATGTCTGAAGAGCAGAGTGTTGTGAATAGAGTGAGTGTACTGTGTTGTATGATTATTTAAAAGGGAAAATTATTCTCTACTGATGATGGCATTACAGACTGCTGATGGCAGCATGGAAATTTGGTAGATTGCAGGTCAGTTGTGACCCACCTTCAAGTAAACTTCACTGGTCAAGCAACCTCTGTGCATGTCAGATTGTGTGAGAAAGGAGTAGCTGCTAGCTCCAGACTTGCTACTCACATAATTTATGAAAATATTTTTTTATGCAGAGTTTTGCTTTTCCTGTTCCCCTGTTCTGCACTCTGCAAATCCCTTCCTAGCGTGGCATTTCTTTGTTTTTTGTTGTTGTTGTTGTTTTGTTGGTTTTTTTGTGTGTGTGGTTTTTTTGTTTGTTTGTTTTTTGGTGGTGTTTTTTGTTTGTTTAATTTAATTTAAAGAGTGACAGATAGATCGATAGATAGATAGATAGATAGATAGATAGATAGATAGATAGATAGATAGGTAGATAGATAGATAGTTGTATTCATTTATGAAGTACCACTAGAAAAGTTTAGAGTTTTATATATTTAGTGTTCAATGACTCCAGTCTAAAATCTGAAATTCTATAGGATTACAATAGAGTATGAAAGTAACAAAGATTTTATGGTCTTATGAAAGACAAAGGCTGTTTTATTTATAATTATTTTACAGTTTCCTGGTAAATTAACCATTACATAATCAAAAGTTTTCTTCTAATTACCAAAAAATGTAATGGAACTGAGGTTTTGTCAAAGGTCCAAGATGCTTCTTTGGTTCTAGATGTTCTTCAGCATGTGTTTGTCTGTTTGTCTGGCAGGGTGAGTCTATTACAGGATGATTGATCTATCATACTAAAAATCAGCCAGCAACATAATATTTGAACTTTTTCATTAAAGCAATATTTTTCTAAATATTTCTAATCATTCATCTGATGATTAATACTTTTCAAATTAGTTTGAGAAAGTTCAGCATTCAATGGTCTTATATGATGAAATACTTCCAGTTTAAATTAGGTATCACTGTAGGATACGCCGCTCTATTAAGGAAGGAAATTTTTAGTATTTTGGATAAATCTTTTCAAGGATATCATGCACCTAGAAACACTCACAGAAATATACATAATATAAATGTGATAGCTATTTTAAGGGAATAGATTTTTCCCCAAGAAATTAAGTTATAAATGGATGTATTAGTTAAAGATGTTAATACAGAAACTATATTTCATTTGTTCTTAGCCATAGTGATGTTGACATTTTAATATAGTCTAAGTATTGCCAGTAAAAATGAAAAGCACTGCAAAATATGCAAAAGCATTTCACATCTGTATGTCTTGAAATTGGAATTTCTCTAAGTGCTGGTTTAATAGACCAAGAAAACCTCAAATCAATAATCCTAAATTAAGTTCCCATTATTGCAAGGTCAAAATGAAAGAAATAGAAGCTTCAACAAAGAGAATTATGCAGTGTTTATTGAGCTTGTATTAAGTGCTATAGATGTGTTCAATCTCACCTTTTGTCTGTGAGAAAAACCCAGTTCTATTGAAATGAGTGGAAAAACCTTTCTTCTTTGTTTGCTTTTAAAGATGCGGTCTGTGTGGATGGTAAATGGGTTTGACAGAAGAGAAGTAATTCAAAGCCTGTTCACAAATAGAATTGTTTTACATCCTTATGAGGAGAAAATATCCCTTCATTTTCTTTATGGAAGGGCATTAAGAAGCTTTAGCATTAATCTATTTGGAGCAAGTTATCCATTCATATAGTTCATTCAGACTGTAAGCACCCATCTGTAAGAAGACTGTTCTCACTGAAATGTTTCATGGCATTAAGTAGGTGATAGAGAGTTTTGCTTCTTTACAAGCAGGATGATATATCGATTATCTGAAACAAAATTTGCATAGAGGTGAAGGAAAATCGTTATAACTTGGTGTGGTAAGAGACAGGCATTATGGAAAAAGCTATTACACAGTATTAGTTGACAGTCATTGATTAGTTATAAAGCTGGTCACATCCATGATGATATCACTCTATAATTACTTTTGTAGACAGAAAAAAATAACCCAGACATTCCAGGAATATGCAGGCAAATCTTAGTACTTCATACACTGCAGATGATGGAGTACCAATAAATTTGTTATAAATTAAAGGATATTATAGACTTTATGTGGCAGTTAAGTTTTGGCAGCTGACAAAATACTTAGTTCATTCAAGGTCAAAATTAATCCATGTTTCAGTCTATATTCTTTTCCATTAATTAAGGTTTAAAATTGTTTGAGGCTTTTGAATATTTTCAATGTTCATTGAGGGTTGGAGAATGATGTTTTAGTTTTCACATCTGTGGAGTTATGCTTACAGTTATGCTTATCTCTATGCTTACAAATACAGCTAATTCATTACTTGATCTGATGCTGAGTCTGCATTCCAGATTTTATCCTCAAGCACACAGATGTTTTTGTTCTTACAGGCCAAGCCTAAATTTACTGGAGGATTGATTCACAGAGTTAACTAAGGTTCCATTTGAAATAACTCTTGGTAGAGTGAAGAAGTAGTCAGTATGTCAGCATTGAAAATACGTAAAAATTTTTTGCATGTGTGGGATCTGGACAACTGCCATTTTTGTCCCCAGTGAAGGACTCAGTATAATCCACCTGCTAAGAATAAATGGTTTTTTTTGCTGGCTTTATATTAGTAAAAAAATACCATCCTAAGTTGATTCTTAATTTGATTATTGTGGTCTCTGAAACAGAGGCTTTGAGACTGATTTCTCTTTGGTCATGACTGACTGAGGAAGATACTTCAGACACTGATATCCCTTTAAAATTCCTGAATTAGAAGTCATAATAGTAGACCCTCACCTGCACAATATCTAGCATAATGAGAGATCCAGATATGAACAGTGGACTCAGCTCTATTCCTAATTGTGAATCTACTCCTGGGAATAAGTCTAACACTATCTCTCTTTAATTGGTAAGTGAGAAGCATGCTTTTACTTTGAATTTATGTTTAAAGTTCTGTAACTCAAATATCAACAGGAGTAAAACTTTGTTGTTAAACAAATTAAAAATTTGGTGGTACATAGAGATATTTCTATAGTCTCTCAGGATAGTATACAGGCTTAGATATAGTAAGTGGTGTGGACTAATTATTTTGAGAAACAGAGCAAACAACTTGTAGCTGATAAAAGCAAACATTTTGGTGAGTTCTAGTTATAACTAGAATTGAAACAGAATTAATTTCATTTTTTCTTGCAGCAGAATATTTTGTACAATTGTTTTTGTGAACAATCTTGAAACTGCAGCTTTTTCTTGTGCATGTATGAAAAAAAAATCTTAAATAAGTAAATAAATGATAAAGCACGCTTGTGAACGGGTTCGATATCCTGATTAAAAAAAAAATAGAAACTCTCCAATAATGATAAGGCATAGCAAGAACCATCAGCTGGAAGCTAAATTTGGCTGAGGTGTTCCTTACAATGATTTGCCATTAAGATATATATGTTTAATAAAAGTTTTATTGTAATGAACAACATTAATTTTGAAAAAAAACCTTTTTCTTGCCTTTAAATTAGATGTATTGAAATACTTTAATGTTACTGGGTATTAATTGAAAAATTTTGTTATCATTGATGATACATTGATATTTGTGAAGTAGATTTAATCTAGCAAAACTGTAGGTTAAAAATGTATTTAATTATATATTACCCTTTTTGGATGTGTTTGCTTAGTAAAATAACTAGAAAGAATAATTTTTATGAAAAAATTATGAGGCAATTTTATGAGTTGTATTACTGTGTAATGCAAAAAAGCTTTCATCTGGTTTTGGAGGGGATGGTGGGGGGCAGTCTGGGCAGTGTTATTGACTTGTGATTTGTTCTTTATTATTCTGTTGCTGAGGGTTGAAAAGTCCTGAATGGGTTATTTTCTGATTCCTTGTGCTCCCATTACTAGAATGAATGAAGAGGCACAATCTCTCTCACTGTTTCCAAAGAGTAATTTGAATAACATAGGAGTATGAAGTTACAATGAGTTATAGAAGGATTCTATTATCCTGTGCCAGGATCTGATTCATTTAAAGAATCTAAGAATTGATTTAGTTAGGATAAAAAAATACAAACCATTTTTTTTTAAACCAAATATAAATTTGAAACTTTCTTGAGGTTAAACAACACATATTCTTTTAACTCTATCTTTTTCTTCTCTTCTTGACTTGGATCGCAAGAATAAAATGAAAGAGGTGGCATATGAAAAAAAATTCCAATATTGTTTTACAAAAAATACCTTTTCAGATTGAAAATCTGTGGCATAGAATGGTTCTAATTCAGACGAAATTGAGGAATTTCTAAGCTGTCTTTGAAGAGACTTGATCTTCTGGCCTGGCTAGAGGGAAAATCTTGCCTTTAAACCACTTCAAATTGTTCTAAATGTTTGTCATGCATTTAATTGGGAATGACTGTGCCTTACTCTCCAGCTCCCTACCCAGCAGATGAGTCTAAAAGGAATCTCTGTTCCAGTTACTGAACTCACTATTCATTTTTACTCCAAAATTACTAATGATCTGTAGTGTCAGTCTGAGTTAGTTTTCTGCTTTTTCCTCCATTCTTATTTTCCATCCAGTGCAAGTTGTATGAGATTAACTTTTTAGATAAAATTTTGCTGATGTTGCTGTGAATTTCCTTTTCTTCAGCAATCCCTAGTGAACAAAAAGAATTCTCTTCATATCTGTGTGCACTAAATATATAGGAGGTCATACAATTTCATCAAATACCCTGGTGTCCCTTCAATTAAAACACAGGGATAGATACAATGAGATATTTAGACTAGAGTGTAGCTCTTTACCATTTATGTAGCTTGTTACAGAGGAATCCCACTGCTCCTGTAATAGGGAGCATTAAGTTTCTCAAAAGGTGATCATTACAATCCATTTACAGTGGAAATTGTGCTTGAATTACTCGGGTTAGGGAGACATAAGATTGAGATGCATACCTCTAGCTTGAATGCCTTCTGCAAGGTCATTGTTCGAGGCAACCATTGTGTGCATTTTTTATCATTTTTAGAATATGGTGAAAGATGATGTTTCATTTTCCTGTTATAGCATTTAGAATACTGATGGCAGGAGTTGACTTCCTGTTTCTGTCTTTGTGGCTTTAAAACAGTCTTTTAGTCCTTGGGAGCATAACTAGCAGGCTGGTTATGGGGTACACTTTCATGGAATAGTGCAATTTTTTCTGCCACAGCCTCACTATATGGCTGACAATAATTCATGTGATTGAGCACTGGAGCTATATCACATGTCACTGTAGCCCAGAATCCTTACTGTGAGGGGGGGGAAAAAAAAAAAGCTTCTGCTTCAAGCCCAACTTCAATATGCATACTATTATTTTTCATAAGAACAAGAATATCGTCACTGGTAAACCATGGAGGCATACATTTATTCCCATGAGGGCCAGGGGAGGAAAACAATGACTATTTTTTTTCCCTATGTAATACAGAACATTCATCAGGTAGGAATATGAGTACTTGCACAAAACTAAGTTCAGAAGAGCTGAAGACTGGAAAATAGGGTTATGTTCTGAGCAGATGTAACTGAATGGGGTTTTCCAGCAGTATTAATAGCCATTGAAAATACTGATTTGTGCAGAGAAATGTGCACAGTGCCACCATCACTATTTTTAGCTGCAGATGTGCTCTGAAAATGCCTTGATTGTGCATTGTTGTTGCTATAAGGAATGTGTGAAATGTATGGATTAAACCTGAGCTAGACTTCCAGCTGTTTATCCTGAGGCCTGTCAGTTTAGGAACAGAAGCAGATCTCAAGATGGTGTTGTTCTTTACCACTTGACTACCTACTGACTTGTTAGGCTAGCTAAGAGCCAAGCAAAAGGTTTTCTTAGAGTTTATAAATTAAAGCTGAGTATAAAAAAAATGTAGAGTTCTATGAAAGACAACTAGAATTTCTTTATATATTTTGTATTTACTTAAATACTCTTATATTCTGAGAAATGTCCTGTCCTGTGTTTGGTATCCTGCTTTTCTGTCCAGAAAGTGCATTTACTGTACAAGTGATTCAATACCTTTCTAGATAGCTTTCAGATGGTTTATTAAAACCTTTAAAGCAGAAAGTATAGAAAATGTCCTAGTAATTGTGTGATTACTTAGTGTACGTATAAATGTTAATAGAGTAGATGGAAGAATTTAAAATGAAAAAGAAAATTTTCAGCATGGATAGATAAAAAGTTGTACCGATTCAAACTTTATTCCTATTGTATTTTTGCTTTTTAGCTGCATAAAATGTTATTTTAAACTTGTGATACTTTAATGAACCCAGTCTGTCAGACAATTTAGCCAGGAAAAAAAAGTAAGATATTAGTACATTTACTCTGTTATTAAATAATGATACCTACTTTGAAAATAGTCATGAAACCGACCAGTTTTCTTAAAAATTAAGATACATTTTTAATATCTTTCTGTTGTAAAAGTTCTCTCAAGGAATTAATATGCAATAATTACCCTTGTATCTCGAGTATGGGATATTAACCTCACGGGGAAAAAGTATTTCCCTAGAGCATTTATTTTTGTATTTTATTTAACTAAGTTTTTACTCATTAGTGTAAGAAAAGCAAACAGATGAATGGAGAATGTGTTGTGTTCTGATAAATAGGAAAATTTCTTTTATGACTAAAAGAAAATTAACACATAAATATATAATCACTGATATTTTTTACTCTTCATGGGGAAAACATTAAGTAAGATAAATTCATAATTTAACCTAATCTAGATATTCTGCATTTCAAATATTTTGTTGGAATGAAATAAAGTTTTAAAAATGTTCTTAGAATAGCACTCATAAATTACTTCTTGCTCCAATAAGTGCTCTACATGTTGAATTGGAAAGATTTATTTCACAGACTAAGCAATCCAGTTACTGAGATACTAATGCTTGCCAGATCAAAGCTCAGTCCATGGAAGAGACAGAAGCTAAAGCAAGGTCTCTGGACTTCATCTTTACTCCCATAACAGAAAAACAGAGGGCGGTTAATTTTTAAAAATATAATTAATAGATATTACATCTGTGTTTTCTGTTATTATTCACTACGTTGAGTCCCTATAGTGTAGAAAAAATTAGTACTAGTAATCATTTAAGCTAATATTTTGTAGGCAATCAAATGTGATAAAACAGGGCATTATCTCAGCAAGTTTCATTGACACTAGTTTCTAGAAGTTTCTCGTCTAATCTTCCCTTTGTTTTAGCAACCCAAATTACCTCAATAATTCTAAGGGTGGAGAGAAACGAACAAACAGTAGTGGAAAGGGAAATTATCTTCATTATTACAGCTTTAAATGTACACTAATGACACTTTTTGTGTATGCATTAATATTTCCAAATGCAATGATACTGCAATACCTAATGGATCTATACAAAGCATCATTATTGAGACAATTATTTCTATCTCTTCGATCAAGTGAGATGGGTTTTCAGAAGTTGAAGGACATACATGTGTATCAGCATGCTTTATTCTTTATCATGAGACCATACAATAATTCAAATTGAAAGAAACCTTAACACATCTCTAGTCCAGCCTTCTGCTCAAAGCAGATTCAGCTATGATGTCAGATAAGTTATTTAGGTCTTTATGTCTAAAGTCTTCCCAGTCATAGAGAGAGTCCTGAAAACTCTCAAGGACAAAGACTGCATAACTTCTCTGTACAGCCGGCCCCACTGTTTGACTGAGCTTAGGGTCAAGAGGTTTCTACTTCTATTGAGGTGGATTCTGTCTTGTTCCAAATTCTGGCCCTTATCTCTTACCCTCCTTCCATGTTTGTGAGCTGTCTGACTCTCATGTTTTCAGGAACTCCTCACAAGTACTTGGGGGCTGCTGTTAGGCCCTCCAAAGTTTCCAGCTCCCTCTGCCTCTCTGCACAGGGCAAGTGCCCCAAGCTGGAACTCCCTCCAGTTTGCCAGTGTCTCCTATGGAGCAAGAGATCCGAAACTGGACCCCTGACTTCAGTCTCACAAGGGCCAAGGAGAGGTATTAATCACTCCTATGGAACTTCTGGCTGTGCTGCTCTTGGTACAGCCCAAGATACTCTTGCACTTCTCTGCAGCCAGGACACACTGCTGACTCACACCCACCTTGCCATCTACAAGCACCTCCAAGTCCTTCTCAGCAGAGCTGCTCCAAAGCTGCTCCACCCCAGCCACTCAAGTCCCAGCCTGTATCAACTCAGGGATTCTTCCTTCCCAGCTCTCTCACACTTGGAATTTCTTTATTTTGATTTTCATATGGTTCCTGCTGGCCCACTCCTCCAGTCTGCCTGCATCCTTCTGGATGGCCATCCTGCCCTCCAGCGTTTTGATTTCATCTGCAAACTTGATAACTGTGCACTCTACTCACCTTCTCCAGGTTACTGAAAGAATGAGAAAATTATTTGAAGTCAAACCTCTAGACTTTGCCAAAAATCCTTTTCTGATTACATTCATTAATCCATTATTACAGTTTTCTAATGGGGAGATGCCAAAATATCTTGCCAATAATAAAAATCACAATAGATAACAGTAGTATTGAGTTTTAAAGCCACCATTTAGGCAAGAATGTAAATTAAAAGACTTCAGGTTTCTAGCTGGAAAGTCTAAAAATAAAGAATCCATAAATTGTGTTCTGAAATATTCACTAAACAGGAAGTGAAACTCAAATGCCATGAGTTCTAATAGAAGCTGGCAAGTTGCACAGTTTGAAATGCTCTATTTTTTCATACCTGAATATAGATGTAAAATGCCTTAGGGATGATGATGATGATGGTACTTAACATCTCATCTGAATTATATGATATGCAAAGCAATAAGAAAATATATCCTTAAAACATAAATTATCCTTGTGAATTTTCTCCCATGGTGAATACAGAATTCCAATTGAAACTTGTGAATGAAACTTTTTCCTGAAAAAGTAAACTTCCTGAAGTAAACAAAATTTCAAACTGTTGCTGGGAAAACCAAAAGGAATTAAGTTATTAATATAGAGATTGTCATATCTAGATGTTAATAGATAGAAAAATGGCTTTTGTAGACTATTGAGTGATAGTGTTTTAAATTTCAGATTTTTAAGATCTGCAATTTGCCTATAAAAATCCCAGTGGCTTCAAAACATCTAAATTTGTCCTGTTTAGGTCTTTAATCAGACTGTACACACAATGTAGAGCACACTGATTATACAGATTTCCCAGAAAGCTAATTCATTACTAGGAATCTGAATACTAAAGGCTAAGTAATAGTGATTGTGCACAGAATAACGCTAATTAATGATGACAGTAAAGTTCATTATATTGGAATGTAGATTTGAGTAAATAGAAGGATATCCTGCACCAAACATTGCAAAACAAATAATGAATTCTACTGTTAACCAATGTTTTCATATCCCCATTCTATAGTCCAGTATTGTGATCAGAATTTTTTAGTTTACTGGATCCCTGTTTTTAGAAAGCAAAAGTAAATTCAATCTCCTTAGTCAGCAAGGAAACAGACAAATATCCAGCGACAATAATATTTTTTCAAGTATTAGATATCATTAATATGGTTAATTATTTTATAATTGCAGTAGTTATATAATTAATAATAAAATTATTTTTCATTTTTCACATCATCTACAAACAGTCTGACAAAATGGTTTATGACATCAGGAAACAGTGCTTGGAGGATATATCTCCTCAAACTGTATGTCTCATATATATTTATTCATTAAGTCATTTCTCTCTGTAAAGAGATATTTCCTTATGGATTTTATGAGATGCCCTTAATGTTATTGATAAACTACAAGCATGTACATGAGTTGCTTTTAATCATGTATGAAGTTTTAGAAATGCTAACCAAACAGATTTCATACACAGAGGCTAGCATTTTTGGTTTTGTTTTCAGTTTTCTGGATTAATTTTACCACTAGCACGAATTAAAAAAAAAAAACAAACCAAAAAAAACCCCACTCCAATAAATAAAGAAAGCAACCCCAAACCTAACAAGAAACAAACTAACAAAATCCTGGAACAACAGCAACAACAAGAAGTCCACCTTGATACGTTCATCAATATGAGCAGATTATGCTCTGCCTCACTGCTTCCTGTATAGACAAAAGATAAATGGGACGAAAACTGTTGGTGTCATTCCCATTTTATTTAAAAATAACTTTGCTCAATGATCTAAAAGAAAAAAGGAAACATCAATGCAAACAAAAAACTTACAAACTCTGTTACATAGAACTTGTGGTTCAAGAAATCTCTGGATAATCTGGTTTAGAGTAGTATTGTTTTTGTTGTTTAAAACTGTATATTTTTTTCTTTCTCCATCTACGTAGTAGTCGATTGAATGAGAAGAAAAACAAACTTAAAAAAAGACAAGAAATCCCACCAAAATTTGAAATACTGTTACAGAAAGCCCATAGATTCAATCCTTTCTGTTCTTCAGATTTAGAAATCAAACTAAGTTTCATAGGAAAAACTTGTGTCTACAATATGATTTTGTCTTTGGGTTTAAAAGATCAGCTGGCTGAGGAGGAAGTTTTTCAACCTGTAGAAGTACAGGTTGTTGAATTTGTTCTGATGAAGAAATAAATATTAATTCTGCACAAACTTAGACCTCTCTTCTTCCCTGCCTATACTCAGGATTAAAGAATAGTGTAAGAGACTTCCTCCTTCACCTGGCAGATCCAAAGTACACATCTCAGAATTACGTCTGAAGGTGTCAGTGTTCACTAAAGGTGAGTGAGAACACCAGGAACGATACAAGTCTGATCAGGATTCCTTTGCTAGTCAGGAAGTGATTGGCAGAAAAGGAGGTATTAAGCACTCAGGCTCAGAGAAACCAGAATGAATGTACAGCCAAGATTACCATCTGTTGAATATGAAATTCTTGGATCAAGACATTATAGATACATTTCCCCAAACAGCAGGGGAAGCAGTCTTTTTTGGAAACAGTATCACAACAGAGTAGGGAAGCATTAAGATAGAAGCAAAAAGCTGTTCACTAAATTTTGGAGAGCAAATTACTTTATTGATGCAATTGAACTGTATTTAAATCATGCTGGATCTGTGAAGGACTTTACAACTTACCTCCAAATTAATAATTTGAATTTCTGATGTGTACTGTACAAGCTATTATTATTAATAATAATCATGATCATCATAATTAGAAGTTGGAGTTTTGGGGATCCCATCCCAAGTGGCCTTTGAGCTACGATATCTTTTATCTTGAATAAAACCAGATATTTTTATGATTTTCAAACCTCCCTTTCCTGATCTAGATGACCTTTGACAAACACTAAAGCAGTGAAAGTTATGCTATTTCCATATTCAAAGAATTGTTGAAGAAGGTAGATAGCAGCTCTAACTTATGAGGGTAATTGTCTATACAATTTCTCTTTACTTCTTTACTTCTTTTATTGTAAATTGGAATGCAGAAACTAGGACTAGGTCTTTATCACCCAAGATTAATCTTATCTGTGCAGCCAGCAGCCCACAAAATATCAGGAGCATTTAGACTTCTAGGAGGATTAAACTATCTATTTTGTTTCTTTCAGTTCGTCCTGCACTGCAGTTTGATTTTTAGTCAAAAAAAAAATTATTCAGACACCACTGCCTTTACCATTGCTGAAAGCACCACCAAATAATTAGAGAAATGTAAAACTGCTAATGAGGGTGGAAGGTGTGATATTCTTTTACTTCTTCAAGGTGTGGTGGGTTGACCAGGTGTCCACCAAACCACTCTACCACTCCCCTTCCAGCTGCACAGGGAAGAGAAAATAAGACGGAAAAAACTAATAGTTTGAGATAAGGCAGTTTAATCAAGAAAAAGTGGAAGTTTGCATGCATGTAAGCAGAGAGGAAAGAAAGTTTATTCTCTCCTTCCCTTCAGTGAATGATATTCAGGGAAGCAGGGTTTCAGCACACGTAGCGGTTGCTCCAGAAGACAAACACTGTAAATAGCAAACACTCCCTCCTTCCTCTCCCTCCTCCTTCCCTTAGCTTTTATATCTGAGATGATGTCATATGGTATGGAATATCCCTTTGGGTCAGCTGGCCTGGCTGTGTCCCCTTCCAGCCCCTTGATGTGGGGGGAATATCGAGAGACAGCGCTGCTGCTGTGCCAGCCCTGCCCAGCAGTACCCAAAACACTGCTGTGTTATCAACACCTTTCCAGCTACCAATGCACTGCACAGCACTGGGAGGGTGGTTATGAGAAAATGGACTCCATCTCAGCCAGACCCAATACACAAGAATTTTGAATACTCTGTGATATTCTTCTAAGAAATCTAGGGAATTATGGCCATTGAAGCTGGTACGAAGCAGGTTAGATCTGGTTGGAAAACTATTTTCAGAACAGTTATTGAAATTTTAGTGTAATAATCTAGATAGATTTGTCCCAAATCTGGATTTGATAAGTGGACTAAAAAGTGGAATGAAAGAAGGCTGTAATACTATTAAATATTTGATAATACTATTCTGAGAGAGACTTGGAATATTTAGAAGAAAGGAGTAGAAATTGAAGTGATCTTGGGAACAAAAGAAACCCCAAAGAAACAACAAAAAATATTGTAAAGGTATATGTAAGAAGATTGGCCATAAGATGTATGATGTAATTCTTCCACTCTTCTTGTATTAGTAGATCAAGTAAGGTGTCATCATTTTTGAGTCAGTTTTTTAATGAAGTTGTTAAGTAAAAGAGAATTTGTGGAACAATAGCATGCTCAGAACACTAAGAAATATAATACAAGAGCAGAAAGTGAAAATAAATGGGTTTATTCTAGTCTAGAGAAGTGAGAGATCACTTAAGGAACAAGAAAATAGCTTTCAACCATACAAACCCATGACAGAAAAGAGTTCTGATTTGAAGCATGAGGCATTTACCACTTACATTAGAAAAAGTACTCCAATTATAAAATTAAGCTAGATCTAGATGACTCAAGAAAGTCAAGTAAATGCCATATTAGAGGTTCTAGAAATGAAACCAAACTATTTATAATAAAAGTCCAACTAGATTGTTTCTCTTTTGTAACAAGAGGTATAATGTTCCTTGAACAATTTTGAGATTACAGAATATGCACGTATTTATTAAAAAATACAATTCTTTAAAATTCAAGGTAAACAAAAGTTTTCTTTGTACAAAACACTAAGGTACTTTTTATCTAAGTGTTGACAAACATAGTTCATGTAAAGCTGTCCACAGATAAAGTGAAAATTCCTCTGTTGGGAAGGAAGGATAAAACCTTTTCTTGTAAATTGCAGGAATATTGGTAATCCATGACTGTAAGCTGAAGAAAAGTCCAAACAAACCATGCCCTTCCCCTTTTTCAACTTATGCTTTTTGTATCTGAAGAGGGGGAGGGGGGACAAATGACTGTAAAAATCTTAGTGATTCTATATGAGTTCTTTTTTACTAGAATCTACTCATGCAGTAATAGAGGGTGCTTCCTAGGGTGAACATTTTGGTGAGCTGCACAATGTAAAAGAGCTGCACAGCTCAAACTGCAGAAAATACTGTTTATAGGCAAAAAAATCTACAGCAGAGTAGTCATGAGGCAATTTATGTCTTTATGTATAAAGTTACTTGTGGGTAGTGTGGGAAAAACACAAAGATCTGTTGGTTGTAACTGCAATTAAACAGAGATGAAACTGTAGCTAAAAGGTAATGTTTCTCATGTTTTGGAACAAAAGTTCTGCAAAAGTTTCATTTTTGTTCTTTCTCCAAAATTCAAATCATGTTGTCACAGCAAGGTTATTTATTTTCATTAGAGATAATGAAAGATTTCAGACTAATCTTAGTTGTAATGCTTTCTCTTTGTAGGATAAATGCTGAAATAATATAGACTGTAGAATATCAAGATGGTTACTGGTGGGAAAACCTTTAAACTCAGGATCAATAGGAACTCTTCTACCTGGTGAAAGAAAGAAATCATTGAATGTTAATTCCAGGTGATACCTGCAGTATTGCGGGCAGGAGTTTGGCTGGGTGGGGGACAGTGGGAAAGCTTGAGTTTTTTCAGAGCGGGCAGAGTGCGTTTCTGCTCTAAGGCAGTCTCTTGGTATCTGCATCAGTGTGGAGCCATCTCCAGGCTAACACACCTCATTCCTCAGTATGGCTTCTTAGAATTGCTCATTGCTATATTAGTCCTGCTGCTCAGCTTCCAGTGAATTCAAAACTGTTGACATAGGGAGGCCAAATTTTTCTGTATCACAGAATACAGGCATATTTGAAGACAGAAGGTTTGTTTCACTTAGGTCATCAAATTGTCATGGAAGTCTTCATATTTTCAAAATGTAAAATTTTGCTACCATAATTACTAGTAAATTAACCACTCAACAGATAATGTGTTGAAATATGTCATGATTTATATCTGTGTGTACATAAGTTATAATATTATGATAACAATGTTTCATTTTTATATGAACCATTTATATGGTTGACATACCCCTGTTCAGTTTATATATTATTTGGTATTAAGAGTTTGTAGTATAATTGAAGCCCTTTATTTTAGAACTTAGAAACATCCATAAGTGTCTTCTTTTCTTCTTCAACAAAAATTTGATTATTCATAACCTTTTATTGCTTAAAATAGTTTTACTTCACTATTAAAAGGGCAGACAGTTGACTGGACATAAAATATTTCCTTTAGGCAAAGGAGATGTGTGTTTGCTTTTTAGCTTTCCATATGAGTATTTGCTATTACCATTACCATTTACCATTAAATTCACATTGTTAAAGAGCATGGAGGATGAACTGAAAAACCTGGAGCAAGAACTGAATGGTGGCATTTCTAAACAGTAATATTTTAAGCTAGCAGGTCATGGGAAGAACACTTACTAACTTCATAGCACTAAACATTTTGCTTACTATTGATATTACCTATGAGCATGACACTTAAGATTTCATTTTACAGTTTGCTCTTGATCCAGATCTTTATCTGGAACGAAGAAAAATGTGTGACTGGTTTACACTAATGGAACAGAGGCCTCATTATGCCAAAAGTGGTGCCTCATAACTCTTTGTTGCAGCTATAATTAATCATTTCCTGATTTTACTTTTTTCTGTGCAAAGTTAAAAATAGGGCTTTTAAGTCAATAGGGTTGGAATTCATGCCAGTAGAAATGGAAGAAAATGACACTATGAATGCCAACCTTCCCACCAAATATTATTTCTTAATTTATTTTTTTTAATTTTCTAAGTGTTTTTTTTAACCACATGAGGTATATTGCTCCAAATTTCACATTACAATATATTATCTTCTGCATGCAGTGTCAAGCAAAGTGAACATATGCTATTTTGTAAGCAGGAAAGAGGTTATACTCTTGAGAGGATCTTATCAAATGTTATTTGATCAATCAATTTTCACAGAGATCCCATGAGCATCAGAACAAAAAAAAGCTGAACATTTACTTTATTCATTTTATACACAGCGGTCAAAGAGCTCCTCACACTCTCCTCCTCTTCTTAAAATCAGCAGGAAAAAAAGTAAAACTCCTTTACATGTAGTATCTATATCTATTACTCATCTTGAAATTTAAAACACCTCCAGTTCCCAAGTCTGTGGCAGTATGGTACTCTCAAAATATTGGAACTATACAGCTCTTTACATCAATAGAGTAAATATTTTTAGATGAAATCCCAAAAGAAAATAAATAACCCCATTTTTTAGATATTATACTGGTGTCCTGTAATTTATTGACTGCTTGTGTTTTATTGACTTGCTCTTGTATTTTGGAAGTAGTATAACCTAATCTTTATTTCCCTTTTTGACTTCTACATGTTATACAAAAATTATAGAAAACACATCAGTGAAAGAGGCACTTTAAGTGAATGGACCAAATTTAACCATCAGTGAAGTATCTGGAGTATGATGAATGGGATGCTTCAGAAGGAGTTTAATATGGGCTGTTGTTCCATCCCTGTCCTGTGTGAGAAAGGAGGTAGAAATATGTACATTATGTAATAGGAATTCTGGTCACTTCTACAACATTTTTCTTTGTGCCATTCATAAAGCCCAGGATAGTGTAGGAATAATGAAATGTTAGAACTACATGATGATAATCCGTATGCTGGTCTCCCACTCCTAAATCTGCATCATTTAAAGCAGAACCTGCAGATCTGGGAAGAGTTTGCAAACTTGAGCTGGAGAAAAGACAGATGCAATAAAGGACCGGGAATGTTCTCTGAGATAGTAATATGGAAAAGTAACCATTTATGTTTCATTTTACCAGCTTCAACATTTCTCAGAGATAAGAGTGCTTGGAAGATGAATTTAGAATTTGGGAGCAAAGAGCAGAGAAACTGTATTTTATGCAAGTCATTACTTACTCTTCTTGCTCTTCTCTTAAAAATGGAGCAATATCACTGGCTTCAGAAGTCAACTGTGCTGGCAACAAACTCTTTATTCAGGCATTTATGAGTCATGAACTCAAGCAACACTTGAAATAAAGAGGCTTCATTGCTTTTTTAAAAAAAACAAAACCAAGTGCGGATCTGAACTCATTAAAATAAGCATATGTAGATAACTAGGAAATATATTCCCTTTGAAGGGTCAGGGCTTGGCCAGTGTTATCTCATTTACCTATATATTCACTCCAAATTGTCTTCACTATTTCCAGGTGCTCCTCTCCCTAGAAGCTGTCTGCCCATTCTTCCTTAGATCACACTGCTGAAGTCTGCAGGCATTCACCCAGACTATGGGTGGATTCTGTCATACCTCCCACTCCTGTGGATGGCTATAAATGTGATATATGTATAAAATAAGCCCTCTGATCATGTATAATATGAATTTTGTATATTTTCAATACATATACTCTTTTACTTAAGCAAATATTTTAACTCACCATTTCAAATAGATTGACATTCCCACAAATAAGTATATATTTTTTAAAAAGATGAGATAATGTATTTTAGATTTATTTGTACAAACTCTGCTTTAGAGCCTTGATCTTACTACACAGATGTTACTAAATTGTTTGCTACAAAGTATAGAAAAGGGAGAGTAAAAGTCATGTGAATAAAATCTCATAAGATTTAAAATAAAACACAAGTAAGTGGGATAAAAGAATAATCTGGTATTCAGTCTTATTATGTATAGAATTTTGATGAATCAGCTTTTTTGTGTGACTGGACAGAAGGGAAATAATATTTTAGTGGTGATGCATTTATAGTATAAGAATGTTTTTCTATAAAATACATCTATATTTTTGTTTCTCCATCCTGCTCCACTTTAATGAAATCTTATTCCTGTGTTATTGCTGAAAAGAAAATATTACGCATGAGCATTTCCAAATGCTCTCCTCTGGAAGACACAGTAGGAACAAACTGCAAAAGTCATTGTGCAGTACAGATTCTAGTTCAGTAGCTTGTTTTAAAGAGGCCATGATACATATCATCCTATCACATATACTTCCAACTCTTTGCAGACAGCTGTTGTTGATGAAGTTCAGTCCATTAGTCTCTGGATTTGTCATTTTAAGGTAGATATATCGAATTCACCTCATAAAGCTTTTGTAAATAAAGATTACAAGATGATTTTTAATATGATGGAGGGAACAAAGAATTAGTGAGATTCCCCACGGTGATAAAAATATAGAAGATAAACTGCACTTGTGTGTAGTGGTGATCTTTCCTTTCTAACATTTGAAATTCTGGGTTGCAGTTTTCTGGTTGGCTCAGCATTTACACCTTCAATTACTTCACCACTTTGATCCTTTGGTTCTTTTATTGTAATCATTGAAAAGGAAAAAAATGCTTGTTTAGTATGGCAGCATACAACGCTCTGGTGCAGAGTATGTCAACCTGTCTATGGGATTAGAGTCCCATGGATGATCTCTGAACTCAACACAATCCCGCTATCTATTGCAAGTACCTGGGAGACTGGGGTTTCATTTTCAGTTTGTATATTGTCTCAAATTACAGTTCTCAAAATAGCTCATGGCCCAAAGTTAAAGCAGGAGTAACCAAACGCCAAGAGAACAGCACTGTAAGAATAGTGATCTGGAATGGACTTTAGCTCTGTTCCTTGAAAAGTGATGTAACAGAAAAGTAAAATTAAATGTGGCACTGACGTGGAGTTTCCTAGGTAAATCTGAAACTCATTTGAATTCATGCCTTGATTCTCTCCCAGAGTTAAGGAAGAAGTAACAAATAATTTTGATCTGCCCAACTAGCATGGTATCACACTGATATCTCCACTAGGGTCTCATTGCCAAGTTCTCAAAGGGTGCCTGTACTCATTTCCAGAGCCTTTGAACTCAGATCATATAATGTGCATTACATTTCAGTTTAGAGATGCACCATTTAAGTTTCACAAGTTCTTGATCATTTATATTCATGGTTTCTGAATATATTCTGAATTTCTGTTGCCTTACTGTTGATATTCTAAAGGGAAGAAACTTCTGAATAGGTGTTTCTTCACTGCCTGCTTTTTTTTAATTATTATTTTTCTGCTATTTCAGGGAACTATGCTAGAAAAATCAATGAAAATCAGAGACAAGCTTGAGAAATGAAGGTGATATGATTTACTATAAGGAAGTGTACAACTTTCCCTTTTACTTTGCTCAGTTAGTACATACTGATATCCAGAAATATTCAGCATTTGCACAGGACACTTAAATTGGGAATCTGGCATGAAGAGATCTTAATGAAGCACAGATAGTTGCAGGTAGCAGTTCTTTACTATGTAATTGTATTCAGAGTGTTACTCAAGCCTGACTTGTTTTCATGCACACTCCCTGCATTGACTGCAGAGTGTAGAGAGCAAAACTAGTTTCCTCATGGTGGCATTTGAGATTTTAAAGGTAGAGACATGATATGTAGCTATCCCTGGGCATGGGTATTTATTTTTTTTAAACTTGTTTTTTTCCCCTAAGTGAATACTTTCGACTAGCTCTGCAAAAGCTCTTCCATGTGACATGCTTGGAGTTCTCACACCTGTTTTCCCCTCTGCCTTCTATGTGTGAAGCATTTTCTTTTCAGCATTCTTAATGCTCAAAGATATTGCTGAGCCACAGGGAGGCAAATCTGCTTTGTTATATAACAAAAACATGCTATAGGAGTTCAACAAAAAAACCCAAATAAGCAAACAATAACCCCTCTTCTTTTTTAGAGAGATACTTTTTAAAGTATATGTATTAAAAAAAGGCTAGGTTAACAGTGACAGATGCAGAAGAAAGAAAAAATTCTGAATGCTGGTAGTTCCCAATTCCTAACAAGAAAAGTTGAATTTTCTTAGTATATTAGCTGGGGCAATCTGAATCTCTTCTTGTGCTACACTTCAGAGAATATTTCCTGAAATGTTGCTGCAAAACAGAATTTTCCTCTCCGTATTTTATTTCTTTTATATTTTATTTCATTTTATTTTATCTTATTTTATTTTATTTTACTGACAGGAAAGGAGATGGGGAAGAGGTGAAAACCATAAGAGAGGTCCCTGGAGAAGGCAGTGTTCTTTGCTTACCTAGGCTTTTGCTAATGAGAGACAGGGCATTGCCAAAGTAGAATTGGAAATTGCTTGAGACATTAGTACTTATGATGAAAACATAACTTGTTTTATAGCAACAAAAACTGTGAAAATCATTGGCTTATTTAGTTTTACTTTGTTTTTTCTAAAGTGCAGGTGTTATTAGTAGCCAAAGCAGAAAATGAGATTCAATATAGACTTTGCATATGTTACTCATAAAAAAAATGCATTATTAAAATTATTGATTAGACATTAAAAAGGGCTTTAAATGTTGGAGAAAATGCTGAGTTTATCCAATAGAGAAGAACAGCAGATCAGTTAAATTATTAAAGCTTGGGTAGTTTTGCAGTGTTCCTCTGCTTGTATCCTCTTACACAGTTTAACAGGATGCAGCAATGGTGAGACAGAGTGACAGTCAAAGTCCACTGATCAACTTGAATGAATTTTCTACTATTAGAATGTAATGCTGCAAACAAAAAAAGAAGCTTCTATTTTGAGAAAGAGGTGATTGAATGCTAAAAAATTTATTATCAAAGGAAAAAAGGAAAACTACAGGATAGGCTAATCTGTAAATAATTTAAGAGACAAACTAAAGTAAAACTCAGCAGGTCTGAGAAACATGCATGTCCTGCTGATAACACAGGAATGACTGACTTCTCTAAAGAGAGTTTGGTAGCAATTCAGTTCATTCTAGAGTATAAAATGGAAAATTATCTTAAGGAAAATGTTGGAACAGGAAACCTTTATTTTCTCGTTTATTTGAGAAAATAGAAGATAAAACCTTAAAAATAAATAAATGTGGAACCTAAGAAGGAATTATCACTCTATCTGATAAAATTGTCCTATATAATGATGTGATTGTTTTCTTTGCTTTGTTTTCTTTGTTGGTTAAATGGTTGGGGTTTTGATAACTATCAGGGCAATTAATTAGTACTATTTCTTCTGAAAATTCACATTAAATTCAGTAGGAAGAAAATGTCTTCAGTATTATTTAAATTTACAACCAATATATGTGGTATGTGTGACTTTGTTTACAGGATATTGACATAAAACTTGTTCTTTCTCTGCTTTTGATGTGTTTTAACCCCAGCTGACTACTGAGCCCCACACAGCCACTCACTCATCTCCCCAGTGGGATGAGGAGAGGATCAGAAGAGGAAACGTGAGGAAACTCCTGGGTTGAAATAAATACAGTTCAATAGGTAAAGCAAAGGGTAGCACATCTTTGTGCTATTGTGGTGGTTTCAGCTGGGGTAGAGGTAATTTCTTCACATATGGGTAACTGGTATGGGGCTGTTTAGGACTTCTGTGGGAGGCTGCTGATAATGAAGAGAATTTCCAGCACAAATCCAAAACACAACCACATGCTAGCTACCATGAAGAAAATTAACTCTACCCTGGTCTAAAGCAGCACAGCTTTCCATGGAGTTTTTTCTTTTAATTTTTGGTGCGGTTTTCTTTCTGCTGTTGTTATTTATTTATTTACAGTAAGTGGGCATTTTTTTAACTTTCTAACAAGTGTCAGGAAGTTGACTTTTTTTACTTATATTTACTTAAATATATGTACTATAACCCTAAAAACTTAAAAATACACACATATAAACTAATTTTTTCATAGGTAGTCAAAGTGCTAGACAAATACTCAAAAAAAAAGGAGAAAGGAAAATTGATTTTGAATTCAATATTATATTCGTAATTGATATGAGCAGCAGAAATAAGGTATGGAAATCTGAAGTCAGATTTCAATGGAACTCAGTTTCAATGGAACTAACTATGGATTCAGCAAAATAGAGGATGTGAAGTGATACTTGAGGACAATATCCTTCTTTTTCCATTTTCTGTTAATTCAATGACACATGGAAAATAAATGTGTAACGGACCCAAAATACATAATTCTTAAAACAATAATTTATTTACCTATGATCCTAGTGTCATAGTGTCAGAATTTATCAGATTAATTTTACTAGCAATTATTGTCTTGAAATTAGCAGATCCTTCTTTTAGGTAATCAACTACTTACACATATGGCTACATCTGAAAGATTAGGGGAAAAAACCAAACCAAAAGCCCAGTATTTCCCAAATATTTCAGTGTTGGCTATCAGAAATAAAAGTAATGTATTAGTTGTACTGGAGAAAATGTTAAGTCAATTATACTCTTGCAAGATTTATAAGAACTAAAGTGAATTTAAACTTGAATTGTCAAAGGAAATTTTACATGCATTAACCGCTCAGCTGCATCCATCCCATATATTTAATTATGTACTGGATTTTGAACCACCATCTCCAGAGCAGTGTTAAATAAGAGTTTTACTACACTACAATTTCCTACAATGTTCATAGGCATTGCTCTGAATTACACATGTAAAAAACTCAGCTGATGTGACCAAAAAAGAACCTAACGTTAATATAATTTCATTCCTCTCCTGGAGATGTGTTTTACAGTAAATAGACTTTAACTCATTCCCTTAAATGTTTAACCAGTCAAGTGTTAATGTTAAAAGATTGCTTATGCACATCCCAGCATTTGATATTCTTTCACTTACAAGGATATGCAGAAAAACAATTTGCTAAAGAAGATTGGAATGATGGCATGCTCTGGAATGATCAAAATAATTTTATTCTGCAATTAATAATCCCAATTTTTAAGGCAATATTTTTTCAATACTATCAGTTAACCCTAATGTTACAAAAATGCCATCCATTAGTAATGTAAAACAAAGCATAATGGAACCAAAATTTTTAACAAAATATTTAGAAATTTAAAGACTTGTTGCCTTTATCTTTAATGATCAAAGTTTTCACTTCTTTGTTCAGCTTTCTCATATGCTATTTCAGAGATATATGTTCCAAGAACATCTCAAATCTTAGTAAAGAGAATTGAATTGCAGTCTAAAGTGGATTTTTCAAATTCAGCCTGTAATATCTTCTCTTTTGCTTGCAGAGTAAATTCTGTGCACTAAGATTCCAGTGAAATGGTGACTGTTAGTAACATTCTGCTTTGAATAAAATTACATTGATGCAAGCATTTCTTGGATTCAGCGGGTTGTTGAAGGGTCACATTTGCAGGATGTGCACTTGTGTCTGTTTTAAATTAATACTGTGCAATACTGGATGAGAAAGAGGGAGGAGACAGCTGCAATGTAAATATGGAATAAGGAGCTTATGTTTTTCTAAAACTTATATTATTGGTACAGAACTTGAAGACAAGAAGACTGAAGAGAAAATAGGATAATGTTAAAAGATAAGTTCAGCACAAACTGTGAGGCAGTACAATGTAAATTAATTTCACCTTAATTAGAACATTTCATGAAAATACTCAGTATTTTAATGGACATATTGATAATAAAATTCATAGGTCTATTCCTAGACAGAATTCCATGTTACTATTGGTGAAATTCACCCAGCCTGAAAAAATTCCATGTATGAGACAAAATGTAGATTTGAAACTCTACATTCCTACATCCCATGTTAAGAAAAAAAAAAAAAAAAAAAAAGAAAGAAAGCAAAATTTGAGACAGAAAGGAAACTGCTTGGCTTTTAAGACAGACCAAATTGGTTTGTCAGGAATTTTTGGGACAGAAATTAAAAATTAACAGTAGAAATGTATGGCACCCTTTCAATGTACATTTCTCAGAGATTTAGCTAAGGAAATTACTTTCATGTTTTTACTTGTTCTGTGTGCTCACAATTACCTTACATGATGAAATTAAGAATGATTTGGGTTTTTCTACAGTAGACAAATGGTGTAGCAATAAAGCTCCTGTGTGCAGTCCATCTCACTTATTACATTTCCTATTCCATTTTTCTCTTTTTCTTTAAATTGGCATTATTTGTGTATAAAAATGTATTACTCTGGATTCTATCTGCCAATGCATTTTAAGTAGGTACTTACTATGATTTAATTTGAGAGACTCCTGTGCCTAATAAGCTTTCCATTTAAAATCTGAGCTTTGAGCTTTATAAAAGCTACGTGGTCTACATGTAAACACTGTGTAAATAGCATCTGAATAAAAGGCAGGGGCACACATTAGGAGCTGCCAGAACTCTGTCTGTTGTGGCTGCCCTGGTCGCTGCCGCTTGAGCAGCTGAAGAACAAAAGTCCTGATTGACTGGTGCCAACTCAAGCAAAAAATGCACCAGCAAAAAGTTAGAAACAAACGCAGAAATAGGTTATAGGAAAAGTGTGTATTTATTGGTAGAGGGACAAGAGAGAGCCATTAAAGATGTGGTTGTGAAACATGTTTACTTGAGATTTTATTTAGTATGGGAATAGAGAATCCTGTTCTTAGATTTCCTATCTGTCAGATGATACTACCCCACATGGTTTTAGAGAATCTGATTGCAATGTTGTTTGAAAAAGGTTTCTTTTTTTATACAATCTAATGCTAAACATTATGAATAAAATGCAGATTATTTCATGTGCTATAATACAGCAGAAATGTGTTTGTGGCAGAGGGGTTGTTTTGTCTAGAAACTGATAAAAATTAATGTGAGACTACAATGTTCAGTATACTGTCTGGAGAACATTTATTTGTTTAAATGAGAAAAAAAGTTTTTAATTGCTAGTTATGAATTGAAAGATTTTAATGACTTTTGACTTGCTATCCAATTTTGTTATTTGCTGGAAAACTGCATTTTGTATTCATTTGCTCTAAGCAGCAGATGATGTTTTACTCAGTGAAATTGAAAGTAATCAAACATACGTTAATTTCCACAGGTAAAAATGATTGTTTTATTTAAACAGGGAATTCTAAAGGAAATTTGAATAATAATAAAAAAGTTAGATTTCTGGCTTTTTAAATGAGGTAGATACTCATCAATTTTTAGGTATATTATAGTGTCCAGACACCATGCCTTTAATAAATGAACATCTATAGTAAATCCATTATACAATGAATATAGTAGCAGTGTAATAAGGCTTTCAGACTAACCAGTGACGAAACTACCAGTACCTTTCCTTCCATTATTTGTTGGGTTGTTTTTTTTTTCTTTTTTTTTTCACTTGGTAGTGGAGAACAATAGTAGGGATTTAAGAGTTGTTAAAGTCTATTGTCTATCATGTAAGCAGTTGTGGTAGCATGGTATAGCTCAGAAACAACAAAGGAGTAAGAAAAATATAAAAACACAATTTGTGCAAGTAAAAGTTGAAAAAAATATTTCAAGAAGGTTTGTATGATAAAATGTACCATTGAGATGTTGATTTTTCCCAAATGTGAGGAAAGTTTTGGTTTTAAGGGAAAAAAACGTGTTCTAAAGATCTTCAGTTCTTTTGGAAATAAAACAGCAGCCAACAATATAGACTCTGTCTATTTACAAATACTTTTTAAGGCCTGGAAAACTGCAGTGAGATCTCAAAATTACTTTCCAGGTTACATCTTTCTATTAACCTAGGGAAAATACATTACAACTGATTCTTTTTCAGCAATGATAATTTTTTTAGAAGAGTGGAGTTTCTTTATTAAATAAGAAAATAAGGAGGAAAAGTGAAAGATACTGCAATAGGTATATTTATATGACAAGACAGTTTTTCCCAGTTTTATATGTTTCTGGCACACGTAGACAAAACAAGCTCCTTCAAGGAGGAAGAGAAAGGGTAATTATAACAGTTCACCAGAGAGATTTAATAAACTCAACAGTTCTTGGAGTCTAAACTGTATTATTTTTCTAGAAGACATACTTTTTATCTTGTTTCTGGGAAGGTGAAAAGCTTCAATTCCTGCATTCAAGAAACTATCTGGAAGAACATATTGGCACTTTTTGGACAGAGAAACTAAGTATTTTTGCAAATATTTGTTTATTTGGTTTCTTGTATCATATAAATACTGTCATTGCAGTGCCTGCAAGTAATTGAATTAGTGATGCTTATGGAGGTTTAGATATACATCCTGATAGCACTAAATTGTCTGACAAAATCTGAAGGGTTAAAGTCATGAAACTCCTGATGTAATTTGTCTAGTAGATTGGTGGGAAACATTAAATGAATATCAGTTTAGTCAGATGTTTTCTAATGCTCCTGCAACTGATGTTCAATCACACTGGTGAGTGAGATGTTAACTATTGTTTGGAATCTAGTTATGAGCTGAAGAAAGTAGATGATGACTCTAACAGGGGAACTCCTGCTTTTCACAAGCCATCCTGATGGATGCAGATCCCTCAGAGCCTCTCAAAAGTCTAGCAAGCAGCAGGGTATTGGTTCACAAAAGAAAAACTGGCCAATCAAATGTTTTGCATTCATTGTGTTACTTTTAGATCATGTTAACAAATGAATGACAGTCCTTATTTGCTCATAGCTTTCACACTGTGGAAAAATATGCAAGAGTTTCACTTGTGCAATTATCAAAATAAGGGACTTGAAATTCAACTAGAAACAAAGTGTCAAATCTTCCTACTCAAGCTGACAGATCTCTAATCAGTTGTCATTTCATATTTACTTTAAAAGACTTAATTGCAGAATATTGAATATTTTGCAAGGAGAGATGATAGCTGTGGACTTCATGCTATTAATCTCTTGAGAACAAGGTGATAATAAGCTAAGTTTTAGTCTTTTGAGGGGCAAAGATTTTATTAATAAATTCAGCTGAATTTTAACCACTTCTTTTTTTTGAAAAGTTATTGAAGGCGTCATACCAGTTAATTAATTGAAATAAGTACTTGATATTGAGCCCTAGAGAAAATGTTGGTAATTATTGCATCTCAAAATTTAGTATTTGCTTTGGAGTTTAATTAACAGCATTATGATTTGTGTCATAGAGTAGCTCTAGACCTTGCCATTTTCAAATTAAAAACCTTAGCAGTTTTGACAGTTTTGGTGCCAAAGCCTTTTTGACTGGTTTGTTAAGGCAAATGGGAGAGTTCAAGATGGTCTATTTTTGGCTCTAGCAGTGGGGTAGAGGCAGATGTGCCAAGAAGCAGTTTTACAAAGCTAATCTCTTGCATCTACCTTCCTCTGTGTTTTGAATCACAAAGTTACCTGTGAATCTAAGCTAAGATTCACAGTTACAAAACCATTTCATCTGGAAATCTGTGCTCTGCTGATACCAAGATGTCAGGCCAAAAAGAGAAGTTAAGTTCTAAATTCTCCCTTAACTCATGAACTCAGCACATAGTTCAAAACTAAATAGAAGGCACAGACATTTTCAGTTAAGCAGGCTTTTGGAAGTTTCAGGTACTATATTTAGTTTAAGGGGATTCACCTCTAGAACATTTCTTGGTGGGAGCCATCATCATTCTGTAGCTGTGTGCTGCATAGCCTCTCTTAGGAGCTATTGCAAGAGAGGGAAGCAAAGTGACTTTCCCTCTGTGGACTTTTAGACATTCACCCAGGGACAGAAATACACTTTCTGAAATCTGCCCAGAGGTCCCTACCTCCTCTTCTAGTTGAGCCTAGCTTGTCATTCAACAAGAGACGTAGAGCATGTTCCTGATCTCTCCCATATTCAATGAGAGGAGAATGCTCACATGACATTACCTGGGAGGAAGTGAAGTTGTTTATGAACACACAGTTTTGAATACAGGCATAATGACTTGAAACATCAGCTGCATAAATAAGAAATAAAGTAAAAAACACAATTCAGGTCTATATTCAGGAATGCAAGTTCTTTACCTAGATTAAGCTAAGACACCACATTTTGCTGGTGCAACTTTCTTCTAAGTAACTCTTGCTGACCATTGTAAATCAGAATATTTTCTATGCACCATTTCAATTTGTTTTGAATCTGGGACAATACCATCAAAATCTTACAGATGATCTGTACTGAAGGTCATGGCAGAGGGTATAATACAGAAATGTAATAATGTAATCTGTCATAATGTTTTTCTTTTCTGAAATATGCTGACACATTTTTATGGAAATAAAAGGATCCTTTTAACTTTGTTGTGTGTGGCAGAGCTCAGAAGACATGTACTTTCAGAACAAGTGAAATAGTTTCCAAAGTGAGGTACTATAACTTCTTATAGAAAAAGAAGTAAGGCTAAAAATGTCTGGGTTTTTTGGCACTCTTTTCTCCCCAAATTAACATTTCCAAACAAGCTATTTTCTGCCTATGACAAAACAGTGTTCTTCTTTTTACTTCTACTTGAAACATTATTTATCATTATTTAAAATACAGGAAATTCAAAACATGTCTCTTAGGTAGATATTAAAGAATGATACTTTTTCACAAATTTCATTTGGTCAATAAAAGACTTTCAATTTTTAACATAAGATTGTGAAGTTAATAATAGTGAGAAATTAATTTCAGAAGTTATTTTGAAAAGCTGTTTTCCAAAGACTCTTTACCTAGAAAAGGGTTGTGTACATGCCTGTTGCAAGCTGTGATGTGATAAGATATTCTGATTTCAGGATGTATGACACAGAATTCTTCTGATGTTTGTAGCCTTTAAAATAAATTGTTTCAGTTCTTTTAGAATTGCTTCTTGCAGAGAAGAACCTCATAATTAGAGCAGGATAGAACTGCAGTGCAAGTCCTTTGATGTGTTGGTTTCCTGATAGATTTTTTTGAGATAAGATGAACTATAGCTATTGATAATACTTCTATTTTTAAGCTAGACTTGCAGAACTACCTAGAGTTATCTTGCTTTTAATTTTATTTTATGAACAACAGATTATTAAACATGAATCATAATATTCAGACTAAGTCAGATTTACTGACTGGAATACCTATTCAAAACACTAGAAAAATTTTATTATAATTTGCTTGTGTTCTGTTTTGGTTGAGTTCCTTTCAAATCTAATGACTTCTTTTTTTCCTTTCTTTCCCTTTTTTTTTTTTTTTAAGGTATGCATATTTTATAAACAAAAATGTCTCTTCCATGCTCTTAGCCTTCTTTTGCTGTCTTTTTAAAAAATCCCAACACATATTGTCCCCCAACATAATAATATCTGAAAATATCCTAGAAGACCAGAAAAATGTTCAAAGTAGAATAACATGTGTAGTACACAGTTTGTATTTCAATTTCAGAACAGGCAGAGAAAATTGGTGAAAATCATTCTTAAGTACTTAAAAATTTTCCCATTCTGTAAAATTTAGTTTTGTTCTTTTCCATCAGCCATCTCATGTTATATAGTGCTCTTTTAGAGCCTCAGTGTTGTGTTCCACCAACATGTAGATATATATATAACTTGCCATTGGTGTGTTTCATAGTATGAAACATATTATTTGTAAAATGGTAATGGTATATTATAGCATACATCTGTCTTAGAAACTAATTTTTCCTAAAAATTATATGCTGAGCTCTGTGCAATATTGCTTTGTGACTAAGGATTAGATCAAGTTTCTATTACCTTAATCCTTTTGACTCCTATATTAGCATTGACAAACTAATCACTGCAGTTTTAAAGCAAAAGATTTTTTAGTAAGACCAGATTTTTTTTTTTTAATTACACTATATTTCTGGGGTACTGAAATTTTACGTATGTAACCCCTAACTAAAGCAAATCTGGTATGGCTCTGTAAGTAGCCAAACTCATTGATTTCGTAAGGTCCCTTTGCTTATATTTTGATAACTTTTTTAGTTGAGTTTTGTTGGGTAAATAACACAGCAAGATGTCAAAATAATAATATTCCCTATACCCTTATTTTAATAGAGCACTATGTAATAAGCTAACAATAGTTTTTTGTTTCTCTTAATAGTGAAAACAAAGATCTTATGAGCTAGACAGAATATGAAATATGTATTTTGCCACTTCTCTGTAATATTCTTTCCTCCCACATTATTTAGTCAAGCAACCTTCAGTAGATTCCAATGTGGAATAAACTCTACAGTCTCCTTGAAGTCTCATTCTGTCACCTATAAATCTAGAGGCAGGGGCAGAGATTCCCCTCTGAGCCATAGAAAATTCTCTCAGTTAAACAAGTTTAGTTACTCTTGAGAATCGAGCAATCTTTCATTTTCCTCAAAGGAGTTCCACTTAACCTAAAACTCTTCACTCAGAAAAACACACATGCTGCTGCTGAGCAGCTTTGCTCAGCAGCTTTACACTTGTGAGCTGAAAAATACATTACACAGTAATTTTATGACCGACTACAAACACATCTTTAAATTGTATTTTCTATCACGATGTTTTGTTATCTCTGTCCATTTAAACTTAATAGATGAGATGCAGTGAAATATAGAAAAAAATTTGGTACCATCTTTAAAGTACCTGTTATCTTTTTGGAGAAAAAATATCTATGCTTTGGATAGGCTGCTGATATCAGTGTCTTAGAAAAGGGTCAGTGATTATGTCAGTGTCTTAGAAAAGGGTTTAAAGTTGCATAAATCTTCATCTCCTTTATAATAAAGATGCAAAACATATAATCTTGAGAGACCGTATCTCGTCTTTCTGTTCCACTGAAATTTTTAGTTCCTATCCTTGGAACAGGTCTGGATCATACCAGCTTTAGTTGTTTATTTTGAGTTTGCACTTCTCATTGATGACAAAAATATATGATTCAAAGAATATCAGAGCATTATGAAGTTAGTCTCTGAATAAACAAAATATTTATGCTTTTTAGAAGTTTAAATGAAGTGTTAGATTGACCAGACTTCTAAATCCTAGGTACTAGTGATGTAACACATCTTGTGAAAGCTATGCCTTAGATGTGTGTTTTTTTTCCCTGAAAGACGGATTAGGTAAAACTGAATCAGAGAGAAATTCTAATAGATCTTTGTAATTCCTTTGGCAAATTTGTGTAGCTGAGATCTTTAAAATAATTTTACAAATTTTCATGGACTAAAGCATAATTAATGAATCTAACAAAAGATAAGTTAAATGATACTTTGTTTAGCAAGCAAAATTTATTCTTAATTTGCTCATTCTTCCTTTTCCATAGGTTTTACCTCTTAAAATTTGAAATCTAAGATATGTCTGTAGATCTTAATTCATATTAAGATCTCCCTATGAATAAAATTATTGTAAATTATCCAGAAGAATTGTTCTCTTATAGCATGATGATAATAATAAATATCATAAAAAATTGTTATTATGTTATTCCAGAAAAATAAATAATTATATTCAAATAGTTTCAATGAGAGGCAAGATATTTCTCCACTGGTTTTCTAATAGTTGTGGTATAAAATATATAAGGCCGTAGAATCACTTAGTGACAGACAAAAATGTTCTAATCTCTTGAAATTAAATTATCAATGACTTTTAATCTCGTGGGCTTAGAAGATGCTATCAGTCAAAAAAGAAAAGAAACCTCCTTTTTTGATCTTTCCTTAAATATAATGTCCAGTATTTTATATAGAAGAAAATCAGACAGATAAAACTATACCATTAAATTACTTGGGTGCAGATTTACACATTTACCTATGGACTTAATTTTAAACAGAAAAAAGAGTTGGAAAAATGTTTTGTATTGACAATTATTTAGATGGTACTTGCTCTTTGCTAATGTTATCTGTAGAGATATAGGGATGTGTGTGCTTGAGACAATAAATCCAGGGAAGGAAAAAGACATTCATATTAAGTATCAAAGTTTGTCAAAGATTAGATAAGGGATTTTGTCCAAGAATGATTGACATGAGAAATATAAGTGTAGAAAATACAAGTAAAATTCAACCTATTTAGTCTGACTCCTTAAAGGAAAATAAGGAAGACCTTCCTCTCACAGACATTTTTTGAAGCATGCAAAATTGTTTAAAGGGCATCTTAATTTAATCAGTTCACAAAGCTATCTGTGATGGCAGGAAAAGATTTTTTTCTTGAAATGGATGCCTTATTCTCTTTCTCCTAGTAGCTGTTCAGAGTTTTGTCTATTTATATTCATTATTGTTGCTGTAAGAACAGTGCTGGTTTTCATTATTTCATTGGCATGAGAAGCCCTGATTCAGTTCTGCTGTCAATTTTGACCTCTTTCTGTATCTCTTCTATTTTCAGTGACTAGAAGCATCAGTAAATAGAAACAGAGAAAACTCCACAAAATACTTTTGCAGCAGAGCCAAATAATTATAACGCTCAAGATATATGTAATTGCAGTTCACATGTCTGGTAGGGTGAACCTGCACTGAGAGTTTTTTCAGTTGTTTATTGCTCTGTGAAATACATAGCTAGTTTTCACACACCTGGTGGGAAAGAAATTTGAGAGTATATATAAATAGTTTAATGAAAAATAGGAGTCTCAAAATACCTTAACAGAAAGAGCAGAATAAAATCAATGTTAATTGTAATGATGAAAAGTATTTTTGTCAAAATATTTTGAGAACATATTAGTTTTTCTGTTTGATTTCTATCTGTGTCACTTGAAAGTAAACAGATAATTTTCAAATTTAGCAAGGTGGCCACTCATCTCTGAATTAAAATAGAATATATAGATAAATACAGCAAATGATTTACCAATTTAAGTTGATTATCTTGAAGTGTAAGTTTAATAAACTAATCACTGGTGTCCACAACTGTGGACTGTGGGTTTATCTGCTGTGCTTAGTCTAGACCTAATTTAATGGATCACTATCAGAAATGCTTTGTTTACAAAAGGGCATTAATATATCAGATATTATAACATAATATCATCAGTCCTCTCTGCTGCTCATTCCTGTACCAGGTCCATGAAATATCCAAGTGTGATGTGCAGTTACTGGTAGGACTTCATTCAGCTCTAGTAGGAGCATGTCATACTCCTTGAATAATTCTGGAATAATTTCCTCATCTGACAATAAATGTGGCTCATGTGACTGATATTTATTTAGTTCTTTGCCTGAAGTTGCAGCTTCATAGTAGACACAAGTAGAAAACAATTGTACCAGCCAATATGGAATCTATTACATGACTAAATCAGCTATACTTCAATGAACAATGCTTTACATTCACAAGAACCACAATCCCAACTGACACCTCTATTATGATCTCAGAAAGGAGACAGAGACTAAAACACTGCAGAGAGAACAATTTTCTACTAAATATTTTTGTCAGGAAACCACATTCAGAATGGCCTAAAAGGAAAATCCCTGTACAAAGTATGCACCATATGGCCTAGCTATGATACATCATGGGGGCAACAGTGGGAAATAACCATTTAATAAAAGTAAATTAACAGTTTAATAAAAATTTTTCTGAAATAATAATTGCCAAAATACCACATTACTTTATTTGCTTTAACAATAATTGTCCTTCAAGTAAGATGAAATCTACAGATTTCATTTTTTTTTTTCATCTTCCACTTCTTTATCTTCTGTATTTGACTCCTATATTTGACCCTTTAATCACTGGTGTTTTGTGTCTTCTTTGGCTTCTCAAAACAGTCTAGCAGCTGCTAACTGATTATGACAATTTCAATTAATATTGAGTAGATTAGTAGAAATGACTCTGTGGATTTAAACTGGGAATAATCAAGAGGATTTTTTTATTATTATTTTCCTCACCTCCAGTCAACACATTCAAAACACTAATATTTTAATTTTTTTTCAATTGTATATGTACTCTTAAAAAAGAAGATAATTTAACCTCACTGTTAATATGTTTTGCTTGGCTAAGTTTTATGCTCTCTTAACAGACATAATTAGGGTTTTTTTCCTACCTATTGTCAAGAATTTAGTCATGCATTGCCGGTGAAGCAAGCCTAACGTCATTTTTACTGAAGTCTGAGTAAAACATAAACTAATAATTTACAAAATTTCTTGATATTCAAATGAATGGAACAAGCTGGAAAATATCTCATTTATTCTGGGAAAAGTAGATGTTAACTCTGAAGCAGTAGCCCAATATATGTACTGCACATCTTAAGAAATCTGGAGGTGTAACAAGCAGAGAAACAATGGAATATTTCCTGAGATTTATGGGTAAATTTTATGGGTATGGTAAATGCTTCAGCAATCATGTTAAACAGAAGTAAACTGACTAATTTTAGTATTGTGCTGTACAACATAAGAGGAGATTATTTGTAATATTAAACATTCTTAAACCAAAAATAGAATTGATTCACTAAAAAAGTACTTCCACTCCAGTTACTTCTGACAAAAATTATTCCATTTTTACTTTGGAGCTGGGATTAATTTCACAAAATTTGGAACAATATCTCAAGAAATCTGTTGCAGAGTATGCTCAATTCAGCTAAATGTCTTGGGAAATTTGAAGACACTGTTACCTAGTCAACTAAACCCCAGTATCTTCATTACTGGGATGAGAGATAGCTCCTGACTATTATGTTTAGACACCCCTGTTGAAGTCCAGTCTTGCCTTTAACATTCATCAATCCACAGTTCTGTTTGTAAAGTGAAAGCTATACTTCTTTACCATCTATAACTGTTGAATGAATGAAACGCTGTCGAATAAGTATGGTCAAATAGCTGTGATACACACTGCAGTCTCTGTTAGATTCTACCTCTCACAAGAAGGATTGACAGTACTACTTCCAACAAGCTTAGACTTTGCAAGTAACTCTTGATTGTTTGTCTTCTATTTTGTTTCATTCAAATTGCTTCTATACTTTCTATTGTTAGAAAAAAAAAATCATTATACTGTTTCATTCCATTCTGAGATGAACACTGATGCTTTAACCTCTTTTCATATAGCATCCCTATGATTCATGTGTAGGATTACATTCTTTTGGCTATATGCATTCAAGAGGAATTAGTGCTGTGTTTAATACTTAATTACTAATGGACTGCAACCCAGATGAATCTGTCATAAATATGGAAAAATTCTGAGCTGATGTTTGCAATTAATTCACTGTAATCTGCAGACACAGCTGAAAAATCAATAAAAAAATTAATGGAAAAAATCCCTTTGAGCAGGACATAAATCATACTGAGAGATTCATTATCTTTCTGCATTTGTCTCTTCATTTTTTGAGGTGTAAAGACTTTTTCACATTCTATAAAAGCGACATCAACAGCAAAAGAAACAAACTCCCAAAACTCCCTCTTCCCTGCAAAATCTCAGTAAGAAAGATTCAGTACTTATAACAGCAGTACAAATTTAGGAGAATTAATTGTGTGAGGTATTAAAAACACCTGTAGGATAATGCAATCATCAGTCATAGCCAGCAAAGCTTCATGAGGGCAATGTCCTGCTTGTAAAATTTAATTTCCTTTAACAAAAATATTATCCACGTAGTTGATCAAGGGAAGCCAGTCTATGTGATCTTTTCGGATTTCAGTAAAGCTTTCCATACTCTCTCTCATAGGAGCACACAGCTGGATAAACACATCATGGTGTGATGGGTGAACACATGGCTCACTGGTCAGGCACAAAGCCTTGCAGTGAATGGGGTGACATCAGACTCATGACCTGTCACTAATGGGGTTCCACAGGGCTCCATTCTCAGTTCTGAGCTCCTCAATATCATCAGTAAAGGACTTGGACACAGGACTGGAAGGGACTGAACAAGGTTGCAGATGATGCAAAGTTGGGAGGAGCTGTTGACTCCCTCAAAGTCAGGGAGGCCCTGCAGAGAGACCTCGACAGATCAGAGGGCTGAGCAATCACCAACCCCATGAAGTTCAGAAAGGGAAAATGCTGAATTCTGTAACTGGAATGGGGCAAACCTGTATGGACAGACTGGGGAATGAGATGGTGGAAAGCAGAGACATGAAAAGGGACCTGGAGGTCCTGGTCAATGAAAAGTTAAATAAACATCCTGGAGGATGTTTATTCAGACAGGAGGGCCAACCCTGTCCTGGGGCCATCAGGCACAGCATTGCCAGCCCAAGGGAGGGGATTGTCTTGCTCTACTCTGCACTGGGGCAGCCTCACCTCTAGTGCTGGGGGCAGTTTTGAGTGCCACAGTATAAGAAAGATAGAAAGTTACTTAGACACCATCCAAAAGAGGGCTATGAAGATGGTGAAGGGTCCAGAGGTCTAGATGGTGAAGACACCATACAATGAGCCACTGAGGTCATTTGGTCTGTTCAGCCTGGAGGAGACTGAGGGGAGACCTCAAAGCAGTCTACAACTTCCTCATGAGGGGAAGTGAAGGTGCATGCACTCTTTTCTGTGATTATCGTGACAGGACCCGAGGGAGTGACCTGAAATTGTCACAGGAGGTTTAGATTGGATATTAGAAAAAATTCTTAACTGAAAGGGTATTTGAGCACCAGAATAGGTTCCCCAGGGAAGTGGTCATGGTCCTAAACCTGCCAGAGTTCAAGAAATGTTTATACAACATTCTTAGGACATAGTGTCATTCTTAAGGCTGTCCTGTGCAGGGCCAGGAGTTGGACTTCAATGATCTCTGTGGATTCCTTCCAACTCAGAATATTCTATTATCCTACTATTCTAAAATTCCAGGATAGATTTTACTTCTTCTTAGGAAAAGCTCAAGGTCCCAACATAATTCCTCTAAAGATGGTCATGCCAATGACATGGAATAAAAGATAAAACTCTACAAGTAGATAATCAATAAATCATTTTCTTTCCCAGTGACAAGTGGAAGTATTATAATTTATGGCTGAGTTGTATGATTTTATATTTCTGTTATTCTCATAATTAATGAGGATGAGCAATATATTTTATAAAATTTAGCCCATTTCTTCTGAAGTTTACTTACATAGAGAGGAAAAATGTGAATTAATACAATAATGGTTTAATTTCTGTTTTTAACATTCATTTTAGTCTTTTATTATGTAGAATTTCTGTTAAGGAGATGAAAATGCATTCTTTGTATTTTTCAATTCACTCCATTGAATTAAATTTGGTTCTGTATCCCAGATCTTCTAATATCATTAAGCAAAATTACAGATTTTTATGTGCATTTGTGGGAGAAACATGTATGACACAAACAGATAAGTGTATGTTTTTTTCCATTGTTTGGGATGAGGTTACCTTCATGTGACACAAAAGGTTAAATGAACTCTTCACATGACTGCTATATTTCGCCTTACAATACAACTTTCTCTTGACATCCGCTAAAAAGACAAGTAGTCACAAATTATTTTTCTGCTTAATGCTGATCTCTATATCATTTAGATGATCATTTGCACATAGAGCATAGATAACTTTGTTCTTTCCCCCACCGGAAAATAATGTAATATAAATTACCAGAGCTTCAGTTCATATTACACTTACAAATTTAACCTTTGAGAGTCTATGACTTGTAACAAAATACACTTTACATGAGTCACACAGAAAACCTCTGGAAACCTGAGTAATTCCTTTTTCATGAAAGCAGTAATACTATTTAATATAGATTACTGTATAATATTTTATTCTGTGTATGCAAGTATAAAATACAATCTGGAATCCAGCAATGTTTTGCTGCACAAAGTGGAACAATATGAAGCATTTCATTTTCACAAATGCAGTGGTTATCAGCATAATCAGTTCAAGTTACCATTTCATGTGTCAGGATAATTCTATAAGAAAAAGTAACTCACTGAAAGATATGAAAGAAACAAGTCAGTATTTTCCCTTAAAGCCAATTCTTAAATATAGAAGCCTTCAAACAGAAGCCTCAAACTTTTGTTTGGGTTCTTGTTGGCAAGCACAAGTGGTTCAGGTTTTCTGGTTGTTTATTATTTTATTCCTGTCATTACTTGTGACAATTAACTGGCCATGTGCTTAGTGGGGGTTTATCTTTTTAATCAGTCACCATTTGAAGCTAAACCTTAGCCATATATAATGTACTTTTGTACTGCTTCAACAAATACCAATCTTACAAAAGAGCTTGAAACTCCATGTCACTGACTTTTTCTATGTGTTCAACTTTCATTATCAGCTCTTTATATCCTTGAAGATATCTGTGAGATATCCATGAGACCAAACGACACTGAACATCTTTTGGGCCCATGTTTTTTAGTTTCTAAATGGAAGCAATGCTGCATTCATTAGTATCCCTTAGAAAATATTATTTGGAGTATCTCCAAAAATAAGTTGTCTGTTGAATGAGATGGGCATAAATTGAAGGGAGATGAGAGGAATCATGGTGTTTTTATCTTCTGCGGCAAGAGCACTTGTTTTCCTACCTGGTATCCATTCCTGATATGAAAATATTAAATCCTTATCAACAGGAAAAAAAATAAAATGGAGAAACAGCTGAGGTGAGCTAATAATGGCTGCTAGCTACCTGATTCCTTAGAGCTCCTGCACTTCCATCATTTTGGCAGAGTATTAAGGAAGTTATGGTGACTTTTGAGCCTCGATTCAGATTTTCTTAAGTCGTCTGTAGGAGAGCTGACATTCTAATTGCTCCATAAATTGTTTCAGCTCAGGGTTTGTTAAGCACTGACACATTTTACTGAAAAAAATAAAGGTATGTAATTTGACACAGTGACAGATTAATACCTTAGCATTAGATTGGCAGAACAATTAGACAGCTTAAATGTTTCCTACATTTTAATGTCTATGCTACTTCAGGAAGCCACACTAAGTCCTGCTTTTCTGAAGGATATGTTGCCATTTCAGTGATAGAAGTAAATCAGGCTATCAAAGGATTTAACAGGATTACAAGAAGTCTTGCAGCAATTACATTTAAATCTAGAAAATTAAAATCTGGGGAATTTAGGTTCAGCATGGTGTATTTAGTATGGTACTTACCAGTGGTATCCCATAAGCTGATACTTAGTTCTCATTATATATATGCAATTGCTTTTGTGAAAAAAAATTAAATAATACAGTCTGAACTACAGGATAAATACAATTTAAACAAGAGAAAACTTTGTGTTTCTAGTGGCCTTTGCTTTTTTATAATGTAATCAAACTAGTATTTGTCTAAAATTAGGCCTGTTGAATTTGATTTCACTTAACTATAATGTTGTAACAATTTATGTTATTATCCTCCACTGACAACCATCAATCAATATGATTTTGGCCCATAAGAGTACAAGTATGGGGTTTTTTAGTGTAAAAAACCCCAAGACCCATAGATCTGTTTTTAATATAAACTGTCTTTAAGTTAGTTGTGAAATACTGGTGATTCCTTGAAGGACACAGATGCAATATTATTGAACTGGTATAATCACTAATGTAGGCAAGATTGTGTTTCTTTATCAAGTTGTTCCATAATTAGGGAAATAGTTAAAGAATATTATACTTTAACCTGCTGGAGGTAACTATGATAGAAATAACTATGACTCTGCAGAATCTCAGTCAGAAATATTATTGCTTGGATGTAGAGATTTCATATTCACCTCTGTTTCTGTTTGCTAAATTTAGTGTAGTGGTCTAAATATTTTCTTGTTGTGAGATAGAATTATGAGAAAGAGGCAAAACAGGCCTAACTTAAAGATAAAATCAGATAGATTTATTAACACACAACAAAAGAAAGAAAAAAAAAAAATAATAATAATAAAAAGAGAAAGCTTTCAAAGCACTCCCCTCCCCCCACTAATCGTTCACTTTCCCACATATAACATAAAGGGACAAAACCTGTAATTTTTAATCAGTTTCGCCATTTAAAAATAATCTTTCATCAGTTCTTTTAGGAAAGGAGTCTCTCTTGGAAAATTTCCATGGAGAATCCCCATTGACAACATAGAACAGTTCTGTTGTGGGTCTCACCTCTCACAAAGACAGCCGTCCAAGAACCTGCCTTTGTGGAGTCCTTCCCAACAGCAGCTTTCCCAACACTGCATATGGGCCATATCTGCTTGTAAAGGGTACTGTTTAAGGATGCCTCTTCTAGTATAAAACAAAGATTCTCTTCTTCTATCTCCAAAATCATCTTCATCTCAAAAACAAAAGATTTCCTTTTCCTTAGGAGCAGAGGAATTTTTATCACTTCCAACTAGAGCTTTGCATCCCCCCTAAACAGCATTTGCATGTTACAGGAAATAGTCCATTCTCCATAGTTTACTGAAGACGTCCAGCCAAACTAGGCCACTCCTCTTCCTTTGTCTTACTAATCTTTTCACTCTCTCTTCACTGACTTTAGTTCCAGGCTGTGTCTCCTTGTGATTCAATCACTGTTCTCACTCCGGGAAGGGCCAGTGCTCTGGCAGTTCCATCTTCTGGCAGGAAAGAGTTAAAACTTGCCCAGCCCTGCAGTGGTCACGCCATCTCTGCCGGGCAGCAGCAGCAAAAATCTCACAGCCATGCTGGAGGAGGAAAGGCCCCAAAACAGCAGCCAGGATCTCAGTAGTTCAGTAGGCTGATGCATGCCTTTCCCCTCCACCCCTCAGTCTCATCTGGGGTGGCCCAAACTCGGAGATGCTCTCAGGGGCCCAGGAAGGGGGAGGGAACATCTCCCCCCGGCCCTGGCCGGTGAGCGGCTGCGGGGGCGAGTTCAACACTCGCTGGATGTTAATGGCTGAGGCTTTTTCCTCCCCTTCCCCACTGCCACCGGGCCCAGCCATGGCCTGGGCCCACAAGCCCGGCAGGCAGCGGGGCCTGGCCCAGCTGCGGGGCTGCTGCAATGATGTTACCTCTTGCCAGGCTGGGAGAGAAAGAGGGCGGCCTCCCAAAGTCCTCCTGAATTTAAGCCATGTGTCCCAGAGGTGTGCATCTGTATCCAGTTGGCTAATCTGGCTATCAGTTTTAAAGAAGATCACTAATTGGTTTTTACCATTCACGTTAAACCAATACATTGGGTAATATTTCTTTATTACTTGGGAGATATTTCTTTGGTTATTTGTCTGAGTAAATTTAAAGTAGCTATACAGACTGGTGTAGTATGTTTAATAAGCATTAAAAACAAAATCAAAACTTTATACATTCATTATCTTCTTTGATTGTTCCTCCCTAAAATACAGACAGATAATATTTGAGGGAAGGAAAACAAAAATATCATGTAAGATATAAACACTTCTGAAATTTTGATTCTTATACCAGTTTCAGGTTTAATGGACTTCAGACGTGTGATATATTTTGCACTACTACAGTTAGGAGCAATATTCAGTCTTTAACTTTGTGAAGAAACTAATTGTAAAATGGGAAGGATTTTTTTTCCTCAGGAAACAAGATTTTATAAATGCTAAATTACCTTGTTGGAACTTGACAGTGGGCAGGTTGTTTTTGTCATTATAGGCTTTACATTTCTGTATTCTATTGATTAACACCTGAATTAAGTGGTCCAACTATTTCTGGGTTTTGCTTGTAGTTTTATTACCATAAAATTTTAAGGAGGATTCCAAAATCCTCCTTCCAAAGGAGGATTTTTGGTTGAGCTGAGGCCCACTGTCTGAGGCTGATTTATTACTGAATAAGTCAAGAGTCTCAACCCAGAAGCAGTTAGGAATTGGATTGAGGCCAAAGTATGGAGAGTTGGCAATCACATCAACAGAACTGTAGAGCTGAAGGGAAACTTCAGAAGTCATTTAGTGCATCCTTTCTTTCCCAAGGTATGATTAGCTATGTTTATGTTTTCCTGGGAAAAAAAAATTCTAGACATTTGTAAAACTCATTCCAGATTCTGTAACCTTCCATTACTTACTTCATTCATCCTCAAAGATTTATTTTATTTTCTAACCTGATTTGTCATTTTTGCAATCAAGACATTACTTACCATCTTTTTTCAATATGGGCATGCAAAACAGATTGTTTCCACTCTTGTTCTTTTTTTTTCTTGCCTTTTAGGTACATTAACAGTGATCTTTTCTACCATATCTGCTTTCTCTTCTCACTGATTCATATTCATTCATCTGGCATGAACTTTTTTCAAATGTTAAAAAATCATTAAACTGTTTCTATTTTCCTATGACACTGCTTTCTTTGTTTGTTTTATTTTTATTAATTTTAATTGTAAATGACTATTTAGCAGCACGTGTTTCCTTTAACATGTCACTCTGGTCTCTCTTGAAACTGCTAAGTATTAGGACTTTGGACATATCACAGTACTGAGTCTTGCTGGTTTTAGGGATTATTTAAGAGAAGCTATTATTTTTCACAGTTTTCAAGTAAAGTGTTGAAAATTCTCACTTTCATTCTATATTCTTCATTCTTTATTTCTATATTTCTTTCCTTTTCATTAAAAAAAATTAAATTTTCAGAATTCATTATTTTGTATCATTCTGCCATACCTTGACTCACAATATTAATCATTCCATCAACATAAAACCTTTCTGTACTCCCAAGTATTTTCTTAAGCCCTGAAAGGAATTTTAGAATTAGGCATGATATACATGAAATTATTCTAGTCCAAAAGCAATTAATATATTCATTACTTCAGTGTAGTTGGCATATCTCAAGCAGTGGATTTGTGTTTGACTTTATTCAGTAAGACTGTTTTAGAGATGGCATGCACTATCTCTGCAGTACACGATAATGCCACATTCAGAATGACAGCAGTCCAAGCCTTGGGGCACTAAACGCTTCTTGAGATATGTTCAATTGCTGTTTAACTGTATTTGGCCTAAGGTACAGAGAAAGAAATTGCTGATGCTTTCAAACATGTTTAAGTATTTTTATAGCGTCTTGGCATGTCAGAATATGCCACAGCACAAACTAGGGTCCAGTTCCTGAATTACTGCAATTAGGAGGCATGAATTTCAACAACAGTACTATTGTAGCTGTATATCCTTGTAGACTAGCTTTTTTTTTTTCCCCTTAAACAGTGATTTTCTACAATATGTACTCTTTTAGCTGTTTTCTGCATTGATGTTCCCTGATCATGTAGTCAATACTTGTTATTCTTTAAGAGCTCTATTGCGTCCCTGATCACACAGCTCATAAAACATCATGGCTTTTAATATAAAACCCATGTAAATGTACTCCACTTTAATCATATAGTGATGTTTCACTTGCATTTTGGATGGTCTTCTGAATGTAACATATTTGTGTACAGAGAGCAGAAAAAATGGGACTCATCCAAACCACAGTCCCTTCCTTTATTATGTAACTGTTCCTCTTCTTTTTTCTTTTCTCACAGTACCTGGAACTACTCTACATGCACTTTTTATAGGTCCTCAATAAATGGAACCATGCAGGGATATTATGGGTCTGTCAATGTGGAAAGCAAAATCTGCATGTAGTCATTGATTTGTCATAGATACTATTTAGAACTCATCTGCCAATCCCTCCTCAGATGCTGTGGACCAAGCTGCATGGTTTACAGAAGTACTGTTGTGCTGCTGCAGTACTATATGGCTATTGTGGTTTTGTACTTCTCCAAGAAAACGGTCTACAGCTAGGAATGTTTTCTGAAAATTTTCAAATTATTGGGCCTAGATATAGTGTCACTATTGATTTGGAAGGTTTTCCATCTCCAGGGACAAATGGAACAGAACTTTTGCTAGGTGAAGTACATCTCAATTCTGTTGTTACCATCAGCTTTGTGTGTGATTTACAAAAATAGAAAGGTGAAAAGCTCTTTACATTTTTCTCTAGTGTCTGTGCTAGAACTATGTCATGACTAGATGTGGTTTACAAAATATATTGTACAAGAATAGTTGTTAAAAATGTGTAGAGTGGAGCCAGAGTGAGCATTCTTGACTATATTTCTGCAATATGTGTGTAAAATAGAAGCACATAACTTGTAACATGTAGAGTCATAGAATGGATAGGGCTGGAAGGGACCTTAAAAATCATCTAGTTCCAATCCCCAGGTGTGCTTGTTGACTACTGAGTTAATAATACTGTTTAGGTTCTTGATGAAATATATTAACCTCTTTTGATTAACAATAAGAGGAGAGAAAATAGGGGGAAACTGCTTGATTAGAATATTTGAGTTAGTTTCTTCGGCATTAAACTGGGGACAGTGAATCGGTTCCCTTTGCTGCTACAGGATAGAAGATCATCTTTCCCCTGTCCAGCCTACAGTGGTAGATGCCTTCCTTTTTTGATAATAGGCAACCTTACTAGCCCTAAGGGATCAGTCAGCTACAATCAGCAGAAACATTAGCATACATGTAAATATCTCCAATCACTTACATTGTTTTGTACAAAGTTTTATGGAAAACATAAAACATATCACTGTATCAGAAATTAGATGCAAATGTAGAAGGATTTGTTGGATGAGTAGTTACAAGAGTTTTAAAAAATCTAACTTTTATCAGATAACTTTTAAAAATTTGTGGTGGAAGCTTCTATCAGATACAATGACAAAGAAGATTTTAAGGCCCTTTAAATTAATGTGTTTCAATTCTTTTTTCCCAAGCCAAAGTCTAGCAAATGAAATCTGTTTTAAAAGTATTCATTTTTGAAGTCTCTATTTACATGTACACCTAATTTTTTTTTAAAATATTAGGGAATGGGTTTGCAATGGTTGTGTCAAGCAATACCTAGTTCTGATCTGGAGACACCATGAGAAGATATATTTGAACATAACTAAGAGGATACTTTCTAATGACATCTTCTGATGATCCTTTTGTGCAGATAAAAGGTTGAATTTGACTAGTTTATATAAACTTTTAGAACGTAATCCCAAATCTACAGATTTCTATATAACAAGAAATATCATATATCATTCTCACTAATTAACATTGCCACTTATTTTTGTTAATAAGGAGCATTTTAAGCACAAATATAACTTGGTTTCCAGATATGTAACTGCAATAGGAATCTGTTGTGCTGCTCCTCGATGATTTTCTAATTCTGCTGACAAATTGTTTGCTGTGTCATATTCCATTAGACTTTTCAGCTCTAAGTGGGGTCACTACTGGAGTATTTAACTTTTAAACTGAGAAGCACTTAAAAAAGCATTTCACTTAGATATGTTTCACCACAAATTATACTAGAGGACATGAGTAAATTTATTTTTATTTTAAAATTTAGAGATTTTTCAAAACTCCATGGGCTAGGTAACTTAAAATGCTGAGCCCCTACTCTGCAAAATAGGGTTGATCTGTTTCAGTGAATTGGCAAAAATGCAGTTACTTTGTAGCTAAAGTGGCATGGCAGTTTATCCAAATAAGAGTTTAAATCACTGTTATCAGGTGCAGTGTATAGAAAGTGCCCCATTTTCCCTTAACCGACAAGTTGAGGTATGTCATTTTTTTAAACAGAAGAGCAATTAAAATGCAACAGGTTTCAAACCATGTTAGATTAAATCTATACTCAAATGCTGTACTGATTCAAGCTCTAAGAACAGATGCAAGAAAGCAATGGAGTAGAAGGCTGTATTAACTCGAAGTGTCAAATCTTAACTGAAGGTATTTAAGAGAAAAATATACAGCATTGGGTTTGACAGCCTGGGGAAGATGAGGCTGTTGCTGCTGTTCCATACCCCCAAGTCCAAACAGTAACAAAGATGAAGATATACTCCCAGTAGGCACATACACAGAGAACACACATACACCAAATATTTACTAAGTTGTCCACACAGATCACAGACACTCGAAACCCTTCTATGAACACACTAGGGGCCTCATTCTGTCCTCTTCTGTGGCTGGACAGGATGAAAGACCACTAGTGATAGTGGACATGTCCATATCTATACATGCACTCATAATAGAGAGACCATTCCCAGGAAAAGTTAGACAGGAATTTAGTGAGAGGACAGGACAGATGGTGTTTGTCCAGCACATAACCAGACAAACTTATTACCCAGCAAACTATTTACATGTGACTGGCCCTTTTATCCCCTTATATCTCTATTTCTCTCTATCACCTAAACTCCTTACTTGTCTTCCTGATGGTTTCTGCTATAAATGTCATTTAAGTCCTTTGCTGTTCCAAATTCCTTTTCTCCATATTTTATAATGTGCTCTACATACCAAGAGAGTAATCCCCAGCATTACACAGGAAGATGATTTTTCCTCCTTATTTTGAATTTCTATCTGCTACTATCCACCCCTGTGTTCCTCTAGGCCTGGACAGAACGACTTTTGAGGGTCTGATTGCCCTATGGTGGGCCTGGATAGGTCTGTCAGGGTATTATTTGGGCTAGTATTGTTCTTCCAGTGTCTCTCTGAACTCTTCTGTGGGTGTGAAGATAAAGTTTATCACATAGCCCAACAGGGCAACACAGCAACACACTGACTTGGAGGTTTTTGCTTCTTAAAGCAGTATTACAAGGCTGAATCATACATTAAGTCTTCACACTTTATAATAAGGAATTCCAGTATTCGTTTTCTCGTTAAAGCCAGCGATATTTCATTGAAATATCAAATTTTACACAATATTTAAAACACATACAGTAGATTCTATAAAACGTTGACACCTGTCAGTAACAAATAGTGTACACACTCTTTGCAATACAGCAATAAATTATTTATTAAATTAATGTTTAAATGCCTGAAAAAAATCAGGACAAGATGAAGATAAATCTGACTTTCAAGAGCTTTTGCAATTCTATCAGGATTATTTCCACTGACGTTGAAATGAAATAATGCTTTCTCTTCAAGCACCTGTTGTAAATATTTTAAATTAAAATGGTTTATTCTGGAAGAGTGAAAGATTTTTGGTTGTGGGGTTTTGTTTCTTTGGTTTTGGGGGTTTTTTTATCTTCAGCAGTGGTCTTTTTCATCAATTTATAAAAAATTCACAGTTAGAATTTTCATCATTTGAGAAGGTACTCTATCAGCCAAAATCAAAGAAAAATAGGCAAAACAAAAGCGACAGAATGAACGCTGAGCAGGCCTTTGAAAGAGCTTTTATAAGGCACATATTATTACAGGCAAAAATTACTGTTCATAAGAACTTTGGCGTTATAGTGGGAAGGTAGAAAGATGCCACAGCCCATATGAAATACCTGATTATGTTTCCATGTTGAAGTTCCTTGCTCCCCTCTAAAATAATTAATTTTCTTTAGTAAAACAAACCTACATATTTCATCAAATAACTCATGTCATATGAAAACCATATCAGACACACTTGAAAAATTTATTTTTTTATGTTCTTTGTCAACTTTGTTTGAATATCATGTTGTTACTTTGTAGAAGTTTGTTATTCCTTTAGACCATAACGTACACTATAACTTAATAAAAACAAGGTTTAACAATCTTGCCCATTCCTTAAAATAATTTAAGTAGCTTTTAAATTCAGTTGTATGCAAGTATCAAAATACAAATATTAAATATACCTGCACTGCAAACAGGTAAGAGTCAATCCTGCAGGCCCCTGCAGAACTTTGCTGGTTTTCAGTGAAAGCTCTTACAAGTACTGAAAACTTAGACATAGTGAACAGGGACAAGACACCTTCTAACATAGCAAGTCACATATAAAATGTTCCTCTTAGGCAGCACTCGGATTCAACCCATGTCCTACCATTCACATATACACACAGAATGGCTTTATTTGTACTATTGATAACGTTTATAACCCGTAGCAGAGGTTTTGTATGCATCTGCAATTTCTGATTGAACAACTTTTGTTACATATTGTGGGCCAAGAACTCGAGTGCCCAATCCTCAGAAATACAAGCAAAGGTTTACATTACATGAAAATTCAATCCCTTTGTCAATAACAGTTCTGCTCATTTGCAGGGCATTAAGAATGCTTGTAAGCATTTCCAGGGTGCAGGATCTCAGGATGAATTCCACAAAAATTCTGTGTATTCTCTATTAAAAAAATTCAAGGAAAGGTATTTTTAATAATTTCTAGAAAATTGGCAGTATGGAATTAAGTACTTCTTTGACTCTTTCAGCACCAAAATTAATTCAGTACCTAATGCCAAAAGCTTCTGGAATTGATTTACAGGCACAGGAAGAGGATTAATAGGTTTTTTTTGTTTTAGTTTTTTTTTGTTTTGTTTTGTTTTTTTAATTAAAGTTGAGAATGACTGTACAGATATGCTTGTTACCTCTGGGCACATGCAATGTGAAAAAAATAAATTACTGAGGAACTTACTGCAACATTCCTACAAGGACCTTTAAAAATACCTTTTGTGAATTTAAGGATTCTCAGCTTCAGTGGAAGTCACTGTAATATTAATTTGTAAAGACAATTCTCTTTCATTTTCAGATTCACGGCCTCTACCAGATGTAGCCCTAACAGGGAAGTGCACCCGAGAATGTGATGAATATGGCCACTCAGACTCCTGCTGGATGCCAGTCCGCACTTCTCCGGAGAGAAAGCAGAAGAGCCAGCCAAAACTCTCCACTTTCATGCCTGTCGATGAACGGGGCAGTCAGGAAAAGCTGGCCAATGGAGAAGCCTCCCTCATGGGTGATCGCAACAGAAACCTCCTTAACAAAAAGTTGACCTCATCCTATGAGACCTTCAGTGCAGCTAGTTTCAGCAAAAATGAAGAAGGCAATCCAGAGGATATCCCCCTTACACAGACAGGGGAATACAAGCCATCTCCTGTCAATACTCTAACTAGAAGAGAAGTTTACCTGTAGGCTAACAAGCAGCAACAAAGTTCCTTCATAATATAAGAAAGAAATGGGGCAAAAGTCTTAAAATTGCAACAATTTTAAGAAAAAATGTGAAACAAAAAAGAGGGGGCCACCAAAGAGACAAAAGATCTGCCTGCCACTTCTGCCTCCATAGCAGGCATGTAATTATACTGTCTGCCTGACTTTACAGTACAATGTAGAAAACACTGTTGTTTCTTGCATGTCTAATTCCCCCTCCCTGATTTTTATTTTCCTAGGTCTATGGTTGCAAATTACTCCCATAGTAGCAAGCTTGATTAAAAAGAACACAACACACTGTTGTTTCCCCTCGGCAGAAGCATGAATTAAGCCACTCATTTTGTTTGTTTGTCATCTGGCTTGTTGAGGATAACAGGTCAGGGAAAATGTATTCAAAACATACCATCTGAATATTGCTGATCCCCATCAGGGACAATCCTTCAGAAACCATAAAAATATAGGATAAATATAAAGGAATAATCATTAATAGGCACTTTGTGAAGACCACAGCTTTAATATTCTCACCTCTCATCTGAGGCTGGAAGCAACAGAAATACATTCAGCCTGAGACTGCAGTCAAAAAGATGGCATACTTTCCATACATGAACTCTGGTTCTGTTTTATCCATTGAACAAATGTGTCTTATTGTGTCTCTGTCTCTCTTCCTCTCTTGTTCTCTGTAATGATTATTTCAATGTAAACACAATTACTAACACTTTTACCATAGGACAGCAATGATAAACTGTTGAAATCATTATTTTGGGCAAGACTAACATTTAGCTGGGAAGATTGTAATAACAAAAAGGCCAAAGATCACACAATGGATCAGGGGAACTGCTAAGTATTGGGGCTTGACTTAGAAAATAAATGTATTCACAAAAAACCCCCGCATGTACTCATAACACAGCTTCAGCTACACTCTACACAGCAGCACAGTTCACAAGCTCAGATGACAATTATTTTTCCAGTGCAGTTCAGTTGAATGCCCAAAGGAACTGATGCTTTTTTTGTAATGACATGATATATTGCAGCACATGCTGCATATGATATGCTGCATATGGTAGTTCCAGGGAATTTTTAAGATCAAAATTAAAAACTAGTACTAGAAGAGAAGGCTGTGTTAGTGGGAATGCTTGATGGGAGGGAAAAAGGTGGACAATGGGATAATGCAGTAACAAGAGAACATTACAACTTGGATACAAAAGCTTCTTTTCAGATTGCAAGACATGGTTGCTAAGTCTGGTCATCAGTGTTGCAGCTTATTAACTGCTTCAATTATGTCAAAGATGAGGATAATGAAAGCTTTCTTGAAACCAAGTGCATTAAAACCAAGTGCAATACTAAATGATATCAAGATTCAGAACATTTAGCGTTAGTAACAAATGGTCTGATAAACAGTGGTATGATACCTAGGAGGTCAAAATTACTTAAAAAGAGTCCAAGCTACTGTGATATGCAACAGCAGTAACAATTATCATGGTGAGTGCTTCTTGAACGGAAGAGGAAATGAAACAGGGTTTTGTGCAATAAAAGCAACAAAACATGCAGAACATCAACCAATTGCTTTGTAGTTGATGTTGTAGTAATAATCAGAGACCGAGCTCAGACATTCAGACAAAAGTGACAATCAAACAACACAGCAAGGACAGCTCAAGGACGGGGAAAGCATTCAGATCCCTGGCTGTTGAACCTGGCGTGAAGGCATGGCTAGATGACTCTAGTAACTGTAGTCATAATGTAGCTTTGGGTAGTTTCTTGCTTTGAAGAATTGCATAGAAATAACCTTAAACAGCCTAAGGTAGAGGTTGGTAAATCAAAACAACTCATCACACTTATCTTTTGAAATCACTTCTCCATATAGTGGGTTTTACCATTACTGGCCTTCTCATTCTCCTCTCTAAAGTTTACTTTATTCAAGTAACATTAGTTTGTGTATAGAAGTTATGATGAATGGGCACATTTTAGAAAGAAAATATTAAAATCAAAGATTATTAATGATTGAACATTTTTATGTTTAATTATTTAAATAATATGGAGAGATGCAAGCTAGTACTTTGTTATGAGACTGCATATAGCAGTTACTACTTTGTATAATCTGTAAGTATCTGTTTAAAAATGCTTCTAAAAATGCTTATGTAATGTAAACACATTTTTCTTGCACGTTTCAACAGAATACACAATTGCATAACAAATGTTCAACAGAACTTCCTTTAATAAGATTTTATTTAATATTACAGACAAGAAAATAAATTAGGTAGCTGGGTTCTGTATATTCTTAGACATTTTTTCTACAAGGCTAATAATACAGGTCATAGTAGACCTTCAGATTAAATGGATCAGCAGTCACTCACCAATTTTTGCACCACATAAGACAGTCATGAATAATTTTCTTGTGTGCATCTCCTTAGATCTAAAATGCGTGTGAAAGAATTTTTTTTAAAATTCTATCTACTGTAAGTATTCACAGCAATTCTTGTGGAACTAGCCACTATTAATATGCTGATTACTCTTCTGACCTGGCATGACATACAAATATATTTTGTGTTTGTATTTTTCCTCTTTATTTGAAATAGGTTAAATCTGGTGCCACTCCATAAATAGAGTGCTTTTGTATAAAAATAAACAAATAAAGCTATAAAAAATAATTAGGGTGAATGCAAAATATGCAACTGTGCCTTTTATACCTATTATTATGGTAAAGTGGTAGTTGGGTTTGGACACTGAGGGGTAAGGGGCTATTCCCAACTTTTTTGAACCTGTATATTTACCTGTGTTTATTTTCTGAGAAATTATAAATGATATATTTAAAAAAAAGCCTTTTGCCAAACTCAGTTAATGGACCAGTCTTAAGCATTATTAACACAAGGCTGCAGTTTAAATAGGTCTTGAGGATTTTTTTTATTACTATTTGTGTGGGGTTTGGGGTTGTTTTAATTTGTTTTTAATTCTGCTGCCTGGAAAATTATGATCAGTCTATATGATAGTTATTTAGCAAGGTGTCACCAGTTCATGTTGCCAGGAAAATTGACAATTTTTTAATTGCTTTTAGCCTTCATCACATTTTAGTTGTATAGTATAGAAATCATCTTTTTCTTTCCTTCCATGGGAAACTCAAATGAGCTTTGCATGTATTTTACATTAGGGCACCTTTATAGATTGATGCATTAATATATAACTTTATATGTATTAGAAAGTTCAATAGCTTTGGTCTAAAATCTAAGGCTTATTCCAGATCTCAGACCCACTATATTTATTGAATATAGTTTCTGACTGGCCTGCTGCCTGAGTTTCAGGAAAAAAAGTTAAACATTATTTTTATGTGGGAGAAGAACTTAAATGGGATTGAAATGATTGGCTGAAAGGCTACCCTAGAGGTTGTCAAGCAGAAAAAACATGAATATGGATAAAGATCTTGCCATAAATCCAGTCATCACCAAATGCTTTTAAGGAAGTTGAACAACGAAATATTTTTCATTCTGTTTCATTGGTGATAAATATGCAGAGTTTCCTTTAGAAAAGAAGCAGATGAAAAAGCAATAGAAATTAAAGCCCATCAGTTGAATTTCTGACTGAAAGAGCATAAGCACGAGGAAGAAGACAACATTCACCAGCTACCTGGGGTATGCTTTCAGACAACTTTTCCTAAATTTTAAAGCACTTGCATTCAATGTGGTACGATCTGTTTGTAATAATAATCATTGACTATTGTTCTGCAACTTGGATGTTGATAGTGAAGCAGAGAACAATTTATCATTGTTTATTATGAGTCACTATGCACGCAACTATGCTAAACATGACAAAATGTATTAAACGCTAGTCCACCTCTATTTATGAAATATTTACATAATTTAATTTGCTTTTGTACAGTTTTATGTAAATAAATTGCTTGTCATTTTTGTCTCTGCAAATTAAAATATAACATGTTCAACTGGTTACCCATTTGCCGGTTTACTTTCTTGGACAGTCTATTCCAATTTTATTAGATTAAATCACATGCTAGTTTCAATATTTAATGGTATTTTCAATGGCAAAGATGACACTGCCTTAGTAACTGGCCACAGATTCAGCTGCAGAGGTAGCTGAGGTTTTACCTGTCTTCAGAATGAAATTCAATAAAGGCGAGAGTACTGCCACCCAGGACAACATGCAGCTATTCTCATAACAAAAATAGAGTACTTGTAACCTGAACAGCTGTTTCTGGTTACTGTTCAAAAGGGCTTATTTTTAAGATGTGTTCTAAACCTTTCTATTAAGTGGAATAACAAGTCTTTTGTAAAAGTCCATGTATTTCCATATAGACTGACAATTTTCTTTTTATCCACAAGGCTGCTATTTTTTTCCAAGAAGTTTTGAATGATTAACAACTCCTAAAATGTCAGTGGAATGTCTATACTGAGAAAAACAACACAATTAATGCAGAATTTCAGTGCGGGGAAAAAAAAAGGGAAATAAAAGCCTCCAGTTCTCTCTGGCTGTGAATCAAATTATCCATCTCAGCATAACTGCAGATCAAGAACAAATCCTCCTCAAGAAGGAACATCTAAGAAGAGTTTATTCCTTAGCTGTCTGGATGACACATAGCTTTTTTTTGTCTTTATTTGTTTGCTTTGTTTTAAAAGAGCAGGTTCCAAAACAGCCATTAAATTGGGATTTGCATCAGTTATAATATGTGAAAAATGTGTTTGTGGGGAGAGGGATTGAAGGTCAAAACTCCTCTCACCCCCTGCCTCTGTGTTATGCAAAATACAGAATTATTACTACAGAAGCCTTGCAAATCATTGAATACAATTTCCCAGTAAACATCACAGAAAGTGCTGTTTATTATCCTTTTACCATAGTTACAGATTAGGCTTTGATTTTTAATACAAGCTGGCCAGAACATTTTTTAAAATAAACTTTACATTGCAAATTTCTTTCTCTGAATGTCCTTTAAGTTAACATTTCCTAGTCTTCTCCAATGAAGGTGTCAAAGAAGATTCTTCTTTCCACAAGCAGAGGTCTGAATCTACAAGCCTATGGAGAAAGTTCAGTTCGCCACCTGACCCCGGATTTCTCACACTGCACTTGAATGAGCTATCCCTCCACCTCGTTCAGCAGTAGCAGTATTTTAATGAGTAACTTCAGTCAAGATTTCAAGTTTATTTTATACTAGTTGTAGTATGCAAGGCATGACCTTTTGTTTGTTTATTTTGTCTTTTATCTGTACTTTCTTGTTTACCTGCTGCATCCAGGAAAGTGATTACAGGAAGATGATAAGATAAATTTCCTGAACCACCAAGAGTGGTAAGAGAGAATGCTATAAACTAGCAAAAGCGAACAATTTATGCTCCCCTTTAACCCTAGCTTAATTTCTCCCTTCTGTGTTGCCGTAAATTGTAAATCTTATGCAGAGACTGAAATTAATAAATGTGACCTAGGCAGAAATAATTTCATGTCTTTATTGAGCCTCCTGAGGGGAGTGTATAGAAGATGCTTAATAGTTCATAAATATGCAAATCATCTAGCCTTTGCTAAAAAGGAAAGCAGCACTAGCATTAGATGAGTGTACTCCTTAGTAAAATCATAGGATTCTAGTCAGGCAGTTCATACAGATCTTTCTTCTAAAGCAACTGCATCTGGTTTAAAGACTGAGATACACTTACCAAGAAACTGGGGTGGGGGTAGGAAATGCAAAATATCTACTCTGTACTTGTGTGGAATAACCTCTGGGAAAAAAGGGGAATAAAGAACAGCAAATAGGTATAATGTAATTGGTACAGAACTGAGAGAAATATATCCCTTTAGGACTTTCAAACCCATGTAAGGATTCTAAAATAGGGAAATATTAATGCATAATTTGTAGTTATCTACAGTATGGTACTGTAATTTATAAAAAAGGATTCTTTCTAATTATAAGGCATGTGATTCTATTTAAGATGATGTTTCTAAAGATTTAGGTAATGGTTAAAAAATGTTTATATCTTAGTATCCCTTTTTTGTAAGCTTACTAAAGTGAACTTCAGCAGGCTTCTACAGGATTCACTGTAGGAGAAGAAAGTTTTAGAACAACCAATAGGCAAGATATAGTTTTCATATTCTATACTATTTTCAGGATAACAACCTACTTTTTCATGTTCATGGTTTAATAACAAATAAAAACAAACAAACAAACAAACAAACAAAAAACCAAACCGTTTTCAGCTGTGCTTTCAAGGATAATACTGAGGGGACAAAGAATCCAAAAGAGTATAAAAGCAAGTTTATAACATGTTAACTACTCCTTTGGTAAATTCACACTGAGCAAACTGTAGTGTCATGAAGAGAGCAACTTAAATAACAATGGATCACAAGTTTTTTCCAATCCTGTTGGCAATCAGAGAAGGAAGGAAAGACTAGAACAAAAGGACAAAAAAATGCTGTGTCTTTTTACTACCTACCTCTCAAGGATTTCCAGCACATACAGAATTCCCCAAACAGCAATACTGGATTCTACCATTTCCCCACAAAAGTTTACACTTTTACTTCTTCCAAAGGTACTTGCAGGTTTTATAACTGATAGTAACTCTATTTGGGGAAAATCATCTTCCCTACTCTTTTTCTTCTTATGTACTAACTGTGTTACATGCTTCCAGAAAACGAAGCTGATTCTAACTGTAACAAGATTATGGTGTTAGTAGTTTGTTCAAATTTAGTTGAATATATATTTGATAAGACAAGTAGAAGTGAAGAAATCAAAATAAGATATTAGTCTGAAAAGATCCACAAACTGCTGCACATGTAATTATTTAGGCCTGATCAAAAGAGAAGAGGTAGAAAAATTCACAAGCAAAAGTGGAAGAAGGATAAAAAGAGTTACAGGTGGACAACTTGGGTAAGTGCGTGTTTGTATGTATATGTATATACCCCTCTTGCTTTTGAAGTCAATTTTAAGATTCCAGAAAATTCTTTGTCATTATCCAATGAATCCAATCCAGAACACTGGACAATAAAGACCTTCAGTAGGAGGTCCTGTATTTATTCTGAGGTTTAGTAAGACAGAACAAAATACATAAATTAGCATCTACCACTTAGTTTGGCAGCGTATGGTGACCACAGAGTTAGACAACTGGATAATTATTGAACCTGCTTCAGCTTCTCTCTTGTTTCCCATCTCACACAAGCTGCTAGAACAGAAGTCAGAGCATTATTTTTAATCTTCAGCTCCTCTTGCTGACAGTACCCGGAATCAGCTTGGCAGCTACTTGGCTTTTCTGTACCTTGCGCTGAACTAGAAGAAAAACCTGGAACAACAGGTGATTTCATATCCTTTTTCAGTCTGACCTCTGAGCATCTGGCAGGCCTTATGTTGCCACCCTTATCTTTAGGAGCATAAAATTATGGTAGCCTCACTCACACATAACTTCATGTTTGAATATTAAAAGGTGGTAGAGCAAGAAGTATGCCTTGAATTTAGAATATTCTGGTGCTATACTGATAAAAAAATTATCCTGAATTCCAGAGAGGATTGAAGAGCTGCTCTGTGTGATAAAAAACCAACCACATGGTAGGTACAACCCTACAATAACAAGCTGTACATTTCTACTTATTCTAATTTGTGTCTTATGTAGAGACACAAGGAAAATGCACAGATGCTCCAGGTCCCTCTGAAGCACAGTGCTTTATATATGCAAGAAAGAAGGAATCATCTTTTGCCCAACCCTAGTGAGTTAGGCCTGTTTCCAATCAGTTTGGATCCCCTGATGAATATTCTGATTATGTTTATGTATCATCAGTGAAAGGATGATGGCTAATTAATGATACCTCTAATGTGATATGCTCATTTAGGAGGGCATAGAATTAATAGGGGGGATATGAAGTAAAGGTGCTGGCTGGAGAACAAGGATTTTGTACTATAACTTCTATAATGTGTTGGCTACAAAAAGTTAAGCATAATTTTTCCATTCCAAAGAAAATTCAGCTAATCAAAATGAGCATTCAGAAAGAATTAAGAGTGAGAATTTGGCTTGTAGTGGACTGGGGTCACATCTGAAAGTTACAGAATATTGTTTTCTGTACTGAGTGACTGCAGATAAATTTAGCAACACTTAGAAAAAATACATCTTGTCTTTCCTTACACAGTGATGGGATTCCAGAAGTTTACTGTTCAGTGTCACTCAAAAAAGAAAACAGCAAAACAAAACAGAATAAAGGCTTAGAATTAAGGAAGGGTTGTCAAATAGAATAAATTCTTCTGCTTAAATAAAGATGCAGGTTCATCATTAAGATTTTTCACAGTTCTGACCTTTCTCCTCTAAATAGATAAGAATATAAATACTAGAAGATATACTGATTAGGGTGATCAAATAAATAAGGTAGGATTCTTCAACCTGGGGAAGTGAACTGAGAGGTTTGACAGTAATATATATGAAGTCATGAAACTATTCGTTTTTCTTATTAAATTAGCTATGAGTTATCAGAAGAAATTATGATGCACTGCATTCGAGACATATGGAAGTGTTTTTCCTCACACTGAATCAAACACAATTTTTGTCAGAGATCAAGTTTTGGGATCCACCTATGAATTTGGCTCACATAAATAAATAAAATAAACACCACAATATTTCTAGTTTCATCCTTTTTATGAAGAGTAAGAATAACATAATAATAACATATCTCTATTTCTCCACTCTATTACCAAAACAAATATACTAACCACTTCTGAAAACAGAATATTGTGTTGAAATTCCCCTTCTCTCTCTAAAAGCTCTCAACCAAACACAAATCAAAACAAAATTAACAAAAATCTCAGCCCTCAACATCATTATTTTGTTAGCTAAGAAAGTAAAAAGTTTTGCTTCATGAAATGTTTTCTGTTACTCAAGGCTTTTGATGCTATTTCTCCAAGAGAGTGATGAAAATTAATTTATGCCTAACCGCAATTACTCCTTGGAAATCTACTGCTGCAAGTCTTCTACTACAAAAACTTTAAACAGGAAAAAAAAAAAAATCAGAAAATGGGGGAGAAAAATTTAGATTTTTTTAATCCAGATTGCAATAAATTTACCTATTCAACTCCAAAACTCAGTGCCTCGGGAAACACATGCCTGAACTTGCAGAATTATGTAGGTTACAAACACTAGAACAGACTATTATGGGACTTATTTGGACATGTGAACAGACACAGGTTTTAGAAGAAGTCATTTATCTAACTCAGTGACAGGTGTTTACCTTGTGCACTCCTGATTGTGGAGATTCATACAGACAAAAATGGATGGCAAAACAAAACAAAAGCATTTGCAAACAATTTTCCAAAGGTGTCTGTTATTTCAAACTTTGTACTTGTGAACACCTGTACAAACAGAAGATAGTAATTGAAGTACACAGTAATATGTGAGGTCTCACCAGATGATGTTTGTGATGTTTGGAGTTTATGGATATGTCTTTTTTATCAAATATGACACCTAAAATATTTAGCATCAGTATATAATAAGAACTTCTGCTGTATCTTCTGATATTAATGAAAAGACACAACACTTTCCCCCCAAAGACCTTTAAAAAAAGTGTTTCTTCACTTTCCCATTTAATTAGAGAGAGTAACTGTGTCTTCATAGAACTTCATTTTGGAGTCATTAGGACCTGTGCAGGTTAATCTGCAATGATTTGAGATTAAGTGAACATTTTTATTTTAAAAATTTTATTTACACTGGGATTGATACTCATAAAGCTAACATGCATAACAAATATTTAACTGAGTACAAGTTAGTATTAGTTTAAAGAACACAGAATTATGCAGCAGTTTTTCAAAAAAAGTCTCATATAACATGGCAAGAAATAAAAATATTATTATGTGAAAATATATTTGTTTAATTTGCAATTATATTCTTTTAAGAATTATTCAGAATACCAGTGGTGTTTGTCATGTATATAAATACATTGTTTGACAATAATGTAACAACTTCAAGCTCCAGAACTCTTAAAACTCTGGTTTACAGAACAAAATACTCCTTACATCCCATGCAGTAGCAGGAGTTACAAACCTGGGAAGTATATAATGTTTTACCTTAAAAAAAAAAAAAAAAAAAAAGAAGAAGTAAATGAATAAAAGATAGCACTTTGCACGGAATTGCATTAGCCTTAAGCAAAGTGCATTCTGGATACTGAAAATTGAGAAACTGGACATTTTGATTTGGCTTAATTAATGACAGCTGAAAGGCTATAAAGACAGAAATGCAGTTATTTAAGTGATCAAAGTGAACTAATACTTAGCTCTCAAAAGGAGACAAATATGACTTTATTATTTTTCTTTTTTGCTTTTCCTAAACATGGTGATGACTAGTGCTAAAAGAAAACTACTGCAGAAGTTTACCTATGGATGAAAACAAAAAGAATTTTTGTTGGGTTGTTTTTCCTCCCAAACCAGATCCCTCAAATCTCCCTATGTTTGAAGTTTATTGTGCTATCATAAGTAAAGTCATTAAGTGCTAAATCTGCACTTAATGTGTTAAATCTTCCATATCTGTTGAGAGTTAAATTCTGGTATTTTTCTCCACATGGAAATGGAAGGTTATTATCTATCTTGAAGGATATTGCTACTGTAAAAAAGCAACACAGTGCAGAGATGATAACCACATTATCCTACGTGTGACTGCTGTGTCACTCAAATAACTCAGAACTAGTTCCTTTATTTTCATATAGCTTAATGAAAGGTTTGTTTGCAATACATGAAGCAGGGCCCTGGACTATGGTGCATTCTACACAAGACTGGACAATAGAATCTAACTCTTAACTCTCTAAACCTGAGGAACTTACAGTGTACTGTCTGGTATGGAGAAGACATACTCCCACTCCAAAGAGGTATTACCACCTTTGGGAGAGTACTGATTTTCTGTAGAAAAAGCTAGGATCAGATATCATGCCTCAATGAGATATCTCTGCCTCTGAGCACCAGAAAGCAGTCATTGCAGGGTCTTACAGCTTCTATTCTTGGTTTTCACACCAGAACTGTGGAAAGAAATCAGATATGGCAAAAGATGTTTATTTGTAATCCTTAAATCTGGCTGCCACTTATTTTTGAATGGATCAAAGTCTTACTAAAGTTTTTTAATAAGAAGATGTCTGTTAATATAACATGTGAAAAGTTATACAATTTTTCATGCCCTACTCCTGAAAAAATTAAAATATCTTTTAGTCATCGAAAAAAAAATCTTGCCTCTGCTGCAGTGATGCAGAATACATATACAGAAAAATAACTACTGAAATTCTGTTTCAGTTTACCCATGCAACTGGAATGAATTTGCATAGGGACAAATATGAATTGAGTTTGTCCCAGTATACTCAAATTACAAGCAGGAAAACAAGGCAGCCCTCATAGCATCATTAATTTTTTTGCTATAAATTCCATTCCCTACTGGATATACAGATTCTAGTGCACTCTAATATAGACTTGGTTGGAATGCTAAAAATTTAAAATGTCTCAAATCTCTCTTGAAGAAGAAATCTCTTAAGACTGAATTGCACTTCAGCATTTCAGAGCTGCAAAGGATCTGCCCAAATGCATGATTTTATTGTAATTGTGACATATAGGTGTGTATTATTTAACTGTTTATTGATATACAACATTTTTTTCCCCAATTACACTAAATATCTCCCAGAATACATTTGCCCAAGAGGCAAAGGAGAGCAATCTTCCTTTGACAGATTTTTATTATTTTTTTCCTCTTCACTTTCCCAGAAACTTTTTTTTCTTGTTGACCTAAAAGTCATTACAGAACATTTACCCTCTTGCTCTCAATAGTACTTAAAGACTTAAAAAAGTTTTCCTGGAGAGAAAAAGGAGCAGTCAGTGTTGGATTAACACAGTAAAGGTTGAACATACAAGACAGCAGTATCTCAAGCCTCCCCTTGCTCCGCCTTCCCAATCCACAAGAAAGAAATATAGTGACCCAAGAGCAGCAGCAATTTAGTTCAAAGAGAAAGTACAGTAAGATTTAAAATCTGTCCTGAGAAATTATAATATCTTCCAGTGTCTATTGCAACCAAGAATTCTTATAGAGATGCTATTTGAAGATTATAAAAACCTTTATTTTTAATCTTACAGGAGCAACATTAAGTTTTGTTGACCAAATCCTCAGCTACAATAAATCAGCACATAATCTACAGGCGAGAAATCCATTCTCCTAAGTGTTCTTTTTTGTTTAGATGATGATATTGCCATAGCTTGTGTTCAATAGCTGGTTCATCACAAAAATTTGCAAACTAATTGCAAACATTGCAAATGTATGACCTCAGTTATTTTAGGAAATTGATTAGAGGCTTGTGTAGCTGATGTCTTCAACAGCAATTTTAGATTTGGATCACAGGGCCTTACTTTGGAGACCTGAAGACAAAGCTCTTGAGGGCAGCTTTTCCAGCAGACTGGTCAACCTGGTGAGTAGAGCTCTAACCTAGGAACTGGTGTGGAAGGAACTTACAACCCACAGTCAAGCAAAGAATTAGTGGTCAGGTACAGGAGAGAACTTCAGAGTAATAAAACAAGGTGAAAGGAGGTCTGTCTCAGGCATGTTATATGAACAGAAATGCACACGGTGAGGGAAACAAACAGCAAAGACTGCAACTGTGCATGTGTTTACATATCTACATATCTTACATCATTTTGATTACTCAGCTGTAGTGGGATAACTCATACAAAAAGGTTATTGCAATGGATGGTTGTTGCAAGAATGTGTGGATACACATTCTTCAAGGAAGAAGTATCAAGAAGAAGACAAAGTGGGTAAGGGAGAGGTGAAGGAGTAGCTCAGAAGTATGTCAGCCGTTCTGTGAGACAGACAACAGTTTGTCTGAGAGTTCACAACTCAGGATCAAGGGAGAGGCCAGTAAGAGAGACCTAGTGGTAGGAGTTTGTTACAGTTCAACTGATCAGAGTGAGGATATGAATGAAGCTATTTTGAAATAAGAAATTCTGGATGACAGACCCCAATTCTCATGGAGGAATATTTTGGCATTTTCTGATAGGTCATTATGACAGGATTATTGTCAGGGGTGACTTCTTGATGCAAATAGTGATACCAACCATGGGTTAAGTACAGCTGCTCAGAAACGAGGAAGCCAGTTGAGGACATATTACTCAGTGTCTTTGAGTAATGTCAAAGGGAACTTTGACTGGAATAACCATGAATTAGTGGAGTTCAAGATCCTGAGGAGAATGAAGGAGATAAGCAGAGTCTACAGTCTGTACTTAAGGGGAGCAGCTTTCAGCTCATTCAGGGAACAGATATAGGATAATGTAGGAAGAGGCATTTTAGAGGGCAAAGATGCTCAAGAAGGTAGTGAAAACATGAAAATAGTCCATCCTGACTCCCAGGATAACAAGCGTCTCAGGTGGCCAGTCTGAATAAACAGAGAGCTCATGGTGGAATTCAAATGAAAAAAACAAAGGGCAGTGTACAAGCAGGTTGAGGAGAGGCTACTGAAGAGAAATTTGGAAGTATTGTTCAGCCATGCAGGGATGTTGTTAAGAGAGCTGCAGCCCTCTTAGAAACCTGTTAGGGATGACAAGGGCAACAAGAGTTGCTTCTAGCACTGTAGTAGTATGCAATGATAGTGTTGGAAGGGGTTGGTGATTTAGTGACAACAGATGTGTAAGGATGAAGTGATCAATGCCACCTTTGCCTCAGTCTTTGCTGAGAATGTCTCCCAGGCACCATTCTCCGTGAAAGAATTCAGAAAGGAAAACACTGGATGAGGATAAAGATAGTATTTACTTTGGACAACTCAACTCATGAAAATCCAAGTGATCAGATGAGCTGCATCCAAGGGTACCAAAAGAGATGGCTGATGTCCTTGGATGATTGATGTCAGTAATTTTTGACAGGTCACAGAAATCTGAGAACGGGAGAAAGGAAAATATTGCAGTCATCTTCAAAAAGACCAGTGCGTCAACTTCAGAAAACTACAGACCAATGAGATTAGGGTTTTTTTTGTCTGGGAAAAATCAAGGAGGAAGTCATCCTGAAACATAATTCTGGGCATATGAACAACAAAGTGCTGGCGAAGAGTCAATACTTACCAAGTGTAAAGTATTCTTGAGAAACATCTTTGCCTGCTTTGAATAAACAAATGACTTTATTAGAGAGCTTAACCTAGTGGAAGTAATTTACCTTGATTTTAATCATTCCTTTCAACACTGTCTCCTGCCTTATCCTTACATCCAGGTTACAATATTATAGTCTGGATGGATGAATAAAAATAAAGGAATCTAACTGGGTAAAAATCACCCTAAATCTGATAGAAAACAGAAGGTGATCTTTAAAGTGCCTCACCCTACCTAGAGGCCAGTGACAAGTGGAGGACCTTATTCTGCAACCTGTCATGTTTAAAAATTTTAACATCTTTTTGCCTTGCTGGTTTGCTGGCAAACCAGCCTTCTCCCTCTATGTCTCTACTTATTTTGTTTCTTGTAAACTCAAAATCAAATCATACAGTTTGGTCTTTGCATCCAAAATGTACAATGTTTTTCTGATCTGAGATACAAATAGAGTAGTGCTGCTATGCAGAGGGAGCTAAAGGCTATTGCTGCAATGTTGTCAAGACTCAGGAGTACCTCTGCACATCACCACGCTGCCTGTTGTCAGAAATCCACTCTTCCCATGGTCAATGTTTTAGTGTCTACACTGTTTGAGGAAAAAACCTGCTGCTTTTCCATCAAACATTGTGCCAACCTAACACAATCAAACCTTAAACTAAAGATATAATCAAGTGCTTAAGGGCAAGCTTAACTTTAGTTGAAAAAAGTGATACTAAAGAGCACTGTATAACTGCTCTTTGACTTCTCATCTACTGCTTTTCTATTATTCTCTTATGTTAAACTCTTAAATCCATGTTACATACAAACATAACATTACTCTGCCATCTGCAGATGCTGAGTTACAGTGTATCAGTAGCTTTGAAAAAAAGCTGAATTTGCATTCATTAACTAACATTGCAATTTGCATTCATGCAGACACAGATCATGCATGTAAATATCTCTATACACCATCAAATGTTCAGTAAGCAGGTATACATACAAATGGACAGCCAAGGAATGATCCATCAAAATCAGGTTCTGAAGAGCTATAAGGGTGAACTACTCCAGGAGCATCAACTTTCAGTACCAATTATGTTGCACAGTCCTTGAAATATGGCAACCACAGCCTCTTAATCATGTTCTTTGCTTACACACTGTATTCAAGTCTTAAAATCCACTGGTCCTGGAATTGGTTTTGAAGTAGTCTCACTGTTTGTTTGATGGGATTTTCTTTAGGTCATAATTATTGATTTTTATTTGTTCGTTTGTTACACATTATGGAGGGTATTTTGGATTTTTCAATTGGTCATGTGTAAGAATCTTTTCTCCCTCAGACCAGCAATGATGCATTTATGGATATTCCAGATCTTCCATAAAACAAATATAACCACAAATTCACCTCTACACTATTGCAAGATAAAATGGCATTCAAGAAACTTATTCTCTAACCTTCTCTGGATTTATTTTTCAAGGTCATATTTACATTTCTGAAGAGTTACCAATTCTTATAAACCCTTTCCCTACCATTTTTCCAGTCAACTATTTTTAGTTTACAAATTTAAATCAAGTGAGGCTGTCTCACTCTGTGACATATCAAAATACAATTACACATTCTGGTAGTCAGCTGAACCTTGTCCCTAATTTGCATCCTATCTTGAGCAACTTATTTTCCAGCTTGTCATGAAACTTATGACTTGAGCTGATCTTTTATAGATTGCTTGGCAAAAGTTGTACTGGTGCATTTTTGCTTATATTAATTTGTTTTGTAATATTTGTTACATCCCAAATGGTTTGTGCCACTCCCCCCCCCCACCCCCCAATTTTTACAGTTGAGCATGGTTTTACCCTCCTTCTCTTCTCATACACCCTTCATGCCAATCTTCCTCCAGGCTCTGCCCTGAGCCTGGAAAGGTCTGTATCATTTGATGTATCATTGGTTCAATTGTATTTGTACCCTCCCCCTGTAATTCCTGGTTGGCTTGTACAGTGTCACCCCATCCCGGACTCCTCCTAGACACATCTACCACTGGACCCTGACCCCTGACTCCACCCTTGTCTCCCTCCCTTTAAATCTCTGGCACAACCCAGGCCAGGGGTTGGTTCCTCGCCTCTGCTTCTAGTTTGAGCTATATGGCATTCTATGTTCCCTTAATACAGATTCTCAGACTGCAAGTGAGGACCCTCTGCTTTATTAAGCGTCAACCATTGGGAGAGCAGCTCAGGCAATCTCAGGGCTGAGGGGGTAGTGTTGCACCCCCAGGGGTTCTTGCTGGCAGAGCTCCCCCTGCACGCCACTGGCCATCTGGGAAGTGTGCGGGGCGTGGAAGCCAACAAAAAGTGAATAATTAGAAATATAGTTCCACCTGCATTAGAATAGTTTTTACCAAATTTTGCATTTAGGCATGTTATATGCCTCCCTAAAACTCCCCAAAAGGAATGCAAGAGATAAAACATTAAGGTGAATACAATGAACTACCATCTTGGAAATTAGTGAACCTTATCCCTTTTAATGTATCATTAAATTATTTTATTCTCATTTAAGACTGATTTTACTGATTACTCTCCCTGGAACTATGTAAACTTTTTCTACTTCTAAGGAAATTTCATTTATTCCTATCATGATGCATAAAACATTATATTCTTTGAGGAGACGGTCTGGGATTCTGTTTTTATGTTAAACTGTATTAAATAAAACAGATTTGAGAAAATAAATAACTTCCTTGTCAAGCATAAGAAACCTACTGTTTTAAAGTAACATTAACAAGCCATTTACTGATTCAGTAAAGCAGATATTAGAACTCTTTACACACAGCTATGCTTGTCCTAAGTTCCAGGAGCACAGCGGTGTTCAGGATATTCTAAGAGTTTCAGAAATGTGACCAATTATGTAACAAGATATGCCAAGAAACTTCATAACTAAAAATCAGGGCATATGAGGCATAATTAAAATGCAGATCTTCAACAACATTTTTAAAAATTCTCAGTAAGCTGTACAAAAAATGAAATACCATAAGGTTGCCAGAGACTTGAGTTTCTTGTGTGTATAATGAGAAGGGAATATACTCTTGCTCAGATCAATCTATGCAACAATGACAGTTGACTACCTTTCTTAAAACAAGTGTATCTTCTTATGATTCCTCCAGGTCAGAATAGGGCATGATCAACACTGCCGGATGCTACAGGGAAAGGCTGCAAAGTGAAAAATTCACAAAAATAAAGCTAACCTAAGAATATTCAGTGTCATTCACTCCATATCCTTTGAATTTTTTAATGGAGTTAGAAAAACTCGGAACATCTTTGGGCTGAACTGGAGGAGTTTGTTTCCCTGCTCATAAAAGACTACATATGTGATGTTGACTGTCCTAATACAGTTCTGTTGGATTAGAAAGGACTAGGAATAACTCATCTCTGTTATAAACTTACCAATGCTGCCTTAATATGCCTCAAACCTACACTTCCTTACCTTTTTTTTTTTTTTTTTTTGATGTTCCTACTAGACTACAGAACATTTCTTATTTGGAAAAACAAGGACAGAGTGGCCTAATTACAAATTGAGTTCTGTTAATGAATACAGAAGAGGTTCTGAATTCTCTTGTTATTTCCAGAGTTTTAAGTCTCTCCTTCCACCCCCATAAACTCTATAGCTTTTTATTTACAAGAATTTGATGAGAAGAAAAAGATATTATCATAATTGTACTTCAAGAATCAAGAGGGGAAATTGTTTTTTCCCTTAATAAAATTTTGAATTAGAAATAGTGGTACAAAGTAGGTGAGAGAACACAAGACTGGAACAGGTCTGGGACTGGGGCCACTAGGAGTGTTTGAACTACTGGGGAACTTGGTGACAGATAACTGTCATTACCATTAGCAATGGTAAAGGGCCTCACTTTTATTTCTGATGATCACCACTTACAGTGATCATCAGATCAATGCTTTTTCTTTGTATTGCGGCTTACAACCCTCTGAGGTCAATGATCCAGGCTTGCACCTTATTATCTATTTGCTAAGTGCACCAACTATATTCAACTTGGATTTCAGAATACCATAAGGAATTAAGTAAAAAGCCTTATTAAAAATAAGTATACAGCATCTCCTGTGATCTCCCTTTCCATTTAACCAGGTGTTTCATTACAGAACGTTGCCCTATCTTCCTCTACAATACAGAAATAGCTTCTGGTCATCTCGTATAAGTGAAAGGGGCCCAAAAGTATGGCCTGGAGTCATACTTGTGAGGTGAAAGCTGGAGGATGGGAAGAGGAAGAAGGGGAGAGGAGTGGGAAAATAAGTGGTGGAAGGGCTTTCAGGCCCTCAGTCTTTTCCTTGTCTTTCATCACCTGCTCCACTAAACAGATGTACCTCATTTTCCCTACACCTCCTTTTGCTGCTGAGCTATCTACAGAAACTCTTAATACCTTTCACTTGCTCCTTAATTTCAGTTTCATGTAAGCTTGGGCTTTTCTAGACCTATTCCTGCATGCTGAGGCAAAATCTTTGTGGGCAGCTGTCGTGGTTTGACCCACCCTAGGAAGTGAGACAGAGCTGGCTCTGAGACTGGCACTCTGTTAAACCAATGAAAGGTCATGTCATCTATGTGAACACACATTTCAGGATGAGAAGTTGCAGGGGTGGCCCTCTTCTCTTCCAGCCTTCAGAGAGTGAACAGGCTCCCCTCCTCCTCCTGGCTGTGGAGGCCTCCCCTGGCCAAGGCCGAGGCTGCCATGCGGCCTGGGCTGGGGTAAGCCTGGACAGTAGCATTTACCAGCTTGCTGGCACTGCTGTCTGTGAGCTTCACTGTCGTTGGATCTGGGCCAGGGCTGTGTTGCTGTGGCCTTGGCTGAGCACCACCCCCGTTGGATAGAGAAGGGAGGGAATGGAACTGGGTAGCTCGCCAGGCCTACTGAGAATGGAGGGGTGGAAGATCTGTCACTGGGACGTCCTGGGTGCTGAGCCCCCTCCTCCCCGAAGAGTTTGACTAGTGCTGCTTTAAACCTGATATCGGAACTTTTCATCGGCTGTGGCTTCTGGAAGTGATGGGAGAGACAGCCTGGGACTTGTGATTACAGCAGAAGATAAAAAGAAGAGATTGATGGAGTGGCTTTTGGCTGGACTTTCCTTGTAGTGGCCATAGAGACTAAATTGATGCTCCTGTAATTTATAGAAATTGTGTTAGAGGGATGTAAGGTGGGCACTGTGTAGTGGAGATGCCAGTGCCAGAGTGAGTGAACAGAGGAGGATTAAGAGGGTGTGGTGGTGCCCTCAGATAAGGCCTCTGTTCTTAAAATGCCCTGAGGGAGAAATGGGGGGGACTTGTGTCCCAGAGTCATCCTTAAAAAGGGAACCCTCCAAGCAGTTTCTGGTCCATGGGTGGTGGTGAGAGCACCGTCCATGGAAGGAGGGCTTCCCAAATGTACATTTCCTCTTTGTGGGGTGGGTCATTTGTGAAGAGTGAAGGCCACAAGAGACTGTGTTTTTTGTGGGAGTTTCTATGGGGCACAAGGAAGACTCCTCTCCCTTAATAAATTAAAAATGATTGTTTTAGGATTACTAAATTAGCTGGGAGTTCCAGGTTTTGTCTGAGAAGGTTTTGGTAGGAATTATGGTGGGGGGGGAGGAGGAGAGGTTTGGAAGGTTTTTCATTCTAGATCTTGGTTTTGGTTTTTTTCTTCCTTTTTTTTTTTTCATATAGCGTAAGTTAATAAAGTTTTTCTTTTCATTTCTAAGTTGGAGCCTGCTCTGCTCTGTTCCTAGCCCCACTCACAACATCCTTTTAAGGACCTATATTTTCATGGGTGCACTGGCATTGGGCCAGCGACTAAACCCTTGACAGCAGCCCACTACCACTTTCACTTTCTATGTGCTTCCCTTTCATGACTAAACCCAGTGATCATGAATGATGGCATCACTTTTGATCCCGCAGTGAGTACATAACAGCATTAAAATGCCAATATTTCTTAAACTTTTACATATACAACAATAGACTGAGTAATAAATTAAGGAGATCACACCAAAAGAAGGAATTCAGCCCACTCTGTTTTGCAGCTTAATTATTAATTAAATATCTGCCCTTGAAATTTCAAATTCTCACATACATAAAAATTATTCTGGTTCTTTTCTCACTAAAATCAATTTACAATAATGAAATATTAACATAGATACAGAAAGTATTTGAACATGAATTTGAAATAAGACAGTATGAGGATAGAGTGAAAGGAGGCAAGATTTTCAAGTGATGTATATCAAAGAAAATTGCCTGAAAGGCAGATTCCTTTCTAAAGTGAAAAATATGAAAGCTGCTGTTTCTCGTTTCTGTTAATATGGTTGTAATTATTTACAATGATAAAATCCAGAGGCACATTATAGCAACTATTGTCCAACAGCAAAGTTCTGTAAGATGAATCTAAGAGCCTGAAAGCACATTAGTGCAAAGGGATGTTGAGGGCAACACTCCATGATGGGTTATTATTCCTTTATTTATATCCTTGTTTTCTAGTGGTTGGCAATATAAAATGTTTATCATTCAGAACTTGTTGTCTTACATCAGAAGATGGACAGTTAAGGACTGAGACTTTATTTCTGAGGGTTCTGTATACACTATCAAATCCGCATTTTTCTCAGAGAACACCACGTAAAGTTGATACCCGTAAGCAGTTTTAAATCTACTTGTCAGAAGTTCAGTCCCATGATCCCTCCTCCCCTTTCCACTGCCCCTCATTGGACCCTTTCAAATGCACTAGATAAGTTAAATCACGCACACAGATACAAAAGACACATAACAAAACCAACAAGAAAAGCCCCCAAACTAAACCAAAACCATTCCACTCCAAACAAGTGAACAACGAACCTTCCAAAAACCACAAAGCGCATCACACTAGAAAATAAAAAATGCAATTACAAGACAAATGAACAAAAAACCCCAAATGAAATCCAAAGCTATACAAAAACCCAACCAACCAAGCAAGAAAACCCAAAAAGACCCTGAAAAAACCCAAAAAACAAAACAAAACAAAACCAAAAAAACCAAAACAAAAACAAACAAAAAAAACCCCAAACAAACACCAAAACCAAACCATCAAAACCCAAAGAGTCAACAACAGACTGGCAAAATTGACTACTGTAAAGAAAGACAAACAGAGCCAGAAGATACAGCAGGAACAAAATACTTCTTTCCAAATACTTGGAGCATGAGTTCAACTCAACCTGTGTCTCATAATACCAATCTGGCTAAGTTTTAGAAAGTCCGTAGACAACTTCAAAAATTTAGGCCTGTCTTCGAGTTTAGTGTACATACCAATTATTGTTCTGCTAGCCAGAAAAATTAGAACTGAGAAAGTAACCATAGTACACTCTCATCAGACATATCATATGCATGCACACTTGCGCTACATGCTGGCCACAGTACACAAAATTATATTATCTCAAGACAACAAAGACTTACATACCTTGAAGTATACTGCTAGTTTGTTTTTCACATAGTATCTATCAAGAAGCTGGATAAGCAGGACAAGAGGTATGCTACACTTGCAAATTTTCCCCAGACTGTTCTTTGGGAATAACTAAAGCCTCTCCGTTTTATTTTATTCAAAATAAAACATAGGAGAAATTAAAGCTACATAGGCTCATAATCGTAATAGACACCATAAAGCAAAGGGAAGAAATCGAATATGTGTACCTCTGGTACTGAGAAAAAAAAATTAAAAACATCCCACATGCATGAACGTAACTGCAGAAAGCAAATCCCCAAGCATCTGGCCTTTCAACATCTGAAGACATAGATACTTCTATGTGTTATTTTCTCTGCTTCTAACACATCTGGAAGATGACCTTAAAAATTAGTTGTGCATATTTGATATCAACCTGTGGAAAAAATTGTGTACTAAAACACACCTCATGCTGTGTTGATGCAAGCCACAGGCAATTGTTATTATTTAGAGGGCCTAGAAGAATAGAATTTGAAAGTGGTTAACTATACAAAAAGAGCCCACACATCCATGTACAGCTTGAATATAGGATATATGGTGTCATTCTGTCATTTAAGCTGTCTGCAGAGATCTGGAGGGTTCTTTGTCACTAAATTTCAGTATTTCACTGAGACAGATGGGATCTCTGTGCAGCCTGAGCTCAAGCTCCTCTTGTAGCAAGATGCTAGCATATAAACTAGAAGCACTCTATCTTTGTGGAGAAACAATAATAGTTTTCCCTTGGTAAAACAGCCTGGATAACAATATATGATAAAATAGGAATGTGCATGTAAACAGTGTATATAAGTGGAATATTCAAAGATGTTTGAGAGGATACTTCCAAAAAAAAGCCCAACCAACCAACAAAAAAACCCTAAAATCCAAGAAAACCAAACCAACCAAACAAATAAAAACCCCCAAACCAACCCAACAAACTGATGATACCAATGATTAATATCTGCTGGAATAAAAAATCATCTGTGAATGACCATAAAAATTTTGGGTAAGAAAACCAAACAAAAAAGATGAATCATCTTTAGGCGAAGTATGAAAGAATCATTAAAATTTGAGAAAGTGAGAAGAGAGAAATGCACCTAAAATGGTATGATGCTGCCAAAGGCTCCCTAGGGTGTAATGGCCTTTGCCAGGCTGGAAAGAGCAGCTCCTAGTTTAACAGTATGAGGCACAGTACATGGGAAGCCACACCTTTGGGGACTGAAGTGGCACTTGGCTTTCTGGGCATCTTCATCACCCGTGTGTGCACTGGTAAGTTGAAAGAAGTGGGCTGTGTGGGTGCAACAAACCTGGAGCACTCACCTCTCCAATACAGGTGTGGGGATATAGTGCCCTGTGAGAGATGAGTTGTAACTCTTTGAATGTGTCTATGTCATTAAGAATTTGGAGGACGTGTCAAGAAAAATTGTTTATAAATTTTTTGGTCATTCTTCAAAATTTTATAAGTATTCAGCTATTGTTGTGTCTGCTATTTTGCTGACATTGATCCTCAGTGTACAGTTCCCTGATCACTTGTTAATCATGCATTATTAAAAAAACCAAACCAAACCAAATAAACTTCTCGTATCTTTATTTTGTCTCATGTGCTATTATTTCTTGTAGTTATCTAAATTCTCTAAGCAAAAGCGAATAGCTTTCAAGAAGCAGTTAAACACATATATAGTTGTAGTTTATTTTTTAAATTTTCTAAAGTTACTTGGATCATGACCTTGCCATTATATAAGACACTGACAAATGAGTATTACACCTGCTTACATCCCTTCAATTGGACTAATATCACTAAGGTTGTATCAGTAAGCAGAAGGAAAAGAAAAAAAAAAAAAAAAAAAACAACAAAACCAGACCCTTTATTATTTAAAATACAGATTTAATGCAATTTGACTGGATAAAAAAACTAAGCCACCTAATGTAATAAACTGGGAGAATACTTACTGCCAGCAAGCTAGCTGCAATTTCTGCAGCGACCTCAAAGCTAATTAATCTCAAGTATTAATTACCAAGAATAAGAAACAAATGGCTAATCTAGACTTTAGTGAATTGAGACATTTGTATAAAGCTATGAAACACCATTGCTAAGTCATCCCTAGAGGCACCTAAACTGCCTACACTTCAACAGCATTTTCCTAGGTTGTGATGAGAAGTGATTATCTTTCAGGAGATTAATCTCCATGTATTAGCTGAGTAATTCTCAGTTATGTCCCATTCTCATATCTGTGTTGTTAAAAAATAGTCGTGCTTTTTGTTGTTGTCACTCATACCTTTAACAAATCTCTTTTGCAAACCTGTCAGAATTCAATGATATGCACCTTACTTGCAACATAATTAGCTAACTTGATAATGTGATTTTTGTCATCTGGGTTCACTATGATAAAAGCTTCTACACAAAAGTCAAGGTATCAAGTTGCACATTCTTAGAGAACTTATATGCAATTACATGTACACACACTCTCATATCTATTTATACATACATATGTATATTTACATATGTACATACATATGTACATACAAGCAAGAAGGGAGAAATCGATCAAGCAATGTGAAACAAACCTACAGTCACATATAGAAGGACACCTCATTGCTACTGAGAGATCTTTTATTGTGGGAATAAGTTTTTATCAGAAGCTTATAAACCTTATGAAATAATAAATAAATACTTCTACTATTAATATAACTTCAGGAAACTTCAGCAACTTTAGGTGAGGGCCACTTAGTCATATTTTAAATGTTTAAGTACCTCAGTTGATTTGAGAAACTATTCTGATTAGAACCATAGCCATACTAAAAACAAACCAGGAGCATTAATAAAAATCAAAGTGAAAAAAGCAGGAGGTTTTGTTTGACAAATTTTGCTTGTGAACAACTGTTACGAACATGCTCCCACAAATTCATGTAGGATATTTAAGGAGAATGCTGATGCAGCTAAAAAAAAATTACAGTAAAAATCAGTTTTCCGTTATGCAGTTTAAATATGACAGACTGAGTCAATAGAAGCATTTAGCTCACCAGACACAAGTTGAATTTTAATAGGGGAATAAAAATTCTTTGGAACAGATTTTCCATATATCATCTAGGATCATTATAGTAGCTTTCATTTCCTTCAAGGCAAGTGCTAAGGCACACTCCCATCTATTAGAGCAGACATCCAATAAGCAGCACCTGTTCTGCATCTTAAATACCATTTTTCTTCACACCTATCCAGTCACAAACTGTTCTTCAGTGAGGTACTCTGACTTACTCCATTGAAACTTGCAAAATTGAATATTCATCAGAAGAGATAAACAGTCTTTCTTTCTTTACTTAACTGTCCTACCCAATGGAATAGTATTAACCTCCTGTCTCCTTTTATATAAAGGACAGAAGAGAAAATTAATTTATTTTGAGGAAAAAAAGAAGGAAAACACTTTCTGGAGTCTTTTATAGCTTGATGAGTGTACTCTGTAACAAACTAGCAAATGACTATTAAAATACTGTCACTAAGGATCAAATAGAATTACAGATACTAGCTCCTGTGGAAGTGCTCATATGAATGATTATTTGAATATTTTGCTCTGGTTCTGGCTTCCCAGGATCCTGAAGTTGGATGGAACAGAACCAATCTACTCAAATCAGAACATAACAGAGAAAAACAGAAGACTACTAAAAATCTCTCAGGTTAGCCCCGAAAATTTGAATTCTTCTCTTCTCTTTTTTGAGGGGCAGGCTGGAGGGTAAAGAGTAGGGAAAAGAAAAATAATTTTTAAGCAGTTAGATGATAACTTTCTCCTTGCTTGACTGAACAGGAAGAATGCAATAGTGAAAACATACTATCAAAAGCACCACATAATTACCTTTTGGGCTGTTATGTCAATGCAGTAAGCACAAGGATGCAGAAGGAGTCCTTTTTAGGTCCAGAACAATAACAGTAAAATTCAGTTCCTTTACCAGACTTTGTTTCATGTGCACTGTATGTCACCTTTGCTTCCTTTTTTTGGGCTAAGTACACCTACTGCCAGGTAGCCTTGTTGCTTTACCACGAAACTATTTAACAAACTTGAGCAGATTTGCCTTCTAGATAGACTAAAACACACCAGTAACCTCACCTTTCTGTCTGCAAAAGGAAAATAGCCTTTAATTCCTAGAACACATGGTTCCTTAGAAACAACTAACTTAGGAACTACCATCTTGTTGAAAAAAACTTGCAGTCTATGAAGCCTGCCAGGCGGTAGAGAGACACAGAAATGAGTCCCTTTTTTTTTTTTCTCCTCAGAATGGAAGCAGCAGCTCTTTTAGGGCTTAAAGGGCCCCTATGCATTTTATATATATTTATATATATTCTGATATATAAGTTTTAAAGTAAATTTTGATTTGGCAATCATTTAAGGTAGAGATTAACAAAATATCCAAACCATAACACAATAAAAAATGAGAACAGAACAACCAAACAACCAACTAAAAAGCAGACCTTGAGATAATAATCTGGAATGGGGTTAACAGAACACAATTGTCTTTTCAAACTGACCTACAGTCACTAAAATTGACAAGCTACACAACTATACCAATTTAAATTATGTGCTGTGTTGGAAAGGTTGTTTCTACAGATTCTCTCTGAGAATTCTTAGGTTGGACATAAAAACTAGTTAGCTAAAAACATGTTAGTTAGAAACCTACTAGAGTATCTTGAATGTTTACAATTGTCTGAAGTAAGGAAGTCGAATATTAAGAGACAATGAAAACATACAGTAATTATTTAAGATCTCTGCGGGGAAAAAATAGAGAAAAATCTCCCATTTTCTCTAAAATTAAAACAAAAGCTTTAGTCTATTTTCAATGACAGATTCTTAACCTATTTATGTATTTTGTTTAGGAAAGTCTGTACAGGTACTCAAATGGTATACTTGAATATATTTGAAAATATGACATCAAATCATCTATGTATCTCATAGGATCACAACTTTACATTTCTGTCATTTGGCTCCACAATTAAAATGTGCCTTGATGTATAATAACTAATATACCTCTTAAGAGAAATAACAGAGAAGACTTGCCTAATTTATAAGACCATAGAGAGTAGAGAGAAAATTAAAACTCAAAATTAATGACTGACTTAATGATAAGGACCTTTCAGATTGAAACAGTTTCTTTTCTGACTAGCAGCAAAAGAAAAAAAAAAATAACATAGATAATTACTGGAAAAAAATCCTTGGAACAATAAAATGTAAAAAAACCCTTTCAGTTGACTACAATTGTTCAAGATTTGCATTACTTTTTCTGGCATTCATCTTCAAATTTTAATGCTATTTAGTAGAACACTTGAACAACATCATTATTTGCCATTTACTGAGCTGTGTTTTTAGCTCTGTAAAAGCAAAGCAGAAGGGTATGTTGAAAAAACAGAACAAATGACAAGAAAGTGATGTAATTTTTGATAGTATTTTTTATAGTAGACATGTTATATTAGTGGTTCTTCATGCAGTAAAAAGATTTAACATCACTATATAGGAAAGAATCTTAATTATTGGGCTCATGGTACAACACTGGAAAGAGATGAATAATCTACATATCTCATAATCTGATAATCATACTCTTGCAGAGATCTCACAATCTATCTGCAAAAATATCTATCTGAAGTCAGTGAGGATGAGAGAAGGGCTGGATTTTGGCTCCCATTTCCTGAAAGAATCCTTTATTCTCCTGCTGTGTGTTTATTCTTTATTCTCCTGGTCCAATAGGCAGCCAAACACCACAAAGTTGCTTGCTTGCTTCTCTCACTCTACCAGGGGAATGGAGAAAGAGTAAATGAAGGATAAAAAAAGAAAAAAATTATGTATCAAAGCAAATAATAATAGTAATGATAATAAATTCTTAATAATTGAAGGGTAGGTGTAAGAGGGAAGAAAACAAAACAAATCAAGGGACGCAAAGGCAACCACTCCCTACCTTACACGGGTAGAATATTGCCCAGATGGTTTCTGATCTAAAGATGGCTGACCCTCCTAAAAGCCCCTCTTTTGCCTTTTATTTTCAAGTGTGGAGATATATGGTATGGAATATCTCTTTGATTAGGTCAGGTCGGCTCCCTGGTTGTATGTCCTCATATGATCTATAAAGAAAATTAACTCTATCCAAAACCAAACTGGGGCACCTTTGAAGTGTTTCATAAAAAGTAGACTGCAGAAAGCTTGCTTTTCTCCTCATCCAAGTTTAAAAGTAAGGTCACTGTTAAATCCTTTTAGTAACTGGATGTGAACAACAAACCTGTCACCTTGATTAAATCGAGTTTTCAAAATTGTGTTGAAAAAAGGCTGTAACATTCCTTTTTTCCTGATTCAGTTGCATAAGAGTATTCCTAATCCATGTTTTTAATTACCTCTCCTTGATGATAATCTGAGCTATGGTACATTGGCTTACAAGTCAAATTTGAATTCTTGGCTAAGGAATGTTTGCCTGCACCAGGCCTATTATGGTGCAAGAGCTGGCAGTAGCAGCCCAAAATGCAGTGAAAAAGGAGCAGTTTCTTTGACAGTCTGTGCCTGAAAATGTTGTGCTTCTATTCCCTTGCTGGGCAAAATCCAATGAATTAGTCTACAATGTCTTAGGTGATTTCAATTAATGTGGCAGTTTGCACTTAAATATAGCAGAAACTTAGCCACAGCCCAATCTCACGTGAGATCTGTGACTGAAGGTGACAGGAGTAAGAACATGTTTTCTATGCTGCCTCTGCTCTGTCAGCAGCAGGAAGAGATTCATCACCTACTTTATTTTCATCCATATGGCAAATGTTTGCCCACATTCCCAGGAAATGTTCTTAACTACGGTAGCCCTTTGAGCTGTCTTTAATTAGTGCGTTTATTATGTAGCTAGTCAGCTTGTAACAGACGTCACAGCTCTGAGTGACTAGAAACAGGTCATGAGAGCTTAAGACAGTTGGGATACCAGTGTTCTGTAGTATGACCCACTTCTAAGTAAAGTTCTGGGGAAATCATTATTATTTGGGTAATTATTATCAGTTATAATGTTAGGTATATTTTGAAGGTAGTATTTTTAAGTTACTTTGCTTTCAGCTTATAGAGGAACTTATGCACCCAACACAGGATTTTAGGCAAGGCAATGCATAAAAAGTAAGTAATACTCTACTTTTCTATTACTTTTATTGCAATGATAACAAAGTTTTGACATTTGAAAGGAAAAGAAAAAAAGAACACCAAAAAGATGATGTACTGCTGTTAAATCATGACCAAATTTCCCTGCCGTGGCCTCACACGAATAATCATGCCTGTGATGACCTTAGCATGAAAAGAGAAAGATTCTACTTCTTTAGCATGCTTGAGTAAATTCTTAATATTGTTTGTCTTCCCTTTTCATTGGCAAAATCTTAATTACTAAATTCAGGGTGAAAAGGCAGTCATTTTTTTAGTGTAAAAAGAACAATTTCCTTGCATTCTTTTTAATTATATAGTAGTCATTGCTGTTCTGCTTAAAAGCTTTCATAACTGAGATTAATGTGAAAAGGAGCACATTATTACTAAGACTTCATACTCAGTGACTGAAGAGAGCTCATGTAACATCAAGGGTTTTTAACTTCAGTGCTTTTAATACAGTGCATATGCATGTTCATGTATTTACTTCCTTTTCAAATTAAATAATTCTTTTACTTAAATAATCTCCTTTTTAATATCTATCATAAATGACATTGGGGATACTTTTTTAATTGTGGAGGTTTTATCTATTATATTTTTAAATATTTTTTGAAGGTGAAGGCTTTACATGAAATACATAGAACTGCCTACATTATTTAGAAGCCAAGCTTGCAGCAGCTATAGTTGGTTATATTTGTCATCTAGACAATTAGTGAGCAGAATAAGTTGCAAGGACAAGAAGGACAGTAGAAATTGTAGAGCACTTCCAAGTCTGATGGCTGAAAAGAGCTGAGGTTGCTGAAGCTCTGTGTTGCCAGGTCCAGCCAGCGAGTTTGAGTGGCAGCAGGCAGACACACGTATACACATGCACATAACAAGTCACAAGGACCAACACAGATAGAAATTAATTTTCCATTTCTAATTGCTTGCATGTGTATCAGAAGAGTATCTGTGTTTATGCAAATGAGTTAAGATAATTCTAGGTTTTTTACCGTTTGAAAAACTTCTATTCTAGGAATAAATTTAAGTTATATACTCTTCATAGGATTGAAAGACTTGATACCTGATGCTAAACATGTGGATATATTCTTCTAGAATGTTCACAACTGAAGGAAACCGTGCAATTATAATATAAAATAGGGGTTAAAGAAACATCTCTGCTTGCTAGAAGATGTGTGTGGGAAATAAACTATTAGAAAGACTCTGACAAGTGATGTTTCCATATGTAAGGATTTTTAAATATATATATTGATGACAGAATCATTGGGAGGGAATTAACAATTCTGTAAGAATACCTTTGGGCTTAATTATCCTGGAAATGGTTGAGCCAAAGCATCAGGATCTCACCTTCTACATCTTAAACCAGATCAAGAAGTACTGATTCATTGTGTTCAAAGATGTTTCTAGATAGACAAGGGTTGCAATTCCCAGCATTACTTGTTTCTGTCATTTACAAATGAAAAACCTTCCTTGCCTCTGTCATGCTGAATAGTCTGGCTGTCACTCTTGGACTGGATTACATTGTTGAAAGCAAATCTGTGTCACTGACCTTTCCAGTGAGGCTGAAGATGCCATGGAATATCATCCCATGGGACAACATTTAGAAGTTCTCCATGAGACTTGTCACTGACACACCAGCTATGAGCTACCATTGTCAAAATTAATGAATGTTGAAATACTTTCAAGAGAAATTTTGTACTGAGGGCTGCAAAGAGGGTCAACAGATAAGTAATCCAATTGATGCTATTGCTTGTATATAATACATGAAATATAGTTTAGAAAGGAGATGGAATGTTTCTGATTTTTCATTTGGAAAGTCATCCATCTAGCATCTATCTAGCATTCAGCAACTTCAGTGAAGACTATTCAGTGAATGGCCAGTACTTACGAAAAGGTCACTAACATACAAAGCTAAATAAGATTCTAGGATTCTCCCCTGTTCTCTTATTGTCATAATTATTAACTTCACAGAAGGATTTAATATTATTTTTAAGTTTTGAATCAGAAACATTTGTAACAAGGAGTATACTGCATGCAACTGAATCAGCATTGAAATCTGAAGAAGAATTTCTAGACAGAAAAAAAATTAAGATTTTTATCTGTGGTGCTGCAGACATAAAAAAAAAAAATAAAATTAAGCCTAAATTGTATAAGGTCGTGAAGATGATGAAGATCCTATATCTAAGGCACTATCGAAGGGGGCATCAATGCCTGGACTCTTCATTGATATATTACAGAAGAAATGAGAGATGAGGAAGATAATTATAGGTGCTGTGATTTTAATAGATTAAAGAGCTAAGATTAGCATCACACTGCAGGAGAAGTTGCAATAATCAAGGTAAAATTTAACCTGACACTCATGTAACTAGTAATGGTATATGGGATTAAATAATACAGTGAATTTTTCAGCATTTAGACTTTCAGTATGAAGCTTTAACTGTAGCTTTTCTTTAAGGACATTTATTCACTGCCACTACTTCAATTATGATTCTTGGGATTATTGGAGACATGCATTTAAGTATATCAACATATAAATTATTTTGTTTGTGGTTATATTGTAATGGGGAAATGAGCAATAGTTAAACTAGAATTTGCTAAATGATGTCACAGCAGGTTGAAAAAATGAGAGTGTTTCCATATGACAAAATGACTGTGTTATTGCAGTGCTTTAATCTAAAAGTACCACCTTGATTTCATTCATGTAAACACCATAACTATCAATGAAGATGTCAGCTTAAGTCCCTGCTAACAACCCTAGCAGAAAGTTGCCTGACCATTAGGAAGACCTCCCTACTGTATTCATGTCGTCTCTACTTGTTCACTTAAATTCATGTAAGTTTCTTACACTTTTTGAAATCATGCTAAAGAAATGCTCAGTACATTTAACTGAATGATACTCCTTTCAGTCAAAGAATCACTGACTGGGGTCACAGCTGCTTTGTATCACTGGCAAATGCAGAGAGTGCACTGCGATACCACCCTGACCTAAGGTGCTGGAAGACCCTGGCCAAAGGGATGGCCCTTCTTGTACGTCTGCATGGCAGCTGAACTCAGTGCTTCTGTCCAGCCTCTCCTTGTTCTGTGGCTGGAAGAGGCTTGAATAAAAGGTCTGGTTTGCTAAATCCTTTCAGATCAAGGTAATGCTGCTGTCCAGCAACAGTTTTAACACAGTTACAAAATGAACATATTTATAGCTAGTGCATTTTAACTACATTGAGTTCTAAAAAATCTTTTAGTTCAGTGTGTCACAAATACTTGTGACTTCACAATACATATCACAAATACAGTTTTCTTTAAGTTGTTTTCTTAATAAAATAGAGGTTATATTAATCCCTAAAAACATTTTCCTCTGTTTGAAAGCACATCAAGCTGAACACTTGCTACTTACATTCTGGAAGTTCTGGAGTTTATTAGGAGGCAGGATTGGCAATACTTGCAGTTTGCTTCCTAACATCCTCACATTTAAAAACTAGCTCTAACAGTTAATAGAATGTAAATAAAAATGTCTTCTTATATAATGCTTTCAACTACACTTTTCTTTTAGTTAGAAAATTTCTTTAGCTAGTACATTTAGAACCTGAGATCTGATGCAATATCAAAGGTTTTCCTGGCAGCATGATACTAACATGGATGAAAAAACACACTTTATACAATTCTAAAAAGTCTTTTTATCATTCAGCTCAAATAGAACTAAAGAAGTTTTATAATTGGTGTCTGTAAAGCCTCTCTACTTGTGAACAAAACTATGACAATCAGGAATCACATCTCTTGCCCCTCTTAACTGCCTAAAGCTATAAACAGACACCTCTGCAGGTGCTGATATAGCAACATCAATCTCTCTTTTTCACTGGCTGGAGCTTACCCCTTTTCACAGCTCAGCTGGTAAAGTGTTTCTGGCAAATTCTGTCTAATCCACATTCAGAGCAAAGGCAGTGTAGTTTCCAAATGATACAGAAAAACATACTAGGCTGTTTATAACAGAGATTAACACAGGATCTGCTACCAGCAGGTTAACAAGTGGGCTTAAACTCTGCGTACATAAATCTCAGCTTGCCTGTCTTAGAAGTAATCCTGAGATATCTACTACTTGGTTGGACATCCTGAGTGGCATAGTCTCCAGCAAAGAGACAACTAGGAACAATAGCTATCAGCACAGCTAGATGTGAAAGAGGATATCTGTCCTTAGCCTCAAGCCAACCACTTAAATTGCTTGTGTTTACCTGGCTGCTTTTGCCTGAAGAGGAAGAGGGATCAATCACAAGAACCACTCTGCTGGAGGTGACTGCCCTCCCACTTCTGCTGGCAAAAGGGTAATAATGAGCAGCTGGAGGGCATAACTGTAACAAGGGTCTTCCACCTGCATGCCAGCTAGAGAGATTGCTGTCTACAATCTGTTTGACTGATCTAACTCTGCTAGCTTTAGTGTGTAATATAAACCTAGGTTAATTAAAGTTGCTTTCCAAATTGCTCTGCATCTAAATCCTTAAATTTCTGTGATTTAATCTCTATTTTTATTTAGGTATATTTTCTGGGTGAATGTTCCCTTGTATTAGTTTATATTATTCATAAATTATGTTGTATATTTTGTCTTTTTGCAGCACAAAGCCTTTAGATAAAAGCACAGTATGGTGACATTTTTCCTAAGCTTAATGCTTCCCCATTACTTCTGGTTCACCTTTTGGACTAAAGTGGAGGTTGATGCTAACAGGAGTATGGGACTTGTGATTGGATGCAGGAGAAGGACTTTTGGGAATTGTACAAGACAATGAGATGTTCAAAGAAAGATGAAAGGAGAGGAAAGAGTGCCTGAGGTGTTTTAGGGAGTAGCCCAGGAAATCATTTAGGCTGGAATAACCTAACACTTCCAAGTCCACCACTATGTCATGTCCCTAACCATAATACCTACATGCCTTTTAAAACACCTCCAGGATGTCAACTCAGCCACTTCCCTAGGAAGTTTGTTCCAATGTTGGATAACCCTTTTAGTGAAGGACTTTTTCTTTATGTCCAAACTAAACCTTCCCAGTCACAATTCCAGGATGTTCCCTCTCGTCCTGTCACTTTTTTACTTGGGAGAAGAGGCTGATCCCCACCTTACTACAACCGTCTTTCAGCTAGGTGTGGAGAGCAATCAAGTATCTCCTGAGACTAAACACCCCCAGCTCCCGCAGCTGCTCCTCATAAGGCTTGTTCTCCAGAGCTGTAGGAAATAGGAGAGGATGGGTACTTGCACAAAGCTGGTCAGTGCTCTTGCCTGATGGTGCTGTATAGTCCATCACCACAGTCTGTCTTGTTTTCTCATTAAATTCTAATTTCTTAGGTGGAGGGCTCTTTTCATGCACACATGTATGTGTATGAAGTCTAAGAGCCAGTGACTGGAGTGCCAGAGAGCCTGTCTGGGTCACTAGCAGGAATGACAAGTGTTTGTACATAAATCAGTGTATGATCACAAACGAACATAAGTCAGCCTCACTGGTGAGTAGGTGGGACCAGATACACACCAGTGGGCCCTGGACATGGACTCTGTGACCTCCTTGTGAATATGAATATCTTGGTGAAAGGTAGTGGGGGGGAGCGGGAGGGTCCAGGACTGGTGTATCTAATACCTCTTTGTTTGAAGGGATACACGTGTGTATGTGTGTGAGTGCAGCTGGAGTGGGGTTATGGCCTTCAAGGTGGCATGGCCAGATGCTACCCAGTGAGAATCCTGGCATCCAGGGGCAGCAGATCCCAGAAACTGGATAAGTGAACATGGTATACTTGCATCTGTTCCCACTATTGGATCTTTATCCTGGTCAGCCAGAGAAGGGAATGGGATGCAGCTGTTGGTGGTGTTTGTGCTTGTGTAAGTGCTGCATGTGCCTGCATGTGTTGATCAGTGTGGCTGGCTCTATGTACAAGGTAGTAGGTACTGTACAGTACATTTATGTGTGTGCCTACTGAGAATACTTGCTACTGGTTGTACCCAGTGACAGTCTTGATATCTTAATGTTAGATTTGGCAACTCTCTATCAATATGTGTGAAATGTCACATAAAGTCCTTGAGCCTTAGATATGCTAAAAACATCTACACAAGTTGTATGCATGCTATATTGAATGTATGTATTAATCTTTGAAGAGAATATGTAAATTATTTTTTTGCATAAATTATTTTATTCTGTAGTTGTTATAAAATATTTCTTACACAGAGTGCTCTTAAGTACACAGTTAAGCTAAGTTCTTAAAGCAATATGTATCACTATTCCAGAGACATAGGCCCAGACATTAGACATTTTACTGGTAGTAATAAGGTGCTCTCAGCAAATGTCATGAAGATGGATAATGGAGAAAGGACTGACAGCCAAGATGGGGATTGTATCACCTGAAGTACTACCTGTCTTACTGCCACTACAAGACTACCGTGATATTAAGTAGCAAAAGCCCCTGGAGGAATGCCTGTTTTCAGAATTTTCATCACTACAAATGACAATGCCACAGGAAATTAAGGTACACTAGAAATCATGCAAGGAATTGAAGTAGTTTTACTGGATTCTAGAGCCAAGTCTCTTTGGCCGATAACCAATCAAGATGAAATCTAATTAGGTGTTCTGCATACATGTGAGAGAACATAGTAATATTTCTATGAAGTATCAAATTAAAAATATAAATTGATTAAAGACTATAATTTTGCCTTGAATAGGTAGAAAAACATATTTAATTCAATGAGCATTGCAATTCTTTTATCACAAAGTAATCAAAGAGCTGGCTGAGTCTTCTCAATTGTGAACAATAATTATGTTATTTTAAGGTCATTTAATGTTAAAATATTTTAACCTTGCTTAGAAATAAGTATGTAACTATGAGTTTGTTATGTTTTGAGGGTTTATTTATGTTTCTTGTTTAAGAACCAGCTTTTTACGGAAGACCAAACCTTGAAATATTTAAATGTGATTAACTTGATTTAATATATTGTAGTCCCACCTGTATGTCATTTCTGATGTACAGCTGCCACACACAAAATTTAAAGATAAGTAACATAATTACAATCAGATTAGTGAGTCTACACAAGTAAATGAGATTGTAAATCTATATGAGTGAAAACTGCACTTCCTTGCGAGACCACTTTGCATATCATTAGCTTTAAATGAATTTTCAACACTCGTATAAGATACTGACTGGCAAATCCAACCTTCTTAATAGCACTTTATGAGTCCAGAAAAGTTTCTGTCTTCTGGGGCACAGACTACTAACTATTTCCTCCTGGAACTTTTCATGTGATATTTAGTTGAAAATGAAATCATTCATGTAGATTGATCACTGATGAAATTGGAAGAAGCAGGGGTTTAGGGCACAGAGAAGTTTTATTTTCATTGTGTCTGGGCACCAGGATAAACAAAAGTATCATCATTATACTGAGGAAGGACCACATATATATTCAAATAAAATTACACATGTTCACAACAGTATGCAGTTGCGTGTGTGTATATATATGTATATTTATAGATATAAAATTATGCTTCTCCATTAAAAAACTCCATAAACCAAAGAAGTGCAGTATTATTTCCAGAACTTTCATGAATCTGTATATGTAACAGTTTTAGACATCACAGTTGGATTTAGTTTACATGTTGCATAAAATGAGTCTAGTGGTGCTCCTGTGACACAGAATTTTGACACTAGCAACAAAAATACATAACTAGACAGAGCCTGAAACGCTGACAAAACTCCGAAAAAAAATTCCTGGGGATTTCAAAGTGGAGTTAAGCTGAATTGTATCCTAAGTTCTGGTAAGGAGCAGCAAGAAGGGAATCATATTTAAGTTTGGTATTTAACACCTACTCTTTCAAGCTCAATGAAATCTCCTGAAATTTTACTTGATAATGCTTGTTGCAGACTAAGTTGCTTTCAATAGGCTTTATTATTATGGCAAATGAAATGTGTTAAAAATAATGACATTTAAACAATGGATTCTTCATCATCCAAAATCTTTATGTCAAAATTTGCTTTTTTGGAATGATGTGCTGTAGATCATCAATATTGAAGGTTTGACAGAGAAATTATAATGGAGGGAATTTCTCCTGAATGTCTTCATGAAATCATCCTTCTTTAGGTTGTGAATTCTAGAAAACACGTTCAATTTACTTGGGTTGGTCAAATTATCAATCTCAAGAATGTTTTGGTAAACCTAATATAAGAATACTCTGGGGTTTTTTCCTTTTTTTTTTTCAAGTACTTATCTTATGAGGACACCATATATTCACTACTTTTTATGATAGTTTTACAAATTCCACATAGCATGAGCATTTAAAAGCCATTAAACCCATAAGTGGACTAGAAATGACCACTATTACAAGCTTTAATGGATTAATTTATGATGATTTTGTCTTTCTTAATGCAAAAGAATAATTATTTTTAGGCTAAAAGGAATATCACATTATTAGCAAGAATTTTATGATTACTTTCATATTATATTATTTTCTTTCAAAACATTCAAACTTATTCAAAAATTTGTACAAGCAATAACATAAATCTGTTTCAAAAGTAAATTATTTTACACAAAATAGATTTTTTAAATTTATTAATATGTAGGGAATGTATAGACAGTAGCTTTGCCTTTTATATATTCCCATACAACTAGACAATCAGGAGAAATATGAACCAAATATGTTTTGTTACTTTTAGAAATCACATTTTAAAGACTCCTGTGTCTTAAGGTTTCTGATCAGAACAGAGTTTTAATATTTTATGGGAAACATCAGTTTATGAAAGTAGCATAGAAAAGAAGGCCTAAAAGAAACATAGTGCCTGTCAAAATCAAGAAAGACAATGCAAAATCTCATAACTATGAAACTTAAAGGTAGGCTATATATCTTCAAAGATTTCTTTTGTAAATACTATAAAGCTACAACAGTTTAGATGGGCCTAAACTTTTATTTATTTAGAATTTTATAAGTAAAATCTGTAGCTACTCAAGTATTACATTAGTTTTTGTCAGAGAACATAAAGAAACATATCAATCTCTAATATCAACAATATCCCAAAATATCCTAGGAATGAGGCTTTCTAAAGGGTTCTTCTAACAGGGAAAAAATCTTTACAAGTCATGTCTAATTCAGCAACAATCTCTCTCAAATGCTTTACCTGCAGGTTTTCACACTTGGAAATGTATATCAGGACACTCAGAGTAATTTATTTTACTATGTTCCAAGATCAGAATCTTTATACCATTTTATTCCATTTCACAAGGGCAAGACAATAACAATTTGAATAAATACATTAAATACAATGTAAAACTATCCAACTTCTATACTAGCAGAAAGCTCAGGATAGTGCTACTACTTCAGGGTCATATAAGCATGATTTGCTTGCAGCAAATATTTTATATTTAAGGTTTATAATTAGTAGGGTCACAAAAATCAGTCAAGCTAAGTTAAAAATCACTTAATTTTTGCTTCTGATATATGAAGACTGACAATTTTGTTTGTCACCAACAGAGGAATATAATACAATGAATCTTTTTTTGTGAATCAGTGGTGTTTTTAATAAGAGATCAAAAAATATTTAAAATAAAATCAGAAGGTGGGATAATAGTTTAAAAAGTCTGACAATTTTTCAGATGAAAGATCTTCATCTTCAGGTGTGAAAATCTTCAGATAAGAAAAGCAGTTAAAAAACATTACAAGTCTGTCTGATAAAAAACAAAGGGAGGAATGATAGTATGCTGAGAAAAAGTATTATAATTTCAAAAGCTTACATGCATTTTTTCTTAAAGGGGATTTCTACTACCTTCCTACATTGTGTATCTCAATGACAAACTCCTCCTTTTATTTTCAGTCTCATAACATTTTATTCAGAATTTCTTAGCTACTAAGGCATAGGAATTAAGGGAAGTCTTTTAGATGTCCTGTCACATTCAATAATTCTGCGTCATAACTTACAGAGTATAAGGATTTATAAATAATTTCAGACCATGTTATTAGAAAAATGATGATATTATAAAAATCACTCACTTAAATTATATTCACTGGAATATAGGTCAAGGTTAAATAAGAAAATGTCACTTGTACAGGTGTGACAGCTTATAGCAGTTCCCATAGGGAGAACCCTCGGGCAAGTAGATTTTAAATTGGACACAGACACATACCTGAAAAAAACCCATTGAAGTTACTGGGCTGCAATATGATGTACAAATACTGGAATACAGGATGTCAAGCAGAGTTCATCGCTTGATGATAAATTGCCTGGAGCATCTCAAAAAGAAAGGAAAGGAAGTAAAGTTTAAATGAAGTTTTCCAGAGTTTATAGGAAAGAACAGTAGGATACTGTGAATGTTAAGATTTGGTGGCATTAAAGGATAGGAAACAAGGCACGAAGTATAGTATGACTTTCAGAAGTTGCAGAAAACACTGGAAGATAAGAGCACTGTGGAAACAGCAGCAAGAAAGGATAGCTTCAGAGACTTGGTGAAGTTGTTCAGTTTAACAGAAAACATCTTAGTTCTTTCCCTTTCCATGTTGTTTCACATAATCAGACTTGACTTTCAACTGACAGCTATCTCTATATATTAAACATGTGGAATCACATTAGGCTATTCTGGTTTGAAAACTTTATTCTAGATAGTTTCTTTTTAAATATAAGAGCTTGGGTCTATTCAAAACCAGAATTATTGTGAAAAGGTATCTATATCTTTCCTGCGAGTCACTGAATAAAGAGCAGTATGGTGGATGAGAGAAGCTTGAGCTGTTAAAAGCGGTGAAGTTCCCTTACAACTAAAAAGTAAAACCCAGATCAGAAAAAATAATTTTGACATGATCATCAATGAATGACTAGACTAGAATCTCTGACTAGTAGATGGCAAAATTCCTGGCTTCTCTGAAAAGAAGCCTCTATGACTGATGGGTTCATGTAAGAGCCCCTGGGTGGCCAAGGTTCCACATTAGTAGGATTGACACTGAGTCTCATCATCCTGAAGGAGATATTTCCCATGTCTGCACCCACCCATTACTATATTTTTTTTAGCTATAGCAACCTTATTCAGAGAGTTTATATGTAAAATGTAAATCATAGGGTCTCCTGGGCTACTAAACACAGTTCTGCAATAATTGTACTATACTTGATTGTTTGGGGTAGTGGTGGTTGTTTGTTTGGTTTTTTTGGGGGTGTTTTTTTTTTTGGGGGGGGGGGGGTGGTTTTGTTTTGTTTTGTTTTATCTGATGAAGAGCTGTCTTAAAACTGACTTCCTCTGGGGCTTCTTTCAATTCCTATATAAGACTAATGTAGGGCCAGGAGGTTTCTTATTTTATTTGGTTTGATTTCCAGCCTATTCCTTTTATTTCTAGAGAATGCTTTCTTCACAGATCCTTGTGATTCTGTAGTTTGCCTCTTAAAAGCATAGCTGCAGTACACACTCTGGTTTTGCTTTTTAAAGCTTCTTAAAAAGTTTTGTCTGCTTACAGATCACTTCTCCCCTTGTTCTGTCTGGAGTATGATTCATCAGAAAAAAAAAAGATTTAAAGAATAAATTTCTTGTGTGAATGATATTCTTGATCTGTTTATTGAAGTAATTTTTAACTCCACTTTTATTTGGTCTTGGTCTTGTACTTCTGTTCTCTCAATATCTTCATTCTTTATGTGCTTAAATAATTAAATCTTGTATTATACTGTTTTGCAGAAGTTAGAGTTCTGTTTCTAAGGAAAAATAATGTGTTCATTGTTAATTGAACTATTCAGTTCAATTAATACAGTTGATTTGATAATTAAGATAATAAAATCTATTTTTCAGCTAGCACTTAAAATGAGTCAGTTTTTAACTCTATTTTGGTTGCAGTTCAGAGGGCCCCTCCCTATATCTGTGCAACTAGCAATAACAAAGTTCTTACAGCCAGTCAGAACTCAGACATTTCTCCTTGTGACTTCTTTGTGGATCTCACTCTTTATCTCACGCAATTTCTTGCAGCATGCTTACTTAGCATGCCTGAGAAATGCCTGAGAAAAGCAGGTATAACAATTGTTTTCTCTGTACACTTTTATATCTACCTTGCTTTTTTCACCAAAGAAAACACAGAGCCAGTATTAATTTCTTCACCAGTCGTGTTAAAATGTGTTATTCTTAGAAAAGAATTTTAAAAGTTTGTGTTAGAGAAGAAACCAGTGGTCCAGTAACACATGAAAACAGACAAATTCAACTTTTTGGCTTGATATATGTACATCAATTCTATGTTGCCCGAATAAGAACATTATCTCCTTTTGTTAAGCTGTGAATTGTAATAGGAAAGATCAGAACCAAAACTAATCATGCAGCCTGACTCTGACAGGAGACTGGAGTTTACTAGTTGATACTTTAGAATGTGCATAAAACAAAGGCAATCTTATATTATGCTTCCTAGATAGCTTCCTAGCCTCTAGGAACTGAAGCTCATGGATCTAGTGCTTGAGACAAAAACATTTTTTAAAGATTTTATACCACTTGTACTCTGAGATTGCTATGGATTGTAATAGGAAAAATCTTGGTGATTCTTATTTTTCTACTATGTCTCTTGTAAAAAACCTCATATATGATGTAAAATAAAATTAAATTAGTTCACCTTAGGAATGCAAGGTATGTCTTGTTACTTAGTGAGATAATTTTACATCCAGGCCTAATGCTCCTTACAGTTCACCTGAATTATTTAAACCTATATATTAGTCAAAGAGTATTGGCTTCCATTCTGTGGAAAAAACTCTTAGAATTAGGGATTTGGGGACATGTATCCTTTATGATTTTTGCTATAGAGTAGAGGTTCAGTCTCTGAAACGAGCCAATAAGTGTTCCCAGCTTTTAATGTTATCCTCAGCTCTTGCCAATCTATTCACAGTCAATATGAAACTTACCTTCATTCAAAAGATGTCCTTCTACTTATTTGTCTTTCACTTGTCTGAAGGCTGTCTTGGAGCAGTAACACTTTACTGCTTTTGTTTCGATTGTTTTTTTTTTTAGTAAATTTTCCCATTATGTCAATGTATTTTAAGACAATTGTGGCCTGTTATAATATTTAATCTTACTTCCTATATGGCCTGGAAGGAGCTAATTGTTTATAGTTTTAACTCATATCTTGTGGATCAATCAAAGCACACTTTCAGATTTTTTTCCAATGATTGGATCAAAATTATTGATATAACAGGAACTAAAGGCTTTGTATGAAGTTTAACTTTTGATTGTCGTTTTTCAGATCAATTATACAAAGTGCTTATCACTGTCTCCATGGAGATATATCTGATATTTCAGAGAATTAAAAATTCAGTGTATACACTACACTTGCATTAATTCAAATTTCAGATAGTTTAAGTTTGAATAAGGATTTGTTCTACTTGTATTTCTGGACCTATATTCAGTCCTTTCACAGGGTACATTGTATTAAGACAGAACATGGATTATTTTTGGCACATTCTTACATAGAAAAGAATAGAGGAGGTGGACTTTCTATTCCTTAGATAATAATTTGTTTCTCAATTTAGCATTAATTTAGGTGTCCTTGCTTGCAAAGGAACATTATTGTAAATGTATCACCTCTAAATTACTCCTCTGAAATCAGGGATTAGTAACTCCATTTTTCTGCATGAATAAAAACATAAAAATTTAGCTCTTGGATTCTAACTATGGTATCAGATTTACTAGAGAAGGTGGTTTTCAATCAAATCAAGCCTTTAAAATGTAACAAATAACATTGGACAGAACATGACCTCTAGCCTAGTTTGTCTGTTTCTTACCCAGATGTTACGCAAGAAAAGAAATAAACCTCATCAAGTCTGCATTATGTGTACAATTTTCTTCCTTGCTGTCAGGAGAGTGGTAGCATTAAGGACAGAGTTCTCCAACCAGAATTGTGACTTTATAATCCCCTTTCAAGTGTGATGAGCTAAAAAGACATTATGAATTCCTGAATTCATACTTGATTTGTTTTTCTTTATGTCCACAAATTACAAAATGAACCAAGTCTAGTAAAGTAGTAGATGTGAGCAAAACAAATTTTCTTATCAAAGTCCTGTTTGTCCTGCAGCTAACAAGAAAGATAAAAGATGAGGTTTGCTATATACCAGAAATTGTGATTGCCACAAATCCTCAGACCACAACTGTTCTACATTTCTCTATGAACCCTGATGTCTACAAACTATTTTTTCCTTGGGTCTCAGCTACCGCAGCTCAAATAATTTCAGAAAAGGCTGTGTATGTGTGCATGTGAATAAAGCTTGTGTCTTAGAGCTTCAGCTGCCAAGGCAGCATCTTCTTACGCATTTGTATTTTATATTTTGTTGAGTGTACACTTATGAAGAAGGACAGAACCCCTTTGTGCATGCACAATTTATATATAGCTTTGTTCTTTCAGCTAGGCTGGTCAAAACTTGTCAGTGAACATTCAAAGGAAGCATTGTAATATATAAAATAACCCCAGATGGAGGGAATAAATGCTGTTTAAGATATTGAATTATTGGAACAGAGCCAATAATGCAATTTTTATTTGGTTACATTTTCAGATGACTCATCAGATACTCTACTAATCCATACATTGAGTCTAGAGGAGTATGATCTTTAAAATGTCCTGAACACAAGAAAATAAATAGTTTTAAAAAACACAATGATATTGAGGAATCCACCATTTGGTTCTGTTTCTAATGTGATGCAGTACCTTGTACCAATGATAAATCTGGAAAGATGACTAAACATTGTAATCCTATGTCTTATTTTACCATGAAAAAATGAAATAGAAACAGAAAAACTTATGCTGTTCTGTGACAATGATAAGGAAAATGACCCTTGAAACTAATTGAAATAAATTATGTTTGGGAAATGAAAGCTTAGCTATAGAAAGAATTTATTAAAAATAAAAGGCACTATATAACTTATTTCTTTGAAAAGCTTGTGCTTTTACTTGTGGCTTTTATTTTCCTACCAACTGCTGTTCCATGGTAATGATTTCTACATCTTTTTGTGTGTTTCTCCATTGTCTTTAAACTCAGAGCTGCAAATTAAATACCATCTTATCAAACACTAAGCTAAAGAGACCTATCTTTGCCAAAGTCATTGTCAGCAATATTGTCACTTCTGTGTCAAAAAATTTACCCATTAATGATAGAAGTGAAAAAATTGGTCTTTCCTTACTATTTTTTTCTTTCATCTTTTATTTATTTATTTATTTATTTATTTATTTAAGGCGGCCAAGAGTATAAACAAACTGTTACACAGCATTAGACTTGACAGAGGAAGAAGTCATTCTAATCCATTCGTGTTATACATTTTACAATAAAATGAAAAAAAGGAAATGGGCTTCATTAGTATAAAAAGAAACAAAACCACAAAAACCACAATAGTGAAGAACACTAATGGCCTCCATGGAAACAGTGTGGATATTATTTTTTTAATTGCTTATGTTTCCACCTTAACAAAAACAATGTACAATGTGAAAAGTAATGTGAGCCTGAGAATGCATGATGGCAAAGGCCAAGATAGAAAATATCCCTGGGGAAATTTTCCATTACTTTTGACATATTAAATGGTTTCTGCTTTTATTCATGAGTAGCAGAATAAAAGGAAAGGCTTGCCTGCTGAATCTAACTGCTGATTCTTCTCTACAAAATGAAAATTTTTAGTTCTTTCTATTTTAAGCTGCTGGATTAGGGGGTGGGAAGAAAACCCTAGTTCAACAGTGCAGATGTTTCAGTAAACCTCCTTTTAATACTATGCAGATTTTGATTGGTAAACTGTGTTTAATTCGCCTGTTCAATTAGGAATTAGTTGGAACAGTAGTCAAAGCAGTAATAGAAATAATAGGAAGTAGTTAGGACATTGGCTTTTTTTGGTGGCTCCCAAAAATGATGCAGTACTCCAGGAGGGATCTCGTGAGGGCAGAGTAGAGGGGAAGAATGTGCTCCTGTGACCTGCTTGTCACACTTCTTTAGATGCAGAACAGGATATATTGGCTTTCTGGGCTGTATGTCCACATTACCAGTTCATGTCTATTTTTTCACCTGCCACTATCCCCATGGTCCTCCTCCACAGGGCTTCTCTCAGTTCATTCATCCCTCACTCTATGTTGCTGCTGGGGATTGTCATGACCCAGTTTTGGAGGACCTTGCACTTAGCTTTGTTGTACTTCATGAGGTTCACAGTGTTATACTTCTTCAGTCTGTCAAGATCCCTCTGGATGACATCCATTTCTTCTAGCATATCAACTGCATCACTCAGCTTAGTGTCATCCAAAAACTTGCTGAGGCTGCACTCAATCTCACTATTTCATTAATAAAGATACTGATCAGAACCAGTCCCAATACAGAGTCCAGTATTTGTCACTGATCTCCATTTGGGCTTTGAGACCTTAACCGAAACTTTTTTGGATGCAGTCACAGAGCCAGCTTCTTACCCATCAAAGAATCCACCCATCAAAGCCACATTTGTCCACTTTAAAGACAGAGATGCTGTATCAATCCCTGCAGAAGTCAAGGTAGATGATATCAGCTGCTATTCACTTATCTACCAAAGCAGTCACTCTGTGTAGAAGGCCACTAGATTAGCCAGGCATGATTTGCCCTTTTTGAAACCATGTTAGCTATCTGTAATCACCTCCTTGTCATCCACATGCCTTGACCAAACCTCCAGTGCTAATTAACTGTTAATTCAGATTAATTCTTCTTTTTCTATTCTCTGACACAATTCACAGTACAAATCTATTGTAGCAAAATAAAAATTCTACATCTTCGATTAATATATATAGATATGATTTTTCTCAGAATCATATCTTTATAAATACATTATTCACCTATACTTGAAAAAGGTGAGAATCTGCTGTTACTCCAGTTTTTCAGCTGAGAAGTCATAACTTACTGTATGTTCTAACAAAGATTACTTCATCTTTCCGGTGCATTTATTTCTTATACTGATCAATGTCTGTTAGCACACAAAAAATAAGGAACTCTATAAATATCACACTGGATTGAGAATTCATAATTTACTCATCTGCTCCTAATGTCACCCATGAATCATATGGTCACAAAAGAATGATGATTAAAGTATATGGACAAAAGTAAACCAATACAGTAATGACTTTTTTCTCCCAAAATACAGTGATTCTAAAAAAATTGTTTCAAGAAAAAGAGTGTATTGCACACAGATTTTAGCAGACAGATCTAGATCAAATCCAGGACTACAGCAGGCTATAATTCAAAGTGACTGCCTTCCCTTCCCAGTGAAAACCTGGAAAACAGAATATGTGCTATTTCTACTCAGAGAACTACAAAAGCCTTTAGAGAAATTACTGGAGGTTGATTGAAGAGAGGAATTGATGATACCAGATATTTCTAGAGTAAAAAAGATATTGCCTGCGTTTGACACTATTAGTTTACATTGTCAATTAGTATTGTTTTCTGCACTCATTATTGAAAATTAGGGCTGGAACTGCTATTAAATTAACTTTTAGTTAGTAGTCTAGTATCCATTTCTATTCATTTGTCTGTTATAGCTCTATTGGATGGACTATATTATGCTTTAACCAAGTTTTTCTCTTTGTAAAATATTTTCTCCTATTTCTTTCTTGTAGAAGCAGATTGTTAGTATTAAAATTGCACAATAATTGATTTAGTTCTTAATATGAATGAGGGCCTATTTTTCCCAAATTTAATGGAGGTAAGTTACTATATCTACATAGACATATTGCTTTGAGATAGTTAAGAAAGACTGTTAGATTAAGAAAAGCAGCCAGCAGTTTTGGCCCTGCTCTACAACTTTAAAGTTTTATGTTTATTTCTTGGTTTTCTCACAGTTTTGTAAAGCTTTGTCCTTCATAGTGCTGCCATTTACTTTATTCTCTATACAACCTTCCTATTTTGGGAAAAAAAAACCCTAGTAGAAACAACAAACATCTTTGAAACTACTATGATGAAAGTCTGTAGCTACCATACCTATAGATACCTTTTTGAAATACCTTCTGAGAAAAGGAACGTATAGTATAGATGAAAAGAATAAAATTGATTGTTAGAGGTATTACAGATGATTAAAAACATATTTAAATATCCTGCAGGAGTAGGATTTATGTGCAAGTTAACACACCTTACAGAGCAAACAAAAGCTGTTAACATTTCTTAGCTGTCCAGTAACATTTGGAAGCTGCACAACTTTTGAGCACTTTCTACTGACAAAGAAGCTGAATTTTATATATGTTGAAAAAGCATAAACAAAACATTTTCAGAAAGCCAGTATGAAAAACATCCTACATAGAAATTAATAAGGTTTTTTAGGTAATAATTGACAATAGCAAATAATATTTCAGTTATAAACATTTATACTAAGCCTTAAAATTATATAGGCCTTGTTACAAGCTTCAATGCTTATATTCTTTATTTCTCACCCCTTCAAAATTCATGTGCTAAACCACTTCTATTCCCATAAAAGCTACACATTCTGTTTATGTGTGTATACGTATGGTTCCACTAGAATACTTCATAAAGTAGAGACGAGCTGAAATTTTTCATGAGGAGATTCTCCAAATTCTCATTTCAGTAGCTTAATTGTAACTGTGGGCAGCTGTTGTTTATAATGTACCCTGTGGTGCAGAAAACGCTACTGGCCCTAGTCCCTGAAGAGATATTTAAAAAGAATGTATAAAAATTTATAAAAAAGTCACGAATACCTGTTGAAGTTATTATTGTTCAGATTTCAGATATACTTTTATATAAGGCTAGAAAAAATAGTCAATAATAAACATACAGTCCTTTTAGAACATGGCTGTGGTGGAAATGGTATAACTATGCTTAGCAGCAGGGCAGAAAAGGGCAGAATTTCTGGCCTCATAATGACCTGCTTTTACTAAAAAAAAAGAAAAGGCACAAGCCATAGTTTCCTGTGCATGGTGTTTCCCCAGAGAATTCCTTACACTAAAGTACGTGTAAGGAATTGGCTTACACGTAAGCTCTCAGTGCTTATGCCAGCTACCAGCCTTGGGTTACAACAAAATCTAGGATTTTTTCAAAATAAATGAAATAAAACAAACAAAAAACAAACACATACAAAGCTTCTCAAGTTATTTTAAATGATTTTGAGATTGATCTAGACAGTACATTTGTCTGAGTTAATGGGATTGAATTTAGTTTGTTATATAACAGTCCATATTTAAAGGATTTTATTATACTTTTCAGAAATTATTCTGTATCTTTGTTTTGTTTTGAATCCTCCTGTTAAGATTAAGACGTTTCCATCTTTATTCTGAGGTATCCTAAATGTTAGTTATTCTTCTGGCACATTTTCACCAAAGAGTTAGCTCTGGCCTGTAATGCCAGTAACATTCTTCTACTCCAGACACAAAGCTCTTAGATCTAATTTGAGTAATAATTTGCTGCTTAGAAAACTACAATGGAGTTTATCTTGTCCAGCAGCCAGTTACCCACTCAGCAATTTTCCACTCCCTTTCATCTTCAGGATGGAGGGTAAAAATAGGATGAGAAAGCTCATGGGTTTAGATAAAGTGAGATTAATTACCCATTACTGTCATGGGAAAAACAGACATGAGAAGGGAAAACATAATTGTATTTATTGCCAAAGCATATTCAGGTACTGAGGACCAAAACATAAAAAAAGAAGAAAAAAAAAAAAGAAAAAGAAAAACAAACAAGCAACACCCCCCAACAAAAAACAAAACAAAAAACAAACCCAAAACAACAACAACAAAACCCACCACCAAAAAACCCCCCCACAGCTATCAAAATTTCACCTGTTCCACACATCTTCCCTGGGCTCAGCTAGTTTCCTTCTCAACATGATATTTCTGGCTACTCTCCCTACCTTTGGCAGCATGGGGAATGGAGTACTGAAGGCAATGGTCAGTACGTAACTGTTCCTCTCTGTTGATCCTTTCTCATACTTTTCCCCTGGTTCAGCATGCGGTCCCTCCCATGGGATACAATATTTCAGGATAAGACTGCTTCTGTGTGGACATTCCACAGGCTGAAGATCCTTCAGGAAATACCTGCCAGCTCCACCATGGGTCTTCATGGCCTGCAGCATGGGTATCTGCTCCTCTCTGTGGACTACAGGGAAGCACTTACTCTGGCATCTGCAATACCTTCTCCGTCTCCCTCTCTGAACTTTGTGTTCACATTCCACATTGAATGCGTTCTTTTCCCTCCTCCTCTGCCTGGGTGGAGTTTTTTCTCTTTCTTAGGTACATTCACAGAACTGCCACCAGGTTGACATGTCTGCTGTGGTGGGTCTGTTATAGAACTCACTGGAAATGACTGGAATTTTTTGTGTCTGGCAGGGGGCAGACCCAATCTATTCTCACAAAGGCCATCTCTGAGGCCCAGCACCACCAGCACCTGGCTGCCTGGTACAAAAGCTCCTCTTGAAGTTTGGTTGATTGCAGATTTCTTTTTCTCTTTAACCAGAAACAATATTTAAGCAATGCTTTCATTGAAGTACAACAGGTGTTTGGTTTTGACACTTGAGTTTTATTATTTTTGTCCCAAGGGACTTGAACTGTTGTGCTGCAGCATTTTGCCATGTGCCTAGAACAGAAAATTTCTCCAGCAAGTTTCTAAGAAACAGTCATATTGAATTACTAATTTAATAGAATTACAGAATAAACTGAGTTGGAAGGGCAACTCCTTTCCCTGCTCAGGATACCTCCAGAATCATGCCATGTGCCTGGGTGTATTGTCCAAACACTTATTGAACTCAGACAGGCTTGGTAGTGTGACTGCTTCTCTGGGGAGCCTGTTCCACTGTTCCTTGGCTCCGGTCACTGATGATCACAGAGTTCAGTGTCTGCCCTTCCTCTTCTCCTCATGAGAAAATTGTAGACTGCAATGAGGTCTCCCTTAAGTCTCCTCCAGGCTGAACAAACCAAGTGATTACATCTGGTCCTCACAAGGCTTTGATTTGATATCAAATACCTGGGACTGGGTCAAAGATTCAAGACTGTCTTGTTCATTTTTGATGCATGCATTAGTGTGGAAATATTTCAGGAGTGGTACTTTATAGCCAGCTTCTCATGATGCAGGTTGAGGGATCCCATTGGTGCTCATTTCCTCAAGTTTTGACACACCACCCCATTGTTCATCACTTGCAAGCCTGGTATTTTCTTTTTCCCTCTTCCAAGTTAATTTAAAGCTCTATCAACAATTACCCAGTACAAGAAATCTTCTTCCCATCTTGAGAGGCTCTTTTTCCCCTCTAGGTCCCACCAGGTGTCAGTAGACCAGGCACCGAAAAGCTTATCCCACGGTCAAAAAATCCAGACTTTTTCTGCTTACACCAGTCTCAGAGCCTCACACTGACCTGACGGATCTACCCATTCCTATCAATATTATTCCTAGTTACTGGAAGGATTGAGAAAATCACTAGCTGATCTCCTGATTATTCAACTAAATGTTCCAAGGCCTTGAAGTCTCTTTTGATTGACCTTGGATTTTGTTATTTTGTCACTGCCAGCTTGAACAACCAGTAACAGCTAGTAATCAGGAGACCTTACAAGACTGGGGAGTTTTCCAATAATGGCCCTTACCCAAGCCCCGGGGAGATAGCAGGATTTCCTGAATTGAGTCCAGTTTGCATATTGGGCCCTCCATTCCCCTTGGAAGGGAGTCTCCTGTTACAACTACGCTTCTTTTCCTCTTAACAGAGGCAGTCGCGGTGCAGGGTACAGATGGTGCTGCTTTTGAAGACCCCTCTCTCCCAGAAGGACATTTGCTTTATTTCTGTAGCACAAAGCACTGTCATGAGGCACCAGTGCATACCAGGCACTCATGAGAATTTCGGGCTTACAAAGAGGCTTACATTTGAAGGTCAATTTAACTGTTCAATGGAAATGTAGGTTATGACAGGATATAAGCTTCTTCCAGCTTTGTAAGCAAAAATTAATTTTAATCAAAGTAATCTCATTTAGTCAAATGGACTTTATCAAAGCAGATTTTGGCATCCAGTTTTCCTATGCTCAAATTTAAAAGGAAAAACAGTGATGTTCTTTACTGCCGTTGGTAAAACTTACAACATAAAATGCTTGTCTACTGATACAGAATCAGATGTTTCTGTAGCCTGGAGTTTAGAGTGCATAGTTGTGAAAAGCAAGTCATGGATTCTCACACTAGAAATTTTAAGGTTGTTTAGAGCACCTGTACAGGCTCAAACTCCATACATGAGTTAGGAAAATGGTCAGGGCTTTTTTTTCTGTGAATGGTGCTTGTATATGGGTTTGTTGGCATAGATCTGCTTTGCATTTTTGAGACTTGAGAAATTCTGTATGCTCCCAGTGGTTGTAATGTCATTGTTCATGGTAGTATTTTTAGATTCCTTGGGAATTTAGGCTTCTCTATGAATCTTATATTTGTTTGCAGGTCTAATTTTGGCTTTATATCTTAGTGTGTTATTTCTCGATTGAATACTTCATTTTTGTTTTCAAAAACCTTGTCATATAGAAACCTTCATTCAAAATAGAAGATTAAAGATTTCATAGAAGTTCCTGCAAACATATAATAGGCAAACTTTTAATCTAAAACTCTTGATCAGTACATCATCTTAATGGCTCTTCTCATATTAAGTGATATTTATTTGTGCAGAAGTAAGTTTTATTGGTTCATTTGGTAAGTCAGTACTGCAGTATATCTCCCTACTATTGATATTTAGTATTTTTCCTGCAGGGTAATCAAGACCTAACTAAGTCTGATGGATATCTTCACTACATGTGAGTACTATTACTGAGATGAATACAAACTCTGAGGAAAAAAAAAAAAACAATCTCTGAATACTCAATATAGTTTTTCAAATTTGCTGTAAAATTTGGGGCAGTAAGAGGTTCAAATGACCTGCTTGGTCAGCCTTCTGTAAGTGGAACTTTTATCAACACAAGATTAAGACGTGTGCCTGAGGGCATGCCTGGGTGGACCTAAACAAACAGAGTCCCAAAAAGAGAAGGCTAATGCAAGTCATCAGAGACACCTTCATAGCTGCACAAGGAGAGATTACTTCTCAGAACCGTTCAAAAGGGGTTTTTGATGACTATCTGAAAGCAATGCTACATTTACATGGAGACTTAGCTCTAACTGATGTATGTTTTCTTCTGCATAACTTAATCTTGAACAGACCTAAAGTATTTAGGTATTAGAAAGTGTCTGTCAGTTAAATGATACTTGATCTCCTGTTGTTGTTAAAAGAGCCAAATTGATGTACAATACTTTATTCGTCACCTTAAATGTAATGATCTATTAGGTTCTTTGCACTTTTTCAGATTCTATCAAATACTTCCTGATAGTAGCATGAAAAATGTTAATACATTCCTGCATGCCACACATGGGTTCCAGAAGAGATTGCAGAAAAAAAAGTAGTGTTTTACATAAACATAGATGCAAATTCCCTAAAATACATTCACATAGGGTGCTTAGAAAATATAAGATTGACGTTTGATTTAAAATATAATTATATTTATTTTGGTCTGTTAAGAATATGTCATTTTACCCTCGATAAAATTTCTGTGTCTTCAATAACTTCATCCAAATTTTACCAGAAAAAGATATTGCTAGACAAAGTACAAGGTAAGAAAGACAATATTTCTATTTCCTCTTAGATAGGAACACAAAAAAAGTCGTTATGTACTCATGATGATCTCTGCTTCATGCTGACTGCCCGTTCTCTCATATGGATTAGAGACTGACTTTATCTGTAAATCCTTAACTGGAAGTACGTTTTATGCTATATTATGAAAAAATGTGACAAAATATCCTAATTTACTGCTTCATGCAAAGTGGATTTCCATTCTGGTCTTATGATCAGATCTCAACTTTGCTAGTAAACAGGCTTGAGAAACAGAAAGTATTAATGAATTGTTTGGCTGAAAATACCATTTGGTTGCCTTCATTCCCTTACTCGTCTAGTGTGTTACTTTGTTGCTATACAAGGATGGGCTATTTTTTGGAATGTTAGTCTAGCATGCCATCATAACTTTGTGCAAGAAAGCACAATCGTGAAAGCATTAAAAGTATCTGAATAGTATTATTTACTTATTCATATTTAACTGGACAACAGAATTAACAAAGCCTCTGTTTAATCTAACAGAAGATATAACTATAAACAATGTACTCACTAAGAGAGTTCTGCTCTTTTCAAATAGGAGATTTTTTTTTTTTTTTTTGGTCCCAGTTATTTCCCACTTTTCAATTGAGCATTGTCTTTAGGGAGTCCTTCCCGAGGCTTGTTAGCTCACTCAAGTCCTAAATTCAGTGATTCCATTCAGATGCCTTTTTAATTATCTCTATTTTCTTGGCCAGATTTTAAATCTATTGCTGTTTGTCAACTTACTTAGCATTACAGGAAGAGGGAAACTTTAAAAAAAGATCGTCTCTTCATGTCAGGACCAGGCTGATATCTAGTATTCCTAAGATCTGTTAAGTAACTGTTGTGTTCACTTGGAAAACGAATTTACTTAATGCAGTGAAAGTATCCTCATCAAAATATTCTGATAAAACCCAACAAAGTTAGTGCTTATGGAACTTGATTTACCATTTTGCTATGCAGTGTTTATAATATAATCATTAGTCAAAGAAGATTAAGCAGCATGAAATATACATAAATAAAGAGAGAATCATGCCCTCTGTCTTGTTACTATAGAACCTATGGTAAAATTGTACTGAAAATAAAAGAAATAGTGACAAAATAATCTTTTTTTGATACAGTTTTTGTAGCCACATTCCTTGTTCACTTATAATATAATATTGTGATTTTAAATGTTTTGTTGCAGAAAAAGTAGCATATGAAAATTTTGAAAAAGCTTACCCTGGTTTGTTACCTGTGTTGGTGTCAGAGCCATGTTATCTGTTATAGGCTAAAAACTGATCCTTCAGTCAAGCAGGAACACACACAGATACATAGAATCTTACTGTTTGTAAGGATATATAGAAAAGATTATTTTAAAAAATTTCCCCACGTCCTTGTAATTAGACTGTTAAGATTAGTAAAATACAATGTGGAAATACCTGGTGAAGAGAACAGAAATGTCCTAGATTTTAAAATTAATGTCCTAGAATATCATTGCTCAAGATAAAATCATCTTTATTTATAAGTGACATTTTCTTTGCAGGTATTTATGTACACATATTTGTATTTGTTCCTGGCATTCATAAAAAATGACCTTTAATGTACAGATCTGGCTACTGAGCACTCTAAATCCAGAGAGGAACAAGTGCTGAAAGAATATCTCAGTCGGAGACTTGTATAACTGCCAAAAAAAACCCCCTTAGTGACAGCAAATATAATAAAAGTCCTAGGAAAACACTAGCTCAATGAGAGCTCCCAAGGTAAGGTGCTACATTAATTTTATTACTCTAACTACATATATGTTAAGAAACAGTACCAAGTTATAATAAATAAAACATTAAAGTGTACATTCAATGCAATGACATTTAAATGGGTGGTAAAAATTACCAATTAAGTAATCAAATACTAAAACAAGACAAGTAAAGCAAGGTATTCTTTGACTACCAAGAATCTACAAATACCTCTATACACAATTGAAAATATAAATCACCAAGTGTATGACTTTCAAATGCAACAGTCTCTCCAGGGAAGTGGTCACATCACTAAGCCTGGCAGAGTTCAAGAAGTGTTTGGACAATGCTCTCAGTCACATGATGTGACTCCTGGGGATAGTCTTGTGCAGGACCAAGCTTTGAACTCGATGATCCTTGTGGGTCCCTTCCCACTTGGCATAATCTGTGATTCTGTGAAAAAAAAAAAAGAGCTGCAAACAGCTCCAACCAAAAAAAACCAAAAAAACCCCAAAAAACCCACAAAAAAAAACCCAAAACAAAACAAAAAAAAAAAAAACCAACCAAAAAACTCCCTCTTGATATGAAAGACATAGAGCAAGTTTTTATGCTACAGAATTACATAAAATATCACTAGTGATACTACTTTCACAAATTCGTTATGTAGCCATATAATTTTGTCTCTATTGAAAAATTTAAGAAAGAAAAAATATTCTGGCTGTTAGCTGATCCTTGATCTCTTGCAACTCTCAGTAATATTACTAGAAACCAGCAGAAATGAAGAAGTACTCTAAGAGTAAATAGTTACCAAATCCACCTTAAAATAATAAGGAAAAATATGTTTATGTCATAATAACAAAACAACAATACTCATACTGACTTCAAAAAATTACTTAGTAAATATAGAAGTAAAGTTATTTTGTGTCTATGAAAAATTGCTCTGTCTGTTTGAGATTCTCCCATAAAAACATAAAAACAGGTTTAGGAAAGATTGTCACTGATTTATTCCACTGAAATTTTCTGCTCACTCACTCTGCTGTCAATCTACTGTTGATCCTGATAAATATATTGTTTTCCAAATGCTGAATCATTCATTAATATCAACTCCTTTTCCAAGAGTAACCATTTTACAGGTTTCAATATTTTTATTGTTATTATTGCTGCCAGATGTAATGCAATCTTAAAAAGAAATATAAATCCTTTACACAAGGCAGCTTAAATCAAGTGTTAGAAATTGTGAAATGCTTATTTCCACACTGCCTGGTGTTAAACTTTCAATGTTCACTTCTAAAACTATTCCCTTAGGATGTATTGAATTGCAAAATCCATGAACTTGTAAGTTGTTTGCAGTTTATTTCAGTAGCTTTCTTGGTAACATTATCATTTGTAACTTCATTGCTATCCTTACATCCACTGTTTCCAAATCCCAGGTGCATAGTAAATGCACTGACTTTTGCAAAGTTCTTATGATCCCAGTAATCATGCCATACTATTTCTTGCTCTTCTTACATCTTCATGTTTATTCAATTATTTATTGATTTTTTTACTAACTCCTTAAGCTTTAGCTTGGTTAGATATTCAACCTCAAAAGTAAAACTTCCTTCCCAAAAGCTATAGGATATTTTGCCATTTGACCACTGTACAAATCTGAAGAAAATTGCCTGAAGTCAAAACCATGTAATTACTACAGAAATCAGAATCACTTCCACAGTTTGAGGCATGATGTTGCACAATCATTTAAATCTGTAATGTAAAGCACTCAGTTTTACTTTCTGAGTTTCCTGTCACTTATCCTTTCTGTTTCACGGATAGACTCATATATTTTGAATTTTTCTTAGTGTAATTGTAATTTGCTTATCATTTCAGCAGATGTAAGTCTTCAAATCTATCAATACATAATTCTGTTCCTGATAAATTTAATTTTGGCCGTAATAGCTCCCAATGTATTTGGAGTCCCACTTATGAAACTGTATATGACATTTTCCAAACTAACCAACAGTGTGCCATTCCTTCTCTTCTGCCTACATACACACACTTTTTGATTCAACTACTTTTGTACTCTCTATAACCAACTTTCAATATCAAATGAGACAGGAGTTAAACAAACTTTTAAAAATAACTCTTGTATTGGATTATATTTTTCCTTTAAGTTTTAACATTTATACCTTCTTTTGTTTGTTTGTTTGTTTGTTTGTTTGTTTGTTTGTTTTTGTAACTCCAAATGGAGTCATATTCATGGTTTGAGAAACCAAAACATAAAACCTTAGGAAGTGGACAGGTACCATGGTAAGTGGATAAGAAATGGTTTTTCAGTTTCGTTAAGGATTGCATAGATTTTTTGTATTTTGACAACACATTTTAGAAGCCAGACTATGGCCAGACATATAAGAACTGAGAAGTTCAGAGAGTCCTGTCTCCATATATCCTTCTTTATTCCCATCCCCTTTGAACAAACCATGGAAGTGCCCATAATCTTGTTCTAATAGAGTCCCAGTAGTGCCACAATTTAAGAGGAGAAGAAGAGGCCAGAAATCTTTCCCATCCCATACCAATTGAGTTGGTTCAGGAAGTCATAGAACTGCTTTTACTAAAGGGAACTTTCTGTTTTACTGGAACTCCGTGCAAATCTCATGGAAAAGTAGAATCTGTACCTTTACGTTAACTAACTTTGGCTCACCTCCACAACCATATTCTGTTTAAACCATCCAGATGGCAAGAGGATGTAGATAGAAATCAAAAAAGCCTAATAATTGCCAGCAAAGTAATGTTTGGTGTCAAAACTAACATTTCAGAAATAATCTATTATATCAACTCAACATCAATTTTACCAGAACTATGTTTCCAAAGACTTAACTTTCAGTTAAATTCTGGTTCTATATTATTTGAAAAACGGCCTTTTTTTCTCTCTTTTTTTAAAGCTAACAGTGAAAAGTAACAACATACCTGAAGTGATTCATCTTGCAAGCCTTTCTCACGTTAATCATCCCCACTGTGTACACAATTTCAATGGTTTCTGTGGAACAAGTTACATGAATAAAATGGGCAGGATCTATTTCCCTAAGATAGTATTCATATTATTTCTTATTGGGGAATAATTGACATTGTCTTGAGATGGTTTGACTTAATGAATTTTCAAACATTAAAAAATAATTTTAAATTGAATCATTTTCTAAATTAACCATTTTAATTTTTATCAAGTATTAATTGTTTACATGAAAAAGTAGAATAGGACATATAATTTTCCTACAGTTCAGTAAGTGAATGATGTTTGTCATCGTTTGTGTTATACATAATTTTATTTAGGTTGATATTCATATTGAGAGCTGGTGGAAAAAATTGCTTAAAACAGAAACCAAAACAAATAAAATAGTTTCTGTGGAAAATTGCAGTCTTCTCAGGTATTTAAACTCACAATATAATGCCTTAAGAGGTGAGAGGTAAGAATTACACTAGCATCCCTGTACAGTCCAAGCACTCAAGAGTTGGACTCAATGATCTTCTGGGTCTCTTTCCACCCAGAACATTCTGTGATTCTGTGGTGGAGGCTGCTACTTCACTTGTTTAAAAATGGCTTTGGTGACACTTAATCCCATGCTTAGTTGCATTGTGATTCATTTCTTTATGTTGCTGGGGAATGCTTTCATTATAGCCAAAGCAGAATGTAAAACCACACATTAAAAGAACCCAAGTAATTTTTTTCAGTCTCTTCACTCTTACTTTGCTTTAATGTAACTGGAATTATGCAGAAAATTAATAAATTAGATTATAAAATATTCCAAAACATTTTTATTTTTCGTAAAATAATGCTAAACTTTGACGTTACAGGGCATTTTCTATTGATGCACTGGTCAAATTCAAAAAGCCATTCTTGCGTAAAATTCTGAAAAGCCAACTGCTGCTAAAACTTCAAAGTTCTGGAGAACCTCCTCTTCCTAGTTACAGACTTCTGTATTTGGCCTTAGCACTGCACAATTTTCCACCCTGGGTTTACCTGTGTTTACTTAGAATAACAGCATAGAATAGACTAGAGTAGACTAGAGTAGACTAGACTAGAATAGAATAGAAATTTCAGGTGGAAAGGACCTACAATGATCATCTAGTCCAAATACCTGACCACTCAGTATTACTGTCCTCCAACCCAGTGCTATAGTCTGCTCTAACTGAGATACACACACCAAACATTTCTATATTAATCTGGAATCTTTCCTGTCTGTTCATGTGTAGGAGGTATGTCATTAACCTGCCAAGGAACTCCAGACAAACCTGGATGTAAGATCAGGAAAAACCCTCTCTGTGTAGTGCTGCATAACAAAAAACATGTCCTTTTGTTAAGGAACTATCACCTTTTTATAGAAAAAATACCCTAGTAAGTTATTATAGAGGAGGCTTAGTCCAAAAATCTATAATAACAACAAAAATCTATAATAACAGCAAATAATATCCTTGACTGTGCAACTAATGAGAATAAATAGGGCATAGTGAAGTGGAGATACAAAATACATGAAAAAATATTTCAAGTAGTGTAACATAGTTGAGTTACTGAGAAGCCAAAGTAGGCTCTACTGTCACAACTGAGGTGGGTCTTTTTGGTTGGGTTTTGGGATTTTACTCTAAAGACAGTTGGCAGCCTATTTTCTAGTATATTACTTTATATTTACATCAATCTTGTTGGTTTAAATGAAAACATAAACCTGAGTTGACAAAGTAGAATTACTAAGTAACTTCCAGAAAGAATGCAAGACTAGTTTGTAATAATATTTCTATGTCATTTAATTTTCCTAATTTTCTTACATCCTCCCTAGCCATACTAAAATTTTATTATTAAAAGAGGCATTTAAGCATTTAGCAATAGTGCCCACTTCTTCAGACAACTGGCGTGAGTTATTCACATAAGTTCTCTCACACAGAGTCAGTACGTCTGCTGCTGCTGAGCAATTAGGTTGTTCTCTCTGATCCATGCTCACTCACAACAAAGGAATCCCACTAGAATTCAGTGAACATGTCCATTTAAGCACAAGGCCTTCGGTGTCAGCTGGTGAGTTGCTATCACATTAATGAGTTAAAACTCAGCTACATTCTCAGTAACAGCCAAAGGGCATGCAGTGCCAGCTGAAAGGTGGAAAAGTAAGTGATTGCACACAAGAGACATAAAGCTCAACTTTGTCATTGCCTAATTCTAGGACACTGGGATATCTTCCAAGGGCTAAAATGACTTTTTGAATTAATCCACATAATGGCCTCTTAGTTGTCTTTGCCTCTCCTTGGGCTGTATCTACTAAGCTGTCCATTTCCTGAAAATATTAGAGAAGTATTTAACCTGCTCTCATGTACCTAGAAGATAGGTATAATAGCTGTCTTTTTAAAGAATAAGAATAAGAATCTTTTGTGGTTTTTGTCAGAAAAATATGTGGATTTGAATAAACCACATGACTTTGAAAACATTACTGGATTAGCATTTTGACCCCTGCTGCATTATTTTTTTTTCTTAAACTAGGAACTTTATCAGAATGACAAAGGGACATACAACTTAAATTTAAGTTGTGTATTATACACAATTCCACACATTAGAAACTCACAAAAATACTTTTTTCTCGTTGGTACTAAAATACCAATTTGTTTCACTGAGAAAATGACTCAGAACAGCTCCTGTTAGAAACACTATTTAAATACAGAAAAGAAGCAGAATGAATTGTAGATATCCTTACATGCATGAAATTCAACATGTCTTGAAATCAAGGTACACAAAGGTGATATTTTAAGGAAAACTCAAATATCAGGAATAAATGTATTTTTAGAAATATTTAGTGTTGTTTTAATGAACAATAGTTGTGATGTGAAAATGGAGAACTTGATGTTACAGTGTGATGTAATGAAGTAATAAAATAGAAAAGAAAATACAAAAAAACCTACTTCTTGCTATGGTCATTAGGCATGAGAAAACAAAGTATATATCAAAATATGATGTTTAAAACATAGGCAGTAATCTTTCTATAAGAAAAAACATACTTTGTATTAACATTTGTATGGTATAATATACATTTTTCTTTCCAGATTTTGTGTATTTGCAGTATATTGAATGACATCATAAGAGAGAGGAAGAGATACATATCTACATAGAAACACTTAGTGAAAATGTCTTAAAGAAAAAGAAAAATGCACAACAAAAATTATCAAATTGTGCCTGTATGAGATGATGAAAGAAGAACATAGGCAGGTAAAAAAGAGTATTTTCAGAAGGTAAACTTGTTGAATACAATAATTCTGAAAAGAAAGGAGTATTTGAGTCTTGTGTACTACAGTCTAGAACTATTCACCCGTGTAGCATATACTGTTGAAACAATATCACATTTCATCAGAGAGTTGGTGGCTAAATAGACACACTGGTTACATTCACTATCCATCTGAATGGTTCAGAGTTTTGTGTTTGAGAAAATGTGTCTTCTCCTTCACTCATCCAACTGTTTTTGGGATCAGTGCACTTTTTTGAGGATCCAGAGTTAAACAAGTTACTGGAAGGTGAACCATGTCAGAATTGTACAGTATAAAAAGGAAGAATTATTACATTTTCTGTCAAATACTAAACTAAAAGAAAGCATATTTAATTATTCAACACATAACAGATTAAAAAAAAAAGCTAGAAAAGATGTTTCTTGTATTTGAAAGATTTATTAATTATTGCAATTTTTCTTGCCTACCACTGTTATAATTATTCCTCCTGGGTTTGATACTGGTGGGAAAAAAAGGGGTTTCAAAACCAAATGCTTTCAGTATGAACTTGAGATGGAATGTTGTGCATGTATGGAATGTGAAACTTGCATAACATCTGAAAATCCCCAGCCACACACAGAGCATCATGCAGTGCCATAATAATAGTTATCCAAGCAAGTAGAGAGGGAGGAATTTGTAGCATCTGAATGAATAAAGATATTACTGTCAGTTTTTAATGACAACAGAAACTAATTGCTCTATGTAGTTTCACACTACAGACTTCATCGTATGAACTACGTGCATAGAAGTAGGGTACTGCTTAACAAAACTTACCACAAACTGTGTACAACAAGTGAATGCTTCTCAACTGAAAACTAATAAATATCTCCAGGCAAATGCACTGTTCATATAGCAGCAATTAAGCTCACCATAGGAATAATAACCAAGTAGAAAACAAGCAGAAATTTTAATTAAGCAGTTGAATAAAGCTTAGCCTAAATGTGGAGTTCTCAAAACACTGGCCAAATTCTCTTCCTGCTACATATAACAAAAATTTACCACTGTCTTCAGCCAAGGTAGAATTAGGGCATTATTACTTTCGGGAGATTCACCTCTAAATGACTACTGTTTCTCCTACTAATAGTTTAGATATCATTGCAGTTCAAAGAAGAAAAATATTTGATACATGATTTTAATTCTATTTACATTAAACTATAAAATTCTGCACTGTATCACTCCCGGTATAGATTAAGTACTTTTATGCAAAATCTTCAGTATTTACAGTACATTAATTTGTGACTGATCAATCCAAATCCAAAGTACCTGAAGGATAAAACAGTCGAGAGGATAGAGATGTTAAATATGGAGCTGTAAAATATGTGATGTTTAACTCAGGATCCATTGCCAGAATTTCTGTTTTATGATCAGTCTGGAAAAGGAGGTCTGTGTTACTGTTTTTTGTTGTAGTTGCTGTTTGCTGGTGCTGTCATTGTCATCTAAGGAGCAGGTTACTTATAATGAATTATTAAAATACCAGGTAGTTAAAATACTGATGGGGGTATTTGGGAAAACTAGTATATCTGTGTAACTCTTCTAATTCTCTTGTCAGTGGGCAAATAATACTACTAAGAAGACTTTCCCATTTCTTTGCATGATAAATATTATTCATCAATATAAAAAATAACATAATAAAGATATACTAATTATTTATTTATTAGCAATCTCTGACAAAATTTTATATAAAAAGCACCCCAACGGAAAATGAAAAGAACACTTTTCAATTGTGTGTGACCAATTTGTGTCTTTGCTACTAATATATACTCCGAATATTTCTTACAGCAGAGCTGCCACTCTCACATGTAAAAAGCAACAAGAATTTTCTATAAATGGTTCTGTTATAACCATCTGTCTGCTGAAATTTGTTACAAAAGACCTCTCTTAGAAAGACCATTAATATTTTCTCTTAGTCTGGAAAGAGCTGCCTGTCTAGCCTACTTTCACATCAAAATTGCAATTATTACCACTAAGAAAAGGTACACATGAGGGATGGATTCTGCTTGAAGTATCACAAAATTAGGCACTACTGAGATACTGGATATAGAGTTAAGATGAAAGATGTTATAAAATTTTAAGTTATTTGTTACCATCATTTATTTGAATTACTTTGTCCAATGATTTGTGTATCATAACCCTCTAGTAGAAAATATCTGAAAAATTAGAAGCTATGAGCTGAGAATTTATCTTCAGGAAATTCATCAAGAGAATAAAATCTGACATAGTGTTAAACCTAATGTTTGCCTTGCTATAGTATAAATTAATTGATTCATAATTGATAAACATCCATCCTATCCATGACTATCTTCCAAAACCTAAGCAATATAACCTATTAGATTGTAGAGAGATAATAATGAATACAGATTAAAAGATCAAGATAATCTCTTCTAATAACTTTTCAGGCTTGAGTTAAAACCTTTATATTCTCCAAATGGTCGCCATTAGTAATTATGAATTTCACTCATTATGCTGAACTAGGAAAATTTCAATCTCTAAACTGAAAAATGTGATATATTAATAAAAATTTAAAAGGAGTTTGCCTCTCTAAATCCAACCAATACATATGTAAAATTGAAAAATTACTAATATTTCCATGATGTTTCCAAAGCTGACTGTTATGTTTCTAACTCCCAAAATCAAAATAAATAACTTAGAAGTGCTAATTTTCTTAAGAGTTCCTAAGCTCTCAAGCTGTCTGTACTGTCATGCTTTCAGATTCCTGTGAAGGATTGTGCATACAAGAAATTCAGGTTTTATGAGGTTCATCCTGGAGAAGATTACAAGATGATCTTCCAGTAGCCTTCTAGTAACTCAAAGTGGCTGACAAAGTTGTGAAGGGACTTTTCACAAGGGCATAAGTGATAGGACACAGGGGAATGGATTCAAACTGAAAGAAGGAGTTTAGATGAGATATTAGGAAGGAATTATTTATTGTGATGGTGGTGAGACACTGGAACAGGCTCCTCAGAGAAGCTGTGGATGTCTCATCCCTGGACTGCTCAAGGCTAGGTTGGATGGGGCTTTGGGCAACCCAGTCCAGTGGAAAGTATACCTTCCTGCGCATGGCAGGTTAAGAACTAGATGATTATTAAGGTCCCTTCCAGCCCAAACCATTCTATTATTCTGTGATAACAAAGGGCAAAATAATTTAGATATCTTCCCTTATCAGGTTTTTAATTTTTTGCTGGCTTTTCTATTGCTCAAAGACTCTATCCTTATTGGAAAAAAATGGATGACTATGAATCACCAAGAATCATGGCTTTTCTTTGGAAGTGGACATCTAGCTGGCTTTTTAGCTCTGTATCATATTTTGCCTTTATGTAACTGGGAATTGAGCCTTGTTTATATCAGAGGGAGAAAATTGATGCCTAAAATAGACATCAATGTGTACCTACAATGAGTTACACAGGGTGCTTCTGCAATCATTAGATAAATGATTTACACTTAACTTCCTAGATTCCATTGCAATATATGAAAATAATTGTCTATTCTCATCATACTTATTATGAATCACAGGAAAATTCTGGGGTTTAGTGTTTTTTTTTCTTAATTATTTAACTGCTTTTTGAGGCAATTATTAGAGTAAAATTAATGGCCATCACAATCAGAGTATAAACTACCTGAATGAATGCATAAAAGCTCTATATGTAACAAAAAAGAGACCTTTTTCTATATCTGCCTCTAAAAAAGTCCCCAAATAGTAAGAGACATTCCCTTTCTACTACACACAGTAAAAAGAAAACCAAACCAAAAGACCCAGCTACTCCCTCTACTCACTCATATATTCATATATTACAAATAAGACTTAATCTCCCCAAACATTTCATATTGATTAGCTCATTCTTTCCTTTGAACCTGTTACTATTGGGCCAGACATGGATAACTGTACTAGATTTGCACGGCAGGGTTCTGGTAGACATAGGGGCAAGGGAATGTTTTCTGTGAGAAGCTCCAGAAGCTTCCCCTACATCTGTCAAAGCCAATGTCAGCCGGCTCCAAGATGGACCCGATGCAGACCAAGGCTGAGCCCACCAGCAAAGGTGGTTGCCCCTCTGGGATGATGGATTCAAGAGGAGGGAGGGAAATCCCTGTGCAGTTGCAGCTGGAGCTAGCACATGTGAAAAACAGCTCTGAAGACACCAAGGTTGGTGAATAAGGAGCGGAGGAGGCACTCCAGGTCTATGGGGAAGCAGGGATCTACCAGCAGTCTGTGGATGACCCAACTCAGATCAGATAGATGCCCAAAGGAGTTTGTGACCCTGTGGGAAGTTCATGCTGGGGCAGGCTCCTGGCAGGACCTGCAGCCTTGTGGAGAAAGGACCGTACAGTGAATTTGGATTTTATTTTTCATTATCCCACTCTGTTATGATTGGTTATAAATTAAATCAAATACCCCAAGTTGAGTCTCTTTTGCCCATGAAATAATTGTTGAGTGATCTCTTCTTGTCCATATCTTCATCCGTGAACCTTTTGTTATAATTCATTCCCCCTTTCGCAGCTGAGTCAGGCAGTGATTGAGCAGACCTCAGGCCTTGGAACCACCCCTGGGCCTGGATCTTCAGTCCATACCTGATATGTTTTGCCATGAACATGGCTCTAGCTCTGTCCTAGTTCTTCTTGCAGCTGAGTAGGGACCTTTTTGGTCTGAGCTTTGACCTATAGACTGATTTTTTGGCCTGGCCTCAGTCTTGCTCCATCACTGTAGACATACCTTGCAATTGCCAGGTTATTTCTGATAACAGTTACGACTGATGGACTTAACTCTGAAATGTGGCTTGACTTCTTGACTTGACCCAGACCTGCATCATCACCACAAATATGTATGGTGATGAACTCTGGTCTGACTCCATCTGTCACTCCTTGAGCTGCCCAGCTTACCTCACCCATGTACAGTGGCATAAGGTCATTGTGGTTTGGGTCCTGACCCTTCTGGCCTAGCGCCTGTGCTCAACTCCCAGTCTGTTTCCAAACACAGATGCACTGCCAGTAGCTAGAGAGAAGTGATTATTCCTTTCAATTCACTCCTTAGAAGATCATACTTAGAGCACGGGGACCAGATTACCAAAGAAACTGTAGCATAAGATCAAGCAGACAATGAAGCTTCTTTGACTCCACATCCCTCAATTATTATTTTGTACACTGACACATCTTAGGAGATTCTGCTTATAACAAACACCTCTTACGAAAACATAAACTTGCCACATGAATAATGAGACTGCTGTCTTGTTTTTCATAGCATGACACCCACAGTGTGGACTGCATGCATCTCAACCACTGCTTGTGGAAGCATACTGTGATTTGATATGATATATGCCGAAATAATGTTGAAGAATTGCTGTGAACAGAGAGAATGAAACCTTATCCATCCTTAAGATGTGGCAGATTTACAGGGAGAAGATTTTGAAGTCAACTATCCTTTCAGTTCATTTCCTTGGGAGAAGTAATTTTGTTTTATTCAGATGGGGCCTTGGGATCCAAGGAGAATAGAGACAGCATGGATATAGTTGGAAAAAAAACAGGAAATGAACCAAACCATAAGTATGGGAGAAGTAGAGAGACACTGTTTCAAAATGTAATATTTATGCAGAACAAGACCTTATAAATTGGAAAACAAAGGGCAAAGGACCACTAGACATTCACCTCTTGAGCCAGGTGGCAGATGCATGAATGACAGATCTTCTACATTGTTAGTATAGTGTGATGACTCAGGTGGATACATTACAATGATACATGATAACATATTATAATATTTTTCTTTTAAAATAATATGATGTATGTAGTGGGACTGTTTTTTACAAAAGAAACAGAAAAGATTTTGTGACTTGATAGCCTCACTTTCTCTGCTCCTGTTTCTTACCCTCTGTGTTAGCTACAAGAGTAAGGATTTATTTCGTTTTACCTCAATATGTTTGCCTACTTCCTATCCTCACACTACATGTCCAAATTATCCCAAATTTATCTAGCAATTTATCAATTTTTGTTATAGAATCATGCCTGTCAAATCTAACAGGGACGATCTTTTCACTTACACATGACTAAAAGAAAAGATTCAAGAGCTGACATATGACAAGGTTTGTTGCAAGCATTAAGCAGCATCTTGACAATAACTATAATTAAAGTTGCCACAGCTTTGACCTGATTAAACACTGAACAATACAGCTGCCACTCTTTGACTACCTTAGGCCGGTAGAGCATCTGATGATATATAATATCTTTTGGCAGCCAAGTTAATTATAACATAGTTGACTGCATTTCTTTGGAGGAAAAATATTTAAAGAAATTAGTGGAACAGTAACTATAATGAAAGCTGTCAGAGTAATTCTAAATAATGCTAACAAGTATACCTGATATCTCTGAAGTGTCGAACTTTTTTGCATATTATAATGTGTTTTTAACCTTTTTATCAGGTTATATAAGAACTTTACTGACCATGTACGAACATTTAAGCATACTGAAGTTTGCAGTGTCAAAGTTTATACTGTTTCCTGAAAGATTCATGGGAGATGAAAGCTGAGATAGTCAGGCATTCAGGGAGCTCGGATGCTAATTAATGGGAACTGAACATTCAAATTCCCCTGGCATGGGGAATCATAACAAATGTGTTTGTTCCAGCCCTGTGTACCAAGATGCTGCCACTGATGTTCCAAACCCATTTCTAACACTGATATATGAATAGCTGCATGGATGCGGTACGTACAAAGCAATTATATGCAAGTAGCACTCATAACTATCATTGTAATGTGTGTGGCACTTATGCTGAAACACTGAGAACTTAGGAAACATACATCACACCTAAGTATGGCCAGCAAAGCTTTTTAATACATGCTGATGAGAAGCAGATTAATAAGGATCTCCTCCTTGTCACTGTATCTATAAGAGATAAAGGTGCAATACTTTAAGAAATATAAAATATCTTCCATACACATAAACAAGAGCTTAACCTACAGCTTCAAATGTACTTAATGGAAAGTGCCCTGTAGCATAGTCTAAATCACTTTGTCTCTTAAATTATTATTACAGGGAACTTTAGTGAGGTATGCATAATTTTTATTAACATGCTTTAATTTGTATTTCTGCACCTGATTAAATTTTCAGAATATCTAAGACAGGGAAAAAAATCTTTGCGACAAATATTTCTACCATCTTTCTTGAAAAGCAAAAAATCTTTTTAGACGTGATTTATAAGTTGTCTCAAAATTCTCACACAGTTCATTCAATTCCTTTCTGGAATCATATTTTTGTGCATAATAAGACCAAAAAGTGCTACTTTTTACTTGGAATAGATGAGCATTTTGGTATAACTATACTCTACACTTTCTTTGTACAGGTATAAGTGATAGCCCAACGAGGCAGCCAATGGAGGTTCAAGATAGTTATAGATAATGCTCCTTTGATTTGTAAAGAGTTGATGCACGTTTTTTATGATGTTTACAGCTTGTAGCTCTCACCTTCTTAAGCTGAGGTGAAAATTATAAAAAATAGTTATTTTTGTCTTTTCCTTCTTGGACATATGAATTTTAGGAAAACAAATTTTTTTTTTTTTTATTTATGAAAAAATACATGCAATGAAAGGACTTAAAGGAATGTGTCAAAAACTGCACTTTTAGACTATATGACAGCATGACATGTTATCCACATGTTTCACAGAGTTCTTTGGCTTTTATAGCAACTTTAGTTCGAAGAGGATATTAATTCTGTAGAATTATTTGTTATTTCTCTGTCATGACACACCACTCTATTCAACTGGTCATTTTTATATTTCTTTAAATTAAATGTGAAACAAATATTTGCTATCTTCCTCCTGAAGCCCTGATTAAGAGCAAAAATGTAATGGTCACAATGATATTATTAACATTATGTGTTCAACAGAAAATATACTCTATACCAATATCTTAAAACTATACATCAGATTTGAGATCTGTGTCTTCTTCAAGGTATTTTATGCCAGTGCCACTATGATACGAAAGCATACACAGTCTTTCATTTCCTCTCACCTCGCACCCGTGTTTCCATAGAAGCTGAAAACAGGATTGATGGGGCAGAGTCTTCCCCAGAACTTGTTACGTATTTCGTAACAGTGTACATCTATGCTTAGATTATAACATTGGGAAAAAGTATTTCAATATCCAATATCAATATACTTATAATTCCTCTCTTTTGTAATTAATGCCATCTCTAGACAGTTTAAGTTCAAATTTGTAAGAAATATGGAAGCACATAAGTCCTCCCAGGTATTCAATACACTGCAAGTGTCACTGAGGCTGCAACAGTAGAGGAACTGAGCACAGAAAGACACATAGGGGATCCCAATGGGTAGAGCAATATGTGTAATATAGAAAACTCAATATCTAGAAGGCTTTTGTCTATTTGACATGGAGTCAAAATTGTAACTCATCTTCTTTGGTAGAGCAACTCAAACAATGGGCTTAGGTATAGACAATAAACTATGAATACATTTTAATTGTATCTCTCCGAAGTTCTAGTCATGAGACAGGTTTGATTCACGTTTTATAAAAGTCTTACATATCCTATTAATACAACAGACTTAAGAATTACTGCACTATCACTGCCATAGGCTTACACAGAGTAGCTGTGCCACACCTTTCTGGCTAGCAGAACTAGGGTAGATCACCAGTTTCCTACCTAGCAGATCTAAAAAAAGTTAATAAAGTTCTATAAAATTAATTATCCAGCAGATTTTATTAACAGTTAGCTAAGGAATTTAGATCATTAAAGACTAAAAATTGATTGCAAAATCATAAGAAATGGCTAGTTTTAAAAAGATGCCTCAGCTAAAATCACCTGAGGCTGCAATCTGATGAAAGCAAGAAGAGATGCCAGATATATCTTAAATTAAACTTCGCTGCACTTTCTTATTGTGTGTCTGCCTCTAATAAAGCTGATATCCTGGAACCTCATTAGAAGATATAACAATACATATCAGGGTCCAATATAAGAAATTTAGAGTAGGTGACAATTGTAAAACATTTACTTCTGATATCTAATGGAATCACAACAATGACAGAATAATTAATAATCTGAAAGTAATATCTAAATTTTGTTCCTTTTGGAGTGAACCCTGAAGTTTGATATTGTTGTGGATTCCACTGAATTTTGGTTACTTCTAGCAAGAGGGAACTATCTGGTAGTGTAATCTAGAAGAAAATAAGGAACAATATCATACAATTTTTACTGGTTTACTTTCAAATATATTGATGATTTCTTATGGCATTGTTTGCAAAGTTTGTCACAGTGTATTTTTCCAAATTTCTATAAAATTATTTTCCCACTTGGATAAATTGATAAATGCTACTTATCAAAATCACAGAATTTTCCTATTGCCAAGTTTTAAGAAATTGAAATATTCTTCAGCTACAACAAATAAATTACTGTCTTGGTTTGAAAGACAAGTGTCTGCTAAGGAAGGCAGGAGCCTCTCTTGGAATGGAAAACGTAAACACCTTCTCTCCAAATTTTTATAATTTTGAAATAAAGGAGCTCTCAGGCAAAGATATGAGAATACGAGTTTTTTACTAGTATGTATAAATAAAGTAAAATAATAAATAATAATTAAAACCCCCTACATCTTAATAGGAAAATTAAAATAGAATGCAGCAGTACAAAAACACTGACAGAGTCAGAAAACAACCTGGCACCCTGTCGGTCAGGTTGTTGGTAGCAGTCCAAATAAATGGTGGCTGCAGTCATCCTGGAGAAACAGATGTGGGTCTGTTGAAGCAGTGATCCTGTAGAATGGTGTAGTTTTCCTCTGAAGGTCCAGTGGTGGCGAGATGAATCTGTCCTCTGGGAATCCAGTGGAAAAAGGCTGCCTGTGATGTTCCAAACTCAGATTATATCCAGGTAGGAATGCTTGGCTCCTTCCCCTGGGTAGAGTATCTCACAATGGGATGATATAATATTATCAGTCATGCAATGAGCCTTAATAGCCCATTAACAGAAGATATCCCCGGAGGGAGGATGGGTCGTGGAAGAGATAAAGAGCACTGCCCCACCTGGTTTTAACAGCTGGTAATAGAATACATACTTTTGGTTACATCTTGCCTTGCAACCTAAGTCAATTACTTATAAAGATTTTACAATTTCATCTAAAATATAAAGGAAAAATATGTGAAAAAATTTACAAGATAGGAATAGGAATTTTCTGCCTTGCTTTCTATTTCTTCCAAATTTTGTGAAAGAAAAGTTTCCATCTTTCTTAGAAATGACCTGTCTTTCTTAGAAATTATTTGCACTTGCTCAACAGAAAAACTGTGAAGTTGTTCCAAACTCTATCTTTCTATAATGAGCTTCCAAAACTACTTCCTCAGGCTATGAAGCAAGACTGTGAGTTACACTGAAACAGCAACAAGACCAATTATTAAAGTGTTTTGTTTTCAGAGAGAAAATGGGTATTACAAGATATTCAGATTCAGTGTCATGTGAGTTTGCATTGGTTTATCTTCTGAAACTATTGGCTTTTGTTAGATGTTCTAGGCAGCATCTCTTGGTATGGTTTTGCACACACGTCTTTTGTTACTATACAGCAAAGTATGACATTGAAAAGAGGACTAATCGTAAAAATGATCTACAGATAGAAAGTGAGAGAGATTTTGTCTTTAACAGTTGCAGAAAGAGGATCAGAATTGCTGGCTGTCTTCAGCACTTTTCTAGATTAAATTTTTTGCCTGCAATAGCTTTTAAAACATAAGACTGACCATTGCAGTCACTATTCACTTCATTGCTAGTCTAATGGTGGTGTTATCAAGCTTTTTCTTCTTTTTCAAAATTACAATGAAAATCAAAATAAGGAAGTCTAATGTAGATAGCAAAATACTTTTTAAAAAATTTTATTTTCTACAGAAACGCTATGAACTCTGGACATTAATTTGCTGTTGAAAATATATGGGTCCTAATTTTAGGGAGATATTTACTCAAATATCTCTCTTTTCAGGATCAATAGGCCCATGTCCAATAAACTTATATCTCAAACAAGTGGGAAAAAGTATTGCATTTTATGTGCCATTGAAACATATATTCAGAAATAAATTTTTTGTGAATAAGACATTGTGGTTTTTTGGTGCTAAATTGTCAGAAATTGAATAACTCTTGAAAACAGATTCTTTAAATATGAATTTAATGAAAATAAACTGCCTAAATATATTCCTGAACAGTTTTCTATACTTGTTGAGAAAGTAAATAATAGTAAATAAGAAAATTATTCAAATGGAACAAGCACAGAATTATATCTGTATATTTAAAAGAACAAATGTAAATATAAATTACCAAAAGTTTCATGTATGCGGCATTTTACAACATGATATAAGTCTGAGTAACTTGTCTCATGCTGCCACTTATGTGTATTTATATTTATCTTTACTGAATTCAAACTGATTATGAAATTAGTTTCCACTATTCATCATACTCATCAGAGTCTTAAGATTCCTGGAGTTTGGTAAAAATTAATAATTTCATATAAATCATTCTTCCATAGAGGAATAAAGATAAAATACAGTGCATTTATAGATGCATTCTCATGTTTATTTTGTAGCTTTCAATCATACCTGGAAGAATGAAAAAACCCAACTTTTAAATTCCTACTGCTCTCATGCATGATCATGGGATGAGCACCATCCATGATAATAATTAAGCTTCAAAGTAGACCAAGAAAGATGTCTGAGGAAGGGAAAGATGTTTAAGAAAGAATTTGAGGAGAGCTTTATTCACTTGAAGAAGTTACAATAATTGCTGATACTCAGAGAAAAAGAAACTGTCTTCGCATTCTGATTTCATCTCATGACCCTCCTTCTTCAACCTGATGAGATGGTGCTTCATCAAAACAATTAGGTATATGAACGTGGAAGAAATTAGTGTTCTGTATGTGGTAGTAACCCATCACATTGATGTGTCATCATATGTTTTTCTTACAATTCCCTTTTGTAAGATTTTCAGTCTCCTTTAGCCAGTAATACTGCATTAGATTCAGTATTACAAAGTAATTCAATTTTTTACTATATTTTGTAGTTGCTCTATTTCAATGTAAATTAAGCCTTGAGTGATTCTGCGATATTTGAATTTCTTTACTGTCCCGGTTAGCAATAACACCAGAAGAGGTCAACTTCATTAGCAAGAGAGTAATTCAGCTTATATGACATTAATGCATTCAGCAAAACATTGCTCCTGTACAGTCATATTGCCATGGGCTCTGATTGTCAGGTCCTATAAATGAAGATTGGGTCGCCAATAGCTGGATTCATGAATTTATAGAAAAAAAAAAAAAGTAACAGAACATGAATATTTTGTTGTGGTTTGGACTTCATATTATTAAAATTTTAATTTTTAAAGCTTTTGTTTACTGTTTATTGCCTTCTACTGGCTTTCTGATTAAAACCTCCTATGTTAATTCCTTTGATTTAATAAAAATAATGAAAATGGTATTAGTACTTATTCCAGTAATTTCTTTCTATGGAAGAAAGAACATTTGAAAATAATATTTGAATAATTAAAATATTCCTATGGGTTAGAAGAAGAATAATGTACCATTTTGAAGTAAAATGATGATTAAAATGAGAATTCAGGAGAACAGCTAGATTAAATACCTGTGGAAAAGAGGTCAAACTAGATTCTGTCTTGATCATTTCTTGTCTACAGTTTATATTTTCAGCAAATAAAAAGAGTTAACCATAAAGAAGATGAAATAATCTGACCATATACAAAGGATATGGCTCCTATCAAAGTCCATTTCCTTAATTTTGAAGTAAAATTAACATTTCTACAAGGCAGCAGCTGAAAAGCACACATTTTGTACTGGTGGAATAGACAGGTGGCCAGTATGTGCCAGCTGGGTTGAAGGAGCTGAAGAAATTAATTCATAAACCAATTCATGCCTTTCACTAACCTATCTGGACTTATTAAACTTTATTTTGAGAAACTTCATCAGATGTAAAAAATAAACACAAGACATTGGAAACATATAGTATTGGATAGTGTTTCTCATTATGGTAGTTTTTCCTGATGTTTAGAATAGTGATAGGTAAAATTTCACATGCATCTGAAAATTAATATAAGAAGCATATTTGCTTGTAAAAAACGCAGCATCTGACCTTTTGGTTTTTTCACATAATGAATGCTCCCAGCATGGTGCACACACAGTAATAATCTTCCAAAAGTTTTAGCTATATCTCCAGGGAATTAAGAGGCTATTTATTTATTCGTTTAAAGTAAACAATTTAGCATGAGGTATTTACATTAGGTTCTTACACTATGGTATTTTTTGACTTATAAAATACTATTTGTTGCTTATGATTTGCAAGGAAAAAATAATTTTTTTCCCATTTTCATTGTATATTTGTTAATCCATTTCAAAAAGTATTATGCTAATTGTAACAGTGTGCTTCACATTTAGCATCTCAATGGCTCATTTTCAAGTTTTTTTTTTTTTTTTTAAATTGTAATCTGTTAATTACTTGTTTAATGGAGTGTGTAATTACCTACTTTAAGTTAGAAAACTGCTTCCATTTCAAAGCAAGGAGCCCTTTCTAGAAATGAAAGTATGTAAATGCATTCCTTGCAGATATAACATATAACCCTTTTGCTTCAATAATTGTTTCATTTGTGTTTGAAAATAAATTGTTTCCTATCCTCTGTCTGTAGTAATTATTGACAGTGTGTTCTAGGGGATTGAGTCCTAACATAAAAAAGAAGCATTTATAAATATGTGAGGATTAATATTGAAAAATGTATTATTTTAATCAAAAATGAGCAATAACTAAATTTCTAATCCTAAGAGATTAGCTGTCATGAAAACAGAGAAAAAGGCCAATTTGTCATTATTTGAGAATTAACTTTTTTTTTTTAAACCCAACATGAGATTGAATCTTAGTTTCTAAATTAATAGTTAAATATTTAAACAAAAAGTAATTAAATAGTTTAATGTTATTTTGAAATAAAAATTAGAGTGGTAGTGTAGGCATCCCACTACACTTGATTTTTACTTAACTGTCACCTGGCTTTGGGTGAAACCAAGGCACATCTAATTTTTCTTTAATTTTTTTTTTTTTTTAATTCTTAAAAATACTGAATTCCTTCACTGCTGAGAAGGAAATCACTCAATTGAAGAGCCAAAATTTGTGATTCCTTCCATTCATTTCACTTCCAGAGTTGTGCGCCTACTGTCAATCTTAGAATATCCTGTGAATTATGGTTAGTAATCATTCATCACCTCAGTGTTCACTAGTTTGGAAACTTGAAGCACTCATCAGAGAATTGACAGATGCAGTAAGAAGACATTGAAATTTAAATTTTTATGGACGTTGCTGAAAAAAATTCCACTATATGGGAAAATCTACTGTGATTTTTTTATCAGTCTTTCCCAGTAAAATGATTTCTTTTTCCATTCTATAGTAAAGAATTATTTGAAGTAAAGTAATACAGGTAACAAAATCTTACAGAATCACTAGATAAAAATTCAGAGAGTGGATTAAATTTATTCTCATATAACTGCATCTAAGATAAATTTTAAAGGACTAATGGAGTGCATGTCTCCCTTCTTCAATGAAATAATATGATGACTATTTCATGAAGCCTTTCTCCTCATTATTGGATGTTCTATTCAAAATACATCAGTCCAGTAGGATAGAGAAGTTATTCTCTTCCACTCACTGGAAGTCTTCACTGGAAAATAGGAGATATTTAACCAGTTTCTCAAAATTTCTTATTTTTTCTTTGCTTCCTGAAATAGTTATTTATATTGTGCTTACTGAATTATTATTAAATCCTTATAAATCTTTACTGCTAGTGGAAGAAAAATTCTGCAGTGGAAAAAGATAAAGGAGACATTCCTTTTCAATTTTAATTAATTAATTTAGGTGACTCCTTGCAGAAGATTCAAATATTTTGGTTTTGTATCTCATACCTGTGTGCTTAATATGTGCTTCCACGTATATGGAGAAAATTTAAATCTATGGATTCTCCTAGCTCTCTGACAAACAGCTAAATTCACTTTAAAGAATGAATGCACTCCAGACTCAAATACAATTTTGCACACAAGTTAACTTTTGTGTATGAGTTTAAAGAGCAAAGAAATATTCCCAGAAGAAAAATATCTCTGGATCCATCCCTGAAGTCCACCTTCAGTGTTATGCCTAAAATGATTTATTGTTCACCATTTCTGGATATAAGCTCCTCACTGGATATTGCCTTCTTTGTCTCAGAAAACGGAACACGTAAGTTACTTGCTCTTCAAATTATTAAGTAAAATAAAGAATTAATAACAATATATGAAAATCTGCATTTATTTATTCTGCAGTATGTCTTTTAAACTGTCTCATAAAAGCCAAAATTCCTCAATAAGGGTAATTGGCAAAGCTTTTGGGGAAAAACAGTTTAATTCAGAATGTCTTCTCAAACATATCGAACTTATAACTGAAGAAAATGTGTTACTACATGTGTCAGAACTAGCCTTCACTAAAAATACATCTTAAAAAGTACAGTGATTTTATATTTTGTCTTGATTATATATATATATCTGCTACTATTTTGTTCAATTTTTTGTCTATGATCTTACCACAGGCACAGAAAAAAATGTTTTAATGTTTTTTGGTTTAGCTGAAATTATTAAGACTATTTGGGTATTTCTTATTGAGGCCAAAATCATCCTTATGTAAATATTTATGATATTTTGTCTCTCTGTTTTTTGGGGGTTTTTTGTTTGGGTTTTTTTTTGGGGTTTTTTTTTTTTTTTTTTTTTGGTAGGCTGTTAAGTTCTTGTGTTCCTGTGTTTCAGGTTTTACTTCAAAATATTTAATTCTTCTTAGTTTCCTTTTTTTTAAAATTATTATGCTTAAGCCTCAATATCATGTCTCTTTCACAGTGAAAGAAGATTTGAGAAATAAAGTTGAGAGTTTAGTAAGAGAAGCTGTTTTCTGAATTACCACAAAATCATAAAGAATGCTGAGTTTGAAAGCTTGAATGAAGCCAAATGTATTCCTTCTGGTTTGGTGGTTGCAATATAAAAGGGCTGAGATTGTTTGTTTGCAAAAAATCTTCTAAAAATACAGTTGAAAGACATTACCAGATAAATGAATTAAATTTTCACATTGAAGTCCTATATTCCAGTCCTGTTAAATTTATAAATGAGTGAGTTTGGTGGTCTCTGTCTCATTCTCTGTGAACATCTGTCTGTGTCACTAAGCTGTTCACATGGTTTAGCATGATTGGCAGCTCTGTCCAGAAGGGATTCAGAGTATGACAGCATGAGCACTGCAGATCAGGCTGAAGGTGCATTGAAGGTGTATGGAACTCACGAGTGATTTATCAGTACTTTGATGTGCTGCATAAAATCAAAAACGTGGAAACATCCAGGAAAATACCTTTTGCTATAGTGACCATACAACTTCTTTTTTTTTTTTTTTTTCAAGGACAAATGTTTTAGAAAGAATATCTAAGGGAAGGTTGATGTTAGAATGTTAACTAATCCCCCAATCAATTTCTGCATATTTTATAAATCCCTAGATTTGTCTGAAGCAATCTGTCTTTGTGGATATTTTTGTTGTCAACCATACAATTCAGTGTCCTGTTCTGAAAGTTTTGATGCAGCAGCAATCATTCCATTTTAATTCTTAAAACTTTTAAGAATGATCCAAATTTATAAGAACTGCAAAGGAGAAAAAAGAAAGTAAATACAAATTTCAGTTTAAAAATTATTATCAAGGTATTTAATATCTGTCAAAAGTAAATGAACATGTACAGAATTGTCAAGTGAAGACCCTACATTTTCTTTTCTTCATTCTCTTTTCCAGGGGAAGAAAGCAAAGGGATCTTTGGGGATTTCACTCTTTTTTTTTGGCCTTCACAAAGATGGATGTTACCCTATATAACTAACCAAGTAACTTGGCAAAAACAGTGTAACAATAAAGCTATATTTAAACAACTCTATTTTCAAGTATAGACATCATAACCACTTTTCTCTTCATACTTCATCCTCCTTGCAAGAGACAGTTTTTTGACCTAAATGTTACATTTTAAAGTAACTTACTTTACAACGGAAATTCTTCTGTTTTTTTATACTCTGCCATCTTTATAAGAATTTGTTCCCTTGTGCTGATAAAACTTGAGTGATTTATATTAGAGACCTCTTGGTAAATCTGTCATTCTTTATTGTGCAAACAACCTAATTTTGTTAATTTAAATAATATTTTCAAACTGGGTTTTGTGTCAGCTAAATAGCAGAATATAAAAGACTATTTTTTTAGCATCCTCATGGACCTAGGGAACATACAGTCACCAGTTTTACAAAAGCACTTAACTGAATTAAGAGCTTAACTCCTGCTGACCTTCAAAATACCACACATGTTTATGACGCATTAAATTCTAATATTCTGTAGCACATAGATCTCATATGTTTATTTTTAAATAAAGAACATTCTTCATAACTACTTTTCAGAACTAAGATTATACATTGATTTATTCCTGCAGCCAGTTGTGGACAGAGAGAACAACAAATGTTTTGCAATTTTATCTTCAAAATATTTAAATTATTTCAAATATTTTTGTTTCTAGAAAACTTTAAAACACATAAACCCAAGAATACTTCAAAATCAACATATTTTTTTTTTTAATTTTGCTATAAGAGTTTCCTTTTCATCATTTTTTATTCCATTTCCTTTCTCAATAAAGGAATGTTGTGGTTTTCTCTTACATTTACTGAATTTTATACGATTTTTTTAAACAACTGCTAGTGACCAGAAATTCAGCTGTTCCCACTTTCCAGCAAACAAGATTTAGCTTTTTTTATATTCAAAAATTAAAATGTAATAATTTGATGCTCATCAAGAAAACATACTTTTAAATATTTATACTATTTATCCTCTTGTTCTAAGGACTCCTAAAGCAATTTTAATTCAAGGAGGTTTGCCACTTTATTTAAATTATTCCAAAGGAAAATTAGTTACTACAATGAGATTTTAAAAATTCAGGACCCTTTGTATTTTGCACCTATTCATAAACTTTTGAGTTTTCTGGGTCCTGACATAAAATTTGAGAAATTCCTTGTTATTTTGCTGCACTGATAAATAATTTTATAAAGTATTCTTACTATAAAATTCCCTAAAACTCTATAAAATATATCTTCTGACATTTGCTATGTAACAGTAAGCCATCTCCAGTTTCTTACATTCTCTGATTTGTGACTGAACTACTGAATAGCACCGTAAAAATATTAAATTGAAGAAGGGTGATCTTTGCCACTCTCTTTTCACTGTTTGCCTCTTAAAAGAGCAGATTAAACCAGAAGACCATACTTTCTGATTTTCCTTTATAGTAGAAGAATTAAGCATAACAAGTGAAAGGGTTCATATGACAATTATGTAAGAAATAAAAGAAATACTTCTTTCTTTATATTAGTTTTACAAGCTTCTTAGAAGCATAGCTACCAGAAGGACAAAGATTAGAACTTTTATAAAAAAGCTGATAAAAAAAGGAACTAATTCTGCTATGCATTTGGTTGCAACATTTAATTCTTGGATGTGTTATTAATAAATGAGTTTAGCTTTGCTTTTTTTTTTTTTTTTCCCCTTTCTCTTTCATTGGAAGCGAGTAGACTCATTAGAGAAGAAGTGTCTAAAATTTCCATTCTAGAACAATCTAAACTGACAGGCAAAGGTAAATAGCTCTGAAGAAAGGTCATAAAAGAGTAGGGTGTCAGGAAAAAAATGTAAGGAATAGACAGTAGCGTGTTGAATAAGATGATAAAGCTAAAGGCTAGGGAAGCACCCTTGGTAAGCTGTTAAGGTTGACATTCTTGAAGAGTATGGGAAAGCTCAAAAATTGATATACAGGTCTCCAGGTAGCAACTGTACAGAGTCACAGATCCTTTGACATATTCCAAATAATTTTTTGGCCAGTGACTAAAACAGAGCAATCTGGCTGTTTTGGACTAATAGGATAGGGAGCAGGTACGTCTTTATTTTCTTTAAATGTTGTATATATCCCCATGTGTTGATTTTTTTACTTAGCATAAATGAATTAAAGTAACAAAACTCATAAGTCAGATTTGTACAAGCAAAATGTTCAAAGAAACTACAGAAAACTCAAATCAAACTATTACCATGGTAATAAGAGCTTCAGTACTGTCAAAAATAAGATACAGAGCCCTCCTTTTTGAGAGTTGTGCAAAGAAATTGGAAAGAAACTAATTAAAAGTATTTATTTGTAATATGAATAAAGCTTTTTAAAGTCAAGGTCCCAGTAACTAGATTATCTCTCACTTTTTGTTCAATTTAATAACTATTTTTTTATTAATTCATTGCTATTGTTTTTGAATCTCCCTTTGTGTTTTAAATAATTTTTGAGTATTTCTTAAGCAATTGGATGTATTCCATTATTCTAAGCTTTTTTTTTTAATTCATTTCATGTTGCAGCAGGTATTTTCTTCTCTTCTTTTTGTCATCTGTGTAATTATTAATGCTTTTTTCATTATTTTACTCCAGTATGCTTTTGTATTGTACACAAAACATATCATTGAAGTTTAGTGAGGGAGAATGCAAAATGAGTTATTTATGAACTAAGCTGCCCTTCATCATATCTTTGGATATGAAAAAAAAAGGGAGCATTAATGTAGCACAACAAAAGAAAGAATTTACAGTTTCTTACATCTCAGTCCTGTAAAGCAGAGCTGTAGATGTAAAAGAGGAAATTTTTGAAAACAATTTGGAATTCTTTTTTTTAAGACCATGAATCTAAAAAAACATTTATGTTTTCATATAACTTCAAGGTACATTTCAATATTCTTTTTTGGGTTTAATATGAAGTTATTGCACTTCTTTAGAAGACCTACCATACTTTATTTCGTGAAGAATCAAATCCTTATCTCTACTTCTTTTTGCATAGCTAGGAAATGGATGGCACATATAACATTTATGTGTATACTATAGAGCTGGTGTCCTCTCATGCAAAAGAATTTGCATATTCACCAAGGTACCTATTTTTACAATAACATTCTTCAAAACCTTCTTTGAAAATCTATCCCTGAAAATAAAGTTATTTTGCCATAAGAGTTAAAAAATATTGGGTTTTACTTAGACAATAGATTTCAGATTCCTACAGAAACTTCCTGCTGTTATACTGCATGCAGGCAAATTAACCCAAACCAAATAATTTAAATTTGGACTTTATATGGTAACAGCTGAACATAGATAAGATCCTGTAGTAACTTTACTTGATTTCTTAAATTACTGAAGCATAAACAGAAGCTGTAAACACAAGTTCTGCATAACTGTTTACCTGGTTTAAACATTCCTAGAAACTCGTGAAGTTAGCAGACAGAAATAATACTGAGTAACCAGAGAAGATCAAGATCTTAAATACATACAATTAAGAAGATATTCTATGGTATCATCCATAGTTTATATCCAGGTATATTTAATATTAGAGCTTGTAAGGGCATTAGTGGTCCTATAAATCCATGTGCAGCCATGGTGGACACTGTAAACTTTCCAGGGCATTGCAATGACACTGTTAATTTTATTTATTTACACAAGTAGAAACATATATTTGTGTAAATAAATAAAATATTATTGTCAGATCTGTGTGATCTCTTCATCTGTGCTACATCCCTGATTATCCCATGCCTTTATTCTGTTATGTCACATCCTTTGTCTCCAGTTCTCAAAGCCTCTGTTACAGTACCAGGTCTGCGTTTCTCTACTGCATTTTGTTAGAGTTGAAATATTTCATTCTATACAGAATAACTGCTTGTTAGCCTCTATATAGCCATGCTTGTACCACATAAAAATAAACAAAAGTAAAATTATTCAGCCATAAATACCTGACCAAATAAAAAATTGTTTTCACAGTTTTAGAAGTTCAAGTAAATTTCAGACAGACCAAGTCTGACAAGCCCCAGTCCTGATGTTTACCAATTTCTGTACAAAGCTTATGGCCTGTTAATAGCCATGGCAATACTTATTACTGGGCAATGTGGTCACAGTTTGTTGTGCTTGCAAACAGCTAGTCATATACTGCACATCCTCATTGTTATTCAAACCACACTCCAGCAAAAGCTGATGTGCTAGTTTTACTTGGAAGCAATGCATTTTTATTCAGGTCTATTATTTTCAGAAAGTTCTGCCTAAGCTGAATTTTCTTAATCTATAAATTAGTATTATTTATTTTAAAAATATATTTTATAGTAGTAGTAGTAGTAGTAGTAGTAGTAGTATACCTATATAGTCTCTACAGAGACTTCTAACAGGGAATGATCTGTGACATTTAAGCAATGATGGCAAAATCTTTAGAAATGGTGTGCTATATTTCATACGTCACAGAAAACCAGATCTGAGATACTAAACTTTAGCTTATTTTGCAACAATAGAGAAGTAATTCAGGTCTAAACCGCACCTTCACTCCTTCACTAAACTTTTAAGGTATAAAAAAGTCAATAGAAATAAAATGCTTTGAAAAAAACCTCACTGAGCTCTGCAGCAGAGGGATGCTGCAGGAGAGATTTATTTGCTGAGTATCTGGTGATCACGGGTAAAAAAAAAATGGACATTTTTAGCCAGTGTAAAAGGATTTGCTTGCTAGAATTCCTATCTCTTGAGAACAACTCAAAGCAGCTCAATATTCTTTGTCTGCCAGTTGTTGCTGATGGCTATTTTCTCTGTCACAGTGAATGTCAGAAGGTGCCTTTAAGAAAGATTTATTTGGTAAAGAGGGCAGGGTGCTTTTCAATACACAGGGATGTGGGATCTGCTTTCTATTTCTTTCTCTCTCTTTCTTAACTGAGACTTTTCTCTCTGAATGCAGTTTGAACTAATAAAACTGATGGATGCATCCTATCAAGCTGTATTTGTTTACTCATTTAATGTTAAACTCATTTAAAAAAATGCCCTATAAAGAGGTGCACGTTGTGCATTTGACAACAGAGTTTATATTTTATTTGATTTGTATTTACTTTAACACCTCTTAGATATGCAATTCTTCTCTTTTTTTCATTTAGTAATGTAATTTTAGTAAATGGATACCTATCCTCCTTTCCACAAAAAACCCTATTTCAGACTATATCTATGAAACTGGGCACTGAAAATGGCTTCTTACATGAGACTCAGTAGCAAATATATCACTTTTCTGAGGTCATTCAAGCATTCAGATCACCATATTCCTTCAAAGAAGAATGTTTGCTCAAGGTCTGTCACTTTGTGCAAAGGTGTACTCACTATCAAGCTCCTGAGTGATGGTGCAGATCTCTTCTATTCAGTCTTGGTCAGCTTCACAACTTACATAAGGACGAAGTAGTCAGAAAATCAGAAACTGATTATGACAGTGTAATCTCATTAGATGCTTTGCAGTCTGTATCAAAAGTTTCTGTTTCAAGAAATCTTATTTATTATAATAAATTCTTGGTTAAAAAAAGAAAAAAAAATCTGAGTATTCTACAGTGAAAAGGGAGAAGATAATGAAGATGTCCACCTTAGGGTGCTTTTATGGAAGCCTGTGAAACAGTGTCATGGAAAACAGTGCTCAGGACAGGCACCTTGCTGCCCACTTGAGCTATAGATTGCTCTCCTGGATACTGCAGGAGCAAGGTAGCAGGCCTATGTATCTGCTCCTCCTCTCCAGAGTGCCCTGCTGCCTGTTGTTGACTTTTGTTTGCCATTTACATGGAATTTGGAGCACACCTGTAAGACTAAGCACAACAAAGCAACAACTGCTCTATGGGGCTGTGTGAGATGGTAAAAATATACAGTGACCATTCACTATCCCTGTGCTAGAAAGAGATATTTGAAGATCTCAGTGTTAAATTGTTAGATGCAGAGACCTAAAGTGGTACCTCAGGGCTTTATTTTCTTGGATAAAACAGAAAGCACCACTCTTTCCATTCTAGGAAGAATAGCATCTAAATCCTTTCAGGAACTAGGTTTCTATGTACGTGAATAATTTCCACAGAAAATGTTCAGCACCATTGCTATCTGTTGTTTTGCATTTAATCTAACTTTGAAAAGACAAAGAAACCCCAGTAGAATTACTTGAAATCAGAACCTGGAACTTCTCACATATGTAGTCTCCAGAAATCCCTTATTCTATGTAAGTTAGTTGCCAGAATCCTTCAAATTAATTCCACTGATGTAGAAAAGCCACTTATCAGAATACAGATAAACAGGGCTGCTTTTGTGAAATTGTATGTGTGAACCAATTTTCCATCTTTCTGTGAAAATGGGCAAAAATCTTAGATTTTTTTTCAGCAGTTAAGTGGCCATACTCCTTTTCCTGTGCATTTTATTTGTTCGTATTCTGACATCTTTAGTCCATGCGATTTTTCTTTCCTCCACTTATTTTGAAATAGATCTTTCCCTTTGCACACCTCCAATTTCTACAGAATTTTACATCTTTAAATTCAGATCCAGAGGGCAAGCAGAGTATTAAGAAAAAGATATACAAAACCAAATAATATTCTTTCACAGGAAGTCAATGGCTTATAATTGTTAGCAGATTTTTTCCAGATGAGCAGATGAAAATTTATGATTAATGAAAGTATGAAAACACCTTTTGAATTATTTTTTTAATGACTTAAGTTATAGAATAGTTTATTTCTTCCTGTTGTATCAAGAAAAACACAGTATAAGATAAAATAGAGGAGGTCACCAGAAAAGGATGCTGCTGTTGCTGGTATGCTGCATCTAATCAAAAACTGGTGAGTGATTCTGAAATTAGGAAATTTCTATGTAAAAGCACCATGAAAAATAAAGAATCAGCCTGCAATAGTCAGACTTCCAAAGATGCCTCAGTATCTATTTCTCAATATTTTTTTCTTTAGAAGTGTATGCTTTTGTGGTCAAAATAATGGTTATTAACTTTAGTAGTAGTAGTAGTAGTAATATTATAAGTATTATTAGTCCTAATATATTAAAGTGGGAGACAAAACAACAATCTCAATAATATGAGGAAGTGTTTCAAAAATAAATGTGCCAGTTTGTTTTGAAAATTGATAGTTTTGCTCCATTTTTTCTATTTAAAAAGAGATGAATTAATCTAGTTTATCCCCATCTATGTTCCCCCTCAAATACTTGAAATGAAACTGTCCATCATAAAAATGACCACCAGGTATTTTGTAATTAGTTCTTGCTATTTTTCTTACTCATTTGCCTTGATACCAATCAAACTGCAATTGCAAGTCCATGAGAGTTTTACCATTTATTTCACCTAATGTCTCATAATAAAATTCAGTCATTTTCAGTGAGTCTCCAAGTCATTAATGTGAATTAGTGGGGCTCTTTTGCATTGCAACAAAAGTAATGAGCTTATGCTTCAGAGTATTTACAGTTTACTAAACAACTCTTCCTTTTTGTACCTTGCATATTAAACATTTCCCTCTCTGAATGGTCTTTATTTTATCCATTTAACATAACAATGAAAAACATATAATTACATCTAAGCATCTGAATTATTAGATAACTGTTGAATTTTAATTAATTAGAATAAGACTGGTCAATTCCCTTTCCTCATGATGGTGGGAAAAAGCTAAGAGAATATTCAATGACTGCATGCTAACATAACCGCATTGTCTTGGCAAAATTTCCATTTTAATGTCACTACTATCTGCCTAAATACTTCTCGTTCTCTTCATAGAATCATAGAATGGCTTGCTTTTGAAGGGAGCAGAATGAATTTCTGTATGTAAAGAGATATTAAGTACTGGGAGGTACTACCCAGGGAAGTGGAGTCATCATCCCTGGAGATGTTCATGAAACAACTGGACCCGGCACCCAGTGCTACAGTCCAGTTGACAAGGCAGTGATTGATTAAACATTGGATGTGATGACTTAAAAGGTTTTTTCCAACTGAAATGATTTTGTGACTCAGTGATCTTAAAGATCATCTAGTTCTGACTCCCCTGTCATGAGCAGGGACAGCTTTCACTAGACCAGTTTGCTCAAAGCTCCGTCTAACCTGGTCCTGTATACTTCTAGGGATGGGGACTCCACAATTTCTCCATGCAACCTGTTCCAGTGTCTCCCCATCCTCATAGTAAAGAATTTCTTTCTAATATTTAATCTAAACTTAGTCTCTTTAGTTTGAAACCATTCCTCCTTGTCCCATCACTACACATCCTTGTAAAAACTCCCTCTAGCTTTCTTCTAGGCCCCCCTTTAGGTACTGGAAAGCTGTTATAAGGTTTCCCTTGGAACATTCTCTTCTCCAGGCTGAACAATCCCAATTCTGTCAGCCTTTCTTCACAAGGAGAGGTGCTTCATCCCTTTGATTATGGGGGTTTCATTCTGCTCCCCAATTCTGTCCTTCAGCTTGTGGGTTGGATACCCTTAGGATGACTGACCTTAGTATTAAAGACTGAGGCAAAGAAACAATGAAGTATCTCATTCTTTTCTGTATCCTCTGTCATTATATTTCCCCTCGTGAGGCAATAAAGGATGGATAGAAGTTTTCCTTAGCTCTCCTTTTGTTGATGATGCATTTGTAAAAACATTTTTGCTGTCTTTTATAAAAATAGTCACTTTTGTATGAGATTACTAGATCAGAATCACTGATTACTAGATCAACCTTAAAATTATTTTCATGCTAGGAAAAAAAAAATAAATCATAGGCTTTTTGTTTATAAAGCAGCTCAAGAATAGTACCAGAGAAAACAACGTATAGGGGTTGGAAAAGCCTTCTGAACTGTTTCAAGTCATAAGGAGTTGCTATTTCAAATACAGTAGTGGGCTACATTTCCTTCCAGAAAAGGAATACAGAGTAATTCCCAGAACTCAGAGATTCCTTCATTTCCATGTACTCCCTGTCTAGTAACACTCCTACTCTTGGCATAACTACCACAATGTAAAATAAAGAATAAAATAAAACCCAGTGCTAAAACAAAAGCAAATTCAAGGTCTGTTTATTGCATTTGAATTATTAATCATTCAATTATACAGGAATTAATTTTAATATAACTATTATTTTGTTGTCTAACTTCAGTAAAACTGTTTAATAAATATGCTTAATAGGGACCTAAAATACTTGTTCGCAGATAAATCCTTAACCCCTTGCATCAGCCCAGTTGATATCAGTGGTAGATGGAAGCCAGAAGGAAAAATATTTTCTCTTCTCAGCTCTGTTATGCTCTCACATTTCTATTTCCATCTCTGCAATGTTATCATGACCTTTAATAAGCACATTTCTGCTCAATCATATCACCTCTTTGACGAGTGGTGTTGCAGGAGTGTGGTTCAATGAGGTGGCCAACAATAGAATCCAGAATCCAGAAAGAATCTCTTGACAAATACTCTCTTTTCTTTTGCATATCTCTTGATCACATCATGTCATTCACCTTATCAGGTTCTAATCTTTTAAGACAATCTCTTTATTTATCTTACTCATATTTGCAAACCAATGACCTTTCTTATATCCATACAATATTTTTAACCTGTCAGACTTTTCAGGAAGCAAAAAACTAAATAATGCAGTGACTTATGACAGAAAAATTCAATAATTTAATCAGGCTAGCAGCTTTTTCCTGCAAGTTTGAGTGTAAACAGACACCTAAACATGAAATTATTTTTAGCAATTTCTATTTATTGCACACATACAGACAAAACAAAGCAGAAAACCCCCATCCAACAAAAACCTCAGCAAATCTGCCCTCCATAAGTTTCAGATAAAATTACTTCACTGTCTGAAAAACCTGGAGACAAGAAATTTATAATCTTAGGTATAGCAGACTTACTAGAAAATAATTTGTTTTTATAAGGCATTGACTTTAATCTAATTTAATTGAATAAGAATTTGATTTATAGAGGACATGTTAAAATTAAAATCAAATATATCTACACGGTTCTGTCTTGTTTCTCAGCTTGTCATAAAATTTGCCTATTATACATAAATTTTCCACACACATTCTCACACAGAACTGTGCTTTTGGAAACAAATAATACTACACAAGCAGCCGGAGTTAGATTTAAGGAAGCATAGAAGTGGAACATTCATAAGGGCATAAAGAATAATTGAGGAACTATACCTTGAAAAAATGGTATAGAAAGCTTGTTAATTGACTCACTTTTGTTCAAGGACACATTTTTGTTCAACAAAATGGATTGCCAAGAAGTTTGACACTCTTAAACAAGGTATGCTAGTATTGAAGTTGTACATAAACACCACAATGGTTCTTTTTCAGAGCTGAAAGTCTGCAAGCCTTCCAGCTGAATGTAATGACGAGCCCATTGACAAGATGACATTCATTTGAGCAGCAGGCAGTAATAGATGGATAGATAAGTCAGATACTTTCAGCTGACACAGGCTAAATATGCAGTCGTAATCAGTGTTTCAGAACAGTATCTCTAATTTGACACTGATGCAGAGAGGTTTCTATGCAGCTTTCTAAAAATGGACTTTGTTGTCACATTGGCATGCGTGTGTGTAAAACATGCTGTCACTCTCACAACCTCTAGTCCTGACTCTTGATGGAGCTCCATTTATTTTCAAGGCATTTATGAATAGAAGAGAGAACCACACTTACAGATTTGTCCTGAAGTGAAGTGTCAAATTCAATGTCTGTTGGACTGTCTTTTTCAGGAGCATGAGCAAGACAAAGCAACCAGCAAAAAGAAACTCCAGCCTTTCTGATACTGGCTAGGAAAGGAAAGAATCTTTTGTGCAGGGGTTTCATTATCTCATTCTTTGAAGTTTAGAGGAAAATCTAAGGGTTAAGGGGGGAAAGAAATTTTACTCTTGTCAGTCTAGAGAACCTATGAGCATTTATAATGATGGTATATTCCATGTTTTTCTTTATGGAAAAACAGCTACAGTACTCTTTTTTTTTTTTGCCTTAGTAGGTAATATTTTGATGAGTTCTAGTACCAGATAATTAGAAGGACAACAACTGTTTAAATGTGAAACATAAATTTTTTAAAAAAAAACTAGGAATAGTAAAATTAGAGATTACTATATTAGAAATTAAAAGCAACAGATAAGCTTATTTTCAAAATATTTATTTTTATGGTATTTTCAATTATTTTTTTCCTATTAACATACTAACAAGTACATTAAATCTCCAGTATACAGTCTAGCAAAGAATTGGATGCCACTGTTGATAGACAATCATAGAACAATTGAGGAATCTGTGACCTCAACAGTTGCATCAAACACTGATTGTAGCAGTGATACTTAAAAAAAATGTACCCTATTATTATGTTCAATTATAAAACATTAATTGAGAAAATTATATTCTTAGAACTTTTCACAGATAATGCTAGTTTCAGTCTCAGAATTAGATCTTTCAAATATTGAATATCATAGCAGAAAATAGCATTTTTCATGCACAGAAGTTCCTCAACCTCAACTCATCCGGAAGTCTGGGATTCAAGAAAGAATTGTAGCTAAAAGGGAGATCACTTAAGAATTTCAAATATAACAGTAGTGTTCTTGTGATCATCTTGTGACAAATGATGAAAACATAAGAAAAGAAAGCAAGAAAAAAATAAGAATTTATGGAGAGAGAAACGGTTGAAACAAATTCTGTTTGCAAATGTGTTTGATTTCATGAAAGATGTTTTATTTTCAAAATAAAAATAAATAAGAATTATGTGAGATAATTTTTATTTCTAAAGTCGTGACAAAGAACAAAAAAACAGCAAGCTATCTTCTGTGGCTCTAGATTTACAGCAAATGTGAAAGTATCACTAATGAAAGGCCAGACTTGACACTTTTAAACAAGTTATTTTTATTGGACGTAAAATCCAGTTAACAATCTCTTTCTACACTAATAACATATAGCCTCTTCCTGTCCTCTTGTTGCTAGAGAACAAAGCAGACATATCATTGTTACATCTATATTTCTCTGGTGCAAACACATGCTACAATTAATAGATGTTCATGTGCATTCTTAATAGGTTAACACTAAGCAGTAGTCTGTCAGATATAGTGTGATAATATGATGCTTAACAGTTTTATGTACAAAACTGTTAGGACTTTCTAAAGGCTAAATATGTTGGCAGGTGCAGTGAAACTGTCATTAAAACAAAGATGCCACTTTCTTCCCAACCAGAGTTTGGGGTTGTTCAGTTGTTTTTCTTAAAGTGGGAACACCAGAACCAGTCAAATTATTTTAAGCAATACAATCAAGCAAACAATTAAGCAAATCTGTAATCAAAAGGTTTCAAATTGAGAAACACAGAATGCTGGGGAACTTAGGGGAAATAGGGAAAATTTTAAAGAAATTTATGCATACATCTGCCCTATGGACACTGAGTCCTATTCACTAGTACTGTCTTCAGTTCAACAATATTTTGTCTTGTCTGGGCTGTAATAAACTTCATCCAGCTTCTGGGCATTCCTGGAAAAATTGGCTTCTGTTACTCTGAGAATGTGTGTACTTGTATGCCTTCTTGCTATGATTGTCTCCTTTCTACCTGCCTGAACACTACACCCCTGAAGATACCCTCACTTAAACATTCTAATTTGATTTTTCTAAGAAATCATATTCTCTTTATTCCTAAGTGTCCAAGAAAAGCTGATAATTTTATAAATATATATGAAACCACTTAAAAAGGATGAAATAGGGAATACGTTAATCTGATTGGTAGGAAATGGGATAGAAATCCCTTAGAGAAGACAGGTTTAAACTTTCAGGATAACAAAGGCACAAATGCTCTAAGTCACTGTATATGAGAATGTGTTATATTCTCTTTACGTCAGGATCATGAACTGAAAATGGAAATATTCATTTACAGTGAAGCTTACAGGTATATCAAAAATAGTCATGAAGCCTTAAATACCAATACATCTTTAAATATTTTAAATGGAGTTGGTATTTGATCTTGCTTAATCAAAATATGAAATTTGGGCCAAATTTATTAATAAAGTCAACTGCTTTGAATTTCTTTGTTTTTCCAAAGCATCTGTAGTTTGTCAATGACTCAGAATTCTATCAGAGTATCTTCTCCTATGATTCCTGACACAGAATTACTGCCTCTTCAGTTTTCATTATGTGAACTAAATTTTATAAGGCAAAACCTTTCAACCCAGTTTTGAAGTCTGAATTCAATACAATTTGTGGTCTCAAGGCAGAATGTCAGGTGAAACAATAGAATCCCACTTCATCCACTCCCTCAGTGGTTCCAACTAGCAGCGGAGAATCTGAAGTTGCAGCTGAAAGAGGCTCAGAAGTATTTATAGAAATAGTCTCAGTCTTAACAGTGATAAATTGCTGTAGCAGTTATAGCATGCTTGCTGATAACAATGCAGTTGCTTTAGCAATTTTTAAGGTACTACAAACTTTATCAACTCCATAATTTTTGGGTTTGTTTGTAAGAAATATTTACAAGTTTAGAAAAAAAAAAAGTGGCAGTCTTCTTTATGGAGTTTGTAACCTAAATGTTCCTTTGGTACTTATGTGAAGATTTCAACAGCGAAAAGAAAAAAATGAATGTTGTGCAATAATGCTAGTGTGCAAAGACAGGAGAACATTAGAAGTAACTTCTATTTTGATAGCATCTTTGTCTGAAGAAAGCCTTGTTCCTTTATTATGGAATAACAAATCTTTGAAACAGAAATTAAAAGGCTAGTACTCTTAAACTGGGGTGGAATTCTCACTATCTGAGTGAACACCTCTGTATCTTCTCCTGTAACTGGGTGTCGTTAAATAAAATTGGAAGAATGGAATACAAAGGGCCAGATCATAAAGAGTTCCCATCTACTACTGATTGGTACCAAAACAATTTGTACTTCTGAATAGCTCTCTTAGTGTCTTAAAAAGCAAGAGAAAAATGAAGACAAAGTTAATTTGAGTATTTTTTCTCAAATTTAGGGTAGCCTTGTAGGTCTGACCTGATAGATGCAATCAGATTCTCTCTGGAGCAAACTCAGTGGCAAATTTTTAAGCCGCACCTGTAAATATCCTGTGTGAATTATGATTAATAACTGACTAATTTAGTTCATGTGTGAATTGTTCATTGTTACATAGTGGATTTTTTTGTGTAATGTCTTAGAAAAACATACATTTTCTACAGAGAAAGTCCGGATTTCCACAAATAAGAAAACAGTTAACCTTTTTCAGGTAACAGATAAGAAAAAAAATGCTTGCTTCCATTAATTCTGAGGATCACATTATTTATGTGGCATGCAGTATCTCCTTTAAAACCAAATTGATTGTCATTAATTATATTTTGTGTCTAATTCTTTATTAATGAACTCCTGAATTTGGATTCTATTACTTTTTTCAAGAATGGATATCTAGTCTGTCATTTCTGGATTGCCATTCTAAAATGCCAGAAATTAGAAAATGTTATGCTGTATTCTTGTATATTTCTTGTATGAATAAAAATAAATATTTTAAAAAATTAAAAATTAAACTAAAAATTTAAAAATAAAAATAAAAGAGAAAAACATAATATTAGCTTTTCAGCTGTTCCTTCCTATGCTCAGTGCACTTCAATATACATACCTAGTAACCTAGAGCACCTTCACTTATAAGAGACTTATTCTGCAACCCTTTCTATTCATAGCCAGCATTTTAAATTCTTAATGTATCATCTTCCTCAGTTCAATCTCAGATAAAGGACATTTTTTCCCTATTAAATATCAGTATTCGGTTCTTGTTCTGCTATTTCAAAAGTCTTTCCGTTTTAGTTAATTTTACCTTCCAAGCTTTTTGATCTATCAGGCCCTTTTTCAGCCTTATCTTCCAGCTTTTTTTTTTTTTTAATTCTGATCTTTTTGGACTTTTCTTTCATCAGTGCATCTCCAAGAGTTAACAAGTTTCAATCTGTATAATTAAAACAGTTCTGTTTATCATGTCTTCTGAAGTGCTTTAAAACCACTCTACTCATGCTGAAACTTTAGGAAATTTTTTGTCTTCACCACTTTCATGGAAAATGTGCACAAGGATTTCAAAATAAAAACTGATTCAAGAGATCTCAAAACACTGAGGCTAATTAACCTTATTTATTAGAGATCTAGTACTCAAGATATTCTAAAGATTAATTTTTTAAACTGGTTCAATTATTTAAAATATCAAAATCCAAGGCTGACTTAAGATCAAATTAAGTTTAATGGGATTCTCAATAATGAGTAGGACAGGCTATTGTTACAAAACACCTCCATTGGCTAGTAAGGTTGCTAGTAATCCAATAAAGTGCAGCACTGCTAAACTAAACCAAAATCAAAATTTATGTCTGCATTTCACAGACTCATTTGACAGACCATTTCAGAAAAGATTAAAGACTTAGGAATTACAATAAAATCTCTTCAGTGGGTAATGTCAGTATTAAAATTAATGAAAAGGATAGATGAAGATGCTGAGGAAGGAGAGAGAAGGCTGTATGTGCAATAGTTTCAGGAGATCTCAGACCTTGTACTGGTTTCAGGCAGATTTGGGAGAAACCCTCCCACGGGGCCTTTCCTCCCCTCCCCCAACTGGTTCGAGAAGAAAGACTTCCTCAGAGAGAAATGGATAAAACCTTTTTATTAAACAGGCAAAGCATTCCCAGCATAATACCTGATGACAAGAGCTTCGTGCCGCTCCGAAGGGATAACAAACTTAAAAGAGAAGGTCTCCTCTTGAAGACAGTCACTGTGTTTCATTGCTCCATCTCCTCTGGTGTTGGGAGAAAAGGAGTTGTTAGTCAGGGCTGGTCTTGGTGGGATGGGTCCCCGGTGGAGGCCCCCCCCCAGCGCTTCCCCCAGGTCCTCAGTCTGGAGAGATTGGAACAGTTCCCAGGAGAAGGAAAAAAAGGGAAAAAAAAAAAAGAAAAGTAGGCTTCTACAAAACCTAGCTGACTACCCTACCACTAGCTACATCCGGAGGCGAAAGAAAAAAAAAAAAAGAGAACAAAACCCCAGAGCTTCTCTCCTTCTCACCATGTTCCAACTCCCCCAGTTCCAAGGTCACTCCTAGGAGCAGAGTTTCCCTGGGGAAAAACAAACCATGCTTCCCCCACCTTTGCCCCCAACAGACGATTGGGGACACACACATCACCCTAGGACAGATCTCCAACAACCTTATTCACATTTGGAAGAGGCAAAAACATAATTTCTGGAAATAATAGCATTTCATCAGCTTAAGTATTTTAGCCTTAGCTGGGGCTAGAGGAGAGCAAATAATAATCTTACTGAAGAGAAAGTAGGAAAACAATTTGGTCCATGTATATACGTACAAACACCTAGAAAATTGTAATGGGAGGCTTTTCAGCCCTTTTGACGGAGGTATGAGAGGATGTAAGGATCAGAATTCCATTCCTGGCACTGAGGGTTGTCTGCCACTACAATAATATGGCAGGTGAAAAAACTACTAGTGTTTTGAGTCTTTTAAAAACCGTTAGCTAACATTTCAAAAGATGCTCTCTAACACAGTTGTGTGAAAAGTTCATCAGCATTTTTGCAAAATGGTCATTTCTGGCACTGGAGTTCGAGAGCTCTGGAATCAGCATCTTAATTCCTTTTCTGCATGCCTCTGCATGCCAATGAAAAGAATTACATGTGTGTGCTACATGCTTATGACAGTTGCAGCTCATAGTTGAAATAAAAATCCAAACTTCAGCAGATCAGCACCTATCCTCTGAGTTATATATCATTTGTGTGTATGATGCACAATCAAGTCGTTTTCATCTCTTCTCCCATTGGATACTGGCCATGATAAAGTCAAGAAAAGAGAGCAGTAATCACAGACTGTTCAAAGAATGCTTTTCATGTTGATAACTGACTGATACCTGACTGATGTTTCTTGCTCACCTCCTCAGAGACATACTGACAGCTAAATTTCAACCTGAGCAGTTTCTTCCCACCACTTCTAGGAAATTTTGAATAAATTCTCTTCTGAACTTGTTCTCTCTATAATCTTCACTCCCTTTTTTCCTCTTCACAGTGCATACATGATTCAGCTCCTAGAATTACCCAGGTCTGTTTTATCCAAATTATCCCCTGCTGTTACAAAATCTTTAGATCATTCATCCTTACCTATTTTTTTGGAATATTGTTCAGGGATAAGTCTTCTAAGAATGAATATACTTGGCTTTTCAGGTTTTACACTTGGTAGAAAATAATCTAATTCTCAAAAGAAAGACAGGGTTTTTTTAAATCATATAATTAATTGGGTCAGCAACACATTCTGATAACATGTATTCTACCTTGTGATTTGGACATCAAATAAGAAGGAAACAAGCTATGATGCCACATACAGTGGTATAAGAATGAACTTTTACAAAGAAAATATCATTGATTTCCATTATACTGATATATTTTGTACACAGAAATAACCTAATTCCTATTGGCCTAATTCTCATGAAGCAAAATGATAGCCAGGTAGACCTTCTGGACTTCCAGTCAAAGCAAAACTCACATTGTCCATTGTGAAACGAGGAATTTTCTTCAAATCAGTTTTGAGCCTTCAAGAAAGAGACATCATGCAAAGTCCTGAAATAAAGATATCAAATCAAAACAATGAGGATAAATAACAATATATATATATCAGAAGATATCTAGTATAATAACACTAAACTGTCAGCTTTGTGTAGTACTAAGTCTGTAAAACTACTCAATTATACTTGCATTGAAATCCTTTTCTACAGATATGGTATGATTCAGATAAGCAGAGTGCTATAAATTCCCTTTTCCTTTTGTGTATGTAGCATATTAGAAGAAAATGAATGAAAGTTTCAGTAAATATACAAGACATTTAAATCATTCTACAGCTACCGTAAGAGAATAGCAAGAGAAGGGGAATAATTTATTTACAAAAAAGTAAAATGATTTTTTTTTCTATGATTTCTAAGGACAGGTTTTTCTTATTAAAGTTGGATGCATTTAATTAAAAACCTAGATGCTGAATTGAAGATGAGAGCTGGCTGATAGAATCACATCAAAATAATCTTTCCAAAGAAGTAAGTTTTATGGTGTACTAGAAATAGAGCTGTTCTATGTAGCAACACAAAATTGGAAGGTCAGAAAAGAAGCTGACCTATTGCAGAGAACAACAGTGACTTTTGGAAAGTTGGTAATGCTCTATGACTGATCTGTAAGAGGTGATATTTAGTTTGTTGACAAGATACAATTAGGAGAAAGTAACAGAAGTGATTAAGTAAAACAGCAAGATAAAGCTGCAGACACCATTGAGACTAGCAGATATGGTGTGTATCCTGGAAAGGAAAATGTTACATCCTCAAATTGAAAAAAAAAAAAAAAAAAAAAAAAAGACTCAGAAATAAACAGCAGGAAAAAAAACTAATACCAAAAATCTTGTTTTTTTTTTTTTTTTAATGTTGATTGGTGTTCCTTTTCCTCTTACACCATCTTGTCAAATATTTAAAATCTGCTGTTATGAATATCTTTGGATACTTCAGTCTTTCATTCAGACTGTTCATTCTCTTGTATATGGAGATAAGAAAACGTGTTTCTCTAAGAAAAATGTCATCCCACAAAAACGGTTGTGTTTCAAATGTTTTAAAATCTAGTAACTTGTTTTGCGTTTTATTGTTTTTTTCCTTAATTGTAGCAGCGCGTTTTATACCTTTTGATTTATTATTAATATTAATTTGTTCTGTAATGGTTTCTCCCAAGCTCCCCCCTGTATTTCTCCCCATTTGCTTTCCCCCTGCCTTTGTTCTCCACAGCCTGTCACTCTTTGGGAAGCCTCTCCTCTCCTTCCAGAGTGTTCGGAGAGACTCGGTCCCAGATTGGAGCAGGCTGGGGAACCCCCACCCCTCGTTTCCCATTCGCTGTCTGTGTGACATCCATATTTCCCTTATTGGCTTTCCCTCTTGTGTCCACCCCCTTCTCCCAACCCCATATAAGCTGTGGCCACGCCTCGGGCGGGGACACTCTCGAGAGAGGCTCAGAGAGAAGCGTGGCTCCCCTGCAAAAGGCAGGTGACAATAAAAACCATCTAGCCACAAAGTAGCCTCCTCGCTTCCTACCTTCGTCAAGCCTCACCGACATCTCTCGTGCAGCTCTGACCCACCGGGGGGGTGGTGGCCGCTCCGCCTGCTGCCACCAACCGAGTTTGGAAGTATCCCGAGCCAGGGCTAGCCGGGAACAGCTGGAAGCCACTTTCCAGCCGGGCTCGAGGGATATTTTCACTTAATCTATTCACAACTTCCAGAAAAGTCTTCTAATCTATGATATTAACTATTACCTCAAAAGAACAAATTCAGAGTGTGTATATTTATTAAGAATAAGTAATGCAAGTCACTAAAAACAGCTTCCTTACATTTTGGAAAGTGGAAAAAAAATCCATACTCTCTCACAGACAGGGGAATTCCTGAAACGTATTAATAGACAAAGACATTGACAGAAAATTCTTTAAGGAAAATGTCAGACTAGAGTTATTTAGTCTTGCAATTTGCAGCTAGCAACACAAAACCAGTTAAAAACAAAGCTTCACAAACATTACATAGCTACCTCTTCAAATAATTTATAAGTCTTTACTATTTCGTTATTTTTTCTGTTTGACCAAGTATTCTCAAAGTGTTTGATTTTGCAGAATGTAATAATACTCTAAAAAGATGAGAATACTGTAAAAAGACAGATAGAATGTGTCAGAGTCTATGCTAAAAAAAAATGAGAAAAAGAGCTTTTTTTACTAAACAAACTAATCAGTGTAGTTTATTAATACAATTAGATGAAGTACATCCTCCAATTTCAGCTATCAATTTACTCTTAAGCATTTTTTGCTTTACTTAATTAAACTGGGAGATTTTTCAAGCTATATAATCAATATGTAAATTAAATTGTAAGGAAACATAAAAAATATTTTATCAGATTTTTTTCTATATGATCTATCTACAACAGCTATTATTCAAGAAGAGAAGAGGAAAAACACCCTGGATGATATATATTTTAATTGTATTTTTCCTTTCCAGAGTATTGCTATCATTAACATTATAATGGCAAGCCAGTAAATTGCTATTTTCATTTTGAGACAAGAGGCTAATACTTATTATGGGATACAAGCATTTTAATGGGAAAAGATGATTTGATGTGAATGATAAACAGATCATTTAGTACTGCTAATGCTTCACATTATGTGCTTCATTAATTGAATGTCCTATGCAGCTTACATTTAAGTATACACAATTACGTCAAGCCCATTTATTTAGCTATATGTGCTGGCACAGTATACAGCTAATATTGTTCTAATCTAAAACCTGAATACCATTTACCATACTATTCCCCTTTCAATTTATGCTCAATTAGAATAATAACTGTATACAGGATTAATGCAAAAAAAAAAAAGCGATTGTATGACATTTTATCAAGGAAGTTCAAGAACAGTTCACTTAGAGTTTATTTCAAGGACTATTGAAGGTTAGTGATGAACACAACATATGAGCCATTGATCTAACACACACAAAATCTCACCAGGATCCTTATGGGAAATTAATTTACTAACTAGTTTGCACTCCTTTGGCTATGAAGTACATTTTCCTAAATACTGATATTCTTTTAAAGAAAATTATTGCAGCTTCCTTTTAAAGCCGTAATTTAAAGAAGTATTAATAAATTATTCAGAATTTACGGTATATTTCTTTCATGGACCATTTTGCAGACCTGATCTTGAAACTTTAGTTTCTTGTTTAAATTATATATGTCTGATACTAAAAATGCTACTTTTTGCAGCTGTGAAACCTCATATAGAGACAAAGAAGTTGAGTTTTTAAGAAACCTGCAGCTGACACAATTCTGTACTTGGAAGTAGTGGGCATTACTAATATTACAATTTTCTATACAGAATTCTGTATCTAAGATAATCTCCATAATTCAGAAATATGGCCTCTTAAAAGTGCTCAAAGAATGGGAAAATATTTTTACCTTGTGCTAGTGATTATGATGGAAAGCTAACAAGAATTTTTGATCTTTCCATTTTTAGGGAAGAGCTTGGATGAGAAGTTTCTCTTTACATTATCTTTAGGGGGTTTGGAAACCCAGTGACTTCACCTACTACTGTTCTAACAGGCCCAGCTATCAGCATTATGATGCTGGTAGAAATCAGAAAGGCATTTTAAATTCTGACAAGAATCTGGTGAACCATGAAGGCTTTTTACTATCTATTGAGGAGACTGAATATAACTAGTTAATGATCCTTTTTAATTTCTTTAAAATATTAAAATAGAAAGTATTTGGTTGCCAAAAATCTGATGGAGTTTATGAATATGGAGAACAGATGAATGTGAAATAAATGGACCCATTTCTTTTCCTGTGTTTGTGAGCAGGAATAGGAAGAGAGAATAAGAAGGAGCCAAACATTTCCATTCTGAACATCTGAAAATCAGGTTAAAGTTGCCTTCACCTAAACTATAGCAATTTTTTATTTGGTCTCAAACTCAAATTCAAATAAGATATTCAAATGTTCAAACAGGGTCACTATTTCTGAAACATCTACTCAGAATCAAAAAGGGTATTTCCTCTATGATCTTTTGAAATACACAATGTGTAATATACAATTTCGAAATATACAATATTCTTATTGACATTGTGAAGATTCTGTATTCACTCATCAATAGCTATATATTTACTTCTGATTTTGCTCACTCCATATTTGTTTTTCCATATGATCTTTTCACTGTTTGATTTCTCCTTTTTTTATTATTATAGTAAAAAAAATTATCATATTCAGACAAGCTTGAAATTAAGCCAGAGAAGCATACCCATCCAAACGAAGACACTTGTGTGTTAAATTTTTATGAATTAATGTTGTAGTTAATTAACTGAGACAGATATCAAACCAGGAATACTGTAGGTAATTATTCACTGACCGTGCCAGAGAAGTAAGGCATTTCTTTGACTGAAAATGGACGTTCTTATGCCATATTAGTCTTCTCTGCCATGAGTGGTTTTCCCCAGAAATACTGTACTTTTTTTCGTCCTCCATCTGTTTCTGCCTCTTAATGTTAGAAACACTACCAAGATTATACAAATTTAAGCAGCTTCTGTTATATCATCTAGGACTGTTTCTTTCTTCTGAAGATGTGAGCAAACATTTCAAGTACTTGGTATATAATTCTGAGTTAAACAATTTCCTGAATATTAAGAGGTAACAACATTTTCTGAAAGAGCACTGCATGCCTTTGTAATAACCTGACAGTTTATATATTTGAGATTAATCTCATGTAAATTATCTCAAACTAAGTATGTAAAACAGTTAATCAAAAATAAATGTTTATTATAATAATATATAATAATATTATATATTATAATATATATTATAATATAATAATATTATAATATATAATAAAAAAATAGAAATTATTTTTCTTTCTGGTATACTTTAACAAATCTTTAAAATGAATGAATGTAATTCAGTACCCAGCAAAAAATAAACCCAAAACACAAACTCATTTTGATATTCTATGTCATTAGGTATGACAAATTCTTTCAATTTGTTTGTCATTTGTCTTTATTAATATTCATTGCTTTTGAAATGTCTGGAAAACACTGGAAAAATATCTTTATTCAAAATCACTTTTAATTGAGTAAATCTGTGTGTGCTTTGCAGATGCAGATAACATGTATTAATGTAGCTTTTATATACCCTAGCCCTAAGGATCTTTCAGGTTTTTCAGTTAGATGTCAGTAAAGGTAATTTCATTTCAAAGAAATGATGCTGCAACATGCAAACTCAAAGATTTTAGTCAGTTGAAAGGTATAATGTAATAAATATATATTATTTAAGCAAATAAGCTATAAGCTTATTTCAAAATAAGCTATTTATGAAATTAAAAAGATAAGTTCAAATAGCATGAATTAATGAAATCTAGTTTCACCCTATTAATTTCAATATTTATTTTTGAAAGTATTTTCACCACATAGATGAAATTCTGAATGCTGTTTTTTGTGTTTAAACCTCAAAGTGCAGGTAAGTGAATAAAGACCACATTTCTTATCCTTCTTATCTGAATGTGTATTTTTGTGGTGGATTCATTGAAATATTTTTACAGCTGACATACCTTACCTTTCTCCTTTTTTCTCTCAGCCCTTTTCAACTCCTTGGCTGGCACAAAACTTCTCCACGTTATGTTCTAAGAATAGATCATATAATTATTTTCTTCATGTATTTTCTTTCCCCATTGCTAGTCTGTAGAACTAGTAATTGTATTAATTTTCTTTTTAAATATACTGACTGGGATTTTCCGACAGACAAGTTCCTATTCATTTAGTACTCTGGCTTTTCTTTTAAACTGGTCTATCTTGGTGACTTGCAAGACTATCACAGAGCAGTAAATTCATCAGCGTCTTTAAACTTTTTGTTTAAACTCAGATTTTCAATTTTGGATAGTATTGAACCTCTACTTTTCTTCCCAGAAGAGTACACTTTGCAAACGTGTCCTTACCTGTGAAGATTTCAAAATCAGTCTGAGAAAAAAGGAGACACAGTAACTGCTTTCAGAACACCTGTTTTTCAGCCCCATGCATTTCCAGTCCCTTCTGCAACTGATTATACCACCTGACCACACTCATGTATTAGTTCAGTAATACCCGAAAATACCATTTAATAACTTAAAATCAATAAGCCAAACATTCTTAACCTCCAGAAAAGTTTGTTGCTTATCAGAGCATAAAGTTATTTTATGGAGTCCTCTGTTGAAAACTTGAAATATGTTGATAGCAGTTTAACAATAAAGAGATAAAGAAAGTACAATACCGAAACACTATTTGCTTGCTTGTGAGGACTAAGCCCTGAAGTCCAATCATGGGATCTGTTCAGAATCAATTATTCAAATTACTGTCATTGAAGTGCTACATCATTCTGTGTTAAGGGAGAGCAAAATATCATCATAGTTGGTCTTTGCCCTATTTCAAATGCAACTCAAGTTCTAGTTTTGCACTAAACAGCTCAACCCCCTGAAATGGGACAGGTGGTAGAATGTCTTTTTCTTTTCCCAAGAGCATTTGCAGGGTGAATTACTGATCGCTTTTCAAATTGAAGCAGAAAATTAGTGAATGTAGGTGTCTGTGAAACTTAATGACCTCTGGTGTTTAGTGCTTGCTGAATAGGAGTTTTAAAGGTTTACATTTTGAATATTTTGCTTAAATAGAATTGTCTTCCTAAACACCTCTTTGTGTACAGATCCATTTCTTTCTGAAAATGAATGCAATTCCCAGAGCTGAAGAAAATATATTAGCAATTATTAGACTCTCAGGTACTACAGAGATGGAGCCTAATATAGATAATTACAGTTTATGTGAGGATTACACCATTTATCAGCCCCTGTCCTTTTCCTCTTCCATTGATAAAGCATTTTATTTCTGGGGAAAATAAAAATAGAATTTATTGGCTGCAGACAATGACAATTTTTGTTGGTTTGGTTTGTTGGTTGGGTTTTTTTAAATGCACTATGTTTCTTGAACTACCACAAATTCCACAAACTGCCATAACTTTAGGCTTTCTTGTATGACTCCTCCTCTTCTTCTCAGAAATTTAAGTCAAATAAATACTGATATCTTCCTATAAATACACCCAGGTTACCCGGTCTAAGCACAGGTTGCTTGGAACAACCTGAAACCAGAGCACATCCACAATACTGATGTACATGTCTTCCTCATGTCAAGGAATTGGATATACATGCTGCATGAACAATTGCACTAAGCATGAAATTATGCCTAAATCTTTCAGAAAATATTGAGAAGAAAATTCACCAGGAAAAAAAATCAAAAAAACCCTTCCAACCAACCAACCAACAAGCAAACAACCCCACAAAAATAAAAGAACAAAACCACAACTTTTTAAAATAAATTTTTAAATTTTAAAAAAAACCAAAACTGTAAAATTTGGAAATTTTTAGGTATTAATGTAATTTTTGCTCAGCAAAGCTTTTTAAAATACAGAAAAATGTGCACATAAGAATTAATATATTTGCTTAATTTTATCATCCGACATAATATAGATAATATTCTTATAGGTTAGTTCTTTAGTGGTTTTAGTATCAAATAAATTGGTTTTTATAATTGATGCATATACTTTTCTTTCTATTTTCTTTTCTATTTTATCTCAACTTTTCACAATAAGCTAGTACATACATTTTTCTCCTCTGTTGTTTTGTATAGTGACTTAGCTTTAATATTCTTTGCAGGTTCCATGAATGGGAATGCGACAAAAAGTTTTATGGAAATTTGGTCTAGTATTTTGAAAATGATAAGGCTTTATTCAAGTCACACAACTTCTATGAAAGTACAAGAAAAGGAATCTGAACAGGATTTGTTTCTCTTTATGTGTTAACATCTACAAGACAATACAAGGATATTTCAAAGGTGGAAAATCTATCCAGAATTTTCAAAAGTTAGATAAAAAGAGAAAAGCTTTAGTGTTTCAATATGATTGAATTATTACATAGATATTCTATAGGCACTTCCTTTAAAAATGTACCTTAACTATTAAAAAATAGAAATGTTTGAATTTTAATTACATAAGGTTACACAGAAAATTCAGTTTGGGAAACACAAGTTCTGCAAACAGGAGAAAATGAAATAATGAAGAAATAAGCTCCATGCCACTTTATCAATTTATATACTGCTTTGCTTACTGCAGATCAATAGAAATGAAAACAACACAGAATACCAATGGCTTTTACTTTTCCTCTTTCTTTTCTTTATTTTAGACACTTTTCAGCACAAGCAGCATTATGATCCATACAGGTAGTTTTCAATGCATGCCAAATTATTTCTAATTAGGTTATATAATTTTCCCAATAAATGAGAAATTAGCAATTCTTTCTATAGTATTTTTTGCCAGTTTAAAAAAAATGATAATACGTACATTGATTTTAATCTAGAACTAAAATAATTGTCCTATAAATTCCTTAGACAAAATGTAGGTATAATATCTCTGAGAATGAGGAAGTTTAACAAAAGATTTAAAGTTTCAGATCAGAAGTTTTCCAAATTCAACTGACATTACTGCATATATGCCCCGATCAGCTGAAATTGTATATTTACACTCGTATATAAATATCATATGTATGCCTCTGTATATTTATCATAGAGATCCAGACCTACATGACCATGTATATCTGCCACAGTTTATTTCTTTTAACTCATTTCGGTTATAGCACAATTTAAAGAGAAATAGTTCACTTAACAAGATTTTTTCCCAAATATTGCATTTTATTCTTCAATATTGCATTAAAAATGGGTAGGCTTTCTCAGTATCCTTTTTACAAACCTTTCCAGGAAGCCAAAGTTAATTTTAAATTATTTGCCTGGTTATCTTCAGTCAAGTGTGTGGATCTGATTATCTCTAATTGTGAAGTTCCTGTTTTTACTGCTGTTTGGGTCTTTTTTTCCCTCCTGGGTTGTTTGTTTTTGTGACATTCAGCTGAAAATTAAGTATGCAGTTTCATTTATCTAAATATAGTTCCAGAAAATTATTTCACAAGTTTATACATGCTTAACTTTAAGTACGAGAGAGAGGAAATAAATCAAATTTTAATAAAATTCTTCAGTATTTATTCAACGCCCCCAGATAAGTGAAGTGCTTCAACTGGGGGTACAGCTAGATTAATTACAGTGAAGAACTTATTACTGATCATCTCCATTGCCTCCATTTTTATGATCTTTGATATTGAATATTTGCAATAGAAGAAATCCTACTGTGCATGCTCTTCTTTTCTGATGTGAAGGTTGAGCACCACAGTTGTACTGCCTAGCAAAGAGAGATCTCTGTACAGTAAGTCTGGGAGACATAATCAGGTCCAATAACACCCTACTTGTGGACTGTTTGCAAACAGAAAAATGGATTCTTAAGGATTTACAGCACTTTAGGAACAGCCAAGTCAGAGAGACTCCTGTGCTTAGGGCACTGCTTTGTAATACTTCCCTGGTAAAACTGAGCTAGATCTGTTGGTATTCTGAGTAAAAAGGATACAAGTTTCTTCTTAGTCAAATAGTAGTAGTAGTATGTCAAACACAGACTATGATCCTCTGAAATATCACTGAGCGAATGATTCTAGTTTGCATCAGACTTAGATGTCCTAATGGCTTTGGTTGTCTCAGAGCACATGCTGAGAAGCCCTGTAACTGATAGCAATGTAAGATGCCAGCTAAAAATGGTCACATTCTGAAATTTTTTGATACTGAGGCCATAGTACATGATAAATGATCTTATATGGTTCTTCATCAGAGGTCAATGTGGAAATATTAAGTAACACTGTTTTTCTGTTAAGATTAAATTTAATATAGATGTGTTGCAAAAATACTCTACTGTTCTTTTACTGCTGATGAGATTTTTTTCTCTGTGTACAATGAACATGCCAAATAATCATTAGTTGTATTGTTTTATATACTTATTTCTAATGAGAAAGCCTATAGTTGGGATTAATAGAATTTCTTTCATGAAGTTCAGCGCTTAGTATACACACATTAGGGTGCCTAGGCACTTATGGAACAGCAATCGCATTCCACAAGTAATGAGAACACCTCTTAATTCAGCCAAAGTCAAAGCCACAAGTGAGTAATAAATGTATTTGTTCTCCAGTTAAATCGATTCCATGCAGTGCTGCAAGTGCTTATTATGCATTCTGTTTATTCCACAAGGAGGAAAATAATAGTTCTTTTCCTATTCTCCTAAAATACCATAGTACAAGGCATCTTATTTGGTTTCATTTTAACTATACCAATTTCACTTCTAATCAGCTTCTGTGTAAAGCTTACAGTGATCTCAAAGATGCTGCTGGATTAGTGATTTCTATTAAGAAAAATGAAAGAAACATTAGTTTGCGTGCCATGAACACTATTCTGTTACATAGAGCAGCTGGTTTTGGGGTTTTTTGGTTTTGTTGTTTTTTTTTTTTTTCCAAAAGGGATCAGATTTCTTACAAGCATATATATTACTTACTTTGTGATGTGTCTCACTGAGACAAGATTAAGAATCTTACATAGAGGTTGTGTTTTTTTGGTTTTTTTTCTCAGTGTGGTTCTCAGCTGATAATGTCCAAAGATAGCATATGCTTCTACCAGAAAGGATATTAATAGGCTTTACGATTGCTTGGAGAGTCTATATTGCAGTTCCTTTAGACACTAGAATAACTTATCTAACCCCCCCCATTTGTATGCTGTTTCCTCAGAAGCAGATGAGAGAAGTAGAACTGATGATAAATTTGCTGTGCTGTGCAATCCTGATTCACAGAAACCTTATGAAGATATTTTGCAAATGGGCCATTGGTTGCAAAGATGCATATGCTGGTTATAAAGCAAAATTCAACAAAAGCAAGTAGTGTAGTAGTACTTATTCCTCCTTTACTTCACATTCTACAAATCCTTATCAGCTGATTAATGACTTGAATAAATATTGTGGGAGGAAAGAAAAGAAAAAAAAGAAACTACAGATTTTAATTGTAAAATAAAGAACCTCAAGTGGATCTGAATAGGCTTCGGGTTATCAAAAATCTTTGACAGAAACACAGCAAAATACTGGAACACAAAATTAAGAATCAGCTTGTAGATTCTAAAACAAAGTACATTTTAAAAATCTAGTGCAGACCACTCTACCTAGACATCCTTCCCATCATTATTTCCTATCTAAAACACTTATCCTGAAAAATTATAAACAAAGTTCTAATGTAGCAAAATAGTTTTGAAATTGAAGTAATCAATTACTTTCAATATTTTTCAGCTTGCTTTCTGCCAAAGGATTCTTTATCATCTACTATGTCTGTCATACCAGATGCTTAGCTGGAGCACTCACAGTGTTAGACCACCAATAATATATATATATAAATATATATATATAGTTCTGGAAAAGTCAAGCTTATGAGGAAGATTGAATTCCCTCCATAACCAATTGTCCTCCAGACACATTGAGATTTCCTTTGCAAGAATTTTAATCCACACAATGAGAGGGAAGATGTTTCTTTTTAACTTAAACTTCAGATGTTATGTAACAGTATCTTTCTCCTATTATTTACAATTGTTTCAGAAACTGCACATGCCATTTTACACAGCACAATTAAATGACTGACACTTTATGCCTTCATATATAGTAGGCTGAAGTTGGCCAAGTACCTTTAGTGACAGAAAAATAATATAACCTGGCATAATCAGGCAAAGTAAGGGGAAGAAACAATCATTAAGAGGATAAATATGACGTCTTATATAGTGATTAATAGATTAAGTAGATTTACATACAATTTCTGAAAGAAACGTCTAGACTATAAAGGTATTTTTTCTGTGAATGCAAATATTCCTACAGAACACTGCAGTGCAGAGAAGGAAAAAAAAAGTGCAAAATTAGTTCTTTGCTCTCCTTCTTTTCAGAAAAGAAAAGAAATTATGCATCCAGATTTGCAACAGGATGTGACTTTTGACACCACTTGAATGAATCCATTAACATAATTAACACATAGGCATTTATATAACTTTTTCCACTAGAATTTATATTCAGCAATATCCTCAATATAGTTATGCTTTGCTGTTTGTTAGCTTATATGAACTCCAAATCATTATTGGGAAATTCTTCATTCACTAAACATACTTTTCACTGAAGTTCTATAAAAATATAGAACTTCAATGTAGATTAAAAAAATTATAAAAAGTACTGATTAAAGGTAAGTTAGTTGCCTACTTCTAAGTTTGTCAACCCTTTTGTATATATTAGCATGGGTTAACGTTATAAAGCTCTGTGATTTAATGTAATCTATTTGAAATCAAGACAATTTACAATGGACAATAACTTGGTCCAGGAGAACTAATAAAACAAAAGTAATATAAAATTCACATGGGTGGCTACTGGAATACAATAATCAGTCTTGAGCACCTACTTGCATTTTATACTCACTCTTTCCCAGAGTGTTATGTATTGCCATAATTTTACTATTTAAGGTGGCTTATTATGACAAAAAAAAAGTAACACCAAAATAATTTTGGCAATTCAATTAAACTAGTTTAAATTCTAGAGAAGCTGAGGAAGAATGAAGAAATAGAGTTAAAGATCAAGATCAAATGTTAAAAAGAAGAAAAAAACCCTCTGAAATAAAAAGAGGTTTATACAAGCTTGATATGGATGTCAAAATTTCTATTTGTTTTCTGCTTACTTCTTTTTCAGCAGATTTCTGAGTGTCTTTCTGTTTGCAATCTGTAAGGGAGAGGATTGGCTCAGTCTACTATTGCTGATTCTCTTCTTGCCTTTCAAGATTGCTTTGCTTCCTTTCTTTACTTTTTAGTTTAATGTCTTCCAATAAAAAGACTATTCAGGATTTCGTTTGTATAGATCACTATTTTGAGTAGAAAACAACAAGAACACAAACACAAAGATTCACTGGAAGGTACAAATAAAGATAAGAGGAAGAGGAAGCAAATCATGGAGAAAAAGGGAGGTGAAGTGAGAGATTTCATATATGAATGTGCCTGTAATTTAGTGTCTAAAACATTTGCTTGGATATCATGAGGAAACTTGTATTACAGATCCTGCTCATGTTAGTACAAATTAGTTAGATATTGATTGGAATAATAACAGTAATTTCCTGCTATAAGTTTTCTTGCCATTCTTGCATTTTCCTCATTCAATAGGGAGCATAAACAAAGGGAAAAATCAGCACTGCACCATTATTATTATTGTCGTTGCAGTAGCCCTCTTGTTAGAGGGTAGAAATGAGCCAAGACACAGACTGCTTGCTTATCACAGCATGAAAAGGGTCCTGCTTTATTCCTCTTTACAGCTCAGTCATCCTGACTCCAACTATTCACTAACTCTGCCTGCAGCAAGCTCCTCCTGTAGGTTTCCCTTGCAGCCTCTGACTGCAAGGATTAGTTTGCAGACTCTGACTGCAGGCTTTTACCTGGCTAGACTGTGACTGCAGGTTCCAACAACAGGCTCTAACTGCAGACCCAGACTGACCTCACAGCAGGGATTCTCTCTCCCCAGGATCCTCCTCCTTCATGATCCCCCTTGTCCTCGCTTCCTCAAGGTTCCTCCTCCTTCATGATTCCTCCTTACCAGCTAACCCACTCCCTTTTATCACACTTATCTTGATTGACTATAGCTGTGACTCATCAGGGGTGAGTCTGTATTGGGTAATTAACACAGCTGTTACTTATCAGGGTTGAGGTCACCTGTATTCCCTTCTCCTACTATTATGAGTCGTAGTAGTCTGACTTGTATCTACTGAATTTGATAGTCCCCTTCAACATCTCTATCACTTCATAGATATGTGTATTTTCTATAGTCTTTCTCCTTGGGGAGTAAGAGATAATTTCTAGTTCCTACTGGTTAAACAAAACAAGTTAAATACCATGAAGTGTATCACAAGAAAAATCATTCTCAGCTTTATGCCTATATCTTCACAAACTGTCTCCTTGTTTAGGTCTTATTACTGAGCAAAAATGATAATAATATATATCTCTGGGAGGTTTTAAGAGCATTTCTCCATTAGTCCACCTAATGTAAATGAGAAATGTGTGAGCAAATTTCTTCTGTTAAACTATATAGTGTATAGTTTAACACTGTGGTACATGATCAAACCAGTAAAATAATCGGGTCACCATTTGAAGAGTCAGCAGCCACTGCAGTGTTTGAAAGACTTTTTTTTTCATTTTAAACATGAAATTACCCTGTCAGCTATGTGGCAGCCAATGATATTTTAAACTGCTGACTACCTTAAACAAAATTTTAAAAAGGGACTACTGACTATACAGTTCATTTTAATGAGTGTCATAATCATCCTGTAAGTTGCAACTCTTTTTAAGCAAAAGTATTTTATGATGTCATATTAATGAAATAGAAATTTGATGGTGCCATGAAATGCAAACATTTCTCTGACTCATGAAACCCACTTTCATTAAATTTCCCCCTTATTCCAGATAACTGATATCAGATGTTGGGAGTCAAGATACTTTCAAGACAGATGGAGTCAGTGGCTCTTTATACATTAGCAAGTAGTGTACATGACTGGAAATAAGTTAAAGGCCTGAAATGCACACTGTATATATTGAAGGAGCTTCTAACTTTGAATTATCTATAGGTGGGTCCCATAGACATAATCTATGTTTAAATCTAGAATGCATTAGTTTTGCTCTTTTACTTTGATCTGAAAGGGATCCAGCTCATGCACACTGAAATTGCACCACAGTACAAAGGTAAGTATGGAGAGCTTCTAGGAGATATACTTTAAAGTGTATGGCTGGCTTTCATTAAATTATCTGTGTAGAACATCCATGTTGGCCACGTTGATATACTTTTAAGTATTACTTGATATAAAGATCTGTCTGCACCTTTCAACTATTTGACCATTGTAACAAGATATCTTTACATCTGAACAGACTCAATCTAAACAAAAAATACTGAATGCTGAAATACTGCATGGTAATAATGAAGGTGATCTATTTTTTGCAGCTATTTTGCTTTAGTTTTGTATTCTTAAAAGTGAGTGGTAGTGAAAACTCCAACCACTGTCTGTTAGTACAGACTTTTTTTCCTCCATAACTGAGAGCCTTAGCAAAAAACTGCCCTTAGCAGGGCACTATCCTTGAGAGAATAAAAGAATATGTCAAAGTTGCAAGACTGAATTTTTCATCTTAAGTATGTATCAGTTTTGTTGACTGTTCAAAGTACATTAACGAAATCTTCAAAAGTTTCTCTCCAAATGCATTTAATAGTGTATGAGGACAGGGTGACTCATACATTGCAAAAACTGCCTCATAATAAGTTCTTTTCTTTTTCTTAAGCAGATGTGATGTTACATAAAGGGTGACAAGTTCATTTGATCCCATGAGAGTATTAAAAAATCCCAAAGCTCACAAAAATTGTCTCTAAGTATTTAATTTCTACTTCTCAGAATCTGTCAGTTAAAGTTCAAATTTCTCTTTTTCTTTTTTTTTTTTAAATAATTTTCAATATAGACTACACTTTTAAATGTTGTTGAGAATTTTATTTAATCCTTATCATTTACAGGAAAGACACCAACAGAACTTTGGAGCTGTATGTTTCAATTGAAGCATACAATGTATGTTTTATTGATGATTGAATGTAAAAGTTACGAATAGTAAAAATGTGATGCATCAGGTACTAATGAACAGATGTATAACAGAAAGATGTTTTTACCTCAAAGACTACATACATATCACAATTAAAAACCAGAACAAATTGATATAACATAAAACATACAATATCTAAAACCAAAGAAAGATCTCTAAAATTATGTGAGGTAAGAACTACCCAGAAATGTCAGAACTCATTAAAAATAAAAAGAACAAAAGAAAGCAAATGATAAGTCTGATAATCCTTAACAAAAAGAAGGAATTTTTTTCATTATGATTTCTGTAGTCATCCACATGTTTAAAGGAAAAGTACATAACAAAACTAACTTTGTTTTTTACTGCTCAGAGAGAAAAAATGGAAGACTTGAACTTGGCACCAAATTATCTTACACTTCATATCTTGCTTGAAAGAATTTGCAGGGATTTTCCGTCATTCTACAACAGGTAATTAATCTCTTTTTACTTGCTGAATAATTTTATTTGAGAGGAAGACAATGTACAAGAAATACAGTGCTGAGAAAAATACTTTTAGAGAGGTATTTTCAGAGCATCACAATATTTTTAAAAGATCACATGACATCATTATGACATTACAACCTATGGTCAACTTTTTCATAAGACAAATGTACATATATGTTGGAAATGTATAGAAATGCATAATTTTCCCAGTACGACCATTATTCTTGATTAAAACTACCACAAACAACAAAATCCAAAGTTATTTCTGTTTCTATAGTATTGATACATGTATGAAAATTATTAATTATTGGTGGGATAATCTGGATATTGGCTTGTCTCCATCTCAAATACGTGCACTAAAATACTGTAGTTGGGAACATTCTTACCTTTATTTTCTAAAACTGTATTTTCTTAGCCAAGAAGATTATATAAGACTGTCAGCAATATGGTCAAGAGAGGCAAAGCTGTTTTTAGTTGTGTCTAGGAATCCTATGAGTAGCATAACTTGAAAGAATACATACATACATATATACATCTGTGTGCATGACACACATGTTCAGTCACAATGCTGGTACAAAAAGCATATTAACCAGGACAATATTTATAACTGCTATTTAATATCAAAGACTTCTCACCCTCTTGATCTTAGATTCCTTGAAAATATGCACCTGATGTGAACAGGTTCAGAATAATATTCTTTTGTAAAAAGATGTAATTTTTTCAGTCAAATGGTATCACCAAAAGTGTACCACAGCATGTACAACAAATTAATAAAGGACAGTTTGGTGTGAATCTGCTCTGGAAAAAAAATGTTGTGGGCAGAATAAAAAAAAAAGTAAATTCAAATATTGTTGCAAAACAGAAACGCTATCTTTCTGTCAGCTGTTATTAAATAAATGCCTTGGAGCTGAGACCTATCTATTTACTTGAAAAAAGTGGAAGCAAAGCAGGGAGAACTAAATGAAACCACATTCAGTGTTCAGGCCCTCATTTGAGAAAGTTTCTGAGCTCATGTGTGTTATTTTGACTGAATTCTATTGTGAGCTTAAAATTAAGCTCCAATTTCATTCCCAATGACTTCATTTTTAAATGGTAGTTTGCTGCAATGAGACCCAAGTCTCACTGAACAGAAGGAAACCTTAACAAGTGAGCAGTGAAATAAAGGCATATACATAGAAACGAAATGTGCAAAGGGCAAAAACGGAAATAATGAGCTGAATTTGTGGTGTATAAAAAGTGTTTACAGAAAAGGGATGTTTATTGTCATTAATTATAGTATAATTTCTTGCATCTGATGATTTATATATTATGTGATTCTCACATGCCAAGCTTGTTTAAATTATATTATGGTAAGCCAAAGACAAACTATAAAGAAACTATGGGACAGCATAAAATGTCTCTGACTGTTGCACCTTTCAGGAGTTATCACCTACAAACCATGGTAACTAGGGCACAGAAACTTCTGCATTGCCACCCCTAGGGTTTTTTTTTTTTTTAGTTTTCCCCCACTAGTAGTTTGGCATTTCATTATTCTTCAGGAATGACTTTGGTCTTTTCAAAAATCATGTGTGTGTTCCTGACCTAAAGGATATATGTACAACACATTTCCGCAAAACATAATTAGATAGTAAACATGATCACTTCCACAGTGTGATTCAGAATGCTTTGTTTGTTCTGAAAAGTGACATACTTCTTAATGAATGCTAATTGTATTTTCTCATGTCAGGGACCACTTAGACATACAGTTGCCCTTTGCCTCTATAGAATTTCACTTACATTTATATCCTGAAGAGTTATTAATACAGCTTAACATATAATTTTGAACATCTGTTGCTCACTGATGGAGACTGTTTGAAACAGAATACTTTCATATTGTGAATTTTTCCCAAATTATATTATGAATGCAATAAATTTCATGTTGCATATATTTACTAAGTGAAAACCATTGCAATTCTCTCCTAAAGTATTCTCCCTGTGTTTTTTGAAAAACTCTGGTGCTTTGATTCTGCAGTCTGTCAGTCTAAAAATTTATGATTTCATTAGAATAGGATATGTCTTCTTGTTTTTCTTTAAATGTATTTTTTAACTGCCCCCTTTTTACTTAATCTATGGTAAACTAACAGATTTATTTAGCATAATGTTTAACAAGAAACTCACTTGATTTGTCACCTATAAATATATGTACAAGAGGTTTAAAAAAAATGATTTCTTGCCTTTCACACAGCAGTAGGCTTGATCTAAGCATACTTTAAAATGAATTAATTACCACATTTTCATTATGATCTGAAAAACTGGTCATTCTAACATGGCATGTCTAGTTTCTTTTTTGCCCTCACTTGTCTTTTTCTCTATAAGATCCAGCTCAACAAATATTTATTAACTCTTCTACTTCAATTTCATTTAAAATACACATAATGAAATTATAACAGAGCAATAATCATTGGAACCTTACTGGAAATCATATAAGTGTTTAATTTCAGTAACATCATGTAGTCTTTTTATTCTTTTTTCAGAAAAAAAGAACAACAGCTATATACTGGAATTTTAATTTGCTTCTCCATTTTAAAGGTTAGCAAAGGATCCCTCTTGGCTCCTCCATTCCTGTAATGGACTCATACTTTTTAAAATGTATTTCATCCTTATTTTGGTCACTGAAGCTAATGTATTCACAAGCTTACAAGCTGAGAGGCTTAGAGGGACTGAACTCTTTGTCCTCAATGCAGACAAAAAGCCATGTCCGGGCACTCTCATTTACATTAATTATTATGTTGTTCCACCATAGTTTCAATTATTGTTTTTTATTGCTTCAGCTGGTCTTGGTGGATTGCCTATACCCTTACTATATTTTTTATTGGTCAAGGACATATGGGATAGAAATTTTGCCTGAATTCACCCTCTTCACCTAGCTAAGAAGGTCATTAGAATCCTGTCACTCACAAAACGCAGAGCAGCTCTGCCACCACTACCACCAAATCCTAGTTATCACCTAACAATCTTCCCAATATCTGGTATAGATTCCAACAACATAGCATAGAATGGGACAGATAACTTCTTCATCAGGACTCAAGAAAAACCTTCATAGTCTGTCAGAGATGAGCAAAATTTTACCTAAGTGGGTGTTTCCATGTAATAATGCATTCTCAACTCTACGAAACACGTGGTTAGTAACTCACTGGTCAGTTAGTTATATTCCTAACATGAAATTAAGGGATTTTGGTTGCCTAATTGAAAGTGCATACCATTACACTATCGTTTTAAATTTTGGGGTTTTTTTCCTCCCAGAGAAGTTATATGTGACTTTGTATTTTGGAAGACATCATAATTTTTGAGTTTATTGATGGGGACCAGCAAAAATCTAGTTAATGGAAACATGTGGGGTTTTTTTGTTATAATGCTAAATAAATAATCAAGATGTAATAATAGTAATAATAATAATATCAACTTCTATTATTATATGTTGTTACTATTATTGTTGTTATTAATTACTAAAATGTGGAATTTCATTGCCCAGACCACCTTCTCTATCTTCTTTTGAATAATTTTCACAGACAGGGTTTGCATGGCCAAGCTTTGGTAAGGGGGAGAAAACTTCTTCCATGTCTGCCAGAGCCAATCACTGGCAGGTCCAAAGATGGGTGTGGGTCAATGACTGGCCAATCAGAAATGGTCTTAAGGTTCCTGAAGAAGAAGAAGAAGTAGAGGAAGGAAGGAAGGAAGGAAGGAAGGAAGGAAGGAAGGAAGGAAGGAAGGAAGGAAGGAAGGAAGGAAGGAAAAGAAAGAAAGAAAGGAAGGAAGGAAAAGAAAGAAAGAAAGAAAGAAAGAAAGAAAGAAAGAAAGAAAGAAAGAAAGAAAGAAAGAAAGAAAGAAAGAAAGAAAGAAAGAAAAAGAAAGAAAGAAAGAAAGAAAGAAAGAAAGAAAGAAAGAAAGAAAGAAAGAAAGAAAGAAAGAAAGAAAGAAAGAAAGAAAGAAAGAAAGAAAGAAAGAATATTGTGTAGATATAATTGTGGCCAGAGAAAATGAGTGGTAGGAATATGTGAGAGGAACAACTCTGCAGACACCCAGGTCAGTGGAGGAGGGACAGGAGGTGCTCCAGGCACTGGAGCTGAGATTCCCTTGCAGCCCGTGGTGAAATCCACAGTGAGGCAGCTCTGCCCCTGCAGCCCATGGAGGACCATGGGGATGCTGATATCCACCTGCAGCCTGTGGAAAAGACTCACATTGGAGCAGGTGAATGCCTGAGAGGAAGCTGTGAACCCCTGGGAAGCCTGAACTTGAGCTCCTGGCAGTGACCTGCAGACCCATGGAGAGAGGAGCCCATGCTGGAGCAGGTTTGCTGGTAGGACTTATGACCCTATGAAGGACCTAGACTGGGATGGTCTGTTCTTGAAGGGCTGCACCCTGTGGAAGAGTGACCACGTTGCAGCAGGTTGTTGCCTGTGGGATGGACTCCCGTTGGAGAAGTTGATGGAGAGCTGTCTCCTGTGAGAGGGCCGCCATGCTGGAGCAGTGGAAGGGCTTCTGTTCCTGAGCAGCAGCAGATAAAATGTGTGAGGAACTGATTGCAACCCCCATTCCCTGTCTCCTGCACTGCTGGGAGAGAAAGTAGAGCTGGAAAGGAGAGAGGGGTGGGTGGAAGGTCTTTTTAAGTTTTGGATTTGTTTTTTTCCCCCATTATCCTGACCTGATTTTGTTTGAAATAAATTCAGTTAATAGCTAATTCTAGTTTGTTTTGCCCATCATGGTATTCAGTGAGTGATCTCTTGTCCTTATTGCAACTCATGAACCCTCTGTTATATATTCTCTTCCCTCTCCAGCTACAGAGGAGAGTAGGAGAGAGGCTTTGGTGGGTGCCTGGAATCCAGCCAGGGTCAACCCACTACAACAGTAAACAGCTTATTTCATCCAAGACAAAGGCAAAAGCAATGATGTTGAAGAATAAGGATTTTTGCAAGATATTATTTTGGCATATTAGGATGCAAGAAGAATGTAGAAGACCAGATGGCTCTTCTCTTTAAGGAGCCCAAGTGCTGGCAGTCAGTTCAGGAACCTGATTTGTAGCGGCATAACCAAAAGATCTTCAAGACATGAAAGAAGAAAAATGGATAGATGTTTTGAGGGAAATATTTCAAAAGACATAGACTGCCTTTTGCCCTAAGAAGGACAAAAGAATAAAGGAGGTTTCTCTCTGAATCTTTTTTGTCATTAAATGTAATAGGATATGCTTTTTTGTTCATTGAACTGAAAGTAAAACTTTGCTTTAAAATATACATGAGGATTTTTGGTACATTTTCTGTATCTTGTGGTGTAAGTCGCTGTAGCATGCAAACTTGGGCAATGAAGGAGAAAAAACAGAGAGTCATGTAAACAGGTATATTTCTAAACCAAACAGTTTGAATTAACACTGCTTGGTATATTGCATATTAGACATGATTTTTTTTTTTTTTCCAGCAGAAGAACCTGATACTGAGAAGTGAGAAATGGGTGTCATTCTAGTGTATACAGACACTTCAGGAAAATCAAATTATTTAGATTTAGAACTCATCTTTAGAATTGCATTTTTAAATGTTGTCTATGTCTATATTTGGAAGTCTTGAAATTATGAAGACCCTTAAAACATTGAAAGGGTAGTAAATATAGGTAAGTAAGCACAAAATCTTATTCACAAAGTCATGTGGAATAACTTCTAAACTTCCCTGGGCAAACTCGACTCAAGAAAGAACACTTCTAATGTTTGTAGTAATTGCGTAATTGTAATTAGTGTCAGACATGCTAAATTATGTAAAATTAAGCATTTTGTATGAAATTAAATATAAGTTTAAGTTCTTATCTCATTCGAGTGCAAAAAGAGCAGGTCTTCTTGCCTGTCAGTGTTGATCTGGATTTCATGCAGTCCACTTTAGAATGGCTGTTGATTTTGTCATATTTACATTATAACGTGTTACACAATTTCTGCAGAGTTGTCAAAACTTTATTACCTGTATAAATGTATAATCTAGGAGAATGAAATTTCTGTATTTTATTACTAATTTTCACACTTATCCTTGAACAGACAGATTAAATCATATTTTTCACTTTATTTTCCATGCTACTTACATGATAAAAACTATTTAATAGATTTTATGAGAACAGAGTATGACAACCATTTTGTTTGATCCTGTATAAGAAAGACTATGGGATTTAGTGAGGTTACACAAATAAGTAATCTTGTGCTACCACTTTTTTTTTTCCACAGGGCTTTCAGAAATTTAAGTGATAAAGGACAATAATTTTCTATGTGGTTCTTATGACTAGTTCAATAATTAAAAAAACAGAAAAAAAATGGAATTTAAAAAATATACAGCATGTAATCGAAACTTCTATAGAACTTTATATGTTAGCCAACATATGTAATAAAATGAGACATTTAGATAATGGTCTAAATTTATATTTAGATAATGGTCATATTCCTTCTAGTTTGACAAACAAATACTACCTTTCTTTGTCTCAAATAATAAGGCAATGGCCTTCAGGGAGCAGCAGTAGTGGCACTGATCCTGAGGAACGGGAGGGTGGCCCAGAGCAGGCAGGGCTGTGCCACCCCAAGAGAGAAGCAGAGCAGAGCAGCAGGGCCACAGCAGTGCACCCTGCCAAGCACCACCAGCACCAGGCAAACGGAGGTGATGAGTGAGGTCAAGGATCAGTCTGGGGAGTAGAGTCAGCACATCAGGATGGGCAGGAGCAGGACTGAGCTGCCACGGGGGACACCCATGGCAGGCCTCAGGCAGGGATGGGGCATTCAGATCTGAGATTAACTTGAGCCTCTGAATGCAGAGACTGGGGGATGTGTGTGGATATGCATGTGTGTGTTTAGGGCGATGCTCAGAGGAGGCTAAATAGGGCTAATACCCTTCCCTGAATATTGTGCCCATCTGTGCACTTAGGGCCCTGATTTCTCAGAATATTTTTGTAGGTGTCTTCTAAACTCAGATTACCAGTATCTTTTACAAAGTGTGGGCATTGGAACTGGATCCTGTATCCCAATGTTATCCCATTAATTCCACATTAGTTTAAGTTATCCCTCTATCACTATAGAAAAATAAAATATTCAGCCTCAAAGCTATTATGAAAGGTTTTTCTTAGTGTTCAGTACCTATGTATGAATTTCTAATATTTTCTGATGCACAGAATTAAGGCTGTAGGATGCATCCTCTAGGTGTGAAATTTGTGTTCCTGATTGTATCATTCTTTAATACCTTTGCTAAAATATATGTGACCCTTTCATTTATATAAACCCCTTTCATCTAACATCATCTTTAAGAACATTTACATATTTCCAAATGTTATACAAGGTCTGTGGTTTATTTATCAGAGAATTTTAATATGCCTTGAGTTTTTTCAGGGGTTCATACGTAGTGTTGCATTTATTTGGTACAAGAAATAAGACAAATCATGCTAGTTTTATGACTTGCTGGTACCCTAAGATAAGGAGAGGTTTTAGTGCTTATCTGATCTGCAAACAGTTCTTTTTCCACTGGCAAAGGCAGTCTACCTTCTGGAAGATAAATCTGATGGAGTTTGTGTCCTCAATTCAGCTCTAAGACTTAAAATCAATTCAGTTATGGAAGAGCGATAAAGTCATTCTAGTAAAGGTAAGATACCATGGATTTCCACATATATTTGATCAAGCCCCTAGCTGCTACAGCTTCACAGGGATCTACAACATGCATACCTTCCATAAATACATGCAAATATTTTTGACTATTAGTTACACCTTCTGTAAGAAAAGTATGTTTACAACCTTTAGTTTTGTGCATTTTTTTTGCTTCACTTTAACGCTTAACTATGAATTGCCAAAAACCTCCACAAACATAACACAAAACTAATGGTTAATATAGTGATTGTCCAAATTAAATATCAGTACAGAAGACACACAGGTTATCTATAACCATGAAAAGCTGTATGAAAATTATAAAAAAAAAACCCCAAATATTTTACAAAAGCGAAGTTCATACTAACCTCATTTCAGTCTTTTAAGTGCATCTCTGCATGTCATGAGAGTGAGTTCTTAGTTCATAGCTATGCACAACAAAAATACTTTTTCCCTTTCCATATATATGAATTGAAATGGATTATTTGAAGCTAACATAAGCAAATAATAAATAATATACAATGTGCAGATAATAAAAAATATACAATGGTTTAAGTAGAAAAGAAGATTTGAAGTTCAATCCCCCTGCAAGGAGCAGGGACATCAACTAGATCAGATTGCTCACAGTCCTGTCCAACAAGACCTTGTACACTTTCAGAGATGAGGTATGGACCATCTCTCTGGGCAACCTGTTCCAGTGTTCTACTGGAAAAAAAGTTCTTTCTTACAGCTCATCTCTATCTCTCCTCTTTTGAGGTATGACTAAAGTTATTCACTGCTAGTAGAAGCAAAGTTGATCATAAATGTATGTTTATGGTGTGAACAGAGAGAATGAGGAAAAAGAGGAATGGGACCAAGGAAAATTAAAGTGGAAAGTAAAAGCAGTAGGAGAAATAACAGAGAAATAAGAGAAAAGAGATGATGCAAGCTTGAAAACAGGAGAGAAAAGTCTAGAACCAATCATTGCAAGAAGGAATGTCTCTTTATTTGATGCTTAGTAACTTTTTTTTTTTTCTCCCTTTTAACAAAGGAAGATATAGAAGTGAAAGCAAGAGAAAGAGATGTTTTCATGAGAGACAAGCATTTTTTTACTTGGTCTTAGTGAAGTCAGAGTTAGGAAGCCTTACATCAAGTGTTCTGCTTCTGTTTAGGGACAATATTTCCCTCACCTTTGTCCCATGCGACAGTGCTTAGTTTTACCAGCTTCTGCAAGACATCCTTTTAACTAAAGCTTAATTGGAATCAACTTACCAAAAAATCAGGTGCATCTAGACTCAATACCTCTAAAAGTTTCAGAATAATGAATAATTATATGTTTCCAGACCACTTATTCCAAGTGAGTACATCTTTACCTAATTATCAGACATCAAACATATATGCTTGTTACTTGATTTTTTCAAGGGCACTCAAACATGACAACAGCAACACACATAGACAAGTTCAGTGGACTAATTAGCAATTGGTAATGAAAAGAAAATATTGTCAAGGACTCTTCTGTACACAAGCTCATTTGTTGGTGAGTGGAAGGACACTCTGTCTCTATTATAATATCAGTTTCTCTTCAAGAAAGTACAATAATGTAATTGAAAATAATTAAGAAGGCAGTTTAGAATGCCAACAAACCCCTTGCTAGATTTGCCAAATTTCTGAATGCAGTAAGTATCCACTGCTTCTGAATTTTATAGCTTTTTCCAGATTGAAAACAAAAAGAATAAGAAAGAATGAGAATTCTACTGAAATAATATGATAACTAGGGCTGGTGAAATATGTAAACAAAGTTACGTTTAGCAAAATTGTACTTTATTTTTAAAAAAAATATGATGAACTTGTTTTATACTTCTCTTCCATACTAACAGGAAGCCTTGCACACAGTATGAAATGAAGGTTGAGATGTAATTTATTTTTATAAAATTTGATTTGTTGGTCATATGTTATTGCTATATAATTTCTCACACAATACCAATTCTCTGACAAATCTAATTCTAAAATTTCTTAATAAGGTCTTGTGTGATTGTCTGTGCTGGAAAGTCTTACTTTTATTTCTTTTCTCATATAGCAATGATATGTTAGCAAGAACCAAGTTCACAAGTGAGTAGTCTTAGCTTTTACTTTTCATAAACTAGGTTCCATTTGAAAATATTATCTCACTATCTCAATTGTCTGTACATTTGCAGACTTGTATCTAGTCAAGTTGCATTAATAAGATTGATACAAATGATACAGCTGGGCTCTGCTTCATAATAATTTTCTGAACAAACTGAAACATTCTGAAATTCTACTGTCCATAAACTCTAAAGTATAGAAAAATATTCTTATTTTCACATCTGTGTTGGTACGTATTTTATCTCCATTTACATCTTAGAGATGTTTTGGTTTTTATAAATTTATTTCTTACTAAATAAAAGAAAATACAAAAATGCTGCTGACAACTGCATGGAATTGTAAAAGGAACCTGAAGGTACATTGTACCTTTCCAACAAGACAAACTGTAGTTAATGTTTGTGAGGAACAAACCTGCAACAGACAATAGTTTGTGTGTCAAACTGTATGTATGAGGAATGTATAGCCACAGGCAAGTCAGTGTCAGCAATGGCACCTGGGGACAACAATGTATCACAAAGAAAGGAATCTGAAAAGACACTAGGGCCCAAATTGTGTACTTGTGGCTTAGAGGCAGCAGTCAGCCAACAGGAGTGTTTAATTCCTTTTCACATGGGGCAGAAAAAGATGAAAGACGCCACAACCACTTTCTCTTTCTGAAAGAATCCCTGATAACAGAGAGAAAAAGCAAGAGGAAAGAAAACAGATATCTTTCTAACCTGCTCAATAAATTTGTGTTATTCACAGTCACCAGGATATTGGTGGTCAGGTAAATCTTGCAAATAAAATGTAAGCAAATAGTCCCTCTGAAAAAATAAAAATCTACAAAAGAACAACAGATGTATTCTAAATTTCACTAGTTGCCAGCATGTTACCAGTCATTTTCCACATGCCCCTCTTCTAGTGGGCATCAAAACATGTTCTAAAAAGAATTTGTCAAAAATTATCTGAGGCCATCCTTCATATAATGATATATACATTCTTGCATTTCTGTTCTCATAATAGCCGAAGAGGTTTGGAGAAACCCCAGGTCTTACATGTCCTGAATTATAGGAAAGCTATTTCTTCGTTCATTGTTTTAGTGGGTTTGGCTCACTATTGATGAGAGCAGCTGTAGACGTGGCTTGGTGAGAAGGTGAAACTTACTGAGCAAAAGAACATGACTGTTGAGAAGTACTGACGAAGAAGGACTGACAGAGAAAGGACTCCAAGGCTGAAACTGCTTGGGAACTAGGCCTAGGAATGATAAATTTCCTTGAAGTTTATCAAGTACCTCTTGATACACAGAGACTTAACCTACCCTGAGATACCACTGACAAGCACAAAAACAAGGCACGGTAACAACAACTTATTGTCTGAAAAGGTGGAAAACTGTCTGAAAAAATAAAATTACTCTGAAAGAACAGAAAATACCATCATCTACTGGCTGTTAAGGTTAAAAAAACAAAATTAAGTGCATCTACTGTCTGCTTTAAGTAGTATGTCCTATGCCCTCTAATATCTCTATAACAGGGCATTTATTTTCATCCAAAAGGGAGCCTCTGTCTCTGAGAACTCCCCAGACCACTCCTACTTTTCCTTTCTTAAACAGATTGAATTCTCCACATTAACTTTTTATGAAATCTTGGACTTCCACTGGGAAGTCCTGTCTGAATTCAGACTCAGACACTTCATCATTGAAGTGAGATTCTCTCTGTTACCTTGTTGTACCCCATTTTTGAGATTCTTTTGTTTTGCCCTCTGGGATGGTTGGATCCCCAACTGGAATGAGTTTGTCCTCCCCTTTGGGATTGTTTTTCCTCTTCTGACATCTGTCTAATTCACTTGATAGTCACGAGATATTTATCTCCCAATTAGTACTCTATTATACTCTGTTGTTAAATTGTTGGTAAGTTGCTTCAGTAATGATGAGTTTATGTAAGAGTATATGTCTACTTGGCTGTTGCTGTTATTGCTTGTTGCTACATGATTGATTACTATCATTATTGATTGTTGACATACTTTTGATTGATCCTATATCAATGAATGCTGATAATAATTTGCAATAGTTTCAGACGTATATACTCAGTTTGTTAATCATAGGTATGGTTGTTATTTATGTTATGGTGATAGTTTACATGGTAATGGTGATTCATGTGGTATTTGTGGTAACCTATAATATAGTAGAGAAATTTAAAGGATAAAGTTTCTGTGTTCCTGTGTATTACAAAATCCTACTAACCCTTTGTTGTGATCTTTATACATCTGAAGAGAAGTATGTCTTTAGATTTTGACAATCATTAAGCTCAATGGATACAAGCTTCTTTGTCGAAAATACAGACCAAAGTGAAATGAATGATTGTTTAGACAGCATGACTTCAAACATTCACAAGTAACTATTGGAACAGAGATGTGTTTTCTTTTTTTTTTGAGTTGTGAAAAATTTGAGGGTGTATCAGTTCCATAATATCAATAAATATAAGTAATTTGAATACAATGGGTTTTCAAAGACAGGAGGAGGGAGGGGGGAATGCTAATCAAATAAGTACTGGAAAGGATTAAGTATGGATAGGATGGAGAGAAGATTAGCTATTATCCTATGTAGAGATCTACATCTAATGTAGTAAAAAAACAGATGGGATACACCAAGTCAGCATGGAAAAAGGATGCTTTTCCTCAGTCCCAAATTGAAAGCTAAGTGAAAACCTGTAGCTAAGTAAATCACATATTACATAAACTCTCAAATGAGAAGTATAAAAATATTTCCTATTATATAAGATTTCAGAAAACAAGGTTAATATAATTTTTAAAAGACATTTAAAATGTTTTTGAGGTCAATTTTTCTGGGTTATCTAGACTATGATACTTATGTCTGAAAAGAGTAAGTTTCATTAAGTCCTAATGATTTAAAAGAAGTAAAAGTGACATAATTGGTTCAATTGTGCTGCAAAGAAGACATTATAGACTACTACCAGCTCTGAGACAATGTCCCATTCAGTACATTCATATAACCAAAAATTATCTACATCATGGGTTCAAAGGCAGGACAAAAATTTCCGATAGATATTTAGAGCAAACTTTAACTTATACATTTACATATATGTGTTTGATTATATTTCTGGTTAAATCTGTGGATTTTATGGTTTTGCTCGTTAGAGTTTTTTTCCTGTAACTACATATGTGTGGCTTGACAACACTACTTTCTATAAGGCTTCTGTAATTCTTTCATGTTTACAAGAGGGTTCTAAAGGACTTTTTGCACTTCTCTTCAGATAAGTTTGTGGTATTCTACAGATCATACACTATTTGTCTGACATCCTCCACTTAAATAAGACCAGCTAGATGAGACAAAAAAAAAATCACAAGAATCAATGATAAGGTTAACCATGAGTGGGTGAAGGAAAAGTGGTGGCTGTAGCCTTTCTAGATTTCAGTAAAACTTTTAATACTGTCCTTCTGTACAGGTTTGGACTGGGATAGAATTTTTTTTTTCCCCACAATGGCTACTATGGGGATGTGTTTTATATTTGTATAGAAACATTGATGATAACACAGGGATGCTACAGCAATTGCTGAGCAGTGCTTGCACTGATTCAACACCTTTTCCTTGTCTCATCCCATCCCACCAGAAGTAGGCTTGCGGGTGCACAAGGGGTTAGGAGGGGGCATAGCTGACCCCAGCTGACTAAAGAGGTATTCCATGTCATGTGGCACCATGCTGAGCAATAAGTCTAGTAGAGAGGTTAGCAGAATGGATGCACTTCAGGGACTGACTCTGCATCGGTCAGTTGGTGGTGAGCTATTGTTTTCACTTGCATCATGAAACACATGACCAGTGAGCAGGCTACTGCAGGGAATGCTTTCCAACACTGCCCCGGTGGTGAGGGAAAGCAAAAGCAGAGAATTTCTCAGAGTTAACCATGATTTCACTTCATTTCAGTGCTGCAACAGGAAATATGAATTAGTTGAATGGCATAAGTCCATGGGGCCTTGTGGGTTTCATCCCAAAATACTGAATGACCTAGTCAGTGCTAAGGCAGATCTCTTGATATTTACCAATGGTCTTAGGAGACGTCCCCACTGATTGAAAACTAGTCAAAGTTGTTCCAATTTACAATAAATTGTTTATTAACAAGGAAATAGAAAAGAGTTAGAATGGAATGGAATAGAAAAAAATCACAAGAATATTTCTTGATCTTGGCTTTGGTAAGGCTTTGACACAGTCTCACACAAAATCATTGTTCCTATTGGTTTGATGGATGGACTTCTAAACGGAACTGGCTAAATGGCTTCATCCAATGTTGCAGTTCCTGGCTCTATGTCCAAATGGAGATCAATAGCAAGTGCTGTCCCTCAGGGTTTTTTGTCAGGACTGATATTTTTGAATGATATAAAATTAATTCATCAATGATATAAAAGGATTAAATACAGCCTCAGCAGTATTTAGATTGACAGTAAGATGAGTGATGCAGTTGATATGCTAGAAGGAAGGGATGCAATCCAGAGGGAACCTTGACAGACTTGAGGAGTTGTATAATGTGAACCTCATGAAGTTCAACAAAGTGCAAGACCCTTCCCAAGTTACAGTTACAGATTTCACTGGGCAAACATTCTAATACTATCTTCTGTGAATTTAAATTTGGTGTCAATTGTTCATGTTAGCAACTTAACCCTATCTAGTGTATTTGTTATCACTTCATGTAATGTTTCAAGTATAGTTGAAAAGATTAGTATATAGTATTCTAGAATACTTCAGAACTGCCACTTTGACTGGTACTTGGAGCATTACTGTACTGCGGTTTTCACAAATACTATTATTTACATTGATGCATTGGTACTTGAAATACCCATTCTTCTCATACTGTGTTGTAAGAATGTATAACAAAGATTTGCTTCTGTCTAAGAAGAAATTTCAGTTTAAGATGCTAGCTGAAAGCCCCTGTATCAAATCAAACCCTGAGAGGGAAAAAATAGAAAAACAAGCCAAGATATTATGAAGAATCTCTTATTTAACTCTATTGTATTCTACATTAAATTTCTATACCTCACTTGCTTTAGTTGAAATATCCATTATAATTCATTTACAGTTAAAAAATTACTACAAAGATATGCATACAGAAATGATTCAAGTTTAATACATTCAAAATAATTCAAGTCTAATACATAGTGTAACTTTTCTGAACCATGTTTACTGCAGAAATACAATTCAGCTTCCCAGTCTGCCATTAAGATCATACAAATAACTATTATTCTTGAAAGCATCAAGTTCTTAAAGGGAATTTAAACAGTTATGCAATTAATTTTTACATGATATTTCAAATACAAATCTAGTATTATTTTATAATCTAGGTTAATGAATTATTTCATATGTTGTGGTATCAAAAATTAGCATGTAATAACTACAGAAGGTTAATAAATTATTTTATGGGTTTGGGCTAGAATACAGTGAATTTTACTCATTGCAGATTGCATGGTGCTATGTTTTTGATTTGTGACCAAGACAATGTTGATAACACACTGGTGTTTTAGTTGTTGTTGAATAGTGCTTACTTTAAGTCAAGAACTTTTTATCCAGTCGTTCTGCCCAGCCAGTGAGTAGTCTGGGGATGCATGAAAAGCTGAGAGGAGACATAGCTGGAACAGCTGACATAAACTGACCTAAGGGATACCCCATACCATATTATGTCATTGTAAGAGTCGGGGCTCGAAGGTCCCTGGTTTTGCCTCACGACCCTTCGTCAAGGACCCCCATCAAGGAAGGGACTGAGTGCAAGGGGCTCAGGCCTAAGCCACAGTGCATTTGCCAAGCATTGAACTGCAGGTGTGTCCACTGGACCGGAGCTGGCTCCCACGGGAACTTGTTATGAAGACAATAGACAGTTGGACAGCCTGTGCTTACCAGCGACTAAGCCCAGACCTGCTTGTCCCAAACTGGCCTGATCTGAGTCTGAACGGTTGCACCTGGTTCCCAGAGCAACGTGCCTCATCACAATGACTCTTGGGTGCCCCCCGCTTCTGAAATGACTATAAAAGCTACCCCTCTGTGACTCACACTTCGAGATCTCCCCACAGTGAAGACGATGGTTCCATTGGCACAATTCCACAAGGACGTCACTCGGCTGTTGGTAGCTCCCCCTGCCCCCCCTTTCCTCGCTCTGTATCCTATTTTTCCTTTCTCATTCCCTCTATTGCAAGTGTTGTTGGCACTCAATAAAGGTGCATTTGTTGTGTGATTAAACTATTGTCCCCTCAAGTAGTTTTGCACTCTGAGATCACACGAACCTATCACGATTCCTGCTTGGATCGTGACAGTCATTCTCAGCAATAAAAGATGAGGGGAAAAGGAGGAAGGAGGTGATCTTCTGAATTACAAGATTTGATGGCCCAAATCTGTTTGTCCCTGCTGCATGTGGTGAGCTCTGCTTTCCTTGAAATGGCTGATCATCTGCGTGGTTGAGGTAAGCCATGAATGAATTCCTTATTTTGGTTTGCTTTCATGAATGTTTTTTGCTTAATCCTTTAAACTGTCCTTATCTCAGCCTTCACTATCCTGATTCTTTTCCCCATTGCATTGTGAGGGAAGTGAGCAAGTGGCTGTTTGGTGCTGAGCTGCCTACTGGAGTTGAGCTACAACAGTGCCTTATGGAACCCAATGTGAGTCTTGGAGGGTTTGTGATAAGGAGAGATTTCAGTGTGATTGTCTGAATTTATAGCTGCTGTAACTGTTCAGATATTAACTGCCAAATTCCTGTGCTTGCCATGGGGCTTGCTTGCTTTATTGTATATAAAAGTTTAGTTCTTGTTAGTGGCTGCTTTCACTGTTTGCTGTATTGCTTATCATCTTACTGTGCTATGCCCAGGAACAGTTTGACACCTACAACAAAAATCTGCCTTGGTTAGCAGATGGACAAGGCATTTTTGCTCTTCCTGTGCTGCTGTACTGGACAGGCTGGAACTTGAATGAGAACTCCAGTTAAAGGAGTTCTCCTTCACTATGACCTGTGGATAAGTCAGCATGGGAACAGAGATAATTCATAGGCATTTGTGTCCATCAAAAAGGCCATTTCAGAGCATTCCAATGTCCAGAGTTATAATGTTTGTCTTCCCAAATAGCTGCTAGGTATGAGGAAACCCTGCTTTTCCTTAAAAAAAAATCTGCCTTCACTAGGAAGTAGTGAATGAATTCCTTACATTGCTTTTCTTGTGCATGCATCTCTTGCTTTAATAAGCTTAAGCAATCAGGGAGAGTTCAAGCAGCTCTGTGGTGCTTAGCTGCCTACTAGGGTTAACTTACAACAATTAACAGAAAATTTTAATTTAGAATACCTCTTTATTTTTGGTTCTCCTATTATTGTTCAAATTTGTTGCTTTGTTGATACATATGAGCTTTCACTCTCTTCATGTTCAACTTCAGAAAAAATTTCAATGAAACAGTGACCCTGTGATAAAGACATGAGTTTGTTTCTATGGTAATGGTTGAATAATTACAAGCTAAGAGTCTGACTTCACTGCCAAACTAAAATTATAGATGTTTTATAAGGCATTCCACCTATATTTAGATATCTCAAATAAACTTTTGATCTTATCTTCTCTGAAAAACTAACTGATTTGTAATGTTTGCCACGTATGTCTTTAATTTGAACTTGTTTACAGATAAATAATGATGGAAGAAAGAAAAATGCTAGCAATGGCATTTCTCAAAGTCTGCCTGGGCATATTCAAGAAGTTTTAGTAGAGCAGACATCTGAATTCTAAGACTTTTAACCTAGGCCAAATTCCATTATAGTGGAATAGTTTAGCATCCTAAATAAATTAATAAATGACAAATATCTAAGTTTGTAATCCTGTTGCCACTTTCCCTGAGGCATTTTTAAGGCTTCTGAGGAAAAAAAAAGATATAGAGTTTCATTGTTACTGATTAAACAAATGTATAATTCTTTGTAAGTTATTTCAGGTGTCAAAGACCAATGCTTTTGGTTTCATTTGTGTTTTGTTAATATATACATTTTAAAACAACAAATAAAGGTTTTCTACAATTTTGAAAAATTCTCTGTGAACTCAGTGTAAGTAGTTTTAAATCATTTCAGATCGTATGAATACAGAAAGAAAGTTAAAATATTTGGGGAAGCTGTGTCTATCAAGTGCCAAAAAAGTGAATGAATAAACATTACATGTAAAACCTCCTCATTTCTTTGTTACCATTACACTGTACTTAAACTGATCTGCATACCAGAGAGCATTAGATGAAACATAATTTTCAGTATTATGAGACTTAATAGAATGTAACAGGATACAAAATACTTTGTTTCTTTTTTATCAGCTGTGTTTTAACCTTATCAGAAAGTCAGATCAAAACTATTATTCAATAATTTGAAATGCATATAGCATAAAATAGAATACAAATGTCCCTTTAGGGACCTAGAATTAGTGTTTTCAAACAGAAGATTAAAGACAGTGAAATGAGGCCTTTGAATTCAAAGGCTCAGGAGCAATAACACAGATTTCAGTTCTGGTATTTCAAAGAACATAATTCATACTAACTTGAACATCTATGTTCACAGGTATGAAAGGTTTTTTTAAAACTGTTGCAGGATTTTCTTACCTTTTCCATTAATAGTCCAGGACAATCAAATTTCTCAATCATTACATGTCAGATACTGAAAGAATACTGATGGTTTTTAACATTTGTATGTGGAAAATAGAAGCAATCTGAATTAAATAAGACAAAACTCAAGATGCACTATGAAAGTCTATTTGTCATCTATTATCTCCTCCATAGCTGCAACATGTACGATTGATATATGTAAGTGGACAAAGTAATTTTCAAGATGATTGGTGACTTGCTAACATATTCAGTATGTGAAAAAAATTAAGAAAGTATGCTATAATTCTTTCTATTTTGGCTACATATATCTTTTCCATAAATATGTTTTGATCTTCTTGATTTTTTCCCCTTATGAAAATCATTACAGCAATTGTCATAGGTGAATTAAAAAATTGTCTTCTTCAAGTGTTGTGCCATGTTCATTTTAAAAAACCTACAAAACTCACCTTCCCTGTTTTGATTGCTACCCCAGTTTTCACAAATACTGAGGAAATCCACTGTTTGGTCAGATCCTATTACAGTACATATTTTATAAATGCAACTTTTAAAAATAGTATCTTCCTCAAGTAGTTAAACTTCTAGAATGTTTATATAGAGGCAAATATCTATGGAACTCTTGCATGTGCAACTGATCTGTTTTGCTCAAAGTGCTTTGCAAACAGAACTTGAATGATGGTTGGGTTACTCAGGCTACTTCCCTACAGCTGTACTTAGCTGTGTATATTGTTTGTCTTAACACCTAATTTTTCACTTTTGAGATAATACTGACTCAAATGCTCAGTGCTAGTTTGACATGGATTCCTGAAGACTAAATGTGCTTTCTGTGGTTACTGATACGCTTCACCCTGGCAGAATGCAAATTATTTACCTGCTGTTTTGAACATTTTGTTCTAGGCTCTGGTTGCTACTATAACATTTTTGCCGCTTCTGCAACTGCAACTGCGATGGCCTGGTTTAGGACGGACAGCACGGCGCTCACATGCTTGTGTGGCGCTCGGGCTTAGTAACACACGCTTACACCAGTGTGGTGGACGGTTAAAAGCATTTATTATTTCAAACATGCAGTTTTAAATACTCTGGGGTTTTTCACTACATCAGAGGGGTCTTGCTACACTTCCTGAGTTAGTAGGGAGAATGGAAAAGTACCGGCACGTTGTTAGAGGGGGGTTTACATTCTTGGAGTGATAGCTTATCTTGGGGGGTTGGAGAGTTCTGTGGCCTTTCCGTTACAACCGATATCTTCCGAGCGCCTGTCCCTGTCCAACCACATAACATTAACTAGGGATTTTTCTACTTAAAAGGTTCTCCTCTCATTTAGGAATTATGACAGAAGCAAAAACTTGGTCATTATGAAAGTTTAGTTCTTTTAACTGAAAAATTGTTTTATTTTATTTTTTTATTAATTTTTTTTTCTTTATTTTACTTGTGTCTTCACAGTTCTCTTATTTATCTCTCTTTTCTTTCTACCATTCTTCTTGTTTATGATTTTGGCATTAATATTTTTTTACATTTAAAATTAAAGTATTGACCGAAAAGGAGGAAAACTTTATTATCTGAAAAACTACTATATTGTGCCCTCTTAAAATAAACTTTTTTTTTTCAAGTTTTACAGATTAATTTAAAAAAAAAAATTGAAGGGAAAGAAAGCAACTTTGACATTTCTATATTTTTTATTTGGTAATGAGGATATGCTTAATATATGATTTCTAAGATCCTTTTTGGTTACCCACATTTGTGTACTAGAAAATATGATCCCATTAAGAGTTAATATTATCTCTTTGACTGTTGTCTTCAGAGGAACGTAAATTCAAGTTACTAAAAGTTCAGCTTCTACTTACTGAACATTTCTTAGCTGTCCCAGAAACGAAACCATCACTTTGCCCCATATAAAACAACCTAGTCTAGTGGGAGGTGTCTCTGCCCGTGGCAGGGGCCTTGGAACTCAATGCTCTTAAAGGCCCCTTTCAACTCAAACTATTATATTATTCTATATCCTGTCACCAACTCTTTCATTTTTGTTCTGCAGATTTTACTTTTTACTCCAGAAAGTCAAGCATAGTGCACAAAGAAAGTGAACAGTAGGCACTGAAGTTCATTATAAATATCTGATAATATAATAATATTATAATTATTATTTAGTTTATTATTACAATATTACAATAAATAACCAATAAATATAAAACATTTGTTTTGTTTTTTGGAAGTTCTAATGTCATTGGAAAAAGGAATCAATGGGGAGTTTGAGCAGATCTCACTGAAAGGGTAATACTAAGATAAAAAGCATGCTGAAAATGATCATCATCATAGACACCTCCTGAATTTGGGGAAACCCCACAGGGGAGGATGTGTACACATGTTCCCTCTTTCTTTTTCTTGTAGACATTTTCCCCCTTAACTTCTCTATCTCCCTCCTTCTTTCATTCTCTCTCCTTTAGTTACTCCAAGGTAACCTTCACAACTATAGTTCAGGTATGACATCAGCTACACATTCTGCTAATAAATGTTCATATATTAATCTGTCTTAATATTCTTTCTGCAAAAACCATATACTTAGTTAGAAAGTCACAATAATTTTGTGAACTAAAGGAATAGACAGAAAGTTGTGGAATGTATTGTTATTAATTTCTCATCAGCCTTTTAATGCAGTTCAAAATGGGCAAATATTGGTTCTAGATGCCTCAAGTAACTAGGCATTTTAGTTCACTTTCATGTTTTTAATTTTGTTAGAACAATTTTGTCTATTACACCCCTGAAGCAATAAATCATCCAGCTTCCCTAATTGCCCTTCCTGTCATTTGAGAATTTCAACAGAAATATAAGAAACACCCACCTCTTTTGATCAGATCAAAGATTCCTTTAAAAGCTTGTGTACCAATTTATCACAAGGGAAAGACATATTACCCCTCTGTATTTTATAAATTTTTTGATTATTTAGCTTTTATGCATTTTTCAGAAAGCCTTTTCCCTCTTTTAATATCTATTAAGGTCATACCTTGTTAAAGTGGGGAAAAAGTTCTTAAAATAAAACTTATATATCTAATCTATTGACTTGAAATGAATTTTTACTGTAATTTATACACATATCATTATATATTAGCTTAAAAATATAATTCCATATTTGATTTATATGATGAAAAAAGTTGAGTAAGGAAATAAAAGACCTCCTAATTCTGTTAGGGAAAGATTCAATTACATGATTATCAGTATTAATTAGTACAGGACACATACCATTTCTTTACTTTAGAACATGTATTGTTTGCACATTAGTTTGTAATTAGTTTGTAATTGTTTTAAATATTTGTGGAATGTGTTTTCTCTTTTTCTTCCCCCCTCCTCTGACTTTTTCACCTGCATTTTTGTATAAGTCTTGTTATGACAAAACAATATTCTAAAGCTGCAAAAATAAAATGCAGCAGGGTTTCTAATTGATGTACAGAAATACATATAGAAAAGTTACTTTTTAATACATTTTTGTGGCACCTTAAAATATGTACACTAAGATTATCCAATTAAACAAAACAAAATGCATTATGTAAAATTACCTGGACTCCTTTGGAAACAAGTAAGTAGTGGTATATGTAGTGGTTTTAGTAGTGTATTTCTGCATATGGTTACAAGACATTACAATGGTTGAAATTCGCTAAGGCACATCTTTTTCTTTTTAGGCATCTACTAGAAAGATGTAAGGACAACATATGAATCATAGGGACATAACATTGGAATGAAAGTCCGTCAAAATAAGGGCACTAAGTCACTGAGTCATTTGTCTTGCACAGGTGAAATACATCCTTTTGGTATCTGAAGATAATTAATAACTGAAGGAAATGAAAGAATTCCCTCTACCATGCTCTGGAAGCGCTTGGAACAGATGAATAAGCAGAATAAAGGAATGTCTCAGTATGTCTTGGTGAAACACTATCAAGACTTTGGTCAAAATTAGCTTGAACATTCACTCTATGCATTTGAAAATTCATGTTGAGTAGAGAGGAGTCAACAGTAAGTACAGGGAATGTCACACCAAGATGCATCAAGCTTGGGTTTCTACAATTCCATTCTATAATAGATCTATTGCCTTCAAACTTGGAGAGCTACCAGCTGCCTGTTTTCAAGACAAACAGATCAGGCTTCCCACAAGCTGACAGTGCAATTTAGCAACAATATGAATATAATCTTCAGAAAAAGACTAAGCATTTTAATAGTTATTTCAGGACACATTGGAGTTTGAAGTTTGTTTTCTTTCCTTTATTATTTTTTTACCTCCTGACCCGATTATTTTATGGTGTCTTTCTTTCCAGAGGTTTGTTAGACAAAATAGAAACATAAAAGATAAAACACAAACCCATTACAATTTCTTTTTCATTAAGTGAATTACTGTCATTTAAAAACCAATCCACAATGGCAGTGTCATCAATAATAATTTGTTCCTTCACTTGCTCTTAAGGAGGATCCATTTCCCACTGAAGTTAATGATTAAGCGGCAGCTGTTTTCAATGAAAATCAAAGCAGGTGTCTTTAGTGTACAGGTTTTCATATGTTTTAAAAATGTGGAATGAAAAAGGATATTTCAATCATTAAAAAAAAAATCTAGTCATAAATATCATGCAAAAAATAAACTGGACATCTATCTATCAAAAAACAAAAACAAAACAAAACAAAACAAAACAAAACAAAAAACCCAAAAAAAACCCAAACAAAAAACCCAAAAAAAGCCCCAAAAAACAAACAACCAAAAAAAAAGAACAACCACCCCAAAAAACCAACTACTAACCAACCAACCAAAAAAAAACCCCAAAAAACCCCCAACCAACCAACCAAAAAAAAACCAAAACCCCTCCAAACCCCAAAAACCATCCCAAAAAAACCAAAACAACATCACCAACTATGATGTTTTATCCTGTCTTACTCCAATATAGCTTGTCCCATTTCCTTTGTTTCTGCTGATTAATAAAGAGATAGAGATTGATTTTTTTTCTTACTCAAAGTCTTGAAATTTTTTTAAGCCCCTAAGTATTTTGAATTTTGTCATATAAAAACTTATATTAAAATACACCAAGAATTAATAAGAAATGGCACACTTGCAACAAAATTTTCAGATGTTTAATTTTCTTTCTTTATATTTATATTTTACAAAAGAGATATCATAGGTATTGCATATCTATGATATATCTATATTTATTGAATATTTATGAATAAATATAATACTGTATATTATATATACAATAGTTATTTATTTTATAATTACTATTGAATATAGTAGTTCAAACTAAGCAATAATTAAGCTTGACAGGAGCATAAGCATAGTAAATATTTTGTTTCATCTGGCACTTACTTGAATGAATGTTCAGAATAACTTTTCCACTACATAGTTTCAGTATATTTAATTAAAAGTTGTTATAATAGATAAAAAAATTAATATGAAAATGCAAGAAATTGCCTCTTTCATGTATTTCAGAAATGTTAAAGTAGTTCATTTTTTATTATTTTTTATATTGCTGAATATGTATAGTAAGAAAATATTTTAGCAAGCATCAGATCAAATAATTTAATACCAATATCTTCTATTATTAGTGTAAAGCTCAAAAAAATCATATAAATGCAGTCAATATGTACATATGTACTGCAATAAAATAACATAAATATTTCTTCTTTCAAATCTTTACAAATTACTTTATTTTCTTTCAAAACATCACTATATGATTTAAAAAAATATGAACAACTAATCCTTTCATTTAGAAAAAACAGGGCACACCTAGAAGCTGAAGTGAAAGAATCCAAGAGTGTTAGAAGGAATAAAAACAGAATAAGCATGTGAGAAATGAAGGATACAGGTGAATTCCAGTAACACTCTAGTTGAATGTAATGGTAGTTGTTTCCCCCACAGCATTTTAATCATGTACTCTTATTTCTAAAGAACTATATAGCAATACTGTTCTGTAAGGCAGTTCTATTTTCCATTACTGCAGTCTCTCATGGACATTTTATGATCATCTGTGAAATCAATTGTGTCTGAAAGAAAGTTTTCTGCAGTAAATTTATTTATTAAAAGGTCTCTTTTAAAAAAGAAGGATCAATTCAAGGAAAAAAAAAAAAAAAGCCTCCCAAACCAATAGCCGCTACCAGGCTTCTTGCTGCTTTTAGATTTAAAAATCGAATCTTCTTTTTTTCAACAAACAGGCTTACAAAAATAAAACTTGCAGGTTTTCCAGGTATTGCCACTGATTTGCTTGACTGACTAGTTCTGATGGTGTGGAAAGTAACCTGCAGTTTCCTTCAGTTATACAGACCTAAGAATACTTGCTATGTTTACTCTCAATTTAGAAAACCTAGGCTCCTTCAGAACTACGTATGGAGAAGAACACAACCTGCATATCCTATCTCATACCATTCGTGTGAACAAAAGTTACAGCATAACATATCAAAACACTTAGAAATACTGATTTTTTTTTCTTTTCTTTTCTTTTCTCTAGATGTTATCGTATTTCTAAGACAGTGAGAGGGGCCAATCTGATTTTTCTTTATGCCCCACATGTGTTCCACATGAGGTGAGAAATGTCTCCAGGGGCTGTACCCTGCTGGAGCCCTGTCCCCGGGGAGGCCTCACCTGCAGCCGAGCAGGGCAGAGAAAGCTGCCGCCATCGGGCCGCAAGCGACCCCCCTTGCCGGCGGGGCAGATCCCCTGTGCCCGGCACAGAAATGCCCAGGAAATGAGGCTGTGGGAGCGGCTTTAGCACATAAAACCAGTGAACTGCACCGCCACAACCCGGGGTCGTTTCATTTGGGTTTCCTGGAGGGAGCGGGGGCTCGCCCGGAGGCTCAGCTCGGTCCCCTCCTTCCCCCCTCGCCTTTTTCTCCCGGCGGTTCTGCTCCTTCCCCGGCTGCCTTCCCTGCCCGCCCCTGTCCTGCCCTGCTTCGCCGCTTCCCCGAGGCAGCTGGACCCCAGGGCCCCCAGGGCTCCGCAGCTGCTGCAGGAGCGCGCCCGTGGCCACGGCAGCCTGTTCTCGGCCCACAGAAGGGACACGCCGCCCGCTGCTGCTTGGAAATGGCGCCTAACCTACCACAGGAGCGGATGTACAGGACTATAGACTCAAATATGAAAATTCATGAATTTCAAATATCTATATTAAAGTCAATCAGTCCCTTATAGAATCATACAATCATTTAGGTCAAGATAATCAGGTCCAACCTGTACCCGTACTTCAAAGTATACTGCTAAGCCATGTCTCTCAACATATCTTTTAAATACTTCTAGGGCTTGTGACTCAACCACTTCCCTCTGAAATTCTTCCAGTGTTGACAACCTTTTCAGGAGAGACATTTTCCTTAATATCTATTCTAAACCTACCTTGGGGCAACTTGAGACCATTTCCTCTCATCCTATTACTTGTTACATGAGAGAAGAGACTGACCCCACCTCGCTACCACTTCCTTGCAGCAGGTGACTATGCTTTTTATTTGCAGGGGGTTTTGACCTTTTTTCTTTAGCTTTTCTCAGACATTTCAATCTATTATCAACTTATAATTTACCTTTGACCAAGTTATAACCCATCTGTACTATATCACTACAATCCATTTGTCTTTAAAATTTCTTTCTATTAAAAACTTGCATAGGACTGAAGACTTTGAACTGCCATAGAAAATAGTTCAAAGGATTATATATGAAAGAGAGGCCAATACTGGTGCGATAAGTTCGCAGAGAAATGCTCATCAGTTAGAGACGGATTGTACTAGAGAGATTGAAATATGGATGATAAATTGCATATGCAGAAAAAGATCCCTCACTGCTCCCCTTACAAGTAACCAAAAATCCTTAAAACACTTCCCCCCCCCCCCCCCCCTTTGGTAGGCTCAGTACTTTGTGTCTGAGAAATTAGTTTGACAAGGCATTTGAGTTTACATATGCCAGATGATGCTAAGTGGGCAATGAATGTTATTTCTGTCTTGGTTCATGTATTTTTAAAATATACTTTATTAAACACATCTACCTTTAAAATGGAAAATACATCATTTATAATGTATGTACTTATAATGGGAGAGTAGTAGAGCAGTCTTTAACAAATGAGAAATATTTATTTCTGTCTGCAATACAAAATTACACTTCTCCATGGAGGACTCTTCCCTTGCAGGCACATACCATTGGCTGTTAGGATCAGTGCTTGGGTAGGATATTCAGAATTCCTGTTATGGAGGGTCTGACTGTCTGATATTTACATTTTCTATACTGATACTGACCATGCACCTAATGATAGATGCAGACAACACCTCCTCACTCCCGGGAGATAATGCCCTGCAAGCACTCCACCCAGACACTTCTGGTTAATCTCTGACTTCAGCTTATAAGAAGGAAAAGACAGTATGATGACATATTAAACTCTTCATCAACAAAATATTTTGTTTTCTTAATGTTTCATCAGTCCAATTTATGTCATTAAAAAAAAAAAAGTGTTATGACTTTCTTTAAAATGCTACACTAAAGATCCTTCCTGTTGAATGGGGAAACAGACTCAGAGGTATCCATCAAAAGAATGAGGGGCAAAAACCTCAGTTCTAACATAGTTTCTGATTAGACCTTAGAGAAAAAAGGCCTACCACAATTAGAATTGTCAAACACAGGCTGCCCAGCAAGGCTGTGGAAACTATGGTCTTGTGGTGATTTAGGCTGACCTAAACTAGTCCCCGTGGATTGGACAAGATGACCTTTGTATCTTTGACAAAAGATCTCATTCATTCTCTGTACATATTTATACTGTGGTCATTGCCATAGCATCTGAATAAAAGAGGCATTAGCATTTCATGATAACATGTAAATTTTATACATGTATACTTATATTTTACAATATGACATAGTCTAAAGAAGGGATAATAAGACACAAGACATATTCAAGTAGAATTTTATAACAGAAGAATTTCTTTCAACCAGTAGAACTTAAGTTCTTGTTTCACAGTCCTGCTTTCTTAACAGAGACCTCAATTTTTCCTAAATGCATGTTCTCAAAAAATAATTCAAATCAGCTTAAAACTAACTCCTTTAATAATATACCTAATACTAAGAAAATCTTGATCTCTGTTAAAATAATTATACATTTTATCCCAGTAATGGAAACTGTCTGGGCTGATAAATTCATTTTACGACATTAGCAGCTCTGAAAGCCTTTAGATCCAGGTTTGAACTTCATCTAGTTTTTTGTGTCACACATACAGAAAGCACATTTCTGAGTCCTGGTAGCTTTGGAAAACCTTAGAATATAGAAAATAGGAAATACTGACTTCCTTAAAGCAATTTTTGCTGAGACCTTATAGTGACTATGCTGACAAATATTTGAGGATCATGAAAGGGAAAGAAAGGAGTCACTGAATTCTAATCAACATATCATCTACTTCTTTCAAGAATTACTCTTTGTGTATTTGTAGGAAAGAAAAATACAGGGATGATGATACTAGAAGAAAATGTATATTTATTAAAATTCACTTCAAAATCTAATTTGTAAAGACATTATCACTACGCTTCACTTTCTGATTTTTTTTTTTTGTTAGAGACTGAAATTTGTACTTGTGCAAATAACACCTAATGTAGAATTCGCTCTGTTACTACATGAAGTTCAAATAATCTTTCCCTTAGGAGTGCAAGAATTCCCTGGTTAAAATGTAATGCACTTCACAAGGTCGAAAAGTGGACCCATATGAACCCCATGAGGTTCAACAAAGCCAAGTGTGAGGTCCTTCACCTGGTTCATGGCAATCCCTGATATTAATACTGGCTGAGGGGATGAAGGGATTGCTAGCAGCTCTGCCAAGAAGGAACTGGGAGTGCTGGTGGGTGAAAGGCTGAGCATGAGCAGATAATGTGCACTTGCAGCTCAGAGAGACAACTGCATCCTGGTCTGCATCAAAAGAAGCCTGGCCAGCAGGGTGAGGGAGATGATTCCTCCACTCTTCTCTGTTCTGGTGAGACCCCACCTGGAGTGCTGAGTCCAGCTCTGGAATACTTAGTACAGGAAAGACATGGGCCTGTTAGGGAGGAGGGCTGCTGGATGGGACCATTAAGAGCCTGGGGAAGAGAAGGCTCTGTGGAGATGTTATTTGTAACATTTCGATACTTGAAGGGGGCTAGTAGGAACAGTTTAAAAGAGTGTAGATTTAGATTAGTAATAAGGAAAGTTTTGTTGGGGTTTTTTTGGTTTTTGTTTTTTTTTTTTTTTTTTTTACAGTGAGGGAGGTAAAACACTGGAAGCAGTTGCAGAGAGGTGGCAGATGCCATATCACTGGAAATGTTCTTGGTCATGTTGGATGAGGCTTTGAGAATGTAACAGGTGCTCCAAAAATGACATAAGAGTGAAAGGAAGAAGCTGGCATCAGTCTTCAAAAATGGACACAACCCCTCCCCCTTCCCTTCAGAAGAAATTACAGAGCATGAAGAAAAAAAGGAAATTAACACCTGGAGGCAATTAGGCCTCTGTGTTGGCAAGTGTAGGCTTATTGAGTGGTGATGGTAGCCCATACATTTTAATTAAAGATCATCATGAAAATATTTTAGGTTTCAATGCTTTAAATGGATGTACCTGCCAAATGCTGATGTGTGGTCTGTAGGTTCAGACATTGATCCCAGCCTTGGTAGGAACTCAGAGTCTACAATGTGTGTACTAATGACTGTAGCCAATGCACTCCCTCATTGAAAAATTAATAATGATTTCTGCTGTGGCACAAATGGAATTTCTGAAGTCATGACTGGGAAACAACAAATAATCTCCAGAATTCATTCCCCATATAATTCAGCTGTCTGGCCAGTGGGGAAAGAAGACAGGAGGTGGTATTTAACAATTGATTATTTGTATCTGAGTGTTAATACAGCCATGCTAACAGCTGCTGTACCAAACATTGCAAATTTAACTGCTATTTTGAAAGCAGCTGCACACCCATTGATGGTGGTGCTAGATGTAAAAAATATATTCTTTATGGCTCCCTTGAAGGGGGAGGATAAAGAGAAATTTCCTTTCACTTGGGCATATATACAATACACCTTTGGCAGACTCACACAGAGACATAAATATTCACCTGTAATTGTTCATGCTGCACTTCCTGAACTTTTGCAGAGAGACTCACTCCCCTAAGGTGTGAACTTGTAACAAAATGTATGGATGATATTTTAACTGGAGAAACTTCTCCTGAGAAAGTGGAGGAAGAGGCTGCAGCAATATGTCAAGCAGTAAATAAAACAGAAATTTAAATTCCATCTGAAAAATGTCTGGGACCAAGTAAAGAAGGGCAAACCCTGAGTGTGGAACTTGAGCATAAAGAGGCAATAAATATTTTAACTGAACAATTAAAAAAATATCAGTCACTGGGACCAGTACACTCACCTATCCCTATTACAGCTGAAACAGGGGGTTCTATGTTTTATTATAGCATGTATATAGTTGAAATTACTGTTTTCTCTTGGTACGTGTAGAAGTTTCCTTAATTTTTGTTATAGTAGATATGACTTAAATGAAAAAATACGGTTTTCCCCCTTAAATTGGAAAAAAATTAATTTAACAGAAATCTGACAAATGTTTGACCTCAAGTTAGTATGTTTGTTTGTGTAGAATTATTTGCTTTCCCTCTCTTCTCCTCATCTTTTTATTTTCTTACATCTGAATTCACTTAGGTAAGAGTAAGATTTCCAAGTAGGTGAATATTTAAAATAATAGGTCTGAATTTTGCTTCATTTAAGGGATTAGTGCTTCTGCATTTCTTATTTCTTATCCAGAATTTTATTCTAGAATTATATTACATACATAAGAAGCAAATTATAATAAAAATAATATACTGAATAATGTATGGCAGGTCAACAAGCAGCTTGTATTTTTACCATTTCCACTTTGCTAATTGATCTATTTGAATAATATGCCTTTTTTTTTCTTATATGAAACTTTTTTTTTCCCAAATCTCAGATAACCAAACTGGAATAATAATTAACAGTGTACCTAGGTGCTTCTGTATTACCTATATTATGATTCAGATTTTATCTAGAACTTTGAACTCACTGCATGAGGCTTTTATGCCTCTTTAAAGTACCTATTGCTCTTCTTTTGGATCCATTTCACTTCTTAATGGACCTATGCCTAAACAGAGCATGTCCGTTGAAATGACAAAAAGGCTTAGCTTTGGCACTTAACACACTATTATTAAAGTGGCACATTCCTAACTTACATAGAATTAGATTTGGAACCGAGAAAAATATGGAGGATATGAGCAGTATGATCTAATTAATGCCTAACTCTCCTATCTGAAAACAAAATAAAAACCTCACAAAAAGTTCTTACAATATAAACCGTTATATCCTATCTATAAATGTCTTCTGAAAACGTGTTTTACAGTAGTTTAATATCATGAGTCATAGTGTAGCCCCATTAATTATGCTGTGAAGCAGTGAAAGGGTGAAAAATCTGTATTGGTTTGGTGTGACAGAAATTACATTTTTAATAGCTACATAGAAGATAAAATGTGGTAGAAAAAGCCTTCACTGTTTTCTAGTGTCCTACAAGAGCCAGTAGTTTAAAAAAATTTCCAAACTATGAATTCAAACAATCCACAGAAGTTATGAAGACCTCCTCCAACCCTTGCATTTTTTTATTAGTTGTGTGTGTGTGTAATTTGGTAATCCAAGACATCTGGCAACCCAATAGGCATGTACAAATCCCATCTGCAGGCAGAAATGCTTCTGTGCTTACAAATGACAATATACACTAAACTGTGATATAAACACACAATTATGTTATTATTTTTTTTCCTTGTATGTGAGTGGGTACAAAGAGTAAACGTCACCCTATTTCTTATTCCTTTTCCACAAAATCTTTTCTTAAATCCCCAGAACACCAAGTGATGGGACTTGAGAAAGCACTTGAGAAAGGAATGGTATGCTTTATTTTTACTCTATGTTCTATTTTCTTTGGTGTTTTCATTATCCTTTGAGAGTATTCAGTATCACAAAAACCACAGTCAAACATTTAAAAAAAAAAACCAAAAACCAAAACCATAACAATGTATGCATGAAACCCAGATTACAAAATGAGATTTGGATTGGAGCTGGATTTGCTGCATAGGAAAACCACCAGATTTAACTTAACATAAATATTTGTTTCTTCTCCTAAGAAAACAGAGTATGTTTAATATAAATAATAAATGATGTTGAATAAGTTATACTCTATATTTACTATATGTAACATTTCTCATTTCAGAAAAGATCTTGAAGCTCTACAGAATGATATGCAGTAAACACAGAATACACTCATCTCACTTAGGCTGTGAATCAAAAAAAAAAATTCAGTGGGAGTGCACCATGCCTCGTAATGATAGAACCATGATACTGCCTTAGGTACATGATTATTTGCATTCAAAGCGAGTGAATAAAACATAGGGTAAAATATGTTTGAGGCAACAAGAAATTGCAAGTTTCTGGACTGCATATGAAGGAAACCACTCTACTTTCAAAGACAAAAACTACTGAAAATACATTACGTTTACACATATAAAGGAAAGGGGAACATTCTCTCCTTGATATAGAACCTAATAGTTTGGCATCATGCTCTGGTATCAGTTTCTATGTATACAGAAAACCATTTAGTATATAAGCATTAAATTTTATAATCCTTCAGGCTACAATACAAGATCTTCAGTACAGAATAGTTTTAATGTACTTTTCTTTCCGTGTCTACTTAGTCTTACACATCCTCATCTGGAAAACAAGCATGTGCAAAATATTTTTTTGTTCGCAAATTCTGTTCTTTGTGGATCATGATTGGAGTGCAGACATAAAACTATTTGTAGGCAGACAAGTCTATGGAAAGCACTACTGGTGTCACTTTTGGAATCTGTCTTTTAGGGCAATGTCCTTCAGAGGATATTCTTTAGAAACAATGCATTAGTAAAAACACAGATTTCAACCTCATAGAGCTGAAGAGCTTCTGTTCAATATACTGTGGGACAATACTCATTTCCAAATTGTATTTTTACCTGTTTACAACAAGCAATAATGTAGTAAGCTGGAGAAATATTAAAACATTCCTTTTCCTGTTCAGAAATTAGGCCTGCACCTGGCATGTTCAGTCACCTTGTGTTCTCTGGGTGCAGTTGAGAACCAGTTCCCGTGCATGCATTCAGGATCAACTATAATTTTCTGTTACTTAAAAGACAAACTAAACCATTTTTTATTGGCTGGCATGTCATACCACAGGAGAGATAAGGAGCTCAGTTCTATTTTCTTGTAATCAAAAACTTTGGCAGAAAACAAGCTGCAGCAGCATATTGGGCATAGACAACTGAGAACCTCTCTTGACTTTCATCTCTTGCTAGTGAAAACAGTAGGCAGAAAAAGGAACAATACATATGCATTGTCAGACCTCAGACTAAGTTTGCAGAACTGCATATGAAGATTCTCTTATCTTTGTGTTTATAACCATTATGTTTGATTTGGAAATAATTTTGAATTGATAAATATAGCCATATATTCATTCACTATTTTGCAGTATCATTTCTGAAAGTGATACTTTTTGAAAGAAGTCTCTCTGTGAATAAAAAAAAAAATAGAAACAAATAGATTATTGAGTTTATTTACCTATTTTTTAAGCATCTATTTGCAGTTCAATACTGCTCGGAGACTGTGGATAAATCTATATTAACATGTGAGATACTAAGGAGGAACAAATTCAGTCTCATCCTAAATTTTTGAAGTCATATAGAGTTCTTTGACATCAGACTCAAAAATCAGCAATTGATCCAGAAGTATGATGGTATCACTTTGGCAGGAGCTGAGTTCAGTGCAGATAGGCTAAGTATGGTGAGCCAGGGTGAACAGGAAAATGCAAACAAGAGCAGAGAATAAGGTGCCTTTGTGCAAACCATAGGTCTAGAATTAACCAAAAAGTTAAAACTGAAATTGTTGGAAAGGTAGATAACAATCATTATGAACCAACCTGATTGGTTGTGGTGGTGGGTTTTGTTAAGCTGTTTTGAAATCATTTACCCCAATGTTAGTCCCTGCTTTCAGCACCACACCCCCCCCGCCCCTGCCCAGATGACTCAGGTACAGTCCAAAGGTGTCCCCTCCCCTGTCCTTTTGTCCCCCTCTCCTGACCCTGCCCTGTGTTAACCTGGGGCCAATCACCTACCTGCCCCACCCCTCTGGTCCTCTGCTCTGCTCTGGTTTAAATATTAAGCATGGAACCCCACTCCCTCCCTCTCTGGGAGCATCTTGAGGAATAAATACCTTAGAGAGAGCCTTCTATGACTCTTGCTGTGAACCTAGATGTCGAGGATACAGGACTAAGAGAGCAGAAAACAGCTCTGCTCTCTACCATTACTTGGATTGCTTGCAGTCTAAGCATGGCCTTTCCTGACCAGCGTGGCTGGGGTGAGAACTAGCCAGAGCCCCCTGGCCCCCTGACATCAGTTGGTGGCTTGGGCTGACAGCTGGTATGAAAGACCTTCTGAGAAAGGGGCTGAAGGAACGTGGTTACATGGGCATGGAACATGGCATGAGGAAGGTGCTCGAGGAAGACCCATTGGGTGTCTGAGCCAGGCAGCTGCCAGAGGCAGACATGGAGCCTGGTCAGAGCATGCCCTCGCAGTCACTGGGAAGGAGTCAGCAGATAGCACATGTCTGGGTGGGGCAGCAGTTGATGGGGGAAGCTTTTTACTGATACAGACCTTATTACCTACTTGTCTGCTTAGTAACAGTCATACTATTTGATGTTCAGATCTTCAACTTGTAAAGGTTTAAATTCTTCCTGGGCCGAAACACCAAATTAGGTAGTGGTTTCATGTTCGCCGAATTTTTGTTTGCTAAATTTAGTGTAGTGGTCTAAATATTTTTCTGCTGTGAAATATCATTATGACAACAGAAGGCAAAACTTAAAGATGAAAATGGATAGATTTATTAACACACAAAAGAGAAAAGAAAAAAAATGAGAATCAAAATGAAACATTCAAAACACTCCTCCTCCCCCCCGAAGTGTTCACTTTTCCCACAAACAATGTAAAGAGGTAAAACTTAGAGCTCCAGGTCAGTACCACTTATAAATAGTCCTTCATTCAGTCTTTGAGAGAGAGAAGTCTCTCCTAATTTCTTCTGGTAACTTTCCACAAGAGAAACAGTCTGCTTGTGGTTTCTAACTCCTACAAAAGCAGCACACCCAGAACTTCTGCAGTTGTAGTCCCCCCAATCACACAGCCTTTCCCATGACTACATATGGGCCGTAGATTCACACTGGGGTTTCACTTTTTTTTTTAAAGATGCACAATTCCACAAGCAAAGGATTTCTCATCCTAAGGAACAGAGATATCTTCTCACTTCGTCACGGTCAGAAGAAGGCTTCTTCTCATCTCTCTCTGTTTAAACATCTTATGGGATCACCAGCTTACAGTTTCTAATTCAATATTCACTCAGAAAATCACAGATGCCTTCACTCAAAATACCACAAAGCATCTCCCCAATTTATATTGTCCATGATTTAAAGGAATACTCTAGGATATTCATATTACAGTCTGTTACCACAACTCATAGCAGGGTTTTCAGCCTAAAACAAGGCAACTTGTCATCTCTCGCACATAAGAAGTCACTCTTCTTTTACTGACTTTGATATCTTCATATTGTCTCTTTACATATCTCTAATTTAGCCTTTTCTCTCTTTCTGAGGAGGGTTAGAGTTTTAAAAAGCCTCAGTCTGTGTCAGGAAAGAGTTAACATTCCTGCCCGAGCCTGCAGATGGTGATGTGATCTCTGCTGGCCCGGCGGCAGCGCAAAGATCCCAAAGCCATGCCGGTGGAAAAGGCTTGGAAACAGCAGCCAGGATCTCCTGAATGGCTGGGCCTTCCTTCCCCCCAACCCCCGGGTCTCATGGGTGGGCACGGCCCAGTCTGGGCTTGGTGCTGCTTCCAGAGGTGGGGGGGGCCTGGGGGAGATCTCCCTCAGCCCAGCCGGCGGCATGGGGCAAGCCTTGCTTGTTAACATCCAGGGTCGGCTGGATGTTAACAGCCCGGTCAGCGGTGTGGGGCAAGCCTTAGGGTCGGCTGGATGTTACCAGCCGTGGCTTCCCTTTCCCTGCCGGCAGCTGGGAGAAAAGGGGCTCTGCTGGCCAGGCCGCTTCCCATGGCAGTGGCTCTCGGAGACCAGACCAGGCCCGGCCCAGCAGGCTGGGCCATCCTGGCCCGACCCCTGGAGGGAGGGAGCCGGGACTGGCCTTTCCTCCTCCAAGGCTGGAAGGAAAAGGGCTGTTCAGACAAGGTCAAGGCTTCATGTGGGTGTTACCCAAAAAGTCGTCTCAGTTTCTCAGTGGTCAAGCCACATGCCAGTAGCCAAGAACTGGTCTCTGATAGGTCCCTGTCCCCCTCTAAAGCAATTCTAAGATCCTGACAGGGCAGTATTCCATATTACTCTTTAACCAGAAACTAAATTGTGCTAATCCATAATACAACTCTAGCTCAGACAAAATTAATTCTAGTTCATATAAGTAATTTAAAATAGCCTGGCTTCCCCCCGCCCCATTTCTTTGTGGTTTTTGGATTCCTGTGAAATTAGAAACAGAAATTCTGAAATCCTTTAGTATGCAGTATTTTTGTGCTGCTGATATTCTACAGCAATGAGATTCCTTCACAATCAGAAAATTACTTCCAGATTAAAAATACAATAGTTAGCAGTTCTCAAACTGTTCTTTTTTAAAAGGAGTTGAAGTCTCCTTGAAGGTTTTAGAGAACTGTATCTTGCATCAGTGAAGAAGAACAAAATTTTATTATAAGCATTTCCAGAAATAGACTGAATTTTTGTATCCTCAAATGAAGTAGCTTACTTTTGTTAAACTCGCACTTGGATAAACATCCTTATCACAGCATCAGGACATTTTGAGCCTGATACAGTGCATTTTTCCTTGATTTTGAAAGGAAAATAACATCTGCCACATCCTCAGAAAGGTTTTCTGGGAATTGCCATGTTAGCATCAAGCATTTTGGTTTTAATTAATTCATATTTCCTAGTTTAAAACAAGAACAACAACAAACCTCTTTTTTATCTCACATAACTGAATGCTGTGTAACTACACAGATTTCAAGTATGCACTTGTGTAAGTGCCGCTTGAAAAATAGATATGCTAGAAAACACAAGTCCCCTGGAAGAGACTGTTCTTACAGCATTTAAGTCTATCATAGGTTTTAGAAAAAAAATGTTCAGACGATTTCACATCCATCACTGTGACTCTGGCTGCTTTTTGCTTTTTTCAGGTGATTAGTGTCTTACCAGAGAAATCTTATGAGTCCACCAGCCAGTTCTGAATAGTGGCAGCAGGATAATTTGTTTAGAAGAAGACATGATTCTTGATACTTATATGAGGTCAGTAGCACTTACACCTGAATCGATTCCCTCTGCCTGCTGGAAAGTGGCTTCCAGCTAGTCCCGGCTGCCCTGGCTGTGAATCGTTTCAGATCCGGTTAGGCAGTCGCAGGCGGACCGGCCACCACCCCCCGGTGGGTCAGGAGCTACACGAGCTGTTGCTGAGGCTACGACAAAGGTAGGAAAAGGAGACTTTGTGGCAAGGTGGAGTTTATGGTCATCTGCTCTGCATGCAGGCAGCCCACGAAGTGAGGAATGGGGACCGGGTAATTGATTATAAGGGACCAGGAAAAGGGGCGTACACAAGAGGGAAAACCAATCAGGGGAGTGGGGATGGCACACAGACAACGAATGGGAAACGAGGGGTGGGGGATTTCCCAGCCTGTTCCAATCAGGGACTGACTTCTCCCGATCTTTCCAGAAAGAGGGGAGAGTCCTTCCTGGAGATGGACAAGCACAGCTGCTGCACAAACAAGTGCAGGGGGAAACCATTAGGGGGAAGGGATAGGGGGAACATGGACTAAACCATTACAGAACTCAATTAACATTAACAATAAATAAAAAACCAGAAAACACGCTGCTACATACACCTATCTGGCATTCACAGTAGTTGGATTAGAACACTACAGAGTGAATTCTGCCAGTTCCACTGGGTTTTCATTTACAGATAATTTTGTTTGCCTCAGTTTCAGTGATATTTAAACTCACAGATTTTTCAGTTCTGAGCTATATTATTTCTATATTTTTACATTACAAACTTTCATTCATTTATTTTGTGCATACACAAAAGTACTTGATCTGTGGTAGCATTTTACCATATCTTTCCCAGTGACAACTTGCAGTACTCCGAATTTGTCTTCAGCTGTCAACACTTCTAGCTTCTCCTGCTATAGGATATCAAATAGAAACAACATAAAACTTATACAGAAACGCAAAGTGGGGTCCATGAAAATATTTGGCTCTTGTCAAGGATTATTAGACTGTAGAATTACTGTTTAATGTATTGTTAGAAAGCCATTATGTATAAATATGTTTTACAGTCTTTGCTTTATCTTATGAGGCCATATTTTGTATGCTGTTAGAGCTACCTTTGCAGCAGTTCTTGTTTGTGGGGACACAGCCTACCTGACATACATTTGCACCTTTTGCATTGGGATATTTCTTTTCTCTGGTGGTGAAGAGATGTGAAATCTTTCTTTTTATGCTGGAGTCAGTACAAGAGATCAATTTTTCATCCTTTGCATACCGTTATCTTTTCTTACTCTTCTTATCTTTTTCAGTTTCATTATGTTAGCAAGAGAAATATAGTTATATGTCATTACTTTTGAAAAGAAAGCTAAATCATATTTTAGTTGAGCTTGTTTATTTGACAAGGGGGGGAAACCTTTTTGGTTTTGTGTGTTTGTTTTTCCTTTCTGCTGAATGAAATTGTGTTGGTTTCAGCTGTATTAGAGGTAATTCCTTCACAGCAGCTGGTATGGTTCTGTGTTTTGTATTAGTGCTGAACACAGGGTTGATAATATGGAGATGTTTTTGTTATTGTTGAGCAGGACTTACACAGAAGCAAGGCCTTTTCTGCTTTTTGTACTGCTGTGCTGATGAGACGGCTGGGAGTGCGTGGGAGGTTGGGAGGAGACACAGCCAGGACAGGTGACCCAAACTGACAAAAGGGATGTTCCAGACTGTATGACATTGTGCTCTGTATTTCAAGTGGGGGGAAGAAGGGACAGTTAAAGTGATGGTGTTAGTCTTCCCAAGTCACAGCTACCTGTGATGGTGCCCTGCTCTTTGGGGATGGCTGAACTCCTGCCTGCCCATGGGAAGTGGTGAATGAATTTTTTTGCTTTGCTTTGCTTGTGTGTGTGGCTTTTGCTTTTCCTATTAAACTGTCCATATCTCAACCCACAAGTTCTTTATCTTTTATCCTTCTGAGTCTCTCCCTAATCCCACTAGTGGGGTAGCGAGCAAGTGGCTGAATGTGACTAACATAAAAATTCAATCTTTGTTAATAGATTTCTGCATCTTTCTCTCTAAGAAAAACTGTCAATCATGTATATAACTGGTGATCTTAGAAGGGACAAACTAAGATGCAAATATCTCCTGGTCTATGGTAGGATCTTCCACAAAACAAATAAAAGTTGGTAACTAAACCAGCAATAATATCCTTAAAAAACCTGTGGTTTTTTCCTGTAATTTTAAGAATGAAGAGCTTATGCAATAACACACAGTTCTACTGAGATTTTTTCAAAACAGCATGATTATACAGTTCCCTTGGAAAAAACCCTCAATTGTACAGAAATATTCTTGGTTACATTTTACACACACACACATATATATAGATATATATACACACACACACACATACACATAAATACACATAAGAAAGTCTATGTGATGCATAAAGTATATATGTCTTGAAACTGCATAGAATAGAATGTATATTTAGTATAAGCATAGTGTGATATGTAAAACATAATTTAAAATCAATGAAAATTTTTCACAATGGAGCAAAATACAGAGCTGCAGCTAAGCCAAATTGCTGACTTAAAATTTGAAAATGGTGTTTGTGCATGAGAAAGATTTGAAATTTATTAAAAAAAATTAGCTTTTAGATATGTTAAATAGTAAGATAGATATGTAACAGATAGCAATGATTATGGTTGAAATATGGTCTTTCTCATATTTCACTGGCTGGATGCAAACAGTACCAAAACCTAGCACTTTATCAGACATACAATTGAAAACCATTGCTTGGTTAGATTTTTTATGAATTCTCTGATAGTCCTTATTTACGATTTATTTTTGCCATACATGTGAACTAAGGGACTAGAATAGTAACTTTTTAAGACCCTTTTTGAGCCTCTGAAATGTTTATATATTTATTAGCTTTCTTTTTCATTACTGCCACATTTAAACCAATTATAGGGTTTGGATACAAAGTTAAAATTATTTTTCCAGAAGTTTCCAGAGGAACTGTGAGTGGTTGAGATGCTGGACAAATCTCTGCATAGTACATAACCTATGTAAGGTATAGTTTTTAAGTATAAACAAATATGTATATGTATATACATTGCAGTAAGGTGAGCTTTCTTTATTCTGGATATTCTGTTTTTCTATTTATATATAAATATTTAGACATTAAAAATTGTAACATAATAATTATCCTTAAAAATATTATCTTAACCACAGCATGTGCTTTTAAAACCATAGAGTTTTTAATATAGAAGAGATATAATATTGTATGCTAGAAGACACTTGGATGAGTTTGGTAGTTACTTCAAAGATTACTCTCAGGAATATGAGACTACCTTGATGCGCTAGAAATAACCTTCTCCACTTTCACTAATCTTTGCTACTAGACAGAGACTAGAAACACCAAATAATTGAAAGTCAGTGAAAGGAAAGGATATATAGGCAGACTGTGCTAAGAAAATTTGGAAAAATTAATGTGAATAGATTCCAAGACTGAAAAGGAATAAAATACCTGGATCTCCACCTTGCTCTAAGGGAAGGAAGAAATCCTCCTTGTTAGTGATGTCACAACTCTTCTGGAAAGATTTCAGGGTGGTGCAGCAAAACCTTCTCAACCCTGCCCAGCAAATACAGTCTCAGGAGTTACACATGGGCAGTGTTTGCATAACACCACCCAGCAGTGCAGCAGATACTAGGAAAGCCTTTGTGCAATATTTTAAAATGGTTTATCAAGGCTCATCTGTGTTAGACTGTGAATATACAATATTGGTAACTATACTAATGAGTCAGACTATAAAGCTGTTAAAACTTTAATTGGACTAACAGTAAATTATTGGTTTCACTTGAGGCATTTTCCAGTTTATAGCAGGACGTTTAACATTTTACATAAACAGAAGGATATAATTATTGTCTTCAGATTACAGAGTAAATATGTTCAATTTAGGTACATTATAAAGTAAAAATAGTATACTTTCTTTTGCTGTTGTTTTTCAAAGGTATATGTTGAATTTTAGCTACTCCCTGCCATTTGCAGAGATAGCTCCATAAAACTTACCAACTCTTACTAGATGTGTTTATGAGTTGGGCGAGTCTTTTAATGCTATTTGAACACCTTCAGGAAATGTACCAGTGTGTGAATGCATAGAAGCAAAGAAATGTCATTTAATAAGTCTTGGAAAGATTAAATGCCAAGAATTTCATTAAGCTGATGAAGGATCCCAGAGGAACAGAAACCCATTTGTTTAAACAAAGCTAGAAGGTGGACTGCCAGATTTGCCAGCTAAGCATTTGCACCTGGCTGACAATATGTTGATACAGATGGTATCTAATGTAACATTTGGCCATGTTCTACATTGGCTGGAGTAAAATATTTTTCTTTGGGACCTCAAGTTAATATTTTAGCTTCATTATATTTAGGATAAACCCCACAATCTTAAATAAATAAATTGACATAAAAGATACATCTATGCATGTATCTTGCCTTTACTAGGGAGCACCAAGAATCCATCCAGTCATGAAAATGCAGATATTTGACTAAGGTTATCAAGAATGGCTATTTCATGCATGAGGAAAACCTTTGTTTTCCATTATATTTATTTATTAAATTATTATAAAACAGAAAAAATCAGCAGACCTGTTTGTTTAACTTTCTAGGACTGTCTGGGATGGGGTTAATTTTCTTCATAGCATCTTGTGTAGTGCTGTGTTTATGACAACAGTGTTGATAACAAACATGGTGTTTTATCCATTGCTGAACTATTTGTACAGCAAGAAAGAGTTTCTGCTTCTTACTCTGCCTTGCCTTCTTCCCTTGCCCCTGTCCAGTGAGCAGGGTGAGGGAGCAAGAGACTGGGAGGGACACAGCTGTGAAGACTGTGCCCATTTGACCAAAGGGATAATTATCATCATATGACTCCACAGTGAGGATACTGCTTTTCCTAGATAATCTTTGCTCAGACACTGTCTGGGCCTCAGTCTGTGGGTGGCAGGTGGTAAGTGGTTGCCTTTGCATCTCTTTTTTTTTTTTTTTTTCCTTTACTTATAAAACTGTCTTAATCTTGATCCATTTTTCTATCTTGATTTTTTCCCTTTTGATTCTCACCCTCTGTTGTGTTAGACTGCTTGGTACTTAGTTGGCAGGGTTAAACCCACCACACTAACCAGACCTTTACATATTTTCTGTATACAAATGTAATATTTTCATGCCATTTTTCTCCAATTTATTTTGTTTTAATAAATATGAAGGGTTTCTTAATTTTATTTTAATTTTACTATGGTGTTCTTGCCTCTAAGCTTACTATACTTTAACACATCTTCATGTCAGGTCAACTCCAGGTTTGTAATTTTTCCATTTCTCTGAGGCCTTAAATCCAGTAGATAAAATTATCTGCCATTTAGTATACAGTTATTTACACTGAATAAATTATTTCCAGTTTCTGAAATGTCACTTATTTATGGCAACAATTTAGTGGTCCTGCTTCAAAGTGATTTAGTTTTCTCTTCCTAATGCAGTGTCTTGCCCTGAAGTAAACCCAGTGGATACATAAGATACAGCTCTAATTGTTTGACAACTGTTTTGATATGTCAGATGTAAGATGAATCTTCTTTTGAACATTGATTCCCATGTCAACAGAAAAGAATGTCAATAAATTAAGTCTCAGTTTTTCAATATATAAATAAAGTTACCTAAAAAGTGCTCATTTTTTTTTCCCTAGGATTCATTCTGGTTTGACAGGTAAGGCTGTGAATATTCAATTATTTTGGCAATAAATTCTTGGCTTGATATGTAAAGTTGTTTTCTCTTGCCCATAAAGACGATTTTGAGTAAAGCAAGCAGACTAGTTTAAAATACTGTTAAAGTGATTTGCACCAGGAGGTGTGCTTGTGTGACAAACATCTAAAAAATGGGCTAATAATATTTGCTCATTTTCTTGATAGATTATTTCTCCTTGATTTTTCTTCTGATTTTCAGTAAAATGGAAATTTTGATTCATTCACTGAGACAAAGAGGTTCTTTGGGAACTAAAAAGATTTTTTCAGTGATTGAAAATATTGATGAGGTCTACATACTGATACATGTACATGTATCATACATACTTTACATGTACATGTCTGTGTAAATCACATCTCTCTTATATCACCCTCTTCTATACTGCTGTTGTATTCCTGCGATTTCCATCTGCAAGACTATTTTTTGAAACCTGTTGTATTTTAAAGCTATGAAGCTATACTATCAAAATTAACCCAGATCCTTCTCTGCATCATTTAGAAAACTGGGTAAGGAGTGAGAAGAGACAAAAGCTACCCCCTTTAGATGTATCAAGTGCTATCACTATGGAACTAATGAGCTAGCTAAATGCATTAGTCATTAAAAATCTGAAGAAAAACCTTGAAGACATATTCAGTATTTATATCTATTTCAGGATATTTCGGGAGCTGAGAAACAGTTACAATTGGAAAGAAAATTGGCAGAAAGCTGGGAACACTTCAAAGAACTTCTGCACTTAGAGAAGCTATTGCAGGGAGAATTAGAGTTTTGTTTTCAATTTCTTTACAAAAGAAGTTTATACAAAAGGAATATCTGTGTAGCAGAGGTATGTCTCCTCTCTGAACACAGTCAGTACAGCAGTTGATTCAGAAATCATGCTTTTATTTCAGTGCATGCATTTTTGGAATGTCTGGGTTAACTACTGCTACACTTGAAATAGACCAAGTATGGTTTTAACTATCTTGTTTTGGAGCAATTGCCTTCTTTATTTCCACTTTTTTTTTTTTTTTTAAATGAAAAAAGTGGAGGTGGCCAGACAAAAAGAAATTGAGTTCTCTATTCACCCCTCCTCTCCTCAGTTAACAGCAGAAAAGCGTTTACCTTGTGTTTGTAAGTTTCTGCATAGTCTAACCCTTTTGCACAGTTTCTCATGCTGTCAGGGGTAAAACATGTTTACTTGAAAAACAAACTGAATCTGTTAGGTTTGGACACATGATATAAAGCTCTGTTACTTTTCAGTAATTGTTTCAAAGGTTCCATGAGACCTGATAAAGAGAGACCAAGATGAGGTTAATTGCAAAGGAAAAATTTCTGTGCTAATATAAATTTGAACATGTACAAAGATTTCCATGGAGTTGAACTCTCCACTGAAATTTTACTTACACATGGCAAGACTCCACAGAATAGAAATTGATGTCTAGGCTAAAATCTGCACACAAGAGAATTTAAACAACTCAGCAAAAGGAAAACCATTTAGTAGCATTTAATTCTCAACATGGTTCAGGCTAGAGACTGTTCCCTAGGCAGGTCAGTTGTGATAATCTTGTTTTAGAGGAGAAGAGAATTCAATAGTATGGATAAGGTCTATTCTGTGTTTTTTATTTTTCTAGATGGATATTTTCATTAAGTCTGAGTAGAGTTTTTATTGTTCACCCATCATGAAAATTAAACCTGTCTAGCCTTATGGTTTGTTGTGAGTTTTGCATGATCAGCTGGAGTCCCAGTCTATATTATGATTTTGCTAAGATCGTTGTATCTTAAAGATTTCTTAACTGTGCCATTAGTAGCAGATTTCAATGTGTGTTTAGAATGTAGTCTTAGATTTTTTGTGTGATCCATAAAACATAGACTGGACATCTGTTTTTTAGAGTACACTGCCTTGTCCTTCCTCTGATACAAAAATTATCTCTTTAACACAGTCTCATATTAACTTTATTCTTTCCATATTTAACATTCTCCCTATTTGCATGGAAACAATAATTCTTACACAGTATCAACAACAAAACATAACCTTTCATGCAAATTTGCTATACTGATTCAAAATGTTCCTGACTAAAAGGGCTTATTAAGAATAAATCAGTTCTTTTTTATATCATAACATGAAAAAAAAATTAAAGAGCAATTCAAAGCAACCTGACATGAACATCTGCTGACAAACACTCTAAGTTTAAAGACCAGTTAACCTAGAGATCTATTACAGCCATCCTGCACAAGCATTTGGCACATAAACGTAATGCATAATATGTCTAGAACTCACCTAGACTTCTAGATATGAGAATATGTCATGGGAAACGTTCCTAGTTTGAAAATTTTTCCCTATTTTTTGAATGGTAAATCAACAAGATTTTGCAAAGAAACTAACAAACTAAGGGTAATTTGGAAAAAAAAATAATAGGAAAAAGAAAGGCAAAAAGGGCCAACTGTGTCCTGGAGTGCATCAAGAAGAGCATTGCAGCTGGTCAAGGGAGGTGATTATTCCACTCTACACTGCAGTGGGTACTGCTCAAGTCGAGTTCTGTGTGCAGTTTTAAGTACTTTGCTATAAGAAGGAATTATTAGAAGCTATCGAAGTGTGTCCAGAGGAGCATGACTGAGATGGTAAAAGGTCTCAAGGGCAAGACTTAGAAGGAGTGGCTGAGGTCACTTGACTTGCTCAACATAAAGAAGAGAAGGCTGAGGGTTGACCTCATTGCAATCTATGTCTTTAAGGGTGTCAGCAGAGGGTTGGCATTGATGTCCTCCCTCTGGCAACCAGCAACAGGACACAAGTAAATGGAATCCAGCTGCATAAAGGAAGGTTCACACTGGCCATTAGGAAAAGCTTCTTCACGGAGAGAATAGTCAGTCACTGGAATATGTCCCCCAGTGTAGCAGTCATGTTATCCAGCCTGTCAGTGTTTGGGAAACATCTGAACAATGCTCTCAGTCACATGCTTTAATTTTAGGTAGTCCTGCTACTTAATTTCTGCATTTGATTCCATCAGAACTCAAGAACTTATAATTGCAAATAGTTTTATGTATCCATATATGATACAGATATCTATGCTAACAAAGTGTTACTTATAAAATATTTTATTGAAAAGAAAAATGAAAAAAATATAAAAAAGAGTTTGATTATAGCATACTTGGACTTCTGTCCCTTCCTTTGTTTGCTAAATCTATTTGAAGTATTCTAGAAGTACAGCACTTTCACATAAGTGCATTCAGGCATGAAATAGAATCATGCATTTTTAAGTAAATTGCTTTCTAACAAATTTATTTCAGAATATGCACATAATTAGAGTAACAGCTCTGCATAGTAGTCACTCAGTGTTATATCACTATTTGCCAACCACCACTTTGTAAACAAGATGTGCCATCCCAGTATGTGCATTCCATTTCAAAATTTTACTGATGCTCACTCAGAGAGAAGAGGTATTTCAAACTGAGGCATTTTATTGACTAACCTGATGTCAGACTTTGATCAAAGAATCATATTGACAGTAGGAAGTTTTATTTCCATGTAGCCTGGTTAAAATAATAGAATTTTAGAAACAATTGGAGTTATGTCATCACATATCAGATAAGATGCTGTATTTGTCTTGTTATTGTGATGTGAACTTATCAAGACTTCAGTGTATTTTTTTTTTCTGAAGATCTGTTACACAGCAGATGGGATGTCTAACATCCTTTTCTATTTGAAACATGCAAGCTCTAATAAACAAGAGAGTTTAGAATGTTAAACCAGCCAGCCATACGAAATATGTCACACAGTTTGCTGTCAACCTAATTAATTAGATAGCATTATTTGTTGTCCCCAATGAACTCCGATGAGCTCAATGACTGATAATAGCCTCATTCTTTTGAGGGATTTTCTTTTAATTTTATCCACTTTGATTTAAGAGAGCGCGTTTAAACAGGGAAAAAACATCCTACCACTATTAAGGGTTATTCAGAAATACGTACTTGTGACTTATTAATATGAGCAAACATTTGGCCTCTTACTAAGGTCATTTTAATTTTAAATCTTCCAGAGTAATGTTTCTTGAATAATTACTATTTCAGTAATTATCTTTCACTTTCATAACATATTTCTGGACATGTTTTGTAATAGAGTTCTTGCCCTTCAGACTGTAGAAAGACTCAATAAAATTATGTGAACACCACTTATAATACAGGACAAACAAAATCTTATGGTTAACATAACATATGGGTAATCAAATCAATCTTAAATAGAAAAGGCTATTTTCAGTCAGGAAAACACAATTATTTGCTTTTCTTGTAATTTTCATGTTTAGATTTGCACTAGAACAAATAATTTGATGAACTTTTCAAAGTTTCACCTCCCTGCAGCACCTCCCTGCCCCACAGTTTTATTTTCAGTCATGCCATTGGTTCTTAAAGAGACAATAACAACCTTGGGCACAGATAGCTGAGGAACACAATAACATTTTGGGTTACCCAGGACACTATGAAGAAAATTAAAAGCTGGTCAATAGAAAAATCTATAGATAGTAAATTTAATAATTGGACTTTATTACTGCAAATGGAAATTTTGCTATTGTTTCTGGTAAATATATTTCAGTGAAGTATTAAATTTCTCAGTGGAAGAAGAGACATAAAATTAAATTGGCTGATCCTGGAAAAGTACATATCCACAAATGAAGATGATTCCTATGAAATGCATATGCTGTTTCTGAATTTCTAGGTGCTTAGGCTTTATTATTTGGGTTATGTTTAATTTTTGCCTGCACTCCTGCCATATCATCATTTTATTAGTTTTGTCCTGATAGGTTTTTTTGGTTTGTTTTTTTTTTTTTTTTTTAATATGCAGCTAATCTAAATTTACAAGTTTGCATGTAAAAAACAACTTTTTAACTAACTAATGTACATTCTAATGCACTTCTGAATGTTGCAATAGTGTTGCATAAACAATCAAACACTCTCAAAAGGGTGAAACCGATTGGTATCCTCTTTGGTAATATTGTTTACATTGACAGCAGCAAATACAAAGAAAGAGTGCAAGGACATACCTTTCTGAAGGAGGCAGCATTTAGTTACACTTCATAGGATTTAGTGACTCATTCCTCTGTACAGAGTTCAGTCTTACACATAACATGTTCTATTAAGTATCTATGAAGAAAAGTTTTCTCAAGTTTAACATGATTGATAGATTCATTGGGTCTTGCTGGTAAGAGAAATGCTTTTTTCTGCAGGATTTATCTAACTGGTATTCCAGGGGTTTTTTTTTTTCAGACTGAAGAAGCACAAGGTCTTTTTGCCTATTCTACAAGAGGCATTTAATTCCCTAGACACACAGTTATCCTTCTATGTGTACTTGTGTATATTTATGGGATCACCTAGCAAAAACTTTAGAAAGGGTTCAATCTAAATATGTATATACCTTTAACGAATTTCTCTTCAAACTCTTTTCTTTTTGGATAACTTTGTTTGAAAGCTCCTTTTTGTGTTGTAATTAATGACCAGATTATCTCCTTCTTTTTCCTTTGTTTAGACTGTTTCTTTGAAGAGTGATTTTAAGTTCAAAACTTTTATTCTGTGTCCTTATGGTCTTTCTGATTTTTTTGGGACAGTTGGTGGTCTGTCACCATGTTCAGTGAAAATATAGTTCCAAAAGCCCATGGTTCCCATCTGATAATAGTTAAAAAACTATAAATACTCTGAAGTACTAATAATACAATTAACTTTTCTGATTCAATGTATTTCTAAACCTATAACAATATTTGTTCATTGGTCTAATAAAATATGAATAAAATTTCAGTGGGAATTTGTGCACTTTTATTCTAGCCTTTTCCACAATATTTTCTGTGAAGTGTGTGCCTGAATTATACATAATTCTAAATGGTGTACTCCCCTTCACCTTCTGGGATTTTTTTCCCTTTTTCAGCTTATTTTTCTTACTCTGTTTAGTAAATTTACCTTGGGTGCTACTTCTTTTTAAGTCTATAACTGCCTGTTCAGAGAGTAAAATGCACCTGTGGCCTTTATTAACTAACTTTAGTGAATGATTGGTCCATGTTTAAGAGCTATAGAATAAATAGAATATAGATAAGATTAAATGCATTACACTCTGTATAATTCCTCCTTTGTATCAGACGGGAATGCTGATGTTGATAATTTTTTTATTTTGCAAAGAATCACATGGCTTTTCTGGAAGCTGTTGGATTAAAATATGATTTTAACTTAAATAAGATTTTTTTTCAAAGAATAATTGTACAGCCAGGGTGCAGTTTAAATCTTGGCTTAAGAGTTATGAGATATACTTTAAAATAATAGAAACTCCTCAAATATTTTTTGTGAGAAGTTTAAATAAACTGGTTTGATGGAAGAATTCTCTCCAACATAAATCTTCATTAAATTTAAAACTTCTGCATTTTTTTTTAATTATAATTTGCTAGGGAAGCTCTTAAGTTTTAAAAATACAAGAAAAAAATTGTTCTATGTTTTTCCACAAAAAAAACCCTGTTGTAGGTAAACTAAAATATTTTATAATTTCATTGAAATATCTAGCTCACCCACTAGCAACAACAACAAAGGAATGGTAGTTATGTGACACAGGGCACATTTTCCAAGAGGTGTTGGCACAGCTGTTTGTGCCAGGGCAGAGGCTCTGACCCAAACAACCAAACCAATCTTCAGATAGTAGATAACAGCCCAGCAAGTTGCAGTCTGATGGGAGGGCCTGGGGCCTCTCCCTCAGGCTGGGAGAGGTAAATGGAAAAAATTGTTACTGTTAAAATCTAAATGCAAACTCTATTCCTGTTAAGGAATAGAGGCAGTGCCGGTAGCTCAGTGCAGGGCAGCAGTGGGAGCTGCGAATGGGGCTCTGCATGGTGGGATCCCACAAGAAGAGGCCATGAGCTGCTGCTGACCCCTTGTGTAGCAAAGGGCACGGGGACCTGTGGCCCAGCCAGGACACTCAGAGGTAGAGCAGGGGCCAAGGATTCCGGAGGAAGATCTGAGACTTTTATGTGCTTAAACTGTGAGGGTATAAAAACCCAGAGGTTCCTTTAGTGGGGGTCCTTCCTGGGTGGCACGAGCTCCAGCTGCTTCTGTTCCTGTGCCCCAGGAAAAGCCAGGCCCGAACAAGTGAGGAAACCTGGCCTGACCATGAGAGCAGGGTGTTGTAGGGCCTCCAGAGTGGCAGCTGTCTGGTCACTGGAGCCAGCACCTGTCAAGGGGCTTTGGTCCCAGCACTGAAAGCCTCTTCTGGTGGGAGTGTGACTGCCAGAGTGGCTCCTCAATGGTCAGAGAAGGAAGTTCCTTAACTGTTGTGGTTTGATCGACTAAAACCCATGACAAACATTCACTAAAATAGACAGAGTAAGATGTATTGAAAAAAAAATTATTAAGGTTTTATTTTTCAGCTTTCCATCCTTAATGAAAGGGAGGTTGCTAAAATACTGTAAATATTTTAGCTGTTCTAAAAAATCAACTCATGCATAATGTAAGGTTTTAATTACTTTAAAACTTCTTTCTATGAACATTTTTGGATTGAAAGCAAACTTTTGCTATGAGCTAGAATGAAGAAAGATGTAAATGTTTTTCTTCACAAATAAAAAGATAGTCTACCTTGGAAATCTCTAGTGACATTCTCCGCTGAATGTTTTTGGATTGATGCTTGTAATTTTGGATACAGGACTAAAGCTATTTATTCAGTTTCTTAGCATTTCTAATTTACCTAAATCTTAAATACGGACTTCTGTTAAAGCAGTGACCAGATGCTAGGTAGCAAGATACAACAAAAAACACATTGCAGAGAAAGACAGGATCAAGGAGAAACACTTGAAGTAATTCTTCCAATTCTGGCTACCAGCAGTAACCTGGATGAAGAGTTATGGTCAGCCTAGTCAGACCTCTCTGACGTCCACACATCGTATCTCTTAGTGCCAATCACATCTTTATTTTAACCAGGGGAAAAAATATAAAAATCACACAATATGGGTGAGTACATAAAAAAATACACCTCTTTTTCTGTAGTAAATATCTTAAGGTAAGTTAAAGATTACTTTTTTGACACTTCAATTACCTCTACCTCCCATAAAATCTGTTTTGATTTTACGAAAATAATAATGTTTATGTTTTTTGGGAGGTAGGATTCCATTCGTGAACATGTGAGATTTTATGTTATAAGGCTTGGGTTGTTTGGTTTTTTTTTTTTTTTTTCCTTTCCTTGAAGTGAATTTCTGCAAAAGATCTCAATTGCTTTTCCAAATAACAAGTGATAGGTCAAGCAGGGGAGGTTTAGTCTGGATATTAGGAAAAGTCTCTTCCCTGAGAGGGTTGTTAAGGATGGGAGGGATTTTCCAGGGAAGTGGTTGAGTCACTGTCCTTGGAAGTATTTAAAAGACAAGTAGCTGTGACACTTAGGTATGGTTTAGTGGTAGATTTGGCAATGTGATGTTTATGATTTGACTTGATGATTTTGGACATTTTTTCTAACCTAAATGATTCTATGATTCTATTAACCTTGAATTTTTTGGTAGAAATTCAGTAAGGACAGTGGTTTGCACTTAATCTAATTGGCAGCAAGGAGGACGTTAGCTGTACCTTTGAAGCCTTGAAGTTCTGAGGGAACGGGATGCTACTTCCTCAGCAGATACTCTGTAAAATGCAGGATGAGAGAACCTGAAAGTGGCAGTGACTGTTGTGTTTTAGGGTGAGTTCAGTAGTTAGTGTTTGATAGGCAGGCTTTATATACCAGATGCATCTCTGGAAATTAGAATAACAGGAGACCTAGTTTGTGTGACTTCTTTTTGACATAAATGCTGAATCCAAGTAGAAAAAAATTTGTGAATTAGTGATATAGAGTCTGATGTTCGGGATTAAGTCAAGTAGGAGACAAATTCCAAGCTTGAAAGTGTTCTACAAATCAGTTTGTGGAAAACATAGATAAATGTTTTCCAGTAAAAGGAAATTAAAAACCACCACAAATAAACCACCAACCCCTTCCCCCTCTAACTAACTGAAATGAAAAGAAAACCAGAACAAAATTCCTAGTTTGTACTTCTCTCTCTTATTTCTTCTATTGTTTTATAACATATGTGTGTTTAGGAAATAAATCGCTATCTCATACATTTCATGAAACTTTTAATGTGCTCTCCAGGGGTTTGGAATGTGTTTTTCAGTCATTGCAGCAACATTTGAAAGAGCGCTTTATCACTGGCATTTTTTTTTTTTTTAAACACTGGACAAACTCTAAATCTTTTTCTAAATCCAGGAGAAAAAAAAATACAGTTTTTTTCTGCTGTCTTTGAAAAATCAGGTCAAATTTTCCTGACACATAGATTTTCTTGAAGGATATACAGTTAAGATCAATATAGCATCATTAAAAAAAATACATTTCTGCTGAGTCATCTGAAAGAAGCTTAGGAGTCTTTGTTTTTAGCAAACACAATTATAGAGTCTGGATATACTCAGTGATCTGTGAAGGTTAGTATCTGTCCATAAAAGTGATGTGCTGGGTTTCTTTGTCAATTTGCCTACATGTTAACAGGAATTTTCAAATATAATTGAATTCTTCACCTTATTATAAACTGACTATAAACTTTTAATTGTGGGTCAATGGGTGGATACCTTATGATTTTTATAAGCTACCATAAAAACCAACACTACCTCACCTGCCTCCCTCCCCTGAAAAGAAAACAAACCCAAATCAAAATAAAAGTGCCTAAACTCTTCTCCTGGGATTTAATCTGCACTACAGGAACAAATACTTATTATTTCAGATACCTGAAAAGAAAACTTCCTACAATCAACAGATGATTTTTCCCCCGCTCCCTAAAGGGTGCATTATGTGAAAAAAACCATGGTTTTTATAATCAGAAACTGTTGTTGCTAGAATTTGGATGATGTAGGAAAAATGCTGTTCTAAAGAATTCTTTGAGGAATATTACCATTGCTATTGAAAAATACATGGTTTAGAACATGCTATTAACAATTTATTAATTAATTTGCCTCCCTTTTTAGGGTTATTAAAGCTTACTGACATACTAATATTTTTATAAAGACAAAAAGATATTCCCTGTTCAAAACTGAAAAGTGCTGTTAGAAAAATACTTCTTCAGGCTGCATGAATAGTGGTTTTGCAACTATGAAAGAAGGGGAATGAAAAAAGAAATAACCCAAAGAAATTCATAAATTTTGTAGAAAGAAAAAAGAGTCTAAGATTCTTGCTACATGAGAGAAACTTGTAAAAGAAAATAAGGACAAAATCAGTGTGAAGAGAAGGTATAATGCTGTGTAAAATTGTAGTACATTTTATACATACACTACTCAAATTTAATTATTTTGCAAATTGTAGTATAATTTATAGAATTAGCTTTGTTCTTATACCACTGTAGGGCCATTATCATTGATTGAAAGAAAAACAAATTTCTTTTGTCATTAAATATATGTGATGCAAATAAGAAATTAACATCTTATTTTAGTATTGACTCTAGTTAGGCTGTGGAGTGGCTGTCATATCCCAAATGGCATTAATTGATGTGCAGTCCATTAATCTTTATTGAGTAGAAACCATCATCAGTCTTGGGTCAGTTTGGGATGTTTGCATGAAAACATGTTGGGTAGGACAAGAGAGACCTATGCCCAACACTAGAATATTTTTTTTAGTGGGAGGACCTATTTACTATTCCAGCAATCAAGAAAAGTCTTTTCTCTGAATGTATGATTTGATACAGTGAATAAGAGGAAGTTAGCAGACTAAACCAATGGTGAATTCTTGGTCATTTTTATATCAAGGAGACTCTTAGCATTGAGTTTAACATTTCAGTCTTTTTCAAATCTAGAGGAAAGGTGCAATAGTCAGAGATAGTACCATTAAAGTAAGAGAAGAAAATACTTGGGTTCTACATAAAATCTAACACAAACTCCAAGGAATAACTGAGCTGAAGAATACTTTCTCAATAGAAAGTGAAACATTCATGACCTGGGTTTTTAAAATCTAGGCTTGATCAGTTATATTTATTGTACAGATAAGGACTCATATTGGCAAGGAGAGAGACAGATGACTTCTATAGATCCTGTCCAGATTTAATATCTATTAAAGCATGGGTGCATGCCAGGAATGAACTGACGAGGTTCAGGGAAGTTCAACTGCTGCCAACAGGGAGGCACCTGCCTGCCTTGCTATCTCAATTCAAACTAATTTGCAAATCTCTTCTTCACAAAGCTGCTGATTATGTCATTTTCTTTTTTTCTGAAGGAGGAAGTCTGAAAAAAGCAACATGAAAAAAATAGGTGCAGAGGCACATATATAAATTAAAGTATTAGGAGTACTACAGTTTTAGCATGTTTCCATCTGCTCCTTGTATGCATGTGCAGCTTTTTGCTAATACAGTCACCAGAAGGAAAGGAGATCTTGTATATTAAAATAGAACCTTGTTTTGTCAAACAAATTGTTAATGAGATTTCCAGCCAGGTTTTTTTAAGGCTTGTATGTTTTCATTTCTTAAAAGCAGTTCTGGAACAGGCGTGCTAGCATTAGTGGATATTAGTCTCCAATATTTAGTAAAATGGGCTTGGTTAAAATGGATGAACAAGTCTTGGAGACTGTCCCAAGGACCTTTTACCTTTAAAAGGCTAAATAAGCAGGAAAATCAGGTGTCAAATAAATTCTAGGTAAGAAAAATCTAGGTAAAGTTACAGAGTGGTCTACTTTTTATTACAAATCTTTTAGAAAGTGGTAAAAGTGATTATAGAAGGGTGTAAATGAAAATAGTCTCATTTGTTTAGGTAAACTCTGGATTTGTTTTTCCTTCCATAAGAAACTAAATATGAGAGGATCCCTGTGATTCCCCCTCTACAAAGCTATCATGACACCCCACCTGGAATACTGCGTACAGTTCTGGTGCTGCAATATAAAAAGGGCATAGAACGGTTGGAGCAAATCCAGAGGGGAACCATGAGGTTGAGATGGGAAATAGAGCACCTCCCCTATGAAGGAAGGCTGAAAATGTTGGAGCTGTTCCACCTGGAGAAGAGCAGTGGGTACCTCATAACAACATTCCAGTATCTGAAGGGAGCCTACAGGAAAGCTGGAGAGCAACCCTTCATCAGGAACTGTAGTGATAGGTCAAGGAGTATTGGGTTCAAACTGAAAGAGGGGAAATTCAGTTTAGATGTAGGGGAGAAATTATTCACTCTAAGAGTGGTGAGACACTAATAGGTTTCCCAGAGAAGTTATGAATGCCCCATCCCTGGCAGTGTTCAAGGCCAGGTTGGATGGGGCTTTGAGCAACTTAGTGTAGTGGAAGGTGCCCCTGCCTGTGGTAAGGTGGTTGGAAAGAGATCATTTTCAAGGTCCAACCCAAACCATTCTATGGTTCTGTGATTTTATAATGTAAGTGTATTGGAAAAAATTCCTTGTACAACGTTCCAAAATTTAAACTTGTATTTTTTGTAAAGACCTGCCTTTCCACTTTGCTTTTTAATATTTGGAGCTTCTTCAAACAGAATGATAAAAAAAAAATTCCTAAAAAATATATTTTTTAACAAGAAAACCAATGTATTATTTCTTTGGTCTTCCTCAGTGAATAAACTCAATGCTCCACTTAATGAATACTTTTCTTTGTTTAAATTGTGCTCCTATTAAAACAGACTGAAAAGTACTAATTACATGAATTGCTTCAAAACGTAGGATAATACTAGAGTTAAAATTACAGTGACTGATATATTTTAAATGATGATCACCTGCATGCATTGTTAGATCACAAACTGTCAAAAGAAAGTCACACCAGTTGAAAATAATTACACAAAGCATGGGAAATATCAATGTAATACAATCATAAAGATGTGTGATTTTCAGATTTTTAAATTATAAACACTTGCATTCATAATTAAATCAGACACTGCTAAGGAAAAATGTCAAAGCACTTGTAAATACTTCCCAGAGCCCTCCTTATAATGGAGTACAGAACTTTAGATACAGTTTTGAATCTCAGCAACCATCTACCAAACCAGTAAAAACTGTACACCTCAATCTTTCAATAATCCTTGCTTCAGTTATCAGTGTGAGTTCTGGTATATGTACTGCTCCAGGACTTCTACAAAATCATGTAAAAATATTTTTGATCGATTACAGTATCTAGTAATACTTATATTTATGTATATTTTATATATAACTGTTGAAGAATAACAATTACCTATTGTACTTATTGATGTCACTTTTATTCTAGCCCACCAAATGAGAATTTTACTGATGACTTGAGTGAGGCCAAATGATTTGATGTAGTGAAAAAACCGTTCTCTTTTAACAAGCTGCCAGACCAGAGCAGAGCCATGTTACTTGCTTATATTTGTGCTTGTTTGCTCTATTTTATTTTAAAATAGGTATGCTTAGTGACTTTCACATACAGCTAAGGAAGATTACTTCCCACATTTCAGCAAAGGAATAATGCTTTTTAACAATCTGTTGATCATACTGCAGGTGATATAGAAAAGAATAGACAGTCTGCTTGCTTTAGGATCACCATAGGAAAGCAAAGTTTCATTTCTGACACAATATAATTTTACAGAGATAGTAAAATACAGATCTGACAATGAAATAAAAATAAGGATGAGTTTAGATCTTTGGTCTGATAGAGGTGTTAACAGAATTGAGAAATCTGGGGCTTCTAAATCTGCTAACAGGTTTATACTTGCCTGCATGTTATCAGCATCACATCGAGGTAGTGTTCCTTGAAGAGCCAAGAGAAAAGGTAGTCTTGACTCCCTTCAGTCCTGAAAAATTCAGCACTGAGGATTAGCACATCAGAGTCAACCAAAAAGCCTGGACTGGAACAAAAATAGAGGAGGAATTAAACAGCTAGGCTTTAATGATTTTGGTTTTCTTTGATTCCTGTAATGGATACCAGGTTTTGGCTTTACCATCTGTGACTTATCTTGTTGGCTGCTGTCATACAGTTTTTGAGAAAGTAATTTTTTTAATGCAGTGAAAAAAAAACCCCAGTTAGCTCTGGCCACTCCCAGGAAAATGAGAACTCCAAAGTTAGTGTAGAGGTCAGTAATCTCTGGCAGCAGGAACAGAGACCAACACAGCAAGTAATAATTTGGACAGTAAGATATCTTCCTTTTCATAACTCTTTATGAAGGAAAGGTGACAGACTTTAATCTCAATCTGGGTTTTTCTTTTTACGTTGATATTGGTAAAATTAACAGCAGGTTTTGTGAAGGAGGGATTAAAGTAGTTGAGGTAAACACAACCAAAACTGAGCAAAACCACATTTTAGGTGTTCTTACAACTTCATAAATTAGTAGTGACTGCTGTGATCAGTTCCAAACATGAAAATCAAAATATGAATGAAAACATGATTTATGCCATTACACAAATATAAGTTGTAGACCATAATAAGTAGCAAGAGTATACTTGCTATCAATACTAGAAAAAAATCAGAAGCATAGCAGAAATAGTAAATAATACTTTACACAATTATCAGACACAGTCTTAGTGTACTTCTAGTTACTGGAGCTGAATTCATTATATGTGTTTTTTTCCCACCATATTACAAAAGTTCTGCTCGGAACATACTTTCTTTGTTGCACTTTTCACCTCTAGATAACCTCCCCAGCTCCCTACTTTAACAGTATCTTTCTTCAAAGATTCTTCACACTGCTTATGCCACTATCAGAATTTTAATGTGAATTTCTGAGTATATGGAGTGTTATGAAGCATTAACACTTAAACCCACTGCTAATCCCCACATGGCTTGCTTTTTTCTTTTAGATCTGTATATTGTATGAGCTACAGAGAACAATAAAACTGAGTAAGTACCTTGGAGAGAGAGCAAGAGCCTGTGTGTGAAACAGGCTAAGTAATTATAGTGGTACTATTTGAAGGATGATAGTCAAGGCTGTTTTAAATATAGAATATTTTCGATCAGATGATGAGCTGTAGTTAAAAAGTAGTTTGGTGTCAAAGTTTGTCTTGAGGCCTTCTGTTACCCAGGGGTTAATTTGGACACAAAGTGAATATCAAGTTTGCTTCAAGAAGCAAAAATATGAAATTTTCAACACATTCACATGCAATTTTGCATTAATAACACAGTAAAAAGGGTTTTAATAGCAAATGCTGTTTGCCAATCTTGTAACTCCAATCCTGCCTCATGTTTACTCAGTGCAGTAGAAAAAAATAATTTAAAAGCTTTTCATTCATAATACAGAAACTTAATATTGCTTTTCTAAAATGAAAAATAAATATATTAATAATTCAAATCTAACATGGGAAATCAAAGTGCAGTCTGTTGAGGTTAGTCACACAGAAATAGCATATTTCTCTCTTTTTTTTTTTTTTGTTCTTTTTTTTCTGTTCTGACATGCATATCTTCAAGTTTTGTGATACTACCAGAAAATGACATAGCAGATTTTCATACACCCTTTGTCTTAAAGTCATCTCTTTTTTTTAACATTGCGGCTACAGATCAAATCACGAAGAAGAAATAAACAGCTGCATGACATATAAATGCATTAAGATCAAAAAACCACAGAATCCTTCTCCCGTTATTATCTTATTCTGAGTTTACATTATGATTCAGGTAAATCCAAATTCAGTGATACAAATGTATCTGAAATTCCTCAGAGTGAAGTGTGAAAAATGTTGATTTATATAAATTTTGGTACCAATGCATAAATTAGCACACATTGTGCATATAAATCTATATCCTGGCGTGCTTCATTATGCACTTTTAAGATTTTCAACGCTGTTCAATAATGGGTTTAGCTTGCCCAAATGAAAAAGCACAATTTTGGGTTTGTGCAAAAGAAGTACTTGCAGAAATACATATAGAAAACTGGACAAACAAATGGCACTACTTTCAATAAACAGCGTACCTTGATAGTGGACATCTGTCTTATTATGTTAGTTTTAACTTGACCTTGAAAAGAAAGGAAATAATGTACATAAGTCTTGTAATTCCTGGAAGAAAGAGCTCCTTGATTTAATGATGGTAAGTAGAATTTGAATAAAGCACAAAGCAAACAATAAAGCCACAAAAAATTAGTCAGTAAAATAAAAAGGACATTTATAGAAAAGAAGCACTTTTAAATGGATAATCAAAGGAAATTTGAAAGAAAACACGTAATGTAGAAAAGCTGACTTTATTGCAGTCTATTAGATATTTTTCCTTCTACATTTCCTAGTGCTTGATAAGTAACCAAGTCAAATTAGTTCTACTTAAAATTATTTTGTTGCAGAGAGAAGCAAATAGTTTTAAATATGTACATGTAGACTTCAGAGCAGAAATATAAGGACCAACATAAAGTGCAAAAGATGTCATAACAACACGTCTCAAAAAATAATGCAGAAAACAGATGAGACCAAGAAAATCAAATTAATGTGGCTAGAATTTCTTTGTAGATCAGTACTGAGCATACAGGCTCACACTGAGCTCTCTCATTTGAGTATAAAGTGTAACAGAAAAGTGAAGAAAAAAGCTCTAAGCAAGTTATATATAAATAATTTACATGAGATGTTTAACTGAGTTTTTGACAAGAAATAAAACCAAAGGAAGATGAAGTTAACTTACAGTAAGGTCATAGAATCCCAGATAAGAAGTTAGATAACATAAGATATTCCCCTGCCACCAATGAGAGACATAACTTGTTTTAAGTATTTTTTAAAGGATGTCAAAGCATAAAAGGTTAGTTAAGTTAAATCTAAGACCAGAAATTAAATAGGAGAAATCCTATTTAAAAATAATTTTTATATCTATCTTAAGCTCTTACGCTTGAGGTTAAGTGCACTACCTGGTATACATGGAATAACACAGGATCTTGTTTATTTAATAAATCTAAACAAAAAATCCTTTTGCAGTCTACAGGAAAACAAATTGAAACTCCAACCTGAAGAATGGGTTATTTTAAAAAATGAAATGCTTAAATAAAGATGGAAAAACAATCAAGTCATATTTGAGTTAAAAACCAAAGTACAATGCTATGAGCTCTTGTATATAAGCTAGTTTATTTTCTACTAGGCTATTTTAAAAGTTATTTTAAGCTTGATTTCATAAATGTCTACAGAGACTGCAGAAGTCTTTCAGCAGTCTAGATAGTTCGGCTTTTTCCACAGATACTTTACTTGGATTTTAAACACCAAGACAAAATTTTGTTACAGTTCCTTAATAAGCCCCTACAAGCATGTTTTTCCAAGGAAAAGTAGAGACTTCTCATCTCCCTGTAATACCTTTTATTTGACAGGAAACTATTTGCTATGGGTCAAACTTGTGCAATCCACATCCACACATTTTAGCACTAACATGTTTCATACATACTATGGGATTAGACCCTGCATATCTATAAAAAGACAAACACATATGCTGTCTTTCATAGAATTACTTCTGCAACAACTCATAAATAGATCATTTTTCTTCTACAGAATTTCCTTTTTTGCAATTGCAAATACTTACAGTAACTCAATCACTACAATGCCACCTTCCCTTCTCTAACTTGACTCCCTTATGCACAGCTGAATATATAGAACTGTGATAAGTAGTTACCTAGTTGTTGTTTCAAGAACTCATATAACTTCCTTTTCTTCCTCCTCCTTCCAAGACACAACCTCCAACATCACCAACTTACTTAGCCACTGGCTCATATTAAGGAAGTGTGAGGACTCAGTAAGTTTTCACCTGGGATCCCACTGGGATCCAGTGAGTGAAGCTCTTTAACTTTGCATACAATACAGTACTGCTGATTGCAGTGTAGTTAAGTGGTTCAGTGTAGAATTACAAAAATAATTACAAAAGCTTAGCTTCAAATTTCTCTGATGCTGTGATATGCTGTCCTCTTCCTACAGACTCATATTTCCTAGCAATTCACAGTCACATGTAAGCATTAATGCCCCTGGTTGAATCTCAAGTCTTTAATTGGGCTGTTGAAGTGCAGACAGCTCAAGCCTCAAGTGACTATTTCTTTTATAATTTTTGCATCTGTTGCAGAGATATCTGGCTGCAAAGAATGTTAAAGGACATCCTGGCAGGATCTATGTATAGTTCATTCACTCAATCACAGTTATCTTCTCTTTTATAACTGTAATTACTTTTGTAATTAAATGATTTTTTAAGAAGCAGACGGAATTTTGTAAGCTTGAGATGAGATTCAACTTGTGAATTGGAATTTAGTTCCATGTTCTCAATTTAAAGGTCATGAAGTGTACAACAAAAAATGACACAATATGCAAACTCTCAGAAAAAAAATTAAGTTTTCCAGCTTTCCTACTTTCCAGAAATATGAGGATAGTTAAACACCTACTTGTGAAGGGACACTTTTCTAATAACTCCTATATTTAATTACTACTCTTGCTTTCTATCTGACTATAATCTTCCTAGAAGTACTCTCTATAGAGTGGATAATTAATTAATTAAGAACATGGTTTCTGAAGTTATTAAATATTTGCTAGATCAGGATCTGACTTATCTTACCTAACTGAAGCATTCTTATTCTAACTGATTGATATATCTCTTCAAACTGGAAAGTTCCTGGTATTTTACTTTCATGTTATCCGAGGGAATCTAGAGCTAGTGGCAGAAATTTCAGCTGTAGGAGGAGAAAACAATTACAGATAAGTCCACATTCCTGTTAATTTATGCATGTTTTCTGGAAAGTCTTTCTGAAAATACGTACTGTCAATGATGTATCAGTCAAAAAAATTCCTACTTATTCTTAAATGTGTTCTAAAGAGGACATGAAGCTCTGATTATTGCCCAGAATGTGTAAAATAAGAAAGTTATTTGTGTTTTTTCCAGCTAGTGGTAGTCTTTTTAAAATTAAAAGTTATTATATTTTCACTTCCTCCCCTGTAGGATCTGATAAACTTAGATGACTTTAGATGTCCACCTTCTAAATTACTGTTTATAAGATTATTCCTGAACATCTGCCACATCCTGAATATCTCACAATATGCTTCATTTGTTGATCTGAAAGCTCACAGTACTTCAGCACTTTCTGGATTGTTCTAGCTTATCCTAATCAACAAGACATCTAGCTCCCAAATTCCATAGGTGTACAAAAGAAAGACTAAGAAATGTTTTAACCACTTTAGCTAATACTTCTTAGAGAAACTGTCACATTACAAAATAAATTTATGACAGAGGAAGGTCTGCAGCACTGAAAAAAAAAAAAGCTGATTACAGCCAGTATTACTTCTTGGTTTCTGTTCTCTAATTACACTTAACAGTGCACCCATTTAGTTTAAGGAGTAAAGATTTCCAGTTCTCAAATGCATACTAATGTTAGTTATTATATTTTAGTTTGATATAATTCCTGTTGTCTTTCTGTCAAAATGGACAAAATCTCTTTCAACTCTTTTGAAAGCATTGCAAGATCCTCCACCATAAATAGCTTGTGACTTACTTTTCAGGAAAGGTGTATGAAACTTGACGGTAGAGTTCTTTACGTTAAAAATTTAATATTTTTTCTCTTTTCCATGTGCAAGTGAATGCAGCATTAATGGTAGCCAGTAAGATAACATTAGTAATGGTGGTATATTTCTGAAACTGTGCATGGACTTTTCTTTGGCCCTAATTCTGTCTACTGTATATACAACAAAACTCAGATCCATATTCTTAGTGTTTCCTGACCTGATTTATGCAAATTTATTGTATTTTATAGATCAGGTTTCTAGGGCACTCTGTTGGCTGCTCCTGAAATGTATACACTTATCCAACATTTTTAGCACTTTCTTGGTGGCAAGAGACGGGATTTAGTTAGGTGTTTCCCCTACTATATCTTAATTTAGATTTAGCTTTTACTTTATATTCATTTTTACCAGTTAGTTCACCTGTAATTTATAGTTTCTTTAATTTTTGCCTTTGTGCATCCCCAAGGCAACATAAGACTCAATAAAGCTATTTGTTGCTATAGGCAACAGAATTGTTTTTCAATATATTGTCAGACTGATGATATCATTTGAATTTTGATTTGTATTGCTTTGCTGCAATACTATCTTTATGCAACATACTATCTTTATGATTGTTGTCATAGAGGGGGATAAAAATATTTTGATTGGTTGGCACATTGTACATATGAGCTATCACTGTTTCTTGTACTGCTTTTTAAGATGAAAGTGATAAATAAAGGACTAGTCCCATCTGAGTTGATCCCTGGGGAGAGATAATCCTTCATTTTGATAAAGAACGGCCCTGTTTGGAACAATTTCCTGGGAATTTAAAATGCCAATATATTAGCAGTCACACATTATTTTATAACATGAATGCATGTAAACACAATCATATTTCACTGATTTAATATTAGAATACAAGGTAAAAACCTAGGATTTATTTTTAAAATTATTTTTATGTAGAGTTTTCACCAGAAATATCAGTCTGAGGGTTATTAATAAATATCTAGATTACTGGAGAGAATAAATATGTGAAAATATGTCATAAAATTAAAAGGGGTGTCACCAATGTGAAAATTTTACTGATTTTGGCCCTCAAATATCTGTTTTCTCAAATTGCAACATCAATGACAATTATGATCACTGATAAAACCCTAAAACTATCCCCTCATGAAAATCCTTTTCCCCTTGAGTAGGTCTCATATATATTAGTAGAATTGTTTGTTTGCTCTTCTTTGCATGCATTTTATCTTTATTTTATTTTCCCCGAGATGTAAATTAATGTTGCCCAATGGTTGGCTGTTGCTAATTGTAGAATAGAAAGTAATCATAGTACAGAAAGTAAACTTGAATGTTAAATAAGTATCTCTCCTGCTGCATCAATTTAGTGAATTGCAGAACATTAATAGTATCTCTAAAACTAGCTTGTTGGGGAAGATAAAGTCAGAGAATTGTTAAGGCTGGAAAAGTCTAAGATTGGGTAGAACTGATAGCATAGTCCTGCCATGTTCACCTCTAAACCATGTCCCCAAGTGCCACATCCACATGCCTTTTGAACACTTCCAGGGATGATTCTACCACTTCCCTGGGTAGCCTGTTCCAATGCCTTCCTTTTCAGTGAAGACATTTTTCCCCATGTCCAATCTCAACCTTCTCTGGGCTAACTTGAGGCCATGTCCTCTTGTTCTGTCACTTGACGCTTGTGAGAAGAGAGCAACCCCAGCCTGGCTACAGTCTCATCTCTCATGAGCTCCTCTTCTTTGGGATGAAAAATCCCAGCTCCTTCAGTTGCCCTCATAAGACTTGTGCTCCAGACTCTTCACCAGCTTTGTTAATTTTCTCTGGACGTGCCCCAATGTAGGGTTAAGAAGGACTAGCAGGATGCCACAGGAGCATTGCAGTGCTGATATCTTTCTACTTAAGTGTGCTCTCTCTCTCTCGCTCTCGCTCTCTCTCTCATTTCCCTCCTATTTCTTTCTCTCTCTCTACATCACAATAACTGTTTAATAAAATCCATAGTATTGACTTCAGCACAAGGTCTCATTCGCAACTCAATTCAGGCAGAGTTATCTCTTATAATCAGATCATAGTGCCATCAGAAGCTTCAAATATTGTTTCCATCTTGTGTCAGGAATTTTATCCTCAGCTGAAAAGGATTAGTTGATCAGATTTTTGCCACTGGTGTTTATTGAAACCAAAACAGATTCCATGTTTATGGTATATCATGCCAGAATGTGGAAAGAAGGTAAGAGATAGAATAGAATTTACTAAACACATCCATCTTAAGTATAATGACAAGATTGGCTGATTTAACTCTTATTTTAAACCTTGTTAATGTCTTAATTGTGAATAAATGTGAATGATTTGCTGGCTATGGTGAAACTGGGCCACCAAAAGCCTGAAGAAATTAAGCATTCATTAAAAAATAAAACAGACCGAAGAAAACTCTTTTTTCCTTGCAGATATTAATGATAATAATTGAAAAGAACTCATTAAAAGGAAGCTTACAAATGATAAATAAATCAATCAACCAAAATGTTCCATTTGTAAACCACACTATGTTAAACAAGAAGGAAATAAAAGAAGGTCCAAACAATTACATTATTTTCAAATGCTGTTTTTCTCTAGTTTGAGCAGACAAAGAAGGAGAAAATCAGGGTTTTAGGAATTTCTCAGTGGATTGTGAAGCTCAATAACTAGGCTGAAACAGCAAGGCGTTTGGCAGATGTTACAGTCAGGGAACGGAAAGGCTGAAACAAAAGATGTCAGTGCAGCCTCCTTAAGTTGAAGATGTTAATCCAGGATCTCCCACTGAAAAGACTGGGTTTATAATGAGTTTTGCTATAGATTGTTGCATATAGAAGACATAAATTGTCTTTATACACTATTTTTTAGGTTTGGGATGGCAAGATAGCTGTAGTTCTAGGAAGTAAGCAAAAATGGACTTTTCCCCTGGACTACCCATCTGCACTCAAAAATGTCACAGAATTATAAACTACTCTGAATAATAAAGTTTACTTCAATAGGTGACCAGCATAAGAAGGGAATGGAATTTTTTTTTTCACCTCTTTATATCATCTATGGAAAGTCACAAAGAGTAGATAACGCTCAACTGCAAGAATAGTAATTGTGTTTGTTCAAAAAATAAGAATAGTCTCTATGTATTCTCCTTGAGCATCTGTTCAAGAAAGGCCAGAAGCAATTCTTTCATTAATCACTGAATGTCATGTGCAATAAATCTACCTCAACACAGCATGATACAGTTTTTCCAAGTAGTCAGTTCATTTGTAAATGTTATGGGTATGTCAGTTCAATGTGGGTTAGCCCTTTCCTCCTACATGCTGCTTAAGAGTTTATTCAGCTCTGACAGAGTTGCCAGGACACTACCAAAACATTATTAGCAAGCTAATTAGTGGTGACTGTCCTATGCTTACATCCCAGTAACTATTTTGTAGACTTACAAAATGCAGTATAGATATACAAAATGTAATCTGCCATCTACAACTTGGTGTCTGTAAGAAAAGATTGTAATTTACATTTTTCTTCTCCCTTTTTTTTTTTTTTTTTTGTTCTCATTTCTAAAGACAATTACAAAGAATATGGAACAGTTAATATTGAGTGTCATCATGCAGCACTTACAGAATGGTCAGGATGTCAGACCCAGCCAGCATGGGTTTAGGAGGGGTAGGTCATGTTTGACCAACCTGGTCTCCTTTTATGACCAGGTGACCTGCCTGGTGGATGTGGGAAAGGCTGTGGATGTTGTTTATTTGGACTTCAGCAAGGCCTTTGACACTGTCTCCCACAGCATACTCCTGGAAAAGCTGGCAGCCCACAGCTTGGACAGGGGCACTCTTTGCTGGGTTAGGAACTGGCTGGATGGCCAGGCCAGAGAGTGGTGGTGAACAGTGCTGCATCCAGCTGGGGACAGTCACCAGTGGTGTCCCTCAGGGGTCTGTGCTGGGGCCAGTTCTGTTCAATATGTTTATTGATGACATGGATGAGGGTATTGAGTCTTTCATTTGTAAATCTGCAGATGACACAAAGCTGGGAGCGTGTGTGTCAATCTGTTGGAAGGTAGGAGGGCTCTGCAGAGAGACCTGGAATGGTTGGATGGATGGGCAGAGTCCAGTAAGATGACATTTAATAAGCCCAAGTGCTGAGTCCTGCATTTTGGCCACAATAACCCCCAGCTATGTTATAGGCTGTGGATGGTGTGGCTGGACAGTGCCCAGGCAGAAAGGGACCTGGGGGTTCTGGTGACAGCAGCTGAACATGAGCCAGCAGTGTGCTGGCCAAGAAGGCCAATGGCATCCTGGCCTGGATCAGGAATGGTGTGGCCAGCAGGAGCAGGGAGGTCATTCGTCCCCTGTACTTGGCACTGGTGAGGCCCCACCTTGAGTGCTGTGTCCAGCTCTGGCCCCTCAGTTTAGGAAGGATGTTGAGATGCTTGAGCGCATCCAGAGGAGGGCAACAAGACTGGTGAGGGGCTTGGAACACAAACCCTGTGAGAAACGACTGAGGGAGCTGGGGTTGTTTAGCCTGGAGAAAAGGAGACTCAGAGGTGACCTTATCACTCTCTACAACTTCCTGAAAGGTGATTGTAGTCAGGTGGGGTTGGTCTCTTTCTCCAGGCAACTGACAGGACTAGAGGACACAGCCTTAAGCTGTGCCAAGGGAAATATAGGATGGATATTAGGAAAAAGTTTTTACAGAAAGGGTGATAAAGTACAAGAAGGGTTTGCCTGGGGAGGTAACAGGGTTACCATCCCTGCATGTGTTTCGAAAAAGAGTGGATGTGGTACTTGGTGCCATGGTTAAGTTGAGGTGTTAGGGCTGGGTGGGACTCAATGATCTTGAAGTTCTCTTCCAACGTAGTGATTCTGCGATTCTGCAAATATCTTGTATTTTGAGCAGAAGATCTGTGGAAACTATAAAAAAATTGTCATGTTTTCTAGAATGGCAGGTGCAACAGACAAATAACTGAAATAAGCAAGGTAGCATAGGACAATAATTTCTCTCTCCTTCCTGATTTTCAATTACTCTGTGTTGAATTCAGTGAATAATTACCAAGTGTTGAACTCCATGTTACCAAACCACAACAAAAAGAATTAATAAAGCAATCTGGGAGTTACAATACATTTTAAAGGACAGAACTTCAAATACATAATTCAGATTTTAAATGTAGGCCTTTATTAGCCCGGTCACAGCACATACAGAAAACAATTTGATCAAGTTATAGGGTATCATATAACTGCCATACAATATTAAAACAGAGAAAAAAGCTATGATCAGTAGGTTAATATCTTATTCTTCTTAACAACTAAAGAAGGAGGCCTTGTACTGCCAAATCCCTAAGAACTATAAATTTGAACATGAGGTTTTTCTGACCATTAAACTAAAGATTCCCAGGGGTCATCTTTGACCCCTGGAAAATCTGCACAGTAATACAGCTAAGGTCGGGCAGTTACCCCTAACTACCACAGGTTACCTAATCAACTGGATTTAGAAATTTTATGATAACACAGTAAATAAAACTGGTAATTCTAAACAGAATTAGTCAATTTACAATGCAGATTTTGTTTCCTGATTAAAAAAAAATTATAATGAACTTTTTGGAATTCTACTACAGGTTTTCTGAGACATGTATAATAATGGGAATAAATGAAGCACAGATCCTCACCAAACAGGAAATAATAGAACTGGGATCAACTGTTCTGAGTTTTACAAATGTCCCTATAATGATAGGGTGTATCTGTGAGAGAATTTCCACAAATTTCGTACAATAGAGTTTGTTTTATAGATGATAAGTATGTTGCATTAATCCCTAGAAAAATTAATTAGAAAATAATTAGTAACTGTTAAAGAAAATGAAGCGTCAAAATGCTCAGAACAGTTTGAGTTTAATTTTGCATTCAAATATTGAAATGTTGTTTGAAATGCTGGTTTAGGTTTGCTACTCATTACATACAAAAAATATGAGATACTTCAGCTGTCTATATATGATTTGAAACTTAAAACAATAATCTAGACTTCCTATTACCATGAAAAGGAGTTGTCAAAAGAGATTTTAAAAAGTATGGATTAATGAAAAAGACTGTATAACACTTGGTGTGTTAAAACGTTTTTGTAAAAATCTGTCTTTAGCACACATCTTCATTTGTAAAGTAGTCAATGTAATACCTGAAACCTTGGCACTGAGTTAAATCTGTTCATATATTTTTAAAAAAAAAAAGTTGCTCTAAAAACAAGGAGTGCATCTGCTTTCTACCCGCAATAAATCACACTGGGGGAAGATATCTTTAGAAAATTAACAGTCTCACTATGCATAATAATACCTACTGCCATCGGACTTGTGCTGCTCATACTTGCAACAGTCTTATTGTTCATGTTCCCTGCTAACATTACAATGTAAAGAGTTACACAGATACTGGAATTTATCCAACTTTTTAAATGACAAAAAAAATAACACACATAGAACATAAGCTAGAAGTGAAGAAATAACCTTCCCTCTGAGAAATGTAGGCACACACATCTTGCCTACACTCTCAGGATATTATCACTATTAACATTTCAGAAAGAAAAGCTTGTCCAGATTTTACTATCTCTAATTAACAATTAATGATTAAAAAGTATGTTTGGTTTTATTTTTTTAACTGGACCAATAAAACATATTAAGTAATGAATTTAATCCATTGAAACTTCTTTCAGTCAGCAAACCATAAGACATTTAGTTTAGGTGTCATGGATAATAAATACTAATTATCAGATTTAAAAGGTTTTTAATTATACCTTTTTTATTCGTTCTGATAAGTCTGAATTTTAAGGGTTTTATTTCAGAGAGAAAACTACATCATAAGAAGGACAAATTCAAATGCAATTTAAGCAATATATTGAGATATTTCTTATCACTGTCAAACTAGACTTATACAATAAAAATTTGCTCCTCCTATTCTTCAAAAGCTCCATCCCCAAATTACAAGCTTGGTTTTTTTTTTCCTTGAGAAAGAGTAACCAAATTAATAAACAAAAATTTTAATTGTAAGTTGAATTTGACTTTCCATCAACATCTTACAGATACTATTTTATGTCAACCTAGTAGCATGTTTCTCAAGACAAGTCTGAGTATTTGTGAAGAAGAATGTGAATGGTTGCATACTTGTCCTCATAGTTTGGAAATTATTCCTAGACACAGCTTTTCTTGCCTCAGAATCTTTTCTGAAGCTTGCAGGTGAATCCAGATTCTTCTGTTTCAGAAAATCCTACCTGATATCCTGCCTGAATTTTTTGTGTTTCTATTCCAAACTATTAAATGCACATAGAAATTGCAAAGTAGCTGTATAGATGTTATCTGTCTTAAAAATTCATGAGCCATTCCTCAGAGACCTTGAAAAAATTGAGTAAAACTGCTACACTTTTCATTCTTTTCATTCATCTTTTCATTTTTAAATCCTAATTTGATACACTCACTAATATATGGGTTATCTCTTCTTGATATCCTGTAACTGTAAAGCATACAATGCATTTTGTACGAATTTTATCTACATAGTTCTACAATACTACAATATTGACAACAGTGTATACAAAATGCAGTTGGTTTGATTCATTGCTTGGTATAGTGTGCATGAAAAAATTTTATGTCTGAATGTGTCCCAAGTTATCTGGCAACAAATATTGTTGTTGTCTATCCTTATAGATTAAAATGGGCTAAATGGTTCCCACTAATACTTGGTTTTCTTCACATTGCTATTGTCATTTAGACTGATTGACATTTACAATATGCCTTATAAAGCTTGTACCTTAATAAAATCATTTAATAGGTTTCATTTTAATATATTCAATTACTATAAACTCACCAGAGTTTTAATACTTTTTTTTTAATTAGTTCAGGGCAATTGCATAGAAAGTAGAAGCCAGTAAATATAACAAAAGAAATCTTAATTTAGAACTGCCCAATTTTATTTTCCATTATTTGTTATTTCCATAATTTTTATTATTAATTAATCTTTAAACCACATAAAAATAATGTCACACAATGGGCAACTAATTTCTCTCTGTTCATTGCTAAACAATTTGGTATTTTTCTTCAACTTAAATTTTATAGGTTAACTCAAACTTCCTTTGAATGATCACTACGCAAGAAACATTGATAATAAAAAAATATTTCCCCACATTTTTATGTATATGTTTTATACAAGCATAAGTTGGATTACAGGAGTGAATTTTAGTGCAAACAAGAATATTAGTTTGATTTAATTTTCAGTTTGTTTAGATAGAGTGAAAATGCAGTTACAAAGTGAACCTATTAAAATTAAGACAGACCTTAAATATGGCATCAAAAAATATAGAATGGGTGACATCTTTCAGATGAGTAAACCCATGAATCAAGACATGATCTGCAAAATTGCTTCAGTCTCTCCATTTTATTTTAATTTGAACCTTATCTCCCAGACAGCACTGGATTGTTCCTTCAGGCAATAGCCACAGGAAATCATAATTGCATTTTCAGTGCAGGAATACCAAAAAAAGCATCATTGAAAAGATGTTTAAAAAATCTGCATTTGTTTTTAAACATAAAATGTTGTCCTTAGTATCAGAACTGTAGAGTGAACTCTTACTTATTCTCCAGAGATAATGATTCTGTATTCTCCAGATAGTCCAAATTGTGAATTTGTGATGCAATCATGTGTACTAAATAGCTTCAAACATGAATGAAAGGCAGAAGAGCATGAGTTCAAGCAATTCACTGGTCCACACACATCTGTATATGAAACACGTAAGGTGAAGATATCTAAGAGGGAATGCAGTATCAGTGTTTGAGCATATTGTATTTCAAATCAAGATAAAAGTAATTATCCATAATCAACAAATTAATTAAGATTGAGATTAAAAAAAATAAATATTGTTACTGAAAAATCACATAACTTGCTCTTTTTTTTCCTCATTCATCACTTGGAAAAAGGTTCTGAGCTGTAGCTTTTCCAAGCCTCACATTTGAGAAGAAATGTTCTCTGCTCACATACATCAGGGCATTATCAAGTCTGACTATCCTTAGTCAGCCTCCCCAGGGTTTTCCCCAGCCCTGTCTATGGCCTGGAATTCCATTTTATCCATGCCCAAGCCCAGCAGTCCCTACTCCAGTCATGCCATAGGAGTGCCCCATTCCTGAGCTCTTATCTTGGCTTCCTCAACCTGTTATCTTGCTTTTACCTGATGAGCACTAGACTCTTAACAGGAGCTGTTTCTCTTCTCAGCAGCTCTGTGCTGTCCTGTTTCATGTCCCTCTCTCTTCCCACATCCCCTGGGAGTAGTCCAGCTCACTCTTTTTATAAACACAATTTACCTACAAATCCCAGGTATGTTCCTACTCCTCCCTGCTGCCAGCTCTCCTTTAAATCTGGGTTTGCTTTCTTTCAGTTCAGTTCTCTGAAGTGATGCAAAGGAGGTCAAGCTAATGGCATGGCTAACAGTGAGCAAATCGAACATTCTTTCGAAATATGAGAAAGAAGAACCAGAACTCCTAGTGGTAGCTAACTCACCCCTAAGCCTGGTTTATGAAAGTTTTATTCACAGTGTTGTTTTCTTACTCAGAAAATTAGAAATAATGACCTATCTAGTGATTACTATGATTGACAGTTATGTGTACATCTTAAAAACAAAACAAAAAAGAATAACAAAAAATTCCCTACCTTTCTGCCCCAAAACTGGAATGATGAACATATAGTTAATAGTAGATGGCTTAATTTTCCTTCCACAGATTGATTTTACCAGTCTAGGAAGACGATTTTTAGATCATTTTAAAAGCATTTTCACTCCACAGAAACCATAGTGTATCATAGCTAGCTCCATGAGAAGTAGTTCTAGCAATATGAGTATACTGCAGCTCACACTTAAAATGATACATAAATCTCATGCCTGCCTTAAAAATATACACATTCCATCAATACAGATAAATATACTTTATTCTCTACATTGTCTTTGTTCATAGGTATTTCTGAGTTTTAGAGACTTGGTATCGCTGCTGAAAGCTGCAGAGCACCACTCTCTGTAAAGCCCCAGTCCCCACTTGGCGAGTTTTTTTTAAAGGGGCTTAAGGTGCTACTTTTCCCTGAGGTAGGGGCATAGAAGAAATGTGACATTGTTCTCAGGAGATTAAAAAACAAACTTGTAAACTTCAGAAGAACAGTGTATTGGCATAGAATTTTCTCATAACTACCTTCACAGTGCTGTGCAGTGCATTGGTAGCTGGAAAGGTGTTGGATAACACAGCAGTGTTTTGGGTACTGCTGGGCAGGGCTGGCACAGCAGCAGCACTGTCTCTCAACATTTCCCCTCCTCTCACAGGGCTGGGAGTGGGCAAGGTCCTGGGAGGGGACACAACCAGGCCAGCTGACCCAAACTGACCAATGTTGCATACCATGTGACACCAGCTCAGATATAAAAGCTAAGAGAAAGAAAAACAATAGAGGAGGGACATTCATTATTTACAATGTTTGCCTTCCAAAGTAACTGCTACAAATGTTGAATCTCTGTTTCCTGAGACGTGGTTGAACATCACTTGAGAATGAGAAGTTGAGAAAAAACTTTTTTTCTCTTTTTTTTGCTTATACATGCACAAACTTTAATGTTTCCTTCAGTAAACTGCCTTATCTCAACCTAAGAGTTTGTTTCCATCTTATTTTCTCTCCCCTGTCCAGCCAGGAAGGGGAGTTGCAGAGCAGCTTAGTGGGGAGGGACCTAGTGTTCAGTAAAGGTTAACCCAAGTCAGGAACGTGGCAAAATTAAAAGCACTCATTCAACCCAAATAAGACATTTCATAAAACATTAACTTAGCAAACTCTGACCCATTCAACTATAAATTTCCCAGATTTCAAGAAGAGGAAGTTGGGAGTAAAAAAGGAGAGATTAAGACAGAGAGCAAAATAGAGCTACTATCTCTTGGATCCAGTGTGGTCTCACCTTCCCTGAAATCCAAGGACAACAGGGACATAACAAGGTGGTTCTCTGCACAATGGTTTTGCTCTGGCCTCCTGTGGCCAACCCCTCCTAGCTGGGACTTCTGGTTTTATCAGCACTGTGGCTAGACTGGGGCTCAAGGGGCAGGTGTGGGGTAATGCTTCAGGTGTGCCAGTGACTGGCAGCCATTCTGGGCTGGGTTAGAGGCTCCAGGGGGCTGAGATGTGGAGTAGTGCACCATTCACTTTTCACAGAATTTACCTAGCTGCCCCCCGCCCCCTATCTGTATTGTTTTTTTCCTGTAATAATTTTCTCCAGTCTCTCTCTCCTTCTCTTTCATAGTCCATCCTCTGCTCTGGATCATAAGATGTTTGGTCAGTGCAGTTCCAAGCCCATTTCAATTCTTCTGTGATGGTTTCATTGGCATTAGATAGCGTATAAGCAAACAAATATATTTCAGACCAATGGTGCAGGGTACTGGTACTTAAGCATACTTAAAAAACAGAGTAGAGGCTGAGCATTATGGCATCTGTTTATTTAACATAACTTTCTAATTGTTGCCAGATATGGGGAAAATCATTAAAGACTCCACTTTATGTGAGGATCTTTTTCTTTCTCTAAACTTTATTTTTCCACTTCTGGTTGTCTTGGGAAAAAAAAAAGTAAATAATGTGACAAAACCAGGCATTTCCAAGGATGTTTTTTCTGCTTGTATTCACATTTCCTTGGATCACTGTGGCTTTACTGTGAAATGACAAGGTGCATTCTAAAGCTGAAAACCAGAAGAAAGATAAAACAGGGCATACAGATGGGCATGGGAACTAGCTGAGACTGTGCATACTGTTATATTTGAACTTTACATTTGGCTCCTGCTTCTTTTTCTCTGAACTACAATGTTCAGCTGAAATGTTCTTTGGCACCAAGACAGTCTTTTTTGTTCATTGTTTGTGATGCCTAGCACAGTGGGGTGTTGGCTTGTGACACTGCCTGTTAGGGAGCCCACAACACAATAGAAATGATAAAGCTAATTTAGTGATGCTAGCAACTCAGTATGTAGACAGAAATGCCACATTCTTTGGGTTTAATTATGAATATTAGGACGCAAGAATTTTTGCTTCTTAAAAAAAATGTGTTACTCTCAACATTTTTAGTATAAAATCCTGAGGAGGAATTCAAATTCTAAGGACAAACAACAACTGTTGCCTACCCCTCCCCTCTCTCTTGACATTTGTTCAGCATTGCCAAAGTAGAAGTATTTTTCATTTCCTTTAAAAATCTCTGTGTTAACACAAGCAGAAGAGAACAGCAGGTAGAGTTAGAGCTGTCTCTGTCATTGGTCATGGGTCCAAATACCTAATCCATCAACACTGGGGTTTTAGGATGCTCCAAATTAGAGCATATGGTTGGTCATGTCTTCCTACATTTAAGGAAGAGCCTAGTAGAATCCTGTCTAGAGACACACAATGTTTTTATGGGTTTTTTTCTTAGTAGTATAGTATTTTTCCAATGCTCTTATAGACAAGCATTTGTGCCACACATATGCAAAACTATATAACAGTTCTGTATTAGGCTTAATAGTATACACCTTTGTACTGTACAAGTACAATGACAAGGCTGTTGCTTTCAAATAGCCACAGTAGGGTGGTGGTTATGCAGGCAGCAGAATCACATCAGCTAAGGAGAGCTCCAGCACTCAATTCTAATCATGCCTAATGCCTCTGGTCTGCTGTGGGGGTTACACACAGTAATTAATTACAGAGCACTTTACTGTAGGGACATAGTATGGGAGCCAAGGACTAACATGACTACATAAGAATTTGGCTCAATTTTTCTATTGACTGTTTGGAAGTATTGCTTCTAACAACTAGTTCATCAGAGGAAAAAGCTTTTCTGATTTAAGCTATTGCAACACCAGATTTAAACAGTTTTCAGAGCTAATGTATTTTCATTTTGCAGAAATGAAAACAAAAAGGGTGAACTTGATCTGTGCTTCCTCACCTCTTAAATGTGCAACGGTAGAAGCTGTAGATCAGGACTTGCCCCTAACCAAGTACAAAGTGTGCCATAAGGATGAAGGTGTCTCCAAAAAATCATTGTTTGACCTCACTGTTGCAGGTAGTATTTATTTATATTTGTTGCTCTGTCTGTAATTTCAGTATCAGAGTAGTGTTCAATATTGTTCTACAAATACTTCCTAATCTGATGAATTACCTTTAGCTTCACATTCATATTGCTTTGTCCAATCCAGTTTGTTTTTTTCTGTCACTCAGTCCTCTGACCTAGCATAAGCTACTTCATGACTTTGGCTGATTTATCTTTTATACTACCCTTCTCAGTTCACTTTTCCCATTTTTGTTAGAATGGCACACAATCTAAAGTTCTGCAAATTATATATTAACATCATCAAAACTCTACAGTGTTTGGACTGAATATTATCTGGAAGACTAGATACTAAGGACCTGTCCCCTGTTATTTAGAAGAGAATTTTGTGATATGTACCCCTTAATACAATCTTAGACTCCCTGGATGTGGGGTGAAGGAAGAAATAAAAGGTCCCCTTACTCACTATCCCACTGCAGTAAGCTTTTGACACTTTGCAAAGGCAGAAGTTCAGAACATAATGGTGTGGAGTGATTATTAAAGGTTCCTCTTATAATTTAAAAGGGTGTTTCAAGTCTTCACTATCTTTCAGAAGACAGTGGCACTTTTCAAGTTTTCAGCACTACATTTGTATTAAACTGAAATAGTCTATCCTCAAATTTTAGCTTTTTGCACTTGTTGTTCATGGTTCAAAATAGCACGTCTTTGATTTTGTATGTCTTACACAATTGCAACATATTCATTCACTATGACTAGACATCTAAGAAAGTGACTCCCATACATTTTAAAGTATTGTAAAACAACACCAATCAAACAGCAACCAATAGAATGATCTGTCCTACACCTTCCCTGCTCTGTGACTTGTGTCTTTGCAAATTTGCAAAGACACAAGGAAAAGCTGCAAACAAAACTACCATAGATAGAAAAATTATTTCAGATCAGTTTCCTACACTGAGGAAAAAACAATGGGTAGAGTATAATGGAACACAGGGAGTAAAGACCTGCATCTCTTAGATGGGCTTTCTTTAAGTGTGTATGGAAGTATGAATTCCTTTTGAAAAATCAATTTTGTAAAGTGAGCTGGAAAAGTAAGAACAGTTTTACACCACCATGAATTCATGATATTCAACAGAACAATTTTTCTTCTGTGTTTATCTCTAACATCTAAGATTTTATTTTTATTTTATATTATATTGAAATAGCAGTAATATGTAAAGTAAAACAGCGTGAACATTGTTTATGTGTCAGTAAAAAAAAAATAACATTGGTTTATATCCATTTGACTAAAACTAGGAAAGTAACTGCAATTATGTATTTCACCTGCTAAAATACTGCTGCAATTTGAAGTTGGAAAAGGACCTTCAGAAAAGCTAGAACTCTTTCCCATGTGATCAAATTAATACACAGAAATATATTTTTAAAAATATTATACACAAACAAACTCTTAGACATAGGCCATTTTAGTATTCTCAAGGCATTTAAAAGGCAGGAAACATTCTTGTTTCAGCCCACAGTGTTTAAAATTACATAAGGTACAGACTTCATAGGAAAACTGGATGATGCAAAGATTTTGATGAAGTTTTGTGTCATGTTCTGCTGAGAAACAGAATGAATGCTGTGGTGAAAGACTTCTGCCCCTTATCAAACACACCTGCAGACAACAAAGGAGCACTGTCACTATTTTCCACTCATGTGATTTCTTCATCATCTTCTTAAGTAGACAACACTGAGATAACACTGTGACGACAAAACTTCTGGTATCTTCAATTAACTGATGCCATTGGTTTAGTTTATTTCAGCATCCTCTCCCTCTCTTGTCAAAATGTTACTTTTGAAATTTTACTAACATCTATAGACTCTTGGGTTTTGCTAGACTACATTTCTTGGATAATTGTTTTTGGTTTGTAAAATATAACAGAAACTGTTCCCTGAATGAAGCCATTTACTTTGAGTACACCTGCTATATTTCTTTTATTTAAATACATATTTTCTAGTGTGATATAATTTAGAAAAATACCATACCTCATCACAAGATTCTACAGCATGGTCTGTTCTGCTGCAACTTTCATGCATCTGGAGTTAGCTATTTTCTTTGGAGGTGGGGTTGCTTTTCCCTGTAATGAATGAGTGCCTTTTGTTTCTTTGCTTCTTCTACTCCCCACACAAAAGCCATGGAGATTTATACTTTTAGATGGCATAAGATGTGACTTCAGATCAAATCCAGGGATTATTTACACCAAAACAGTAAAATGCATTGCATTTTATAGTGGCTTAAGATTGGATCACAATATTGAAGCTATTATGAAAGGAAACCACCTGTCATATTTGGACTACTAGAGATCCAGCCTTCTATTGTATTAGCTGTATATACAAATCCTCCTGCAACGGGCTGAATATCTCCTTTTAACATTTGTGTGATGTTCAGTAGACCATTTACAGGTTCATTTTATTTGAGCAAATGTGCCATCATTTATCTTACCCCATGCAAGTCTTGCATGTCCTATGACAGTTTTCATTAAATGATTATTATTCACTTCTTTTTTTCAAAGACTTCTCCTTCTTTGCAGTCCTGTCTGGTAGTGGAGTTTCTCCCTTTAGTCATTTTTTTCTGTTTTGTAGGGATTCCATTCCTCTGCATGGTTGAATTTATCCTGTTTATATAAAAACTTTATCGTTTTGGTTAACTCTTTCACTACTTACATCTGCAGAGACCCAAAGCCTGCACAGTTTTGCTTTTTGTCAGTTTCCAAAAATTTTATCAGGTATGTGCAAAGGGCAATACTGCCAATTTCATTCTGGACAAAATATAGCTCAAAGTCACAGAAATTAAAACAGATGAACCTCTTTGTTAGTTTTGAGAATATAACGACTATTTTTTGACAGTGGCTTTTCTTTTGAGATACAGCACTAGCTCCTTTTTATGTCTGTGGTGCATGTAAATTATTAAGTTTCACATAACTTTTACAGTTCTTGCTTTTACATGTAGATAGTTAGTAATGTAATTAAAACATACACCTCTGAAATAAGATACTTTGTAGTCCTTTACATTTGATTCAAACTTTAAGCCTTAATTTGTTGTTTTGTTTTGTTTGTCTGCTTAAAGTTCCTAGCTAAGGTTTTTTAATGTAGTCTAAGATATGATTACTCTTTTTCATAGACTCTATTAAAAGCACAGCAAGCCTTAATTTTCTCTGTAAATTTACTTGATGTTATACCAGTATCACTTTCAAAATGCTGCTGGTATTATTTTTCTTGTGTGAATTCATCCATGTGGTAAGTGGTTAGAACAGTATCTCCATAAGGTTTGGATCACTTGTTTGACCTGCTAGGTAAACTGTGAGCAGGCTGATAAACAGAGAAAAATGAATCAGCTTTGGCTCTTAAAGAGATTGGATAAATCCATAAAGGAGTGCCATGGATGTGTGAAAACAGAGGATGGGATTCACCTCATGTTTTCCTCTTTTTTTCTATTTCACAAAATTAATTTTTCCTTGCTGCACTTACATTTATCCCTGTAAAATAACCCATTAGTTAAATTCTGTTACAAATAGCCCAAATTTTTCTTATTGATCAAAACTTTTGGTCTTCTTACCTAAGCTTTTTGTTCTCTTACTTAGCAGTTATGTAGTTTGCTACTTCTCTCTTTGCTAAGCATACTTGGCCTAGTTGCTAGGTGTCAGAGGAAGATCAGGACCTAAATCTTCCCTTTGCTTTACTGTATTTCTCTTTTCTGCTTTCTCATAGTTTTGGGATGAAACAAAGCAAGAAGTTCTTTAATGAAAAATCTCATCTATTCTTCTGAGTACTTGCAGTCCATTCCTTACTTCTCTCATCTGGCATGTGAATTTCTTAGCTGTTGCACATTTAGTGCTTCCCAATCTGTTCCCAACTGTCCAGATGTTATTAATTAGATCTGGAAAATGTGATGCAAAACCCTCTCTCTGAATATTAGCTGGAATTTAAATATGAATGAGGATCCCTACTTGACCTTGCTGAGGCAAAGAGCATTAGTAATTCTGCTAGGGCATCTTACAGCTGAATTTAAGGACTCTTCTGCTAACTGAACTCATGCTAATTTTTTGAAGGAAAACTTTCTAATTGCATACAATGTTTTTAAAATGCAAAAAAATAGTATTATTTCAATGAAGAATTAAAGTATCATAATTTTTTTTTGAAAAGTTAAAAGTGAATTTGGGAAATTTAACATAAAGCTTTATGGAAGGTATAATTTGTTCAGCTTTGTCCCAATTATTGCAAGCATATTTTAAAGGGAAAGTCTGAGAACAAGGACATAACTTTCAGGTTTGCATGGTTTTTTGTTATGTTTGGTTTGGGGTTTTTAAAGCAAGAAATTTAATTGTGGGAAATGTTGAAAAGTATGGAATAATTCAGGTTAGGCTTCTTCTCATGATGTTTAATGTTTTGTTAGAAAACATATCAGTATAGTACTCTGAGTACTTTTTGATGAATGATCTAATATATGTATATTAAATGGAAAACATAACATGCATTATTGTACATATTTTTTGAGTCATTGAGAGAAATCTTATTTCCAAATGTAGACTAGTGGAAGCTGATTTGGTGATCTCAAAAGCATGAAGGAGGCTTTCCCTTACTTTTGTTAAAACTGCAAAAGCCCCTAGCTCCCAAAAATTTCTGTGGTTCAGTTTGCATCTGTTAGTTTGGGTATGATTTTACAAACCTTATGAGATACACCAGATATACATGCATTTGAGATTTTTTTTTTCCCTGCCTCAGAATAATTCAATGATGGACTCATCCTCCTTCTTTTTATTGTCTTCATTTTATGTGAGATCTGGAAGTACTCAAATGCTTATGATTAATAAGAATGACAGTAAAACTGTCATTAATAGTTCTGTTTCTTATTTAGTACTGGGACATATTTCTTGTCACACCCTCTGGGTGACACTTTGGGCATTTCAGGTGATGATATTAGAGTAAGCAACTTTGTTGGCACACAGTTGTTTTCAGGGTTTTCATGAACTAAGCTAATATATCAGCAATGAAACACAAGCACTATTACTTAGAAAATTTGATTACTTTGATTAATGTGAAAATATATTACTTTTAGTCTCAAATACGTTAATCTAGAAATCATCAATAGAAAGTACCTTAAATGCAGAGAAGACATGAAACTGGTATTTTTGTCATCCCATTATGCATTATAATTTTAAACTTATTACAAGTTCAATACTTCAGCACAATGTCTGTGTCCTTTTAAAAGCTACTGTTATCTGTGTTTCAAGACAGCACATTTTTAATATCCTTTTTACTCTATCAGTGTTAGAATCCTGCCATGTTCTTCTCTTTATATTCTCCAGTTGTCCTTTTTGCCTGTATGTGCATTAAGTCTTCATCACATAGACTGCTGTGGCTATATACAGACTTTCATATTTACAACATCAATAGTGGCTATCTGCAAACAACAGGATTAAGATTTCTCTTCTTTATCTGTGTATCTATTTCTGTAAAATAATAATAATAGTGTGTATGTATCTAAGTAACTGTACATATGCTTCATGATAATTCTTTCTTGTCAAGTTCACAACTCATAACTCAGAATTTCAACTACATTATGAATATCACTTCAGATATTACATTGACTAAGATTTCTTAAGAGTAAATAGTTATACATTAAGTATAGTATGTTATATTGTTGCAGTGCACCCCCACACCCTATCATGTTCCCATATTAGGAAAAGAGTTTAAGCCTCACCCCTGAACTTTTAAGGAAGAAGAACCAGATACTTCTATGTGTCTCTCACCATAATTGGCCCAATGCCAGGATAAAGGGTCCTTGAGCTGTACCTCAAATAATGTAGCTATTTTCTATTGGACATCATGCCAAAACCCCCTCCTAGATCTTTGAATACTTAAGAGAGAGCAAGGAGATTCTTGGGGATTTTCTGTCTCCCTGCACTGTGCATGGCTTATATTCTTTTGTTTTGTATAGTTTGTTACCTTCACTTTAATTAAAACCTTTTTGCTTTTTTAAAACACCGCCAATCATTCCGTCTCATTAATTATTCTTAAACCATTTCTGGGAGGTTGCTGGCAACCCTCAGAGTGTGATGAACCTTTGTGGGGCTAATAATACACTGGCCTTAAGCAGAAATTCATCATTATACATTACAATTTTTCTTCTTATATCCTCAGACTTTTTATGTCGTTAGATCATATAATCATTTTTTCAACTTAGTCAAATTAAAAATAATGTGTATAGAATCATACAACCATTATTTAAATTGTATCAGACTTGTGAAGGCCTTCTAATCCAGACCCCTGCACAGAGAATTTTTTATTAAGTTTGTTGCTCAGTGCTTTGTCCAAAGATAGAGATTTCAGATTTTCTTGAGAGTTTAACCAGCTTTCTAAATAAAAAACAAACAAACAAAAATTGAAAAAACCCCACCAAACCACCTGACTATCTAATCAGTATTTTCCAGAAATTAATTGTCCCAGGAAAAGTGAACTGTGCATCTTTGGTGGGAGTATAGCCCCATTTTCTTTTTATTCTCTAATCAGGTAGCTGTATATATATATAAATACATACCTGATCTCTTGAGATCTTCTTGAGATTTTTCTTCTTCAAGGTAAACAGACCAAATTTTCTCAGCCTGTCTTTATATACTCTGTGCTCCAGAATTCAAGTATTGAGGTGGCCTTTTATGGACTTGTTCTAGTATGCCAGTATCCTTCTCACACTGAGGAGCCCAAAACTGGACACAGGATTCCAAATGAAGTCTTAGAATTGCTGAATAGATGGGAAAAAGCACTTTCCTTATTCTATTAACTACACTCTTAATAATATAATCTTGGATATTTGACCTCCTTCACAGCAAGAGCACATTTCTGGGGCATTTTCCACTTATTTTTCACCTGGATCCCAGATTTTTTTCTGCAGAACTGCCTTCTAGGCAATCTCGCCCAGTCTCTATTGCTTGCTTGGGGTAATTCTAAACTGGATGAAGAATGTTGCATGTGTTTTTATTTACCTTCAGGAGGTTCCTGTAGGATCATGGCTCCAGTGAAGAACAGCCCTGTGAAGAATAGCCCTGCCCTCCAGCAAATTACTTGCTCTTCTCAATCTGGCATTGTACAAAAACTTGTTAAGCGTGAGCTTCATTCCACACACCACTGAATCCCAGAGCAGGTGATTGTGGGATATAAGGTAAGCATGTTTCCCAGCATGGGTGTTCTATGTTCAAAAAGTAGTACAGATATTTCACTGGCCTCTTAGGAGTAATACAAATTCAGCAAAGAAATGTCTATGATTAAAAACACCAAGATGTTTTTAGATATAAATTGGTGTAAATTTGACATTTCATTGTTTATGTTGAACAAAAATATTTTAAGAAGTTCAGATCTGGTTGCAGTTAGAAAACATTTTCAGATTGCTCCTCTACAGCATGAAAATCTCTCAAGAATTTGTACTCACTGAAACAGTTCTGGTGATAGAAAGTTTATTACTTGAATTCATTAGTTGATCAAGTATGATTTAGTGTATCAAAGAGGATTATATGAAAAAATTGTAGATTTTGATTTCTTTTTGTGAAAGTTCATTGTTCTGTTGTAGTTGATTGATTGTTGTTGGCTTTTGTTTTATTCTATTAAACCCAAACATTTAGACTCTGCTTTTTACCCCTTTTGTCTCTCACAGTCAAAAGGACACTTTAGACCTTAATGACTTCAACAAGGAACCTGCAGGGATGTCCATCCACACCCTGACCCGTGCACCCAGGATGCCCAGCTGAGTTCAGTCCTGGACAGCAAGCTCTTGGTGAGCTGTGCCCAAGGTGTGCCTGTCCCCAGCCTTGTCTCTTTTTGCTGTGTGACTTCATGCCCAGCATGCAGGCATCTTGTCTCCTGACGTAGGCTGTGCCTTGTTTCCAGGCTTGTCTTTGGGCCTGTCTCTCGCTGCTCCTGACTGGACTCTATGAATTAGACTTCAGATCTCCTTTTTTCATTTTTCCTAGTCTGGAGTTGTTGCTGGACCCAGTTTCCAGCATCTGGCTTTGGTCAGAAACTGTGGGGCATGGCCTGTGCTGGGGTTGCCAGCTAATGGCTAACCTTCTTCCCTTTGGGAATGACTTCACTTCTCTTGTCTATGCCAGCAGGATAAAATTCTATACTAAACTAATCCTCAAGAGATGTTCTTATCATCTTTTTGGCCAAATTTTAATTTTATTTGGTCTTTTGCAGTTGTATTACCCAAATAATTTTCCATTTAGGATAATTGATATTTCTCCTTTATCTGTAAGGGCTTACTGGCAGATCACAAGCAGAACAAAACTAACACAGTACAATATAAAATAATGAGGCTGAATTCTCTGAAGGAAACTGTCTTGCTACATAAAGTCTATTTTTCCATAAGACCTCATGACCAGTGCTTTAAAGACATCAAAAAATTAAAACAAATTATCATTAGAAATAAAAAAAAATATTTTTTCTATATCTCCACATAGAAGACAGGAAGATGCCTTGTTGTCAGCTGAGCTAAAACAGAATGAGTGTACAGTAGGGATAAAGGGCCATGTCTGATTTTGTTGCATTTTATAACCCCTTGCATTTTGCACTGGCGGAGAAAGACAGAAACAGAAAGCCAAGACTGAACTGAGGCTCGTATATCAAAATGAATTTAGTTGAAGCTTAGAGAAACTTCATCTATGGTTCGTGGAGTATTTTAAAAAACTTCAAATCCCTATTCCTTCATCTTTTATGCACTTCACTTGAAAAACAGATTGCTTTGTATTATGAAGACTGTATGAAAGTAATATTGCAATTTCTCTTCTTTCTTATCTGAAATAAGGGAATTCTGAGTTTCTTTTTCCATGTGCATTATAAAGAACAGAGCATAGGAAGAAGTGAATCTCTTTTCCCATCTTATTGAATCTGTTCCTATTTTACTTTGCACTGAGGGTTATGTGACAGGGTTAGAGAACAGACCTATTTTTGAGAAGTAAACTCTAACTAGGTCAACAGGAAAGAGTGATTTGTTCTCTGAAGCAGCCCCTCCTCTCTGGTTTACCTTGTATTAATCTCAAAGGACTCGTTATCTTCTCACAAACAAATAGACAGCAACAATGGAATTTGTAAAGAGTATTTTAAGTCGTTTCCATTATACATGTTTACTGATCCTTTTAGATATTGCTTTATGAAATGTTATAGAATTTGTTATAGCAGTATTTATGGTAACTTTCTTATTTATGGGTATTTGTAACAACAGTGTTAAGTCTATGACTTTTTTTTATCCTTTTAATTGTTTTTAATAACTGAATCCAAGTGTTAGGAATTAATTTTCTCAACTTTCTATTAGACTTCTTGGCAGCCTTTATTATCTCTAACACCTTATTACCTGATAGCTATTTTAATGGTTATTCTCTTGTTATCAAGTACAGTTGTAGTACTGTTTATTTGGGAGGCATTTGAGCTTTGTGTTACTGTAAGGTTGTAAATGTAAATGTAAATGTAAAGCATTAAAATATTAATCCTGGAGGTCAGAAGGGACCACTTGAACATAAGAGATAAATAGGAATACAAGTATTTTTTGGAGGGGGGGGATTGGTTGCTGTTTTGACAGTTGTGTTTTTGTTTGGTTTGGGGTTTTGTTTATTTTTGGGGGGAGGTGGGGTTTTTTTGTTGTTTTGGGGATTTCTTTTAATTTTTTTTTGTCTTTTTCTCCTTTTTTAAAAAGCTGTCCAGAAGAATTGCTCTATTTTTAGGACATATTTTTTTGAAATTTTTCCCAATGTTATTACAGCATTAGTTTTAAAACATGGCTCTCCTCTCCAGCCACTAGGCTAGGAAAGTGGAGACCTGGCTATTATGTCTCTTAGCTAATCAAAGTCACTTAGAACCTTTTTTTGCCAAATACACATATTTCAGAATGAAGGAGATGGAAGCATGCTGCCATATTCCTGATTATCTGTAGCTGATGACCAAAATGTTTGGGATGATGAATACTCTTTTCCTACAGTGATACTTACCTGGCTGAAACTTAGTGCAAAGTAAGGTATGTTTCTTGAGCTTCATCAGTTAGAGGATCTGAAGTGTTATTTCAAGGCAGGAAAAATGCCATGGCTTATAACAAGGCATAAGGCAGAAACAAATTATGTGCTCTGTGTTACGGTAGTTTTTCCTGTACTTGGCATGTCAGACAAACTATGCAAGTTTCCTGGCAACTCCATTATAGTTTTCAGTTATAAAAGGTCATTATAAAAATACCTCATCACATCGTTGCTAAATAATTGCTTTTTAAAAACAAAATATCTTTTCACCCTGTGTGACTACTCGCCCATCATTCCACATTGCATGTTACTTTGTGTGAATACTGTTCAGGATGTTACAGCAGATAGTAATTGTTAGGTCAGAGAGAAATTCTGGAGAGGAATTAATATTAATAAAAAAAAAAAACCCAACCAAAAAAACCACATTGTGCTTATGTGACAAATGAGTGTCATGGATTACTGAAAATAGGTTGTCCTTGTTCTTTGAAAATTGGTGAGACTTGCCTCTTGCCATGCTATTGTCAGTCCTTTCTGACTGTGTTTGCTTGTTGTGCTTCTGTGCAATGTTCAGAAAAACTGAGGTTGTCTGGGAGTATGACACCTTGAATGCTGGCACTAACACTAACAAAAACACAAGGGTGATGCTTAGTCATTTTTCTGCAAGCAGACTAATCTTGAATGAGTATACTACCTGCTGTATATATCTGTTATTCAAAAGAGAAAAGAAACAATGCAACTTTGTCTTGGTTCCTGACTTCTGCTTCCACTCTGTTTCATATATCCCAGCTCCATGTGCCTTCACAGTTAATGTTTTCAGACTCTGCAACCATCACAAGCCCAGCACAGAAGTCTTTTCTACTCTGCTTTGCAACCTTGTCAGCCCAGGCCTTGCAGGCTTTTTATACCCTGGCTTTTCAAGTTGTGACAGTCTGAGTACTCTAGCCTTTTTTTTTTTTTTTTATTGTAGATATACAAGTCTTGGCAGCTAAATTTCCTACACGTTTAGAGATCACAGCCAAAGGAACAAGTTTCAGCTCGCACAGTATGCAAACAGAAAAGGGAAAAGAGTTATTGAAAGTAGAGTACAGGGGGATAAAAAGAGAAAACAAACCACAAGTAGAGGAGGGGGACCAGAGTAGCTGGCAGAGTTGCTGTGCTGGATTATTTCCCAACAGAGGTTGATAAACTGTTCCTACATCTTCCTGCAAGTTGTCCTCCCTGTCTAGCCAGGAGAGCGGGAGGGCTGGATGGCCTGTTTCCCAGACCTTACACGGAAATATCAAATAGGAAGCTGCTAGTGTGAAGCAGTCAAAGAAATAATTGAAGGGTGCTTCTCCTGGGTCCTGCATCTCGTTCAGGAACTTCTACTTGGAGAGCAACTATCCTGAACTTTCTAGGAGGCAAAGACTGTATGAGCTGCAGCAGGATTCAGGGAGATGCTAGGAGATGTATAACTCAGTGAAAGAGCAGGACTCAGCTGGTGATACATTTGATTCCTCCCAAGTATCTGCACCCCAGCTGAGACAGACTAAATCAGAAATATTTAGTTTTAGTCCCTAAATGAATCCTAATAATTTTAAGTGTACACCAAGAGAGCAAAAATAAGGATTATTTAGTCTACTTCTAATGCATAAATACACATATACTTCTCCATTAAGAAATAGATTTTTATTTTGTATCTCTACAGCTTTCTAAGTTAATCAAAATTCTAGCAGAGCAAAAAAACCATAGATGTATTCAAAAAAGGTTGTGTTACAGACAAAATGAGGTAAATCAGAACATTACCAGCCTGGTAATGTTTTTTATCTGAATGAGTTTGAGCATTTTTGCTATTTTATAGTTTTTTAGGAATACTACATGAAAATGCAGAAAATCATTCAACAACATGAAAAAAAAAACCTTTCTGTGTGGGAATTGGCTGGTAAGGCCTCTAAGTCACCAATTAATCAATCTTATATTTCAGATTTCATTTTTCTTTGTTTAGTACTGACTTTGATGGATACCACATATTTTCACAACCTTTTCCACAGACCAAGTGATTGTTCATCAGGACACCTTTTAGAAAATTCTAAAGCAGTTCTCCAAAGACCTCAAGTAACACGTATGATTTGTCTATCAATTTGATTGAAGAAAAAATTTGTAAGGTAGATCTGGAATAGAAAATCTCCTTTAGTTATTTTAATTATTTAAAATTTCATGACTTTCAAAAGTTAATTACTTTGTTTTGAGGGATTTTGTTTGTGGTTTGGGGTTCTTTTGGGGGTTTTTTTTGTGTGTATGTATTTTGGTAGAAGGGGTCCTGTTGTTTGTTGGAGCTTTTTGTTGTTTGCTTTTTTTTTTTTTAAAATTATAGATGTCTGGAATTGAGCAAAGTAGAAAAATATTGTATTTATTTAAAAAAAATAAATTGATTTTCCTTTAGATAATTAGTGTATTTCTTTAAAAGTAAAGGTCCTTTTTTTTGCCAGTAACTATATATTGTATTTTCTGCTCTTGTTTGTTTTTCGTTTGTTCTTTGCATGCAAGGCATTTAGACAAGTTGAAACAAGTTCCGTTACTTCAGAACTAGATTCTTAAATTTAGTACATAGCTACCTAAACCAGGTTTATTTTGGATGTGAACGGTCACTGAGATCTTAAAAATAAAACCCCCAAAACAATATCCTTCCAGCTGTCACTGAGCCTCGGAACATGCAGGCTACCTAGGTAAAGTCCAGCTTCAGTTTCAGGTTCTCTAGTGAGCCACTCTTGTGCCTGTGCACATATCCAGACTTTCAGAGTCCAATTAGTTCAAAATCAATCCAAACATAAATTTCCTCTAGACACAGAAATTAGGCGTTCCTTCACCAAAACCTCTTGAAAGAGTAGAGCTCAGACATAGATTATTCCTGAGCACATAGCTATTGGGGTTTATGTGTCAATTCTCTGCTCAACTGGAAAAGCCCATAAGTGATGATCTAATTGTTGGAATTTAATATAAGTATTTTGAACATGAACTTTTTCACTAAGTTTAAACGTATACACACAGAAGAACATTGCACATAATCAGAGTAGGACAATTACATTCTCAAAATTTCAATGAAATATTCTGAGTTTACAAAGGGGAGAATTTTGCATCCTGTGCTATCCTCAAAGCATTTTTACTAGCTAACTCTGCTTAGCAGCCAAGTTTTCCTGGTCTCATCCTGGTATAACATGCTAATTATGTTGGTATAACTGGTAGCTGATCCAGGTCCTTGATATCTTTCTGACAATATAAATATATAAAACTTTCTGGTATTAGTTACCCATTTACTGTGTTTTCCATACTTTGGACATTCAAATAAGTGGAACATTAGGTATGATATAGTTGAAGACTGATAATGAAGCAAATATATTAATATATTATTTCATAACAAAATAGAGATCTATTAGGACTCCCTTAAAGCTATAATTTCTGTCTATCTAGAGAAATACATTTTTAAAGCAGTTTCTCATATGATCCTAAAGACATATAACTTTTAAAAACTTAACTCATTTCAGATATCATCTCAAACTATTTTAACACCTTAAATTAAAAACAAACACACACAGTTGTATTTGCGTCACAAAATAATAAAACTCCTATTGCAGATAAAATCAATGAAAATGCAAATAATTTCTCTTGTTTGTTCCTCTAGTAAGTTCTTAATGGAAACAACACAGCCATTCACATGTGAAAATAAACAGAAATGAGCAGTCTCGCATTTGGTTTTGAAAGAGAAATTTCATATGGCCTAAATTACATCTGAGTTCCTTTGAAGAACATTTTGCATTTCATGACTAAATGATTTTTCTAGAGACAAATATTGAGAAATATTAGAGATAAGTATTTAAGTGGCATACAATCCCTTTGACCATAGTGCTTTGTGTATGTTTGTCTCTTTGGGGTTTTGTCCTTTGTTTAAATATGATTGTTTGCCTTATAAAAGCTATTGACAGATGAAAGGTTTTTTCCCGACACAAATTTGTAAATACACATACTCCTCCACCCCCCACCAGCAATTTTATGTAATTCCTTTATCTGATGGTTCATGTTGAAGGGTAAAACAGTAAGTTCCTTAACTCTGTATCTCCTCTATAACCACAATGAACAGACTATCCGACATCAATAGACAATGAACAGATCTATAACAATAGGTACTTCACAACATAAGAGATTGAAATTTATGTTAAAATGAAAAGGGAAAAATGGAACAATCGTGTTCACTCTATAATAGTAGATTTGTAACTGTATACAAGTATCCCTTAATAGCACCTTTTTTTTTTCACCAGAGAACCATGTTACAGTCATGTTAGTTTTTATTCATGTTTTCCATGAAAGACAAATTTTGTGCTGACACAGCTCTTTAAAGGACTTACTCCAAATTCAAGTACGAGATTTTAGAGCTTAGTAAAATCTGATCACTATCTCATTCCAATCTCGCAAGGGTCCTTAATTTTTCTTGCCTTACCACAACAAGAATGATAAATGTCAATTGTAGATGGCACTGAAGCATCAACACTCTGCTTGTTTCACCTTCCTACTCACAGATATTCTTAGATATCCATGATTCAGATGTTTCAAACTTTTTCACCACTCCTCCCCCTTTAGTTATTCAAAGAAAGATTGTCAAATAACTGATAGAATGGTCGAATATAGTAGAATATGCAAAATTTTTTTTAATTTAGAATGGAAACATAGAATAGTGTTGGATTAAAAGGTGAATTATCTTGAGGTGTTTTAAATAAAGAGAAAGTAGATATGATACTCATTCATTTTTTCCCAAACTAGTATATGTCACCAAAAAATGTAAATATTTTTCTAGAAGATGTATAACAAAATCTGTAAATGTTCTAGCTCTAACATCACAATCAGGTTTATGTAAAACTACATTTCAATTAAATTTATTACTAAATATCTTTACACTATATTTCTTTATTGATCTTTATTTATTTCTCTTTCCAGACAAAAGCAAAATAACAAGGCATTATTTTACATTTTATGAGAAGAAATTCAGAAATTGTAAAATTTTGTTTTGATGAAATTTGAATGCACGTTTGAAGTTTCTACTCCTTCACTGAATAGAGTTAATGAAGAATATTCTAAAGTGCAGTTATGCTCTGAATCATATAGATTAAATTTTCATTTCCCAACGAAAAATATAATAAAGATACACAGTGTAACCGGTACCATATGAGAAGGTAGCATAGAATGAAAACTTTCAAGGTCAAAGGTCATGAAAAATAGCAAATACGGTAATATTAACATTGAATATTGTTTGAAGTTCAGACAGAATTTTTCAAAGGTCAAAACAAAAAAGATCAGTTTTGAAATAAGGTGTCAAAAAATAGTGAGTGTCGTTGTGTACAAAGGGATGAGAAACATATTTAAACAAGTGGAAGAATCATGTAAAAGTAGGGCACAGAGGTGATATTCTTCCATTTGGCTGTATTTTACTGTGAGTATCTCTGACTGGTGTAGTAGTCCTTCACAAAGGTGTGCATGATTATTATGTGTTTGAATAGTGGTAAAACACCTTCCAGCTTCAGAGAAGATTAAACATATGTCTAGGTTATTTCAAGAGTTTAAGTTATGTATCTTACTATAGCACTTACTGTTCTTTATAATGTAGTAGCTCAGGTTAAGTACCTAAGGAACAGTGGTAATCTGAGGATTTAGTAACCAAATGAGGGTTAAACACTTTCAGGAATGAGCTTTTCCAGATCCTTTTTTGTACATAGGCAACTGACCTTCAAGCTACAGATCCCATAACAAATGTGTATAACATATATGCTGACACATCCTTAAAGATGTGATTGAAAAATTTAAAGCAAGTAGTATTGATGTACAGTGGGAGATCTGCATGCAGTAGAAAATTCTGGAGGTTTCAACTGAGATATATATTTGTTTTAGGAATGGATCCATTTATGAAAGAATATTCCTTTTAATTGTGAGTGTAATATAATGGAAGTATAGCATCATAGTAAAAAATTGGTCTATAAAACACTGCTTTTAATATTTTCATCCCTTGTAGTATTCTTGTACTTTCTAATGTAACTAATAAAGCCCCCAGAAACTTAGCATACATTGTTGCTTTTGTTGATTTTTTTCTTTCTTTTTGTTTCCTTCCCACTGAAGAAATACATAGTTTTCCAAAGCAAAACCTTGTAGCATTCCAGTGGGCACATTGATACATTTCTGAGACGGTGAATATTGGAGAACTTCGGGAAAGAAATCTTAAAACTGTTTAGTTAAGAGAGAGAAAGAGAAAAGAGAGGAAGGAAGGAGAGAAAGATAGATACAGAAACAGAGAGATTCTGAAAGACTTAATAGAAATTACTGACTGAGAGAACTTGTTTCTCATCCTGAGCATGTAATCACACAATCTTGACAAAAATCAATGAACAAAATGATAAAAGAAATTGGCAGGAAAGGGTACTCATATGTGTGTGCAACAATCCAGAAAATGTGTGTGCAGTAAAACAGAAAGTGCTGGCTTTCCTGGGCATGTGGAAGAATTCTCATTACTCCCTTTTTCTTCCCAGAAGAGCCAAGGTGCTGCACACCAGCAAGCTGATCGGGATTCTGAATGAGCAAATTTTGAGATAGACTTTAAGCATCTTTCTTTCCTTGTTTGTCTGGTTTCACTCCTAGTTTAAACAATTCAGTTTCTCCCTCTTTACACTTTAAAACAGTAAGTTTCAAATCCTCTTTTTCATCATAAGTACAGCAGTTGAATGGCAACTGTCAAGCAATATATTCTGAAAAAAAAATTTGTTCCCCAATAAACTGCTTCTATTGTTCCAGTTTTTACATTATGAATGGAAATTTGTTTGCTGACTGATAAAAGGCTTATCTTGTATTCTTGAACATAACTAGAGTATGAAACTGAAAAACCTAATACAGATTCTGTATCAGTCCGTTTTAGACTTAAAAAATCTGAATCAATTAATACACTGGGCTGTAAAGTGATGAGATGTTAAAGTTCATTACAGTTGTAAATGTGATTAAACAACTTCTTACCTTTTATTTCTATGATTAAGAAAATCATTTACAGTAACTTCAAAAATTTTGATTTGAAAGCAAAACTCAACAAATGTTGCAAGTAAAATTTACATCTTAAAAATGGAAAATCAACAAAATTAGTTAATAATATGGTGCAACTATGAATCATTTCTGTATTAAGCAGTTTTTTAGGGGTTTTTTTGTGGAGAGTAAGACATGGTGATAATTGACAGTGTCACAATGACATTCCAGATATGTATCTGTAAATATTAAAAAAAAAATTAGATACTATTTTGTTATTAAATGAATATTTTTGTAAGAATACACAGTAATTTTGCTCTACTTATTGTAGTGAAATGTATAATATATCTGCAATTTCACAGTCAGCATAACTGATTTTTATTGCTACGATTTTTTTTTAGAAATCAATTATAATAGATTTTTTTAAGATCTTTGCTCAAACCCAATAACTCAAATCCGTGTAACAAAAATTACTATTAGTTGCTTTTTAATAAACTGTCTCCTATATGAGCTGATTATTTGCAAACTTGCTGACCCTGAATATAATACATGCAAATGAGGTATTGCTGTTTTTTTAAGGAAATGAGATATATACGAGGAGACAACAATAATGAATTCACCTGCTGACATTTTTGATATTGACTGGCCTTGCTAAGCTCAGGTAGATTCAAAATACCAGCAGACTGAATCAATAGCATACATGAATACTGGGAAGAAATAGAAATCTTCTATTTATTATTCCATTATGAAAGACTTCCACTTTAGGCTGGCTCCTTTATTTGCTTTGGCAATGATGGAATGTAATTTACTTTAGGCCTCTCACACTGTTGTGCATGAAGAAAACCAGCCAAAGTTATACTCTTGGTATCTTGTGACAAAGCCTTTTTACATTCCCAGCAAGTGGCTAAGGAAGAGGTTAGTGCTCAGTGCCTTTTTATTTGTGATATTTCACTCAGGTATGTTTCAGGCCAACTGTACAGTTGGAGTGAAAACCATTAATGTCTCTGTCCCATGTAAATACTAAGCTAGTTAATTCTCATCAACATGCAAATGTCACTAATATTCACTAACACAGTAATCACCATAAAGGTGATTAGAACCTGTTTTGTCACTGAAGAGAAAAACAATGTATTGGCATCTATTTTGACCTTTTAATTGAGTTCATCATCACTTGTAAGTCAAATGTAGCACTGTGATCATGGGTGCAGCAGAAAGTAGAAACACAAGGAAGGCAGGCACAGTAAAGATGTGGGGCAGATCTGTTTGCTGTGGTTAGCTTAACTTCAGCTTGGGTAGCATAAACTTGAGAAATATGAATGAAAAAATGAATAGCAACTAAGCTATTGTTGACTTCAAAAGCTTTTTAGCTGGATACAAGCTAAGAACTAGGAATAATAACACTTTTTCCTTTCTAAAATGGTGTTCCCTATTTCCTGTGTCTCACGGACTCATTTTCAACCTGGCCTGAACATTTTCATAGAATAATTTTTATGCCATATTTTCAAGAAAAAGTGTCTAAGTAATGTCTTCTTGTTGTGATATGTTTTTATGTTAAATGGGTTGTTTTGTTGTCCTCTATGCTAATAATTTATTCCTAAATTGTACCCCCACCTTTTTCCCTGTACTGTTAGTACTGTCTAGATTACGTTCACTTATTTAGCTGTCAATCCCTAAACCCTGCCTTTTCTTCCAGACTGTTCCCTATCAATCTCCCAATCTTCGATGCCTTATTAGTTGTTTAGATTGTTATGCTTCTTTTTTGGTTTCAGTATTGTAATCCCCACCTTGTTCCCCTCTCCCTATTGGATCCTTACCCTGGACTCAGCCCCCAAAACAATCCCTTAAAACTCAATGCCCTGCCCTGAGAGCGAGACTTTTTCTTTCACTTTCCTTTTTCTTTCACTTTCCTTTTTCTTTCACTTTCCTTTTTCTTTCACTTTTCTTTTAGAGATTTTTAGGTCCTAGCCTCTGCTCTGTCTTCGAATTATAAAAGATTCTTGGAGCTGCAAGCTGGGCCCATCTCACATTCTTGACACTGATCTGCTGGTGACTGCCTGGGACACAGGAGGTCCTGGGGGAATGTGTCACACCCACATAAAAGAACAGTAAGAGTGCCATGACATCTTCTACAATTCCTTCTTTACATCCTTTTGTAGTAAGGTACAAATACACTCAGAGCACTATGCTGTAAATTTAGAAATATTCTATCCCCTTGCAGACTAAGAAACAATAGTCTTACTAAAAAGCAAGACACATCTTGCAAAAATACTATTTGATTTTAATATGATCTTACTTCTGCAAGGATGATGGTGTGAAAAACTTTTATAAGATATTTATGTTACAGAACAGTCCTGACACAAAATGGAAGAGGCCCTGTTCATGTTACTTTAAACAGAAAATCCTACATGAGAGATATTATCAGAGACCATAAAGTAGAACTGTCAAAGCACATTTCCTTCTTCTCCAGAAATGAAGTATCCCTTTAAATAAAAAAAAAAAAAAAAAAAAAAAAAAAAAAAAAAAAAGAGTAATGAAATTAATTTATGTTGCTTTAATCAGAACTTAAAGGCTTTCAACCATTAACTGAAAGATTAACATCTAGAAAATGCTTTATGGAAAATATTGGTTAGTTCAGCATGACTCAGGTTTCCTTGATAATTTCCTAAATTAAGATGAATAAAAATCTTTCCATGAATAAATTTCAGTGTAAAGAACCGTCTTGTTGAGTACAAAATATTCCATTCTAGATATCTTAACTTTGACGTTTTCTGAGTGTAAGGCACAATTGTCTCACTTCATTTAAGCTTTCATTTTCAGCTGAGTTTTTCAACAAAGTCAGACAGTTTTATGTGTTTTTGAGAAATCTGGCCTAGTGGAAGATCTCATGACCAAGGGGTTGGAGATAGGTGATGTTACCTTCCAACACAAGCTGTTCTTTTGTTCTATGTAGAAGCAAGGATGCTAAATGATTTGAGTGTGGTGACAACAAAGCAGAATATTCAGGTCAGAGAATCTTAATAATAATGCTAATTGCACACTCATAGGGATTTGGGAGCCTGCTAAATTTCCACTAATACTTAGTCCTCAAGGGAATTAGATTCTGTTCAGTATGAGAATTTATTACAACTGATTAGCAGTATAGGAATAAAACTATGATAATACTTTTAATAATAAATGAAGCACTTACTACAACTTAAGTACACTTTTAAGGATGTAGTTAATTATAAAAGTTTATTTTGCAAACTTTGCAAATGTGTTGTAGAGTACAAAAGTCCGGACTATTTTAAAAGCAAATTTCATGATTTATCAGCCCTTGATAAAAATGAAGGAATGCTTCTTCAGAAGTCATAAAAGAAAGAATTCACACTTTTAAATATTTATGGAACTTTTGGCCACAAGATAAAACTAGTACAGAAAAATACGATGCTACTCTTTATTGCCATTCATGAACTGAAACTGTTAAAACAAAGCTCATGATGATACTGAACTAGTAAGAGGATAACAACATTTAAATATATGTCTTCAGATAAAGTGTTTCAATGAAGTTGGAGGAAAAAAAATGATAACTTTTTGAAATGTAAATGCCACTTATTTTGCTAACAACCTCACAGCTCTCCTCAGTTTCTCAGTTTTGCTCTTTGCTTCTCTACTGGTCTTACTCAATTTTACCAAGCCTGTATCAACTATGTCTTGAACTACATTTCGTTCCTACCCTGAGCACTGCTGTTTCTTACAACTGTCACTTCTGGACCTCTTTACCAGAACCTTCAGCTTCTTCTGGCTGTTCAGCTTGGACTTGCTATTCCCTGCTCCACCAGGCAGTGCTGGCTGCTCTCCATCTGTCAGCAATGAATGGACTGCATTACCTTTCATTAGCTTATGAATGTACCAGTGATAAATACTGCACAATTAACTGTTGTATTTGCATATGAAAGATAAAGAGAACACTCACTTTTCCTGTTGTGTATGAATAAAATATTTTAGGCTTCAATGATTTTAGAGCAAATCTCAAAGATATAATATTTCTCAAAACCTCTCCACAGAGAAATATAAAGAAAGGACTGTTAATTGAAGGAGTATTTTTAAAAAATATATTCTGTTCTACAGATTATATTTGCTTTAATGATAAAATAATTATTATTGATAACTGATTTTACCTTATTTATTTGGGGGGGGGGAGAGACTGTGGAGAAGGTATTGCCTTTAAATGTGGCATCCTATGAAGCATGGAGAATAAGTCTTCTGTGAGGAGACAGAATTTTTAGTAAGAGAAAGAAGTTATCTTCAAATTCAATTTTTCTATTACAGAACCCCAATTTTTTGCTGATATCACCAGCACCTGTCATACACCAACACTCTCCCTTGCCTGGCCCTTCAGTCTTAGTGGTGAGAAATTCTTCTAACAATGCCTTATTATGCAGAGAAGATGACAAGTTTTGATATAAATTATCTGATCACATCTCTTGACTACATCAGTCCATCTCATTTTCTATCATTATTTATTCAGTATCAACGTTCAGTTGTCGCCTATTCCTACTGCAAATTCTTCTCACTTCCAAACTGTTCTCTGGAATGCCTGCAGAATTTGAATTAACTGAACAGATGAACCTCAGATAGAATTATTATGCAATAGAACTCAGGTAATCTAGTGTTAAGTACACACCACAGCAGATTTTCTCCTTTACTGTTCCTTTGCTTTATGACAAAGCTGTACTTTTCAACCAGAAATAGGCATCAAGATATTCAGTCCAAGTTTTAAAGTAAACAGCTTCATAAGATGCCAACACAACCATTCTTGTATTTTATCTGCACCATTTCTAATTGCAGCAAATTACCTTGGCGTGTCACACTGGATTTTGTGTAGTTGAATTACAGTTATTAGTTTACAAGAAGGAAGCTTCACCTTTCTTCATATTTCTTGAATATCAAAATTAATGTTGCTTAGTTGTGGGGTTGTTTTTGTTGGGTTTTTTTTGTTTGTTTGTTTGTCTTGTTTTGTTTTTTTAATCTGAGAAGCTAAGGGAAATAGATTTCCTTAAGTTAAAAAAAAAAAAAAAAGAGATGAGGCCAATGACATGTAAAAAATACACTATATGGGTGCAAGTCAAGTCAGATATTTATAACTGGCACACCTCAAGTTCATTGCTAAAGTCATCTCCAGCTAGAATCTAGGTCTCTATATATATTTAATGAACATTTTGCCCAGTCTTGAATATAATAAATAATTTATTCTCTTTGAACTTCCCAAGGAAATGGTGTTAAGAGGTAGTCTTTGCCTACAAAATGGCACTGCTTTACCATTACGAGAGCTGCTCAAAACAACACTATTTATGGAAGAAACACAAGTTCCAGACATTTAAAGGTCTTTTATGTTTCAGAGAATATTCAGAAATGGGGAAAGAAGCAGATGGTTATGCTACTAAATATGGTGCACAACAGTGTGATCTGATGACAGAAAAAAATAAAAATAGACACACACCTACCTCATCTTCATCCCTTGCTCTCAGTTTCAAGCTCCTTTACTCATGAGACAAGAACTTAATCTAATTAAAAAATGGTCTAGGAAGTAGAAAAGTCCTGTAATCATTCTCTTTCTTTTTTTTTTTTTCTTTTTTTCAGATATGGAGGAAAAAGTAGTGTGAAGAAGCATGATGGTGTGAAATAAAATCTTACAAGAATTTTAAAGCAATGTCAGAAAGAATGAGGGCGGATATGTGCTCAGAGGAAGTTATGTAGTGCAAGTGCACTGATCAAAGTGATTTCAACATCTGCTCTAGCACACTTCATGTTCCTCAGCAATCCACACTGTGGATGATAAGAGAGGAGAGATTAAAGATTAATGTGACGTCATGGAGAATGCAAAGGAAGTTTTTACTTGCCCAGTATTTTATTAAGTGTAAAATATAAGTTTATGGAAAAAGCAAGAGACACAAACAGCTCAGAAAATTTGTTAAAGAATTTAAACAAGGTAACCTGCACATCAGAGAATTAAGAATAACATTTCAAAAAATATAAAGAATAAATTAACTATGCTTTATACAGTGTCTTCTCAGATGTATATTTTTTCCTAGTACTTTCTAAAATGTGTTCTGGTGTGTAGATCTTCCACTTTCTCATTGTGTGGTGCTCCTCTTGATTCATCAATAGGATATGAGAAGTGTCTTTTCTCTCCGCGACTTTCAAGGAGCAGTGGCTCTTCTCTAGCATGTTACAGTTTACCTCATAGGCACCATGACCAACAAGATTCTTCTTACGTTCTTGTAGCTGTAGTTTATGGATCTGAAAGGAGTCACATGTAAACTGACACAGATTTTTTTCCAAGATTTTATAAATAGAATTAACTTTCTGAGTCCAGTGAATTAATGGGACCACTCAAAGTTAGACCTTTTAAATTTTAAGGATAACAGATGGCTAACACAGTTTAATGAAAAAAAAAAATCATATTAATGCTTCTATAGAAAAGGAAGAAAAAACCCCAAAATATTAAATGAAGGAAAAAAATACTGCATACTGACCAGAAAACGGTGGGAGCTGTTGCTCCAAAATCACAAAGTTTTATACCTAGGGATCATCAGGCTTCATGCCTGATGTTCAGACATGAAAGAAATAACCATGATCTTAGGTCAGAAGAGACTTTATAAATAAAACATTTATTTATTATCATCACGAGGTTACACTCAGTAGGTGTTACACACAGCACTGTACCACTGACAAGGATTAGCCTCTCAGACCTTGATTTGCTCTGTTGAGCCTAAATACTACAGGATCCTTCAGACTCTGGGGTTATGTCACCTCTTGTCTATTGTGTGTGTCCAGACGCCTGCATACCCCAGACATCATCCCACACCCTGTTTCTTTGCAGAGTTAATCTTCTGGATCTTGACCTGGAAAGGAAATGTTAGTCTGTAAGGTGTATGCTGGCAGGTCATTTCATATCAATATCGTAATTATTATGCCTTATTTATCTAAAGTCTGGGATCTCATCAGCTACATTGTTATAACATTAGGAGGGGCAAAAGAGATATGCAGCCTTTAGAATAGATAGAAGTTTGCATCCTGTTCAAGCCTTGCAGGAGGCAAGTATGTGTAATTTTGAATAAATATTGAAAATGTATGTTTTAAGTGTTCACAAAAGGAGGGAATTATGCTGGTGGAAGGGAATGAGGAAAATCACAAGGGAAAAAATAGGAGCGCCATACTAAATATAGTCTTTAGAATTACGAAGAATAGAGAGAAAAGCAAAGGAGTGAAAGCTGAAAGAAAATATTATTGGTAAATCTACAATGGGAAGGATGCCCATTATAATTATATTGAATTCCTGATAAAAGTAAATAATAATTATTTTACTGTAATCCATATAGCAAATTTCAAAAGCAGGCATTATATACAGTTTTTCATTTATTTATCACTCCTTGTCTTATTACTACATGCCCTTGAAAGAGGTCCCTTTCCTGCTTTCTTGTATGACCCCCCTTAGGTACTTCTTGTATGACCCCTCTTCTGGCTGCCTCCCCAGAACCTTCTTTTCTTCAGGCTAAACAATCCCAGCTTCCTCAAGTCTTGTCTTCACAGGAGAGGTGCTCCAGCCTTCTTATCACCTTCATGCTCCGCCCCTGGATTTGCTCCAACAAGTCGATATCTTTCCTGTGCTAGATGCAGAACTCCAAATGAGGTCTCATGAAAGTGGAGTAGAGGGGCAGAATCACCTACTTCAGCCTGGATGGAATTGGCTTACTGGGCTGCAAGTGCACAGTGCCACCTTGAGCCCAGCCTCTCAAGCACCAGCCCCACCAGGTCCCTCTGCTCAGCCTCCAGCCCATAGTGACACTGGGGGGTTGCCCCAGCCCAGGTGCAACACCTTGCACTTGGCTTTGTGAATTTCAGAGGTTCCCATATGTGCACTTCTCCAGTTTTTCCAGGTTCCTCTGGATAACACCACATGCTTCAGAAATGTTACCTTTCCTGACAGTAAAGAAAGCATGTTAAAATGCTGTGTAAAGGGTCATACAGGAAGCAACTTCTCTTTTAACAGAGTGGGACAAAACTGTGCAATCACATAGCAAGAACAGTGGGAGGGGAAGAAATGTTGCAACACCATGGTGGTCTACGAACCTGAGAAGAAGTAAAAAACAAAAAAGATGAGTGGGCAAGTGACAAGTATGCAAGTATGCAGAGGATGACAGACATGTAGCTTTGGACACAAACTCTGAATGGAACTCTGACAGACTACAGGGTTTAGACATGCCTTACAGGTCACAGTGTTTTGATGTAAGTTCTTATGGGTGCTCTCATCTAGCTATTTAAACTATGCCTCTGAAAACATGGACAATAGGAAAACCCTATCCTGAGTAAGACACTTGAAATAGCAAAGTTTAGCATGAAACTGGTTCTCTTTCTTGGCATATGTGTCTTTATATAAGCATTATACAGCCAGAACAGTCTCCTTTCAGCAGCAATGAAAAATTGCTGCCTGGTAACAAGAGGGAAACTCAAAGGACAAAAAAATCTCCAAAACCAAACACTAAGCCAGTAAAGACCCCAAAACCTTACATTTTAGAGGGATGGTGAATTAAAACACATTTTTGTTGTTTCTGTTGCTCACCAATTTTTTCAAGAGATTAAGTAACATTTTGAATACTCTATTAAATGCTTCTGAACAGATCATACAAACATATTTAAAATATTGTAATTACTGTATTATAAGCATGAATATATACCATATAACTCTCTTCAATGAGTTGTTGTATGATCTACTGTATTGGATTTTCATGCCAAACTTTGGTGGGGGGTGGCTACAGGGATGGTTTCTGTGAGAAGCTGCCAGAAGCTTCGTCCATGTACAGCAGAGTGATTGCCTGGCAGCTTCAAAGATACATGTGCTTCTGGATAAGGCTGCACCAAACAGAAACAGTGGTAAGACCTCTGTAATAACATATTGAAGAAGAAAGAAGAAAGAAGAAAGAAGAAAGAAGAAAGAAGAAAGAAGAAAGAAGAAAGAAGAAAGAAGAAAGAAGAAGAAAGAAGAAAGAAGAAAAGAAAGAAAGAAGAAAGAAGAAGAAGAAAGAAGAAAGAAGAAAAAAAGGAGAAAGAAGAAAGAAAAAGAAGAAAGAAGAAAGAAGAAGAAAGAAGAAAGAAGAAAGAAGAAGAAAGAAGAAAGAAGAAAGAAGAAGAAAGAGGAAGAGGAAGAAAGAGAAGAAGAAAAGAAAGTTATTCCACAGTTTTAATTGCAGTCAGAAAAGACTTAGTTGAGATGGACTCGCATTGGAGAAGTTCATGCAGAGTTCTGTAGGAGAGACCACAATACTGGAGCAGGGGAAGGACTCCTCTCCCTGAACAGGAGGAAAATTAACTTGTGATGAACAGACCATAAGCCTTGTTTCCCGTCTCCCTGTGCCACTGGGGGGAGAGGTAAAGCTATGAAAAAGGGAGGGGTGAGGGAATGTATTTTTAAGGTTTTATTTTACTTCTCATTATCCTGTTCTGATTTTGTTTGTTATAAATTCAATTAATATCTTTAATTCAAGTCTATTCTGCCCATGACAGTATTTGGTGGGTGATCCCTCCCTGTCCTTATCTCAACTCATGAACCCTTTTTTATATTCTCTCTCCCTTTTCTAGCTGTGAAGTGATAGAGCAGCTTTAGTGGGAGCCTGGAAGCCAGCAAGGGTCAACCCACTACATCTACTTTTCTAAAGCACATATTACATTTAATAACCTTTGTTAACTGCCATGAAATATCCATGACTTTTGGATGGTAACTTTTTTTTGTTATTTATACCGGTATTATATACCCAGATTAACATTTTTTAAACACTTACCAAATCTATATGGCAAACAAGCATCCATTAAAGAAATCATATTAGAACAAAATTCCATTGGAACATATTTTTCCTAATTTTTTTTTTCCATTCTCATGACATCAATTCATCCTCCTAATTAAATTTTATACTTATTCTCAACTGTTAACAAAAAAAGCATCAGCTTTGTGTGTGATAATGAATTTAATTTTATTGGTATGATGGAATAAGCTGATGCTATTTATGGCATTCAATTGGACAAAATTAATATACAACACACAGGTCTTAAAAGTGGAACTAAGTTCTGCTAAAAGAATAAAAAAAAACCCCAACCCCCCCAAAAAAAGCCCACAAAACCAGAAACAAAACACCAAGAAAACAAAGCAAACAAACCCAACTAACATAGTTTCTTCCTAGTTTTAGATATATTACTATGGCTATAACTGAAATTCATGGATTCTGAAAGATACACAGCAGAATAATTACATTTTTATTTCTGTGTATAGGATATTCTTGAGATAAATTTCTTTGCATCATAAATTTAGTCTACAGGACACCTATACATTTCTGAGGCAAATAAAAGTTTGTAGTTTGTTGAAAGAATATCCTAAGGGTTGTTCATGAGCACAAAATGTCTTCAGGGCTGGCAGGAACATCTAGTTATGTACTTTTTACTGTTATTGCCAATGGCATCCTAATGAACAGCTTGTCTTATCAGCAACCTGTTCTTTATTATAACAATAAATGGTACCATACAAGGCATCCTTCTTCTCTGCAATAAGCATTAGGATAATATATTCCTTTTGTTCAGAATCTGCAAGGAGAAGGAATTCTTTTCTTCTTTTATGTTTCAATCTAGGGTTGTTGACTATGCATAGAGAGCTGTAAGAGCATTTAATGAAATCTTCCTTGGAAAAGAGAAAGAATCCCATAAATTCTAAAGCAGAGCTATGCCAGAAGCAGAACACCTGCCACTGACTCCTTCCCACGGATAACAGTAAAAGACTCACTGCTAGTAGGTAAGAACCCACTGGCAGTAAATGTTCAAAAACAGCTTTTGAATTTGAAAGCTTTGTGCAACGTGACCTGATACAGCCAGTTGTATGTGCTACATTGTACCATCAGCCTAAAGAAACTATATGTTTGTTTGTTTTTATTTCACATACTCAAGGATGTTGCTTCCTCAATAACAAATTAAGCTTATTCTGATACCCAATTTTTAAATAAGAATTTTGGCCTGATAGATCATAGATTTAAAGATCTAATAATATTGTTTCAAAGCTCCAAATCAGTTCCAGAATAAAGAATGCTTGACACAGACCAAACACTTTTCTGTACTATCTTGAATTATTTGACTAGTATATTTCCCAATTTATTCAATCATATCTGATTCTAATAATGTTTTCCTTACATTTATGCTCTGAATCTTTCACAGCAGTATTTTCCAGTGTAGTTCTACAATGTACCTAATGTGTGAAAGATAATCACTGAAATGTTAAAGATGTAAACCTACTGCCTCAGCATACATAATGAGACTTTTCAATTCTTGCTTTTTAAAGTGATCAAGTGTGGATGCTGAAACCTAGGTCAGAGAAAGAGACCAGGCAGCAGCACAGTCTGTGTGAATTCAAGTCACATCCCCACACTGGCCTGAGAAATTCTGAGGAGGAATCAAAACAATCCTTGGAGGTGCAAAACAGTATTTGCAGGTGTTGTTTGTCCAGCTTGCTCTTTACTTGCAAGTGTGTTCGAAGGGTGTTGGTTCTGAGTGGCCAATGAAGCATGGGGGCAGAAATAAAACTCCACAACTAATACTAGTTGTTAGAGCGGTATGTATTTAATCGGTACCGAGATGCGTGGGGAATCATTCTCCAAAGACACGCATACCCACCCGACGGTGTTTCCCTCTATTATTCCCCAGGGTCTTACATATGCATAATCCACCTCATACATATTCATTCCCTGGTTCTGCCTGTCCTCACCTCGTATGGTAATTAACTCCATGCCCATCTGGGCATGCTCAGTTTGTTGTGGTGGTCTTCTGGGGGTCCAGGGGATGAAGGAATGGAGTCTTCAATGAACTTTTCACCCTTATCTCTTCTGCACGGCTTCTGGCTCTCTTTGCCATCCTTTCAAGGAAAAACTCAGTTTATGCCGTCTAAGAGTCTGCGTTCTCCCTCTTTATCTGCCTTCTCGGCCTTGTTGTCCCGGGATGTTTGTAATTTTCTATTTACTATCACCAAGGAGTCCCAGATGCTTATAATATGCAAAAGGTTAACAGACACAGAGTTCGGTATTCACTAAATGCCTTCTAAAATGGATTTAATATATATTCCAAAGCACTATTTGAAATACATACAGGGGCCTACTAAAAAGGATTATCTAAAGTTCTCACATTTCTGTATCAGCCAATGATAGTGAAGTGTGGGTTTGATGGCCAATCATATCTTATTCGCTCAGAACTGTCTATAAAAAAGACAGTGTAAAATAAAGTTTTGCTATCTTTGCCTTCTGAGACCGAAGAGTCTGTGTCATTATTACTGCCATCCCTAATACAATAGCGACAATCAAGTACATTCAAACCTGATCACATAAATTCTTTTCAAATTTTCTTTTCTTCTCTATCCATACATGTACACAAACACACCTTGTTAAAAAAGCAAGAAAAGACTAACTACCACTGAGATTAGGGAGCTATGGCAAGAAAGGTACAGGCTTCTTATTGCCAATTAAAACTATGTGGTTGGATAAATCATTAACGTAGATACATACGAAGCAAATAGTGAACCACAGAATTACAAAAAGGTATTAGGCAGGTACTGTTTCCAATAGCAGCCAGATATAGCAGCCAGAGAGCCTGCAGTTTGGAGATCTGTTTATGACTGGGTCACTTTATATTAATTTCTTTTCCCCATTAGTTGCATAACATAGATAAAATTGCCATTTGGAGCCATGACCAATACAGTCCTCTTTCACATCTCCAGTACTTAACCTTTGCAGTCTTTTCTCTCAGCTATGGGTGTTTTTATATACTTCCTCTTTTGGTCCTCTGATGTCAAACTTTTAAAATATTTTGCATTTTTTACCTCTCTTCATTATTGATTTTTCCTTCTTATCTGTGGATCCCAGCCACTGCATCTCCAGTGGCTTTTCTCCCTCCTTAAAAAAAAAATCAGTAGTGGCATAAATTTGACTGTTTCATACATGGCATACAGCAACTTTGCTCTTGATCCTAACATCACCTACAGACATACTAAAGCATTTCTGCTTCAGTGTCTTTATTTAATTCAACTCCCTTAAATATCTCCACTTGTAACTTGCCTAAAAGCTGTCATGACAACAAATTTTCAACCTTGTTACTTGTAGTCTGAGGACATTATACCAGGTTATGTCAGGAACATTAGCTGACATACCATAAGAGTAAAATTCTGCTCTATTACCTTTTACTTACCTGGTTAACCAGTAATTACCTGGTTAATTGTTGCTGGTACAATTCACACTGAAAGTAAAATTTGATCTTAGGATCTCAGTGTTTTAATTTTTGTAACTTTCCAATGTACAATGTAATGTATTTTAGGAGATTGATTACAAGCATGACTAAGAAACTTCTTGGAAGTCCCCCTTGTTTGAAGAAAGAGAAAAAATTGAGAAAAGTCTATAGGTGATGTAAATTACATTATCTGCTGATCTAATCTCTTAATGAATGAACAGTCTGTGGTTACTCTGTTCCTATATATCCCTACTATAGCAATAACTTTTTCCTTTCCCTGCTAACTCCACTGTTGAGAGAGATGTAACAAGAATCTGAGATTTCCCTCCCACAAGGGTAAGCATTTCAACAGGCATAAAGTTATGTAGTTAAAAACTTTTTACACATGACTGTGAGTCTTGGAAATCTGTTTTTATAAATTGGTAATGTAAATTAAAGTGTTAATTATGTTAATTATGATATTATGTTAATTATGCATATTCCTTTCTACTGTGAACTTGATAAATTTGAGCTTCAGAGTGAGAACATCACAAGAGCGTCAAGATAAAATGAATTTTCAGAGTTACAGAATCTCAGCAGCAAAGCCACAGAATCATGGTGGACAGTGTAACAGCCTAAAAAATTGAGTTTGTTTGTTTGATTGTTTGTTTTCAATTTTATTTAGCACTCTTAGATGTAGGATGACTACAAAGAATGCGGAAATAAATTATTAAATTGTTCTGATATAACTACGTGGTAAAATAAAATACATTTATTTTAACTTTAATGAAAAATTGAGGAAAATCCTTTTTTAACAAAATTCTGTAGTGTCAGTTTGTGTCTGCCTGTGTCGTTCAACTAACATCTTAAATGACAATAAAAAATTTATGCATTTGTTCTAATTTGCTAGCTTTTTAAGCATCGTGTGGTGGTGCATAAATCCTATTAGAGTCGGTGTATCAATAATTATTGTTAATGTGATTATTTAAACACTCAGATATGGTTCACTGTGTGAGAGCTAGACAGTATTTCTTCACGGAACTCCAACACTTTGTGATTTGCCATCTGTGTTTTCAGAAGCTTCCTGGTATGGCTAGCAGATCTCTAAGAAAATTAATATGTAAGTGGATGCACAAAAAGTGTAGAAGGTTAATTTCTTCATGGCAGATATCTGAGACTCAGAAACTGACAGAGCATCTTCAGAAATTTCTGTACAAAATTCTTTTTCCATATGGTTCACTTTGATTTTATCTATTTAGGGAATCTTGCTGAACCACTGACAAAATTCTCATACAAACTGCCTGTTTGATTTTTCATGAATTCACCTGTGCTGAACATTTTATATATACACAGTAATTTTCTTCACTAGCTGTATTCCCCATGTTTCAAGAATTACTATTTACTATCAAGGACTCAGATTCAAACACATCTTTCTATTGTGTAAAATGGCAGCAAGAGCAATTATTAATGATAATCCAAAAAGTCAGAATTACTGTCAAAATTTACCTCAGAAAATATTTTACTATTTCAAATCCATTTAAAGATTTTTTTTTTGTAACAGATATTCCTTAGGAATTGAAAATGAGTGATTGAAAAGTTTTTATAGGAATTTGGTATACTAGTCACACTCAGTTTCCTTGTTGAAATGTTCCTTAGAGCTTTTCAAGTCATCCAAATGAATCATAAATACACATAAAATTTAAGAATTTATTGCTGTAAGGATGTGTTCTGTCCAGCTGATTTATATGCATATTTTGTGAACTGAACTTCATCAGAAGAATCAGACATCTGACAAAAGATAACAGTTGGCCTCCTCTGCAAACTAGGCACATAGATATCTCTGAGTGCAGGTATCTGAAGCTAAGACAAAAAAGAGAACTGTGCAGCAGTTAAGGTCAAACAAATGGAAGAGATCTGATTCAAATACTTCTGGCTTTAACAGTCTCAGAGAAACTGCTGTTTCTGATAGAAGTGAGCACACAGTCAAAATGTTAGAATCTCTGTTCCTGGAGCTAAATGGCAGTTTTGTTAAAGCTTTTTTCAAGCTACTCTAGGCTATATTTTTGTCAGGATTTTGTTCCTTGGTAGGAAATGTAATCAACAATTTCTTGCATTTGCAATCAGGCATACAGAATATTGATGCATGAGCACATTTGAAAATATGAAGGAGTTACTTAAGATTTCCTTTAAAAAACAGTAGTTTAGTAATTTTCCCTTTTTTGGAAAGGAGCCTTTTTTTGTTGCTGTTTTTAAATAATAACAATAATTATCATGATAAGAGGTTGGGGGTTTTTTCTCATCTTTTTTTCATATTTTTTTGCAACATGAGGCTTAAAACTCAATAAAACTGTAGATTATATCTGCCTTGCTGTATAGAAGTCAGGGATTTCACCATGAAGGAAAGGTCACATAAATCACTCCAAATAATAGTGACCAGAGATGCTATATTTTCAGAAGGTATAATATTAAAGAGTAAGCTGGGCAGCCTTACTGCTGCATGGAGATAGCTCAGGGTATCTTTGCCAGTGCCCAGAAGTGAGATGAGTCATAGCCAAATTCCATCTCCAAGAGTCCATCAGTGTCAGATAATCCTCTTGGAGGCACTTTCTGACTGCTTTTACAACGTGTTTCTGAGAACCTTCAGATGGAATACAGCTTTTTTCTTTTTCTAAGATTTTAATATCCCATTAATTTATGCATGAAGGTTGGCCCAAACCATAACCATAAATTGGCCCAAAACCTGAAAAAAAATCTTTCCAATAATCTGAGAAATTCAGCTAATAATGATGAATTGAATGAATGAATAGCATGTGGGGACTTGACACAAGCAGCCAGAAAAGAGGGAATTCTTGTGGGTTTTTTTCCTTCTAGAATTACAGATACTCCTTTATAAAGAGATTGGGACAGGCAGGCACTTCAAGACAGAATTTTCCAATACTGATAAATCAGGAACTGATGGGATTTAAATAGGTTGGAAGGAATGTAATGCTAGCATTGATACCAGAAAGGTGAAAGAAACTGCATTAACAAGCAAATTTCTCAAATACAATGAGAAGATATTTTATTTTTCTCACAAGAATGAGTGCAGTATTTCTGCATTACTATACTGTCAAGTTTTCTATGTTTCATGCACAGCGCTTTATATCAGACTCTACTTACAACTGAGGATGAATTGCCTGTTGAAGATATCCAAAGTATTTATTTTAGACATCTCAACAAAATCTGATGTGAGGATAAAGTTAATGGTATTTAATTTGAAGAAGGACTAACAGCTTTTGAACTTTGCTCTTATTACTGTAGATAATAGATAACAGATTGGATGATTAAATAATAGCAAGGAAACCTCTTTTCATTCCAGGTAGCTCTTATAATTCCTCCAGAGGTTTGGATTAGGCATGAATGGAGGACTAGTCCTTGCAATTCAGCTCTAAATAATCAAAAATTTATAAAATAGCTATTCCACTATGACTTAAAAGATGAACATTATTTAAAAAGGAATATTAAAACAAATTATTCAGAGACTTTATATATGAGATCCTCAAGATGATTCTTTTATACGGATTTATTTTTTTATGAAAAATATGTACCAAAAGCATTTTCAGCTATTTTACTAAAAGGTTTTCAGGAAATTTACCTGAAACTGCAACAAAATATGGAAATTGCTAATGTAGTAATGCTTCTTTAATTTTATGAAGCAATCACTTCCTACCATAGGATACGTAGGGAAGTTTCTAATGCAGACTGCACAATTACTCAACTTTTTAATTTTTTTTAGATGCTGCTATTTTCAAATGAAGGCATTCTATGCCAAATTCCAGGACCTTTTCTTTCTGTCACTATGTGGTAACTTGTTGGATACCTGTGTTGCTGGTCTGACACAATGCAAGAAATTATAATTCCATGTAAATTTCTAAAGAAAAATAAACAATTTTCTTGAATTCAATTCAAGAAAGTTTCATTCAAGACTCAATAACAGAACTCAGGGCCAAGCAGTGTTCAGTGGGAAAACAGGACACAATACCTCAATCTGAAAGCAGCTCAAAATGTTTTGTTTTATATAGCAATTCTGCTATGTCATAATTGAAAGTAAATATTGATTGAATTGAAAGTAAAATATTACAAGTTCCCTATAACAGAAACACATTATTCTTTTAATTTCTTCAGTATAATGTTAAGTATTAGCATAATTATAATAATTTAATATATAGGAAAATATTTGTTACAAGGATTTTAAGAAACTTTTCTTGACATAGTAGTTTTTTTGGCAACTTCATGCATACTAGAGAACTATGTTAATTTTTTCTCTGTTTTATCTGATAAAGCCTTTAATCACAACCTGTTTGACTTCACCTCATGATGACAATTGCATAAGATAAAAACAAAGAGAAGGTAGGCAAGTTTCTGCATATAAATTGGAATGGTCCATCACAATTATGTGTTATGTCCGTGTGTTTCCAAAGGACTGTCATTTTCCCAGAATGGCTGTTTCTCATGCTTGATTAAACTGGTTTCCCACAGCTCTACATCATCTTTCTTACACTGAGACTTACTCTAGTAACCTAAATCCAGCCTTATCTCCATATCTGTTTTGGAAAAAAATCTGATTTGGTGTTTTTTTTTTTTTTTTTTAATTTGTTTGTTTTATTATTCAGGGTGTGCTATTCTTGAGATGGTTTCTTCTAGTTTTTTCTCGTGATCTTTCAGAGCTAAAGCCAGATGTACTGAAGCTGACCTGAGGAGGGTTTTCTCTTTGTTTGGTTAGGACTGGGGGGGGGGATTTTTGTTGATTCTTTACTGCAAGAAAGGTGTACTCAATCCTGGATATTTCTCACTAAAATTCACATATATCATAGCAACAGAAATGGCCATTTTCCCATAAACTCAGTTATCCCTGGCAGTGAATGAAATTAAAGTAGGATTCCTTTTCACTTTAGTGAATCTATAATCACAGACGAAGACTTAATCTTGTCTGTAAATTCTTTTCAGGAATTTATAACAGAAATGCAAGCAAAAAATTTTTGCTGACAGAAATGCAGTAGCTACTGTGAAATGACCATCAGCAGAGCAAATAAAACCCTCAGTAAGAGCATGTTATTCTTCCCAGAGGACCATGTGAAAGCCATGTTACTATGAAAAGCCCTGTGCTGTGAGCTCATTACTGTACCTGGGCAGCCTTCTATCACTGACACAACAATCTTTACTATACCTGAGCTATTTATTGAGGGAAAGAGGCACTGTGCAATAAATGACCTGAAGACCTTGAGAGAAAAAATAAATATAAAGACCATTTCTTACTGTCTTTTAAATAAAAGTGTGCCTGTATGGTGGAATACATCTAGTCACTATTATGGTGGCTATATGGAACATAGCTCAGAAATCTATTAAAATAAGTCAATAGTCATTAATAAAATTATAAGGGTAAAATATGTTTACTCTGCATTCTTCAATGATTGGTAGCAGAAACTTTCAGAAAATAGCAGTGGAAGTCCTATATGTGCCTTATAATTCCACCTGCAAAGTCCTCTTACTGTATCATGCTGTTAATCTAGATTACCTTAATTAGAAGTTTGAAAGCTGATTTTATTAAAGTGTATAAATACCTTCTCTGGAGGGAAAGACTTGAAAAGAGCAGGGTTGAATTGCTGTCTCCAGTATGACTCAATCTGCTCTCCACTGCTTCTCAATGAAACAATTTACCAACTTTCAAGTAAGCAATATAGATATAAATATGATCACAGACAACTCAATTTTAGCTAGAAGTAAAAAAGCAATGTGGGTATCTGAACCCCACAGAAGATGAGACTTCCCTGGAAGCAGACAGAAATAATATAATATTATATACTATAATACTATATAATATAATAATATTATAACTAATATTACTAGTATAATAACCATCTGTGCTGACGTATTATCTTCTGAAAGCCAGGACATTTTTCAAAAAGATTGCCTTGTTTACATCCTTTAGCAAAATGACCTGCAGCATCTTTAGCCCTGATTGTAAATTATTTAATAGATTCATTTTTCCATTCCCTCGTTATTTTTTTACCACTTTTAATTATTTTACCACTTTCATTAGACTAACAATAATAGCAAAAATATTTGTAAAACCCCATAAAGGAATTGAATTCAGTATCTTGCCAATATTTTTAGGCTAACAGCACATTCACTGTATCTTCCATAAGTTACAAATTACCTCAAGCCTTCAAGGTCTGCAAGTGCTGCTCTGTCTTGTATCCATGGTCCCATAGCCTTCATAATATTCTTAATGGCAAATTTTGGTTTATCTTACTCTATGTATGTTATTAACCTATCTGGAAAAAACCCCAACTTTAAATAAATCTATTAATACCTATAGTATCCAGCTACTTCTCTTATTTTCAGACAGGTGGTTATTCTTCGGTTGTGAGAAACAACTGATTCTCCTTGGATCCACTTAAGGATGCCAAAAATATTCTGGTGGGGTAGATGTTATTATACAACAGACATACTCTGGCTTTTTCTGATGTTTATTGGGGATAAATCACAGATAAGAATACAGCTGTGAGGCTGCTATGAACTAAACCTGGACAGATTGATTTCTCTGCAAATGGAGTTTCTGTTGCTACCATGATATAATCAAGTGATTGGTGAGGTTGTCTGACAACTGCAGGTCTTCTTTTCTATCTTTTATTCCCCCAGTAGTCTTTCATTTACTTTATTATAGTTCATTATTGTATTTTCCTGTAGCTCATATTTATTTCAGTATTATCTTCCTTTTTATGGCAATTACAACACCATAGATACAATTTTATTATGCAGTATTTTTCTTGCTACTTGCGCCTGAGGACGTGCTATGCTCTCAGATAAAAGTGACAGCTGTTATCAGTTATGCTAAGGAAATAAAATGATGGAATAGGTCATGTCCTTTTTTAGAAACCTATCTTTTTTCAATTGGAAATTTTTAGCAACAATAAATCTGACTACTGGAACTTAAATCCTATGTCTATGATAATGAAACCACATGGGAAATGTTCATATTTGGAAATACTTGCCCAGTTCAAATCACTTCTGCATCTGCTACTACCTATACACATGAAGGAGAACAGCCATTCTTAAAAATGTATACTACAAGAGACAATGTATTTAAAACCTTTTTGCAGTATAACATGACAATAAAGACATACTTCATATTTGCAATTAATAACGTAGTAGACCTAATTTGGTGCTAGATTCTTGAAAGAAAAGTGGGTAAGACTTTGTGTGCAATAGCAAAACAGATTAACTTAGTTGCTGGAAAAAATAGAAAATGTCAAAACAGATCAGTCTCGAGGTTTCCTGATTCTGTATTCACCTAGGATATGATTACTGGATGTCTGCAATAATAAGCATTCTTTGAAAAATAACTTTTGAAATTCTTAGTAAGTTCCAAGTTCACTTCAGTGTCCTCTGTATATAATTGCCTAAGTCATTGCATTCTTAATGTAAATTTAAATGCACTAGAACTGCAGCAACAAATTGCATAAGTGATTACATGTATAACTGGTTAATGTAGGATGATATAGCACAAATATGTAAATGTCACCAAACCAAAAATTCCTAAAGAGTTGAATGGATTTAAACTAATGTTTCTTTGAAATTTTATAGTGTCAAAAAAAGGAAAACATTCAAAGTCTAATTTAATTCTACCTTCGTCAGAAATGGTTATATAGAATCTCATTTCATTACTTTCATGTGATGATTCAGAATATGAAGGAGACATCAACTACTATAATAATTCAAATGGGCTTTAGGCAAATAAAGGCATGAAAATTTTCATAGATTTTGCCACATATTAATTTTAATTATTCTACTATGTGTGTTTAAATTGATTAACTTGACCTTGATTGATTATATAGATGTTGAATATGAATTAATGAATATTTGAGTTGAATATATGAAGCATTTGGAATATTAAGTGATTACATAACTGCTAAGTATTATGACGTAAAGAAGTTGTAAGTCACTCACTAAATGCTGCAAATTAATTCCATTTGATTGTGTACATATATATGCATACATATATATATATATGTATATATGAGAAAAGTTAATGTTTAATGAAATTTATGCAATGCAATTTGAAATATTAATAGAGATAAAAGGTAAAATATCAGTAACATATTTTCTGAATAATAGTTACAGAAGCAGAGAAAGGGCAACCATTTCCATGTGGCCATCTGGGATTCTGGCCTTTAAAAATATATTATATCCACATCAATTTTTGGGCTGCCTGACTCTAGGACCATCTGTTTGGATGGCAGAATGCCCAATCAGAAGTTGGTGGATCTTTTTCCATTAGGCAGAGATGCCAGGTATCAATAGGACTGAGGTAGGAAGATCTGCAGAACACTGCAAAGGACATCTGTTCTCCAGGAAAAGAAGAGAGAAGTCCATCTTCTGTGACAGCCCCACTACACTGACACCACATGCTTCCTTGCACCTATTGACACCTGTTCATAGTTATATGCCAAAATAACAAGAAAAAAATGAGCCATCTCTGAACAATAGAAAATGGGTTGTACGAGCTGTTAAAGGCCTCTGTGGCTGCCAGGAAAATAGGTTTCACTGTGGTAATCATTTGGGAAACCAAGGAAGACCATATGGGACATCAGAATCAAAATCCAGGCATTTTGTATACCAACAAGCCCCTGGCAAACAATATTTCTTGGAAACAACCAAAATTATAGAAAAACAGTCAATGAGGAAGATCTAGACATATCTTCTTTGCACTTTTTATTAGAAATGCAAATTGAGGATACTAACAAATCACTAGAGTTGTGTTATTCCTCTGAGTGCCTTATAAAGAAACAGTATAACTTCTAACCTTCTGAGTTCATGAAAATTATATATGGATTAATATTAGAAAATAAGTAAATGCAGGGTAACTTGCTGTTTTTCCTTGTCACCCTGTCAGAGAAATGACCAAACTAATCATTTTTCCAAATGAAATAGCTATATGACACTTACATTGAGAGATTTAAATTTTTGTACTGACCTGTACATTATAATTATGGTATGATACTTTTATATATCATCTCCAGTTTTAAAGATTAAATATATTAAGATTTATTAGCAGTTTTGTAAGGGAAAGCACAAAGCCTCTTTGAGACAAAGTTGTGGATACTGCAAATATATGTATAAAAATTGTCATTCAAATGCATGAAAAATGAACTTTTAGTCCAGTATAGCAACCTTAACAGTTGTCAATAAAAATACTTTATGGTGAGTGTGAAAACTAGTGCTTATTCTACAAAGTGATGTGTGTAAAGCAAAAATGTCTTTGATTTAGAGATATTTAATATACGTCCAGCTGAAAACTATTACTTATAAACTATTACTTATAAACATAAATAATAGTTTAATACTGAAAATTATTACTTAAAAACAAAAGAAAAGATTTATTATATGTTCAAGAACTTCCTTAGTTTGTGTTTTCCCTTAAAAACTAAATATACCTTAATTTTAAAAGTTAGGCACTAATTAGTTGATATGGGTCTTGCAGAATTAGTTGTTTTCTCACTGAATAATGGAATATTGTATGTTTAGGATGTATTTCTGAATCACAGGGAACAATTAATATAAAGCCATTAGCTGAAGATAACAGGATCATTTATTTTTATGGGTCCAGGATATAAATCTACATCTTATTGTAATGAGTTGCATGAAGCAGTCTTGGGGGTATCAGGAGTCAATTGAGAGCTTATGGGTCAAAGTTAGAGGGCAGACCTACACTGGCAGTGTTGCAGTGTGTATTTGCTACAGACCTGATGATTAGGAATGAGAAGTAGAGGAGCTTTTCTTCACACAACGGAAGGAAACTGTAAATTCTTTGTCCTCACCATGATTTTAAGCACCCTGGTATCTGTTGGAAGTATAATATAGCAGTGCTCAAGACATAGAAGAGATTTTTTGACTGACAACAGGATAACAGCCCTGGATTTCAACCACTTCAGATATTTGTTTGAGAGAGTCATATTGGATTAAACCCTGGGAGAAAAGAGGGGTCCAGGAGAACTAGTTTATATTAAAGATAGCCTCCACCAAGCTCAAGAACAGTTCAGTCTAAAAAGTAGGAAGTCAAAAGAAGATGGTAAGAATCTGTGCATGAGCAAGGACCTCTTGTCTGAATTGAGATGTAAAGGAGGTGTACAACAGACAGAAATAGTGGGAGTGGACTCAGGAACAGCTTAGAGTTTCTATCCAGTCATGCAGATTTATGAAGTTAGAAAAGCCAGAACCTGGAGATGAATTTGCCAAGGCTTGTAAAGTATTCTACAAGTGAAAAAAGAGAGGGAAGACTATGGAAAACAAGAGCCCTGGACTCAATGAGGTAAGGAGTCTGGTGACAAAGAACTCCAGAAAATGCTGAAGTCACTAATAACCTGGATGATGGACAAAGTGCACTCTCAGAAAGTTTGCAGATTATAGAAAACTGTGAGTAATGGCTGATACATCAGATTGAGCTGATTTCAGAGGGACACAAAAAGCCTAGAGAAATTACTACAGAGGGCCCACATACATCTAAACAACAAAGGGAGAACCAAGTCCTGAATCTGGGGAGGAATGATCCCATGCACCTATATATGGCGGTGACTCACCAGCTAGAAAAGAGCTTTGCAAGAAAGCACAGCAAGGTGACCATAAGCCAGCAGCATGTCTGTGTAACAAGGAAGTTTAGCAGCCTGGGCTGCTTTAGGAGGAGTGTTGACAGCAGGTCAGTGGACATGATCCCTAACCTCTATTCAGCACTGATAAAAGCACACCTAAAGTGTGTGCCCAATTCTGGGCACCCAGGAGATATAGACTTACTGAAGTGAGTCTGGCACAGGGCCACAGGGAAGATTGAGGGGCTGGAACATCTTTTGTCTGAGGAGAGCTGGAGGAAGTTAGGATTCTTTAGCCTGGAGAAGAGAAATGTCAGGGATAATCCTATCAATAAGCACAAATTAGCTGAAGGAAGGGTGTAAAGAAGCTGGACAGAAGCTGTTTTCAGTGGGACACACTGAAAGGAAAAGAGCCAATGAACACAAATACAAGTGCTTGCAATTCCACCTGAATACAAGAATACACTTTTCTACTGTGAGGGTGTTAAAACTCTAGAACAGGTTTCAGAGAGAGGTGGAGTCCCCAATCTGGAGATATTTTAAAGGAAAACTTTCTGTACTTTACCATGCTTGAGCAGACGGTTTGGGAGGGATTAACTCAAGATACCCCTTCCAATTAAAAAGTTTATGTGAATTTTGTGATTCTGCGAATAGTGAATTTTGTGAATGGAACAAATCATTAACAGATGTGTTTGGCAAAAAGAACTTATCATCTGAGTTTCATTCTATATTTTTAATTGCATTTTTAATGTTTTTAAAACATTTGATATAATTATTTTAAACTTATCTTAAAGGTTTCACATTCTTAATTCTGATTATTCCCTAAGCATATTTATAAATAAGACATTATTATTAATTATTAATAATAAATAAAATTATATATTATTAAATATTATTTTCCCTCCATTTGTATGAAGAAGAATTATTTTTAATTGGTTGACTGAAGCATCTTATAAATGAAGCCATTAAAAAGCATATGGTATTCTGAGAGAGATTTCCACGTGAGTTTTACTTTGTTTTCCAAATATGAAATATGAAATAGAAAAGCTTGAAGTCTGTAACCCTCATTTGTGAACAAAAAATAAAGCGATTTTTTTGAATATGCAAAATTAAAATTTTCCAGAAAATGTTAATATTTAGTACTATATAAATTGTTAACATGTATGCAATGAAGTATTAATGTTTATATTTAGCTATATGCAGCATGAAAGAAACTGTTTGTAGGGTCATAGAAATGTTTTTCTAATAAAAGTGTAAAAATTTCTGCAGAATTGCTGCAATGACTACTAACTTAGTCGTGATCAAGTTGTCAAGCAGAGTTTAAATCTTGCATGCATGTGGTTTTATGCTCCAACGAGTCTTTCTGACTTTATCAGATTAGACTAACTTCCACATTTCAAAAAAACATGGCTTCTTGTGTGACTGTCAGTAGGATTCATGAGAAGTTCTTTGCCTAATTTCTGGTCTTTTCCTCACATTATATTTCAAACATATGAGGATGGCTTCTTGAACCATTGTGTAGATCTTTACACATATTTATTATGTGGAAATTAATTCAAATAACAGTTCAATTCAACTAACAAGTGACAGCTGTTCATGGTGATAGCCATCATGGTTTAACAGGTCTCTCTTGATTCCGGTTTCTTATCTCAGGAACAAATAACCTCCCAAGGATACTTGTAGGAGATTCAAGCTGACAGGCAATGTAGTAAAGACATTTTTAACTGGCTGAAAACAGGCATATTTCTCATTCCAGGGAATTTTTAGACAGAACTTGCATCTCCCAACTGAATGGCTAAATTTGGTATATAGTCCATCTCTATTAAGTTTTTATATTATATTCCACAAAGTTCATGTGAAAAGATAATTTTTTAAGCCCTCTTAAGATCACTCTTGTAGAGTAATGTGGATTTTTTTCTGTTAATGACAATAATATGAGCAATGTAAATACTAAGGAAGACTATTTCAAATGAAGGTCCATTTTATTAAATAGAAGAGCTTTTATTTTCATATAATAAGCTTTTAAAAGAATAATTTTCACTGCATAGTACATAATTTACTAGAATTGGTTAGAAAATATTGATTCTTCAACGTATGTTTTTTGTTCTGGAACTAATACTGCATTGTGAAAAAAATTCAAACATGGGTATGTACAGTAATAAAGAATTATTATCTCTGCTACACTCAATGTTGTGTAAATTGCTGGTTATTTTATTTCATTTTTTACACTAGGAACTCAGTGCTACATGCAAGAAATATTTCCGTTGAAACATATATGGAGAGAATTAAAAATCTGTAAGGAACTTCTGCTTTGAAAAATCAAGCTGTTCATAGGAACAAATAACATCTCCATATTTCTAGAAAGAAAAATAAAGCTTGCTGAGAAAGCTTATTGTTTACCGCTCCTTCATTCTGACTCAAGTGTTACTTTGTATATATGCATAGAATTTTTAAATTATTCTTTCACAAAGGAAAGACCATACAAAAATATTTAACATTGTAATTAATATTGCTTTCATAAATACAATGTACAAGAAAGAATATAAATGTTTCTAAATTCCTAAAATGAGGTAAACAAACAATATTCACCTTCTGCATTATACAGCTGATCTGTAGGTTCAACATACTATTATCAACCTATTATATTTAGAGCTGCTCAGTGAAGCAGAGAAAATATAGAGTTTAATATATGTGACAAATTGCTATCAGAGTATTAAATAATTTTTCATATTTTTCCCTAACACATTTAGAACAAAATTCAAAATTATATATTAAATTTGCATCAAAATTTTGCCATCTGTTTTTAGTCTAAATTTAATTAAATATAAAAATGGTAAGAGGCAAGGTAAGATTACCTCATCTGGTAATCTTAGCTGGTGATCTACTGTTTTTCTATGGTGGATCAAAATTAATTTGGGCTGGAGAGCAGGATAATGCACCCACTATGTACTAACTGTACATTAAGAAAAAAATCTAAAAACGACCATTTAATTAGGCTTTTTTCAAAGATTGTTTGTCTAAAATGCCTGTTACATATTAGATATGCAGATAATGGCTACAGCAGCTGAGCACTAGTAGTTCAGAGTTGAGTAGTAGGACTTTTTACAAACGTGTAAATTAAACAAAACCCGCATGAGATTTTGATTTCTACCAAATGACTACACCTCTCATTTGCCACTTCTTGGTTGCTTTGGATACAAAAATGACCTGGAACACTGAAAATATTCCTTCTGTAAGTAATATTTCTGTGGAGTTGGATTTATATCTTTAGCAAGTAGCAGGTTAGGAAAAGTGACTTTGAAATGTGACCTCCATAGTTGATTCCTCACATATTCCTCCCTTGAAATTCTTTCTTATAGGAAAAGGAGTCAGATGTCAGTAATTTAACTGGCATCCTTCTGAATAACATACAGTTTTTCTCTGACTTGGACTTAGAGATAGATATTTTCTTGGCTATACATTATTAGTATATGTGAATGTGGTTATCACAAATAAAGAAATTCTTTTAAAATTAATTTTTCATCATGATAAAAAGAGAAATTATAGATTTGTTTTTTCCTGTGGATTGTTTTTAAACTTGCTACCTTATTTAAATAAAGATGTTTGGCAAAGATAATATCTACTGGTTTTCCATCAAATTTCTAACTAAATGATATTTGTATTCCTTTGTTCTCAGGTTCAGAGCTATCACTAGAAAACATCTTTTTAAAGTCAAAGTTTGGGCTTTGTTTTAGATTGACATTAATTTTAATTACAATGGTAGATTTAAAACTCTAGATACTGGTTTAAGATAATGAATTCTTAATATATATATATATATAGTTGCTGTTTTTAAAATATGCAATTTTATTATTATTTCAGCTCTTCCTTATTATGTAACATACTTATATTAAAGTATGGATAATCAAAGATAAACACAAATCTCAAACTTCTGAACTATATCACTTATGCTCTGGAAAATAATCTTTCTGTAATTGAAAGTGTGAACAGAGCAAAGATTAAGAACAATATGGCCACAAGCTGGGTACACTGCATAAAGCATTAATGTTATAGCAAATTAAATTACTTGGGTTTCTTTTTGACCTTTTTATGGTCAATAAATAATGAACAGGTAAGCCAGACCAAAGCAGAAGGTAAAGATTAGTCTGACTTTACAAAATTCCAGGGGAAAAATAGTTAATTCTTGTGCTTTTGGAGAATTTCAGTAATATTCAATACTTAAAAACAATAAGATATTTCTTAGAAACAATATTGTATTGATCTTAAATATTGAAGAATAAATTAAAGTTCTTAATTTAAATATTTGTTTGTTAAAGTTAGTATTACAGTTTGAATAGCTCTTCAGATATTCCTTGGAGAAAGAAAAATGTATTTCCATCAAGGAAATATTAATTTTTCCCTTTTGATTGTTTAGGGAATTTAGAACAGCTTTTCTCCTGTTTGAGACATAACAAGTGCCAAATATTTGATAAAGAAATCCAGACATCAATGACTTTTTATGTAAATCAGAAATTACAATTCCTCTTTCCAGCAAACTAACAGTCTTCTATTTCTTTGTGGTAAAGCAGAATGATTGTTTCCTCAGCAAAATAAAATTAAGAGGCAGTATGAGTAGTAGAATAAACATGTATTTTTATAATAAAATTACTAATGAATATCTTATTTAGTCGCACAATCTTAAATATCTCTGAAACAGTTTCGTAGAAAGAAAAAAAATTCTTTAGGAAAGAAAAAATGGAGAATCAAATCTTCATCTGTTCTGGTGAGTACTTGTCAGTGTAATGAATGATGGAGAAGATGGTGTCGTAGGAAAAAACAAATAGATTTGACAGAGAGTAGCAAAGCACAGAAATCAAAGTCTTCTAAAAACTGTTGCAAGAAATCTCCGTTCTGAGGAAATCGTTTACATATTGAAAAAACAAAATGTCAATTAATAGAATAAATGTTTTCTTCATTATGTCCCCAGACACAGTAGATTAAGCCTTGGGGAACAAAATTTATTATGAGCATGAAAAATGTTACAGTTCTAATGCAGTTTTTAAATGACAGCATAATATGTTATGGATCATTTGATTTTTTGTATGAAAACGTTACTCAGCGCCCAAAAAGGCATATGCTGCTAACGGCATGTATTGCAGTCCTTTCCTTATGACAGCTGGCAACTAGCAAATGCCAGTCAAAACACAAAATGTCAAGCAGAAATTTTTCTCAATAAATGTATTTGTTTAGATAATAGTACCTAAGTAAACTTTGGAAAAATGTTTCTATTATTTTTGGATGCATGATGCAAGATATCGACTACATTAACCCTTCAATAGCACACATAAATATGTAATTAAAAAGCTGGGAAAATATATACCTTCTTTTACAGGAATTGCTATTGTTTCCATTATTATTATTTTTAAATGAACGCAACTTGAACTTTCCTAGTCAAAATATTTAAGGTGACAGGAAAACATTGACTTTCTTTGCACAGTAACAAAAAAAAAAGTCTTGTTTCAGAAAAGACTACGACTTGCATAGATTATTGCTACCAAAATTTTTACTTTTTTTGAATGTAGTGACTGATGAGATATTTAATTTACAACAGTTTGTACAGAAGTCACCATTCGTCTCCTTCAGAAGTGACAAACTACTCATTCTGATTTTTTTCCTACAAGGTAACTTGTCACAGCAAAATCCATTGTTTAGGATATTACATTTACCCCGCTATAGTTTTCTAATTTTTTTTTTTTATTCACAAGCAATATTTCAGTAATCTCTTTTTTATTCTGCTGTATTATATAGTTCCCTTGTCATTGGGGTCTGTATGCTTTTAAATAAAGATTATTAATTTTAAAAATTTATTAGGGGTAGAAGGAAATAGGAAATGTTCATTTAAAAAGAAAAAGAATGGTCACCTTTTAGAAAAATTGCACATCAAATAATTTGATTGAAATTTCATGTGATTTGCAAAAAAGGCAGAGAGAAAGGCTGATTACTAAAGAGCAAATGATGTAGAATGTCATCAATTTAAATATTGTTTGTGGACATATATACTTTACTTTCAGCTTCCTGGTTTACGCTGGGTAAAATTTTCTGAATTGAATCCTGTTCAGAACTGAGAAATTGTTTCAGTGATATTTTTTTACCTAGTTTCAATTCAAACTGAATTCTGTGTTTTCAAATTCTATGAGAAATTTTTGTGTCAGTCAAAGATGTCTAAAGTGATTATGAAGAACACTACAATAATAGACTTAAATGAATGGTTGGGCTTCAAACCTTATCAGCAGAAATATTTTCCAATATACAAGAATTAATAATTACATTAATAATTGCATAGGATAAGAAGTCAAATTTGTACATTCAAAGAGTAGAAAATTATATGGGAATACATAGTCATCATCATATAGATAAGCTAGCCTGGAGCACAATGAGCCAGACTCACACATAATTGTGGTGGATTACTCCTTGTAGGTAGCTAAATCCCATACAGCCTCTCATTTACTCACTCCTCCACAGCAGAATGAATAAAAGGCAGCTAAATTATTTTTACAGGAAATTTTCTAAATTTTATTTTAAAAATTAAAAATTGAATGTGAGAATTCTGAATAATATTTAAAAGTATAAAGTATTTCAGAAGTGTGTTTGCTATATGACATGTCAGTTATAACTACAACTCGCTTATTTATGAACAGGCTTTACTTCAATGCAGCAGTAATTTTTAAAATTGGGCTGCTTGACTTGTGAAAGAAGGAAATTTTTCTCTAGAAAAGAGCAACGAAGTTGGTGAAGGGTAAGGAGAAGTCTTATGAGAACCAGCTCAGGGAGTGGAGTTTTAGCCTGGAGAAAAGAAGACTCAGGGGAGATCTCATAGCTCTCTACAACTACCTGAAAGAAGGCTGTAGTCAGGTGGGGGTCAGCCTCCTCTTTCAGGTAACAAGTGACACGGTGAAAGGAAAAGGCATTGTATTGCACCATGGGAGTTTAGGCTAGATATTAGGCAAAATTTCTTCATGGAAAGGGTTATAAAGCACTGGAACAGACTGCTCAGGGAAATGGTTGAGTCACCATCTCTGAAAGCTTTCAGTGGATATGACACCTGAGGACATGCTACCACTTGGTTTAGTGTAGAACATGGTGGTGGTCCTATGTTGCCTCTTGCACTTGGTGATTTTAAAGATCTTTTCCATCCTTAACAATTCTATGATTCTATGGTTTAGTCTATGAACTCACTGATTAGAAACAAATTACTAATGCCTAAGGTAGGAATAAATGTGAAAGTATATTTAAGAGTGTAAATATATAAAATATCTTTAAAAGTAATTTTATTTTGTGACAGATTTTTTTTTCTAACAATTATGAAGTCATTCTTTCTGACTTTCAAGTGGCTGCAGTTTCCTTGGGTTTTTTGTAAAACATAATTTACATACTGCAATTATTAGAAAAATCATGGCTTAAAATTTCAAATTTTTCTGTGTAAAAGTGTATGATATGTAGTGATTACTCCTTTTCGAGATATAATGACATAATTTTTGCCTGATACCAATTGATTTGCACCTGCTTAGTGTAGGTCAAATATCAATCAATCCTTGGAAAGTATAAAATATAAAAATAACTTACAAATCCCAAATCCAACAAAAACAGCTAATAGTCGGTTCCTAATATAATAGTGTCCTGATTTCAACTGGGATAGAGTTAATTTCTGTTCAGTATCTGGTACTAGGCTGTGTTCTGGATTCAGTATGATAATAACATTGATAACACTGATGTCTCAGTTCAAGGATGTGTTTGTGTCTCATGCTCTGCCAGTGAGGAGGTACAAAAAACCCCCAGAAGCCAGGAAAGGTGACCTGAAATGGTCAGAGGGATATTCCACACTATAGAACGTCATGCTCAGTATGGAAGGGGAGAGTGAACAGGAAGAGGGAATGATTCGTGGGTGGGGACAAGGTCTGGCATCAGTCAGAGGATGGTGAGCAACTGAATTGTGCATCACTTGTTTTTCCTTGGGGTTTCTTTGGTTTCAAATTTTTCCTTTTATTACCATCATGATTTTTATTTACTATTATTTTACCTTTGTTTCAATTATTAAACTGTTTTTATCTCAGCATCAACTTTTAATTTTGATTCTCCTCCCCATTCCATCATGGTAGAAGGGTGAGCAAGAAGCTGGGTAGTGTTTAGTTTCCAGCTGAGCTTAAACCATGACAAAGAGCTGTTAAAAACAATACCAAACTGTAAAGCAATATTCATATCTGAATCTTAGTTCACTCTTCCTCTGCACTAGTGTTAAAGGTTTGGTTCCCTCTAAAGACCTCTAAAAGTTTTGTTGGTTTTTTTTCTTTTTCTATTTTTGCTAATTTCCCCATTTCAATGTAGTTCAAGGAATGTCTGCAGAGACAAAAATGATTGCAGTCTGTTTAAGAAATGAGTAAAATATCCAAGAAGAAAGAAGAAAATTTCTAATTTATCTTTTAACTTCTGTTGAGAAGAAACAACTAAAAAAATTTCCTGCACATTTACTATCTCAGCAATTCTAACTAAACTGTAACTTGAAAGGTAGAAGTAGTTGCAGCTTAAATTTCAGAATTTGTTTTCTAAACATATACAAGTTTGTAGAAGATTGATTTTAAGGAAATGGGAGAATGGGAATACTCCAGACTAGAAATGGGTAGAGATTTATGGAATCAGCTCATAAGAGCAAAGGCACAGGGAGATTCTACTGGCATACTGATGCCAGGTGCCCAGTAGCCATTACATTGTCAGATGGTCCAAGAGAAAAACTGAAGGTCTTTAATTGTGTTTAAAGACACCTATTTACCTATTATCTTGGGTTACATAACCAAAAAACGTGTATTCTATTTCATCTGTTGAAGGCAGTTAGGGAGATGTTTTTTCTTTATCTCTTGTAACTCCAGGGGAGGGGGGCGGATGCCTTCTGATAATGGGCCAGCCATTAAAACCAGGTGGGGCAGTGTTTCTTATCTCTTTCACCACCTGTCCATCCCCCGGGGGATGTCTTCTGGCCATTAAGGCTCACCAATGACATCACACATTATATCATCCCATTGTGAGATGCTCCACCCAGTGCGGGGGGGCCCAACCATTCCTACCTAGGTAAAAACTGAGACTCAGGAACACCAAGCATCTGTTTTTTTTTCCACTGGAGGAAAACTGGACTCATCTCTCCAGCACCGAACTTTCTACAGGATCATCTCTGCTCCACAGAACCACATCTGTTACTCCAGGAGGATTTATTTATACTTCTTCCAACACCCTGACCAACAGGGTGTCAGGTTGTATCCCTGACCCTGTCAAGGTTTTACCAGGACTTTTGTTTGCTTGCTTGCTTGCTTGTGGTTTTTTTTTGTACTACTACATTTGTATTCTTTTTTTTTATATTCCCAGTAAAGAACTATTAGTACTATTACCATATCTTTGCCTGAAAGCCCTTAATTGGAAAATTATAATAATTTTGGGGGAGGAAGATTTACGTTCTCCATTCCAAGGGAAGCTCTAGCTTTCCCTGGCAGACAACTGTCTTTCAAAACCAGGACACCTATCTTTTAAAAATACCAAGTCTGCAAGTAGTAAAAAGAAAAGTCTATCTTAAAAGATATAATTAATGATGACACTCCAAAAGTGGTCTTCAAGTGTTTCAGTGAATTTACAGAACTGATCCAGGCAGTGAAAAAAAATACTTGAAAGCTCTTATCCCTGCATTGGTAAACCCATTAGGCACTTACATTAATTTGATGCTCACACATTATTATTTAGAGACGAAGGATGCCCAGTCATGTAGGAGAGGAACCAACACATGAGCAAGTTTTGTAACAATCCAAAAGAAAGGCTGAACAGAATAAAACTTCTGATTGCAAATGAGAAAAGGTCTCTGATGATATATTGAAATGAAAATGCTAACAACTGTTTCATAAAAAGCTCACATTAAAACATAATTAGGATATATTAAGACACAGTAACCAGGTAGCTTTGAAATAGAGGAGATTTATGTGTCAGGTAATGCAAGTTAAACTAAAGGACTCGCAAGGTGGTCTTTCTCCTACCCAATGTTTCTTTGGGTCTTGGGTAGTTCATTCTGACTTCTTCACCATCAACAAACTTGGAGTCACTGTTGAATTGGAAGTAACTTCACACAACTGTCACTAAATTCCAGGAGAGATCTTCAAAATAGTCTAAAGATCTGAATGACAAAAGACTATGTGCTCCATTCAAGTCACCTATATGGCTCTCTATAACAATTTCTGTGTATTAGCAGTGTGAACTAACTTAATCGTGAGCTAAAATAACCACCATAGAGAATGAAAGTATACCCTGATTATGCTGAAGCCTGCCCTTACTGTTCACTACATTCATGGTTGTCATGTTCAGTCTTTCAACAGAAATGCATCAGTGGGATATTTTGGTTTCTGGATATGTTAATTTCACTAAGTGCTGTGTCTTCTTCCTGGTTGCCCTTGCTTCTCACAGTATAAATATTTCCCTAACGGAACATGCTCAGTTACTTTCAGGTAAAATCTCCTCCTCCTGCATTATGATTGTTATAATGCAGTGCATTGCTGCTAAAACAAAACAAACTCAGCCTTCAGTTCATACAGTAAGCTACTCACAAACAAAACAGATAAGTCTCGCATAGAATGCTGGAGCATGCTTAACGTGTGTCAGAATCCCTGATACAATATAAATCACAGCAGCCATAACCACTCTTCCTCTGACAATGTACCTGAAGAAATGGAAAATATTTCCTTAATATTGAATCTGACCATTAGACTATGTTCTTCAGTAGTGAGTAGGGAACTTATATTCTAGGTCCCTGTAAACTAAGGATAACAAGGGGACTTTACTTGTGATATCAGCTGTTAAAGTATCAGAACTCTGTTATAACAAAGTTAGCATCATAGAAGAGAGATTATGTTTGATTTTAACTTATCGGTCAATTCTGGAACATTAAGGGATCAAATCCCTAAAATGAGCAGATGACATGAAACAGAAAATTCTGTAAGAGATCACAGAAATTGACCTGTGATGAAGCACTTCAAATTTCCCAAGCAGAGGTCATCAGGTCCAGAGAGAATCTGATGAAAAAGAAAAAATAATCTGACACAGAGAACAGGACTGAAAATAGAGAGCTGAGGGATAAAGGCAAGGGAACTAAAAATCCTTCAGATCATGTACAAAAAGCTTTGCACATTATGTTAGTAAGTAGATTATCTGTAATACATAGAAAAAGCTGTGAGAATGTAATTAATTAAATAATATTTATTGTAAGAAGCTCCAAAAAGCAACAGAATGTGATAATTCTCTTTCTAGTTATGTTATAAATGAAAGTCTCTGATTGCTGACTTATCTTGGTTGATTCTTAGATGGCTTCCACACCCTTCAGTCTCATATGGTTTCAGTACACAATATCACAGTACAGGGAGCTAGTCTGCAGCCACCTCCTTACTCAGTCTTGAAGGGATTACCGCTCACAGAATGCTGTTTGAAATGGTATTATGATATTTCAGTCTTATTTACCTGAAGGTAGAATATCAAGAGCTTTGGCCCTAAACCAAGTATAATCAATAGTATCCTCAAAATGTCTTTATGGGCAGATGTGCTGTGGTGTTTTTTCCATATCCTATTTAATCATATAAGAATTATTTGGGCATTTATCTATCACTTATATTAACTATGTACCCAGCCCATCACGGCTGGGTATTCACTATTAACACTTAGATAGACATATAGCCAGAAGATCTTAAGAACTGCCCAACTTGCCACTTCATCTCACATAGAGAACAGCACAGCAGAATGTATATAAAATTTATAAAGGTGAATAATTTGTTGAAGAAGAGATGAATATAGTAACTTTGTAAAAACAAATTGAGCAAAAGAAATAAACTTGAACTCCTATGCACAAAAATGTATTTTCAGAAATACTGAAAACCCACTAACTTACTGCACTTTGATTAGTGAAGGTAAAGAGGCAAATCTTGGGGACAGCAGTGATGTGCTTTTCTCCTTGCTAAAGAAATCTAGCTGCTTGAGAAAAGAATCAGAGCATGTTACCATGTAAAATTTCACATTGATGAAAGGATAGGTTTAAGAAAATGGAAGTGGAGAGTCCAATCCTGAGACCATAGAGGTAACACAGAAGCAACTTTATCCTGATGGCTTCAAGCAGCAGATTCTTCTTCAAAAATGACCAAACATTCGGACATTCAGAAAAACTGAATGTGTTTGTGTTTAAAAATATATATTAAAAAAATAGGTGCTATTATCTTATGAAACAGATCACAAATATCTGTCATCAAAGGGACAGGTAAAAGACATAGCTCCATTCCTGAAAATGTGTCTTTATGACCTGTTTTGAAATGAAAATGTGGAAAAATGGTTATTTTTCCTTTTCCTGGATATAGCATAAGCTACTGATATAAAGACATGAACTGAGGAAAATCTCTGGCCAGTTCCTAACTCTAGAATAATTAGTGAAGCAAGCACTTGTTTTGCATAATTTAAAATAAGTAGTCTCATTTGCATTAATTTAGACTACAGAAGGCATAATCAAACTTACTTAACATATATAAAGTATGCCATATTCTTTCAAAATCATTAAATCATAGAATGGTTTAGGCTGGAAGGGATCTTAAAGATCATATAGTTTAAACACCCCTGCCATGGGCAGGGACATCATGCACTAGACCTGGTTGCTCAGAACCCTATCCAATCTGGCTATGAACTCCAGGAACTGCACATCCAGCAGCTTCCCTGGGCAACCTATTACAGTGCCTCTCCACTCCCACAGTAACAAATTTCTTCCCAATATCTAATCTAAACCTAATCTCAATTTGAATCATTTCCCCTTTTCTTGTCACTACATGCTCTTGTAAAAATTCCCTCTCCATCTTTCTTGTAGGCTCGTTGAAAGTACTGGAAAGTCACAAATAGGTTGTTCCAAGGTCTTCTCTTTTCCAGGCTGAACAAACTCTTTTCTCTAAGCCTTTCCTCTTAGGAGAGATGCCCTATCCATCTAATCATCTTGGTTGCCCTTCTCTGGACTTGCTCCAACATGTCCTTTTTGTGATGAGAACCCCAGAACTGGACACAACACTCCAGATGGGGTGTCATCCGAATGGAGCAGAGGGGCAGAATCCCCTCCCACAACCTGCTGGCCACTCTGCTTTTGATGCAGCCCAGGATAGGGTTGGTTTTGGGACTGCAAGAGCACATTACTGGCTCATATTCAGTCTCTCATCCACCAGCACCTTCAAGCCCCTAGCAGGGTTGCTGTTGATCTGATCATCAGTCTCTACTGATACAGGGGGTTGTTCTGACCCAGGTTCAGTAAAAGTCAGTGGGCAATTACATTTCTCACTAGTCATCATCCTTTAATTGTACATACTGTCAGGTATACACAAGGCTGGCTGCTTCTCAAAGAATGGCAAGCCAGCAGCCAAGAGTGCCAGCAAGCCAGGTTGGGAAAGAGGCCTTGCCTGCAAGGAGACAGGATGCTGAGCCAGCAAGTCGGGGTTAAGATCAAGTCCAGGAAGAAGTAAAAAAAGTCAGCTTTGGTCCAGTGGCCATCCAACAATTCATTAGTTGTGAACAGTTAGTTATGAGCAGTTAGTTATGAGCATTTCTATTTGCTCTTGAAGCAGGTTCAAGGTCAATTAGAAAGTCACATCAACAGCTCAGGGTCGGTCATATACGAGGCTGCTTGCGGACACAACTGCAGTGACTGTGACAACTGCCAAAGCTGGCTGAAGCATGTCAGTGGGTCATACAAAAGGCTTGGACTACCAAAATTATCTTTTTTTAAAATGTTATTGAATGTTATAACTGGTAATATACAAAAAAGGTGTAAAGGTTGAACATGCTGATGCTAGAAATGTTTCATTGACACAGAAAAGTACTGTTAGGGTCCTTCTTTAAGAACTGAATAACCACAAAGATAAATTAGTAGAAGTGGCAGTAAGTTAGACATTGATAAGATAAAGAAACTGATGAAAACACAACAACAAAGTTGCAAAATGAAGTCTAAATACATGTAGGAAACTAATTGGAGAACAGAAGAGATGAGAAAAGAACTATTTCTTTTGAAGAATTATGTGGATACAAAAGCGAGTGAGTGAAATTATCTGCATTGAAATTTACCCTAAAAAAATAAGTTGTCTCTAAATGTCAGAGGAAGAAAGTCTAATGACAGTAGCAGGTGAAGCAAGACTAATTATTTTTAAAATAGATTTTGAAAGGTAACATTTCCTAATCTTCATGAACAAGGGAGTCACAAAGTAATTTCCATTCCTACACAATTATTACTTATGTATAAATAAGTAATAATACGGCACAGATGCATATATGTTAGAACATTTGTCTGCAGATATTTACTCTTACTAAATATCTCCTTAATGGCAATTTTAATTATAACTGCTGATCATATTTTAATAATTTCATATCTTATTATGATTGCTATTACATATCTTGCTATGATTGCTATTACATTTAAAATTTGATATTTTTTTCATAGCTTGCAAACAGTATTTGGGCGTATATTTCTATGGGAGTTAAACATTTTCTATTGACTTAAGTGATGTTTGGATCTTATGATAATTTTGATTTGTGTAGGTTATAGTTAGAAGACTTATGCAATAAGTTACTGTGAATACAAATCTCAAGTTTTACATGCAGAGATGGAATTCTAAATATGTCATTTATATTATGAAATAGTGTTTTTGATTAATTATACAATGCAAAAAAATCTTGCCTTTCATTTCATCAGTCTGAAAAAGAGGAAAAGTACATAATTCCATATTGTTACTATATGTTTCCAGAGTCCTATATTTTATTTTATTTTATTTTATTTTATTTTATTTTATTTTATTTTATTTTATTTTATTTTATTTTATTTTATTTTATTTTTTTTTTTTTTATTTTTATTTTTATTTTTACATTCTGATACCCAAATTGAGTTTTACCATCCTCACAGAAATGAAACCGCAGCATTAAATCAATTTTGACCCCTATCCTGGGCAGAATATTAAAATCTTCCACCATTAATTCATAAGCTTGAGTGATTCCAAAACATGTTTTTCCATTTTAAATGAAAGTAATTGCATAAAAGGTGTACCAATTTTTGGAAACAAAAAGCAGCTTGCAATAGAAGAAAAACCCATTCAGTATGTCTGAATCCTGTTCAGTTGCGTATGATCACAAAGCATGTCTCCTTTTTATCCTTCAGTAAATTGTTATTCTGTAAGACATGGAAGAAAAGCAAAAAGGTTTAAGGATCTTTGTCAATTCTCTTGTGAACCAATATTGTTCTGTTTCTTGTATTATTTATCCACCTTTTAATTGGTTTCAACTCCCTATACAGCAAGGTCCTGTGATAAACTGTGTAAAATATCTGCGTTATATCTTTCCTCTCCACAACCCCCTTCCTATTATTAGTAGTTTTGAAGATTTATAGGTACAATATCTGTCAGAATGCAGCCAATTTTTGAGCTCCTGCATTAGTCAAAATTTGCATTTTTCCATTGTGAGGCTGACACTCTATTGCTACACGCTTTTAAAAACACTGAAAAAGGTAACTACTTATATAAATGAAGTGATGCAATGTAATGCTTCTGCAAGCTACTTAACAGCTGGAAGCCTCATTTTTGAACCACTGTTACTAAAGAGAGAGACATCTTATTTACTATTATTATTTTTTCATCTGATAAAAGAGTTTAGATCTTTCTGCATTTACTTGACATGCCCCAAAGTTTTTAAACAAAAACATAAAAATATTTAATTGTCTTGGCTGACTTTAAGGAATTGTAACATCTAAAATAGGGGGGAAAAAAAAGATAAAGACTTGTATTATTTTTATATCATGCACAAGCATACATTACTCTGTGAGTAGCTTTATCCTGTTGAATTACATCATGTCATGTTGCTTTTATTTGATTTGCCCCATCTTTAGCTTCTCTAATGTTGGCGTTATTTGTTAGTATGCATAGCAGTTCTTAAAATTCTGTGCCAACATTCTAGTTGAACATGCAAATGAACTGTATGTTTGCCATAAAATTTTCCTCTAGGGTACCTTTGAATGAAACAAGCCAAAAATATCTTGTTCATTTTTGCTAGGAAAAAAAATGAAATCAAAAGGAGGAGTTTATATGTGCATTTCCACTGCTTAAAGAAAGAAAATAGAAGACCTGCAGTCCAATACTTGGTTTTGGGTATACATCTTGGGGAAATATCTTTTAAATTCTGTAAAATGCCACTTTAGTTACTTTGCAATGCAGGGTTTGTTTTGATCTAAGGCACGTAATACTTACCATAATACATGCCATTCTTACTGTAATGATGTTAAATTTTTTTAGAATTTTAATCAGTCTTTGGTATGTCATGATATCTCCTAATAATTTTTCTCTAGGGTTATGGTGTTTTGACAGTGTAATATTTGCCAATTCTTAACAAAACAAGTCATTAGAAATACTAAGTTTGTTTCTTTCGTGTATTATATTCCCAAACATAAAACTAAACCAGGAGATGTCCACATTTATTATTAGTAGTATTGAGCATTCTGCCAACACACAGGCTCTAATACCCAATAGTATTTCTAGTTTTGTATTTCCGCATTTATTCTCTGAGGTATACCACACTCAATTATTGAACTGGATGGTTAGTTTCTCCCCCTGTTTGTCCAAGACTGCCTACAGACTGACATAAAAAGGTACTGCAGTGAGAGAGAGGCTGGTGAGATGTTCGAAGAGTAAGAGATCCAGCAGACTGGGGAAAAGGAGGCAAAAGAATTAATTTTGAAAAGAAACCCTTTTTGAAAGATAAGAAAATAAATAACCTGTTTAACAAGAGAATGAAGCCATATCCTCTAAGGAAAAAGTGCTATAATGTGACATACACAGTACAATAAAGGTCAAACAAGATATTTGTCATAGACTTTTTCTGCTTCAAGTCCTAACTCAATATTTCAGCACAAATCAGGCAAGAAATCTATATGACAAACAGCACCAGAGATAACTGTAAATTGTCCAAGCTCTTGATGGAGAAACAGAAAGCTCCAGTACATTTTGCTCAGGGTAAAAAAAAACAACCAACCAAACAAAAAAACCCCAAACAAGCAACAACAACAACAATAAAACCACAAAAAAAAACACCACCAAAAAAAAACCCCACAAAAAACCAAATGAACAAACAAAAGATGCCTAACATTTTCGGTGAACACTGTATGTCATAATTTATCTTTATTAAGAGCAGCCAGGTGTAGAAAGTTGTGTGGGGACACATATCCTCTGAGGAGCCCTGGCTGGCAACAAATATGTGATGGGAGGTTGTAGACTAATTAACCTCTATTGTTCATTGTACACAGGAAGAAAATCGTATTCATACAAAAGACCTTAAAAAGATAAAACAGCTGGAAAAAGAATATTGAATGAGAAGCTTCTAACTTGTCAATGTATCACAAGGCATTTAGAACATTTAGATAGACCTAAAAAGGCTTTTGAATGCAGATATTTGTTCCCTCTGCTCACACTCCAGCTTGACCTGAACTCCCAGCAGAACAGTCACTGCTGTGTTATCACAATACATAATGCAAGCTACTGTACTTGTCTCTCATGAGGGATAACTGGATTCATATATGATGACACACTGAGGAGAGCTATGTGTTCTCCGTTCAGCAAGAGCAAGGCAGAATAAGGTTTATTTGCCTTTCAGAAAACCACATGAAAATACACACAACATATATTTTTTTAAAAAATGGATAAATCCAAAAAAAATGTGAAGGATCTGAGCATTGCTTGAAATTTCCAGGTTAAATAATCCATACATATTTTTTACCATGGCAGTCTACTATTAAGTTTTGGCAATTACAGGTCACTTTCATACAAAGTTCAGGCCTGATATCAAATATCTCAGGTTATTTGCTTTAAAATGAGCTGGATACATTAATAAAGATTTGCTAAGTGGTTTTAGAACTCCCTCATAGCATTTTAAAACCATATTTGACTCTATTTCTCATTAGTATTATAAATACTAGTGTTAGTACCACATTCTTTATTTTCTTAGTGGTTTAGAATATAGTTAAAAAGTTCTGTATTTTTTTGGTCATCTATCAGGTATTTTTAAGGTTAAGAATGCTGGATTGTAGGTTTCAGTGTTAGTTATTTGGATTGATCTTACTTCTTCCTTGATCTTGTTGGCAGGTTATAAAAGGGAAGTGACATCATCATCATCATCATTATCATCATTATTATTATTATTAAATGGGACCCTAAAATTTACATATTTGTACTATTTAATTAAATAAAAAATAAAACATAAAAGGATCGATACTTTGTAGAAATGAAAGCTAAATTAATATACTCAATAAAAGGCAACAGAGGAAAAGATTACAAGGCTGGTTTTGTTAGTTCAAACAAAATTATAACTTGTCATCATTTAAACAAAAATTATCTGATGGAAACCAAGATTAAGCAACAGTTCAAGAAAGACTCCTAAAAAAGTCTCTACTGAAAGGAAAGTGTTCAATCAAGGAATTTGCTATAATCATCCTGGGTCCTTCCCTATTTTTAGGGAATTAGGGAATTCTTGCAAGAGCTGAATTATGATTGTAATGACTATTTTCATTAAATGGAAGACAATAAGGAAGGATAACAAATGTTTTATGCAAACTTCCCATGCACATCCATGTACATGACACACACGGATGGGCTGGACCACTCCAATCCTACCTTCAGTCAAGAGGGTAGTGATTTCATTCTTATTCAAAATCTATAAAAATAAAACTTCATGTACTAATGAACAGAGGTGCTATGAGATGGCTGTGTTTGGCACATGTCCCCTAAATAGCTTTATGTGCTCAGTCTCCAGTGGCCTGAGGAATGTTCCTTGCATGCACAGATCACCTCCTGCACAAAACTGTATTAATATGCAGAAACTGTGCCAAGGGGATGGCCCTTCTCCTTTAATAATTTAAACATTTTAATATTCTCTATATGCAAAACATAATTAGAATTAATGGACTTTAGCACTAATGCAATGCCTGAAGCTAGCTAGAGCATCTATCTTGTGTGTATGATAAACATGAATTCGAATACCTTACCACCAGCAAGGCTGGGAGCTCAGCTCAGTCTGCTGATGTAGTTTGTGTCCACATAAAGATCATATCAACTGACAGACAGAGGGAATTATCATCTTTTTGATGAGATAAGCAATTGGTCCTCCAGGGAGGCAGTAAACCATGACTGAGTTGTTAAACAAGATCTCATTATCAATCTAAAAAGGCAGTGTAGCTAGGTTACAGTAGCATATATCAGAGAATAAATGGCAGGCTTTAGTCTGTTGTGCCCAAACTGTTTAATTTCCTTGCAAAAAGTCACAAATTCCACATGTGACAGAATAGAAAATAGAATTTACATTCTGTCTGGTGTTTCACATTTGTTTAAGAAACAAAAGCTTATTAAGGAAAATATCAGAATATTTGATTTGAAAGTCAGCATGAAAAAATGTGGCAAACAGAAGTAGAAATTCAGGATGTGCTGGATATGAATCCTGAGAAATTACACTGACTATTATTAAAGAGCCGGAAAAACTCATGTTTAGGGTCATAATTACAGGAAAATGGAGATGTATTAAATGAACCAGCATAATTTTCTGGAACTAAAGAACAAGGTCATCTTTGTGAATAAAAAAGCTGATGTTGCAAGAAGAAAGAAGAAGCAGAAAAGTTGCTGACAGACATAGGGGTGTCAACCCAAGTAAAATAGCACTTACAGTATCAACCCATTAGATTAAGAAAAAGATGCATGCTTGCTTTGTGGACAAGGTCACAGAATTACAAAATCACAGAATTTCTAGGTTGGAAGAGACCTTCAAGATCATCAAGTCCAACCCATGCTCCCACACCTCAACTAGACCATGGCACTGAGAGCCTCATCCAGTCTTTTTTTAAACACATCCAGGGATGGTGACTCTACCACTTCCCCAGGCAGGTCATTCCAGTACTTAATCACTCTTTCTGTGAAAAACTTTTTCCTAATATCCATCCTATATTTCCCTTGATGCAGCTTGAGACTGTGTCCTCTCGTTCTGTCCGTTGTTGCCTGGAGAAAGAGACCAACCCCAGCTGACTACAACCACCCTTCAGGAAGTTGTAGAGAGTGATAAGGTCACCTCTGAGTCTCCTTTTCTCCAGGCTTAACAACCCCAGCTCCCTCAGTCGTTCCTCACAGGGTTTGTGTTCCAAGCCCCTCACCAGCCTCGTTGCCTCCTCTGGACACGCTCAAGCGTCTCAATGTCCTTCCTAAACTGAGGAGCCAGAGTTGGACACAGCACTCAAGTTGGGGCCTCACCAGTGCCAAGTATAGGGGACGAATGACCTCCCTGCTCCTGCTGGCCACACCATTTCTGATCCAGGCCAGCATGCCATTGGCCTTCTTGGCCACCAGGGCACACTGCTGGCTCATGTTCAGCTGCTGTCACCAGAACCCCCAGATCCCTTTCTGCCTGGGCACTGTCCAGGCATACCGTCCCCAGTCTGTAACGTTGCAGGGAGTTGTTGTGGCCAAAGTGAAGGACTCGGCACTTAGATTTGTTGAACTTCATCCTATTAGACTCTGTCCATGCATCCAACCAATCCAGGTCTCTCTGCAAAGCCCTCTGTCCTTCTAACAAAGACAGAGCTACCAATCAAGAGATGCATAGAAAAAGTGAAGCTACCAATCAAATAATGCCTGACTGTGTAAACCAAGATAAAAAGCAAATATGAACAATGTTTAGAAGTACAATAAATGACTTTTTCTAGATTCATAATGAATCATGCAGAGTCCTTTGTCTTCTCTCCTCATTCATGCACTGTTTTATTGTTTTCTCTGAACTGAAAACAACAATAAAATATAAGAATTTTTTTTGCCAGTAGTACAGCCTGAGAAGGAATGAAAATTCTCTCTCTTATCATTATTTGTTTTCCCAAATATGTTCTACTATGGGATTAGTGGGGAAAAAAAATTCCACCAAAGCAAAGGTCTGAATTCAAGAGCTACACACAAATACCTTAATCTACTACAAGTCTTCCCTTACTGATGTTGTGGTTTAACCCCAGCAGGAAGCTTATCCAAACAGAACTGCTCACTCATTCATCCTCAGTGGTGAATGGGGAAGAGTATTTAAATGGTAAATGTGTGAAAATTCATGGGTTGAGAAAGACAATTAATTATGTAAAGCAAAAGCTGTATGCATAAGCAAAAAAAAAAAAAAGAATTCATTCACTGCTTCCCATCACTAGCAACAGTTTAGCCATTTGCAGAAAAGCAGACCTCCGTCATGCATAATAGTTGCTTGAGAAGATAGGTGCTCTAATTCCAAAAGTCTTTGTTCAACAGTCCTCTTTCCTCTTCCTTTCTCACAGATTTTATTGCTGATCCTGACTTCATATAATATGGAATATCTCTTTAGTCAGTGTGGGTCAGCTCTGATGACTGTGTCCCTTCCCGGTACTCCCAATCTGCCCAGGGACTGGGTAGTGTGGCTTGACATTGTGCACTCACTGTTCAGGAAGAGCTGAAATGTTGGTGTGTTATCAACACTGTTTAGGTCACAAATCCAAATGATAACACCATACAAGGTGCTATGAATAAAATTAACTCTATCCCAATAGAGATAATTTTAGTAACTTTATTAGATTTAATAGCCAAATCCAATAATCATTTTTGTTATAACCTGCCATAAAAGACTTGGCCTCTGTTTCTTGTGTTGTTATCATACAGGTTTAAGTGAATTACTGGTTTACTACCATTTCCCCTGTCTGATATGGTATTTGAAGGACAACTGTACAAAATACTTTGTACATGTGAATGCTTTTCTCTCTTTATTGTAGTGATATGCTAGAAAATTGATGAATTGCATTCTTTCTCTGTGCATGTCTCCAAAAACATCCTCTTTCTTTCTATAATTCAATTTTTGGCAGTCCAGTCACTGATCTTTGTATATGTCCTTGTCCTCAAATCTTTAATGAGTACACTCATGAATTTATTTTATGTCAATATTAAACATCTAGGCTGATATTTCCACAACTAAATGCAAGCTAGAAACATGCTCAATATAACAGGGATTTTAAATAAAACCGTATTTTTCCTCTATATTGTTGGGGTATGAAATATGAATTCTCACAAATTGTAGAAAACACATTTTGTTCAAATCTTTTAAATAATTGTCACTGGGTGCAGACAGATATGTAGAGCAGGAGGAAATAATAGTGCTGATTATTAGCTTATGTGTACCTGATAAGCCTGATAGACTACAAAGAAAATGAGGTGAGTGCAAAAGATTTATCAGTAAAGTAGAATTTCTGTTCTGACTGGAGTTCATGCTAGGAACTTGGTGCTTTTCTCTGTGAGGTCTCAAAGAATGCAGTTGCATGTCTCAGAGAACTGTCAAAGCCACAGAAAGAGCTTCCATAAGAGAAGCCACCAGACAACTCTCCACTGAGATAAGCACAGACTCCAAAACCAGCAAGACGCTAGTTCCAGGTGTGGTGAGACACATGTGGGTAACCTATCCAGAAAAACAATTGCACAGTGACAAACTGTTGGAAAGGAAGCAACAGCTTATAAACATGGCAGCCCAAGCTGTGGGAATGACATCTATGCCCTATGGATGGTGTTTCTGATATTTCCAGAAAAAGGTCTCTAGGACCACCCCCATTGAAAAGGATTCTGTGGAATCCATGTGGTGGTGGTATCATCCCACTTAATCTTTCTCTTGCTCTCTGTTTCTTCCCCCATCCCTCTCTGATTTCTTTCTATCTCTCTCTCTACCTCACACTTAAAATAAAATCTGTACTATTGACTTCAGCATATGGTGTCTTATATTCGAATTTTAGCAGTCTTCAACTCACATTGTTAAAAAAGTGTAATAACGGTCCCTGTAAAAAATAAGAACTCCAAAATTGAATAAGAAGACAGGATCCCTGCTGCAAAAGCTGTTTACTCTTTCTTCTCATTAAAGAAACTCGTAGATCTCCTGTAGTTGTTCTGCCATTGTCAATTCTAGAATTACTGCTCTCTCTTATGTCAATCCTTATTTGATAATAACCATGTGAATTAAAAATATGACAGAATAACCATGATACACGTGTTGTGAATGAGTGGCTATTAAAAGAAACACTGTCAAAGATTAAAATCAGGGTTTAATATGAATTTGTGAAAATGCAACTTTCCAGAGTTTGATGGCAAGGTTCTCTCTATTACTAATACATGGGTTAAAACATACAAAAGAAGATAAAACTAGAAGCAACTTTGAATCATATACACAGAAGCCAGGAATGCCAAAGAGGGCAAGAGTGCAAAGCATAATGTTGCAAGATAAGGCTGCAAAAGGGTTTAGCAGCATTTAGTCATTGAATACTTTAATATTTACAAAGTGGTTCAATAGGGTTTACTAAAATTATGAGAATGATTTAACGATAGATTTGACATAGTAACATTCATATCATATTCATGTCACACACACTTGTGTAAGACAATGTATACACTAATTTCTTGTGTGTAAGGGTACCTATCAAAAATTCTCCTTCAGTTCAGTGAAATACAACAAATCCTTCTGTGCTTCCCAATAGGCAAGTGCTGCATCTCAAGGAATGTGGAGATGTAGGGGAGGGTATATCAGCCTAGACTTCTCAGGATGGGGGCGCAGGGGGAAGAGAGGGTTGCAACTCTCCAACATCTAAGTCTAATAGAAAGAAAGAAAAGAAAAATAGAACTGATACAAAAGTAATAAGAAATGTTGTCTTAGAGATATTGGAAGAGTGGCAAGACCTTACACATGTCAGATTGAAAATTATCTACCAATATTTGATAAAGTACACATTATTATTAATTACTCAGTCATGCAGTTTGCAGGGGCTGTCCAACAGTTTTTTCTTTCCTTTTCTACCAAACTCATTTTTACTGGTAGCCCATCACTTTGCCCAAATAAAAGATGTTTGTGTTCTTGCCAGTTGGAAAGCTTTGATCTGCTTTTCTATTTCTCAGTGTCTGTAGGTAGTATTTTCAATGACAATTCACTTTTCAGCATTGCTCAAGCTTGTGCTCATTCTCACAGGATGAAATCTTTCCCAAAACATCTGCTCCCAGAAAGAACAATCTACAGTAAATTTGGATACTTGCCAGCTTTCCAGAAAGTTATCTGTTGGGCTGTCTAAAATATTATATTTCCCATGAGTAAGAGAAAAAACCTCATCACTCAGTATAATAATTTTGTGGATAATTAGTAACTCTCCCAATTCCTCTAACTCATTCTTCTCCTTGCATTGTTAATGTTGCCAGCTATAACATTTACTGCAATAGATTAGAATCTTAAGGACAGATTTTGGATCTGATTTAAATTTTCTGTACCCTGATGATTAAGTGAACCCTTTTACAAGACTGATTATTTTTCAGGTAGAAATATGAATGTACTTATAATATCAAGTGGCACCTTCCTGGATCTTTCCCTGTTTCAAGTTCAATTCTCTTCAATAACCACACTCAGCTTTAAACCTTGAAAGCTGTTTTCCCAGAACATTAATACAGATCCATTTTAGCTCTGATTACATGTAGCGGCGTGTTTTCTATCTTTTTATTTATTGTTAATATTAATTTGTTCTGTAATGGTTTCTCCCAAGCTCCCCCCTGTATTTCTCCCCATTTGGTTCCCCTGTCTTTGTTCTCCACAGCCTGTCACTCTCTGGGAAGCCTCTCCTCATCTTCCAGAGTGTTCGGAGAGACTCGGTCCCAGATTGGAGCAGGCTGGGGATCCCCCACCCCTCGTTTCCCATTCGCTGTCTGTGTGACATCCATATTTCCCTTATTGGCTTTCCCTCCTGTGTCCACCCCCTTTTCCCAACCCCGTATAAGCTGTGGCCACACCCCGGGCGGGGACACTCTCGAGAGAGGCTCAGAGAGAAGCGTGGCTCCCCTGCGAAAGGCAGGTGACAATAAAAACCATCTAGCCACAAAGTAGCCTCCTCGCTTCCTACCTTCGTCAAGCCTCACCGACATCTCTCGTGCAGCTCTGACCCACCGGGGGGGTGGTGGCCGCTCCGCCTGCTGCCACCAACCGAGCTTGGAAGTATCCCGAGCCAGGGCTAGCCGGGAACAGCTGGAAGCCACTTTCCAGCCGGGCTGGAGGGATATTTTCAATTACAGTTCTTGCTCACAATGATGACCACTCAACATTATGTTGCACCAGCTTTGAAACCAGTCTGATTTGGGTTTATTCCATGGCCATAACACTGTATATCAGCAACTTTTTTTTTTTTTCCTGTGCTACTTATGACAGTGAAAGAAAGGCCAACAGCTTCCTTCCAAAAATTAAGATTATAATCAATGCTTCCAAGAAGAACATTTAAATTTAGTCAAAATGCATCATCATCCATCTTGAATGAATTCCCATTTAGAACAGCAGAAATGCCTCAGAAATACAAATTCTGTGACATTGCCACATCTGACTGAGATGGTATCGTATGTTAAGGTTTTGACTAGGAAGAAATATTGACATACAGAAAAGGAACTGCAACAGTAGGTGGCTCTCTATTGTTTTGTCTGTAAAACCATCTTCTTATTTTGTTCTCTTTGAAATTCAGAGATCTCAAGACTTTATTTTTTTTACTTTGCATGACGGACCACTAAATTTCAAAAGCCTACCTAAATAATTTCCTTCTACAATTAGTAATCCAGTGAATAGACCTTATCTTCTCAAAAATAATTGACACACAGATTTTGGTGTTAAAGGATAAGAGTTTCATTCCTTGTCTCACATACAGCTGTGTAACACTCTCTGAACATTCAGATATATTTCAATACAGTAACTGTTTTGGATATCTCCTCTACCATTCATCTTTATTTCTTCAGGTAGTATCTGCCATGGAGACACGAAAGATCTTCACAGTTTAATTTTTATCTCCTTTGATCCTGTAAGCCTGCATGATCCCCCAGTGCATGTCTGTCAATCACCAAGTCCGAATCTAGTTTCCCATCTAGGGATAGCCTAGATAGGCTATTGCACTAACTGAAGATTTGCACCGTACTCTGTATCACTTTTTGGTTTAATGAGATTTTTGATAATAAATTGAGGAAGGAACCAGATTGATAGTTGCAAAAATATCCACTCTGATGGTACCATTTCAGCTATGAAATTGAAGATTTTGAAATTCATGAAAAAGTATTAATTCTCCAGCTTTTCTATGAGCTCTCTAATTGGTTAATAGTTCTGCTGCTTCATTAACAGTAACTTGCAACCTAATATTTTCTTTAGGCATTTCAGACAAAAAAGGGTCTGATTTTTTTCAACAGTGGTTTACACTTCCGAATTGCCACCCCACCTGCAACAAATAGTTCTATATTCTTCTGAATAAACCTGTGCTGCAAATGAAATTGCATCCTAGTGTCATACTTCCTGAAAAGACGAAGTTAATAGGGTAATTAATATTAACAAGGATATTCAAAATGCTGAAATGCATGGTGGATGACCCCCAATATTTTCTGTTGTTGTAGGAAAAACTGTCCTTAAGCTTGAAAGAAATATTTCGTTAAGCTGTTCAAAACTCATTTTTGCCAGCAGTGTCTACATGTCCTTAGAACATTAGAGAACAAATGATAGGCTTTTAAAGAAGTGATATTATGCAATTAGAATTCAAGATGTTGTAAGAGATATTTTAAGCAGTAAATGGCCATACTTGGAGAGCCTTTAATGATGAGTTCCAATTTTTTGCTAGTGCTTTGAATTCTTCAAATTATTTATTTTAAATAGGGATAGCTGATCTTTAGAAAACTCATTTACTTCTGCTGGTTTTGAAGGTCAAAAACCAGAATCATAGATAATAATAAAATAGAATGCTTTTTTTTTCCTTAGCATTGAAGAGCGCTGTTTTTTTTTTAACAATGGCCTCTTCAGCCTTGGTCCATAATGACTGTGAATCATTATAATCAATACAGACTGAAAAAGTCTTAATGATTTTTACAACAAAATATAATTGGCTATATGGTTTAAGAGGCATGAAAAATGTTCTGTTGAAACTAATTTTCATATATTCAAAAAAATTTAATTTCCTATTTCTTAACTTTATAGAACAGCTCCTTAATTCTTTATGTATATGTTTTTATTTAAATAGTATGCAAACACACTGTCTCTTCCAAAAATCACAACATAAGATAGTATTTTCCATTTTTCCCCATTTCATGCTTCCTCTATCTATTTATTGAATTCTTCATGAACACTACAGCACATGATATTCATTCTTTCACAGTCCACTTATCTTTTTTTTTTCTATTTTTATATCCCCATCTTCCACTTTTTCTCAATGGTATACAAGAAGGACTAGACGCTCTTCTATGTGTAAAGATAATATATCCTCTTAATTAGTCTGAAATGAATTGTACATATTAGTCTTTCAAAGTTATATGAGGAAAACAAATTTCTCTCAGTTCAACTATTTAAACGATAATAATTTTGGAGCTTTTTTTTGCATACAATGAATAAATGAGCCTCTACACAAACTAGTGCACATGTGCATCTATAATTAAAATGCTACATAAATATATATCAATTTGTTTAGATAAGGCTTCTTGTTAAGAAACAATAATAAGTATTATTCACAGAAGATTTTTCATATGCTCTGAAATCTGGTTTTATATGATGAAAAAATATACATCCATGTCTTTAGGTTCAAAAAGTCAAAAGAAAGAATAATTTAAGAAATAATTAGAGAAAATTTTCAAGTGCAGAACATGAGTAATATGATCAATATGGTTTGATAAATCTAATGAGGAACTTATTTTTTATTTCATGTATTTCTTGCAAAAAAAAATTTAAGAAATATCCAGCATTCATTCCGTAATTATGGAAACAGGCACTGACAACAAAAAAGTCTTTCCAAAACTTCCTACAAACACAGGCTGTCAGGTGTTGGGGTTTTTTTAATAGCATTAGGGAATTAAAAAAAAAAAAAAAAAAAAAAAAAAAAAAAAAACCCAAAAATAAACCCAATAATAATCTGTGATCAAAGTTCTTTTCAAAATCATAGGAAGAATATTAATGCATATGTTACAGCCACTATTTCATGTGAATTGTTTGGTGTATAGCATTATTAAATTACTATCATATCAACAAAATATAGAATTGTCTTCAATAATGCTTTTGCATGTTACAATAGGTACTTAGAGAATGAGGTAGAAAATTGTCAGAAATATTTTTTAGGCCATTTTTTAACCCAACCCTCTCCTTCCCTTCACCCTGATTAATTTTTCTGTTGTCATTTATGAAAACTATTATTTTTAAATTCTCATTTATGAAACAACACCTCTTCCATGGTTTGTATGTGCTTATTTCTGTTTCGGTTTTTTGGGGTTTTTTATCTATTTTTTTTACTTTTTCATAGCATAGGCTCTGAAGCATCCAAGCAAGTATTAAATTATTATCAGTCTCCATAAACATTGCAATACTTCTTTTAAATGTCTATTTAAAATATTTAGAAGAAACTTTTGTTCTTCTAAGTATTGTTTGTAACAACTCCATGTAAACTATTAATTTTTTTGGAAAAAATTATGATGGAGTTGTAAAAACTGGAATATTTCTTTGAGTGGCAGATGATACAATTCCAATGGATGTTTATCTTATTTTTTGAATGTCAACACCAATATATGAAATTATAGAATGTTTAAGAAGTTTATATCACCTTAAAATATCCACATCGGAGATATTTTGGACATAAATTTTAATCATTCTTCTTTTTTACGCAGATTCAGAGGTAATCAAATTATATCACAATCTAAGATTCTTGATTTTGTTTTGAGTTTTCCTATGAGTTTTTGGAATGACCTACATGTAAATTGGCATAGACTTATTCACTCCTACATTTCATTTTGGTAAGGGTCAAAGCTTATTTAATTTGCTTTTTTGAACCACATAATTGATTTCTGTAATAAACAGGCATACATATGAATAAATGTGAATATTACAGATCTAAGTAGTTTTAAAATTACATAATTAGACTATAGTTTATTACAGATAGGTAAAAACACATCAAAACAATTATTTCTTCACTTGTTAGTGAAGAAATGGCAATGGAAACAAGTATTCTACAAACAATCCCATTGTTCCATCCTCCCCCCTCATCACTAAAACCACTGTTGATTAAAAAAAACTGTTTTAGAAAAATCTTAATAAAAATTTTAAGTAAGGATAGTAAACATTCAGGTAACATTAGCAAAATTTAAATATAGATTTAAAAATCATTACAAGAAATGGAAGAGCTAATTCTAAACAACCACAGTCCTACTCTAATTATAAGGCACAGGTGAGGATATATTGCAGGTGTCTTTAGATGAGTAGGACCACGGATACGCACATACACACAAAATGAGATGTAAGGATATCTAACCTTAAAAAGCAAGATAGTAGCTATAGGATGTAGCTGGTAGATGGAAATTTAAAATCTGCTGTTATATATTTCAGGAATCACCTATAATTCTTCAGCACTCTAGTATGGCACAAATTGCTTTGATGTGCTTTGGATGAATGTCCTAGGTTAAAATGTAAGATGTGCCCAAAGTATGTATTCTATCCCCATCCTCATGAGCTGTTGAAACCAGGTGGGGCAGTGTTTTCCTTATCTTCTGTTCATGGGCCCATCAATGCCTTGCCACATCACTCATAGATAACTCCCTCTGGGAGTTATCTCTGTTTAATGGGCCATCAAGGACCCACTGCATGACTCATAGAATGAGATCATCCCATTGTGAGATGCTCTGCCCAGGGGGAGGAGCCAAGCATTCCCACCTGGATATAAACCAGGGTTTGGGACAGGACAGGGACCCCTTACCCACTGGAGTCTCAGAGGACAAGAGCTACCAAACCTTTCTACAGAAATCACTGCTTCGACAAGACCATTTCATCTGGACTGCTACTACCACCCTAACTAACAGGGTGTCAGGTTGTATTCTGACTCTGTCAGTGGTTTTTTTTTTTTTGTACTATTGCATTTATTTTATATTACTTTATTTTACTTCTTTTCCTCTTATTAAATTGTATTTTTGACTTGGAGTCTCTCACTGGTTTCACTGTCAAACCAGAACAATGAAAAATCCCAATGATAATGAAGTGAAGGATGTCTGAAAATAATGCTGTAATCATCTGGATGGATTTGGGATGTTATGGCAGAACGCATTGGATTTTCTTTCTGATTCTTTGGAAGACAGGATATCTGGTAACTTTTCAACTTTGAAGGAGGATGTTACAGACCTTACATACACTGTTGACTGATGATAATCTGAGCAGGTCTGAACTTTTTGGGTTGTGTTGCAATATTCAAAACAGCTCTTTAATAATTACATTCTTTTCCCCATAAGATAACTTCTCAACCATCCAGAGATTGGTTAGTGTTTTTTTTCCTCCTTCTCCACAATCAAGCCACTTTAGTAGCTGAAGAAAATGTGTTTAGGTTCTTTTCAATTATTAGACATAAACTTGCCTAAAAAAATCCAAGAGCTTACAGTAGATCCTCCCAGGTAATATAATTTGATTATGCCTTTTCAACTGATTCTAACCTTTAAACTTCAAAACCTCTCAATAGCCAAATCAAAATTGCTAGTAAATTCCTATTAGAATTTCACATCTATCACAGAGATGAGAAAATATGTTCATAGGATGATATATTTTTACATACTAAACTTCCATGCACCTTTCTTCATCCATTCCTTCTCCTACACATATAGAAGCAATGAAAAATAATAGCATTTCTACATCAGCCAATTATTGCTTTTATTTGAAAAGATCTTTATGGTATTATACTGATTTTCTTCAGTAAAAGAGGTATGACAAGAATAATGAATTTGGTTTTATTGCTGGTTTTTATCTATTAAACAATTACTGGAAGCATCTGATATACTGTGTTACCACCTGTAATAGCTGTTTCTACATGCCACATTTAAGTCTTGGTTTTTTATAACAATAAGCTATTATAATATGAATGTAGAAAAAGAAGAAAAAAAAATTAGGATGCTAATGACCTAGCATCTTGATGGCATCCTCTAAAATGGAGGAAATACTTGTCAAAAAGACAGCCAAACTTCTGTGATATTACCATTATTTTAGACAGGTTTGTATCCATTGCATCTGATACAGAAGAATCCTTTGACGTGTGAAGTTGTTCTTTTTAATATATTGCTTCAGTCTATTAGTTTTGACTGTGGCAGGGCCTTCTGAAGTAATTTTAAAGATACCAGGTGGGAGAATAAGCAGGGAACTATGTCTGCCTAAATAGGTCAAATGAGAAAAGGAACAGATTAAGAAGCATGATATAACTTCTAAAACCAGCTTTGTAGCTTAAAATATCAGTTTTTCCCTGTACATTTGAGGGCACAAATAATGCCCTGGCTCCTCCCTCTTTCAATGCAAAGACATGAAGAAAATTACAGAGTATAAGAAAGTGGACAGAATTTGTCTTTTCATTCTGCCAGCTTTTTTTAATCCTTACCCAAAACCCTCATTGGCTACATTTGAGCATAATAAAATTTCAATAACACTGAAGGTGCATATTTTAAACTAAGGTGTAATTTATGGTACATTTCAAAGAACAGCTACTGAGACCTGGGCACAGTTCCAGTGCTGACACTGCAGTGCAATTGAAAGACTCTGAACTATCACACATATTGTTTCTTGTCGATTAGTGATTATTAGAAGATCGTCTAAATTACAGGGAACTTCTTGAACTGAGGTGTCCTAATAAAATTCTCTTCTTGAATAAAACAGATTACACTCTTTCAAGGTAAGTCTGAGGTATTGTTGAGTATTTAATTACTAATATTTGGCAATTCAAAACTGTACCTGATTCATTGCTTTAGGAAGCTTGAAAGTTTCTTTATGCTTATGGCAAAACAAAACCTATTATAGATAACTTTCTGTAACATATCTTAATCTTTCAGTTAGGCATTTTTTTATGGCAGTATGAATCTGTGTTTATTTCATTAGGTATGCAAAACTACATATGAGTTAAGAGGAAAAAGGAAAAAAGATGAAAATACATAGTTTATTTGATGGATGTCACTGATAGCTATGTAGAGAACAACCCAAGATCAAAAGTTATAAAAGCAAGTATCAAAACTGACAGGAATCATCATAGGTTTCTTTTTCTCTATGCTATAGCTCAGACATTTTACTGTATGTGATAAACTTCACACTTTCTTAGTAATTGCAGAAAAAATTTCATAGACATACAGAGCAATTTATATGTGATTCACTGCATTTATGCTATTAATATTCATTACTATTTAGACAATACCATTATTCATTGATAGCTTCAACTGTCTCAAATATGTTTAATAGAAGAATGGAAGTATTCAAAAAAATCACAATCTTCCATAATTTGGAATATATTTTCCAACATATAAAAGTCTCATTGTCCCACCTGGCTCCATGCTGTGATAAACTGTTAAAAGAAAGATTATTACCTGTTTTTATTACAGAGCCACAGAACCAGTGCTTGGCCAAAAACATTACCCACAGAGATGGAGTTGGCCCTGGCATCAACATCCTGGCAAGGTGCCAAGGAGGCCCTCTCATGGCCACCAGCAGGGTAGGGCTGCCCTCTGCCATGCTGGCGTTAAGCACTTACCCAGCTCTGGCAGCCAAACCCTCGTGGGTGTATGCTTAGGAACCTTTCAAAAATATTGGCGGGTTCATCTTACACATTTCCTATTATATTCTACTGTAAAACTTCTCTGATCATTTTCTCGCATCCTATCACTTGTTACTGGGAGAACAGACACCCACCTCACTACAACCTCCTTTCAGGTAGTCATAGAGAATGACAAGGTCTTCCTTCAACCTCCTTTATGCTCCTCCAGAGACTTCACCGGTATCCCTGCTTTTCTTTTGACACACCCACATACAATTAAATGTACATTTTTGAAAATCCATTACCTCATTTGTTTCCTCCTTTAAATCATTCATATATTTCAGAATTCTATGATCAAATTCAATTATATAATGAGAATACATTAAGGAATTATATCAGTTAAAATTTAAAATTATCTCACAGTTTTATGTTCCTCAAGGTAAAAGGTTTTTCTGTTTATTGTAAAATCAGAGAATGTATCCAAACATGTACCCAAAGTATGTATTCTATCCCCATCCAAAAGAAAAAGACATTTTGAAGAAATTGGGGTTGAAAAAGACATTTTAAAGATCATGCAGTCCAAGCTTAGACATGAAAGATACTAAATCAAGTTGCTTAACACTCTGTCCAGTATGGCCTTGAACACTTCCAGTGGTGAATCATGCACAACTTCTCTTGGTAACCTGTTCCAATGTCTCACCACAATCATCATAAAAAATTTCTTCCTTATGTTTAATCTAAACCTGCCCTCTTCACATTTAACACCATTACCCTTTGTTCTGTCACTATAGGTTTTTGGTATAAGTCTCCTTCTTTCTAATGAGCTCTCCTTAAAGACTTAAAGATGCAATAAGATCTGTCTCCTCTAGCTGGCACAACCCCACCCACTTCAACCTTTATTCACAGCATGGGTTTTCATACCTCTGATCATTTTTATGCCCTGCCTCTGAACCTGCTCGAGCAGGTCCTTGTCTTTCCTCTACTGAGGAATCCAGAGCTGGATGTAGTAACCCACCTTGGGTTTCACTAGAGTAGAGCAAATAAGCAAAATCACAGAATCATTCAGGCAGGAAGGGACCTCTAGAGATCATCCAGTTCAACATCCCTGTCAAGGCACGGTCACCTAGAGCAGGTGGCATGCCCAAGTAGATTTTGAATGTTTCCAGACAGAAAGACTCTATGGCCTGCTGGGGCAGCCTGTTCCAGTGTTCTGCCAACCTCAAACTAAAGCATGTTAAGATAGAACTTCTTGTGTTTTAGTTTATGACCATTGTTCCTTGTCCTGTTGCTGGGCACCACTGAAGAGAGTCTGGCACCATCCTCTTGATATCAGATTTTAAAATATTTATATGTATTGATGAGATCCCCTCTCAGTCTTCTCTTTTCTAGACTAAACAGGCCCAGTTCCCACAGTTTATCCTTACAGGAGAAATGCTCCAGACCCCTCATCATCTTTGTGGTCTCCTCTGGACCCTCTCCAGTAGCAAATGGTCTTTCTTGAACTGTGGATACCTGAATTAAACACAATACTCCAGATGTAGGCTGTAGGGCAGAGTAGAGGATGACGATCATCACCCTAGACTTGCTGGCCACACCTCATGATATTATTTACTCTCCTGACTGTAACAGCATTGCCAGCTCACAGTGACCTTGTCATCCACTAAGACGCTTGGGTTCTTCTCTGCAGAGCTGCTCTTTAGTAGATGTCCCCTAACCTGTGCTGGCACTTGGGGTTATTCATCCCCACGTTCAGGACTCTATGCTTGCTTTTGCTGAACTTCTGTTGTAGCAGCCCTCTTGTTAGAGGGTAGAAATGAGCCATGACACAGACTGCTTGTTTATGACAGCATGAAAAGGGTCCTGCTTTATTCCTCTTTACAGCTCTGCCATCCTGACTCCAACTATTCACTGACTCTGCCTGCAGCAAGCTCCTCCTGTAGATTTCCCTTGCAGCCTCTGACTATTGGTTATTTCCTGCTAAACTGTGAATGCAGGGATCAGTTTGCAGATTCTGAATGCAGGCTTTTACCCAGCTAGACTGTGACTACAGGTTCCAACAGGCTCCAACTGCAGACCCAGACTGACCTCACAGCAGTGATCTTCTGCCTCCAGGATCCTTCTTCCTCATGATTCCCCTTTTTCCTTCTTCTTTAAGGTTCCTCCTCCTTCATGATTTCCCCCCTCACCAGCTAACCCACTCCCTTTTATCACACTTATCTTGATTGACTATAGCTGTGACTCATCAGGGGTGAGGCTGTATTGGGTAATTAGCACAGCTGTTAGTTATAAGGGACAAGGTCACCTGTATTCCCTTCTCCTACAAACTTCATTAGGTTTTTCTCTGCCCAATTCTCCAACTTTTCAAGGTCCTGCTGAAGAGCAGCACAGCCTTCAGGTGTATCAGCTACTCCCCCCAGTTTTGAATTGTTAGCAAACTTGCTTAGGCTGTGCTCTATCTGTTTGTCCAGACTGCTGATAAACAAGGTGAATAAAACTGGACACAGTACTGATGCCTGGAGAACACCACCGACTATAGGCCTCCAATTCTGCTCCACTGGTTGATCCACATCACTGTCTATTCATCTAACCCATAGTTCCTGAGCTTACCTATGAGGATGTTATGGGGGAGATGATAAAATCCTTGCTGAAATCAAGGTAGATGACATCCACTGCTCTCCCCTCATCAACCCATACTGCCATGCCACCATAGAAGGATATCATATCTGTCAGGCAAGATTTCTGGGTAAATCCATGCTTACTACTCCCAATGACCTTCTTCCCTTTTACATGCTTGGTACTGACCTCCAGAATGATCTGTTCCACCACCTTTCCAGGGATGGAGGTCAGACTCACTGGAAAGTAATTTCCCAGGCCCTCCTGTTTTCCCTTTTTGAAGATGGGAGTAAAAATTTCTTTCCTTCAGTCAGCAAGCATTTTTCATCTTGTTCTCCATTATTTTTCAAAGATGATGGAGAATAGCTTACCACTTTCTGTCAGCTCCCTCAGACCTATGCATGCATCCAGTCAGGGCCCAAGGATTTATGGATGTTGAATCTCCCTAGCCTATCTATAACCACTAACCAGAAGTCTTCATTTCTTCAGCCTTCCTCTCTTAGCCTCAACGTCCGTGATTCCTGAAATTTGGTCTCAGCAGCAAAGACTGAAGCAAATAAAGCATTCAGTAATTACACCTTCTCTTTGTCTTCCATCACCAGGGTGTAACCTCCTTGACTTTCTGGGGTTAAAATGCATGTTGCTGTCTCATATCCAACTTTTCATCCACAGGTATCCCAAAGTCCTTCTTGGCAGGATTCCTTTCAATCTGTTTATCCCCTAATCTGTATTGATATGGGGGATTGACTCAATGTAAGACCTTGTAGTTGATGTTGAAATTCTTGAGATTAAAAGAAATTTACAAAGGAACAGCAACATTAGGGAGTTTGTTATTTTTCTAGTTACGTTTTGCATTTTAAAAACAAATCCTATGTAGATCACAGGCATTACTGACATTTGCATACTTTAAGACTTTGATACCACATGATCCCTTTACTTCACTTGGTTATGATGCATAATTTCCTAATACGTAGCTCTAGAGAGATGTTTGAATTGTATGCTATTCTAAGGTCAATAAATAGTTCGTCTAACAGCTCCATTGTTGCTGCTATGGTCAGTCAGTAGCATCATTAGAAAGCAAGAATCAAACTGCTGGAAATATTCCAACAAAATATTGTTGGATGGTTTCCAGAAAGACTTTTCCAAAAGACATTTGTTACTCCATCTCTGACTGGACTGGCAGTTATCCAGATAATGTCCTATACACTGTATGGTGTTACCTGGTAACTCACTATGTATTATCCATGCCCTACTGCATCATGGATTGTCCTTCCTACCTGATAGCAATCAACTGGAAATCTCATAATGATTTTGTTACAGATTCTTGTGCCATATTTTTGCTTTCAACTACTAGAGAGGGTTTGCTTAAGATTGTATTTTCATCACAAGCAGATCCAGAGAGAGATTCCATGACTCCCAACATTTTCTGCAGGTCATGATTTGGGTAATAAAAGAGTTGTCTCAAGATTTAAAATTATAATACATCAATCACTCACCACCTGAATAACAATAAATAATATCAGAGAAAGTTTTAAAGAGAAGAGGTGAAGATAACTTTGAAGAAGATTAAAGTAGTCCCAGCTGTATTCATGAAATGAAATAGAGTTTGATTGACTGTTTGCAGGAAAGTACTGAAATTCTGAACCAATTCTTATTTTAAAAATTTTATGAGCTTTATTGCACATTGTTTTCTTGGATGATATAAGAGAACAATTGGTTGGTTGATCTTCAAATATTTTTTTAATTTATTTAGGGCCTTTTTGTCATAGAGAATAAATATTTTTGCCAAAGTGATGACTCAGGAATAAAAGTTACATATTTAAACTGATGAACTTTATGCCAATCAGCATAATAGCTCTTTTACTGGAACTGCATCAGAAGTAAATGGCTCTCATGATTCTCTCTGAACTAAATCCAAGAACAAATTCATTTTCTGTTGTATTCCAAAAATCTGTCCCTCTGCAGAGTAGAGTACAGTGTGTAAAATTGCATAGTGGAGTTTTGCACATTTATTTTTCTTCATACAGTGATTTAGAAAATTGATTTTTTTTTCATTCCTTTTTCTTATCTCCTATGCTGACTTTAATTTCTCAAGTTGTACTTTGTTTTTTTTCAAATTACAGATCAAAGGGTTCTGTGATCATTGGAAAGACCAATATATTTAACAGGCTTCCATAATTTTCTTGTTCTTATAGGTTGTATATACTTTTCTTAAGTACCATTTTCACCACTGCAGTGAAATAATCCGCAATTATTTTAAAGAACAAGACTTAGTATATAGGTAATACCTAATGTATTTTTTTAATTAAAACCAAAAATGTTTAAATATATTGTAAATTTGTACAATGCATTTTAATGAAAGCAGAGGTAATATTATTATGATCAGCTGCAGTGTATGAATTCAAATTTAAGTAAAACAAACTCACCAGCCAACTTAAAAAATGGAAAAATAATCAACTGAAGTTCCAGATGAAAAGGAATCAAGTGCAATCCTTTGGTGTATATTATATCTTCTTGACTTTCATTCCAAGACACAGGTAATTTTTTACATCTGCACTTGTTTAATGTGGCTACACAAATATGCAAACGAGGTCTACAAACATACTTTTAAACAATCTGGCTATGACAGAATCAAAGACTGCTCTGATAACTCATTTTGGAGCTCCCTGCTTTGTTAATCAGTCTGACCATATAAACAAAAATACAGTTGTTTAGCTCGTGACACAGGTATTTTGTTGGACTAAAATATCTAAAAACATAGGTGAGAGGTATTAACAAGGCCATGTTATGTCTAAGGTAATTATTACTGTGATTCTTATATGACTCCGCTTGGTGATCGTGTTGATGAAACTCATTTAACTATTCTATGTTTGGTTGTTTTACTTTATAAACTGCAAAAATTAACATTTCACTTGGTTCAAAAAAACAGACTCTCAAAATCTTTTATTAAATTTTTTTTTGCATCAATTAAAAGGGCATATTTTAGTCTTTGAATAAAAGGCAGCCTATGTTAACAACAGAGGTAAATTGCAAGCTGAATTCAGATCTTTTCATTTAATAAGGAATTTTTTTCAGCAATAAAAGATAATACTTGAATCAAATCCATTTGGTGTTGATTTTGCACAGACACTCTTGCAAACTTTATGGTCAAAAAAGAGTACTGAGGGGAAAGTCTCTCCTCTTGCCGTTTTTCTTTTTCATCATATTAAGAAATCTTGTCCACATTAATGGAATATAAAAATGCAATAATTCCACAAGTTTGCTTTACATCTGTTTTAGTTTGCTTTGCTTATATACAAGTGCAGAATTTCTATCATCTCATGCACAATCTTCATACCAAGTCATGTCTGCTGAAAACATGCAATGAAGGTTGTTGCAGTTACACAGTTTTAGTCAGGATTTTTTCTTAATAATATTTAATTAGCTGTGAAAGTAGAGTTATCCTCTGAAGATTCTGCTGTTTTGTAAGACAGGACAAATTACTGCTTGTCCTGGATATTGAGCGCTTTTTGAGTTCTCATTTCCCCGGCTCTAGCAAGGTTGTTTCTTCATTTACACATTTGTCCATTGAACTGTCCATTTTATGGTATTTAGAGAAACTTGCACAAAGATAATTTAAGCCCCTGGATAAAACTGTGGGAGATCTTAGCAGTATCTGAAGGACTAGCAAGTGTCTGAAAATACATCATGGTAAATTGTGTTTGACCAACCTGATACTTTCTTATGAAGTAGCAATTTATAACATAAAAATGTGAAACAGTCGAGCTGTGGATGTCACCTACATCATCTTGATTTTAGCAAGATGTTAAACTGATAAGATATAGACTGACAATAGGTGAGAAATTGGCTTAACTGCCAGACTTTAAAAGGGTGATTGTGAGTAAGAAGGAGAAAAATTATGGAAGAAAAAGAATTCTCAAATGTGTCATAAGCTGAAAAAGATGTTCACATTCAGGAGGCTCAAGGGAAAAAGAAAACCCACTGTGACTGTCAAATTCACAGGACTGAGTAAGAATTCTGCACATAAAAGAAGGAAAAATTTGGTGAGATTAGTTAATAGAATTTAACATCACTATTCATCTGAGGGTTCTGTCTGACACAGGAAAAATACATACTAGTTTTTTGTTGCTGCTATTACAATCTCAGTATAAGCAAACATGAACAGCAGAAAATATATGTTCAGATACTTAAAACACTTTTTCAGTGCTTTAGGTAACAAGTGAATTTTATTTTTACTGCTATAATTGCAAAGTTTCAAAATTAAGATTATTAGATCAGCTACACTTCCTGATGAAGATCTGTAGAAGACTACTTTTGGCCAGATATATTAACAAGTTGTGTATTTTTCTTTTAACTTATAAGTCAAATTTGCAGTTGAAACAAGAACATAATGGATTTTGGTTTTTCACCACTGGAAACTGCACCAATGTGGTTATAGGATCATAGAATAATTTATGTTGGAAAAGGTCTACAAGACCATTGAGTTGTAAACTACCTGTAAACTAGTACTGCCAAGATCACTACCAGAATACTTTTATGGCACTGGGAGACATGTGTCTGTCTTTTAAACACCTCTGGGGATGGTGACTCAACCACTTCCCTAGGCAGTCTGTTTTGATGCTTGGCAACCTCTGTGGTGAAGAAATTTTTTCTAATATCCCATCTAAACTTCCTTTGGTGCAACTTGAGGTCATCTCCTCTTGTCCTTTTGTGTGTTACTCAGGAGAACTGTCCAACCTCATGTAGCTGTAGGGAGCAGTACGGTGGCCCCTGGACCCCCTTTTCTCCAGTCTAGACAACCCCAGCCCTCTCAGCCTCTCCTCACGGACTTGTGCTTTAGCTTTTTCATCAGAGTCATTGCTGTTGCTGTTATACCAGTCTTTTGTATTTTGGTACATCCTAAGCTACACTTTACAACGCTGTTTCAGGATATGTGCTTAACTTTCTGGGATCTGAGAATTTTTAAAATGAAAATACTATCCCAGTGTTCTCAGTGTATTAGGGAAAGAATTCACTTAGATTGCTGTTACCAATTTGCCTTTTAAATACTTCATTGTTTCTAAAGTCTGTAAATGGCATAAAAACTAGGCCTTCTGTCAGTCACTGAAACCACTGTGTCTCAGTGCTTTCAAATTCATTTTACTTATATCTAGACCCGATGAGATTAATTGACAGTACCTGGTCTAACATACATTTACAACTTTGATTAAGAAAGGGATATTGAAAGATGTTCAAGGTACTACTACTCTAAGCAATAAGTGATGTAATAGCTGGAAAATTCCCTTGCAAATCTTTAATGTATTTAGAAAGTGCCTTATTGTTTTAAAGATTCCCAGTCGTCTAGTAGCAAGGAAATTAATAGTTTTATGTGTATAAAGTCTTTTACATTCTGACATCTCCAAATGTTTCGTGTATTAAAAGCATTATGCACATTATGACATAAATGCTGAAGTATCCAGATGACAAGACTTGCAGATACTGTCACACTGTATATGTGAAACAGGCATTTGGTGAAGGGCAAACATTCATGCTAGAGACAAGACTATGGAAGAGATACTGATTTAATTCAGCTAGAGATATTGTTAATTCAAACATCATGAGGTCTTGGATTTTAAAGCTAAATCTAATACTGAATGTAAAATAATCTGAGAGGCCGGTTAATCTTTTTTTTTAATATTTTAATTTTTATTCTTCCTATTTTTATTTCTTTCACTTTTACCAGTGAAATATCTTGCCTTTGTTCTCTTAAATGCATCAAAGATGCATTTAAATTACACTTTTCCTGATGTCTGGGTAATTTAATTCTACTTGATTATCATAGGTGTATGATTTTCACAATGAGCTGCTTCAGGTTTTCCTTGAGAACTGCAGATTCTAACCTTTGAGACTTTCTAGTCAGGATATTACAAACTTTTCTATAATTACTTATTTTCAGTGACAAAGTGTGGTGTCATTCAACTCTTTAGATATCTTGCCTTTCTTTGGAGCAGGCAACACTTACTCAGAACTCTAACATTCAAATGAAGAAAGCATAAAGAAGCAGTGGCAAGTACAACAACTATATATATTCTTGTAAATGACTTATCTACTTTCCAAGTTGCTAAAAATATTTCAAAGATGGTAAACTATATCTTAATGCATTTGAGAACGTTCCTTTACATGCTGCAGCTAACATTGTAGTTTCTTGGTTTTCAAGTCAATTTTTCTGAGACTGTTGAAATACTGCTTTCAAAGTTTTGAAATGAAATCTTTTGAATAAAACCTGATAACATATAATGGTGTCCCTTTAATTCTTTTTGATATGATTGAAATATAAACATTTACAAGGAATGACTGAATATTAAAACATGCACTATAATTAAGGCTATATTTACACTTTTATAAGGCTAAAATTCTAGAAAACAGCATACCTACAATAATGAAAACATTTGCTTGTAATTCATAAAGTATGCCATAAAAGATTTTATTTACAATTTTACAAAAATAGTGAGTGTTGGCATACTAACATTGTCATGGTGAGCACACCACAGTCACATAATATGAGATGGTAATCAGTAATATAGTCAAATTACCTCCCAGATGAAGATACTTGCTGTGACCAATTCATTCTTATGAACACAAAATAACATTTCTAGAAGGCCAATATGAAATATTCTGAGTTTTCCTTCAAGAGAATGTTCTGGTATTTTTAGAATTCATCCTATGGTACAGAATATAGCTGCTTATAACTAAACCAACAAATCAAAAAACAAACAACACAAATAAAACAAAAACAAACAAACAAAATACCCATCAAAAAAAAAAAAAGACTACCCCCCAAAATATTTTAACTCTCATGTATCTTTTTTATTGAATTCTCTGAAAGAGTTTGGGCACAAGTTCATTTTTCTAAGGTGGGGCACACTTGGGTTAATCAAAGCACCAGCCTTTCTTGCATGGGAAATACTCATTTACCAAAAGAAAAATATAGAAATGAGATTTTAAACAAGGTACCAAAAAATTCAGCTTTACTTAACTTTTAAACAGCTATGATGGTATTCACAGTTTAATCTAGTCCTTTGTGGTTTTTGCAGTGTCTCTCTCAGGGCAGAAGTTAGAAAGAATGTCATTAAAAGCAATATTTTTAGAAGGAAAATTGGTTTGAAATAGCTCTTGTATCATCTGTAAATCTGCTTGAATAATTACACTTTTTTCTTGAATCAGAAAGGAAGTTATCTTGAAGTTCTTGCTGGACCAAAACCAGAAACCAACATAACACCCTTGTCCAGTTACTGATTCAACTAAAAACTGACATCTCCTGGCAAGATCTGAATCAGCATGAAGTCTCTGTGTTTACTGCAGCCTGCAGGGCAGCCTGATGTTCCACCTGCCTTTTCATCCAATCATCATTCTCTCAGTTTTACTGTCAAATTTGCCATCCTGTACAGTGTGATCCTTCTCTTTCTTTGCCTTATCCTGGTATTGTATTGGTTTTGTTTCTAAGATATTTAAGTTAAATATCCCAACTGAGTTGTTATTCTTCCTCTGTGGACAGCTAGCTGTGTTTCTAGCAGAAGATCCTGCAAATGCCTGATCAATCCAAGCTCTGTCCTAGATCTCACAGCATGAACATCACTGTGTGTGTATGCATGCATTGCCAAATTCATGTGCTGTGCAAAAAGCAGAGTGTGAAAAGAGATTTACCTCCTCACTCCCCAAGCCTCCAGTTTTGTTGATCACTACAATGGTATTGATAGACATGTGTCAATACAGTTCAGCTTTTTTTGTATCCCAAAATACTGTGTGATGGATTTAGGAAACTGCTCAAGCAGTGATGACCCCCAAACAGGCTTACCAAAGCAATTAAAAGAAATTATATTGATGTGAATTAAAACTCAGCAAGGCCAACTTCAATTAGAATTACCGTGAAGTAGCACTGAAATGAAAACAAATCTCTAAAATTCAGAAAAAGGTGGGAGGAAGTCTCTTGGAGAAAATCACTTTTAATAGATGTCTCTTGTTTGTATTGGTGAGCCAGCAGAGTAACTGCTATCGAATGTTTAGGGCATAGTAGAAAATATTAACTGGCTATTGTTCACTTAATAAGGATGTAAGCATCTGAACTGAATTTCAAGTCCAAAGAAAGATATCAGCTTTATTTTGCAGAATTCTCAACTTCCAAATTCATTAGGCAGTTCTTTTAGATTTCTAGTTTACAAAGTTACTATGTGCCATGTGTTTCCTGAGTAGCTTGTTCTTCAGACTGGATTTATATTACAACTCAGGTTTAGACAGACAGCTGCCTAAATTCTATCTCAAAAATTAAAAAATAAACAAACAAGAAAACACAAATACCACTGGAAAATCAACCAACAAATTAGAAAATTTCATAACCATAGTTTTAATTTTTAAATTAGGTATTTATTATAGTTTTGATGAAAGTGTAAGCATAAAGACAGCAAATAGGTAGGTGCAAATAAGATATCATTGAGGTATATATCCTCTCCAGGGAACTTTTTTTACTTGTCGGCCAACATTAAACCTACCCTCTAAACAAGGATATGCATCTTTATTTGTGTAACAAGTGCAGATAAATGGAAGATATCTGTCTGCAGTTAAGCCTACAGCTTTTGGATACTGTACTGACGTATGCCTGGTGCTGTGCCATTAGCCTGGTTGGTATAGGCTGGCAAAGTTACTCTGTATATTTTCTATATTACCTATTCCCTTTATGCCTCTTCCTATTCCTCCTTTAGGTTACCTCATTGCATTCCAGCAGCGAAATTTCATTTGTTACCTTTTAAATGTACATTGTATTAAATTAACTTATGGCAGGTACCCATAAAAAAGCAAACATAATTTTTACAGTGAATTTGAACATAATTTTCTGGGTAGCTCATAATACATATAAGAACAAAAAAGAGTGCTTTGTTTAGCTCAACAGCTATTTTTATTGGAAAATTTCTTTTAATTTGACTATCTTTTTTTTTTTTTGATTATCCTGATCATCTTTGACCTCTTCTTTTTTAATTTTCTTTTAAGATGTTATCATTCAGTTTTATAGCTGCTAAATTGTATTTTGCAGATCAAGGACATTTTATTTTTAACCCAGCTGTCTAACAGAGTGACATCAAGGATATTTTAAAGTAATATAAGGTTGGTGTACCATGAGAATTAAAGCTGATTATTATGTCATTTTTGAATAAATAACCGGATCTTTATCAAAAGAAACAGAAGACTGAAAGCCACCACTATTTCAAAAAATTAAAATAGCCGCAGAAATGGTTTTCACTGAAATCATTAAAACACAAGAAATTATTAATCTCCTTCAGAACTTGAGTTTCTGTTAAAAAACATATAATAGCACCACATGAAAACCTGTTATGAAATTTGTAGCCTGATTTAACCAATGGCAAAGCTAGGATCACTGAACTAAGTTAGGAAGTTGAGTCCTCAGAAGACAATCCTTATGGTGTAAGATCTCTCTGAAGGGAAAGGTGAGAAATAACAAAAAACCCAGAAAACATGTTACTTTTATTATCCATATACTTTTTGCTGTCTCCAATCTCCTGCTCACACAACTGTGTAAAAAAAGTAAAGATTTGTACAAACTCCAAGGAAACACATTGACAGAGTCTACAGGAAATGACTTTTGACAAAGTTTTATTCTCACCAGGAAAAGAAGTGTGTTTTACAAGAGTTCAATAATAATTATTGCAGTATGTCTCTTGCATTTTCTAGATTAAGAAACATGAGAACCACAAAAATCGGAGAAAAAATCTTGATTATTAAAGCCTGGAGCACTCAGCACCCAGCAATTAAAAATACTACATAACTTATTGTTGTGAGAAGTGTTGAAAATCTTCCCTGAAGAATTTGCATTCCTAGAACACTAAATACCAGTTCAAACTCAGGTGAAGTGCCACCCACTCATACAAAAAATCAAATTACTTGTGATACTAAGCCTGATGAAGAGAAAATTCAAGATCAGTTCCAGAAATTAAAACCTACCATAAACACCATCAAAAAGCAATCAATAAAATATCATCCTGGTCTGCTTTATCCATAATAAAAAAACCCCAACAATTTACAAGTTAAATTTAGGAATGGAAATCAAATGGTATATAATAAAATTAGATCTTTCAGTGTGTAGTTTTTAATGACTATGATAGTATTTAAATTATTTCTTTTCTTGTAGCATCTCTTGATTTTCTTCTTTCTCTCTAACTCAGTATGATGTAAATAAAGAACCACTCCTTTTTCTATTATTCCTTAAGTAGTTGTTCTGCTCAAAGACACAAAAGGGTCTAAATGGACATCTGGACATCTGACTTAGGACTACAAAAGGACTTTGTACAAAAGGATTTTCCAATATCTTATCCTTTTGGTAATTATTATATACATTCCCTATTCTCCTTATTTTTACTGAAGCCCAGGGACTTGGACTGGAGTCCAGTACATGAAAAGTCTTATTAATTCCAATGTTTTTTAATTAAACTCTGATAACTGTACAGTTGTGGACTCAACACCTTTCTTGTCCTAATTTAATCATTTCCCTCTACACCTTTATTGCCACATTGCTATATGTGACTATGTCAGTGAAATTGTTGTCCACTGTGGAATATTTTCTTCAAGAGGTGATGAATTTCCCTCAAGAGGGAATTATTATTTTCTTCTGAAAATATAAGCTGAAGCTTTTTGAATACTCCAAGTAAAAATTCCTATTTTAGAAGTGAAGTTTGATGTTAAAGCAAAAATATACTTTTCAGCTGTATGAAGCAAGGGTTCTTCAAAGGTGTGGTTTTACTAGTAAAATTAAATTTGTGTGCTCATGGGATAGTGGTTTATCCAGTTCCTCCATGAAGAAAATGCCTAATTAAATTGATCATATGCTAAATGGTATCAATCAAAGGTCAGATGCATGTTGACTTAAACTATCATGAGAAAGGCAATCAAAATAATGTAGTTTCTCCTTTCTTTTCTAGGAAAGTAAGGAAGCAGAAGTTTATAAAATAAGTGAATGATAAATGCAGGATTTAATTTAGTGTGTGAAAGAAGTAGCAAATTTCATTTTCTGCTCTCATCTTCTGAGTACTTTACCAGTTCCTACATAATAGTATTGGGTTCTGAAAACACATTATCCTTTCAGTTGGTGGTTGACCCTTGTTATATCACTCAATTAGTGTGAGTAACATATAGGATTTCCAGAGAACTACTGATATTTTCACTTATTTTCTGGTGGGACTTGGAGCAATTCCTTCACATTTACATTGCCCCCTCCCAATATCTAAATTTTCCTACTGATTTCACCACTTTTAAACTCTGTAGAATTTTTCCAATAGGATAAAAACTGTCTTGTATTCTAATGTTCTGAACACCAAAATACAATGATTAGTTTAATTTTTGACAGTGGTTTGAAGGAAACATTTGGCTGGATCATTAACCTAAGAATCTTATTAAAATATCTCAGATAAACAAAAGGAACATTTCTTTATGACACAGTCAACTTTTTCTAGTAAAAAAAAAATCTACTAAATATTACCTCTCAAAGAAGTAAATAAAGATGATTTTGTAAGTTTAGGTTCCTACTTCTCCCACAAATTCACAGAAATTAGTCACTTCTGACAGTTTCTAAGTTTTTCTTAAGACTATATCCAGATGGATTCTGAAAATATCTGGGGATTGACAAAAAAGGGGCCAGAAGCTAGAATTATTAAACATGATCATTGTACAAGTACAATGGTTAGTTAAAACTTTGTATCATAAAAATTTCATATTCATAAATCTAGTCTATAGTGAAAACAACCTGCCTTATTTCTGCTTTAATATATTAATAAAAATATGATTGCTTTCTTTTTGTTTTTTAATTTTATTTAGAAACAAATAAACCTCATCTCATTCAATAGGTTATTTTATCTTCCCTAAAACTGAAGAATTTTACAGGTTACAGATAAAAATGAAATTATGAATATTTTTTGTTATCTCCTGCTGAGTACCATTTCCTGTGCTACTGCACTTCTGAATATGTGAAAGATACTCTACTGCTACACAGGAAATCTGCTGTCACAATTATTTTGGACTGAGTTTCAGCAACTGGTTTCTAATTTTGTTAAAATAATCAATGTAATTGTTAATCATTTGGCATCTTCTCAAATGATCTGTGTGATTTTGTCCAAAAATCCACTCTATTTAAGCTTGTTACATTGCTCAGCATGTTAATTCTAAGTATTCTATCTTGGTATTACTTAACATGTTATAAAAGTTTTGTCAGGAAAAGACAGGAAGATAATATATTAGGACTTAATTTCATACAGAAAATTAAGGATTAAAGCAAAACTTTTTCATATTACTCGGCTTGCTATAAATATTCCATGAATATCCAATATAGGAGTACTACCTATTCCAGCTTCTCCCAGGGAAAATGTAAGAGTTCATTGTATGGATGAATTAAAGAAAAAAACCAATATAAATAAAAGTCTAATGCAAAGTAATTCCTAAGAGAGCTTTGCCTCAAGCAACTAGCTCTCCCAAGTCGTGGTTAGTACCTGAATCCTCAGGAAAGGCAGAAGGTAAGACTTCCTTAAATATTTCTAACTAGCATTGGGAACTGTTTCACAAAATATCCATGCAGAAATAAGAAAATCTACTTCTTAGAAATGAAAATTTCTGTATTTTTTAAAAAACAGAAAATGGTGAAATTAATTACATTATGATAACCTTTATTTTATGTCTAGAGTACTTTGAAGACAATTAATTAGTAAGAGTAATGTTTTGGTGACACTTGTGATAGAAATGAAGGGGTTTATTCAAAAGCACATATCAATACACTTGAAAAATTCATTTTGGTTCCAATGTAAGTGATTCTCTGGACTTGTTTCCAGAATTAACATTTTCAATAGTTTCAGAATCTTAGGGCAATTTCAATGAAATGCTACATTTCAAACCTTTCTATTTTCATTTCTGCTTCTTGGCATTGTAGGCTCAATACAATCCTATTTCTTAGAAAATTCCAGTGAAAAATTACCTGTGAGAACAACTAGCTTCTTCCAGCACTTCTCATCTCAGAAAGGGACTGATAGACAGCTAATACAATCTTAATATCCACTTTATATAGAGAAATTTAACTTTCAGCATGTGTATTGAATATTTATATCATCCTCCAACAATTTTCCAGAAAGTCTATTGATATTCACCAAAGATAGCTTTATTATTTTATATTCTAAAATTCCCTTTGTCTAGTAATCTTGAGATTTGAGTAAAAAGATTTTCAGACAAAGTATTTTTCTCTTTCTGATTCTAAGGAGAATATATTTAGTTCTAGTGATTTCTTGTTCAAATCCATTGTGCTAGCTGAGAGAGAACCATTTATAAATGACTCCCACTCTGTCTGCTTGACCAGACTCAGGTAAAGTGAAAATCATCTCAGACAATATTGGGTTTGAGGCATAGAGGTATCAGTGGGAGTTTAGTCATGCAATTTAAAAAAATGAACTGATTTAAAATATTCACCAAGTCTAATTCGGGATGCAGAATTTATTCTAATCTTGTTTCAGTGCAATTATTGCATATGCTTCAAATCAACAGCATATCTTTGCTTCTACCCCATGCTGATTATCCATTTCTGCAATTGTTTTCTCATTGGACTGTAAAACTTGTTTGATTGTTGCCCTATTAATCCAAGCATTTTTAAAGCCTGAAACTTTTGAATGTCTGCCAAATTGAAGCTCTATTCTCCTGATGCCTTTTGCCAGCAGAAGAAAGAAAAGATCTAATCTTTCTCAAAGCTGGATTGAGAATGTAGGCTCTCAAAAATTGAAGATGACAAACCAGAAGGGGTTTTTTTCTGAACAGTGTTGATGAGACCCATGGTACAGGACTCAGAAGGTGAATCACTCTCTTTTCTCGTTTAATAAAACAAGCCAATTCATAATATATATTGTATGTTATACAGCATAAACTCGTGTCGTCCTCCCATTTGGATTTGATACTATATTGTTCTCATCTACACTCACCAACCAGCAACACATACTTATACATGTATATGTTTGGCCTTTTGCATGCCTGTCTTTCCCCAATTACTAGAACTAAGAGAAAATCAAAATTTAACTGACTGCAGAACTGAATGCACATTCTAAAAAGAGAAAACATCTATAATACAGGGAGAAAAACAAAGTCAAATGAAAAACATTTCGCAGGATTCTACTTACTGAATAACTAATATTTAAGAGCAAATTGCTATGAATCACAAAGATGTTGAGTGTCTTGTGAGAATTTGAGATGTTTTTATTTCTTCTTTCAGAAACAATGTGAAATTTTTTTTCCTGCTTGTTGGTTTTGTCATTTCCTCTAAACCACTAGATGAAATTTTCACAATCAAAGTTTTACAATGTGGAAACTGAAAAGAGCCAATTATACCTTCCAATAATTCTAAACTATACCCAAGTGGTAATAATATAACTAAGAGCAGAATTTAGTCATGAAATCCCATGGCTGTGAGTAATATATTCTTATTTTTTATGCAACTGAATAGATTTTACCCTACATTTTTTGAAAACACTACTTTTAAAAACAGATGCAAGATGACCATTAGAAGTTCATATCAACAAAACCGGTATGTATTATTATTATTATTATTATCAAGAATTACTTAATGATAAGTGGTCCCATAAATAAAAGTGTATGCTATAAAGCATTAGAATAGGATAAATTAATTTAGCATGCTCTTTATGGTTTGTTTTTTTTTTTCTTTGAATCATTAGCCAAACATTGCTATTAACTTCCCTGACTGAAAGTTTTCATTACAAAAAGGTTGGATTTTCTGCTTCTGAGCTATACAGGTAAATTTAAATGCCAAAAAATTCCTTTATGCAAAGATAGAATATTATTCTACTCTTCCCCTGACTAGATCAGAGCTGTGATTACAGACTGGAAGATTCAAAGGCACGTATTCAAAAATCAAACCTCAGGGCAACCAGTGACCTTTCATTGTCATAAAACTAACAGACAGGTTATCAGACAAGAAAAGAAAAATGTTAAGAATGGAAAAAAATAAACAAAAAGTGGTAAATATTTTTCCTTATATGCATAAGTAAACAATAAGGTATTTGTTTGTATGAATTCCAGGAAGAAATTTCTTGTATCCATAGCTTTGTTAGTGCAATAATAAATGCTGCAGGATCTCAACAATGGTACAATTTTTAAAAGTTGCTTTTGGAAACCTTTTACATTCATTTTATTTCTTTCAAGAATAAGAACAAGTCTACTATCAGAATGTTCTATTTTTAGATGTTGTCAGAAGAATACAGCAATAAATGCTTAGAGGGTGTAGGTTTAGTGTTATGGGAACAAAATAATCAGGGATTTTAAAGATAGAGAGTGATCCACTTTAGGAAGGGTCTTACTACTGTGACACTACTGACTGTGTTTTTTATAAATGTTTTGATATTTCATAATAAAATATGTCAAGTTATCTACACAACTGAACTATCTAATTTATTACATAAAGTTAAGAACATCACTTCTCAAAAATGTAACTGTAAAATGATAAAATTTATGTTACAAAATGAGTGAATATTGAAATACTTCTAACTTTAACCCAATCCTTTTGTCAAAGACTGAAGTAATCCTTAGATTAAGACTTTCAAAGAGATGATCCCAGAGAATATAATAGATACAGCAGTTCTACAGGGGCAGAAGCAGAATGCCAGTGTATCCTCCAGTGCAGGGCTGAGGTTTCACTGGGATATCTGCAGGGTGGGTGGGGATCAGGATCAGTCCCACTGCAGGGAACTGGGGTCAGTCACAGCCTTGGGATGTCCAAGCTGGATTGTGGAGATAAGGATGGGCTGGGACACCAGTTCAGAAGTCGTTTTACTCGCTCTTAAGCAGCTCTGAAATGCAATCATCCCTTGTGGTGCTCTGTAATTTTTGTGAGATTGTACCATATTTCTTATGCTCAGAGGTCCCTCTCATCGTCTGCAGAATTTTCTCAGACTCTTCCATTAGCTCAACCTCAGACAAGGATATAAATATAATGATATATAAACATAAGGACATAAACATAATGATGTATCATCTTATATTAGTATGGTGTATTTGTCTAATAATTACTGTAGAAAAATGTTGGTGTCAAAGGTTGTCTTCTCAAGCTCTAAATATTCCTCTGGCTTATTTTATCTTTCATATAGAATTTCTGTTTGGAAATGCATCAGAGCTTGTTGTCTTCTCATACTAATTCGTAATATTTTGCAAAACCTCTATGGTGCCTTTTGAAATACAACAAATATAGGGATAATGTGCCATCAACAAAGATACATTTATGTTTATTCTGATGTGTATTTCACCAGTTGAAAAAGTGCCACCTATTCTAAGTATTTCAGTAAAGGTGCCTATGTTATAGTTCTACAGATCAATGCTTTCTGCTTCGTTTATCACACAGAAAGAACCAAAACTTACAATCTATAGAGCAGCTCCTCCCAGCTGTCGCCCACATCCTAAGCAATAAAAGGAATCCAATGTGTCAAATGTCTGCTTTGGCTACAAATACCTCTGCCCGCTCTATTTCTTCACAGACTCAACTCAAAAGGGTGTTTTGAAACTACAGCAGAATAGAATTATTCCCTTCCAACAAGGATGACAATACAAGTCCTTTAAGGTCAAAATTACATTATTTTGCAGTATTTAGAATCCTGGAATTGACCGAGCCTGTCAAGATTTGTTGCATTTATTTTCTGTTTGATTGCTAAGTGCAAAGAGACATTAAACCCCTAGATCCAAGTAGAGGAATATTTTCTGGCAAATGGATGAAAACAAATGTTTTTACGTGCATTATTTCATAAAATGGGGACAGGCCTCAAGGTGCAGAGGACACTTAAACTAGAAGTCCTCAGTAGACAAACTCTGGATTTTCCAGAAAGTATGAAAAAAAAAAATTAAACTGAAAAGAGACTACTTAAATTTAAAGAGCTTCTGCTAGAATTTCAAAAGTAGGACAGAATGAGATAGGTGAAAAAAATATGTTTGCACCATGTGCATTCTTTACTGCTCTTCCAAGAAGTAAAGATTAGACTTCTTGTTTAGATTGTCATAGATACGCAGTAATACCATATTACTTTTCTGTTTAACACTGAAGGATGATAAAGGTTCAATAGTTTTAATGTCTGGGATGATTTATATTCCTGAATGCTCCCAGGAATATAGTGATCCCCTAAGAACATGTAAAAGACGAGTTTTATGATTTTCAAATATAGTTAAATAAGAATTATGGAAATTTGGAATTTTATCAATAAAGCATTGGTTAATAGTTTAGTGTTAGCATGGGGACTGATAGCAGTCCCACCTATATATGATTTCAAATATAGTCTTTTCCTTTAATTTTATTTTCAGTTAGGAGCTGGATTGTATGGATTGTTTTATATCTAGGATCAAATCTAGAAATAGTCTGAGGTGCCTAAAAGGAGGGAAACTTCTACCTGTGACCAAAAGTGTGATTATAAAACAAAATATATTAAAAAAAAAAAAAAGTACTAACAATCTTGGACAAAGATAAATGGTCTGACTACTGTCATCTTGGTATGAGTACTTGGAAGGAGACATTACCAACTTTTGGGTATTTGGAAAATTGCCTCAACTTGAAAAATAATCAATTTATATCAGCCCTCTATTTTCAACTCTCTGTTCACCCTGTTATGTATGCTGAGATGGATACTGCTCTTCTGAGAGTAGGCAGTAGTTGAGAATTATATCAATCCTGGTTTAAAATGCAGTTGCCTATATGCACAGAATAGATCTTTAAGGTTCATCTTTGATACTATCTTGAAAATGTTGGGGTTTGTAGAATTTATTTTATTTATTCTGTTCAATTTCATTTGACCAAAAGCCCATAAAATAGTAGAGGACATGCAAAGGCAGAATGATGATTGAGATGTTCACATTTTACACACACGAATCCAATGTAAGGACTATAGAACCATAAATTTCAAAAATTCCCTAACCGTGCTTATCAATCCACGTATAGAAATATATCTCGGAAGAAGAACTTTTCTAGCAGTGAGTTGTTGCAAAGTTTGCCATACAATTTGGCAAGAAACAAACAAAAACTTTACAAAATAGATTGGTTTATGATAGTATGCAGGACAACTCAAGATGTTAAGTCAGAAGTATCTGCAAATTGTTAATGTTTTACAAGGAGCCAAATTTCTGTAAGCCATTTAGTCATGTAGCTCTACATAGAAAAAGTGTAAGTACATACACACATGTACACCCTTACATATACAATAGAACATCTGCTGAATTCCAGTGACATTTTGTAAACAGTTTCTACATAGGCATTATGACTCCATTATTTTTCCTTTATTTTTTCCATTGTTACCATGTCTGTACATTTCTAAAATATAAGAAGTGGAAATTGGAACCAGTTCTGTTTATCAAATGACAAAATAAGTGGGAAAAAAATTGCAATTTATTTATCACTATAACAATATGGAGTTTAAACATAAAGTCCCATTTATATTCTTTCGCAAAAACATAATCATAATTTTTCTTTATCTTTTCCCATTTCAGAACAAAGAATTAGTCTGTATATAAACCACAGCAGGTTTTGTGCTCTTTCCTAACAATGACTTTAAATTTTAGCATATGATTAGATCTTTGGAAGAAACTAAGGGACCATACTGAAGCTGCTGAAAGAGATTAAGTAATTCATTAACTGTATTTTCAAAAAGTGGATGTCTATTTTTGTAATCTTCTTAAATATGAAGAGACAGAAGTCCAGTTTCAGTAGTGCTGTCTTTCTTTGCAAATAAACATTCTCTCTCACATTAGAACTTCTTGATATACCTCTGCTTAAGAAGTAAGGCTGAACTCATAACCACAAAGCAACAAAGAAAACATTCAAACATTTGAAATTTTTTTCTTAGTTTACTGGGTGGGAGAGGAGTGTGTGTTTGAGATTTCAGTTTCAAACACTATATTTACTGAGATTTATTGATAGCAGAAGAACAGTGTGAAAAAAAAATGCTTTTGGCTTTATTTTATTCAAAAAAATGTAACCTTTTCCAGAAGAACATTCCGATAATATAGAATTAATGATTTTATCACAATAAAATTTTTCTTTTAAAAAAATGGCTCAAATATGCCAATATTTTTATTTAAAACTTCTACTAATATTAAAGTATGTAAAGGACTAAATGTACTATACCTTTCCCAGTAGAAGCATAGATTTAACATCTATGGCCAGTGTATACCAACATAGAAATTATTTATATATAAATAATATATATATAAATAAAAGTGCAAAATTTCTTCCCACACCGCTTTTAACATCAACTTTTCATACTTAATATGATATGGAAAAGTCATACATTCAAGTGTCCAAGTGCCTTTGTAGGTGTCATTTTTCCAAATTCTCACATAGGTGAACCTTTATGTATTCCTCGCAGTAGCAGTTTGTACTATTCTGATGGAATCCATCTTCAGTTAAGAATAATGGATTTTTTGTTCCAATTTTTTAATGTTCCTTTTGCTTTATTTGTTCACCCACTATCCATACACTATATACCTTATGTTTTACATGTCATGTATTTTGTCTTCATTGATAGACCACACAAGGTGCAAGAAAATGGAGTTTCCAAAACTACCAGCACATAATTGTCAGATAGGTTATCTCTACTGTGAAAAACTCCTGAGTTTGATATTTCAGCCTTCACACACATAAGGAACTCTGCATACTAAGAAGACAATTAAAAGTGCTTAAAATCCTTCTGGGTTTCTGTACAATAAACAAAGATCAACCCTCTCATTTCAGCTGTCATCACCTAATAAAACTACTAAAAACTAAACTTGACCCGAAAGCACTATATGTGCCATTTTTAGGGTTTATTTATTTTAAAAGTTGAGGAGAGATCTTCAGCCTAGGGCACAGGAACACAATTTTTGGGTTTTCAGCTGCAGCTCAAAATTTTAAGCTGTGGCTTAAAATACCTATTGTAAGAGAAATCATGAAAAGGCTTTGATCTTCCATCGTCTTCTCTAAGTTTAGTGTGGAAAGTTCCTATTTAACCAAAGCTGCAGGGCTAAATTCTGTTCTTCAAATAATTTAAGATTTTGTGAAAAAAAAGAAAATGTTTTGTGAAATTTATAATTGAAAAACTCAGTAAACTGCCAATACTACTTCCTACTTGCTTAATAACTAAAATTTTACCACTTTTGAAAAGTATACAGAACAGTGTAATAACCTTAAGATAAATTTCAATGTAAATAAAATTGATATCTATTGTCCTGAACTTTACTGGTGGTTCTGAGAAAAGTTCTCTGCCTTTCTGGTGACGCACTTTACATTGCTTCTAAATGTCCTACTGATTGTTAAAGGCAGACAGAATCAAGGAATGAAGGGTACTCCCTGGGGTGTCTGCTAAAGTAAATTTACCAAATTCACACAATAACCATGCACTTGAAGACAATGGTGAATTCTTGCATGTTATAAATTGATATCACTACTTACACAAAACTGCCTTTGGTAACCATGTTATAAATTAGATGTGAATATATAACGCCATGAAGCAAGCAAAATATTTAGCAGTGGTAGCTAGAATCCTGGATGTGCCTGGCAATCAAGGCCAGATGACCAGGCTTGCGTGCTCCTTAAAAGAAAACAAAGCTTGGCTTGTCTTTTTTTTTCTCCCATTTTCTTCATTTAATTCTGACGTCTAATACCTCCCTGTCCTTAAACCAAAAAATGTGTGTTTTCTGATTCCAGCAAAGCTTTTTGGTGCGTGGCCAGGATATTCTACCTCTTTGTGGTATCTTGTGCTTATCTTGCATTTGTCTGGTAATTTTTTATCCCTTTCTTGCTTCCTTGTGCAACCACACACAAATATTTCCGTTCCATGGCCACATTACTCTCATGCTTATGTAAAATGCTAATGTACTCTGTTTGGCTGTTCTATGAAAATGTTACTAAATTCTGTTATTAATTGCAGCATTTTGGCCATACTTGGATTTAAGGAAAGCTGATATTAGCAAATCTAATTAAATAAGTAATTAACATTTTATTACTTGTGTATTGTCTTAAAACATCCAGGTGTCAGAAGGCCTTGCTTTGACTACATTTTCCAAATGCAAAATTACGTTTGGTGGTTCCTAAAAGAAGGATATTTTATTGTGGTGTTAGAAGCAATTTAAATATACTTATTTACACTAGCGGAAATGTCTTTAGTTTTCATTATTTTCCATTGTAGACTTACAGTAGATTATTCAATGTCCTGCTGAGTTAACAGAATTCTTTGTCTATTGTGGGACTGCAGGTTTCATGCTCCAGTTTCTACCACCAAGGGTTCTGTGTGATGCCTTGATCCAAAAGCACATATAATTAAAAGGAGTAAACACCCCTGTCACATATGCCATGTTGAATTTCATAATTCTACAGTGCCCTCAGGCACACAGCAGGACTTACTCTTCAAAACCCCATGTCCTCTATGTTATTACTTATCTAATAAGTAACATCAGCGTTGAATTCTGCTCCAGGGTTCTTTACATCAGAAAGCTAGCATTTCAACACAATGGCAAAGTGGCATATCCTGAGTTAACCATAATAGCTCCTAAGTAAGGTAGCTATTTCCTTCATCTCTTCTCACGCAAACAACAGTAGGCATGATGTGATGGTGCTGTTATTACTGTTCTTTGTGCTGTAAAAATATGTAGATACTGAGAAAAAAATATTAAAATACAAGTAATAATAAAATAGTATATTTTTTCACTTTTCAAACCAGAACTTGAAGCCCTCCTCTGGAAGGTTAACAGTGCATCTTTCAGAACAAAATGCTGGACTAAATTCTGAAATATACAAAAAGGTTAAAAAAACTAAATAAACATTTCCCTTATTTATCACAGCTCTCCTTTAACCAAACATTAGGCCTAAGACTTTATAGATTTCTAGGAATCCAAAGAATTTTGCAAAGTTATCTAGGATTAGAGCTACCAGAATGTGCAGTTTCCAGATCCAAATTCTCTGAAAATGTTTTTGCTTTCTTCAAAGACAGAAACTGGTCTAATACTAATTTAACACAACCCTGAAATGATTTAAAGATTTCTGGAAACCTAGAATTCAACTTTGAGCCATAGATAGCATTTTAAAGCCTTTGAAAACTAGATGACCAAAACCAAATGAAGTCTCTCTCATGTAAACACCTTGATCATGCCTGGGTTGCATTTAATTTACATACAAATAAACTGAGTCCTATCTTAATGTGTTTTATAAGCTGATTGCTATTTGAGTGGTAAAAAAGGCACCAAATAGCCAGCCTTTTCCATGGCCCAAATCATTAGATCCCTTGCCCCACTGCACAACAGGTCTATCCATTCTTCTCCTGACAACATACTTACAGAAAGCTGTTTTACTACCCTTCACCTCCCTTGTTAGTTTCAACTCAAACTGAGTTTTGGCTTTACTCCATTTCTACAAGAGGAGAAATGCCTTTTCATTCCTCTTATGTAGCCTGTCCCCACTTCTGTCATCTGTGCACTTCCTTTTTGTAGTTGAGCTCAGCCAGGACCTCAGTCTTCATCTATGTTGACCTTTTCACAGACTTGCCTGACAAGAACAGACTACTCTCGTGCCCTGAGGAGGTTGTCTTTGAAGATTAAACAGCACCTGTATTCAGCAAATATTCATCTTAAAAATACAAAATGTTTGACTGAAAATAACAACTTTAACATAATTTTTTTCCATGTCAGTTGTCTGGTTTTTAGGTTGGTTTGGTTTTGGTTAGTTTTGTTTTTGCTGGAAGCTTGATACCTTGCCATCTAATTTAACTTCCCAAGATGCCAGTAGATATCTAAATACTTGTATATCTAAAACCATTGTTCTCAGCTTTCTCTTCTATATTCCTGCTTTCCTAGCTGGGGAGAATGATAATCTTTTTTTCAATAATGAAGTACATGTAAATACTAAGAATGGTGTATAGATTATACTACTACTTGTGTGTAGCTTTAGTCTCACACTCTAAAATCCAATTGTTAATTGTAAACTGTGTCCCCAGTTCACCCATAAATGTATGACCAATTGTTGTGCAAATGAAAACATTTAAATGTTCAAATGTTTCTAGGTCCCAACTATATATTTCCCTTTTTTTCTTATTAGATAATCAAACTTCAAAAATCCATCCTCCCAATGGAGAAAGAAAAAGCAATGGTAAAAACCTGGAAAACTTACCTAGGATTAAAAGCCAATTACAGCTTCTTGTCCTTTTTACATTATGAGAAAGTTATGGACAGATTTAGAATCACAGCACAGCAGCAAGCTGTGAATGATATATAAAATGAAACAGTCCTGCTGATTATACTGCTGTGCTGTTTGCTATGACCCGTAGATATTCAGGTGCACAATATTCATATTGAGGATAGAAGAATAGTCATGCAATACAAGACTTTAAAACTGTGTGTGAGAGAGCTTTAAATGTTCAGTGTATACTCTATTTCCCTCTTCACATTCTTTCCTTTAAATACCCTGTTTCCAGACTAAAGCGCATGAAGAAAAAAATAAGAGCTTGTTCTCCAGAAGAAGCTACTTAGCATAGTAAAGACCCTAGACAGGTTAATTTTTTTTCCCTTTCTCATCCCTAGGCAAGACATAAAATTTTTTTTTTATGTATGAAGATGAATGAAAACAGCTTGCAAATGGAAAAGAAAATAGTTTACAAGTGGTTTGAATTGCCTAAATTTGAAGGCTCTTATCACAGAGACCTTATGGATACTATCAGATACTCATAGGCTTGTCTTGTGTTATCCAATGGGCTGGACTTTTGTTCTATGCTAAATGAAACATAAGGAGTTACCTCCTTGATTGTGCAGTATCAATTAAGGAAGAATCAAGCCTACAGATACAAAATGCTCATCAGTAAACAAATAATCTCTCACCAGAAATTACCAAACGTGTGTTAATTTTACTTATGATAAACATTTATCAATAATGTGGTGTGAATGTTAATATTTTTGCTTAATAAATAACTTCTTTCTAATTCTTTTAAATTTTCCATCTCTCCAGGTAAGGATTTTCAGATAACACAGACATATTGTTAGGTAGCAAATACATATCTCTCCATAATCTCTGGGTCCACTCAATTGCTGCATTACAACAGCAGTAGTCCTTTTACTGGAAACATAATTTCTGGGGGTTTTCCTGCTTTATTGAAGTTTGTTTAAAAAATTAGATTTTCCGACTTGTTTAGACCTTTTATTTTTTTGCCAAAATATGCATGGGTTCAGAAAGAAGTGTCATGACACAGCCATGCTGACAGAACCCAGAGTGCCATGTTGACAGTGATGAGACATGGAAATTGCAGATATTGGATGGGTAGCCAGTAGAGATTACTAGCACAATGTTTAGTACGGTGAAAATTTCTGGATTTTCAGTTAAGGTAAACTTTTAAATTGTAAGTGAGTGAAAAAAACAGAAGTCAAATCAGAAAAATGTTTTACAAAATATAATAGGCTTTAAAGCTGTATTTTAATATGACCTCTTTAGTATTTCTTTAGTAAAAGCTTGGGATATGCATAATTAATCTGCTGTTTGATAATGTCTTCATGGAGATTTCAATGTTCTCCCATCCCAGAGATTTCTGAAGTAGATTATTTTGTAATCTTTCTGACAAGTATTACAAGGAGCAACTGTTACGAGATTAGAGAGGCTTTATCACTGAGGAAGCCTATGGTTAAGTTTGCACTTGTCTTTTAGGCACTACCAAATCCCTCACAGTTATAGTAAAAAATCTGACCTCCCTTTTAACTAAAATTATGGTCTCTATGCTTACGATTTTGCACACGGGTCATTAAAAGGGTGTACATGTAATGGTAGAAATCATAGGGGAGCAATGGCATATCATTCCAGCTCTAGGGCACAGCGGGGGCTGTGGCTCCTGGGTACCAGCTGTGGGGAGTGAAGGGCAGACAGAGCATTGCCTCACAGCCCGAGCCCACCCTGCCACTGCAGTCAGGGAGCAGGGGCAGCCTTGGACACCATAGGGCACCTCACTAGGAATGGGCTGGAGCTGGAGCACACCCAAAGCTGGGTCAGGACATCACCCTGTGAGTGAGGATAAGCCAGGCCTGGGCAGGGGAACCAGGGACAGACATACCCTTGAGGTAGCCAGGAGCCTCTACATTAGTGTTTCAGCTTAGTTTTATTGAGAAATGTGCTTTTGAATTGACTTGTTGCTTCTGCTCTGATTCCCATTATGCTTTCAAATCACTATTACTTGGTTCTTTTCTTTTGAATGAAATTATTGAGAAAAATGCTCTCTAGAATCACACTGAATGTTCTCTGATTGCCATTGGTTATCATGCTCAAGTTGCCAAAGTAGAATTAGTTCAAAGTTAAATTTCCTGTCTTCTCAACACTGTTTGGCTGCACAGAGACTTAAATCCATTTTGCTATTTTTCATTTATAACATGTATGTAGACTTAGGCTAGCTTTGATTTCTGGGAATATGGGTGTCCAACAAGCATAGAATGCATGCAGCAATCTGAGTCAAGCATATTTTCGCATCACTAGTTTTGCTATTAAATTCCTTCTTACAGCATTGAGAAAGCAAACAAAGCTGGTTAATTCTTTAGTAGTTACTTAAAAATTACTAATAATAATTTAGTAGTTTAGCAGTTACTTCTGCTACTAGTCTTAGTATTACTTGTAAATTGTGGCCTGTTTCTAGTGCTTTCTGACAAATACTTTTTTAGGGAACCAAAGGGAAACAATCAGTTACCATGAGAGTTTTCATCTGTCTAATTATCTAATGGTCAATACTCGAAATAACATAAAAAGGATCCAAAGTTCTCATACTCTTTTACCTGAAACCTTACACAACTTATTTCAAATTGCACCTTTTTGTTGCATAGACTACAGACTTAACTCTGACCTCTACTTTTCAGGGAAGTGTTTCAGCTCCTGTGAAGTAAACAGTTCATGACAAACTGTTGCTATTCAAGGAGTGTAGCATGATGTCATACCTGAGATTTCAAATCCTTCCTCATTTTGTTGATTCAGCTATCGTACATTTTGTTTCATAGTTGGCTTAGTCATAGCTTCCATTCTCTTTGCTGGTCTCATTTGAGAACTCCATTCATACTCAACAGACAGCAGAGAACCTTAACAGACTAGTACTGTCTTGCAGTGTGTAACTGCCATAATAATTTCAAATAGTTTGAAAGTCAGTGACATGTCTTACCTAAATGATAAAATGATACCAGATATGTCTTCTGCAACAATACTTAACATCCAGTCCACTGTGGATTGGTTCCTAGGGTGACATATAAAAATATCTTAACTACTCATCCTCATCTGAAAATCCTAATGGATAACTTGATATATGTGTAAAGAAACACCAACTTATATGAAGACATTAGAATCTGTCTGTTCATTCAGGTAATTGCCTTTTCCTTGCATACCTATATATAATTAATTTTCAAAGCCCTTAATTAATTCTAGATCTAATATACTTGCCTGATTTTAAACTTTTTAAATGGACCATAGATTTAAGGAGCCACTAAACTCTTTGCTGATAAACCTAGAATGAATACAGCAGTGAAGTAGTATCAGTGGATCTATGTATGACCAATTTTAAAAATTACTCACTGACAGAAGTAGAAATTCCTTCACTTCAGTCAAGATGATTTGATTATTGCGTTTTCCATTATTATATGGCTTGAAGAATTGTGTACAAAACCTTCATTATCACTATTGAAAATGAATGGCATTGCCAATTATTTAAGCTGGAATAAGTTAGGAACTGGCTGTGCAGAAGCCAGTATGAACAGAGCTGAAAAGCATTACTTAGAAAACAAAAGCAGGGTCTCTAGGAGAGTTATTTAAATATTTTCATATTTAAAAGGCAGAACAATTCATGGAGGCTCAACTTGGATTTTTTAATTGATATTTGCTTCAAATTTTCATTGACATCCTAAAATATAACAAAAAAATTTCAAATCCCAATGTTATTAGACATCAGTTATATGAGACTTGAATAGTAATGGAGGTAAAAGGGTAAGCACAGAAAGTGACAGATTTTTTTAAAGATACAGTTTTTCATTTTATTCTGTGAACAAGACTGGATTTACTGCCTAAAAAAATACAGAAGAAACAGCATTATCTGTTACAGGGTTTTCTTGGTGTCATATTTAACAATGTAACCCTTGACTACTTTGTCCTGTTTTAAAAAATAATTTACGGTTAACTTCCGCAAAGTTTTATTGTTCACAGAAATAAACAATAACTTTGATAATGAAATACAGAGAAATAGCTATTTCGACTGATGTCCTCAAAAGTATTTATATTGTCTATACACTGTTTTCCATTTTTTTCTTCTAGTTTGAAACATGTTATTGTCCCTGCCCATGGCAATGGGTTTGGAAGTAGATGATCTTTCTGGCCTCTTGTAATCAAAACTGTTCTGTGGTTTTATGATTATTTGAGGTACTGACTGTGCCATTATTAATTATGAATTATGCAAAATTTTGTGTGTAGATGTAGTGTGGTTTAAAAACTGGAAGGATTTCTGATTTTGTCTTGAATTTTCCTTAGCAAAAATTATTCAAGTTGGTTTGGTTTTGGGGTTTTTTTTTTGGTGAGAAATGATTCTTGAACTAATGCTACTGTTACTAAGTTGGTGCAGTATCTTTCTTTAGCACCTAACTTTAGGAACAGATATGTAGGTAGCTGAAAGTACCTATACATTTTCAGATCTCCACTCTAAAATCTATCTTCTGGTGATTGCAAGATATTATAGGTCATACAGATCTTCCAGGATTGTCCATCAAGCCTGTGAAATCACTGTAAAGATCTAAATGGCACTTAATTTTTTTTCTCAAATATTGTCTTTATATTCCATTAATGTGAGATATGTACAAAAAAAAAAAAAAAAGGAAGGTGCAGGTATGCTGATATCACTGCATAGAATGGTGACTGATAATGCCCTGTACTTGATGTGACTAGACTTTACACATACATATTATTCTTATTATTTTTGACTTGTATTCTAGTGACAGACATTGTAAATAATAAGAAAATACATTCAAGATCTTGGGAACTATCATATTTTTCACTTAATCATTTCATTTAGAATAGTTATGCATAATAATGGGTGAATGTAAAAAAAACCACTGCACATCATCATCCTCATATTTATATTTCCTTTAGAGGCTGAATTACAGTATGAGATAGGCAAGAGATATCTAATCTGGTTTTTAGGACTCTGAGTCTACTGGTTTTTTGCTAGTATAATCTTTAGTGTTTAATTACCTTTATTATTAGGGTAATAGGGTAATTACCCTTATGTTAAGAACCATAAGTATATTCAAGGTGGAATTTGAACCTATTCAAAGTTTTCACATTTTGGTATATCTCTGAATCAAATATTCAAGTACTCTGTCAAAGTTCTCGTCAATAAACCAATTAGACTGAGTTTATTGAGTCTCCCAGTGTGAATCTTGTTTTTTATGCTTTGGATCATTTAAGTATCCTTTCCTCAGTGTTCTGCAATCTCTAAAAATTCTAAAAGCAAAACAAACCATTTGATATGGTGATGTCCCTTCCCTGAAGGGGTAATCATACCCCTTTAAGTACTCTATATTCTCCTTCTGAGCCCGAGGATTTTCCTGCTTGACCTTGGCAGTACTTTCTGACCATATGGTAAGCCTTTAGAGATGAGACTTTCCTTAAAGAAGTTTTTCTAACTCAAACAATCTGTATAGAAGAGAGTATTTTGATTTTAGATTCTGCATTTTTCACTGCCACTAGAAGTCATATGTGATGAAAAACTTACAAAGTTTTAATTTTTTCTAATGATTTTTCAGTAGTGGTCTGATAGTTGAGTTTGATGTGATATTCAGTGTGTGTTAGGCAAATGAAAAATACAGGCCTAAAATATAACTTTCTCAGATCATGCTTGATTAATTTGGTAATAAGCATACATTTGGCTTCAAGATTTAGTTTCTATTGCCAATGTTCATGGCCAATAAAATGTCTGTTAATGAAGATTGTATTCAGAAGTGTGCATGTGCAACTGAAATAAATAAATATTCAAAAATTTGGATACTGGAGTGGCAGTGACATGCTGAATTACATAACTATCATATCCATAGGCATGCAGCAATGTCTACTTTTTCAACAACCAATGTGTCTCTTTTACTGCTCATCTAATAAATAAGTGCTAAAATACTGCTTCAGGCTTGTTTGCATGACAGTTGACATTTCAAAATACTGACAAAAATGACATATCTTGAGTAAACCCTTCTAAATAAGTTGTCTCTTTCCAACATGCTTTTTTCTCATATAAGCAGCAGTAAGAATGCAACTGTGCCACTGTCATTACTGGCATTTAAAGAAAATGTCTCTTTAAAAGTGAAAATTGAAACAAGATTACATGAAGTGTTACATCAATGTGTATTATAGTTGAGAACACAAAACTTGTCATTTACACTAGTTAGGTTTGATATGCAGAATAAAGAGAACTACACACTAAAAATGTTTATATTTTACATGATTACAGGCCAATATTTATCACTAAAAAAGATTTTGCTTGCGTTTAACCTTTTATTTTCTCTACAAGGTCTAGGAGAAAAGAGGGAGGAAGTTTTCTCAGTTATTTGTCACTTTGTCTTCAAACAGAATTTTTAAGATGAACAAGCATTTTAGAAAGAAATGCTATATAACAAAGATAAAATGAGCTCACATTTCAGATAAAGCACAGTTCAAGAGACGAGAAATTATTTTTCTGTATCTTATTTCAATTTGTTGTAGACTTGAGCTGACTAAGAGTTACTTTTTTCAAAGAACATAGTTAACAAACTGTCTACTTTTGTTTTCTGCAACTGTCCTAATTTTTCTAGTATAAACTTTGTTAATAATTTCTTAATATTTGCCCAAGTTGCATTCCATATACCAGTAACATGCAAAAGCTAATTGCAGCAAATTATCAGTATTTTCAGAATCAAGAAGGTTTAATACTGGTGAGTCTGGACAGAAAGTAAATATCTTCTGTCCTGGAGAATTCAGTAAATCTTGTTTGGTTCACATCTCGTATTCTCTATCTTAAACTTGGGCAAGAAAGTCATCTCATCTTGCAGATACGACAGGAATTCCTGTTCTGCACTGACATGAACCCAAGATGTGAAAATGTTCACAAAAATTAGATTCACATCCAAAATAATCTTAGATTGCTTTATTTGGCTTTTAGCAATTTCTGTTCAAGACCATGGCCTAAATCAGGATTACTATTATCATTATTCTTTTACTTTACATATCTGTCTTCTGTTTTCTTCTTTACAACTCTCTCTCTGTGTGCTTCACTAGAAATTGTATTTTCAATGTGACACATTTTCATGTGTTCAGGAAGAAAATCATCCATGTAAACAAAGTAATGATAAACCATTTCATCAGAACGTTCTTGAATGGTTTATCCTACCTTATTTCACATGCCAGCTTTCTTTGTTTCATGGGATAAGCTTTTGAGATTTTATTTTGTTTTCTTATAATTTTTATTGTTTACTTGCTTTGCAAGAGGGAATCATTTTAATCATAAAGGGTGACATCCCACACTAACGCTAAGGTTTAAGGTTTAGCACCTAAGAAGCATGTTTCAGAATACCGCTTCTCAGACTGAAAAGGGAAAAGAATTAAATCTCCTGACTTCCAAATAATATTTGTTAAGTTCTTAATTTACATTTGTATTATATTTAAAGATTTCAGAGTTTAGTCTGTCACCAGAAAACCTGCTGCTCCCAACAGACAAAACAGCATCTATAAGTTCTTGAACCACTGTTAATTCTGCAACTGTTGCTTTAATGCTGTGCATTTCTTTCCTGCATTTCCTTGTTCTCTGAATGGCCACAAGAATAGACTACCACACTTTTATTTGTTTTAGTGAGAAGCATGCCTGATCAAGGTTAATAGCTTAACCTTATACTCAAATACAACACAAATTTTGGAGGCATTCTAAATTATACTTTCCTAAGAGAACATCTTTTAGCATTGAGCCCAAGTAACAAATGTGTTTTTAAAGTGTTGAAATTTTCCCTTTCCTAGCTGATAAACTGTTTTTTGAATAATATTAGCAAACACATTTTCCAACATATCCTGATTTCATTCTTCAAAGTATGCCAGAAAAGCACATTTTTAGTAGAGGCAAATTAAGTATTTGGAAAAAGCTTGGATAATGGGGACAAACCAATGGAGTTATCAGTTTAAAATATATGGGTATTGTTGTGATACTCTACAACGATATTTTAATACCAATCCTTTCTTCATATCCTAAATTTCCCAACAGAACTATAGTCAGGGTTACTTAACTTGCAGGCTGCTCTCAAATACAATACTTTTTATTTGCAATTGTGGTATTTTGGAGGGGTTTTTTTAAATTTTGTTTTATTTTGTTCTCTTTCAAAACTAGAAATAGTGTTAATAGCTCCCTTTGGAAGAAAGCATTGCATTAAAAACTGTGATTTTGGCTTGTTGTAATGGTTTGAGAGCAAAACCAGTGAGAGACTCCAAGTCAAAAATACAATTTAATAAGAGGAAAAGAAAAGAAGTAAAATAAGGTAAAATAAAATAAATGCAATAGTACAAAAAAAAAACCACTGACAGAGTCAGAATACAACCTGACACCCTGTTAGTTAGGGTGGTAGTAGCAGTCCAGATGAGATGATCTTGTTGAAGCAGTGATCCTGTAGAAAGGTTTGGTAGCTCTTGTCCTCTGGGACTCCAATGGGTAAAGGCCACTGTGCTATCCCAAACCCCAGAGTATATCCAGGTAGGAATGCTTGGCTCCTCCCCCTGGGCGGAGCATCTCACAATGGGACGACCTCATTCTATGAGCCATGCAGTGGGTCCTTGATGGCCCATTAAACAGAGATAACTCCCAGAGGGAGTTATCTATGAGTGATGTGGCAAGGCATTGATGGGCCCATTAACAGAAGATAAGAGAAACACTGCCCCACCTGGTTTTAACAGCTCATGAAGATGGGGATAGAATACATACTTTGGGCACATCTTACATTTTAACCTAGGACACTTGCGTGCGTGGTTTTTTAGAGTTTTGGTCAATATCTAGTTTCTTCTGTGTATGACTCTGAGTAAGATATAATTTCCCATTTGAAAATATGATTGAACCTACTCATTTATGCTGTTACTTTTTTTGGCTCAGGGACAGAAAAACTTAAGTTTCTTGAAACAGCTAAAAAATTGAGTGTCATTGTCATGTACCTCCTCCTATGGCCATAAGACAAAATATCCTACAACAGCAACTGAAAAATCTCAGTTCTTAAATGTCACAGCATGGAAATGATGATGAGGGACACACACACAGTTCAGTGATCATCAGAAGGCTTTACTACATTTCACCTTTTCCCTTTTATAACACAATGTGCTAAAAAAGGCAGTGATTGGTCAGAGAAGGACTGCATCTCTTCTCCTTTGGTAAACAACAGGTGAGGGACATGTTTTGAGAAAAAGCTGAGAAGAGTTGAGCCCACATAGATATTTACAATAACAACGAGAATGTGTTTTGAGAACAAGAAACTTGTAGTTCAGTTTCTCATGAGAATCAGCATGCAACAGTTAGCAGCAGAATTCTGAGGCTTAAAATATACAGAGCTACACTTAAGTGCAAGGACAAGAAAAGTGATTTCTTTGCAGTAATAAAAATCAAGCACTTGCATGACTCTGCAAAGTGATTTATTTGACTTCTGGGATTAAGTTTTTCTAATACGGAGTTAGGAACATCCAAAACAGTCTCCTCTATCTGTTACTGTCTTTATCTGAGAGGAAAAATAAATAAGCACTAAATGGAAACTGCTCAGTTTTGACATTGTTAGTGGATATATCAGCAAAGCTGCAGGCCTATGACAACAAATTGATGACACCACTGACAGGAAGGTATTCATTCACCACAAAACTAGCAGTTCTTGAAAGGACTATAAGAGACAACAGAATAGAAGATGGAGGACAACATCAGTGTCATTAACTACATTTTGACTGGAGCAAATGCTTTCATTGACAACTATTGTTTTTCAATTCTTATGATTAAAACAGTGCTAAAAATGTTCAGATGTAAATGAGGAAGAGGGCTGTTAACTCTGGTTGTTCTCACTAGAAATTGTTCCAGATGTCTCTTAATACCGTTCCAAGTATCTGAATTAAAAATCAGTTATAAATTGCCACGTCTCACCATGGTACTGCAAGTTAACTTCAAACAATGGCTTTTTGCAATTGTATATGGAACAGAATGACCTCTTGAAGAAGGTGTCTTCTTGTTAACTTGAAGAATAAATTCAGCTACAGTAGAACTTCAAAAATGAGAAAGGGAGACACACATTAGAAATCAATGACTTTAAAATTTTATTTGTTTCACTATTTAATTATGGCTCAAATTTGGGAGAGACCGTTTATTTACATGCTGTGTCAGTTTAGATGGAACAGAAATATCCCTATGTTTTGATGTTGTTCTTTAGAGAATCATTTCTGAAAACAGAAGCAATCCTTTTCAAATATAATTGTGTTAACAGTTGAGAAAAATGGAAAAGAAGATCCTAAAACAAGTAACAAAAGCTAAAAAAGAGAATGTCAAATCCAATATCTAACTGGGAAAACGTTTCTGCATTTTCTATCAAGACAATGATTGTAAAAGTAATTAAAATTTATCTACAAATATAATAAACATCATGGAAGTAAAAGAAGAAATTTCATTTTTAGTCTTTCAAGCTCTGCTAAAGAAGTCTCTTTCTATTCTACTGCCAAGGAATACTTATGCATTTCTTTAAAGAAGCCTGTCACATGAGTTAAGATAATTTGAAAAGCTCCTTATTTTTAGAAGAGTAATAAAATCTCATTTCCAACAAGTTTTTCAGAATTTAAAAAAACCTCCAAATCTAAAAGGCTAACAAATTCTCAAAACTCTCAGGAGCCATTAGGAGTTGCATTCCTATCAGCATACAGGAGATCTTCAGCATTTTGATCATCATGAAAACATGATTAAATGTTGATTAAAAGATAATACAAGCAGGGTTAAATTTTGCTATTTGTCTCTGAGAACTCCTCTGTTGAAATCTGTACTAGTTCCCTTGAGAAAAGCAAAATGAGATATGGTTCTTTGTAGTTAAAACTCTGGTTTTTGATTTTTCACATGTAAATATAGCTTGACAAAAATACAGTTATTTCATGCCTGAAAAAGCAATAACAGAAAAAAATCCTGAAGCTTACATCTCCTTTGGGGGATAATTTTTATGGGTTTCATCCACCAGGGAATCATTATTCTTTGAATCAAGCTCTTGTGATAACTTATCAAGATTTCCATAAAGTGTTCTTAAATTTATCCCAAAAGAATGAAGTTTTTTTAGAAATTTGATTTCTGCTACTTGTCTTCAGTCATTCTTTTTGTCTATTGTCTCTGTCCCCACTTCTTCATGTTATTTAAATAACATTTAAATCTATTGACAGAATCAAGGGATTTGAAATGAAAACTCTGCCCGATTCCTCTATTTATTTGCCCAGGTGGACAGTGGCAGTCTCTGTATTGCATATATATGTAAAATAAATTAATAACACACTAAATCTGAAGATGACTTGTCAAAGCATGAAAATGTCATATATAATCAAAAGAATCATATGGGATTTAATCAAATTAACACATCATTAGCATACTGATTTTTAAAACATTTAACACAATATCATTTCTTAACCCTTTCAGATAAAAGATAAACAAAATTGAAAAACATAAAACCCAAAATCACCAGCAAAACTCCCAAGCCCCTACAACTCCAAGGATATGATTTCCTTTTTCTGATAAATTCTGAAATTCTGATAATATCTGGCAAATCAAGGAAAAATATTCATAAGGATTTTTTTAGTTGCTTAATATGAAAGCAATGGTAACCAATCCCTGGATTATGATTATTATCTATGCAAGCTACAATAAAAGGTAAGGGGAGAAACAACCCAAAAATCACAGACACTCCATTTATTTTCTGTCCTAAAATACAGGACAGAAAATAATGCTCTTATTTAATGAGATTTTTTTATGAAACTTATGTACTTTGCTAACTTTTCATTTAAACAGAATGATGGTAGTTTGAATGACAACATTTATTAAACCGACAAATATTTAGCCAGCTTGATAATCATGAACTACATTGTTTTGATTCATTGTATTCAGGCAGTTAAAACAAAAAAGGAAAGAAACCCTCTTTGATCATATGCACTTCACTTTTAAGTAAAAGAAAAGAGAAGAGTATACTCAAACAGTTATTACAGAGCAATCAGTGCATTGTTAATCACCATACTTACCTCAGGATGTGAACAAACTTAAAATTAGCTTTTATTTATGATTTTTTGGGAAGAGTCAGAAATAATGCGAGAAGCTGAAAAGCATCACAATGTGATTAAAACTACTACAAGCAAATTTAATATTTAGTTAAAAAACAAGAAAAAATATTGTGAAATTATGTCATTTAGTTGTTTTAACTGAAATATAAAAGAGAAGGCAGGCATATGAAATGACTTCATCTTTTAGAGTTCCTCTCTGGTTCTGTAAAATAATATTAAGAACTTTTTTACCTATCTTGACAAATCTCATCTATTTGATCAGAACTTCAATACCTGATATAATTTTTTTTTTACCCTATAAAACCCATTCTTTTCTTACTCTTCCATTTTCTGAAGAAGAGAAGATTCCTGTAAGGAGCTCCTACGACATCACTGTCTTCCTTTGTTAAACTTGGAATAATTTCATAATTCCTGAAATCATAAAAAAACTCTTATCCTCTATTCCTGTGACACAGTATGGTTTAGCTTCAGTATGGTCTCCCTTCTGACCCGTTTGGACCACTAGGGTGATTTGGGTTTTCTTTCATTGCCCACATAAAACACAAAAAAGCCTCTCTGCTTTGAGTGAAAGTTCATGCCCAGATGAAGCCGATGTTATATTATATAATGAACAAACACACTCGGTATCGAGTTTAAAATTTATCTGTAACTTTCCAGTTTGGATTACGTACAAACACCCACAGGCAAAAATGTTTTTTCTTAAAGAAAAGATTGTTAAGCACTTAAATAGAAGCATGTATAACTAGCCAACCAGTTGCCAAGTATAAAATTTCCTCCATTCTCTTTGTTTCCAGAAAAACATTCAGGCCACATCGAACTGCTCGGAAGTTGCATTTGGCCTCATGTCACTCAATCCCAATTGACTCTCCTTCAGTTCCAGTAGAACGTCCCTGGCATCTTCCAAAGAAGATGGAAGTGCATAATGTTCAGCCGACTTGAACACGTAGTCACCAGTTTTAGAAGTTTCATTGTAAAAACATAAAGGTTTATGCAATTTGGAGGAAGGAACTTTATAGCACTCATTTTGCTTGCAATACCTATATTTCCTTTTTTAACCAGTTTTGTTATTAGTATTCATTGCCATCATTTTACAGTATATACTTCAAAATTCTACATTTCAGTATCTCACTCCCCTCCCTATGCATACCTTTAGAATTTAAAAATTCTCAAACTTTAATTGTTTCTTCATTTTTTTAAATTATTGTATGTTCCTACCAAATATGGTCTATTATTTTTGGAATAAACTTGCTCATAATTCAGATAACCAAACTACAAGATATGATCTCCTAAGTCTTATGAACAATTAGAATGATGTCTTTATTGAAAAAAACAAGTATGCTATATTAGTTGTAAAATGCTATATTATAATGTAAAATTATCACAGTATACACAATCTTCAAAAGCTTTCCCTCCTCCTTTTCAGAAAAGTCTTCACTTCTGAAAAATTAGCAAACTTAGTTAGACAAGGAAACTAGAAATGGTATAAACTATTAATTCCATTCTACTTTATGCCTAGTAATTTTCAATAAATAATCCATTATATTAAAAACTGAAGACTTTTTTGTGCATAACATAATACATTATCTCTCCAGATGAAAATCTTAACATGTTTTTTTGCTTTTCTTTGTTTGTCTGGGTTTTTAATTTTGTTTTTTGTTGTTGCTACTGCTGGATGGAAGATAACAGTTTAATATTTTAAAAGGTTTTTTTTTCCTAGCAAAATTGACCAGTCCTTACCTGTTAGGATTATCTCATGTAATTTCTATCACTTCCCAAATTTCATGCAAAAAATGCCTAGAGTTTCACCAGGATTTCTGTAATTCTTAGAAAAATTAAAGTAAATCCTCATTTATTTGAATTAAATTAATGTAAAGGCTTTGAAAGAATAAAAATATCTTCTAATCTGTCACATGTAATCTTTTACCTGAACGCAAAAATAAAGCCTATACATTATTTTAATAGTTAAATACCTTATTGCTTGAAACAATTACTTTATTACAAAGTGGCGAAAACAAAGTAAGATAATAAAATCCTTAAAAAAGAAAATTCCTCTTATAATTTTCATTTAACTGTTAAGCAGGAGAATTCATAGAGTCATGGAGTTATAAATATGACTAAGTTGGCTTAGAAGAGAACTGAAAGATCCTCTAATTCCAACCCCCCTGCCATGGGAAGGGACACCTTAGACCAGGTGGTTCAAACTGCCATCCAATCTGGCCTTGAATACGTCCAGGGATGGTGTATCCACAGAACCTCTGGGCAACATCTTACAGTGCCTCATCACCCTCAAATGAGAAAAATTTGCTTCTAGTACCTCATCTAAACCTGTTCTCTTTCCATTTAATGCCATTACCTCTTATCTTATAACTATATGTCCTGATAAACAGTCCCTCCTCACCTTCTCTTTAGTTACTAGGATGCTCATCCAAGGTCTCCCAAGAGCTGTCTCTTCTCCCTGCTAAACAACTCCAACTCTCTCAGCCTGACTTCATCATTAGCCTCCTTTTACTGCAAAATTGCCTTTCCCTTCCCAAACACAAGCCTCAAGTTTCCAGATTCTCTGTGTAGCATTTAAAGAAGCAGCTCTCACGTGACCATTAAAACTGCACACATTAGTACCTTGTTTTGGAATTGCAAAGAGCTGTATCACGGTAAACTGATTCCTCCCCATTAAGAAATACTGTACCACTTCATAAACCCTGCCAAAATGCTTCTGTACAGAGGAAAATTAGAAATCCTTAAAACTTTTATTAGTGAGTGTCTAGAAAGAATTTCTAAGGTTAATATGTTCTTTGTACTGTAAGCAATTTCAGAAGATCACTGTACCAAAAAGGACATGTACAGTTTACAGATGGCAATCTTATATGTTAAAAATTGTGTGCAGCACCTCAATATGCCAGTTACTGAACTTGTATCATGGCTTATACCCTTATCCATGTTACCAACAAAACTGTGTTGATATTCTATTATCCTCTGCATATTTTTCATTATATTTTTCTGACGTGAATTTTGCTTTTTAATTTTCCATTTTTTTCTAATATGTTTACTTTCAAAATTTTCAAGTGTATTAAAAGAACAGACATATTCTATTAGCTACCTTTTTTAATTCTAATGTGTTGCAGCAGCCCTCTTGTTAGAGGGTAGAAATGAGCCAAGACACAGACTGCTTGTTTATCACAGCATGAAAAGGGTCCTGCTTTATTCCTCTCTACAGCTCAGCCATCCTGACTCCAACTATTCACTGACTCTGCCTGCAGCAAGCTCCTCCTCTAGGTTTCCCTTGCAGCCTCTGACTATTGGTTATTTCCTGCTAAACTATGACTGCAGGGATCAGTTTGCAGACTCTGAATGCAGGCTTTTACCAGCTAGACTGTGACTGCAGGTTCCTACAACAGGCTCCAACTGCAGACCCAGACTGACCTCACAGCAGGGATTCTCTCTCCCCAGGATCCTTCTTCTTCATGATTCTCTTGTTCCCTCTTCCTCAAGGGTCATCGTCCTTCGTGCTTCTGCCCTCACCCGCTAACCCTCCCTTTTATCTCACTTATCTTTACTGGATATAGCTGTGACTCATCAGGTGTGAACTTGAATTGGGTACACACAGCTGTTACTTATCGGGGTGAGGTCACCTGTATTCCCTTCCCCTACACTAATTAATCCTTAATTGCTTATATTGCAAAGACAGAATATTTATAGTATGTTTTGGATTTTTTTCTTGTCATTCTGCTTTATGTGTTTATGTTGTATACTAATTCATTTATTTTAACTTTTTAAATTAATTGTAGAAGAAACTGAGGCAAAACTGAGTCATTAAGGAAGAAAATCATGAGAAATTTCACCTTGTTTATAACAAGCATAACAATATAGCAAACCTTTTTAAAAATAAATTTGCAAAGAAGAGAAGTATAAATTTTGACTGGTGAATAAACATAATTCAAACATCTGAAATAATTAAAGAAAAAATCTGAAGACTTTCACTCCTCTTCTGGTCTTTTTTTCTGTTGTATTTCAGAACATAGAAAGTCACACCTAATATATTTATTCTGGTTGAAAATACAAATGCTTTTATTTCCTTAAGCACAACTATGCCTCTTTCCTCTTCAAACACCTAAAAGTTTTGTTCTTCATAGAAAAGACAAATGAATCCCACTAATTTAAATAAGAACTAATTATTAAAGCACTTAAATGGTTAGGTGCTATTATGCCCTGGACATGATGGAATATTCTAAATATAGGAGGCTCTCATTTTTTTTTCCCGTAATTTTCCCCAGTTTGCTTTTAGGCTGATTTTCCATACCATGAACTTTGTATGTCTGAGAACAAAACTCTGATATTGGTTATTTAGGGAAAAAAACCCACAAACCAAACACATACATTGAAATAATACTTACAAATTCCTTTCTTCATTCTGATTATTTAGCATAATGTATGACATTATATATTACCTGAGATTTATAGGTGCCTCTGCTTCTGAGAGACTTAAGTTTTATTTATCAAAATTATTTTTAAAAGTTTTTCCCAATTCTGAAAATAATTTATAATAGCAGGAGGAATAATGAAGATATAACTGCAAGCAGGGTTCCTTATTTTGCAACCCTTATTTATTTAGCAGAATTATTATTAAATTCCCCATTTAGGATTGCTACATCTCAATCCTATACTCCATTCTTAAACCAGTATACTAAGTCGTAAGTATTTTATAGATGCATATGATCCATATGCTATTCTTAAAGCTAATTTTTGGGCCACACAGAGAAAATCCTTCAGTGTCTCAGTGAGTCTTACAATCTGCTTTACAAGCCAGTACAAGTTCATATTGAATGTCATTATCCAACTAGCCCAAAGACAAAATGCTTGCCAAAAAAGTCTCTATTTTCTAATGTCATAGAATCTGACTCTCAAAAACAGGATTGAATAATAATTCTAGAGACACAGGTTTTCCCATGTTTTTACTTCATCTGTTACAAAGAGATATTTCATAGTACATTACCTTTCAGTAGCTGTAGAAATATTTAGAGTAAGACAAAATGATTTGGAGGCCCAACTTCCCCCTAATATAATAAAGCAAGGAAAAAAAAGAAAAGAATTTACTGAGTACTGAAAAAATTATTAGTTAATTAGCATAGAAAAGAAATTGATTCACTGTTTGAGTTCAATATTGACAAATAGGACAAATGGGAACCACAGCTGAGCTAAAATTTTGTACCACTTTATGAAAAGCTACATTTCATAACCGTTCCCTCTGAGAAATATTTCTTCCTTGGGAGCAATTTTCTGTGGATTCCTTTAACTAGCAGCTCAGTGTGGACTAAAGAAAAGAGAGTTCCTCCCTAAAATATATCCAGTAGTAGATGACAAGTGTCAGAGTTCTGATATCAACACTGAGAAATATCTGTGCTATCAGTTACACTTTTCTTTTCCTCTTCCGTTTAAGACTATACAAATTCCAAATACCCTACAGTCTGTCTGATACAAAAATACTCCTCTAGAATACTTAAATAGCTCTCTATGAAAATTGGTTCTTTTGGCTTAATGGCAAAACTTTGAGCATTCAGTTTCAGCAGTGACAGACATTTGGCTTGAAAGAATCCTTAAGGAAATAATTATTCCTTAAGGAAATAATAAGCTACTAAATTCACGAACAAATCCTAAAAAATGAAGAAAGTATATGGAGAGAAAAAAAGGAAAGAATAATTGGTTTTGAATCTACTTTACATATACAATATGCATCTATAAAAGCATGATTCTTTTATTTGTCACCCAATATATGCAGTTTCATATCCCATTCTACCTGATGAATTGAGAGGTGACTTACACCTGATATTAACCTAAACTCTTAAGCTGGTAGGTTTAACTGGCTTCATGGCATGCGATAATTCTGGATTTAGTCTTCCCTATGTGCTGGGAATTTTAAAATATGTATATATATGCTGCTTATTGACATCCTATTAGTGTCAAATAGGGCCTCTTGATACCAATCAGAAAACTCATTCATATATGTTCCTACAAAATTTTACTTAGAATATTTCAATCAATGTTTTGAATCTAATGTGAAGTAACATGGATTCTTATAAATTCATAGGGAAATATTCAGATGATATTTTTAAGTTATTTTACAGATGTATGAAAAAGATAAAAACTCCAGAAACAATATGTGTGGACGATGACATCCAGTATTACAGGTACCTTTGGAATTCTATCCCAGGATTGTCTTAGTGGAAAAAAGAAATTTTTTTTTTTGATTTTTATCTCTGTGCCCTAACTTTCCTTTTATTATTTTATCTTGTGAGGATAAACACTAGATACCTCTATTTTCAGAAAATAGACTGATCCATATAAGAATAATGGTTAGGTTTATGATGAGACAATATAACAGGGAGGGTGAGACCTTGGAGTCTTCAGAATTTTGCCCCAAATATTTTATTAAAATGGTGATGACAATATATATGGAAAAGTTATGCGAAGCTTGCTTGTGACTATTGCCTGTGAGTACCTTTCAATGAATTTCAGCACATGAACTCCAAATGGACAAAGGTCTTTTTCAGTAATTTTCAGCAGGAAATATGATTTTGTACATTTAAAAACTATTTCTTTTTAGATGAGCGAGGATATGCAATTTTCTCTAGGCTAGTCTGCTTTCAAGACTTGGCAAATTTTGAGCTGCTTAGCTGTATGGTCCTGCACTACTCTGTTTCGTGCATACTATATCCTTTCTAACACTAATACTCCTAGAACTGTTTGTTAATATTACCATTCCAGAAGACCATTAGGAATTTTTTAAAGAAAAAATCGAAAAGAGCTGGTGTGATCGATCTTGTAGTTCTTGATATCAAAGGCAATGTTGTGCAGAAACAGAATTTCTGTAGCAGAAATATATGCCATACAGAGTTCCTTCATATTCTGCATCAAAATGCAGAAGAGGTTAATAACACCCTAATCTTGTTCCCTGAGTAAATTTTCAACTAAATTTAATTTTAAAATTACTTTTCATAAAAGCTAAAAAGTAAAGGCATTTAGATTTGCAGTATTGTATAATACATCTAGGTAGGGGAAAACAGAACAGCAGAGGAGAAGAAACAAAAAATTGGTACCATGTGACTGCATAATATCTGCAATAGATAGATAAAACTGTTCTAATTACCAATACAACACACTTTTCTTCAATAAAAACACAGAAGTGTTTGTTTGAGAGTCATAGATTTATTTCTTTAACATCCTTTCCCTAGAGAGTTATCAGAAGTTTTTTTCCTGCTGGAGTATATTCCCTTGTCTTGAGCTCTGAATGTCATGATTTGAGTGGAAAGCTGATTTTTGCCTGCATCTGAGTAGACACACATTGCTGAAGGAGTTGCTCTCCACTGAATCACCAGTGTCCACCTCAGCACTTTCAGCCTCCAGGGCAAGGTTTTGGTATTAATCATAAATTGAATACATGAAGAATAATAATTAAAGAGCAAACTGTAATTATGAGCAACATCCAAAGGGAGCAAAAAACTTTGAATGTAGACACTAGGTTTCCTATTAGTGCATTTAGGATTAACTATAAATGGTCTTGTTAAACTCAATTAAATAGTCAATTAGATAGATTTTTCCTATTAGAACAGGATAAGAGGTTTGACTTTTAGAACTATACTGTTTGTAGGTTTCCCTTTTCTTAACTATTTCTGTATATGGATTTCCTTTCCCTGGGAGACAGTTAAAAAAAGAGAGAAAAAAATTCCTTAGAACGTCTTTAGGGGGCTTTGGCTTTTTTGTTTCTTTTGATCACTGCTCCTCGTACACCCCAAAAGTAATTAGTGACATGTCAAATGTGTATCTGCCTGAGAAACAGTGATATCCTCTTGTTGGTAGGGCTCCCAGCAATTAGGAGCTCCTTTCTTCAGCTACAGTTGTCTATTTTACTAAGCTTGGATCACATGTTTGCTGTCACAATTTATAGTAGATATCAGTCTAGAAATAACTGGTTTCTTTGTATGTTTGATGAGTCAGACTGAGATATATTCTGGTGTGTTTCTTCATGATATTTCCCCATCCTGATTTTGTCAGCTGTTGCTAATGTGTGACAGCAAAATTAGATAGAATGAAGCAAAGTGCATTTATTGCATTACAAATGTTGTCACCTGTTAATACTTGACAGACTTTCTCCTGAGGTTATTTTTGAACACTGCAGGAGTACAAGTGCAAGTAAACTGACAGAAAAACTTAAAAATATTTTAGGTTTCTATGCTGCAGTGCTAAAATCTCTGGTCTTCAGCAGTTGCATAACTGCTGATTAAAATTTAATTAAAAATTCACTTTGATTTTTAATTATTTTTCAGCTATGATTAAATGAGTTCTGCACTGTGTCATGGATAAAGAGACTTGACACCTATGAACAGCTCTAAAATGGTCAACCAAAGAAATACAGATCTGGAGATGGGCTAAACTGTTTTTAGGGGTAAGAAGCAGAAAACAAATATGGCATTTAATGCACATAAAAAGCACTTACATGGTAAAATCAGATATAACTTGCAGGTCAATTGAAAATACCCAGAGGTATAAAAGCAAATATATTAAAATAACCTCAAGCAGATCCTAGAGTGAAGGACTTCCTTTTGAGTGTTAAAAGTTGTCACCCTGCAACCACCATAAGACTGGTAGCATGGACCTCTAGAGTCATGGAAAGATAACCATAACACCAGCAAAAGGGGTAGGTACTAGGTACTTTGTGTGCTTAAAAATTTTTGTGGTACAAGAAGATATCTCACCAGTTGTCATTTTGGCCATAAGAGATACAACTTGTGGGAGACCAATTTCCAATTAAAAACAGATCATAAAAAAGTAGAAGCCATAAAAACACCTTCTCCTCCTAGCACCCACCACAGGTTCATCTTCTCAGATTCATTTTACTTCTTTTGTTCCTGACTATGCTGACTGTGGGAAGAAAAAGATGGAGGAATGTGGTTGTGGCCATGTTATAAACACTTGATGTCTGCCGTTCCTTTTTCCTCACACAGTACCTCTGCTAAAGTTTCCTCACACAGTACCTCTGCTAAAGTTTGAGGTCCCCCCGATAGTCCCGTAGGCTGGATACAGTCCATGAAAGGTTCCAACATGGGTCCTTCCCACTGGTTGCAGTACTTCAGGAATTACTCCAGCACAGCATCTCTGATGGCCTTAATTTTGGCCACTAACAGGTCCATCTTGGAACAATCTTGAACTGGCTCTGTCTGAGCCAGTGGCAGCTCCTGCATTCCTTTCCCAGAGGCCATCATAGGTCATCCCTATGGCAGGGGTGGGGAGGGGCGAGGAGAAAGGGGGGGGGCGGGGCAGGGGGGTGCAAAACGTTCTCCCGGGGCCCTGTGTGCCCAGGCAGTCGCTGGCGGATCAGCGTAAAGAAAGTGAAATGGACCTAGCTTGCAGCTCCAAGAATCTTTTTATTAACATAAAATGCAACCTAAATCAAACACAGAGCAGAGGCTAGGACTTTAAAAACTTTTTTAGTCTTTAGGACTAAAAAAATGAAAAAGTCTCTCTCTCAGGGCAGGCAGTGGGTTTTAAGGGATGGCTTTAGGGGCAGAGTTCAGGGAAAGGATCCAATAGGGACAGGGAAACAAGGCAGGAATTACAATACTGAAACCAATAAGGAAACATAGAGAGAGGGGAGCAACCTAAACAACTAATAAGATGTCAAAGACTGGGGGAATGCTAGGGAATAGTCTGGAAGAATGTTCAGGGTAAGGGAAGGATTGACAACTAAGTAAGTGGATACAATCCAGGCAGAACCAACAATGCAGGGAAGAGAGGCAGGGGATGTATCTTAGGAGTAAACCATTAACATAGGGGACAACAAAACAACCCATTTAACATAAAAAAATATCACAGTACATCTCTGCATAACTCCTCCTCTCTCTGCTGCCAGAAATTTGCCATGCAAAGGCAGTGTAGAATACTGTCACAGCTACAGCAGGTCTGAAGCTGTACAGATAAATTTGGCCATAACAAGAAACTCGATTTGGCTAGCCTAGTTCATTAAAGAATAAAAGTAAACAAGTCCCCAGGTGAGGCAATGATAGGTTGAGTTCAAACTCAAAACAGTGAACCCCAGCCAATCCCATTTAATCATGAATACAGACGTATCATTGGCCAGTGAGCTAGGCAATGCTGAAACCCCAACCAATCAAATGTTCAAGTGTGGGAATTTTGAACCCCCTATAAAAGGGGGAGCCCTAAAATAAACTTTGGCTCTTGCCGCATGATCTTCAGTGTGTTCAGTTGTGTGCCTGAATCCAAAGATACAACCTCAATGTAATAGAATACTAACAATAATTTTTGTTCTTTATACTTTATGTCTTTCCTTTCTGCCTCTTAATAGGTCTGAGAGTAAAAGAGTGTGGAATTTTTATCCAGAGGGCTTAGAATAGCATTTTGAGAAAATGCCAAAATGTTATTTAGACGTCTGTATTTTTAGCGTTTATTCAAATAAGAAAAAGTAAGAGGTCATTGAAATCTTGTTCTTAACATGAATTGAAATCCAAACTCACAACATGCTACTATCATGTAGCACCTTTAACTTGACTAAAACTGTAGATTATATTTATCTCAAGAGATCAGACTAGATGGTCTTGAAAGTAAATTTTGGTTTTAACCTCTCTGTATTTAGAAGCTTGTCCCTTCATTGAATATCCTCTGATAATATAGCTGCTGGCATAGCAATAATCAAACTTCAAGTTCATTAGAATTTCCCTTTCAGAAAGAATTTTTAAGAAAATTAATCAATGAAACTTAACTGTTTTTGTTATTGTTCAAGACATCAGTTTCCTGATTATCAATTAATGTCACGTCTCTTTCTCAGTAGTTTATTTTAATAATGTATTTTACACATAGGTAATCTAATTTTTGTGCTCAAAAATAAAAGCTTTTTTTTTGTTGTTGTTTTTGGGTTTTTTTGACTGTTTTAAACATCTTTGCTAATACCATTCAATTTTCTCTACCTTGGAATAATCTTTTTTTTTTAAAAAAAGTTACTAGTTATTGGTATAGTAGGTGGTCAACAACTAATGCCTTAGGCTAGCTTCAGAGACAAAAAATAAATATGTATGAGATGTAGAAATTCAAGTGCCGGGTGCAGCCTGCTTCTTTTTTTCCCCCCTAGAAATTCTATTGTGTGTTATTCGTATCATAACTTTATTCAATTCTATGTAGTATGAAATCAATCTCTCTTGTGATTTCCTGAAAAACCAGTATGCTCATTTTTAGTATATTTTAGCATCTTTAAATTGATGGGAACTTTTTAGAGGTACATACTCTGATTAACAGGGACAAAGCTATTTGAAATATCTACTTCTTCCACTCTGCATTAAAATGTAATGATTGTTATTAAGGCTCATTAGATAATTCCATCATGTATGACTTATTTAAATGAAATCATGTAAAATGCACATATAATCCAAGAAGTAAAAAAAAATTATCTATTTTTGATCTTACTATATGAAAAGCACAAAAACTGCTGCTGATAAAGCTGTATGGTGCCAGTTTTAAACTCCATTTGACTTGTCAGAACCTTCTCTACATTCCAAAGTCCATTTTGTCTTGATTTTCATTTGAAATGTTTTGTACAAGTGTGTAGATAATTTATAGTGTTATTTTGATAAAGAAACGTTTTAAAGAGCTTTTGGAGTCCTACACAATTTATGTTTCAAGAGTCATAAGGGAAATCAACTTATGCCATTCTTACATCAGTAAGGGAACATTAAGAAAATCTGTGGATAGCATTCTACCACTAATTAAATAGAAATCATGTTGACTTTCAAATTCCATAGAAAACAGAAAGAAAAAATGAACACAGAAAAAGTATGATAATGAAGAAAATAGTTTTGAACTTCAGCTCAGGACTTCAGAAGGCAGAATAACATTATAGCCCTTTTCTTAGACTAGAAGCCATATACAAATTGTTTTATGTTGTTTGTTCTTGTTCAGTATTTCAAAAGTCACTCCCTCTCTTACAATTTTTTGTATTAATTTTTTCATAATTGTATGGCTTCTATTTTGAAAGAGCTACTGTAGATGGTTCAAGGATAATTTATTCTGTATCAGTATGAATTATCTCTCTAATTTTATTGAATGCTAGTTTCCTCTTGCACATTGTTTTCCCATCAGCTCATTGAAACACCATAAGATTTAGAAGAAAGAAAAGCTGCATGCTTTTTCTTGGCCATTTTCAGTTGTTTTCTTCACAAAGATGTAATATAATTTGAACTGGATTTATCTTTTATCTCCTCAAATTTCCTGTAAGGACATAGCACATTTTAAAAGGCTGCTACTTTCCAGCTAAGAAGTATCCGACTTTCAGTGATAGATAAGCTGATGCTTCAGTCAAGAATCTGTAAACACTTACATACTTTGCAAAGTGCTTTAGTTTCTTTAATTAAATGTTAAACAGTGTCAGTTACTATTATATTGTTATTATTATCATTAATAGTTTATTCTTTTCATGAGTGCACCAATATGAATACACATTTTGAAGTGTTGGATGTTGATCTGGAAACTGCCTCTTACTGCAGTCAAAGCAAGACATTAAAAGATGCAAAAGGACAAGTAGTTATAGATAAAGTGAAAGCAAAACAAGCCGAAATAGCCTATTTTGAGAAAAAAAATATGTTAACATGCTGTCTTATTTGTTATAACAAGACATCGTTTTTCTTTGAAATAAATAAAATTCTAATTTGAAACAGAGACCCGTGAATCAGTTATTGTCAAAAGGGTCTTTCCCCTTCAGTTGTAGCAACTGAAAAGATATATATATGTATATTCACAGAAGGGCTTTTTAATATTTATACACACACATCAGAGAGCTAGAAATTACTGTGACAGAGTAATTAGGAGACTGCTCAGTCAGGTCAGTTTTAAATTTTAAAATTGAACTTTACTGATTATACTCACTGAGCAGGTGCTTATAAATGATGATAATTTCTTGTGCAGTATTAACTATTTTCATAACAAATGCAAAAATCTTAGTTCATAACACTTCTAAACTGGCTGTAAATTTAACATACAATGAGTGATGCAGTGTAGTGGGTCCATCTGCAGTTTTTGGTAGTTTTTAGGGACTAAGATGTGGATGTTCTGACTTGAAAGCTCCTAACCAGAGATAGATGGTTCTTGCTTTCCAGTTTTCATTTGTTTAATTTGTTTATGCCTGATAGGTTTTATACCTTTGTCTCCATCCTGTGCTTCTGAAACTGTTTTTCTTGTTTTCTGCTTTGCTAGTCTCTGTATACTTGAGGAGCTGTACTATCATTTTTCAATGTTATGCTTCCTTTTCCTTGTTCTCTGGAAAGTTCTTCCTTCCACTTCCTACATGCAGCTACACTCATTTCTTTGGTGATCATATTGCTTACACAATTATGCAAAACTGTGTTTGATTATGACATCATAGCGTTACAAATTCCTTATACATTACTGTTAGTTACACTGTTTCAGTACACTTTTATTCAGGTTCAAGACTGTTAGTCTTCCTGTTAGCTTATTTATATTGGGACTGCTTTCTGGTTTAGTATTATGAACATATAAAAAAAATTAATTTTCAATAATCTTTGGAAGTACATAAGGCTACTCAAATTTTTTCCTAGACAATCAGGAATAGCTCCTCAGTTGAATATTCCACAACCTCTCTCAGCAACCTTCTCCAGTATTACACCATTCTTATCTTGCAGTGTTTTTCCTTATATCTTATCTGGTGTGATTAGTGTTCACTGCCTTTCAACTGTGCATCTGTGAGAAGTGTATCCCTTCAATTTCAACTTTCATTAAGTACCTTAAGACATCCTTTGTCTTCTCTTTAGGCTGAATGAACACAAATCTGTCTTACTTTCATGTATCTCACGTTTTATGATCACTGTGATGGACTGCTGCTATATTTCCCCCCGTTTGTGAGTCTCTTGTATGGAGTAGTCTAACTTTGTACACCATATTCCAGACTAAATTGCGAAAGTGTCAAGTAGAGTGGAATAATTACTGGTTTTGACCTGCTGCTATGCTTTCCCTTGTGCAGCCTAGCATGAATATTGTAGGATCTAGTTAATTCCTTCACTTAAATGTCTCACAGCTGCATAAAATTTCTTCTTTTGGTCTGATATCCAAAGGGAAAAGAGACATAAAGCATGGATAATAATATGTACGTGAATAAACAAAAGTTCCTTTCAGTATTTTGAAAAAATTATTGACGTATCAGCTATGCAGTTGGGTTTTATATGACCTTTTGTCTAGACTTTTAGTTGCTTAGTTGATTGAAGCAGGCACTTCCTCCTACCCTGACTTTACTCTTAAACGTTGTGTCTTTGATAACAGTTTAATCACAGTGGTTATTACGCAATGAGTATAGTGTGTTTTTATCTGTGAACTGAAGTCTATCAGAAGACGACCACTTGTTAAATACTGAAACACTGATAATACTATGATTAATTACTGTACATTAGTAGATGATAACAGATGCTGTGATAATGGATATGATATAAAAATTAAAATTGGAATTGAATGCAGGTGCTATTTTCAGAATGCAGGATTTTCAAATATAGAAGAAAAATACAAGAAATTCAGGCCTTGAGAAAAAAATTCTGGTTATATCTGATTTGAAAATTCAGGTTCATTAATTAATCAACAGCATTTAAAATGTCTCTGACATGTCAAAACATTTTCTTTCACAGAAATGGTAAAAATATTTGAAAGAAGAATATAGTCATAGTAATTTATGGTAATTTGGTGATCCCTAGTCTATGTCATTTGTTATACTATCATGTTATTCATCCTCTGTAAAGTAATTTCTTCTAATTATAGAACAATACATGCATTTAAGGCAGGAATATATTTGGATCCTTCTCAATCTTCCTTACATGCAGAGCACTGTGTCTCACACTTCGAACTTTAGTGTGTTAGCTGTAAATTGAAGTGTGTGGAATTTCTCCAGGAAGCATGAAATCAAGTTCCAGCTTTGCAAATGAACATTTTTCCCCTTGAGCAGAAAATACAGTGTAGAGGCTGCATGGTCAGCACACCAATAAAATCTTACTTTTTTTTACAAGTTAGGAAGTTAAAACACAAAGAAAAGAATACAAATAATAAGACAGTTCAAGGCCAGATGACAAATCTGCATTCTGTCATTAAAAACAAAGCTGCTAGATCATGAATCCCCAAAGTTGATATTTTTCAGAATTCATGACTGACAATTGTTGAAGAAATGTTAGAAAGCTGTCTGCTCTTGTCAGAATCCACAGTTGAAGCTTAGCCTGAGGTTTGAAGGGGAGTAACTCTGATGAACTCAGCATAAGCTTTATTGGCTAGTTGTAAATATCTCTACACCAAAACACTTGGGGCATATTTTCCCCTAACAGTCTAACTAAAGTGAAGTATTTGTTGTGAGAAATTGGATTTCTTCCCATATTGCAATATAAAGATTAAGAATGATCCACCAGGGATAAATTTGTATCATACAGGTTACCTCCTGTAGCTTGCCTGTAGTTTCAATTGTAAATACAAATTACATTTGTGTCTTTAGCTGGCTAAGTATTTCCATCCATTTTCAACAATTATTTGTTTCAATACAATTATAATATTGATTTAACCACTGAACAAACAATAACAAAAAAGTCTTGGAGTCTTAGAATCCTCTAAATGAGAAAGACAAAAGGAATCCTGCTATCTCCCATTTACAGATAGGGAGCTGAAGCACAGTACAATTTATTTGCAAACGCTTTTCATCAGCAATGTATACATAATGCAGTGATGCACAAATTTGATGCACAAATACAGTACAGGTACTGTAGCTAGCTCTGAGCAAGACATGTCTAGAACCCAAACTGGAAGAGATTGTTTTTTTAATAAGATAGTTCTAGCATAAAAAAATATTATGGTAACATTAGGCTTTTCTCAGCTGAGAAAAAAAGTGGGCAAAACTGCACAGTAGTATAGGTTATAGTTATTCTGAGATATTAACTAGCAGCCCTGCACTTTGCCATGCAGACCTCATACCTGGTAGTGATATTTCGTGAACAGCAATCACTAAGAACTGAACCTAAATCTTAGATACCCACTTCCATAATGTATTCTAATGCTAATGCTTACTCCTCAGATTGCAAGACTTTCTACTCCCACTGTCTCATGTAACAAAAAAACTCCCAAGACCCAAACCCAAGAAAAGAACTTCTTTCAAATTCTGATAAGAAAAAATCTGTTTCTGAGTTAAGAAGAGATTTAAAGCTGTGAATTTACCAAACACAAACACATGGATTATTTTTATACTAGATAACCAAGATATAACACATAGCTTTAACACTGATATTTTTTGTTTTGGACAGCGTCCTTCTGAGAATTTTTTTTATGGAAACAATTCTCATTTAACTGATTTTCTTCACTGTACCTCATTTTGGACTGTAAACATATTGGGAAGAAATAGAAAAATTCCAAAGTACATTTCAGGTACTGCGTGATTAAACAACACCACAATTCCTACATATCATGGTGAAAATAAATGAAAGACTGAAAAAAGATCTCCCTCTCACACCTTCTTACCTCATGGCTTGTGGCAAAAGGCAACTTTATTTATAGGTATAGAATCATCAAGATTGCAATAGACCTTTTGCACCATCCAGGCCAACTGTCAATGCAGCACTTCCATTCTAACCCCTAAACTACTGAAAAAAACACATCCAATGTTAGATCCAGATGCCTCTTGAAGACCTCCAGGGATGGTGACTCCACCACCACCCTGGGCAACCTGTTCCAATGCCTGACCACCCTACCAGAGAAAAAAAGTTTCTAATATGTAATCTGAATCTCCCCTGTTTTAGTTTAAGGCCATTTCCTACAGTCCTGTCACTGTAGCCATGGAAAAATATGTGAAATTCAAGTTTGTTCTACAATTATAACTGTAATGTAACTGAATATCAGAGCAGGTCCCATCTATACATTCATGTATGAGTAACTAATTAGTTGGATGGGCCAGGTATTCCATGTCTAGTCATCTGCACAGATGAATTAATGGATTGATTTTAAAGAGTGGAAGGAATAGAAACAATGTAATTGAAATTACACCCACCTGCTCAATTAAGTATTTGATTCATTGATGAAGGAGCTCTTTGGGAGGGCATTTTAGACAGTTCTGAAGACTCTGTCCAGTCATTTCTTGCTGTTCCTACACAGATTTGTTGGTTTCAGTGTGTTAATCATTCTGGGAGAAAAAATCTGGTCCTTTCAGCAACTTCTCGCATGGCTCTTGCTGCATAATTGAGCAAAAGGTGTGTGGAGAGGGTGTTTGTAGGGAGTAGAAACTGTCCCTGGAAATGCAGACATAGTCATGTAGGGCAGTTCTTTATTCATAATTTACATAGTTGGGTGATCTTTAGTATGTGTTTTCAGATCAGCCAAAGAGATAGATCATGTATATGCAGGAGTAGTCATGCATCAGCTGGATTCAGCAAAACAAAGGCTGGGTGCAGTCTTACCTGATCCAACTCAAGTACCTTCCTTAGGCACTCAGAGAACAGTCCTCTTTGAGGTACTTGATTCCCCAAGCATATGCTACCCTGTGCCAAGATCCCTTTTGTAAGACTCTCTATCTGTGCAATAGGAAAATGAGGGAAATGGAGATAGATGAAATATTTCATCTTTTTGCTTCCTCTAGCTATTCAGAATTAATATTCTGTTTCAGTATTTCCCAGGAGCCATCAACATAAATACCAGGTCCTAAAATGAGGAAGGCATGGCTGGCTTTTTCAGAAGGTATAGATTAATGTAGTTATGTTTATTTCCTTGTGAGAGTTGAAGCAACTCTGAAAGTTAGAGCACACCTTTTACTTTTCAGAATGGCTTCCCTTCCTTTAATTCTAATTGTGTTTTTCTGATTTGTGCCACTCTTGTTAAACTTTTAATCTTCTGATACTGTAATCAAATGGGATGAAAGAAATTCATCCAACAACAATTTGATGTGAATCAGCAGACATTTCTTTATTCAGGGTGCTGGGAACAAGGAGGACAACTCCTGTGAAACCATGTTCCACCCAACTAAAAAACTCAACCCTTTTATATACTTTTATATGCTTTTCCTGCTAAACCATTGTTACATAAATTCTTTTACATATTATGCACACTATGTAAGCTTTTTCATTTAACCTTTACATTGATTTGTTCCAATAGTTAATAACCTCATCAATATTCTTATCCTAAAACAATCATTGGCTGCTTCTACTGAGGTCTACTGATTGGAATCCTTGATATTAAAATGAAGATGGGAAGGGTAGTGAGTTTCCAGGAAGCATAAATGCTGAGCATGATGGTCTGCATACTTTCTCGACCAAAACATAAGGGTCCAGTAACTCCTTGGTGAGGTTTCTGTGGTTACATATTCCAAACACAGCACTCCTGATATTTTTGTACCTTATACTTCACAATTTTCTAATTAAAATTACAGCTAACCCTTTTATATTATTTAATTGATTAATTAATTATTTAATTGATTATTTGATAAAAATATTCATAACAATAGTACTGTTTTTATGCCTAGTAAAATGTCCAAAATTTTCTTTGGGCTTGTTTTTCTTTGGGAGTTGTTGTTGTTGTTCAGTCAGACTGTCTTATTTCCATTAACTCTACTAATGCTGCTGCATTAACACATCTACAGCTTATTCTGTATAAACCTTCATTTATTTAGTTGCATACTTTTTCACAAGGACTAGTTAACTACATAGTGCCTCCGGACCAAATTCAAATTTAGCATCTAATCAAGTGTTTTCTTTTAAACTGAAAAAGAAAACATTGAAACACAGAAATAGAAATTACATAACTAGAACACTGGGAATGGATTACTGTACAGTACACTGTCACTTCTCAAAACATATAGTTTAATTAGCAGTACACAATATTTTTCTATCACCTATTATATACATACCTAAGTTTTTATCAATATCCCAAACTACTAGTAACAGTTTAATTTTATAACACACCTCTACTAACAGCCCTCAGATACCAAAGAAATCAATGTTAATTTTTTCTCTTACTAAATTGAAAAAATAGGAGGTATGGGGAATAAATATAGACTGTTGAAACAATGATTTTTTAATGCAAGTTGCAAATGTAACTCGGCAATATTCTCCAAAGACTACTTTTGAGACTTTCTGTTGTTAACATTATAGTTTTTGTCATCTTTATCACTGTCTCCCACATCTTTATCACTGTGGAATCTAAATTTCATCTAGACAGTATCTATCTCATTAGGTCTAATTAATATCTAGCACTGATGTCAGTCTTTTTTCAGAAGAGTGCACAAAGGAATAAGGTTTTATCTTTACCAATGACCATATAACACAGAAAGAAGTTTCTGTTTGCTTATAAGCACACAAGAGCAAGACTTTTCTTTAAAACTGATTTTTAATTTTAAACATATTAAGATAATCTAAGGTCAGACTATTATCCTCTTACCCATCTTTCTGAGAAGTAATCAATGGCACTGCTTATGGGAGTAAAATCTCCCTAATGTGGTCACATGCAGGGCTCACAGCCTGATCTATGGATGTCAGCATCATATTACTGAATCACTTCTGAAACACTTATCAAGCTACATGACTTTGAAATGTACTGTAATTTTCCAAGAAATAAAAACTGCACAAATCCTCAAAAAGCAAACCAAACCAAATAAAAGCCCTACATCATCAGAGAATATAGAATAATCTTAAATCAAAAGCAATACTCAGTGATAATCGGGAGGTGATACAAATGTGCACAGGTTCATTATAAAACAAAGAAAGGAACACATAATATTTAGACAGGAGAATATTTTTTATTCTCATGGTGATATTTTTTATGAAGGTAAATGATATGTTCTGAGTAAATTTTACACAATTCTAAAAATCCTACTTGAATAATCATACATTATCTTTGTGCACTATTTAATTCTTTATAATTCTGCTTATCGTTATGATATTACAAATTCAGTTTTGTTCTCACTGAAATTAATAGGCAGCTTGTCTTTCTTGGTATAACCTTGACATAATAAATGTATTCAAAATGTAGATGAATGGTAGTTTTTTATCCAAATGTCTTTCCAGATGTCAGTGTTGGATGTAACCGTGAAAAAAAAAATCTGATATTCAGCAAATATGGAAATACTATTTTAAGAAACCAAATCAACATTTTAAAGTTATTTGTCAGGTCTTCTTGAATTCCTTTAAACTTTTTTTTTTCAGTTTGGGGTTTTGGCTTTGTTTCCTCCCCCTTGCAGTGCTAAGTGAAGAAGAGGTCAATAGCAGAAGGATCTATGTCCTATGTATGTATTCCTGACATGAGAGACACTGAATCAAGACCTTGGGTAAGATAGAGCAGGGTGTGAACTGGGCATGAACTCTTACTATGTGATTTAGGAAAATAGAGCTATATATTGCACTCCAAATTCTACTCATTGTAGTATATTTCTAAGGAAGCAATTCATTTCACTAAACTCACATGAAAATGTACTTTTGGAAACTTCCCAGATGGTTATAAACACCTAGAAAAGCAAAGATTTTTGGCCAACTATTCATAAAAAAAAGCTCCTGCTTCCATTTCAAGTTTGAAGTTTATAATGAAAGATTACTGGCTTGAAATGTACAACACAGAATTTTTTTCCTCCAAGACTTCTACTCAAGTTGCTGCCTACTATCTTTTACACTCCAGGTTATAAATGTTTCACTCTGTAACTGGAAAATTCACATACCCAGTCTAAGATATATTAGCGTACAGCTACAGAAATCCATTAGCTTGTACCAATGAAACAGATAAACACATATCCCCCCAAAAATTTTAAAAAAATCCAAAACAAACAAAAAAACCTCCAAAAACCCAAACCCTCCCCCCCAACCAAAACTAAAACAAACAAGCAAACAAGCAATCCCCCCAAGAAACAAAAAAGCCACAAACCAATCTAACATGGTTATATTGCTCTGTGCTACCCTGTTGATTATCATAATCATTATAAAATGTTAAGTATCTTCATGAAATAATGACTGAGACATACAATTGCTATTGAGACCTACTTAAAAGGTAGAAGTTTAGAAATTTGATTACAGTCCTTTTATTTATTGAAAAAATTGTACCTTGAAAAGAGTATTTCAAATGAAAATATGGAAAATATTTGTAGACTTTAAATGGAATGTCAGGATCAGTATATAGTGTATGATGTAGGCATTAACAGAAGCTGTCAGGATGAATTAACATTTGAAATCTTAAAATCAACAATAAAGAGAAAATATTATTATTAAGAGTAATGTTAGGTTTATCATGTCTAAAAATTTCATACTGGCAACCCTGAGTTTCCTTGTTTATTCAAAATATGGGCAAATCATATCTTGTGCAATTACTAAGTTAAATTGAGACAGTGTCCTAAGCATACAATAAAGTGGAGTCAACCCAATTCCATTGTCTCCATTGCAGCAATCTGGAATCATGGTGTAGCCAAGCTATCTTCAGGCAAGAAAAGGTGACCAGATGAAGAAAATATAGGTTTTTATCCATAAAGAAATGGACAGAAGTTCTGCTAGAGCAATTATTTCTAAACCCAGGGTTGAATCATGTGTCTGCTTAACACTCAGAGACTTTTTTTTTTTTAATATATTTTTAAAAAGGATCAGAATACTACACTATTAGAGTATGGGGTGCATGTAAACACCTTCTCTCCCCACAGGGTTCCTACACCAGATTACCTTTTTCTCTTACTAGCTTATGTTGTAATTTAATTTCTTGTTCTTTTTTGACCCTGCAACACCAGAACCTTAGAAGTTAAGCAACATCAGATATCAGATCAAATTATTTTATTTCAGCTTCCTAGAACTGCTTTCCAGAAAATCAGGGAATTAATTTCTCTACTGCTTTCTCAGCTTTTATTTCTTTTTCCAAGCTCAACAAGTAATAAAACCAAGGTTTTGATGAAAACCAAGGATATAGACAAGGAAACAGATTAAAATTCTGACCACTTCTCATATAAAACATGAACTGAAATGCAGGAATCAGTTGCAAGTCACAATTTTAGCCTCAAAGAGATAATTAATTTTCAGATAGCTAACTCTGTCTTGGAAGACGATAACATTTCAAAAAATCCCTCTCTTATATCTTTTATTTTCCAGTTAAAGCTTTTTTCTGTATCATAGTCTGAATCCATTTCTCAGATATGAAAATATTTTCTCTTTTCAGTTTTTAGCTAAATGTGTGCTAAATCTGTACTGTAAATTCAGCTATTGATTTCAGCATTATATTCTGCATGTGTTTCTGGGGAGACAAATTTCAAGTAAATAATCAGGTATGTTTCTCGATGTAGTTATTCACTAGACACACATTAATCAATATAATTGTAGTTATACAGACCTCCATATACCCTATTCTTGCACGTGGGCACTCACACAAATACACACACCCACATTTGTTTATCTGGAGAAAAATCATAGAAAAGCAAATATTTTTCAATATACAGAGATACTGGCAAGTAACAGAAGTATATGTAAATATTATTAAATACAATAAGCAATGTAGCATTTATATATATATATATATATATATATATATATATGCCTGATATCTTATGAAAAATACTGCTATTTTTTCTTCTATATTGTTTTCTTCCTGTCTGACTTTTTTCTTCTAAAGCACTGCTTAGTGGACACCCAACTGTTATATGATGTTTTCTTTACAACTATTGCATTTTAAATATTTCCTTTTTATTGGCATAATTTCTAAATTAATATAGTCAATAACAAGTAGTAAAACCTTCAAGCAATTAATCAGTAAAATAAATAGAACATAAATAAATATATGCAGCTTCTAGATTTAGACTCTAAAAACTGCATTTGTAAAACAATTTTCTGATTTTTTAATGCTGAATTAGATCAGTTCTCTTTCAAGAAGAGGTTCATACATCTTAACAGAATAGCTTTCTATAATTTTTCACTAAGTTGATGCTTTGATGCATTTTATTTATACAGCTGTGTTTCAAAGTGGTGTTTAGGGGAAAGCTATTTCTAAATGTGAAAAAGCAGAGAGAAAATATATACTTTTTTTAAGCTTTTTATGTTCTTACTTCCACAGCTTGGAGAGAAGATCTCTTCATCAACTTTTTTCCTAAGCACTTACAATTTTTTTAATTATTTGCTGGAGCTCTGGAATTGAGGACACCAAAGTGAAAAGTGTTTTATGGTTCCTGAGGACTTTATTTTTTTCCATTTTTTGAAGAACTGACACTATGTCCCCACTTCATTCCATATAGTTTCAAGTACTTAGATCCAAGACTTCTGAATTAGAAGTTTAGTCATGGTGTCTTCTCTTTAGCCAGTCATATACTTTCTACATATGTTCTTCCAAAATGGTATTCAGTTATTTTTATTGTCAATCTACCCGAAAATGAACCACAGAGGGAAAAATTGTGACTAGAGTGGGGAACGCACACTTTAGCAAGCCGCAGTGAGGTAAGAATGAAAATGTAAAATATTTGTGTATTTTTTCCCTATACAGTAACAAAGTAAATACTACTACTACTACTACTACTACTACTACTACTACTACTACTACATGTTGTTATTATTATTATTATTATTATTACTTCTTTAAACCATCTATATTTCTTGCTAGTTTATTCTGAAATTTATTTTTTGTTGATTTTCTTTTGGGGGGGGGGTGGGGCAGGGTTGGTTTAACCTGTTCCTTTTCAGTTGATTGCTGAAGTCCTGATTTTTCCAAGTGGGTATCTCTGTAATACCTATGTTTTTCTTCTATTAGTGTGTGCTTGTATTAGCTGCAATGTTCTTTCATGAAACTGTCCATTATGTGAACTCACTATTGTTTCCTTTGAGAAAACAATCAGATCTGCTTATTGAATTTATGAATTTTAATATGCACATTTTTCTCTATTAATAAATAAATTTCAGCATTTACAATGATCTTTTTTACTCAATCTACCTTTTCACTTCATGTTCTCAGTCATTTTGCACTTTTTGATCAGAAACAAAAAGGTTTAGATTTGTCTTCAATTTCTGTATCCAAATGTTGGCTCCAACAGACTCCAAGAACTTGCCTGATGATCTCTTACATATTTCTGTATCTGAATATGTCTCTCTCTTTACTTACAGAGGCACAGCTGGTAGTTCATAATCTTTGACTGACTGTGCAACTTCCTAATACCAGCTGACTGAGTATAAGTAAATAAATAAATACCAGTGTTTCGGCACTGCGTACTGCAATTCTCTTCATAAAACACCTCTCCAAGTCATACTACTGTCATGATGGGCATTCTAGGGACAAGCTGGTTACAAACATCATTTGGGTTAGTAATTTACTTCTTTTATCATGCCAGAATCATTCCTAGCATACATTGCTTGCTCTGTTAGAAACAAACAGTTTGCAGAAATCCAGGTTCAAAGAATTCTGATCTGCTCTGATTTTTCTAGCCTTTTGATTCTTCTGATATTGGAGTCAAGAGTTCTCACTTTCTCATGCTTCTTTCACATAAACAATCCTTTGTTTTTACAACTACTATCATTGTTTACATATTTTGCAGTAAGAAGAGAATCTTGATTGATAGTCTGTTTGATCAGAGCAGTTGAGAGGTGGCAATTCCACCTTCCAATCTGCAGTCATTTTTGTGAAACTCTAAATGCTGAAGTTTCAAAATAAACAGCCCTTCTTCAGGCTTCTCCTAGTTCTTGCTAAAAAGCTCCAATCTCTGTGTTGTTATTTCATGTCCTATTGTGACATTCTGTGATCTTATTCTTTTACATTACTTTAACTGGTTTTCTATACACTATGCATTTTTCTACTAATTACAGTGAATCTGTGGTTTCAGTTTTAATTGCAAAGTTATCTTACCTGTAACCCAGCTATGAATTCTCTTTAACCAATAAGAGACACTAGGAATGCAGTTAATTTTACATATTTCTGAATGTTATACTTTGGTTGTTTTACAGTCAAGAGGCCCTCATCCTTCCATAATACAGCTGTAGACCTTCAATTGTAAGATCTTAATTATTGGCCTACAGACACTCTGCTTCTTAGCTTTTTACTTGTGAATTTGTCACATCTTAAATCAACTGCTGTTCTTATTTCAATTTTCCAGTTCAGAAATCCTCTTCTTCAGCATCATATGGCATTGAATTTTAGTCTATGTTTATGACTTGATGTATTTTTTCACAAATAAATGCTTCAGTACTTAAATTCCCTTTTAGCAATAATCTTATGATACGATTTTCATGTATAGTCTTTGTCACTCTTGAGAGTGTATTTTTATTCTTTTTTCATTTCTACTTAGCCCAGCCACAATCTTATTATTTTGTAATACAGTAAATCCTTGATTTGAGTCTGTTTTCCAATTGTGGCTCTTTCCTAAACTGCATATATAGCAGTAATCTAATTTAAATTTGGTGTTCCATTCAATTATGCACTAGGAATTCCAGTTTTATTATTAAAAAATTTTTCACAATTTTAACTTGGAGGGGATCTCCCGTGGTCCAGTGAAAAGGAGACCAGGGCTTTTCCTGATGGAGTTAAAAGCTGAGGAGAGTTTTGCATATGAATAGTTTCCAAGGAACAGGATTGACTGGATTTACAATGCTAATTCCTATTCTGAGAAAGCAACTGAAGATGTAGGATTGCATGTTTAAACTGGTAGTTGTGAAATGTCTAACAATTTGTCAGAGAAAACTTTGTAACGAATTAAGTGCTAGGTAGCTATATACCTCATTGGTATAATTTCTATGTACTTATATACTTTTCTATGCATTTATATGCCCTTGGAACTGTGCCACTCATTTCAGATTTTGTTAGGAGGAATTTACTTTATACTTTAATACTTGGCAGGAACTGCAATTTTAAGGCCATTCACTAAAATCAGAATAACTTTTCCTGGGTTTAATTAGAACTAGAATACTTCTAATACTCTAGACATATCTAACTTTCTATCCAAGTTTTTAATAAAATGACACGGTCAATAGTTTAAATTCAGAGTCCACTCTAAGTGGACGTGATGTCTACTTAGAGTGGACTCTGAATTTAAATTGTGGATGAGGCTGTACCAATGCTGAATGCAGATGATCACTTCTGACCAGCTGGTGATGCTGCGCTTGATGCACCCCAGGATGGGTTTGCTCTCTGGGCTGCCAGGGCACACTGCTGGCTCACACTGAGCTGCTGCTGACCAGGAACCCCAGCTCCCTTTCTACAGGGCTACTCTCCAAGCAGTCCTCTGCCAATTTGTACTTCTGCCCAGTCTTATTCTGTCCCAGGTGCAGAATCCAGGACTTGGACTTGCTGAATTTCATCACATTATTCATTGCCCAGTGCTCTAAGCTGTCTAGATCCCTCTGTGAGGTAAGTCAGCATCCCTTTCCAGTTTGGTATGATCAGTAAACTTACTAAGGCTGCATCCAACTCTTGCATCCAGATCATTGATGAATATATCAAACAGAACTGGCCCTAGAACTGAACCATAGGAACGTCACTGGAGACTGGTCACTAGACAGATGTAGCCCCATCCCCACAACACTTTGAGCTCTGCCCCTCAACTCTACCCAGTGCACCATGAACCTCCTTATCCCACAGCTGGACAACTTGTCCAGATGGATGCTGTGAGGGACAGTATAAAAAGCCTGACTAAAACCCAGAAAAACTACATCCACTGCCATCCCTTCATCCACTAGGTAGGTAACCTCTTTAATAACAGATATGTGTCTCTTCATTCACATATCCAGCTACAAAATAAGGAATATATGTAGATTTATCAAACACAGGAAATTAGTTTTATTTAGGATTTAACTGTAATATCTGGGAAAACAAGGGGGAAGTGCAGATTTTGTATAGACTTGTAAGATTTCCTTACTCCCTTGAAATACAGGAAAATATGTTTGTATATAAAACTATGATCTCTGTTTATCATGGTTGAAAAAGCACTTCACACATTCAAAAGTTCCCTGGCAAAATAAGAAATTTTCTTCCAAAAGATTTTTCACAAGTCCTCTGCATTACCATGTGGTGATGTAGACAGGCTATAAATACATATGTAGCCATTCCAGTTATAACATTATATATATAAACATATGGAAATTGTTAAGCTTTAAAGTGCTACTGAGCTGTAAGCAGTTGCCAAAACTTTTACAGAATACAATTAGACATTGTCACCCTTTGTTAAATTGGACAAATATTCCAAACCTGGCAAAGCAGAATTCTAAAACAAACTAAGATATTGCATTTATGAAAGGCAAAATTATAGTTGTATGAAGTATAGAATTGATGACATCATATCAAAACTCTGCTTAAAAAAGGCAGGAAGGTTAAGTAATTAATAATTGCATTCCAGCTATATTAGATTTACATGGCAAGACTTCAATAGTCAGGGGGGCTGCAGAGGTTGCTTTTGTGAGAAGACACTATGAGCCATCCCTAGGTCCCACAGAACCAGTTCCAGTCGACTCCCAGATGGACCTGTCACTGGTGAAAGCTGAGCCAATCGGGGATGCTGCATCCTGTGAAAAAAACCACGGTGGAGCAATGGTTTGGCCCCATGCAGTCAGTGGAGATCCATGGTAGAGCAGACATCCTCTCTGCCGGCTGTGAAGGATCTAGTGCCAGAGCAGGTGCCCTGAAAGAAGTTGTGCCCCTGCAAAATCTCTTTGGTAGAGCTGGTTCCTGTCACGATCTGTGACCCTAGGGAGAAAGGAAACCATAACAGAGCAGGTTTTCTGACAGAACCTGTGATGCCACATGCTAGAGCTGTCTGCTCCTGACAGAACATGCCCCGTGTAAAGGACACATGCTGGAGCAGTTCTTGAAGAATTGCAGCCCATGGGAAGGACCCACATTGCAGGATTCTGTGGAGTATTCTCTCCTGTGGCAGGTACCCCACTCTGGAATAGAGAAAAAGTGTAAGAAGAAAGGAGCAGCAGGAACACAACTGATATTTTCATTCCCCATTTCCTCGTGCTGTTCAGGGCTGGTGGGGTAGTGCTTTGTTTAATTGGCAATAAATTAGGTTAATTTCCCCAAGTAGAATCTGTTTAGCCCGTGATGGTAATTGAAAGATCTTGGTGTTTCTCTGTCTCTACCTATAAAGCTTTTTTAAGCCATTCCTGTTGTGTCAATGGAGGGGGAGTGACAGAGTAGCTTGGTGGGCACCTGGCAGCCAGCCAAGGTCACCATACCACACCAGCTCAGTATAATGCCACTGAAATAAAAAGGAGATTCTCATTTGTGATTTAATAATAGAAGTTCTGCACAAGAGTTTTTCAGTAATTATATTTGTAAGGCCTCAGTGAATACTGTGTCCTACATTTGGCATGTAAAAAGAATACATAGAGAAATGGAGGAAAGGCTCAGTATGAGGTCAGAAAACACGACCATTGAAGGAAAAAAAGAATTTAAAGGAACAAATAGATCACGTATCACTAAAACTAACTGTCATTATTTGTGCTTCATCTTTACTTGAGAGGAAGGGAAAGAAATCTGTAGGCTTTGAAAAAGTAGCATTAGATGCTAAGCATTTTATTTTTTATCTGTTTGCCTATTCAAGTTTTAGAATTTCTTCTACTGAAGTTCCTTAATATTCTATTCGCATAATGCTTTCCAGAGAAAGATGTACTATTTTTGATCTTTACCAGTACATAAAAATCTGTCAAATTACTTTTAATGACTCTCAGACTTTGTAACATACAGGAAAAACTGAGGATTGATGACAAAAACATAATAGATCTATAATGTAGTCCAGAGTGGTTATAGAGACAAAGAATAGGATCTTAGCAGTTCCGTAAGAAATTTTAATCCTTTAAGTCTCCATTTCACTGTCACAAGGTTACAGAGTGCAAAAAGAAAAAAAAAAAATCAGTTTCCAGTGAGCCATTATTTTATACATTAAGGAGAATATTTTGAGGTTTTAATATTCCATGGTGGCTATCAGTGGAAAACAAAGAATCTGTTACAAAGTTGTTTATATTTGGTGAGTAACTTAATTAGATTTTCATTCCTGTAAGACTTGGGAAGGCTTTCTACATAGATAAAAGTTGACTTTACCTCAATAAATGCAGTTCCATATATTACATTCTACACTGAAATATATCCATAATTAGAATTCTAACGAGTGATTTAGTAAATTTATAGGATGCATTACCACTTTATGGGCATTTTAATTTACTACTTGAATTAATAGTCCACATTAGTGACAATAGAAAAAAAATTAAAAAAACACAAACAATTATAAACACTAAATGGGATTAAGTAAGCATTTTTGTTAGCCCCAAAGCTGTCCTGATATAGCTTTATTGTCTTAATCAACTTAGTTGACTCATTTTACTGCTCTTTTGAGGTGGATGTTGTGGACACATGCTGGGGTACTAGTTCACTTCTGCCAAATTAAAAATGATAATTCTCATGCGTGAAATAACTGCATGGACTAATGACCAAGTCTCAGCATAATTTGAAGTGAAACCTCAGCAGGTGGCAAACAATTAAACACATAACATAATATAACATAGTCACAAGTATTTTTTTCCTTTTCCTTTTTAAATAAAAAAAAGAAGGGACAGAAATAAGGAAAACAAATACTCCTTTCCTTGAAGAGTGTTAAACTCCATGAATAAAATCAGCGGTATAAATGAGGAAGAAATTAAAAATATGTCACTGGAAAGCAACCTACTAATAGAACCCTCCCAATTCTAATCCGGAATTCTAAATATGAAATAAATGCTTTCTTATGAAAGTGCAGACATGATTCTACTCATACTGAAACAATAACCCAAAATTATAAACCTCAAAAATTATAAACCTCAAAAATTATAAACGTGAAAAATTTCTTCAGTAGCAGAATAAATGTTGAGAAACATTTTGGCATTTCCTAAGACTCAGAAACAGTTTTAAGCCAGTTTGAGAAACAAATATGTAATAATTGAGTTATTTATTAAATGAGAAGAGAAACCCTAATCCCAAACCCCAAACCAGAATAACTTCCCTACAGAATCCTATTTAATTTTTCCTTACTTTTACATTGGATCACTTATTTTGATGATTTCTAAAAGTGTTATGTGTAAGCGCTGAACTTGTGTCTCTCATATAAGAATGAGCAAGGCTTTCTTCAAAAATATGTTTTTTGAAGAATTCAGAATGTTTTCAGGGGCTCATTTCCTGTGCTTGCAGGCATTCAAAAATACAGTAACCAAACTGCAATTTCAAATAGACACTTAATCACCTTACAGATATTCATAATCTGAGTTTCAGAATATTTAATACAAATTTCTTTTTCATTGTGAAATTTCAGGTATTTTAGGAGTTTGGTAACTGTCTGCTTAAGGTTATATTTCAACATATGCTAAAACATAAATAGTTAAGTATTTCTATAGAATGAGCACTTAAGATGCTAGGTAGCACTTAGCAGAAGAATTAGGGTGATCTGGAACAGGCCACAAATAAAGCAGAAAGGATTGATGTAATATTAGCACTTTAAAAACTCTGTAGATTTGTGTTGCTAATGAATTTTTAAGGTAGGTAATACTGAAGGGTTTTTTAAATAAATAGCTAAATTATTTTAAAAATCATTAAAATAGAATAAGAACTGGCTCAATCTCGGATCCCGGGCTGATAGCCCTCCGAGAGTTGTGGGTAAAGTCCTTTTCTCCAAGCCCCATGCCAGAAGAAAGAGTCAGGATGCGTCAATTCCTTTATCAAAGTTGTTTATTCATTCGTGTTCCTAAATATTTTTCCTTCAGCCGGTGTAGGTGTCACCTACACCGCAGCCGAAGGCTATCTGCCCCGCTCATGGGCGGCCGTAATCTTTTATACTAATTGTTACGTCTTCATTGTTTTTACTATTATACCAATATCCACTACCTTTATTAAACTGTGCACCTTTACACTAAACCAATCAGAAAATGCCACCACCTCACCCAAAGATGGAGGACAAGAAGAAGAAGAAGAAAGACAAGGGACACACCCAAATCCCTCCATCTTGTCTCCTTGAGCCTCCTTTGTGAACCCCCAAAATCCACATTAATACACAAAAATAAGTTACCTAATATCCTAATCACACACCCGTGACTTGTAATTCTTCATATAATGTTTGCAATCGCTCCCAGGGGCTAAAATCAAGGGCACTGGTGTTTTTATCGCTGTTCCAGGGTCTCTGGACCCCCTCCTGGGGTCTCGGACTGCCCGGGACATCTAAAGGGATGTCCTGGGTTCCGACAGCTCAAAATCAACAAAATATTCAGTTTTTGGACTTATACCTACTAGAACATATATAACATAATAGTAAAATGAAGTTATTTTAAAAGCAATACCTTCTGTTCTTGTTAAATACTACAACTTCAAGATAAGAATAATGCTGAAGATAAGAATGAAATCAAGCAGTTCAATTAACATAGAATTTTTTTTACTCTGTTTGTGAAAGCTCCTGAATGTACTTGTTATTTTTATTTTGAAGACTATCAGAGAAATGTTGGTTTGCAGGAGTAAACAAAAGAAACCCAGGACAAGACATTGCAGTTGCTGTATTTGCTTGTTTTTATCTAATGTTAAGGGGCAATTTGCAGCTACAGATATCATTTTAAAAGGCCTCTTTTGGAGAACGTCATGCTGGGAAAACAACTAGAGACAAACTTCAAAAGAGCAGATGAGTACCCTCCCAAACACAAAGCACTTCTGATAAAGGGACCTTTCCTTTTAGTCACAGTGTGAGGGGAAAACCTGAACAGAAATTTTGTGAAAGGTTTTTGTCTGAAGAAAGGTGGAATCAGAATAATGTGAGTGTTCTGTACTAGAACACGGTGTCTTGGAACCTAACGTTTGTATTCTCTGGTTGTTCAGGGTTGGTTTGGGGGTTTTTTGGTTATTGCTTTTTGGGGGTTTCTTGGGTGTTTGATTTTTTTTTTTTAAGCTTCTGCAATAACTCTGGGAAAAAAACTTTAGGCCCACAAATGTTTACAAATAATTTTCTTCTCCCTCCCCAACCCTTTTCTTTTATTTGTACTTATGTCTGGTCAGCTCTGCACAGATACCATACAATAACATGTGAAGAAAAAACATGTTATAAATGGTCAGAGGCCAATTCAAAATAAAATAACAAAATTTATTTAACACAATTTCAACACCGAAATAAAGCCACAATAAAAAGAAACAACATCGATCGAATGCTGGGTGGACAGAGAGGCGGTACAAAAGTACCCTCCGAATTCTGCCACACTGCTATGTTTCAGCCCGTGGGTTTTATACAGTTTTTTTACCCTAAGGCTAAGCCTGTTGAAAGTCCAAATATGCTTTGTTTCTAAAAGAGTCCTGTCTGCATGAAAAGGTTCCTTGATGGTTTTTTCCGAAGTTCATCTTGGGAGGGGTGATCTTGATCGTCCAGGATCTCCACCAAGATCGGTATCGGATGTTGAAGAGCTGCGAAGTGAGGGTCCACCCTTAATGGCCGGGCCATCTTCTTGCTCTGCCTTGTTGTTACAGTTGTAAATGTGTTTGGGAACTTTGGAATCTTGGAGACATTCTCGGGTAGCTTTTTATTAGTAGCTTAAATCCACACGAATTTATCTATTATACTTATTACAAACACATTGTCACATTTCATTTAAAAATGTATTTTTTTTTCTTTAAGGTGCATAATTATATTACTTTCACTGAAGATTGAGCTTAGTATTGTCATATCTTTACACTTACTTTCTCATCCACTTTTAATCTAGTGCCAGTGCACGGAGAAAAATATATTTTAATCTATTCCTTTCTTCTTCCAAGAGGACCTACCTTTTGGTAGTGATGCCTGCTTCTTTTTTCCTATTGCAAAGATCTCCCTGCGAAGAAACACCCACAAAGGAATTATATTCTCTGTGCCATCATCAGCTTCAGCTTATCTCCTGTAGTGACTCACTCTTCCAATTTTCTCAGAGCTTGAAGTAATTTCCTCCATGAGGCCTGAATTTTGCTATTGGCAAGGAAAGAAAGACGGATGAAAGACAGGACAAAACTTATTTCTCCCATCTTTTTTGCAAAACCATCAGGGCAATATTTATTTCTTTTCCTTTATGAGAAACTTTTGGATACTGAGAAAGTATGGTTGTGATTTACTTGTAGTATTCACTTGGAGCTATACAGAGATGTCAGAATCCTCCCAAAGGAGTTTAATGAAGGGATTATGCAATATGATCTCAAAACTACACCTATCCAAACTAATTAACATGGATTTTCCTGAATTTTTCCTTTTCAATTATTTTTATTAACATCTTTGACAAAAAAATCTACAGGAAAAAAGTCAAGCTGCACTTTACAAGACATTTCCTGTTAACTCAGTGTTGTAGATGTTCAACAGCAGTACTCAACAGCTTACATTTTCACATAAATGTAAGAATGAGAGCCTGAGGCGATCTGAATACAGGCTTTTCAGACTTCAAAGGAGTAGTGAATGATTCTTGCCCTGCTTTTGCCATCCAGAATTGGCCTAAGCTTGGGGAGCAATTAAAATTAAATGCCACTGAGCTGCAGAAGTGAAGATCGGCAGCTCTGGGCACGAGCAGACTTTTATGAAGTCTCCTGACTAATTCATATCTCGGTGTCTGTAAAATGAGGAAGGGAGTCAGAGTGAGACCATTTATCCAGAAAGAGAGCAAAGGGCAGCTGCATTAACCTTGAACATAATGATTCACTTCTTTGTTTCAAATCAGCTGTTTTTCAGTTTCTGGTTGCCACATTTTCAGGAGAGGAACCCTCTGTAAAAACAATTAGCTACCAAAGATCTGAATGTCTCCTCTTTCGTCCTAATATAGTCTTTTGTAAATAGCTTTCAGGGCACCTAAACATCTAGACAAGGAAAAAGGTACCAGATCTCTGGCTGTGCTGAAAGGTGAAGCCTTTATTTTAAAGAATGGGATATTATCTTTTTAGCAGAGATTTTATTTCTTTTTGTTTCATAAGTGCCAGAAATAGTTTTAGATGGATATCACTGAAAATCACAATAATATATGAGAATATCTGCAGAACTGTTGAATTAAGATGTATATGTATATTAAAACGTGTTTCCTGATATAGTTTTGAATTTTGAAGTTAAGGGATATATGGATAGGTCACAAATTTGTGAAAAAATAACAATTTATTTTCATGAAATTGTTTCATGCATCTTTTGTCCAGCAACAAACACCAAAACATCACTTTCAGTAAAAGTTAAGAACACATTAAAAAATAAATAAGTAAATCAGCAATCTAATAGGCACAGATGAACTTCAGTACACTTAATTTAATTTCATTGTCTTTGAAAGAAAGTATATTCTGATACTTCATATGCCATTGACACTTTATTTAGTTTGTAATATCCTGTTTGGTGTTCCAAATCATATTTTGAATGGTTGACACAGGCTGTGAAAGGAAGTAGAAAACAGGAGAAACATGAAAAATTTTAGGAAAACTTACCTGTATAAAAAAAGGAAATTTTCAAGTACATTCTTTTTAAAGTCTCAAAAAATACATAACCTGCAAGGATTAGAATTTTCCAGCCACTTGGTTTTTTTTTTTTTTTTTTTTGTGGGGCCAGAAAAATAAACATTTTATCTGTTATATTGATGACAGAGCTCCAAAAGACATGACTCCATTGTAGAAATGGAAACAGCATAATAACCTGTGTTTCCCATCTACATTAACTCTTCATAATTGCTCAATTAACACATATCACCCCTACATAGCTGGTGTTTAATAATCACTAAAAGTCCCATTTTCCTATTCAATCCATGCTAAATGTTCTCACAGAAATTAACATTTTTTCTGAGTACAGACCCCTGATGCTCAATAGTGTATTTGTAAAAATAATTGGGATACCTTTACATTTTCCTCAAATATCTGCAATGTGATTACAGGCATGTATAGACTCCTCTTTTCTTCTCAAAAGGTGCTCTGAATTTCAGATGTATTTTGCTTTATTGTTGGTTTACCCCTCTCTTTCCTGAACACACAGACCAATACTAGTCACTGAGTAGCTCTGTAGTAGCCATTGCTAGCAACACATCATTAGCTTTGCACTGAGCTGACAAGGCCTCAGGATAAAGGCTAAAGCTAAAGCTTGTTCTGTCTGATATTTTTTGACCTGTCTATACATTTACTTTACTTAGTTTAGTTGTAGCAACAACTCTTCACAGAATGGTTTGATTTGGAAGGGACCTTAAAGGTTATCTGGTTCCAACTCCCCTGCCATAGACAGGACACCTGCTAGAACAACTTGCTCAGAGCTCCAGTGATGGGCTGGTTTCTGGTGGGAATGAGCAGTGACAAAAAGGACAGGCCCTGAAGCTGAAGAGGAGTCACTTCTTTTTTGATTATTTGCATGAAAAATTAACAGAATCCTGTTGGAATGGTGTTATCCTTGGTTAAGAACAAAGTTTGTGATTACCTAAGACCCCTGGATGGAGCACCCAAAACTCAGCAGTGCCCAGAACATGGTCTGCTCCAGCAGTTCTCCATGAGAGAGGTTTCAAGTGAATCACCCTCTAAACAACCCACCTTTCCTGCTTGATCCACTGAGGGCATCTTGGCCTTATTCAGTTACTCAGGTAAGACAACATAAAGTGAGGTGACATTCAGGAAATGCAAGACACCACTCCAAAACAGTAACATGGCAAATGAAATTCATGGAATCACAGAATTTTCTACTCAAGCAGGCCTCCACAGTGATTTCTTTTTTACTCTTTTTTACTCTTGTTCACCTTTTATGGCTTTACATCTCTGACATGATGCCAGAAAAACAGATCTGATATGACAACAGAGGGCCTAAGAAGTGGTGATGCAAGATGCATTTTGGAGGACTGCAGTCCTGGGATGATAAGCGATAGGGAATGGGCCTGGCACTGAAAACTGCACAGGTATAAACAACTCTCACACATGAGAGGTTAAAGAATGATTTGCTTTTAGAGGCAACAGAAAACAACAAAAATGCTATCTACGCATTGTTAAAGTCACCATGTAAAACATATTTGTATATATATTGGTGTTGCAGAACAAAATGTAAGAACAAAAAGTATAAAATCATCTTATCAGACATAGAAATTACACTAGCTGGACCATACAGTGAGGAATAAGCCATCAAGATGTACATCATACTCATCACAACCTCACACCTTCAGGTGCTAAATAATCATCATAACACCAGATGAAGCCTTAAACTTTAGAATCCAGAGAAGCATGAGCGTAAGAACAGAGTAGAAAAGAAGTCCTTGTATATTTTTAACTATTAGACTGGTAATTTCAGTAATACTGAAACTTGTTTTGGCATGCACATATTCCTTCTTTTCCTGTAATAATTAGATATGCATTATTAATGATTTTTGGATTAGACTGGTAAGACTTCAATTATAATACATTTTGATTTACATATCAGGTTACATCTTTGCTTGTAAACAAGATTTTTAGTATAGCATACTGCACATTCCTGCTTTCAAAAGTGTAGTTGAAGACTATATTTCTTGTTATCAAAGACATTGCTATCCCTCAAGAGAGGCTGGAGAAGGTTGTGTTGCTGCTGTTGATATCTACCCTTAAGCATTCTTCCTGGAGACAGAAATATACTTAATTCTGCTTGCTTGTCAGTTGCGTCAAATTTTTCTGTGATTGTTTTCATAATTTTCTGTTGAATATATTGCTTATGGAAACATTTTCATATATTGTGGTTTCTGTTTGACAACAATATTGAAAAGACATCCATGTTCCTGTGATGGTAATGAGCATCCTAATTTTTTAGGATTTTGCTGAATATTTGTTATGTTTTGCGTTTGCTTTTTTTTTTCTTTGGATAAGAACAGAGAGAGATTCTGTATCCATGTTCAAAGGCAATTATTCCGTTTGCTTCAGAGATGTTTACATTAGAAAAGTCTGCTGCTGTCACTATTTGGGCAAAGCTATGTCACAGAGACCCTCAAGGGAACGTTGTAAGTGCCATCAGAGGCACTCCTGGTGCATCTTTATTTTCTTCCCAAATTGCACAATCCTCACTAAAAATCATTAATTTCCTGATGTATCTGCATTTAGTCTTCAAGTTTTTCTTTTGTAACTATGTCATCCACAGATATGTCTCAATACTTTCCTTTTTTCTTAGAGCATATAGCTACAGTTTGTAGTATAGACCTTGTGTACCACACAGTTATTCACCGTATGTTTATTTCCAAAAGCCTGCAGTTTGTCACCATGCCTGAAGGCCCTCCTTTCTTCATCTGTGTGACACAACCAAGACATTTGAACACAGGATTGAAAACTGGAGCTACTAAAATGGATGCATGTATCAGATATAGAAATGCTATGCCATAAACATCATTTTGTAATGGAAACTACCTTGCCAATACTGTTGACTCTCTTATTCCAAAAATTGCTTTCTTACTGTAACAATAGGTCAGTTGTTTACAAAAGCAACTAACATTCATTAATAAAGCCAAACCTCTTTAAACTTACAATTTACCTGGTGCTGCTGGTTTACACAAGATCTGAAAGAATGATTCTTCTTGGATATCCAGTTTATTGCATCATGTAATTCAAAATCTATCACAACTTTTACAGTTCAATGGTGATTTTTTTTAAAAAAAAGAACAAAAAATTCTTAAATTTCTTAGAATTACAGATTTAAATAGAATTTTCAGGAAGAGTTGAGGACAAACTAACATGATCTGGAATTTAGAGGAGACATTGTTATAAATTATTTTGTGTTGCTATCACTTATTAATTCATCATTGATGGAAAAACACAAAAAATAAAAATTTTATGTTGAGCTCTTAAATTGACTCTATATTTTAGAGAAGTTTATTGTGGCCGCACTATTATACGACATATTTGACTGTGAGTATTATTAAACTAGCAAAAATATATCTAACATAATTTTAACTGCTTGGTTTAAAATAGGGTAAAAGAGGCCCTAAAAAAGTGTATTTCTCTATGTATGTATAAAATAACAAATTACTACTATTGATAAATTAGCTAAAACTTAGCAAGAGTTATTGGCCTAATTCCTTTTAAATTATTAACAGTCACAGGCCTTCAAAAGGCTGTTTTCTAAATAAAAATACAGAGAGGAAGTTCATAGATGTAAAAAAATTTTAGCTCATGAGAAACGAATGCACAGTGTAGAGAAATGCTGAACCATTATTAAAAATTTTAGCTCATGAGAAACAAATGCACAGTGTAGAGAAATGCTGAACCATTATTCACAAAAATAGATGACTTTATAGTGAAAAACATCAATCAAGGATATGTACAAAAATGTCAGTGGACCATTTTCAGCTGTAGAAAAACTATTTGTGGATGAAAGCTGTGGAAAGAATATGGAAAATGGCTGCATCTCTGCTTAGTCTTTAATAGCTTCCCCAATGATCTTAAGTGACAGAAAATTTAACTGTGGAGGAGTGGGACTTTCCAGCAGGTGTGTCCTAAAGTGGAAGACAAATTGTAGTACATTAAAGTACAATGATAATTTAAAACCTGATGTCATTAGATTTTGGGTGAAGAGCAAAATGTTGCTTGAATATATTTTTCAAAATGCTGTAGCTATATACTTTGAAATTTTTCCTGGTGGTTACAAGGGACTAGGAGCTCTCACCCTAACTGCTATTTTCTATTTTGTCTCTGGTGTATGCTTGGTGCTTTATCCTCATAATATTTTTTTCTTTAATTTGTTAATTTTAGGGGCTTTTTTGCCTTGTATGTATTTAGTATTTTACCGGAAGAGTAATTTTTGTTTAATTGAATCAGATGAGTACAGAGATACTCTTAACACTAAATTTGCTACACATTAAATCACCTTTCTCACATAGCAGATAAATACAATTGATCAATAGAAAGGAAAAATTAACCCATATTAATAATGTCTGTCTTTCCTACCTACCTTAGAGCTTTATAGACATCATTTACTCATTCAGCACATTTTAATAAAAACACTAACAACAATAAGCTAGTGTGGAATTTCCAGATATTTTTGTTTTATGGTGAGAGTACTGTTCAGCAATTCTATAAATAATATAGTAAATATAAATAATAAAGATAGTGTTAATTATTTCATTGAGAAAAAGGAATTGATATATAATCAATTATCTACAGAACCTCTTCAGTGTTGAAAGAGAAAGCTTCTCAAACTCAAACCTAGTGATCTTTGGAGATTTTTTTCAAAATCAGGTAAGCTTTACTAATAATGATTTAAGCACCACCTCCCAAAATGTATTCTCCATCTGATCTTCAAGAAATTATTTCACCCTACAAAGGAAATCAATTGCTATAATGGCTCATAGACAACTGCATTAACATTACCAGAGCTTGTTATGAGTAACCCAGTTTCTACATTAACTGGGATTTTTGTATTAAAAAAAACCTATTGAAAGTAAAATGTTCTTTAAACTAAAGAAGGTGCAATACAGCAAGCAAACAAGTTGGATGTGGTACGTTATGTCTAATCCATCTTCTATACTTCTCACTCAATATGATTTTTCTTTGAAAGGATGAGGTTTTCCAGGAGAGGTGTGAAGTAAATACCATACCTCTGATAAAAGGCAAAGGTATGCCACCATATACATTTGTCCAAATAAATGGGGAAAAAGTTTTTACAAAGTTCAGGTTTTGAAAACATACCTGTATATTTAAAAAAAACTCCAAACTGATACTTAGTTTGTCAGACAGTAACTTATGCAAGAATATATAACTACATCTCTATGCTACATATTTAATGAATGAAAACAAATATAGTGGGAAGTAAGAAAGGATACTCAGTCAAAAGTTCAGTCTCTTCATTTAATTGTAAAAATATGCTGATTCTGTCCCTACTCATTAAAATTAGAATTTTGTAAGAACTAATATAAGATAGGTAATTCCTATTGAGATGCAAAAGTCTGTTTGCATCTCAAAATTATTAGGTTTTCAAAAGCCCGAGAAGAATTGGTCAGGAATTTTCTATGAATTAAATAACTTCTTTCCATAAATCAGCATCTGGAAAATTCTATTTTTTTATATATCCATTTTATTCTATTTTTCAATTTGTATAGAATATACATGTGATCTCCTTTGTTATGCAAAATTTTGATTAATTCCTTGAGGATGACTACAACATAACAAAAAACAAGCTGAGAATTAAACAATAAAAAAGGAGATTTTGAGAAATATTAATCATCTTTTAAGCACTGACAGGTATACCAAAGTAAAGTTCTCATATGAAATATCAAAAATTCTTGAACTAGATAGAACACAAGAAAATATAATAAATAATGTAATACTTTACCCTAATATTGACTTCAAACTTGTTAAAGGAAATTATCTCTTACATAAGCTAATGCTCTTGGCTGGTATCAGTCTTTATAAAAAGAACAGTCTTGTGGAAAGTATTTTATTAAAAAATCATAATGAAATATTGAATACTTCAAGAATACAATATTTGATACAATATTTGTCCCTGTGAAGACTACATTAGAATGTCAAAGAAGATACAGTGGAGTATGTTTATACAAATGATTTCTCTTTGACTAGTGAATCCTGAAAGCAGGATTTCAGCTGTGATCCTATTAATATCCCTTAGGAGAAACTTTAGTATTTGATAGAAATTGAAAATATCAGGGAAAAAAGGGGTCCATACAAATAGTAGAAGCTATTTAATAAATATTTAATAGTTCTGTGCAAAAATGTTGCACAGTACCTTAAGCATCATTTGATTTTTATATTGCTAAGAGTCCTTCATTTCTACCTCAGTAGCCTGCCTTTCGCTTGCAGCACCACTGCTGTGGCACTTTGTTTTCCACATCCACTGTGGGGACATTTTTACCTTGTTCTTACAGCCTTGGACCTGCAAACTGTTACTTTCATTTTTGTGGGCTCTCCTGGCAAGTGACTGTCACTGGCATCAGACAACCCCTCCTTTGCCCACTGTTTCTAGCACAGAAAAATTTGATTTACATTCACAATGACTTCATAATGTGTATGCATACACCTTAGTCAGCTGCTGGCATGTGAGCATCTGCACCTCAGAACAGTGTTCTCCAACCATTGAGAACAGTGCCATAAGTATATATATATATATATAGGTATATACAAGGAGACTGAGCAGGTAGTCTGGCATTTCTGACTGTTATTATGTACTGTTTCCTTACATTAGAATGAGACTTTTGCTCCATATAACTTAAAACTGCAGAGTTTTTAGTCTTTATCCACAATTATTGCAAATGTTTCTTCCTAGTCAAAGCCTAGCTGTTTCAAAATATCTCTCACTATGTGAATTCCACCTTTACTTTGATAGGAAACATTGGTTTGTCTACGTCTGTGTGCATATTGCGTGGGCTGTAACTGCTGCAAGTTTTAATATCGTTTTAATAGAATACTCTTAGGAGGATTGTGCTTTACAATCAAGTCAGGTTATGCCTGCAAGTCTTGTGTCTTATGGAAATGGATAATATACCTAAGGCACACTCTTGTAATCCATTATCTACAGAACCTGAAGAAATTTTTAGTTAGAGTATCATTCAACTGTGCAAAATGGTTCCAAGCCCTGAAAGCATGTCACACTGAAAGAAATCAAGCAGAGAGTTTTGCTGGCACGAACATTTCATGTTAAATACTAGGCTGTCTGGAAAACAAGTATAGTATATTCAGTACTACTGTGGGCACGTAGATATGTGATTATTAAGCTTATAGAGCCAGGAGACACTGGTGTAATGTAAATGAATACAGGTCAGCTTTAATGTATAAAAATACAGATGAATAAAAAATACATATGTGACTCAAGATTCAGTTATGAGGAGAGCATACAGGAAAATAAACCCCCAAAAATATAGCCAAGAGACAAAGCCATGAGGTCAGGTTATATTTCCAACTTTTTTCCCTTCATTTAAGAATATTGTCTCCATAGGTTTCCCAGTCCTGTCACTTACATTTCTCATTAAAATGATTGGCACTGAAACCTTTGACCAGAATTTTAATATGATAATTTGCAAATGACGCTTGCAAACTGTACTGTTTTAACAATCTAAATATACTCTTATTAGGTTTAATGGTCTGTCTTATTCACCTGTATTTTTAGTTTTTCTGTTAAAAGAGCTATCTTAAAAATTATCAGTTTCTGCATCTCAGAACCAAACACAGAAAAAACTTATTTGTATGCTTTATTTTAAATACACACTTTATGCCCTTTATCTTCTTTCATATAAAGTTTACACAATTTTTTATATTGATGAGGTGCAGCAATTTAGAGGAAAAAGGATCATTGATTGTCAACAGTAGACAGAAAATTTTTGTAGCATTGATTGATTGCACTTTGTGTGAGCTTGAGCTGCTGTGCCAATTGCATGCAATCTTTTTTTTATATTCTATAGGTTTTCAGCCCTATAAAATTAGGGAAATCAATTATGTACTCTTGGATTCTATTATAGAATATACATTTTGAATTAAAGTAAAATTTTATTTATGAATTTAACATTTTAATCTGAGTAGTTAGCCAATAGTGATCTCTACACCCCTGGCCTCACTTCAGCTGCTGACCTCAAATCTAGGCATACTGTTTCTCCCAGCAGCTAGCACTTAGTCCCTGCAGCACACCTCCTCACACAAATGGGACAGGGATTGAGATTACCATGCAGATAGTTCAGGATAAGAAGACAGGACAGACTGAAATCAGGCACAAGGCTCAGTCGAACAAACTAGCCTTATTTTACACATTATCAACTCCTTTTATACCCCTTTCTATCTATTCCTATATTGCTTCTTCCCCATCCCCTTCCACTCACATTGTGCCATCAGTTTACATACCTCCAAGATACTCCATATGCCCCCATATCTGTGACTATCAGATCCACATCCCCATCACTTTCTAACGCCCTTTTTCAAGGTCGTTAGACTACCCCTGCAGTTTCTTTATAGTCAACAGTTATTGTCATTGATTTTATTGATTTCTTGTCATTCTATCCATTGTTGGTTTTCAGGTCTGCATTTCTGCAATATTTTCTAATTGTCTTTGCCCCTCTCATAGCATCTCATTTCAACAAGGACCTCATCAGGTATTCCTACTGAAATAAATATTATCTCACTCCACATATCCTTACAGAATCCGCTCTTTCCACTATTACTGTATGAAATTGCATTTAACTCTCTCTGATTTTTAGCACAAATTAAAAAATGTATTCTCTATGAAACTTTATCTGATTACCTACAGAAACAAGAGGAAATTCTTAGGAACAAGTGAATCAGTGGGTGGAAATTAACCTGCAAGGCAGCTCTCCATTTTATGAATCATCTGCTATCTGAGTAATGATAGACTGTCTTTTTTATCGGTTAAACTGAATTGGTATTGTATTTTTCTTGTTACTGGGAGTAAGCACTCAGTCAGCAGTTCACAAAGTAAAATTCTGCTATCACCTAAAATCTGACGGCAAAGTTATACTTGAGGGTTTATTGAAGTAAAATTAACTTATCTGGAAAGCAAAAAGTATTTCTGCACCAAAACATAGGTGAATAAGTTTCATGGAATAAAAGTCAATTTTAAAAGCATAACGTTTATCTAAAAATGTAAAATAGTGTTTTTAGAGAAACAGACTGACACAACTTAAAAATTAAGTTGAAGTGCTTCTGACATTCAACCTTTTGGTTTTATTGTTTCAGAATATTGTAAATTATTTATGACACAGAGATGTGAGAATTTCAGATGATCCTTTATAGTAGGCCTCTAGATGTTACGATGTATTTCAAAGAGTGCTTTGGAATATATATTAAATCCATTTTAGAAGGCATTTAGTGGATGCCGACCGCTGTGTCTGTTAACCTTTTGCATGTTACAAGCATCTAGGACTTCTTGGTGATAATGGAGAGAAAATTGCAAACATCCTGGGACAACAAGGCCGAAAATGTAGATAAAGAGGGAGGAAACAGACCCTTAGCTAGCATAAACTGAATATTTCCTTGAAACTATGCCAAAGAGAGCCAGAAGCTGCCTAGGAGAGATAAAGGTGAAGAGTTCATTGAAGAAGACTCCATTCCTTCATCTCCCAGGACCCCCAGAAGACCACCACAACAAACTGAGCGTGCCCGGATGAGCGTTAATTACCATATGAGGTGAGGATGGGCGGGGCCAGGGAATGAATATGTATGAAGTGGATTATGCATATGTAAGACCCTGGGGAATAATAGAGGGAAACACCGTTGTGTGGGTATGTGTGTCTTTGGTGAAGTTATTCCCCACGCATCTCGGCCGATTAAATACATACCGCTCTAACAACTAGTATTAGTTGTGGAGTTTTACTTTCACCACCACGTTTCAATTTAGTCATGAGAGTTAGTCCGTGTCGTGAAGAGAATGACCTAAAGAGGGCCTACAAGAAAGCTGAAGCACTTTGTACAAGGGTGTGTAGTGATAGCGTAGATTTAGATGAGATATTACGAAAAAAATTTTCATTGTGAGGGTGGCGAGGCACTGAAGAAGGTGTGAGTGCCTTAGTACTGGAAGTGTTCAAGGCCAGATTGGGTCAGCTTTGAGCAACCCGGTCTAGTGCAAGGGGAATGAAACTGGATGATCTTTAAATGCAAATCATTCTATGAATCCATGACCTTGTAGAAAAAAGGTAAAGCATATCACTGCACTCCATTGGATGCCTGCAAATTTTCAGGTCCACAGAATACTGCAGCCAACATACAGAAGACAAACATAAAGTACACGTAGCACACAATCACTGCTGATTTTACTTTATTTTCCGTAGAATGAGTTTATCCTTAAATACTTAGAGTTATAGAGTAGAGAACCAGAATTAATCTAACAGGGTAACCACTGAGTACCAATGGATTACATTCACTATGACACTTGACACAGGTAAAGGAAAAACTATTGAAGGGGTGCAATTTTATTTCAAAAAACACACAAAAATTGAACAGAGAAAAAGAAGGGTAAGACACTGTCTATGAAGGATCAAAAGCAAATTTGATATAAACAGTAATATTCTCACTCTGTGTGAATAGGCAGGTAAGAATTTATCCCAAAAGCAAATATTTTACATGGATACAATCTTCCCTTCTCTAAATTTCTAAAGAAAGATTCTCAAGTATTAAAAATGTTTCCTTTCATGAGACTTCTGCATAGAAAATCTTCTACATAGATGGTTAGATTGATTGTGAAAAAGCAATGATTTCAGCTGCTTTGAATTCATATAAAAGTTACCCTGAATGAACTAAGTATATTCAACTGAAAAACACAGTATAATTTTTAAGAGGTAATTACAATATGAAGAAGAAAACAGTTTTCAGAATCCAAAGGAGTGGCATGAGGTGGGTCATTTATGACAAACTACAGTAAAAATATTAAGTACCTATCTATATTTCTATCAGTGAAAATATTAATCTCTGTATGAAACACAAAATACTGTTTTTCTTAATCAAAGATGTTATATTATAGACAGATTAGTGTACAATACAACATCCATTTTTAATCACCACTTAACAGTAGTAACCCTTACATCTGCTTTATATAAATATGTTGGGACAGGGGCACAAACAGATTTAAATCTTTAAGTACCCCTTTGTTTTTCTTAGGGAATTCACATTGTTCACAGGAAGGTTGTGCTCTCTATCAATGTATCTCCACAAAGAGATTGACAAGAGCTTGACAAGGCCCTGTAATGTGCACTTGCAGCACATGTTGGCCTACGTCAAAAGAAGTGTGACCAGCAAGTCCAGGAAGGAGGTTCTCCCCCTTTAGGCTGCTGTCATGAGAGTTGACATGGAGTACTGTGTGCAGCTCTTGGGCATCCAACACATGAAGCACATGGACCTGCTGGAGTGAGTCCAGAGGAAGCCACAGAGATTATGAGAGGGAATGGAGCACTTCTACAAATACAAGCTGAGAGAGTTCATATTTTTCAGCCTGGAGAAGAGAAGGCTCCAGGGAGAAGGTTTTAGGACCTAAAGGGAACCTACAAGAAAGAGGGAAAGGGATTTTTTACAACACCACTTTGTATGTAGGTGTAGGACAGAGGGGAATGGTTTCAAACTGAGAGTAGGTTTAGACTGAATATTAGGAAGAATTTTTTCTCCTGTGAGGGTGCCAAAACACTGGACTGGATTGCCCAGAGAAACTGTGAATGCTCCAGACCTTAAAGTGTTTAAGACCAGGTTGGATGGAGCTTTAAACAACCTGGTCTAGTGGTAGGTGTCCCTGCCCATAGCTGGGTGGTTGGTAATAGTAGACCTTGGAATCAGATAATCTTGATGGTACCTCCTATCCCTAAGTATTCTATGATCCTATGATCCTAAAATAAACTTTTGTTTTTCAGTGTGTTTTCATAGGGAAGAGTTATGGTAGCTCAGAGAACTATGTGGCACTTACTTGGCATGGCCAAGCTATTTTTTCAATTTTTTTTTTGTGGCTGTGTTCATTCAATTTGCTAACATCAATTTTTTCTATTGAGTTCTGTGATATTACAGTCTTAATATTTTAAACAATGTACTCCACTTATTTTGTGTACAACATCAAGAAATTTTCTACACAAAGTGCCAGGGGAAAAAAAGCACATGCATCCTTCGAAGAGTCCCTTTCCAGATATCCCTGTTCTGCTGAGTACAGTACTTTTAGGTGGCACTAACTTGTGCATCAGTCATGGAATGTAGGCTATAGAAAGAAAACCTGACAGATAGTAGAGTTTATAAAAAGAAAAACAAAACAAAACAAATCAAAAAACCCTTAAGACTCACATTATTTTTTGCAAGAAGCAAGTAACCAATTACAGCAGTTCCCAGTTCAATATAAAGTAATTTAAAAGTACTTGTTTTAGTTTTAAAGTACACTATACTTAGTCTCTGTTGTCTTGGAAAACTCATCAGGTTACTTAAGATATGCCCACAAATATTTTAAATTATTAATTATGAATTTATGATTAATTATGATTTTATATAAATAATGTTTATTTTATGTTCATGGTTGGAAAACTTTTTGGTAAACTAAGTAACAAGGTTTTTGTGTTTTTTTCTCAAGATTCATGCTATTTGAGGGTTTATATTTTACTCAATATAAATGATACTTTTTAGTTGTCTTCTCTTTCAGTTTCTAGTTTATCACCATAGTGATACATAAAAAGTAGGTGCCAGTCTTGCAAAAGGATTTTCAAAATAAAACAAAGGATTTGATCAACAGACATGCATTGATCTTACATATCATAAAAATAATTAAATACCAAATCAAATATTAACACAATAGATATTAATCAAATATACTAAGTTTGTCTGGATAGGGCTGTGAAGAGACAGGTTATGGAACTTGTTTCAAAATAAGATGGGTTTTTTTCTTAGTACTGAAAATAAAAGATTTATTACCCTGAGACTGGTTTAGAGATAAAGATTACTGTGCTTTGCCTTCAAATCTATGAGTGGGTAGCAGTAGGTATTGTAAATAATGAAGACTATAAGGATTTTTCTCACGTTGTTATCTTTTCCTGATTTCATTGGATTAGAGAGAAATCAAGCATAAATTCATTTCTGGATATTCACAATCAATAATATTCAGCCATCAGAGGACCACTTCTTTCTACTAAGTACCAAAGTTATTTTAGCTGTTTTAATAGCTCTTATAAAAATCTGTATATTGAAAATGGCAAATTTATTAGAAATGGCACAAAAGATTATTCTATCAGTCTCTAATAACCCTTTTTTGAAAATGGAAAACAATTTTATTCCATGGTATGTCACCTCAATTTAAAAAAAATGTCATACTGGAAAAAATTGCAAATACCTCTTTCATTTCTCTGTGTAAGGATAAATGCATACTATGTCGTCTCTCTGAACATCTGAAGATTTTTTTAGTGTTTCCTCTTGTGGCACAATTAAGTAGAACTATTTTGATTAAATAGCTCCCAAGATAATAAAGATTATAATGCAGCAGACTTGGGAATAGTTTAATCTGAAAAGCACATTGATGTACAATGTGCATAAAATATCTGCATTCCATTATGTTTGTTTCTATGAGATCTCTATATGAGATGAGTATAACATAGATTGTCTCTGACATTACTGAATTATAAATAATAAACTGTAAAATAACTTTTTTATTTGTTATGGAACAGCTGTATGAATATTTCAATAACCTATGCTCTAGTAGAACTCTAGAAAAGACAGTATATTTGAAATGGTAATACATTTAACTCTGCAAAGGTATCTTTAGATTAGATTATCAGTAAAAGTAGACACAAACAAAATTCCTAATATGAAAATGTTATAGTAAAAGTTTTATCATATTTTTGCTTAATTCATACCATAAAATCAGAAAAACTATTTTAGAATGATTATTATTTTAGAATGAGGTATTAAAACCTGATAATGAGGTGGCTGCTATGATAAATCAGTAACAATACAAGGAAAAGCCATACAAAATCTTTTATATTCCTTACACATTTAAAAAAATTGTCCTAGAAGGAAAAAGAAAAAAAACAATTAGGTCAAAAGATCAGTACTGTAATATGCTGACAGATGAAGTGATACTTAATGCCTACTTTTGTGAGTTTATTTATATATTTATTCTTAATCTGCTTTACTGCCTTTGAAAATTTCAGCATCTTTGCCATACTTTTCTCATACTACTTTCATGGCTGCTTAAGCTAAACTGGTGGCACATTTCTTACATATATAAGTTACTCTTTTAAAGTAGGTATCACAAAATTATATTTCTATTTTGCCTGTTCAGTTGGTTTTAATACAAAAATAAAGAAGCAGCAAGCCAAACTTCAATCAGTAGGGTCTGTGAAATTATAATGAGGAAAAAATGTTTGTAAAGAGATTTCTAAGAAATAGAAAGCAATATGTCAAATTCTTAGGCACTAGCAAAACATCTTTAATAAATCTTTTATGATTTTTAGCTAGCTGTCCATAAACCCTTGACTGAACTTTCAATCAAGACTAAAGCAACAGAAGAAAGAGACTTTTAAGCACACTCAGCAAAAGAATCACTTAGACAATAAGACAGCAGTGAAGAAAAGGCAACATAAAATATGTTTTTTTACTTAGAGCCAGAAAATAAATAAGAGATTGAATTCTCCTATTAGTGTTTATGGGAGGTTTTGTGTACTGCATTGCCCAAATAAGGGTTGTAATCTGTAAACTATTGTCAAAGGAAGAAGTATTGATTTCCTTTAGTGTTGTGCCAATAATATTTTCTGGCACAAACTCTGTCCATAACTATTCATCTAGAAAAAAATTAAATTTTAAATTTTTTAAAGGTTTCACATTTCAGGCTCTGGTTTAGTGTTAGAGTATTTTAGAAGGAAAATTTAAATATCTCAAGAACAACAAAATTAATGCTTCTATGATTTAAGAAGACACATGCCTAAATAATTCTGATAAGCACAATTAAAGAAAAAATAGTAAATGGAAAACATATGTATATCATAGAATCATTAAGGTTGGAAAATCAATATCACCATGTCCACTAAACCATTTTTTGAACTGCCACTTTGTTGTGTTGTGTTTCTCCCTCTCTCTCTCGGGTTATGCAATCCCTTCCCCCTCCTCCCCGACCCCAGACAGACCTCTGGCCAATCCCAAGGGGCTGCTAAGGGGTCTCCCTGTGTCCTTGCTAAATTCCAGGGAGATCCATCCAGGCAATTGGTGGAAGGGTGGCAGCCGCCCCCCTCCCCAAATGGATTTGACCCCCGGAGTGCCTGTCCGCCTTGGGTCACTCCCCCCAATCCGGGGCTTGGCCGGGTCTCTGCCCTTTCCCTGCCCCCTCCTCAGGTAAAAAGGACAGGCAGGCTGCATGGTTCTTTCATTCTGCTCTGGGCACTGCGCATTCAGGAGTCTGTTCTCTAGCTGGAATGGGATAAACCCCATTGCAGAATTGGTTTCCTCTTTGCTGAGAATCTGGTCTCTTGCCGAGCCCACGTGGACTTGCCCTGCTTACCCTGCCTCTCATCACGGCACACAGGCCAGGGCCGTCTCTGCCCCGCCGAGATGGAGCCCCCAGCTCCCCTGCTCCAGGCCGTGGTACAAAGTGACTGCTGCGAGACCTGATCTGTCCAGACATAGGTAACAGTATCACTACTTTAACTTGTTAATTTAACGTCCAGGGATGGTTGGTCCATCACTTCCCTGGGGACCCTCTTCCAGTTCTTAACACTCTTTCAGTGAAAATATTATTCCTAGTATTTGACCTGAACCTCCCCTGATTCAACTTAAGGACATTTGCCCTTGTCTGATTGTTATCTGGGAGAAGTTGACCTCCAACTTGCTATGGCCTTCTTTCAGGTAGTTGTAGAGTGTCCACTGAGCTTTTTTCTCTTAAGGGTAAGCAAACCCAGTTCCCCTAGCAGTTCCTCATAGAACTTATGTTCCAGACCTTCCACTAGCTCCATTGCCCTTCTTTAGATTTGCTCCAGCACCTCAGTGTCTTTCTTGTACTGAAAAGCCCAAAACTGAGCGCAGTGCTTGAGGTGAAGCCCCAACAATGCTGATTACAGGGAGATGATAGCTCCCCTGGTCCTGCTGACCACACCCCTTCTAACACAGGCTGACATTGACATTCTTGGCCACCTGGGCACATGCTGGCTCATGGTGGCTGCCAACCAGCACTCCCAGTTCCTTTTCCAATAAGCAGCCTTCCACCTCTCTTTCCCAAGCCTATAGTGATGCATTGGGTTCTTGTGACACACGTGCATAACCCAGCACTTCACCTTTTGGATGTATGCATCCATGGCCCTTCCTATATTTCGTTGCTACTGCAAGTCCTCAAAAATCACATAGTCTCATAAAATTATCTTTGGCTCTCTTCATATTTATGAAAAATTCAAAGTTAAGACTATGGTCTCCAGGGTGTCTGTCATGACTCTATCTCCAGTCAAATATTTATTACAGAAAGTGTGAACACAATAAGTGTTATAGCAGTTAATTGTTACTCTGCTTTCCAGCTCATACCTGCTTAATCTAGCCAGAGCTGGACTTTGTCTGGGAAGTGCTTTTGGATAGGCTCCATCTTGTGACAGATGATGTGCACCGATTCAGAACTTTCTGGCATGTAAATATGAGGGCAGAGATGTCACAGCTACCATCAAATAGAGAGAAATCATGGTTATTTAATATATGGTGAAAATATCCTTATATTTTTGAGACAGTTCCCTTTCTTTTGGATTGGGATGAGTAATGAAAGGTGGCAAGTTATACAAAACAGAATATGGTGAAATGACTACAGGAAAAAGTGCATTTCAAAGGAGAATAGGTCAATTACATTAATTTTATCTAGTGAGGCAAAACACGACAAAAACAAACATGGAGATTTACTTCAGGAAAAACCTAAATGAAATAGCTATGATGACATCAAAATTAAGATATCAGTCTGACTCCAGAAATAACTAGGAGAAAAACAGTGGCTTGTGAAATATAGACCAGGCAGATTTAGTGGTTCTCCCTGGTCTTAAACTTTGATACTTGAAATCATTGCTTGGTCAGAGTTTTGTTGGTCAGTGTTTTAACTGTGCACATATTTCTTTCATATTAGTTTCATATTATTCAAATGGTGGAATACTTGTTGGCTGAGAGCCTGAGGCTTTTTTCCCCCACAGGAGTTTCATTAAATCTTTTCAGTGCACATGGAGAATTACTACTTGCTTAGCAAATCCTGTTTTGAAAAGCCTAAGAAGATAAAGTAAGTTTGCTTTTACTGTAATGTCCTTCAAGACAATATTTTTGAATACAGCTGAATGTTCTTATTTACAAAGCATTCTTCAAGATACACAGTTGCACAAAAGGAATGGAATTCTTTACACCTGCAAGATTCATTAGCTTATGCAATTAAAACATTCACAGTTTGTAATGTTCATATGTTATTCAAATTTGATGTTTTTTAACAGGAAGAGGGAGTCAATGAAGATTTTTCTTCTGTTACAAAGAAAGTGTTTCTTAAAGGGAGAAGAAAAAGAAAAATGATGGATTAAGCATCTGGATTTCTCTCTTATGTCAGGCCATGCCAATGAAGATTTCCTTCACTGTCACTAGTCCTTTGTTGCTTTCCCTCTAACCTTTCATCATTTTCTTTCTGACCTCTGTATTATTAGCCCTTTTTTTACCTAACCAAACAAAAATACTAAAAAAAAATCCCACACAGAGTAGGTCAAAATCAATGAACTGAGCCATAAGAGCTAATGTTTCAGTCAGTTGAGAAATATTTGCTGTTATAAAACAGGGGTATATCAAAGGTTAAAATGTCTTTGGATGAAAATCACATGTAACTAAAATAGTTATGATCCTACAGTAGCTCCTTTTAATTTTTAATTTTTTTTTCTGCTTGCATATTCTGACTATCATACCTTTGGGAGTACTCCAAGGAGAAAGCAGTTTACTTTGCTCCCTTTCCTTTAGCTATCTGACAGCTCCTTCAACACATCCCTCACCACAGCAGCTGTTCACCAGCATTTTAAATTCCATTTCTGGCTTTGGTGATTTTGGAAAGAGAAGATGAAAAAGTTTTTAACCTGACTTACTTTTTTTTATCCTTCTCCTTATGTTTAACACATACATGGCCGATACAGCCTCTTCTTCTTTTCCTAGAGAGAACAGTATCTAGCTATGCTGGCTACAAAGTTAGCAACTGAATGACCACTGTTCCCTTTTTTTCCACTTCTGTGGAATCATTAAATGACTTTGAGTAATTTTCCTGCCCTTGCTGTGACACTGATTTTTTTTAAAATGCATATTTTTAAGCCAGGGAAAATATCAACAGCATCTTGTATGAATGAATGAATGGATGAATACAGATACCATCCAACATATATATCTGTAGACACACAGATATATATATGCACTCATGTATACACACATATAAAACCGTACTATATTCATTGTTAAAATGAATAGTTCCATGGAACTATTATAATTATGTTTACTATGATTATTCATTCTCTTCTCCTGAGCAGGCTCCACGGGGCTTCCTGGCCATGTTTGGCTACTATAAATCAATATTCTATTCCTCAGTAGTATTGATATTACATTGCAGGTAATTATTTTCCAAATAATTTCCCAATCTAAATTACAGTGTATTTTTAACCAATGCTATACAATTAAAAAAAAATACAAGCAAACGTTTAATTCAAGTCTACACTGTGATAAGTAATGTATTTACATGCTGTCATTTTAACAAGGTGGGCAGTTATGAGTTGAAATTACCTATTAGTTCAATAATGTAAGTGATTTTTCTTTTGTCCAAATGTTAGACTAGAAGGGGTTTTTTCTGAGCACCATTAAAAACAACAACAATAAAACCTAGAGAACCCAAATTATACTAACCTTTTCTAAAGCTGTTCCTTTTTAATGCAAGAAAGAATCAACATGACCTTTTAGGCTGTCTTCTGAGAATACAAATTAGATAGCTTAGATTGTTTTTTACTGTAGTCCAATCTCTACTGAAGTACAATATTTTCTGCAGAAAAGGATGACTTACTTCATTTTGACTATATTTTCTTCTAGAGAAATAAAATCTTTGCTAATTTCTTCTCTAATGAGGGATGCTTGTGTGAAGTGTATATATAAAGTCTTAATGGTTTACCATCAGAAAAAAGTGTTAAAAGCATATGATCTATTACAAAGTCTAATTTACCTGTAATTCTTTCTCTAAAGGAGTAGACACTAAATGTAACATCATCAAATGCTATAAATTACCAGTGAGGAACTAAAAGTCAATTATGGCATTTTCAGGCATATGACTGTAAGAATATTATTATAAATGTATGTCAGAGAGAATAAGTTTCACAGAACTGTGCTTATGTCCTTGCAACCCAAGAATTAAAAAATTAAGACTACACTAAACTACTTCTTTGTACTAAGGAAACAGCGATGCTTGATTATCAAGGAGCACACTCAACTGACACAACAGGACTACAATAGGTGTACCCAAGATTCATGGCATCCCTCCTAGCTGCTCCACGAGTAATGAAATACCATCTCCCACAGATGATACTAGATCTGAATAGTCGAAGATACTTTCTCAGTGTTGAGGCTTCTTTAAATAGTAACAAGAATAAAAAAGCCTGCTCATGCATAGAGAGATGGAGATTTTATAACTGGCAGAATTTCATGCTGTTTTTAAATTACCACGTGTTCCATAACGTATAAGTAATGCCTATGAGTGATAGCCTTTAAAATGGTGTACTACAAATGCCATACCTCTATATTCCCAGGTTGTATTCAGAGGTTTAAAATCCTACTTTGCAGGATGTTAGACAATTTTTTTCTTTTCCTTTTATCAATAAACACGTTCTTACATTCAAGATGTTTTTGTAAAATTCTTCAGAGGTGACTAAAGAGAAAAACTTCATTTTGAAGAGATTTGCTAGTACTTACAATCTTTTTTTCTCTTAAAAGAAATTGCAGGTTCATAGTTTTGTCCCTTTGTATTTGAGAGAAAAGTATTCTATGATCATAATTTTGGGTTATTTTTATTCAAGTTGTTAATTAATGACACGTGGGGACACACCTGCCTACTTTGCATTCACGTCACTGACTGACATATTTCATTTTAAATATTTCACTTTAATATTTTAAATATTCTATCATGTATGGAGGATAAGAGTTAAAATCCTGAGCTAGACACATGTTCTCATTATCTACAGACATTGTGATTTTCAGTAATTTTCTTGAGGTAAGGTTTATGTCAGTTAACTTTAGACTACCAAATTCATCAGTGGACACAGTGGACCAAAGATCCAGGAGGCAATACTCCCTGTAATAATGAATGATCTAGAATAGGAAAGATGATTCTTGTATGAAGGTCCAGACTAAATTTTTATGTGACTTGAGGTAGGCTTGTCTCATTTTTCAGTTTAGCTTCTTTTGGTTGTTTTTCATTTGTTTGTTTGTTTGGGTATTTTTGGGTTTTTTGGGGGTTTTCTTTGGTTTTTTGGTTTTGGTTTTTGGTTTTTGTTTGTTTTGTTTTGTTTTTAAGCAACACCAGTATTTATCAAGAGAAACCATATTTGTCCAGCATGGATTCACAAGATCAAAGGGATATTTTGAAGAGACTAATGACATGTTTTAACTCTTTTGTCTGTAAAACGATATTTTTCCCAAACAGAACAATAAAATTATTAATGAAAATTTATAGTAATTATTAGGCAATGAGAATTTCAGTAAGAAAATATGTAAAATCACCCTGACATACGTGCTCAAAATTATTTTAAGATTATTTGAGTGTATTTTTAAACACCTTTTAATAAATATCCTACTGCCTCTCAATTCCTATTTACAGTAAGATGTTAATATCAAGTATGTTTTACATAAAAAATATTTTCTTTAAAGCATAAAAGTGTATAATTCACTGGTTCTTATTTTTGTCTCTTTCTTCAGGACATAATCTAAATTTTTTACTAGTTACATTCACTGCTGTGATGTCATATCTGAACTTTTTTTTTTTTGTAGGTTATTTTTGTTACGAAAAACTTCTCTGATACTAGTGTAAGCAAGCGATTCAAATTTGTCTGAGAAAAATATAGGAAAATCATAATGATCACCCAGTTTTATGCTCGAATCACCTAGTGAAATATTTCTCATGGCTACAACAGTTATGTTATAGGAATAACCAAACTGGCATTATGATTTATATCTAAGGTGAAGTAGAAAGTTGGACATTTTAATTGAAGGTTTGTTTTAAAAAAGCAAATTGACACTACATTAATAAAATCATAAGTGAAAGACAGTAGTGAACTCTTCAGCTTGCTTAAGTGGACTGTATCTCCCATTTGAAAGTGTTCGAAACTTGCAGTGTGTGAACACATTCTGACAAACATACATTCAGAAAGTTACTGAATGATTTGTCAGATACCTCTCTTTAGCTTTGCCATACATAATGTATCTTTATAGTATGACTAAATGGTATTGTATAATATTATTTTATTGAAGAGAATTTAATATTGCATCTAGGTCTTTCGGTTGATTTATTCAGGTTTTTTGTTCTTTTTGTGGGTTATTTTATTTGTGTGTTTTTAATTTTGCATTTAACACTCAATATAATCTGCCTTTTTCTTTTTCTTTAATAGAAGCCCTTCATACAGCTTTAAGTTAAAAAAGCAGGATTCAACAAAATACAAAGCATTAATCTTACTTCCTGAATTCTGATCAGAGGTTCAAAACCTGAAAATAAAGTCCAAACCACAACACAAAAAAGTAAAACCACCATCATCCATATATTGTTACATTTAAGTGAAAGAACTTTAAATGAGGATTCACATAGTTCCATTTAGCCTTTTTTTGTGTGTTTGTCATAACTCATCCTCCTTGGTTTTTTATTATTCCATCAGTTTTGCTGGAAAATTCATAATTTTTAAAATATATATCTGTTCGGTAAATTCATTAACTGACTGTAAATGCAAGCACATCACTTTTGCAGATATTAACAGGTGTTATTCAAACTATGTACTAAATTTCCCATTAATAGACTGTGATGGAATGTGGAATATGAGAGCATCTGCTTAATTTAGGTTATCAAATCAAGATCCCTTTCCAGTTCAACAGGAGTCAAAGTGATGAATGAAAGAACAGAGACACCAATCTGACAGACGAGTGACAAGGGGTCTGAAAACTAAAGCTCTTGAAATGGTTATTGATGGCCCATTAAGAAACTCCAGGCTTAACTTTGGAGACTGTCAATCTGGAGCCGGTATCTGTCAAGAACAGGGAGGCAAGAGAACGTAAGTATAGGGGCAGGCTGAGGCACTCTGCAAGACTTACTAAGGAATGTTTAGGAAAGCTCAAAGTGAGAGAAAAAGAAGGGACCAGAGACTTAGAAAAGGATGGGGCATGATAAGAGGAGGGATAAGAGGAGCCAGTTGTGTGTATGCCAAGTCATCAGTAAATTTTTCTGAGCAAGCCCTATGTGTAATCATCACTGTCTATTCTGTCTTCCTACGAGATATTTTCTAAACTGTCTTTGTAATCTGACCATTTGTCCCATGTATGAGTGCTCAGACTGCAACTGGAGAGACTTGGTGAACTCAGAGCTTTCAACTGGAGTGACAGGTCTAACAGGCTGTGTGTCCATGGTGCGAGCAACTGGATTGGAACAATAGCTCACAGAACCCGTCTGCCTGGGTGTCAACAGGGATGAGGAGAAGAAGGTGCATATTTCTCAAACCTGGGAGGTGTGAGGTGGGAGTGCATCTAATTTACTAGCAAACTTCAATCTATCCCAGATGGCATAGGAGGACCTAGATTCCTGTAGAGATATCAGGCAGGGAAGGGGCTCATGGAAAGATGCACAGATGTGGGGTACCTTTGAAATGAGTGTATGTGTTTGCTAGTGAACATCCAACTAGACCAGACAGTGAGCAGGACACCTATGGAGTGAGTAAGAGGGCTCAAGATCCAGGTAGAGGTATTGGACAGAGGAATTGTTGTGCTACTTTAGGGATACATGAACATGAGAACATGCGAACATGCTTGTAAACCTAGACAATGCGTGGGTGTGTGTGTCTATTTTCACTAGTTGAATCCCAGTACTCATCAACTGGAGTGGAGAAAAGGTACTTGGCTATTTGTACTTTTGTTAGAGACTTCATCTGTACTTGTGTTTTCTGTGAGTCCTGGTGGTGCCATATTTGGGGATTGTTAAAGACAATGCCCTGTCCAGAGTTGTCATTGTAGCCAGCCGTATCAGTGTTCCCGGTGTGTGCAGGAGTGGGTCTCTGGAACACATGCTCAGACTCACTGCCTCCAAATGGGAAAGCAGCAGCTGCATGCATCAGTTTGGGAAAACAACTCCCAGGCCTCCAGGGCATCAGGCTGAGCTCCAGCAGCCAGGACAGAGGAACACCTGTGCCCCAGAGCCTGCCAGAGTCAGAGACCTCATAACGTCCCTTAGCAAAAATATTGTTTCAGCCTTACATCTATTACAAATGACTAAAATATTCCTGTACAGGAAAGACACTAAGGTTTTATTTCACAATCAGTATTCTAAGGAAATATCCACCTGTTCTCTTATTTGTCGAAATAAAAGCTACTCATAAAAATCATTTATGTAAAACTTTTTTAATTAAGTCATTTGCATTCCCTTATGACATGGTAGTCACACTTGATAGAAGGCAGAAGCTGAATAAGCATAATCTTTTTTAATAATTTCAATATATTCTGCTAAATATTACTGATGATTAAATTATACTGTCTGACATGTTTTGTGAAGGCATATTGTAAAAGTGAGCGTTGCACTGGAATAAATTATTGAAAGATGTATGTCATTAGGCATTCAGCATGCATGAAGGAAGTGTTTCTGGGTATCATGTTAATCCAGGTCAAGGAAGGACAGTGAAGGTCAAGGAGGCAGAGCCTTGAAAGCTTTTTAAGATATGAAGTATTACGGGGGGGTCAATAGGATTTGCAAAGTGAGCAAGATAGTAGAGTGTTTTCTGAACAAGAGACAATCATAAGATCTCTGTGGAAAGAAAGCTAAATTGTTCTTCACAGACATAAATCATTGTAATATTCTTGACAATTCTTATTATAATTACCATATTGCACTTACTTGCTGCTTTCTCTATGAAGCAGCAAGAAAGGATATTCTGTGGTGAATCTGGAATGAAGCACTAATGTCATTCCACAGAGAACAGAAAGTAGGAAATGACTACTCTGAAGGGTTATGAAAAAAACACCACAGGGCACACAAATTTTCATAATCAAAATAGATGAATATTATCTCCTCCAAGAGAGATTTTTTCCTTTTTCTTTTTTTTTTTTTTTGTGCATATTTCAAGCCAAGACTGCAGATGTGATGAACATGATTCCAAAAATCTTCAAGAAAAACATACTTACAGCACCTAACAAGTACTCTAGTATCATACTATTTTCAAGCAATATAAATAAATTGCTTTATTTAAAACATAAATTCAAAGACTTTTTTTGTGATCAACCTAGTCCAAGATTCTAGCACAGCTAATATGAACTTATTTTCATTTCCAAGCAGATCAAAATTCTGTATCTCCCATATGTAAAAATAACACTATAAAAAGACACTAAATTAAAAGACACGAAGAACATGTGATTCATGAAAATGAATATCACATATTAGGTAGATGTAGTTACAACTGAATAAAATAAAAATAAACTTTTAAGAAAAACAATAACTTTCTGAGAGTGTAAGATAGCTCTTTAAAGCACCACAGTTTTGATATATTATTTATTTAATCATAGATTTGACAAATAGCAAATCAAATAGGAGCAAAATATATAGCACATAAGGCACAAAGACAATGTAACTTCCCTGTTCTTTCATAATAAGAAAACCAGCTAAGAACATGCAAAACACTGCTAATTGGTTACACTGGCTCTTCTTTATAACTTTTCATAGCAAAACTATCTGACTTCTAATGGTAACATTTGGCATAAATCTAAAGGAATAAAGAAAAGTAATTTGCATTTTGAACTGCATTATTCAATTGTTGAAATGGGACCATGATATTATTCAGAAATGAGAAGGATATTCATTTTCTCATAAAATTATCTTACACTGAATCATTATGAATATTTGTAATAAGGTAAAAATTATTGCTATTCACAGGGATACTGGAAATGTACCAGGTTGAGATCCATATTTTGACTCATTTTAAGCAACTTTCATAGGTATTCTATAAGGAAGCCATACATAGACTTTACATTATGATTATTATTAAGTACAAACATAGCCATTAAAAAATTAAAATATACGAGAATATTGTGTTCACTAGAGAAATAAAATTGAAGTTTTTGAAATCATAATGAATTTCTTTTTTCTTCATTGTGAATTTTGGTAGCTGACTTAAGGAGGAAATGCTTCTTTTTTTTTAAAGTTGATGTCACACAATTACTGCAGTTCCATTTCTTGCTAATAATATGTTTGTATTTTAATTTGTGTTTTCTTCACTCACTCAGCAGTTTCCTGTTTGGTAACTGAGTGAATGGACACATTCTAACTATTGATATTTAATAGACTTGTGTACGTTTAAGGGGGTTCGGAGGTTTTGGTAGGGTGTTTTTTCCTTTTGTAAGAACTGATCTTACAAGAGCTTTACGTCCTCTACATGAAATATGAAGAACTTCTTATAAAGCTCCCCCAGACACAGGGATAAGTGGTAGAGTTTAGAGCTGTTTATTCCACGCCACACACATCACCATGGCAGGGACAGTTTTCACCGGGGAACACCGAGCTCCAGAAGAGACACTTTTTATCTGACCCCCTTGCAGAAGGGATTGGTTTTGTGCCCTTTAAAAACTGCAGGTGGAAATGCTGGGCTCCCACAATTCTGCAGCCTCTGCCTGATTTCGCCATTGCCGGTGAAAGCCCCTGCCAGGTGGCATGGATTTAGCAGCTTATTAATACAGCTCCTTCTGAATGAAATAACCTTCCAAGTTTTCTGTGTCCATTTGCCATTGTTTTCTGGCTGGGTGAGGGCTTTAACCACGGAAACTCTTTTGTCACATTGTTTGCTTTATTCCCTTGAGCCATGTGATCCCATGTGAGAACCCCATGCCATCTTGCCTTTGCTCCTGGGGGCCCATGTGGCACAGAGGGTGGGAATGGCCACCATCCTGTCCTTGTCCTAGGGGACCAGGCAACATATTTTGGTGGTGGATACCTTTTTTGTGGGTAAATAATTCACTCTTTTGTACAATCTTTTATTAATAGTGTTGTGTTTTTTGTGATTTCTTCAGTCATCAGCTGTAAATTTATTATTGCAAATTTATAGTCTCTCCTAGTATTTTTCCTCCCCTATTGAAAGGGGGTGGCTTGAGTGGGTTTAATTTTCTTGCTTAGTTTTAAAACTAGCAAAAAGGCAAAGAGTACAAAAGGAAAATTAATCTTATGATTTTTGGTGGGATTTTTTTAAGTTTTGTTTGTTATTTGTTTGGGGTTTTGTTTGTTTTTAGAGAAACATTTCCCTGCATACCCACAAACCACAACTATATTTTTCTGTTGAATAACAAGTACCAGTTATACCGCTAAAGATTATTTCACAGCTGCAATGCATTATGGGTATATTAGACTGAATATGTTAATGTTGATGTTATAGCAAATATGGGAAGAGTTGGAAACAACTTAATAGCAGTGTTTCATATTTGCTGAATCACCAGAACTATGTCATTACTGAGATAGTTTAGAAATTCATCCCAAAAACTCCATATTTTTCAACATTTTTCTGCAGTAGGGGAGGAATAAACATGACATTTAAAACTCTAAATGGAGGAAAATGCTATTTTTTTTCTTTTTTCTTTTCATGCCCAAAGTTTCTAAGAAGAAATAATATTAAACACATTCTAATAGTTCCTTTTGAAATCACAGGAAAATGCTTGCTTGTTTTGTCTTAATTTGGTGTTTCACTCATATGAGATTAATGTAGAAATTCATTATTTGATGTACTAGTCTAGGGATATTGCAACAAAATGAAAAGTTGAAACTTCATATTTCAAAATAATTTAAATGAAGCAAGGATATGAAACAATTAATATCAATCTTTTCCCTATTTTAAAAATCAATATGTTATTGAGAAGTGTTATTTTCTTAAGAAAATTAGAGTTACTGATAAAACTAATTTTGCAATAATCTCAATTATTTCTTCTCAGTTTTGTGTAGTTCATAAGACATTGTAGTAGAATTTGTCTGAGTTCCAAAACAACTGTAGCAAAGGACAATTCTCTATTTCAGTACAGAAGTTACAACAGAGCAAAATACTCAAGGTACTGCTATGGAACATATATGTAATAGAGACAAGAAATATCACAAAGAGGTTTTGAATTAACAGAAGTGCAGCATGATTTAGCCTTCATTTTTTTTACCCTTCAAGACTGCTTGCAATTCAATCAGTGTATTTCAACAGTTCAATTTTTTCCTTTCACTATTCAAAGTCTTGTATTATGAAAGGATTTCTCAGAAACAAGGTCTAAAAAATATTTTCTCAGTGTATTTCAGTCCCTCTAGTCTCTTCTTCTTTCATCTGTTGTGTTCTGTGTGACAGAACCATCAAAAATTGAAAGGCTCTGGTGGATATTCTCTGCTATATTCTTCCATGACATAATTCTTCTAAAAATTCTCAAAAAGAATCAGACAGTATGAAGGAGCAAATACCAACTTTTTAATGGATCTTTAAACACTCCTTTCATATAGTTTTTGTGTATCTCCTTAAATGACTTTTCATATTTGACTAAATAAATAAAAAAGAAAATTATTAACATTTTTGAGGGAGAGTACTTTTCAGTATTCAATAGTGTTCAATGGAGTCTAAAGATTTATTAAAAGGACCACCATACTGCCAAAAAGCATCAAAATCTAAATAGCAGGTACCTTTACCAAGAACTACAAAATCATTAGTTTAGCATCTAATAGAATTATGGAAAATTAACTTAGAACACTGATTTGTTGAAATGTTTAAGAAACAAATGCTAAATTGCAATTTGTTTATTTTTTAATAAATAAGTGATTAATGGAAGCAAATTATCTGTGCAAATGGAAACACTTGATCATGATTTCAATAAAATAATAATGATTTTTTTAAAGTGAATTAAATTTTATATTAAAATTGAGGAGGAATATTTTGATTCATGTTAATGGGATTTGAGACATAGATATGTTTCTCAGCTCTCCTCTTTGAAATTCTGTGTTCTAGAAAAAACTCAAAATATTTTATACAAGGAGAATGTTGATGTCTTTTTTTTTTCTTCCTAAACAAATAAAACAAATTTGCCCAAATGAAAATATTGTGAAAATAATTTTATTTACTCTTCTGAATTGTTCTATATTCACTTGCCAAATATACCAAATATGGAGAGTTTTAACCATTTAAAACTCAGTGACGAAATACCATCCACACTGCAGAATTTTTTTGTTCAGACTTTGTGGTTTCCAATTTAAGAAGTATCAGTATCTTTATCACAAATCCTTTACTAACTAACTGTAGTGGTCTAATTTATCCTTTCTGTTATGCATAATCATGTTACTTTCCCTGGAAATGCACTTTCTTTTGTAATTAAACTAATGGGTAGGCTTTGCTGACCTCAAATACGCATATATCAAGAAAATTTTCAAGTGACACATGAAATTATCTAATCAGTTCAAATCAAATTTTAGGTTGACATTCTTGCTCCATGAAGATCAGTTCAGTTTTTATTACATTTTATTTCAACTTCACTCCCATTATGTAATTTGATCTGCTTTCCTAAGTAGAATATAATTTATTCACAGAAGGAATGATATGTTGTAACAATTCTGGGGATGGGACACTTACAGCTTTTCTGGGCAAACTCTTCCATTTTCTCACCACCCTCACAATAAAGAGTTTCTTCATTATACCTAATCTAAACTGACCTCTGTTCAGTAAAAAGTATTACCTCTTGTCTTATCTCTACATACCCTTGCAAAAATTTTTTCTCCACATTTCTCATAGGACCCCATCAGGTACTGGAAAATCTCTATGAGGCCTTTCTGGATCCTTTTCTTTTCCAGGATGAACAACTCCAACTCTGTCAGCCTTTCTTCATAGCAGAGATGCTCCATCCACATTTAAGTGTCTAATTTCCATTTGCATCCCATTAGAATTGGTGCCTTATATTCCCTGGAAAGTAGATTAGTTTAGGTACAGGAAAACTGCTGTCTTTGTGAACCTTACCTGGTATGGCTGACAAATGTGACCAGACTGCAGAAAAAGTCTATCAGCTGTCAGTAAAGTACATTTTACTGTTTAAATTTCTACTCTATGACAGTATACATTTTTCCCTGTTAGGAGTTATATAGTCCATAAAAATTAACTTCTTTGAGGTTTTAAGTATTAATTTCTAACTTAATTCCTTTTAAGATTATCCCTTAGAATAATCTAATGTCTTCTCTGAAATCAATACTTTCTGTTTTCTTTTTGATGAATTGTCTAATGCTGTAGCAGTTTAAAAGAAGAAATCAAGTTTACTCTTTCATTAAAGACAATTCATACAAATTAAGCAGGCTCACAATGGCTGATATAACTACACTTATTCTTTTCTTACTTCTAGCTATTAAAGTTAAAACTCTGTCTCAGTTTAGATACTTCTTAAAGCAGTCTTACCCAGACTAAATAGAATAGAATACCTGAGTCAGTCTGTTACTCACTATATAAAAACATCTCATGAAGTTTGAATTTTGAAAGATCCATAGAGAAAGGTTTCTTAATTCCCAATTTTAAATACAATAACTGAAACCATTTTAGACAAAAGAATAGTTTATATTGAATTAATTTGTTTAAAGATAAGAGATTGAAGCAAATTTCAGTTTTTGCAATTACATTAGAAAAAGGAAATACCTTTTTCTAAAGTAATTTTTTTCCACTTAAAAAAAAAAAAAAACAAACCCCTTTATTTTACTGATCAGTCTATCAAGCCATCACTCCTGTCAGAGTAGGTGGGCTTTGGTCCCAAAAAATGAAAAAATGTCATTCCACCTTGCCATCAGATGCCACTCTAGAAGCATATGGGTTTCACACAGGACCTTGTGTCTAAGAGAAGGTCTAAGAGAATAGTCTAAGAGAATAGTGAGGATGGGTAAAATCTCAAAACATCTCAGCTGAAACTTGAAGCTTGTCTTTAAGCAAAAGAATTCTTTCATTCAGTATTTTGTGTATATTTAGTCACTTATTATACATGGAGTTCTCAGAATTCCCGTTCTTGTTTCTGAAATATTTAGAAAAGGAAACAATCCTTATCCATATAATTCCCTTTAAAATATACCTTTTTTCTTTTTGAACTAAAAATGTTATTTTTTCAGGTAGTTGTTTGGTTTAGAAATGGTAATCTTGTTCTAATTCATCTAGTCCTAAAATACTCTTTCTGTGAGCTCTTTTGCCTAACAGCAGTTTGGATAAAGAGTATTCTTCAGGCTTCCTATTACACTAAAAGACTGATCAACTAGTGGAACTGCCTAGCCACTTCAGACCAGACCAAAAGTTGCCCAAATGCCTCGTAAACACTGGCAAGCCTGGGGCATTGACAATCTATTTAGGAATCTGTTCTAGTGTTTGACTACTCTCTCCTGTCCTAATAAGCATTACTTGAAAATTCCTGAAAATGAGAATATTTTTTAACCCCAGTTTTGTTATTCAGCCTCCTGCTCCCATAGCCTTTAAATCCTTTTTGTCTGCACTCAAGAGGCAGATCTTACAATGTGATTTACAGTCACTTTGAGCCACCTGGCCTACTGGAAGGTGTTCCTGCCCCTGGCAGGGGATTCAAAGGAGATGATATTTAAGGTCCCTTCCAACACAGATCCTTCTGTGTATAAAGTTTAAACTGCAGAGTAGTTATTAGTTTTTATCAGTGAGAAAATTAATTTAATACACTATACATAGCAAATAGCTAAATCCTTTGCACTTATTTAGAGGTATTTTCATCAGGAGAGAAACATTTAATTTGAGAGTAATGATTAGGATCCATGTATTCTATTAAAGCTTCCTTAGTTTTGTATCCTCTGTCCTTTGAACTGATAACTGTTGCTAGTCACACTGAATAAGCTAATTATTGCACACTTATGTTTCTGTTTAAACACATCTGCTCTGACTGGAATTGCAGAAGAAATACACTTATGGCACTCTATTGATTGGTGAGCCATTAAGGTTCCAATTCAAGAAACACCTGCTAGTTACTCAGCCTCAGGTGTCTTGCTTGATTAAGTATTAATTCTTAAATTGATGCCAGATTCTCATTAACTTCCACATGAATAAAGATAAGGAATAAATAAACCTGTTCTGTAAAGCAAATTTTAAATTTGCTATAACTGACCTCTTTCTTAAGATAATTATTAGATCAGAAGGATCATTGAGAGAAACTCCTGGCCCTTCTCAGAACAACCCCAAGAGCTACACTATGTCATTATGACCTGCCTCTGAGGCAGAGTAACTGAAGTTGGTGTTAATAGATCTCTTGGGGTAAATTAAAATGAAACAATACTGAATGACCAATGTATATATGAGGCAGGTTTATTTTAAAACAATTTGGTTGCAGCAGCAAGGAGGGAGGTATCTGGTTTTGCTCTTTTCTATAAAAATATCATGGAGAAAATACATAAGGAAAAACTAGAAAGAGATGAAAAGTACAAGAGAAGATAGTAGAACAGAAAGATATCACCTCCTGTGGATCCACTGATGACCTCTATTTTGATGTCTGTGTGCAGAGTGGTGGTTGCAATCTTAATTCATCAGGGATGCAGCCTGTCAAACAAAGAGTTTTTCAAATTACATACATTTGGTTTTATGTGGGAACACCTTGGTTCAACTTGTGGGGGAATTTACGCTGTCAGATGCAGTTGTGTCTTATCTGAAGGGAGGAGATTAGTATGATAAAAAGCATTACCCCACCTCTGCACGATCTGCTTCTTATCAGCTGTTTCTTTATCTGGAATAAAACACTTTGTTTAAGACAGCAGTCCCTGGTTATCAGGGAAATAACAGATACAGGGCTCAACCAGCCTGTTCAAGCCAAGTTACATTGTGCCTCATAAGGCTGTGTCAATGCTTATTGAACTCTGGCAGGCTTGGTGACCACTTCCTTGGGGAGTTTGTTGAGATGCCCAATCACTCTCTAGATGAAGAACATTCAACTTTAATCTCCCCTGAAACAGCTTCATGTTCTTCCCTCAGGTTCTAAAATCGGTCACCAGACAGAAAAGATCTGTGTCTGCATCCCTACTTTCCCTCATGAGGAAACTGTAGATTGAAATGAGGTCTTTCCTCAGTCTCCTCTTCTTTAGGCTGAACAGACCAAGCTTCTTTTCTCTTCCTCCCTGGTCACAGTCTCTGCCAAGAATGGTGCAGGGAGGATGGTAGGTGGAGGGGTGAGAGGTAAGGAAAACTGCTGCAGGATGGATCTTTCCCATATGTTCAAAGTCTTCAGGAAAAAGATCTCCTCCAGCATGGGATCTCTGTGGGCCATGATCCTTGTCAGGTAATATCCAAGTGTTCCATCATGGACTGCAGGGTCCATGATAGGATCCTATTCTGCCATGTGGATCTCTAACTTCCCCTGCTTCATCTTTTGAGCTTGATGTCCATTGCAGGACTGCTTCTCTTTGTCATGGGGCAGCCCTGGTCTCTTCTCACTGAAGTCACCTCTGCATCCCTCCAAGGACAATGCCTTGCCATGCGACACCCAATGCCGTGTTGTATCCAGTAGTGTTAGTGCTGCTCTTACAGAAAGAGAAATGTGATCCTGAACTCTTAGATCTCTCTCTGGAATTTTACAGAACAATTACTAATACCAGTATTAATATTTTTATTTATTATTATTATTATTGACAATATATTTTTCTCTGTTCGTTAGGATTTAAAATAGTGATATGCAATAACTAGAATGTTTAAGAAACGGAAAGTAGAGCAGTCTTGAAACAAAAGACAAGGAACTTAGAAATTTTCTCTCAAATCAAACAAAAAGGAATGCAAAAATGTTTGTTGATAAAAAGATATCTTTAAATACTCTGAAATGTCTAATTGTATGTATTTCCTAATCATTCTAAAACATGTCTTTGCACAGCCTGCGTTCCACATGCTCATTGCTGAGTTGCAAAATCCTTTAGTGTCAGTAAAAAGATAGGATATCCCAAGAAACCAAAAGCATCTGCACTACAGAAGATCCTTATGGATAATAGTCTCTGCCTTTTTCTTGAATATTGTGAATATCTGAATATCTTGACACTAAAATTATGTGGATGAAAATAATCGTGGTTTTTTTGGTTTCTTTGCACTAGAGTTTTGTTCAGTGGTGTTTTGAGAAAATAATGTATATTGTATTTTTATTAGAGTTGTTCTTTAATATGAGTATAGTAACCCATAATTTCAAGTGTTAAGGTTTCAACAAAAATATCCAAAGTGTCAATTAAGGTTGTCTGTGAAAACAACTCAGAACTAATTTCTTACTAAGCAGAAGTATAAAAATAAAGACAAATTGCAAATAATTTAGTCACTACTTCAATTTTTAATTTTGTTCATGTCAGCCACTTGAAACTCAAAACTGTTTGAAGAACAAAAGGGTTCTTTAAAAATGACACTTTGATGTACATCCATCAAAAAAGCTTGAAAGAAAAAACCCCACGAAGACAGAGGTGGGAAATGAGTGACTAAAGTGTATTGAGATTTTTTTGCTTGTGATTGGTTGCACTTTTGCTATTGCTCAGTCCAAATCCTGTCCATTGTTCGCAACAACAGTCCCTTCCTCTAAGCTACATGGTAGTGTTCCCTTGCAGTAGAGATTTACAGTTAGAAATCTGCATCCCATCCCATTCTAAAATCAAAATAATAAACCCAAAACCCTTTTTATTCCTTGCTTAAGTCTCTGCTGTCTCAGTGCTCAGAATACTTCTCTGATACACATTTCAACACATACGAAATCCCTGTGCAATTTTATCTGAGATGGATTCAATTCATCTCTGAAGACAATATTTATTAGTTCTCCAGACAAATTAAAAACCCTGATGGTTAAATGAAGTCCCTCTTTATGTCTTATCTCCATAAGGGACATTTGTGTCTGTAACTTCATTATCTGCGTACATTTCTCTAATACAAACAATGACTATCAATTAAAATGAGATTGAAGTGGGGCTTGGGGCAAGTATAATTTTATTTTAATATGCATTTGAAACATCATTGCAAAAGGAAATGGTTGTGTTTTAATGGCTTCTCCTTTGAAGTTAAGGAGATACAAATCTGGGACTCAGTTCAGCTCCTTTGCAGCAGTTCTTCCATAGTACAATGCTGGAAGGAAATGAACTGCACCTTTGAGAGAATTTCACTGCATAGTTACAATCCCTAAGGATATTAAAACCTCTGTAGCAGTTTCAATAAATTCATTTTTCTGTTTCTAAGTAAAGGGTATATGATCCAAAGTCACATATGCCATGGATATTCTGCTTATAGCTGCTTATAATATCAGCTGATCTGCATAACAGAAGTGTAAAATATCTACAAAATAATTGTCATTTAATTCACTAAACATTTAAAAATCATTGAAGAGAGTTGAAGAGAGGAAATGAAAATAAAAAGTTGCTTTAAAAGGAAAAACAAATGCAACACTTGGGCGTAGCTGAGAGATCTTACCTTGACTAAGTTACAAAATTTTATAATGTAACAGTCTGAAGTTTTTAAGTGTCTTTGGTCATTTTTTGATGCCCTTGAATTTATCTAGGAATATGAATAGAAACACTGGGTAATAATTACCTATTTTGAGTCCACATGGATTTCTTCCAAACTGTTCCCCTAATCTATTCCACATTGAAACTCTAAGGGAATGCAATCAAAGGCAATAAATGAACTTACTTTGAAGCTCTCTAAGGCATTCTCAATTTTCCATCAAACTATTACTGTAACAAATTGTATTTGCGATCTCTGCAAAAAGGCCTTTTGTGTTGGATTCCTTTATACACGTTTCATCTGAAAGGGAAATCTGCTGCAAAACAGAAGATAGACAATAAAATGTTTTTCTAAAGAAAAGGTTTAAATTTGAAGTATTTAATGTCAGACTACTTATTCATGTAATTTTTATCAGTCACTTCTAATTTTTTTCACGGAAAATCCAAAATTAAAGTTTTCAGAGCCAGAAGAAAAGCCAAATGTTATCTATGATCCAAATCTCTAGGATGAAAAGACTTAAAGTGTTAGAATAAACAATGAACTAAGGTAAAATAAGTCAAGAATCATAGAAAGCTGCTCTTCACAATTATATTCCTTCAGCATGTTTGGTTAAAAAGAAAAAAATCAATTTCAAACCCCAAAATAACAGTAATGTAGCAAAGGAAAATTCCTGTCAAGAAGGCAAGTTCTTTTTGCTTTGATTGAGGGGATTTTTTTTTTTTTTTGGTTGCTCTAACTTAAAAATACCCCAAAACAATGGTGTTTTGCAAAAATATCTAGGAATAAATACTTTCAATTTAATTATATTTCTGCTCTAAAATGGTCTTGAAGTATGAGTGAAAAGAGCTGAGCTGGGGAAAAGATAATCAATTTAAGGCATAACTCTTTTATTTGGCCAAGGTAGAAGAAATATTTTTCATGAGTACAGCATTAGGACATTGATTATCTTTTAAAAGATGCAAAAGTAGTAAATATAATTACCCATTATTTTAATTGGAAATATGCAAACATAACTTAAACTGAATGTGTTACACCTAAGGGTTTTTAACCCAAAGCCGGACTTAAAGCTGAAATTGCTTCTATAAATATTAAGTACTATATGACATATATTCTTGATATCATGGGCTTATTTTCATATTGAACTCTATTATATATATGTGCGAAAAGTGCAAAATCAAATGTAAACTTCCACTGACTTAATAAGCAACTCCTATAATCTTGCCAAGACATAAAAACTGTATTTTGGTTATATTTAATGATTACTATGAGTATGTTTATCAAGTTTTTCATTTTTTTATACAAGAAAGATTTTTTCACAACACATTATGAGGGTTTTTGGCTTTTGTTGCTTATCTGTCTTATACAGTTGCATTATTTGTATTTTATGATTTCATTTACAGTTTGCAGAAGTGTTTAAATTATTCCAAACAGGGAGGAAGACCACTAGTTTTTCTGCTACTTAAGAAAATTTTCTACTGATCTGCTTTATTAAGTCCTGAAGTCCTTAGAACTCTTGAAACAAAAGTTGATGTAATTTTTATCCTTCAGTATGAATTCTAGTTTGGAAATAGACTAAGGCATGATGGAGTAGTGTTCCAGGATAAAACATCTATTTGTCTATCTACAATTCTACATGTGTTTCTTGTTGATTCTCTGATATTGTTTGAAGAAAATTTGATTAACTGTGAATTACTGATTCTGACTATCTCCAGAAATGGATGGATAGATGAGTGAATGAATGAAGCTATGGGGAACAAAGGTAGAGTAAGATAGAAATAAATACACATATTTCATACTTCTGGTAGCAATCACATCAGTCTGGTACAGGATGCAAGAAGGTTTTAGAAAATAACCATAGTATTTCAGACTTTGTTCAATGATGCAGCAGTTAAAGCACATGAATAAAATTTGAAGGTAGCAGTACAGCTTGTAGTGCCCATACAGGCCTATAGTTGGAGGTTAGCTAAAACTTCACATTATCCCTTAGGTTAGTTTTCTGGGAGAAAAGAAAAGGGGATATTGTGTCTAGAACACATAGCTGTTGTGAGGTTATTTGGCGCTTTGGTCTTTAAGGCTCCTGAAGGATTTTGTTACAAATAAACAACTCCATTCTTCATTTCTACTGTCAGGTGACAGAATGTTACTTGTGGATAAACTGCTTAATCTCAAGATAAAGCAAGGGCTGTAGATGGTGTCATCTGAACATACTGAGCAGGAACCAAGAACAGGCTTCTCTATTCCAGCTCTCTAAATTCATCTGGATGGCAGTGAATTTCACAGAGAGAAGTATGTTTGTACACATCTCCATGTGAAAGACACAAAGGCAGTCAAATATACACATGCTAGCATAAGATCAGTCTCTGCAATCAAGACCTATAATTATACCCTGCCTAAATTCTGCTTGAAATATATATCTCTCTATTTCAGTGTTTTCTGGCTGTAGCCCACTGTGGCCAAGGCAAATGGTCAAAACCAACTAAGAGTAAGGAAAGCCCTAGCCAGTTCTGGGACCTTATAAAGCCTACATCACTGACTAGTATTAGCAAAGTTGAATTTACTGGGCTACGGTTTCATGGAGCTGCTACACTTTGGCTTGTATGACAGAATGAAATGGCATTTTATGCAGGCTGTGCAGATAAATTGGCTTTTGTGGTGAGATGTGTTTTGGTTGGGTTAGGGTTTTTTTCCAATAATGTTAGATTAAAATTAATAATTTTACTATAACTTTAACTTTTAAACAGCTTATTGTAATTTAGAACAAATATAATTATAAAGGGTTTGATTAAATATAGACAGAAGTTATAGATTATATCTTGAATTTCTGAAAAGAAAAATACTTGATAAATAATGCCAGCCATAAATGTCTGCAGGATGGGGACCTGACACTGCACTTCTATGTTTGGAAGAGACTGCAGCCCTATTATTATTATTATTTATAGAAAAAGTGCATTAACTTTACTGAAGTATTTTATTTCTCACAAATATGCATGCAAAGATCCACATTTGGTTTTTTCTTGTTTGTTTTTCTATGAAGAATGAGTAGAATTAAATGAAATTACATAGGGGAAAGCAACAAGGAAATTGTAGTGGTGCGTTGAGCTGTGCTCACAAGTTTTAAGTTTATATGATTAATTTTATTTAAGTTGGAAAAATGGTTTGTTCCAGACCCCCCTGTTCATGGCTGCATTTGCAGCTGGTTTACCCCTTCCAGAAAGTGCTGTTCCCCTAGCAACTCTCCTGTCCGTCAAATGTATTCCCTTCCCACAGAACCTGTCAATCACTTAGAAGGCCTCTCCCCCTTCTGGAAAGCTCTGGGAAGCCCGACTCCTGATTGGAACAGGTTCTGGAAATCCCCTACTCCCTTTCAGGGATTGGCCCTTTGTGTGTCAATCTACCCCCCAACTCCTCCCTTTGTATCACCCTATTGGTTGAATGTTTTTGTACACGCCCCTTGGCATCTGTTCCTTTTAAGCTCCTGGACATCAGGAAAAATCGCTTTTTCCTGAGGCACGTCCACGTGAATAAAGCCTCCCCCTGTTCTACCTCAGAAAAGAGTCTCCTTTTCCTCCTTCGCCAAAGCTGCATTTTACATCCAGTGCTTGCTTGCCAAGAACCCACCGGGTGGGCTTCTGCGGACCCGTCCAGCGAGGCCCTACCGAGAACTGTGCACGCTTCCAGCCAGGAGGGCTGCCGGGCAAGGCTGGGAATCACTGGTCAGTGACCCACGAAGCGTGGCAACAGAAATAAAAGGAAAAATGTTAAACCTGAATTCTGGTTTCCAGTTCCATACACTGGCTTGGAAAGAGATTAAGACTTAAGAAAGAATATGTTTTTAATTGGAATTTTACTGTTGAAGTAGCGTAATGACAATAAGAATCCAGTATAAATCTCTACTTTCTATTCAAGAAAGAAAGTTGAAAGAGCCCAATAACTAGAGTAACTGGAAAAGGTATGCATTTGCTGATGATCTTTTTTTTTTTTTTTTAAAGAGCAGCAAAAAGTTCAGTAAAGAGATGGATTTTAACAAGAAAGCAAGGAGTGTATTTCTGTATTTTTTCTTCCTTTTAGATCTTTTTCTATTAGCTTAATTATTCAAAGGTTCTGCTGGCTGCTTTTGTAAATAACAAGTAACATGTACTTCTCAGATTGCAGACCTCACCTATCATCGTTTGACACATGACTAATATTTAGCAAAATACTGCTTTCTAAGTATTTTAGGTTTTGCACATAGCTGTTCAAATGAATGATTGCTGGCAAATCTTTCTTATTTTTTTAGTGTCATTACAAGGCAGTGTCTTTTTTCCCAAATACGGGATAATGTCCATGTTGTGTATGTGTTTGTGACGTATAATCTTTCCTCAAACAAACAAATTAAAACTCTTTAGTAAATTAGATTTACTGATTTAAAATAAATTTGTAATTCTTTCTGATTAGCACAACTAAATGAGCTCAGCCTATTTCATTTATGCAGAAATTTATATTATAACTTAATAATTGTGTAGAAATTCCTAGAGAAGGAAAATTACTTCTAATAAAAAGCTTATCTAATAGACAAACATAAGATCTGGTGACTAGCAAATGATATCTGGTACACAATAATTAAAAAAAACAAAACAAGAAAACAACCTTATTAAATCCTTTGGTTTAACCTAATAAGTTTTAGCCATAACAAATGTGAAAGTTAACAACGTAACAACATGGCAAGCATAAAAGTGAAGGTTTTGATGAAAATCAGAACAGGGCAATGATGCTTACTGATGCTCTCTCTGTATATTTTCCAGAACAATTTAATTACCATTAGGTGGTTCCTTGAAGATAACATCTCTATGGTTGGTAGATTGTCATGGATTTTTTATTGACAAAGTGTGTGAGTTGGCTTACTTTTTTCTTTCTTCCTCTTTTTCTTCCCCACTCCTCCTTTTCCTCACTTTCCACAGAGATATTTATTTCAGAATATCTATTCTTACCTCTGTCTTATAATTTATTAAAAATTTATTGCATACTGACTGTAAAGGTCTTGTCTGAAGCTTTGAAATAACCTTCAGGTTAATTATATTATTTAGCTGTTGTGAAGGCTAAGCAGTGTTATGATTACTACACCTGACATTACCTTATCTGACTTGGTTTTATCTTCTTTCAAATTCTGTAGGACACTTCATCCAGAAGTTGGTTTTTTTCACTTACAATAACATATAATAATATATCTTTTTTAAAATTAAGGAGAAAAAAAGTAAAAACCTTCAGCCGACAATTCCCAAAGTCTCGCTAAGATGCAAATCATGATTTGGTTGCTTTCAAAACTACTTTTCTCATAAACAGACATTAAAATCATTTTGTGTTACACTCAACTCCTAGGTGTGTAACAGCTCCCACATTTGCAGTGGGATAGCCTTGGCTAAGGGACAGGTGTCTGCCCAGCCACTTGCTCTCTTGTTCTGTTTCCTTAGCAGGGAAAGGGGAGAAGATAGGATGAGGAAGCTCATGGGTTAGGTGGGGACAGGTAGATCACTTAATAGTTACTGTTACAGGCTGAACAAATTCAACTTGTGTAAAATTATTCCAATTTTTTTCACTGGAAATAGAATCTGGTAGTCACAAATACTATGTTTCCTTCTCCACCTTTTCCCATGCCTTATTTAACTCCTCTGCTTTCAACTCCTCCAAAGTCAAATAGATTGTTTCACTTCCCCTGGGGGATGGAAGGCTGCAATTAGCACTTCATAGTTTCTGTCTGTTGCTCCTTCCTCCTCGTGTTTGTCCCCAGCTCTAGCCTGGGTCCTCCACAGGCTGAAATCCTTCACAAAAATTCTGTTCCAGCACGGACTTTTTACAGGTCACAGTGTATACCTGCTCCATCCCCTGGAGCACCTCCTATTTCTGCTTCTCTGACCTTGACATTTCCTTGACTGTTTCTCACTCTTTGTGTTTTTTTCCTTGCTACTCTTGACTTTTTTTTTTTTTTTTTAATTAATTATATTTTCACAGAGTCATCACCAGCTGTGTCCTGTTATGGAGTCAGATACAACCTTCTGTGTCTACCATAGGGGCAGACCTTGGCCTCCCCCATGCCAAAACTTTGTCATATAAACTAAATACCGTCTTTGCAAACAATTTGACTGGAGGGCATGACAATGTAAACTACTAAACTGTATAAACCTGCTGCATATTATACGGGGCTGGGAGTGTTTATTTTTGTTCTGAGCCCCAAAGTTTCGATTAGTTCCTGGAAGGACCTTGTCTCCTGAGCTGAAAACAAGTTGCTGTATGCTTTACTAATTTGAATAATCACTTTTCCAAACAATTCTTTAATTTTATTAAACCATCCTCTATGAAACTGAGTTTCTCTGTAATAGAATTTTCCATGGGAATGTACTTATGTCCTGTAACTCAGGCATTTGTTGATATTGTTTTTGAAAAGTAAAGGTTGATATCTTTAGAAGTTTTCACTTTAGAGAGGGTCTCCTTTCTATAGGGATCTCTAAAAGACAGAATAATGGGAACATTCTCTAAATATAATTGTTAAATAAAAAAGAAAAATGTTAAATAAAAGAGAGCATGACCTTCACAACTGAAAAATTTGTTACCAGGTGATATAAGTTTTAATAACCTTGTATTTAGCGTGCAGAAAAACAGGTAAAGGTCCTAAACGGTGTTACTTTTTTTTCTGCTTACATTTTTTGCTGATTGACTCTGTCCACAGACCAATTAAAATCTATAGCTATTTAGTTATCTTCAGCTCTTATCTGCAGGGTGCATATACAACATTTTTTTGAATAGCGATGTAGTCAATGCCATTTCTACTCGGTCTAAGTGGTAAAGCATAGGAAGAATCAAAATCTGTCATTTGTGCTACCATAAAGATATAATCTGAACTTCCTAGCAGCTCATATGCCCAGACCAGCAAGTCTAAGTGTTTGACTTAATTCAAATGAAAGATCTCTATAAGACTATAAATTGTAGATGATTTCTCCACAACATAATAACTGTTTTGATAGTTTCTTCATACAGCATCAAAGAATCATGAGATCATAGGAAAAAGTGAGGACAGCTCCCTGCTTTCTTATTGTAAATTTCTGTTGATCTTCCAAATAAGATGCTTATAAGGAAGAATTCAAATAAGAATATGGAAACTGGTTCTGTGTTTAGAGAGAAATGCTATAAACATTAATGACATGATCTTAAAGGAAGGGATAAGGAATTAACAGGTTTCTATTTTCATTTGAGATGGGGAGGAATATGAAGGGCCAATTATCCAGGAAAAAATTGTCAGTGACCTGCTACACCACTTAGACCAGCACAAGGCTATTGGACTGGGTGGAATCTACTCGAGGGTACTGAAAGAACTGGGAGAAGGGCTCACTGAGCCACTTTCAATCTTTTATCAGCAGTCCTGGGAAACTGGGTGGGTTCCAGTTGACTGGAAGTTAGCAAATATGTTACCCATCTAAAAGAAGGGCCAGAAGAAAGATCCAGGGCACTGCAAGGCTGTCAGAGACGTACTTTACAGAAAGGAAATCAAATACTGATGCTTTGTCTTTTGAATTGCATAAGTTATAGTTTCTTACATAACCATAGTTTTTAATCCTCCCAGGATGGTCAACAAAATAGTAGATAATAGAATTTATAATCTCAAAATTTTTATCTAGAATATTAGGACATGACTGTTCTTTGAGGAACCCTCACCATCATATTACACATTTCCACTATTTGTAATCATCAGATGGTCCATAATTCTATTTTCTGCTACTGTTATCTAACTTAACAAGGTGTATCTTTTGACCTTGCTACTGAAGCCTGATGATGGAAAAGATCACAATGGCTCTGCAGCTCTTGAGAAGGACCTTGACAGATTTAGAGATGGGCAGAGAACTGTCTGCAATTCAACAAAGGCAAATGCAGGATCCTGCACCTGGAGAAGAGTAACCCTCATACACCAGTACAGGTTGGAGGCAAACCTGCTGGAGAGCAACTCTTCAGAAAAGGATCTGGCAATAAGTTGCCATAAGCCAGCAGTGCCCTTGAGGCCAAGATAGCCAGTGGTATCCTGGGATGCATTAGGAAGAGCATTGCCAACAGTTCGAGGGATTCTGACCCTCTATTCAGCCCTAATGAGGCCACATCTGGAGCGCTGTTCTGGGCTTCAGAACAGCAGAACATCTGGAGCCAGTTCTAGGCTCCTTAGCACCAGAGAGACACGGAGCTCATGGAGTGAGTTCCACTTGAACCTGAGGAAGAACTTTTCCGTGTGGATGACTGAACACTGGCAGGGGTGGCCAGATTGTGAAAGATTGTGGAGTACCCTTCTCTAGAGATATTAACAACTGTCTGAATGCAATTCTCTGTTCTAGGATGACCCTGCTTCAGCAGAGAGGCTGGACAAGTTGACCCACTATGATCGCTTCCAATCCTACTCATTCTGTGATTGATTCTCTGATGCTGTGCTTCTGTGGCTGCTGACTAGGTGCAACCCCAAAGGAATTATTCACTCCACCCTTCTGATGTCAAACTCTCACATTTATAAACAAATGCAATTATTTTTTTAAATCTTTTTATATATACATTGTGTATATATATATTATATTACATATAACATTGGTACTTTTTTCCTTTTTAATTTTTTCCCTCAGAAAAGAAGAGGGAAGAAAAATGTCCCTAGGTTTCTAATCTAAAGTATTATATTAATATGTTTCAAGGTTACTTCTGTACTATTTGAGAATCAAACTTTCCTGCAAAAAAAGTAAGATGAAAATGTTAACAATATCAAGCATGTCGTTTGCCTTACTAGCACAGCAAACAGCAATTTTTAAAAAAAACTTATTGATCATGAGGGATAGACTCTCATTGGTACAAACCAACATGACTTTATTGAAGTCAATACAGTCATGAAACATGAAAAGTCATGAAACTTTAAAACTCTCTCTGTTTTTTGGGGTTTTTTTTTAATTCTCCACCCCCTCCCCCCAACTAGACTGTAAATTAGAAGCATAAATGCTATTATTTTAGGTATTCAGCATGGACAGATAAAGAAAAAGCAGTTACATTATAAATATATGCATTAATTTTAAATATGCTGCTAGATCTAGAAGATTGTTTTCTACAAGTAAGTATTTAATGATGCAGAGAGGACCAGTAAACATTTTTAGAAATGCCTAGGCATTTGGCTCCTCCAAAAAATTGAACCAGACATTTAGTTACAAATATAACATCAACATGATTCTGAGTTCAGTTTTTAAAATTGAGGGCTAATGGAATCAATTTTTTCACCAGATCACTGAAAAGTTATCAGATCCAACATTTTTTTTACAGCAAGACAAAAATGCAGCTGTACAGAAATCTTCAAAATCAAAATCTCAAGTTTTTTTATTGTAAAGAAGAGTTGTTTCATATGTCTTGTAGTATGTATTTCTTTGTGTCTAATTGTAGACTGTTAAAAGTTGCTGTCCAGTCTGATTTCCTGTACTGTAGAGAGATGTAAACCTATACTTTTAATATGAAACTAAGATAAATGTCTCAGTAAAAGGCATGAAATAGTCTTCCAGAGTTTGCACTCACTATAGAGAAAACTGCATGAAGATTTTAGGCTGAAAAGCTGATTATCATAAAGCTAAACTTATGGCTGATGAATTTCATCCTACTGTTTTTTCCTGCCTGGATGACTTAACTTCTAAGAGCAATTTTAATTTCCTCCATTGGTCTGTAAATATTTACAATAATTAACTATTCCCAGGAGAGTGAAAACCAAGGAAAGCTATCAACAACATAAAATTAAACAATACAAAAATACTCTAGCTGTTGATCCATAGCTTTCACATTTCAGAAAATAGTATGTTTTTAAGATGGTTCTCTTTAGAGTGACCTACTTCAGAAGGATACAAGCCAGGAAAGGACCTTATGATCAACATTTCTTGATCAAGAAGGTACAACTTTTTTCATTTGTTGAAATCAACCTTCCTTCGCAAAGACATCTGGAATTGTTCATCAGTTGCCAAACAGAGGTCAGAGACTGAAAAATTTTTGGGCTTTGCTACAATATATTTCAAGTGTCTCCTTTGAAAATAGGTCATCAAATTAATTGATATTTCTGTTAAAATTCTTGAATACAACAGTTTTTCTGTCTGTCAAAGCTGTAGAAATAGTAAATTTTTTTTGTTTCCACACTGTGGGTAATGACAACACAGAAGAGTTTTTATTGGGCAGGATCAGCCCAATTGGTCAGCTCTAGTGTTAACTAACTTGGTAGTTGTTGTGATGAATGTCTATCTCAATGCTTAAATGTACACATTACTTTCAATGTAGCCATTAACAGTCCATTGTATTGGCTGATTTTTCTAGCAGTGGATGCATTTACAGGAGATGTTATACCCCCACTCAATGCCATGATCTCTGGCCCACATTTTTATGAGGTTGCTTTGGAAATTAGTTCTGCTGTCTGGCTTACTTCTTTCTGGGGTTCCATGTCTCCATGACACTTTCTTTTCAAGGTCCAGGATAATATTTCAGGTAATAACACAGGGCAGAGAATATGTTTCCAGCTACCCAGTGGTTGCTTTCACCATGGTAAAGCACATGGTGCTTTCCTTGGTGGAGTGTTGATACATCAATCTGCAAGGCCTTCCCGTATTTATATTTCTGATAATTCCCTCAGGTACTGGATACCTTTCTCTATTGGGGTCCACTTGGCTGGCTGGCATATAGAATCTTCTTTGAAACATACCCTTCCTTCACATGAGATGGGATCTGCTTACAGAGGCTGAGAGCTTTTATCCCTTTTCCAATCACCTTTTCAATACCCCCTTCCTTAGAAAACTATCCCAGTGTCTTGGTGTCCCTACTCTCTAACTCCAGGCTGCTGGTCTTACCAGCCAGAGTGTAGGAAACTGAATTGGAACTTCAAAAACGTTTCTTCTTTTCCTTCTAGACCAGCTTAATAAACAAAAACATTATCACTACTGAGTTTGAGTTACTTTTGCTGTGATTTATATTAACAGTATTTTGGCATCAAAAGTTGTGTGGAGACAAAGTTTTAATTTTTCAAGCAGTGAGGGAAAAATATTTTTTAAACACTTCATTAATCTATAAATTCTTTTGCAGAGCTGTTTTCTCTTTATGCATAAAACTCTCATCATATATACATCACAGAGTCTTGAGAAAGTATAGATTTTAAGAGAGCTCTGCAAATCCTCTGGTTCCAAACCTCTTGTAAAGGCAGAGCCAAGCTCATCTTGATGCCTTGAGAGGCTACCTAGAATAGAGGCTAGGCAGTGTTAAAGGAATAAAATAGGTATTTATTAAAAGGCCTTCAAAGAATACACCTTGGGTAGTATAAGAACTTGGCCAAGGCTACATCCAAGATGGATAATGGGTCACATATTCTTACAATTTTATAAGTTTTGGTCCATTTACATATTGGGGTTAATTGTCCAATTACAGCTTCATGTTATGAAGTCCCACCCTCCCAGTTTGCTCTCCTCAATTCACTGTTGCTTACACTTCTTTGGGCCTGAAGCTGCAAAGATGTCCTTGGTTCTTGGCTGGAAAATGATTGTTTTGTCTAACTTAATTGTGAAGAGAACTTGCTAACACATATATGAAGTTGAGAATTGTACAATAATGCAGTACAAAATCTGGAAAATATGAAAGCTAAAACTTAAGGCATCAATCTAGGTCCCCGTCAAGCTGAATCTTGAACTTCTCCAGTGACAGAAATTCTGCTTCGTCTGTGTGCAACCTTATCTAATGTTTGAATCTTCTCATAATGAGGAATTTCTGTCTTTTATTTAGGCAGAATTTCCCCTGAAGCAACTTGTGCCTGTCAACTCTTGTCCTGTCACCTTGCAGCCTAGTGAGAAGACAACCTCTATAAGTTCTCTGAAACTCCCTTTTAGCTACTCAGAGACTGTTATTAGGAGTCCCCCTCTGAGCCTTCTTCACTCTAGGCTGAATAAACCTGATTTCTTCAATTTTTCTTTATGTGCCAAATCATTCAACCATCTAATCATATTGGCGTCCCTTTGTTGGACTGTCTCCAGTTGTTCAATGTCTCTTTTAAACTGCTAAATCAAAACAGTCAATCAAGCATAACAATTGTCTCAATGAGAACTCATGTTGAGAACTGCCAGTTTACTGTGTCTTCAACAACTAAGACAGATGGCCCTAGGTAATTATGGAGGGCTTTACCCAAAATATCAAAAAACTGGAACTCTGTTGGCATAAGCTGCTTTGGTTTTTTGACTTTTGTTTGTTTGTATTGTGTGTGTTTGTTTGTTTAATCTTAAATAAAAATGAAAATAAAATCTAAGTTTTATTCATATAATTTTTATCCTTATTTTATTTGGTGTGTGAAAAGGTGGGCTTAAACTAGCAGTGTATACTGCTAAATTCATTAATAGGATCACAGCCAGGAAGCTGAGTGGAGTGACTATTCCGCTCTGCTAAACATTTCCAAGATCACAGAGATGGAGTTCTCCATCTAGTTCTGGACCTTAGAATACAAGAAAGAGACTATCACAGAAACACAGAATCACAAAATGGGTAAGACTTGAAGGGACACCTGGAGGATCACTTAGTCCAATTTCCTTGATCAAGCAGGGCTCCTTGGAGCATGTAACTGAGGATAATGTCCAGGACTGAACATCTTCAGAGAAGGAGCTCCAGTGACACTGGATGTCCTTATACTTCATATACAGGTCAGTGAAAAACTTTTAAGTGTTTAAAGATCATTAACAATTCTCTCTGTCAAGAAGTCACACTAAAACTGAACTATCAAAAAGTTTAAACCATAAGTTTTTAAAAATTTATCTTGAATTAAACCTTATTTTTGATTCTGAGATCTGACGCCCTAATTCACATCCAAAATGGTATTAGACTTTTGAATCAAAATTTATTCTGAACTTTTGCTTTGAAGCTTTACCAGAAGTTAAACAGAACAATTATTTGGTTTGTATACTTTGGTTTCAAGTAATTTTGGCAAAAAAATCCTAATGATATCATCATGACATTATTACTAAGTCAAGACACCTGTTGATGACAAGATTTAACTTCTATAAGATGCTGAAGAATTAGGTTCAGATCCAATGAAAGGTCAAGCTTGTCATTGCAATTTACATAGAAGTTATGTCCCCAAACAATTCTTTATAGTTGAAGGTGAGAATTACTTCTATGCAGTTGTATTTTGAAATTAATAGGAAGCATGTCACTGGTCTTGAGAAACTACATAGTCCAGCATGCAACTTTCATATTCTGCAACTTTTAGCGTGAGGATTATCTGAATATATATATAATTATAAAAGAAGTCATGTAGTTTTGGTTCCATGTGAGATGTAAAAAAACCACAAAACACAAACATTACACTTGTTATATGCCTTGATAAGAGACAAAGTGCAATGATTACTATGGACCAAAGTTAGTTTACATTTTGAAAATTTTTCTACTAGTGCAGTAGGTTTTTAGATGTACAAATGGTTAGAGAGCTGTGACTATATACATAGAAATCTCTATCAATGTCAAAGAACATATTAAATTATTTTAAAAATAGTTAATATGCTATTTCTGTCCCTTGTTGTTATTTAAGCAGGGTACGCAGGATTGCAAGTGGCAGAAAGACCAGTGTAAGTAATCTTGTACCTTTGTGATGTTCAAGTCAGTAACATACTAGAAACAAAGCAAGAATCAGGGTTCCTTTAATGAACCATCTTGTAACTGTATTATATTACCTTTTTTTTCCAGACCTCAAGATTAATATGTGCTTAAGTGTGCAAAGAGCACAACCTTATGAAATACTTGCTGAATAAAGTTATAGATGTTCCCATTACCTAATGATGGTTTTCATGTGTCTACAAGACAAGAAGGAATTTCTGGTGTTTTTGAAATAGACTCAAATCAATTAATTTAAGTGGAAAACAAGTGTTCTGAATGTAGATGTAAAAGGAAAATACCTAAAGGTTTAGCATTTCAGTCTCCTATTGACTGTTCTCTGTAAACAGATTCTGGTTGGGGCTGGTATGAAGTTATGAAGTAGCTCTCTGTAGCTATCTGCATGGTGCCATGTATTGGGTTTGTGTGGCCAGGTTTTGGTAGCAGGAGGGCTACAGGGGTGTCTTCTGTGAGAAGTTGCTAGAAGTTTCATCCACGTGCAGCAGAGCCAATGCCAGTTAGATCCAAGACAGGTATGCTGCTGGCCAAGGCTGGGCAAATTAGAAATGCTGGTAAAAACTCTGTGATAATATATTTAAGAGGAAAATGAAAGTTATGGCACAAATATACTTGCAGCGAGAGAAGAGTGGGGTGAGAACATGTGAGACAAACAATTCTGCAGACACCCAGGTCAGTGGAGAAGGAGGGGCAGGAGGTGCTCCAGGCGCTGGAGCTGAGATTCCCCTGCAGCCTGTGGTGCAGACCATGGTGAGGCAGCTGTGACCCTGCAGCCCATGGAGGACCATGGGAATGCAGAGATCCATCTGCAGGCCATGGAGAAGACCCAGGCTGGAGGAAGTAGATGCCTGAGAGGAGACTGTGACTCCATAGGAGACTTGTCCTGGAGCAAGCTCCTGGCAGAGACCTGCAGACCTGTGGAGAAAGGAGGCCATGATGGAGCAGCTTTCCTGGTAGGACTTGTGACTCCGTGGAGGACTCACACTGGAGCAGGCTGTACCTGAAGGACTGCATCCCATGGAAGAGTGACCCACACTGGAGCAGCTCATGGAGAGCTGTTTCCTGTGGGATAGATACATAGTGGAGAAGATGGTGGAGAACTGTCTCCCATGGGACAGATACCATGGTGCAGAAGAAGAACAACTCCTCTCCCTGCGCAGAGGGAGAAGTAACTTATGATGAACTGACCGTAACCCACATTTCCTGTTTTCCTGAGCCATTGGGGGAGGAAGTATTGCTCAGGAATGAGGGAAAAATGGGGAGAAGCTGTTTTTCAGGTTTATTTTACTTCTCATTTTCTTACTCTGATTTTTTTAGTAATAAATTTAAATAATATACCAAATTCAAGTCTGATAACACACTATAGTTTTGGCTACTGCTTAACAGCACTTGCATATCATCAAGACTTCCTCTGTCTCTCTCCCCCTCCACTCCATCCCCACAAAAGTGAGTTGACTGGATGTCAGCAAGAGTCTGAGATGGGACACAGCCAGCCCACTGACCTGAGCTGACCAAGGGGATAGTTGATGCCATAACACATCGTGTTAAGGAGGAAAAGCTGGTGGAATGAATGAAAAAGAAGGGGAGAAATTCATTTATTTGCAATGATGTTTGTCTTCCCAAGTAACATGTGCTAAAGGCCTGCTTTCCTTGAAATGGGTAAGCATCTGTCTTGTGAAAAGTAGTAAATTAATTCCGTATTTTACCATTTAAAAAGTAGCAAATTAATTTCCATAGCACTTGTAGCTTTTCTCTGTGTGTAATTAAACTGGTATTACCTTGATGCATGAGTCTATTCTCATTCTTTCTATTTTTCTTCCCATTCTAGGTTGGGGTGAGTGGGTGAGTGGGTGAGTGAGTAAAAGAAAGAAAGGCAGGCTGGGTGTTTAGCTTCTGCTTAGGGTCAAACCATCATACATATCTAATTCATGTAGGCCATGAGATTCATCTGGGGAATAATCTGTGTGTACTTGCTGTGTGTGTTCTTCATAGTCTCAACAACTTATTCAGGAAAACTAAAAATTACAAAATCACCTTGATGAAGCAGAAAATACTGTAGAAGTAAGCAAAGCATTATTGTTTAAATCTATTCTCATATTTATCTGATACACCACTGAACCATGATTTATTCAGTGAAGAAATCTGTTTGTCTCAGAATAATCAATAGTCTAGTTATATTTCAGAGGAACATGAGAAATCATTAAATGTTGTTTTGTCTCTTCTGGAACAGCAGTGAAACTCAGTCTTCAATTTTCTATAATGTTTTTCAGTAAGTACACTGTGGATAGTGCTGAGTACTTTTTAGTCTGTCAAGATGAGTTGTCTGCTACTCTGGAAAACTGTTTAAAAAATCTGGGGTTTGTGTTTCTCACAGTTGATATTTAGTGTGCACAAGTAAACTACTGTGTGTTAATACTCTTACTATGGCTGTTACAATTTCAGCTTCCATAAAAAAAAATCTTTTCTGTTTTTGGATTTAAGTGGTAAATGAATAAAATTATTATGCAAGACTAAAAAAACCCCAAAAAATTACAGCGCTTCTGTCCTGCAAGATCTTTGTCATTTAAGAATATCAGATATATAATCATCCCAATGGAAGAAAATCTGATGCACAACAGTAAGGCTTGGTGTCATTTCTTCAAGATTTTCTGGAAGGGTTCACTTGAGAGAAATTCAACATACTTTTGGATTTTTTCTGTGTCACACATGAGTAGTATATTTTAAATTGTGTTTTAGTTATAATACAAAAAACAGCCTAGATAAGGGAAAATAAAGGCAAATTTTGAGATTAAATGGTGTGATGATGCCCAGAGATGGCAAGGATGATTGTATTCTGATTAAAAATTAGAAGTTAGTGAATAAGCAAATTGTGCAACAATTGGATGATGAGTTTGATGCATATGGAGCATGTGGGATCATGCCAAGAGGATCTGTGCTTTTGTGGTATAGGTGTGAATGAGAAAAATTGCTTTTTTGGGAAACATTGATTTAACAAATTGTTTTTCAGAAGACATAACTAAAGTGCTAAATGAGAAGACAAAAAAGTATCTGCAGAAGTTGGTCCTCATCTTAAGCTGTGGAAAGGTCAAGCATCTAGACTCAGTTAACACCTAAAGTTCTCCTATAATCATGAAAGACAGACACTTTCAAGGGTAATTCATTGTAAATATTTTAGATACCTTCTACCCTAATGGCTGTATAGTTTTATATATCCCATTCTGTATATTGCATTCTAAACTGGATAAAATCCCAACTGGCCTTGTCTGACCTAGTATCTGACCCCATTTTGAGCAGCAAGTTGGATTCAGGTGACATTCTGAAAATTCCATTAATTGTTTGGATCCTACTAGCCTAAATCTGTGATCAAAATATTTTGCATTGGACACTTATTTGTCTCTTCATGAAACACGGCAAATTCTACAGATCTCATGCTTGAAGACTGGAAAACATATTTTTGCCCTATATCCCAGTGTAAATTATTACAAATGCCTGTGCAGCCCCATCAAGCTCATAGGTTTTATGTTGACCTGACAGTACAGGTTCAGGACTTCTTTTAGCTTGACTTATCCTCAGCTGATTTTAATTAGTTTTAACTCTCAGCTAGCTGCAAAATATATTTTAGTTTAGTTTTACCTTGCAGAAAAAGACAAGTTGTTCTGGCTGGATTGAACTGTCTGTAATCTCAGAATAAAATTTGCTGTGGATGAGTATAGGTGTGATCTTATAACAAAATGTGCTGTGGAAGAGTGCAGATACCAAAGACCTCAAACAATAAACACAAATCACTATTATCTGTCACCAGTCTTTACCACAAAGTTTAACCTTGAGCACCACACAAATCCACTGCTGAGATCAAAAATAAGAAGCCTGAGTAAATGGGAAGCCAATGACAAGAAGGAAACTATTTTGACTTGTCATAAAACCTTCCATTTCCAATCTCTTTGGTGAAGATGGAAAGAAACACTGGAGAGGTGAGCATAACACCACAAAAAAAGGGTTGTTAGTGGTAATGTAATGTATAACAATTTTACTTATGTGTTTTTCTATATTAATTTAGGCTATTAGTATTGCTGTAACTGATAAACTGCTGTATTTTGATTAGATTTTAAGAGTTTAATTACACAGTAATTTTTTTTGCACATAAGACTTTGAATATAACATCAGCTGCCTGATTCTGTATGAGAAAATTATTTTGCCTTTCACTGAAAATCCTAATTTTCTCTTTCCTTGATCCTTCCAGAAAAACATTTCTGTAGCTTATTCTCAGACAACCCTGGAATCATAACTTTTTCATATTGAAAAATAAAAGTTCTAAATTGTGCTGAGTAGATTCTACTTTCCTCCACCCCCACTCCACACCCATTTGTTCCTGTCTTCACCAGATTTCTGACATTCAGACTAACAATTTGAACACTTAGAACTTAGTTTTGGACCCGGGAGACCCAGGACCATCTTTCCTGATACATACCATCTTGCCTGTACAACAGACAGTCCTCCCACAAAGATGTGATATCATTTCCACCTGTCAGTTAGAAACAATGGCAATTGCAGCTTGCTCTGAAAAATTAGCAGAGGCAGCATTTTATGTTAATACCTCATTCTGAGCCATTTAATTTGAAGCTTTAGGTGCCATTAATTCCTCTTCAGTCTTTTGTATCACAATTATACTGTACTGTCTCTCCTCCATTTATTTTTGCCAACAGTCACTGCTCACTGAATGATGACAGACATGCCAGCACATTTATAACATGAAAATAGAGCTAAATGTTATCAAAATCCAGGTACTTTTCCACAGGAGCAGATGCTAGCAATATTCTAAAATGGATAACAGGGAGGAAAAGCACAGTTACCTTGGCTTTTCTAAGGATGCTGAGCTTATGACAGGACTAAGCTAACCTGGGCACCTGCGTGTAAGACAGTGAAGAGATTTTGGCAGGAAGTTAGATAAAAGCTAGATTGTAATAACTTTCATTTGGGAAAAATGCATTAGTCCATATAGCTTGTTAGTATTAATTGAAGCAAAGAAACTGGGTTTAGGCTTTCAGGTTTGATTAATTGGTTGGAGTTTTATCACTTTTTTTTTTCCTGATTTAAAAAAAAAAATAGAAAACCTGAAACCAAGATTCAGTAAAGTTACATTTCAAGTCTGAGCCTTCAAACGCTTGGTCAATAAAAAGCTGTAGATAGAAGGCAATTAGATAAGTGATGTGTTCATTTGGAATCTGAGCTTAAATGTTCTATCACTTTTTCTAACAAAGTCTAGTGTGTCAGACATACTAATAAATATTTCAATACTTCTGAGTAATTATAAATATAGTTAAGCTTGGTGTTTGTAAGTGTAAGAGGAACCACAGCTAAGTCTGTCAACTTCAATTAACACACTGCCAAAGAAAAAAGAGTCTTTTCAGCAATCAAAAGATTTTTTGGAATAGACCAAAAGAAACTTCAGAAGTTGACCATGGCAGTGTGCAATAAAAAACCAAAATTAGTTGAGAAAACTTAACAAAGTCATCAGCTGTCTTCTAGGCAACAAATCAGGGTCGGAATGTTTCCATCTGCTGTGCCTGGAGGGTGAATCAGTTAATCATTTTTTAACTTGGACTTTTAGATGACTATAATACATTGAGACAAAATCTGGCACAACATTCCCTCCTTGTCTCTCAGGAATTTACAATTTAATGGTTTAATTGTGTGGTCTATTATTTTGTGATGTTCTATTCTGCTTGCAGACAGTACATACATTATCTTCTGTGACCAAACCAAAGAAGGTTTAGTATTTTTCACAGATTTATTCACTGAAAACTAAGAAGGGAAAAAAGAAAAAGCTAAAAAGAAGTTTTAATTGCTATCTCTGCCTCCAGATTTTTTGATTATAATGGCTATAACTTACACTCAGGGAAGCAGTAACCTAGGAAATACCTCCCCATATCACCTCTCTGGTTTCCTTACCTCCAACTCTTTTAAGTGACACTCATGGGGGTTTTTTACTGATCTTTAAATATTGTATCTGTCTTGAACTTGAATAAGGTACCTATTGATTTCTTACCAGTGACTAATAGAACAAAAAAATAATGTTACAGGTCTTTAGATGAACAATAAACTAACAGGAGCCTTTTGCTGACTCATTTCCAACATCTCCTCAACAATGCTGTTGTGCCATATGTACAGGATAGGTTTGATTAATAGCCTTTAGCTCTATTTTCAGAAATTAGAGTGAATGCAATGTTACTGTGTCATAAATTCAGCAAGCAGAAGAGAAGACTAGCAGAGCTAAACAAGGAACTCTTTGTGGAGCTCAAGAGGAAAAACAGATTGTATGATTTCTAGAAGAGAGATCAGGCTTTGCGGGAAGATTGCAGTGTCATGTTTCTTACACGCAGGAAGAAGACATGAAAGGCCAAAGCCCAGTTAGAGTTAGAAATGGCTGTTAGAACTTGATAAAAAGAGAGTGGCTTCAAAAAGTGCTTCATCATTATGTCTGCCTATCATAATCACTCTTGAATACCTGAAAACTTTGTTTGGGATGGACTGTGAGTAACCCGGCTCGAGGCCCATGAGGAGGAAGGTGAAAGTGGTGCGAAGTTTGGAGGGAAAAGTGAGGGGCAGAATCCCTGACCTTTGCCTTCCCCCCACCATCCCCATTGCCTGCTGTGAAACACTCTGAGGCCTCAGGGAGCCCACACTGCCCGCTTGGGGCAAACCCTCCAATCCCACATCTTTGGACCAAAATCAGGGTGAGTGGACCGAACTTTGGCCGCAGCGACCAGGCACCGCGCCTGCAGCTTGGAGGATGGGCTGCTGCATCCCAGCAAACTGCTCCTGAGATTGGGGAGGGCAGATAAGATGCTTCAAACAGCAGGGAAAAAAGAAAGCAAAAACAGCTTTGCTCCTTCCCCCCTTCCACTCCCTGTCTGAGCAGCAACAAATGCAGCACAGTATGGTTGTGACCTATCTTATGCTTTTTAAAGTAACCTCAGCTTTGTCTAATTTTTCTCTTCTTGTCTCTTCCTCTTTGCCTCTTTTCCTATTAAATAAAAATATATCAATTGTTTTGGCATCAACATTTAATCTAATGTTGATTAAATCTCAACATTATTTGTCTTTTATCTCTTTTTTTTGGGGAACATTTTGAATCTTCAAAATTTTTTCTGTTTTATTCACAGAGTTAATTCTCTTTACTCCTCTGTGATTAAACCAGTGTTTAACACTGGCCAGTGTTGTTTCAGATAGCAAGGGTTTCTTTAAGTAGTTCCTAATAGCAAGAGGAGATCTAAAGATGCTGAAGGTAGTTATCTGCTTGATATGGATGAAGAAGTGGAGGCATTCAATGAATTTTTGCCTTAGTCTTTAGTAATACTGATAGACCTTGGGCTTCTCAGTCACCTGAGTATGTGGACCACAAGTGTGAGAACAGTGACTTTTCATTTTTGGACCCTGAAATTGTAAGGAATCAGCTGTGTCAACTGAATGATCACAAGTCCACAAGGTTTGATGGGATTCGCCCCAGAGTACTGATGGAGCTAGAAAATGTTAGAGCAGGATCTGTATGGATCACTCACTAAAGGTCTTGAGAGTCTGTGAAGGTTCTTGCTGACTGGAAGCTAGTCAATGTTATTTCAATCTACAAAAAGGGCACAGGGAGCTACAGACCTGGTAGTCTAATCTCAGTTCCTGGAAAAAATATGGAGAAGATGGCACTGGGTACTATTGAAAGATATTTAAAGAACAATGGAACCAACAGGGCTAGTCAACATGGGTTAACAAAGGATAAGCCCTGTTTAACTAATCTGATATCCTTCTGTGATAAGACCACCTGCCTAGTAGATGGAGAGAAGGCAGTGGATGTAGTTTTTCTGGGTTTTAGTAAGACTCACAAAGCCATGCTGGCTGTGGCCAATGACTGTATTGTCTTTCAGGTGTTTTTCAAAACTCCCCCTCCATAATTATACCAGGCACTGAAGTGAGACTAGCAGACCTGTAGTTTCTGCTGTCCTCTTTCTTGCCCTTCATGAAAATTGGGACAACATTCACCACCTTCCAGTCAACTGGGATTTCTCCTGGCCAAGATTGCTTAAAAATCACTGAGAGGCTTTGACATCAGCTATTGTTTGTTCTCCTTCCTAGACTGTTGTCATCTGCAATCTTAATAATCCTACTCTTTATTTCACCATTTAGGTACTGAATGAAAAAGTGTCTTTCTTGTGCACTTCTCCAAATGTAAACCCTTGCATAACCCCAACTAAATAATTCTTTGATTAAGAACTATTTATAACACTCTGCAAATATGGATTTTTACATAAGTTTGTACATACTTTATGATATCTTAATTTATATTATGTAAAATTTGTTGGAGGTTATGATCTGAAGACTTAACCACTCAAAACTATACTGGGCCAAATTTCAATGTATTGTTTAATCCATCTTGCCAATTTAAGATATTAGGGTGCTTGAGTCTCTCTATGAATAATGTAAAAACTCTCACCAATTACACCTACTTTTTACATACCTAATTCCTCTGTTGGAATTAATAAACAGAATGGTAGGTTTGTAAAACTGGGATATGAGGAAGCTGTGAAAACTTTAACTGTAAATCTTTTCTGTATAGACAGAAATTAAGAGAAAGGAATAATATATTTGTACATTTCCATATATAAAACTGTTGTTTATTCTAATACAAAGTGTTTTATCACTCTTGTTTTCACAGTTGCATTTTTGATGATCTGAAATCTGTAATTTTTAGTGGAATGGTAGTTTTAGAACATGAACCTTAAACTCAGAACTGTTTTTTTTTTTTCCTAAAATAAGAGCAGGCAAATCTTATGTTTAAATCAAAGCTTATCTTCCAGAAGAAAACTGCTGAGCTGTAGAATTGATCTCATGAAATTAATCAGGGACTTTCTATTTACCTCAATGACCATTTAAGTAGTTTAAATGAAGTGGAAATACTATATATGATATGTCCATATATTATATGTTCTATTATTTCTTGCTAAAGACAGCCTAGAAAGATCTAGACCAGAACAAGGAAATAACTTATCAATTAACATAACTCCTTCACTCCCAATACCTCTCCTTTCTCCCCTAAACTGATCTTCAAAGCAGGGAAGGGAGATTGGGGGCTCGTGATCTGTCCATAAAAGTTTCTTTCTGCCACTTCTTCATTCTTACACTCCTGGCCTGTTCCAGTATTGATGGTCCATGGTCTTCTCTCCACGGACTGCAGTCTACTCTGGAATGCTTTTCTTCACAAGTTGTAGGGCAATCTCTGCTCCAATACCTGAAACACTTCCTCCCCTTCCTTGTACTGTGATACTGCTTCCTAGAGGGACAGTTTCTCACACTTTGCCCTTGTTGTTGTGGGGGTTTTTTGGGTTGTGTTTTGTTTTTTGGGGTTTTTTTGGTTTTGTTTTTGTTTTCTGGGTTTGGGTTTTTTGGTTTTGTTTTTTTTTTTTTTTGGTTGGTTGGGGATTTTTTCTTTTGTTTGTTTGTGAGTTTGGGTTTTTTAATTTGATTTTGTTTGGTTTTGTTTGTTTCTGTCACTGCTAACTGTCTAGGTGAAATTTTGTTATTTCTTAAATATGATTTCCAGAAGAACCAGCAGCTTCACTGACAGACTCAGCTGTGTCTTGAGTCCACTGCAAAGCTGGTTGGAATAGACAGGAGCAAGCATGGTGCAGCCTCTGACCTCTTCTTAGAGACATCTGTAAGCACATACTGCCAGTCCCGCCACCACAGCTTTGCCATGTGCACCCAGTGCAGGGACTGTTTGATAGGGTTGTGTTCTGTACTGTCAAATCTAGCTTTTAGAGTGATATTAGAAAATGGATCTGATAGTGTTTAACATTCATAATTTACCTGCTTGAGATATAAGAGGCATGGAAGTAGGGAAGAAATTAAAATTTTCTTGCCTCTGATCAAGAGTGTGTTTTGTTACTAGACTGCAATACCAAAAAGCTGATGTCACTTCAGCTACACTTCTTCATTCTGCATTCACATTAGGAATCATGAATCCTAAACATTTATGCTTCTCCATCCAAAATCAGCCTTCAGAAACCCAATGAAGGCTCCAAAATGCACAGTGCAAAAAACATTTCCTTTCTAGCTTCAGTGACTCTCACTCAGCATTCAAGAACACTGGCTTGTCCTGAAGATGTCTGAGACCTTTAAATAGTCCTTGGTGTAGAAGATGCACCAAGTGCCTCATTTTTTATTTCATTAATTAAGAAACGTTAGCTTTAAGTTACATACTGTGATCACCTTTGTCTCAGCACTGAAAATTTTGGCAATGGAAATAGATGACCTTTCTCAAAAGGCATAACACAGAACATAGATGATTTTTTTCCAATGGTGCAGTGGTGTTAAAGCCCATATTTGAATATTAGATTTAATTGTAACACTGTGGTAGCAGTCATATTAGAAAAGTTTTAAATTCTTGATAGAGGTTGTGTTTAAATTATGTATTGTATTTAAATTATTGGTTGGTGAGTAAGGACTATTTAATAAGTAGTTCAATAATCTTCATTAATAGTTGTTGAACTATTCTATGACTGTCACAAACAATAGCCTTCTTTATTAGAATTATTTGTGGTTAATGAAATTTCAAAATCATATTTCTGTTTCTATGTATTGCAGACAATGTATTCCATATTAATTAAAGGCTTCATGTGTGCCATTATCTTCAGAACATTTTCATAGTCACATTTATTGTGACTGAGCCTTGCAGTCTTCTGTCCTATTTAAGATTCTTCCTAAATAGGATTCTTCCTTCCTTTTATGCAAACAAACATTATTCAAGCTTAGATGGTTCAATGGGTACATAGGATAAATAACTGTTTTTTTATGGAGCTGGAGTTAAAGGTATTTATGAACCACATTTTGGCATTTGCTTGTGATTATAAAATCTGAAATCCCTTTTACTGGCTTCAGTCTCCAAGTTTTCCTATACTTACATGGAACACACAAGCTTTTTAAATTCCAGTAGATGTAAAATATTCACCCTTAATTATCTTAAGGGAGGAAATAAAAGCCTTTCTTCTGAAGTTTTATGTTACCACACACCCCTTAAGATATGATCAGGCAGAAGCCTTTGACTTTTTTCCATATTTGCCAGCCCCAGGTCTCAAAGGATTGTAAGCTTTCAACTCCATTTAATTTCCTAATTACTATTTAGATAATTAAATTGCCCTTACTGTTCATGAGTGGCTCTGAGTAGGAATTACACAGCATTTATAAATGCAGTCTGTACCTTCTTTTGAGAACCAGGGTGATTCTATTCTGTCTGTTCATGTTTTAACAAAGCAAAGTTCTATGTTGGAAATGTTACTAATGTTAGACGCATCCCAGCAATCTAAACTCAGTGTCCTGTGTATGGTGAACTGATAAAATGGCATAATGTCCTTGTAAGTACAGAGTGCATCTGAGGGAGACGGTGATTATAACTTGTGCAAGCCATTATATAAAATTAAGATGTGTATTAGTTAATTTTCTTACAAATTAAATCTCCTGTTTGTTCATAACAATATACCAAATTATATTTCAGTCTTACCTCGATAACTTATCGTTCTTAACATCATTAATTAAATTCAGGTCTGCCACCACAGAAACCTTATTAATTTCTAATTGCTTTACATTTCAATTATTTTCTGTTTTTACCAATCAGAAAGTGCTAAACATCTCACAAACAACAGCAAAAAATTATCCAGTCACAAAGATCCAGATAAAATAAGAGCAGTACTGTGTGGTAAATAGAAAAATTAAGAACATGGAAGAAAGATGCATCATTAAAGAAGATATTCCTCCTCTCAGGGCTCTTAACAGACATAACGTAACAGATGAGCTGCAAGTCCTACCACCTCCATCAGCTTTCCCCTCCCAATGACTAACAGAGCTGTCCTGAGAGAAGTATATTTGATAGGCTTACAAATGAGGTCCAGCATCACCTCAGTTTCGAGTCTGTCATACAGAAATTAAACAAAACTGGAGTCATTTTAACATAAGATAAGGTATGAAGGCTGTGGTGGTTCTACTTATTAACAAGCAAATCAGGGATCTATCCCTCTGGGGAGACAACACTGGTCAGGAGGGCATGCAAGGGCAGCAACAGCTTTAGCCGCTTGATTTTAATCCACTGCTCCATGCCTGTCCGTGGTCTCAATTAGTCTAACCACAATCCTTGAGTGGTTTTAAGAGTCCCACACTTTAAGCAAAATACCTGCCTGCTTCTGGCTCCCTTACAAGTATTTATAGACCTCAAAGACAATAGAAACAATTTTGTCTCCTCAAATATTAAGCAGATGATTGTAAGAAGAGGTGTATGTTCACACATATAAACATTCTATGCATTTTTTTCTCATGTTGTTTAAGGGTGATAGGTATAAAAATATTTTCCTAGAATTTCAGTAGCCTATAGTGTGAAGGAAAAATATATGTTAAGAAACTGTTTACGATATTTTATGTCAAAAAACAGATGATGTAAAGAGTTTTCGACTCAACCAAACGAATAGGTTTTGCATGAGAAGTTTGATTAATTATGTTTTCAAAGAATCAGTGTTCCATAACAAAATAAAGAACTAGCTTGTGGTTTCCTTTTCCTTTTCTCCCAAAAGAATGATGTGGTTGGGTTGCACCAGCTATTAAGCAGTTGAAAATAGCTGACAATTTTGTATTCAACATAAAATAAAGGGTTTCAATAGCAAGGGCTGCAGGGCATTCTGCATGTAAGGAAGGAGGATATGAGCCACCTGTGCCATTCCTGCATGCAGGAGCAGGGCCTTCCTGAGGGATTTCAGCCCATGGATGATCCTCATTGGAGAAGAGGAGCAGAAGCAAGTAAGGAGCAGGTGAGGAAAACAAGTAAGAAGCAAGGAGTAACAGAAGGAAGTCTTTGTGGTATGGCCTCAACCTCCCGCACCATCTGTTGCCATGTCACCAAGGTGGGACTGAGTACATGTGGCAAACAAGGGGAATTTAGACTAGGAAGAGAAGAGGAGGAGTGTTTTATTATGCCTTTTGCTTTTCTTGTGACAAGTTATTTGTATGAAAACAATAGTCAATAACATAAGGCAGTAAGAGCAACACAGAAAAAAAATAAGTACAGGTCCATATTTCTGGGTGTATTATTTTATCCTTATTAGGATCAAAGGAAAAACTCTACTTCAGCAGGATTGAGTTTTTGTAGTCAAATAGAGCTTGTCACAAACACATAAAAATTAACGTGTTACCAAGATTTACAATTTTTTAATCTTTCTACGTAGACTTCTCTCCTATTCTTATTTACAGCTGATGGAAAGAGTGCCTACAGAAGCCAAAAAGAGATTAGTCAAAGAAACACAATCTTATTAGCAGGTGAAGATTTTTACCAGAGATATAAATATTAAAAAAATATAATTCTTCTTGTCTGGAGAAATAGTCATGAGTAATCATCTGAATTTTGAAAATTTATACTGAATGAAAAAAAAAAAAAACAGTTTAAAACATAGGTCATCAAAACCTACCCATTATCCACGTTACAATAAAAATTTCCTACACATAATTATAGTGAATAAATGTTACACCAATCTTTTAATGTCCACATTCGGTAAAGGAATTAGGAGGTACAAATTTGTGGTATTTAAAATGTCAAATCATTTAGAAGCCTTAGATATATTACTTGAACTGTAACTTGAAATATGTGAAGTACACTTTTGAAATACAGGTATGTGAAGTGTGTGGTTGAAATAATGTTAAGTGGCAGTGACTAAAAATTGCATTTGATTATCTGTGATGGTTTTGCGTATACAGAAGTCATTCTGTAGCAGATGGAATAGTGCTAATGCAGAGGCTGAGTGTGGAACAGAATATCAAATCAACTTTCTTGTCCAAAATTAAAATTGTTCAGTGTAATCTACTGAGCAGTGGCTTGAAAACAGTGAAAATTTGACATTGGGATCCCGGTGCTAGGTTACAAAGAAAATTAATTCCATATCAACTAACCCATGCCAATTCAAAGTTGTTTAACAAAGTGTGATTTGTTAACAGGAATGTTAGGTGTTGAATCAGCTACTATCAGTATGCTGTATTCTTACTAACATTACCTTGCATTTTCTGTTTTCTTGAAGCTGGTCTAAAATTGCTTTAACTTTCAGATGCTTTAATGCAATAGTTATATGACTGCAACAGACTGAGATCAAATCCATATCACCGTATGAGCAGTTATAAATTTAATACTATGATCCTAAAACCATATTTCAGGTTTATTTTTTTTGAGCTTCACCAAAATCCATAGTCAAGAAGAGATGATGGAAGCTGTTAGTGATAATCTTTTTTTATTTTTACAGCTAAAAGCAGTGCATGTCATTGCCCAGTTCCCACTTTTTACTCCTTAAACACTTATCTAAAAGTCTTGTTCTTGATTCTAGAAATCAAGATTTACCTCCTTTGTTTGATGTAGAGCAGTTGTAGTTCAAAGAAAACCTTTCCTTGCAAAGGCCAGCAACCTGCAAAGTCTTGAGAATATATTTATTATATATTGTGTTATGTAACATAATATTTACATTAGATTGTATAATGTTATATTATATTACATTATGTTACATTATTATTAGCTTTATTTATGTTTTATTTTATTTTATTTTATTTTATTTTATTTTATTCTTTTTTTTAGTAAATTATTTCATGTAAGGTGTCAGTATGCCAATATTTGCTTAGGCAAAAATGAAAAAAGAATATCAATTACCAAGAACAAGCAACATTAGTACAAAAATATAAAATAATTATAGCACGATTTCTACATTAGAAGTAGAAAGAGAGCTCATATTGTGGTAACATCATTGTATTTCTTTTCATTTGAAATATATTATTTAATGAATGATAAAACATTGTCCATTTTGAGTACAGATCTGTCAGATAAAAGTCTGATAAAAAAATCAAACCATTGATTATTTTCAGATGTGTGAATGCACATATTCACATGTGTGTTTATATGAGTATATGTATATATATGTGTATACGTATGCATTTTGTTTAACATATGATGCAAATAATGCCAAGGTTGCAGTACAAGCCATTCACTTAAGAGTTGGACTCGTTGATCCTTGTGGATGCCTTCCCCCAGAATGTTCACTCAGAATATTCTGTGGTTCGGTGTGATTTTGTAATTTTCCATGTTTTCTTTTGTTGTTGTTGTTACTTATATTAGTTAAAATCCTTATTACCATACCCAAAAAAGGATACATGAAAAGGGTACATACTGAAGCAGCGTGAGGTAATAATACATCTACATCAAATATCAGAGTGAACTATCTATTTTATACAACATTTTGAAAATAATTTCTGTGAATGAAAAAGCCAACAAACAGCACCACACTTTGTTTGAGGTGGCATTTTCAATAGCCTATGATAATTGTCAAAAATATCATAAATGGAAGTATAGGTTATCAGTACTAGTCCTCTATTATCTGCCTAAAGCATAGGAAGACAACATCAAACACAGAAAATTAACTGAATTTTGGATTGTTTTCAAGATGTTTTAGTAAGGTTCTCAGATTACACTAAAAATCTTTATCTTTTGGAAGTCATATTGTGATTGATTTTCAGATGCAATCTGATCAAAACGATTCTGAACTCTATGGAACCTTCCTATTTACTTCCAGATCCATATCTGACATCATTGTTTCAGATGGTTAAAACTATTTTTAAAACAGTAAGTGTAATTTAAAAAAACCTCATATGAATTAAGAAACATTGCCATCTTTTCAAACAGTAGTGCAAAGAAACCACAAGTTTTTTTGTAGCAGTGTAGTAGTGCAAAGAAACCAAACAACTCTCTCATAATATAAATAGCAATATACTATCATGGAAGCACAAGGGGATGCTTCATTTGTAATTTAGGAACAGCTTGTCATTATAATTAACACACTAAGTCCAAAGAGTGCCAGCTATATGCATATCTATTCTCATATATACCACTTTCCTTGTGGCCAGTTCAGATGTAGTTAGAGCAATTATGACAAAGATAAGCAGTAAGAACAGTCATCTTACAGAAAATATGATCATTTTTGTCACCTTTTATATATATTGTGATAAAGTTCAGATTTTTGTTTTTTTCATAAAGTTTAACTATGTTCTAGAAATAAAATCTTTCAGTAAAACTTCAGTGAAATATAATCACATTTTATTTGGTGGTTTCTTAGGTAAGAAAAAACTATTAGATTAGTTAACTAAGATAGAGACACTGTATTATAAAATTTCAGTGAAATTTAAATTCATTGAGTCAGAGATTCCCCTATTATTATTTCAGAAGATACCAGCAATGTAACACAAACATGAATAAAATTATCAAACTTGCTCTATGGGATATTATTACTGGTATCTGGAGATATTAAGATGAATCATAAAGCTTTAATTATAAAGTTGTAAAAATAACATGTTTAGATAATACCATGTAGTTTTACATGGGAGAGGAGGGAGGTGTGTGTGTTGCATTTCTGTTTAATTTTCTTTCAGCTTTAATGCATGTTTAATTATATACAGATATATAGATATATAGATTTATGTATTACATATATACACAGAACAACTCTTCTATTACCAAGACATGAAGAGTATATTGAATACTGCATTAAAAAAACTTAACACTGAACTGAATAAAATTAATTTTTAAAAAGTAGTCATAATAAAACCAAAACCAGAAAAATGGGATGGAAAAGAAAGAACTCTAGTAAGCTATCCGAGTTGGTAATTCACAAGAAACAAGAGCACCATTAGAAGATATTGCTACAGAACAGAATACGCTGTACTTTCTGGCCTAAAGCCAGGTTTAGTAACAAGTGTTATCACAAAGCACAAACTATAGGAAACATGAAAGTCTGATTTAAGGATTAAAAATGCTCCTACTCAATCAAAATTGCTTTAAAAACAGTGACAACCTCTATGATCTGAATAGTAGGTATCCATTTTTAAAAAAAATAATTTAAAAAGTGTGACCACAAGGTCACGATATTCCCTGATCCCATAAGATATTTAAAATTAATTTCATTTGTCTGCTTGCATTTCTTTAACAATTGACCAGGAATCATCTCCTTCACTTCACTATGTCCCTCCCCTGTTAGCAAATCTCTGTAATGATTCAGCATAAAGCTGAAATGGAGAACAAGTATGTGTTTTACAGAGTACAGTTACTATTTTGGGTCCAGGAGTTCTGTGATTGCTTTAGAACAATGACATTACCATGCATATAAGGATTTCCTCTCATCAGATCTTCTTTACTTAAATTCAGTTCTGCAGTCACAGCTCAGCAACACTGGCATCATTTTCCTGTCTGAATCCTGTGACATTTAGCCCAATGGTCTCAGACAGATGCTCAAAAGACCATAAGCTAAAGGACCAATAAAATAATCCAACTATAAGGAAAAATTTGGTTATCTTTGCTCATGAAATTGCACAAGTACAAAAGACAAGTCCCACACTTGTGAAGAAAGAGCTTATATTGTTTACCGGAGGCTAGGACTTCACTAGCAGGGAAGAAACCCTGCTGAGAAAGATCTGGTGGCACTGCTAGACAGCAAGTAGCACAAGACCAAGAACCTCTTGAGTTATACTAAGAAGTTGATGACTAAGAAGTCAAAGGGAGGTGATTACACCTTTCTATTCAGCACTTGTGAGACTCTATCTGGAGTCCAATGTAAAGTTTTGGACCTCTCAGTCAGTCAAAGTCATTGGTTAATTGGAGCTAGTTCAGGCAGTGTCAGCAGTGCGGTCAGGAGCTGGAGAATTTTTACTATGAAAAGAGACTGAAGGAGCTGGAATGAGTCAGGCTAGAGAAGAGATGGCTCTAATCTCCTAGATGATGATGAGGTCATCAAGACAATGGAGCTGTTCGCAGCGCTCTGTTGTGGTAGGACAAGGTACAATAGACATAAACTGAAATGAAAGAAACTTTATCTGCAAGTGGACAGTCAAGCAGTGAAATGGGGTGGGGCTGTGCAGAGATGTGAAGTTTTTATCTTTGGTGTTTTTAAGAACCACTTGGATTAAAATTTGAGTTACCTGGTTTGACCTCAGATGTGACCCTGTCATGCACAAGAAGTTGGATTTTCAACATCCTGTTGACCCTCATAAACTGAACCATGCTATGATCCTAAGGGTGTGCATTTATCACATGGTAAAATAGAATGAAGACCTGTGAAAAAACTGTAAGGCAAAGATTATATGTTCCCTTAATTTAAAAGTTTACTTGAACTCTTAGAATAAAAAAACTCTTGAAGACTGCATTCAAAATTTAAAAAATCAAAATCTTCCCTGAGGTGTTGTGTAGCCCTGGGAAAACTCAAAACTTCTAGGAGCTTCTTTAAATCATACAGCTGTGTAACTAAACTGTGGTACAGCAAGAACTTCATTATTTTCCTTAACAGCCAACGTTGAATACTTGTGATGCAGAATATATAGATAAACTAGACTGAAACTGCATTTCCACACATACTGTTGAGAATCATTAAGCTTAAAAAGAAAAATTTTTTTACAAAATATCAGTTTACAAAAAGAAGAATGTATGACAGAACTATTGATTGAAAAAAACCACCACAAAATCAAGGAATTACACATTTTTTAAAATTATAAGATACATGCAAAATTACTGTATGGTCAGCAGCAAAAGTTCAGATTGAGTAGATGTGTCTGGAGGAAGAAATTGCTGAAGTTTTATTCTGTTGAATGGCTCAGATATACAAAACACAAATAGACTGAAATAAGAAAGAAAATATTAGAAAATAATTAGGCAAACATATCTATTTTTGTGTATATTTTTGTGTACATATATTTGTGTAAAAAGGAGACAAAATGTCTTTTACAATTTCTTTTTCTGAAAGCAGAATAGTTTCATTTGAAGAAATGCTGTGTATCATGATCAAGAAGAATATATGTACCTTTATTCCTTCTATTTAAATAATCAGATAAACAATTTTTATAACCGATTTCTCTTTTTCCAGAAGGTGAAGAGGATACACAAAAAAGTAATACATTCCTTCCAATTTACAGGAAGCAAGGACTACCAAAGGCAGTTTAATACATGTAATTATTGTACATATTATCAAATAAGAGTCCTAATTAAGAAAAAAAGATACATGAACTGGTAATGTTTTTTAAGAATTAAGACAGAACCATTTCCTTTCACTTTAAGAATCCAGACCTTGCAAATGAAATAACGTATTTTTCCCTCTTGAATATATTCCTTATAGAAAGGACAAGCACACAAACCTCAATAATATATCCAAATTGAAACCAGTATTTTTACATGATTGTGTCTTACAAGGATGTTTGATAGATATGTATGTAATCAAGGGTTGTTATCAGCAATTCTTAATAGTGATTATTTGTAAAATTATGCTCAATTTTTTTTTTTTTTTACCATGAAAAGACATTTATTTCTTACTGAGGTTAACCATTATGCTCTATTTCCATCAAAAATGGGACAGATTCACCTTTTCCACTCAAGTTAACCTGGTAGTTGAAAGTAAGCTAAAACTTCATTTGAATTCAACTGATATAGAGGAAAAAAATAAAAATAAATCAAAGTGAAAAAAAAAACAAAGCAAAGGAACCACAACCTTTCCCTCCACTGTATAACTTTCTTTTACAGACTTCTTTAACTTCTTAGTTTGTTCAGGGCCAAAAAGTTTCAGTCTTCCAAGTCTCACAAGCAGCTTTCTCCTCCAATGTCATTCTGTCTTCTTTTACACATTTTCTTCACCTTTTGACAGAAATTTGAAAACATAACTAGATGCACAAGTTGTCTCATTGGCTTATGAATAGTTTCATAAATTCACAACTTTTACTGAAAACTTCCTAAACATTTGCAGTAAGGAAACCTTTGTCCATGCAAAAATGAAACAGATAGTGTTCCTTCATCATATTGCTGACTACTATGACTTACTGTCTATAAATAGTAGCCTTTACTGACATTTCACGCAAGGAGTTTACTCCAAAGTTTCCATATATCTTTATTTTATAATTATATTGACAAGCCAACCAACAAAACCAGGTCATTAGAAGTAAAGACCATTGGAAATTTTGCTATGAAGTTTTAAAAATAATTTATTTCTTTATATTAATAAATATAAATCTGCTGGAAACTGGAATTCAGATGAGGGTAAATTTATACATATCTAGCCCAATTTTTCCCTCTTTGACAAACAAGGATGATTTTGAATAATTTTAAACCTAGAAACAACCCTCAAGTATGGGACTAAAATAAATATCTGGAAATTTTATGTTTTTCTTTTCTCTCAGCTAAGAACAGTGCAGACTGCTGCATGCACAAACGCACACAGGCTAAGCTAAGAGATGAACAGCCATCATGTCTTTTGCCTAGAGCAGTGGTTTCTGACCTTCAGGCTATGCTGAGCCAAATCAGCTCTTTTTTGGGTTTGGAAAAGCCTGGCAGCAATTATGAACTCTCCTGTGAACACTTATACATAGGAACGAGATTTTTTATTATATATATACAATCAAATCTGAAACCTATTCTACATTTTCCAAGTGGAAGCCAACTTATTCTTTTAGCTATGAAGCACTTGAATTTAGGTATATTTTTTTATAAAGGTTGCTGTTAGTATTAAAAAGAATGTTTGGTGTAATTATAGTCACATTTATAAGCCTAAGATGTTGTATGAATGAATGACATCTTGTAGGCTGGGTTAGGTTGTTATTGTGATTTTAAATATGTTCTCTATTTAATATTTACCCTGGTTTTGAGTGGGGGGTTTTGGGGGTTTTTTGGGGTTTTTTTTGTTTGGTTTGTTTGGTTTGTTTGGGGTTTTTTTGGGTGGTTTGTTTTAATTCATTTTTCTTTGTATGTTTCTGAGATATTTTCCTTCCAATTGCTGGGACACTTTTGGTTTCCATTAAACTGAAAGAAGATAGATATGTTTATTACCTCTGTCCACCATGTTTGTCATCCTTGCTTAAAGTTAGCAGCATTGGGGAAAGTCAAGCAGTATATTTCAATTTTTAAAATTTGACTGAGTTTTGACTTTCATTTTTTTTCTTGGACTTTCTTTATATGTGCTTATTGCTTGATTTATTACAGATGAGAAGAAGAAACAATTAAGTGTTCCCTATTGTGACTGTTTCTCGTATAAAATTATTTAGTATGTTACTGGTCCTCAAGAGTGGTCCAAGATGAGACTAACTGGCATGTGGTAACTCCATCCTTCCTTTTTTTTTTCTTTTTAAAAATAAGGGTTATATTTCCTCTTTTTCAGTCAGTGGGAATTTTACTGAACTGACACAGCTTCTCAAATATAGATAGACAGTGTCAATTCTTCTGGGAGTTCCCTTAGTTCCCTGCATTTGCCTCTCGTCAGGTCTCATGGTCTTGTGCACCTTCAGGCTGCTTATATGGTCTCAGACCTGATCTTCTCCTTTAGTGGAAGGTTCTTCATTCCTCCAGTCCCTTATTTCATCTTCTACAACTCAGCAACTGTGACTGGAACTCTTGCTAGTGAAGACTGAGGCAAAGTAGTCATTGAGTACCTAAACCTTCTCCACATCCTGGATAACCAGATCTCCCATTTCCTTCTGGAGGGCCCAGATTTTCCACAGTGTTCCTTTTATCACTGATCCACCTGTGGAAGCTTTTGTTATTGCTCTTGATGTCCCTGGTCTGATTAAATTCTATCAGGGCTTCAACATTCCTAACTTGATCCCTGATTTCTTTGGCAATTTCTTCCTCCCTGTATTCCTCATAGGGTAGCTGTCCTTGCTTCCACCCTCTCTAGCCTCCTTTCTGTGTCTGAGTTTGTCCAGAAACTCATTGCTCATCTATGCAAGGCCTCCTGGCATTTCTGCCTGACTTCCTCTTTGTTGGGATGTATCACTCCTGAACTTGGAGGAGGTAATCCTTGAATACTAACCGAATTTCTTGGACCCCTCTTCCCTCCAGGACTCTATCCCGTGGTACTATTCTGAGCAAGTCCCTGAATAGTCTAAAATCTGTTATTCTGAAGTGTAGGGTAATGAGCTTGCTCTGTGCTCTACTCATTGCCCTAAGGACTTTGAACCCTATCACTTCATGGTCACTGAAGCCAAAGATGCCCTTGAGCCTCACACTCTCCACCAGCTCCTCCTTGTTTGTGAGCATAAGGTCCAGCATAGCATATCTCCTCATTGGCTTTTCTATTACTTGGAGAAAGAAGTTATCATCAATGCATCCCAGGACCCTCCTGGATTGCTATGTCCCTTCAACAGATATCAGGATGTTTGAAGTACCCCATTAAGGCCAAAGTTTGTGAGCATGAGGCTACTCCTACATGTCTGTAGAGGACTTCATCTGATGGGTCTTCCTGGTTGCATGGCCTGTGGCAGATCCCCATTATCTGAACCTGTCATGCCTTTAATCCTGACCCATAAGCTCTTGGTCAGCTTTCATCCATTCCCCAGCTGAGCTCTGTGTATTCCAGATGGTCATTGACATAAAGAGCAACACCCTTCTTCTTCTTGTCTTCCCTGTCTTTTTTTTTCTAAAACACCTTTATCCTTCCATTTCACCATTCCAGTCATAGGACCCATCCCACCACATATCCATGATACCAATAAGACCATAGACTTGTAGGCATACGTACATCTCTAATTCCTCATTTATTCTCCATACTACATGTATTTGTGTACAGGTATTTAATTTGGGCCCCTGATGAAGCAAATTTACTGGTTGAAGTGGCCAGGAATTACTTTGTGATGCTCTTCAGGTGCTCTCCTGCTGACCTGCATCCCTCTCCAGGCTTTGGGCAAAAAGAGATGGCACTTATATCAAACAGGTGGGAGGATTGAGGTTCCCTTCTCACAGTAAGTTTCATTTAAATCCCTCTTCACCAGCTTGACAAGCTTATGACTGAAGATGCCTCTTCCTTTCTCTGACAGACAGATCCCATCAGCCTCCAGTAGACCAGGTGTCAAAAGTGAGCCCCATTGTCCAAGTAGCTGAACCCTTGACAGGGGCACCAGCCCTATACCCATTTTTTGATTTTTCCAGACTCAACTGGCCCTTTTAAATCTTTTTTTTTGACCAAGAGGATTGATGAAAACTACCTGTGCTCCAGAGTCCCTTACTGCCTCCCCCAGGGCCCAGTAATCCTTCTTGACCCTCCTTAGACTGTTCCTGTCTGTATCTCTGTTGCTCACGTGAAACAACAGCAGGGGATAATAGCCAGTGAATTGAATGAGACTCAGTAATATCCCTTATACAAGACCCTGGTAAGAAGCATACCTCCCTGGAGATCATTAGGTCAGCAAATGGATGCTTCTGTGCCTCTCAGAAGAGTGTTGCCTCTCACCCATTGCCTTTTCTTAGGTGCACTGGTTGTTATAGGGTGAGCAGATTGGGCTGCTTAACTCAGCTCCAGTTGATGGAATAGGTCTCTCTCTTCAGTTTGCAGAGCAGCAAAGCAGTTCTCCAAGAGCATCTCAAGCTTCAGGGGAATTCTCTTCCTCTTGTGTGTCCTTGTAAGCTGCTGCCTCCTGGCAAGTCTCAGCATTCCCCTGGGGCTTCCCTGGCTCAGGAAACCCCCATCTATGTGCTGCTGTGCCTTTCTCTGATGAGAAACACACCTACTCCAGAGCTGTTTGCCTTGGTGAGTGAATATTTGACTGGAAGAGATAAAAACCAGTCAGGAATTAAGTTTCACAAGGATCTCAGCTGATTTAAAACTTTCTTTAGAGTCTTATTTTAAAACCAAGAAATATACTTATTCAACAATCTGATTAAAGTACACAGTAAAAAAACCCAGTATTTACATCACATTGTAGACAAAATGTCTTTCCCCAGTGACTACCCTTTGTCAATTTCATGCCCACATCCTTTCGTCAAGAAACATGGATTATGTACTCTAATATGGTTCAGTAGAGATATATCAGTTTAATTAACATTTTCTCAGGCTCAAAATAAAGTTCTAATGTATATTAGAGATATTCCTGAAAACAAGCAGCCCAGTAAATGTGTCACAAGCCTGAGTTTGTATCTGTATAGGCTTTGTCTGGGACAGAGTTACTTTTCTTCACAGTAGCTTTGGTGGTACTATGTTTTAGATTTGTGAAAATCTAAAAATGATGTTGATAACACACCAATGTTTAATGTGTTGCTGAAGGATTTTTGCATAGGCCTTTCCTACTTCTCACACTCTTCCATCAACAAGCAGGCTAGAATGAGGGAGTCCAAGGCCCATTTGAAATTAATGTGAGATACTGAACACCTTCCTTTCTTACAGTGTTCACTGCCAAAGCTAGGCCTTGTGAATACCTAACCCAAGAAATCAGGGAGAAGATTGGAAAAAGGAAGATTTAATCTTTGTTCTGGAGGAGTGGGGTAGAAACCATTTAGTCAAACTTCATATCCACAAACTGATGAGCCCCATCTGAATGCATAGAGTGCTGAGGGAACTTGTGGACATCTTTGCTAGACCACACTCAATCGTCTTTGAAAGGCCATGGTGATCAGGAGAAGTGCATGAGGACTGGGAGAAAACAAGTGTCACCCCAGTCATCAAAGAGAGCAAGAAGGAGTGCCCAGTATACTTTGCAAGTCGTTTGACACTTTATCACCCTGGAGATATTTAAAAGCTGTCTGGAGAAAATCCTGAGTAATGTGCTTCAGGGCACCCTGCTTGAGTGGGGAGGTTGGACTAGTTGACTTTCAGTGATGCCTTTCAACATTACCTATTCTATGATTATGTGTGGGTTTGTTATTTTTGAGTACTAAAATTAGTGTATATTTTATATTCATTCTGTAATGCAAATTCTAATTTTGGGACAGTCGTTAAAACATTGTTGTTACAGAGATTGACATGGTATTACTATTATAAGAAACTGCTTGTTTTCACCAGCTTTTAGACATTGTACTCTCATTTTCCATCTTAAATGCCTGTCTCTGGTTCATTTTTCTATCTGTGTGTTTTTGTCCTTGATATTGTATGGTAGGATTTCCCCATACAGTGCCTAGTGCAAGTATATATGTAATAATGATCGATGCTTCATTCTGAATACCATACAGAAAGTAAAATACTTATTAAAAGATATGCCTTTTTTCCTTCCTTCCTATCTGTTTTGTTTGTTTGTTTGTTTGTTTGTTTTTTAATAAGATAACCGTTTCTTACAGAAATAAACTAACCTGAACTGAATATTTAATTTCCTAAGGCTAGTAGGAAAAACAAAGGAAATAAACAAACACACAAGCAAAATCAACTCATATACATACAAAACTATGTCATCAGATGAATGTTATTTAAAAATCTGCTGGTGTTTGCTCACGTCTATTGCACAAAGGTTATAAAAGTCAAGCAGAATGTAAGAAATGTAGGTGATTTTTTTTTTTTTTTGTTTGAAGCACTATCTGTCCATATGTCTCAGAATAATACCCTAGCTATGTTTCCACCTGTGCAGGAAACAGGTATGTTACTTGTATTTAAGGATTTGCATTTAATAGATGCGAAAAGAAAAACAGGACACTATTCCATGATCAATATGATCGAAGTAGGTCATTTTAATAGATTTTCCAGCTTCTTTTATACAATGCTTAGCCTTAATCACGCGTTACATGCTACTTTACAATTGGTTACCCCTAAAAGCACGCATTAGCCTTTTAGTCCCTATTGGTTAATTCTTCTTACATGCACAGCAAAATTATGCATATTGTTTTTTCTGGCTTTCTTCCGATTCCCACATTTTTGAAGTTGTTTACCATCCTTTGTTCTTCTTTATACATGACTCTCCACATCTTCTTCTCCCTGGTGCGTGACTGCTTTCTCCTTGAAATGGTTACAGGCCTATTCTTTCACATAGGCTGGATTGCTCACATGCCCCCATCTTTGGAGGAACTCATCCTCCACAAATATAGAGGTAAGATTCACTTAGCATTTAATGTCTAGTGATATCTTGCCTTTGTGGCCTGGTTCCCTCATGAGGCAGCTCATCCAACAAATACAAAGTAGATTTCACCTCCCTGTAAGGTGACACTTTCCAGAGCTCCTACCAAACTCAAAATGTAAATGGGAAAATGACACACAATCAGGTGAATTTCTACCCTGTGAAAGGTGACAGTGTCAGAACCCTGTTCAGGACTAAAACAAATGGTCTTACTTCAAAGAGAGCCAGTATTCCATTTGGGTATAATCTGTAATCCAGCTGGAGGCAGATGTCAGGAGTTTCCATGCTGGAGGCAAATGAAGGGTTGCTGGTCACCACTGTCTTTCCTAGGAGAGTAAATGTTTCCTAAGTCAAATTCCTCCACAAAGTAAATAGGAACATAGTTTTATTAGTTTTCACTCTAGTTTGATTAGTGTGTTCACCAATAACTCAAACTGAGTTCCTGTACTCATTCTGAGTGTCTCCCTAAACAGTATCATTGTGATAGCATTCAAAGTTGAAAGTGGTTACATGCATGACTGTCACATATTATTCACTGTCAAAATCAGTTTGAAGATGGAAATTATATCCACCCATAGCATATATTAATATTGATTAAAGCAGATCGTATAGCCTTTCAGTTTAATAGCTAGGCTGTATATGTTCAATTCTCAATTAAAGTAATTCTTACCCAACATCAATTTACCAAATGGAAACCTCCACGCTTTAGTTTCCCATGTTATGGGGCTTACTAATGATGGTTATTATTTTTCTTGGAAGTGCAGGGTGGAATTTTAAGGTTCACAAGGCCTGTAGAGAATATCTCAGACATAGCAGCAGCCACCTGGCTATTAGATAAATCTGGAATCTCTAGCAACACTTGTTTGCTCTCTATGAGATACTTTTTTATGTGCGTTTCTTCTGAATCTTTTCTGCAGACTCTGAGGGTATATGCAGACAGAAAGACAAGTTTCATCTTGGGCCAGAAAAAGTATACATTTAAATTAATTTTTCCAGATGTACTATTGGACTTACGTTCATCAGTTCTTCAGGCAAAAGCACTTTCTCTCTTTTTATCTGCCCAGAATCACAAAGAACTTAGTTGCATACATGTTCAAAGAAATGTTTACAATGATCCAGCCTAAAGATTGATTCTATATCCACAAACCTTGCAAAGACCCATACATCACTTTATGTTTCTGTCTTAATGAAAAGAATGATTTTTCTCTTTCACTAAATTTTCTAGCTTTCAGTCTTTGAGGTTTTCTTTTTTATATTTTTTTTCTCTTCTAACATGTGTAGTGCTTTAAAATATAGTTTTCTGTTCTCATTCATCCATTTTCAGTTTTGTTCTGGTCCCTCGGGGTTTTATTTTTCTCTCCAACTTTGTCTTTTATTTTTTACACAACTTTGACAAGTACAGTATTAGAAGTTTCTTTTTAAGGAATCATCTGCTCTAGAAACCAATCGAGACAAAAGAAAATCTATATTTTGCAGATCATTTGCTGTGCCTACACTGTCTGCACACAGAACAAATATAGAAGAAAACATTGCTACTGAGCAAATGATGAAGAGTATAACATCATGAATCGTTCCAAGTGACATTTGCTAACACAGTACCCTTCCTACAATATTGAACTGCTTACCCAGTTATTTGATTTAATAAGAATATAAGGAAACCTGCACACCCAAATTCTGAATAACAGGTTTTTAGAAACATAAGAGACTAAAATAAGAATTTCATGGTGATTTTTTAAAATTGGAGCCCTGTTGTTTCAGCTGTATTCGGCAGTCATAATAATTTGGAGTATTTCCAGGAACAAGCTTCATTTGGAAACTGATGCGGAGAGATAGTCGGGGAGCAAGGAATACATGTCAGGTATAAATGGTAGCTTTAGTAGACTAGAAAGACTCACTACAAGAATAACAAAAACAATTAGCATTTTAACACATAAACAGGGAAAGAAAATTGCACGAAAAAGGAGGCTTAATAATGATCTTTTTCCTCAAAAAATAATTTAAAACAACAGACTGAATCTGAGAACAACAGTACTTCTGACAACTGTGTTGCACTTTGTTTGCCTTACAAGGAAATAACTTATGTGCAGTCTCTTTCAAAGCAATCATTTTCTCATATTAGTTTAACAAAATATTTCTCTTTTCTATTTTATTTCTTCAAACTTGTTTCCCATGTGATTGCTGATACACTCTCTTTTCTAGTCTTCCCATGATGCAGGTTTAGGAAGAAATCAGCCATTTATGCCATTTGGCTTCACTAACACCATTTGCAATCTATGTAGATTTAATGTTTTCTCATTTAGTAATTGGTATCTCTTGTTTTATATAGGGGAATTTACCTTGAAAAAGAGACTTCCATAATTCTTAGAATTTTTGGGCAGTTCTGCTAAAAATGCCCCTAGCCAAGGAATACTGCAGAAACACTGCCAAGCAGTAACATTAAGGGGAAACCCTCTCTGGGTTATTGTGGAGCCTCTCAGATGTACACATCAGCTCCAGAAGGAATTTTGTCTTCTCTTGATTTTCCTGAGGGCCTGTAGCTGTAATAAGCTGACTAAAACTGGTGAGAAGTTCCCTCAAGATTTTAGAGGGACATGAAGGGTCTCTGTATCACAGTGTTATGAGGGAAAAGAAGATACAGAAGTAGAGAGATTTATTTAAAATGCATTTCTAATCTATTTTCTTTTCCTTTTAAGGGAACAAAGCAAATTAATTTTGTGTTCTGCCTTTCTTATACTTTTGAGCTCTTCATTTTTCTCTTCGAGAAAAAGCAGATCCATTTGGAACACAATTCTTCCTCTCCATATCCCACTCGTTTGGCTGCCAGAACAAGGAAAATTTGATTCAATCACTTGGAATGCAGCCCAAAGAGGACACCCAAGGTCAAATTTTGGAAAGCAAATAAACAAAAAGCAAAAAAATATGTATCAGTATACATTAATATGTATAGTATGTATTAGTATGTACATTAGTATACATATAATAATACCCACTAAAGAGTTTTTTTTTTGCAAAGTCTAAAAGGTTGTCTTAAAAATACAGTGCTTAAATCCTGTATTGTACCCAGTGCTCACATAACACCCTTTCTTATGGCTAAATTTATCCATTTGCTTGTAGGTACTAAAAACTTCTCAATAAATACACACTTTGGTTGGAGAAGCGTACTTGGTGTAAGGCAGTTTCAATCAAGTTAATAAGAAAAAAGGTGAAAACAGAATGGTGTTGAGAAACACTTCTCCATTCTTCCTTCTTTTAAAAAGGATCAAGCAAATTAAAAAAAATGAATGACTGAATACTGACTTGTGGCAAAAAATAATGATGGAATATGAATGCAATAAAATTGCTGCTTACAAATTTGTTGAAGGCACAATGTTTAAACACTCCAGAAATTTATAAAAGGAAGAAAGAAGAGAGAAGCATGAAGGATGGAACAAAATACACATTTTAGGGAGGGAAGGAGGGAGTTCTGTGTTTGTTTATTTTCAATTATGTACAGTAAACTTAAAACTCATTTATCTTATATTTAAAGTAGTATTTATAAGGCACAAACCCACAAATAATAGTGACTGAAACTCATTTAAGATTTAAATTTTAAACTGTATTTTAAATACTAAAATGATCATCTGGTTCTTTAATGATAAGTGTATTAACTGCATGAATTTACTTCAAGCTAGTGTGTAATCTAATTTCTCTAAGAAAGAGCCAAGCAAATGTGGGACAAGGAGGACTTGTCTAAGTCTCTTTATTTTTAAGTGTGAAGAATGCCAGGGGGTTGGAAAATTTTTTAGTGTATTAAACTTACCTAGTATTCTCTTTGAGAAGATCAATTGTAAAGCTCATCAACTTTCTTCTGTTTACTACACTGGGAATATATTTTCTTATGTTACATCCTCTTCATCTGTAATATTTCTGTCTCTTTAGATGAGGATTAGCTGAACCAACCATCAGAATCTGGGGTTTTGATCATGGTTTGGTTTGCACAACACCAAGTGTGCTGGCAGCAGATAGAGTATACCTGTTTCAAAGGGGTAAAAGGATCTTTGCACAGGAGTTAGAAGACCTCATTAAAAAAGCTTTAAACGAGTATTGAAGTGGGAAAGCAATAAAACCAGGCTCACTAGATACAAGCCTGGGGAATGCATGCCAAGGCTTGAGGACAGTCTGCTAGAGAGGTACTTCAGTGTGCCATCTCAGTGGATGTAGGGGATGGGGATCAAGGCAGCCATGAAGACAAAAGTGTTATTGACATGTAAGAAGCATGGAAATTACTGATAATAACCACATGGGAAGTAGGCTTTCTCCCTCCAAAATGTTGATGGGATCAGCAACCCAACCAAAGTGCATCTACTGCAATGCACACAGCAACAAATGAGATCTGGAAGCCATTGCACAGAAGGAAAACTATTCCTGACATCGTCACAAAGAGACTGAGAAAATTCTCGGAACAGGTATGCTGCAATTAATGGCTTTTAACTCTTCAAGGGGCATAAGCAAGGAGGGAGAAGAGATGGGCAACCCTGTATACTAGGGAGTGTTTTAATTGTTTACAGCTTAATGATGGTGCTAGTAGTGTTGATTGCTTTGGGGTAAGAACCAGGGGGAAGGACAGCTATATCCCAGCGACAGACTGTTATAGACCATAAAATAACAATAAAGAGGCAGAGGAAATATTCTATAAGGAGCAGGGAGAAGTCACCCAATCACTAGACCTTGTTCTTGTGGGGGACTTAAACTTATCAGATGTCTGCTGGAAACACAACACAGTAGAGAAGAAACAGTCTAAGACATTCCCGGAACTCTGTCAAAGATAACTTCCTGATAACAGCTAGTGAATGAGCCAGCTAGGGAAGGCTGGTCCTGTGTTTTGTGAACAGAGAAGAACTTATGTGGGATCTGATTGTTACAGTCTGTCTTGGGCACAGTTACCATGAAATGATAAATATTCAATTCTCTAAGAAGGATGGGAGTTAGCGAGACTGCAGCCTTGGACTTCCAGGAGGTAGACTTAGGCCCGTATAGGATATTGACAGTGAGGGTCCCTTCAGCATTAGTCCTGAATGATAAAGGAGTTCAGGAAGGCTGGACATTTTTCAAGATGAAATTTTAAATGCAAAGGAGAAGGCTAAACCAATGTGCTGAAAGATGTGCCAGTGGGAGAGAAGACTTGCCTGGCTAAACATTGAGCTTTGGCTAGAACTCAGGCATGAAAAGGAGATTTAATGAGCTTTGGAAGAAGGTGCAAGCAGCTCAGAAGGTCTACAAGAATGTCATGAGGTTACACAGGGAGAAAACTAGAAGGGCCCAAGTCCAGTTATAGTTTAATCTGGTACTGCCGTAAAAGGCAATAAAACATTTCTAGAAATACCTTAGCAACAAAAAGAGGGCTAAAGAATTTCTTAATCATTTTTTGGATTCAGAGGGAAACAGTGTCAAATGATGAGGAAAAGACTGAAATACTCAGTGCCTTTTTTGTCTTGATCTTTAAGAGTAAGACCAATTTTCTCAGGGTACCATGCCCCCTGAGCTGGAACACAGGGATGTGAAAATAATGAAACTGCTATTATCTAGGAGGAAATGGTCAACAATCTTCTACACTACTTAGGCATACAGAAGTCTGTGTCACATGTTGGGATGTACTCAAGTGTACTGAGGGAGCTTTCACTTCATGAGTCTTCACTCATGAAGACACTTTCAATCATTTACCAGACGTCCTGGCTAACCAAAGTGGTCCCAGTTGATTGGGAGGTTAGTCTTTGTTATGTCCATCTACAAAAAGAACCAGAAGGAGGATCAAAGGACTACAGGCCTGTCAGGCTCACCCTGGTGCCAGGGAAGGTCATGGGGTAGATCCACCTTAGTGCCATCTCTCTCTCAACTAACTGAAGGGAGGCTGTATTGAAGTGGGATTTGGTCAGCCTCTTTTTCCAAGTAACAAATGATTAGACAAGAGGAAGTGATAACAAGTTGTGACAGAAGAGGTTCAGATTGAATAACAGGAAAAATGTCTTCATCAAACAGGTTATCAAGCATGGAAAAGGCTGTCCAGGAAAGTGGTTGAGTCACCATCCCTGGAGGTACTTAAAAGGCATGTAGATATAGCGCTTAGGGACATGGTTTAGTGGCAGACTTGGTAGAGCTGGGTTGGTAGTTGGAGTCAGTGATCTTAAAACTCTTTTCAAATGTAAATGGTTCTATGATTTAACTGCTAATTCTCCCATGTTTAGGTGTTGTTTACTTTTAAAATTTCACTCTGTTGGAATCCAGATGTTCTCTTTTTTTTTTTTTTCTTGGTCTAATTTCAGAGGGGCCCATAAATAACTTAAGAAGTACAATGTAGCATCCAAGGAACAGAAATTTTAAGACCTATACTGCATGCTTCATCCATTTATGACTTGTTAGTGTTCCAGAGATATGTTTTGATCCTTGCCATTTTGAAGGTTAATTATTGTTATCGGTTACACAGTTTGGGTTTTAGTTAAAGAGAAATATAGAATATTGCCCTGTCAAGACCTTAAAATTGTTTTGGAAAAGACCAGGGACCTATCAGAGGCCGGTTTTTGGCTACTGGCATGTGGTTTGACCATTGAGAAAGCTGGATATGACTTGGTAATACCCATATAAATCCTAAGTTTGTCCAAACAGCCCTTTTTCCTTCTAGGCAGTTGAACAGGTAACATCAGCTTGGTAACATTGGCCTGAGCTGGCCAAGCCCTGCTGGGCCTCCTGCGGGGGTGAGGGAGAGCCGGCCCAAGGCCTGGCCAGGCTCTGTTGGCTCCTGGCAGGGAAAAGGGGAGGCTGCAGCTCGGGGTTACGGCAGCCAGCCCTGGCCGGGCCATGGCCAGGGTCCCACAGCAGCCGGCAGGGAGGGGCCGGCCCTGGCTGGGCCGTGCCCTGGGCCCTGGTTGCCAGTGCCGCTGACCCGGGGGAGGATGGGATCCCCCTCCCCATCACCAGCACGGCTTTGAAATGAGACACTGTGAGCCACAGCTGAGAGGAAGAGAGAGCCTGGCTGCCTTGGGATCCTTCAGCCTGAGAACTGCAGCCCGGCAGAGATCGCATGGGCACCGCAGGCCTGGGCAAGGTTTTACTCTTTCTTAACACAAGATGAAGATTTCAGAATGCCAACCCTTTCCTTCCTCGATGGAAGACAGAGTGATTTAAAATGCAGTGAGAAAGCATGATACACAGTCAGCAAAAGAACTGATAAAGATTATTAGAAGAGATTGAAGAAGTAGACATTTTTAACTAGACTTCTCTGGATGTAAGCCATGGAGACTAGACTGAAATATCCCTTCGAATCATGAGAAAGATATACATTTAGGGAGATGTTGTTCAAATTTGTGTGTAGATTTTGAACAAAGGTATTTGTGATAGACTAAGTGATATTGATCTTGTGAGATAGTTGAACAAAGATAGAGATGAGAAGTCCTCTGAGCTAGTGAAGAAGTGAGAGGATATCTCTATTCCTTAATATGAGGAATGCTTTGTTCTTTAGATTTATTCATCTTCAAAACGTGACACCCTAATATGCAAAAGTCTAGACCTATGACTCATAAGCAGCTTGAGAAACTGCTAATGGGAGGGGCCACAGAAGAAGATTTTACCAGGCAGCTGTTTTTGTAGCAGTTAAAACCCACAAGAAAACTGTTTTAAGTTGTTACCAGGATCCATAGGACACTAGGAAAGACTCCTCTCCCAAAGTGATCAAAGATTATGTTTATATGATGAAACTAACTGAAAATCATAGTTTTGTCTCTCTATATTGGTTGTGAGAAAGTGAACAGTTTGTAGGAGAAAGAGGAATGTTTTAAAGTTTCAATATTTTTTCTTTATTCTTTAGTATGTGTGTTAATAAAATCTATTTACCTTAAGTTAGACCTGTTCTGCCTTTTTCTCCTCAATCCAGTCTCACAGCAGAAAACATTTAAACCACTACACTAAATTTAGCCAACAGAAACAGTGGTGAACATGAAACCACTACATTATTCAGAGGTAAGGCTTAAATTTTTACCTTTTTTTTTTTTTATTTCTGAGGAGTAGTTTTTCTGATAATGAGTGTGTCATGGGGGAGTTTGTGTGTTGTTCATTTCTCTCACTACTTATGGACACAAAAATTTATTATGTGACAGATATAAGAAGATATAAAATTTAGTTATTAGATAGAATGGGAAGAAACAGTGGATGGCAGTTTTCAGTCTAATGTTTTTACTGCACACTTTCTCTTCTGTTCTGTTCTATAACACCCACACAGGTCAGACTGACACTAGTATAAGTTCCTGCTCCTGTGATACCAGTCCAGTGGTAGGACTGGTTGACATGTCTGGATCTCTACTGGTGGCCCAGTCTCTACCCATAATTCCACTTCTCTATAGAGTCAGAAATCCATGCATAGAGTATGCTCCACGAAATGGCATTCTTTCACTCTTTATTGCTTTCTAACTTAAATGGTTGTGTTGAGCCACCAAGGGTCTTATTTGTCTTCCTAGACCAATTCCTTTGATTTTCTCCATAGCTGTAGCCAGTTAGTGGCTGTTGCCTGAATCATTGATAATTTCTCTTTACTTCAAGCATGCTACAGGAATTAAAAAATTAATCATTCATTTGAACTTTGTTTGCTTCCTAGGAATACCAAAACCATAAGAACAAGGTAGAGCTTTGGATTAAGCATACTCATAACAATTTTCTGTGCTTTGTTTTCCCAACTCACACAAGAATGTAACTGGTAATCTAATTCATAAGAGTTAGAATTTTGCAGATATTGGCAATGTCTCACTGAATTGTATTTTTCATTTTTGTTTTTTTGTAAGCCAGGTGGAGCACAGTCCACAGAATTTGCATAGACAAGTTGGAGTATTTATATTTCAAGAGTTATGGTAGTGTACTTCTAAGCCTTCCAATAATCAGGAAGCTTTTAAGACTGTCTCAAAGTGATGAAGGATAAGATGAATGCTTTAAGCAAACCTTTTACCGACTGTGTTTTATCTAGAGGTTAAAGAAATCTAAAGCTGGAAATGACCCAAAACTAAAGTCCTTCAAGTAAAGTGCTCCAAACTCTTGGCTATTTTGTATAAGATGGAGAATACTTTCAAAATAATTATTAGGTACAAAACAGAGCTAGATTTCAAGGTCAAATCCTCATAGTATATAGCTCTCAGAATTTTACACAGGTGAACTGAGATTTTAATAATGCCCTTACTTTTGCTGCTCGGTTCACAGATCACATGAGAAGCAACTTTTTCTTATATCTCATACCACAGTGTTGCAAATAGACTCCTGTCTCTTCAGAAAGAATACACTTAGGTAACTTTTCAATAAGGTTTTTTGTTTTCCTTAAGTCCTCTTTTGTTTTCCTTCATGATTTTCTTCTGGTCATGCTGGTTAAAGAAAATAGAAATGAAAGAACGCATGCTCATCCCTCTTCTACTAAATGCAGAAGAAATTTTGTTGTTGTTTTAGTCTGAGACATATAACAAGGACAAACAGACATTGTTTGCTTCAGGGTGCATGTTTTTATTAGAAATGTTCATCAGAGCACAAAACCTTCAACCATAAGAGGACAAAGGAAAGAAGGTACATGTATAGTTAGATAACATAAAAGAAGTGTATGGGAGATGGAAACGATTTTATAGGATATACAGACTGCAAAGTGCTGATTGTCAGGGTAGATAAAACAACTAATATATCTTTTTTCAGGACTATATAAAAATCAGGTAAAGAACTGTGCTTCAGAGATGATTCTCTGTACTCTGTGGAGATTTTCATCCAGACCACAGAGCTCTCAGAGTTCACTAGAGATTCCTCTTGTCTTGCAGCCAGGCTCTTTTCCAAAACGTTTTCTATCATGCATGTCAAGGTGCCCCAGCTGAAGGAAATGAAGTTGCACACTTAGAGAAAACACCCAGAGGAACATATGAAGACCACAGTGTAAACACAAGAAAATCTCCTGAGTTGGGTTACCACTGCTTTTCATAACCTATGATTTCATTCTACATCCAAAATTTGAAGTTATGAGAAATTTTAGTTTAAAAAAGTAGCAGACTATAGTGTTAAATTTATATACTTAATAAACTATTAAAAATGTATGAGTGGAATTTTTAAGGTTCAACTTTTAAATGTGTAAAATCAATACACCTTTATCATATCCAATAATACTTATACAAAAATACATTTTTATGACTTTTCTTTAAAGTAGAACAATTAGTCATATTCTCAGTTTCTCACAATGCCAAATGGAAAGAATGTTTACAGGGATTATGTATTTCTAAAAGATTTACTTCTATAGTTCTAAACTATTGGTTTAGAATTCTAAGGAAAAAGACCTAGTTAGCTTAAATTACTTTAATATTTTTATTGTCTTTCCTATTTATTTTAACCAGAGAGCTTTCTACTGGAGAGTCTAAAAGGATGGCTACAACCTTGTCAATATTAAAGTGTCTAATGTCTGTAAAATAAAAGTGTCAAGGTGAAAATCTATAAAGGAAAAAATAAAACTACAGCAAAAGACACTAGTTCATTAACTGTTTGTTTTCTTAAAGAGGATCATTCTCCCTGCTTCAATGATTATCCCAATACTTACAGTGTGATGAGAAAGTACATAAAAGAGAGGTGTCACTTTTAAAAGAGGAGAACTCCAATTTGCAAAACAAAGTCTTCTGGCTTATGGTGGAAAAGACTGACAAGTACAGCTACACTGTGATACTGAGACTACCTCCTTCTCCATCTTTTGTATTGCAATTCTCTTGCTTCAAGTATAAAACCTCCCAAAAATCCCCAAGAGCAGTATAGAGTTTTCACAAACAAATTTTATTTAGCCATTATATCTCTACTACAGGTATATCTATATCTATATCTATATCTATGGTTTATATAAATCAGTTATGGGTTAAAGATGTTTTTTCAGTCAAATTCAAAGCATTACATTTTTTAATTTTAGATGTAAAACAAGATCTGATGATGCCATTACATGAACCATAGGATCAGATTTCTACTCCAAAGCATAATACCAGATGGGGAAGGAAGAGTAAATCCACAGGTATTTTTCAGAATCAAGGCTGTAGTGCAGTCTTGAACTTTAGATGTCAAAATACTTGTCATCAAACTGTGCTTAGTAACTGCTGATTAATGCCTTGAGATGGTGAATCCCAAAACAAAATCTACATACCTCTAATTCTTCATTCCTTTAAATATCTAACTTAGATAAATTTTTGATTTTATGGGAATAATAATTGTGATAGTAATAGAATAAATAATAATAATAATAATAGTATTAAATACCAACCATATGAACTTCAACAAGGGAAAGCGATGAATTCTGCACCTGGGATGAGTCAGTCATGGATGTACAGACTGGGGGATGAGATGCTGGAAAACAGTGCCCTGGAAAGGGACCAGGAAACCCTGGTTAGCAACAGGTTAAATATGAGCCAGCAGTGCCCTGGCAGCCAAGAGGGCTGAGGTGCATCAAGCACAGCATCACCAGCCACACAAGGGAGGGGATTGTCCCTCTCTTCTCTGCACCAGTGTGGCCTCACCTTGAATATTGTGTGCAGTTTTCAGCTCTCTCATTTCTTCATCTCAGTGGGATGGGGAGAGAAAATGAAATATCTCATGGGTCAAGACAAAGACAATTACTGTCACAGGCAAAACAAAATTACCTTGGGAAAATTTACTTTAATTTACTTTAATTTATTGCCAACTAGAGAGAGTGGAATTTTTAATTTTGTCTTTGGGAAACTTCACCACACCCCTTCTTCCAAGGCTCAGCTTCACTCTTTCATTCCCAACTCCTCCTTCTGAGTAGTTCAGGGAGAAAAGTAATGGGACTTATAGTCAGTCCTTAGCAATGCCTATCTGTGGCTTTTTTCTCGTCACTTTTTCACCTTCATTCACCTTAGGGTCTCCACACAACTACAGCCCCTTCAGGAAATATTCACAAGCTGTGGTGTGGAGTCCCCCATGGCCTCCAGTTTGGGCATATTGCTCAAGGATGGTTTTCTCCACAGATTCTTGGGGAAACACCTGCTACAGCATCAGGAGTACTTCCTCCCTTTTTTATTCTTTGGCCTTTATGTTGCCAGGGCTTTTTCTCATGGTGATTTTTTGGTTTTGGGTTCGTTTTTGGTTTTTTTTTTTCCTCATTCCTCATTGTTCTCTGTGTTTTAAACATGTTTTCCCAGAGGTGATACCAGCTTGTCTGAGGGGCTCAGCTGTGCTCTGTGATGGGTCTGTTATGGAGCCAGCTGGAATCAGCTGTGCTCAGCACAGGGCAGCCCCAGCCTGTCCTCACAGAGGCCATCCCCACAGCCTCTGCTGCTGATGCCTGGGCACCTGCACACAGCAGAGTTCAATGCATCAAACAAAGCACATTCCAACAATGTCTGATTTTTACTTCCTGAAATTTGAGCATTTTTATTCCTCTCCAGGAAATTATGCTGACATTGCTCTCCTTTCAAAAGTAAGAGAGATTGTACTTGTATGACTTTCATGGTAGTCATGATAGTCATAGATAGTCAAGCTTTAATATTAAATAAGAAATTAGGAAAATAAAAGGGATGACTAAGCAAGGAAAAATTTGATGCGTTTTCCCACCTGAAAATTTATCCATCCAATCAGTCATCTCAACCTTCCTTACTTGATATACGTTTGACGATAATTTAGTCCCTCCTATATTTGGGACAAACTATATACCATGTATTCACTCTCAGCTCAAAACTCATTTTTCACAATGGCTCCCCTTCTTTTGAAAAAGATGTATATTTGCATTTACTGGAATCTGATGAAATCACTAAGAAACTTTTTAAATAGATAAACTACTGTTCTTCAAAATGTTCTGTAAATCTACTTCAGAACTGAATAAATCTGAAAATTTATGACAGCAGGATGCATATCCAGCAGGATCAGATAACTTATATTATTTTACTGCACAACTAATGCATAATGTAAGGTACTGCTAAGGAAAATAAAAAAAAAGATATATGCAGTAAACTTTCCATTTTTCATTGGCAATTCCTAATATGAACTTCTTTCTCAACTTTCACGGTGACATAAATAACTTTATTTCTACAGAATTATATTATTACATGATAGGCTATAACTGTAGTGTAACATACTGTACAAAAACCAATGGCATATGTGATTCTGCAATGCTGTGAGAAAAGCTGATAATAGCATCATAAAAGCTTCTTTACTTTCAGTTTTGGCAATTATACATATTATACACATTATGGTGTTCCAGCCAGCCAAAGGGAAGAAAGGCACAGAGGTTTCATCAAGCTATGCAAAAGGTGAATACTTATAATCTAACATGTGGTTTGTGATTTGAGTAATCTGTTCTTAAGTTACAATTATAATTATACCGGATGAGCACAATGTCAATCCAAAGATGGACAGATGGGTTTTAGCTGGCCTGGTTCTATGGAATAAAGGAGGATAATTGCTAGAGTTTCCAAATATTGACCTGATTGAGAGATGCTGTGTTGAATTATTTTTACATCTGTGTTGAATTATTTTACATTTTATTTAGGCTTCTGTTGAACAGAAGCCTAAAAAATTTGATCAACTGCATTACTTCCTATTATTATTTTCATATGTAAAGAACTATATATTATCCATGAAGTTAAAGAATAGTTTCAGCAAGTACTATAGAGTTTCCCTAGATAAAGCAATTTATCAAATTTCAGGGACACTGATGGACTCAGTATAGGCTTAATATCTTTAAATTTTCTCTCTGTGTCCCTGCTGTTAACAGTGTTGATCTTGCACAAAGAGTATCCTTCTCCATAATCAGACATTTAGTGCAGCTGATTGACATTTTTTTCTTTTTTGAGAGTGATAGCTTTTATAGCACTTTTTCATCAATTTCTACTGGAATGAGGTCAGTTCGTGCATAGAAGAGTGAACAAACAAGTTGTTATCCCCTAAAATCTGCTAAATAAAAAAAGAGAAAAAAATCTGTTCCTTATATTTCTCTGGAATCTCAAGAAATAGAAATATGTTAAAATTTCCAGCCTAAAGCATAAAGAGAAATGAAACTGAGATCAATTCTGTTATGCATTGTAATGTGATTTTTGAATATGAGATTCAATATTTTTTGGTTTTGCATCATCAAACTAATTCTTTTAGTCTTAGCAGCCTGCAACCGCATTATTTGCTGGTTTAAAATATCAATCATATTTCTGAAGAAGATCTTGTTACTTAAATCTTGTCTTTTTCTTGTCCTTTAATTCATTTCCTTTACATACATCATTAGGTAGCTGAAGTAAATCATTAGTTGTATACTACCAGGGGAAAGTAGGTTTCAGGTTCCTATGAATTTTCTGGTCAACAGTTTCCATTATTCAAATCTTTTCTGGATCTTGCTAATTCCCAAGAAGAACACTGAACTTGTACGTGTTAGTGTCTGAGAAACTGGTTGAGATCTTTTGTTTATATCTACTGTAAATTTATAATGGATCTTCACTTCTGTGTTCACAGAAATGTCTCTGAGTGAACATTGTCACAATACACTTAATTGTGTTTGGGGTGAGACACAATCACCCTACTTTATTTTATTTGAGTCTCTGCCAAGAAGTCAGGGAAAATGTTTCAGCATTCTCATACGAATCTCCTTTCTCTGAAGCAGGGGACTGTAATTTGATGATCACACAGCACATTCAGCTTCCAGTGTTGATGCAGTTTGGGATTATTACCTACAGAAACATTTTTTTGTTTCTTACCTAAATCTAAAGCTGCAGCTGAACAATTTAAATGAGAAGGCTGTCCACTAAAAAAAATAATTATGTGTGCAATATTTTCCAACTATTTCTTAAAATCAAAATAAAAATAAGCATTTAATATATTTTCATGTGCCCTGCAGTTCCTAGCAATATTATATTTTCTTGGATTAATTATCAGAAATATTTTGTTACAATTATTGATTATTATATAATTGATAAATCTTTTCCAGTAGAGATACTTGGATACATTTACAAATTATAAAATTATTAAACAATCCAGTTTTAGCATTTAAGATTGTTCTTGTAGCAAAGACAAACAAAACTTCATGGAATTGTATATACTATGTCAGCTATGTCTTCATAGGAATGAAAGTTACCCTATTTTTTTTTTTTCTCTGTCAAGATTCATACTAGAAGTAAAACTGAGGAGAAAAAAAAAAAGCAAACTCAAAAATACCAACACAGAATTCTTCATTAAGCAATGGGTTAAACTTAGCTATAGTGTTTCACACATTTATTCTCATTCATGTGGCAGTCATATAGGCAGCCAAAGTCAAGTGTGTATCATCCAGGCATGATTTACTGAGCCTTAAATAGGACACAAAATAATTTAACATATTTTCTTCCACATACTCTAATTTCTAGCTTCAGTATTTTTGGAAACCTTTACATCTGGCACAAACAGATAATGAAGAGTTTCAATGAAATTTCTTGAGAGGAATCTATTTGATTTGCCTTTTTAAAGCTGATACCTTATATTTTCAGTTCCAAAGTTGTCTTTTACTCTTTGAGATCGCCTTTATCACATAACCAAATAAACAGTATTCCTTTGCCTTTTTGTTTTTGGAAGGAATATCATAATAATTTTAGGAAAATTTAAATTTCAAGCAACCATTTAAAGTGGGGAAAAGTAAATTGCATTTCTTTTAGATAGAATAATTTGAAAGAATTGTTCCAAGAAATTTAAATGACGCTATAATATGTAATCCTAAATAAAGCCTCTCCAAAACATATTAGGTGTGAGACACTTAAAATATTTTGCTCCACAGATTTCAACCTATTTTTTCATACTTCTTGCTAAATTGCACACAGCTACAGCCAGAATACCTACTTATATTGCACATATAGGGTTTTAATTTTTGTCATCAAACGTAATGGGTGATTTGAATTGCTGACTTGTACTGAAAACACAATTTTTAATTTCTCTTTCTTACATATAGAAGGCATTGATCTAGATATTGCAAGAAAAAAAGATGTCCAGTATCACTGGCTATAAAACAATAAGGTAGATACAGGTTGTTTCAGCATCTCCATTATGCCAGGTTACACGGGAACATTAGAGGATTTATAGCTCTGAGCAGATAATTCTCCCTGGATTTCTATGTGGCTGGCTGCACATATCTTTGTGTGAGAAAGCTAAACCGCAGAGAATTTCACTGTTCATATGAACTAGATTAAGAAACAATACTGACAATCTGAGAACAGTCTGGGAAAAGAAAATGAATCAATGAATCTCTCAAGAGGCCAAGCAGGTTATAATAGCAACCACTATGAGCAGTACAAATGCGCAGTGATACCAGTGGAGAATCACTATGTGATAGCTTCACATACCAAATTAGTAAGTAAAAGAGACCGAGTGCTATTGGTTAGGAAGCAAGCTTTACAACATTTAAGAACCATCACAATCATACACTTTAGTACACTAAAAACAAGCAAACAACAGGGAGGAATTATTTTGTGGATGACAAGAACTTTTCATATTTTTTCAGCAGAATTTACTAAAATTAAGCTAAGATGAATAAGTTTAATAATTTGAACTGAATCAAATCAAATTCTGCTTCTAGAAACTATTAAAGTATAGAAGACTAAAAGACTAATAAACCAGTTCAATACCCTGTTACAGCAGTAACTGAACATTTTGCGGGAAGCTAAACCAGAAAGCTAAATTATATAAGTAGTATCAGTTTTATACTTACAAGTAAGTCACTATTAATAGTCACATAATCATAGAAAGCAGGACTTCATTACAACTAGACCAACTTTGTATTTAAAAGACAACTGTAATCAAGACTAAGCTAGTTACAGCATGGGTTTAGACAGGAAAATATCAAAAATCCCCAAATGAATGCAGATTACACTACCAGCAGCAGCACAGACAGTCTTAAGATGGTCAAATATAGTGTGCTTTTTGTACATCCATGTTGACTCCTTCTGCCTACCTTCTTGCCTTTACAATGTTTGCAATTCCTGAAACTAATATACTTCATTATCCTGGCTACTCTGATGCATTTTTCTTGTTCCTCTATCAGATACCTTATTTTTGCATTTGTGTAAAAAATAAACAAACAAGACTTATCTGGAGTTATCAACTATGTTGTGTACTTTTCTGGTTTTTGTTTAAAAAAAGGATAGTTATAAAATAGTAATGATTATCCTGATTATTCTACCTTTCAAAATTGGGTATTGGTGAAAATATGTTTTATGTGGGCACACTGATATGTGTGATATTTTATATCATTTTCAGTTGGGAATATTTGTTTCTCACAAAGGGAAAATGTTCTTCTATCTTTTGATGTTAACATCAGTTTGTCCTTTGCTTACTCAGCGAGTTAACCGATGATACAAAGCTGGGAGAAGTGGCCAATACCCCAGAGTGTAAAGCCCTTCAGAAGGACCTGGACACATGGGAGAGATGGACACAGAAGAATTTTCTGAAATTCAACAGCAACAAATACAAGGTCCATTACCTGAACTAGTACAGGCCAGGGAATGACCTGCAGGGGCACAACTCTGTGGAGAAAGATCTGGAGTTCCTGGTGGACAACAAGATGTCCATGAGCCAGCACTGTGTTCCTTGTGGCCTTGTAGGCCAGTGGGATCCTGGGGGGCATTAGGAAGAGCACTGCCAGCAGGTACGGGGAGGTGATCGTGCCCCTTTACTCAGCCCTGGTGAGGCACATCTGGAGTGCTGTGCCCAGCTCTGGGCTCCTCAGGACAAGAGAGACGTGGAGCTCCTAGGGTGGGTCCAGCAGAGGGCAACAAAGATGATTGGGTGACTGGAGCATCTCTGTTACAAGGAATGGCTGAGAGAGTTGGACCAGCTCAGCCTCAAGAAGAAATGAGTGAAAGGGCATACCAACAATGTGTATAAATACCTAAAGGGGGGATGTCAAGAGGATGGGGCCAGGCTCTTCTTGGTGGTGCTGAGAAACAGGGCCCAAGGCAATGGGTAAAAACTGATGCACAGGAACTTCCACCTGAATTTGAGGAAGAACTTCTTTACTGTGTGAGTGACCAAGCACTGAAACAGGTTGCCCAGATATGCTGTGGATTCTCCATCACTGGAAATAATCAAGAACCATCTGGACACAATCTTGTGCCATTTGGTCTAGCAGATGAACCACTGTGGTCCCTTCCAACTTTAGCCATTGTGTGACACTGTGATGTTCTTCAAATAAAAAAAAAAAATATCAATTATAATTGACGCAGTGAAGGAAGCCAGGAAAAACTGACTTGCATTTTAGAAAGTTTGTAAGATCAAGTCATACTCCTTTTTTTTTCATTTTAATTCACTGAATAGTCATGATTCCACTAGTGAAGACAAAAATACTACAGCAAATTACTTAGTATTAAAATAAAATAAAATTTAAAAGCAGGGATCTCTTCAAAATATATGGCAATAGAATTAGAAAGAATATGGAAGGGAAAATCTATAGTTATTAACACTCATGCATAGAGAAAGATTTTGTGGGGGACTGTGTTATCATCATGGGCAGTGGAACTTTCTGCTGTATGTTCCTGCTTTTTTCTACTCACTTCTTAAAACTCTAAGTTATTCTTTTGAAACAGGCTCTATCAAAAAATAAAATTTTGCTTTCTCTGCATCTCAAATAATAAAACTTTGCTTTCTCTGCATCTTTAAGTATCTCTGGTTTGGCTGATCCAAATGTGAAGATAAAAAAATTTCTCGCCTACAGATAAAGTAATTTGAATATTAAAACATACTATCTAGTCAACACAAAAAGTTAAAAATACAGTGACAAAAAAAAGAATCTTAGGAATGCTACGAATGTATAAGATCTTTTTTTTTTTCCTTGTTGTGACAATAGAGATAAATATTGTAACTGAATACAAACCAGAAAGCTTTGTAGTTAGAGTTCATCCATTTACAATAAGTAGTGAATTCTGCACTCACTCTTATTGGTAGAGGGTTGTCTTTCATCATGTTATTTTATATTTTTTCTGTCCCTTTGTATTTGTGTGTAGGATCTATTCATTATTATCATTAAATATTGGCTTTCGTATAGAGCTAAACTAATTATGGGGCTTTTTTATTCCTTCTAAATATCTGAACTTCTATGGATCAAATGTCTTGATTTATATTTCTTATTATTTTTTTAATAAAATGATAGTTTTGAAAAGTAATTGATTGGTAGTTTTACATGTTTTCCCACTTCGCTTTCAAAAAACAAAGGAGGAAAGTTTTCTTCATGAACTTACATAATTCATTATCAAGAAAGTAGCTGAATATTCAAGAGTCAAGCAGAACACATTTTGAGATTTGCTATGCCTGCCAGACAGATTAAAGGCATGGAAAAAGAGGACTTCTCCAGGAGTTTCTTCAGTCTAGGTAGGAACAATGCTCAGTCTGATTCTGCCGGATATATTACTCCCCTGCTTCTCTTCCCATGTGCATCTGTGATAGCCCTTGAAGTGATACCTGTGCTTCTCTCAACTCTTGCTTCTTTATGGCAACATCTTTCTCAGAGACTGAAACAACACCCCACTTAGAAACGCAAGGAACACATTGCAGTCGATTAGTTTCTCATTTAGTATTTATCTGCACAACAATTGGAGCAATGTAGTGTTATGAAGACCAATCCAAACTAGATCTAAATAATATCTCAGCTGCAAGTAGAACCTAACCTCAGAAAAACAGCTCTTAGTGCAGGCTCATTTACTTTTATTCTTGCTGACATCTATGCCAGTGTTAGTTAGGTATTCATGCCTGAGATAACTTACGTATTTCTTTATTGCCAGGAAGTACTCTTGTGATATCTACATTACTTCTAAAGTGGTACATGTCCAGATTAGCATTAGCAAGACAGTCAAGCCACTTTTGGGGATTTAACGTGTACTACACATTCTTTAAAACTTTATGAAACTTCTAAGACTATGTTCATTATACCTTGTAAATTTTACTCACCCCTAAAAGAGCTGTTTGTAATCCTTTCACTGATGAAATTCTGTGGCCTTTAAAGCAGTAGTCAGAGCTAACAATTTGCTCATAGCCTGAGATCTTTTTGCTCTACCACTAAATAACCCCAATATTTCAAATAACTTTCAAGTATTTGAGAACAATCTATAATCTTCCAAACTACATCTACAATCTGAAAAAGGATTAATTATAACTTGAATACTTACAGAATATCTATTTCTTTCTTTCTGTCCTTCAATTCTACTGCTACATTTTGCACTAACAAAATAGTGCTTGGCTGGTATTTTAGGTGTGATCAAACATAATAGTAAAGAAATACTTTCTGCACAGTTTTATGCCCTGAAAATGAAGGAAATAATTGTTACAAGGTCACATTTCCTTTCTTATTGTAGAAAAAGAAGCTGTCAGTGTTGCCAAAATAATACGTCTTTCAAAATATTTACTGTATGGTGTAAAAATGAATTTATTCTCCTGTCTCTTTATTATCCTTTATATGATTTGACTAGCTATGTTAACCTAGAAGTTGCTTGTAGTGAGAAAAAAAGTGCTATGACCTTTTCATTTTGTTAGGCAATATTTTTTCTTTTTCCCCTACTTTCTAAGAAAGTAGCAAAAAGTCATACTTTGTTCAAAAATAAGACCTGGTTCAGTAAATTTTTATTTTCTTCTTGTTTCTCTTGCCTATGCATAAACAATCTTCATGATGTTTCAATATTTCATCTCCACAGCAGTTCTGTAAAAGAACACTGTTTCTCCAATACAAACACAGAGAAAGAAAAAGGACCTGGGGGTGCTTGTCAACAGCTGTCTGGATATGGGCCAGTGGTGTGTCCAGGTGGCCCAAAGGCCAACGGCATCCTGGACTGTATCAGGAGTAGCGTGGCCAGCAGGACCAGGGCACTGGTCATCCCCCTGTCTTCAGCACTGATGAGGCCAAACCTCAAATCCTGTGTGCAGCTCTGGGCCCTACATTTCAGAAAAGACACTGAGGGGCTGGAACAAGTCCAATGAAGGGGAATGGAGTTGGTGAAGGGTCTAGAAAATATGGTTAATGATGATCAGCTGAGGGAGCTGGGATTGTTTAGTCTGGAGATGGTTGAAAGTATATAAACTCAGTGAATATTTCTAATCATGAAAGATATTCCTAGAGAGACAAAGTGTAATCAAAAAGCAAATAACATTATTCTTACAAACTCTAAAAATATGGAGCCACACTGTCAACAGGTAGATGCTAACATCAAATGAAGTTATGTGATAACATGCACCAGCTAATAAATAATATTAGCTATAATATTATATATATAATAAATATAATCTGTTAAACATAATAATACATTATTTTATTATTTAAAATCATGAGTTTTCATTAGTTTAACTGTCATTTAATTATCACTTTTAAAATAATTTTACAAAATATATGAATTAATTCTGGAAGCATATTGTTTTTGAAGGAATTTAAAATTTATTTAAACAGTACATGTGTGTTGTTTATTAAAAAAGCCACTTTTATCTATAAAAATATTTGTATTTTCTATTGACTGCAGGATAACCAGTTTCCCTGGTTATGTATTCAAACCTGATCTTTAGGGTCTTTTGGGGTTTATCCTGTTGGTCTGTTTCCATGTCATTTTACATTCCTCAACAAAAAATTTGTTTGTATGAAATTTGGAATTAAAAATAAAAAGGAATGGAGAAAACATTCCAACTCAAATGTAAGATTAAACAGAATGTCTTGTTCAAAAGGGTCATACAAGTCTAACATAAATGCAAAACACCGAGTCAAAGTATATTCAGTAATGGAGTCACTCCATAATACGCAGAATAATATTTTGATGTGAAATAAATAAAAAATAGTGTAAAGTAAAAGGAGCAAACTCTTCCTGCATTTTCCCTTCTTTCACAAGGCTGGAACAACTGAGAATAAAACCAATCACAGAGATAAGAAAACTTTGAAAAACTGTTCTTAATAACACTTGAAGTTTGTCCTTGATGTTCCTATAAATACTTGCTTTGAACAACAGCGACCTCGCCTTTCTGAGAACATGGAATATTCCACACTATATTACATATTCATTTATTAAAAAAACCACATAGAACCAAATGACAGTTTCTGATATACTGTTTGTCAGAGTTCTAAGGTGCAGAATATCAACATTTTTACCGAGACTATTTCAGGCCTTAATCTTGTTATGGGTTTCTCCATTTCTAATGATGTAAAATGAAGAATTCACAGGAATCTCCTAAATTCATATTTGGGAGCCACTCAAATGCCATGCTACGTGGAGGTATTGATATTCACATATATGGAAATGAGAGAAGTATTTCTTAAATTAAACAGATGTAAGAAAACAGAAAAAAATAGACCTCAATATGTTCTTGGGTCCTTGACATCTAAAAGTCAGTTCTCTGCCTCTAAGATTTTAATTCCTCATTTTGCATTTAAAAGAAAACTTAGGAACTTCAAGAAAGAATCTATACAATCTGTGACCTGTTTATATTAATACAAACAAATAAGAAAATCTAGTGTGATAAAGTGTATCTTTATTTTTTACCTTCTAGAAAGTGAGATTAAGAGCTAGAACACTACTAGTATTTCAGTATCCAGTTAATTCCCATGCCTGCCTTCAAGATGTGGGCCAGCAGGCTATTTCCTTCCACTCTGAATATGGATTTCATTCTCAGGTAGCATGTCTGTCTTCACCTCTGTTCATATATATATCCTAATCTTTCTACTGTGGTAAAGCTTTTCAGAATTTTTTGGACATGGAGTGAAAGGAATTTATTATCATTTTAATGAGGTTACCTTAATGTAAGAATGCAAGATTTGCCATGAGAGATTAGATTTCATGCTACCAATCCCATAACACTTACTCTCCCTCTTGACAAAATCAGGTACTTCAGAGGAGTCATCCATAGTGTAAACTAATGTATTGGAGATATCTGAACTTGAAGACAAAAAGATGCAGGTAGAAATATAATCTGATAGAGGGAAAAAAAAAAAAAAAAACAACAACCACAAAGGTAGTTGTGTAGGGGTTGATTCTATTTAAATTGAATTTATGGGATTTTTGCAAGACATGAATTTACTGAAACAAACATTCTGAGTTTAAGACATATTTGAGAGGAAATACAACTTTGTGAAGGTTAATTATAGCAAAATGTGGTTAGGAAGATTTTATCCAAAGTAATTGTCATTGAAGAATGGTGTATTATCATCCAATGTAATCCTTAGGAAATAGAAGGTCATTGTAAGAACTTAATGTAAACAAGGAAAGAAAACTGAGAAAGGCATAGAAAATAAATTTAAAAAAATATTTAAAGACCTTTGAAGATACCTCAAATATGCAGTGGAATTGAGTCTAGAAGTTGTATGAAAGGTTTGGCTACAAATATTCAGATAGGAGCCAAATATGGAAAAAGTATTTTTCAGTAGCAAAACAAGGATTTGTTTCCTGAACAAAGCAGAAATATGCTCTACCCTGCAGAATTGTGTTTGCTTCCCAGGGAACAGGTCAAGCTAAATTCATTAAAAAAAGTTTTATTTGGTATTCCAAAAGGAAAATACTCAGGTTCATGGCTCAGTTTCAACAGAAGGGATGATGGTTATTTGTACTTCCTGATGATTATGACCCAGATGTATCTGCTGGGAGTATGGGAAAAGGTTAGCATCGGTGTCCTTAGTTCTGTCACATCAGTCTTCCATTCTTGGGAAAGGGTAAATATTCTAATCTCAAGTAAAGGAAGAATCAGGAATATACCATACATACATACATATATATGTGTGTGTTAATATATATATATATTCTAACAGAAGAAAGGTACTAAAGGATACTCCTGTTAAGCATACTTTTGAAAAATATCAAGAGAAAAGAACATAAATTATACAAAGTGGTTCTCTCTCCTTTCTCTTAGGAAAGAATTAAAGGAAGTATTTCTAGCTGAGTAAATGCCAGTCTTTCTCTTGTAAGGCCAAGCATCTACAATGGAGCTTCTAGCCAGGCATATAAAATGGCTTAGCTTTTCCAGAATTGTCTGTAGGAATAAAAAATCAAGTATATCTCACTTCTGTTCTTTGGGTTTCTTGAAGTGTTCCTTATTAAAGTGACAATTAGGTGTGCTTAATCCTAAAATTAAACTAGAAAACATGCTTTATTAGTTAAATGGGTGAAAATATGTTATTTCTTGTGGGTCTGTATAAGCAGTGACAGATTTTTGGATTTTTCATGTTTGAAAGAGAATCTGATGGCTGTGAAACCTGTCACTTCTGCCTTTTGTAACGTGTCTCTCTGTAGCCATGCAAAGAATTATTTGCTCACCTGGTGGGAAAAATACAATGCTTATTCTAAAAAAATCGTTAGCCTATGGAAACACACAATGCTTATTTTGTAGAATCATGTTCAACATTGACCGAGAAGGGTCTTGGAAAATAATAAACCACCCTACTTTGCCACTCAGCTCTGTATTTGGGAATCAAATGATCAGGTATAACTTTGGAATCTAGGATCACTAGAGACCACCAGAGGGATCTACATCTTTTTCTGTACTTCTCCTGCACGATTTTGGTGGATATACCCTTGTACATCTGATTCTTAATAATAAAGAATTTCTGCTTTTTAATGCATTGGTCTTAAGGAGTTTTGGACAGTTTTTGAGCAATATGTCAACAGTATCCTTTGGATTTACAATTTAAGTTATATCTTATTTTAATTTTCTATTTCTGATTTACCTCTATTCTTGCTCTAATTGTGTGTTAATCCTTTTACTTTTTGCAAAGGAAAACAACAATAAAAAAGAAAATTCATTAAAAAAGCTGAAAGGATTTATGTTCATCCTTTGTGAAGTATGAAGTACAATAAAATGAAGATGATACAGGTGTTAAATCTGTGGTTTCTGGATCTTTTCTGCTAGACAAAATCCAGTATCAAATTTCCACTGTGCAAGGGTTTTTTTCTATTAAATGTACATTTTGACATTCATCTCAATTTAAAAAATTCATTACATTATATGAAGAAGCAAATCCATAGGTTTTCCCTTTGAAAAGCTTTCTCCTTTTCAACAGAACAAGAGAAAAAATGCAACACTACTTTAAATATTGTTTTCTTACAAAGATTATCTATGGTTTAGTGTCTAAGTGTCAGTGTGATCTTTTTAGGAACAATTTTTCACAGCAGTTCAGGCTTTCATGTTACACAGACAGAGGGTCAAACAGAAAGCAAGCAGTAGGAATGGAAAGAATTAGAGACCACTTCTAATTCCTGTCTGAACGCCAGTCACCTTAATTAAAATGTTGAAAATTTTCTTCTGGTGAAATGCTTTTCTTCCTAATAAAATGCTGGTTTGTCAAACTCTGCTCTAAGATTTTAATTTCTCTTGAGGAGCTGGAGTACAGAAAGAAGTGCCTACAATGTGGTTAGACAACAATAACAAAAAATGACTCATCCTTTCTTTGGGGTCTATGCAGTGAAAGTTTCTTTGTAAATTAAAAAAATAAAAAAGTAACTAAGAATTGTCTGAACCTAAAGTTTTGCAAATGGAAACTAAACATTCAGGGATGTTCAAAACAAGAAATATTATCTCAGTTAAAACAAACAAACAAAACTAACAAAAACAACCCTCTGTTCTGTTTCTTTTATGAACATGGAATATCTCAAAAACACAAGAACTCAAAAATTAAACCTGAACTTGAAGGATAGTCTGTGTCTTTGATCCAGAGTAGAATAGACTGCTTTCATTTCATTGCATATTTATTAGAACAATTAAAATTCATGAACTTAAGATGCCCTGATATCATTGATGAAAATGTTGAACCAATGAAGGGATGGTAGCATCTAATTAAATCCGTGCAGCAAAAAATCTATCCAGGGCTCCCAAAAAGGTGGTCCTACATGTCTAGAGGTGCTATGGAAAGAGAATATTTTATATTGTTCTTAGAGAAGCAAGAAGTGACATTCTGTTCTCATTTTTAATTTCAGTGGATATCCTTTCAAATACTTTCATCTTGTTTCAACTATTTTCTTTTGAGCAAGTAAAGAAGACAAGGAACAAAGAATTAAGTACACAGCTATCTTCCATAGCCTCAAATCATCTTTACATCATGGTGGCAAGAAGTTTATCAAAATTTACCACTTTGTAAGAACTATAAATTTTGGTTGTTCCTATAGCTCAATCATTTGAAAGAGAAATATTGCTTTAAAGTAGCAGAAGTTTTTCTGTCAGATACTAGAAAGAGTGCTCAGGAGAGAAACAAAGAGAAAGATGTATAGAGGCCTTTAATAATCTGACATTAATGTATGAATGCAGGTTAAATTCTCTTTTTTAATACAGCTTTTTAAAATCTATATTCTTTGCTTTATAGGGCTCATTGAAAATTTCTCACATTGTCTACTTACAAAACCTTTAATTCGTTATCAATTAATAATGAATAAGATGGTCAATTACTTTTTTCATTTGCAATCTACTTGATTATAAATTATACATGAAAAGATGATTCATTTAATATTTTAGCCCTGTTCTTGACTTATCTAGAAGAGTCACATAAAAGGTGTTTCATAATCAGTGGTGTCTTATAACCTGGGGTCTGTTAAAGATTTCTTTAAAAATGTACAGTGATAAAATAGATAATTACAGAAATAATTTTTAGTATATTATTATTTGGAGCTACATTTTTTACACAAATCATAAAGGTAATTATTTTACTTGTCTTGATTATTTTCCTTGTAGTTGCATCCTCTGAGAAATTATGGAAGTGTCTAGGTGACTAACCTCAAAGGACTCATTACTATAAACCCCAAACAAATAAGAGCTGGTATTGTTTAAAATAGGATTTCCAGTATCTTTTTAGGGACATTTATTTGCTGTTACCAGTTTGTTGTTACTGTAATCTTTTATTTTTAAGACATTTTCTTTTAGCATATTTTCATCTTTAACATTAGAAATGTGTATTTGTCATATTGCATATCCTGTAGAGCAGATAATACAATGACATAATAAACATATCTCTGAAAATATTATATAATTACATTTTATTATCTTGATATCAAGGTAACAGTCCTCTTCCCACCAAAAGATAAAGAGTTTGTATTTTTTTCTGAGAACTTCCTCATTGCAGAAAGATCCCCCTTTCTTTACCATGCAGAGCTTGTCTTTCTGCAGAAAGGAACAGATCCATGCCCACAAAACTATGCTGTTATTTGTGGGCACAGATTGCCCCTGCAGTTGAGGCTCAGCATGAAAGACTACAGCAAACTCAGCTCAGTAGGGAGGGGAGTGAGCCATAGGCTGAATGTTTCCTTTCAGGTAGGATTTGTACTTCATCTAGCAAGATGTGGGAGACTGAGACTATCTGACAAGGCAAGGAATAGAAGACTTTGTACAGATCAGTAGGTTCTAGGCATAATATACTATGCCTCACTTTCATCTCAGAAAGTGTCATATCAGCTCTGAAGGTGGTAAATAAATACATTTTACAATGAGACACCAAGGAACATGAAAGTCTTTTTTCTACTACAAGACCAAACTTTTGAGCACTGAAATCAGAAGTTCTGACTTCAGCTCAGGCTCAGATCCCTATTTTGTAACAGAGATTCTGAGTTTCATGTACAGCACAAAAGGCTAATTGAAGGACAGTCTACAGATAACAACTGCAGTATAAGAAACAGAACCTGAACCTAGAGTTTTTCAAATGAAAACTAAAACTCAATCTAAATCTAAATCTAAAACTAAAACTAAACATTCAGGGATGGAGACATTCTAGCTTTGGAGACAGAAGTCTAGGTCTTCTGATGAACCAGAGACTCATTTAATACCTTCTAATATCTCTACAAGCTCTTAGACTCTTAAGTAGTGTTAGTCTCTGGAATGCTCTCCATACTCCTCTCCTAGAGGATGTAAACTTTTGCTAACAAGATCTCATCTTTCAAAAGAGTCTCATAAAAAAAATTGTTCCAGTATCAATACTAAATAAGCTCAAAAAATTCTGGGAACCAAAGCTGAATGGTCAGAACCCAAAAATTCAATTTTAAGCAAATTTTGACTGTTTCTAGATGAACTACCTGTTATATTCTCAAACTTTATTATCTTCTGTAATTTCTTTTCAAGATTTTGGAGACAAGTAATCTCTCCATTCTGGAATGGAATAAATATTCCCCTTGACAATTTTTAATTCCAGTTAAATGGAAACTTTCATTTTTAACCTTTTTCTCTTTAATTTTTTTTTGGCACTGACATACAGTTTATATATCTATAAATTGAAACTTTATTCTTTAAGTTTCATGAGGGATTAAAGTATAATAAGTTATTCTGCCCTGAGGATAGATAAAGTAGTGACCAATTCTGGCTTTCTGTATAGTATATATATTTTCTAAGGTGAGGAATTCTCTGTAAATTGCTAAAGTCAGCAAAGTTGGAATAAGCCCTTCAAAGCATTTCCTTCTTTTTTTTTTTTTTTTTCTCATCGAAGATTAGATCATATCCTGGAGCATGAAGGTCCTGTCCTTGCTTGGGAACTAATTTACATGAGCTATACTCACTTCAACATGCCACCCCTCCCCCCCCCGCCTCCCCCCCCAATATTAAAGAATCAGTTATTGCCTGTCTCAATTCAAACATGCTTTTTTTTTTAGCTTTTTAATAGAAAAAAAAAATCCAAAAATTCACTAATTTAAATTATGCAATGAATATTCAAAAGGTAAATGACAGGTCAGTTAAAGCCCTTTATTACGCTGTCATCCTTGTTGCTGTTCTCCCTAGTGAGACACTGAACCATGCCTCCATGCTGTAGATAGGGCAAACTCTAAATCCAGTCATGCTCTTTTCTTCAGTTTTAATATGCTGCTACATATTTAAATACTTGTCTTCAAAAATATTCAAATTACTTTACACCTTACAATAGGAAATTAAACCATTTACAAAGGACAAACTAATAATTTCCATGGTTTATTCTTAAAGGGAACATTGTTCCCTGTTCAGAATAGCTTTGTTATTTTCCTTCTTAGCAACCATGTGCCCCTATCAGGATAAGTCTTCTTTCTTTCTTCTTTTCCTTAGGTCCCCTTTAGACTTACTGTTTAAGAAGGACAAAGACAACTTTTTAAAATTCTGTTTATGTTCTTGGGAAATGTCACTTGTTTGGCAGGAATCCTAAACAGTAGCACAGCTTGATCCCCCTGCACAGCCCTACACACAGCCAGACCTGACATCAGGAAGCTTTTTCCATGACAGGCATAAATTAAGCTGAAACTTAGTTGCAGAATAATGGATAATGTTTTCTAGAATGGACAGTCTGCATGTCCTTATATCTCTTTAGTGGATCAGTTCTCTCTTCTAAACTTACCTTAAAAAAGATTAAAAAAAAAAAAAAATAAAGTTTTGTGTGGTTTAGGGGGTTTATCAGTGGTTTGGTTTGGTTTCTTAGTTGGTTGATTGGTTGTGGTTTTTTTGAGTTTTTTGTTAATGTTTTTGTTTTTGTGGGAGGGTAAAGGGTTTATCTTGTTTAGGTTTGGGTTCGAGTGTTTTCCGTATATGTCTTTTCGGGAAGGGTAGACAGGAGAAGTGTTTTGTATTTCCCTTGAGGATTTATTATGAAACTATTTATTCAAAGCTGTGAATTGCTTTGTTGCAAGTGACCAGACTAATTTTGGCAGTGCCTTGCGCACAGAAATTTTTAGAAACTTTACTGAAAACTTTTAGAAAGTTCACAGCAAAAAGGTGAAGATGCCATCTGCTCATGTATAACTGGGCAAGGTTATATTCAAAGGAGACCTTTTTCCCCTTCTTCCCCTCCCATGTTGATAGAAAACATTAATTACTGCTTTGTCAAATAGAAAGCTGAATCTGCCAAGAAGTAGGATTGAGAAAGGTATTCACATTATAGAAATACTGGCTGGCCAATATGAAGATTTCCTGTGACACAGTCATTAATTGCTCAGTTGTAAAGAAGTCCTCAGCTTTGTGGTAAAAGGACAAATGAACAAAGTGAGGGTGTCATTCACTCTTCACTAAGCCTTGCTTCCCACAGCATGTGGACTCTTGTAATCCTTGGGAGTGGGCAGGAGGAGGGACAGTAGAAACAATCCAAACACAAATGCACCCACTTTGCAATAGATTATTATTAGCAGAAGTTTGATGTCATATATATAGAAAGGGTTGTATCTGGATCTCAGTTGGGAAGATGCTTCAGGACAGTTGTCAGTTTAGCAGGGACTTTGAGGGATCTCCGTACCATACTCTGCCTGCCGAATAGGTAAATATCATGCTCTTCATGGACAGACACAACAGAGGAACTAATTTGATTCCTCCAGGGAAGTATCCATAGTCTTGTAATGTCTTTCATTCTCCTTACATATATAACACCACTATAGATTTTTAAGCAGCCACTCATTTAATTTAGTAAATAAGCGATTCTGTGGTTATGCGTTTTTCTTCATTTTATCTGGTTATGATGATGAATAAAAAGCAAAACTTTAATTTTTTTTTTTTTTTAACTATGAACACATTTTAACAAGAATTAAAAAGAAAAAACGGTTTAGGAGAAAAAATTGCCTTAGGGGTCTTTTTTCACTTTCTCTGATGCCTTTTAAAAAAGAGTCAATAAGAACTGGGAAACCAGACTTTAAATTACATCTTTTAACTATTTTGTTTTCCAGCCTAAGGCATCTTAGAACTAAAAAGTCCTTGACTTCTTCTGATTTTTTTTTAAAAATGAAAACATGATCTCAAATGTGTTGAAAATACTAAAGAGTTATTATTTCTAGAACATTGGTGCCTTTACTTTTACAAACTAATGGACATTCAAGTATATTAAGGAATGAGATGCTCAGTTGATGTTAATGAATGAGTCTTATCATAGGGCAATATTAACAGATAATGCGATCGCACTTTTTAAAGCCTGTTGTTCCATCAGTAAACTAATTCAAAATTATGACCCTGTAAATTTTTTAATTAGAGGACATTACAGATACAAATACTATATAGATCACAAACTCGAGGGGAATTTTGTATAGTAGCTACCTATAGGTGTCTTATAAGTTTTTATGAGAAAAAGCCAATGAATTAAGTGATTTGGAAACACCACACTGGAAGCCTACCCTTTCTGAACAAACGGTATTAAAAAGTTAGTATTGAGCAATACTAGTAATCAGATAATTCTATTTTGTCTAATTTTACTTACAGAGGAAGCCTCTTTGCAGCTTTGATACATATTTAGGTTTCAAGAAATTACTAGGCTGCTTTAAACTTCTTAAGTTATCATTTTAACTGAGTATTTCAGTTATATTTGATGGTAAGCATGTTATTCTATAGAATCTCATTAATTATTTGAAAGATTTCTTCAAAACAAATGAATCATTAAAAAAAATTGGCAGGTAGAGAAAACAAAGAAATAAAGGTAAGAAACTTAGGTCCAGCAGTTTTTTATTTTAATTTTTGTGCCTAAAAGACTGAAGTTTCTCTCATGACCACATGAGTCATTAATTTTTTCAAATTAGACCACTGGAAGTTAAATGTTGTTTTCATAACCTAAAACTCAGTATTCAGCAATACTAAACAGTCTGGATTTGAAATAAATGAATTCTTATTGAAACTGAGCCTTTAGAGGCCATAGTTTGCTAAGTAATCTATAGAAAAGCAACACAAATAGGAACAAATAGCAGGCAAACCTAGATGAAATGTATATAGCTTAGCAGAACAATTATTTTAGCTAGTATTTTAGTTTATAAGCCCTGTGAAATATTATTTTCTGTATATATGTATGTTCATAAACACAGGTAGGATGGACTGGTTCTCTACATTTTAGGAACAGTAACATCATCATATATTGTCCAGAGTAAAAAAAAAAAAAAATAAAAAATCCTATCACTCCTTCTACCAAAATCCTTTCAGAAGAGTGTGGGATAGGTGGTCACTTATGAATTTCTCACTTTTTGAGTAAAATAAGGTTATTAGCTGGGCAAGGACTAAGCTGTCACAGCTGTGCTCTGTGCATCCTTCAGTGAATCTGAGCAGTGCCCAGAACTAGCTACGGTCAGCATTTGACCATTAGTATCTAGGATGGTACTTACAGAAAAGGAAACACAAAATGAAAATCCATCAGGCGTGTTCTTGAGACACCCAAAGCAAATAGTCCTAAGTAGACTTAGGTTTTAAAGCCAGTGTACTTCATAAAAATAGTGTGTTGGATGGAATAGTAGAAAGTGAAGTCATCAGACATAACTTTCACCCTTCCAGAAATCTCAAGAGAATATTTGAAAATGCTCTCTAAAGTAGATTCTGATTCTTTTTGCCCTTAGTGGGAGGAATGGCACCTTACTTTGAAATGTAGAAGATCACTGAAAAGCAGGAGTCATAATAATACTAGAAAGAATGCAAGGTTAGACTGAAAATACTGAACAAATATTTCCTGGAAAAAAAAAGCAGTTTTGTGAAAAAATAATGAAAAAAAAAAAAAAAAACGGCCAAGAAAACCCTCATCTCTTTACATAATGGTTTATGTAGAGTAGAAAAATTACAAAAGAGTAATAAAGTCCATAAAGATGGACAATAAATGTGTGTTTAGAGATTCACAGTGGATCTAAGTCCCTGCTTTGTCCAGTTCATACCAGTTCATTGACTTGTCACACCTCTGGTGGAAGTCACTAAGATAAACAGTGCTGGAGGTTATCTTTTTCCTGTCTTTCTCTCTCACCTGTACATTAGAGTTTTTATTAATATTCATGCATGAAATATAACCCAATTAAAATATTTATTTTCGTTGTTTTCTGGACTAATACAGATTTCAAAACCCGAAAGTTTGTGAAATGCACCTCTTGGTTCTCAGCAGATACTACTCAGAAAGAAAGAAAAAAAAAAAGCTTACTTTTCAGCTAAATAATTTGAAAGAAAAATAATTTATTTTGCTTTTGGATTTCAAATATCTAGGAAACCAAAAGAAGAATATATGCTAATCTCCTTTTTCTTCAGGGAATCTCCTGTTGCCTTCAAGTCACACTTCCTCATATATTTGTCTATACTTCTTCTATGAATTCGTTTTTCCTTTCTGGGAACAGTTCTAAAAAAATGTATGAAGAATACTTCAAGTCTAGTCCACTGCAAAACCTAGCAAATAATTAAATTGCAGACAGAATTTAATTTCTTAAAAAATGCTCTCAGGATAAAAAAATTACATGAATAAGGTGCATGGAGTACTATTGGGTTTCCCTCTGACACCATTTTTTTAACAAAACCAGTGAGGCACTTTCTTCTGAATATCTAATGTCTTTGAGGATTAGAGTCTTCACAGACAATCTAAAAATACAGTACATGGGAGCAAAACAAACAAACAAGCAAAAGCAGTGCATCCCATTCAAAATTGAGGTCAAATGCAATGGTAGAGCTTGTTTTTAAACTTGTACCTTACAGATAAAGGTGTCAGTTTTCCTCTTTACACACTGTGGAAGCCTAGAAGGTACAGGGGCTGATGAGCATGCCTCAAACACTGAGTCAGACAGCTCTGGAGCCAGCCAAGGATTGTTGGTAAGAACACACTGTGAGAAAGGACCAGGATGCAGCTGGAGAATGGGGACATACAGAGGTAGGACAACATTTTCTAGGACAAATGTCCTTGTTCTGGCTGCTGAAGTGGCACAGTACAGTGGAGGTACAGGAATGAGGTCATAAAGCAGGCATGGGCTGCACAGGGGATCAAGGCCACCAAAGACATCCAAAGTTCTCTGAGCCACTTCCAGAACCCCCTCTGTCTAAAAGAACAGACTCTGCATGATAACTAATTTGCATAGGAAGTGAAAAGCATATATCCAGAGCAGGGAAAATTGTCTATAAAATAATACTCTCACAACACCTTGGAACACAGCACCAGGACACCCCAGCACCATGGACACCCTGTTAATGGATCAACACTCCATACAGGAGTGTTGATGTGTGCCTTTCCTCCTTTCTCTCTCTCCCTCTCTTGCTCTCTCCCCATCTCCCCTACTCCTTTGTTCAAAACCCACTGCCATGCACTTCTAGTAGGAGATAAAGGACTAACTTACACCAGTTTCCATGCCAGGTATATAACACACTAACAAACCTTTACAAGTTTTTGCAGACCCTCTGAGTTCCATCACTCCTTTGGAACACAAGCATCTATGAATTTTGGATGCTCCCTTCCTGTTAAGTGTGGGACACTACACCCTCATATATTGTCTGCCAATATTGATAGTCTTTAATCTATATAAAATAAAATACAAATTCTGAATAGAAATTATATTTATAATCTGTTTCCATTACGCACACATCAATGCTCACACTACCCTGGACATTATATGAGCAAATTTTGACTGGATTACCTGATGACCTCTTTGACAAATGAAGCAAATTATTCTAAAACTTCAAATACTCGCAACTGTAGTTCAAGCAATTGTGTTACAGTGGTCAAGAAGATCTGCAATATAAACATTCTCATGTCTATTTTATACTGTCAATGACAAAAAGAAATCAATTACCTAATTTCAAAGATGCATAACTGAAAACATAGATCTCTTTACAGAAAACAGACCTCCAGTGATGGTCTGTTCCTTGCTAGAATTTTTTAAGCTTACTATATAAGCTATCAGTAACTTCTGTCTCAGGATGTAGAAAGTGATGTTCTAGAAAGAATTTAGAAGGCAAACTGTTTTTCTAAATGGAAACTTTATCAAAAGATATCTAACTTCAAGTAGCATCAAGCTGAGAAAAATTATTCAAGACCATCAGGATGGGTAGTGGTTACAAATCACTGAAAAACAAGGTAGCAGTTATTAAAGGCTTGCTAACAGCAGGAACACTGATGTATCTGTAATTAATTAGAATGAATAGAAGAACAATATGCAAGCACCAGGTAGATGTTTTGTTTCCTGGAATACTATGTCACAAGTCAAGCTAGTACAGAATTGTACTGTAAATGACTGTCTAATAGAGGTATAGCAAAATGTTCTTTTTCAGCAAACAATAAGTTGGATACTACCATGCTGACAGTGAAGAACAAGAGAAGGGAACGGACCAAAATTTCACAACTAAGCCTGTAGGGAATGTAAACAAAAATTCATAAATATAAAGTAATATTTTAAAAAGATTGAAATGTCATGATCTTACTCTAGGTGAAAACCATACCTAGTGCAATACAAAAAGGAAATTGACAAACTCAATTTTTCTGCTCTTTCTTGAAATGTCATCTACTAAAAAGTTCTTTCCATACCTTTTTTTGTCAGAGACAAGCATCCCACAAAACATCCAGACCCTGCACTGGAGGATGAATGAGGACCTTATAACTTTTCTACATAACAGTCACCAGTTCAAGTCTAAATTTCCTGTTACTATTATTCTTCTAATTATCACATTCTGTTTCAGTGCTTTTATAGGGAAAAGTCCTTCAATAAACCATTTATTCTGCCTTCCACTAAAAAGATATTTGAAAGCGATAAATAAAAAAATACTTTTCATTTTTAATCTAGAGAAACAAATAGGATTGGAACACATAATTGTAACAATGAAGATTGAAGACTAATATCATTTTTTTTTCCACACTCAATATGCAGTTTTTGAGTTATGGCTTTTCACAGTAATTTTTATTTAAAAATCCAAGCCATATAAATACATAAATTCTGCTTCTGAAGAATACTGTAAGATAATGTTATGAAAGCCTTACACAGTAGTATCATAAGTAGTTTGTGAATCTACAATCTCAGATTTTCCCATCAATATATAATAGGAAAAGTAAGGATTTTTGGTGATTAGGGGATTGTTTGAATTGTTCTTATTATTTTGTATTTTCCCCTCAAAGAAAAAATAGACAAATCATTTTTTAACCACCATGACAATTATGATATAAGATAGGGTTTCCCTTACAATAATTTGCCACGTGGAATGGAAACAAATTCAGATTTTGAAAAAAAAAAATTTCATGAAAGCAATAACTTTCTGGGAGCTTTTTTTTAGCATGTAATACTCTAACAAAAAGAAAAATACAAACCCCTACATTTTTTCAACAATTAGTAGCTCATTTACACTGCCTAACATTTAGAGATTATTTTTTCCTCATCTTTTCCTGTCTCCTAGCATAAAATTTCAACTCCTCCTAAGATTGTTACTTCTGTGAGAAATAGAAGCAAAATCCGTTCACCCACTCACTAGCCCAGTTAACTGATCTGTTTATAGCTATTAAAAACTATGGGATCCTCCATAATCCCAAACAAAATCCACTGACATCTATGAAAATAAATGGCTAGACAAATAGAATAGGGATATGATGAGAAAAGTAAAATGCAATTTTATAAATATTCTGTATATACAGAACAATTACTAAAATACAGGAATAAAGATATATAATAAAATCGACATGAAATTAAGGTCTTTATTTTTTTTAATCATTTGTAATTTTTTTAATACTTGAAATCTTGAACCTTTTAATATCATGTTTTCAACCTTTTTTTTAATAACTAATCTACCCAGAAATGTATCTTTAAATAAAAAATTGGTTAGTTTGTTTTAGTAGAAACAGATGGCAAGCATGAATTATGAACAGCTCAAAAAAGATCAGCCTTTGAGCTCATGTGCAAAGGAAGGTTTGGTTCTGATTAGAGTAAGATGAGATCATGTTATATTCCCAGGATTTGTGGTAACATGAAGCAAGTAATCTAAAACTAGGTTAATAAGTTAAGGAGTTGATGATAATTTAAAATCAGTGTTTCAAGCAATAGATTACCAAACTGTTGTTTTTTTTTTCTCTTTTCATGATCAGTAGAAGTTAACACAATATATAAACAAACATGTTATTAATAGGTTAGACAGCCTGCTGCCAAATGAAGCAGATATTTTCTACATAGCTCTTGCTTTTCTGGAGGCTCAGAGAACTCTCTGCTTGGTTTTAGCAAGTGACCAAGACAGAGAATATGATTAGGACTATCAAGGTCTCTGCTGTAGAGAAATGAATATAAATTTTGCCATTATTAGTAAGAGGCCAAAGGCTTTGTACAGACAAGAAAAATCAAGGTCTCAGTCATAGCCCAGGCTTGCCTTGCCATAAATTGGTTTCAGCTATTTTGAGGAATTGATAGGTTGTTCTGAGTCAGAGTTTGGCAAAGTAAATCTGAGTTGAACAGCAAGATAATTTAGGAATCAATCTTCTTGAGGTATTTAATGAAAAATAGTGTGAATAAAACATCCAAAATTCTTAAAATTTACAGTTTTATCACCAAGCCAGCAGGATTTTTGAAACAAATTTAGGATTTATACTTTGTAAAATGTAAAATGTAAACCTGTCCTTCCAAATCAATAAACTTACAAGAATAGAAGTAGGTCCAATGTCTATAAATAGACATCCAGATAAAAAAGTTAGTCAATAACATATGTGAAGTGATTAACATTTACACACTAAGTAACATATGTTCATTGTGGGTCATAATCAGACATATCTGTCTGTCTATACACACAGTCCCACTCCCTGGCAAGGAATTATGCCCTATTGCAGAAAAAAAAAAAGTATATATTTATACGTAACTTTACAGACCGTAAAAACCTGAAACCATTAAACCATTGAAACCAGCAAAAACTTTCCTCAACAGCTCTCTAAAGATGATACTGGTCTATTTCCTTGAGAAATTAGAATAGAAAAATTATTTGGGGTAAGATAAGCACAAAAATAGGTGAAAATAATGGTGGAGATTTTTTTCCCCTTGGTTTCAACCCTCATGTAGGAGAATATGAATAGACAACAAAAAGGCCCAGAGGCCAGCTATAGGTCAACAGGAATTGAACAGGAGGCTATGGATATGAAAATTTGGGATGACCTGAATATTCTGGATAATTTCACCATTATATATATTCAGGTATCTGCTTTGAAAAATACCCAAGCTTCTACTTTTCAAAACCAAGAAGAGAAGTTTATTACATGTTTATGGGATTAAAAGAGTAGGACATTAAAAAACAAAAAAGCAAGCAAATTATATAACAGTTGCAATAGAACTGCATGTTCTTAACAAAAATGTATTTGTCAATGTTCGCATAAGTCTCAGGAATCTCTGGAAAAGTTTGGATTATTACATACATACCTCTTCATTTATGGACTAGACTGACTTCTTGCATTGTTCCCAGGCTTCCTCTCTCATGAATTAAATTAGTCTGCTCTAGGAATAAAGTATGATTTTCTTCTTTTTGGACACTCAGGGAAGATTCCTCCTTAAGACATGGTCATTGATGGCATGATTTAAAACTAATAGGCAAAATTTACTCTTAACCAGAGCCTAATACAGTCCAATTATTCAAGAGTCTTAGGCAGTTTTTTTGTTACACTGTTAATAACATCATTTGATTTATTAATTCACAGGAAGTAAAAGATAGGTAAATTTATCAAGTTTGTCATGCTGTGTACTTTATAGACAAGTGTAACAATTAGAACAATACAGGTTTTTATTGAAAAAAATCCCAAACAGTAGGGGTGCATTATTACAAAATTGAAAGTTAAAAAATATAAAATGCAAGAAGTATATGAATTGGTGCTATGGCTCTTCATGCATTTTTTGAATAACAGTGTCAATTCAAATTCTTTCTACCCTTTACTTCCTCACAACTCATTTCTCCCTCTCTTGCTTCACTTAAACTTTGCAGTATATCCATTTTTGAGGCTACCTTGAGTTTAATTATGGTTCTGATCTTGTTATTTTTAATTTATTTAAATTTTCTTTTCAGTTTGGAATGTATGTGTTTATTGGTTCTCCATCCCTGGTAAATCACTTTTATACACTAATACTGCAGGAATGAATAACTATTATAGTAGTATTGAAGTCGAGATGTATAGATATGCACATTAATATAGGCAATACATATGTATCTGTGAACATGCATTACAGATAAAGCATAGGATTAAAGCAGTGGAGCCAGCTTGGGATACATATAGTTGCATTCCTGCCATATACAGACCCTATTTTTTAGGGGTATACTAAACGGAAAAATATCATCACCGTCATTTAAAATTTTATCTTTTTAAAAGCTGACATGAAAACACAGTCTTATTGAATCTACTGCAAGCAACCTCAGGAAAGAAATTTCCATGTTTTCATTTTGTCTGGTCAGCTTTCTCTTGGATGTCATTCACTTCATTAAGAATTCCTATATTTCTCATCTTCAAAATGTGTAGTGATGTTTTTAATTTTTTACTGCTACTAGTGAATTTTTAATGACAGATCACTTTCTTCAAAGAAGTCTGAAAGGACTACAATCCCTTCCAATTTTGCTCTGTGGGGCTTGGTTTCCTTTTGGCATGACTCCTGTGGAGTCTATACTGCTGATGTACCAGTGCATTCATTGTCATTGAAATGGATTTACTTGATAACTAAACATTAAAGAGTTTTACAACACTCTAAAAATTGTATGTTATCAAACACACAGCATGCTTTTTGCTCTTCACAGAAACCATATATATCAATAATAAAAATGGTAAAGATGACAAGCATTTTGCACAAACTATTCTATTCTGAACTGCCAATGTTACAACAATGCATAGGGGACTCTGGATTTAGACTAAAGTATTAAAGTTTAAATACCTGCTCACAAACGGATGCTCTGAAAACTGGCAAAACAACCAGCCATATCTAGGAGCCACCTTTTATGATAAAATATATTGCTTAATCAACTGTACTTTTTTTCCTCTAAGAGGAAAATAAGGACAAAAGGACCCCAGGATTTGATGTAGTGCAGCATGCTTGTGAGATGAAATGCAAACTGAAACTGACTTGAAATGTTTCATATTTGTTCTACACAGAAAGGTGTTGTTCTTAGTTTGTTTTGTTGGGTGTTTTTTATATTTCAATCTAAGTGAAAACAAGCACAGCCAATGCATTTTTGGTTTTGTTTTTCTTGAAATTTTAAAGAGTTTGAGAGATCTCAATGACTTCGGTGCTGATCAAATCTAATGTCAGCTCAAAATTCAAAATTAAAATTGTCAGTTTAAATGTGTTGTTTAAAATTGAGGCATTAGACTGAATACAGATAATAAAGCTATAATCCTTATATTTTGCTATTAACATATCTGTATACTACTACAGTTTCTTTTCCTCTTATGATTCTTCTTACAGCAGCATGATTTAATAGAACAAAATTTAGTTTCCTTGTAATTCCACTCATTGACATACAAAAGGAACATTTTAATATTTTGCCTTTTTGATCTTTTCTCTTTACTATGCATCAATAGAATTAATAATTCTGTTTGCTCTTTTCCAGTTGTTGTTACTGGTTTTACTGTGAATCAATGTGTTTATGTTCTGCAAGGTAGTATATTCATAAACGAGTTAGAACATCATGATCATATGTCCAACATTGCAAGGAAAATCTGTCTGAGGGGTGAGGTAGAATGAAACAGAAAGTAAATTACTGTGAGAATTACTGAATACTGAAAGCTCTATTTTATTATAGAGAACAACCAAGATTTTATGTTAATTGGTTAGAGATTGAAGAACAATCAATCCTTGATATAACATGTAGATAATGATAATGTTAAGGAATGCTGTTGGTTTTGGTTAGTTTGCTTGCTTGGGTTCTTTGCCTAAAAATTTTCCCTAACAAATTAAAGTAATTAATCCTAAAAATAAACAATGTAAACCATAAACACATATGGGGAGATCTTTTTAGAGCTGAAAAAGAATTTAACAGATCAAAATCAGTCAGATTTCTTATTCTATTTGCAAATCTATAAATTCTTTGTCAAATTTTATTACAAGACTGACTATAGAAGTTAACTGTAGCACTTATATGTTTATTAAATCATCAAATGTTCACACATGGTAGTTAGGTGTCACTGTTTGTTGTGCTTTTGTTCTCTCTCATGGTGGTATAAGGTACATAGGTAGATTTCCTGCTATACATTGCAATTCCCTAAACTGAAAACTATGTCTCCTGTCCTGAACTTTATTTATCAACATGCTGGTTAACCAACATGATAAATTATTTTATTTGAAATAATTTTATTTTATTCTTTGAAATAATCTTATTTTTGGCAGTGGAGCTAAACACTAATTTTATCTGATATTTTTTATACTTTCCTATCCATAATCTGCTGGGTGGTATTGTAATTAATTTGCACTAAAAAGTTAGGTGCCTTTACTGCTCCCGAGTTGCCTTTTTAATAGCCTTTAACTAATGAAAAACATTTGCACTTTATTTTCTGTCTATCTGCCTCTGAATTTCAAATGCAGAGAAGAACTTTGAATCTCACAGGCACCTGATGTCCTTAATTGCTAATATAAGGAATTAAACTGAAAAACTTTGTGAATTCATGAGTGTAGTTCCATGCGTTACACAAAAAACAAAACAAAAAAACCCACCAAAAAATCATTATATAGTACCTTTTCTAGAGACAAAAAATACTCAAAGAAATTAAGCAAAACTTTGCAAAAATGAACAAAGGTAAACATTAAAAGAAGATGTTGATTTTGAGTGAAATAAAGAGAAATTATGGAAAAAATATTTTAATAAAAGACTTCTAAAATGCACTTCATTTCTAAGCTTTAATTTATACTTAGAGAAGTATAAGCACTGTGTTTCTCTGAATAAATGCTGTACTTCAGTAACTGCCCTGCACTAATTTACTTACTTATTTTCAAGTGTAATTTTTTTGCTCATTTTTAGGGTACTAATGGCAGGATCACATTAGGAGACAACATATGAATAAATAAATGCAGATTGTCATCACATGTAAGAGCAACAACCTTTTCCCATTGTTTTCTTTATTGGAAATCACTAAATCATGAAACCACACTGCCATTTCATAATAATCAGTAATGTAGAATCAATCAACTTCTATTCAAAAATATTGACAATTTTTCTCAGACAAAAGCTCTAAGTTTTTGATGTTGTATGAACTTGTCTACCCACACTTGAGGCCATAAAGTCATTATAACTTTTTGGTAATTGGTGTAGATGTCTGCAAAATGAATCCCTGGGCTAATTCCAGGATAAGTGTGCAAGTGTCTACAAAATAATTAGCAGAGCTAGATAGACACAGAAAAAATGTGAGTGACCATTTAGTGAGGATGACCACATTTTCAGCTGTGTCTTCTGTTAGTCTCAAGGACAGGTCTCATTTACACTACAGCACTGTAACCTTGAAGTTCGCTATTTAAATTTTGGTATTTAGAGAAGAATATAAAAGAATAGTTAACTCTGGATATTAACAAGATATCCAGATAGTGTGTTTAATAATTCATTCAGGCTGTCTGTCTTTGATGGTTTTTCTTCCTATTCATATTAAAATTCTGAGTATGATATAATATTAGTCAGATATTTTATATGCTATTGTTTGCAAAGGAAGATAGAAGAAACTAACATGAAGCCAAAATAAATATTTAAGAGCTCAAAACACTTGGAATTTCAATCTGATAATCAATTCACCACTTATTGAACTCACTGTACATATAGAACTAAGGCATTTTTCTGTGCTATAGCCTAAAAAAATTATCTTCTTTGGAAAAATAGACAAATTTCATCCACACAACTTAACTAAATACTGACATTGGAATTTAGGGTTTACCTTTATTTTTTTCTTTAAAAGCATGTTATTCTGCTCTACAGAGGGGACATATTTTCAAAAGGAAAAGTCAGAAATAGAAGTGATAAAGCAGTCTACCAAGAGGAACTGCTTTAGACTAGAGAAAAAGGCTTTCTAACCATTTTCTCTGTTATGTCTTCTTATTACTATAAATACAAGTGTAATATTATGGAAACTTCTAAGATGAATTTCCATCCCCTTTTCTAAGTTTTAAATAAAGACTTCATTCTTTACATCTACTATTTACTCTTACCAGTGTTGAATAGTAAATAAGTTTGTACAATTTTATAAGCTTTCAGAGAATCTTTTAGCCAAAATCTACTTAAAAACTAAGTGAATGACAGAATTCTATGTGAAAATATTAGGGGAATGACTATGGGTTATTTTGCAATCGGTACCTGTGATCTTTGAGGACTATGTCACTGACAGGCAAAAAATGCAACAACAGCTATAAAAATAACACAAAATACAGCATTTCTATATAATCTCATATCTACAGTTAGAACAGCAGTAAGAAAAAAAACATCAAACCCCTATGGTATTGCTTGATTTAACATATTGACTTCTAAACTTTAAAGAACAAGACAAAATACTGGGAATGAAAGTTTATTTTAAAGGTTAGTGCCCTTGTAGGTGTCTTAGTAAGTGAGAAAGAAATACAGCAATTGCAATAATGTGGCAGAAACAGATTTCACTTATCTGTTCTCTTCTGGATAATAATTTTTTAAAACTTCTATGACTAAGAGCCTCCCTTAAGATTTTCTGAAATACCTGTGTTCCATTGACAGTTACAGATATTGTACAAGAATGAAATCTTGAGAGGTGGGTTGTGCTTCGTAAGAATCAAAGTCACCTTTTATTAACTAAGAGTTCTCTATAATTATATCCCAAGTCTCATGTATGTACTGCCTTCTCCCAAAGATTTCAGAAAAGGAAATAGTTATACAATCTGTTTTGCTACATTTTCTCCTATTCAAGAATTTTATATTGCCTGGGAGATTTTATTATTTTCTCTTGTTCTGTTTGATGTTAATGATTTCCTCATAGGTTTTGAGAATCTTGAACTGTTCTGGATGCAGCAAATCTATGGAAAATTTTATGTCTTGGAACTTCAAATCAAAATATTCATTTGTGTGGAGAACCCCTAAAACATTGCAGATAAATATGGCAGGTAAAAACTAACAGAACATACAAATATTATTTTCACTTTGTAAATGTGAAGCTGTCCAGCTAACTCAGGATCTACGGCCCTAACAAGCAATATCAAATCAATATGATGGTTGTTACCTTAATTTTACTAAAAACATTTCAAAGGTACAGGAATTATTTTATTTTATTTGTTAAGTAGCTAAGATTTGTTTATTAAAATCAAATATTAAATCTATGGAAACCAAAGCATACCAAATCTACCTGTGGTATTAATGGGTTTGATTTATATCTACCTTTGCTGGTTTTAGATGATAGACAGATCATTTTCTTCATAATAGGAAGTATGCGGTTATATTTTGGGTTTGTGCTGGCAACTGTTAATAAAACAGGGAGTTTTTCATTACTGCTGAGCAGTTCTTGAACAGAGTCAAAACCTTTTCTGCTTCTCATGCCTCCCCACCAATGAGGAGCCTGGGCTGCACAAGAAGCTGGGAAGGGACACAGCTGGAATATCGGACTCCAGCTGCCCAAAGAGACATTCCATACCACATGGCATCATGTTCAGCATATAAAGCAGGGGAAGAAGAGGAAGGAAGGGGCAGGCATTTGGAATTATGATGTTTGTCTCTCCAAGTCAGCATTAAATGTCATGGAACCCTGCTCTCAGAGGTGGCTGAACAACTGCCTGCCCATGGATGAATTCCTTGTTTTGCTTTGCTTGTGTGTGCACTTTTGCTTTACCTGTTAAACTGTTTTTACCTTACTTCATGTGTTTTCTCATGAAGAGCAAGCAGTTGTGTGGTGCTAGTCACCAGCTGGGGTTAAATATGATGCTATCTTGCAAAAACCTATTGCATACAATCAAACATGTTCCATGTTTGAGAGTTTTCCTTATTCTTATATGCAATAAAATGTTATGACCTGATCTGCAAAACTTTTCCTAAGTGCTGAGACCCCTGAAAATACATAAAAGTAGTACATGAAGGGATACCCAGATCCAGAAGAGAAGTATATCTTAGAATGCAGAAGACATCTGACAGTGAATAAAGAATGGACACAAAAGTATGTGTAAGACAGATGAGCATACAAAGTTAGAAGGTACTGTAAAAGTAGGTTTAGTGTCTTTGAAAAAAACCTGTATTTAGAAGACATCAAACAAAGGAGATGTGCAAAGTATATATTTCTCTGCCCATTTCTTGTTTGATCTTTTTTTCTTTTCTATAATTACCTTGACTTGATGGTAAACAGCAATGGAAGATACTCTGTGTTTCCACCTTCTAGCTCTATAGAAGTCTTCCTACAGAGTCTGAAAGTCAGATCTTTGATATTATTTTGGGGGGGGGATGTTCCTTTTTTTTTTAAGGCTTTCTCTAGCACAGTTTTATGAGGTGGGTAACAACTACCATAAAGTGATTAAAAATACACATGAATTGGTTTATTATCTGTAAAACAGCAGTAGGCATACAGAGATGTAAATTCTCTTTGTTCTATTAAAACATCTGCAGCTTTTCTTTCATCACTTCTTAGGGCACAGATTTGATGCCCTCTAGCGACTGATCACTTGATTTAATATTTAAGAAATATACACAGACAGTGGACTGGCAACAGATATAAGTAGATCTTACATATCAGCATAATAGTTTTCTGGCTCTGATATGCCTTATGAAAGCTTTTTCATTATTTCTCCACCAACTAACATGAGTCTGAAATTATCTGAACTTTCTTTCCTCTGTCAAAGAGTATAAAAAATGAAAACAGTTAAAACTTAGAGAGAAGATAGTGATAACCACTGAATCAAGGGTTTCTTTCTTTTATTACAAACAAAATCCATTTCTTTTTAAAGGTTGAGAGAACTGGCATATACTTACTGTCATGCTAACAAACTCTGCAGACTATGAAAGCACACTGCAGCTTCTGTATGTCAGACAGTGTATTATACCTGAATTTAAATATGCTGTGAGTTTTCTGCAACCCTCTGCCCTCCACTTTTGTCCCAAACATAACACTGGTGCAACATACATGACTAGTGCATTAAATGTTCATCTCTTCTATTAAAAGGTTATCTGGCACCTTCAGATGACAGAAAAATATAGCTGAAATAATCTATACTAAACTGTATTGGAGTGATAGAATTTTATATGTAATGTTCCTTCACAATTTTTCTGGATATAAAACCCAGGATTTTTTAAAATGTATTTAACTAGAATCATCAGTGCATCACATTGTTTAGCCTCTAAATACATCCTCTCTGCGATAATTTTTAACAGATTTAAATAAAACTTGGATTTTACTGAGGTATAAGCAGCCTGTAATTGCTACAAAATTTGCCAGAGAACTTCAAGTTTTAGAAGCAAAGTCAGTGTTGACTTCTGTGCAGCATAATGTGACAGATGTTTTTATGATGCTAGAGATGTAACAAACTATCTGTAAATAATCTGAATTACTGGTGAAGCAAGATATATCTGACAACACCGGGAAGTTATGAACATGAGGAGGGGCATAGAGAGATCCCTGTGGCTAAGTAGCAGGGAAGACAGTGTATTTAACTGATTTTTTTTTCCTACTTAAAGCCTCAAGGATAATATATAATTTAAAGAATATGCAATATATAAAAACAAACACATCCCTCCACCCCCAAACACATTACCCCTAAAAAAATGTAACAAAAAACCAGAAAAAATCTCAACCAAGACCCACTAGTTTGGTAGGAATGGTACTCCCCAATTAAGTGCTCCTACTGAGACTCTCCAAACCATGTGCCTCCTGCTTGCTCCCACCTTGCCCTCCCCCACTGTTGTGGGCTGGAGAAGAGAACTGGAGGCACAAAAGGCAAAGATGGTGCGTTGAGATAGAAATAATTTACTGGAGACATCAGAGAGACAAGAAAATGAACAGCAACAGCAATAGTAACGAGAAAAGTGTACAAAAGAGAGAGTCATTCATGTGCAAGGCTCTTCACCACAGAGCCTGACACAACTGCAGCCATACCACCCTGACCCAGCTCAGAACTGGAATGTCCTAGCTGCTCCCTCTGCCTTGGAACTGGCACTATCCTACCGCTCCCCCTAGTTGAGGACTGGTGCCATGCTCACTTGACTGGAAGGAACCCCTTTTCTCCACAAGAGCCTCCCTTCCACCTGACCCAGCAATGAAGTGAGGGGGCATAAAATAACGTTTGAGTCCTGTCTGTGGCCTCTCCTAGCTACTGCAAAACTTAGCCCTGTTCTGGCCAGAACCAGGACACCACTTTTGTATGTTGTTTACAAGAGAACTTATTATGGAGAAAAGCCTTGAAGGAATCAAAGTGGAATCATTTATAGAACAAAGCTAAAAAATTTCCAGGTTTTAATCTTATTTTCATAATTTCTTCCAAACTGCCACTAAGCATAGGGGAAAGGAATATTTGATCTTAGCATTGTTTGATTCTGAACTGCTGGAGCAACTTAGGTTGGAACAGTTTCTTGACATGCCTATGGTGGAATTTATTACTCTATAGCAGCATAGGCAATATTAAAAACAACTATTTTATTTGAAAGTTAAAGATTGTTTATCAGACTTTCTATGATACAAAGCAGAATTCTACTCACCTTTTTTATAAAAAGTCAGGAAGTCAAAACAAGCTTTCTTAAAGAGCTATGCAGTAGAGAGATTTCTGCCACAATAGGCAGGAACAGAACAGTTTTAAGCAAAGCAATGTTGTCAGTTGCTCAAGGCAGCAGACGGCAGATGATGGCAGAATCAGGTATTGTTGTGTACTGAGGCCTGGATTTTAGTAAAGCAAGAAGCAGCAATAACATTGTGGCAGAAAAAGGTTACTGATATTTTATTTTGGCATATCATGAATAAATAGAAGCAAAACTGAAACGAAAAGGAACTATCAACTCAGTGCCTGTCCCCCCATCACAAATGTATGAATTGCTGCTCTTGGTGTGTTTGCTTGTATTCTGTGTTTCTCCTTAATGCTTGTCTGGCTTTGAATCTCAGAAGTAAACTTTCTTCTCCATATCCAAGTAGAATATTTAAATATTTAGGAAAAACTTCCCTGCCTCAGATGCTATTATTGAGCATAATAAATCTTATTGATAATTTTAATCTGAATTTTTTTTGTTGAGAATTTTTCAATGTTTTATTAGATAGTAAAATTTACTGGTGGTCTATAAAGTTTGCAAATATACTTATGTTGTGGGGTTTTTTGTTTTGGGGATTTTTTTGTACATTACACACTTCTTTATCCATTATTTCCAACACACTTACTAGTAAACACCAGTAGCCCTGCAGGTATGATCAGAAAGAAAAGGCTAATATTTACCATTTGTATAATAGGATGTGCTGCCTGTTCAAACAACCATGAACCTGAAGTTTTCAGTCCTGTGGGGAATTTAATCTTTAACTACTTAAATACTTATTATGTGATTTTTGGCTGGGTACCAGGGATTTCATTTTCCCTTCCCCTAACATAATGCAATACATCCGTTTCTGCTTATCATATACCTTGATTTCAAGAGTTCTATTAAAATATCACAGCAGCGGTACAGTAACTTCATTGTAATTTAATATACAAAAGTGTTGTATATAAAGTCTTAATGCCCCTTATTTGCAGATAAAACACTGCATTGAAAATTTGGATTCAGAAAGAGCCATGGCTCCCTCAGAACCTCTCAGATGTATCTGTACCTACTTCACAGCTGTATGAGTTAATGACAGACTGACAGCAGGAAGACTGAACTCTAGGTCATTGTCTCCAACAGAGGAAGGATGGGAATCTTTTTGAACAGAGTATTATTTAAAGAAAAATAATTTTTTTGGAAACGAATATAGTGCTCTGAGTCTTTTGGCTCAGTTAGTGTAATCCCCTGCTAAAAAATGGCATTGCTATCATGTCATGTAATCATATTAATATAACCAGCATTATCCTAAGTTTTCAGGTTTCACCTTAACTAATTCACTTTTTCTCAGCTTATACTTAAGATATTGATCAATGCAGTGCCTATAATCCTTCATTAGCATTTCCACCTGTAATTTACTTGTTATGAAAGGCAATATATTATTAATATATCTTTGTTAGCCTTCAGATTTTAGTCTGCAGTACATGCTAATAATTCAGAAATGGGACAGGGAAAGTAGCAGATAAACTTTTAGGAAAGGGTGTAACGGAAAAATTAATACTGATAATTATTTCTGAAAGCAACAATTGCTTTCTGGTTTGTATGATAAAGTAAGATCCTCCTGCTTGTCTATCAAGGCGTAAAAATGAAGACTGGGATGATCAAAATGTGCTTTACCAGCAATTTCCAGGTAATTCCCTTAGTAATTTCTCTGTAATGATGTACATGTTTCTCAAGTAGTTTTATTTTCCCTTTATGATATAATATTTTTATAGTTTGTTTTGTCTCTCACTGTGAATGGCAATCACTGCTCTTCTTTCCAATCTTTCCATGAAAAATGGAAAGCCAAACAAAAATACAACACCTTTATGATCTTCTGAATAAGTCATTAACAGCGATTTCTCTGTTAGAGATATCTCATATTATAAAGAAACATTCTTATGAATCTTCACTATTGGTTTACCTAGATATTGAATTCTGGTCACTCACATAATCAATATTTACAGACAATTCTTATTTTATTATTTCATAATAAAATTTTATTGAAAAGCTAATTATGATAGTTTATGCTGTTTGAATTTCATGTACAGTTACTAGTCACCCTTCAACATTCACTATATTTACGTTGTACTTAAAAGAATAAAAATTCATGAACTTGGTTTGTTAATATAATTATAAACAAAAGAGAAATTACCTTTATTTAAAAACCTGCAAGAACAAAAACAACAACAACAAAACAAAACAAAAAAAACCCAAACCAAACAAAGCCCCACAAATCATAGCAAAAGCCAAATTGACAAGGGTAGTTTCCAGCTACCTGAGAGAAAACTGTGTAATAACACTTCTGACTGCAACCTCCAGATTCTCAGTATCTTTACTTTTTTTATCCCTTGGTTAGAGTACCTTTCAACTGAAATCTTCCCTGGAACATTTACACATCATTCAGATTCTTTTGGGAAGGCTGAATCATTCCATTCCCTAAAGAGATCAGTTTTTGATAGTCTAACTCCCTATCCAAAACTGATTCTTTGAAGTTTTCCACACACCAGTCCACTCAGGTTCCAGAACTTCAGTTCCAAAGGTATCTCACTATCACTTTCAGAAGCAACAGCAAAGCATTGAACAAATTCTGTGAAAAAGAATTTATTGGATACCCAGTCCTTTTCTGCTGTGTGTAACCTTGACAGAAAGAAAATGATCCATCTTGTGCTCTCATGATCTTCTGATTGCCCTTTCATAATCAGGAAAGTCTTCATGCTATTAGAATGAAGGACTAAGCTTTTAGCTTAACACTAAAAGATTTCTCAGGTTAATTGCTAACATTCTCTCTACTCTTAAAAATGTCTAATGGCACTCTTACGGGTGGAACAGTAAAATCCGAAAAGCCAGAAAAGAAAATACATTTAACATGTGAAAATCCTATGCTTTGATTGTCCCTTGTAGGGATTAGTTCATAGTAAAACCTTATGAAGATGGAACTTGTTGCAGTACCCTTCCAACAATTTTTTTTTCTATTATGAAGAAAAATATCAATTTTTAAGCAGTTTAGTAATAATATATTTAATATTTAGCTCTTCAAAGGATGATCAGATCACAGCCTACTTGTAATAATGAAAAGAAGAGCTAGAATTGGATATTAAATACACTAAACTCAAAATTCTATTTTTACTCCTTAGTAAGGCAGAGATCTCATTAAATGGGACAGAAAAGAGTAACAGAAATGTTGCTGAGTTCAAGATCTCCAATACAATGAAATTGACCTTGAAAAGTGAAGTTTCAACATTTAACAAAGCCATGGAGACATACCACATATACTATTCTAAATAAAGAATATATTTTAAGCAAAAATAGCATATCCACAACATCCTTTTGAAAAACACAAAAAAATCAAACTCTTTTTTCCCTGTTTACTGATTGTTTGCAGAATATTGAATGACATCTAGACACAGGTGTTTTAAAAACAGACAGGCAATGTTAAGGGTACTTCAGGGATGGAAGAAAAGATACAATGAAAAAAAGAGCAGATTACCATTAGTACATATGTGGAAAGTGAAAATTTCATGTGTGAATCAGGAAACCTGGAGTGTGCAATATGTAATTGGAGCACATGGAAAGCTGGAAAAAAACTATAGATATAAACCACATTCTAAAAAATGAGCTATTAAATGCAGCATTAGTTTCTAAAAAGCCAAAATTTTTGCCTTAACAATGAGAAGTCAATATTTAAAGGAAACAATTAAGGAAGAGAATCTGAAACAATCACGAAAATTGTAAAAAAAATAAGCAACCTAAAGACTGCACACCTCTATGCAGTCCTATTGCTGTCTGTTTAATTATATGTGGACAAACATAGTTGTGTATTTACAAACTAGTATCACTATTATAAATTTTATATCTTAATATGAAGGCTTTAATTTCTGCCACATTTTTTTATGTGTGTTTTCACCTCCAATTTGTAGATATCTCCTCATTTTAAATACCAAGTTAGAAAAGTTTAGAATACAATTCCCAGAACAATATTTATCATTAAGTAACCATATTAGGTACCCCATATCAGGATGCTGCAGTGATGTCATAATTTCCCCTTAACAGTCTGCTTAAGACAAGCATAAGCCCTGAGACCCAGAGGAACATTTCAAGAGGGAGCATTGCACTAGAAGAAATATAGACATACCAGGGAGGAGAGGAGGTTGCATTACTATTTCATTTTCCTGTGAATGAAGCTTTCCATCTGAATTCAATAATTTGATCTATTAGAACGATTTTTAAAAAGATTGATATTGTTTGACAGAAAGTTCTTCACTCCATATGTGTTCTATTTCCTTTTTCTGTTTAAGTGCAAGATTTTAAGTGCAACAGTTTCAAGATAACATGTATACTTACAAAATAAGTAATTAGAGATGCTCAAAAATCATTCAGTAAGTCAATGTTTCCTCATGGGAGGAAGCCAATTAAATCTTTTGTAGATTATGTGCATCTCAAGGGCACAGAATAATTAATAAGTTGGTTTGGGAAAGCCAGCTGTGAAAGGGTGTAGTACAGCACTACAGTCAAGTACAGAATAAGTAGAATAAGTAGACCTGGCAGTTGGTGATAATAATATTACCAGAGATGTTGTAAAATTTGGTTTACATAAGCACACTAGAGGCACTCTGTGCATATTTTTCCACTGTATCTTCAATAATATAAATGCTAAAACCCTATTTAAAAATCAAATTAATTTTTAATTCTACATTCTCACAAGTCTAGAGGGGCATTTTGTCTCCACCAAAATCCTAAGTGCTGGAAACATTTTGATGGCCTTCACTGTGTACACTCTTAAGCCAATATGAATTTCATAGAAACTGTAATGCAAGTGTTAGCTTTTGTCTGATATTGACATAATACAAGAGATGATTGAATAATTTTCATAAAGGTGGAATGCACAGAAAAAAAGAGCAGGATATGTTTACTAAAGCTTTTAAGAAATATCATCTTTCTAAATAATTTTAAATTAACTCTTCTGGAAAGAGCTGAAAAATCAGGTACAATAGGCTGCTTGAAACCCTGTAATATGCTCCTCAGTCAAGTTCTAGAAAGAATTGTGTTAGCAATGGCTTTTTAAAATGTGGAAGTGATCTGTGTACTGTCTATGTTGTACGTTCTGTTTTACATTTTTGCCAGGAAATAATTAAAAATAATCATTAATTTTGTATAAAAATAATTTCAACCTTTAGTTTGCAATTTAGTGTTATGCTATAAATACCTAGATAGATATATGTAATGAAAGAAAAAGCCTGCTTAAAAACCTGAAATAGATTTCTGCATTAGTTTTTATATTTTGATTGGATTTTTTTTTAATCTTTTCTATTTTTGCTGTATGGTCAAACACACAGCAGCTTACATTAGACTTCAGGAGAGTGTTCCATCAATATGCTTTAGAGGTCTCCAAGGCACTCACTTTTCTGAGCAGCCAGTGAACAGAAAGCAGTTATATTTACAGGAGTGGGTCACAAAGTTTCTATACTTCAAGAAAAATCTATATTGCACAGTTTATTCTGACATAAGAATATTTTGATGTTAAGAACTGCAACTGAAAATTTTAATTAGCTTTTGTTTACCTTCATATTAGATAAACTATTAAGCAATTAGTGGATACATTTCCACAGTGGTGAAAAGATGCATCACAGAAGATACTAAGGATACACTTATTTGTTTTTTTTTAATTCTCTATCTAATGAGAGTGAGACAGCACAGAACATTATCGTATGTAAAAGGACACTATTTAGAAATATTTCACCACAAGTTTGATACCTTGAATTATCTTTTGGCAAAAATTACCCTAAAAAGCTAATTTAAATATCCACTCTTGTGCTCCATGCTTATGCATAGAGTCAGCTAGAATTTAAAATAGCTGAATGTGGCATTGTAGGAAATCTGTTGTCTGCGCGTTTTCATAGAAAACTAGTTATTCCTGACAACTATAAATAAGACTAAGTCTAGAAAAATGGATCTATGATGTAAAAGTAGAGAGATCCTCTTGTGTCATCCTATAGTATCAGTTGTGACTTGTTGGGTTTATTGTTTCTTCTTTTAAAATCTAAATGTGATCAAAGCATTTATGAAATTTGAAAAGTCTTTCTAAAATAATTTAAGATTTTTTTTTTCTTTTTTCTAAAAGTATATTTCAATGAGAGACAATAAAAATAGTTTGTAAGTCTTCAGTAAAACAAGTACAGCATATTAATGGCATAACAGTAGACACTGTTGTATCACAGAATATACTACTCCATGATTACAAACAAAACAGCATCTACTTCAGATTAAACACTATCATGCTTTATTTGGTCTTAATTTATCATTCTGCATTTCTGTGGTTTTTAGTATTACTATGATTTCTATTAAAAAAACCCACCAGATCATATGTCATATCAAAATAAACATTGCAAACATTTTTTGTAATCTATATAAATATTTCATCTATTTTTTTCCCTCATTAGATAGAAAAAGAGCAGACAAAGCATTAGGAGAATCAGTCTGTCTGTGCTGTGTTTTCCTTTGCAAGTAATAAATGACATTTGAAAATTAAATCACCTGCATCTTTCTCATTGTAAATATATATTATAAAAATTATCATGGTCTCAGTATTAAGATATTTAATTCTTATTAATGACATTTTGGGAAAAATGTAATTTCCTATAATTGTTCTTGTTGTTTTTACTGTTTTTCATTTATAAAAGGGGAAAGAAAAATACAGTAACACAGAAAAAGGGTCTGTGATAGCATTAGTTGCTCCTGTTATATGTAAAAATTTTATTCTGATCCCCATAAAAAAAATTTTTGCTGATCTTACTGTTCTTGTAGGATCCCCTCTCTACAGATGGTAGACCCTGATTAGCATTAAGAGAAGTGGAGTAGAAACAGAAAACAGACTATGAAGTTCAGAATTATCTGTGTCTTCTTCACAGGAAGAGAGCTTGGCATGTTACTTCTATCAATGCTTCTCCACTGAGAGGAGAGGTGGAGAGGTGAAGTGGAACTTTCCATATTAAATGGCACAAATCTTATATGAGTAGAGCTCTACCTAAGAACCACCAGTCTGTGCTTTTTATACTATGGGGTGCTGCACTTCAGATATTCAATCATTCTGCCTAACATTTCAGCATTAAGCTGAAAGAAGATGAAATAAAAAATTATTCATTAGATTTAATGAAAAAAAAATAGTAACAGCCCATAAACAAACAAACAAAACAAAAGCAGAATGTTTAACTGATTCCAAGAAGGAAGTTGAAATTAAGAGGATTTTCTAAGTAGTCCAATTTTGTCTCTTACCTCACTTTTTATTTTTTTTTTTTTTTGCATGATGTTTGAGGTCTGATATGAATATGTTATTTGCTTCTTAGACCATTCCTCATGGAATAATGTAAATTTTTATTAAATATAAATATTTAATTTTATTTTCTGAAAGATTCTTCTATATAAAGCTTTCAAATTTTCTAATTTTTCTTTTAAAAATATTCTGTTGTAGTCAATTATTCAATCAAGAATTTCAGTCCTAACAGTCACATGCTATTGTATGATTAGTATGTATTGCAACTACAGGAGAAAAAAATCAATTCTTTCAGGTACCTTGTTTTCTGCATAGTGTTCATTTGGAGGAATATATAAATATTAATAATGCATCGTGGGGTAAAAATCAAACATTCAATTAATTCATACCTATTGATTAGAGAAATTAGGGTTTTGACATTAATATACTTGCTTCAAAAAACAGTTTTGAGTCTTGTAAATACAGAGTATCTTCAACTACATTCATGGTGTCAAAGAACCAAGACAGACAATGCAGTTCACCTAAAATTAGATATTTGGAAGCCAAGTTATGAGTACAATCTAGAAAAAACAACTCATGTCTAGATGGTAGAGAGAGAGAGAGAAAGAAAGAGAGGGGGAGACAAAGCATTTCAGAAGTCAAGTCATCCCACTGCAAGACTGATGTCTTTAATAGATTGAATGTATCACCTTCTCAGGGTCATTTACCAGTGAAGGCAGGAAGCCAGGATGACTGATTGAATGTATGTGACTAGCTTTTACACTGCTAATGACAGCTGAGATGAAGCTCAGCCCATTAGAATTAAACTACAGAATATTGCATAAGAGTAAAGAAGGTGTACTCTGTAGTCACTACATCATAGGCAGAAAACAAAGTAGAATCAGTTAGAGAAGAAGAAAGGAAAACTGGATGAAGTTTTCTACATAATACATTCACCCGGGATATGTGAAGAAGGAAATGTTAAAGAGCAATTAGTTAAACAGAGAGACAAGAAAGGTTAAGAATGCATATGGATTTCAATCAATTAATCACCCTTATGTGACTCATATGAGTTGGCACTGCAGATATTTCATGCTTCCTTTGACATTCACAGTGCCTCACTGAGGAGGGCTTTCAGCATAGTTGAAAAGAGCTGAATTGGCTTACTGACATATATTCCCTCATCCTTGCTTCATTATGGTCTGCATCTCTTACATTTCCATCAGATTGTTGATTCAATCCAGCAGAAAGAATGGCTTTAGCAGAATATCCTTTGGTATCTAGCTACTAAATGCAGAATGTGGCTAGGAACATTACACTGATACATCTGCAGAAAGATTTGGACAGGCTGGATTGATAGACAAAGGTCAGTTGTATGAGGTTCAACAAGGCCAAGTGCTTGTCACAACATTCCCATGAAGCACCACAGGCTTCAGGAAGAGTGACTGGAAAGCTGCCTGATGGAAAAGGACCTGGGAGTGCTGGTCAACAGCAGCTGAAAGTGAGCCAGTGTGTGTACAGGTAGCCAAGAAGGCAAATGGCATCCTGGCCTGTATCAGAAATAGTGTGGCCAGCAGGGTCAGGGAAGTGACGAGCCCACTGTACTTGGAGTGCTGTGTCCAGTTCTGGGAAAGACATTGAGGTGCTGCAATGAGTCCATAGAAGGTCAATGGAGCTAATGAAGGGTCTAGAGAGTGAGTCCTATGAGGAGCAGTAGAGGGAGCTGACCGTATTGCTCTCTACAATTACCTGGAAGGAGAATGTGATGAAGTGGGAGTTGGTCTCTTCTTCCAAGTTACAAGGTTGAGAGGAGGTGGTGTCAAGTAGTACCAGGGGAGTTTTAGATTAGACACTAGGGAAAAATTCTTCATTGAAGGGAGTGCCCAACATTGGAACAGGCTGCCCAAGGAAGTGGTTGAAGTATTCCATTCCCAGAAGTATTTAAAAGATGTGGCAGTTGCAGACATGGTTTAGTGGTGGGCTTAGCGGTGTTAGGTTTGCAGTTGGTCTCAACGGTCTTAAAGGCCTTTTACAACCGAAATGATTCTATGATGCTACATCCTTTACAAACTAGATGTGGTTTCAGAGGATAACTGAGTTAATACTACTCCATCAGTGAAACAACAGAGCACTGATGTTTTCAAGTGTTTTCTTGGATGCACATGCCAAAATTTCAAATCCCTGAATACTACAAAATAATATTTCTAACCTTTCATTTTGGAGATAATGTATAGATTACTAGATACACATCTCTTCATAGTTTCCATTTTCTTCAAAGTTTTGAGGTATTTGACTATTTTAGGTTTCAGGACATTCATAGATAGTCTTTTTATAATTTTGGTAAGTCTTCTAATTGAACTAGATCCTTGGTTCTACCAAAGGTTCTGGGATTAGGTTTGCTTTTTTTTTTCTGTTGTGAGGTTTCTGTAATAGCTATCATTGACTGGTTTTAAGATTTTTTTTTCTCTAAACTTTAGAAGAAAATTTGTTGGATAGACTTTGCAATGCCATTAACGTAAGTCTGGTCTGCTCTACTAGCCTCATTGTTTTTAACAATCAATTCTTTTTATTGGTCTGTCAAAATCATGACACCACAGTATCTAGTTTAGCAATTTTCAGAGCAGCAATCTCTCAACATTCTGTCAGTATCCAAGCAAGTTCTTTAGATATTCCACACAAGGAGGGTTTAGTGTCTTGATACTAAATTTACTTATGTAAATTTCTTGACATTACAAAAGATTTTATCAGTCACACAGAAACATAATAAATCATACCTCAGTCATGTGCAGTTGGATCACAGTACCAACCTGATTCTCATCAACAGTCTAAGATGTGCTCACCATCATGATACTGGTTGTCCCCAGTGGGAAGGAATGCATGGTTTGAATATAGATGAAGCCCATTGCTCTCTTCAAAGTTAATTTTGTTGTTTGCTCATTTTTTATGCTCTTTGTTGGGGTGTGATGCCCCATGCTCATCTAGCTTGGTCAGAGAGACATTCACCCTTTCTTTTTTTTTCCTTTTGTTTTTTCTCTTTTTTTTTCCTTTTTTTTTCCCAAGTACTTCAGAGAAGGTTGCTTACAAAAGTCATTAATCCATTCATGTGATATAGCCAGTTGATTCACTCAGCTTATACAGCTATGTATCTATATTAAATCCTATCCCCTGATCTCCTGGTCTCCTTTATATTGTAAAGTTTGACTTCTTTATGGCAGTTGTGGTCAGCCCCTGCATTCTCCCTGGAACTTCATATGTACATCATTTGTGCTTAGGTGCTCCAAGGTGGAAATCATATGAGGAGCAGCTGAGGGAGCTCACATTGTTCAACCTAGAGAAAAAGGAGGCTTAGGGGGCACCTTATTACTCTAAAATTACCTGAAAGGAAGTTGTAGCAAGGTAGGGGTCAGCCTTTTATCCCAGGCAGCTAGTGAAAGGACTAGAGAAAATGGCCTTAAGCTGTGTCAGAAGTTTAGATGAAATTTCTTCACAGAAAGGATTGTAAAACATTGGAATGGGCTCTCCAGGCAGGTGATGTAGCTGCCATACTTGGAGGTGTTCAAGATGACTGCATGTGGCACCTAATGCCATGGTCTATTTGACAAGGTGGGGATTGCTCAAAGGTTGGTTAACAATCTTTGAGGTCTTTTCTAACCTAAATGATTCTGTGATTCTGAGTCTTCTTCCATTGTTTAGGATTTTGTTGTTTGCACAACTACAAGTTGCCAAGTTTTATTTGGTTTCACAGTTTATAGTGAATAACTCGAATAGGTAAGAATATTTGATAGGTATGGAATATACCAAAGTTCAAGATACTGATTGATTTTCCAAAGCTGATTAATTAACAGGGTACAGAACTGTGCAGGAATAAACTAATTCTTGGTTCTCTGTGCCATTTCCCAAAATTCAACACCTTGTTTCAACAGAACATGAAGAACTAACTGATACAGATTTTTAAAGTGTTCATAAAGTGTTATAAAGAGGCTTAAATGGATATTACCATGAAAAATGTGACACAAAGTTGTGATAAGGGATAATTAATTGTTTCAAAGGTTAACAAAATACTTTTACTCAAACTAGTATCTGAGATTGTAGATTTATGTGCCAATAATGTGCTGTCTATGTAAACTTTTTGGGCTGGATCTTGACAGGAATGATGACTATTTTCCCTATGGCTTTATTTCAGAGAGGAAACATTCAGTTCAGTAACTGCTGAGTGCTCAACTGCTCAGTCATGCTGTCGAGAAAATTCCATTTCTGTCAGGACATGTGTCAGTAACTGTCACAGCAATATGAAGCTACAGGGATAAAGAATCCAATGCTAAAAAAAATACACACAATTATCTTGTGAATTACTGTAATATATTTTTATTTATGTTTTTTCTGCTTCACCTTTTTACTGCTGTACCGAACTTTGGAAGTACTATGATAGTATCAGATTTGATGGCAAAGAGGATACCTATTTCAAGACTGATGCATAAAGATAACATGCATGAAAGAATATGATTTATTAGCTTTATGTTACTAATGACAAATAGTGTAAATGACATTTTATTTCCCACAGTATTATATTTTCAATAGGCAGGTTGTTCAAGTTGCTGCTAAAACTGGTATCACACAATCATAGAATGGTTTGGGCTGGGAGGAACTTACAGATTATCTAGTTTAACCCTCTCACTGATACAAAAAAAGAGTTCAGCAATGACAATACATTGCAACATTTCAATCAGTAGGTTAAGTTCCTATACAGAGACAGCTGAAACTTTAATAAATTCCATCAAATGAAATGAAAATTTTTCTAGTTTATAGGATTATATTTGTACACAAGAATTCTCGCAGTCCTGTTTCTGTCAAAGTTCTTTGCTTACTTCTTGACAAGCAACCTTTTTGTATTACTTAATATATTATTACCCTTTGCTTCAGATCCATGCAATGATTATTATTTTTTGAAAGCAGTCAGTTGCAGTGCAAAGAATAATAATACATAGATATTAATAAAGTTCCCTGGCCCAAAGAAATTTTCCATTGCCCATATCACTAAAAACAAAAGTTTCTAGATAGAAGTATTGAAAGTACGTATGCCAAGTTGTAGATTACAAAACAAAATAATTGTTTGTTGCTGTACTCCTAGAAATACATATTTTGTATATTCTGGAACAGAGTAGAAGTATACGTTGTCTTTGCTGGCTCTCACTGACAAGTAAATAAAGTATCATTTCTCAATCTGAAACTAACATAGAATTCCCTATTGTTTCAAAGAAAGTAATACAACAAATACAAAAATAATCAACAAAAGGAGTTCTGCTCTTTCTGTCCTCTTTTATTCATAAATAACAATAAAATTGTGGTGCGCTTTATTTTGAGGTGTTTTCATTTGTTTGCACTGGTCCTTTCATTATAAGTTGACAGCATGCTGATAACATTTTTAAAAGGTCCTGTAACACTTTTTATCCACTTTTTTACAGTCTGAGATGCTCTGTGTTGTGACACTCACAGGCTTCATCTCATCTCCTATATCTGTTTGAAATATTGCTGAAGAACGGGGCCAAGGGGAAGACACTAGTCAGAACTCTTATTTTGAACAAATAAGACCTCAAAACCCTTTGGAGGTGAAGTCTACTCAAGAGTACTTCTGAAATAAAATGAGACTTTTAGAACACCTGCACAGTTGTGATTCATTAGATGATTCAGTTACGGGTCAGCTGAGCAAGCAGAGAAAAGATAATGATTGTATGAGAGGCTTATCTGAAAGCGCTAAACTACATCTGCCCTCTCTAATAGTTTAGGTGCATTTGGAAAAGAAACAAAAAAGTACAAATGACCTATTAACAATTTTACTTTCACTTATTTGAAGAAGGATCCAGCAGGTGGTTCTGCCACAGATAATGACCACTGATTAGCTTAAATAAGGAGAAAGTGACTTGTCTGTGAAAGGTTGGTGGTGTTTGTTACCTATCTAAACTTGAACTGAGATGCCTGGATGTGGGTACTTTGAGGTCTCAGTGTTAACATCTTTTTCTCCTGAACTGCTGGTGTTGGTCACAACTACAGCAGATGTCCTGATTTATATGTGTTCTGTGCAGTACCTCTGTGTTGTTGGATAGACATGGTAAACTAAAACTTGATATTCTCATGTTGTACACATCCTACTTTAATAACTAAATTTTAGACTTCATAGGATTAATGATTGTTATTTTGCTCCTAAAACTTCTGAACTTCCAGATTTCCTCGTGGCATATTTGTAATCTGTTAACAATAAGAAGATACACATCATTACTTTGCAGAAAAATGTTAAATTACTATCTTTAAATCCCTCTGAATTAAATGTTCCTGGAAAAAATGTCCTATTGCATCTTTTCAGGCTAAAAGCTGTGTCCACATAGTAATTTTTGTCAATTTTTTTATTAATCTTATTTCCCATGAGAGAAACTCAAGAAGTACAAGGCAACAGTATCAGAAATAGAGATTCTGGCTCCAAAGTTTTCAGTGGGGCCACGATCTCACAGAAGACTTTGAGCAAGAGAACGGTCAGCAGATTTCTTGCTTACTCTGTAACTCTAGAAATGAAAATGTATGTTTGTCTATTCATATAGATAATAGAAACTATTCAAAGATTATCTCAAATATCACAATTTCAAGCAAGTATTCTACCTTATCAAATTTCAGCTTTTCCTCACAAAACATTAAGGTTCTGTTTTGGACCCACTTTGTCAAATACACAGCTTTAAGCATTGCTGTAAAACTACTGTGCAGTGAATGTATCAGAGAAGGAGTCCATAGTACATTCTCAGGCTGAGCTGAACTGCATACCTACATTGCCTTTTTAATTTGCTAGGTCAGTTACATGGATTATTCAACTTATTTCAGTCAAATTCTTCCACAGGACAGAAAAACTATTTAAACTGTTTCATTCAGCTCATGTAACTGTTTGTTTTTTTTTTTACTAAATCTCAGAAGGTTTCACTCAAAAGAAAAATAAGTTAACAATTCTGAAGCAATAGTAATTTCTATTCAGTGAAAAAAGTAAATTATTAACAGTTGGAGGAATGATAGCCTCTGCAGCTCCAGGAAGAAAATTATATTTTTCATTATGGGGTTGAATAAAAGAAGAATAATTTGTTGCCTCTGTTTAGTATCATGGAATTAAATAATACAAAAATAAGTGATTTATCAAAAAAAAAAGTCTCTAGCATAGTCAAATGTAATTATATTCAATACTATATATTCAAGAGGCTGTACAAATTCTTTCGCCTCACTACCAGAGATGACTAAGAATTTTCAAAGACTTATAGTTTTTCGACAAAAAAGAAGATTTAGTCAAAAATTTAGTTTTTCAAGGGAATGCTGATAAAATTTTCACCAGGAAAATCATCTCACGTACAGGAGGGAATATCCTGTGATACAGCCTTATAGGAGAAAAGGGAATAGTACAATGGATCAAACATTCATTTGAGTCATGGCAAAGAAGAGATCTGGAGATTTCCCACATTTAAGTAATTGTCCACAAAGCACAGAGAGATCTTATTAAATTTTAATATGTTGTGCAACATTTTGATAAGCTTTGTAAGTGAAAAAACCCTCAGTTTTAACATTTCACTGGAATGGTACGCAGGTAGCCTGAGATGATCTGTGTGTTCTTTATAGCTGCTTGCAGTAGCACAAGCACCTGCTGTTCTATCTGTGAGATCAGCAGGGGATCAAGCTGTACGGAGCATCTGTTTCTTACCTTTACCTTTTTTCCTCCATCTGCCTCTTAATCCAATAGAGGAGTGACCTGGTGAAACTCTGTTAGAGAAGCTCACAGTGATTTCCAAGGAACATAGAAACATGTGATTTACTGTTTCAGGGGGGTTTTTTTGTCTCATTTCAACATTTCTAGCAGGTTTACTCTTCAGAGAACCATAGGGGGTGATATAGCCTTTGGTTATTTTTCAATGTTGTCACAAATCAGAATTAGAAGTAGCTCTAAGAATTAAAAAAACTGCACTAAGTTTTTCCCCAGAGATGCTTGGACAGTATTGTTTGATGTTCATTGTAGGTAAAGTTAGTCTGTTTATGTGTATGGTTTCACCTCATCATAAGAATATCTGAAATTAAAACAACATTAAAAAATTGAAGATTTGTCTCTTGTGAAAAGCTGGACAGTAGCAACATGCCTGGTCAGGCAAAATAACGAGAATTTTTAAGATCAGATATATAATTAGAGCACAGTTAAAGTAAACACTTCTGATGTGGATCTGAAGTGGTTTGGAATTTGGACTGGATTAGTCTAACTGAAATATTCCGTTTTCTATTCTGTTCTACTCTATTCTATTCTATTCATGTGCCCTGATGGTATCAAAAACTACTTATTGCCTGAAGGGGAAAATATAAGGGAAATTGTGGAATATATTCATATTAATCAAATTTTTTTTAATTTTTGTAAGTCTAAGACCTAAACATTGAATACAGGATTGTTATTTTGTTATAGTTATTTCTAAATATGAGTGGAACTGAAAAAAAAATTGCTCTAGTTCTACAATGCTGGGTTTATCTAATTTCAAGACTGATTACCAAATTTTTTTTCACATTACATTATATACATGATGGACACCCTTTTATCTTCTCTCACATCTCCTTTATGTTTTTAATGGCCTTAAAAAAGTTGTTTTCTTTAAAATTAAAAAAAAAAAAATCCTGTTATTCAGACATAGACCCCCCAATAGCTGTTTTACTAGGGTTACAGAATTTCTTTAAGAAAAAATTTGTATAATTTCCTACATTTATTGACCATTTAGCTGTGTTCCTTATGTTAAGATTAACAGTAATAAAAGTATACTCTCAGTTGCATAGGTAACAGCAGTTCTTCAGAGTATATAGTATAGCAAAATACAGACAAAAAGAAAGGTACTGAATTTCAGGAGGCTATATGAATAGTTGCAGGTTTCACCTTTTCTTATTCTCTAGACTTAGCAGTTTAACACATTCTACTTTACATGCATTACTTAAGCTTTTCAAATCTTTATTTTTGTTCTATTAAGAGATGTTTATATGTTTCTGGTGGGAAAGATAAAAAGACTACAACAAACAGCAAAAAACAGCATTCCAAGCAAATTTATAATCTCATCCATGAAATTTGTTTTAAAGTTTGTAAAGCTTTAAACAAAGTGATTCAGATAATGAAGACAGATATATACATATTTACACATACATATTTAAATGTGTTGATTTTATCTTTAGACAAGTTTAATTAGTTTTAACCATGTGGAGGTTTCACAGAATCATGGGAAAGGAAACCACTAATATAATATTAATCCTGTGCATTCAAGGAATAAAAAAATGGTTGGGTTGGCAGAGACCTTAAAGATCATCTAGTTTCCCTTGTCATGGGCAGAGACGCCACCCACTAGATCAGGCTGGTCAGGGCCCCATGCAGTCTGCCTTCAAACACTTCCAGGGATGGAGCATGCACAACATCTCTGAGCAACTTGTTCCAGTGCCTCACCACCCTCACAGTAAAGAACGTCTTTCTAGATCTAATCTAAATCTCTCCTCTACTAGTTTAAAACCACTACTCCTTGTCTATCAACATCTGTCCATGTAAAATTCTCCCCCTCTTTTTTATAAGCACTCTTTCTTCTAAGCACTGGACGGTCACTCTTAGGTGTCCCTGAGGCCTTCTCTTCTCCTGACTGAATAACTCCAGCTGCCTCAGTCTGTCTTCATAGGAGAGGTGCTCCAGACCTCTGATCATCTTAAATTTTTTGGATTGGAAGCAATGGCTCCAGGTGTGACTAAAATTTTTTCAGTTACAGTAAAGAAAATATCTGATTGGTATGGTAACCTTTTTTATTCCCTGAATGCACAGGATTAATATTATATTAGTAGTGCCCTTCTCAGTGAATTAATGGGGACAATATTTGGCCACAATCCTGAATCCAATTATAAGGTATATATAAATACATACAGTTTACTTTCTGTGTTGTGTATTCTAAGTGACTATTAAATTACCTATAAGGGGAACATGATCCACCACTAATCAAAGAATGACATGTCAACAGATGAGAAACCGTGAAAATCCAGAAAAAGAAAATATCTTTTAAAGGTTTAAAGACTTCCCAACCAACTTTAAGTCTAGTTAATGCCCACTTTTTCAATAAGTTGCACAACAGCAATTTTTTTCTTGATGTTTGACTACAAGACATAAGATTGACTGTAGTCAGTGTCGGAAATTGGCAACTTAAGAATAGCAAAACACAGCATTATGTTTGTTTTATCCTGAAATGATTTTTAAAAATTTAAGTCTCATTGACATAAATATGAATTGTTAAATAACTAAGTGAAGCATCTTGGTAATGTGACTAAAGAAATAACAATAAAAAAAAAAGTGGTAGAAGCTTATATTGAGATACTGGAGGCATATATGGTAGATCCATCTCTCAGTAATATTTTCACTGAGGAAAAAGAAGTAAAGGAGAAATTTTAATCTATATTAGAGAAAAACTGTGGGAATTAAGGAAGTCAGGATGACCTAAAGCAGACAGAATATAACAACTATCTTTGAAAAGATAAGATACTGCAGCAGAATAGGCCTAAACCAGCCATTTCTTGGCAGATAAGTAATTCACCTATTCTTGGTATCTGGAAATCTCACAAAGAAAGAATTCTTGCAGTTTTCAATAAAATACTTATATGTGTTTACATTGAGGTATAACAATATTTTTCACCCTATATTTCTTCTATATACTCTATAGCTATATTCAGCTAGAGCAGGTGAGGTTATTTTTCAAATGCTCGGGGAAAATACCTTTCTGAATGGAATTGAATGGTTGTTTGGGAACATGTAGTTTTTGTCAGAAACACCAATGAAAATCAGAAATGCTGATAGCCTGACCAAGCAGCCAGATGCTAGTTAATCTGATTTTCTGCCACTATGCTCAGCCACTATCTTGCCAATTGGACCCCAGGATGGTGGGTTGGCTAGAAATAAGGCAGAATGCTTGGCTTCTCATCTTGCCTCATACCCAGCTGTCCTCCTTGGCTGGTGTGAAACCTGGCTAACTCCTCAAGTTACCACCTGCCCAGATAGCTTTTCTGAGCAGTCCTAAGGGTTCCTTAAGTTGTGCTGCTATTCAGGATCCTAAGCAGTCTGACTTCCTTGTTAGTCACTCACTTATTTTGCTAAGTTAGGGAAAGGTCTCTGTTTCTCATCTGTCTCTTAAGTTTCTGTTTTCTGTCAAGATGGAAGTTGTACTTCTGTCTGGTTGAGTATCTGGCCTGTCATTTTTCTAATTCTCCAGCTGTCTAGGTAGGGAAATGTGGGCTGGCAGGTGCTGGAAGAGATTATAATTTTTTCTTTGTAATATCTACAGTATATGTTATTACAGAATCGCAGAACCACAGAATGGGTAAGGTTAGAAGTGGAATGACAGTAGGACATGTCATCCAACCTTCCTGCTCAAGCAAGGACATCCTAGATCACATTGCACTGGATTGTGTCCAGATGATTCTTGAATGTATCCAGTGAGGAAGATCCCACAACCTCTCTGGGTAATATGTTCCAGTGCTCAGTCACCTGTACAGAAAAGAAATTCTTCTTCACATTCAAGTGAAACTTCCTGTGCATCAGTTTCCGCCCATTGCCTCTTGTCCTATTGGTTGGCACCTCTGAGGAGTGCTTTGTTCCATCATTTTGACACACTCCCTTCAGATACTTATACACATTGTTGAGGTGCCTTCTTAGTCATCTCTTCTGGAGGTTGGACATACCTAAAATATATATGTATGAATACATAAAGTACAAAAAGTAATGACAATTAAAATCTATTTTTTCCATCAATATAGATATGGTAAGATATAAAAAATAAGTCTTGTCAAACAATACGTTAAAGTAATATCAATAATAGAGAAAATAGTCTATAAATTGATTAATTATTAATTAAAAATAGGATGAACAGTGATTATGAACTATAGACAATGATATGTGAAGGCTTATTTATCAAAATAGTCATAAATCTCAAAGTTAATACAGTATTCCTGATGTCACAAAATATTTTAAAGTAAGTGTGCTCAACTAAAAGGTAATCTGTTTATTGAGATAAAAACTAATTTTAAAAATAAGGGGTTGTTTACTTTGGAAATAAAATACTTTGCTCATTTGATGAATTTTTTCAATTCATTCTTCAATCCTGTTAATGGCAATATTAAATGCATTATTATAAATTCATCTCTTCTAATACATGCATTTTATACATTTCTGCTAAGGAGTGGTAGCTGCATATTTTTTATGTGGTATATTTACTAATTGCCATTAATTTTCTTTCTTAATAAGGAAGCAAAAATAGAACATAGACTTCCTGTGACTTTACATGAATAGTGTAGATGTTGAGGAGTCTCCACTGGCTGAAGTTCTGGTGGCAGCTGTCATTTCTCTTTCATCCTCCTTCACTCATCTCAAAACTAGTGCAACAGAATCAGTGTTAAGAATACAGAAAAAAGTGCATAGAGCTATAGCACAGGTTTTTATATAGCTGTATTGAAAACAAGTGAAATGTACAGAAATGAATACAATTAATTCAATAAAACATTTAGAGAATTATGTGTAAAGACCTAAAGAATTAAACACAGAATTCATGTCATAATCTTCTGAAAAGTATAGAACAGCATTGAAACACAAATCTTTGCTACATAAAAAGTGTAAACATCTAAGTAAACTTTTTCCTTCTTTCTTTTTCCAGATGTCTAGGACTTTCTGAAGGAAATGTACATTTTCTCAAAATCATTCTTATAGGAGTAATTTTCCAGTACACTACTGACAAAGGCTTTAAGGCTCCTCTGAAATTTTAAAATATGGATTTCTATTCCTCAGTATAAATATAGGAGCTGTTACTGAGGAGTCACATTCCTGGAGGAAATTTGCATACCATGGTTTTAAAGAAAAAGTACATGGCTGATGTTAACAGATGCTAATGGATTAGTGAGAGATGCCTCTGCCCAAATTAAGTTGCAAACAAGACCATATGTTTAAGTCAATACTACGGATTTTGTTTAACAATGAATTAGAGAGCGAGAGAGAGAGAGAGGCAGACAGCAGCAGATCACCACCACCTGTGAATCCAGCAGCATCCTGTTGATGCTTCCTCACCCTGGGCTTCTCAGTGGTACAGGTCCTGAAGTAGTTCAAACCTTTTCACTATTTATACATCTTAGCAAACAAAGGAATTAATGCTCATTGGCTACCCAGATCTCTCATTCTATTGGTTAAATGATTCCCTAAATTTTAATACTGATTAGTCTGCATGCTCAGTCTTTCTCTCCTTTTGAGAGGGTGGGTTTGCTGGGTTGGTGGGCCATAAGTCAGTGGTTATGGTCTCCCCCTGATGGAATTACCTTTTGCCCAGTAGGAGCTAATTCAGCACAGTTGACACCCAGAAAATAGTTCCATCTTTATCTTATATCAGATTCCTGCTGTGGGGGCTTAATTTAAAGTCCAAGTTCCAGGTATCTGAGGTGTATTCAAGGGGACTTTGGTGGTCATTTGTGGTCACAGATATCATCTGTGTCATAACCTGGGGTGATCTTTGTTTGATTAGTGAAAGCTGTAGGAGCAGTTGCTTCTTCACAGTTTGACTCACTGGGAATTTTCATCTGGATGTGTTAACCAGGATGTGCTAACCAGATCTTGTGTCTGATAGGCCTGGTGTTACCTCCATTCTGTCTCATCCTTCTGTGCTTATCTCATGGCAAAATCATTCTGTGGCTTTAACAGTGTTTGAGACAGACAAAAAATGCTGTAAAATTTTATTCAATGGATATTTGCTAACTCACAACTCCAGATAATTGATATTAGTTCCTGTATTGGTTTAGCATGAATGGAAAAAACCAATTAGTCATCTTCTTTAAAAATGATAGCCAGATTAGCCAACTGGATACAGATGCACACCTCTGGGACACATGGCTTAAATTCAGGAGGACTTTGGGAGGCCGCCCTCTTTCTCTCCCAGCCTGGCAAGAGGTAACATCATTGCAGCAGCTCCGCAGCTGGGCCAGGCCCCGCTGCCTGCCGGGCTTGTGGGCCCAGGCCATGGCTGGGCCCGGTGGCAGCGGGGAAGGGGAGGAAAAAACCTCAGCCATTAACAACCAGCGAGTGTTGAACTCGCCCCCGCAGCCGCTCACCGGCCAGGGCCGGGGGGAGATGTTCCCTCCCCCTTCCTGGGCCCCTGAGAGCATCTCCGAGTTTGGGCCACCCCAGATGAGACTGAGGGGTGGAGGGGGAAGGCATGCATCAGCCTACTGAACTACTGAGATCCTGGCTGCTGTTTTGGGGCCTTTCCTCCTCCAGCATGGCTATGAGATTTTTGCTGCTGCTGCCTGGCAGGGATCGCATGACCACTGCAGGGCTGGGCAAGTTTTAACTCTTTCCTGCCAGAAGATGGAACTGCCAGAGCACTGGCCCTTCCCGGAGTGAGAACAGTGATTGAATCACAAGGAGACACAGCCTGGAACTAAAGTCAGTGAAGAGAGAGTGAAAAGATTAGTAAGACAAAGGAAGAGGAGTGGCCTAGTTTGGCTGGACGTCTTCAGTAAACTATGGAGAATGGACTATTTCCTGTAACATGCAAATGCTGTTTAGGGGGGATGCAAAGCTCTAGTTGGAAGTGATAAAAATCCCTCTGCTCCTAAGGAAAAGGAAATCTTTTGGTTTTGAGATGAAGATGATTTTGGAGATAGAAGAAGAGAATCTTTGGTTTATACCAAAAGAAGCATTCTTAAAAAGTACCCTTAACAAGCAGATATGGCCCATATGCAGTGTTGGGAAAGCTGCTGTTGGGAAGGACTCCACAAAGGCAGGTTCTTGGACGGCTGTCTTTGTGAGAGGTGAGACCCCCAACAGAACTGTTCTATGTTGTCAGTGGGGGTTCTTCATGGAAATTTTCCAAGAGAGACTCCTTTCCTAAAAGAACTGATGAAAGATTATTTTTAAATAATGAAAATGATTAAAAATTACAGGTTATGTCTCTTTATGTTTTATATGGGAAAGTGAACCATTAGTGGGCGGAGGGGAGTGCTTTGAAAGCTTTCATTTTTTTTTATTATATGTCTCATTTTTTTTCTTTCTTTTGGTGTGTGTTAATAAATCTATCTGTTTTTATCTTTAAGTTAGGCCTGTTTTGCCTTCTTTCCTCATAATCCTATCTCACAGCAAGAAAATATTTAGACCACTACATTAAATTTAGCAAACAGAAACAGAGGTCAACGTGAAACCTCTACATAATTTGGTGTTTCTGCCCGGTTTGAATTTTAAACATTTACAGTTCCTTACAGCATCAATCACTTTTGTGCTAGGTTTTCCAGATGTGAAACTCTTTTGTGTAATGGAAAATTAAGAAGAAAATGTAACAACTACATAAAAGGAAATTTATGATAGATTTAAAAAATATCATATAGAGAGTGTAAACTGCATGTTAAAAGAACTATTAACTGCATCCATTGCAATAACTCAAAAGAAGTATTTTGTTTCTACTAGCTCCACTAGAGTAACTGAACATTTCCGGTTTTGGATTTTATGTGCAGCTGAAAACTGAAATGTTTTAAGAATACCTGCTTTTGGATTCCAGGAAGAATGACTATCTGAGCTATCATGCTTTCTTGTGTAATGCAACTCCAACCAATTTACTTTCTAAAAGTAGTTTGATTTTTCCCTTACTGTAGTGCTATCAGATAGCAACATGCTCTCTGGGGACTCCATTCATGCTGAGATTGCACCAAACAGTGATTACACTGCTGAATCAGTCTGTAATCAATCTTGCATCCTACAGATCTTTTTCAGTATTTTTTCTTTGATCACTGTCTAATGGGAAACATAACACGTTTAAGAATAACGAAACTTCAATCTAATTGTATCTTTGCTGGAGAGTCTCTAGGCATCCTTTTGCAGCCTCTAATGGAATGACTCTTAACAGTGAATGTTTAGCCACATGGTCTATAGAAGGGATATACAATTGATAAGTTTTCTCCCAAGTGCGAGTTCATTGTCAATAAGTTATTTGACACCTTTCCAGTCTTTGTGCACTTATTTCTCTTCTTTCTACAATATTCACAATTTCTAATTAATAGTACTTTATTCTATCTTATATAAGGGGAACTTGTATTGTTCTTTCACACAGTTTTGTACAGTTTAGTACTGTTGAATGAATGCATTAACAAATTTTTGTTCAGAATATATTCATTGCACAATGAAAGTGAAAGATAATTCCAAAAAGTATTCATATATCTGTAAGCCATAAGAATCTTTCAATGAGCCATATATATTTTGATTCCTGGTTTTTGTTATTTTTGATACATTTCATACTTTGGCAAAGTATTAGATGACTAAAAAAATAAGTGATAAAGAAGGTAGTTAAATGTGTGTCAAAATCTATTATTAATTCTGATTCCTTTTAAGGAATTATATGTCATAAATGACATGTGAATTTCCAAACAAATCATACGGTATTCGGTTCAATGACAACATATGCACCATAGTATAGGGCAAGATAATCAAACTTTAATCAATATTCTGTTAATTTTCCAGTAATGGTTATATTGTATTGTCAATTTAGGGTAAAGAAGAAATATAATTTAAAAGAGACTATATAAAAAGTGGTTGCACTTTTTCTCTTGGCTGAAAACGCAGTATTCCTGTGTTCAAAGTAGACAGTTCTCAATACCTTTGGGTTTTTTAGTGTGTTTTGCTGTTGTTGCAATATGTCTTTGAGAGGCTATTTTTTGTTTTTAACAATAACAACACTGTTATTTTTTTATGTCCCATCAGTTTTTTGCTTCTTCTTTCTGATATTGACTGCTAGCAAACCTGATTTTTTCTTATTTCTGATAGTTCACAAAGTACATATCACAGATGGTAAAATGTCAGGAAACATATCCGCACTTATAGTCTTCTTAATGGAAAGCGTAAGAAGAGAAAACTTTTAAGGTGAGTGAAAAAACAAATTCCCTTTTTCATGCTTGATATCTGCAGTTGTGGGGAAAACATTTCCCTTCAAAGTCAACATTTCCAATGAACCTTTGAGATATCTAACTCGCATTCTTCCAGCAGTTTTCTGAGGTTTAATTTTACTCTGTACAAACCTCCAGAGCTAGTCTGTCCAACAATATATGAGTGCTTGAGGACATCTCACATCTGAAAAATGTGAACACGGCACTAAAAATGTTGAGCTCTTCTCTGCTCTAAAACAGCTCAATGGAGTTTTGTTGATTTTACAAGTAGAAGATCTCAAAATAAATTGCTGAAATTATTAATAAAGAAAACATTTTGCATGTTTCAGACTTGAAAGAAATACCATCTGTACCAGTAAATTGCTTTCCATGAGGTTTTATCAACTTTGCATAGTCACCTGAGACAGTCTATCTCAAACATTCTGAGAAAACAAACTGTTAACAAACACTGAGTTAACTGTTAGAAGTTAACTTCTGCCACTAAGAAGTTGCAGTAATGGTGTATCTTTTTGTCATGCATTTGTTTGAAATATTTAAAATCTGAAATATTTGTCTGTGAAAACACAGACTAATAAAGCACAAATGTAAATATATAGATATGAAGATACATTCCTATTTATATATATATACACATACACACTCTTGCTTTTTCCTTCTCTATTGCTTGGTAAACATGACTGATCTTTTTATAAGTAACTCATAGAATCCTAGAATGATTTGGGTTAGAAGGGACCTTAAAGATCGTTTAGTTCCAACCTCCCTGCTGTGGACAGAGACACCTTTCCCCAGACTGGGCTTCTTAAAGACCCACCCGGCCCGTCCTCAAACACTTGCAGGGGTGGAGCACACAAAACCTCTCTGGGCATCTTGTTGTAGTGTCATTTCATCCTGATTATGAAATTTTTCATCTGTCTAATCTAAATCTATCCTCTTGCAGTTTAAAACTGTTGACCCTTGACCTGTCACCCTTCTAAAAAATCTCTCTACATCTTCGTTCAATCCCACCTCACTTATGGAAAGGCCTCTACAAGGTCTCCAAGGAGACTTTTCCTCTCCAAATGGAAGAATGTAAATGCTTTCAGCCTTTTATTTACAATTCCCTATACCCATTCCCACACCACAGATACATATCTTCCCAACATTTGCAATTTTTAATACTTTCATCATCTTCTCTCTGCCACTGATTAATGTACATCAGTTCCTGTGATTTGGATGACCTTGACCAGTTCAGACAGCACCCACACTCACTCATCCTCCTCAACAACACAAAGATACAAAAGCTCATGGCTCAAGATAAAGACAAGGAGAAGGTTTACTATTTACTGTTACAGACAAAACACAAAACTTGAGGAATTTAAGGCAAATTCAGGTAAATTTTGATACTAAGATATGACCCCAAGTTTAAAACAATAAATTTCCTTGCCCTGTTTGTCCAGGCTTAACTTCATTTTGAACACGTCTAACATCCCTCTTGTCATTTGTTCCTTGTATATAATAGTCTGATCAGTTCTCTGCTCTCTTTCTGAGTAATGTTCATGTAGCAGTGATATAAATGAATGCAAACCACTTGTAGGATGATTGTATTCTCTGAAACAAGACTAAAATATGTACTGAAAATTTTATTTATGCAGATCAATATGTAGTTTCAGAAGAGTGCTATATTCTTCTTAATATCTATAATTAATCTAAACATGATATATATTGTAGGAACATTAGTATTTTAAATAAATACTAATGGGACAGTGCTGAGTTCAGAGATTTTATTCTGCTTCTTTTCTAGTTAAATATCTCATTGAAATGCTATACTATGCTTCAATAATATCCTCTCATGTCCTCCTCTCCATCTTACTTCACAGACTGTGCTGAATTTTCTCTTCAAAAGTTGTGCTATAGAGTATTTCCCTATTGCAAGGCATTCTTTTTGATAGATCTGCATATGTTTTATATTGCTTAAGTAATGGATTAATTTTTTCTGCTATATTTGAATCTCTGTTATATATTTTTTGGGAAAAGGAATAAAAAATGTACTCACAAAATCTCCTACTTTTAATAAACCCATTGACAGTCAGTTTCTCTGGTTCTTCCAGAATTAAGATGCTATTGCAATTTCCCTCATATTGTAACATAAGGAAAATGTACTAATATTATTAAGAGACTGTAATACAATCTGTAATTTTTATATACTGCATTTATTCAGATCAGTTATATTAACTTCTAGTTTATAACATATTTTTCACTTTTTAAAAAATTCTTGTTATCTAAAAATTTCAGTAATATTCTTAAATACAAAAAAGAAATCCCCCTGCCCTCCATCAAAAACCACAAGGAAGATTTTTTTTTTTCAGCTTACACAAATGGTTGAATTCATGCCTTTGAAAGCAAATTTTCTTTCTCTCTGTGTCCCTCAGTGAATTACCCAAATCTCTTACTTAATTGAAACCATTCAGATGCACTAAGTTACACTTCCATCTGAATCAGTATAATTGAATGCTACAAAAGATTGCTCTATGATGAAACCATTTCATTTATTACTGTAATGCATTTAACATTTCAATGCAACCACAATATCTCATTTACTATATGCTTGAGCTTGGAAAGGTTGGGGGTTTTTAGCTTGTTTTTGTTTTTCCTACTTGTAGCAAAGCTCAATAGGAAAAAGTTTAGAGTCTTCTACAAGGTATAAATGTTATCTATTCATGGTGAAAACATGGAATAATATCAAAGATAAAAATAAAACAAACCTAAATATGGCTGTCTGTCTCGGTTTTTCCAAACTAATTGCCAGTATAATATATCCTTTGTTTCTGGAAATTACATAAAAGGATTGCTATTCCAGTTAGATGCAATTTTCTCATTGTTTCAATTTATCATGAAATCTTATTATAAAAATTAGTGTTTTTCATAGAGTTATTAATCTTCAATGTAATCACAATCTTTGAACCTGACAAAGGATCTCACAGGGGACACAGAAGCCAATATTTCTCCTGATTACAATGGAGATGCTCATTTTCTTTCACAACTCTTGCATCCATTTGTGGTAGAAAAGCAAACCATGAAAGAGCTAAAAATGAGACAGAAATATTTTAACTAGCAGGAAGATTATTAGCGGGTTCTTCTGGAAGACCATAATTCAATTATGTTATCTTGTATATTAAATAAAGAGCAGTATGATTTTTCTGATCTGATACCTGATATCATTGTAATGATCATTATGTGTTAAGCTATCTAAACATAAAATTAGAAATTCAGAATTAAAAGTGCATGAAAAGAGCAGCTTTATATACTATATAGTATAGAATTCTAGAAACACTTTATTCTAAAAAATACAATATAGGAACTTACCCACCAAAATAATTCTATAAGAACTTATTTTCTGGAAATTCAAGAAAGGTTTCTTATTTTATTTTACTTCCATATTTTACAATTATTTGTTTGTTTGTGTGTTTGTTTTTGTTTGGTTGGGTTTTGTTTTTTGGGGGGGTTTTTTTGTTTTTTTTTTCATTGAAATAAGTCCTTTTTCTTTATAAATTTAATATTAAAAAATAACATTCTGGATTAGTGGTTTTTTTTGAAAAAGGAGATGAAATATTTTTTAGTCTTTTATTTCTTAACTTTGTTATTAGTAGTCTGAGCAAACTCAGACTACATAATTCCCTTGCAGGGAGGAGTAAAAGTCTGAAAAGGATAAAATGATACTCAGATCTGGTACATAATTTATCAAAAATTTTTTGATTTGACTGTTTCAGTTAAAAAGTATGTCCAATAGAAGGTAAAAAAAAAATGAAGTATTAAAGATCAGTGAAAGATAATATGTTTAAACACATCATGAAAACAAAACATGAAAGAGGAATATAATTTTTTCCAGATGAGGCTCTTGGTCTTTTGTTTTTCGATTTTCTTAAACAAACAAGCCCTCCAAAAACCCATGGTAACATTATTTCAGCAGTTTTCCTTTCTTGAAAGACAACTTGTAGGAATAGAACTGATAAGCACATTTCACCAGGTTTTTTTAGTCCAACATCCTAACAGGTGGTGGGCTTTTTGATTTTTTTTCAGAAACTGTTTTAACAGTTTAACAGTTAACAGTTTAACAGTTTAAGATTTTAACAGTTAGCAGTTTAACAGTTCTAGTATTAAGCACAGATTAGAAGGCAGACCACTAATATATTAAGCATTTCATTTTGGTGTTTCAATGTTTGTGTCCATGAACATCAAAGAAATTTTGTAAGAGGTCTTTGTTTTACTGAAATTATTGATGACTAACAGGTGCTGGTATTGATTCTTTATACACTGATTTTGTAAATTAAACAATAATGTGCAAGAAACAAAATTAAGGTAGCTTCTGACCTTGCAGTTGGAGATTTAACTACTTGAGAAGCTCATAACTTTGATTAAGCTTGAGGGCTGATCATAAAGGGGTTTTTTTAATCTTTGTGTAGCCACTAAGTAAGAACTGATAACGTTAATTTGTGGGATGAGTTGCTCAGTCATGTTACTTGTTATGTAATTTTAACATGGAGACCATGAAAGTACTGTGAATTTACAGTTATGAAAAGCTTTCCAAAAAATCTCCATATAGTTTAATTTGTAGTCTTTCTCTTATATACAAATATTTATTTTACTTTTTGCAGTCCAATGTCATTATTTCTCAATTTACTTTCATGTTAATTACTGTATAATCAAATGTGTATTTACATCACTAGATTGTTTTTCCATAAGTACTTACCCTGAAAATCAAATTGATTAGTAGACCATGGGGTTCTACTGGTGTCTTCTGTTATTTTTCTTACCATTTAGTGTGTACTATGAAGTTTTTCAGATATATTTCCAGCCATAAAATTTTAAGTTGGTTCATGTATCTTTTGACTTCACACTTATTTTTTGACATCATACTGTAATCTGATCAATTTTCCTGTCTTTAAGATACAGCAGTAATGCTGATCTTAACTTCAACAGTTAAACAAAATTATCTTTTTATTTCTCAGATCAGTACTTTGCCCTGTTCCCTTTGGCATTTTCAATCCTTATGTCAAATATTGTTTCAGAGTAATTAATCTGAAGTTTAACAGAGAAGAACAGATTCATGTACTGATATATCCCAAACTGCTGCATATTATACACTATAGGTTTTAACTACAATCTCTACAAGGATTGTAAATGACTATTTATGAATTAGCCAATTAAAATATTTTATCTATGCATTAATGCTGGTCAAATAACTTATCAGTAAATGCTGATAGTTATAATAATGTAGGACAGCTACCAAGAACTTCTGGAATAGAGATACCATGGTTCTGACATTTTGTATCACGTAATCAAAGTTCTTCTAGTTATTGCAGAAAAAGTTTTAAACAATTGGTATGTTAGGAGGATATGGGAAAAAACAGTCCCATATTTTTATAGCTTAGATATAAATCACAGAAATAAAAATTAATATTAATGAGGACTAGGTTAATGTATTTTCTACTGTTAATGATTGTTGTGTATTTGTGCAGAATATTGTTCATTTCTCTTATAAGGGTACAACTACTACAAAAATCAAATGTTAATGTATTTTAAACACTTTCTTTGAACAGTTATTATTCATCAAGAAAAGAAAGATACATATTTATTTAGCCCCTTCTCTCATATTCTTTGGACTGTACTATAATTACATTCATTTTTTCAAAATATGCTACTATGAATTAAAATGTTGCATTTCTTTGATTAGAACCACTACTGCAGTTACATGTTTGTTTAAGCTGAAAACCAGTGCACAAATGCAGTAATACTCTAGACTTCCAAATTTTGTTCTCTAAAGCTTTTGGCTTCACCTCACAAGAGTTATGAAACTACTTATTTAAGAGCTGAAAAGAAATGCTTGCATTGCTTAATGCAGACATTGTTTACAGGAACTATTAGAGATTGTTATCCACAGTAATACCAAGAGACTTAGGAAATAAATAGGCCTAATTTAACAAGGAAGGTCCCAAAAGATGGGTCTATGTCTGATTGTCATCTGTACATTTTGAAGAAAAACCTACATATTACGAGAGATCGTACTTTTTTTGGTGAATAAGAAACATAAATGGAAGCAAAGATCTCTTTTCTAACTTGGAAAACTTGGAAAAAGAAGGGAAATTTAACTGTCACCTGGTGCAGACAAGAAAATAATCTATTCCTTAGGCAGTACTTCATAATAAAGATGTTCTTGGTGCCCTAGTTAGAGGCTATTCTTGATCTGAATTCCAGTGCAGTGTCTGTGTCTTTGATGGATTTTAGACACATTCCTGTATAAACTGTCTTTTGGATCCATTGATTCAGAATATCAGATGTCTTAGAGCTAAAAATGTGGAAAACACACTTTATTCTCAATAGCAACTAAGAATAGTAAACACTAATTTCACCTGAACCACTTCAGAGACATTTAGTTTCCATGTATTTATTTATTGATAGCATTAAAAAGAAAAAGAAATGCTTCAAAAAACACACAATATTGCAAGGATTTTCCACACAAAAATTATTTCAAGAAATTTGAAAGGAATTTGTACTAAAGAGTACAGTTCCACATTTAGATATTGAATGCTAGTCTTTAAAGATGTATATTTATATATTATTGAAGGATACCATCTACTAAAGTAAAGGGATATGTTCTCTATATATACCCCAAACTCTTGGACAGATTTTAAGTTTGACTCTTAAGCCTTTACAGCAACAGCAGTTTAAGTAACTGACCATATTTAGACCTTTCATTGTTGCATGAAAATTTTCTCTCTGGTTACTGAACTACAGCCCAGTGCTTTCATTTGAAGAGCCCTGAGGGAAGTCCAGACTGGTTCTTCCTTTGCACAGATGTGGAACCATGCAAGACAGAAACCAATGAATAAACAAGTTAAAACAGCACAAACGAACAAACAGCCCCCCCGAAGAAACCCAAACCCAACAATGTCTAACTACAGTAATCATTTTGCAAAATTATACAATTGCATTACATTTTGGTGTGAGCATGCTCTATGAAAAACTAATTGTATTTGTTCTTAGGAGATTTTGGGGTTTTTTTAAATAAACTATGTTCCATTCAGAGGATTTGCAACTTTTTCTTAGGGGAAAAGAAATACTTTTTGATTGTAAATATTCTTTCCAAGGATGACAAGAGACCTTATTTTCACTCTCCAGAATTTCTGTAGCTAGAAGAATTTATATACTTTTCATTAAGGGATAAGGGTTACTTTTTCTTAGAAAAACAGAACAAAATTTTAATTATATAAGTAATTATGTTCCAGTTTATCTTGCACGGGATGGAAACAGGCTTTCAAATATCACATTTATTACAAAGTTTGATGTGGAAAAAAAGAGATGTATTGCAATTATTTTTTTAAGAACTGCCTTCCTTATTTCTAAATCTTAATTTTTTCTGAAATAAAGTGGTATTTTTTAAAGCAGTGTGAAGTATGTTTTTGGGTGAAATTCCTTACCCCACATAATTCAGGAAACCAGACCAAAATGTCCTAACGTATTTTTTATATTACAAAATCCATAAACTCAGAAAAAAAAAACCAAAAAACAACATGAAAAAAAAGAGAGTAAAAAGACATAAGGCTAAAATTTTGTAATGTTATTGCAATCTTAATTGCAATAGTATAAAGACAATTCCCATAAACTGTATAGATCAGCAAGTGTGCCTAGATTTGAGGTGGATTACATCACTGTTTCTCTGTCCTTGCCTCAATTTTTCTATTAGGAACAATTTTTTGTCCTTTCTGCTTCTCTATTTTTTGATAATTTTATTTAATGCATTTAATACAGAAATTTTCTAGAAATTCTTCTAAATGAATATATCTTTTTACATACTTCTAAAAGAAATGTGCACCAAGTAGTAATAAGACTCCAATGTGATTTCAGCAGATGCATGCACAAAACTGAATGTTATAACAGGTTCTTCTCCTATCTGAAATCTTCTCTCCAGACATAAAATCTTGGCATAGCCATAATACACACCGGTAATTTTTATTATCAGTTTATTTGGTTTGTACTTGTCTATTGTGATAAAATGTGGGAAAAGAAAGTGTTCCAGATATTCTTTTTGCTTAAGCTAAATTCTTGCTTTATCACACTGGGTACAAAACATTCACTTTGAGAGCTGGAGATGGTTTTATTCACAGTGGTGCCTTGTCTCATAAAATTAATTGCTCAGACATGTTCTGTAGTACACTAAGCAAATCCTTGATGGCTTCTAGAGGCTTTACAATAGCCTAGGAAATGTCACACTCTGCTGTGGTATATTACACTTGTAATAGTGGTGTCAGTAGTAATAGAACTATAGCTGTAGTCATTATAATCAAACTGTAAAGATAATGACACTGTGGAAATATATTTTCTTTCTCCCCAAGGATAGTTTCAGAGGACTGTTCTACAAAGGTCTCTGTGGATGTATCTGAAATGACTGGTGAGCTTCCTCCTATAAAATATTGTGACTATCACAGCACAGAGCTGAATAAGCGATACACAATGTACGCTTACCAAGGACTTTTGGAATCGGTTTCCTTACGATGTCTGTAGTCTCTACAAGAAGATGAAAGTTCAAGCACAACATTATTTAAGGGAGGAGTCAACAAGGCTGAAATACAAAGCCCAAAAAACATGATTTTAATCAATGCCCAAGCAGACTGTAAATTAAAACTTAAAAAAAAAATCACTCTTCCCAAAACAAAGAACATCCTATTCTAGCATGGGTTGAACCAAGTAATTGCCTAATGTTTTAATTACAGTATTTGTAGCTGACTCAATACAGAACACTCTTCTAAGTAGTTTTGTGCTTGTTCTTCCAAACTAGTGCACACAATCTACCAAACTTGTGCACAATCTTTTTCTTTTCTTCAAAAAGACAGGCTTGAACACATAAAGATAGGTAAGTAATTTTGTAAAAGCCTATGAGATGAGGTTCTCAAAGACTCTCAGGTGTGAAGATGATCAGTCTCATAATGATTAGTTCTCTGCCAGGTTCAGCAAATTCTCAAAGCCAGTTATGGACACTTAGGTTTCCAGTTGTCATAGAAATCTTACCAGTTTTTACATGCACAGTGAAACAACTTCAACAAGAATGATAAAAAATGCTTTTTTCTTCAGCCTCCCCTATTTGTGATTAACTGCTTTTTTAGGAGATGCGCACTGATATCATTTCAGACCAAAAAGAATCAAAAAGTTCAAGATGTTGAGTGAATAGTTATTGATTTAGCATAGTCAGATAGTTTCTATCCTTTCTATCCACATCTTGGAAGCAAAGAGGTATGTATTTTGCAGCAGGCATTTGGCATGACATGACCTCATTTTTATTTAAACCAATGAGTCTTAGTTGGCTTTAGATGAAATATAGATCTAAAAGTGCCTTACTCTGACCAAATCACTTCAAAAAATGACAGCACTTCCAATGCTAAAGTCACTTTACAGTCAAAAACTCTTATCTTATAGACTCTCAGATGCGCAGGCAGTTCTGCAGCATTGTTGCCAATTTTTAAATGTGACTTAAATTCCAATCAGAATGAAAACTCTGAAGGGTCCTTTTTTTTTTTTTAATCTAGCCTTACAGATTTGGCTAAGGAATCAATGGAGGGAAGAAATTAAACCCATAAAACAAGGCCATTTACTTGTGAAGATGAAAACCAAGCAATAATGCCTTTGACTTAATGTCCTGAAGTCCAAAAAAGGAAAATATCAAAATATAGAATAAAAGAATAAGAAAGAATAAAAGGAAAGTAAATAACAAAAAGGGACATTATACATGAATTTAAAGCAAACATTCTATATGCCTAATTTTTAAGCTGAGCATTTTTCCCTCACTATAATACAGGTTTGTTTGTTTGCTTTTCCCTGGGGACTGAAATAATAATAATAATGCATTATGTAGCAAGTGTTAAAAATATCTTCTTAAATATATTAAGCTACCATATTTGGGCATCTTTAAGAGTTCATGCTTTAGAAATATAGCGATAACTAGAATCTCTCCTGCTATTTTGGAGCTTTTATCTGATACAAAACACAGAGTAAAAAATTAATGTAAAGTTTATCAGCAAGATTGCAAAACAATTGCTTAAACCAAAGTTCTTTTCCTACAATTTCACAAATAATCTTGAAAATACTCATTATAAATCTAGGTTGCCATTTTAAAAACAGGTTTAGTATACTATAAAAAAACATTTATCTGTTATGAATTATTATAGTAATATATATTTCCCCTCAGCATTTGTGAGAATATTAAAAGAATTGCAGAGATGCCAATGTTTTTGTCTGTATTAACTTACGATACCAATTACATGTTAAGGAAGTCAAACCTTTATCTGATATAGCAGCTGTTTTTCTTCATTGCAGCTAGAACTGCTTACTAGTGCACCTCTGTCATCATTCTCAATATGTCATCCAAGCTAATGATGCATCAAAATACTTCTGATGATGCTGTATGAAATTGCTGTTTAAAGGAAAAAGTCATTGATCTTTTTAAGGGACAGAACTTATGAAAACTTGAAAACATTCAGGTTGTCTCAAAATAGATTCACAAAGTATTTCTTGTAATTAATAATGTGAAATAAAATCTTCCTTTAATATATTTATTTGGCAGATTATTGAGGTTTTTAATGGGTCTATATTCTGTATTTTCATGAAACACTGATAAAGGCTTCCACATGAAGGACAGGTTGCTAAACCTGTAATCACCAGTATTAATATTTTCCTTTGGGACACAAATTAATATGAAGGATATGGCAAAATATCCAGTGATTCACCCACTTAGAAGTAAAAGGAAATGGAACTGATAGTATAGGAATATTTGATTTTCTACTGTAGTGAAGAATAAAAGCAAAGAACTGATAGAGCCTGTTCATGTTTCCTGGTACTCTCATTTATTTTCAGCAGAACCAAATTTCACAGCAGAAAGTGAAGGTGAGGGGCCAATCTGATTTTTCTTTATGCCCCACATGTGTTCCACATGAGGTGAGAAATGTCTCCAGGGGCTGTACCCTGCTGGAGCCCTGTCCCCGGGGAGGCCTCACCTGCAGCTGAGCAGGGCAGAGAAAGCTGCCGCCATCGGGCCGCAAGCGACCCCCCTTGCCGGCGGGGCAGATCCCCTGTGCCCGGCACAGAAATGCCCAGGAAATCAGGCTGTGGGAGCAGCTTTAGCACATAAAACCAGTGAACTGCACCGCCACAACCCAGGGTCGTTTCATTTGGGTTTCCTGGAGGGAGGGGGGGCTCGCCCGGAGGCTCAGCTCGGTCCCCTCCTTCCCCCCTCACCTTTTTCTCCCTGCAGTCCTCTTCTCTCCTCTTTGCTCCCTTTTCTATCCCCCTTTCAGTAGGAACACTTACCCTTCTTCATCAATAAACAATTCTCTGATATAATATTGCTGTATCTGAGCTTTATTTTTGTCTAAGAAACCTATCAAAAACCTATCAACTCCCCTTTTACAGCAGGACAGGACACTGAAAAAGAAGTTAAAATCAAAAGTTTTAAAAAGTACTGAGTTTCCCAGACCATTTAACTTTATGGAGGTTTAACAAGCTACTAGTAATAAAATGTACTTTGTTTTTGTTTTACTTTTTCTTCAGTGTACTTTGTTCAGTGTACTTTTTTTTTCTGTAAGAAGTCTAGCCCTGCAACATGTCTTATAATACCTGCATTCTCCAGATTTCACTTTTTGGTGTGTTAACACTGCTCTCAAGTTTTAAGACTATTATAAAACTTGGTGAATTTCCACAATTGTTTTCTGCAAATTCCCAGATATTTACAAGTATTTTGTCAAATGTGTGTCAGATAACAAAGAGACCTGATAACACAAAGACTGTACAAAGGTTTTCTGTAGATAATTAAATAGGAGGTTTTAAATACCCAAGTGTGCTGGTTTGAAAGCAAAACCAGTGAAAGACTCCAAGTCAGAAACACAATTTAATAAGAGGAAAAGAAAAATAAAAGAAAGTAAAAGAAAAGTAATAGTAAAAAAAAACTACTGACAGAGTCAGAATACAACCTGACACCCTGTTAGGGTGGTAGCAGCAGTCCAGATGAGATGGGCTTGTCAAAGCAGTGATCCTGTAGAAAGGTCTGGCAGCTCTTGTCTCCTCTGGGAGTCCAGTGGATAAAAGCTACCTGGGCTGTCTCAAACCCTGGATTATATCCATGTGGGAATGCTTGGCTCCTCCCCCTGGGCGGAGCATCTCACAATGGGATGATCTCATTCTATGAGTCATGCAGTGGGTCCTTGATGGCCCATTAAACAGAGATAACTCCCGGAGGAAGTTATCTATGAGTCATGTGGCAAGGCATTGTTAGGCTCATTAACAGAAGATAAGGAAAAACACTGCCCCACCCTGGCTCCAAGGGCTCATGGGGATAGAATACAAACCTTGGGCACAATTTACATTGTAACCTAGGACACCAAGTTTATGAGCAGTTTTTCTGAATGTTTGACCATTCACTTAAATACTTACATAACTCAATGTTTTTGACAAGTTTTTCACAGGAAACTTTTAGTGATAGAATAATAGCAATATTTATATAAGGGGATCTTGCATATACTAGAATAGTGCCAGAATAATGATTACAAGTGTATCTTTTGCTTTTGCCAGAGATCTCAGTTTTTGATGTTTACATACTTCTGATATGCAGGGTGTTGTTCTATGAAACAACCACTAACATCCATGGAGCTGTAGAGAAGACAGTAAGCTCTTTTTCAGTCTCTGTGACAAATTTTCCTACGCATCATCCATGATGTAGGATGGAGCAGTTTGTGTAAATATTTATTATTGTAAGGGTCTTGAGAGCTCTTCTTCTGGAGCCAGCTCAGTACCAGCATGTGCATGGAGAGTTGGGTTCTGCTGATTGCTGAGGGAGGAGGCTCCCCAGTGCTCAGAGTGTTAGGCTGTGGTCAGGACTAAAGCCCTGCCCGTGGAGGCCAGGCCTGCTCCTGGCTGAGGCTGTGGGACCAGCCCTGGCTGGTGATGCCCTGTCCTGCCATCCTCATGAGCATCCCCCACAGCTCCCAGGGAGCCTCTAGCTCCTGCTCTGTGCTGACAGCTATTTACCATCTTTTCCCATAAGCCCTCCTTTAAATGATGTTCTCAAGAAATCGATGGGGAGCAATGTTTCATTCCACAGCTTCCGCTTACATTAATATTTATTTTGTGACAGAGCTCTGACCTTGTGAAATGCCCTTCAGAAGGTCAATATGAATCTCCAAAGCCTCTTTGGGTTTAAGTCCAAAACCTGGGATTATCCCAGTCTAAATCAAGGCTGTGGATTAATGAACATAATTTAAAGTTATTAATTTAATTGCAACATTCTGTCATCTGTTCTAATTTAAGTTTACTATTTTTAAAAAAATTGTTTCCAGAAAGTATATTAAAATGAAAAAAAAATTATCCTCTTTGCATCATGACTGCATCTTTGTAAACAAAACGAAAATAAAGAAGCATGATACATTTAGCTCTTTTGATTGTTTGTTTTGTTTGTTTGAACAGCTTGCATGATCTTTCCAGCATTGTTTTTGTTCCTTTATTGCACTGATATTTTTAATATAACAAAATTACCATTTCCATATTTTTGATCATCTCAGGAAGAGTTTCATTTTAAATAAAATTTCAGTTCTAATTTAGTGTACTCAGTGAATTAGATACTTTCTTTGCCTTTTCAATTCCCAGTCTGAAATGTGTTAGGGAATGGAGTGTGAAAGTGGAACCTATTGTATCCTCACTGATGCTGCAAGAGATATGCAAAAAATGAACCAAAGGGCAAAGAGGAAACAGTGAATGAAAAAATGAACACTTTTAAATAATTATTTGAAAAACAATATTATTAAGAAAAGTGGGAGGGGAAAAAAAAATATATCCATAATAGTTCTTACTTTTTAATGTGTGATTTAGTCATTAAACTCTGAAATAATAATAACAAATAACAATGCAACTAAAAATACCTGTTTCTATAAAGTATTCCCACAGGAATGGCTTCCAGATTACGAGAAACTAAGTAAATTAGAACTCTTCACATTGTAAAAAGGATAAATAAAACCAGATGTACCATTAGAACATAAAAATATGCAAAGGAGGTGAATAAAAAATATCTGTCCAGAACTAGCTGAAAAAACATTTCAGTTCAGTGAAGTTACCAGAAATTAGGTTAGAAATAAATTTTAAAATAAGGAAATATTCTGAACTGGCAACTGCTTGTCATAGATAATTATGAAAACATCAATGACAATATCTCACTTAGCAGCTGTGAAACTTTAAGCTCAGAAAATCCCCAGGTCACTGGCTACAGTACTCTCAGATGTTTTTTCTGAAAAAGTATGTCATACATTTTATGTGCTCTGTTCTGTGGTTGGTTGCTAAGACTTTTTAAAAAACTCCACTCCGTTTTTCTCATGTGAGAACTTAAGTATTTTGGACAAGCTGTATTATCACAAAGTCTACCATACAGACACTGTATTTCTGAATAAAATTTGTTGATTATATAAGTGGGATATCAGGCCATATATATTCTCTTGAATGTTCTACCAGTTTTATATAGGCTCATGAAAAATCCATTCCATTTTATTCATCTTTTCCTCTTATCCATCTTTAAAGAAATTTAGGATAAATTTAATGGTAAGCAAGTAGTAGCATACTTCCCTTAATAAAATAAATGAATAAATAATAATGAAAGGTTATGACTGAGTTTCAGGAATACATCAGACTGGTGTAAAGAACTTCATGTTTGCTCTTAACTAACTAGATGCATGGAGAAAAACAGTTTTTGTCTCATTTCATTACAGTGTCTTCAATTTTACAACCCCTATGAGAAAAAAAGTTAATACCAATTCAGAGACACTTTCAAGCACTCACTCCTGAATTCTTTGAAGCACATATGACCTACTCTGTCACCACACTCCTTAGGCACTCTTCAGGAAAAATGATAAGTGAATTACCTTAGTTTAAGTGTTTTAAACCTTTACTCTCTTTGTGGTCAACTTCTGTGGTCTGTGGTTTTTATGGCAAGCTTCTCCATATCTTTCTTTACATGGTTGAACAGCCTCAGAGATATAGGAAAAAAAGGCATTAGTTCCCTACACTTCTCTCCCTGCCAGAAACTAGTAGCACTGAAACTGTGTTACAGCATACAATTAAATTATCAGCTAATATCATGGAAAACTCAAAAAACTGCATTAGTACCATATGTAGTTGGGATTTTTATATTTTTTATAATGGATTTTTTATTAGCTCTGTTTTAGGAGGTCACAGATCAATGAGATTTCAATGGAAGAAAGGGTGATTAAGTATATTTTGTAATCTGTTTCATTGTACTAATAGCTATTCATTACACATTATATGGATATTGTAGTGTCCATAGAAACTTCCATTACCTAGTGTATTTGTCATTACTTAGTTTCCAGAATACATTAATTATGAGCCAAACAGCACCATAGTAATTCAGGATCTGACAGTACTCCCATTATGAGACTCTGTCATGAGAGGACTTTTAGTATTTCCATAAAATTTCAATCTCGCTGAATTTTACCAATGTTTCAGCCTCTGTATGACCATGTATTCATTTTATCAATTTCAGAACTGATAAAATTTCAATCATTAAAAAGAAATAATTCTGAATTTTTTTAAAAAAAATTCTACCCCATTTTCTAGAGATTGATAATGAAATATTTCATTTAGAAAAAACACTGATTTTCTGAGAAATTGTGAAGGTTGGATGAGAGCAGTTTATATTAACTATATGTTTAATGAGTGGTAATTTAACTAGGTTTGATACAGAATTTGAGTCTGTTTTTCTTTTAATCCAGTGGGGAAATACTATTTTTTTACACAGTTAATTTTTTTTTCACAAAGGAATTGCTATAAATTTAAGATCTCCTAATTTTTATTAATTGCTTTGCGGTAAAAATGTTTTATATATTTAGTTTTTACTTTTTATTGGCTGAATAGTCAAGAATACTTTTTTAGAATTTATGTTTTTAATTTACAAAATTAAGGTAGAACTGACCATTTTGTCAGTCAGACAATTTAAGTAAAGGATTTAGCCAACCAATAATTCACAGCAACAGCAACCAAAACAAAACAAAAACTCCCACACAAAAAAAAACCCCAAATCACCCAACATTTAAAATGGCAAATCATCCTAGTTCCCTTTTACGTTTTTAGTAAAAAGTTTGAAGGACACTAGGAATCAGCAATTTTACATTTTTTTAAGGACAACAAGAATTAATGGAATAGTTTAAGTGTTCAGCATGATTTGGGATTATGAGACCAAAAGGTGATAAAAGGATCTTTCTACTGCAAAAGGACAAAGCTGAACCAGGAAGATGGTACATTTATATCAGCATTAAGAATGCATCCCATTAGTTCTAAAGTTTGTGAAATCACTTTCCTTTGAATCTCTCAGGGATAATTCACCTAAATTAGCATTAGCTTTAGGAGGGAGCTGTGATCTGAATGCTCCTCTCTTAGTTTACTCAAAGGAAAAAACCTAGGTTTAATTTATTTAGTGACCTTTGTAGATTTCAAACTTGAATGATTTTCTTTCTTTACAGTCCTTGGTTGACTCAAGTCAGGAACTACCACTTTTGAATTGTGATTGCCTTATTCACAGAAATAGACATAGAGCCTAGGGGCTCTTTTATGCTTTTATGACAGACACTTCAGCAAACATAGTTCTTTATTCATGTAAAATATTCCTTGAATTCTTGAAAAAAGTAGTTCTCTGTTTTCTAAAACTTTTGATGTGATGAGTGTTCAGGGTAGCCTAATGAGGTGGACCTATTAAAAATGCAATGATAGCCGTCAAATTCTTTTAAAATTACTCTGAAAGAGAAGATAATGATGACAATTCCAGTTCTGAATACCTGTATTCAATTAATTAATGCTGTTTTAAAGTAAAATGCAGAGTAGTCAATGGATTAGAATACTGTTGTCCTCATGCTGCAGACCAAAGATCCAGTTACTAAGCCTGAAGATGATCTTTATCTCAGGCCTACTTATCTCAACAAATTAACCTAGAGTTCTTTTTAAGTCAACAGTTTGCAGATGAGAAGTGGTGGATATAATCCTTTCAGAATGAAAGCAACACATGTCTAGTCTTCCTGAGAGATTCCCTCTTTCTCTTTAACTTCTGATGATAATGAGTAAATGATAGCAACTTTCCCATACAGACAGGTTAAAACAAGGTAGAAGAAAGATCTAACCCACAGTATTTCACGTTGCTTTCCTAGTAAAGACTCAGAAAACTAATTATTTACATGATTACTTTTACATAAAGAGAGCTTCTATAGCTCTTGGCTTAGTGTTTGTTGGGTTTTATCTTGTTTGTTTCTCAAGTCCAAACTTTGCCACTAGGCTTTGATCAGGCCTTGTTAAAGGATTTACCCAAATATGTGTACTATTCTAAAAGAAAAACATTTCAGGGATCGGGATTATGACACATGAATCTCTTTTTTGATTGGATTTGAACAACTAGAAAAAATCTAATTAATTGAACTTTAATAAGAAGTCTGAGCCCCATAAAGAGGTGTTCTAAACTTGCAGACTATTGCCAAGAGCATATTGTGAGCTTACTTGGTTCCTGCATGTAGTATTTATTAAGAAAATATTTAGATAGGTGTGTGTGTGTATATATATATATATATATATATATGCATGTAATAAGCTGCTAAAACAGGAGAAAGAACAAAATAGATTGTTAAAAGTATTTATTATAAATGTCTGCAACAAAGTGCAACACCTGTGGTGAAACTCATCACATTCTTGTCATGTATGAAGTACAGTAATATTGGAAAAATAAAAGCTTTTTTTTTTTTTCTTGTTTATCATTTTGAAGTGGATGTATGTGGTGCTTTGATAAATAAAATGGAAGTAATATAATGACAAAGAAATTGCATAGATTATAGCATTACTAAGGAAAAGGAATAAAACCATCTCAAATTACTGCTTAATAGGAAAAATTATGCTTTACTCAAAGAATACAGAATAATTCTCAACTCAAGAATCTTGCTTTTTGTTTCAATCACAAATTCTCTAAATAAAATTATATTGAAGAGATCAAATTAAATAGTAAGTGACAAAAAGTAGGAGACTACTCAGTGGAGCCTTTGTTCAACAATCAATTAAAGCTCATAATTACCAAAAGGTAGGCAATTAAATTATGTTTTATTATCTCAGTTATTGTTTGACAAAACTAGTTTTCTTTGATTTTTCTTCCTTTATTTTTTCCAATAAAATCTTTTTTCAAGATGACAAGAGTTTTTGCAGGTAAGATTCTTATAGTTCCTTGATTACAAAAGCTCTGTGATTTCTAGTTCACATCTTTTCTTTTTTACATATGAACTCAATCTGTGAAAGGGTTTTTTTACCTTTCCCCACACCCCACCACTATGATTGGCTTTATCTGCAGTATCTGTAAATACACCTACTTGCTTGGGTATGAGAATGTCCTTGTTTAAGCAATATATGATACATATGATACACACAATTGAAACTTTCTAACAGTCTTCAGAAAAGTATGCCTTTTTGAAAATATGATAATGCTATATATTAATCACTTTAGATTTTTCAATATTTCTATATAATGGAAAGGAATTGGTGAATAAAAAATACAATTATGTAATCTGAATTTCAAAAATATATTGCAATTGTTAGGTTTTAGCCAAGTTTTCATTAGAAGATGTAGAGTGAACTTGATCAGATGTAATTATTTTGATTTTCATAAGAGTGTTCTCAAAACTACATCAAGAATCCTCTGAATCTACCCACTTTTCTGCAGCAGATAACAAGAAATGTACAAAGATGATACAGAGACCGTAAATGTGGTCCACAAAAAAAAATATTTTTGTCGCATCAGTGCCCTGACAAAATGTATTCTGCAGACTGCTGTATGTGAAATTTCACAGTTTTCTTTCACAATGTTGGTGTGAATATTTTCTTCAGGTCTGATCCATGTCAGTTGGCACCTCCTGACCCATTATTTCTTCAAGGGTCACTTTGAGTTTCTAGTTCAGAGAAAAGTAAAAAATGCAAAATGAAAATCTATCAAAATCATTGAGTTTCATTTGGTTGCATGGCAAAACTGTCAAGCTTGCATAATGTTTTTCTGCAACCACAGATCATCTTATTTTATTTCAAAACTGGAAGTAACTACATGCTAAGTATCAATGAGATTCAGTAAGAACCTAAGTACATGAACCCAAATTACATATTATACTGATGTATGGCTATGTTTCCAAATGTTTGCGTTTCTGTATATTTGCAGTGGCACTTTAAAGGCCACAAACACATCCTTCAAAAAATAACCCTGTAAGAATAACACAGATTCAGAAAATATGCAATAAACAATCAGCAAGGAGATTTTTGCAATTAAATGTCTGCCAAGAAAAAGTTAATATCTAATGAATACAGTGTCAGTTGTATACACAATACCAGGAGAAAGAGGAGATGCTAGAATGCCGCTGATCTTAGAGTAGTAACAGCTATATTCTGTTCTTTCCAAAGCATGGAAAAAAGTGTTGCAGGTTCCTAAGTAATTTTCTGCTGAACTTTAAAGCCTTGTATGGTTTAGATAGACACTGGGATACACAGGAAAATGACCATCTTACTCTATACCTCATCAATTAACACTTTCCTTGGTCTGATAAAGGTTAAGTTTTAATATATTACAATCCATGGTTTAATAACAAGAAACTTCTCTATAAAATACATATCCATAAATAATAACACTATATATATAATTGTACTTATAACCTGGAACACTTCAGAGCCATTAGGTCTGATTTTAGGTAGTTGTTATGATAATATAATTCTAGATTTTCAGATAGGAAATTAATATTTTCTTCTTAGCATCCTTTCCCTGTCATGATTATGTTGTGCTAATCTTTTCTGAAGTTTTAGATAGCTTCAGTTGATAAGTGTTTAGCTTAAAGAAGTTGCTATTCTTATATCATGGATAATTTTGAATCCAAGTTAGAAAATTATGGTCTGGATGAGCAGACAGCTGAACAGACAAAACATAGTTTTGAGGACCTGTCTTGGAGGATAATGGTTAATAAGTCTTTTTCTACCTCGTGGTCACCAAAACTGGAGGGGTCTGACTTTATCAATGAAAAAGAAAAGGTAACCATGTGTACTCACCATTTCCAGATGATGCCAAATTGGCAGGCAAGGGGTAAAGAGAAGGAGGGGAACCAGTTAATACTTTGTATGGCAAGGCTGCCATGTAGGGGAACCTTGGCAGGCTGAAAGAATGGGCTGCCAGGAAGTAAGCTGATGAAATTCACACAGACTGATACTAAATCCTGCTGCTGGGTAGGCTGAAATTCCCTTGCAACATCACAAGATGGGGCCGGACTGTCTGGGCAGCAGCTCTGTTAAGAAGGACCTGATGTGCTCTGGCGTCAAAGGCCAGAAGGGTCCTGGGCTGTCACAGGAACCCAGACAGGAGGTTAAGAGGAGTGATCACCCACTTTTCTCACAGAACCTTAGGCTGCATCTAAAGTCCTGTGCCCAGTTTTTGGGCACCCCAGTCAACAATGATATTGATAGACTGGATGAATGCAGTAGAAGGTTTTCAGGAGAGGCTGAGAAAGATGGGATTGTTTAGTCTGGAAAAGAGGAAGTTTTGAGGGGTCCCTACAGAAACCTGACAGCACCTATGGATGGGCCATCCAAAAAACAAAACTAGGCTCCTTCACAGTGGTGGCAAGATATGAGAAATTTGCATAAATTGAAACAAGGAAATGGTCCATCTGGATAGAAGGAAAAAACATTGTCCTCAAGAGAATGAGCAAGCAGCTGACCATACTGCTCAAAGAGGTTGTTCAGTGTCTGTCCTTGGGGAAAGTTTGAAAGCTAACTGGATCAAGTACTGACTAATCTTGTGTTACCTCAGACTTGGTCCTACTTTATGGTAGAGGTTGGGAAAAAAGATATCCTGAATTCTCTTCCAAACTCAGCTAACTTTCAATTGAATTATTCTATAATTCCATTATTGCTAAGGCTTTTCTAATGAAATATTATTAGTGCTGAACTTAACTGACTGTCCTCTTTTGATTTCACTGGGGCTAAATGCTGGGATAGTTTTATTTTATTCCAATATGAAGCATTTCTGTGAAAGCAAAACACAACTCTCTCCCCTTACCTTCCACTCATTTCTATAGAAATACTTGATCTGACAAAAGTAGACCCTGTGGAAAAATGTAACAAAAATGAAAAAAAATGCACGTAGAAAAGGAAAATTTTATTAGGATTAGTCACATAACTTAATAAGAGTTGCAAAGGTCTCTGCAGTATCTTGCTTTTTTGTAACAATAAAGTGGCTTCACTGCATGACAACACACAAAGCATACTTTCAAGGTTATGAAGTAAAATTACTTCTGTGGGGTTAGGAACAAATTGATAATAAAGGTTATGTGCCTACAGATTACAGTCAATTTTTTATTGGCTTCATTTGTTATTTGATTTTTCCTCAATGAAAATAGATTCCTCACAGTGGTGTGTCTAAATATGTATGCTTTATAGCTTATTTGATAAAACCTGAAGATTTGTTATGATTTAGTAATCTGACCTCCTGCAAATCATAGGCATGTTTACAGCAACAGATGATAATATGTAATACAAAATTGAATTAGAAGATGGATGTTATTCCTTTTTTTGAATACAGATTTGCCAGATGCACACCCATTTCTTCACATACTTAGTACCTGACATTTCTGTGATGATAAATTTTATGCAGCTACAGCCTCCTTTTGAAAGTCTTGCTGTAATGGGCAACATCTTCAAAATACTTTGCTCAGCAAGCAGGTAATCCAGGATTTAAGGTTTCTATAATAAGCAGGGCTAAAGTATAAACAAGATATCTTCTACTGGACATTTAAGAGCCCACAATCAACTGGTAAAGAATACATAAGGTTTGAATATCAACCACAGTACTACATATAGGGTGATAAAAATTAATTTTATTCCCATCACACAAAATTTCATGACAGATATGGTATATAACAGACTCAAAACTATCTATGTGTAAATAGTATTTTAAAAAAAAGGTGAAAAAGAACTTCCTCATCAAGCAGGATGAACATGTCACAACAGCTGTCACCAGATTCCTGAGTTTTGTGATTTTCCTGAGATCATGTTTTCATAGCCATGGCTTCTGGCATTCTACTATTTTTTGCTTTGGTTGGTGGAATGAGCTGGTATACAGTTGTACACTGCAGGCTTTACAAATACAAAGTTACACTACAGGAGTTTTCAAATAACAACCTTTAGGACTGAAATTAAGGTGAGCAGAAAGCAGCTTCAATGATAAGGCAGCAGTGATGGCTCAGGTCAGTGGATTCAAGAGACAGGTTCAATATAGTACGTTATTGAAGATAACAGGGAAAACTATAAAATATATAGGATATAGGCACATATCACATATTAAAATCCAAACATGTTGTTTGCTATTAAAAGATTTTTTTAAAAAATCATCCAGACATTATGACACTGGTTATATAAATATGGGTAGGAAGAACAAAACTTGTAGAGCCAATAGCTTAAAGAAATATTTACATATTTGGGATTGAAACTGAAATATATATTGAAATATTTCTAATGTTTTAGTCATGTTTATTTTCACATTTCACTTTTGGTCTAAATTTCAGATACTGGCATTGGCTTCAGCGTACAAATTATTTTCAGTTTTGTTTCTCTGTATTTATGAATTCTCTAGATGTGTGTGTTTCTTTAAAATTGATAGGTTTGAAGATACATGACCACATTAGAGTTTTTAAAAAATGAACATATTTTCTTTCAGAATAAAATATATTCAAGACAGTATTTTAAGAAACTTCTTAAATTTTTTTTTTGTAACAAAAAAAATTTCTATGTAACAGTAATATTCCTGTACTTCTGGTCACTTGTGGAATTTTATTTCCTCAAAGTTGTATTTACTCAACTATTCATAAATAAAACCAGTGGTTATGTTTTCAAAATTTTGTTTCATTCTTACAAATAGAGTACATCATGAATTTCAAACATTAGCACATGGTGGCATTAAAAGTTGTCCCATATTAAACAGATTAAATTATTTGAAAAGCAGCTGTCTCTAATCATTCTTGAAACTAGAATGCTGGGCCCATCACAGGATGCTCAGTGTTTCAAAGTATACCAGTATATTGGGGCAACTCAAGTATCTCAAATTCAGGCATTGGATATGATTTTATTATGCTTTTTTGTTTAATAAAAAATAATTAACCAGAAAATATATTGCATATAGCATGGTAGTACATTTGAGTCCAGTAGCTCACTAAAAGAAATCTCAAGACTAGCTGTGGCTTTATTCTGAGCATTAACTTGTGAAAGAAATCCTTTTTGTCACCAAAAGTTTTAAGTATATCAGATGCAAAAGATCAGCTTTATTTATTCCCTGTTTGTAGCCTGATATACTAAAGTTTTATTTTAAAAAATTGAACTAATTATATTCTTAATAATTTTGGAGGGTTTTTTTTTAATTAAAAGCACATTTTGTCAATGAATTAAAATCATATTATTATGTAATTTATTTATTCTTGATTGTTTTTCAAACTCAGGTTCAGTTAACCTTTGGTACTTGTTCAATGAGAAAAGCCAGTGATCTGTATCACCACACACAATTAATGGTTGAGAAGTCTATTATAAATGAAAATGCCATCATAGCCTAGTAATTAGTGCATGGATCATCTTCAAAAACTTACACTTTTCTGTCTGCAGCATTTAATTTTGCTCTGTGACAAAAATTGTATTCAAAGTGAATGGCAATATTCAATTACTGTGGTAGCCTATTATGGGAATTTGTCACAATTGTGATTAATAGCCCTTATGGAAAACAATTAATTTGCTGTCCTGTTGCTAGGTCAACTATAAAAGCTAATTTCCTGGAGGAAAAAAAGATGTTTATCAGCATATCTTCTTTGATGTTTTAATCTGAAACACAAAGTGCTTCTTTCACTGTAAAAAGTTTTCTTGCCTATATTAAAAAAAAAAAAAAAAAGAGAAGAAGGAATAACAAAAGTTTCATTGGAAATATGTGAGAGGAGTACAGGAAAAACAAGTTTAAAAAAAAGTATTGTTCTCTCAAATTTTATCACAGGAAAATTTTCATACATGCATAGTCAAAACTGGTTGAACTACACAATTTTAGTGAAATAGAACAGTTGAAAACACAAAGAATGACATTCCCCCTTCCTCTAAAATAGAGCTCTTTCCTGTGCCAGCAAGCATTAAAAAGAACAGTATTTTTTTCTATTTGAGTCCAAGAAAAAGGAAGAAAGAAGAGGGTTCACTTTCTACCATCATTTTACATTTTAGTATATTTCTTGATATCTATTTAGTATTTAGTATTTTTCTTTAACATATTTCTTTATTCTGATTTCCATTCCTTCTTGAAGAGATGGTTGGAGTGTTTTTTTGCTGTATTTTTACCCCTTGATCAAGCCACTGATCTGTTACCATTTTCATAAGTGGGCATGTAGTGTCTCTAAGTTACAAAACTCAGGATGTTTTTTGAGACTTCTGTTAGAATAATACATTACCCATTTTGCTTTCTTTAATGTTTATGAATAATTTATTCCAAAAATACAAATATGCAAGTTGACATATTAACATGATGAATATATTAATGAATATTTATACCAGATAATTCCAGACACCTAAATTATATGCCTGAGTTAGGAGAAAAGTTTCCAAACAAGCCATTTTAATAATTTGAACAAAGCAGAAACTTAACATAAGCATTCTTAATAATGTCTCTCTCCCTCTCTCTTCTTCTCCCTCACTGTTGAATACCTAAGTACTCTTCAATAAATTAGCTTACTATACAAATTATATCATTGAAGTTACCAGTCTTGATCATTCACATCCTTTTTACTATTTTCCCTTAATTGCATTTTAATGAATATGACTTTTATCATAAGCCAACTTCCAGTACCTAAATTGGGCCTCATGAAGGGCATGCAGTGATATGACAAGGAGTAGTGGCTTTGAACTGAAAGGGGGTAGGTTTAGATTAGCTATAAGGAGGAAATTCCTTACTATGAGGGTGGTGAGGCTGTGGAACAGTTTGCCCAGAGAAGTTGTAGATGCCTGGTTCCTGGAAGCAATGAAGGCCAGGTTGTATGGGGCTCTGAGCAAACTGGTCTAGTGGAAGGTGTCCCTGCCTATGGCAGTGGGGTAGGAACTAGAGGATATTTAAAGTCATTTAAAACCCAAATGATTCTGTGATTTGATGAGTTTCACAGCCAAACAGTTTTCTGTGGACAATATGGAATCCTCATTATTTGAAGGGTAAAACATAATGAAATATATTTTGAAATACATGACCGACAATAACTTCAAGCTAGTGGAATGAAAGAAAAGAGAAAATAATTATCAAATGGTTAAAAGAGTATTACCCCTATTTCAAATCATAAGAAATTAAATGGCAGGGAAAATGAGTCTCAATACCTCGATGACATCCCAGAGCTATGATATAACAATTATGTTGTGATCTGAGTTGTTTGTTTGGGATATTTAGACCTAAAGATCTCCCTTCTCCTCAGGGTTTTTGAAACTACAGAATATATATATAGATTATTTTCTCTTATATCCAAATGCTGTTATAACTTATCTTTGCATTCCTTAATTTGTTGTGACATCTCTTTTTCTAAAATTGTTTCACCAAACTTGGCCTGACTGTACAGTTGTGAATTTCAGGGACTTGGAAGTCAGACAAAAAGTAATCAAAATGGAACTGGAAAAACAAAGTGGTTTATTTTTTTTTCCCATGACATAATTAAACAAAAAAATGCCCCAAAATTTATTAGTGCCTAGAAAAGAGATCTCTAAGTAAAGAGATGCAGCACTTTGACAACCAAATTTTTGTGACTGAATTTGACATATTCAAGTTTATCAAGTGCAATAAAGCAGTCACTCTTCTTCCTCTAATATACCTGATTTTATTTTTACAAACACACACTGGGAATTGTTTGCATATTCTTACAAAGCATATAGAATCCAGCTATGCAGGGTTTGGATGTCTATGGTGTCAGAATGTTGTTCTAGAATTAAATTTTAAATTATTTTCATATTTAAATAGATATTTTTCACACTATTTTACCTGTTAGAATAGTCACATTATTATATTACCAATGGAGACAATAGAAAATGTGACTTTGCAACTCTGCCTGCCCATCTTGAAGTTATTTTAGCTCCTTTACATATCTCCTATATAATATAATAAATATTTAGAATTTTTTTTAAAATAATGACTAATATCTATGCAAGACAGTAAAATGCAGTTTTATTTTGTTAGTTAAATATAATAAAAGTTAGCTTTTCCTATTGCTGGAAAGAACTCTTGTTGATTCATGGAGTACAATAGAAAAAACTACCTCTTTTCAAAAGTGGCCAAGCTCAGATTTCACGTGGATTTTGCTCTGCTCTTTGTGAATTTAGTTAAATCAGTTTTTTGTTTTCTGTATAACATCATTACTTCTTGCAAGTTTTGCAGAAAGTGGATAATTTCCTTAGCAGAATTTTCTCTTGACTCCAGAATTGACATCTTTCAGTCTTTTAGAAAAAATTATATTTGATACCAGAAACACTTTACTTCATGTTTGAGATTTTTTAACTGTAAATGCTATAACAAAATGTATTGCTGTGAATTTGCATTTCTCTCAAAACCAGGAATTTAAAACAGAAAAGTATTTAAAATTTGAATATAACTCTCATATCATGTTCTTTCTGCTAATATGTATTTATTCTAAAAGGACTAAAAAAAATCAAAATTTTTCTATGTGCATTGTAGAAGAATTCTAAATGATACATTTTATTCCTTTAAAATATAGGTACTGCAGCAAAACTTTTTATCCTAAATGTTCCTGTGTTTTCAGAATAGAAGTGATGAATAATGCATTATTCTTCATGTGACAATGTTAGTAGGCCTCAGAAAATATGTAACCATTTTATTACTATTCATTTATGCATACAGTTAATCATAAACTACAAAGGATTGTTAGTTTCAAACCCTTAAGAAAAATTTATGAGGTCAACTTTTAAAGAATTATTCCTCTGGGCTGTAATTAGTATTTTGTAGCATATGCAACCTGATGTTATCGTAGGAGGCAATTTGAACATCTGTGTGTATTATTTGAAAGGTTTAATCCCAAAGAACCTTCTTGCTTTGTGATGTTAGGATGCACATTAGACAAAAAATGGATAAAGAAGAAGGACTCATTGCTATTGCATTGGAGTACTGAGAAATATACAATAGCTTTGATTTTGCTTTGCTTCTTAACACACTGGAGCATATAGGGCCATAGGAAAATGCTTTACCTTGAAGCCTCATTTACTTCAGAAGTCAATTTAGCGATTTAATGAGTTTTTCACAGCTATGGAAGGTTATAATACAGATTTTTAAACTAGGTAAATATAGCTGTGCAAAAATACACATACACACCTAACATTCAGGATTAAATATATTGTATATTGAAGTTGTAGACCACTGGAAATAGATGTATTTTCCTCTAAGTAAATTCTTAGGAATTAAAGATTAAAAATAAGGCTGGTACATCTCAAAATTTTTTTATTTGAATAGACTAGGGGAAAATTGTTATAATTTTTCATTTGCTGATAAATAATAATTTTAAGAGTATAAACCCCCCCATATTATATTCTGACAGAGTTATTAGGCAAGTCCAGCAGTGTGAAAATTGTACCAAACTAGAGTCAGTCTTTGATAATATCACACCTGTTGAAGTAGAGATCCTCACAATAAACAATATTGCTGAAAAATGAGTCCTTCTTCAATTCATCTCTTCTCTCACTCCACAGCAGGAAATTTTATATAGCAAAACAGGACTCAAATACTTGATCCTTGGAGATAATATTCTGGGATTCAATAATTATGACCCTGCAGAAAAGAATTGTAATCACAGTTCCTAGTCCTGGGATCTTCCCCTTTTCACTAACTTAAATGTTCCCCTTATTTTTGTTTAAATCACTTCTTTAGTTATATAATTAATTACATTAAATAATAAGTTATTTGATTTGTTTAATTTGTATCACTGACAGTTGCTGGGTTTTTTCTCCCCAGGGAAAATGTTAAGAGTTGCAGGATGCCTTCTTTCAGCATACAAATGGTAAAATACTAACCGGATTTCATTTATAAGTATTTCGGTAGAATTCATCTTGAAAAGTCCTGGAATCCTTGTACCTTTGTACTGAGTTTACTGACTGGATACTTGACACCAACCAAGGTACCTCTACCACCACCAAAGGGGAGAAAATACAGTGAAGGGTTCACAAGTTGAGAAAAGGAGCAGGAGACATCACTCACCAAATATTGTCAACAGGCAAAACAGGCTTGGGGTTCTTACCTGAATTTATTACTGGCAAAATCAGAGCAGGATAATGAGAAGTAAAATAAGACCTTAAAAACACATTGCCCTCACCCCTCCCTTCTGCACAGCATTACCTCCTCCCCCAGCAGCACAGACAGAGAGGGAATGGGGATTACAGTCAGTTCATCACAAGTGATTTCTGCTGCTGCTCAGGAAGAGGAGTCCTTCCCCTGCTCCAACATGGGGGTCCTCCCATGCAAGTTCTCCATGAACTTCTCCAATGTGAGTCCATCTAATGGGTAACAGTACTCCACAAACTGCTCCAACATGGGTCACTCTTCCATGGGGCACAGTCCTTCAAGGACAGGCTGTTCCAGTGTGGGTCCCCAAGGGGTCACAAGTCTTACCAGCAAACTTGATCCAGCATGAGCTCCTCTCTCCATAGGTCTGCAGATCCCTGCCAGAGCCTGCTCCAGACAGGCCTCCCACAGCCTCGTCTCAGGTATCCCGCTCCAGCACAGGCCTTCTCTATGGGCTGCAGGTGGATCTCAACATCACCATGGTCCTCCATGGGCTGCAGGGGCAGAGCTGCCTCACCATGGTCTGCACGATGGGCTGCAGGAGAATCTCAGCTCCGGTGCCTGAAGAACCTCCTGCCCCTTCTGCTCCACTGACCTGGGTGTCTGCAGAGTTGTTCCTCTCACATGTTCTCGCTCCACTCTTCTCTGGCAGCAATTACATGTGCACAGTAACTTCTTTCCTGCTTTGTAAATATGCTGTCACATAGTCTTTACCACCATTTCTGATTGGCCCAGCCTTAGCCAGCAGCATGTCCATCCTGGAACTGCCTGGCATTGGCTCTGCATAACATGGGGGAAGCTCCTGTTAGCTTCTACTCCACCCCTTTTGGCCCCCACTACCAAAACCAGGACAGGAAAACCCAGCACAATATTAATAAAGATGGTAAATAGTAAAGAATGTAAAGGGACTGTCAAGTATAAACTTGATAAAACAAAAAATTGTCACAGTTTTTGAAAAAGGTACTTACTGTATCTACCTAAAAAATGAGTGCAATTTGAAAATTGCAGAAACTTTATATACATCTAATATCTATGGGATCTAAAAATTGCAAATTGGTGCTACAACAGACAAAATTATTCACTTAATGAATCCTTCTAACAAAAAGACTTTCTGTTTTCAACTTCCCCATGGAATTATTTTAAAAATAAGAAAATCATAGATCAGTGTTATGAGAAAAAACTCTGATTTTTTCTTTTCTGGGAATAGACAATTCTTTTGGTAGAATAAAAAGAAGTTGTGTTTCTGGGCACCATTGAAAAGAGCTGGATCCATGAAATAGCAAAACACTTCGGGAAAATTGTGGAATTCAAAACTCTTATTTTTCTAGAAGCCATCCTTCAATATCCTCACTCTTCACACGTGCTTGCAAATACTGTCAGTAGGTGATAAAATTCTTGGCTGCTGCTGGGACCTTTTAAAATCTAGTATTTAATACTACCAACATATTTTGAAAAGTACATCTTTTCCCTTCCTCCTCAGCCTCTTATACTCCTCCCTGCCATAAATTAAGAAAACACATTGCTTTCAAAATTCCTACATATCTGATACAAGCATTATTTATGGTGTTGCGATGAATGTGTGTATATAAGCACAAGCCTCTGCATACATGTGCAGAAGGAGACATTTGTGTGTGTCAAATAAAAATATCTTAAAAGATTGATCAAATATTTAACACTTCAAAGACCAGCTGCACATGTGAGCATTTTGTTGTAATCATTGGAATCAGCACATTGTTGTAAGCATTGGAATGTGCTGATTACAAAGCAAGCAAAAAGGTGCTGCTTGCACACTGACTTGTATTTCCTAGGCTAGGTTGCAGAGAACAGTTTCATGGACTAAGTAATTTTAAAGAGCCAATGCTTATGTCCTTCAGAAAAAGCTGCTCATCCTTGTGGAAAAGAGCTGTGCATTTCAGTTACATACAAGAAGAAAGTGCTGGTTTAGTTTTATCTGTTTTCTCTCTTCTTCACTGAGGAAAGAATTCACTTTGGGGTGAACTGATTATCTATAAGAACATATAAATGAAGGGCAAAAGTCCAGGCTTATAAATAAAGAATTTGGAACACAGATTTTCTGGAGTATTCATTACTACCTGCAGTTATTCTTTACAGAAAGATTTTGTATAGCCAGTCCCAAAACCTATTCACATCTTGAGCAGAAATTACAAAGTTATATGATGAAATTTCAGGTATTTTTTATTTAATTGTAGGATATCAGGACAAGCATATCCTCCTTGTGAAGCTAGAAATGAGTTCTACTTATTTTATTTACTACTTATCAAATATAGATTTCATTTGATCCACTCCTGGATTTTTACCCAGTGGAATCCCAGTGGAGCACTGCTGTTAACTGGCATGATTGCCCATAATATCTTCTATTATATCTGTTATATCTCATCATGTCAAAGACTTCTAGCAGTCTTTAATTTGTGAATCATTGACAAAATAGTCCATAACAGCACCCTGAAGTGTTGAGCTGTTATAGAAGAAGTGGTCTGTATCCTTAGACGACAAGACAGAATAATGAAGGTCAAAACCTTTTACAGAGGAATACAAGTTTTTCTTCTTTTTGCCATTAGATGAAAGATTCCAAATGAAAAATTAAAATTAAAACAGGAATGAGACTTCATAAGAAGGAATTACCAGGGTAATTTAGAAAAGAAAACAAGACAGAGGTAATAATTATTTTAGAAAGCTGGTTGAAAAGCTATTACAATGTATTACCTTCAGCAATGTCCAATATCCGTAGAATTAATTTACCTGCTTTATAAATATAATCAAAGGACATGCCTAGGAGAGTGAAAGATTAGAATGGGAGGAAATCCAGGGCTTCCCAAACCACCAAAACACCCTAACCACTAGTCTGAATAGCTCATTGTTAACTCTTGCCTGACACTGAGAATAAATATGGTGAATGGCCACAAAGTGTGCTATTCAGTAACTATTTTACCTATTAAATTTGTTTGATTAAAAAAATTTCTCATTAGGTTTCATTGTATTTTATTTTCCTTTTGTTATAGTTTGCCAGTTTTGTTACTCTTTAAAAATTTTTAAATCATAAAAAGTCACTTTCTACCTGTTTTGACTACATTTTATTGAGTTCAATCCTTCATTTCCAAGTATTGAAAGAAAATATTTTTTTAAAAAATCATTTAAAATTTCTAATGCACCAAAACAACTTTTCTGAAATAAATCACATATTCATTGACAATGATGAAATATCAAACACCATGGAAGTATGACAGAGTTCAAGTGATCTTAAATTGAATGTTCTGGCAAGGTTTGCTGCAAGCATTTAAAGCAAACCTCTAATAAATCAGCAAGATAAGAGCTGAAGGTACTTTCTAGAAAGGAAGAACAGAAAGTAAGTAATAAACTTAAAACAATGAAAGTAAACTACTTATTCTCAGGTAAAGAAATTATCCATTATGTTTTATGCAAAAGCCTAGAAAAGCCATCTCTAGTTACTGTTAAAGGTTATAGATGCATTTGTATTTTGTCCTTAAATACTTTCCTTCAAATATGTGAGCTAATCCAAAGAAGTAGAAATTAGTAACTTGACTGAATATAATTAAATCCCTTAAATTTTACAATGGCCATGGAAGACTCCAAAACCTCTCTGGAAACATACTGGTGCTCAGTAACTCTCATGGTAAAAGAGTGTCTCCTGATGTTCAAATGGAACCTCCTGTGTTTCAGTTTGAACCCATTGCTTCTTGCCTTGTCACTGGGCATCACTGAAAAGAGCCTAGATCCATCTTCTTTACTTCCTCCCGTCAGGAGCTTGGATCCATTGATGTGATCTACCCTGAGCCTTCTCTTCTCCAGGCTAAATGGTCCCAACCCTCACAGCCTCTCTTCATTTGACAGGTGCTCCAGGCCCTTCTCAGCTGGACAGGGAACAGAAAGTATAATTAAAGGCTCCTTGATTAAGATAAGGATAGGAAGAGATCACTCACCAATTGTCATAATGGGCAAAATAGGCTCAGCTTGGGGGATATTAATTTATTGCCGTTTGAAAGTCAGACTAGAATAATGAGAAAGACAAATTTTAAAACATCTTGACCTCCAGGGTTCAGCTAAAGTCCTGGCTTCTTTGCCTCTTATCCCTAAGTGGGACAGGGGGATGAGGAATGGGGACTGTAGTCAGTTCATCTTTGTCTCTGCTGCTCCTTCCTCTTCACACTCTATGTTTGCTGTCTGGAATTGGCTCTTTTGGACTCAGAGGAGGCTTCTGGGACCTTCACACAGAAGCCATCTCTGTAACTCCCCCGTCATTCACTAAAAAGTCCTTGGACACAAACCCAATATACCCAGTTCTCAGGCACATCTCACACTTGAATAATCTTTCAAAGATGGCCAAGAGCATCCTCAGAATACATCAACTGACTCCCTGTCAAGCACAGTTAATTCTACTACTACCTGCTGTGTTTTGCTGAAGGCTGACTGGATTGATGTCTTCTAACATAAGCCTTCTCAGTTCAAGTACTTGTGTTCCATACCGATTTTCTCCTTCTGACTTAATGGGTGATATAAAGGATTCACTTTAAAGAGATTGATCTATATTTTAGTCCCTCCTTTGCAGATGCATTGCTGTATCAGCAACAGAAAGTTGTCTAGGGAAATATGTAGAAGGCAAATGGAACTTGGGAGAAGGGGAAAGGGAGACTGAAAACAAATTAGTACAGAAGTGATAGATAATGACTTGATAATGTAAGTCTCTTGCTGAAACCAGTCTAAACCCTCTGTGACTGTGACATATTCTTAACTTTAGACAACATGGTAACCATTATACAGTGTACTTGTTGAAGAGGAATTACTTGATCTTTGAGGCATGCTCCTGGAAAATTTTGAATTAGGTTGTCCATCAGATTGATCAGGAGATAGAATGAAAACCACTCAAAATATTGTCATTAAATGCAGTTAATGTAGCTGTGATCATCTTTGAATTACTTGGCAAATTAATTCAGTCTGGTTAGAATGATCTTTGGGCATCCAAATCCATAAAAATGAAAAACAAACAAACAAGCAAACAAACAAACAAACCAACGCCAGAAAAAAAAAAAAAACTACTAAAAAACCCCCTAAAATACTCACAACAAAAAAAACATCCCAAAGCACTTAACCCAAACCAACCAATGAACGAACCAACCAAAAAAATCCATGAGAAAACCCACAAAGTTTCTGTAGTCTGATGAACATTTTATCATGGTTCCTAAACAAGTAAATGTTATTAATGCTGAAATACTGAGCAGAAGAAGACAGCCAAACTGCAAATCAGCTATAATTCTACTCTACATGAAAAGCACCTGTAACACTTAGGTAGCTGAAACTAATAGATACTTGGAATTAATTTTTTCTGTATTTCTATCAAAAAGTTTTATAAAAATCTTTATTTTGTCTCAGTCTGGAAAATGATAGGATTCTGGAGGTGTAACTCTCCCCTTATGATCTCTCTCCACTCACTTCATAAATGCATGATTGGGGTGGTATAGGTAAGATTTCAATCGACAGCATGTAACTCAAAAGTTAGAGTGATACAGTGCATATGGTGCAATATATAACTAACATTTTATAGCCAATGATACTGATATACAAACTTGTTAAACCATTAAAGATTAAAAAAATAAACTTTGCATTTTTCTTTTAATTAAATTTCTTTTAATTAGCACTTTCTTAACATATCAGCAACAAATCTTCAGCAACTTAAAAATGCAGAAATGCTCTACATCTTTTCTGTTACAAAGAAACTATTGCAAATTAAAAACCCAATTCTGCAGTATTACTTACAATACTAAATCTCTTAGCAACATCAATTCTTTATTAGCACATTGATAAACATTGATTTTGCACCAGATGTTTGAGAAAGATTTCTTTATCAAATTCTTTGTCCAAAAGCATTATTTGTACATTTCTAAGGTTTAAAGATCATGTGCAAACTGAGTTCATGAATTTGCTCTTTTTCTTAAAAATTACACTATTCTACTATTTATCTTTAAAGAGCAATATTGTATTTCATTATTTGGTATATTCATGGAGATATGCATTCTCATTACTTTCACACAGATGAAAGTAAATTAATTAACGGTATTTATCTATCTTGGACAAATCTGAATATCTAACAGTCAAAAGAATCAACAACTGAAAAATAATGTTACTACATGCATGGAGAACAACATTCTTAATTGTCAGTGTTCTTTAGGAGGTTGGTTTGGTTTTTTGTTGTGGGATTTGTGGTTTGTTTGTTTGTTGTCATTTTTAAAATATCATGCACCTGTTCTTCTATATCCAAGCTATTATTTCCATTAAAAATTTAAAGCTACAATATTGCACCAGATCACACAATATGAAGAGCTCATATCACAAGATATTGCATTTCTCCAATTGGTACCAAGTTTAATAAAGTATATTTTGTGACAGTGAAGCTCTAGAAAAATGCTCACATTTCTTTGAATATATGGAGCAATTAAGGTGTTACTATATTAATGTTTCATTTAACTTTATTTTCACTGTTCAGTACTTAAAATCTGTGACACATTTTATGTAACAATTAGTTTGGATCCTCCCTCCATACTATGGTTGACATGTTACAGGGTTCTTTAAGTAGCTAAAGGTATTTAAAGACCCTGTTCCTATTCAATGTATGGTTATTTTACTGCATTAATTGATTCCTTATCAATTATCAATTACATTAATTTATGATAATTTTTTGTCCTACTTTTTACAGCTGATAAGTCAGATTTGTGGGTCTTTAGGGGTCTTACATTCAAAATGCTATTTTAAAGTAGGACTATATCAAAAACATTTTTCCTAGATACTTCTTAACTATTGATTCACTCAGAACTCTACTTGAAGCATCCTATTTAGATGTAATTCCATATTAATCACTATCTTAAATGTAAGTATGTCAACCTGCTATTTATGTGGTTTATTTTTACTTTTTTTCAAATCACTAAACAGAACAGATTCAGTGAATCTGTTGAGGATTATCAAAAGTGCATCTTTAGTATATCTATACTTACCATGACCAACCTAGTCTATTAATAGTACAATAGTATAATGTACTATTCCCAGTAAATTATATGGAATGTAAGCTTTGATCAAATTAATTTTGTTCCAGTCTCTTGTTATCCAAGTAATTATAATGATTATGCATTTTTTTTCCCAAACTTTTGTCTTTTCTCCCATGAACTTAAATTGGAAATAAAGAAAAATTCCTCCTACCATATGGGTTCAGGATGTATATTTAACACCAACCAAATTGCAGCAGTATGAAATTATTCTGATCACTATTAGAACTACATACTTGAGAGTATTTTGTTTATTCTTAATATAAACTTATATGTTACTTTTTCTGAAAACACATTTTTGCATGAATATGATTTAAGGGATAGATAGGTGAATCCAAAACACAACATTTTGTGTTCTTGTGGGGAAGACCACTTATAAATAGCAACCCACAAAAAATTATTTTAAAAATAAGCAGGGTGGTTAAGTAAATCTGTGGAAGTATCTTAACTTGTACCTCTACCATGAGAAGGGGAGGAAAAAACTTGTAATTTTACTTACCTAAATTTTTCGTAAACAGCTTGAGGGCTTTCCATAGATGGCCAACTCCAACAGCTTGTAGACCAGCAAGAAGTAAAATAAACCAACATGGGTGATGTAAAAGAAAACATTTCATAGGGGTTTTTTGGGGTTTTTTTAAAGCTATTTTCCTCTATTTCTGCTTTATTTATAAGGTTTATATAAGTAAATTACTTGTCTGGAATGCTACTTTTGGAGCACACTGATTCTCTGTGGGGAAGAAGCCTACCAAAGCATTTTGTTTCTGTAGAAAACAATTGAGATTTAACCCAAGGGATGAGATCTACAATGTTAAAAACCTTTGCTTTCTAAAAGGAGAAACAATCTAATTTGAGAATAATGACAAACAAGCTGAAAGAATTTAAGTGCTGTGGAAATTACCTGGTCTAACACTGACTTGGAATAAATAAGCATACCCAGAGTAGCTGTGGTTTTGTAAGCAGTGGTAAACTTCCTTTTTTGAGCCATAAGCATCAAAGGGGAAATAAAAAATAATAGAAAAAACACTCCAAAACAGCTCAAAATTATATTCCTTGTGAATTGTTCCATGGTATTTCACAGATTTTGTACTGAGTTGACCCTGGCTAGATGCCAGGCACCCATCAAAGCCTTTCTCTCACTCCTGTCCCCAGCTGGACAGGAAAGTAAAAATATAGCAAATGGTTCAGGGGTTGAGATAAGGACCAGGAGACATCATGAAATGCCATCATGGGCAAAGCAAGCTCAAATTATGAGATATTAATGGAATTTATTACCAACAAAATCAGAGCAGGATAATGAGAAGTAAAATAATGACTTTGAAACACCTTCCCTTCAGCGCTCCCTCTTTCACAGCTCCTGCAGTGGCATAAGAAGAGAGGTAATGGGGGTTACGGTCAATTCATCACATGTTTCTATCACTGCCCAGGGTGAGGAGTCCTTCCCCTGCTCCAACATGGGGTCTCTCCCATGTGAGCAGTTCTCCATGAACTCCAGTGTGAGTCCATCCATTGGGTAACAGTTCTCCACAAACTGCTCCAAAATGGAACATTTTTTAACAGGTGCAGTCCTTCAAGGGCAGACTGTTTCAGTGTGCATCTCCCACAGGGTCACAAGTCTTACCAGGACACCTGATCCAATGTGGACTTCTGTCTCCATGGGTCTGCAGGTCCCTGCCAGGACCTTGCTCTACTACAGGCCTCCCATTGGGTCACAACCTCCTCCAAGGCATCCATCTGCTCTAGCACGGATCTCATCTGTGGGCTGGGCCTCTGCATTTCCATGATCCTCCATGGGCTGCAGCACCACAGCTGCCTCACCATGGGCTGCACCATGGGCTGCAGGGGAATATCAGCTTTATCACCTGGAGCACCTACTCCCCTTCCTTCTCCACTGACCTTGGTGTTTGCAGAGTAGTTTCTCTCCCATATACTCACCCTGCTCTTCTCTGGCTGCAGTTACGTTTGCACAATAACTTTCTTTTTTTACTTCTTAAACATGTTATCACATAGTCATTACCACTATTTTTATTTGGCTCAGCCTTGGCCAAGCAGCACGTCTGTCTTGAAGCCACCTGGCACTGGCTCTGCCGGACATGGGGGAAACTTCTCAAAGCAGCCACTGACAAAAAGTGGCCATGCAGACCCAATCTAAAGGATGCTTTCTGCATTCACAAGATGACAGAATCACCAAATAAGCTGAACTGGAAGGGGCCCACAGGGATCATCAAGTCCAACTAGTAGCCCTGCACAATACCATCCACAAGAGTTAGAGCATTTGCCTGAGAGAATTGTCCAAACCCTTCTTGAGCTCTGCCGGCCTGGTGTTGTGACCTGGAAGCTTGTTCCAGTGCCCAATCACTCTCTTGTAAATATTTTCCTGTAAAATCTTACTGATTGCCTCTTTACATCCTCAGCTACTACAAGCTCATTACTATTAGTGAGATAACACTTAATTCTTTTTTGGATGGATAAGGAGGTGTAAATATGTAACTTTTCACAGAAAAATCAAATTTTTAAAATCTAAATACTACATTTCAATTACTTAAGCAAGCAATTTAATTTTATTAATTTCTTTCAAAATTTATATGTATACCCTCAACTGCCAAAATGCCCCAGGAAATCATTGTTTGTAAGCAAGGTACCTATTTAATAGTTAATATCTGTTTGCAATAAAAGACGTCACTCAAATCCAAGCATTTAGAGTCTGAGAATCAGTGTTAGTAATCTAAAGAAATACATTCCAGGAACTTAACTTACAGACTTGCCTATTGAATTTCAATCTTAAATGAGAATCTTGACCATTTTTAAGTAAGAGATATGAATGAGGTGTGAAAGATATTTTTTGGAAACTTTCTGACTGAAAAGTACACTGTTGTTAAAAAGGATTACAGGAATTTCACACCAAGATATTCAATCTTTTCTCAACTAGCCTCACATTTTTTTTCTGAAAAGGAATCACATTAAAATCAATGCTCAAGGAATTAGTTTTCCACCATATACTTACATCCCCTTTTGAACGGTAGTAATTATCATCTCCCCTCCTTCTCTCTTGTTTTCATATTACAATGATTGACTCCATAAAGAGTTAATTTTATCTATTTTACTCACTGGGATCTAAAAGACTGAAAATTTAAACCTAAATGTAAAGAAAATATTGGTCTTGTCATGGTTACTCACTCTTCCTGGATTTTGCTGAAAAATATTTAACGTAGGAAAAAAATAACAGAAATCACAGATAAAATTAAATAAATCAGACCCTCTTCCTTTAGATAAAATCTAGCTTAAAATGTTCAAAATTTTAAACATTTTTAAAGTAGTTTCAATAAATATTCAGTTGTTAGAAATGCAACTTATATACATGAAATCAACAGTAAAAATAAGAATGCTGTCTGAAAATACACTTTAAAGTATAAACTGCCATGTAATTCCAGTGTAAACATAAAGCACTGTACATCCTGGTTATCTGAAGGTCTTTAGCCTAATACTTGTCTTTCCTAATGTTATTTTAACCTCAGCTCTTACAGTTTGTATTCAGGGTGGTTGATTAGTAGAACTCACTTGAAATCCTAAGAGTTTGGCTTGCAAGATTGCTATTTAGGATTCTATTTAAACATAGAGGATGGTAATTTAATCTGCTTTGAATGGGAAAATATTTGCAAAAATATATATATTTTTTTTTAAATAGCTGAAGTTTCCCTGTTTTCTGTTTTTCCCTGTTTTTGGTTGATGAAAAATCAAATTGCTGCAGTATGTTAGCAGTCACACACACCATGCTTTTTTTCCTAAGTGCACTTTGTCTTTATTTATACAGAGAAGTAGTACAGCACAGAGTCACTGTTGTTCCAGTTTTCTCAAAGACTCTCAAGGCAATGGTGCACAATCCTTTTTATGACAGATGGTCTTCAACTGTAGCTTCGCACTTTGTGGAGCTGGTACCACAGTGGAGGATTTGCCCTGAGCATGTCCTTACAAGACTTCAATGGCCTACCTGTCAGCCATTCACCATGCATTTAATGGGCATAAAGAAAAGGCTTAAGGCATTCATGTTGTTCATCATATGTGCCAGATGTCCAGAGCAACAGAGCTGAGCCTGCAAGAACATTGTTGTAATATTGAGCACTTGATACTGATGTAAGATAGCAGTACCATAGACTGACAAATTGTTCAAAGACTAAACTTATAAAACATCTCAAACCCCACTTTTTTCTTTTTATCAACAAGTTTAATTTAATATTTTAAAATGCAAATACATTTAAATATACCCATACTGATATATTTTACGATGAAAATACTTACAGTAATATTAGCTATTCTACACACATGTTATTTCAAATATCCAGTTCTAGCAATAGTAAAATGTAGTTAAACATTATACTTTTGACAAAGGGAATACCAGATGACACTGAAAACATATTGAACCTAATTTTTTATACTCATCTACATTGTCACATTTAAAGGCATATGCTAGCAATGTTCCATTTTTCTCTGAATGACTCAGATTAAAAAAAAAAAATTATGTTTTTAAATTCTGGTTCAAAAGTGAAATTAGAATTCAGATTTTCTTATTTTTCTACTTCAGTTGTTAAGCAGTTTTGTGAGCAAAAATATGTTAATACATATCAGGAATATGTTAATACACTGTATTACCCTACTGCTTAATTATCTATTTCTGATAGATTTGGTCACCTTGAAGGTTTAAAATCCCAGTATAGTTGGGAGAGAGTTTCCATTCTAATGATTTATTTAATAAATGGGTTTCATGGGAAATGATTTCTGACTGTGGATATGTGTGCTGCATCAGGGACTTGGGCAGAGTGTAGGGGTTTTTTCAGACTGCAGTAAGAAAAACTGGGCTGTAAATAGGGAAGTAGAATTGGAAGATGGAAGAAAAATATTGCTAATGAGTAAATCACTTGCCATCAATTGCTGGGAGCCCCCTTGTTTCCCAGCATCAGACAGAATCCAAATGAATACCCATGATACACTCTACATACCCCACCTATGGAAAGGTTCTTTGTCTCTCCTGTGTAGTGATCTTGTGTAGCAAACCAAACCATGTGTCTTCTACTGACAGATAGGAATGCTCTCTCTTTCATGCTATCCACTAGAGTGCAGTGCAGTCCATCCACTATGGGGTTGTTGCCTAGTAACAAGAGGGAAAAACCTTACAACAGAATTAAAGTGGTAGGATAAAAAAGCAAATCTTTAATGAAAGCTTTCAGGAGCACAAAATATGGCATTGCACATGCACAAAATCAGATTAATACAATTTTATTAAGTTAATTAATTATTACAGGTACATCCAAGAAGACATTCAGTTGTCCCCTTGGGTCTGTCCCTCGGAATAGTTCCAGGGGCTTCTTTGCCTTATTTCTTGTTATGTCCTCTCAGATTCTGGTTACAAAACAAAATGTCTTTATTAGAGGTTCTCTTCTTGAAAATAAGACTAAACAGAATTTCAAAGATGTGTTAGTAAAGAATTAGTTCAACTGTGGAAAAGGGTAGGAAAAGTACTGGAAGTTGTATTACTACATATTAAGAATCTATAAAGCTACAAATATGACAAAGACTTTAAATCTTTAGGCATCAAGGTATTCCAGCGTGTTCTAGAGGTGCATACATGGACATAAATATCAGTTACTCATGCTAAAATATGGGCTTCTCAATATCAGATTAGACTGTAGAAAAAATTACATCACCAGAGGTTTATAAAGCATTGGAACAGAGTGATTGGGAAGTGGTTGAGTTACTGTCCCTGGAGATATTTAAAAGGTGTGTAGATGTGACTATAGGGACATGGTTTAGTGGTGGACTTGGCAGTGTTAGGTTACTGGTTGGACTCAATAGTCTTAAAGGTCTTTTCCAATGTAAGTTGTTCTGCGATTAAATACTCCCTCTCAGGTCCTGCATCAGTGCTCAATAGCTTATCAAATTTTCTTTTTAGCTATTAAAGCCCCTCTTTGATATTCAGATCTAGTAATATGGTTACAGAAAAAAAAAAATCTCAACATGTATTTGTCTAAGGGAATATGGACAAAAAGGACAAAACCATAGTTGTACATAAACAATAAAACATACATACAGCACAAAATTTTCTATGCTTGTAAACAACTATGAGGAAACAATATTATTAAATGATTAGACATTAATATTACAAACATGTATTTTGTTTCTATAATTTTACGTTAGTTTTTAGACCAATGTAAATAATTGCAATATTAAAGGCAGTCAGGAACAAATAAAACATTACAATTAAAAAATGCTAATTCAAATTTGACTGTAATTAGATATCCATTGTTTTAAGTAAAGATTTTTTTTTTTAAAAAAAGAAACAAGCAACAAGGGATAAAAAATAATCTTAATTTTTCATGGTCACTGCAGTTTAATTTCTCAACAATAAAGTCATTATTTGAAAAAGTAAGTTATAAGACTGAAAGTATGAACTGATTTTTCCTCAGCCTGTCAAACTGGAAATTAGAATAATATTTAAGAACATTTCAATAAAATTTAACCATTGAATATTCAAAGAGGACGCATAAAGGGGCAAGAAGCACATTTTTAAAAATATTTTAATATTAAAAGACATGAATTTTAAAGGAATTTGCATGTTTTGAAAGTATTTCTTTTATACCAATAACTGATTTTCTGAAGGTGGTTAATATTCATTAACTTAAGCAAACTTTAAAATAATAGCTGAGAAATCTAAGTGTTTTGGGTTTTTTTAAATGTACCTAATTTTTTACCTTCTTTTAGGATGCAATTAAATGAAGACATTTACTTGTATTATCAAATGTGATTTGAAACTCTCATTTCTCCAAAGAGAAAGTCTATAATTTAAACATTATACTGATGAAAAGAATCTGACTAATTTATTCATCAGAAAGAACAGTGACCACATCTACTTAAAAAGAGACAACATCTTCTGAAATTTCCTTTGGAACGTGTGTAGCAGTTACTTCATCTTTAGAGAGCACTGTTCTTAAGCTTTGGTCTTGCAAGACAAGGGGGGGCTAGTTACATGAAACAAACTGGATCATCTTCAAATAATTTTTATAGTTCTCTTACAAACTTAACCTTAAAAAGTGATGTGATTTTACAAAGAAGAGTGGAAAATGGTGTGTCATGCTTCCTTAAAACAGCTGAAGGCTTACTGCCAGCAAGAACTGTGATCAGAAATGTTTGACAGGCTCCGTGGTTAGAGAGTATTTGCTAAATTGTGTTTCCTTCCTTCAGTGTTGTGTTTTAGTACTCATAAAATGACAATGCAGAGGTGGCTTTGGGCGAGAAAGAAAAAAGGATGGAAGAAAGACAGTAAGTTCTAATGACATAAAATGTAAGAGAGCTTCCATATTTCCTTGTACAAGAAACAGGCATTTAAATTTATAGACATTTTTGTCTTCTTCCTGTAATCAATACTGTGCTGAGAAGCTATTAGTAAATTAGTTAATAAGTCAGCTGATCAACTTGGTAACATTAAAAATATGTCATCAAAAAGAATTCTATTTATAGAGAAAACATTAATCCAAACCTATTTTTAAAATAAGATTTATCTTTATGTGGGTTTAGCACAAGAACCATAATGCTAAACACTCTGAATGCTGTACACAAGAAACACGGTAAAATAACAAGACTAATTTTTAATGAAAAATTTTTAAGGTAGATCTAGGTTTTGATGGTTTAAATCTATTGTATTTATTTATTTCCATAACTTATTTTATTTCTTCTGAGTTCCTTTTGTTTTCACCCTCAGTCTTATGGAGAGGGCTTCCTTCTGCTCTCCCCCTACCTAGTTTCCACACTTTTGAGTGTTATTCTATTCTATGAAGGTGTATGGTGTTTAAAATGTTCAATGAGTGGGAGAAGTGTCTGGATTGTTTGGACTAGATTTGGGGAGAGTTGACCAATTTGTGACAGAAACGCAAAGCATCCAGTACACATGACAGTGGGCAGCCTGTGCCTACACAATAAGGCATGTAAAGTCAAGTCAGATTCTAAAGACTGGGGTTTTTCCATTTAAGGCAGCTCTGTGAGTTATTTAGCTGGCAGAAGAAAGCTCCATCTAGACTTCCAAAGCAAACTGTGTCTGCATATAAAGCTGATAGTAAGTCTGTGCAATTACACTGTCTCTCAGTAGGGCTTGTTATTGTGGGCTTCGAGTTGCACTGACCACAGTTATATTGTGCTGAAGTACCCTGAAGCACCAAGGTAGCAAACTCCAGTCAATTTAGAATTCATAGCATAGAATCATCTCCTGAGGATGTCTACAAAGTAATTGTTAGCATATATCAGGTTGTTTTGATCAATTTGCCTTCAGATATTTTTTAAAAGGAAATATCTGACTACCTTTTTGTCGGGTGGCCAGTGTGTCCTTATGTGAAAAATTTCTTGCTTTTTATTGCACTATTTTATTGTTAAACAGATAGAGAAGAAAAATAGCTTTAGATATGGCAAAAGATAGCTACATCAGTGAGTAAAAAGATAACAAAAACTTAAGGAAAAGCAATGAAATTAAAACAAATGCTGTAGAAAAGGAAAAGCTTTTGTTATATTTGAAATGATAGCCTAAAATAGATCTTGATAATTGTTTTTTATATTAAATTGAAGAGCTTGAGTTATACTAACATTTGCCTCAAACAATGGAAAGCATTAAGATTTCAATATAGCAGCAAAGCAAACAAAATAAGGAAGATTTTCAATGAAAGATAAACCCATATATATGTTTTTTACACACATTTATCAACTATCCTTAAATTACAGTTTTTGGAAAATAAATTGGATATGTTTGCAACACCCTTAAAAATAGGATCATTTAACTTATGTATTGAATAACACCTGTTTTGGCTAGAACACTCTTGGTATAAAATTTGTGACAATTTTATGGTTCTGTTTGGCTTATCAGTTTATGCAAAGCAAACTGGTAACTATAATACTTTATGTGGAGATGTAAACTTTTAGTCTTATCCGTTGTAAATTGGTATAAAATGCAGGGTTTATTTGAGATCTAGACCCTAGAAGAATGTCTTTGTATTTTTTTTCTTTCAAGCGTATTTCTAAATGTCTCTATATTGTGCTTTGCTCATAGTATGACATCAGCAAGGAATTATTCTCTCTGTTTCATCTCATAAAATATAAAACAGTTTATGAATTTTGTTGGAGTACATACTAAGAAGATATACAGGTATTGGTTATAGCTCTCATCAAGAGCATGTTCTTAACTCGTCATCACAAATTTTAAAACAAAAACCATATTTTTAAAAGGCATAGAGATTTGGTAAAATTATAATTTATACAGTGATATATGTGATAGCTGCTTCACCGCCAATTCAGGAAATATTATTTTTTAATATTGGATACTTCTAACCTATTTATATTCTTTAAATATTTCTATGAATGTTTGTTTTCTTTGAAAGGCTGCAGCATTGTAGCTAGTTTAAAAATATAATAAAAATCTCTCCAAAGGTCAGCATGTCATTTTTATTCTTTTTTTATGCCAAGTGTCTGTGGGTACATTCACTTAAGGGCCAGTTCCTATTTCTGTTTCTCCAACTTAACAAGTGTTGGGTTTTTTCAGCATAGATTCTTTATTTATTATCAATTATCAGCTAAAAATATTAAGTGAACTGGCCATTACATAGGTTTTCTGCATTTAATTTCTTCAAAAAAAAAAGTAACAGGGGAAGGAAGTATAACTAGAGAGACAAGGGTTTCAGAAGTAACCAGTTTCCTCAAGCAGTTCATAGAAAATATCCAACATGTCACAGACCTTGTCTTATACAATCTAGGTTCTCTGAGGTCATCTGAGGGATATCTCTGCTTCCTCTGTGTTGAAAGTTCCCAAACAGAACAACAAGTTAAAAGCAAAACATGTTCTTGATTGATTGCTTAAGAATTGCTAATCAGGCAATTCTTAAAACATTGTTTATAATCCTTTTTTGATTTATTCATAAATATTTGATTTCTTAGTAGCATGTTTTCACAGAGGCACCACCAGCCTGGCTGAGGGGCTCATCTGTGTCCTGTTGTGGATCTCTTGAGGCCAGCTGGAGCCAACTGGAACTAGCTGTGCAGGCACGGGGCAAGCCCAGCCTCTCCTCACAGAGGCTGACCTGCAGCCCCCACTGCCATGGACACCCAATATACAATTTCATACCCTCTAAATTAAAACTAGGCTGGTTTTCTATAATTGCTATTGCAGTTTTCTGTGACGTTATATAGGATTCTTGGTTCATTAGATATTGGACTTTCAGATACATTATCTTTAGCTGCTATTGGTTGAAACAGGCAGTGATCAGTGATTCTACACATTTCCAAATGTTCACTATCTTTTTTTCCAAAATACGTATCAGATTACTTAGGTCACAGGGAAAGATTGTATTCTTCCTAACCCACATAGATACCAAAATTGTGATCTTACAAAAATTGCTAGGTGGCTGCCACCTTTCAGTTAGACCAATAATCTGGAAGGTAGCTGAACTGCAGTCTTGGAGAAAAGACTTAAAGCCACCATTAATACACATGAGAAGCTTCCACATTAGAAAGCAGGATAAAAGTTCAATTGTGTTAGAAATGCTGTAAGATTTTAGGAATGGTAAAGGATCTGCTAAAGTTCATTTCATTCTTGGCTTCTAACAAGAATATTAACTCTACAAGAGTATTAAATCTTCAAGCCTTATGTGTGGAGAATACTCACTGCATTATAAGCTACTCATTAGCACTCTGGTGTGGAAAATGCATGATCCTTTTCTTGTTTGTTAATTTATAAACTTTTTTGTAACATTACCTCATGAAGGTTACCATAGATGAATAAAAAGGAAAGATTAAATGTATAGTAATCTTGCTCCTCCAACATTCAGCTGGAATGTTAGTTGATCCAATATTAGTTGATCCTAGGCTGTGAAGCTTGCCATGCTAATCATATTGCACAGATGAAAATGTTAACTTTTTAGTATTAAAACTGTATTTCTAACTTCTAGCATTCTTATTTATCTGATGTATGAGGACTTGTGTCTCACCAAACATAATAAATGAGCCTTGTCATAAGGTTGTGTACTCTCAAAACAGAAAGGCATGACAGAACAGAGCTGGGTTAAGGCCCCGACTGAAAGAAAGGGGATAACAAAAATTAGATTATTAATCACTGGTAATGACTTTAAAGTGTCAGAATAATTTTTTGTTTTGTTTTGCTTTGCTTTGCTTTGCTTTGCTTTGCTTTGCTTTGCTTTGCTTTGCTTTGCTTTGTTTTGCTTTGTTTATAAGATTTTTTTTTAAAGTGTTAATATGCAGTTTATAAATAAATTATATATATAAACTTAAGACCTTAGTCTAAAAATAAAAAAGTCTGAATTAAATTTATATTGAAATTATTAAACCAGATAAAATTAAATATCAACTTTTCCCTAATAATATGAGCTAAATTTATTATATTTATTTCTTTCCAATTCCCATAGGAAAATAATTTGAATCATGACTGATCTGTTAAACAGATCATGTCTCAGAGTGGGACATCCTTCTTTCAGTGTGGGCAGTGTATCACCTAGTTACAAGAATTATAATACTCATAAAAAATCATAAAATTGGAATTACTGGTAAAGGTGATTTTTTTACTGAAAGTCTGTATTAATAACAACTGACCTTTGATTCCTAGATCCCGCTGCAACAGGTATTGCTGCTACTATTACAGGTTATTTTCAAAGAAAATTAAAATATCTTGGAAATATAAATTAAAGCTGGACATTAAAATCTGAAATTCGTCTCTAATATAACCATGAATTTATTTTAATTTATTAGGTTTAGACTCTTCCTTAAGACTGATTATCATGAAAATCTTAGCACTTGTTTCCAGCCATATCTGTACATAAGTCTGAGTAATATCCTTTTGTCCATATAAAGATATCCTAGTAAAGAGCATGTTCTGTGATGTTCTTGGACTGTGTTTTGTTCACCCATGAGTTTAGCCTTGATTGAACACATTTTTGCTGAGGTGCGCCACATGCAAACCAAATTTTCCCAAGTTCTGAAAGTGATTTGATTTAACTAGCAGTTGTTACCTTTCTGTTCTTTCTTTTGACAGGCAGATTTATTTATAAAATACACAAGATGGACACAGCAGTGACCTACACTACGTTGGATCACCCTGTGATAGCCCTAGCAAATCAAAAATGTTTTCATTTCATTGTCAAAATGGGGAGCTCTGAGAGAACTTGCAGGGACATACTTAAAATAAACATGGCTTTTCCTACAATTAATAATAATATATCTTGCTCAAATATATATTAATTTCTTCTTCAGGAACACTGGCCAGAAGCCAACCAACAAAATCTCTGAGAATTTTCAAAAGCAAATTTAAAAGCAAACAGTTAAAATCTTATAATAAAAATTATTATGTAGTCCCAAAATAATAATTATTAATGAGTTTTAACTGTTCAATAGTTCTCTTGGCTGATGATGGCCCCTATGAGTTAACAGAAAAACTGGCAATTAGATCTTTGATTCAACAAAGGCCACGGAATGCCAGAGCTTGTCTGGTGATCTGAAGGATACTACTAACTAAGCAATTTGGAAGCTCCTTGGACTTCAAGATTAGCTGCTGTGGGAATATCTTTCTTTGCAGCAAAAGACCCAGTTGAAACAGAATAGAAATACTAATGAAAATGATTGAATATGTTTAATGATTTAATTATAAGAGAGTTAACAGGCCTTGAAAATGAAACTCTTATAAAACAACAACAAAAAAGTTACTCTTTGCTACGCCACACAAAATCTTCTTGTGGTTTAACTTCAGCTAGCAACAAAACCCCTTACAGCCACTCATTTTCCCCCACCAGCAGGACTGGGAAAAGAATTTGAAGGGTTAAAACTAGAAAATTTGTGGATAAAGATGAAGAAAGTTTAGTAGGGAAAGCAAATGCTGTGCACAAGAAAAGCAAACCAAGGAACCAATTGACTGCTTCCCATGGGCAAGTAGGTGTTCAGCCATCTCCGGGAGAGCAGATCTCCATCCCATGTAATGGTGACTTGGGAAGACAAACACCATCACTCCAAATGTCCTTCCCATCCTCCTTCTTCCCCCCATATACAGAGCATGATGTCACATGGTCTGGAATATCCCTTGGTTCAGTTTGGGTCACCTGTCCTGGCTGTGTCTCCTCCCAGCTTCCCATGCACCCCCAGCTTCCTCACCACTGTGGCAGTACAGAAAGCAGAAAAGGCTTTGGCTGTGTGTGTAAGCCTTGTTCCGCAATTAAAAAAAAAAAAAAAAATCTGTGTTGTCAGCCCTGTGTTCAACACAAATCCAAACCAGCCCCATACTAGACACTGTGAAAGAAATTAACTTTACATCAGTCAAAACCTCAACACTTCTGCAGCCTCAGTGAAAAGGGGTTTTTTTTGTTTATTCACAGTATCTATTTATTTTAGAGAAAAACCAGTGTTTTACATTGGAAAGCACTGACTTCCTTCACTGTTGCATTGAATTCTTCTATAAGTTCTGCCTTCCATTCTCACTGTAGCATGTAACAAGTTTTCAAAAAAAATATAATCACATGTGAAATTGTATTTAATGTGTGTTCTACTTCTGACAAAAATCTATCACAAACTAAACACAGCTAAAACGTGTATTTCCCATCCTTAAAAATATAATACATTATATTTTATATCAACAAATTATATCAAAATTTTATATATCAACATGTGAGTTTAGTAATCTGTCTTGCAAGAAGTGTAAATTAACCTGACGAGATCAGCTGAGACTTATTAAAAATTACTTTCCATTTAAGCATTTATAAGATCCAAAGAGTCAGTTTCACTCTCAATAAATTACCAGTTATTTTCCTGTAATGACAGCCATCATCTCATCTTGGAGTCTATCTGGAAAGAGACATTCAAGAACAGTGAGCTGCATTTATTTTCATTGGAGCTAAACACAGGACTATTGCAGAGTTCTGAGTGGTCTAAGCTTTGTGTAGGGTTTCTTCTTTATTCAGGCCAACATTCATATTAAAGCCAGAAAAAAAGATTCAGTGTTTGCTGCTAGTCTCATAAGAGCAAACTGTGTTGGTTCTGTTTTTCTTCATCTTTGCAAAATTTAAAATGTATGTGAGATTCTACTGTAAGTAAAAGGTAGAAGAATGTCAGCAACTGATAATAAGAAAGGGATGCTTAAACCTATGTAGTCTGCTATCTTAAACTTACTTCCCAAAGGCTTTAGCAGAATATCAGAAAACTGTTGCAGTCAATAGACATCCATAACAGAGGGTCACAAAAAATACAATGCAAAGAAAAGGCAAACAAAACAGTCAAGCATAAAGATGCCATCATTTCTTATTGTTGGTTTTCAGAAAAATGGAAACCACACAAAGCAAAATAGCTTGAAGTTTTCATACACATAGCTACGTTAAACTTCACTGTTCATAGTAAAATAGACAAAATAGAAACTTCGGTTAAAGTATTTTCCATATACATTTATTTCTTTGAGAGGTTCAGTGAACAAGGAGGTAGAACACTTCTCAATGGCTGTGGATATATTCTAAAATATCTCTGCAAGAGTTCTTGATGGCATTATAGACTGAAATACCTGGCATTCAAAGCTAGTAGCAGTATAAAATAAGAATGGGAAATATAGAATTAATCATATATATTATTGTGACCTCATTTTTCGCCATATGTAAGAGTCCTGTTAATTTTACTTTACTTGAAAAAAGGATGAAAGATTTAGATTCTTTAAGTATTTTGATATTGGTACTGCATGCACGCTTTGTTGTTGTACTTATAATTTTACTTATAATTTCCTTATGATTAAAACAACGACAACAACAACAAGAACAAACAAAAAACAGACAAACAAAAAACAAAAAAAAAAGAAAGCAACAAAACCTTAGGGTATTGCACACTAGGGGAAAAGGATTTGCTTTAAACAGTGAAGTGTTTTATAAATGTTCTGTATTCAAATTTTATGCTTTATGGGTTTAAAACATTTTCAAACTATATATAATAGGCATCTTAGGATAGAGGTTGTATATTCTCTGGAAAATGTGATTTTCAAACATCAGTTTGTTTTGGAAACTGCTCTTGTAAACTTATTGATCTCATCTATATAATATTAACTCTGATTCTCTTGAATGAGAAAGGATTCTGATATTTTCACTGGTAAAAATATTTTTAATTTTCATCTGTGTTTACTTGCTTATTGTTAATTAAATCTATGAACCTAGATCTGTGAAAAGGGGAATGAGACTAAATGTTACAGACTTGATTTCTATGACATAGTCAAATTCATTACAAATGCATCATAATCAGGATCACAATGTCAAGGGAAAAAAGGCATTGTCAAGTGAAAGCAGTTTTCAGCCTTGTTCTAATTGTCTTTATTGGACTATTTCTTTCCCTTTATACCTGAAGGATTAGATTTATCCTAGAAGTTGTTACAAAAACTCATTGATGTTAGTTAAGTCATTGAAGACATTTTTAACAGTGTAGTTTTAATTTTCATGCTTTCTTGTTAGGCTTCAATTAAGAATTTGATTTATTGAGGCATAAATTTTGCATGAATTTTGAGTGAAAATTGGCAAGACTCGTATCTGAAAACCATTGGTTAGAGCCATAACTTTTAAGCATTTCTTTAAATCTATGCTATCAAATCTCCATTTTGAAAAGATGTCACTTTGTAATATGTAACATTTTGAATGGAATGGTAGTTAAGTAAATTTTCTAAGCAAAAAACCTTAACAATCAATGCTCCTCCACCCTCAAGACAAAAAAATCCCCCAAAAAACTAAAAAAACAAAAACAAAAACAAAAGCCAAAATCAACCAAACAAAAAAATAACAAAACAAAAAAAAACACAAAATGGAAACTTCTTTCTTTCTTTCTTTCCTTCTTTCTTTCTTTCTCTTTCTTTCTTTCTTTCTTTCTTTCTTTTTTCCTATTGATCTGCATTAAAATGTATACAGCCTGGAGCATGAAAGCACATTAACTCTGTGTGCTTTCTTAATTCTTATCCTGAGTGGAAAGAGAAAAAAATTCTTCTGAGAAGTAAGTCTAAAGGACTTGCCAGGAAAAGATATTGAAATATCTTTTCATGGGGCTTTTGTTGTATTTGAGCCATTTTTGTTTTAATCTGCTTTAAGGAAAAAAAAAGCAACAAGGCAAAACAACAAAAAAACCCTGACATATTTAGGGAGTTTGTGTTTTGAAACTTTTCCACCACACATTCATGCATGGAACTTACTTTTCTTTACATCCTGGAATCCAGAGTTTTAGGTATGAATACAAATAACTAAGCTAGAAGAGAGTATTTCTATATTCACAATCTATAATTGAAATCATGTCAAAATGTTCAAAGTGGAAGAGGTTGTCTTTGACTCAGCAGGAACTTGAACTTTGGAGAAAAAGTTCTTAGTGTTTAAAAGCAAAACTTGTTATTTATTGATCCTTCTTTATCAATTGGTTTGACTTCTAAGAACATCTGTCCAAACTCTGCACCTATAGTCTATCATTAAATATTTCATTTTGGGGTTTTTTTTCTAACTTATATTACCTGATTTTTTTAATTAACAACTGTTTATATCCTGAAGCTTCAACATAATCCCTGGATTGTTTTGTTGCAAAGCTCCACAATAAATAATTTAAAATGTCCATATTATTAATTGTAAATTGTTAGAGAAAATTGTGTCATGCATTGTGTCATGCATTGTATCATTGCAATTCTTTGAAAGCACTCTATACAATATATTCCTTTCCTCATTTCTTCCATGCTGAGAGAACAAAAATGCAGTGTAGGTATTTCTTAGTAATAGGTTGGAAAAGACCTCCAAGATAACTGAGTCCAACCTTCGACCAGAACCATCATCAACCAGATCATAGGGCTAAGTGTCACACTAGTCATTTTTTGAACACTTTTAGGGATGATGACTCCACCACTTCCCTGGGAAGTCCATTTCAGTGTTTGACAATAATTTCAGTGAAGAAATTCTTCCTGATGTCCGACCTGAACCTCTCCTGGTGCAGCTTGGGGTCATTTCCTCTCATCCTATCAGTGGTTACTTAGGAGAAGAGGCCGATCCCCACCTTCCTACACCTTCCCTTCAGGCAGTTGTAGAAAATTATAACATCTCTCTTAAGCCTCCTTTTCTTCAGGGTAAACAACCCCGATTCTCTCAGCCACTCTTCATATGACTCACTCTCTGGAACCTTCACCAGCTTCGTCGCTCTTCTCTGGAAATTCTCTAGCACCACAATGTCTTTCTTGAGGTGAGGGGCCCAGAACTGGACAATGGACACAGCACTCAAGGTGTGGCCCCACCAGTGATGAGTACTGGGAGGTAACCACTGCCCTGCTGTTCCACTGTCCTTGATATAAGCCAGGATGCCTTTGTACTTTGCCACCTGGGTACATTGCTTGTGTCTGCTTACGATGTGGAACATTCCACCCTTAAAATAATTTAAATGTGAGGAAAAACAAATCAACATAGAATTTTTATGTGTTCAGGACTAAGAAGATTATCATTGCTGTTAAGCACGTAAAGTATTCACTGAGAGAAATCTTAAAGAGGAATTGATCTCAGTTAGTAGCAAAGCCATATTTCTAAGTCTTCAAAAATTATATCACAGAAATTATTTCCAACAATACACAATTCTAAAACTAATAAAAGAGTTTTACCATATCAAAGCTCAAAATATAAGGTGCCTCATAAATTCTATGGGTTTCTTACTGATTCTTTTTCTTATCATTTAAATGACAGAATGTCCAGTTTGTTTGAAAATTTCTGGTTGGTATTTAGAAACAGAATGCCAAGAATCCACCTCTATGTAGTTCTCCATTTGGAAACTTTGAAATACCTCACTTCATTCTGCTAGTGCCATTAGGACAATAATACCTAGAAAACAAAATTATCCTCATCTATCATGAACTGACTAAACTATGAGTAATTTAATCACCTAGCTGTTATTCAGGACACTGCCCTCCTTTTCCACAAAAGCTTTCCATATCTGAAAGCATTCTATGCAATAAATTCTTTTTATCAGTTCTTCCATGCTGAATGAGCAAATGTGCACAAGAGCTTTCCACATCAAAAGCAGAAGTTTTGTATGGACTTTTAAAGCATCTGCATCTAGCAAAAGGATCTTGGAGATTTATCTTTCATTTCCACATAAGCATTTTGCACTTTGGGGCTTGGGATTCTTTCTAATAGTTATTCTGTAAGACCTACTGTGGGTGACATCAGTGGAAAGGTCAAATATCATATGCTATCATAGTGATTGTCAGTAGCAGGAGCAAGGGAGGTTTGGGCAGCAAATTATCCAAAGAGCTCCAAAGACTATAATCATAGTAGACACAAGCTCTGATGTGGGAAGCACAGTTCAGTGAACATGCCTCACAATAAAGATTTTTTTTTAAAAAAAGATACATTTGTTGGTGGAGAGACAAACAAAAATCTGTTTCTAGATTAAATGTTTTTGTGACGGTTCTATTTATTTTTCATACATGTCATAGCTAGAAAGTCATTAGGAATTGCCAAAAGATTTTATTAATTTAACATGCCAGACTAGACATATTGGATCAAAAGGCTCCACCTCTCCCTCCTCTCAAATAACTTTGCCAAAGATTTAAAATAATACTTTAAGAAAGGTATTGTCACTAAAATAGATTTAATCCCAAATTGCATTGTTGCCTGTTAAAGAGGAGCATCTAAATTACGTGTTGCACAGCTGAAATTGTAAAATATTTCCTTCCAAGAAAAATATAAAAGACAACTAGATACATTGCAATGCTTTCTCTTTGATTTGGATGGTCCATTAAAAAATTCTTCGAAGAAAAATGTACCCCTTGAAATGTTTTCAGACTGCACACTAAAACATCATTCGTCATATGTGTCCATTTGCAATCCTTTTTTGGTTTTTTCTGCGAGTGATAGTTGCTTTGGGATTTTTTTCTTTTTTCAAATTTCTTATGTATGGACCTAGTAACGGTCTTTGTTTCATTGATGCAACTTGCTGTTTATGAAGACTACAGAGTGCATAATTAATTAATTTTGAAAAAGTTAATATTTTGTAACTTGACTCTCTAGATTTGTTTTTTATATTTTTACAAGAGCCAGAAGTCATATAAAATGTCTTTTACAGAAACTGAAAAAAAAATTGCAAGCTTAAATACTTTTTGTCACTTCAGAACATTTTAGATATTTTTAGGGCTTTACAAATCAAAATTGAAAATTTCCATTCATTTACAGTGTTTTTAGAGAAGTATAAATTCTGCTGCTTGGAGCCATGCATTCTGGTTCCTTCTGTGGTTTGGGGTTTTTGGGTTGTTTTTTTGATTTTTTGTTTGTTTGTTTGTTTGCTTTTTTTGTTTGGTTGGGTTTTTTTGGGTATTTTTTTGGGGAGGCAGGAGGGGAGGGGGGTTGAGTTTGAGGGTTTTTGAGCAATACACTTTTTACTATTACAAGAAATCGGAATCCCAAATGGAAAAGTAGAGTGATCTTTTCTACTTCAGACCTATTAAATGTGAGTCAATTCCATGCATTTGAGGAAGATTAAAGGTTGGGTATGTCAGACAGGCAAAGTCATTTCAAGAGGATAATCCTGCATAATTTATGAGAAAAAATGCAAGACAGGTTTTGTGTATATGCATAAACAAGTAGTTAGCTCAATCTATCAAAACAATTGTAATCCCATTCATCAGAGGTGACACAGTAAACATGCATTCAGGTTTACTCTGCAGCATAGCTCTGGTGATAGTGACTTTAAATATCTGCATTTTCCATTGATGTAGCAGTGCTGGCAGAAACATCTTATGTAAATGCAGTTAATGTAGAGAAGTTGTATAAAAAGTGATTTGGGTGACAAGAGACAAGCTACTTGATTTAAAAACACAAAATTTGTTCATTTTAGCTGTTAAGCTACAGGATGGGCAATTTTTCAGAAACAAAACAACATTTTGTTTGTTCAATCAAAATAGAACAATCACAAAGAAAAAAGAAGCCTAGATGAACAAAGAAGACACCTTCATCAATTTTCTCTCTTTTGCTTTGTGAAGGAAATATTGTAGAAAAGCCTCTACCTCTTCAGTTTGTCATTTTTCCTCCTTGACGGGTAAGCTCTTACTGACACAACAACAATTATGAAATCTGATTTAAAACCTCAAATTTTCCATGGATAGGATTTCTTATGTAGTCAGTACAGCAATAGCAGGATTTCTGGTTTTTAAGTGGCTATTTTATGCAAAATATTTGATTGGCATCATTTATTATTATTTCTTTTTTTCCTTTTTTCCTATATCAAAATTACATTTGTCTTTTGAGGCACAAGAAGTCTAGACTATTTATTTAGTGTAGTTCCCAGTCTGGCATACATTGAGAAAAGGCATAGACAGAAATGGACATCTCTGTTTTTGAGTCCTCTTTGTTTTATTTTATAATTGTGATTATTTCTTCCTCACACACTTCCTGGTACTAAACACTGGTGATGCTTACAATAGGTTTTTTTTCTTTTTTTTCCTGATATCACTCACATCATGTTGTAGCTGCCTATGAAGCACAGCAGTTCCATGATGCACAAGTAATCTCAGACACAGTGTATGTATAGCAAATATTGCTGCTGTAGTCTATGACAAGAGGATCAGATGTCACTGATCAAATGTCACAGGGTACTACACCACAGTTTTATCCATCTCACCCATTTTCCAGCCTTAGAAACCCAGAAGAGAAATATTTGGCTTCCACTGTTCTATATTGATTGCGACTCATCAGTGTCCTTTCCCTTGTGCTGCTTGAGGCAGGAGGAAGAGGTAGAAGAGTTAGGAATGAAGAAGTGGAGTTTGATGAAAGCTTGCTGGGGAAAAGTGTTGAAGTTTTTGCCTTTGTACCTCACCGCTGTAGGATGTTTTTAATTGGCAATAAATTAAACTTACTTTCCCCAGTCTGAGTCTCTTTAAGCCTGTGGTGGCAATTGATAAATGATGTCCATGTTTATTTTGCCAGATTTGCTTCCTTTCTTATTTTCTTTCCCTGTGCTGTTGAGTGCTTGTTGAAGTCAAATGTAAGGTCTTACACGTGGGTAGGGGCAACCCCAAGCCCAAATACAGACTGGGTGGAGAACAGATTGCAGGCAGCCCTGAGCAGCAGGACTTGTGAGAAGTTCAACATGACCCAGTAATGTGTGCTTGTAGCTCCAAATGCCGACCATGTCCTGCATCAAAAACAGCATGGCCAGCAGGCCAAGGGAGGTGATTCTGCCTCTCTACTCTGCTCTGTTGGGACCCCACCTGGAGTAGTGTCTTCAGATCTGAGTCTGCAGCATAAGAATGTGGACGTGTTGGGGCAAGTCTAGGGGAGGGCCATGAAGAGGATCATAAGAATGAAGCACCTTTCCTACAAAGACAGGCTGAGACAGCTGAGGCTGTCAAGCCTGTAAAAGAAAAGACTCTGGGGAGACCTTGGAGCAGCCTTCCAGGACTTGAAGGCAGCAACAAGAAAAATGGAGAGGAACTTTTCACAAGAGTATGTAGTGATAGGACAAGAGGGAATAGCTTAAACTGAAAGAAGTTTATGTGTAGATCAGATACTTTAGAACTCACTAGGAAGAACTTTTTTACTCTGATAGTGGTGCTATACTGGAACAGGTTGCCCAGAGTAGTTGTAGCTGCCCCATACCTGAAAGTGTTCAAGGTAAGGTTGGATGGAGCTTTGAGTGAACAGGACTAGTGGAAGGTTCCCTGCTCATGGCAGGGAGGTTGGAACCAGATGATTTTTAAAGTCCCATCCTGTCTTGAGGTGCAGTGTCCCCACGACCCCTCTCCCGGTTCAGCCAGGTTGAGCATGGCTAATAAACAGAACAAGTACAATGGATAAACCAGAGACATCCTTTTAATGCATCAGACCATAGGCTGCATCCAAAGACCAGGTGGCATGGTTAGCCTGGCATTTTATAGGGTTTTACCTGGGGGTAGGTGTCCAATTGTGGTTACAGGGCAGGGGTTTCACCTTATAAGTCTAAGGTCTTGAACCAACGGGGTTTATTTTGGCTGACTCAATTAGCATCTTCCTAACATCCCACCTCCCAAGATCTAAGATTTATTCCCTCCTTGTAGGGAATCTGGGCTAAGCTTTGATCTGTCTCGGGTAATTCAGCTTCTACACTATCCAACCCAAACCATTCTATGATAATACAAAATATTTCAGATAAAGTTGATGCTTTTCAAAGGAAAAATAATTTCCTTACAAGAACACCAATTATTTAGTGGTTTGGGGAAGATTCTTCAATTATTTTCCATAATCTCCAGCAAGATCTGCTTGCTGCTGGTATATGTGCTGTGAATGTATATGGGTAGAGGAGGGCTTTGGCTAATAAGTTATTCTCTATATTTTTCTTTCAGTAGTTTTTCCCTAGCTTCTATCACCTCATGAAATGCTTTGACCTCCATGAAAATCATCTGATTGTTCCTGATTATAATTGATTAAAAAATCATAGCTCAATGAGGTTTATTATATGTTACATTCAGATTCAGTGACACAGCTTTGCCTAATGTATGAGCATTTGTAAATGACATGTTATAATTGTGTTATTTCTAGTATTTTGTTTTGGTTTTATTAGTTAGCTGAGAGAAAGTGTTAAAGATCACAGTTGCAGAACATTTGGGGAGGATGTGATTTATTTCCTCCTTGCTAATGATTAGATATTCATTTACAAATAAGAACTTTTACAATAACAACGCCCATTTCATTTGAGGTTTATTTTTTATTTTTGGTCCATTTGGTCTGTTTGTGTTTTTTCTTCCCTCCTACATTTCCAGGAAAATATCATGTATTGCTTGCTTAAATGTTCTGAATAATTGCTTTTCATTTGTATGCTCTTGTAATTTTGTATTTTTACTCTGATCACAAATAATTTCCTTTACAAAAAAATTTTCTTTAAATACTCATTTCATTAACCATCAAAACTACATTTTAAACCATTTGTCCTTAATATTCATTCACCACTAAATGAGTAAAAATTTGGCCTCAACTGTTCTTATACAACTGAATCAATAAAGTGAAAAATAATGAAAGAAGATTTAAAGGTATTATATGGACACAACTTTGAGTAGATGTGACTTCTAAAGTGCTGATGAAGATTTTAACATCAGTTGCATTTTCAAAAAATCTCTTCCTGATATTAAAACATGCTTCAAAAATACAAAGAAAATTTGGATTGGAAGTTGCAATTCTATTATTTGTAATTCAGTAAAATTATCTACATTGTTATTCTCAGAAAAATGAGGCAATCAAAAAAAAGACACAGCAAGCATATTTCCAAATGGAAGTGAGATCTCATATTTCTGTCATATTGATACTCAGGGATTTTACTTCCTCTTTAATAAAAGTTAGAACTTTCATTGTTTTATTAAACTATTTTACAAACTATAATATCTTCTTGACTAAATCAAAACAGCCATTAAAAAAAAAAAAGCTCTTTATAGCTCTTTCCAAAGTTGTGCATGCAAGAGTCAAATTCCCCAAATTATTTAAATAATAACAATGGATAAAGATATTTCCACAGAATTTGGAAATAAGTTCTCCTTTTCCTAAAATATTACCAGATTACTTCTTTATATTCTGCTTTCAAAACTGTTTGGGGTGCCTATATATATTGTTTGGGATCTTGGCTTTGTTCTATCAGATCAAACTTTTAACATCAACAGTAAAATGCTGTAGTCCATTGCAGGATGAAGGACTTACCAGAGTAGGCACTTTACTAAAGACAATATCTTTTTCGAAAAGTTTGCTGTCTGAGAAGTATGGATTCAGAAAGAGAGAGAGAGAAATACAGTGCAACAATAGAACAACTTACCTCACCATTAAGTACTAGATGCTACATAAATTTTTGTAGGCATCAGAACCATAATAAGTTTTAAGAAGAACTAAAAAGGAGATGATTATTTGGGAACCTACTGGGTACATAAAAAGAGCTTTGAAAAATTTTGTTGAACATAGGCAGTATAACTTCAGAAAGGGAAAAGGGAAATGCAAAGAGAGAAGTGTTTGAAGAGTTTAAAGACTTAAGAAAATTAGAAGAGGTTTTTCATTTAACTTTAAAATGGTAAATAACTTTACTGCAAAATAGTAGAACATAAGGCATTTTCATTATGCTTCAAAATTACTTTGCAAACTGATTCTGTGAAACTTAAAGAAAAATACCATACTATGCTATAATGATTGTCTTTAAGACTTAACAACACAATTCACAGCAAGGCAAATAATGTGAATTCACTGCACACAAAATATATACTTTTTTTTTTTCCTTTAAATAGTATTGAGAAGTTATGTCAAAAGTTTATATGGTCCATATTAGGAACTTTTTTTTTGAATGGTCAAACATGATGCCAGTTGCAAGAAAGTTTCTAAAAACTTGTTGGTGTTGAATCAGTAGGCAGAATGAGGTCAAGTTAGCTTCAAAGTAGATACATGTAACTTAATGTATGCAGGAAAAGTAATCAAATCCCTTAGGTGTGATACGGAACTGGAAACTGGATTAGGAAATACATATTTGTGTAATTGTTGACCTATGTCTAAAAACACCAGTTCTGTCCCTGAAAAGAGACAGAAAAAAGGAAAAAAATATTAAGCATTGTTGTGAAAGGAACTGAGAAAAAGAAAAAAACCATATTTTTCTGTAGAAAACCTCAGTGGGTTCACATCCTCAATTACTATAAAAAATTTTGTTCTTTGCATCTGAAAGAAGTAGTAGCATTTGAGATTGTACAGAGAAAGGCAGTTGAAAAGGTGAATATGGTAGCTGCTCATAAAGAGCTTGTGACTAAGAGTCTTGTGACTGACCGCTCAGTGGAGTACACAGGTGAGGTGAGGATATGATTGGAGTGGACAGAATCAAAGACAAGCTGAGTTTAGAACAAAATCTCACAATACTGAAACTAGGAGATAGTAATTTAAAGTAGTACAAGATCTGTTTAGTTAAGGTACCACTATTTTACACAGCTGTTAGTGAATTTTTTGAATCCTTTGCTGCAGGAGACTATGAAATTAGATAACATCTGCAAGGGCAGAAAGGGATTTAAAAAAATTAATAGAAAAAAGACAGGAAAAGAAGGAAGAAGATAGGAAAGGGAATTTGTCCTATTTCAGCTATTGTGTACTGTCTGGGCAGGGAGTGAAAAGGCAGTGGTAATGGGGATAACAGACCTCTTAGGGAGCAGGATGGCATGTTCTTCCTGAAAAGTGTCTGCTACCATCACAGGCAAAATAACAGGCAAGAAATACAACATATTTGAGACATCGTGGCATATTTCTAATTTTTGCATGGTTCTTCCCATGCTATATGACTACAAATGAAAATCTTGCAGACTGTAGTGCAATCGATGAGCTGACCTGTAGACTAAATTGGCCGAATGGTTTCAGAGCTCATTAAACAACAAGCCAATGCTTACATAAGCATGAAACCATACTTCACAATTCTTATCTCCACTGCAACAGTTGAAACATTCTTCATAATGTGAATAGAACGTATCACATATACTTAGTTGAATAATAGTGAGAAGTCAATTTTGCATAATATTACTCTATGTATTTCTTTTCAAATTAAAATTAAAATATTACAGAGGCATAATTTAAAAGAATTACTAATGTGTTTATGTCATTATTACATAAAGAAAAAGAAAACTGAAGTTTCTAAAAAACCCCCACAAACCTACTGATTTAATTGTCTGCAATACATCAGTTAAAATTGATATGAAAATGTGGGTTTATTTACTGTGACTAACACAAACTCAGATAAGCTTTCCTGTGAAGCAAATTATAGAAAAGAAAGAAATAATAATGTATATGTAGATATGTAAATATGTAAAAGAGAGGGAATAATTAATTTCAATTTTTGCAGCCCCAAAGAAAATAAATCATATAGATGATAACCTTGTGAGAGTTCAAGTTTCATGTAGAAGAAAGATTAAGACTACCTAAAGCTGTTTGGAAAACATGACCAAAACCATGTTGAATTGGGTAGATTTAATGTATGTATATTTTAGCAACATTATTTCCCTTGTTTTTCTGAAGTATTTAATGTAAACATTACCTTAAATATCTAGTCAAAGTTTTGAAAAATGTTTAACATGAAGAGATATGATTAGGGCTTTTACTCAGGTAATACAATATTGTGGTGTTAATTGAAAAATTGGAGTATCACATTTGGTCTAGAAATACAGTTGAGATTGAATTTATTGCAGATGTAATGTGGGGTTTTGCTTTTGACATCTAATTTTTGTTTTCCTGTAAAAGTACAAGTGATATGGTTATGTTTGAATATCAGCAGGAATATAAATCATAAATTACTGACACCAAGAAATCTTACAAATAATAGTAATTAATTAATAGTAGCTTTTCCAAAATTAAAACATGTGGTATTAATTAAAATTAGTAAACAATTATTCAAGTGACATTTTAATCTTTTTTTCTATTTCTAAGTCCTAAATTCTTTCTATTCTCTTTTTTTCTTTTCTTAGGAATTTCCTTCAGCATGTATCTGCTCTATTCTCCCTTCACTTCCAAAATCATTACTGGATCTTAAGTATATTATGGTACTTTCAGTTGTTCTTCTGGCAGAAACATTATTTAGCCTGTAAAATTATTTTCAGAATGATATACTAGGTACATTATAGATTTTTTTTTACAATATACATTGTTGGAACTGTAGTTTTTATCTATTTTGTTCTAATAAACAATTAATTACAATCTTTCTGAACTAAAATGATATGGTACTTTCTCATCCTGTCCTTAAATTCAATTGGTGGATAAGAACATTTAAATGTAGGAAATTTAATTATTTTTAAATCTCCAGCCATTATAGTATATAACATAGTAATTTTGCATTCCAGTATAAAGGCATTTCTAACTTCCAATAGGATAGAAAAGTGAGTGAAAATATACTGGATATGCCCACAAAGTGACTCATTTCCTTTTCTTCATGCTGGTAGGAAGGAAAATAAGAGCTAATACTCTAACTGGTTCTAATTAGAAACTTTTAATTGGTTTTCACCTAAATAGATGCATTGAGTGTATTCATTTGGGTCATTAGCCTTTTAAGTTTAAGACAATAACTTCAAGAGTCTCTGGCCAATATCACTCACAGTGTCTTGCTTCTGAGTAGGTTCAATAAGCTGAGGCAAACTGAAATTTCAGATGAATTTTTTTTCTTTTCTTCATGTAATTCAATAGACACCACAAATACATTCTTTTGCAAGGTGAATTGCTCTCTCTGGAACATTACAAATATTATATATTGAGGATACTGGTGGAGGGCACCTGTAAAAGCCCTGTGAGATGCATTTTGGCTGCTGGACAGTAGGACCTAATGTTTTGGGGGTTGTGTGAAATATTTTAGCAATATTCTAAGTCACATGGTGGATTCTTGGGGATGGTCCTGTGCATGGGCAGGAGTTGGACTCAATGATCCTTGTGGGTCCCTTCAATTCAGCATGTTTTGTGATTCTGTGATTTAATGAGTCTTTGCTTTACCTGAGCCCTGGTCCACAGTATGACCTGGCTGACTGAACTCAATATATCCCTTCACACTTCTGAGAGGGCCATTGAAAAATCTAACCTCCAACAAGACAGATATTTGTGAAAAGGCAGGGAAAAAATAGCGAGGATAACTCTTGTGTGAAGTATTAAGGAAAATTAATTGGAAGTCTAACTGGTGATTAAGTTTTGCAATGCCTAAGGCCAGTAAGATCTTTGAATGTTATTCTTTTTAGATCTAAGGAAATATTGTTCTGCTGGGAGTTTTTTAGTTGGTGGTTTTTTGTTCTTTTTTTTTTTTTTTTAAGTTACCTGCAATATACTGAAAGCTATTTCATTTTAACATAAAGATTTTCTCATCCATTTCACCTACCACAAAGTGTGTAAATTAACTAGTAAATGCAATACCTACAAAACACTTTTCCCTCATTGTGTCTCTTCTAAAGCAAAAGAACCAATAAAGCAAGTAACGGAAGAAATTTAAGTCCCCATGGGGTGAGGGAGTCTTATCTGATAAGACCATATTTGGAGGTTGTATCTAGCTAGCACTTAAAATTTGTGTAAGCCTACAATGTGCTGAAATACACCTCAGGTTAACTTCAATGATTTTGTAAGTGCAGTGACAACAGTGATAAATCTGTCCTTCCAGGTTTATTCCTACCATATATATAACCATTGCTTCGTGTCCTTCAGAAAGGAAAACCAGCAGTTGCCTAGCAGTGACTACTAGTAATGTGCAGTTGTCTTTGACATATAGCAGATCCAGTTTCTCAGATCGAAGTTACTCACAGCAATGTCAAGTTCTGAAAATTTTCAAGGCTGGAGATTCACAACCACTTTAGGAAACATGTCCCCATGTCTGACCATTATCAAAGTACTATCTGTCTTTCCTTTCATTAACCCAGTTTTTCTCATGTTCCAAGATGACTTTGATGGTCCTTCAATGAATTTGCTCAAGGATGTTGGTGGCTTTCTTATGGTGGAGAAACCAAAACTGGACACAGCAGGCTGCATATGAGTGAGGAGATGAATACACTCTGTAAAATAGATTATTGTGTGATTGGTCTTTCTGTCTGCAAGGGCATACTGATGATTTGTATTCAATATGTTCACAACAATATTCAGATGTTTCTCTTCAAATACTTTCTAGGTTTTCATCTCCATGCTTATACTCTTTCAAAGGATTAGTCCATCCCAGTTTTTTCTGTGTGGAATTCTATGTATTCATTATCAGAATGTAGGCAATGTCTCCTATATATTACTTCCATAGAATGATATATTCTCTCTGGAAAAGGGATTCTGAACTACATTTTGTGGAACTTTCTTGTAGTATTGTATCTAACTTTTCTTTAAAACAATCAAACTGAAGTCTGGAAGCAAGTATTTTAAAGAGATTATGTTGCAAATAATAACTTTTTGTAGTTTTGTGAAGGATCTTCCTGTTCCAAAGGCAAATATGTGAAAGCAATTTGCCCGTAATGATGTTCCTAACCAAAAAAAAATGCTGATGGAGAAGTATTATTTCTGGAAATGGAAAAATGTTCATTCTCATTTCCAGATGATTTCTCTCTATAAACAAGCATGAGGGAAATAATCATTAGATGATCAGGCAAAAAGATATTTTAGACAAAATCAACTAGTAGGCCTTGTTGACATGTTACATGATGTATTTTGTCTGTGTCAACACAACTTTCTTGGGTTTTCACTATTTTAATTAAGCATAAGGTGCTCATATTAATTGTGACCTTTTGGGTACTTATTCAAGATGAGAACTAATCTGTAGTGTCAAAGAGCTGTTTAAAGAGGACCATGAAGATTATAAACATAACAAATTTTTTTTTTTTTTTTGCTAATATAATGTAGTGACAATATCTCTTCAATATCTTATATCTGTGGCTGCATACAGTTATGCATCTCCTTCTCTGCTGTGCTCTTAGGGAAAGAATTATATTCTTCCTCCCTTCCTGTCTTCCTCTTTTTTATTTTCTTAGCAGCAAGGTGCAATCTATGAAATTAACAATATTCTCTTAAAACCAAAGCCCTGATTTGTTTTCAAATGCCAGTCATCATGGTGTTCAAATAGCTTTTCTTTGACAAAATCCAGAAACAAAAATACTAAGTGCTGGGCTTTACATCTTGATGTTAGCTAAGGTTTCAGTTCTTTAAAGTCTTTTTTCTGCAGAGACAAGGCTCTTGAACAAGAATCCAGTTCAGGCCTCTCAGGCCTCTTTACCCTCACTTCCATTTCTTTTTCAGGGAATATAAACATTCTTCTACAAATCCAGTGATCTTATTACCCTCACCAAGCTTTTTGATCTTTCCCTGTGGTATCTCCCTTTAGTCTTCAACTGTTATTAAACCAGCCTATTCAAAAACTCATGCTTATATGTCTGGATAAATCTTGGGCAAACCCTACATCAGGGATACTGGTTTTTAGATACTTTTGTTTTAACTCTATTATTCTGTTTAAGAAAAATGACAGATCAGTTAATGTATGTTACAGTTATCATTCCAAATACTTTTGACATATTACCTGACTCCAGACTGTAGCAGAACTCTCACTGACATCAGAGCTGTATGCATAAACTGAAAGCAGACAGTAGTCTTTTTCAGGATTAAATATCAATCCAGGGTAAAGTTTTTTCCTCTTCCAATAAAAGTTATAATTAATTTAGGAAATTTTGTTCAAATTTTACAAGAAATTATATTTAGGCCTGTTCATTTAGGTCAGATAAGTGCGTCTCTTGTCTTACCAACAGCTGAGCTATGTAAGTACTGTTACAGAATTATTAGTAAGTTACAGAACTATGAGTAAGAGAAAGCTTTAAAAATCTTTTAGAATGTATATAAAATAAGGAAAAATTAGTAACTGAAACCCAAGCACATCTCCATATAATCCAACATAATAATTAGTCTATTGCCTGTTCATGACTGAGCATGCTTTAGCTATTTACATTTTTAATGCTCTCCAATAATGTACAGCAGGCCACTACAAGGATAAGAAATTAAAAGTTCTTCTACATACAGAAAATGAAGTGAAGAAGAAAATTACTAAAAATACATTTTAATATTCTATAAAAGCAGGCACAAAACAAATATAATATAATCATAAAATAAGTACATAGCTTTCTCAAGGTTATATTTTGCTACTCATATTCTATATCATTTGTGTTACACTGATAAGCAACGTGAGAGTATTTTCACTCTAGGAATGGTCAAACACTGGAACTGGTATCCCAGAGAGCATAGGGTGTCTCCATCTGTACTGATTTTCAAAACCCAATTGAACTTGGTTTTTAGCAGTTTGGTTTAACTGATCTTCCTTTGAGTGGCAGATTTGAACTCAATTGGACCTCTCCAGAGGTCCCTTCCTACTGCAACCATTCTGTGATTCTATGAGAACTCATTGAGAAAAAAAGGAATTAAGCATAAATTCATTTCCTCACTTCAAAATATACCTCTATTCTAACATGAAGGCAATGAATGAATACATAGCTATATTCATGATTAGTTTTGCAGGTCATGGTATTTACATAGAGAGTAATTCCAAGAAGATCTTCAAATAGGTAATTGAATTTAAGTAATAAACAAAGGCAAGTCTATTTGAGTATACAGTTTCCTTTTTTTTTCCTCTCATAATCTAGGGAGAAGATAGAGAATACAAGAGCATAACTATTGAACTGAGCCTCTAGAGTTCAGAATGAAAACACATACAAAATAAAATACACATGCTGCTGATAGTAGAATTATCTATAATAATTTAGGTTAGAGTGCTATCTTCCTGAGGCAACAGGCTGTTTGTACCAACTCTTGTCAAAAATCAGAACTCATTTGTACATTTTTGATTAGTGACACATATTAGAGTTTCATTTTATTCTTTGTACTTAAATTGCATTTTGCCTGGGGCATTCATTTAAGATAGAGTTCATTAAAGTATGTTATTCCATTTTGGCTTTTGTGTAGACACCAAAAAAACCCAGCTTTATCAGAAGTGAAAGGCTTTGATACATAATTTATTTTGACAACTATACTGTTATAACAGCAAGGTAAGAAAAGCTATTTTAACTGGACTTACACAAAATTAAAATTTTCTATTTGCATTACAAGAAAGACAATATATCTGAAAATATTTTGTCTGTCATATATCAAAACAATTACTGTAACACTTGGGCATATATTTGAAAAAAAATTGAATTTTACTGGATCATTTTTCAATATGCATTATTTTTAAAAATCAGCTAATTTCTTTCCAGTTTGAAAAGATTAGAAAAATTACATATTTTTCAAATTCCAAAATTTCTTAAATTTGGTCAGAAATGGTATGCAGTATAAGTAGCCTATTCAAAGGAAAAAAAATAAAAACATTTGAAATGGTTCTGAAAGGCAGAAAGTTGATGTTAGTGAAGCAAACTGGCTTTTGTTTCTAGAAGGTACACTCTCTTACAGTTTGTATAATTTGATTCTTAATGATCTGAACAACCATTGTGAGGTTACACTCCATTCACTGCAGTGAAATGGGGAATTAAGTACAAACATTCAAAGCCTCAGTGTTAAATTCCATTTAGAAAATCAGGAATGGGAATACCTATAGTCTGGCATCTATTTTGAATATTTTTAATTATTAAGGCACTTAATAAATAGTATTTTGTTTAGTTACTTTGCCTAAAATCTCTAAACTTATAGGCAATATGACAGACTGGGCAGATATCCTGGAAAAAAATACAAAGACTACAGTTCTGAGTGTCATAACTCCAAGTGAGAGATGCTAGAGAGCCCACGAGGGAAGAAATTCCTCACTAGCACTTGAGTCTCATTCAAAATGTTAAGAGTTCTAGAGCTGCTTGAAAGAGTGAGCACAATACATGTGAGAAAAACATTTGTCAGGGTCACAAAAGGAATCAAAAAAAGGAAGAAAAAGATGTAAAGGTCATATATGGTCAGAGCTTTTAGGCCACCATTTAGAATTAGAGACTGAGCCTGTGGGCCTTGATCAATCAGAAGGAGATAAGGTTAAAAGGTACACTGCTTACAGCTATGGGAGGAGAAATTACAAGCACAACACGGTTTTAAGCTGGGGCAACAGCCACAGGTTACAGTTTGGGAGCCCTGATTACCTCGAAGGAAAAGATGAATTTTTACTGCGGTGGTAGTATAGCATATGACACAGGGGAGTGTAGAATCTGCATTCTTTGATGTTTTTAAGACTCAGCTAACCAAAATCACAGTGACAAGATTTCATGTCGACAACAATTCTATTAGAGGCTGGATATTGGATCAAACAACTTCCAGAGATTTCCTCTAAACAATATTGATGCAATTCTGTAAAGGAAATCTAAACTAAAGCAAACAAAAAAAGCCAATGGATGGACAACTTAGCTGTAAATGAAAACAAGGAGACCTCTCTCATTTTACTGACCTGATAGTGCAGGTTGTTAGGGTTGGTCTGGGCTTGCCTTGGTTTCAGCTGATTTTATTGTTTCCATTGGTGGCTGGTGGTCAAGTGATCACCATTTTCAGCATTTCATTTATAATACTGTAATTCTGTATTTCATTCAAATCCCAAAAAGGTGAGGGAGTAAAGCACGTAACAGCAGTATCTATTCTGTATCTGTGCTGGGTGGTAGGCATTGATTTTCAGACAGTCTCTGTCTTTTTTACTGGCAGTTACAGAATGCACAGTGGAGTATTACTATCATTAAAATGATTAACTTCTGTAAGATCTAACCGATTTTTCTTTTATTTCTAATGAATTTCACTTTTTCTTGGCAATTTGACACTAATCATTGTATCCCTTTGGCAGAGATTCTTGCTTTCTAGGTTAATCATTACAAAGGTAAGAAAAGCATTGTTACAATTACACTTGCTACTCCCTTTTTAACATAGAGGAATTTGTTTGTTCTCTGTTCACCCATAGGTCAATGGCTTTATACAGGAAACACGAAGTCTCAGTTTAAATTTATTATCTTACAAAATTGTTCATTTGAATGAACAGACAGTCTCAAAATGAGCGTAGCAGAAGCAGTTGGTGAAAAGTAACTGTGTAAGCCTATCCATCTGGCTGGAAACACAAAGTAAACCTTGTAACAGCATATATATCTGATTTATATCCAGATGGACTTCTCTGGTACTGCATTAGGTAAGAACTAACAATTTTAAGTATATTCATAAACAAGACTTAAATAGTAAGTTAAAACCACTCAGCTTATGTTGTTTCCTCCATGTCTGCCACCTTCATTTCAAAGATAAAAGTATAGAGTAGTTCAAGCATGAAATGAGTGAACTGACATCAAGAAATAAAATTTTCCATTCAACTTCTGCTATGAATAATAAAGTGATCGAATTTCTTTTGATGTAAGCCACCAAATTGCAAGACTGAAAAAAGCCTTACACAGTTATAGAGGTACCATTCTTATCTACATCAAAAGACAGGATTGTCAGAAAAACTGAGTAAAATTTACTGAGCAAGTTTATTGAACAACTTACTCAAATACTCCCCTAGTGCCCCAAAATCAAAGGCCAAGTAGACATCTAGATCAACTTACAGATATAATCAGGAGTTTCAATCACTTCTATCTGCTGTTGGAAGATGCTTCTCTCACCAAATTTTTTCTTATCATTTAGCAATTCCAAAATGCATAGAAGAGGTTCTCTGAGTGATGATTTTCAAGGTAGAAAGAATAAAACTTTGAAAAAGTGTATCGAGGTAAGTTCAGATAGAAAATCTTTAGTCACAAGAAACTTTATAGAACATTGCGTTACCAACACTATTTGAAGCACAAGTAATTAAAAAAAAAATACCTACATAAACTACTACAAAGAAATTTCTCACACATAGTTTTATTAACATGACTGAAATAAAATGGGTCATATAGGTGTACAATACATTTTAAGGGTTTTTTACTATATGCATTTCTGTCAGCTAACATTCCATGTCATTAAATTCCAATATTTATTTGCAAACAAACTGGTCTTCAACTGATCTATTAATAATAAGAAAAGCTAAGTATAGGCTCATGAAAACCCCCTCAAAAATATTATTTTTCACTGTATCTTGGAATATTCTTAACATCTTGTTATATTCTTAACAAATATAAATATTACAATATTAATCTGTTTCTTTCATTTGTGCAGAAGTAAAAGAAAAATTTTAACATGCCTTTCCAAATTAAAAAAAAAAATCTTTTTCTATAAGGATAAAATAGCTTAATTTGGCAGTGCTTGAAACATTCTGAAAAATAACAAATCAAAACTGACATAGTTAATTCAAAGAAAAGATGCCACAGTGGACTCTGCAATTTTATTTTTGCTGACTTGTACAGAAGCAAACATCACTCTGTAATGATGCATTATGACACAAAATAACACGGGATGAGAAAGAGAAAGAGGGCAAATGCTGGGCTGGAATTCTTCCTGCAGCATTACCAAAAGATTCAAAGCCACTCACTGATTCTTTTTTTTTTTTTTTTTTTTTTGCTGGGTTAAGCATGAATCATCTTAACAGCTCAATTGCCAGTGTTAGAGAACATGGAAATTATAAAGTAATACTTACTAACACTGTGAGGAATCCTGAGTTAAATGAGAAATTAATATATAAATATATTGCAAAAATAAGCAGATTTATTTGCATAAATATGTTAAGTTGGTGAGTAAAATATATAAGTAAAATTTTTGAAAACACTGTATCTCCAAAGCCAAAACCAACTTAATTTTAACAAATTTTAAAAGGACTTTTAATAGAAATTTAGCCACAATTAGAAGTATGAATTAGGTGGGTATGTTCCTGAAAGCCTGTCCTTGTATGCTTTTTAAGGATATTTTACAAAACTGTGGAAGTGGCTTTTATGGAAAAATATTTTCCTAGTATAGTATTTTCCTTTCATGATTTGGAAGTAATAGTTAAGGACATTTGTTTGCAGATTTTCAAAGTAACAGAACGTACTAGGGTTTGGCATCCTTTGCTTACCTGGATGCAGTTCTTGGGTCACATCTACAATTTCTAATGTACATTAATTACTAAACAGCAAACAAAGTGACTGTGTTGTACTACATAGATATAGGAATTACCCAGATCAGCTGTTGTGATAACATGAGAATGAGGTTAGTGTCCTATGTGTATAGACTGTATAGAAAGTTTCATTTTACGTGCTATATGGGGGTGGATCCAAATGAACAAAGTGTGGTTTTCTTTTTTTTTCATTCACTTTGATGGATGAAATTATATCAGAGGAAAGTTTGTACTACAATTACACTAGAAAGATTTTTGAAATATAAAAAGAGTCTGTTAGTACTGTACACATTCAGGTATCCTGTGGGATTCTAGGATGACATATGAGCCCTACCTTAAGCTCAAAGTGGATTGCAGAAAAAATAGGGGGGAGGAAAAAAAAAGACACTCTTGTTTAGGAAATAATATTTAGAGGCTTGATCCAAATTACTCAATTTCAATTTACATCAGTACTGAAATGCATGGCACCTGTACATGTAATTATTTAAAGCCATACAGAATTATTAAAAAAGTTTTTTATTTTGAGATTTTTTTTCTCCAGAAAGAAGGTTCAACAGAAGGTCTGTTAAATTTATTGATTAAGTGAACTTAAATCCTTGAAAATTGATACAAAGTTTTAACACTTCAAAGAGCATAGTTATTAAGGATAAAAATTAGATTTTAAAATAATTTTGGTAAGTTAAATTTAATAGAAAATTGCTTTGACCTATCAAAATTAATTATGATCATATTAGATCATGTTAGGGCCATAGAATCAAAATATCAGAGAATATTTGAGCTAGATAGGGACCTTGGAAATGAACCTACTTTGAGACTGAAAGTTAAACCTTACAGTTTGGACTCCCAGCTCAAAGAATGGTCAGCTAGCACAAGCTGGTCAGGAGCAAGTTCAATTGGGTTTTCAATATCTCCACAGATGGAGATTCTTCATCCTCTCAATGCCTGAATTATAGGTGCTATACATGCTCTGACTCCAGACTCTTGATTTATCCACTTTGATGTTGTAACAAGAGAACGAGATTGAAGTGAAAGCTCTTTGGAAGTCAAATTTCATTCAAAGAAAAACACCCTGAGCCTGCACAAATTTCTTTAGGTGCAGATTTCTTATTGATCTGTTGTCATATTTTGATGTAGTAAAAAAAAAACCAAACCAAAATAAAGCCCAGATTATTTACAGAGTCCTAGAATTGTGTGTCCATGATAGAAACACTTTATAAAGTGCTGTTGTTTTCCTTAGAACTGACATTCATGAAATTGCCTATCATATAACTGTGGCAGAATTGAAAAAGAAATTAATTAAATATGCTGTGTAAAGTTAGAAAGAAAAAAAGAGTAATGAAGACATCTTTCTTTGGGTGCCTGTAGGGAACAATCAAAATGAAGAATATATTAGAATAAACACCATACAAACTATAAAATACATAATTAGCTATTCTAGCAATACAGTAAGAAAAGCAACCTGTCTAGTCAAATCCTCATCTATTTTAAATTAGATAAATATTGAAATTTTATTGCTTTGGACCAGATTTACAGGATAAATTTTAGTGGTGGTTAAAAAAAAAAAATCAGTCCTACCTAGAAATAATTGGAATTTAATGGTTTGGATTTTATTCTAAACTTATTTCAAGAGTCTATTTTTTAATGAAGCAAAAGGTCAATTTTATAATCTTGAATTTGAAGAATAAACAAGACAATGAATGGATGCCTGGAGTTTTCATGCTTCACCAGATACAGCATAGAGTGATAAAGGTTATCTTTAGTGTAAATAAACTAAGGTAATTGTGAAAGCTTTGACAATTTAAGGTAGAAAAACCACAGTAATTAAAGAATTATCTACCTTTGACATATGCATTGACTATCTATTGAAAGCACTCCAAAGTACTTGGGAGAAGGAGGGAGGAGGGTTGTTTCCTTCATGTTTTTTACTCATGAAAGTGGCTTACTTGGAGTCAAGACTTCAGATTCTATGTTCAGCAATAGACATCACTCTCTCTCCTACTGCTCACACTTCAAAATTTAAAGCTACGTGAAATACATTTTCAATGGGTTCAGTAATGGCTTTGCACAGGCAGAATTCAGGTTTCGTGGAAAAGGAAGATCATTAATGAATTAATAACCCCCCAAAATTGTAATTAATATTTTATAATGAAATTCCTATAGATAAATCAATTGTAAAAATATACATGTGGGGAAAATTACATGTGGTAATCACTAGATTACCAGAAAAAAAAAGCACCCTTTGAAACTATCACACTAAATGATGAATGGACTATATAAAAAGGTAGTGAGGTGAGCAGCAACACCAGCAGTAGCAGCCACAGTAAGTTCTGGGGACTGAACTCTAGAATGGGTTGAGCACAGGGCTCCTGGAATTTGGGGCTCCTGGAATTTGGGGAACCTGAGTGAAGAACCCACCAAGAGACAGCAGTGCTGGCAAGTGAGGCTGATGTGGTGAGGGCACTGCCAGGGGCAACCACGTAAGATTTAAAACGACATGAGATTTAAGTGAGATTTAAGTGGCTCCTGGGAGCACTGTGAGCAGGGCAGGCAAACAAGGTGGGGTGTGGCAGCTCTCACAGGAGGGGACAGGCATCCTCCCAGCCCCAGAGGGGAGCTCAACCAGTGGTCATTACCGACCCAGCTAGAACAGACCTAGCTTTGTATTCACCTGATGAAAAGCTGTCATCAGAAGGAATGTGGCAACCCAGAGAGAGCTCCCACATACACATGCAGATGTCTAAATCTCCTTTCTGCAGGGAATGCCCAGCTTCAGGGAGTGTCTGAGGGTGCCATTAGTATATTACAAAATATTTTATTCTTGTTCTTTTCATAGGTTGAGGTAAAATTAACTATAACAAGCTAAATTGTGAGGGGAATAAAAAGCTTTTTAAATATACAGTTTTCTTTTTAGTTGAATATTTTGGATTATTCTGTTCCTTACTCAGAAAAAATCCACTTTCCCAAAGTTTCTTTTCAGAAAGTTCATTAAGATAAATTTTGTGTGCATCAGAGTTGTCAAAAACCTTCATATCTGAGTGGGATACCTCTGTTTCAGTAAAAGAAGACTCACTTCAAATCTTTATGATCTTGTAGGGATTCTTCCTATGAATTAGGAGGGTAGTGAGATCAAATCCTAAATGTTTCACTGGAATCAGCACAAACAGTGAAAATTTCATCAAGAAAATTAAGAAATCGAGAAATTAAAAATCAAGAAATTTCATGAAGAAATGATTTTAGTTTCTATTAATATTGAAGTATATTTGAATTAGATTACGCCAGCATAGTAGAAAAGTTATGTGTAAACATTTACTTTTCTTTAACTAAGAAAGAGATATCACACTTTTAACCACAAATGCTTCTTTTATCCTTGAAGAAATTAGCAGATGTTTTTCAGTTTAGCTAGAAAGCTTATTTATAATTGTTATTCTCTGTCTGTATGAGCTCATAAAGCTTACAATAAATCTGCTTTTTTTTTCCCCTGCAAGATATCATTATCAAGCCATGATATCAAATAGCTTAAATTGATGGAATATTTTCAGGCAATGATAGGAAATACAATCATATTTTACAATCCAATAAAAAATAACTAGGCAACCTCTCTTTTATAGATAAAACACTGTATCTTTATTGTAATATCATTACCCCAAAACATCTTCAATCTATTTTACTAGCAAATTTTTGATATAGCCCAGACAATTGTGCTGCTTGGATATGTGGTCTTGAAATCCCCTCTGACTTTCTGTAGCCACTGTCTTGTGGTTTAGAATTCTAGTGCAAAATGTGAAAACACTACTAACCAACACCATGTTAGATAGTTGTGCAAATGTTGGGGTTTAGTTAAAGTTTTGCCTCACATACTGGTACTATATACCACTGTAATTGAAGAACAGGTTTGAGACTAATGAAATTGACCAACCACAAGTCTATGGGGTCTTATGTCATGCCTGTAGCCAAGGGTTCTGATGTAAGTGGCTGATGTTGTTGCCAAAGGTCATATTTAAAAAGTCATGGCAGTAAGGTAATGCAAGGACTGGAAAAAGGGTAACATACCTCCTATTTTTAAAAAAGAGAGAAAGATCCAGGGAACTACAGATCAGTGAGCCTCACCTCTATGTGTGTTAGGTTCATGAAGTAGATCCTCACTGAAACAACATTAAAGCACATCCAAGACAAGGAGGTGATCTGAGACAGCCAGCATGGCTTTATCAAGGGAAAATTGTGCTGACCAGTCTGGTGCCTTCCATGATGGAGCGAATGAAATATTTGACAAGAGAAGACTACCCTAAAATTCTTTAAGACCTTCAACTTGGTCCCACTTCACACTCTTATCTCCAGGTTGGAGAGACACACCTTGGTAAGGCGGACTGTTTGGTGGATAAGAACCTGACTGGATGGACACAGCCAGAGGTCAATGGTGTTGTATCTAGGGGAGGCTGGTGACAAGTGGTCTCTGTCTTTGGGCTGGTGCTCTTTAATATCATTATCAACAACACAGACAGAGAGACTGAGTGCATATTCAGCAGGTCTGCAGCTGACCCAAAGCTGAATGGTGCACTTGACACAGTAGAAGCAAAGGATGCCGTTCAGAGGGATCTGGACCAACTTGAGAAGTGGGCTTATGGGAACTTCACATCCAAGAAGTCCAAGTGTGATGTGCTGCACCTGCTTCAGTGCAATCCCACATATGAGCACAGGCTAGGGAAAGAACTCACTGGTAGCAGCTCTGTGAAGAAAGATTTAAAGGTTCTCATGGATGAAAAGCTGAACATGAGCCAACAGCATGCCAGAAAGCATGCCATCTCCCACCCTAGAAAGCCAATTTCATCCTGGAATCTATCAAGAGATGAATGGCAGGTTGAGAGGTGATTCTCCCCTCTGCTTGTGAGATCCCACCTGGAGTATTACCCAGATCTGGGTCTTCAGCATGAGAAAGACATGGACGTGTTAGAATAAGTCCAGAGGAGGGCCACAAAGGTGATCAGAGGGTTGGAGCACCTCTCCTATGGAGGCAGGCTGAGGTAGTTGTGGTTGTTCAGCCTGGAGTAGAGAAGGCTCTGGGGACATCTTATAGACTTCTAGTACTTAAAGGGAGCTTATAAAAAGAGAGAGGATGTTTTATTACATGGACAGATTGTGATAAAACAAGAGGGTATGGTTTTAAACTATAAGAGGAAAAATATATATTGGAGCTAAAGAAGAAATTCCTTACTGTGGGAGAGGTGAGGCACTGGTACAGGTTGCCCAGGGAAGTTGTGGATGCACAATCCCTGGAAGTGTTCAAGTCCAGACTGGATGGGGATTTGAGGAACTTGGTCTTGTGGGTGTTATCCTTGCCCATGGTAAGACAGTTGGAATTAGATTATATCTGATGTACCATCCAACCCAGAACACTCCATGTTTCTACAGGTAAGTGAGCTGTAAGTGACCCACCCAAATGGTTTCAATATTTAGGATCTATGTCATAAAAATACAGGTCTGAAATATTCTCCCTCTGTCTTTATTTGATTTTTTTTTTTTGTTTAAGACAAGTCTTCTTGTATAAGAATTGAAAAAGCAAAACTGTCATCTCCGCAGTATTTGCGTCTTTGGTCAAACAGTTTAACATATATACACAAAAATTGTCTGCTTCTGCATGTCCATAAGATCTTACATAGATATATATATGTATAGATTTTATGGATATGCAGAAGCAGACCATTTTTTTTTTTAATGACAACTGTAAACACAGTGAAATGATTACCATGAAAAGAGATGGAGAAAAAATCAAAACAGTTGCATTTAAGGGATTAGGAGCTATACTGGATTGTATACAAGGATTGTTGGAGCTATACAAGGATTATATTAAAAGTCATAGACAATCAGTAAATATCAGTAGGGATATCTTGGATATAATACTGTGTAAAATGGTCCCACTGTTTCAGAGAAAACCTTACATTTTTAAAGGTCTTCATTTTCTAGATTTTTCCTATTCCCAGTGATCAGGTTCCTTATTTGCTATCCATTGCTGTTCTTATAATAGATCATGAGATTTAGCATTCTGCAGCAAATTTAATTTCATTCTGGTTTTGCATTGAAATATGATATATGTACATCAGATTAAAATCTGATAGCTGTAGAATTTTTTACAGCATTATACATCAGTTCAAAAAAGTTTAACATGACATTTCAAAGTGCTACACAACATACTACTAGCTTAATAATCATTAAAAGTTTGCTGAAATCCCTCAAAAATAAAAGGACATCATAATTCAGACATTGTTTTGAATAGCAGTACTACCATGTCTGCTTGGTTTTATTAGATACTGACACAGTAAATGGTGTTGGTATCAAGAATGATTACACTCCTTGCAGAGTTGATTCTGCTAAAAATATTTATTGATTAATATAAAGAGGTGGGAGAAAATGGCAGTAAAAAATATAGGAAAGAAGAAGCAATAAGTTGATTCAGAGTTTCATGTGTAAAAAGATAGAGGAAATATTTGTTCATTCTTCAGAGATATTTTTTCTCTTAAAAACTTCTCTAAAATTGCTCTCTTAAAGTCTGGGATTTCTAAAAGTAGAAATTTCCTGCAGCAATGAGTGGAGCATGATATTCTGAATCTCATTTGCAGTGAGGACACTCCTTAGTCTTATAGACTCAGGGAAGATTCTATTTTAGATTTTATTGTAGCTTCATGTTTTCAAAGAAGGTTAAGAAACTCTCAGGCTCATGAATTACTGCTCTTCCATATTGGAACTAATAGCTTCATATATTCTTAAATGGTCTTAGGAATTCTGAAAATATGCAAATGAAACATAAATTCTTCAAATTAAAAATAAAGAAAATCGTATTTGTAGCTAATGTTAATGCTAAATACTAAGATACTGTAGAAAATAAACTGCAGAACTCTGACATAATGTAATTTGATTTGCTCTATTTGCATTTTTTTCCTCCTTTTCATAAGAAAGCTATCACTAAGAATTGTAATTTTGCAAGATCAAATAAAATGTTTGTTTACCAACATTTCAGATTCTTTTGGCATTACTCAGAACCACAGGATGAACTAAATACAATTATCTACAAAGGAAAACCTGAATTCTGATACAGCTGTGGCTCTGTACTACAGAATTTTAGGATACAGATATATTTCATTAGGTCACACTTACTAAAACAATGTTAACTCACCGTTAATGCATAAATTCCACACTGGAGTTCTGTGGATCCCTAACACCCATAAAACCAATGAAATTATGATGATAAAGACAGTTTCCAGTGTGCATAAGTTTGTTATAATTTTGTCTTCTCTTTTCATACTATGCTGTATGGACAGGTTTTGGTAGCAGGGCAGGCTACAGGGGTGGCTTCTGTGAGAAGCAGCCAGAAGCTTCCTCCATGACTGTCAAAGCCAATTCCAGGCAGCTCTTAAGATGAACATGATGCTGGCTAAAGCTGAGCCCATCAGCAATGATGGTAGTGCCTCTGGGATAACAAATTTAAGGGGAAAAAGAGCTTCCCATCATCATCCTGAGAGCACAGTGAGAATATGCAAGGGAGAACAGCTTTGCAGACACCAAAGTCAGTGGAGAAGGTGGGGAGAAGATGCTTCAGACACTGAAGCCAAGATTCCCCTGCTGCCCAGGGGGAAGACCACGGCCAGGCAGCTGTGCCCCTGCAGCCCATGGAGGATCACAGTGAAGCAGACATGCCTCTGCTCACTGTGAAGGACCCTGTGTTGGAGACTATGGAAACCTGAAGGAGACAGTGACCTTGTGGGAAGTCCACACTGGAGCAGCAACCTGGCAGGACCTGTGGGCTCAGGGAGAGAGGAGCAGATTTGCTGCAGGACTTGGGACCTTGCAGGGAAGTCATGCTGCAGCAGTCTGTTCCTGAAGGACTACACTCTGTGGGTTGAATCCATGCTGGAGCAGTTTGTAAAGAGTTTGTCTCCTGTGGGTGGGACTCACATTGCAGAAATTCATGGAGAGCTCTCTCCTGTGAGAGGAAACCCACTCTGGAGCAGGGGATGAATGTGAGGAGGGAGCAGCCGTAGAGAGAGCGTGATGAACTGACCACAGCCACCAGTCCCTGCACCTATGAGCGACTTGGGAGGAAGAAGCAGAAAAGTCAGGAGGAAAGTTGAGCTGAGGAGAAAAGAAGGTAGATGGAAGAAAACATGTTTTAAGATTTTTTGTTTCTCACTACCCTACTCTGATTTGATTGCAATAAATCAAATTAATTTCTCCAACCTGAGCCTACTTTGCCTGTGACAGTAACTGGTGAGTGATCTCAACCGATGACCCTTTTCTTATCTCTTCTTCCCCTGCCCAGCTGAGGACAGCAGTGATAGAACGGCTTTGGTGGGCCCCTGATGTCCAGCCAGGGTCAACCCATCACATATGCATAACTAAACAATAAATGATTAAAATTAAATTCAGCTTAAAATGCTTTTAAAAATAAACAAAACCACACCCCAGCCCTCTTCTGCCTCCAACCCACCCCCTCAATTATAAGAAAATACAGACTATGGCAGAATTCATTGATATTAGGCAGAATAAGGAATTTATGGATACTGTTGCCAGACCTGATCCTGTCTTTCTGGTTCCTTATCCTGGGTCCTTTGCAAGCAAGGACATTTTTTCTGTACTGTTTTTGTGTGACTCCTCAACTTCCCATGTAGAGCAGCCAGCCCTTGCTGCTTACCTCCAGTTATAGCAAATTACCATCATCTCTCCCTCATTTGGCACTGCAGGAGGATGACGGCATTTATGGAGCAGGTTTCTTTGTCCTTAGTCCTGGGTTCCACCTACGAGTTTTTTGTATGTTTCCTCATAAATCTGCTTGGTTCTCAACACCTCTCAGGCAGACTGGCAAATGTTAGTAAAATCTTTACTATGGCATTTATAGAGCTTCAGCTGAAGCAGGTGAGGCCTCATTGATCACTTGGCCACCAGCCACCAATGCAAACACAAATCATCTGAAACCAAGGCAAGCCCAGACTAACCCTGATAACCTGCACTGTCAGGTCAGTAAAATGAAAGAGGTCTCCTTGTTTTCATTTACAGCTAAGTTGTCCATCCATTGGCTTTTTTGTTTGTTTTAGTGTTAATTTCCTTCACAGAATTGCATCAGTATTGTTTGGAAGAAATCTCTGGAAGTTGTTTGATCCAACATCCAGCCTCTAATAGAATTGTTGTCAAGATAAGATCTTACATAGCTCTAAGCAGTGTACCCCTTAAACCTCATCTCCCTCTGACTGATCAAGGCCAGCAGGCTCAGGCTCTAGTTCTAAGTGATAACCTGAAAGCCCCTGATTATTCAGATGTGACTTTGACATTTTTTTGTTCCTTTTCTTGTCTGCTGTTTTTGGCCCTGACAAATGTTTCTCCTACATACACAGTGTGGTCACTGTTTCAGAGCAGCTTTTGAACTCTAACCCTTTGCATTGGGATGAATAAATCAAGGCCCCTGGGACCACTATGAGAGTCCTCCACTGGACACTCTCAAGTGTTGTGAAATTATTCTTCAAGCAGAGGCTCAAATATTGTCTACTTGGAAGAACACGAAATATTTATTTTTCATTCTGTTTTGCATCCTAGTGCAAAACGTGAAAACTCTACTAAACACCATGTCTGATAGTTGTGCAAATGTTGGTGTGTTTACTTAAACTTTGCTTCTCTTGTTTTTTACTGTTTGAAGTTTTGCCTTAACTACTCCTACTGAGGTTTATATATATAAATATATAAAAATATAAACGAAGGTTTCAGTGCCTGCCCCCAAACCAGCTGCTGTCAGATGAGAAGGATTCATGAGTTTCAAAACATAATAAGAAAACTAGCTTTCTGATAAGTGTGTCAACTTCTCTTTCAGTTTTGTACTGGAGACCAAAACATTACCAAATCATTTAATATTACTGGTATCAAAATGACACATTGCTTAATTAAATTAATACATAAAAAAATGATTAAAATCAGAGGACAGGAAGATAAGGTCTCCTTTCTTTTACAAGGGTGTCACTGTTTTTCTGGATTACCAGAATAGATTTTTTAAGAGATTAGTCCATCACTAGGATAGTACACTCATGTCTTATCCAGTCTATTATTAGAAACCTGGAAAAAAGTGCCTCTAAGTGTTTTCTAATAGAAAACCTAATCAACCTTAAAAAAAAAAAAGTAAAAAATATCCAGTTTTCTTGAAAACAGAAGACAAATACAAAATCTGACTCATTTAAAATTTGCCCAAGGTAACTTCCTATCCTGCCTTGTCCTAGAACTGTACCAGGGGCTGTAGACAAGAGTTCTATTTGATTAACTTAGCATCATCAGTGGTGTAGAAGTGAATAGAGGAATTAACTATGTTCATTAGGTGCTTGCAAAGACTAATGTTCAGCAATATTTAAATGGACTTTTGCATGAATAAATGCAAAACCCCTCATTTCTCAGGTCTCTCTATACCCGAAAATGTAATTAATAAAACCCCATATTCTTATATTTTAAAAAATTGCTACTTTTATTACTAAAGTGCTTTGGCAGATTGCTCTCACCCAGCAGCTGAGCATCAGCAGAATGACTCGCCGACTGCCCTCTCCTGTGAGTTAAAGAGAAATTAGAAAAAAAAAGGCAAGAAGATTCATGGATTGACAAAAAAAAAAAAAAAAGTCCCCCACCAGTTTAAAAGGTGAAACAAAAACTCCAGATGCAAGCAAAGTGAAGAAAGTATTTATTGCTCACTTCCACCAGTAGACAGATGTGAACCACATCCTGGAAATCTAGGCTTTCCATACACATAACAGTTAACCATGAATATCCACACTTACTCAAGCTTTTGCTGAGCATAACATACAGTATTAAATACTCCTTGATCAGTTAAGGAGCACTGGCTGTCCTCCTGGCTCCTTTGTTGTGCACTATCAGCCTAATTATTGGATGAGAGGGCAAGCACAGCAAGAAAAGTAAAAAGCATTTATTGTCAACATTTTTACAACAAATACAAAATGCAGAGCTATATAGGCTGCTAAAAAAATACAATCCTACTCTGATCTAGTAAAGTCCACACCTTTTATTCCATATCATTTGTATCATTTTCAGGTCCTGCACTGTCTCATACATGAACCACTACCATCTCCCCTGTCTTTGATGGGATATCAGTCTCTTTGTGGTCTGCCCCTATGGAAAGAATCTCCATAAAAATTGAGTCCATTTAGTCCATGGCTTGAGCTCCATCTGTTATGGTGGTCACTTAGGGAAGGGGAAATAGCATAGACTAGATTTTAGCTAGAAATTCTTCACTGTGAGTGCAGTAGACACCAAGAAAGGTTTCCCAGGGACGTTGTGAATGCCTAGGACTGTTCAAGGCCAGATTCTTTGTGGCTTTGATCAATCTGATCTAATGGCACCCCTGCCTCCAACAGGGAGGTTGGAAATAGATAATCCCTAATGTCTCTTCCAATGTGAACCTTTCTGCAATTCTGTGATTAAAGAACTTACAGAGTTTATAAATAAGAAAGCAATAAAAACTCTGAAAGTCAAAAATAACTTTTTTTTCTGTTTTGAAGGGATTTCAGATACAGTCATACAGTACATACATAAATCTGACAATCTGCAGAAAGTTTTGAGAGGAGACAGCTATTATTCAGGAGTCAAATGGGTAGTGATTAAAACAATCTGAAAGAGCTCTCTTATATGGATACTGGAAAACCTATCTGATTCTTTATCTTTTTGCAGTCTCCTTACCCTAAAAATAAAAAAAACCCACCCAAAGATAAAAATTAAAGTGTAGAATATATATTATTTTAATAAAAGAGAAACATTGGAAGAGAAACTATATGCACAACAGACCACTTAGAAACAAGTGGAAAAAGGCCAGTAATTTAGGATGGAGAACATGCAAGCAAGAATTAAAGAGAAGCTATATAAAAATCCTTGAAAGACTTACGAATTGGAACAGTGTTGCTATGTCTGTGTTACATTTAGGATATGAAAAAAAAATAACATCTATTTCTGTTCTCCCAAATTAACTGGTACTGTATCTTCTGAAGTACTCATAATGATCGATATTGCCAAATGCCTCATTTTTGCTAATGAGTTAAACACCAAAAAAGTGTCCTAATTTCTTCTGATAAGCAGGTCCTTCCAAGTCACCTGTACTGAGATATGTAAAAGCTACATCAAAGTGATCAGTATTCATTAAGCACTTTCAGGAGTCATGCTGTTCTATATTTTTGTAGACTATTAATACACTGAATAATGGTAATTATCCTTTTAGTGTAGTATATGGACATGATAAACACAGTGCTTGAGATTAGTAGAGTATGATCTACAATTCCAGGTCCCAGTGTGACAGTTTACATCTCAAAGTAGAACTCAAATATTTTTCCTTTACTTTTCTGTTCTTCTTTTGGAGTGGTTTTGTTTTGCTTTTCCCATCATATCATATCTTCACTTTACACCTTACCTTTTATAAGAAAGCATTATGTGACACTGGTCAACTTAAATTATTTTTTCTTATAAGCAACATTCTATTATAAACAATTAGTTGTTTTTATGTTAGTTGTTTTTGGGTTTTTTTTTCTTAGAATCTTAATAGTTATGCAAATGAAAGAAACAAAGTAACAGCTGTATTGACAAAACTGTGCCACCTTATCATTAAACACTTCAATCATTCAAAATATAAAATAATAGTTCCTGGCAGAGAGTCTTGCTAAGCAAATAGATTTCAAGGTATAAATGAATAAAACCTTTTTTTTGGTAGACTGTAGTGTCTGCTAATGTTCCATTTCATCCTACGTTTCAGTTTTTAAAACATACTAGTGCTGTGCTAAAGTTGTTTTCTTACAGAAATAGCAGACCAACCTAAAAACATCTGTAATTTTTTTATGTCTTCTACAAGCAACAAAACAAAACCACATGTAAATAAAAACAAAACTACCCTTTGAACAGTATATCTCATTTATGTTCTAAATCTTTTTGCTGAATTATTTTGCAACTTGCTTTTGTAGTCAATTAGATTTTACATTTTCTCCTTCAAGATATAAAAGCACTCACAAATGTTCTCACTGGAAAGCTGAAATACTTCAGCTTTGCGTAGCCCAAATACTGAGGTCAATAGTGAAGGGACCTGGTCTTGAACTGGATTCAACCACTTCATACTAGCTTCAAGTTTCCTGAACCACTGAGGTCCACTGCATTTGAAATGCTGCATGTGGCATTCTGATCAATGAGAAAAGAAAAGATTTTCTGTTCTGTGCAGTGTTCTATAAAAGAGATTCTGAAGTACATGTTGCTGAAAGAAAATTGGATCTCAGTATTCTTTTTAAGTTGTTTCATTCTCAAAAGTTGTGATTTAACCCTTTACTGCCTGTTTCTAAAAAGCAGGATTATAGGTAAATTTTTGAAATTCTCTGACACAGACATTGTTGGTAGATCTGCTGAGGGATAAAATACATAATAGGTTGCAACAAAAAGTTAGTAAAGATGATAAAAGCCAGTAGAAAATTTGCAACTTGTTAGCTAGAAAACAAGAAAGCACCTTACTAAAAATAGTAATTTCACCTGGTATTATACGTAATAAATGTGGAAGGAAAACATTTTGAGAGATACATACATATATTTTTATTTTGTATGTAACTTTCCAAATAATTTTACTATTTTGCTCTTTGCATTCTACTTTGTAATAGAGTTGGAATTCTGTGTGAAACGTGGTCTTTTGAAAAAACAAATAACCATAATAATTGCAATTTTTTAACCAGGAAAAACTGTTTTCTAGAGCTGTGTTCATGTCCAGGACTAGCTTTTTTAAGTAGCGTTATGCTGATAGCCTTTCCTTCTGCCAATTAGAGACTTGATTGTCTGCTGAAGCAGCAGAATCATCTCACAGAAAAGTCCCTAGTTAATGATTTTCATCAAGATGAAACATAAGAGAAGCAATTTTTTAAAGTTTTTGAGTTTGAATTTTTATTTTTGTCCTGTATTTTCCTGCCCCACAGATTAAAAAGATTAAAAAAAGAAATGGAGTCTTTTAAAACAGCATATTTTTTTCATTAATCATTTCCTTCTTTTAGGCTTGAGAATTCTTATATTGTTTAGGATCCTTACATTGTAACTGGTGTTGCATTCAAAACCATTGTATGGGAAAAGAGAACACACCACATGTACAGAGCAAAGAATATACTCAGTCTAGACAATGCTTTAATGATGTTGTAGAAGAATATCATTACTGCTATCAAAATGGTTATACTACAGCTTCTTATTATTTGTTTTGGAATATTCCCTGGGAACGTCCCGCTGGGTGCTCCAGTCTTTCTGCAGGCGCTGTTAAGTCACTGTAAAGCCTTGTCTCTTTCACAAGAAGCAGAAAAAAATCACATTTCCTGGGGTATGAGAATGGATCACACACCCTAAAGACCCGTAGCCTCATGTTAATGCCAGGAAAAAGGTTCAGGTAGGAATTAAAAACCAGACCATTATCCAGAGTGCTCAAATGAAAAGGGGGTTTTCAAATAAGTATGAGTCAATATGGAATAAAAAAAGGAATCACCAATATGAAATGTACCAGTTCACTCTTTATTGGTTTAAAATTGGCTTGCCAATTTCTATTAAATTTAGCTAATATTGTATTCAGCACAGTGACCTTTGCTGCCTCTGTGTGTTGTCAATATTTTTCTGTTTCTGAGTTGTTAGTTGTTATTTGTTTCTTTGAAGAAGACTGGGAAAAAAGAGGAGGAAAGCATATTTGCAGAAAATTCAGGTTTTAAGTCTTGCATTTATGAAAGGACAACTCAAATAAACATCTTTTTAAAAAGAGTTGTAATAGGAATTGTCTTTTGACATCAACAGCCCTCTTAGTTAATAGCTAAGGTTTGTTGTAGATGCTATGTGGTCCATAGAGATGATTTTAAAGGACATTATCTTCTATAGATATAGCATATAATTCTTTCAGAGAATTATTAATCTAGAGCACCAGTAAAAAGTTGTATGTTATATGACACACTGGAAAAATATTTAGTAATGCAATAGAAAAATTCACTAGAAGATACATGCACCTAATTTTAATATATTAAGTACATTAGTACTTCTGGAATCTGTGTGACTATTTACATGCGTGTATTGTATTTGTGTGTATTGTCATTATTTTAATGTTGTAATTTATGCAAGAGTGTTATTCAATTACTCAATATCTAAAATGTTTGGTTGTTTGGGATTTTTCTTTTGACAACAAAAATTAAGAACAAAGAAACCATATTACATTTCCAAAGAGGTTTTTTGTCATTAACTCAAATTCTTTTACTTATTTTGAATCTTTTCAATGTATGACACTTGTGATCAAATTTAATAGCTTACAAGGGAAACTACCTCAATGTGCTTATTCAAAATAATGTTTATACAGTAAAATATTTCTTTGCTTATGTGATTAAAGACTTGTGCACATAAACAACATCAAAAAATACCTAAACAAAACCCCCAAAACCCAAACCCTACAAATATGTAAAAGAATGATAGCAGGTCAAAGAAACCCAAAAACCTATTCAGAGAAATTGGTGTGTCAGTCACACTGGAGCCGAGACCCCCGTGGACTAGAAATGAGACCCACAGGGTGAATCAAAGGGAGGAGCTCTCAGGGTCTCTTTTCAAAATGAGGGTGGTCATTTCCTGGCAATATGGGATATTTTATGAGATGCAAAGGAAGGCCGTCCTAGGATTGTATAAGATTTATAGAAGATAAACCAAAGATGGGAAAAAGGAGAGATCTAAGTAGTTTGGAGAGGAATACTGGAGTGAAACATATGGATAAGGAGAAAAAGGGATTGGGCTGCATGTAAATGTTGCTGATCAGAATGCTTTTCTGGCCATGCCTGCACATTTCATCACAATCTGTCCTGTTATTAACTGTTTGTCTGGATGAAGGGATCTCTTTTGTGGATGCAGATGTATGTATGGGTGTCTGAGAGTCAGTGCCAGGTAACAGACCACAGGTCAGAGGCCTTGTGTGGTGCCAGAGATCAGAGTAAGCACATACTGTATAGGTAGATATCAGTGCATACTCACTAGTAAAAAGCACACCATGGTAGCTGACAAATAGGGAAGAGGCCTAGGAGTCATAGTACTGGAATGTTTATAAATCTGTGTTGGATACTGGAGAGAATAAAGTCTGAGAGTTGGTTATTAGAGTGGCCAAGAAGTCCAAGTCAGATTATTGGTCTTACAGTCAATGGAGAGGCCTGTTTACATGTGTGTGTCTTTGTGCCTGCTGCATATGAAGATGATAATATAAGAGACATCTATGGAAAATATCTTTTTTACAGCTAACAGCCATTCATACCACAGAGAAGAATGGAAAGAATATGATTACTGCATATTCTGTGAGTCTCCAGCTGTGAAATGGCAGCTTTCCTAGTATCAGAAACAAAAGACTGAACTCTATGCACGTGTGTATGCATGCATATATATACATGCATTTCCATCAGGATAAAAGTTACAATTTTTACGTCATTCATCATATATGAAGACATACATCTCAGGGAGCTGAGATGGCTCATTGAGAACACATTCTCTCTTCATTCCTTTCTTTCATTAATAACACCCACGGGTTAGTCAAAGCCACTCACAGGCTTTGCTAAACTGGATGTTAGACTGCTAAAGTGAATCATACCTTAATGTAAGGGAAATGGTAACTTCGTGTACAGTTTGGGGGTGTGGGTTTCACACATTTAATTTAACAAGTGAATTTAAGATTTAAGACTTATTAATTGGTATAGAGTACAGAAATTTTTAAAATCCAGAAAATGTGTGCATGTTTTCTACAATTCATTTTTCACATGAATATAGATATGTGTAATTGTTAATAGTGATGGTCTAAAACTTTTGTACTAACAAAGAGTGGGGGATTGGTTTGGTTTTATTCCCATTCTCAGATTTAACTTCTGAAGGCCTTTCCAAGAGTTTGAAAGCATTTTTGATAGGTTGAGTTTGTGCTCTACTTCTTTTTGAATCAGGTATCTTTTCTGTACTCTACTGCTGTTTAAAGATCCGTAGATCCTTAGAACACTTTCTTAAGAACTGAGTACTAAAATAACATGAATTCTCTGGAGTCATAATTACCTGGTAGAGTGCTGGGCAAAAGATTAATAAAAAATAAAGTGTTGAAGCATACCCTGCAGATTTTCAGGGTAAGAACTACCAAAGTCAAACAGCTTTTTTCCTTTGTGTTTCCAGGAAGGGGGCGGGGGTACAGGGACAAGTATTTATCTTTTTTTCTTTTATGATATCTTTGCACTGTAAGTTCACAGAAATATTTGATCTGATTTTAGTGAACTGTGATGATGTGTATTTGTATTGCACGGTATTTGTATCAATATTTGGAAGAATTGCTAGCGAGAAGAATTTTACTATGCATATGTTACAAAATTATGTAAAGCAAAAATAATTTAATCTGGTACATCTAGGGAAAAAGACAACATTTATCTAAATGGGTATGGTGCATAGGTAGCAAATGCATCATTTAATATAAGAATATTCACTGCAGTGATGGACATAAAAGGAAAATTAGGCTTTTTTTGACTGATATCTGGAATCAGATCTTTGGGTCCCAATGAAAATACCAGACAGCAAATAAAAGTGTAAATATGTACAAGGAGAGGGTAAAGAGAAAGATAATACAGAATTTCTGTTATTTTTCTCTTTGGTGGTATTTAATTTTTTTTTTACCCAAAAAAATATTTCGCAAAGAATCTGGAAATTATCTTATTTTGACTTTATTCAAAATTTTCAAGTTATGTTGTGTACAAGTTGAAGAAATAGTAATAACTGAAAAAATAGCTCTAGTATTTCATCACCCTCATTATTGATCTTTCTCCCCTTATATCTAGTCTAAACCTACCCTCTTTTAGTTTAAAGCCATTACCCCATTACTACAGGTCCTACTATATAGTGCATCCCCATGTTTCTTATAAGCCACATTGAATTACTGAAAGGCCACAATCATGTCTTCCCAGAACCTTCTTTTCTTCAGGCTGGACAACCCCAATTCTCTCAGCCTCTCTCTTCTACCGTACCCAAATGATTTGGAGAACTTGGACTTGATTTTTCTTTGAATGAGTGAATGCGTAAGGGCAACAGAGTAATAGAGATTGTTGGGTGAACTGGAAAGGGGTAAACAGAGCAAATCTCAGTGGTTTTGTCTTCAACAGTATAACAGCATATTGTCTGAAATTCTCTGAAATTACATATTTTAACAAAACTAATCTTTATGTTAAAAGTATTAATATATTCATGTATATTTGTAAAATATGTTCTTTTATCTTTGAGGAAGAATCTTTCTTGATGTCTAGTTATCTGAAATACTTACCCTATCCCATGGCATGATACTCTTATCTTTAAACAGCAGTGATGATAATGTTCTTGGCAGTCTAACACCTTTTAATCTTCGCAGTTGGTTTCCGCTTTCCAAGTACTAGTGACCTGGGGTTTTGTTGTTTTTTATTATTTTTAATAACATTTAAATATTTTTTTTAAATGTTTGTTATCATTATTCTCAATCAAAACATGGCAGAAACGAGAGAAAAATAATATTATCAACATTTAGATTTATTCATAGCATAGGCTTTTAAGTATTCTATTAGATATTCAGTACCAGTCAAAAATACCACTGCAATTTAAATCATCCTATCTCTTTCAAAGACAAGCTGGAGCTTGAAAGTATGAACAGAAATCTGAAACTGCTGTTGACAGTTCAGTCAATCCAAGCCCTCAAAAAAAAATACTGAAAATAAACATTTAGCCAAAAAATATTTTACTTCATGCTAAGTCTCTCATAAATGGACTGAGTAATAGAACTCTTAATAATAAGTATGGAAACTTTCTTGTTTGCATAATGATGTAATTGTAAAGTAAAGAGAAACATCACATATTTTTTGCAATTACTGAATAATCACAATAAAGCTTTGAGAAGAAAGTAAAGTATGCTTGCTATTTGTTCTGTGACTGTTGTTATCCGTTTATTGTGATTGTGTTACAAACTATATTTAGAAGGTGAAAATAAGCATTAAATCTGACGTAGAGAGTTTTGTCATGACCAACATGCAAAATGTTTTATATCCTAAAATAACCAGATGAGCTTCAAAGTCATAAAAGTACTAAAAATTTTTTTTTAAGATTTGAGTATTTATAAATAGTACCTAAAATCTTATACAGGTTTACTCAAATCACTAAGTTTCAAGAATGAGACATAAAGTAGAAGATATTCTGTGTGTACTTATTGTGGTATTTTTACAAATATGGAATGGAGAACAGTTACATAATTTTACAGAAATACAGGAATGAAAGAAGTAACCTATTTGCAAAGCAAAACCCCCCACTATTTAAATAATTGCTTTTCTGAAGTTTTTCCATCAAGAATAAAATGTTTTTCATGTTTTATAAGGTCATTTGCAATGAACATCATGCATACATAACTGTGGGGAAATACAGGTTAGAATTGTTCTCATATTTAGGTTTCTCAGTTGGGCTCTACCTAAATTATAATAATTTAAATGGGAAAAATAAATGAATATTCCATTGAAGTCAATGGAGAATTTGGAGTTTTATTTCCATGTTGTAGAATTTTATCCAGAGTCTGTGGTGTTAAATTAACCCCTAATTTTAATCCACAAATCAGAAAGAAGAACAGTCTCTCATACAACCTCAGCAATATGATGAATGGCTACATTTTATTCTGCAATGATATTGCAATTCGTCTCACTGAGATGATGCAAACAATCACTAGAAGGGTCTATTCTTTTAATTGCATTCCAGGGCAAATTTCCCATTCCAGGGAAATAACATAGGTTCATGGGAAAATTCAAGTTGGACAGGGCCTCAGGATTCCCAAAACACAGTCATCTGTGAGGTCAGAATTAGGCTGCTTAGGGTTTTATCTGCCTAGGTCTCAAAAACCTTCAAATATAAAGATTGCACTTATCTTCTGTAATCTTGTTCTAGTGCCTGATTGTTCTTATAGAGAAAAGTTTCTCTCTATACCCAGGCCCACTTTCACTTATTTCAGTGTATGACTGTTATTTCCCATTTTCTCACCATGCACTAATGTAGGCACCCTCTCTGTGTCTTGGTAAAGTCTTAGTAACATTCTCCCTAGCTGGAGGGCTGCTGTTAGATACTGCTGTTGTCTTTTCTCCAGGCTGAACGAGCCCAGCTGCAGTAGCTTCTTCTCAAATGTCAGATTCTCCAGTCCCTGACCTGCATTGTGCCTTTCAACTAAATTCACCCATGTTTATAAGTGTATTTTCTCTGTTAGGGCCCCCAAAACTGGATGCAGGAGTCTAAATGTGGTCTCACAAGTGCTGTGGGTCTTGCCTTGATCTACTGCCTATGTTCCTGTTACTGCAGTCTGGATTGCTCTTGACCTTCCTTAGTGCTAGGGTACACTGTTAGCTCACACCCAGCTTTTGATCCACTTGAAATCCTTGTGGCTCACTCCTTTGGCCTAGTTAAGACCCTCTGGATGGCAGACTTGCCCTCAAATATTTTGATGGGTCTGCCCTTCAATTTGTAGTCCTATAGAAACTTGGTTGCAGGAGTTAATTTCATTCCAGTTATGTTCTTCTCAGTCTTTTAGCTGGTTTTGTGATAAATATTAAAATACATGATTTGTGAAATAGAGAGTTGCATCCCCAGTAATTTGAACAACTGAGAAGATTTCTATTTTGGAAACAGGATGAGAAAAGATACAGGGAACAGAAAAAGTTCAGAGACAAGGTAATGTGTTACCCAAAGCAAAGAGTTTAGATGGAATATTAACAAATATAAAAGAAAACAACTCCCCCACCCTCCCCCAGTACCACCAAAGATGTTCATTTTTTATCTTGATTCTAGACCGAGAAAACTAAGATTATGTAGCTTGGCTTGTAATTAATTTGGGGATTTTTTCAGATCTTGGGTGATGAGCTTGGTTTGGAAGGGTAAACTTTTTCACCATGCACATGCTCATTGGTAAAGATTTGTATTTTCTAGCAGAATAAATTTATTTAACTTTTAGTTGGACTGTTCTTCAGTCTGTGTTCTAGAACTTTTATCGACTAGCTGGGCAGTCATCTGTTGCTAAGGAAGGGGAATAAAGCAGACTTCTGCAGTGGCTATGGCAAATGTCTTTGGTTAAGATTTCAATCTTATTCAATGATGATGCATTTTTTCATCATTTTATTCCCTCAGATGGTTTGGTCCATACCTCCCCCCCCCCCATTCCTTGTATGGTTGGTTTGGTCCCAGCTGCATTCTTTTGTGCTGAGATTACTCACCCCTGGGATCCACCCATTGTTCCTCTACCCCCCATCAATCCTACTCTGTGCTGGTCACTCCCACATCAATCCTACTCTGTGCTGGTCACTCCCATTTTGGGTTCAAATTGCTCCCTGTCCCTTGTGTTCCCATTGGTCCTTGTGTTTGTACCCTCCCCTGAGCCCCCCCCGCTCTTTATAAGTGAAACGAGCCTGAGGGCTCCCCCCTGCCAAGCCTTTGAGTAACTTCGCTTTGGGTTTCTGTTGATAAACTCATGACTTGGAGAGGCACATGAAGTCCATCTCTTCATTTCCTACCCCGATCATCTGGTGGGTGCCAAGGACACTCAGGAACTCTGGGGGAAGTGTCACAGCCCCCCTTTCTCACGGCCCTGGAATAAGACTGGGCTTACAACATAGCAGTTCTGTCACAATTATCAGCTTTTTCTTACAGTATTTTGTAAATGCTTACACATTGCTCAGGCACATTCAGGAATGGATTAAAATTCTTACATTTAATGGAACTTTTCATTCACCTCATACCTGGCTGTTATCAATGACTTTGCTTTTGATTTGCTTTTTGATTTTGAAATTAGGAACTTTTGATTCTCTTGGGAGTTCTTTATGTTCCACACTCAATTCAATAGAGTACTGACGTAGGTGCCCATTTATTTTCTTGCATCATTACAAGGCAAGTTTCGCACTATTGCTTGATAATATGGAAAATCGTGTGTATCCTAACCAATCACTAGAAAATTACATTCTAATCACAACTATTACTGTAAAATAAAGACTATTTTATATAAACAAGAAGGAAGAATGCAACTGAGATACCTGCTGCTTGAAGAAAATGCTGTTTTTCACTTTGCATTCTTCACATAGCGTATCACTTGAATATGATGCTAGCCTACTGACGTGGTGCTGTTACTCTTTTTCTCCTGTTCTTTTTAATTGGGTTAGTTTAATTCTCTCCTTCAAAAGCTCTTTTACAAGCTACTTGTAGAGGTATTGTAATGAGAAGTCACCTAATATATCCCATTTTTCTCATGTCTCAAGTCCACTTACTGTTAAGATACACTACCTGTGCAGAAGTTCTGTATCTCAGAAAAATGATGAAGAAAAGCAGGGCAGTAATAGTTTTCAATCAGTCCTTCAGAAAGAGGCATCCTTCTAATTTCTGAAGAAAATAGTCTTCTTTATTAATTGTAGCTTTGAAAATATTGCTTTACTACACTACTGGAAATAAATTTATTTTCTAAACTGATTTAATACATATTTCAATGACTTTATGGCTCAGACTTTAAAGGACCAAAGCACAAGATATTTTTTCCTTTTCTGGTAATTGAAACTCCATTTTAAATTGCTTCCCATTAGCAAATATTACTAGCATAATAATTTCAATGAGAAATAAAGAGAACTGGAATGGGTTTTGTACTGAAAATAGTGTACTGATTAAATTTGATTGAAATAATTCATATAACCTCAGAAACAGTGTTAAACAGAACTATTTCACAGAATCACAAAATGTTTTACACCTGAAGGGACCTTTAAATGTCATCTGGTGTACTGTCTAGTTTAAGCAAAGTCAGCTATAGCAAATTGTCCAGAGAACTCAAACAACTCCAAACATGGAGACTCTGCAACCTTCCTCAGAAACCTTTGCCTGTCACTTTAATGGTAAAAAACTGTTCCCTGATGTTCAGAATGGACATCCAGTCTTTCAGTTGGCGTGTATTGTTTCTTATCTTGTCACTGTGCTAGTGAAATGAGTCTGGCTCCATATTGCTTTACGCCCTCCCTGCAGATATATGCATACATTGATGAGATTCCCCCTGAGCCTTCTCCAGGCTAAGCAATCCCTATTCTCTCAGCCTTTTCTCATATGTGAGGTACTCCAGTCCTGTCGTTATCTTGTGCTGGGCTTGTCCAAGAAAGTCAATACTTTTTTCCTTTAATCTGGAGTCCAAAACTGGACATAGTGCTCCTGATGTGGCCTCACCCTGCTGAATAAAGGGCAAGTATTGCCTTCCTTGAGGTGTTGGCACTGCTTTCATACGAATGCTTTTCGGCAAGGCTATATTGCTGGCTCACGTCAAATTTTGTGTCCACCAGGATCCACAGGTCTTTCCTAGAAAAGTAGCTCTCCAGACAGTTTGCCCTCAAGTGTGTACCATTGTCTGGGATTATTCCTCCCCAGATCCAGAATTTCCCATTTCCCTTTCCTGAACTTCTGAAAATCTCCCCACAGTGTGGAGTCCTCGCAGCCCTTTGACGTAATCCCTAGGATCTGGATAGATTATAGTCACCTGCCCAGCCTGAGAGAGAACTTTCCAATGATGCTCTGTACATGATGGTTTGCCCCAGTTTCCCCCCTCCCTAATGCACCCGGCCCTTTGGTTTCCCCCTTTCCTCCGTGTCTCCATTGGTTGTGGGACCCTTGTGACCAGCCCTGTTTTCCCTATAGGTCACTGACCTTACCTGTACAATACTTTCATATCCATGTCCATTGTTCTTCTACAGTCACCTCTGCCAGGAAGTTGTTCAAGCAGTCCATAAATTTCCATGATTTTTCGTATGCTGTTATGTTTTCTTTCAGCAGATAATCCCCCATGAAGACCAGAGCCTGTGAACACAAGAATTTTCCCTTGTATGAAGAAGGTCTCAGCTATTTTTTTCTGCTTGGTAAGGGACTACAGCCAGGAGCAGTCCATGTCAGAACAGAGAAACAGTGAGAAGTGGTTGAGGAAAAGAAGCAAGAAGTAGGGAGCAGCAGAAAGAAACCACTAGAGCCCAACATCGACCGTCTGCACCTCCCATTGTTCACCAAAGTATCTTGGAGAGACTGAGCATAAGATGTGATGAAAACAAGTGGAGTTCACAACAGGAACAGATGAGGAGATGGGTTGCACTGGGCTGAACCGGGGCTAGAGGCAGTGTGCCTCCTTACCTGTTTAATTAAATGACTTATATTTCCCTTCAATACCTATATTATAAATTAATACTTTGTTAATTGACAATAAATTAATTTTACTGAATTGAGTCTGATTTTACACTAAGTTTCATGGGGTGGGGTGGGGGGAAGTAAGGAGGCAGACATGTTGAATAAATATAATCACTCAGGAAAGCTTCAGTTGTCTTCTATTTTCCTCTATTCTTGTTATTGAATTCACAATAATTGTATAAATAATAAAATATTTTTTCATTTGTTTGTTACAGCTTTTTTTTTTACCCTCATAGAAGGCCTAAGAAGTTTCTGATCTCTTTTATAAATTTATCCTATTTACATCTAAAGTGGCAAAATATTATTTATACGGTCTAATATAAAAATAAAGAAACCAAAAATTTATTGGAAATTTTTTGTTGTCTTTTAGTATATAAATATTTTCATGTTATGTTGAAATACTAATTAAAAAATGAAAGAAAGCCCAAAAAATCAGAGATTAAAAAAATTGTAAATATAAAATTGTGATAAAACTTAGATACTTCTGTGCAAGTAGAAAAAGAGAAAAATGGTGGATATTTAGAGAATTATTCAAGTCCCGAAAATAACTTGATACTGTTCAATACATAGATATGTTCTGTTATTTATACATATGTAAAATAAGTTCTGATATTTACTTATTTTCTTTTCAGGATACCTTAGGAGGTAGAAAGTTCTTGGAGAGCAAGACTGGTTGAATTCAGTGATAACCTTATCAAACACAGATCACATATATATATATATATATATATATATATATATAAATTATAGATACATAATTAATTATACTTGAGTTAATTATGTTAAATTTATATATTAAGTAACCTATATATTATTTATGACATATATAAAAATATATATTATATATTATATACAACATATAACATGAAACATATAACATATGCATAACATATTTATCCAAAGTAGCCAGATTTTAATATTATAACAAAAAACATTAGTGCAATAGAAAAAATTATTCACCATGGATAATTATAACTTTGATTTCCTTAAGTGATAACTTTTTTACCATGAGTTTAAATATTTAATGAGGTATTCCAATAATCTAAATTCTGACAGAACGGAATGCTTTGACCAATGATACATAAAATCAGTCTTGGAAAGTTAACATCAGTATAATCAGAACTGAGATTTCTTGACTCTTAAGCACATTACAGTTTCTTATTTATCATGGAAGAAGATTGTTTACTTTTTCAGATAATTTGAGATGCCTACATAACACATTTTGCTGACATTCTCTATCTTTGCTTCATAAAAACTTATGAAGCCAGCTACTTTATCATTCTTTACATCTGGGGCACTAGGCCATGACTGGAATATGGTGTACTCAGCATTGCTCACTTGATAACCAATGCTGACTGACAGATTGAAGTAGCTAGAGCTCTATGGAAGTAATTTGCTTATTAGCTCTGATTTAGACTGAGATTAAATGGACAAAGATGGTTCAAAGGATTCATCCTTCTTAGTTAAACTCCCTTGAAATGACATAGAACATTGACTTGAAGCATATAGGAAAAAATGCTTCTGCCTTTTCCCACCTTACTTACAAGGGTACTAGGTCTGCATGGAATGGATTTGATTTTCTTTATAGCAGCCTTTGTGATGCTACACTTTGGATCTGTGTCTAAGATAATGTTGATAATACCCCAGTGTTTAGATCATTTCTTGCACAGCTCTGGCTTACCACCACCACCACCACCACTCTTTTCAGCAAGTAGGCTGAGGTCAGACTAGAGGTTGGGAGGAAGTATCTCGAGGATAACTGACTCAAATTGACCAAAGGGATGTGCCATACTACATGACATCAAGCTCAGCAATAAAAGCTCAGGGAAAGAAGGAGGAAGAGAAGACATTCATGGTTATGGTTATGGTCCTCCCAAGCAACTGTTATCTATGTTATGGCCCTGCCTTCAAGTAAGTGCCACTGTATCTGCCTGCTAATGGGTAGTGGCAAAGGATGTCCTTGTTTTGCTTTATTTCTGCACTCAGTTTTTGCTGTTAAACTTTATCCTGATCAATGAGTCTTCTTGGTTTCCCCATACAGTTTTATTCTCAACCTGCAAGACAAGGGAGGGAGGGAGGGAGGGAGGAAGGGAGAGAGGGAGGGAGGGAGGGCATGGATGGATGTTTAGCTGTTGGTTAGGGTCAACCCAACTCAGCTAGTGTATAAATACTGATTATTTTCAGGCCTTTAGCTAACAATAACAGCTATGTTGTTACTGAAGGAGAGATTGTGTCACACTTTCAATACATAAACAACACATGGTTTCTATTTTCCCTGTGTGGTCTACTTTCATATTTATTAACTGTGCTTTTAATTGAGCATTTTTTATGAGTGACATCTAGATCTACATCGGGCTATATTGTTACCTTTTCTGTTTACCTAATTAGACAATTATAAAATTGCATTTTTAGAGTAGCTCATAGCTCATATAATTTTAAAAATCAGAGTACATTATTACCTATAACTGCAGAAAGCTCTTCAAAAGTATGACAAAATTCGTATTCTGCTGAGAAAGGCAAAAACTCATCTTTTTTTAATAAATTATTTTTTAAAGCAAAAGAAAAATATACTGATAAATACATAAGAAAAATACTTAAACTAATGTAATTGCAAAATACTTTTCGATTCAGCTACCATGATTGACTAAAATCCCCATTCTACCAGATGTATTAGTAGTCTAAAATGCATCAGTGTTAACAGAGGAATTCTACATACTGAGAACTTCATGAGCTCCATGGTGTGATAAAGATTTGTTTTCTGTTAAGTTTATGGCTCTATTTACTAAATATTTTCATATTTCTTATGCATTTTGGATGATGAAAAATTGAGCAATTTGCAAGCTGAAAATATTTCATGCATCAAATGCTTACAGTTTTTCTTACTTACATATGGTATTAAAAATATGCAAAGAAAAGGCAATAGGCTTCTATAGCTTTATATTCAAAACACAAAATGGCAAAATTAGGGTTACATATATAAGTCATTGCATTCATGACTAGCCCATAACTAAATTACAATCTACTGGTATTCACATAATAGGATGTAACATTCAGTCCTCATTTCCAAAACTTCGTGTGCATAGGCACATCTGTTCACTGAGTGCAAAGCAGCACTTGACTAAGTTCCAGTATTTATATGTTGATCAACTAATTTGTTCTGAGTCTGGGAAATTTTAGAATGTTCAGATTTATTTGTTGGCATACATACATACGTACATACATACATACATATAAACATATATATATATACACACATATATACTCAGTGCTTAGAACATCCCTTACACTGAATTGTAAAGAGATTAATTTATGGTCATGGTGTCTTAACTGATGATTGATCTGATAAACATTGGATAGCAATAAAAAGTAAGGCCAATATACTTATATCGAAATGGGTTAACTCTAAATAATATGGAGCATATATTTTAAGTTGTGCTTACCAGAGGGCAATGGCAGTGAACTAACTATTAATCACAGGAGAGAGTATAAACTTTTCTCTGAAAGGTTTTAATGATTTTCTTTTTTTCCAGTTAAAATCTGCCTTGAAAACTGAGAATGGTTTTGTGGTTACTGATTTAGTCTATGAAAGTTAGATTATAGATATATATTGCTTTGTATGGGTCATGACTTGAGAAACCTTAATACCAATGCAAAAATACCTGTTAAAGATGCCACTCTTGTCTAAAAATGTTCATTAATAGTCTGTTACTGATGACTTTATTAATTATACAGATATTTCTGCACTGACTTTTTAAACCTGCAATTAAAATATCAAAACCTACACATTTGAAGATATAATGTGCATTTTTAAGTGCCCCAGCAGTACAAGAACCTAATCAATGCTATTTAAAAAGTACTAAAAGTTATCAGAGTTGTAAACTCTGAAAAAATCAAAGGATCTGGCCAGTCTACATAGATGAGACTAGACCAACAGCTTGAGGCTCAACAAGATCAAGTGTCAGGTCCTAGACTTTGGCCAAAATAATCCCTTGCAGTGCTACTGGCTGGGGGCAGAGTGACTGGAAATCTGCCCAGTGGAAAAGCATGTGGGGTGCTGGCTGGGAGCTTCTGAACATGAGCCAGCTGTGCCCAGATGGCCCAGAAGACCAATGGCATCCTGGCCTATATCAAGAATACTGTGGCCAACACGAATAGGGAAGTGATTCTTCTCCTGTAGCAGCACTGCTGAAGCCACCACCTTGAGTACTGCATCCTGTTCTGGGCACCTCGATTCAGAAAGGACACTGAGGTGCTGGAGCAGATCTAGGGAAGGGCAAAAACACGGGTGAAGAGCTTGGAGCATATATCCTATTTGAAGTGGCTGAGGAGCTGAGGCTGTTAAGCCTGGAGAGGAGGAGGCTCAGGAGTGACCTTATCACTTTCTACAACTGCCTGAAATGAGGTTGTATTCAGGTGGAGATCAGCTGCTTCTCCCAGGCAATTAGTAATAGGATGAGGACACAGTCATAAGCTGCACAAGGGGAAGTTTAGGCTGGACATTAGGAAGAAATTCTTCACAGAAAGGTTGATTAGATATTGGAATGGGTCTCCCAGGGGGAATATGGGGTCACCGTCCCTGGTGTTTAAGGAAAGACTGGATTAAGTACTCAGTGTCATGATCTTGTTGACAAGGTGGTGTTGGGTCGCAGGTTGGACTCGGATGATCTCAGAGATTTTTTTCCAACTTAATTGATACTGTGACTCTGAAAAGAAGACCTTTTCTAAAAAAAAGGTTATATTTTACAATGTAAAATTAAACCAAAAGCCAGTTGTTATTTCAAAAATATTATAATTCTAAATAGGTTAATGTTAGACATTTGTGTGTTCAAAACAATTTCATGTTCATGTATATGAGATCAGATAAACTGCAAACTCAGATTTTCATGTGTGGGTAAATCCTGGAGGTAGCTCTTCTGCTATATTTTATTTTTGAACACCAGATAGCAGAAGTTGTTTTTCTCTATGAAATGTTCCATCAGTTGGAGACTTAGAAATCATGTTGTGATTATATCTTAAATATTTGAATTTTGCTGCTACTTGAGGACAAGCATTAGAATGCTATGCCATATTTTAATAAAAGAAATTATATATTTATCAGGTAAGAGAAACTGATAATTTACTTAATGTGTAAATAATCAGACAGAGGTTGAAAACTTCATATTAATCTCAATGGTCTCAGACAGATTACTCATTTGGTCTTATCTCTTGATGTTTCTGGTGCCATTTAAAACTAACTGCTGTTTAAGTAGCTCAAAAAGAGTAGATAACATAACATCTCATTTCTTAACTTTTTTTTTGTAACGATATGAAGTTCATACATTTGGAAACTGAATTGCATTTTATTTCTTGTCTGGACCTTACGGTCTTTGGGAGTTACATATAATTATGTTTAATCCTTTCCAGTGCTGACTCAGTACTATCTCAGTGTGGAGAGAAAGCTGTCTCTCCTGGGTTTGTTCTCCAGTCTTCCGTTTTTTAAAAACTGCAGGTAAGTAATCTATATTTCAAAGAAGGATGACCTTTGCTTGATTTAAATGGAATCTTTCTTTCAATATCTGAAATGAGAAGGTGATTAAAGTTTTGGTAGATTGGTAAGATGTATTTTAAAAGCAGATAAGCTTAAAGGTCAGACACTGTCAAATGAAGGATTTTGACTTTTTAATATTTAAATACTTCATAAGAATCATGGTTTATGTATGTCTGGCACTCTTTTTAAGTTCTAAAATAAAATCGTTCTGCATTTTCATAAGATTCACCCTTGAATGTTAGCTACATTTTGATATTGCATGGGCAATTACTTTGTTGCATTGCCTCTTCCTACTTCATCTAAGACAGAAAGTGTTCCTCTTCTGTCAAATAATTAAAAAGTAATATTTCAAAATAACATGAAGTACCACCTGAATTAAAGCACAGGTTCCTCTTTCTTATATTAATTTCTTATAGTTTTTTAGATGACTTAAATTCAGGATTTCTTATCTAACAATTACTGTCAAACAAAGTGCAACATTTTCATAGCATATTATTTTGAGGAGTGTGATTTTTTTGTTTTAGCAGAATATCTTTTTTGATGTAGAACATGAGATTAAGAGAGGCCATCTGAGTTATGAAACCAAATATTTTGGAATCACAAAGAAAATAACTAATAATTTTTAACCTATATAAGAGACCACCAACAGTCCAGAACTATAAGAAACAAGGAGATTTTTAAAGATAAAAAATTTAAAAAAACCTCAACGGCTGATACTTTCCTATGTCATAATCTTAATTTCATAATGCTACATCTGGAGGATGCTAAAAAATAAGAAATCTGCTTTTCTATATTTTTTCAATACATACCTCTTCTTTATTTTTATTTCTTATCTATAGCGATTTAATCTAAGGTATGACAATGTCATACTTACTTCAGATGTTTATGAGTGATGAAAAATAAAGGAAGATTTATCACCAAATTTCAGAAACACAACTTTTGTATGACCAAAGAACAATTTCTCCTCCTTCCTTTATGTTGAAATACATGCATTCTGAAAGGATTAAGAGAGAGAAAAAAATTAAAAGAATTTGACAGATAAAAAATTGTGATCAATATATAACACTCTCAAAGACCAGTTCTCCTTTAATCATAGAAAGATAAACAATTTTTGAAGCTTAATTTGCCCTGTTCTACTCCTTTCAAAAGGAATCACGTTAATCATTCGCAATTTCTGTCAGCCTTGCCACTCATTTCCTAGATTAATCTAAGTTTTTCTTTCTACAATACTGCTAATAGAAGTAATAAATTATACATTTATTTTGGACTAAAATGAGAATTTCATTATCATCACAATCACTATGCTTTTCAGCTTTGGTACAATCGAGTAGCTCTTTCATCGGATACTCATCGCTAAAGTAAAATAGTAAACCTTGCAGTTGGTCTGCTGGTTGTTGTACAGAAAAAGCTGTTAAAGATTTTTTTCCAGAACTATGTGTCAATTAGATGGTGCTTTTTGTTGGAAATAAAATTTTTCAATTTTCATATATTTTCACTTATTTTTTATTTTTGGCTTCTTCCTCTCATAGATTTTATTGTTAATAGTCAATAAAGGAGATCTAGAGCAGATTTTATGTCTTGGAAATTTTAAGTTTTTACTGTCACGTAATAGGCATTTCACATAGTTTTGATTCTATTCTTGTAACCTTTTTTTTTTTTCTTTAACACTGAGACACTTCTTTCCTGTACATTATTTCCTCCTTATTTCTCTTCTTTCTAAAGAATTGAGCCTTAACATCTCTGGTCCAACTGCAGTTGTTCTTATTAGTACTTTCTGTAAAGTCTCCTTATATCTTAAGTCATGATTTCCAATTCTCCATTTTATTTCTCAAACTAGGATAGAAACATCATACTTTTTTCTAATCTCACATTCCTAATTTACTGGATGAAATGGCTTATTTATTTGTGTTTATCATTTTCAGTCTTTCTCCTTAAAATTTTATTGTCTCTTCATCTATGACTATGTTTCCTTAGTTTTTGATTTTGTTTTGTGATGTGGGGTTTTTTGTTGTTGTTTTTATTTTTAACCCCTACATTGATTCCTGAGGATATTTCTTCTCTAAGTCTACTCACTTAGAATTCAGTATTTGGTAAAATTAATGTCTTCAGGATAATTACATGAGGGGTTTGTTAGTAGCTTTGTTTTTCGACCATTTGTTATCTTCTGTATTTTGCCAAATCCTCTCACTCTGCTATAATCTGAGAACAGGAAAAATCCCACTAAGACAATTTTAAGTTCCTTAAGTATTTTCCCAGGTTGTGTAAACTTATCCTTGACCCACATAAAAAGAAAAAAAACCCTGAATTTTCACTGTGAATGCAAAGTTATTTTCTTTCTGACATCAGGTTTCTTTTCTGCCACAGAAGAATGCCATAAATAGCAAGTCCCATGAGGCAGGTAGTAGTAATTTTGCCTACTGTAAAATGTTGAAAATTTGATGTCAAAACAAAGTCGTAACTTTGAACAATTGTCTGCTACACAATTAACAGTTTTAATGGATGTCTAGTTCAGTCATTTCCCACATGGTCTGTTTAATTAACCCTTAACAAAAGAGACCAGCACTTCAGAGCCTCAAATAAATAGAGAAGGAAACAATAACTGCATAAAATGTTTTCAAAGACATTAAAAATTGCATATGTATCTAGATGAAACTTAGCTAATGGACTTTGTTTTCAATTCTGAATTTACATTCAAAGACTATAATTAAATCAGCTGCTCTTTAGATGGCAGGGTGAGAATGGCACTGGTCAAACTGAGAGAACATTACACTATAGCAAGGGAAAATGTCTGAATTGTATTTATACTTGTGTGAAAGCATAGATATGACTCCTCATCTATCTTTTTTACCTGACTGCAGGTGGGTAAAGAGTTTTTATTTTCTTAATAAAATTGGACATGCTAAATTATTAACATTACTAATAATCTATGTTTCAGGACTTTCATCTCCTCTAGAACTGCAGAGATTAAAAGATATAGAAGACAGTAAAACATATGTTTGAATTGGTGAACTTCAGAAATATTCAAGAAGCTGTGACAAACCATGAAATCTCAAACTATGGAATGAGTAGTGTGCAGTACAAATACTGAGTTGCTTCTCTATTACCACATATCTATGTTTTAAGTAATGTTTCCTGTCTTTCTTTTCACCTTTTTTTATATTTTAGAAAGTGTTCAGCCCACACTAACCTCTCCAGGACTCCTGCTCTGTTTTATTCTCTCTTTTTTTCAATTTTTTTTTAATATATATTTTATTTTCCTTATCTTCACACTTTGCTCTGCCCCATTATTTTTACTTATCAGGTGGAATTGCTGGTCTTTGAACACCAGTACGACTTGATTCAACTTTTCTTTTTGGTTTCTGTGCTCTGCAACACAAAAGAACACAGAAAAGAAAGGCTACTATCCTTAGACACATGTTGAATCTCTATATGCCCTAGCAGTATTTAAAGAAGCATACACTTTGTTTAACAGGGTCAAAATTTCATGCATACACAGGCAATGTAGAAGCAGCAGAAGAGACAAATGGGCGATTAATACTCAGTTACAACCAGAATGGATCATAAAATCATTAAATTACTCACCTGTGATTTCAAGTAATATATCTATGCTATATTTTAGTGGATTTTCCCCTTGATCTAGCTTTTGTCTACAGCTTTGTACGTCTAAAGGAAAGGTAAGATAAAGGCAACATGAACATATATGAACACAATGAAGAGAACTCTCCCTAATACACAGTGTGGTATGAGATGAAGAAAGATTGTGCCCTATGGTTTCATTTTCTGTAGGAAACGAGTTTAGTTTGCAATGATTAGATACATATATTAACTTATTTGAAAAGCTATAGAAAAAACTATTTGTTTGAAGACCATCTAATTTGGGGTTTTATGTTCATTTTCATGATATTTTAGCAAATAGAGATGAGTCTATTTAGAATGGATTTTTATTGTGCTGTTATGTGGTTTTTAATAGATTTCCTTCTCTCTCAAAGTAGTAATGGAGTAATTGACCAACCTGTGACATATGATTATAATGTACAAAACTGATTATTCAGCTTATAAATAGGGAAGTTGGCTCTATTAATTGGACTCAGTTTGCAGGTCCTATCCTTTATTTGCATTTTCTTTTTTTCTGTTTCTTAAAATCCAAATAGAAAATAGATAAGAAAGCTTTTGGGGGGAAAAAAAAAAAAGAAAAAAAAAGGAGAAGCGATAAAGAACCTTGACCTCAGAAGCCCCAAGAAAATAACAGCTGTTTTAAATTAATGGACTGGGAAAAAATATCCCGTATGCTTACAAAAACAAAAAACCCAACCAACCAAAAACCCAAACAAAAACCCCAAACAAACAAACAAACAAAACACAAACAGGAAAAATTAAAAAAAAAAAAAAAAACATGCAGACATGCAGAGACAAGTTTCTCTGTGCTGCCATAGTGTTCTGCAGGCATGGCCCACAGAGCCTGTAGCTCAATTCTGTCTTATCTCTCTCCACGTGACACTTCCACCATCTTTGTCTTAGCAGCCACGTGGAACTAAGTCAAGATAGCGAAGTCCTTTCTTCTGGGTAAAGCATCTTCTTTTTTGTGTGTGTAATTTTGTTGTTAATATGGCTGCTGTTACTGTGTATTTCTTATTCCATTGCCTTTTTGCTTTCAATAAATTTCTATCTCAACCCATAGTCTTTACACCCATCCCTCTCATATCACAAGGAGCATGAGAAAGGAGAGTGCTTATTTGAAGTCTAATTTCCATCTGATGTTAGACCACCACAGTCATAGAGAAGTATATATTCTCTATCAATATGTAGTATTGTGTAATCATAAATCATGCCATGAATTGAATATATTGAAGAATAGAGATAGGGGTTACCTGCCCTTTTCTTTACTCTCATTTTAGTCTGATAAAAACTGTAAAATAAGGAGACATTGTCAATTACTTGAACTGAGGAGAATTCAAAAAGTCTGGGACATTTAAAATGATTAGCAGAAAGCTTTTTATTTAGGTATAAAATTGAAATTTAAAAGAAGTGAGTAGTCAGACAGATACCTCAGTAATAGAGTATTTAGCCTTTCCTAGAGACTGATGGCTTTGCAGCGTGAGCAGTAGCTTGAAATCTTTAGTACCCCTGGAGTTCACAGAATCAACTTTAGTCAGGTTTAGCTGAATCCTTCATCTTTGTATCATCAAGGTAAGTAAACAAATTTCAAGCAGCTTGATGTACACACTATTTTACCAACAAGTCTATAAAGTAAAGGCTAACCTTGGGAGCTGCGATGCATTTTTCCATATCTGTCTGCATTCATACCACAAAGAAAATTATTTTAAAAATTTAGATATTGCTGGCTATAAATAGCTGACAGGTCTGTTGATTAAGTAAGATTACTCCTGGGATTAGGATGACAAAAGGATTAATTGGGATGACTCCTGGGAAAATGATTTTGTATTCTAGTGGACACTTATCTTCATTATCAAAAGAATGACCAAAAAGTCAGTGAGGGAAATAATCATTATCAAAGGTTCTGTGAAACTTTAGTAACGTAGTGAATAAAATAGTAAGGATTGCTAGATACACATTTGATTTCTCTTGTGGTTTTTTTTTTTTGAAGGATAAGAAGGACATTATTTAAAGAATTTGAAAAAGGAGGTTCTTGACTACTATTGAAAACTACTAGGAATTAGAAAAAAACTACTAGGAATTAAAATCCATTGAAAAGAATTCATTAAAATTCTAAAACTTTCTTCTTTACTCAAATACTACTGCAGCTTTTTATGGAGATAAAGGTATCAGATTAAAACTTCATTCAGTGTTTGCCTTTGAGTCAATTTAAGTCAATTGAGCCAAAATGTCTTTAAGTTAATCCCAAATGGAGTTAACGTAAATCAACCAAAACAAGGACACTGTAACTTTGTGAAGACTTGATCTTGATGCTGATTGGTGTTGACACTTTATCAATGTTTCTAAATTTTCTTGTTTGCCATCTTTTCCAGCTTGTTATTTTCTTTCTTTATTGATTTCAATTAATATTTTTTCCATGAGTTTCCACTCTACACAAGCATATATCTATAAACAAATAAAATAGTAGAGACCTTCATAACCTAGACCTGCAAACCATTTCCAGTCGTTAATAGTCACATCTAGCTATTAGTAACTATGAAAAACAACCTTTTTTCTTTTAGTTTGTTTTGGTATCTTTGGATCCATCACTGGATATGCACATGAATATCTAAAATTAAAATCAAATGCAGACACATTTTAATAAGTATTAGAGTTCCTGCCCATCAGTTACTCTGATGCTTAATCCAGTTTTTTAAGCATTGAAATGACTGGAGTAAGGTGTGCTTTCTTCTTTCACAATTAGAAATGAAAATTGTGTTGTTAACAGGGAATGAACTTCTGAACATAAGTCTAAAAAATAGAATGAAAATTAAAAGTAAAAACTGAGAAACCTGAAAAGATTTCCAAATATATCCACTTCAACAGTTTCGATTATGTTCTAGAAACTTTGGTTTTCAGAGCAAAGCAGGGTAAAGATCAGAAAATGTGATCTAAACATTCAAAATATATTTTTAGGATGCTTCCAGTAATGCTTGCACCAACTTTCAAACTCAAAGAAAAAAAAGATAATATGACTACTTAAATGAATATATGTTTTGCTGTGCTTTGCTATACTCTGTACTGGCCATTCTACTCAGATTTGCAAGACTGATAACTGAGACTTAAAAAGACATTATCCATGAGGTGTCTCAGAATGGTTGATTCAATGATTAGTTGGCTTTAAATTATCAAAGAAAGATGTGATATACTCAGCTGGGACACTGACATCATTCTAAAATGCTCCAAGAACAGCCAAGGCTTAAAGAAAGGAGCTCATTCTCTAGGAGAAGGGAAAGGTGTGACAGCTATGTAACTGCATTAGGAAAACTTTTCACGAAGATTTATGCTTTTCAAGGAAATGTCAGTGTAGAGAAGGTCTGAAATTTTCTTCACATTGATGTTGTTGAGAGGGTGAGAATTCTGTTCTTGTAAACAAAAATTATTTATACCATATTGGAAGAATCTATTAACCAAAAACTGTAATAGATAACGGCATTGTGATTCAATGATAAAACATGAAGTTGGGCAACAAGAAATGTAGCTTCTTTTATTGACAAGTTCTACAGTGACCTTGGTCAGTGAACTTAATTCCACATACTTTTGCTTTTATTTTCTCCCTCTCTTTATGTTGTAAGGATAAGCATCTCCTGCAAAGACTTTAGGCAGGACCTAATACAGGGAATCTTGCAAATCATCTGCAGCATCTAAGGTGTAGCCTTATGTAAAAAATAAGTTAAAAATCAATGAATAATTTTGACTATTATGTCTTTAAATACTTTTTCTAGCCAAATGGTGTGATACAAAAAGATATGACACATAAAGAGTGAACAAAACAAAGAAAAAATTAAAAAAAAAGAAAAAGTGCTGGGCCAATAACAAAAAGGTTGAAATTTCTATCTGTACACTACTGCTTTACTTCACCTGAAACCGAACCATTTCCATTTTTGGTGAAATGTTTTAATATTAGCATTTTACATAATACGTCTTCATAATAAACATACGTTTATTAATTCTAAAACACAGCTAATGTCTGTTTTCAACACCTATGCACTTCTTCTGTGAAGACCTTTATGTATGAATATTCTCTCCAAGTCTTTTATTATCCTAAACAAAGAAGACAAAAATACTTGATCTTCCAAGGTATTTGTCAAGAACATGTGATTACAAAAATTATGAGTTAGTAATAGGCCAAACACATGAAAATACAAGTTACATTTTGAACAGATCCCATCTAAAGTCACAAAGTCAAGCAATGAAGGTCAGCTGTCCTGCTGACAGTAGACCTTATTTAGCAAATTCAATTTTCTCATGACTCAATTTTCACGACTGTGCAGGAAGGATCCCTCCTCCATCTTCTAGCAAAGATCCCAGGACACTAAAAGGTAATTGGCAACTTGTGTCCACCCTAATTTTCATAAGGAATTCTTGAGGGTGAGCCCAGAGAAAAACTGAAAGCATGTATAAAGCAAGGATACAAGGAACCAGAAGCATTATCACAGCATTATTATTCATATTTTTCTGTATTAATAATTTGGACTACTTAAACATTCTTTGGACTAAAGGTAAATTCTATGCTCAGATTTCCTCTTTCCACTCAGAACATGACAGAATTGATGAAAGTTAAAACTGAAATGCAGTTCATGTTTTTTTATGTTCTTACTTTCCTGTTTTCATGGAGCACCACATGAATAAAGCAAATAATTTTTAATCACAAATTGATTTGACATTTTGATTTACTTTGAAAAAGAAAATGGCAATATTTGCTCAGAGTAATTATTTAAATCTGTGCTATATGCTTTTACTAAGTTTATCTCTTTTACTTAAGTAACTGATTTCAATAAATGTATAAAAATAGTAAAACTAATATGAATATGAAAGTATTTGTAAAGCTGTAAATACAACAGATTGTTTTTGTTTGGAATACACAATGGCAAACATTATTTTCTATATAGAATTCTTCATTACTAAGGCTTTGTAAGTTTAGGTGAACTTGTAATGAATGTAAGTACATTTCAAAAGTTCTCTTCATATCTGTGAAAATGACACTGTTATATTAAATTTTACTAGAAAGAGCAGTAATTTGAGGGAAAACTTGTATGACTAAAAGCAGCAAAGCATCCTGACCTTGCAAAATTTGACTCTTATCTGCCTCAAAGCCCACTTTGTAGCCTCCTCGTGGTGATAGTTCAACTCCCTCTGTATCAACCAGTACATGTCCAAAAAGTCACCTTCTCCCCTGGGGAGCACAACCTGGGCCTCAGCGAAGTACCCTGGCATCTCCACAAATGGGTAAATGTTTTGAATCATTAATCATTAATAGTCCAGTCTCTCACACCACCCCAGTGACTCAAAACATTCACTAACTTCTCCACTGCTTCTGCTCACTTCAAATCTTCCTCAAGAATGGTGATTTCACTTAGTGGACCAAAGGACAAAAGAGAGAAGTAAGAGGAAACACAAATCATTGTGCAACACAATGTGGTTACTGAAATGAAAATGAAACAGTGGGCATCAGGAGTATAATCATAGGGTGTGATTAGATTGTAACAATTGTTAGGATATAACTTGATCTGAATAGCTAAAATCACATCATTAAATATTACCAAAGTTACAAACACAAAAATCAGGATTTAATAGTGGCACAAATCCAATTCTCTTTAGCCACAGCCCCCCACCTCGTAAAGCCCAAAGACTGGAGTGTATTTTAATGGGTAATAGGTGTGAGGCATTCTACAATACTGTCTCTTGGATGTCTGCCCAATGTCTTGAAATTAGCCGTAGAATTACACAGCAGGTTCTGATTTTTAAATTCCATAGAAGGGAATGCCAACAGCCAAATTTCAAGGGTGTCTTCAGGTGCCATAGTAAAATTTATTACCTTTGCACACTGGATTACCTTTGAATGGGTTTGTTGAGGAGGTGTATTAATAGGGTTCTCTCTCAACCTCATCCACATATAGTTGGACCAACTTTATAGCTAGTGCTTCTGCTCTGCTAGACAATTCTATACACCATGAAAAATTAAATTTTAATGTGAAAAGCTCTCATATGCATTGGGGGTCTACTTTAGGCCTCCCAGCCAGGAAGTTAATGCAGATGAATCATTACTTGCAGAGCTAAGGGAAGCTTCCAAGTCAACTGCCCTTGTCCTTAGGGGGTGTGCTGGTTTTGTTGAATGCACCTTTCCTGGGGTGCATCAGGCGAAGCATCGCTAGCTGGGCAAGGGAGGGGATTGTCCCTCCTTGCTCTGAGCTGGGGCAGCCTCACCTTGAATTCTGGGGGCAGTTTTGGACACCACAGTGTAAGGATACAAAGCCATTGGAGAACATTCAAAGAAGGCCTACAAAGATGGCCTTGGGGGGAAGTTTTATGAGGAACAGCTGAGTTTACTTGGTCTGTTCAAGCTGCAGAAGAGGATACAAGGGAAGATCTTGCAGTCTACAACTTCCTCATGAGGGGAATAGGAGGGGCAGACACTGATTTCTTCTCTGTGGTGACCAGTGACAGGACATGAGGAAATATCTTGAAGTTGTCAGGGGAAGTTTAAATTTGATATTAGAAAAAAGTTCTTCACCAAGAGGGAACAGGCTCCCCAGGGAAGTGGTCAAACAGCACCATGCATGACAGAGTTCAAGAAGTGTTTGGACAATGCTCTCAGTGGTGTGACTGAAATGGTGCTGTGCAGGAGCGGGAGCTGTACTTGATGATCTTTGTGGGTCCCTTCCAACTCAATTTATTCTATGATTATGTTAAAATAAATATGCTGGAAATCTGAAGTAATTTTTCAATTTCAAACTCAATTCTCAAATATATCTATATGCAGAACTTTCCTTGAAGGCAATATGATTTCTTGTGTGAAATGGCCTGGGTGATCAGGTCATTGATATTGCTTGCAAATACTATTGACATCAGTGGAAAGCTGTGCACTGACTTTGCTGCAGTACTGTGGAAAACAAAGTAACAAACTTGGTTTTTTCATTAAATACAAAATTATTTCAGGCAAGCAATCTAACTGTTTAAACACTTAAAGGAAATCGAACATCATGAATTAATTTTTGCCCTACCAAGAGAGTTTCTACTTTCCTCACTATACTTAATTTTATCTTGAGAAAATGTACACTTTGGTGAAATGTGGATTGAAATTCTGATGAAGAGTGAATACTTACCTAACTTTTTGTATCTGTTTTGTTCATATCAGGCCTTTTGCCTGTATCTGGGCAGAAGAATATTACTTCTGCCTTTTGCAACTCCTTGGACTTTGATTCATGTCCCTCAGATTTAGTTGTATGGGTATTTAATAACTAACCCATCATTCTAAACTAAACCAATTTAGCTTGAAATTCCCCTGATTGGAAGGAACATTAGCCTGAATAAATCATTTGTAGAAATGATTAGTTAATGATAAATATTAATTTTTTCTTTCACTTGGAATAACTGCACAGCACCTTCATACATCTATACATATACATAATCATATACATTTTTTTTGCCATACACTTATGTTTGCCCTTACCACTCAAATGTGTTGAGAAAGAAAAGGATTACAGGAAATCAAAAACTGTGATCTGACAGCTTCTGTATTAATATCACTGAGTCTGAGAAATTTTGATATGCACAAAAGGGATGTGTAAGAAAAGTATCCAGTTGCAGCTACGTACAGTATTTCCAACTCTATCTTTGCTGTGTAATACACCAAAACTGAAGCATATAAGTACCTCACAGGGGAATACTCATGGAAATTACTACTGTCTTTAGAGCACTGATTTTTATCAAGAAAAGCTTACCTTCTGTAAAATGATGAAAGAATTTATGCTTCAGAAAGAAATTTTGGAAAGGAAGAAAAAAGAAAGAGAACATCAGCATTTTCATTATCATCCTTAAATTACACTTTATAATTCAGTAAAAATGTAGGAAAACTCTGTTTTATGTTTTGAAGATATAAAATATTTTGAAATCAATGGAGTTGCTTTGGTATATAAAGCAGAATTTATTTAAAATTCAACAGTTTTCCTCCTTTCTGGGACATTAATCTTCTGAGATTCCAACACTTTGAAAAGGGTGCATAATTTCATAGAAATATAAAAATGCAAGCTAAAATCTATTTTTAAATGCTTGTAAATAATTAAACTTTCTAGGTAAAATTATCATTTTTAGTAGAATTCAAGAACCATAGCATTTTGTTGCTAGTCACATTTGCATTTTTCCATCAGTCTTCTCTTAGACCAAAGCTTTTAAATCTTTATGGATCAATATGATCATTTTAGACCACAATATTCTAACAGATATCCTAGTGCTAGGAAAAATATGCCCAAGAATTGAATGCATGAAAAATAACATGAAATGATTCAAAGCAGTGTTTTACATAGCAGATTTTTTGCAAGCCAAACACATCACTGTTCCACCCATACTTTACAAATCTCCTGTGAGAATTAAATTATAAATGATAGTGACCTCTGTTACATTCTAGGATTGTGCAGATAAGACCTTCAGTGTATTTTATAACCTATGGAAAACTTTAAATTAGAATTATCCTGATTTTTTCCTTTTCTATGACAATGCCTCAATTATGTATTATTTCACCAAATTTTTGGTTTTCTGACAATGTCATGGCCCTGCACTTACAGTTGCTCTTTGTTATCCAAGTTCTATCCATTAGTATGCAGACAATCCAGGCAAGTCTTTCAGCACATACCCTTCTAAGCAGTCATGTCAAAATTCCCTTGTAACCTTCACTTATGTGTATTTTCTCCTTTACTACCATTTCATCATGTACTTCTGGCCTTCCATTCCCATCCTTTAATGAACTTATGTTTAATTCCTTCTGTAGCTAGAAAGTCTATTTACTGACCTGTCATCTTGGATACCAAGCAAATTTTGACAATCATTTATGTGCTTGCAGAATTCTTGTGGAAGAAAGTATTTTCTGCCAAAAAAATCACCTGTCACTTGAAATAATAACTTGACAACGCTTTGCAATTTCCATACAGTAGAACCTTGGATATGTTTCCATTTTTCATCTTTGCCAGAAAAATAAATTAATTTAAAGACACCTGAAGGTATCTGCAACTTTGAAGGTTAATGGAGTCCTCTGAATACTTGAATAGACAGATATTTTTGATGCAGGTTTTTAGTGGAGGATTATTACTGCTGTAACATGCTCTACTCTTAATAATATTAAGCATGCTTCAGCCTGGATATATCTTTTTTTTTTCAGAATATGACAAAACTTTTATGACTTATAATATTTTAATGCAGGCTAATATCCATTAACCCTTACTCTAACAATCCATTTTCTAAATGTTTTTTGCAATGAATACTTGTTTTTAATACCGATCACAATCTCTCTTACTTACAACTCATACTCTGTGTAAATTCAGATGTTTCTTTATCAGAAAACATTATTTTTAGAATCATATATTTGGAGTTAACAGATTAAAAAATGGAAAAAAATATTTCAGCAGTTTCTTGTAAAAACTATTCACAGAGTAGCAGAAACTCAATTGTAATGCCTTCCTATCTTTCTTCTTTTCTTCCACATGTGTTTCAAATGTCTTTCTGGTATATTTTAGGTAATTCTGCTTAAACCTTTGCAATGAATGCCACATTAGTAATAATTTCCTTCATGTATTTGTAGTAAAATTCTGAAGTGACAGTTTAGAATTTTACTATAAATGGATGAAGGACATAAATGTCACAAATGTTTAAATAGTTCCTAAACCCAAAGACCCTGAAAACAGCAAGAGGAAATGTGTACTAGATGTTGCAAGCATGGAGTAATACTGCAAGAACACTAAAGTTCATCCAGATATTCCTTATGAAGGCTGCACTGACTGAGTTAACATATCGGAGTCAAAAATATAATACAAATGGACATTAATGCCATGTATTAAATATACATTTTTTGAGTGAAAGGTAGATGTAGATTTCTGAAAAAATTAATATTGTAAGGTTCTTTATGTTCCTTACATACAAATGATACAGATTTATTTTTCAGTTTTTTTCGTGTATGTGGTGTTATGCTATTTCACTGTGCATAATAAGCTTGAGACTTAGTTGAACATTTATATGAGTTTTTTTTTTCTTAATATTGTCATGTTTGAGCTTAGAGTTTGAGATGATAACACCATTGTTTCACTTATACTATCACTAGAAGCAATGAGGAAACACTTTAGTTGGTTTGGTTATCATGATTACATATAGAGAAGAAAAGTTTGATCCATTTTTCTTTAATCTTCTGAACCTTTATACAAAAGCTTAAGAAACATAAAATAAATTTAATTATTCTTATTAAAAGATAAATCCATGAAAAAATGGCCTTGCTATGTAGATCTGAAGTGTAAATATATTAAATTAAAATTCAGAATGCAGAAATTTCATTGCATTCACAATGACTATTTGTTTAAATGGTTTTGCCTCTTCCTTTTTTTTTTTCTCTTCATTTTCAAGACTCATTGATTTATCCATCTTACTCCTAAGTTTGATTTTTTAATATTTTCTTGTTTCATTATTGATAATTAATTATAACTTATCTCATTCAAAAAGTCTCTTCTGGATGATGCATACACCTCATCTCAACTTATCAAAAAATAATAAGAAAAATTGCATTAGATAGGAGAAACAGCAGGTTTATACGTATATGTATTCAATCACAATTCCGAGAATATAAAATGTCAGTCACTTATGCTTGAAGGCACAAATATATTTATTCTTCACTCAGGCAGTTAAAAAACTACAAAAATTCTGCATTAGCAGTTTTCATATTTTGTTATAATTATTTCTGATGAAAACCAAAGGTCCACGTCTTCAGAAGAGTCCTTGCAAGTCAAAAATCAGTTGTTTTCTGAAAAAATACAGTGTTTTATTCAACGTGTTAACCTTCCTGAATCAGACATGGTCTACTTATGTGTGGATTTTAATAGTCTTCAAGTTCATGTTTTCCAAAGAAAATTTCTGCTTATAAATGCTATTTCAGAATTGTGCTAGGTTGACCCCGGCCAGCAGCCAGAACACCACCCTGATTTTCACTCATTCCTTTCTCCCAATTGATGGAAAGGAAAGATAGAAGGGAGGTGAAAACACTGATGAATCAAGATAGAGACAGTTTTATAAGAAAAGCAAAAGCTGCATGTGCAAGCAAAGCAAGATTAGAAATTAATTTACTCTTTCCCATAGGCAGAAAGTTATGTCATGTCCTAGGAGGCAATCACAACCACCATAACAACAAACATTCTTCCTCCTTTCCCTGAGTTTTTATTACTGAGCATGGTAGATGTTCATACTTACCCCTCTAGGCAGTTCAATTTGTCTGTCCCAGCTGTGCCCCCTCCCAAGCTCTTACCTAACATACTCACTTTGAGGGAGGAAGGGAAGAGAGAGTCTTGATGCTCTGCAGGCACAGAAGTAACCAAAACAATGGTGGTTATTGACACTGAGCAGCAAATGCAAAGTGCTGCACTGTACGACTGCTGTGAAGAAACTTAACTTCATAACTTCATCCCAGCCAGACCAAGTGCAAGCATTCTTTCAAAATACTCCTCATGTGGCCTACATTTGATCCCAGGCCATTATATCTTCTCGTGGTGCTGAGTGGATTATAGGAGGAAGTGAATTTTTTTTTTTTTTTGATCACCAGATTATTCTGATTTAGAAGGATTTACTCCTTTTAAGAGTTTCATGAGTATTAATTGTCTGATTCAAAGGTGTCATTTCATCACTCTGTAATTATATGTCCAGCAGTATGACGTCCATCCTGAAACTGATGACACTAAGGCAGAATTCTATGTGCCGCTAAAAAATGTGGCAACTGCATATTTATCCAGATGGCCAATCTAAACTCGCTGATGTCCGGCACCAGTGAATAAGTGAAAAGACTGACTTGCATGTAGGCATAATGCCATATGAACAGATGGACATGAGTACAAATATCTAAGAGACCATCTATAATCACAAACTGTGTTTGTGAAAGGCACAAGTTTAGCCAGGAAGTACCAGATGGTTGTCTGTCCTGAGGTTATAGAAATGCAACTATTGGAATACACCATTCTTAATCCTGCTTTTGACTAGATAAAATCCCTAAAATTACCAAAATTATTTCATGGCTGACGAAGAAAAAGATATTATTTTAATATATATTTTAGAACTTCTTTTTTTAAAAGTATGTTATCTTGTATATAAGTGAAAGGCTAAGTTTTATGCAACAGAAAGGAAACTTAAGGGATACTAAATAAAATTTACGAAAAATTTTGTTACTCCCATGAGACAAATGGCCATGTTAGATGGAATTGATGGGAATGATGGTGGCCTTTAATAAACGGATAAGAAATTCTATTCTTTTAGACAATAACTACATGTAAATATTGCAAAAAAAAAAAGTTAAAATTCCAAGCACGCCTTTCTATGGGAGTCTGGTTGTGATGCTGGGTTCCATTCTGTTTGCAAGTATAGTTAGTGACAAGGAATGGAAAAATATTGTATCACTGGACACAAAATGGCATAATATTTTCTGTATTAATACTTTCTTTGGTATTTTTCTTACCATACTTTAATAGGCTGGACACATTCTAAATATTTTATAGCTTTGTTTAGCCTTCTAGAAAATATTTTTTTAAATAATTATTTAAATAATTTTAGGTATTATTTACCTGCATAAAAGTTTATGCAGCCTTCTAGAATGAAAAATCAAAAATATTTTCTTTCTCAACTTTCATAGTGATGATGATGATGATGATGGAGATGATTAGTATGTTTGTTTTTATTGGACACTGTCACTTTTGACTTCCTTCAGACAATAAATTTCAGTTTTATTATGGATAACTGCATCTCTCTTCTTCACATAATGTTCCTGAAAAAATGCAAAGCAAGCTGAGAGACACATTTTTTCTCTTTCCTTTTGATAAGAAATGAAAATTAAAGTTAGAAACTGCTTTTTTTTTTTTTTTTTTTTTTTTTTTTTTTTTTTTTTTTTTTTTCCTGTATGGTAGACTCTGTTTTTAATAGCAGAAGAAATTACTAGTACAGAATAAAATCTGAGTGGATTTCTCTGACAAATGTCCAAATCAACATTTACATAAAGTAAAAAAATTGGAATCATGAACATCCACTAATGCAATTTGACTTGATATTATTGAATTCAGTGTTTAATTTACAGAAACTGATATCATGTTTTTAGAACATGAGTAACTTGTTCATGGTTATTTCAAACTGATATTAATTTGAAATTTTAGCAATAAGTTTGGAAAATCTGCCTTTTCTCGGATGATTCTTGACATAATATTTTCTGTTGAAAATTTGGTAAATGTTTAATTGTAATTGTGTTCTTACACAAACAATGTACACATAAAGAGTCCAAAAATATATTTTATATACTTTTGCTGTGGCACGTTAAAAAAAGAATCTCTTCTCATGTCAGTGCTTTTAAATTTATACACATCCTTAGGCTTTCAGAACTCAGTTGACAAATAATGTGCTCATGAATATAAGAATACCCTTTATTACTCAGGAAGCATAAAAAAAGCATACAAAAAGCTGCTGATCTAAAACCACTATGAGATATTCTTTAAGCTTTTGTATGGCAATGAACCTACACTGTCAATGCACATTATACTGCAAAGTCAACGAGCATTGACCTTGGAAATAAATATTGTAAAACATATGATCCAATAGTCTGGCAAGTAGTTTTCATGATAGTTTATGTATCTTAAAGACATATAAAATTTTGCTTGTTTTATAAACATTCTGCCACTCTGTCAAAATGTCTTTGGAAGATTTTCATAGTCTGTACCATTCAAGGTCTAATACAACTGACAAGACAATGTCAGGAACAATTTTGAGCTGTTAAAGACTTGGCTTTATTAGATCCCAGTCAGTGCTGACTATAGCAAAAGTGGAGAAAAGTTGTTCATTATGTCAGGGAAAAAGTGTTACAGAGAAAACAGGATGCCAGTTCCTTAACCTTCACTAATATAACCTTCCCTAAAATGACAGAAATGTGACAACTTATGAAAAGAAAAAAAATTAAGACCTAATATGAGTAGACCACAAAGTAGACAATCAAAATTAGACAGATTTATTCTTCTGAAGAAACACTGAATAATCATAAGTTTTACATTTTTCCCTTCTCTATCTTTTGATATCAAGTTTTTAAAAACCCTCTAGTTTATGACAAAAAACCCCAACAATCTACCAGCAAAGAATAATTATACACTAGCTTTTGTCATATGTACTAGTTATTTTTAGATTTATGTGATCTGAAAAAACAAAATGAGAAATCAAGCATATATAGTAAGATATTTGTAACTTAGATCAACACAATTTAAATTAAAAAAAAAAAACAAAAACTGTTAGAAACACTAGAGACAATTTAGAGCAAGTCATGATTAACCTTAAATTAATAACTTGAAATTGTGTATGCAAAAGATATTTTTAGCTTTGGTTTTGTTTAAATCAACACCAGACACCTAAATCTTATTACTTCTAAAAATTTTATATTGACTCTATGAAGATAGCTAAATATAAACACTTTCAATTATTTTAGCAGATATTCAATGACAAAAAAATCACCTTCATGACTCAATAGGTGTTATTCATTGGCATATATCTGTCCATTGATTTAAGTAAGTTTAACAGATACTAGTCCCATTTTCTTACTAAATTTAGACCCTTCTGGCTTGATTGAGTATGGCACCACATACCAGAATGCTCTTAATCTGTTCACTCAAAATACTGTGCTCAGTAGTCTTCAGGGTAGGTATAATTTTGAAATCTTTGCTAATTAGCCTTTTAGTAATTTTATAAAACATTTTATTATAACTTTGAAGTGTAATAATGAACCAAGGTATTGTTAACAAGTAATGTGAATCTGAAACTATTTTAATATCTTGTTTGCTCCTTAAGCTGTTTACTAATTTGGGATAATTAAATTAGTGTTATGTTATGAAACAAGGGGGAACCATTTCTGACATGTTATTTGGAACAAGCTGCCTAGGAAAACAGCAGAATTGCCAACTCTGGAAGTGTTCAAAAGGCTTGTGGATGTGACATTTGGAGGCAGAATTTAGTGATGGACATGATGGTGCTACATTAGCAGTTAAGTTTGATGATCTTGGAGGTCTTTTCCAACTGTAAGGATTCTGTGATTTAAAATATTTTCAGTAATAAAATAGATCATGACTTATTGGAAGTTCCAGCAAAACCAACACAGTTATTCCATGAATAAGGATAAAATAATGACCACTACTGAGATTTTATGGTTCCTCTCTCAAATACAATACATAATTGCAATACATTAAGAATACCACAAAATTATTTTTTTTTAAATCTAAAACCATTCAAACACTTTCAAATCCATTTAAGGTTTTGGGATATTTTCCTAACAAAATAATCTTTCAGGATATATATATATAAACAAACATATACAGATTGTTCCCATTACTCCATGTAATTTAAAACTTATAGAAGATAATTAAGGAAATGTCTGTGCTCATTTGTCATTTCTGATATCTTAGTCTCATAAAATTTATTTTTGAAGTGCTACAGAACTAAAATAATATGTAATCATGATCTATTCTAAAATTTTCTTCTCTTAAACTAACTAAATAAACAAATTTACATTGCTAAATATATCCTTAAGCCTGATTTTTACCTGATAATTGGATTCAACAGATGTTTTACAAGCCCTGTTTTTTGTGGTTATAGCTATCTCCTTAGAAAGAAGAAATATTTGAAAATAACAGAAGTGGATGAAAAGCCCATAGAGAGATTTTTGTACTAGTAGGGATGCTAAACATTTATGGACATGGACAATTTTCAAACAGTCTAGCACATTTAAATTCACTATAAAACAGAAAAGAAAAAAATTCCCTACACACTCTCAACACTTGAAACATTTCCAGTCACAAAAATATGCTTATTCCTAAATTGACTTCGAATAAATACTAACATCAACCAATTTTTAAAAATGACATATTCTACATAGCTGGCAGAGTATTGGGCTTGAGTTTGAATATGATAAATGAGCATACCTCCTATGTGGAAATAATAAACGCATTCTATACTTACATCATCTCATGCTTTTGGGGCAAATCTTTGTTGCAAAAAAGAATTAATTAGTATTAGGTTAAAAATTTAAGAGGTGTAAAAATAATGTGCTATTTTTTTCTCTACTAAATAAAAATATCAGTGTTGAGGGAGTACATCTCTGTCTTCAGTTATCTTATCTTTTAGCTCTGTTTAACGAAAGTCTTGTTGCCCAATTTGTATTTTTAACATAAATATCTGCCTAAATTTGGCTACCTTGTGTAAGAAAAACAATATGAGGAGACTGAGTTACCATCTTTTAACTTTTTCATGCAAACTTATGAAATCTACTTAATGACTTTTTTTCATATTATTAGTAATTTTCTTTTTACATTACATTTTTCAGTGTCCTTCATCCATAACAGTAATCCAGAATTAATACTTTTCTTTCCTGCTGAATGTCAAGCAATAAGATAATTCTTCCTATCTGTTTTTTTAATTGCTTCTCAACTAGAAATAAAGTACGAGTTCTGGGACTAGAGTAGGCCATGGTAGCAATGGAGATCTGACTGAAGATAATCTGCTGCTAAAGCTCATTCCAGCCTTTAAAGAGTGTTATAACTTCCTAGTGACTCAGTTAACTCCTCTTTGTCAACCCTTGGCATAGAGAATCCTGGGTAATAATAAGATGATCTCCTTGTAGTAATCTTTGCCTGATCATCCTCTAGAACGGAATTTTTGTAGTATAAGACTCTACCAGGCCAGATCATGAGTATTCAATGACAGCACTAGCACACCATGACAGAAGTAAAACACCAAACTGGCTTGACGTTGCCCATACACTGTACTGAAAATAATTCCTAGACTGTAGAGTGTCTTCTCTCCCCTCATCAGTTCAACCTAAACCAAGTTGAATCGTATATGTCTAACATTCAATATAGGGCATTGGCAAATAGCATTTTGCATGTCAGTTTAAAAAGTTTACCAATACTGATGCTAATTCAGGTTGTTATTCTATCATTGTGTATGATAGAATACATACATTGCATACTACAAGTATGCAAATATCTCCTCCCCTTTAGATAGAACCAAAACAATTGTATATTTTGACCAAGTAAATATGAATGTTGTGAGATTTTTTCCCTCTAGGATATTAACTTTGTTCTGGCAATAACCAAGAGATGATAAAGAACTGTATGATGACATTTTCTGTGCATACTAGGGAGATAAGAAAAGAAGTAAGGAGAACAACAAGAAGATATGAAACTACAAATTACTCTGTTGGCTTTGTATGCAAACAATATCAAAATATTCAAGCACAGAAGATTTTTGCTTCTTTGTGGAAACTGATTAAATTGTGAGTGATGCTTCTCTGCACTAGGAGTAGACTCAAAAAAGCGCTTCACTTCTTATCAGAAAATCTGAGTACTTGATGAAGTGTCTTTCAAATGGGAATGGGTATGGTTGTTTTTTAACATTCTGGGGTTTTTTAAATGATGGAATGAAACAAACTGAGAAAGAAATATATTTTTTTCCCATTTTCCTCAAAATGGGTGATTTATTTTCACTTGTGTAATAGATATAATAGATAAATTCGTGTATTTAATATTGTATTATGGATTTGATCTACTAATAAGAAGCTACCCAAGGGTGTCTCCAAGATTCCAGAGTTCCAAAACATATTTGCAACTGAAACAACAAGGCAGAGCAGGAAGATGGCCCATCCATCCAGGGTGAACCCTCACTTCACAGCTCTTCAACATCTGATACCGATCTTGGTGGAGATCCTGGACTATCAGATCACCCCTCCCAAGACGAATTCTGGAAAAACTATCAAGTAATCTTTTCATGCAGATGGGACTCCTTTGGAAAATTGAGAAACACAGCATACCTGGACTTTCAATGGACTTGGCCTTAGGGTGAAAAAACTGTATAAAACCCACAGGCTGAAACATAGCAGTGTGGCAGAATTCGGAAGGTACCCTTGTACCGCCACTCTGTTCACTAAACTTTTGATCGATTGTTGTCCTGTTTTTATTGTGGCTTTTAGTTCAGTGTTGAAAATTTTGCTAATAAACCCTGTTATTTTTGAATTGGCTTCTAATCATTTATAACACTTGAAAACACTCTATGGCTTATTTGGTACAGTTAATACTTTAGTAGCTCTCAAACAATTCTTTTAAACTTCAGTGGCCATTCCTTGGCTATAGGAGTATAGCTACATTCCCAAAAAAAAAAAAAAAAATAGAACTGGACTTCATTTGAGGGTTAAAAATATTTCCAGATCTGCCAAATACAGGATATCTTACAGTTCCATACTTGATTCTTGAGCTTCTTAGAATTATTATGCAAATAATGCTAAGACACATTTAGAGACTGTATACATTTCAATGTGAGTTGCAAACATAAATACCAGCTTCACCATGACAAATAGTGCCAGTAATTTTTGATACCTGTATGCAAAGACAAAAAAAGGGAAAAAAAAGTAAAGACAAACATACCCCATTTCATATATATTTTTCTACTTTCAGAGATCTAGTATAATTGCCAAGAGAAATTGAATGAATGTTGTTTGAATTTGCTTCATAATGATCTATATATATTTTCTGTTCATCTTTGCAACATACAACTTTATCAACTTACAAAAGCTCCACATATGTTTCCATATTGATTAATTTGTTCTTTTTAGCAGAACTTAAGATTGTTAGAGGTATTTTTGTCTTCTTTTATACACTTCCTTAAGAGAACCATTAGTAAAAACAAAGAAATAAAAATATGCACACCCTCAAATACCAGTGATACTTATTTAGCCTTCAACATTCTAGAACTTTAATTATGTCATGGGAAATTCTAGGACAGTATAAATAAACATTTCCTTCTTGAAGTCAAATGTGGTTTAGACATATTATTTTTGTTGTGTTAAGAAATTTGCCTGAAATAACCAATTTTCACTTCAAGATCCATATTTGAAAAATGCCTTAACTTTCACAAAAATGAATTCAAGGGGACAGGAAATTTCACATTATGTACACTACTTTTGTCAGTTTCATTAGTTCTGAGGGTATATTTGCCAAAACTAGGATATCTGAAGTAGACTCAAAATGCAAATGACAGATTGAGAAGAGAACCGAAGATGGAAGAAAAAACTTGTTTTTTAGCATCAGTTCAAATGCTTTGATGTCTAGCTGATAGAGAAAAAATGTTCATGGAATGAAAACAGGTTACAGAATCTCTTCCAAAAGACTGCAAATTTGAAAGTACAGCTTCAAATGTGGTTCTGTGAATTCTAAAGTATTTTATTGTTTAATGACTGTGCTTCAACTTATAAACTTAAAAAGTGGAAAAATATCTCAGAAAATAAAGAAAAGGCATTTTTTATTAAGCAGTTCACACAGATCCTTGTGTGTCTCTTCTATGAACTACTAGTCAAACTGTGTGCAATATTAAAAAATCCAAAACCATCTCATAGCTTTTGTTGCGCTCTGGCAAATTCTGTATAAGAAGTCATGGAGTTGTGATGGAATAAGAAAAAAAAATTGCTAATTGAAAACTGTAGATTTCCAAATAAACATTGGTGTGCAGAATTGTTTTCTTAATAAAAATTTAATCATTTGCATAAAACTTTAGCTCCTAAGTTCATAAAATTCAGACTAAATTCATAATCTAAGTTCTCATTGTGGTTTTAGATTTTTTCTAAATACATATATTCATTAAAGTTAATTATATTGAATCTATTTGATTCTATATTACATACATCTATGTATATGCTTACATATATATTAGTTTTTAAACCACAGAGGGAACAGTATATTTTAAATATGCTAAAATTTGATTTACAATATCTACTGAGGAAGGGGATTTTTAAAAAGGAAAACAAGTACCTGAACCTAATGTTTGAAAATTATTAATTAAAATAATTATTGAATTTAAAGTTTGAAATATGTGTTATTTTTTGAAGATATTACTCACTGCTGATTCTTGAACACAATATCTTTATGACTAATGAAATGAAAATATTTTGACATAATGTTTCAAAAACAACTGAAAGTCTTAAAAATCATCTCCAGCTTCTCAAACATAAAAGAAAATGTCTACATTTGCTAAAATGTTATTTGATTGATGTGAGATGCAACAGATTGACATTTGCAATTGGATAATGTTAAATATAGTTCTATAAGTTGAGAACCAGTAATGTTTCTGGTATATATATTAGGCTGTATATATATTTATTTTGTAAAGCATCCTCTTGTGCAGTTGAGGGGAAGTGATTTTACTGGTATGTAAATTGTATTTTTTCCAGATATATTTTATTCTTACCTTTATAAAGCTTTACTTAAATTTTTAAAACATCTTCAAAACTATTATTTAAAATTATGCAAGTGCCCTTATTGCCTGATTAGGATTTTCAAAAGTTTAGATGAAGCATAGTTCATGATTGTAAAAGATTACAACAATAAAAGATAAAACAAAGTAAAAAGCAATATAAGGAGAAAATATAGCTACATGCAAAGATGACATATTTGTAAAAACATTTGGTCAATAACCTCTAGTTTCTCATCCAGTATTGGTAACTAAACAAGAGTGTAAACAACGGAATTAAGATAGACTTGGTGGAGGACAGGAAATGCAGGTATTTCTATAATACAATGATAGTATTTAAGGTCAATATTATTCACAATATTGTTTAATGTTTTGCTCTTAGAGCTATTTTCATACATGTTCTGTATTCTATGCATTTTCAGACACATATTCAGGTTTTTTTAAGCATTTTAACCTATTTAGTCAATTCACAGGCTGTTCAATCAGTGTCTTACTATATTTTGTGGACCTGCAACACATAAAACTAAGCCAGTACTTTAGAGGAAAGGGATTCTGAACATGAACATAAAACAACTGTTCTCCTGTTTCCCTAAGAAATAAGTCCAGATGCCATGTCCCTAGTTTTTTTAATTATGAGACCAGACTTTGTGGGGATAGATGGAGTTTCTATTGTGGGTCCATAGGACTAAAACTCAGTGTCTTGATATGCACTGAATGACTAGAGAAAATAACATTCTAGCTGGAATCATTGAGAGACTGTAAAGTTAATGGTTAATGACTCAAACAATGAGCAATGAGCTTTGCCAGTGATATGGTAAGTAACTGCCCAGGTGCAGAGGGCATGGGCAACTGAGGATGACCACAACAAATCTATTCATCATCAAACTTATTCAGCAACAAGCTGGGATTTGAGGCAGATAAGGAAGAGGTGGATAAGAGGCAGATGCTGTGAAGTGGGATAGTTCTTATCATGCCAATGTCTTCCCTTACACAATTGGCTCACTTGTAAAACTTCCCCCTGAGGGGAAGGTATGGGGACATTCACATTACTTATCCCTTCTGATGGGGAAGGGGTAAGTCAGTATAATTGAGCATAACTGGCTCAATTATACAGACATGAAAGACAGCTGCCATGTCTCACAAGGTGTCATAAATCACCAAAGACACCCAAAATGTACACAAAATTTATTTCTGGAGCCTTCCACCAGCAGAGTCCAAGGTGTTGCAACAGGCAGTGTAAAACTCCCTACCAGGGGAGGTACCTCGGTGTTCCTCTAAACATACATTAACCCACTGAACTTTGTGTTCCTTGGGCTTCCTCCACCCCCAACCAATCAAGACTGTGACCATCATTTTGACCAATGGACATCTAAGTTGCAACAATTGAGTCTCATCATGGGATTCACATGTAGTGATATCTCTCTACTCTTCTTCATTCTTTCTCTTTCTTTTCATTATACATTTTCTTAAGTGTTATTTTGATGTTCTTATATTAATATTAATAATGATCAATGCTTCATTTCTGTTGTAACCAAATTGTTCTAAAAGAAACCCTACATATCTATATATGTGTATATGTTTTCATAAGCATAAATTATTCAGTGCTATTTCACTCTAATCTGCCCCAAGGGATCTATTAACAAGAACCTGAGTTACCCTAGCCTTCAGGGGCAGATCATAACAATCATTAACAGTTGTGAAAGTACAGAAAGTGACACTTTTTTCTGTCTACTAAATACAACATTTGCTTTAAAAAGGAAAATTAATCCCATAAGATGACTAAAAACTCTGCAAAGAGATTTTGCTTGACTAAAATCACAGTGATTTTTTCAGGAATTCCAACAAAGATGCCAACATTTTCCTCAGCTGGATACTGTTTTTTTCTTCTTGAGCTGAAAGCCAGTGTCACTGTTTCTGCTGTTCTCACCAGAGGTTTTTTGGAGTCTTCCTTGGAAGGAATTAAGATTTCCATTGTACTCTGCCTTTTTTTGTAATGGATGCACTTTGAGATTAAAAAGGGAAAAATATGGGTTTTAGACCCTCAGGAAAAAAAATCATTTTGGGAATGTAATTTCACCTAAAAGTTACATTTATCTGAATGAATACATCAAATATTTGAATCAACACTTACTATGTACTGATGAAACAAGTGAAAAGAAAGTGAAGGAAAGCAGAAAAATCAATCTTAAATATGTGTCAGGATGTCATGAACCTACTGTAGGCCTATCATTTGAAATATGTAGTGTTTAACAATAGATATTTCTCACTGTATGGAAAACATCCTTGAACTCAAAACTGCATGCAGTGTGACTTAGAGCTCTAAAGAATCAGCTGATTCCTGAGGATCTGTTGAATGCATGACTTCTCAAATGGTGAAAACATCAACAAAGATTCTCCACAACACCTCCTGTTCTGTTTCTAGATTGTCTTTTTTAGTGTTCCAGAATCCTGTGTAGTGCTTAGAGTGACCATCCAGAACATACAATTAAATAAAAATAATAAATTATATACTATAGAAATCTTGGAATTGCACATCTCTAAAAATTATTTTCAATTATTCCTACTATATGTAAAGCCATGACAAAATGTAATTGCAGTATGATAGAACTGATTTTAATATTTGAAATAATACATACTGAAAATGTTTGTGTCTGATGGATTAATTTCTAGAAACTAAACATCTGTTTTAACTTAGCTTCTAAGATTAGAAAAACAAAATAAACACACTTTCACATTAATTGGGCAGATGGAGAGAACAGAATTTGAAATTACAATATAGTAATTGATCAGGATTGTAATGATGTTAATTCCAATTAAAAGAACACTAACAAGACAAATGTTCACTTGAAATCAATATCATGGTAATGAGGGGGTCTATATCTTGCTGTCCTTGCTGATTTATTTCCACAAGCAGTGATTTTCAGACAGAGTTTACCTGCCAAGAGAACTTCTCAAAATAAATGATGATGCAGATAGATAATTAGAAGAATGTTGGACAAGGACTATAGTCAGTCACTGGAATGGCACCGGTGAAGATGATAAAATAACTTTTTTCATTGTAGTTGTGACTCAGTATCTATGCAAAACCCAGTGTTTAAATTTACAAATAGTAATGAAAATGAAAAATAATATTTAGTGGTTCTTTCCCCAAAGTAAGATAATCTACAATAGTTAATATTAGATTGTTAATACTAAATACCCAGTGACTATAATATTAAATAGTCACTGGGTATTTAGTATTATTGAAATTTTTGAAATTTCAATAATACTAAGTAGATTGAAAATTTAGGAATATAGTTAACTTGCTTTTGTAAATGATATCCCATAATTATTTCTATTTCTATCTATTTCTATTTCTATTTCTATTTCTATTTCTATTTCTATTTCTATTTAAGAAGTCCTTATAGAGAGGTGCTGTGTAGCTCTGATGGTACACACCAATGTCTTGACTATGTCTTAGCAGGGTTTTTACAGCATAAGGATTGTCTGTCCAGTAACTGCTATTTGTACTGAGGTTCTACCTCCCAGGAAGTGTCTGGATATTACTTGCTAAGAAGTACAGAATAAATAATTTTGTTATAATTTGCTTTTGTGTGCAGCCTTTGATTCTCTTTATTAAAATGTCTTCATCTCGACCAGCAAGTTTTTCATCTTATTTTCTTCCCCTGTCCTGCTGATGAGGTGGGTGGGAGGACATCTTACTTGACACCTGAAGGCCAGACAAGGTCAGCCCACCACAATCCTATTAGTAAAGTGTCTATTTTACACATAAGATGAAGTTTTTATTACAGTCTAGAAAGCAAATATGAGCCAACTCTATCAATGGCATGAGGTGCTATGTCAAGGTAAGAATGAATATACAACTATAAAACATTTTTCCTATACTACTACTAACTAACTTTACTATTTACTACTAACTTTATCCCTATGTTGTAAAATGTTTTACACCACGATTAAGTTCCTACATTTCAGCCCTTTCACGAAGTATTTCACATTTCCTTATGCAGTAATTATTGTTGACAACCAGTGCATTAAATACAACTGTATGTTTTCTGGATCTTTAAGGTCCATTTCTGTAGCTAGTGTATACAATAACAGCTCAAAACACATTTATAATCTGTAGTTTTTAAGTTCCAAATTCTCAAATGTGTATGCCTTTGAGAACAAGAGCATGCTTACTAAATAAGTATACTTCCCACGCTCTCTTGAATACACTTTCCTTGGAAAATAATCAAACACTCATCCATAACTTAATTTGGTTTGAAGTGATCATGTTAAAATGCCAGTGCAACCCTATTAGCAGAACAATGTTAAGACAAATGTCAGAAAAAGTACAAGGGGTCTGGAATTTTTTTTGCAGGTATTGTGGTACACTTTAAAGTATCATCATTGATATTGATGTCATACCAAGAGTAAATGTAAAACATAATAGCACATCACCACTACTCACTAATCTGAACAATGCTTTCAAACACAGAATATGAAATTTAGAGGTTAGGACAAGTAAATTACCTCTCTGCCCACTGCAATTTTCTGCAAAGCTTCGGACAGTAAATTTCATTTAACAAAGTCTGTGTTATGTACTGTGGCTCTTTTCCCCTCATTCTAATGCAATGTTAAAGCAGCTAAATATTGGAAAGTGTGAAAGACAAACCTTTAAACAATTCTGTTCCTCATTCATCTGGGATAGGAAACACGAATCTAAGGCCAAGAATTTACATGCTTTAAGAAGCACCAATCTGGGATTTCTACGTGCTTCAGAAACTAATGGCTATTTTCAGACATTAACAGCTATTTCCATAGATAGGCTTATGAATGTTTTATGATTTGTAAGAGCACTAAAATTCTCGAAGCCTGATTTTAATATTACACCTATTAATATTTATTCCTTACATATTTGTAAATTATAGGACCAGGAAGCATCACAGTGATGATCTACTTTGAAATCCTGCAAAAATCACAAGTTTCTTAGAAGTTAAGGAATTTAAAGTTCCTAATTCCCATTAAATCATGGAGATTTTGTAGGGAAAATAACCACATCACTATGTGAATCACAGAATGTCTCTGTTGAAAGGGACCATCAAGTCCATCTGCCTGTTCCTCACATGATAAACACCTTGTGCAGTCAGAATTTCTTCAACATCAAGCACTACCAAGTCATGCTTTTGCCTGACAGGTGCTATCTTGTGTGTAGAATTTCTGTTTGTCCACATGAATATATAAGTGGATAGCTAAATTCTGTGCAAAAAAATTTTAAGTGAAGAAATGAGTTAATTGTAGCTCTCAGTGAAAATCCTTCCTGCAGTTTACTGTCATTCTCAACACTTGCTCTTCGACTGTTGATTGAATAGCCATAGAAAGTGTCACAGAACCTAACTGGCCAGTGTAAATAATGTCATTTGTCTGTTGGAACTTTTTTGGTATCAGTTTCTTTTAGCTTGTAGTAAAACACCTGCAGTTTTATGTTCACCAACTTATTCACTGTATATAAGGAATGTCCTGCTTTGTCAAAATACAAAATTATCTTCCAAGTATGGCCTGTGTTCTTACTTACTAGTATCTAAACAAAGTAAAATAGAAATTTGCCATGTATTAGAAGTTACCCTGTGTTCATCCACTGAGTGATAACTTTCTATAGAAATATATTGATGTTTATAAACGCAAACTAGATTACTTTCAAAGACAGAAGAATATAGTATTTCAAACTACTTTTTATTTACACAGAGGTCATCACACAGGAAAAGCATATACACAAGCGGCCAAAGCTGACAGAAAGAATAACTTTCTTACTGGAGGGATTCATACAGTTCTGGCCAAAACAGGAGAGGCAGGGGAGGTAGAATGGTTGCCAGGGCCCTGAGAGCACCAGCAGGCCTGACAGTCCCTGACCATCACCCTATGGCCTTCCCACCCCGTCCATGGCCCAGGACTCCCCCATGTTCAGTGCTCCCTCACACCCATGGCTTCAGTCCCCACCGCAGCTCCCCAGCACGCTGCCCAGATCGGCCATGGGCACTGCCAAGCCTGACCCTGCACCAGCCCCATGGCCCTGGCTCCCCTCACCACGCCTGATCCTGGCAAAGTCTGCAGCTGCCCCACAGTATGCTTGAAATAAATACCGAGATGTGAAAACAACATAGTATATGTCCAGAGCACCTTGATTCAGGTTCAGAAAATAATAATTGTAGAAAGTGAAACAAATGAGTTTGTGTTTAGGGTGTCAAAATTTGCTGATTCACAGAGGCAAACAGAGAACAAGCCTCTGGGGCGATTGTTACCATTCGGTTCCTACAACAGGAATAATCCAATTTCAGTTATAGCAACAATCAGTTCTTGGGGTTCAAGAAAGAACTTAAAAAGATATTCATTTATCATGGTTTGTCATGTGTTATTGCTTTGAACTACCCAGAAAATAATGCATTAAAAAGTAGCACTGTCAAGCTTGCAGAGGGTAGTGCAGAGAATGATTGAGTTGTCTTTCTGTCTACAGCTTGGGGGTTCATCATAGCATATTTTCTTAAACAATTTAAAAGATATTTCATCAATGAAATACATTAAAGGCATTTTCTTACTCTGTCACAACACTTATTGAAATGTCAAGTCTTTTTGCTAGGGGAGGTGATAGAAACTGATTAAATATATTTGGAAGGTTTTGATATTGAGTAGCCAGTTAGATTTCCATCTCTAAATTACTCATAGTAAGTAGTCTTACTACTTAGTAAGACTAGTAGTCTGTGCATGTTTTCCCAGTGGCTGGTGTCAATTCTGAACTCCTGTATTGCACTATACATTGTTACAGCTCAGAAAAATTTGTACACCAAAGCACTACCGATATTGATTTAAAAAAATCTTAAAAAAATTAAACTGTTTTATAATATTGTTTAATACATTCTGAAAATAAATTTTAAAAATTTGAAACATTTTACAAATCACCTAATTGTTGACATCCAGATATAATGAACAAAGGTTTCTTACTGACGTAAGATTGCATAAATAGCCAGCAATCTGGGTCATACCAGTACATATTATGATGATTGGACAAGCTCACTTCCATCATATGAGCAAGTCACTACTGGAAGTAAATTACAGATTTGTAGATACAGTTTATTCTCTAGAAATAAAACAGTACAGTCTTTCTTAAAACTATTATGTTCTAAAAGATGTAAATAGTTTCCTTTGTGCTCTCATTGATGTGCTTCCTTGTACCTGCAATTAGCCTGGTGTGTTGGATTTCTGTTATGAAATGTATAGAAAGTGGTGTCTTATATTCATGGGTTTTTTTCCTCAAAGTAGGATAGATTTTGAAGCAGCTTTTGAAGTCATGATACTGAAGATTCCCACCTGACTGAAAGCAAATTGCAGAGGCATGAAGGTATTATCATCAGAAGTCCTAAACACACCAAGGTACTTCTAAACATAGGCAAGGATTTCAATCCCATATCTCCTACCCCTTGCGAAGAGGGTATAACTATTCATCCTATAAGAAAGAAAACCAGCAGAAATAATTCTGGGACAGGATAAAGATTTAATTACCCTGCAGATATTTTTCTTGCTATAAGCAGCTAAGAATTCTATTCCTACTGTCACAGTGCATCCTGGATTACTTTCTCTACAATGATACAAATTCATGGGATTATAGAGGACTGCCATTGACCCCATGCTTTTTACATCTCATAAATATAGCCCTGTAGCCCAGTAATACAGTTCTGCCCCAGATAGTATGAAGCCCCAGGCTTTGAGCAGATTTTGCAAAGTCTTACAATAGAGACAGATTTGCTCAATTTGAACTTCTTGTGACCTGGCTGGAGCTATGTTTTCACTTGGTTTATCTGTAATGACAATTTGTCTAATGACCAGGTGGTTATGGCTAGTTCCTTTTATTTACTTTACTATGGTAAAACTATCTTTTTTAAATATATGATTAATAGCAACAAATAGTTGTTAGGTGTAGAATAAAGTGGTTTGGATTACGGAGTAATGACACAGTACCTGACATTAGTCAAGCAAATACAGTGATCACCCATGATATGACAGTTAGATGTAGCGGCGCGTTTTCTGTCTTTTTATTTATTGTTAATATTAATTTGTTCTGTAATGGTTTAGTCCGTGTTTGCCTTATTCCCTCTCCCAGATGGTTTCCCCCTGCACTTGTTTGTGCAGCAGCTGTGCTTGTCAATCTCCAGGAAGGACTCTCCCCTGCTTCTACAAGGATCGTGGAAAGTCAGTCCCTGATTGGAACAGACTGGGAAATCCCCCACCCCTCATTTCCTATTCGTTGTCTGTGTGCCATCCCCACTCCCCTGACTGGTTTTCCCTCTTGTGTCCGCCCCCTTCTCCTGGTCCCTTATAAGCAATAACCTGGCCCCTCTGGTTCGGACTTCTGTGGCTCGCCTGCGTGCAGAGCAGGTGACAATAAACTCCAGCTTGCCACGAAGTCTCCTTTTCCTACCTTCATTGTAGCCTCAGCAACAGCTCTGGTGTAGCTCCTGACCCACCAGGGGGTGGTGGCCGGTCCGCCTGTGACTGCCTAACTGGATCTGAAACGATTCCCAGCCAGGGCAGCCAGGAATAGCTGGAAGCCACTTTCCAGCAGGCAGAAGAATCATTTCAGTTAGAGACATTAAGAAATGATGACAGAGAACATAGTGTGCTGGATTATAGGCATGAGATAATGAGAGATTAAGGACAAACACACACCAGAGACTTCATGACTAAAACCACTACCCAGTGTGTAGTTGAAGAAATGGAGATATGGAGCTGGACAAAAAAAACTTCCATTGTTTACACAGAAAGTAAAGTAATATGGTCAAATATATATAAACCAAGCTGTTTATATGATTATAAAATCAAAGTTAATATGGAATTGCAGATAATGATAAAATAAAAAGGCAGAAAGCATGCCAGCAAGCATAAAATGCCTTCCAAGCAGATCCCAACATGAGGAAAAAGAATCTATTAATATCATACCCTTCTTGATGAAGTATTTCGATACTAATGCCACTATCCCTTTGGTGTCTTTAGGGAAAGAAGAAAATCAAATGTTTGGTGCTATGATTCTGAGCAGATTTCCCAATTTTTTTGTCATGAAAAGGTTTTTAAAAACATACCATGTTCTAAAAGTTCAAATGATTATCTTCATGCTTTGAACAGTAAATGACTGATGTGCTTCTCTACACTCCTTAGTATAGAATTAGTATAGAATTCAGGCAAGGCATGTATTACTGAGAGGAAATGTTCATTATTTCTAAGTCCAAGAACTACTTTATGAACTACCTGGTTCATAGTAAAGTAATTAAACTTTGTTTTACTCTATGACAAGCTGTCACGTTCAAAGTACCCATTGGGAATGCTACATGCGATGTATGTGCCTTGAAGTGTGCCTGGGATTTTCTGTGAAAATGCCAGTTGGCAAAATGGAACACATTGAAAGAAAGTGTAAACTAATCACAAGGTATAGATACTTGCAGAACAATATCTGAACTAATATTTTAACACTGCTTAATTTCTAGTTTAAAAATAGCATCTCTCAAAATTTATTCTTGCCCAGATCTAAGTAGTTGCTTAAATTAAGTGTAAAGAGATTTAGATTGCATTCTGAGACAACTAACTCTCTTAAGAATTCTTCCTATGTCACTGCTTTTGGATAAAAGGCCAGTAATGTTATCAGTTGTGGTTCAATACACAGGTGTCTTCTAAGGAAGGTCGGAACCTTCCTGGAACAGAAAAGATAGCCCTCCCTCCAACTTATTATGACTTTTAAATAATTACAGGTCTTTCAGGCAAAAATATGGGAAAAGGAATAACAGTTCTTTACTAAAATATATATATATAGAGAGATAGATATATGGATATATATCAATCACAACTCCTAAACTGCTCCCCCTTCCCCCAGTCATGACTCCCAAATTATAGTTTCCCCTGGCCAAGCCATTACCGTGGTATGTGAGACTGCTTGGCTATATCCTTTTTTTTTAAAATTGCTCCATCCATCTCCCAGACAACCCCCTCCCCTCACAGCATCTTCTCTTCAGATGGGAGAAAATTCCCTGAAGAAACAAAACCTGCCATATTATCTTAAACTGTTTTTAGGAATACATGATTCCTATTGTTACTTTAAATATCCACTTCTTTTTTCTAACAAAAAAATAAAGTCTGGTTCCACATCAAGACAGGGAACTGTTGGAACAAGTTCAGAGAAGAGCCATGAAGGTGATAAGAGGACTGGAGCACCTCCCCTAGGAAGACAGGCTGAGAAAACTGGGGTTCTTCAGCCAGTAGAACAGCAGGTTGCATGGAGATCTCACAGCCGCCTCCCAGTTTCTGAAGGTGCCTGCAGGGAAGCTGGAGAGGGACTCTTTGTTGGGAACTATAGTGATAGGACAAGGAGTAATGGGTGCATATTGAAAGATGGGAAATTTTAAGTCAGATATCTGGAAGAAATTCTTTACCATGTGGGTGCTTAGACACAGGAACACATTGCCCAGGGAGGCTGGGGACACCCCAACCCTGGCAGTGCTCAAGGAAAGGTTGGATGTCACCTTGAGCAACATAATCTAGGCATAGATAGCCCTGCCTGTGGCAGAGGGCTTTGGAACTAGTCGATCTTTAAGGTCCATTCCAACCCCTTAACATACTATCATCCTGTGGTTTATTATTTTAGAAAAATCACATTTCACTCATTCTATAGCAAATTCAGGATCACAAAGGAGCTGCATACTGATAAGGGTTAATGTAGACTGAAAATTTAACTTTATTTAGAAGAAGTTTAATGTTACAACTTACATATCTTCACAAAGACAAAGCATCACAGTTTTATAGTACTCAAATATGTGTTCCAAGTTTTAGCATTCTTCTAAGTCAAAGTAAAGGCTTATTAATTCTGAAGTATTTGTGTCACTTGAAGTTCACTTATCTAATGATCTGAATTTATAAATAATTTATGTGAAACTCACTTTCTCCATTTTTTTTCATATAAGTAAATATGTTATATATATGTAATATATATAAAGAATATTTTGATAAGAACTGTGTTTAGGTACCTTAATATGTTTCTATTCCTGCTATCTGTTTGTTATTGGTACTCCTGATTTATACTTCCATCATTTTTGTCTACAGGGAACAATTATTGTACAATCAGACAAATGTTGAGTAATCAAATATTTATATGGAAGAAATGTTAAGATGTTTCTTGATTGCTTTCACAAGCATTTTGGGTTTCAGTATTCTTGAGCTATAAATAGGAGTTGATAGAAAGCAAGAAATTCTAATTCAGCTACTGATAGTAGAATAATGCTTTGGAATGGATGGAGCCACTACCTGTACAACTGGATTTTTCTGTTTTCTTCTCAATGAGTGGGTATAAACCCACTTTTGTGTGCTACTGGTATTGTCATTCTTCAGTGCTGCATAATCATTACCATGTTTTCTGTCCTACCTCCACATCAGATAGAAATTGCTGTTATGGAGTTTCCATGACATAGTGAACCCAAAATGACTAAATGTATCTGAATATTCCCCAAGCAAATCATGACAGTGTATTTTTCCCAGCCTTCCTCACAACCTATTTTCCTACAGAATACAATTTTTAGCTCAATCTTTTCCGCATCTTTTTCACATCAATAATCCTCCAGTGATTTGATCCCACAGTCAACAGAAACAATTGTTAGCCCAAGCAAATAAATCGTCTTATCAAAATACCATAGAGCATTTCCACATATTTATAAACATAAAACTGAAAGAGATAGAGCTTTGTGAGAATGCCAAGAGACACTGTTCCATATTAAAGTTATACAAACTGCTAAGGAATTAAGAAATGAATAAAAAAAAAACCCTGCTACACAAATGCTATGCTCTATACTTTCAGTTTTAGATACTTACTTGATGTTTCAGTTTACCAAAAAGTTTTACATGCCTTGGCCACAGAAATTATGTATTACAAGTAAATCTTTTGTAACACCTCAATCAGTATGCATTTACTTTCACAACCAACAGGCATTATAAAACATCTGTGAAAGAGGATCTCTAATAAAAAATAGAAAAAAAAAAAAAAGCGGGTATTTAAAAAGCTGGAAGTAAAACTTCTGTTAGGAGTTTCATTGATCCTTTAGTCTCCAATTGAGTTTTTTGTACTAGAAGATACAAACTCACTACTATATAATTAAAAAAAAATCAACACTAGATTTTTAATAAAAGCAACATTGAAAAAATAACCAATATTCATTATTATCAATAGCATTCATTGATTTTTAAATTTCTTTTTATTCATCTTTAAGAAAAGAGCCATTACTACTTTCTTCTGGTATTTCAGGAAGACTACTACTTACATAACATAAGATGAAAATACCTAAGAAAAAGCCAGTCATCTCACGATGCTTTATGTAAGAGATACACAGACACAAGTGTGAATATCATAAACTGCTTCAATGCCTTATAATTTTGAAATAACTTGGGCTGCCCTAAAGCAAGGCATAGACCTTAATAAAGAATAAGTCTTTATGACTGTTTCAGTTGATTGCTTTTGAGCAGAGGAAAATGAGAAATCATTGTGTGCACTAGTAGAAGCTTTCTTTTAAGTGGCAGTTCAGTTTAATTCATATCACCTTGCTCATGACAGTGATAACAAAAAAAAAGAAACTGAGGACAGATTCCTAGGGATAATTAAGCAGTGTTGATCTCAGGAAAATTGTCTTTTCAATGAAACACTGATTGCATTGTTCATAACAAAACTACCTCAGCATGACAGAACTAATTAGTGACCATCTGAACTTACTTAGCCAAACGAAAAAAGCAATTAAAAATGCCGTCATCACCGAATCTACTACTGAACAGCTGGTTATACTGATAAGCAATACAGCAAGTTAAAGCTACTTTGGAACACAATGGAACTTAATCTGCTTGCTAAGTAGTAATTAGAAAGCAATGAGAGAATATGAGATTACTGTTGAGAATCTGTTATTATGATGCAAACAACTTTCAAAATGCAGTTTGATTCCCTACCTCCCTCCCCTCAATATTTCTTAAATAAGGAAAGTGGGTGAAAATTTAAATTTTTAAGGAGTGAAACTCATAAAGTCTCTAAAAGGCTTTCATTGATTAGTTCTTCTGTGATTTGAAGAGGTTTTTGAGGTGCAAAATGCATATTTACTTCCTTACAGCAGCATGTACTTCCTTACCCTTTGCAATCAGGTTGACCACTGAAATAGACTGGAGCAAAAAGCTCAGAAGTTTTTGCAGTGGATTCATCTGCCACCTTTCATAGACATTGCTTTAAAAAAGAAATCGGAAAGGACTATCACAAATTTTCTCTTCATATATTGAAAAGATTTGAGAAAATTACAAAAAAAATGAAAGAAAAATATTGGGTTTATTTATTGTATCTAATTTATATTGTTAAAATACAACAAAATAGAAGTTTTATAAGCATTTTATATTCTAATAGTAGAAAAGGTTTTACAGGTGTTCACTGTATGTGTATAATAAGCTTTCACTGAGCATGGAAGAAGTGTGCACCTTACGTAAAAAATGATGTAGTGACTTCATCATAAGATTGGAAAAAACCTTAATACAAAAGCTTATCAGCCATAATGTAATCAGGCATACATTGTTTTTTCTAGGTTTTCTTACTCATGGCACATATTCAAACAAACAGCTACAATAATTCTGTCCAGTATGTCAAGCCTTCTCTCAATTTTTCATGTAAATATGAATTTAATATTGGTACATTAGTAAAAGATACACTAATTTATATCAAGAAACATATTCAGAGGTTATTCTTCTGCAAAAGTGCAGGAAAATGTTATGCAATATTTTAATGTTTTCTAACATACTGGATTTCCTAAAATATCCTGCACAGTTTGGTTTGTAGGCCTAGGGAAACCATGCAAGGAAACATTAACAATTTATTTAACTCAACCTGTAATCAGGGAAAAATTTAATGTTAAATATACACTTATATGCTACGCAGAATGTTTCTATTATGCTAGATGAAAAATTCAATACTAATTGTAAGGGATTGCTTTTATGCTTAGTAGGTTATGGGTTAGATATCTATTCTACAAAATTAGTATTTGTTCCACATCTAGGTTTGGCTACTTCTTTTATAATATCTCCTCATTAGCTCAAGACTTAAAAACCATTGCCTGATTCTGACTGATTTCTAGGTTTAGAAAGCACAGTAATTTACACGTAGTATCATGGCTTTTACCCATCACACTTATATTGAGCCTCTCAGAATTTGAGCCCCTCAAGATCTGAATTAAACTTTTCAATTTTTTTTAGTTGGTAATCAATAGCTTTAGCTGGACAGTGTCGCTTTGTTCTTCTAGGCCTTCTGATGTTTACATTTTTGTAATGGAGTTTCTCACACATTTTCATGTAAATAATCATTGTTTTGCATTCCTCTTTAGAGGAGGAGAGAATTGATAGACTGTTAGTTTGATCAGTGTGGTTGAGAGGGGACGATTTCACCCTCCAATCCATAGTCACTGTTAGAACTCTATAAATTCAAGGTCTGTAAATAAACTGCCCCTTCTTTTGCCTTAGACATCTCAGCGTGTGAGTGTGTGTTCATTTCGTGTTGTATTGTGACAGGACAGTTATGATTAAGCAATTACATTGTGAATGTTTCATGCTTGGCTAGTCTTTTAAGGACTAGAGAAGGCAATCCCGAGATGAATGGGCTGTTTGGACAAAATAGCCACCAGGAATGAAGTCAGCAGAACTGAGCAGTACCCGGTGAAAAAGTAATTGGTATGTGAAATCATGACTACTGACTCATTATATACTCTGTAACCAATGAATACTGATGCATTTTTTTGTTAAAATACATATATTATCAGTGGTGTAAATTTTTGATGATCAGCGAGCCAGCCCTTTGTAGTTCCTACTTTGTGCAAACTAGATTAAAAAAATAGAAATGCCTCTCCTTGGTGTGTGAATTGACGCTACACACTGAGTAGTGAGCTCACATTCAGAACAACAATGTTAACAGACAAAAAACCTGAGCTGAACTAGTCCTTGTGGTTTCTTGAGTGATGGATTGCAGTTTCTTGAGTGATGATCAAGAGTCCACCAAGAGTCCAACTCTTAGGTGAATGGGTCATAAAAGGATCAAACCCTCACTTGGTGTTATTAACATCATGTTCTAACTAACTGAGCTAGTGGTAGCTACTGATTAATATTAACTTCAGTCTCTTCAGAAAGTGTATATCAAAGAAAAGAAGAAAAGAAAAGAAAAGAAAAGAAAAGAAAAGAAAAGAAAAGAAAAGAAAAGAAAAGAAAAGAAAAGAAAAGAAAAGAAAAGAAAAGAAAAGAAAAGAAAAGAAAAGAAAAGAAAAGAAAAGAAAAGAAAAGAAAAGAAAAGAAAAGAAAAGAAAAGAAAAGAAAAGAAAAGAAAAGAAAAGAAAAGAAAAGAGAAAAGAGAAGAAAAGAAAAGAAAAGAAAAGAGAAGAAAAGAAAAGAGAAGAGAAGAGAAGAGAAGAGAAGAGAAGAGAAGAGAAGAGAAGAGAAGAGAAGAGAAGAGAAGAGAAGAGAAGAGAAGAGAAGAGAAGAAAAGAGAAGAGAAGAGAAGAAAAGAGAAGAAAAGAGAAGAAAAGAGAAGAAAAGAGAAGAAAAGAGAAGAAAAGAGAAGAAAAGAGAAGAAAAGAGAAGAAAAGAGAAGAAAAGAAAAGAGAAGAAAAGAGAAGAAAAGAGAAGAAAAGAGAAGAAAAGAGAAGAAAAGAGAAGAAAAGAAAAGAAAAGAGAAGAAAAGAGAAGAAAAGAAAAGAAAAGAAAAGAAAAGAAAAGAAAAGAAAAGAAAAGAAAAGAAAAGAAAAGAAAAGAAAAGAAAAGAAAAGAAAAGAAAAGAAAAGAAAAGAAAAGAAAAGAAAAGAAAAGAAAAGAAAAGGGCCAGAAGAGAAGGATCTCTGAGCGGCTGTCTAGTTACAAGTTTTGTTAGATACAGAGAAGGTAGTCGCAATCTTTGGAAAATAACAGTTCAGCTTGCCACAGAGATAAGCAGTAACCTTGAACAGAACTCTTTCCTGCTTCCCTTAAAATAATAATTACTCTTCTCTGACTTTCCTATAACTGAGATAAAAATATCCATATGTAGTTCTTCTCTAGGCTGGTTCTTTGAAGATAAGTAAACTTCCTCTCTACGTAAACAAACAATTCATGTAGTCCAATGGCTCCATAGTCCTGAATAAATTCCCTCATATTGTTTAACCAGTTCCTTTTATAGCAGATAAACTGCATTTTGGGCATATGTTCATTTTACTGAATGGCCCAATCTGTTTAACCTATATTCCTGAGTCCTTTCTTCTGCTCTTCTTCTCTGCACTGCTCTTTTTCTCTTCACTCTCCTCAGCAGGACCAACATTTATTTTACCTGCCATAACTCCATTTTGTAGAAAGACTGAAGCCACAAATCTTCGGCTTTCTGGTTCTATCAACCCTCACAAGACAGGGAAACAGACAGATGGAGAAAGACTGTTTGTAAAGGTAGGGCACCATGTGCTTTTTCTTAGATTATCAGGCTAAAGCTTGGTTCCCAGTATTGGAGGAGACAGGACACTCATTACAGTTTAGTACAGGACAACAGGGCAATTATCTCAATTTAATACAAAGTAATAGACTTTGACTCTCTCCCTAACATTAGCCTGACAAATCTAGAGCGGTAGGATAAATTTCTTGGCAAGCAATATGGAAACAGGTGAGAGAGGAAGGAAAGCAGGAGAGCAATAATCAGCATCTTAGACAAAAGACAGACATAATTCTTATCACTCTCAGGAATTCAGTTTTTGCAGAATTAAATCAGCAAGGGGAATCTTTCCAGTGTCAGATAAATTAATATATCAGATGGGTTGCCTGTATAATTAAAAATAATAGTAAAAATACAATGAAATTAATAATCTTTTCAATTCATGAAATGCAAATTCTATATATATTAAACTGTTTAGTTGTAGACCTCTGTCACATAGTTTTCATAAAATTGCTTTGTTTTCCAGAATGTTCCCTGTAAATGTTTAATTATATGTTGACTTTTTCTCTGACATCAAAGCATGCATATTTTCAAGGGTACTTCTATTGTTGAACTTGGCTTCATTTCTGTTTATGCTTCTCTGTGTTGATGTTTCTCTAATGTCTTATGAAAACATTAGAAGATTTATAATCAGAGGTTTTTTTCCTAAATAAAAAAGTGTTACTATAGTAGTAATTTAGTTTAATCTTTCAACTACAGTTATCAGGTTACACAAAACTGTAATCTGAAAATAATTTGAAGGAACTATGTAGCTCTAATTTTACTGTTATTTGATTTAGTTTATTCTACTATGAATCAATGCCTCAGTTTGTTAATGATTTATATGTAAAACTGTATGATTTTTCATCTCATTGAAGAAATAAAACCAGATCACATTTTTCATATGGCTTTAAGTTTTGTATTGATTCTCTTTAATTTGTTTTAAATATCTTAAATAGAAGAGGTTTTTATTCTCCCTGTATGGGAGAAACCTTTCTGCTTCCTGCTCTGCTTTAACCCAATGGACTCACAGGTAGAAAATGTGTTTATTTAAACAAGGCAAAAAGTGCAAAAAAATAAGTATCTGCCTTTTCTCAGGTTTTAATCACACTAGAACTACTGTTCAGTGGTTGTTATTTTTGAATGGTAAGAACTTTGGACTTGAAAATTTCTATAATTTTTTCTATAATAAGAAATAATTTGATCCACACCAAATATTTCACACAGAGAAAGTCAAGTAGTATATTTACTATTTCAGTGTTAGTTTTGCTGATGTTGCTTGTCATTAAGGTAATAGCAGTGATAACAGGACATGACTGTTTATGGCATTTCATTGGAATGCCTGTTCTTTTTAGTGGCTTCTATTTAGTTTGATTTCCATTGTGTTCAATATTTACCAAAAGTCAATATTTTAAAAAATAATAGCAATAAAAATAATCATAATAATATTAATATTAATATTAATGAGTTGATATTAACATTGTAAGTTGATATTGCAACTGCAATTAATTACATTGCATTAAACTCTTTCCTAGGAAATCAAGGTAGGGATTAAGACTCCATTATTTTGCATATAGAGCTGACATGGCGAAAGAGTGATCACTTCTAGAAAAAGCTGTGTGTACAGCAAATAAGAGAAAAAAGACACAATAATGAATACTGATGTGAATATGCTTTATGCTTTATGCAGTTTCTGGTTGCTGATTATCCAATTCTAGAATTAATACTGTCAAAGTATAATCCAATATTTTTAGTATAATGATATTTAATAACAAAGACTAATATTATATAACAAAGACTTAAAAAGAAACCAATAAAACATTATAGAAAAATTGTATCTTACAGAGACATCCCATATTTATTATCTTAGGATAAATATATTTCAAAATCAGTCCTAAAAGAAAATGATGTGGTGATGTGAGGACTAAAAAATAAAAAAAGGAGGCGACCTATTCTGCAAGATATCTCTATAGTCTCTATCTTTAAATATGTATTTTACTGTTCATCTTCTCCATTGGAAACTACTGAAAGCTATTTCTAAATAACATTGTTAAGAATTTGCAAGAATTTCTAGTCTTTGGAATGGGTAATATTTCCTTTGACAAGAGTCAGTTAATATGAAAGTTTTTACACACTCTGGGAGAAGAGACAATATCACATGACTGAAAATCAATGTGATGTTATATATAGCAAATACAAGTCAAAATAGATTAAAAACGTTTTTTACACTGAAATACAAGTGACGAATATATTCAAAAGCATTTTGTTATGGGTTATTACTAACTGAAAAATAATAAAATGCAGAACAGTTAATTGTGCCAATTCTACTCCTTTTCAATAAAATATTTTCAAGATCCAGACTTTTGTCAAAATAATGCAAGACAAAGGGATGAGAAATGAGTTAGTAGTACTATAGTGACACATTTTTTAGTAAAATAATTATATTCAGAATGCAAAATACTTTAATTTTTTCATGTGAAAGACATCAAAATTTCCTGAAATTTATATATCTGAAAAACACAAGTTACCATATGGATATTTTTATTCTGTTTTCTTTAACAAAGTGTTAAAAATACAGTTCTCACATTCTGTGAAGAATGAAAATTACTACGGAAATTTATCAAATACTATAAAAAGATATACACAGGATGCAAGTAGGTGTTAATAGATGTAAATATTTTAGTAATTTTAATAATCTATAATTTCATCATCTGCTTAAGTATAAATATTCTTGCACCAAACACACAGTTTGGTAAGACAAACTGTTAAGTAAAACCTTTAGCTAAAGGAATATTCCTGTTCTTTAAACTTTTAATATCTTCTCTGAATTTCTGATTTCATACCTTTCTAATGCAGATTTTTAATCCAAAAGAAGTTCACAATCATTATCACCTCACAAAATTTTCAGGTTGGTACCATGATAAGTGAGTTGTCTCTATAACAGTATATTTTTAAAGAAATATATTTGAGACCAAGGATCAGTAGATTTCAGAAATACAGGAGATACATTAAATGCCTCTTTTTCTTTTCAGTGAATGAAGTAAAACATGAATCTGAAAGTGGATCTCAGCTATTGATGTGTAACACGGGTAATAATTCTGAAATTATGTTTATACTCTATCTTGAACCTGCTTATGCCTTTACATATAATTTTTCAATCTTAACTGTTATTGTTTCCACACAACTTTGAAAATTTATATCTAGTCAGTCCTCTTTCTTCCAAGCAGAAGATATTTTATCTATCCTGACATATTCACATTGTTTCTTCTCATAACAAGCTTCTACAAGATGAATTCCATTACATTTTTTGCTCATGAAATGTTCAATATACTGAAAAAAGTGAAATTCTGTGTAGTTTACTGCTTTCTTGCACTTTAATATTTAGAGCTGTTTAAAAGCTAAAGACGTCCAAAGTACACATATTGTGTAATTAATGGTTGATTTTTGACACCCTGAGCAAACAAGGTGAAGTGCTAATCATTAATAATTAGTGTAATATAACTATTAAGGGGTGTACTTCCCACATAATAAAAAGTATTCAAACACAAACAGTGGCAATAGTAACAGAAAAGTAAAGTTAAAGTTATCAAGGTTATTCTAACATTATCTTCTCACTATTGCTCTTCATAGAAAAATTCAAGTCAGAAAGGGGCCTCTGGATGCCTTTAAGGAATAACTTCCAAGGAAAATCATATCACAAAGGGCTTGTCTAATCAAGTTTGAAAATTTCCAGGTCATAAGATAACCCTATGAGGGTATCCAAATACATAAACTACTACATTCTAAACCCTGCACATTTTTTTTAGGTTTGCATTTCCATATTTAGCTTTGAAGAGTGTCAGTGGTCAAGTCTCTAGATCATGACTGCATTTTAACATGGTGAAACATGGATCTCACAAGAGAAATCAATGTCATGTCAGCAAATGGTGAAAAGAGGTGTAAAGTCTTAAGTTATTGATTTTGTCCTTTCTTTCTTTAATATTAAAAATTCTAGAGAATAAAGTGATTTGAATTTTGATCTGTAGAGGCTAAAAAGATTTCCTTAAGTCAAAATACAAGCAATATTTTAAATATAATACTTATTTGGTGTCAAATGCATAAATTCTGTTAAAACAGCAATGCACATAAGAAAGCTATTGATATTGACTGAAGACATTGTAAATTCTAAATGCTGTTCAAAGACACAAATATATGCTGTTCAATATACACAAAGATATATATAAAATAAGGGATATGATAAAATATTTTTCAATAAAACAAAGACTACAGAGATGGTTGTTTTATTCAATTACTATTTTTAAGGTGTTTAGAAAGTTATAGATTAATATGACACAATATAGTTTAATTGGAGAGACTTTTAGTGGAAGCAGTCATCTTTCATCTTTATTGGAGTATTCCACCTCCTGCTATCTTTACTTGATCTCCATATATATTGAGAACAATATAACTAGCTTGTTAACAGGCAAGGTGTCATTTTAACAGATGGTTGAGTGTGTGGAAATCAAAACCATGAATGAACATCATATGTATTTACTGAGAGCATGAGTCCCATTAGAAAACACCCAAACATCTGCCTGTCCTAAGGTTATCAACCTATGGTTGAGGGGATGTGCCATCTCTAATCTATAATTTTGACAGAGATGTTTACATGAAAACTCATCACTGAATCACTATTAAAAAAGTGAAAGAGTCTAACAGAGAGAAAATAGATCATAAATTAAATTTTTACTTTACAAAATTTCACTAACTCGGTAAAATGATTGGAGCCAAGGGCTTTAGCTTTCTGAAGATTAGTAATTTAGAGTTTTCACGGTAGCTTATAGGCACTTTGCTACTGACAACTGTAAGCTCAAGATATGGCTGTATTCCTCCTCCAAGGAGTTCTGACCAACTCATTTTCTGTCCATTTAAAATGCTTTCAGCTATAACAAATAAGAAGCTTTTCTCAGTGGTCAAATGGCACAACATATGGATTGGGGAAGGATTCTTGCCACAGGAAAGTTACTACATTTAAGGGCAAGTATTTTTTTAATGCACTACAAGAATTATATCTAATAATTTTTCTCTAACAAAACAGTCTCTAATACCATTGACCTCACTATTTTTTTTATTTACTGTAATGTAATTAAATAATAACAGATGAGTCTTCATAATCAATGCACAGTTATCTCCATTATAAATTGTGTTTTAATATAAAATAAATTTTCAGCAGAATTTATACATGTATAGATCTTAATGTTGTATTGATTCATGTATTTATTGGCATAGAATATTGATTTCTTATGTTATAATTAAGTCATTATAATTTTAAGAAAGTAAGACACCTACAAAAATTGTTTTATGATATTTTTATAGTTATCTGCTTATTTTGTGTTTTGTGTAAAGTTTAAAACCTATGATTCTATGGCAATTGTATTTTTTGATACTCTCTTACAAATTCTGTACACACTATACGTAATGATAATGAATTACAAATGCAATAATGGCAGATGGCATTATTATCTACTTGTGAGGACCAAACAAAAAACTACTAAAACTAGATGTAACCTTTGTTGAATGTATTATAATAAAGCATTTTTGAGGTAGTAATGATGAGGAAATTGTCTAAGGTACATGTATTTTCCTTTACAGCATGAATTGACAGTATTTGTACTTTACAGTAAAAATTAACATGAGTTTTCTAACTATTCTGGGTTTCATTTATCATCAGTCCATAATATTGCTCGCTGAGCATCTATCAAGTTTAAAAGCAGACTCCAAAATAACTATGAGAAATAAGCTAGCACTTAATAGTTTCAAAAAACCTTTACAACATGCTGTTCATGTTAGCATGTGATACAGTCCATAAAATACAGTGAACACCTTCCTGTTTATTCTAATGAATTATTTATTAACTTTACCTGAATTTAGCTACATACAAGTTATGTTTGTAGGTGAGAAATTCAGCTGCCTTCACTAACATTTCCAATTCTCTGTGGTCAGATGTAGCATTTTGCTAAAACCTTCCTATCTGACCCCTGCATCTACAATAGCCGTAGTTGTTCTTGGAGATGCTATTGACTGCAAAAGTAATCTAAGACTAGACATCTAACTCTATCAAACAAATGACTTACAACATAAACATGTAATTATGTTAGTCTACTCATAAATATTGTTTTCCGTCAAATGGTGGAGAGGAGCACGGTGAAGCTAATATTCAAACTGCAGCTTGTGGAGGACCAGGGCAGGCAGATATTCCCTGATAAACTGCTGCCCATGCCCAAAATTGAGCATGCCCATGCCCATACTATCCTGAAGTACTGCAGTCCATGGGAATGATCCATGTTAGAGCAGACGTGACAGATGGAGTGGCACAGAGCTACTGTTATGAGCTGACCACAGCTCCTCACTGCCAGAGGAGTTGAAAATGAAGAATTGAAATTGAGTCTGGGTGAAGGTGTCAAGTTTTTGTATTTTTTCCTCACCATCTAAATTTAGTTTTTATTGCCAATAAATCAAATTAATTTTCCTTACATTAATTCTAGTTTCCTGTAAGAGTAATTTGTAAGTGATTTCCCTGTCTTTATCATTACCCATGAGCCTTTCTATCTTATACTCCCTTGTTGAGGAGTAGAGTGGGTGGGTGTATGGCAGCCAGCCAAGGTGAGCCTACCACAGTTCATTGTTTATATGCTGGCCATATCAATAAGTCATATATGTTATTATTTTTGTGTTAGTTCTACTTTATATCTTTTTAAATTCTATAAAAATTGTTCCACAGATAAATTATTATTTCCTGTATGAAATCTAATAAACTACTCTGGGAAAATGCAAAACATTTAGGAAGTATATTTTCCTGACTATTTCATAATAATCATTAATATTTTTGTTTTATAAAATTACTTGTGAGCCCACTTGTTCAATGTAAAACTAAGGTTTTTCTAGATATGACTTTGAAAACAGGATGCAGAAGCAGTGTTTCTTTTTCCCTTTCTTCACAAGAAATTAATTTTCTCTGCTTCACCTCTCTGTTTGACCTTCCTTAAGCTTTTTGTATGATATGGATCCAGGAAGCTACTGGATTTGTGAATGTTAATGAAGATAGCTCAAAATTTCTACCTCCTAAGAGACGTGAAAAGATATGCAAGTGTGTCCCCTTGGGGACTAAGAATTTGATTTAATTTATCTAATTGGAAAATTAAAGGAAATAAAAGTACAATTCTCATAGTTCAGTGATTTGAAATGCATTAATATTCTTTTTGAAAAATAATAATTCTCATTATATAAACTAGATTTAAACATCATAAATTGTGGGTCCATCTGTAATTCCATTTACATGACAGTAAGGCTGGAATAATAAAATGAAATTCAATACAATTGCTACTCAGTATCCATTATCATACACAGAATGCCCCTTGAACCTGTGACACTTAAATTTCAGGGATGTTAGGAAATCATATTTAGTCATTATTTTAATCACTGCACATAGATGCTACCTTTAAATAACTAAATAACTAAAAATTTAACTTCTATTAATGTTCTTTTTAATATTCATGTATTAAAATATAAATTAAAATAATAAATTTAGAATTAATTTTGCAAAATTTTTAGTTAACCAGCTAAATCTATCAGTCTACCTACGTTGTAGTATTAGTTGAGCTCTGATAAAAGGCTAAATAAGATAGAGTTGCACATATGTTTATATATTGAGTCATGGTCTGACAAGGCAACTTTCAAAAAGCTTGGGGTTTTTTTTTGGTGTTACTATTCTTGCTACATCACTACTGGTGAAAGTTGGATAAGCTTAGGGCTTAAATTTGATCTGCAAGATCTTTAGCAGAGGTCATATATAACAAATGGGGATCTCTAACACAATATAAAACTGAATTTGTGAATTTGTATCTAAAAGCTGAATCTCATTAATTACACAGTCTCTGTAGAATTTTAATGAAGAAATTTCTAGAAAGCATATGGCATTTAGTATTTTGCCACTCTTGGGGTTTTTTGTGTCGCAGCTGTTGATGTTCATCTGCCATGCAAATGTGAAAAATTGTTTAAAGTCCATTACTTGAGGGCAGCCTTGGCTGCTGTGAGCATGGAATGGCAGAGTTCAGAATCTTTAGGGCAGCAAGGAGAGGACACAGCAAGCTTGCTGTCCTGGATTTCAGGAGAGCAGAGTTTCACCTCTACAGGGATCTGCTCGGTAGAGAGCCATGAGACAGCCCTGGAGGGAAGAGGGCCCAAGAAAGCAGGCTAATATTCAAGATTGCCTCCTCTACGCTCACAAGGGATGCATCCCAACAAAGAGGAAGTCAGACAAAAATGCCAAGAAGTCTGAACAGATGAACAAGCAGCTCTTGGATAAACTCAAGCAGAAAAAAGAAGTCTACAGAGGGTGAAAGGAATGGTAGGTAGTCTTGGAGAAATATAGGGAGATTCTTCAAGTAGATATTAGTACAAAATCTCTCTACATATCTTCATCTGCATTATCCTAGTAATAGAAGTTCCAGTTCTTATAAACTGCCTCCTTACTGCTAAGAGCCTTTGGATGAACCACTATTTAGTCAGCAGTTCTTCGTCTAGTACTTCCAGATCATAAAATCATAGAATGATTTGGGTTGGAAGAGGTCATTTTAAAGATCATCAAGTTGCAACCACTCCATCATTGGTGCAGTGAGTTGTGCACAGTGCTAGGCACAAGTGTTCCCAGGTATACTACAATGCAGTCAAATATTCAGATATTACCAAAGGGTTGTCCTTGCTTTGAGGAGAAGAACAAGCATGTCAACTTGTTTGCAAGATGCTTGTATCCTCATCCTTTGCCATAGGACTTCAAATCCCAATTTATACTTTTTGGAGAAGTAGAGAAGAAACTGTAGTCAAATAATCTGTTATTGCTGCCATAAATGGTAGTGGGTCAGTCACTTTTTATGTGAATGAGAGACATTGAGAGTTATAAAGAGAGGGATTATAAAGACTATGGGTCTTGTGCAAGGGCAGAACAGAACTGTGACATCTTAGCATCCCTCCATCTCCAGTTGGCTGATTGCAGTGATAATGGCCATCTGGCCTCTGCCTGAAGACCTAGCAACCGGCCAGCATGCCCACAGAAATCCCTTTGCCATGCATTTCATGGCATATCTTATGGCTGTAGGCCTCTGTTCCTAAAATCCTCTCTAGGTAGTACTGGAAGGCTGCTGTAAGGTGACAGAGCCTTCTCCACCTTGAAGAATCCCAATTCTCTCAGCCCAGCTTCATAGGACATGTGACTCAGTCCTCAGATCATCTTAATTTTGTAGATTGGAAGCCTGAATGCAGGTGTTGATGTCAACTGTTTGCTTTTCTTTCTGAAAAACACTCCCATCTCTTTAAGTATCCACTGACTTACTTTCTTCAGACTCTTCCAAGAAAATATAGTTATTTGTGGTTCAAATGAATCTGGCCAGATAATCTAAGACATTATATTAAGTTCTTACTAGTGTTTCTCTACTAATTTATTCTACTGGGAAAAAAAAAAAAAAAAAAAAAAAAAAAAAAAAAAAAAAAAAAAAAAAAAAAAAAGCATTTCTTGAGATTTCTTAGAAAGAGAAAAGAACCTTTCTTTAATTAATTTTCTTGTTCAGGCTACCTGGCAAGTCATGTAGTAGATATTAATAAAAGGAAAATACGTGAAATTGTACTTCTCCACAGAACCTGAAATTTTTTTCTCAGTCTGCGAGCCACAGTAAAACTGTTGTTTGAATCATCAAATCTCTTCCAGCCTTTGACAATACAAACGGGTACAAAGAATTAGTCTTGTTACTCTTTCCTATGGCATTCAGTGAATGAAATGGTGCCTACCAATATCATAGGTTGCCTATTCTATTGACTCTTCCAGAGAATTGAGCAACTGCATACTGACAGATTTGACCTTAATTAGCAGATAAAGTGTGTAAAATAGTAGAAAATATTGCGCTACTGACCCCTAAGGATTAGAGAAAAAAAGAAAAATACCATTTAAAACTTGTAATACCCTAAGTATCATTATCTATTTGCCATAAGAATATGATAATATTTATATCTCAATAATTAATAAGTGTAATTTCAGAAAATAGTTAAAATGTAGCTCATTCATTACCATCCATCCATTCTTTTTGTTTTACTAAAAATATATCGGTGTGTAGTATACAAATGGGGGGAGGGAAGAGAGAAAGTTCAATGTTCCTTCTGATGTCAACTAGTAATTAAAGAAATCTGAGTGAACACTCAGATACCCATAGGGATGCAAGGAAATGACTGAACATAGTTTAGGCAGAGGTTTGAGTATGTAATTTATTTATGAACTAATGCATTAATTAATGAGAATCTGGAGGTGGTATGGGGATTAGGGCCTTCTACTCTATAATCTTTCCCTGGGAAATGTATAGTTTAGTATTCTTAGCCAGCTGGTGATTGAAACAGTCAGTCTGAAGCCAGACTGGTTTGCTTTTTTTGCTTACATGTACCTCTGAGCCAAATGTGAGGTACTGACATCAGTCTGTCATAATAGATCTGCGGAATGAGGATTCAGACAACCTTTTGAAAATGTTCTAGACTATAATTTACCCCAAGTAAACCCTTTTTTCTTTTTTTTTTTCAAACACAGGTTAATCATCTATCTAACACTAATTAGAATAAAAAATGAAAATGTAAAGAAGCAACAACTCTTGAAATGTGTTAAATGTAACTAGCTGAAAAGCATCAAAGAATAAAGTCTATTTTTTGTTTTAAATATACACCCAAAAATGCTACAGACTTCTAGAAAGCTTTTTCTTCTGCTGCTATGAGATCAATGTACAATAGCTTTATGTCTTCAGTTACTTGTCTTTGTCCTTTAACTAAACAACAAACCAAGGGACAAGAGACTAAACCTCTAAAAACATGAGGTAGAAAAAAAAGGGTAAAGCATTATTCATACTTCCTCCAAGGTTACACTATAGTTCTTGATTTATAAGTACAGAGTAATACTCAAAGTTATGATTTGTAGACTCATGTAGATATTGGTTCCTTTTTTTTTTTTTTTCTTCTATGTGTGGGACTGTCAAATCAAATCATTGACAACTCTTTATGGATTGACTCTGAAACTAAAACTACTTGAGAGAAAAAAACTTACTGAAGAGTATTCTTTAGTCAAGAAAAAGAGAAAAGAAAGCTATTCTAAATATTAAATCCAAATTCTGCAACTGTTTCAGAAGAAAAGAATGAAGATGATAACCATGTTAGTGCTTTATTTCTCCTTTTTATGACTATGAATTTTAGCCATGCTGATAAAATACTGCTCAGGTTAGTGGACAGTGAAGTGAATGGAAAATCGATTGTTTGGCAGCACCTCCAGTGTTGTGAACAGTTGCATAAAGTCCAGTTGGAGACAAGTAAATAGTGATGTATCCCAAGAGTGAGTACTTGGTCCAATACTGTTCAGCTCTTCAGTAGTGACCTGGACATTGCGACAGAGGGCATTCTCATCAAATTTGCTGAAAATGCAAAACTGAGTGGCTGGAGGAGAAATTTATCATTGGTAGATTTCAGCAACTTCCTGGTCTGCTTATATTTGGCTGAGATTTCCCTCCAGAAGATAGTGAGTAGTGGTTTTAAAGGAATAAAAACCTCGGCAGGAAAAAGGTTAAGACTGCTTGAGCACACCCCTCCCTCCTCCACAACTGTGAAGGAGAAAAACAAAGAAAAGCAAACTACAAGAAGTTAAGAACATCAGAATCACAATTTACTAAAGAAGATAGCAATAAACACAATGACAAAAAGAAAATTGTGAAAAAGAGGGCATCGTTTAACCAAAAAAGGCACAAAAAAAACCAAGACGGTTGCTGTTCCCAAGTAACTGCATGTGCTCCCCTTGGAAATAAAGGCAAGTTGTTTGGACCTCTTGAGAATATTTCTTCCATGTGTCTAACTCAGAGTACATCAAAAACCATAAGTTCTAATAGTCTCATCAAGAAAGCTTTTGGGGGGCCTTGCAGCCAGGAAGAGCAAGAGTAGCTCCCTGTGTTTCTCCTCCCTATTTTTAAAGGACACAATACCACTCCTCTTCTGTAAATGGGGAAAACCAAAAAAAAGTTCCACTTTCTGTGTCTTGGTGTTTCCTGTCAAAAGCTGCACCTCCCCAGCCCCCAACACTGCCATGCTCACAATTCCATAAAAAATTGGTATTGAATATTCAACACTGAAGCTCCACCTCCTTGATGTGCAATCATAGCAGCATGGAGACCTTCCTGAGAGCCAAGACATGCAAAGCTGAAGAGGTTCCCTGGGACTTAGGCATAGGCATGTTTCAAGGAATGGGACATCCACAGCTTCTCTGGGCAACCTGTTCCAGTGCCTCACCATCCTCACAGTAAAGGATTTCTCCCTAATATCCTTTCAAAACCTCCTCTCTTTCAGTTTAGGGCCATCACCCTTTTCTCAGCACTACATGCCCTTATAAAAGGTCCTTCTCCAGCTTTCTTCTCGGATCCCTTTAGGTACTGGAAGGTTCTAGAGAGTGTTCCTAGACCCTCTCTTTAGGCTGAAGGTTTGATAGGAGAGGTGCTCAAGTCTTCTACTGATCTAGTGGCTTTCTTCTGGACTTGTTCCAACAGGTTCATATCCTTCTTGTGTTACAGACCTCAGAGCTGGATCAAGTATTTATTCCAGGTGGAATCATCAGAAGGGAGTTGAGGGGGAAAATCACCTCCCTCGACCTGCTGGCCATGCTTCTTTTGAAGCAGCTCAGGAAACATTTGGCCTTCTGAGCTGCAAGCACGTATTGCCAGCCCATATACAATTTTTAGCCAACATTTATTGACAATTAATTTATACAATTAATACTCCAAAGTCCTCTGCAGGGCTGCTCTCAACACACTCAGTGCCCTGTCTGTACTTGTGCTTGGGCATGTCCCAACCCAGGTGCAGCATCTTGCACTTGGGCTTGCTAACTTCATGAGGTTTGCATGAGCCCGCCTGTCTAGCCTGCCAAGGTACCTCTGGATGGTATCACTTCCCCACTTCCCTCTAGAGTATCAGCCTCATCACACAGGTTGGTGTCATCCACAAACTTGTCGAGGAGTGCATTGAAACCCACTGTACATGTCCCTGACAAAAAGTTAAGTAATTCCAAAAGTTAAGTAATACCAATCAGACCTGTGAGGAACACCTCTTGTCGCTTACATCCTCCCAGATATCAAGCCACAGACTACAACTCTTAAGTGCAACCATCCTGTCATTTCCTTATCCACCAAGTGATCCACCTGTCAAATTCACAAATGTCAGAAGCTGAGTGAGAGCCTGGACTTCAGACTTTGCAAAGGGATGGTAAGATTGCTTCTAAACCTGAGGTGACAACTCAACCACTCACGAGACGGAGACTTAACTCTTGTTCTGCTCGTAGGAGGAGGAATCCTCCCCTTCCTCCTGAAATGCCACTATGTAACAGGTCTAAGCCTCTGGGTTGCAGAATGAGAAGCTAGTATCAGGCTAAAACCAGGGAAGATCAGCCATATAAAACTGGTCTAACAACCACCTGCTTTACAACTACTGCCACCAGAAGAGTATGTTAGTAGCTCTCTAACTGGAGACTCCTTGCCAAGCGGCACTTTTTTGTGCCTTTTTTTTTTTTTTTCCCCCAGACAGTACCTCTAGAGAAAATTAAAGCCTTTTGGGAGCTTCCATATGTGATGTCACAGAAGGTGCCAAGCCTGGTAAAGATTGCAGACTACCACCTGTTTATACTGTTCTCAGTAGGGTTGAATGATGCTGCAGTGAGGCAATTCAGAAATATGAAAAGAAATTTTCCTTCCCTTGGAATGAAACTTTCCCCTTCCTTGTTTATCTGAAGAAGGTACACATAGTATTTACAATGTCAGTCACATGATAATTAGGGGACATCCAGAATTCAATAGTAGTTATTGAACTGTTGTAGATTAGTGACTATCAGATAGCACCCTTCAGAGTAAGCCTTTAATACACCTGCTAGCCTGCAGGAAGTTCTGCACAGACTTTTTGGAAAGAGGTGTCTACACCACTGGGCAATTTGGCATGGACCATGTCTTAGGTGCATTGAGCGATGGTGAATAGACAGTGGATTCAAATAGCTCTGTATATTGATTACAGCTGATATATATAGTCCACATACACATGCATTTGTCTGTTCTGCCAGATTTTGTGCCATTTTTTTGCTGTTTCACTAACTTTATTTATGTCACTATCAAACCCACTGAAATCAAAGATCTTGTGAGACAGCAACAGTTTAGTCCTCGGGGGAAGTAAAATAATTTTATAAAAACATCTCTAGGTTATTATTGAAGCTGGAAAAGAATCATGCAGAACTTCAAATATTCATATTTATAATTTGGATTAAACTAAGATTTTTCCTTTTTTTTTCTGAATAAAAATAAAAGGAGCTATATCATAGGATGGTGGAAAGTTTAACAGTAAATGTGGCATCTCTATAAGAGTCAGAGTGGAATACCTATTCTATCTAAACTAGACTAGGATGTTGAACTTTAGAGAGTAATCATCTAAAATGCAGAGAACACTTCCATTTTGAGAAATTTTCTCAACGACAGGTCTATGCACCAATAAAGTCTGTAGGTGTCTCAGGCTTTTCCCAATCACTGGTAATACAATACTAGGGTTGTTTTGAGGGGATTTTTTGCAATCTCTTTTCTCAGATATAATCCATTGGAGACTATACTTGAGACACTTCCCAACAGCTTCAGTGTGGAATCATCATTAGACATATATCCTCACGTTGATGTCAAGCAATAGGGATATTGTCACTGACACATGTGTTGCAAGCATTTAATTATAATTAAATAAGCACCCAACCAAGCTGTGTTCAGCTACATTATAATGTGATTAAAGGCTTGCTCTAAGAAATAGTCAGGATCTGCTTGGCTAGTTTTACTTTCTAATCTTCTAAGAAAGGATTAACATTAAAAAATGGTCTCATTATTTCTGTGCTCCTTCGTTTCAAGGCACAAATAATATTTGAAGATTAGAAAGCTTACTTTGTTATTGATGTCGCACAAGCTAATGTAGTATTTTCACATAATAATTTTATGATTGCAGTGTATTTTATATATAGCTGCATTTACTGCTGCTATTCATATTTTTTGTGAATTCTTTGGAGTGTTTTGCCACTTGGTGCAGTTCTGTCTTACTGTCCTATCCACACAATACAATTGACTGAATGCTCCATTGCTCTCCCTTTCTTTAATCTATTCCATTTTCCTTATCTTAACCAGATCATTTCAAATTATTTCCAAGCCCATGCATATGCACTCAAAGTTTGATTGTTGTTAATAAAAGCAGTAATGAATTTGCCTTCAATAAAAAGAAATCCACAATCAGAAATATTTATTTGCTATACAGAAAAAAATCACAGACATTATTTTAATCTTAATACATTTAACATTGTTACTGATGATTAATTTATTCAAATGAGATGTGATATTTTTACATTTTTATTATCTTAAATGCTTTGACATTTGGGCAATTTATTTAATTAATTAACACTGCCAGTTTTCCCCAAAATTTATTAAATAACTCATCCAAAGTTGATTTTCAGTTAAAATGAGTAAAGTGTGTGAGCAAAAAAATTATTTAATTGAGCATCTGTATTGCCAAGACAGAAGTTTAAAACTTTCATTTAACATTCAGAGAACAGAATTTCAATTCCAAGAGACATTACTTTAAATATTATCACTTGTCTAATGGAAATATGATATAAAACAGTGGAGCTATTTTTAAGGATTTGTGAAGAAGGAAATACATACACTATACCTTAAGATAACTAAAGGGAGTTAAAAATTTCAATTTCATAGGCTTGTTTTTCATAAGCATTTAACTTAAATTAGAACAGCAAGATGAAAATTTGTCTTGAAAAAGAATAATTTGTTCTGTTGTATTCACCTTAAACCTGCATTCAGTGCTCCAATGAAAGTTCTTGAAAGTGCAAGGGGTGTTGTATCTAAAAGTTTTGTTGAGTCAAATTTCATATTCCTGTCATCACCCTTTAATACATTTTCTTCAAATATTGGTCTTATATTTGCAAAATCTTTACACACACATTCTTTTCAAATAGCATTTAGTATACCCGTGAGTAAAAAAAAATATTCATATTTAGTACAAATTCTAAGTATTTTAGGAGAATCCTTTTGGGAAACAGACTGACTTAAAATGTACTTCAATTTGAAACTATGATTTTTATACAGGCTGTTCTGGAAGCACCATGGAAAGTAAAGCTTAAGAACAGGGCTAGCTTTCTGCATATGATTAGAGGAACTAAAATTATCTTTCCCTTGGCACATCTGCAAAAGACAGGACTTAAAAAATAAACTCTTTCTGCAGGCTATTGAAATTAAGCACAGTGATCTCATACAAAGCACAGTGCAGCTGGTATCATGGGATGAAGACAGTTGAATCTTTTCTAATGGAAAAATGAAGTCAGACCAAGCTTGCTTCCCTTCTTTACAGAATATAATTATGTAAACTACAAAGCTCCATTATAGAAAAGGTTTATAATTTACAACTGTTTTTTCCTAAATTTTAAATAAAGCTTGTTAACGGTTGATGTCAAACCGACATATTTCCTACATATGCCACAAACAATGAACAATCAAAAATCTGTTTCTGCTGTTTCCTTCATAATTATTTCAAATTGTGAGATCCTGTAATAAAAATCAACATAATGAACAAACACCATTGCATGTTGATAAACATCATAGTCTTTCAATTTCAAGAAAAAAACTATGGCATACTAAGTAGTTTAGAAATTAATGTATTTCTTTGCAATGATACACAGAATTTGATTATAAGAATTTTCAAGTTTAGATCATTTTATGGTATAGAATGTTTTCCTGCTCTGTTGATTTATCTCAGATGTCTAGGGAGTTTGTGAATCTCTGCTTTATGACACATGATTTCAGTCTTAAAAAAAAAAAAGTCTAGATCTAGATCTAGATCTAGATATATAGACACACACATATATAAAGTAGCTGGGATCAGACAATCCAGTAACTCATCTGCCCAGGAGCTGCCCTTGAATGCCAGGTTCCCCAGTTGGTACCACTTGTATATATAATCTGCCAAGGCTGCAGACCCCATCCAGCTTCCAGAATAAAGAGTTCTTACTCTCACCTTCATCCCTACACACAGAGGTGACCAGCTACTCATATTTTTTCCAAAAGTCTTCCCTGAACCCAGTAGGGAAGGTAATGATGCACCTTTTGCAGTCAAGGTGCTGTGCTGTAAGGCATGTATGAAAATAAGGGCACAAGAAGCTAGAGCCTGACAGATATCAGCCAAAGGGGAGGTGCTCCTGCCAAATTTATGATCTATTTTCAACTTGTTACTCCTAAAGCAGTATTCTTTCACCTGGCTTGCAGGAGTTGATAAACTCGTCAAGAAAAAATATTTTATTTTATTATACTTCCTCAGAATAGGATGCCAAGCATCTAATACAGTTGGCTCACCTCCTAGGAAACAAGCACATTCTTTTACACAAAAAGGTAACAAGGAAAGAATCATACTAACAGAGGTGATTGGTCACTCATACTTCATCATGCCTATGACAAAATTCCTAGTGCTCATGTGTTGAGCTTGGTCCAGTTCATTATTTTAGCATACATGTATATACAAATTCTCCTGGGTTTGTGGGGTTTTTTTGTATAATTGTCTGAGGTTACTCTGGGTTATAATTTCATTTTTTTAGCTATCACCAAAATATTGTTTAATCTTAAACCTTAATACAGCTTCTACTTGAACGTCTTCAAACATTAGTTGTTCACAGGGTCTTTTCATTTAACATTCCAATACTGAGGATACTTCAAATCTTTTCCTGAACCAGATGGGGGAAGGGGCCATATGAATCTGCTTTCTAGAGGAATTCTTTTGGAGGTTTCTTCTCAAATTTGCCCTAAACCAGGAAAAATACTACATTGCTCTGGCCGTTGCTGTAGAGAAACTAGCCTACAGTTTCTAGAGAATTTTTGTGAAATTTTATGACTTTTATCTTCATTTGACATCAAACTCATTTGAAGTCTTAACATGGAGATTCCCAAATGACACATGGCTTTGCCATTTTTGGCTTTTGGGAGTTTGTGACTGTTGATCTGCCTGGAATTTCTTTTCAAGGCTTTATCACCAGGCTGCATACATAGCCACTGACTCTTCTAAACTCTTTCAGTATGAATGACTGCATGATCATGGTATTTTCAAGCACACTCAAGGGGAAGAACTTATTTTACAAAACAATTAACTGGGTAGGCAACTTCCACTGGAAACAAGAGATCATCATGAAGCCAATATATTTTCATAATACATTTGCAAAAATTCTTCTCACAGCCAAAGGATATGGAAGTGATGAACACCCATCCTCCTTGATGTGGAACAAACTACAGCTACAAGAATATAAAGAGAGATCTTAATGTTTATATATTTTCTGATGAGAAATGTCCTGTGGGAACTCTTTCAATACTTAAAAAATCAATAGTAGATGTTTGTCTGGCTTGCTTTTTAAAACCTCTCACATGGGGAATATCTCAGCCTCCCTAGATCACTAAACATTCCTTATATTCCTTGGAATTTCTAACATGAATTTTATAGTTTGAAAACGAAACCATTTCCTTGTGTGCTACCCACACAGTGCGTATGAAAAATGATTTATTACTTTCTTAACATTAACTCTTTACATTTTCAAAATATTTCACCCTAGTGTTTCTTTCCTCAGGTCAACGTCTTCTTTAACTTTTCATCATGCATCATATTTTCTAATTTTATTTCAGTTATTTTACTCTCTAATTTCTTCATCTTTTGAGAATGTTTTATATTGGAGAAAAACCTCAACTGTTTTTTTTTAAATCAACACTAGAGAACATAATGGTTTATTTACCTCCTGTATCTCATCTATGATGCTACTATTGACTCATCATAAAATGTAACTAGCCTTACAAAGGCGTCTCATTTTATGATCTCTTATATTTCATATATCTTCTTCTGCTTTTTTTGTTTTTAAATTGACAGTGATTGAAAATGTGGAGTGATTTCACTTGGGCCATATTTAAAGACAGTGTTAAAGCCTCTTTAAAATTAAAAGTCACATATTTATTCTTTTCTCTATACCCAGGAAAGTCTTTCATTTTATCAGAATTTTTGGGGGTTGGCATGATTTACAGAATACTTTAATAAAAAATGTCTACTGTTCTCAGGGGCACTGCTGTTGCTGTGAGTAAAATGTGTCTTAGTGTCTGTTCTCATATGTACATGATGTTCTTGTTAAATTAGTCTCAATATAGTAGAGTAGTCATTACAAAAAAAAAAAAAAAGTGGAGCATGCTCATGAAACAATTAGAGAAATAATTCTAGATTTCCTCTCTGTCGTTGTACTTTTATCCACAAACTTTCAAATTAGACTGTTATCAGACATGTAAATTAAAGCTAACCATCTAATTAATTGAGAGAATATCAGTAAGCAGAAGTGCATGTTCATGTAGATGTGTATATATTCATATAAATGTGCTATGCATTGCGCACCTTTACTTACAGCATTCTTAAATTGGTAGATAATTCAACAAAATTAATTTCGAGGTAGGTAATAAAACCACTCTGTTTTCTAGATCTCCTCCATTCTCTGAACAAATACCATATCTTTGACTCTGACCAAAGGTGTAGCTAGGCATTTTTTCCCAAAAATTCAAACAATAGAATATTTAATGATTCACTGTTACTCTCTGAGCTGTAGCTAACATCAATTTCTCTGAACACAGTTCTAAATCTTCATTATTTATTTTAATACAGACAGAAATTATAATTCTACTATCTAATTTTTTTTAAAAAAAAGTTAAGTCTTGTTTTTTTCCTCCTCTCTAGTTTCCCCTGTAGGCATCAACTTCACTTTTATCCTCTTTATCAGAAAGTCTGTCTGATATCTCGGCAAACCAGAGCTCTTCTCCATGTTGCAGTCTTATATCTCATGTCACATTTTCAAAAAATTGGAGACTAGAAAGCAGGTAGGTTAAGTCTTAGTAAACATCGCATTGCCCTTATATGACATTACAAAGAACTAAGAGTGACATTCTATTATTAAATTTAATTATTTTGTGATTTTACATATAAATATATTCAACTTTTAAATTATTATTATTATTATTATTTTCCTCCTTCCATTCTTTGTAGAGACTTTGATATTACAGTAGTAACATTTATATTGTCATCTGTGCCAATTACTAGTATAATTACATCATATAATTACATGATGTGCAGGTAAAAGACAGACCCGCTTGCTTCGTCTGACCTAGAATGTATTTTGGCATGTCTTCCAGAGTGAGGATTCTTCTTACTTTTGAAGACAGATGGATTTATATTTAACTCTGTTATAACTCAATGAACAAAGAGTCAAGATAAGAAGTAATATGAGTAGAGTACAATTCCAATAAATTATAGGGCTCCAGTACCAAACAGTCAATCTAGACTGGAACTGCAAAATAGAACAAGTTGTACACTTGTGTAAATTAGAGATATTTAGGAAAATTGTTAGGAAATAATATTATCAAATTGTGAAATATTCTGACTATATTGTCTTAGTGATGTTTCATGAGATCTTAGATTGACTTTTGCCTTTAATTTTTTACAGGTCTGAAGAGGTCTTATTATTGCATTACAGATGCTCAGGGCTTCAGATAGGTGTTTGTATACTGTTCCAGATAAGGAAACTGAAATGAAACAATAATGCTTCTTCTCAAACAAGGCATGAGATTTTCTGAGTTTCTTACTCATTTTCCAAAGAGAAATAGTGATAATTTGACTGATGAAATGCTTTAATGCAGTGTGGGATTTCTTTAGACTTCCTTGGCAAGCTTGATAAAGTTTATTATAGTTTATATTTTTTGCCAATATACTAACTGGAGATAGAGAAGAAAACATCCATGCTAACTAATGGGGAAGAACAATGTCATGTTTCATTTGCATTTTGCCTTTTCTAGATATCTCAGTTATTGAACTTACACTGAATAACCTTGTCTGAGTTTGACTTTTTATTCAAGACACAACCTTCAAAGTTCAACAGATGGTAATTAATAATAATCATCTTTCCCACAAATAAATATTTGTTAATTTTTGAGTTAAGGTTTTATTCATGGGGTTTTTTTACCAGCTATAGATGTAATTGATGTTAATAATTTTGCTATGTGCAGATTAAAGCTAAATGCTTACCTGAAGAGCAAGTTCACACGATGACCTGCTTGAAAACTAAGCTGTATCTGTGATAACTTTTCCATGTTTCCTATATCTTGAAAAATAAGGCTGAAAAAATATCTTCTGACTGGAAACTGGAAGACAGTAAGAAAAATACCATTTTAAGTGCCTTGAAATGATACCGAAATGGAGTTCATCAGAAAGTGATTATGACCAGAAAACATATTTTTGAGGATAGGAAATTTTCCCACAGCTGCTAAACTAAGAATTTGGTTTTCTCTTCCACCCACCTTCAGTTATTGAGAAAGTAAGAATGATCACTATCAATGTGCTTTAAATCACTTATAATAAGATACATTAAAAGTGTAAACTCAATATGAAGGCTATTTTTTTATGGTATATCTTACTTGTACAGTAAAATGTACTAACCACATTTTCCCATTTCTTGTGGTTGCAGAAAAGTATTTTATAGGTGAATTAATTCTCTATTGTAATATGCAATGGCTAGTATCTATTATGAGTAAAAATGACAGATTGTAGATTCCAAAAGACATTGATAATTTCTATGACAGTTAACATTAGAATAAAAAAGAGAAACAGCATAGATAATCCTATGTTGCTTCATATTCTGAGAACCCTGGTGGACAGAATCAAGTGGAAAGGCACCTCCTATCAGAGCAAGGAGGCCCTGATCCTCTCCACAGAAAGGTTCACCAGCACTTTGGTACTTAAAACCTCTTTTAGGGCTTTCTTAGAGAAAAACAATTTTATCAGTAATTTTTACTGTCATGTAAAAGTGTCCACATGAGAAAATGCTGCTTTGCTTTAGGATATTACACAGGTGACAATCACTGGTACCCAATGGGAACAGCTATGGGCTTCTCCACCCATTTCCTGGCTGAGCTTATCCTGAAGTAAAGAGTTACAAGTATTGTGACCTAGACATACATGTACAGAGCACAGGCCTGTGCCTACTCAGGTTCACCACTGTGTGAGTCACTAACTCCTCATGCACAATGATATTCTGATTAGGGTCACTGCAACTTTATAAGGAAAGAATCATTTCAAAAGATGAAACTTGTGATTTCTTCACAGAATTTCCTGCCCCAGCCCCACTCCTTCCAAACCCAAACACTTGAAATCACAATTGTTTTTCAAAGAGTCTATCACTAGTATACTGTAGGAAGCATCAGTCATATTAATTTCTTAATTTCCTTCATTATGCCTCTGGATTTTACTTCATATATAGTTTATATGATAATTGCAAATGATACTTTGATTCTTAACAATCAAAGTAAGATATGAAGGTAGTTGAAAATTTTTCTCTCTCCCCTTTTTTTTCTTATCTATTGTTTATTCCTATTATGGTTAAACTTCTAGTTTAACAGAATGTATTCTAATATTTGCTATATGGAAGTAATCACAGCATAAGGGACTCTTTGCTTTGCTTATAGCTCAATTACTGAAAAGTCACTAAAATGAAGTGTGTAATTAGGCTCAGGGTGTACTGAAAAATACATAAAAGTTTCATAAAAAATAAACACATGGGGTTTGCCTTTAATGATCTCCCAATTTATCAAATATTGGGAAATACAAATTTCAGAGTTTTAATTTAGGTAATAGCTTGAGTGAACTCTGAGATGGTTTTAGCAAAATTCATTTTAGAAATATGTGTTATTGTAGGGACAAACCAGATCTCAGGGTGTCCTGGATAAATGTCCTAGAGTGACTTTTTGATACTTGTATCCCCAATTGTCTCTTCTGTTTATGCTGTATGTTAAGTTCTGTACCTTTAAGACTAAGTAACCCCTGATAAGTGACAGCTGTATTAATTAACCAGCACAGCCTTGCCCCTGATGAGTAACAGCTATGACCAATAAGGATGAGTGAGATAAAAGAGGGGGATAGGTGGTAAGGGGAGGATCATCGTGGAGGAGCAACCTTGAAGAGCATGAGCAGGGACTCGTGGAGCAGGATCCTGGGGAGAGAGAATCACTGCTGTGAGACTGGTTCTGAGAGTGACAGGGGAGAAAGGAGACATGCAGAGTTTGCTTTGAAAACAGCATTCCCTCCTCTGCATTCCTGCTCCTGGACTGTTCTCATCTGAGACCTGTCCTGTACTGAAAACCCAGAGGGACATGCAGGTCTCACTCCTGCACCCCCCAGGGCCCAGGACGGCATTTTCCAGCACTGGAGGAACTGATAACAGACTGAGCGAGCAGAGTTACCTACAGCAAGGGCTTTTTGAATTTATCATCTCACTTCAGAGCTATGAGAGGTCTTATTGTTTCATATTATTGATTCTTTATGCTTGTGGGCACTTTATTTGTTAAATAAATAGTTTTTTCCACTTTCCTCTGAGGAAGTTCTTTTATCCTGGACTGGCTAGGGGACAGGCCTTTTAGGTCTGCTTCCCAGAGGGACCCCATTCAGGGGTTCTCTCACAAATTTGCCCTAAACCAGGAAAATAACCCAAAATGTTACTGTATTCCATATCTATCTGTGCCCCAAAATGGTTACTGTCTCTTCAACACTTGTTGGTGTGATCAGAACTGAAGTGTGGGGCAGCTGGGAGGTGCTCATCCCTTTAGGTCAGGGCACCTGAGTAAATGCCCTCTTTTGGCCTGGCAGCATTTGCAGAAGGCAGAGGGTCCACTTTGGAACATCTGCTTTGGGCAGATGTCTGGACTTGCCACTACAGCAACTGGGAAAAACTGCACTTTCCAGTTAGAAACTGTTTTCAGAGTGAACTTTGCAAACTCTGCGGCAGCAAAGCTCAAGTGGGTCCCTGGGGACTAGGTCACCTTGCATCCACACCAATCTAGATTTTTCTACATGTTTACAATTTAACCATCATCACTATATTCCTGTCACTAAACTGTATCACCTCTACCTTCTTACATATCTTACAATGGAGTGCTGTGGGCAGCCTTAAATTCTCTTCTGTGGACAGAGTTACGTGGAGGACTTGCCAGACTACAGGTGTCACAGAGGATTTCTGCTGTTTTCTTTGTTGTTGCTGTTGTAGCACAGGCGGATATAGCTCTGGCAGAAAAACTTTGTAATATAAACCAAGCCTCAGGCTCTCAGTCTGCAGCTGACCCACTAAAATGTTGTATTGCAGTCATTTAACACTTAGAAAACTTTCTTCACAATTCTGAGGTCTAGAAACTTTGTGGTTGCTCTAAAGGTGTGTCTATGATATTACAAGCTCTAGGCATAGCCTGGGGCTAATTTTAACTTCCCTTCTAAATTCAACACTTTCAATATAGCATAACTCTTCCCATCATGTATGAAATAAAAGGTTCAAATAACCACTGAGGTATTTCACTTATACAATTTGCCAATATCTTCCAACCCTAGAGACACTAATTCCTTGAATATACTTACAAAATGTCTGGTGTCCTTCATGTTTCAGTTCTGTATTTCTCCCTTTGTTTCACAAGAAACCTGCACATGTTATTTATAATTCATTACAGCTTTGGAAGTTTTATGTCATTTTACATTTTTAATGAAGGATTGAAGAAAAAAAACTTATAAGTGTTTAGGTGAATTTTAGTCATGGTAAGACAGCTGTTCGTATATAGATATCTGTTTCTTTCTTCATACACACACTCTCATCAGAAGTGTCCAGCAAGCATTAGATATTTTAAAAAATCCATAGACAAAATTGAACCCATGAAGAAGCATATTCCAATTCTGAAAAAATCAAACATATTCACACTGGCTTTAGTCTGTGCACACTATTAAAAAAAAATACAGTTATGGACTTTCTCTTATCTGTGTATCCTGATCTCCTCGAGATAGAAAGTAAGTATCCTTATAATTCCATGTTGAATGATGTGTTGTTTGATATGTACCTAGGATGGAGTTTACTATTCTGTAACTTTCACATACATTTCCATGGTCACTCTCTCTATAAGTTTTTAAAGGGTACAGTTGCCTGGCTCAGCTGTCAGTGGTCACACAAAGATACTTCCCACCAATGGCCACTGAAGCATACTGAGACTCATCTCTGGGGCCTTCCACCAGAGGACTGTGCATGATCCACAGGCTTAAAACTGCCCAACAGGGGAGGTTACCTTGGCACTCCCACCTGAACCAAACAAGCCTTTCACCCAATACAGTAACTGACAAAACCTTTCCTTAAAGAACATGCAATATGTTATTTTTATTGAAGTGTTACGTGATACAGTTAACGAAGTGCTTGGGAATTTTGCTGCATAGGAAAGAAGCTATAGTGAAAATGATAGCACAATTTCTGCTCTATATTTTACAGCCAAGTTACCACAACATCTGGAATCTTACTCCAGTCAAAAGTACAAATAGTAGGTACTGAACTATTCCTATCTCTGGTGTGTTGTTTTGAGTTTTTCAGGGATTTTTGTTTTCCCTCTATGTTTATTTACCTTTTTTTTTGGTCTGACATGCTTGTAGAGATAAAAAGATCTCACAGCAAAATATTATGAATACTCTCCGTAATCTTCCTCCCTCAGATAATATCAGTAACTGGACACTTATTCTCAAACTTTTCAGGAAATTATTTCTGAATAGGGAGAAAAAATGATTTAAACGTTGGAAAGTAGCACTTTTTTACAAAATGACTGATGTTCAGGATGATTTATTTGTGATCCAAGGGCTTGTTTCAGTTTTTCCACAGTACAGTGGGCTGAAGGCACTATAATAACAGTATAAATTGAGTAAATTTGAGATATGGTTTTTGAGAATTGACAGTTTTGACCACATAGTGACAACAATTAAAAACGTGTAAGACAATGACAAGCATGAAAAGTGTTAATAAAAAAACAATTTACGGAAGTCAATTTTAAAAATTTAAAACTGGCCATTAATTATCAGTCTTCTGAACACTTCCATTACAGATTTGGAATTCTCTGATATATGCATACATGTGTGTGTGTGTGTGTGTGTGTGTGTATATATATATATATTTGCAAAGACTAGGATGACGGTACTTTTTCTTTGGCCCTGAACATTGTCTCTCATTGTTTTATAACAACATGGTTATGAAATCCCAAACTAAGTGACACAAGATAAACTATTTGCTCACTTCAGAAAAAAATTCAAAAGACTTACAACACTGATAACATCAGAAAATAATGGGTCTTTATGCATTTCCTAATGGGTCTTTATGCATTCACTATTTATCTGGTCATAAATAGCAAAGACAGTAACAAAAATTCCTTTAGCTTCATTTTGATATTTCAAGGTATTCAAAGCTATTTTATTTTTTTTTCCTTTAGACAAATATCCAGGTTTTAAGACTGGCTATTTCTTTCAAATCTTTGGTAGTTACTAATAATATCCATTTGATTTATTTCATATTTTATCACATTTAACAAATAAAATGAAAAATAAACACAGAAAAGAATCAACTTTCTGTTTGCTAGCTAGAACTGTAAATTAATTTTATAAGTTTAGCAATTAAGAAACCTATGATATCTGTCTATTAATTTTACAAATGTTTTAATTTGCATAAATGTGGAGTACAGAACAATTTTATATTTGATGAAATGTTGTTTTCACTCTTAAGAACATATACTTAATATATGCCTATGTTACCTGGAAAATGAGACCTCCCTTTGGGGAAAGTTTACCATTACCCTCCTTGGCTTTAGAGAAGAATATTAAATTTTCTTAATGCAAACCAAAGTTTTTACAGTCTCCTAAATTCTTCTAGTTATACACAACCACCTGAATCCTGACAGTGTAAGGAACCTGTGGACACACTTGTGCATAAGCCTTTTGTCTAGTTTCACATGTTCAGATTGCTGAATAGCGTCATCATCACAGCAGTGTTGTGCGTTTGTTCCCACCTCATGGATACAGGTCTTCGCAAACAGCGCCTTGAGAAGGAAGAACCTGCAGTGTTTTCTCTCCAACAGGTGAGTGGTTATATTTTATGGACTGCTGATTAAGGCAGATTGGGTTAATCGATATCTGCTGAGGTGGACACCTCTGTAGAGCTGTGAGCAGGAGCACAACAAGCAGACTTCAGTTGTTAAAGGGTCAGTTTGTATGAAGGGGCCAGAGAAACCCTGAGGCAGTACAGCAATGGTGGGGGTCTCCCCACCTAGGTGAAGATTTACAATCCTGATCTATAATATTTCATATTCAGCAGCTGGATAAGGGATTTTGGCTAGTTTTTATGGAATATGTTGTACTGCTTTCTACTGAGAACTGAATATATTTCTAGAGCATAGAAAGTTAATAGAATGACAGTAATAAAAAGGCTAAAGTATCATTCAACTGTGACAATTTTATTCAAAGAAACTAAATATTTTATTTTTATTTCCTGGTTTATAGAGCAAATATTATTAAAAATAATCTGACAGTTACCCTCTGAATTAATTTATTCTGGAAAACTTGCAAGAATGACCCAATTATGTCAGGAAATGCACACACAAATTAGGTAACTATTCCATATGTTTTCATCCACTGTTATTTTACATCAGTATCCAGCATGTACAAAAACAACTGTTTGCTGTGAAGGCATTATTAGTTCCAAACAGATGAAGAGATGTCACATTAAATTTCTTTTTTTTTTTTTTTTCTTCACATCTTTGTTCTAACATGATGATAGCAGAAGGTAAGAAAGCTATGAGTAATTGTCAGGGGGGAAAAAAGTTAAAAATGAAAAATGTTACTTACAAATCTGAATCTTTTACTGGCAGTAAGATGAAAGACCTGTTGTCTCATTAAAAGTTAGACACACTACCCAACTACTTCATACTATTTTACTGGAAAGATGTAATATATTTTAATAAAATATTAACCACTTTAGATGATATTTCCTTGTAAATCGAATGTTTCATATCGAAATCAGAATAAGTACTTAGATACACTAAAATTCTCTGGCTTGTTTCATTGAGCTGAGTTCTTTACATTTAAAAAGCATTTCCTTTTAAAGAACATAGTTTATATTTATTCACACATTTGGGCAACCATCCAATCTTGAATTACATATGTACTTGAAATTGATCGAGTTCTTAATGGCTTTTTGAGTTGAACAATTTTTTTGCTTTGGTGTATGTGTGTATGTAGTATGGAGAGTAGCAGTAAAATCACTGGAAGTGTCCAAGGTCAGGTTGGACAGGGCTTAGAGCAATCTGGTCCAGTAAAAGTTGTCCTTTTCTATGGCAAGATGATTGGAACTGGATGATCTTTAAGGTCCATTCAAACCCAAAACATTTTATCATCTGTGATCACTAGCAAAATTAAAACTTATTGAGTCCATTTTTCCTTTTTTAAATTTGTTTGTTTGTGTTGTTAGCATGTGACTTCATTTGTATTTACACTTATAAACAAAACTGGATTTGTTCCTACTAAGGATTACTATCATAATTCCTTATATTATGGAAATGGGCTTGAGCTTCTTGGATGAATACAGTATCAGGTGTTCTCTCAAACTTTTGCTTCAGGCTAGGAAGTTTTTTAAGTACAAAGATATTCCTGATACAATATGTACTCTAACACTCATATCAAAACAGTTAAAAATCTTTAAGTATGTAAAAGGAAATTATTTGCATGCACACCCATATCCAATCTATTCAATACTTAAATGTTTTATCTGTTACATGACAGTAGAAGTATCCTCAACAGAATTAAAATTCTAGAAAATATTTTTTCTGCTTTTTCATCCATTTCAATATGTTCTCTGTATAATAGCTTACCAGAAAATTTGAAAATTCCAGCTACTCTGTAAATTCAGTCTTTATTTGCATGAAGAATTTTAGGAAATCATGCATCCTAAGTGAATGACCAAATACTTTAAAGTGAAGAACAAAATTTTATGAGACTTCAATCTTACTTCTGCCAGTCCTCCGAAATGAGATTAATAAGATTACTTTTAGGCCTAGAAAGTTTTGACAGGGATGGCCAGTAGTGATAAAAATGAATCAAAACAATGATGGGGGCTCTGAATAAAATAAAAGAGCTTTGCAATAACTGCAGTATGAAGGGCATATAGAAACTGTCATTTCAAAGAGGCTAAGTGACATGTCAGTAGCAAAATGGGTCATGCTAGAAAGTATTTCTGTTCAAAAGAAGTTCAAGTTTGATGATAAGGAGCTGTTCAGCAGGCAAATGTATTTGAGTTACTCTGAATTTGAAAATGGATATTCTTTGTTTGCAGTATTTTGATTTGCTTTTTACTGGAAAGAAACAGTAAAACAACCTTTTCAAAACAACCTCTATCATTACTGAGAACAAAGGCAAATTGGAAATGGACATAGAGGAGTTTATCCTCCATTATTACAGTTAGAAAAACAAAAAAAGGAGAGTTTCTTTGGTAAAAGCTGCAGGAAACCAGTTCTAAAGCTGTTGTTTACCAGATAGGACTCATGCCTAGTAGGCAATCCCAGCTAATAGAAATTTCTGGAATCTGTAAAGTTTAAATGAATTATTGAAATGTGGGTTTATGACAGTTCATTAATCCATAACACAGTCAGTTTACTAAGTTTAGAACTGTATTTTAGTCAAACATATTCTTTGACAGTTAACAGTATGCCATTATATTATTTTCATTTAGATAGCAAGTTTTCAAAGTCATATCATCTTTTCCATTCAATCCCTATTTTAATCCTATTCCATGCCTCCTCTGGACTGGTTTCTCATTTATCTTTTGGCCATTTTTTTTTCCCTTCCACATGAGTGTCCTTGAGCAGTAACAAGATCCATCAAACTTCTGATAGAATGGTATTTCCCAAGCTAAGTAGGAACTTCAGAATCTGTTTCTGTATTTCAAAATAATAAAGCAAAAATAATGGTTAAAAAAAAAAAAAAGTAAGAAGAGGAAGTGAAAAGATACTATCAGTATATATTGAAAAATAATTTAAAATGGATAAATTCTGTACCCTGAGTGCTAAGAAGCTATGTTATGTAAAATAATGTTTCCACAAGCATTACAGAACCAAAGGTACTTCAGCTGAAGTTATAGACATGACAAGATATGACATCTTACAATACATGACAAGATTTCTCTGAAGGCTCAGAAAAGGCCTGAATAATAAATTCCAAAACTGTACTCCATCTTGGGATTCTGTGACTAAAAACTGAAATAAAATATTTGTTCCAATAATGTCTTACATTTCAGTCAATTACAGGCCTGGTCTAAAGAATTCTATTGATATTTAATAAACACAAACAAATTAGATATTTGGTTTTAGATTTCTAAATAATTATGTTGTCTTAGCAGTTCAAATATGCATCAGGTATCTGTAGATCTATCTTTCTGCAAACAGCTATATTATGAAAATTCCTGTTATTTTATAAAATAGACCTAATCATGACCAAAACATATTGGGTCACTCAGGAACAAAGGCAAACCCTTTGACTAGATAAAAAACAATGCAATTTTTTTGGAAAATATCAGGGAAGGGGAAGGGAAAGGAAAGGGCATAAGCTTTTTAACACTGCATCTAAAAAGAAAGCTTTTTAAATATTTTTCATTTTAAATTTCTACCGTGCCACCTTAAAATAATAAAAAAAAATTACTGTGGAATGAATAGCAAAATAAAATAAAATAAAATAAAATAAAATATATATCCCCAACCCATTCTAACACATGCTCATGCTGTCTTTGGTTTCACTGAAAGCTAAATTAAGTTGTGGTAATTTGTAGGTGGACTGGAATAAATATCCTGGGATAGAGTCACACTTTTATTTTATTTGACCTCTTGATGTTAAATATATTAAGTTTGTAAGTACCAAAACCCCTCTTTTTCTGTAATTTTTTTGATATGATTGATATGATTTTGACCCCTTTTGACATGTTCTCTGTAAATTTAGTCATTAAAATCATTTAAAGAAATAAAAGATTGCATCTTCTTTTCAAAATACAAAACTATGAATCTTACTTTGTATTTTTAATTGCTTTGGGATAAAAATGTTCCGTGCCAGTAAGACTATATAATATTAAGAAAGGGAAATTAAAAGCAATCTGTAGTGTCTGTGAAAGACAAAATTGGAAAGTGACAACAAAATCTAAATCTTAAATTATACACATCAATTGCACAACAAAGAGTAGAAAAATTTAAATTTTGTTATTTCTCATTAGGCAGTGGCAAAAACAGTGTTCTGAGGTGTCGGAACCCAGGACATCCCTCTAGATGTCCCGGGTAGTTCGAGACCCCAGGAGGGGGTCCAGAGACCCTGGTACAGTAGCAAAAACACCAGTGCCTTTGATTTTACCCCTTGGGAGCAATCACCAATGTTATATGAAGAATTACAAGTCATGGGTGTGTTATTAGGATAATAGATAGCTTATTTCTGAGTGATAGTGTGGGATTTTGGGGGTTCACAAAGGAGGCTCAAGGAGACAAGATGGAGGGATTTGGGTGTGTCCCTTGTCTTCTTCTTCTTCTTGTCCTCCATTTTCTGGTGAGGTGGTGGCATTTTTGGATTGGTTTGGTGTGAAAGTGCACAGTTTGATAAAGGTGATGGGTATTGGTATAATATTGAAAACAACTAGCACGTAAAAATTGATATAAGAGATAGCGACCGCCCATGAGCGAGGCAGTCAGCCTTGGGCAGTGGTTTAGGTAGCATCCACGCTAGCTGAGAAGGAATGTTTAGGAACAAGGAAGAATAAACAGCTTTGATAAAGAAACCGACGCATCCTGACTCCTTCTTCTGGCACGGGGCTTGGAAAAAAAAGGACTTCATCCGCAATCTCGGAAGGCTATCAGCCCAGGATCCGAGACTGAGGCAGGTCATGTGATTGTATTTCTCTGTAACTACAATCAACAAAACAATGTAGTATTCCATAGGCATCTTATACATGGAAAACCTATTCCCAGATCTACTACACCATTTTGTTCTCCATTGTAATTCTTTCTCATGCAACACATAGCTTCATGAGCAGACTGTTACATTAATTTGTGAAGGTTTAAAGATTTTAAGATAAGCCTGAGAGGCAAAGTAGAAAAATAATAATTTTGTAAAGGGAGAAGAAATAAAGTGCTTGTTCCAGTTTAATCTTCTGTTCTATATAAATATAAACAAGCAGTAGTGAGGGTTCTAATCAGTGCTGTAATCTTTTTCTTGCCACTTTTTTATGTTATTGACAATTTTCACACAAAATTCACTCAAAAGAAATAATTAACAACATTTTTTTCAAAGAGGAATTAATGTTTATATTTTGATTTTCTCCCTTTATTAAAACATGAGCATGAACATTTTTACTTCCTTTTCTTATTTTCCTTTCATCCAGTATCTTACTGACTTACTTTAGATTTTATAGGATATTTGCCACGCTTTTATTTCCTTTCTACTTCCTTAACCCCCGTATCATGCCCTTCCTTGTCAAGCTAAGTGCCACAGCTTGAAATTAGATTGTTTTGGTGAATTGAGACCTTAATCCAACAGATCAATGACATTTTCTCTTTATAAAAAATCAGTTCTTCTGAAAAATTCAGCAAATAAAAAGCTTTAATGTAGTTTATTTATCAAAATTTTTCATTACTAAACTCTTCCTATACTTTCCATTAGGTTGTTGCCTGTTTTTCACATGATACAAGTACAGAGCTAAAGGTTTTAAGAGCAGCTGCCACAGAGTAAACAAGCTGACTGTCATCTTTCTTGGTTGCTTCCTGTTCAAAACAAATAGGAAAGCCACAAGCAAACACTCCAAAAGTTTTCCATCTAGCAAAAGAAAGTAAGTATGAATTGGGATGTAAATCCAAATCCAAATTACAACTATAAAAGATACTGTAACTAATATACCAAATTATTTTTTTAAAATACTTAAAACAGTTGTTTAGATAGCCACAGACTAATAGTATTCACTTTAGTTAATTATTTCAACATCTCTGCAATAGTTGCCTAATGGATTCTTAATATTTAACAATACCAGTGGTTTCTAACCACTTACTACAGTAACATTTCATAGTTATTGATGTAAATGATGGTTTCAACAATTGTCAGTTGACTTACAAAATTTGAGTAAAAAATATGACAGCTTTTTGATGTTGGTTTATTTTTGTACTGACAGAATTGAGAACAAGTCTTCCAAGTTAGATAAACCTCAAAGTGATTTCTTCAGATCTCAGGAAAGATGTCAGCTCTGTTAGACAACATGTGCAAATTATAATCTAGTAAAAACAATGGGTTTGTTGTGTTGACAAATTTTAAACACTATGTAATTTATTTACATAGCAAAAATAACTCTGAAAAACTAGGCTAAAGTATGAGTAAAAGATGGCATTAATTTCTTCTGAGAGAGCTCTGTGAATATCTGTTGACTGCAAAAGAACAGATTCTGAGTGGGCTTAGCCAAATGTTTCCTATAAAATTATTTTCTTTTTAGTCACAACTGATCTTTTAAAATTAAATGGACTGAAGTATAAATTTGTCTGTAGCTGTTATGTGAAGGGATTTCAAAGTGCACCCTTTATTTATCTTGAGTTCGTGCCAGGATCAATGATAGGTATAAACCACAGTTTCTGAATCTTTGTTTCTATGTGTAGGTAACCCCCAAGAAGCCACCTCATGCTTTGGGTAAGTGTCCTATCTCGATCATCAGGATGCAGAGCTTTTGAAACACTGCACAGCACACTTGCTGGCAAAATCTATTTATCTTTGTTTTGGTATTGGATTATTTTTTGTCTTATCTCTAATTTTTCTCCATCATTTAAGGTATCCTTTATCTTTGTTTCTCTTGTCTTTTACCACTTTTCTTCATTTTTCTTTTATATTAAATCTGTTTTCATTTCAGAAGCTATTTCAGAGGCTGGTTCATTAACATCAGAACCACTTAAGACGATCTTGTGCCCAACAGACATGCTGTTCTCCTAGAAGGAGCAGTACTGTGAAAATATTTGTTACCACCTGGGCTGACTCAGGTTCAATGACCTTTTAATTGTTGCCATACACTTAAGAAGTTACCCCATACTTGAATGTTTGTGAACATCAATCAGATTCAGGGATACAAATGCCAAATATTTCTCTTTTCTCATAACTGGTGCTAATATAGACTGCCATATAGACATCTGCCAATAGCTTGGCTTCATAGCTATTTTTAACACTGTTGAAACAACAGATTTTTCTAGGGAACAGCAGTTTTACTTCTCTGTAGAAAAAAAATCAAAACAGTTTGTCCTCAAGAGACATACAATCTAAATTATAAAAGTTATGATTATAAACAAATGAAACCAAAATGTTTTTATTGAAATATTTTTGAAATTATTGTTGCAGTAATTTCTCTGGCCTCAGCTTACAGGGCTAGACAAAAAGGATTTAAGGATAGAGAGATACATTACTATATGTATAGCAAGTTCTTAAAGAGCAAATGTGTAGATAGTGTCTGATTCTTTACTCATTTTAATATGTTGCTTGTGAAATACTAGGCATTAATGCAGTTACTAATAACTTTAAAATAATATGAGGTATTTTGTATCTTTCTGTTTCAAATCAATAGATTACTTATAGAAATAGAAATATGTGTTGCATAAATCATGTCATTCATTGACCTTTGTCGATTTTTTTCCCTCTTCCTTTTTATGTGTGAGTTTATGCTCTTATTGTACCTTTTTGTGGAAAAGCTTTCATGTAGTACATATATCAAGTTACTACCTGATCTGAAGAAAAAAAGAGAAAATAGAAAACTTCATAGCTTTACCTAATAAATACAGCAAGTAACTTTAACAGTAAGCATATACTACTATTGTTTACTTTTTTTTTTTTCTCAGTATACAGTTGTATTGCTTTTCTTTCCAAGTTTTTTCTCTTTTTTTTGGTCAAATGAGAACAATTATGTACTTCATTTCCATCAATCCTATTTCTTATGCAAGTCTTCTATGGTGTAAAGTGATGTTCATATTTTTTCCCTTCATAATATTAATGAAAAACAGAGGATAAACAAAATTTTTAAGCATGAAAATATAGGACTGTGAATGAGTTTCCACTCCATGTAAAATTGGGAAATAAATTTTGATGAGCTATGATGCTGAATGATGTATACACTTATGAATCATCATTGGTAATGATGTATTCTTTCTCAAATTACAGAGTTGTGTGTTGGAATTTTAAAGACTTGTGGGGAAGAAGAGTACTCTGTTTTCTCTGGGGCATAAAGTAGTTTACATAAACTGTAAAATGCAAATATTTCCCTTACGATTTGTTTTCCTTGGGAAATTAAGTCCTTTTAGTTGTGATCTTACTGTGGAAGAAAATAGTGCCTGAATTTCAATTCACTAAAACTCATACCACACACTGCATGTTGTGTTGTTTGCAGAAATATTTGTGACCAGGGATTTGAAGTGAATTATGCAAATTAAGGTGTAATAGAAACCAGATCCAATCTTATAAGTCAGAAAGAAAATAAAGCAAGTGCTTGCACAAGCATCAGGTATTTCACACTGGCCCAGAAAATATTTATTGTTATTGTTCAGATTGCAGAGAAAACATTTGCATAAAATCTGTATTATCATATAATATGCATGACTTTACAAATCTCTGGAGTGAATGTTAGAAAAGAAAAGATTCTATTTTTTATTACTCTTATATTCTTTTCAATAAATGTAAAAATATATATATATTTGTAGTTTCAGTTGCTTTCAGTTCTTTTATTTTTTCCATCTACTGTTCAAGATTAATTTTTGCATTCTTACACTTCTTCTTTCTATTTTTTTCAATCTGAAAATTAATTTATTTACAAGTGAGAAGTACAACAAAGCCACAAAATATTTTAATCTTGATGTTTCGAAGAGGATCTGCAATTACGAGCTTTTGTTCTTTCTCAAATGTGACAAAGAAATGCACAAAGATTTGGGGTTTTTATTGTGGTAGGTGGAACTTAAAGGAGAATTCTAGAGCAGGCACATATAAATCTGCTATCAACACATTACTTTCTTTCCAAGGGCAATTTAACAATCAAATACCAAAAAGAGACAACAAATTGCAATTATGGTACCAGTGAATCTGCCACCCTTCTTCCCAAACAGCAAACCTATGACTGAAAATCACTGACTCAATCATAAAAACAATCAAAAGTACCATTTTCCCTGGAAAATAAAATTTTGTAGATTCACAAAGAGATAAAAAAATCAAGGCTCACTGCCAAAAAGAATCCCAATAACAGTCCTTTGGGTACAGGTCCACTGGGTACTTTCCTATTATCTAGCCTTGTCACAAACTGCCCCTGAAGGAGGGGTAACTGAGGTTATTGATAATAGATCCCCTGTGGCAGCTTAGAGTGAAATGACACTAAATGATCAGTGTATATGTGGCAACTTCTGTTTAGAACTATTTGGTTGCAATTTGGAAAGGAGGTATGTAGCCATTCTGCTTATTATCTATAGAAATATAGCAATATAAAAGTATAAAATTTATACTTAGGGAAAAGAAAGAGAAAGAATGAAAGAAAGGATAAGAGTAGATAGTGAAGGGAAAACATGTCACCACCCATCCAGCAATGGGACTTATTCAAATTTTGATGTCTGTTGGTCAAAGTGATGGTTGCAGTCTTGATCCATCCAGGGGAAGATCCTGAAAAAACAAAGTTCATTGCTTTCACAGGTGAGAACACCCAAGTACCTCACCTGTGGGGAAGTTTTAAACTGGTGCAACACGTGCAGTTCTCTGGTGGAAGGCCCAAGAAATGAGTCTGGGGGATCTTCAGGGATCTTTGATGGTTTATAACACCTTCTAACACATGACAGCTGTTTTTCACACCAGTATAATTGAGACAGCTATGCCATATCAGAAGGGATGAATACTTTCAGGCTTATTCATCAGTCAGTCTCAGGTTATCAAGAATACAATTGCAGGGCTAAACTGCTTTATCTAAACAGAAGTCTGTTGCGGTCATTGTCCAGTGGTAGATGCTCACCCTCTTCACCTGGGCAATTCTTACAAAGATCAGACGTTTCATCCCCACACACCCAAAAACACTCCCACTCCCTTAAGGTTGCAGGGTGAAAACCTGGCCTCAGCAAATCACCCACTGCTTTTGCAAATGGTCAACTTTTGAGTCTTTAACATTTAACATTTCAGTCTATCACAATCTTAAGTACCTAAAAACATGGGTTCTAGCTGAGGTATGGTTTTTTTGTAATTGTCTCCAGTAATATCTTTATGAGAGGTAAAAAGTCAATTTATAAATATATATAGCTATTGAACTTCAAAGAAAAGTCTAATTCCTGTTTGCAGATCAGCTTTGAGGTTTCCTGGGAAGTATTCTGGATAAATGTGTCATTATTTGCCCACAACATAGTACAGGTGCTACGACTTTGCAGGATTCTTGCTTGACAAAAGATATCAGCACATTAACTTTAACATTGAAGACTAGTTGGTGCAATTCTAACTCTGTTTAATGATGGCATAATTATGATGATTTTTTACATAAATATCTTGTAATAATTTTGAGGAATTTTAGTAGAACTTAATATATAGCAAATGGCACTGAGAAGAAAAATACTCCTTGGACAGAGAAGCAGAAGATAGCAAATTATGGTGCCAGAAATGGCAGAATCGGGAAATAGCAAAATGATAAAATGTCTATTCTTCTCATAGTGAGGAATTTGTAAGTTATACATGGATTTGATTAAAAGCTAGTTAAGGTCTGTACTTCAGCACTCCCTTAACTGCAGGAGAAGAGACAAATCTGAGCTCTAAATCTACCAGACTTCCTTTGTTTGCTGGCAAAAGAAAAATGCATCTTACTTAAGTATTTTCACTGGTAAGGGACAATCCATTTCCTTTGATTCCATAAAGAATACAATACTAACTAATGTTAATTAGTAATTTTAGCTCGTAAAGTATTTGGAGCACATTTTTTTTCTTTACCATTTGTCTATCTACTACCAGAAGCCAACAGTAGCTTTTGGTTTGAGGAAGACAAACAAAATTATTATGATTAAATCAAATAGAAGGCAATAGTGCATTTATATGAGTATCTAATGAAAAGAGAACTGGACTACATGGTAAGACAATAGTATTTTAGACAGTCACTTCTCAAAAGAAAACTATTTTGAACAAATCCACTACATCTCCATCTATTAACTTATAAAATATATTTGAAAGAAACCTTTTCTTAATCAAGCAGTAAAGAGTGAGAATTCAAAGGAGGTTAAAAGAGCTATAGCTGCCTAATTATCGCAGCTCAGTGTGTAGTATATATATTTCAAGCTATCCAATGTAACAGACCCCACATAAGCATCTGCAAGCATTTAATTTCTAAGCAAGTAATAACTAAACCAAAGCCTAAAAACTAATTTAGAACCATATGACTAAGAGTCATGAAGTTAGTTAAGTTAAATCATAGTATTCTCACAAGCAACTTATTATGATTTCTTTTCCAGTGAACACTAATCACCTTGTACATACTATTCAGAACTACCAAAGTGATTTAGCAATACAACATTAGGATTTCTAGATAATCACATAATCACAGAATCATACAGGTTGGGAAAGACCTCTAAGGTCTGCAAGTCCAACCTTTGACTGATCACCGCCTTGTCAACTAGACCATGGCACTAAGTGCCACATCCAATTGTTATTTGAACACCTCCAGGAATGGTCCTGGGCAGTTCATTCCAAAGTTTAACAAAACTTTCTGTGAAGAAATTCTTCCTGATGCCCAACCTGAATCTCCTCTGGCACAGCTAGAGCTGTGTTCTCTCATCCTGTCGCTGGTTTCCTGGAAGAAGAGGATGACCCCCACCTTGCCACAACCGCCTTTCAGGTAGTTGTAGCAAGGGATGAGGTCACTTCTGAGTCTCCTTTTCTCCAAGCAAGAGAAAGCCATAATATAAGAAGTGCAATTCCTCTGTTATTTTTTTTAAACTTTTATTTTTATTTAATTTGATTAAAAATATGATAAACGATGATATTTTTTATATTTACAGCAATATTTCTTTGTATTTAATAGATATGAAAGGGAGAAGAGAACAAATGTAGTAACTAAAGTTCATTAGATGACTGTTATCAAAGAGTAAAATGAGAAAAAAGCTATGATTGCTGCATCTACATACCTACATATGTATGCATACGTCTGTGCGTGTATATATGCCAAACTTCACATTAAAAGATTTGGCAAACACTGCCAGTCACAAATCCAATGTAGTGCAAAGGAAATTAAGCTGTAAGGGGAAAAAGATCTGACACGTTCTCTGTCAGGCTGGACAAAAGGTCATAGTCCAATGAGAATGTTGTCTTATTCCATACGCTGACGTTATACTGTTGATTCTCTCTGCACCTACATAACAAGCATCTAAATTTAAAGAAAACTAGTTTTCTAGGCCAGATATCCTGGCCTCTGCTGTTGTCAAAACCCAGGCTTAAAGGCCCTTGTGATATATGGTCTCCTTTCCAGTTATTGTCACTCAGACCTCTGTACACATACCTGCAGAGCAGGCAGAATGGATCAGATTTTATCGTGTGGAAAATTCTACATTTACATACATTTCTAATGAAAAAGAAAATTAAATTTTTATTTTCCTGAAAATTTGCAGACACAAATACAGTATTAAAATGGTAAAAGGCAATATAAAAATTATAGGTAAAGGTCATTTCCACTGTGAATGCTCCAACTGAGTGAGGTCAACAGTATTTACCAAATATAAAAATTGTAACAGAAGGAAGCAAACTTATCTCTCTCAATCAACATTTTTGTCAAAGTGAATTGGTTTGACTAGCTGGATGTTCCAATGGACTACTCACTGTCAAAATACTAAAATATCTCTGAAAAAATACCACTTCTACCCCAGCCTACCCCCAGCACTACACCTGTGACAGAAAATGTATTTCAGCTATTTCTAGGCATGGCAGTCTTTTTTTTCCATACTAGAAAATAGGTTAAGAATAGAATATATAAGACTGTTATACAATCTACTACTTACAGGTTTCTCTTCAGTCCTTACTTAGCAATTTAAATATAGAAAAGTTTAACAACTGCAACTTTAACTTCTTGGCAAGTTTGCACATCCGTTTGGAAAGAATCCTAGTTCACCTTAAATAAATAAAAATTCACAATCACAGAGTGACCAAATGGATTGAGTTGTTAGAGACCCATAGTGGATCATCAGACTCCCTGCTCAAGCAGGGTCATCCACAAGATTGTGTCGAGAAGGTTCTTAAATATATCAAGTGGGGGAGACTCCACAACCTCCCTGGTCAATATGTTCCAGTGCTTGGTCACCTGAACAGTAAAGTTCTTTTTAATCATCAGGTGGTGCATCAGCTTCTGCCTGCTGTGTGTTGTGCTATTGCTCGGCACTACAAAGAGCCACGCTCCATCTTCTTGACACTCTCCGTTCCTAAGTGGTCTCTTTTTAAAAATTATTTTAATGGTAATAATCATATTTATTTTGCACATATAAATAAATCTACCATCTAGCTGAATGAGAAAGTCATATGCACCATTGTATCTTGAAATGTCTACAGCAAGGAAAGAGGGTAGTAAAATATTAGTGTGAAAATGAGATCTCTTAGTGTCTAGTGCCTATGTTCTGTTCATGATTTTAATATTTGTAAGGTAGACTTAACTCTACTGGTTCCATCTATATATGTCCTTCTATTCCATTTTTGAAATGTGAAATATTTCTTTAAAAACAATAAAAAACCCCAACTGAGATAAGAATAATAGCAAGATACAATGGAGGTAAGTACATTTATTCCCTTTAGTTTGAGAAAACCAAACCTACAAAAGGTAACATCATTTTTTAGTGATGAGAAAAAATGATTTTTTTTTAGTAGAAAATTTATTAGTAGTAGCAAGAATAGAGTTAAAGGTCTTGTTCCATGTTGGAAAGTACAGCATTGTTGGTTTCATCTGTCTGTTTTTAAAAGAATCCACTTCAAATTTTTAAGATAGTTAGAAGTTTGGGAAAGGAGTTTCAGATGTCTGGAAGTGTTTAGAGATCTTTGAACTTATCCTGCATGGTGCCAGTCTAAACATTCAGGTTTGCAGATAGATGAATTCTCCTTCTATGCAGTAGGTTGTAAAGTATATTTCTTATGAATTGCTAGTCTTACGAATTCTGTTTTATCTCAAACACTTCTGAGTAATTGATATTATTTCCCATTAAATACTTACTTTTATATATGGACTAATTGGAAGCTCACTGCTTTGACAAAGAGATTATGGTAAATCAGTATTTTAGCCTTGGTAAAAGAATTTTTCCTTTGGATCACAATAAAAAAATTAATGGTCAAAGTCCCATTCAAAGTCTCTTCAGCACAGACAAGAATTAAGGTTCTCCATAAATCAGTATACAGTGTGTATATATCTACATATATATATATATAAATTTTAAAATTCATTGTTATGAAATTAATATGGCATGTTACCCCCATCTGCTACTCATGACATCTCTAGAGGGCATGAGTTAAACAGTAATGCTTAAAATTAAAAAGTGTAAGTTTTCTCAAATGTGACTGCCTATATGAAGTACCAGTATGACTAGCAAATTTAAAACAACAATAAAAAAAAAGCCAAACAACACCAACAAATGCCTACATCTTATTTTAAGGTCACACAGGTAATAAATCAGTAATTCTGTTGTTAATCTTTACAAGTATTTCATTGCAGTGTTGGACTCATGTATTCCAATATATTCATCCCCCTCTGGTTGTTGCTGTCATTTGCAAAAGTCTCAGAGAGAAAAGGAGTATACATGGCATGTGCTAAGACAAATTAATGTCCAACTATCTGAAGTGAGCATCAAGTGACAAGGCATAGCAGTCTGATTTTTACATTTGGTCTTGTTTTTTACTGTAATTATAAAAGGAAAATGAAAATTATTAATTTCAAAAGGAAAAACATACAAGAATAACAATAAACTGAGGTGAGGCATAGCTATTTTCACTTTCTTGTGCTAAATTTCTCAGATTTGTCAGTTCTTACTGGGGAGATAAATGGATATATATATATATAGTCCATCCTGATGTAAGAAAATAAAGGAAATTTTCATAGGAAAGGTGGCCTTTCCTAAGTACCTTCAAAACAAAGACACTATATATTCAGTTCACTATTTAAAGAAGTCACAGCAATGAAGTATTAGGGCTTACTTCCTCTTCCTTTTGTAGTAGCTTGGTTACACTGTACTAGCATGGACCAGTGTTCTAATGGATCTGTTTCCAGTTGACGAAGTCACTTTCAGTCTCCATAAATACAATTCACAGCTGATGCAGAATACAAGGGAAGAGATAAAATCATTTTATTAACATTCCCCTTACTATCTGAAGGTCCATTCAGTGACTCAGAAGATTTAGAAAATGCTAAAGGAACACCTTATCCCCAGTTACTAAAAGTGACTACTATTTTTCATTCTGACTGAATAGCTGCAGCAGCTTGATTTTTCACCTTCATTATATTCCATTTTTTTTTTTTTTCCCGGAGGGAGTTTTCTGGTATTTCTTTTATAATCTTAGGAGTTTCTTAAAAATGCACTAGAAACATTGTCATTCTTGTGGGTTTTGGATTGCACATCAGACTTAGCAGAATACTTTTGAGACTCACAATTTTATCCTTATATTTTGCCAACACTGTTCTCAATTTCTTTTCTCCTTCAAAATACTTCAGAATATGAGAGCTATTCTATTCTCAGGGAATAATTTACCAATTTAAAGTAGTTAAAATACATTTTTTTAATGTCTGTTTCCTGTTTTCCCCTGATTTTTCCTTCCAGCATATGAAAACAGACTGTCTTTGCACTGTGAAATCTTCAATTAACCAGATAAACAATACAGTCTTATGAAAAAATTTATTATTATATTCATTTCCCCTTTGCAATTTAAACCATAACCTGAAAATTTAAATAAATAGAAACTATGTATAACTGGAAATTAATTTTTTCCCACTTTCTCTTCATCTAGTGAACTGTCAAAATATTTGCTGATGACATAATGAGTCAGGCTTTTTCTGCTTTTTCCATACTTTCCATATTTTCCGCTGTAAATGGAGGCAAAATCGCTCTAGCTATCAAATTTTCTTCATTTCTAGAGGAAAAGCCCATAAACTTCTATTTTCAAAACATGCTTTTGACTGGACATAAACCTATATTATACTTCACACTTTTAAGAATTTCTGGCATTAAAAAGTCAAAATCATAGACTACTAGAAGATAAAAAATCACACATATCACAGCAAAAAGTACAGAGCAAATTTAAATGTACTCTGCATCAGGTTGAAGTAATTTGAAGAAGAGTGTGATTCAAATACAAAAAGTATTACTCTGTTAAAAAGCAAACAAAAAACCAAAAACCCACCACCAAACATCTGCTTATTTAAACTTCTTGAAGTAGAAGATGTTAACTATGTGAGAAAGAATCTGGTCAGGTGAGGATATAAGTAGATTTGAAGGGCCAGAGTAGTTTGGAAAGTTTCATTGTCCAGCTCTCTGCATTCCTTCACAGTTCTGGTGGAAATTTCCCATCATGGTGTACGACTCAGCTTAAAGAAAGCAAGTTTACCCTGCACAAATATACATCGTGATTTTCTTCCCCTTTCTTTCCTGTGATGATGAGGTCATACAGTTAAAAGCAAGTTATATCTAAATTATATTTGAGTTTATTCAAATGTATAAAAAGGTCTCCTTTGACCTGGTGTTAGGATCCATACAACACAAAATCATTTGACAGGATCCATTTGACTTCCATCTTGATATCTGAGGCCAACTTTGTGTAATCCAGTGGCGGAAATACTTTGTGTTTCTCCTCGCAGTGATCAACCCTAGCTCCTGCTCACTGAATATTTCTGCTTCACTGAATATTATAGAATTTATGAACATGGTAAAAAGCAAGAACAGAATTATTTGTCATTGTCTGCAGTAAATTTCATCAGGGATTCTACCTGTGCAAAGCATGCTGGATTTATGTGTGACTGTGATGAGCATTGATTGACCAAATCACCATTAGTTTATTCTGGTAAATTTTCATTCACAAATGCTATCATTATTATCAGTTAAGTTTCTGTAAAAGTCCATTAAAAGAGCTGTAATTATAACCATCAAGAACTATTTTGAAATACTTCTGAAATTATTTAATTATATTGCATTAGAATTATACTTCCAGAAGTATTTTTTAAATTGTTGGATTTAATTATATCTGCAAATCTTAAATCTTGCTAACACAATCACTTCCACACTTTATAAGGTGGATAATTTCCTACCTACACATAACACAACCTGCAATATTAGAACAGTAATATTATTTTTACCATCTTAGTTCTACAACTTTTTTCATATCTTCATTATCATCAGGGACATAAAACTCAGAGTCCAATGCACAGCAAAAAAAAAAAAAAATCTTCATAATCCTTTTTATTAGCAAAGCTTGTTTGTTAGCAAAGAAAACTATGGGAAGAGGTAAACAGGTAAAAAATAGATGTGCATTCAGAAAAACCCAATATGGTTCTATGCACAGGCACTCAGTCTTCACATTTCATTGTATATTAGTCTTGGCATTCACTATATATTAACATATATAATTTCTGAAATAGCTGAGAAATAATTTAAAGTAGTTTAAACTGAGAAACTGTATTTCATAAATTAATATAATTGACAATTGTTTAGGGAAATTAAAATCAGTATTTTACAGCTCAGATCTCAGCAGTAAAAAAATAAGAAGAAAGCAAAGCAACTGTCAAAGGGAAAAAAGTTAATTAAGTAATGGAAAAAATGTAAGATTCATGAAGAAAGCAAAAGGAGTCAATGCGACATCTTACATGAAGGTAAAAGTAAAAAAAAAAAAAAAACCACCAAACATGTTTATTTGTCAATACAAGTATTCAGGCTGGACTGATGGGCTGAGGCCAACTATACAAGGTTCACCAAGTGCTTCAGTCTCAGCCACCCCCTGCAGTGTGACAGGCTGGGGGAGCAGTGCTTGGAAGGAATGCAACCCAGCAGAAAAGGGCGATGCTGGTCAACTGCTGCTGAACATAAGCCAGGGTGTGGCCAAAAAGGCCAATGGCATCCTGGCCTGTGTCAGCAACTGTGTGGCCAGCAGGACCAGGGCAGTGATTGTCCCCCTGTACCCAGTACTGGTGAGGTCACACCTCAAATCCCATGCCCAGTTCTGGGCCCCTCACTGCAAGAAGGACATTGAGGAGCTGGAGATAGTCCAGTCAAGGGCAAAGGAACTGGGGAAGAATCTAGAGGGTAATACATATGAGGAGCAGCTGAGGGAGGTGGGGTTGTTTAGCCTGGAGAAAAGGATGTTCAAGGAAACACTATCACTCTCAACATTATCTGCCTGAAAGGAAGTTGTAGAAAAGTGGGTGTCAGCTTTTTTTCCCAGATAACTAGTGACAGGACAAGAGAACAGAGCCTTAAGCAGAGCCAGGGAACATTCAGGTTGGACAACAGGAAGAATTTCTTTATGTAAAGAGTTGTTAGGCATTGGAACAGGCTGCCTAGGGAGGTGGTGGAGTCGCCATCCTTGGAGGTGTTCAAGAAACAAGTGGACATGCACTTCAGTGCTCTGATCTAGTTGACAAGGTATTGATTAGTAAAAGATTGGACTCAATGATCACAGAGGTCCTTTCCAACTTAAATGATTCTGTGATTATGTGGAATAAAAAGAACCATGGACCTTAGATATGTATTGCACTACTACTCAATGGAAAATACCCTTACTGTTAAAAATAAACCAGTTCGACATCAACAGATGGTTCACTTTTGAAGTGACTCAAATATTATTGGGGCAGTGAGCTCAATGCAGAAACAAGTTTTAGTCCAATGAATTGTAATGTGTTAATTATTGTAATAATTGATCTAAGATGTTGCTTCTAGACAATAAATAAGTCAGACTATTTTGATTTGCTTAGTAACATAAAATCTACAGTATGAAGGACTTGTTGCCATCATTTCAGATGTTTAAACAGAGTATAAACTCTTTCAATAGTTTGGTTCTGTTATCTACTTTTTGTGACTATATAATTTCTGAACTGCTAAATTCTTCCAGAAAAAGAAAATGCCTAACTTAAAATTACAGAACTGTGTGTGGTTGTACAATACCCCATATATTGCTGTGTTGAATGATATCACACCACAAAAATTATTATTCATTATAATGCATTATTTATAGTTTGGGCTTGCAGATGTTGAAGTGTATCATACATCAATAACTACTTTGTTGGCTATCAGTAAAGGTTATTTAGAGGGGACCTTTTTACTTCTTTACTCAAGCAAATTCAGAAGAAACAGAAAAATAAACATTTTTCCTACAATCAAATCAACAAACTATTCCAAAGAACTCTCTTAAAGCAAGATAAAAGAAATCAGATTAATAGAAATACAAATATATATAGAAAATAGTATGTTTTAGAAAGTTCTCATATGACCTTATTTTCAGTTCATGCCTCATCTCAGTAGAGATGTACCAGAGATTAATGAGTTTCATGCAAAGGCGACAAAAACGATTAATGATAAGGTAAGATTTACATATGAGAGGTTACAGTGACAAAGTAATAGCAAAAAAAGTATACTGTGGGAAGTTTAACTTATGAAGGACAAGCGGAAATGGATTACTTTCACTTTTTAATTTAATTTTTGTCCTGGGTTTAAAAACTCAATGGGGAAATGAAGACCACTCAAACCATCCCCTTGTCTATAGTGGAGAAATAAATACTAAGGGAGACTTAAGTCGGAGTCACAATTTTCTAAAGAGGCTTGTAATAAACACAATAATAATAATAAATTGGACCACAAAAAGAGAATGGTTTGACCAACAAAGGCAGGGTATCACGTGTCCCCCCCACCCACAGCAAACCCAAAATTGGGGCTGCCTCCATGTTATCTGCCCCGTGCTGCTCATGAGAGCAAAGGATAGCACCAGAGAGGTTCTTCTTGCGGCTCAACCTTCTCCTCCAAACCCAGGAAGAATGCAAAAACAGGGGCAGAACAAAACCTGGGGAGCTGGTTTGGGCCAGGAACTATTCTGCGGGGCGATGTGGTGCTGGGCACGCTGCGTGCCCGAGGCAGCAGCCCCAGCCTCTGCCAGGCCGGGCGGCTCTGGGGGCCCGAGGGCGAGCGGCAGCGGTGGTGCGGGGTTCTGGATGTCTCTCTCAGGGAAGAAGCAGCAGCCCCCCAGCCTGTGGTGGGTGTCCCTGGGTGCCCGAGGCCGAGCGGCAGCCGTGGTGCGCGGTGCTGGGTGTCTGTCTTCCCCAGGGGAAGGAGACACCAGCCAGCACGCTGGGTCAGGAGCGGCCTTGGCCACGCGTGGCTCCCCTGCTCCGAGGGTTACTCTTGCCCTCCACTTCCAGCGGTAGCCTCCTGTATAGGGGCTTTTCAAGGTTTGGGCTCCATGGGGACAGAAAAATGATGAGCAGGGAACCTGCAGTGATGGTGATGTGGTCAAGGCAGCCCCTTCCCCTCCCCAGCACCGGCACAGAGAAGAATGGCCACTAAGGATGACCTAGAGAAATGTAAAATACACAATTTTGGTCACTCCCACATAATGCTAAACTCTGTCTCCTATCCCTGTAACTAGGACAGTTTTGCAATCAAAAAAACACAGAAAATCTAAAGCAATACAGAAGAGCCCTTTATTTCAGGCGTTCCACACAGAGACCTTCTGGCATATGGAAATCTATTTACATTATGTTCTTATTTAGAGGTTGTGTGAAAGACCCCTCACCAAACTTCCCCAGTATTTTTCTGCTTATATTCTTTACGTGAGTGGCTCTGTAAGAAAGCTAGTCTTCAAACTATTATTCCTTCAGTTAAATTATTATTATTATTATTATTATTAATTATTATTATTTAGATGTACTTAATCTGTACATCTAAAAATATCTAAATGAGACAATGAGATTATCCCTCTTGAAAGACTTCTTTTTTTCTCTTTTTAACTTTCACAAGGGTTTTTATTTTTGACCCTTTTAAACACAGCTTGAAAACCTGTAGCGGCGTGTTTTCTATCTTTTTATTTATTGTTAATATTAATTTGTTCTGTAATGGTTTCTCCCAAGTTCCCCCCTGTATTTCTCCCCATTTGGTTTCCCCTTGCTTTTGTTCTCTACAGCTTGTCACTCTCTGGGAAGCTTTTCTTCTCTTTCTAGAATGTTCTGAGAGACTCGGTCTTAGATTGGAGCAGGTTGGGGAGCTCCCACCCCTCATTTCCCATTCACTGTCTGTGTGACATTCATATTTCCCTTATTGGCTTTCCCTCTTGTGTCCACCCCCTTCTCCCAACCCCGTATAAGCTGTGGCCACACCCCAGGCGGGGACACTCTCAAGAGAGGCTCAGAGAGAAGCGTGGCTCCCCTGCGAAAGGCAGGTGACAATAAAAACCATCTAGCCACAAAGTAGCCTCCTCGCTTCCTACCTTCGTCAAGCCTCACCGACATCTCTCGTGCAGCTCTGACCCACCGGGGGGGTGGTGGCCGCTCCGCCTGCTGCCACCAACCGAGTTTGGAAGTATCCCGAGCCAGGGCTAGCCGGGAACAGCTGGAAGCCACTTTCCAGCCGGGCTCGAGAGATATTTTCAAAAACCTAAACTGTACAATAAGATAAATGACTATGAATGTTTAAAATTCAAACAGTAGCCTATGAGTGACACTGAATATAGATTTTGTATTCTAATAAGAGGTTAACCGCTCAGATTACCTCTTGTAATTCACATAAGTATTCCTGGCACTGAAATTCATGATCCAAAAAGGGGATTAAAAAAATACTCAAAAGAGAGAAAAGGGAAAACAGAAGAAAACATACAGTCACTAAGCAATATATTCGTACAGTGCATTTCTCATTAAAAAAAGTATATTTTTTCTGTATAAACTGAAAGCTAGCTGAGAAAGGATTTAATCATCAGAATTACAAAAATGCATGTTAATTGTGAATAAAATATGGGGTTTGTGAGTTTTATGTTCTCCCATTTTATGATATAATTGTGATTCTAGATTTTTCCTTATCTGCTTCTAGCACTGGCTAGCCTTTTACAAGACTATTCATTGCTTCTCCATAGCAGGAGGGATGAGCCTAAATCAGTCTCTACATTTCCCTGTTATAAGAGTAAAGAAGATGTTTCCTTCACATAGCAAAAAGAGTGACTACTAGCCAGATCTAGAAACAAGAGGTGGGAGCGAATGAAGCAGTTCACTAACTCACTAAGGCAGCTCTTCTGTTACAAGACATTTTAACTAACCTGTATATTGAATGATGTGTTACAGTTTGTTTCCAGATGTTTGCCTATTAGATTGTAATGTAGTGCATTAAAGTTCATTGATGTATTCAAAGTCAGGTGTAATAATATGCAAAATTAAAATAGTAGGATTTTTGCATTATAGTAAGTAAAAAGGTGTCCTTTCTTCCCCTCTGGTTTTAATGCAAATACCAATAATTTTTATAAGATTTTAACAGGTGCAATAATACATAAAATCCAATTATGTTATTAGAATACACCAATTTTAAATATTGAAATGCAGAAGGATCAACAATTGTTTGTTCAAAAGTAAAGCTTTAAATTCAATTGCACATAGAAATGGGGTTCATCTGTGAATTTAAAAAAAATTGAAAATTGGTAGACCTCTTGTTTATTCAGTTTAATTGTCTGTTTATTTGGTTTTATTTTTATCCATCTCACATAATTCTAGATATGTGATTAAAGTTAATCGATTGGTTATGTTTGTTGGCAATAAACAACAGATTAAAGATAACAAATCCAAGCTCAAAAGAGCTACCTGTGAACGACTGGATGAAGTTAACTACTTGTGCCTGTTAGCTACAGAGAAAATATAGACTAGATTACACCAGACATAGAACATTGGATGTCAGATGACATGTATCTTATTTGATGTGCTTTACTTCAGTTACTAATACATTTTTCTCTAAGATCCCTGCACAGAACTGCATAATAAAAATAGACAATCATGTCTACTCAGGAGTGTATCTAAAACAGGTGACATGAATAATTTCAACAGAGACAACAGAAGAAAACCAGCTGCCATGGTTTAACACCAGCTGGCAACCAAGCCCCACAGCCGCTTGCTCACTCCCTCTCAGTGGAAGCGGGGGAGAGAATCAGAAGGGTAAAAGTGAGCATTCATGGGTTGAGACAAAGGCACTTTAATAGGTAAAGGAAAAGCTGTGCACACAAGCAAAGCAAAACAAGAAATTCATTCAGTACTTCCCAAGGGCAGGAAGGTGCTCGGCCATTCCCAGCAAAGCAGGGCTCCATCACATGTCATGGTGACTTGAGCAGAAAAACACCACCACTACAAATGACCCTTGTCCTTCCGTCTTCTTCTTTCCCCAGCTCTATGGGCTGAGCATGATGCCAAATGATACAGAATATTCCTTGGGTCAGTTGGGATCAGCTGTGTCCCTTCCCAGCTTCTTGCACCCTCAGCCAGCTTGCTGGTGAGGTGGGATGAGGAGCAGAAAAGCCACTGACATTTTATACGAACTGATCAGCAATAATGAATACATCCCTGTGTTATCAACCCTGTTTTCAGCACAAACCAAACATATAGCTCCATACTGCCTACTGTGAAGAAAATCAACTCTGCTGCAGCCAAAACCAACACATCAGCATAAATATATTTGTCTCCTTCATTTTTAAACTAACAAAACTATTTGTGATGGATCACTACTCCATTCACAGTTAGTAAAGAGATGGATGCCTTCAAAAGATGATTCATGCCAATCAAGTGCAACCATGTGCATATGTGGTGGAAAAACTTTTTTGTATCATATGGCTTTATTAAAGTCACAAGTAGAGGACCAAATTTTTTCTCTATATTCTTTATGCTTAATCCTTACAGAAAGAGCAATTCAGAGATAGAAGACAACAATTTTTTTCTGAAAGGTTGCCTATAGTTTTTCAAAACATTTTGTAGATATTAAAAGACTACATTTTAGTCTGGAAAGTGTAAAACCTTTGTAAGATTTTATGATTTTACAAATGAAGTACTTACATATAGTCTGTGCTTCCTACAGATAATTACCACAAAAATCTTGCTCATAGATGAAGGTTAAGGTGGGAAACACCTCCAGAAATCAGACATGCTTCATTCTTTTTACATATTTCTTCTTTATTCTTTTTCATTCATTCACAATAAAACCTCCTTTGAAACAGTATAGCATCTTAATACATATGCAATACTGTGAATCTGAGCAGAAAGTAAATACTGTCTTTTCATATGCATGGATGTTAAAAAAAGAACTATCAACCCCAGTTTCTTTTCAGTAATGAATTTGGCCACATTTTAATCACCTTAATAATGCATTCCAAGAAAAAAAAAAGAGAAAAAACAAGCAAGAAAAATTTATTATTAGAAATATATTATGGATTCAACTTTTCATATTAGGAATTTTTATATCAACAACAATTTTAACTGCAGTGTTCTCATTTATATCCAAGACTACAGCCAGGATAAAAGGTGATTGAAAATAATGAACTATCAAGTTGTGCATGTCTTTAGGCAAGTGAAGAGATTCAGCCACTGTGTTCTTTATTGTAGTTTCAAAAAGGGAAGATCACAAGATAAATATATTTTCCTTATGACAGTCCCATAATGGACTGAGTTTCCTTGTGGATGATCAGCTAGTTTCTGGTCATCTCAAAAAATCATACTACTACTTCAAAAAAAAGTATTCTTTTTTTTTTTTTTTTTTTTGGTAAAACCTATGCCTTTTCTGAGATGTTTTTTCTTAGGTCTTTCTGAGATGTTTTTTCTTAGGTCTGTTTGTTACAAACCTCCTTTTTTTTACCAATTGCTAAAATGACATGTACTATCTCTGAAAACCAAATTAAAATGGTTTTTTTTGCAGAGATTCCAAAAATATGTTCACATGTAATGGATATTCATTTCAAATTAAGCTTTCCTGCAATTGTTTCAGAAGTCAGAATTTTTTTTTTCTTCTTAGAGTTTTACTTAATAGTTAAACTCAATTTTTTTGGTGTATTTTTTGTTTTCACTATCATTTCTTAACGGGAGCAAAGAGTATTCATTACATGCAGTGTTCTAACAACAATGCCAGCCACAAAACTAACAAAATACACATATAAATAAAATCAACCCTCTTGTAAAGTGTTTCATGCATGTGAAAGTTCTACTTCTCATTAAATTTCGTTCACTGCTTTAAAGCACCTGCATTTTATGGGGCCTTCTCTATGAAATATAAAACAGGTTTACAGTACTTGAAGTTAAAATTGCATCCATAATTCAAATAAATGTTGCTGGGTGAAGACATAATACTTAGCATCTCTTCAGTAAACATGGTGTCTTATAGGATAACTCTGATGTAGTTTACATTATTTTAGATCTCAGAAAAATTCACCAGTGTCACCTGAGTGAAGTTCAAATTAATTCACCTGAGAATGTTTGATTAAGAGATGAAAGAAATGAAAAGCAAAAACGATATCGAGAAAAGCACAAATAAGAAATAAGGGGTCTAATCTCAAACATTTTTTCTAACATATAGTGCTATCTAAAAAAGTGCCAAAATTATTTTAGTGTTATTTTTGTAGTGTGTTACTGGCTTATGTTGCTCTGTTTACTTCTGCACTGGCTGCCTTTAGGCTTAAATTTACTGTAAATCCAAGTTGCTGAAGTAGGCATTGACTGTATCTCTGAAAAGCTACCTTCAGGGATCTGTGCACACCCTCAGTGCTTACAAGATTGATTTGTAGCTTCAAGCATAAGACACTTAAGGGGATCTGAAACTAGGATGGCCACACAGGTGACATGTTATATCCTGCGTAGGGTGAGATAAGAAGATGGATGCTTTGTTAGTGCCCCCTGATGGCCAGCTCATGCACCCCTTTCAGATAATGCATGAATCAATAAAATATATTTTAAAGAATACAATAATATACATATATTTTAAAATTAATAAAATGAAACCAAAGGAAATGTAACGTAAAAAAGTAGATCATGATGAAAACTTGGAAAATATAAGTTATATGAAATTCTTAATTTTGACATCTGACAGATGTGTAAATCTATTTATCAGAGGCAAACTTAAACAGAAAAAAACCCCAATGATAATAATTTGGATCAACCTTTTTATTAAATAGTCTTTGAAAATTTTTTTTAAGAAAATTCTTCCAGTATCAATATGAGAACAGCTTTTTTTTAACAGCAAAGAAACCAAAGGGACAATTAATCACACAGGGAGATGGAATAGGAAGGATATTTCATCTTTCCCTAAACCGAGAGGTGTTTACCCTAAAGCAGGAGGTGTTTACTCAAGCTATGGAAAAATCTGAATAGATTTTCTACATTTACAAAATCAGTTACATTTCTCATTGTCTTGCTGTCTTCTATCCATCCAGGTGTTGTGTTACAAGTAGGTAAGTTGTCAATAATGTTTGAAATACCGCCACTTCATACATACAATTAAATAGCCCTGGGAATAGAAAGGACTGCTGGAATTTTGAGTGTTTGAATATTCTATGCAAAGAGGACAGACTTTCAAGAAATGCACTTTACCTCAGCATATCCTCTAGATTGAGAGAACTCATGTTTACATTTTCTCAAAATATAGCACATAAAGGAATACTATTATTTACAATATTGTCTCTTTAGTGTTTTATGCATTTCTAGCCTGAATAACATGTTCTCTAAGGGTCCAATTCGGCAAATATTACCACAGCTGATTAATTTTACTTTCATGTTTCATCCCTTTGAAGTCAAATGCATCAGGAAGATGAATGCAAGTAATAGTTATATAAGCATTTGGAGAAATTGGTCTGGAATTTAAATATAGTAGAGTTTGTTGGGTTGATCAATATATTAAAACATTTATTTCCATTAGAAAGCACTAATTAAAACATCTAAATTGTTTAGGACGGGGGAAATGAATTAAATGACAAAATGGTGGGAAAAACCCTTTTGAACTGTAGGAAAAATATCTGTGTGTTTAATACTCTGGTATATGAGGAACAAGGGCTTAAGTTTTCTTCAACATAAAATAGAGTTAAGCACATCATCTGGGAAAACAAAACCAAAGCAATTATCCAGAGGCTGATATTCCTTTCAAACAGATAGACGAGGAAAGAATATTGACTTTTTCACTTCTTGATAGAAGCTAGGAGCTTGCTTGGTCATAGTCTCTTCAGCATATTTGTACTAATCACCAGTACACCAGAATAGACCAGATTTTTGTATTTTTGTCACCAAAGTCTGATCACCTTTTATCTTCTTTAATTTTAATGCATAAAGTTAGGGTGCTGAGTGTACTGTGTCATGCTAAAGAACTGCATTTTTATTAACATCGTCTCTTACTGACAGCTTTGTTTCAAGGCTCAGCAAATCATCAGACAGGATCTTGTGCTTACTTTACTTATCCCTTAAGGAAGCTCTCTCCATAACAGCTGCTCCTTATCTGCAGGCCTAGGCAGGTGTTTCTAATGACACCATCATTAGGAAGCTCAAAAGAAAAACTAAACATACATTTATTGCTGCCAAGGTTTTATTATCTGTTTATTATCTGTTGAATTGTTTATCTTGGCATCAGAATTTAAATGTGGACTTCTTGGTCCTGGGAGCACTTGAACAAGTTTAGATTAAATATAAGGAAAAATTTCTTTGCATAAATTGTTGTCAAGCATTGGAGCAGGCTTTCCAGAGAGGGGGTAGAGTCTTCATCTGTGGAAGTGTTCAAAAAACTTTCGGATGTGGCACTTGAGGACATGGTGGTGGTGCAAGGCTGGTGTTTGGACTTGGTGATCTGTTTTTTCCCACACAAACCTTTCTATGATTCTACGTAAGGACAATTAGTATATTTGTATTTCTCAAATTTCTCAAATACAAAGAAATTAGCAGATTTGATAAGTACTTGTAGGTGCAATCATATAATGTCATCTTCTTTCTTCATGTGTTCTGTTTCAGTGCAGGTTATATGACTATATATATATCTATATATATACATTGCATGTTAATGGGGGAAACTTGTGTTTCAACATTATGTTAAGTAAATATATATATGTGTCAGAGAAATAGCAATTACATACTTGAGTTCAAAGTTTTCAATTTTAAATTGTACAAGCTTGTACTCAATGGTGTACAACTGCAACAGAATTTTTATTATCATATATTGTTGTGTCTTTTAAAGTGAGGTGCAAAATCCTCTCAGGGAAAGTAAGAGCTAATTAAGTAATAGCAAGAAAACTGGAAAAATTAAAACCTAAGGAATAGTATTTCTTCTTTAGATACAATCTTTATAAGTAACAAGCAAGACAATTATTTAAATATAATTTTTTTCTTTGAACCAGTTGAAATGCATTTTCTTTACTGATCTGACTGTTTCATGTCTCCTGCAGAAAACACCTTTTTCTTAACTTTATAATTTATATCCAAATATCACTATGATATTTTCTCCTTAATAACTTAATGCAGGATCATTCCTGCTTGCTGTTGAACAATTTGACCCAAGTCCAAACAAGCACTAAAGCTTAAATTAAGCCTCCAAAGCATAAGACTGAAATGAATAGAAAATTATGTGATTAAGTGCTTTGTTGGATGAAGGCCAGAGTGTTCAGTATCATGAAGACTCTTGGGGGAATGAATAATCCAATGTGAAATAGTCCTATTTTAAGAGTATGTATAAGATCAATCGTATCAAAACCAGAATTTTGAATTTACAGATGCACCTTAACTTTAATGTTGTGGAAGTCAATGTAATATTGTTAAGGAGACTATGATTTTAGTGCAGTTTTAACTGTACACACTTTGTAATTGGATGATATCAATTTACCAGTTTTATCTCCTTACTTCTTCTCTAACCAAACAAAAAATCTGAGAGAACCTCATTTGGAGTTGTATTGAGTCTGGCTGAGCTGGAATTCATTTTCTCACAACAGCTCACACAGTGCTGTGCAGTGCATTGGTAGCTGGAAAGGTGTTGGTAACACAGCAGTGTTTTGGGTACTGCTGGGCAGGGCTGGCACAGCAGCAGCGCTGTCTCTCAACATTTCCCTCCCTCTCACAGGGCTGGGAGTGGGCAAGGTCCTGGGAGGGGACACAACCAGGCCAGCTGACCCAAACTGACCAAAGGGATGTTACATACCATGTAACATCAGCTCAGATATAAAAGCTTAAGGAAGGAGGTGGAATGGGGGGGAGGGGAGTGGGCATTTGTTATTTGCAATGTTTGCCCTCTGGACCAACCATTATGTGTGCTGAAGCCCTGCTTCTTGGGAAGTGTCTGAGCATCGCTTGATGATGGGAAGTAGAGACTAAACTTTTATCCCCTTTGCTTATGCATGCACAAACTTTTGTTTCAGTAAACTGCCTTACCTCAACCTATGAGTTGTTTACCATTACCTGGAAGGGGAGGGGTAGAGCAATTTGGTGGGTAGCTGGTGTTGTGCAAAGCTCTATCCACTAAAGAAGTCACTGATTCAAAACACTTAATTCCATCTTGCTCATATAACAGTCTTAATAGTCACCTGGGCTTCTCTTGTGTAAAAATTAGACTTATATGGTCCAGATTGGAGAATGATTAAATGGTGTTCAGAACAGGTTGGAAGATTGGCCACAAAATGTAGTGATTAAAATGTCACGCTCTATCTTGAGAACAGTAGCAAGGCAAGTACTCCAGGAGTCTATAGTGGGACCTGCATATTTTTCAGTGATCTGAAGGAGGTGATGAAGTGCTTGATTATCAAGTTTGCAGATAACTCCATGTCGAGTAATGAGTCAATATGATTGGGATAAGGACTGCTATCCAGAAGGATCTTGACAGGCTGGAGGAATGGGCTGCCAGGGACCTTATGGAATTGAATCAGGATAAATTCCTGTAGGGATAAATCTATGAAGGCCACAAGAAGATCAGGTAAAAATTATGCAAGAGTTAGTATGTGTATACATTTAAAAAAACCTCTAAAACCTCCCAAACTCCAGTGTCACTGCAAAACATAGTCTGTTATAATAGAGTTTAGAAAAATCTAAAGACAGAACAAGAGTTCATTATTTCCTTTAAGACTTCTTTCTGTCTAATAATCAAGATAAACTTCTGTAGAGGCATGAGACAGGTGGAAGTATATGAACAAAGGTTATAAATAATTTACTGAACTACCTTGTGGTGAGCAAAACCCAGCTTTTATCAATGAAGTCTCATGATAAGAGATTTCATCTATCCCAATATTCTTGAAAGGATTATGGCAGCAAGAAGAAAGAAGTGAGTTCTTTAACATTTCACCAGGATTAATTTTTCATTATAGAAAAGAACTGAGTGGTTGATAGAAAATGGAACAGACTCTACACATTATCTTAGAGCTGTAGGAAAAAGCAAAGATAGCATCTTATATATTTAATTTCCTATTTGTATTAGTATCTGGTTTTAAAATATGCATAAATGTGTAGTAAAAGCAGATTGAAAACCAACAGATAAAAAAACCACAACAACCTGTGAAGAGATTTGTGAGACATGCAGCTAAATCCCAAGGCATTTTCTTATGGATTTCTTAAGAAAAATATTTATTTAGCATTGTCATCAATAATGTATTGAGGTCCACAAAAATTAGACCAAAAATGGTTGGTGAATTTCTAAGAATAGTGAGCAATATGTATTCTGGCTTGAGGAAACATTATTTATTTATTTTCTGAAATTATATTTCTAAGACCTGCTGACTTAGAAAGCAGTACTGCTTATTCTTATATGTGCATGGATACAGAAACAACCTATTGTTAATGAGAAACGCAAACTCTTTATGCACTTCTAGTTGCTAAGTTCTTGCTTTAATCTTCAAATTTTTCTTTCATAGTAATTTATATTGAAGAAAATTAACGGAAACTGAGGAATCAATCCAAAATTCTTTTTTTTAGCTAAGCAGTGCAGATAAAAATGAGCTTATGCATTACCCTAAAAAAAAAGGTTTTCATTTATGAGTTAATTTTAAGTTCATTTTGAAAATGTTTCTTTATAAAACATGTAAGTCTGCCAGATGAAAAAAAGGAATTTGCTTTACCATTCTCTGATAAATTTCTGTTGATAAATATACTTTTTTACCCACAGTTAAAAGACTTACACCTTTTTAAGGTAATGCTCTTTGACCTAGAATTTAGCAGGTAATCTATATAGTCCTTAAACATGCCATATTTGCAAAGATTTAGGTCATGTGCCTACTAGATTTGCATTTAATTGATGAAATGCAATCTATTCATGTAAGCTAAGCCATTATGTCACAACTGTCTTTCCACATATTCTATCACAAATAGATAATAATCCTATAGCATCTTCAGTAGTGACTGTGATTTTTTAAATTTTTTTTCTGTAAAAATAATTATATGCACAAATCATAGCTAGTTGACATGACTGATGACATTCACCAGTGTTAAAACCTTCAATCTGCAGTAAAAGTAACATCCAAGCTGAGTCTTGTAATTGCATACCACAGGGGAAAATATTTCACATATTGATGTATTCAATGTTTCGAATAAGTGCTCTCAAGACATTTAGATGTTTTAACATTGGTGCTTAGTTTCTGGCATTTTTACTTCTTGCAGTTTAAATTATGTCACTGTAACATCTAACTCCTAAGATATATAGTGATAACTGAGCACATACAAGACTAAAATTACACATAATCCTTAAAATTACTCATGGTTCTAAGACTGTCTCTAAATTTACACTTAGGGCTTCTGCTTTAAATGTATTTGATAATTTGCAAAAATTCAGTCTGAATCAATTATCATGTGTAATCTCAGAATTACATCAAGTGATTCACAAACCTGATGAAACTGTTGAAAGGCTTAACAATGACTTTTCCACTTTCCTATACACTCTCTGCTTACTCTCAGTACCATTTTTCTAGTAGCTAAGTGCCATGCAGATTTTTTTTTTCTTTAAGGCTGCATTGGATAGTGACTTCAGCAAACCAAATCAGATGACGGCTTACCTCCAGAATGAAGTTCTCCTACTTCATATGCATAATATTGATGTGCATTTTTATAATAATACAATCTGAAACTTACTGGAACAATTTGTATTTTCTAATGCTTGTTCATTTATCTTTTCCAGCTATAGATTTCTGATGTTTGATTATATCCAGATTTGTATCTGCACCTGTAAATCAGATTCTTCCATTTCCTTGGAAGCTTTTGCACTGTATTGCAAACATTTTGTTTGTCACTTGTCTCTTGCTTAGGCTGAGTGCTGCACTATCACTCTTTATTATCTCCTTAGTTACCGATCCCATGTTCTTCATTACTGTTAAGTCTGCTTTTTCTGGATTCTAACATTTTTTCACTCATAATCATCATACTGCACAGCAGTATATCATGACTGTAAGCATTTTAAGTATAAACTAAGTAACATTAGGACAATAATTGAAACATAGAATCATAGAATAGTTTGTGCTGAAGATACCTTTACAGATCATCTACTTCAACTCCTTCTGCAGGGAGCAGGGACATCTCCAACTAGATAAGGTTTCTCAGAGCCCCATCCAACCTGACTGTGAATGCTTCCAGAGATGGAACATTGACATATCTGTAGAAGTCATTATTCTTTGCATCCCTTGCCTAGTTCAGCTCCAGCTGAACCCATCCCTACACCACTGGGCAGTGTCCCTATACTCTTTCCAGGTTACCTGGCCCTACTTCCACTGCTTGTGCATTTCTTTCCTGGCCTTTAGTTTGACCAGCAGGTCTTGACTCAGTCGTGCTGGTCTCTTGCCTTCCTTTCCTTATTTCTTACATCCAGGGATTTAGAGCTCTTCTCTATGAAACATGTCCTTAAATATCTTCCATCTCTGTTCTGCTCCCTTGTCCCTGAGGGCAATTTCCTGTTAACTAATTCTTTGAATAGATTAAAATTTGTTTTCCTAAAATTCTGGGTCCTGACTTTGTTCTTTGCTTGACCCATATCCCTCAGGATGCTTTCCGACAAGCTCCAAGTCGGACTAGTCACATATAATATCTCTTAACATTAGTGATAAAGTCCAAGTTTTCTAAGTGCAGAGTGCAGGAAGATTGCTGCCATTAATATGCATAACAGCAGCAATCTCAAGTCCTGTAGAGGTATGATATAGCAAAGTCAAAAGGGTTATTTATTTGCTTAAAATTAAGGAAGTACTTAAATTTTTTCATAACCTGAGACCTGATAATATCTCTGGTGTCTATTAGTGTTAATTCCAGTGAAGACAGTGCAATCAAGTTTATAGCATCAGATGAGACTCAGATGAGAGTTTTCCCCAGAAACAGCAAAACTGATAATTACTTGAAGCTTCTCATGGTAATTTAGTGTTTAATTAGATGGACTCTCATGGATTACTTACGAAGTTTTGTACATGCAAATATTGTTACAACTTGGGTTTTGCAAGTTGTAGGACATCAAACTTGTTGGTACTACCATGTGATAGAAGGAACTATGTTGATGTTACTAAAGATTACTTCTCACTCTTTGAAAATTATGTTCTGCTCCTAGCTTTGATAGTGATCTTTGGCAAATTACATCTTATTTTGTTGTGGTGGTGTTTTTTTCCTCCCATTTATTAATTTAGAAAACACAGGAGAACTTTGGAAGACTGTCTGTACTAACATCTAACCTAAATTACAAGTCATAGTTCTGTGACTTCTACCTTATTTATGCAAGTATGCCTTAGGAGAAGGTCAAAACTCCTGGAAAAGTTACACAAAAGTACTTAGACCAGTATTTTAAGATGCTGAAGAAAGCATATGAAAACATGAGTGAAGATTTAGCAACAGATACTCAGAATATCTTTCCAGTCTCCAACAGCTTGATGTTCAGGGAATTTATATCTTTCTATTTATCAGTTCTGGAAATATGCACACTTGGTATATATTCTCCCCATTTTTTCTCAAAAGGAATAGCAATGTATGATGAAGGAAAAGTGGTAATAAACATTATTATCATTATTTTTCCTTTCACCAACATACATACTGTCATTTTTCTGCTATTCATTAAAAAAGAAATACTTCTTCATTCCTTATAGGTTGGTGTTTTACTGGATAAAAATATTTCTTAAATTTATTAGGAGCTACATATAACATTGCTTGAATAGTGCAACCTTATATTATCTCATTCCTTTATCATATAATGTAATTGTAAATGACATGTGCTTTGACTTGTCTAGGAAATTTATATGGTGATACTCCAGGATGAAACTTAAACAGCCTGTGAGGATTTTAATGGAGGAAAGATAATAAAAGTTTATACAACTGACTTCTCTCAGACCACCAAAACATTTAAGATCTGAGACTAGTAATCTTTGTATACATCCTGCACAAAGAGAAGACACAATGAAATCTACGTCATATTCCTTGCAAAGCTTCTGTCCCAGAAATTTCCAGAATCAAGGTTAATCTTTCATTTTGCTTGTATGTGAGCAGGATTACATAATAAATATCCCTGCATAATAAAGGAAAAATCAATTCGAACTGTATGGCTTAAAAGTGCTTCTCTTCCTTTAACAGTTTAACGTAACAACGTATTTCAAACATTTTGAACTACTTTCCACTAATATGCCAGATGATAATGGTTATATATCAAACCCTGTAATTCCCTGAAACTACTTAGATTTATGCCCACTAAATTAGCTGGTTGTAAAATGCTTAGTGAAAACAATAAACATTCATTCATTCAGACATAATTCTATACTGATGTAATTACTATGGCTTGAAGCCAGTACTGACTGGGATTCTGGAAGTTTAGTGTGGGCGAAGGCAGGGCAAATACACTCAACTGTGTAGTTATGATTAAGATTTCTTTTAAGATTGTTCAAGGTATGGGCCTCATCTTCTAATACATCTGCAGATTCTTACTTATCCAAAAAGCATAGCAAACATTTTTAGTTGTCTGTCCCTATGGAAGTGTTGTATTTTCTGGTTTACTTACTGAATTTGGAGAAAGAGTTTCCTTTCTATTTTCTGTTGCCTGATGGAATGAATCAGAGACTCTTTTTCAACTTCATTCACAGTATCTTCCTTCCTGCCTTGAGTACTGTAGTTTCATATACTTCAGTAAGTTCCTGTTTTAGCATCTACTTTAGAGAGAACCATTTCCTAAGAATGTGCAGCTGGGGACTTGAGGGCTTTCCTATGCTCTTTTTTTCACACTCTCTACTACTTTGGTTTTTCTCCCCTTCATTACAATATAGCCAGGTGATAAACATTTTTTTTAACTCATGAAAAATTTATTTCCTTTGCTACTTCTGAAAATTGTCTTTACTATGTTCCTTTTTTCCTCAGGAAGTTGACATATTCTTTGCCTGTAATAAGTCTGTAAAGTCTGAGATTTTTTTTCTGCTTATCTTCTTTTTATGTGTCTCTCTTTTCAGCACTCAGCAGTCATTCTTTGAACACTCTAGCTAGTGCTCTAACGATCACTGAAAATTTAGAAAGGTGGTATTTATTTATTTTAGTTATGCTGACACTCAGTTTTGCTTAACATTTACCACTGTCTCTACAAAAATCTTGCCTGAATTACTGATATCAATGACACTCTTATTATCCACATTATTCAAAATATTCACACAATGATCCAATCATTGCAGTTTTTGTATCATTCATTTGGCAAACAGTAGGCTTTGCACTGACTTGATCGACTGCTATTTTTAACCTTTTTTGAGTTTGGAAACTCTGTGTGCGAAGGGAAAGCACTCCATTGTTAGACTGTAAATCTCTGATTCATTCCTCATTGCAGACATATTTTTCAATTCATGTATTAACTGTAAAGATTTTTTTTTCATGTTATACAAACATCAGTATCAATCTTCTTTTGCTTATTGTGTAGAATGTATGATTTCTCTGGGCTGAATCTGGCCAAGAATCCACACAGCTCTTTCTTTGCCCTCCTTTCCCATGGGATGAGAAGAAAGTAGAATGAAGGTGAGTAGATATGGATCAAGATAAAAGAAGTTTAATAGGTGAATCAAAAATTCTGTGCACAAGCAAAACAAAATAAGTAATTTATTCACTGTTTTCCATTTGCAGGAAGATGTTTTGTTGCTTTCTGGGGAGCAGGGTATCACCACACATAATGTTTCCTTAGGAAGACAAATGCCATAACTGTGAATATCCTTCCATCCTCTTTTTTTAGACAATTAGGATCACCTGTCCAAGCTTTGTCCCTTCCAAACGTCTTGTCTACCTCCAGTACTCTTGTTGTGGAGGCAAAGCAGAAAAAAGAGAAACCCTTTACACTGTACAAGTACTGTCAGTCATAGCCAAAACACTGATGTGTTATCTGAAGTGTTTTATTCATAAATTTGAAGTACGGCACCATACAGGCTGCTAAGAAGAAAGGTAATTCCATCCCGCCATCCCATACATTCTGTCCCATACAGTGTCAATATCCCCTTTTAAAAGAGATCTGTAGATTTTTCACCTAAAGCATCGTTTTCCCTTGTGTGTGATCTGGCCTCATTTAGTGCACATTATCAATCAAAACCTGAATGGAAAATCAATCTCTTCATAGACTCCTCTGCCATAGTTATAACTGCATCATTTGAGTGACTGACATCTGCTAATGAACACATTAATACTAAATATGCTGTACTACATGCATATATATGTAATATATAGTATATATTTATTAGATGCAATTGTTCTTAATAATATTATTTATTTAATACAGCATGCAGTGTATTATAAAATAATGTCAAGGGGAGCAGTGATAAACTAGTTTCAAAGTTTGAATACTTATCTTGGACACTAATTCAAGATATCAAGAATCTGAAGTTCCAGATTTAGTGGTAAGTATCCTTTTACATCATGCAATTAACACAATATACTTTCAACTTTGAACTCATATTGGAATTGGATTGAAACGTATCACTTTGCATGCATTTATGTATGACATCAATTTAATTTTCATATTTATCACTATGTTGAAAGGTTTAGTACACAGTCAATTTCCCAGGATGGTAGTCAGCTTCTAACATGGATTCATACTCTCTCTTTGTATTTTTCTCTATTTTCTTAAGCATATATACACCTTCTTCTCAACCAAAGGGAAATACTTTACCACACAAAGTATATTTCTCAGGAGAACATTGGCTGTTTTCTAGAAAGTAGGCTTGTAATTAGACATGCTACATAATCCTAACATGTGACACTATTAAATTTTATGTAAAATGGATTTATATTTCGAGTGAAAATTTCTATGAGTTCTCCTAGAAGAGAGCATGGTTGAACTATTTGTAAAACTAAACAAAAAAAGGGTAATTGAAAGCACACATTGTAAAGAACAATGCAAATTCCATAGTTCAATAGTTCTTTCTTATCTTTTCACTCAAGCTCCAATTGTCTCTTTCATGTGGAAAACTACTACTACTATGAAGGGAAGGGATATTTATCCAAACACAACTAAAATCATTGTTGTCATCACAGTGAACATCCTTCACTGAATAAAATGGTCAGCATGTCTTCAGTTAGTTCTAATAGACTGTGACTTCCTTCAGTGTCCTGTTAAATGGTTTTTCGATCAAAGAAAGTATTTCCTTTATTGGAAGGCTTTCCTATCACAATTTGGCTTTTCATTCAGTCTGTGGTACTTTCAGAGGCAGTGTTAATGTGTTCAATCTTTTTGTAGTCTTATTTCCTCCATCTTCCACCTGGGCTATAGAATTCAGTCCACAACTGCAAGCAGAGATGTGTTTGTAACTCTAGTTTGTCTCCTAGATAATCACTTCACTAAAATATCCTCATGTTCTGTAAAATCAGTAGACATTCCATCCTGCCTTTACATTGTGGACAGTCCAGTATCACAGTGCAATCCAATCCAAGTCTTGCACCGTCTTGCTGTTCAGAAGATTTTGTTTACTATTTTCTTGATGGTTCTCCTTTAAACAGGAATTGTGTCCTTCCAACCACCATCAATTCTAAATGCAAATTTTTTTATTCTGCCTGCACTATATGAGAAGTATGTGCATCTCCTTCTATTACTTTGTTTCTGCTAAAAATGGTATCTCTATATTTTCTTATCCAATATAGCAAAGTAAAATTAATGGAAGCTATAGTATTACTGGTGTTATTACTGACATCACTAGATCAGTACTTTATTATTATTTTTCTCCAGTGAAGCTGTATAAAAGAGTCCTTTTTTGCCCCTGATTTTTTTTTTCTTACTTTTATCTCATGTCTTGTTCCTACTACCTCCCTATGGTTACCAGGATTTTGTCTGGAAATCCCACTTTCTCTAAGTTGCACTTCTGTGTTTTGATTTCTTTGCTTCTGTATTCTGGTTGCAGTTTCCACTTTTTTTTTTTTTTTTTTTTTTTTTTTTAACCTAAGAATCACATTATTTTATTTTATATGCTGCCCTCATAGTTCTTGTTCAAATGTGTTTGTGTACCCTGAGAACAGCCCTTGAACGTAAATTAACCAGCCGTTCATGAAAATACCTCTTTACAGATGAGTTGTGGCTCTACCTATTGTTCAAGCCACAAGCATGCAAGCTCATATTCTGTAGTTTAACTGAGACTTAGAATAAATTTCAGCTTAATTTAGCTCTGCTTTCTCTGTCTTTGCCTGCTTGTGGCTATGATGGTCTGCAGAACAAAGTTTTGGCTTTCTCCAGTTTCCTATGCTGTTAGGATAAGTGAATTAACTGTCTGAATACCTGCACTTTTTACTACCACAAAATTTGCAAAAAAGGCATAACCTTCTTCAGTGATTCAAACATCAAAAGTATGCCTGTTATGTTCTGTGGGAAAGCCAAGTTACCACTGCACTTTCATCCCTTTTGTAGCTATCATGTTTTCATTTAAGTTAGCAGAATATTAGTCTTAAAGATATTGATATGTGCTTTATCTGTCCAAAGAGTCCTCAAATAAGAGAGGAACTCTGACCGGACCACTCAAGTCCTGCTCTCCTGTACTTGTTTTTAATTTTTAGGATCAGTGGCCTCACCCTGGACTTCCTGATATTATAAACTCTTCCTAGTTGGAAACTGCTACCACCTGTTCAGCTACAGACATCACTTGAGGTTCAGTAATTTTTCCTTTAACTTAGAGTGATGTATTTTCCTCCCACATATTACCTGGCTTTATCAGGAAGTGCTCTGAATGCAGATTTCATCTCTTCACCTAGTGATATTCTTACCTGTAGCTGTCAGGAGCAGAAATTGAAAGAAATACTGTCCTCTCTCCTGATAAATTCTTACTGAAGATGTATTCTCCAGGGACTCAGCTGAAATTTTAAAAAAAGCTTTTTAGGAAGACACGTATGAAAGTCTTATATCTTCAAAATTAATAAGAAATTATTGTCTGCAGAAAAAGGACAAATAAGTCAATCTCTGCCAATTATTTTTCTCTTTTGTTGTTGATCTAAGAACGTAGCCTTCCCTTTCCTTGACCTCTGTAATAGTCTTTGCAGCTCCCAGATCAAAGATTATCAAAATACAAAACGCATTTTAATTCTGTTTCCTTATTCACAGAGAGAGGAAAGAAATACAACTATGTCAAAATTCAAGCAAACAAGGATCAAGAGTTTTTCAGGGAAGTAATGGCAACATCATATCTAACAAACCCCTTAAATATATCTAGAGGTATAGGGTAGAGAACCTTTATGTCGACACAAAATTCACTTCTGCAATGACATACTCTGTTAAATGAGATACTATAATTACAGTTATTAAATGGAGACCATTTAAGAGTGGTATAAGAACATTCTAAACATTGCTGTTCACTAGTAGATAGTGAAATGCATCTGTAAAATAATCTCAATTAAGTGAAAGAGTTTTATTATTAGTACAATTTTTTTTTTCAGCTAGGGGGACAAGTATTTCTAGTAAATTATAAAGGAAAAACAATATAAGTGTTTCCTCCCCTGAAATAGATACAGATCCTTCAATTCAAATATATTTCCAGGAAAATCCAAGTTCTCTTTGTAAGTTTTGCCACTCGCCAAAAAAATTACTCACACTGATGGTCTAAAAAGTCTAGTCTAAAAATTAGAGTAATAAAAAACTTATTTTAGTTCTTTACCTCGCAAATGGAAGCCCAGCTGATAATACCATAAACTCATGCTAATCAACATTTGGATTTTGAGTTGAACTGAATGAAAAAAATACAACTCTCATGAAGTTACATGAAGTGAGTTCATTAGTTTGCTGAGCAGTAAGTGTTCTGGGTTACTTGCTTGCTTAATCATTCACTGAAGAATGATTCACTGAAGCCTACATTCTGCTTCTTGACCATAAAAAAGTTCCAACAATGTGAACAGGATACATGGGTGAGCAAAATTACTTCAGTTAGCCCTGATGAGTGTCATATGACTACCCCAACATACATCATCTGTGGAAAGGTAGTTGGAAAGGAACAACCCTGCTTCAAGAGAATCAGTGCCACCCTAAAGTGACTTAGGGGAGCAGAATAATCATAGTTCTTCTATTTATTTTTCTGTGTCATATATGGAAGAGACAATCTCCACCCTTAAGAGCTTTCCTTATTGTAATATTGCCCAAAAAAACCTTTACACTTGTTCCCATTTTGATTAGGGAGATACACAGACAAAAATATGAAGCTTGATGTATGACAAAATAAGCCAGAAATTTATATCTATTAGTAGTTTTATAATGATTCATATTCTATTATGACTTTGGTATTCCTGTGCAGCTAACACATAATCTTTGGAAATAAAATTTCTATAGATGATAAACTTCTCTCATGATACTTCTTCGTCATACCATTATAGAGGACCAATAAAACATATAAAAGAGTCCTTTTTTAAATAAAACAGGCTTATGGTATTCTAAAAATCTGCTATATACAGACCTGGGTTATTTTGTTTATTTTTGTATTATGTGGCTTAAATTAGTTAAATTGTCTTGTTTCTTTTTTTTCCTCTATGAAAAAATATTTAGCAAATAAAAATAAAAGAAAGGTAAAAACTCAGCAAGACTTGAATATTTCAGATGTAGATCACCACTATGGAAAAACTAAATCATTAAAATCGATTTTCTGAAACAAGGAATCTTGAAGAATTTTTTTAAATATAGTTTTTATTGAATCTAAATTTCTCACAGAGGTATTGCAATAATTCTTAAAAGCTAATAATGTAGTTAAGCTAATTCATGTTAAAAATTTAACCTAAATTTTCAAGTCAATTAGAAGTCATTGTAAACTGATGTGTGCATTAGCTTTTAATGTCAAACAATATACGAAAGAAAACATAAAATAGCAAGCAAAAAAACTGACTCTTTAGTGTTGAAGACAAGACCCTTTTATGAACACATTAATGACAGAGATAGTCTTTTTCACTCAGTATGCACTGAGGCATAATGAATTTAGGGCCCCAAACTGAAATATATTTTCCTCCTGAAAGCACAGTCATTTAAAGAACCAATGATTCACACACCTGGTGTGCTGACACTTTATGATGACTTTCTTCAGAGCCAGCTTATCTTACTTTTCAGATAATAAATAATGCACAAAGAAAATAAAACAATGCATACACACATAAAAAACCCCACACAATCAAAAGGGTATTTTTTCAATGGAGCACTGTCCTTATTGAATATTAAGGTCACTTAGGTGATGCAGACGACTTCTCAAATCAGAAACATTTATTAGCCTTATTTTCATTTAGTAATGTAATCTATTGAGGATAAATATTTTCTTAATTTAAAAATGCTTCAGTATGTCATTTATATGTATATTTTTATTATGTTTATTCATCCCAGTTGCAAAAATTAAACGAGTGGATTTTAAACCATGTATCATTAATATAAATGAATTTGCTCAGGTTTTAAATATTGTCTTATTTCAAGTGATATATTCTTTAACTGGGCTTTCTATAATGATATATAATTTTTGTATACAATTAGAATTGATAAATATTATGAAAGACTCAGTCATCTGACTGTAATCTTAAAAGCAATTTTTTTATTCTAAATGAGTCATTAAGGACTGCTAGATCATCAATGAATAAGAATCCCCCTACAAGGAAAGAAAAAAATCTAGAGTAAAGAATGCCATAATACTAAAATAGATGTTGCGATATCTGTCTCTAGAGAAAACTTTCCTCCTCCACTGAATATATAGAGAAAGCTGGACAAGAAATTCAGATTAAAGTCCTAAGAGAAGCTTTCAACTGGATGAAATTATTTTTCCAAAACAGATCAAGATACTTGTTTTCCTTTTTACTCATTTTCTCTGTTATTTCATGGCACAATTCATGCTGCAAGACATGTCTATAAGGTTTGGAAACAGAGCAGACTGATTGAAGGAAGAACAATAGTATACAGACCTGTCATAAAGCCTCCAGCCTGAGAGCACTGGGGAAATAGCCCAAGGTCTCTCAAAATTTCTACAAATTCTCTTTGTGTTAAATATGGTTGCAGCCTGACCTCAACATATAGACAGTCTTTTCCCCTCTGGAATTAAAATCTAATAAAATCATGAGCAAGTACACAAATATTCCTGTAATTCATATATATGCATGCATGTGTGTGTACATGTAAAGTCTCCTGTTTAATTGTTTAATCGGCTTTAGGAACTGTCACTTGTAGGATAAAGATGGGATATAAAAATCTAATTTTATGAGATCAAAATAGCATTTGAAACATGATAAGGAGGTACTTCTAGAATTTGTGAAAGCATTTCTAATTCAAGACTTTTTCTCCCTATTTTCTAACCCTGTTGCATTTTTGCCTTTTCTCAAAAAATTTTCCTCAATCCCTAAATTTCTTGCTTTGCTCCTTTTTGTCCTCTCCTTTCTAGATACTCCTCTGACTGTTTCTCCTTGGGTGTGTATTTTGCCCTGCTTCTTCTTTGAAGTCAGTGGCAAATCTCTTATTGATTTCAGCATGAGAAAGACCATCTTTCACTCCCTTGCTTCTCTCCATTTTGCCATCTCTAATAGCTGGTAGCAAAATCCCACTGACAGCGGCTCTGATCTCTGAAGTGCTGGTACATCATGCTTTTGAATTTTGATCCCAGTCAGAGCACTTTTTGACAGCCAGAACTCTATCAAAATAGAAGCACTACTGTGCTGGAAAAAAAACCCAAAACAACCAGGGATTATGAGCTATGTTTTATTCTTTTCAACTAGTTTTGAGAGTTAAGATTTCTTGTGTCATGTGATTTCTACTTCTCAACTACTTAACTTCCCTCAGTGATCATGTTTGTGCTGTCATTAATTCTACCCACTCAGTAAGGCAGGCTGAAAAGAAAACAGAACAAGACAGAAAGCAGTACTTCTTCTATTTAACTCCTGGAATTTCTTCACCAATTAGCCCAGTAAAAGATAGATGAAAATTTTCGGGATATTTGTATTGATGCAACTTACATCAATAGAAGGTATATAAAGCCAACACTGCTACTTGCAATGATTTGTTTTCATGTCAATAGCTAGGGCAAATGGCATGGTACTCTGTTCTCATGTTGTCCTTGACACCTGTCTGAAGTCCTTGACACTTGCTCTATAATCTATCACCAAGAAAACCTTTATCAGGATTAAACATTTTACCTCAGCTTAAATATTGATGGATAAGTTTGGTCTGCAACATGAATCCTGAATGTCTTATGTTTAATCTGAAATTTGATCTTATTTGCTTGCATTTCTATATCTATGTGTGTGTATAGGCACACAAAAATCTACACATATGTATGCATACACAAAGGTAGAGAAAGAGACCATGAATAAGTGGTACTGTGTGTGAGAACACCTTCAGTTAAAAGAGTTAAAAGGGAATGTAATGTGACATATTGTGGCGATCCTGGGATTTACAATATAGATAATTATTCTTGAAGGCATTATTTAATGCTTTGGAGTAACAGGCAAGGCTTCTTTCATGGTATTACTTTATGTTGTCTGCAAAAAGAATTTATATCTAGGCTGAGAAATTATGAAGGAGTTAAACTTCTTGCATGACTCCTAAAATCTTACTGTCAAGAGGAACCACTTATGATAACACTTGAAATCTTAAAACTGTATTTCCATAATCATATTGGATGAAGCTTCCCATACCAATTCATTCCAGATACATCTGATCTATTACTATGTTTCTTTTCTGCATGGAAAAATTGCGAAGGAAAATCAAAGATGAGATAAAAACAGTGACATTAACAAAAAGAGAATAGATTAATATTCCAATTAAGAATACAGACATAGCTTTACAAAAGTAACAGGTGAGGGAGTTTGTGTTTGTTAACTTAGCATGCAAGACATCTGTATTGTTAAGCATGCTTAGTGTCTGTTCATTTTAAAAAAAATTTGGTATTACTTAAAATACGGTATCAAAAGTGCTACTGAATATAGATAGTCTCCCCAAAACAATGTTTGTGATTCTGATCATGATTCTGATTTCCTCTAAAGATACAATTTTTGGATGTCAGAAAAAAACCCTAACAGCTTTGAATAGAAATTAATAATTGATTGGTATTCTTTTTCTCTTAAGATATCATATAAATAAAACTTTTTTAAAAACCTAAGAGAAAAAAATATAGACTGGATTTGAAAAATACTTCTCTTGGTTGTCCAACATGTTTGAAACAAAACTTTTCATAAGAACATTCATTTGTAATTTCTTGATAATTCATAAGGAAAGCCTTTCTTTCTATGGAAAGTCATTTTGGAACTAACCAAACTGTCAGGGCTAATTTACATATATATAATAAATTTTGAACAATCTGATCAATTTTGCAGACTCTAGAAAAAGGATTAAAAATTTCAAGACCCAAATAAAACTTCAGAAGTCCCAAAGATAAATCTTTTCTCTGACATATTAATGACATTGTGCTAACCTCTCACTATGGAATACCAATCATATTGCATTAGTTTACAATTATCACCTACTTCATTTGAGCATTAATCATAAGGTAAATTTTTTATTTTTCCTTATATATTATATATATATATCATTCAAAATTATGCTTGTTGATACAATATTGTACTCTAATGGTAGATCCCTGAAGACAAAACCACTTAGAATACATTTTCTAGAGCATTTTTGCTTCATGATTGTATTTTAAGGATATAATAGGCTTGGTGGCCAAAGGTCATGTTGAAAATTGTATATAGATTGTAAAAATGTGTAATATAAAATAATTATATATTTATATTATATTATATATATATTTATATTATATATATAAAATATATATATAAGATATATATATTAAATAAATTTAAGAATACTTAATTAACATGCAATTTTTTTCTGACTGAATGTGTCTCTTGTACAGCCATGTATTCCTGTTTCATGGCAATACCTAAAAAAAAAATCCAACATTAAAAAAACACTTTCAAAGTATATACCTGCACTAAAATATATTTGTTGAGCAATCTGTAATTAAGAAAAAATTGCTTCTTTTCAGTTCAAGAGACATTGCCACTGGAGCTTGGGGCTGTATCTGATGCTCTCTTGTTCAAGAACCATTTAATATAAATATAAGAACCATTGAAGCTATTTGGAGGTTGAAGCTCAATGAACTAATTTTTTTTTCTTAATGAACTAGTAGGTGAAGGTTATATTAAGCAACAGAGAGCGTTATAATAAATCTTTACTTTCTTTTATTTGTTTCAAAAGTGAAAAAAAAATTCCAGTGTCTAGGAAATTGGTAAGTTCAGCTGAAAGGTGTGTTTACTGTAAGATCAGACTTGGACCACTTTACCACCTTAAAAACAGTTCATCTTTAGCAAAGGAAACTTTAAGCTATGATTGCATATTATTAAAAGAGACTTTAATTCAAAAAGAAACTGGAATTTGTCTAGTGAAGCAGAAAGATGTAGGATATTCAGAACAGCATATTAAATAAACATCTCTTCTAGCTTTTTAATTAATAGAGTATAAAGCCAAGGCTGATAAATACTAACAATGTATTGACAGCTAGTTGCATCTTTGATCCTAATTGAATTCACTTGTCAAATGATACATGAAAGAGTGGCTGCATTTTCAGATGACTTCATTATACATAGATTTTATGAGCTCTGATAATTCTGTCTTTTTCAAGACCCAGGAAGAAGAAAAAAGTTTCAGTTCTTCTTTAAGATAAACAAAATACAAATGCTCATTTATTGATTCTTCACCATATTCTATCTCGAGGAGATGTTGTCTTTACTGACAAAGTACTGGCTAAAAAAAAGGTCTAGTAATTTCAAGAAAGCTTTGTTTTGGAATCCTCTGTAAGCTAAAACAAGACACTTCCTTCATATGCTTATACTGTGTGCCAGTATTAGGAAACAGTTCTCTTAGGAATAAATGGTTCACCTCCTGGGTTCCCATAACATCTCTATTTGTTGTCTGTCAGAAATGTGTCTACAAGGAGTAGTATTCCTTGTAGAATTTCTACTGCAGGTTCCAGCTTCTCTGAACATTTTATCAAGGTCATTATCATGATTCATTATCTTGAATTTCACATCATGAGGTCTAGGTAACATTACTGCAACTATATAGATTCTTTGATAAAAAGATTTTATTACTGATTTATCTTTTTTTAAAAAAGTCATTGTTAAATAAATTGATTATTAAACTGTATTAGCAACATGTAAGATTCATGTTTAGGAGACAAGAACATAGCTGATAGCTGAATCCTCTGATGCTTTTTTAACTACATCTTGACCTAGTCTATTATGAAACTATTTACAGCATATTGTTTTTTGTTGCTTTTGTTCCTTTCACTATTTCTCATGCAGTTCTATTTGATTTGCCTATAGGCAAGTCCTAAATCCAACGTATGGCAACCTGTTTGTTTAAATAAGCTTCTGTTTCAAGTAAAATGTTTTTAATTTTAGGTAGAAACTCCTTCTTTTCTCTAAAGACACTTTCAATGTGTCATTTTTTAGCATTCAGTTGGGATAAGTGAAGTAAAAACATTTATGCTCAAACACACAGGAAAATAATTTTAACGAGAATGTAAATAAAGAATCATTGCTCTGTATTTGGGCCTATAAAATAGAGTTTACATGCCACACTTTTGCAGTTTATCAGACTTTTTATAAATTCAGTTAGACGGATCTGAATTAGTCTCTAATGCACTATATATTTTAAAAAAAAATCAATGCCTGAGGATTGCTTCTGTGCTACAGAAAAAAATAGCTTATAATAGCATTTTATATCTATTTTGCTTTCAGATATGTTCTTCAAGAATAAGGAGAAAACTTAGAATAAGGATGTCTTGGGTTTAAAAGGAAAAGTTTTAGTGGGGGGGTGTGGGACAGTCTCCGCTAGGACCCATGGCAGAGCAGCTCTTGGAGAACTACAGCCTGTGGGAGAGATCCATACTGGAGTGGCTGCTGAAGGGCTGTATTGCCATGAGGGACTCCACATGGAACAGGGCAGCAGAAGGAATGAACTGTTACAAACTGACTACAGCTCCCCACTCCCCATTTTCCTTGGGAGCTCCTTGGTAAATGGTCACCACGCACCTGCATATAAAATCAAGCATGCGGATGCCTAACTTCTCCTGTAACCATCTTCCAGATGCACCACTGCAGTCAGGCACTGTAGGAAAAGCCATCAGCTACAGATATTACCTTTTTGTTAAGGTGAAGGGAAAAAAAAAAAGATAAAACAACACAAAGTTCTAGGATAGTTGAGACTGTTCTGTACAGTCTATGTTTTTGAGAATAATGAACAGCTAAAGATTTTATTCTGTGGCTTGTAACAGTCTAGTACAGTGGTGGACCTTTACTAATCCCAATATAATTGGTTGTGTGTTCTGGAGGTGTTTAGATTTTCCCTGGATTATTGCCATAATTAGGTAACTAAGTGGAGTAAATGAGGTTTATAGACTTCAGCTGTTTGAATGATTAATCTATACATCAAGTGACAGATGTTTTGGGCTTTTTAAGAGAATTTCTTTGGCCTCTTATTGATTATGTTATCAGAACTGAAAATTAACATAAGGCAACAGAGGTCAATTGATCAGTTCTTTAGAATTAAGAGTAGCTGACATGTAAAATATGCATAAATTTTCATAGATGGGTTTTAGGGAATAATGCTGTTTGAATCTAAATGATATGACATACATTAGACTAATATACAGAGTTGTAAAGATGCTAAAATGAGGTAATTACTTTTTATTTCTATCCCTGAAGTTCTACTAAAACCACTATTATTCACTTACTATCTCTAAAGAGATCACTTCACCAGATTTCAGCTCAAAAATATTCATAGCATGAAAGCAATAGCTGAAAACGAATTCAAATATGTTGAGTGAAATCCTTCTCAAAAGAGCATGCAGTGAAATCTATCAAGTCCAGGTTGGATGGAGCCCTGAAGAGCCTTGTTTAATGGAAGGTGTCCCTGTTCATGGCAAGGAGTGGAACTCAGTGACCATTAATGTCCCTTCCAACCCAAACCATTCTCTGATTCTGTGACAAGTATGTGGGCATGCACTTGAGGGAAAACAAAACAAAACAAACTATTATAAGTAAATCTAAATGAAGTAAAATTTATTTACAGCTTAGTTTTTTCTATATCAAGACAAGCTCAGCCACTATTCATAACTTGTGTAAAAGATCATCTCTACATGGCTGTGTTGTGCTACTAGTATTAGAGCATGTCTCTTGGATCTTTTAAATTGTGATATAAAACTTTCTGCAGACAGATGAACTGAGAGGATACCTCCCATACTCAATGTCTCATTATCTTTTGGTTGAAATTAGTGTAAGGATATTATTTATTTCTAGAGCTATAACTAAAATTGGCTTGTAGATACAAAATTTAAATGGAAAGTATATTTGATACATCATTACATGAAGTTTTGCTTCTTAAATGGAGGTGACAAAGTGATGGCAGGTACAATTCCTCATTTTCTACCCTTATTTCAGTTGCCTTTAAATCAACAGAAAGTTTTTTCCTCTAATCAATTAGGAGAATATAAAATATGAACTTTTTAGTATTCAAATAGAAACAAGAAAGCACAGGTTCTTTTGTTTTGTTTTGGCCTAGAATCCAAGGTCATCAAAACAAATCCCACTGTAGACCTAAAGACATCTGATCTGAAGACAATAGGATACTCCTGTTGAAAGCACATTTGACTGCATCCCCAGAGATGAAAGGCAAGTGACTAATCATCTCAGTTCTTTGCCTGAGTTTATTTTTCTTAAATATTAGAAGAGAATCTGCAGAGCACAAAATCAGTAGCAAGGACCAAGGTCAGTTAGAACATTGTTGTACCACCACTTATAAAGAAAACAGCTCCAATGTATTTTAAAAAAATCAAAGAGGCTTTTATACATTCACTACTAAAAGATGCTAAAGTGCTGTTAGTAGCAGATTTAAAGTGATTTTTGCTTGTGGTGATTAAACCCAGCAGGCATGCTTGTTTAACAAACAGAATCTAACTCCTTTTGTGTATAATTCGTGAAGACACATAATGCATTTTCTATCACAGACAAAGAAATGCAAGATCTTTAGTATCTTTCATGTAACAGATCAGATTTAGGAGATGGTTATTATGGAAGGTTTTTCATCTGACTCACTGAACCTATTAAAGTGAGGCCCCAGCCTGCTGTTAACTGATGTTCTTCTCCAGCACTGAGGCATTCCAATGGTAATCCTGAATTAAATTAGTACACACTGGAAAGTCTTAAAAAAAATCAACAACAAAAAAAGAAGAAAAGAAAAAAAGAATGGGTTTTGAAGAAATAGTACTTAACTCACCCTTTCTTTTTTACCATGTCTCTGCTGAACAGAGATACTTAAGTAATGTTGACTTACATAAATTCACCTTAGAGATACAAGAGTACATTACTTCTTTGCTGCATAGTTTCTAGAAGGATATTAAAATGCTATTACCAGGGAACAATGCTCATAGCATGAAAGTTATAAAGAATGTTCTCAAATTAGGCAAACAGAAAAAATAACTTTCAAAAAATAATTCTCAAGTTCTATTCCATTTTTATAGTTTGCTGTACTGGTTTTCACCTTATATGATGCTTTTTGTGCTTGACTGCAGACCATATGTTTCATGTCAAATCTATGAATTACAGAGTGCTGTGTTTGCCTGTCAGATTCTGCTTCTTCATGGACTTTACTTCTAACCAGAAGCATGTGTGGTAAAACAGAAGCATATGTCTTATGTGAATAACTGCATTTCAAATGAATTTATTTGAACGTTGTGTATAAAATCATGTCATTTAATTATTTAAAACATATGTTAAATAATCTAGCTAAAAATCTAATGGCAGATGTTGTATAACCTGCTTCTTGCAATTCACACATGTCCAGGTTTCAGTGTCCAGAGCAGGCGCTCACGTCCACTGTAGTTCATTAATGTTTTAGCTGCCACAGTTGTGCTAATCTGTTTCTGTGGCATATGGGTTCACTCAGTAATTGTTTGGTGAAAGTAAATTAGATTGTTAATTCTGTTTCGGGATTCTACTCTTTTTTACTGCTGTGCATTAATTCTATTAACACATCCACTGAGAAACTTTGTGCCAAGATGAATAACAAGCATAAATGAAAGATAGTTCTGCAGTTCATTAAATAGGTGATAAAAAGGCAGACTGTGTGGTAGGCAATAACAGTCAGACAGAAAGTAAACAAATAATGTTTGTCTTGGCAGAGTACTAGCTGATACGACAATCTTTACGCAGTCTTTCCAATTTATCATGATAAAATCTGTCATACAGATCCCAGAAAAGTCAAGGCTACATTTACAGAACTTGTTAGACACAAAAAAGATACCCTTATGATGTGTAAAATATGGCGCTAGTCTCCATGCTTATATATTCTCTTATTGCCCTCAACATTCCCAGTAACTGTTAATTACAAGAAACGAGCCAACCACCAGACCAACCCCCAGATCACATCAACCCAACATCTAAGATAGGGTAGAGCACATGGTCTGTGAACCAACCTTGTATGTGCTGTATGCACATTCCTTGACAAATGACAGATGGCACACTCTGCATGATTAAAAAATTCACAAGTTTCCATTACTCAGCCTTGAGCACATAATAAAGCCATGATTCTTGACCTAGTCAGATGACTCCTGAGATGCAGGAAATGGTAGAGTCTCTATGAGCTGTTCTGGAAGGCTGCTTTCATCCTAAACTCTGCTGGCTGTGTTTCATTTCATGTTTCATAATGGGGGGAAAAAGGGATACACGTCTTTTACAGGAATTCAAGAACTTTAGTGTAACTTTAATCTTAAAGATCTAAATAAACCATGACATTTATAACAGCTAGACTGACACAGTGATACTGACATTCACAATCCAAAATATCTAATCAAAGCAAAATAAATATTAATGCAATTAATAAATGTTGCACAAAATTTTTGTACTGTATTGTTTTCCTTTCATGTTACACTTACAGTCCAGATACACAATATTAGTACTCCTCATGAAGAATGAGGTATTACATCAAAGTGACAGCATCCCAAATTCTTCACAATATGTATGTGGTGTTGATGGTGGCATTTTCTTTTCCTTAGTCTGGGATTCTCTTAGTCACCTCTGGTTTCTAGTGCTGATCCCAATCCAAGAGCTGTTCTGAAATGACATGCCAAATTACATATTGTATCATTTTTTTATCTGCAAAATTCCTCCCTAAATGTTGCATATTACAATAAATTGAAATTGCCATTTGAAAAAATAATGTCTATAAACAATTAGTTGTATTATTTTTGTGCATATATGCTGTGTAACTACTGTGTCTTTAGGTCACAAAGTAAAAACACATGGAAGAAAAGAATAGACATCAATTTGCTAGAGATTCTGAATTAGACTCATATTGCTCACAGAAAGATATCATAACAAACATAAGATAGAGCCAAATAAATAACTTCAGTTAATTTCTTTAATTAATTAACTGAATTAATTTCATTAATTAATGAAATCATTTTTCAGTAATTTTCTAGCCAAAAATGATTAAAAATAAACAAAATAAAATAGAAGATATTTAAAATAATTTTAAAAATCCAAGCACATGAGGTTTAAAAACCCAAGCACATGAGGCTTAAAATCTGCCAGTAAATTTTGAATTTTTCATTGTACACAATTTCAAGTAAGCATCTGCAAACAACATCCAGGAATATAATTCCCTTGTAGTCTGTCTTGTTGCTGCCTGCAATCACATGACAGAAATCTGTTTCTTAGATAAAGAACACATGCTGATGAAAAAGACTTTCTTCCTGAGCTCCACTGACAAACCAGAGTAGAAAAGACACTACAAATGACATCATTCCAAATGTCCACCCCTTACTCCTTTTTCCCCCCTGCCTTATATGCAGACCATAATGTCATACAGTCTGAAATATCCCTTTGGTCAGTTTGGGTCACCTGTCCTGGCTGTGTCTCCTCCCAGCTTCCCATGCACCCCCAGCCTTCTCACCAGCACTGCAGTACAAAAAACAGAAAAGGCCTTGGCTCTGTGTAAACCCTGCTCAGCAAGAACAAAAACATCTCTATATTATCATCACTATATTCAGCACATATCCAAAACACAGTCCTATACCAGGCACTGTGAAGAAAATTTTTGCTACCCCAGCCAAAACAGCACAACTTTATTTCTGAAAACTATGCTAAAATTATTTTTGTCATCCTCTTTATCTGTATACTGTCTAATATATGACAGTCACTATGAACAGTACACAAATTTCCTCTTAGAGCTATGTTCGTGAAAAGTATTAAACCATGCAAAATCCTTTCTATTAATGGAAACGTTATAGAAAAATTAAAAAAAAAAAAAACAACAAAACAAACAAAATAACAACAAACCACCTAGAAAAAATACATTAAATTTTTGGAGATTGTAACTAAACTTTGTAGGAGGAGCGTTACTACTGCAGTCATCACTGAAGAAGAGAGATGCCTACTTATTACTGTAATTTCCCTCTTCATGCTGTAGATACTTATTGTTCTGCACTTATGCACTAACTTAATATACCTGAACACTATTAACTACACATTGCTTACTTTAAAAGGTTGTAGCTATATTCCAATCCTGCTATAAAATACTTGAGCTAAACCACAGCCGCTATATAAATGTATCTTTCAAAGTACTTTTTTGAATTTCAATGGCTAAGTCTCAATATATAATATCTCTTAATGATATCTGAAACATATGATAACATATAATAATATATTACATAATTCTCTATATATTATATATTTCCTATATTTCATGCTTATAATTTATATAAGATTAAATATTTTGGATAACAAAAAAAAACCTAAAACCCAATTGATCAAGAAAAAGTAGTATTCTTCAATTTTAAATATGCTATAGAATATAAGTAACTGCTGTTTGTGATTACAAGTTCATCTTAATCAACATGTTTTTTGTGAAGTGAAATACTTGTAAATATAGATAGCTGTGACTCTCAGCAATGCCTATTCAGGACTGAATACTCACAACTATTCTTCCAGTTATTCTCAGAGCTTTACATCAGTCTGTAAAGGTTTCTTTTTCCTACTCTTACAAGAGAAAAAAAAAAGAAAATTGTAAGATGCATAGTTGTCCCAGTACATAAACGTATATATTGCATACATAGCTATTGTACCTCTGAAGTAAATAATATTCACTTTTAAACATGGACAATATTCTCTATGTGCTGTGAGTGGGCCATTGTATTGTGTTTGAGTGACAAGGTTTGCCAACGTGAGGCTACAAGGGGTGGCCTCTCTGAGAAGCTTCCCACATGTCTGACAGAGCCAGTGCCAGCTGGATCCAAGCCTGATCTGTCACTAGCAAAGAAATAGTGGTAGTGCTTCTGGGATAGCAGATTGAACAAGGACGGGAAAAAAGCTACTGCACAATTGCAACAACAGAGGAGTTAGATTGTGTGAGCCACTCAGGTCAGTGGAGAAGGAGGGGCAGGAGCTGCTCCAGACACCAGAGCTGAGATTCCCCTGCAGCCCGTGGTGCAGATCATTGTGAGACAGCTGTGCCCCTGCAGCCCATGGAGGATCACAGGACTGCAGAGATCCACCTGCAGCCCTTGGAGGATCCCACACCAGAATAACTGAATGCCCAAAGGAGTCTGTCACTCCAAAGAAAGGCCATGCTGAAGCAGGCTCCTGACAGGAGCTGTAGCTGCAAGGAGAGAAAAGCCTGTATTGTAGCAGGTTCTTTTGCAGGATTTGTGTGACCCCATAGGAGCCCACACCCCTGAAGCACTGCATTCTGTGGAAGAACCCATGGTGGAGCAGTTTGTGAAAAACTGCAATCCATGTGAAGGATCCATACTGGAGAACTCCCTGAAGAACTGTCTCCCATGAGAGGAACCCCACACTGGAGCAGAGGAGGAGTGTGAGGAGTCTACCCCTAAGGAGGAAGTGGCAGAAACAATGGGTGAAGAACAGAACACAATCCCTTTTCCTAGCCCCCTCGCACTGTTCTGGAGAAGCAGCGCAAGAAACCAGTAATACTGAACCCAAGAAGAAAGGAGGGGTAGAGGGAATTTAAGAATTGGTTTTATTTTCTCAATACACTTCTTTGATTTTGACTACTTTGACTTCTATTATTTTCCTCAGGTCAAGTCTCTTTTGCCTGTGATGGTAAGAGACATATGATCTCTCCCTATTCTATCTCTCCTTATCTCTCCCCTATCCAGTTGAGGAGAGGAGTTACAGAGCAGCTTTGGTGGCCACCTGTGGGAACTGACAGTGATCAGAAAATAGATTTTAGGTTTCAGGCACTAGCTTGAGGCCTTGGGAAAAGCTAAGTACATAACTCTCTCTACTCTGGCCTGGGAAATCATAAAGAGGAACCCAAACAATCCTTGTAGATATCTTTTTCCTGACACCTGGTGTTTTTCCAACTTGTTTACTGGCAAAGGTGTTTAGAAAGAGGTGTACACTCTAAATGACCAATCATATTGATTGTACCTAAACACTGTATAAAAGAATCTGTCTTTCAATAAACTTTCACTATATGCCCTCCAAAGAAATCGGAGTTCTACATATTGTTATTTGAGCTGTCCCAAATTGTAACAGTAGTCACCTGGCATCCAGCCAGGGTCAACCCTCTACAGCCATTATAGTGAGCCATTTCTTCTTCATTCTTTTACTTATCCTGGTTTCAAAGGCCAATAGTGAACTTGGAGTCATTATAAATTTTAAAAGTGAATAGTTCAAACATGAAACACCAATCAGGTCCCTTTTGTAAGCAATTCAATAACTCCTCCCTAGAAAAATATGTAGGGAAAAAAATTTGGGGCACTGTCATTCACTTTTGCTAAATCAGGATGAATTCTAAACTGAAATTATCTATTGACAGCTAATGCTGCTCTGCAATGTCTTGACTGATTCAACACTATCATTGCGACCCAGTTCAAGCTCTTGTATTCAGAAGAAACACATAAGAGAAAGTACATTCCTTGCAACAGACAGAGAGTAACATAATTTAGCAATTAACAGAAGTAATAGACTCATTAAAGGAAAAGTATTTGGCAATGAGCATTGCATTATACGTGAGAGAGATGTATTTCTATTTGATGGAATTGTCTGCATTCTGTGAGGGTCTCTAATTGTCTTATTTGTCTCTGTTGAATGATCTCTCACTGGTGGCAGGAAAAATATCTCAGCTCTCTCCTGGTCACAGAATAAAGTCAACCTCATCAATAAGATCAGCCACACGTTTACCTTCCTGCTCAAAGGTGCTGTGATCAGAAGCAGAACTGCTTGAGCAGAAGCACTAGGCAGATTCATGTACAATGTTTGCTTTACCTTACAAGTTCTCTTCCCCCAGTCCTAACTAAACAGCTGATTCTCTCTGTCCACTGACCTTTGTTTTACTGATTTTATATCCAGCATTAGTCATAAATTCCTAGTAAGGCAGCATTCCACCATGCCCTATCTTTCACATTCTTCTCCCAAGTATTCCACTTCACTGTCTATAAAGTCTGATAATTCTTCTGGTTTTGTTTTACTAGTTTAGTCCCAGGTCAGTTTTGGCCAATTAATTTTCCCCTTCTATGATCTGTGAATTTCTCATGTTATCATCTTTGAAGTTTAATTTATTGTTAGGAACAAGTCTTCTTACTATATTAAAGTCTAAAAATAAGTGTTTGCTTGCATATCAAGTGAATGGAAGACAGCTAGAAGAAACCTGAGACATTTTACCTGAGAATGAGGTAAAATCTCTCTCAGCTTCCCTACTTATCTTCTGCCTTACTGATTCAGTTCCCACCACTGTCATGTTCCAGCTCCCACTGCATGTCTGTGTGCCCATGTATGGAAAGCTACAGCTTTTTCTGTGTCAGATGGAGCTCTGCTTCCATTTTTACAGTACTTGAGAGAGTTGAGCTTTCCATTTGAACTAAAAATAGTGAATGTTCTGAAGTGATCAGGAATTGAAAATCATGTCCATCATTTGCTATAATTCATTTTATTTCTAACTCCTCAAATAGTGAAGAGAGGTATTTCAATTATATTTCTGTCTTTTTCATTAGCACTTCATGCTTTTAGCTACATGAGTATCGATTTGAAGACCACAGGAATTCACATTTTTCCTTTGGAAGTTCTCAGCTAGTTCCCTGAATTATCTTTATTCCAATTCCTGAAATATCTTATTATATAGAAAAATCTTTAGTCTTGATAAATCCATTAACTTTTCTATTTAACCTACTCCCCATTGCTCAAATGTGAGGTCAAATATTATTTTTTGTTACCCTAACTGAAAATCTGAATAATCTAATCAAAAAAAGAGAAACTGTTATCCTTAGTCCAGTTTAAACTACCTATTCCAGAAGCCCTCAGAGACCTGAGGCAGTGGAGATGGCTCTACCCAAGCAAAATGGGGTACCAGAACTCATCAAGTTGTCAACAGACTCACAACTCAGCAGACAAAGGAAGGTCAGTGTTCATGGAGGGAACTCCCCCCATTTCTCCTTAGTCTGGAGTTCTTACGTAGGTTACCCGTTTTCTCCCAGCTTAAGTCTGGAAGCTGATGAGGAGTCAGCCTCAACAGAGAGAAAGTGCAATGGGTGGCTTTGCCATGACTCCCACAGTTGGTCAGACTCTGACACAGTCATTCAGAGACCTTCATCTCAAAAAAAAGCAGGACAGTGGTCATTTGGCCTCCAACCTGCTGTGAAAACAAGCTAAAACCAGTTCAGGCCAAGGCAAGCCCTGACGTAAGCAGAAACTGCCTGGTCAATGCTATTAAAAGGCTGTGTACTCCTATATTTTGACAGAATATTGACTGGGGCACTCTGCAGTGTACTCACATGTATAAAAGCACAAGTACAAATGTCCAGACTAAAGGAGGAATGAAAGAAATATTGACTTTCAAATAAATAAAATTACTGTTAAGTTATCAACTTTGGTAATTATTTGTTAAGCAATCAGATGCTGATTACTGTAAAGGCAAAACAACTGTACCACTGAGGAAGGAAGAAGGAAAACAACGTATTGAATGTTGCAATAAATTATTCTGTTTTAATAAATTCTAATTCAACTAGTTATTAGTGAAATTAAACATTCTGTCTTCCAAGAACATAATCTCAAGTTTGTTCAGAAGATGTACTAAGAATTCCTGAGCTATTAGTCTTGCACTCTAATCCTCATTTATATTTGAGATATATTTGTTGCAGCAGCCCTCTTGTAAGAGAGTAGAAATGAGCTGAGACACAGACTGCTTGTTTATCACAGCATGAAAAGGGTCCTGCTTTATTCCTCTTTACAGCTCAGCCATCCTGACTCCAACTATTCACTGACTCTGCCTGCAGCAAGCTTCTCCTGTAGGTTTCCCTTGTAGCCTCTGACTGCTGGTTATTTCCTGCTAAACTATGACTGCAGGGATCAGTTTGCAGACTCTGAATGCAGGCTTTTACCTGGCTAGACTGTGACTGCAGGTTCCAACAACAGGCTCTAACTGCAGACCCAGACTGACCTCGCAGCAGGGATTTTTCTCTCTCCAGGCTCCTCCTCCTTCATGATCCCCCTTGTTCTCTCTTCCTCAAGGTTCCTCCTCCTTAATGATTCCTCCTTATCAGCTAACCCACTCCCTTTTATCACACTTTATCTTTATTGGATATAGCTGTTACTTATCAGGGGCAAGGTCACATGTATTCCCTTCTCCTGTAGTATTGATGAATCTTAGAATCCTCAGGTCAACTTGAGGTCAACACTCTTGAGGTCCTTCACTTGTCTTGAGGTCCTGCACTTGCCTTGCACTATCTTTGTTCTTATTAGCTTCCTGTTTTACTTGTATTTCTTATTCAGGTTTTTCAGAGTGATGGCACCCCTACTAAAGATTGGTTCTGCAATTGCTTCAGTTTTGCTGTCCCTTCAAGGCCTACGCATTTGCTCTTATTCCTTTTCTGGTGCTCTAAAACATCCATTCAGAGCCAGCTAAGTAAGTTCAGAAGTATCCACATCTGATTTAAAACTAACACTTATGCTTTAAGGATTCCTCTATGACTAGTGCCATCCTACACATAGACTCCTTCCTTTAATCTGCCACATCTCCTCATCCTCCTTCCACGCATAAATTCCAGGTCTCTTAGCATTTGAGGAATTGCTTGTCCAAGAAGTTCTCAAAAAGCTACATAGTTACTCATAACAGATTTCTTTCTTATCTGATTATAACTTTCAAAACTTTCCTGATTATCTGGGGTCACCAGATGTGATTCCTTTTGTCTTCTCCCTCTTTACCATTCCTTATTTGTTATGCTTGTTGTTGCATACATATACATGCATAGTATATGCACATATATATGCAATATCTTTATAATAGGAAGTTGAATTATGCAAGATTAAGAGTTCATTTTCTGAATGGGAATTATCAAACATTAGAGATTTTGCACCTCTCATTTTTGATGGTCAAACTGGTATTTTAAAGTATAGATTAAAATCCTTATTTTAGTCTCAGAAATTCAAGTCTGTTAAGAAGTTTCAATTTGAAAGACTTTTTAAAAACCTTGGTTTTTTGCAACAGCAACACTGTCCTGGATAGATCTTAATATGTTATTATAACCAATGGGTCACAATAGTAACTACAATTGCAGTTACTAGGAGTTGTGTTTTAAATGTTTGAGCTGTCAAGATATTTGTTTTTTCATATAATGAAAAGCATCTGAGTTCTTGGCAACAATTTTCCTCTTTTGTATGTCATATTGAACAGGGACATCTAAATGATGTGGTCAAAGTCAAGAGCTAGCAACATAACTGATATATAAAGAAAATTTGAAAAGAAAAGAAATCCCACAAAGCTTCATCAGCTTTTACCTCTTCTTAATTTACTCTTTTTTTTACTGAAGAATATGTTATAGCTTAAAATAATAAAGAAATTAAGAAAAACAGGCTTATATTCTAAATATGCCATTATCCCTGTGCATTAAAGCACTGGCCAATAAACTTATTATTTTTTACTTATTAAACTTATTAACACAATCTTTTTAAGTTTTAATCACTACACCCACAAGATAACACCTGCACCTTCTTCCTTTTCTAAAATTTTCTTTCTTAAAAATATAATTTTTGAAGAAAGAAAGGAAGAAAAGAAAGGAAAATAATGTATTTTTAAAACTAAGTTTAAAGGGCTTTAGAGAATTATTCAGAAAAAAATTTCTAGTGATAAACATGTCTATGCAATATATTCTGTCCTGCAAAACATCTTTTCCTGCTTAAAAATATCTTAGCTTTTGGGATTTTTTTTTTTTTTTACAATAACTTGATGTGAATACGGAAATAATTCACCTAGCACAGTGCAGCTGTTTGAAGATTAATGAATTGTTTCATTGGGTTCAAGCTTTCCACTTGTTTCAGCTATACATTAGTGGTACAATTAATTTCACAATGCTGGGGTTTTGTCACCCAGGACTTCCTGTGAAATTATACTATGATAAATATTCTTTAATTAAATCTTTAAAATGTCACCAATGTTGCATTCTATAGGTGAAATTCAAAAATATCTTCAAGGTTTACAAAATCTTTAGTATTTAATGGGTGAAGCAATAGGACATAGAGAAAACCTCTAGGCTGATGATTTCTACGTCTGTTTAGCTTTAAAATGCTGCAAATATTTAATGAAAAGATATTTACAATTAGACTATGAAAGATTTGTCACTTTAAGGTTTTCAAGGGGAAATAAAGAAATAGCTTACTCACTCCAGAATATAATCTTTGTGTTGGAGACTATCAGATACTTAAGATTTCAACTGGAAGTCTAAGCATGGGACTATTTCCATTCACACTGCGGCATTCAATGAAGGTGGGACCAGAAATTAAATCTCCATAAGACTATGCTGTGAAGTCCAGTCTACATACCATTATTAGATATACAAATATTATATAACTTCTTTTTTCCCTTTCGTTTCTTAAAATATAACAAGGTTTATGACCTTAACACGGAAGTTAAAATCATTTTATCTTTCTTCAAGACAAGGGGGAAAAAGTTTTTCTTAACTGCCCCTCCGTGGCTGGCAGGTTGATGGTGATTCTCCCCTCTATTCTACCCTTATGAGACACCACATGGAGTACTGCATCCAGCTCTGGGCCCCCCAGCATAAAAAGAACATCAACCTATTGGAGTGAGTCCAGAAGAGGACCACAAGAATTATTTCTCCTATGAAAAAGGCTGACATATTTGTTATTATTCAGCCTGGAGAAGAGAAGGCTCTAAGGAGACCTTACAGCAGATTTTCAGTATATAAAAGGGGCTTATAAGAAAGATGAGAGACTTTTTACCAAGGCCTCTAGTGAGAATATAAGGAATAACAGTTTTAAAATGAACGAATGTAGGTTTAGACTGAATGTTAGAAAGAAATTCTTTATTAGTGTGGGGAGGCACTGGAACAAGTTTCTCAGAGATGTGGATTCCACATTCCTGGAAGTGATCCAGGTGGAAGATCAGGTTGGTTGGGGTTTTGAGGAGCCTAATATAGTGGATGATGTCAATGGCAGAGGTAGGGGGTTGGAAATGGATGGTGTTTGAATGTCCCTTCCAATACAAATGGTGCTATGATTCTATTACTCTTTTTTCTACATCAGTATTTTATTACAATATTTAAAATACTGAGCACCACATCATTACTTTATTTTAATATTTTCTACTTTAAATAATTTATCTTAATACTGTTCTTTGGACAGAATAGCATCAGCACTATCCTGTGACTTTCAGCATAGATTCTCTCAGATTCATTGTCTGAAGTATCTGGGTAAGAAGCTCATAACTTGAAATTCAGTGGTTTCAAGGATTTGAGACATAAATATTACTAGATCTCTGATAAAATATGATGACAAATATGATGACAATAATGTTGAAATATGGGGACAAATATGATAAAAATAGAGAAAGATGAGACCTTGTGCATGAAACACTATTCTAGACCAGAGCTGTCTTAATATGATCTGCAAGTTTTTTAGAATGAGGCTGCTATTTCTGTTAGATCTATGGCTGGTGGATGCACTTCTCAAACAAAACATTTGCTAGACACCTATTTTCCTAGTTTCCAAATCTATTTTTTATATTCATACCTGAAAAACAAAAGATTCTGAAATAAGAAACTAGTTAAGAACTATAAATCTTTTGATAGAAGACTTCTATCCAGACAGCTATTTTCTGATCTTTGCTCATCCTGACTGTAGGCTCCACATATCTATTCTGTTCTCAGTCACAAAATTCTCAAGCTTTAAAAAGACTTCTTTTAAGCAAGCCTTTGAGATAACTAGAATAACTAACTTTGAGGTGGTTATTCGGTCACTGAAGAGAGAAAAGTGGTCACATTCTTTTTCTTATGCCTTCTTTTTCTTTAGTCTGTTAGTATTTCAAAGCTTGAAATGCTGTTCTTTTTGTAACTTACTGAGTGAAAGATTCATGGCTTTCATTTGAATGATATCATTAGTCACATAAGAGAAAAGTGACTAAGACAAAAAGAGTGAGAGTTTCATGGGGAATAAAAAGTCATTATATCCTAGTCACAAAGTTTTCTAATCTGAAAGAGTACCTACAGTACCCTACAGAAATGCTTGTGAAGTGCTCAGCCCAATCAAATCTCCCCATGCTTGTCCTTTGAATTCTTTGTTTCTAGCTTCTGTTGCATGCATATTTAATCAGACTTCTCAATTCTGTATATGCAAAGGAAATTTTAAATATAATATGCTCTATAGAAAGGGAAAGGGCCCATTAACTCACTTCCAAAGCTGATGATTAAATTTATAAAAAATACCTTATCCAAAATGGAGTTGATCACAATAGTCTCCCATCAAAAAGATTCATGATCACTCACCATCTTGTGCCACAAAACAATCTATTGCAGCCAGTATTTAGATATTTAATTTATAATGTCAGTTTTGTCTAAATATTTATTAAATATTTTACTCAGTTTTAATGAATATTAATTATCCTATGCAGTTTATTCATTATAATTTTCAGGTGGCCTAAAAAGGGAAAGGAAGGACAATACAGAAAGTATAAACTAGACTTTTAATATCGAGATGATTTTAAAAGGACTATTTACCTTCATCACCAGAGTGGTTTGCAGACTAGAGTCCTCATGAGGTCTTTATGCATGTGTCCTCGGGAAGTCTTTCTCTATGGTATTTGAAACAAATTAAAAATGAAGCTGAATAGCACTTCTTATCATTGACAAAAACTTGAATATTTCTGAGATTCGTGGACCATTGTGTGTTGGTTTCCTCTCTTTAGACTTGCACTAAAAACTATCTCTTCATGTTCTGAGAAATCCTTATACTACATATCATCTCTTGTCAAATCCCTTATTTTCTTAAGTGGAATTAGAATGATAAGCTAGTGATGTTTGTCTTGTTTTCCTCAGGTATTTTGCCTTTTAGCTACACACCTATTCAAGATAAGAAGAGAAACTTCCACTGTCTTCAGCAGTTCAGAAATTTAATTTGGAGGGGATAGACCCATATCTAATATTTCTCTGACTATGCTGTCGCAAATGTAAGGGCAAATTTCCATGAATGCAAATTTCCATGCACATCACTGAGTAACACATTTAAACCAAGAAGGTGGTAAGACCTGGGTTTTAGAGAGGAGTGGATAGAAATTTCTCCGTTTTATGGACAGGGTGATCTATCTTTCATGACCTTCACTCTTCCAGATTTGAAAACATTTAAGTTTCTTTCAGAGGACAAATCCTATGGCTACAGAAAAAGGAAAGGGACAATGGCATGATTTACCTTAGATATAACAGTCTTATTAGTAAAGATTTACTAATATTAGACCAATTTTCAGTAATAGTGACTATTTTTATGAATTCATTCAGTAACATTCTAAATAAAACCAATTGTCTGTGTTTCAGTTTATTGGCATGCCTCAGCTCTCTACAAAAAAAACCTTTTCTGCTTAGCTAAGGTTGTCATGACCCATGAATTTATTTTGTAAGATGACAAGTGCTCATTAACTGGAATGGTTCTTAACTAGAAGGAGGAAGTCTTACAAATTGTTCACTGAACCTTGGTAGACATTAAATATAGTTATGATTATGTTTGTTTTATTTTAATTTCTTTAACTAAACTCCACTGCTATTTAAGGAATAAGCTAGACACTTGATAAATACATTGCTTAATATCAAACAGTCCATGTATTTCATGGGCCTTTTATATTTTACAGAGGAAGACAGTACTAACCACTCTATCAAGTCAGCAGAGCAGATTGTTGTGGTGTTCCTACCTAAATTCCTAGTGTTTCCAAAGACAAAAAAGTATATCTTGAAAATAATTTGCATCTGTTGACCTATTTACATAAAATCTATATTTAGGAATTCTTCTTTAAAGCAAATTACTTCTAAAGATTCCTAATATCCATATTCCATATATATTTAATTTCTCTTTAAATTTCTGGGGCAGGTGGGGGAAGAAGGGAGAAACCACAGAGAGTTATTGACTGAAATTTTAGGATAAACTTAAAACATTTGTAATTCTTTATGAAAATCAATCATCTGGAATATATGTTTCTCTTAAGTACTTTGCGTCGTGTAGTAAATTCTTTTCTATAGCAAAGATATTAAAATCAGATCTCTGAAGACAGACTTCTAAGTGAGTATGCAGGTTACAGCCAATCTAAAATGTATTTTGATCTTGATTAGAGAATGGGATATAATGACGGTTGAGATGTGTTCAACACTACTGAGACTTGTACTGTTCAGCTGCTGTCTGTAAGACCACCTCTGAGAAATGAAGTTCTTAAAATTTAAGCAGTTATCACTACAGTGTATCAGTTTTTTAGGATGGTAGTATTTCATGAATACCATTTTTGTAGATGTTTGGCCAGATGTTGCTCTTTCTTTTATGTGACTCTGCTGATTTAAATACAAAAGTCATCTATTCCACCACTTGATGCAACTGGGGAGAAAATAAATTGTTGCTTTGCAAGTTCTCTTTGTCTGGAGTTCAGCATCCTCTGCTCTGAAGGGAGTTTGAATTTCAACCCAGATAAAAAAAAATTAGAAAAAAAGATTTCTGCCATTTGAGCACTAGAATGTCAAATTCTGCCATATTAACGTTATTCTAAAATATTCAACCCTGAAGCAGTTCTAGCAAACTTTGAATATGCTGAATAGGAGATGTAACAGACCAGGTGGGCTTCCAGCAGCAGGAGGCAATATAGGAGAAAAACAGTGAGAAACTTAAAATGTATAGTTTAGGATATTTTCTACAGAGATTTTTATTTTTTACAACTCTCTGAAGTCAGCACCTGCAATTTTTTCCTCTTCAGCATTTACTGAAACTTCTGCAGAGCTAGTAAAAGTAATTATTTTATTTGAAATTCTTCCACAGTCTCTCTTACTCTTGCTGTTATCTGTTCTGCCACTCAGCTCTCCTGCTAAGGAGTTTTGTTTATTAGGCAGAAAGAAAGATAGCACTTCTAAAGTTGCACCTAAGAACTTACCCTTACTATGGTACTGTATTTTGTATATTTATTTCTTTGGGGGTTTTAAGTGAGTTCTCTTCAGTACTACTAATTATTATATATTGAGAGCTGTGAATATTGTGTTTGTCATAACACAGGCATTACGGAAAATGAAGAGGAGCCTGTCAGTGAGGTGTTATAGGGTATAACATATACAGGGTATATGTATATAATGATTTGATGACATTTTAATTTTCTGCACTTGTATAAATGAAGGAAACTGAAGCTGCAATAGATGTTTAAAGATCTTTTCTTGGTGGCAAAAATAGAATTAACTTCTTCCAAATAGAAATGTAGCACATGAAAGAAAAGAATAGTCTTAAATATGGCTTTAAAATTCTTATAATGTAATAATCCAGGGATGTAAGGACAGAGTCAGACAAAACAAAATTAACTATTGAGGCAATAATCCATATTTTTCAGCAAAATGCTCCTTTTCCAAAGTAAAGAAGCACATTCTGCTTGAATCTTTTCAAGTCTATCTGGGCAATATACTGGGAAGCATCAATACTGAAGGACAAAAAAAAGAACTTTTCTAATTCTACTGTGTTCCTTTCTGAATAAATATTCAGGTTAAGCACTTGCAAATATTTGCAATTCTGTAGAAGGGACAGAAATTCTACACTTTTTCAAAAAATGTAGCATTCTCATTCTACATTATTTCAAAAATAATTGGTATCCAGTTTTCACTGCATTTCACTGACTGCTCATTCAGCTCTTATTTCAGGTGCTTTTCTATGAGTATGTTAAGGAAGTCAGTGTCAAAAACCTTCTTGAAATCTGAGTAGTCAGAATCCACTGCTCTCTACAAGCTGGGGCATTTCATCATAGAATCATTTAGATGGGAAAAGATCATCAAGAATATCAAGTCCAACCTACCACTTCCAAGTCCACAAATAGACTATGTCAGTGAGTGGAACATCCATGCATTTTTTTAACACCTCCAGGGATGGTGTTTCAACTGGGCCCCTAGGTAGCCTCTAGGTAGCCCTAGGTAAAACTGCAGGGGGTTGTTGTGACTCAAGGAGAGGATACAGCACTTTGCTTTTTTGTACCTCATACGATTGGCCTCAGGCCACTGGTCCAGCCTGTGCAGATGCCCCTGCAGATCCTTCCTACTGTCAAGCAGATCAACACTGCTGCCCAACTTCCAAGGTATCATGTTGGTCAAACATAGCTTGATGATAGCTTGATCTACTTTATGAACTAATGTTGACTACTCCTGAAGATTTTCTTATCCTTCATATGCCTGGAAATTAGGATTAGATCCATAACCTTCTGAGGGATCAAGTGAGGCTCACCAGCCTGCATTTCCCCAGATCCTTGTATTGCTGAAATGTGAGCTTTGCTCTTCATACTGAAAAATGGTACATTGATTTCAAAACCAGAAGAACAATTATTTTTATCACCTTTTGTAAAACTAAACATCATAAAAAACTTTCTTTGATAGGGCACCTTCACATTTTCTTCTATTATGAGGAATGAATTATGGATACAGAGTAAGAGTTCTGTCACACCCCAATTACCTCATTTCCAGCTGACTACTCATGACTGCATCTGTGACTGAATTAGAAAATACCTTGCAGGTTAATGAGATCTCGGTTAAGTACACTGAAGCTGGACAAGGGAAACCATCTTTTTTTCCATATTTAATTAAAATACATTTAACCCATAAAAACACAGCTATGGAGATTGTTTTCTAGATGCTCTATGAATTTTAAAACACCTAATGAATTTCCTATTTCAAACTCATGGTATCACTAATTAAAATTTTGTCTTCAGGAGGAAAAATGCAGTTTTCCCTTCCTTTCAGAGGAATTTTAATGACAGAATAGTACAACAATTGAAAAGAAATATATTAAAAAGTCCCTGTAGGTACTATTTATAAATGCTTGGCATATACTGACATATAAAAAATGTTTTCTTTCTAAATATAACATTGTAATTTTACCTGGAAACACTAATATTAAAAAGGCATAGGAAGAATACTGAATTAACTTTTTATAATTAATATAGGAAAAGTTCTCTTGACTTCTTTTCCAGAAAAAAAAAAAAAAAAAAAAGATAGAACACTGAGATATTCATGTGAAAATTTCAAGAAATTTCATTTCCAAGTACTGTACCAATTAAAAGCATTGCATCCATCCTTCAGGTGTGTCAACTGCACCACTCAGCTTGGTGTCATCAACATAGGTATGAATGAATAAATTATTGTTATTGCTTAACCAAATACTTGATGACTAAGGAGTTCTATATGTGGCATTTTACAATGCCTGATTTATGTACAGATTTTACCACAGGTGAGTTTGGCTATTTCAGAATAGATGTTGCTGCCAATACAGATACAAAGAAAAATAATTTTTCATAAATTCTACAACAAAATTACAGTGACTCCATTCTATTCCATCTAAAGCAATGCAAGCACTCATATTCTTATGTGGTATCTGTTTTAAATACACAACGTCTCTTGTGTTGTCATAGTTCCTAAGCACAATAACATACACATTATATCAAGGATTAAAGAGAAGAGTACACATATTCATTTGAATACATCAGTGCAAAAAGACAAATAAAGGCATTTTATCTAACAAAATTTAAATTGCTTCTTCCACATGGAGAATTTCATACCAAAATGCTTTTTCTAAAGACTAATACTTCTTATAATATTTCCAGGATTATATGCGTCTTAGAATGAAGCAAGCCAATGAATGAAAAAAGAGAAAAATATAAGAAGAAAAATCAAAGGCTCTGACTCATTTGGAAAATTCAAATACTGTTTTGTTTTGGTTTTTTTAAAGTAATTTTTGACATTATGGAGTTGCCTGGAAAAAAAAAAAAAAAAAACAGTGGAAATTTCATTAAAACTCCACAACTTGTAAAAACATTGTTCAGAATGAGCATTCAAGTTTCATTACAATCAAGAAATATTGTTTCACCATGGTCCTGAAAACTAGCCAGCAAATAACCTGACTTTCAGCATCAAAGATTACATCAAGGCTTCTCATATTCTGAGCCTTGTGCATCACCATTCACTCAAATTAACCATTTGCTTTCTCTCAGTATTATTTCATGATCAGCATCAAATACAACTGCATCAAAGATACATCTGTGTTTTCATTAATCACATTTATCAGACGTCAATGACCTGATTACAAGTCTTGCAGACATGAGTGCAGGTTGTAGAACCTTTGTGACACAAGAGTAGTAGCCCTCATGCAATTTTAAAAAACTACTCTACAGCTATCTATACCTGAGGTGCATCCACTTAGGTCTACATAAAGTAATGATATCCTTCAGTAAAAGTTATATCTTTTAATTTATATATTGAATTCCCTACAAGTGCATAAACGTATGCAAAAATTGTTTATGGGCATTAACTGTACACATGAGGATCAGTCATGATCAGTTTCTGGATTAATGTGAAAGAATTTAGCAGATGTAGTTTGGTAGAGCAAAAGACTGTGTCTGAGACACAAATAACATAACAAGATTCTGTTATTAGGAACATAGAGACAATATTTTAATTATAATTTTAAATGAAAAATCATTAGGCCAAAATTTCTCTTATGAAGAAATATTGACCATTGGTATTCCTGAATGTTGAGAACATTTTCACATTAAATATTTGACTCACACTGAAATTAAAGTTTCTCACTTCAACAACCTTGTTTCTTAAAGAGACATTTTTGGGTTTTATTTTTACTCAGATCTGAGCCAAATGCTATTGTTAATTAAACAAATATCACAATTACATAAAGCATCTCAGATATGACAGAAATTAACCTTTACACTTCGTTAACCCTGTTATTGTTTTTTGTAATGTTTTCAAAAGCCTCAGAGGAGACAGCCATCAAGGTGTACAATGCTAATTTTGAGGTTAAACTTTAGATCTCTTAATATTGCTTTTGTACCATTTTAGACATCTGTGTAAATGAAACCACAGAAAACAATAAAAAATGAGCAATAATTTATTTTCCTTTGTAGAGTAAAGTTCAAGGAATAATCTCATTGTTTGTGCTTATCATACAGGGATAAGGTAAGCACTTTCGTAAGTATGTAAGCAATGTTTCCCAGATCTAAGTTTTTATTTTATATTCTCACAAGAAATAACAAATAATAAGAAAGGAAACCCCAACCCCAATAAATAACTGTAAGTATAGACCTTTTCCTATAATATAACATGACTATATTTATATTGTTTTCTATTCCATCAGCAAGAGACAATGGAAAAATTTTGGCTTTGTTTAAACTCTAATCATAAACTATACCAGCTGGTGCACTCCGTTGGGAATTGATATGTGGGTCAGCACGTTGCATCATCAGCACTTCTTCAGCAAATCCCCCTGCTTGAGTAAACAGACAATATGGGGTCCCAGTGTAGCAAAGTACATTATTGGATAGATAACTTCCTAAATTTGCGGCCTTCTTAGCAATTTATTTCAGGTAACATTAGCTTTTCTTGAATAAAAGTTTTTCATTTTGTAAATAGCTTCAGGGAGCTGATAGGTTCTTTAATGGCAGTATAAAGGCAAAAAATAACTTTGCTAATATAGCTATAGTACAGAAAAAAAAATCAACAGACTATGAAGTTTATTTACCTAGATGTTACTTATAAAAAATATTTGACAACTATTTTATTGTCCTAAACTGAGTCTTAGATGTTGGAGGTTTATTTAGTTATTTTACACAGTAAGCTTTCTAGTAACCTTTGCTACTTCTGGAGTTTAGCTTACTGTATAGACAGAACTACCTTAGATTTGACCCATATTTACATGCTGTAAATAATTATGCATTTAGTTTTCCTGCTCTGCCTTGGAAGATGTTTAATTTCAGGGGAATCAATTCTTCATCTGAAAGGACAGGCCTATTAAAAACAGAGAACCACACCAAAATAAAACCCCCAAACCAAAACACATACAGTCACAATAATTGAAAGCAGATGGGATAAACTAAATACAGCATAAGCATAAATAAAGACTGAAAGACCTCATGAAAATCTGAAAGTCAATCTTGTCTCGTTGGAATAAGCTGCTGTGGGTTGGCCTTCAGTGAAAGCTCTTGATGTTTAGAAGAGTAGTTCAGGATCTATGTCTTGTGAATTAATCAGCATATTCACATTTTGGAAAGGTTATAAAAGGCATAATGTTGGCTGAGCATTAATTTCTGAAAAAAAATCACTCTTTCTTCCAGGGAAATGAACTGTTTCTTATTGAAACAAAATTTATTTCAAATGAAAAATTTAGAAGCTATTTAAAATATTCCAGCAGTATTTCTGTTCCATTATTCTTGTAATTTCTTTTTTGCATTTGAATTTGCATGTCTAAAATCCATGTTGGTTGATGTTGTAAATATTCAACAGAAAATATAGTAAAGAATGTTCTTCTTTTATACTAAAATATTTAATTTTAGCTAAATGGCAAATATTAACTGTCAGTGTTCCAAAGGTAATTCAGAAGTGTAGCCTCATAGATTGTCTTGGTTAATGCACATATAAATATATATATACATATATCTCAAATAAATAGACTCTATGCTTCTTTTCCTGAAGAAGTACTTCCCTAGATTATGCTCACATACACTGAAATTCATCATATGCTAAGGTTGTTGGACTTTTTGAATCCAAAACATCAATAAGGAAATTTTTACTACAACTGACAGAAAAATTCAAAGTATTGAATTTAAGTGGGTTTTTCATTACTGAGAATAAGCATCCATGTATTAGAAATGAGAAATAGAAAGCTGAGCTACATGTCCTTTAGAAGCTGTGAGGATAAAGCAAAATTATATTTAAAGACAGCATGAATTGAGGGGAGCCAATCTTGATACTATCTTGTTTAGTTGGTATGTCTGTATCTTGTGAGAAGTAGAACAGCAGGCATGGGGGAGGTATTTATAAACACAAGCTCTACAGTCAGCTGGATTTTAAGCACTGGAAGACTGTGATTAGATTCCCATAGGGTTCTACTGTGTAGGTTTAACAAGCAAAATGCTTTCAACCTTTCTTCATACATCAAGCTCTCCAACATTCCAGTTATCTGCAACCATTTCAAAAATCCTCTCAAGCTTTTCAACTTTTCGCTTAAACTGGGAGAACCAAAGCCTGATAGAACATACAAGATAAAAAAGTCTGATACATTTGATAAGTAATTTAACAACTAGGTAGAGTAGGAGTGGTAACATCCTCTGATCTACTTACTATACTCTTGCTGATGCAGCTCAGAAAAGGGTTATTTTGTTGCTGCAATGGCATACTGCCAACAGATGTTTTTATATGATCCATATGTAACAAAACTAAGTGAAATATCCCCTGCCAATGGATGAGCTTCTGGCAAATAAAGTGATGGTTTTAAAATGGTGTTACTTAATTTAATAACTGATTAAAATATTATTCAACTATCTGTAATCCTCTTTTGGAGACTAGAAATCATATGTTTAATTGTTTGAACAATCTCTCTTCTCATGTTTGGCAAAGCAGACATTTATAATTACATGTAGAAAACACTTGCTCTAACCAACGTACATGTGCAGAGAAAATCTCTTTATTTTCCTGCCACTAGCATGCATCTGCAAAGTATTGCTTCAGGCATCAAGAAATTGAAAAGCTTGGTTAGGAACTGAGATCTGTAGAACAAAACCAGTGAAAAAAAACCCCTATTTTCTTCTGAAATATTTTGTAACAGCTAGGTAAAAATTCCTTATTAAAAATTGTTAGCAGTATTACCCATTTTTGTTAGCAAATCATTTAACTATTTTTATTTTTATTTACACAAAATTATGAGTCAATGGTATATTTTTGCAAATTATAGCTCAGCCCTAAACTTTTAATGGAAGGGTTGCTTTGCTGTTAATTTGTCACCTGTTCAGTGTAGCAGAGTCACAATGCACTTCATTAGTCTTCCTTCCTTAATTTATCCTATCTTTGGATAAATTAAGCATCTGAAATAATCTGTATTAGTTACAGTTGCATATTTCCATCATCTGATATGTGTGAGATTTCCCCACATATCTCTTTAAATATATGACATATATATATATATGAATATATATCTTTCATGTATAAAAGTATATATGCATGAGCTGAACTTCTTTAAAATCTTCAACTGCACACCTGCATGGAGTTAATTTGGGACAATGCTCCTTGCTAGATTCTGCTTGACCTACATTGCAATCATGTCTTATGCCATTTACCTTTCTGATCTGGAGCCTGATACCTAGATCTCAGACCTGCCTCATCACTGGGCGCTTGTCTGGTGGGTTGAAATCTTTGATAAAACAGAATTCCTGCAATTCTGACATGCCCTTCTTGCTTAGGTTCTATGGCTACACAGCTTGCCAGTGAGTCTGGGGCTGCCCCTGCCAGTCTTGTTACTTCCCTCAGCTCCTAACTCACCTTCTCAGGAGGAAAAGCCCCTTCCTGGTGCTCTCTGAAGTCTGTGGTGAATGCTTACCTTTTTTGTACTTTACCAAGTATATATTTACAAGGGTTCAGTTTTGGGGGATTTTGGGGATCATTTTTGGTTTTTGGTTTTTTTTCTGTATGAGGGTTTTGTTTTGCTGTTTTGGGGTTTTTTTGTGGTGGTAATTTTGTTTGGGGTTTTGTGGTGGCTATCTGTCTATACCTTTTCAGCTAGTAAATGGTCTCCCCCTTGTCAAAGCATCATAGAGGTTGATGGCTTACACTTTGATGAATCTTATGTCATTAGGGCATCAATGACTGTGTAAGGAATGAATATCATAGAAACAGAAGAGTATTCTGAATCAGTCCTTTTAAGAGTATAATACCCACCTTCTTCAATTATATTTTTGGACAGTAATTTTAAATCTGAAGTGCTATTGTTCCATATTCTTTCACTGTCCTTCACCAGTCTTATCTGAATAATTTTCACCTGTAACCTAGGTGAAATTCCATGTACTACACTTAGTGTCAGCTGGATTAAATACATACTCCCTTGTTATAAATTTAATTATTGATAAGAATTAATCAAGATTGCTCTTGAGTCCTGCCTAAAATTTTCTGATAGAATACTTTCTCCAAAGAGTAGATTACTGTTTTTGTTAAAAAAAAATAGAGGTTCATTTGGAAAATAATGTATATATGCCTGTGATTTGGTGATTTTCTTATCTCCAAATTGGAGAGACATGGATCTTAATATTAATTATTGAATAAGGAACTGGCTGGCTGGATGCAGCTGGAGTTGTGGTCAATGGCTCCATGACCCGATGGATGCCTGTAAGAAGTGTTCCTCTGAACACTGTCCTGGGAGCACTGCTCTTCAATGTCTTGATCAATGACATAGACAGTGATACTAAGTGCACCCTCAGCAAGTTTGCAGATGACACAATCTGAGCAGTGCAGTAGATACAACAGAAGGAAGGGATGTCATCCAGGACGACTTGACAAACTTGAGAAGTGGGTCCATGAGAATCACGTGAAGCTCAGCAAGTGCAAGTGTGAGGTGCTGCACCTCATTTGGGGCAACTCCAGACATGAGCAAAGACTGGGAGAAGAACAAATTGAGAGCAGCCCTGTGGAAAAGGACTTGGGTGCTCTTGTAAATGAAGAGTTGGATGTGAGCCAGCCGTGTGTTCTTGCAGCCCAGATGGTCAACAACATCGTGGGTTGCATCAAGAGAGGAGTGGCCAGCAGGTCAAGGGTAGTGGTTCAGTCCCTCTGCTCTGCTGTCATGAGATCCCACCTGGAATACTGAACTCAAATCTGGGTTCCTCATTGTGGCATCTCAGTACTTCAAGAGGGCATATAAAAAGAGAGATAAAGCAACTTATTTTTCTGATGACTTAAGGAACTTCTGAATATAAGTATTGCTTTGAATATAAGCAATACTAAAGAAACACAAGAGCTGGATTATTTGGAAAATGTACAAAACAAGAAAAATATTCGGTGTCAAAGGAGTCTATTGTGACAGTGAGTAAAATTCAATATTACTTTATTATTTTACTTTCTTCATCTAAAGTCTGTATCTAAAGAAATGATGTTTTGATGTATTGTGGCTGATAGATTACCAGAATCCATCCCTTTCCTCTATTCTGTCAGCTTCCTACTCTCCAATGCAGCATGATATAAGTGTGATGGCATGAAGAAGAAAAGAAATATATACACACATTCAGAAGAAAACATTTTTGTGTATTCCTCCTATTAAAATCATTTCACCTTCAAGTTCATACTTTCAGCTTGTTTATTTGTCTCTTCCCATGTATGTCTCTTCCTGATTTTTATGAAATCTTGTTGTGGGTTGAAGGAGGGCAGTTCTGTCATGGCTGAATTTTCTTTTGAAATGTAGAGCTAGTAACATTGTCAGTAGAACTTCTGATGTTTAGCTATCCTGTATATAATACTGCAGCAGTTCTGTTCTCAAGGAAGCGTGGCAAATGGGATAGTCTTCTATTTCCCCTGAAGTAGCTTGGTTTACTAGAGTAGAAATCTGCCACTGTCTCCAGATGCCAAGCAAGACTTGGCTGTTCTTTGTTAATTCAATGCTTTTCCCAAAAAAAGAAGCACAAACAATCCAGCCATCTGATGCAGGTGATTTGTGGCAAAATTTTTGTACTTAAAGGCCTGCCAGATTTCAAAGACTACACTCTAAGTCTGTAAAATTCTAGTTGTCCATATGCTTTTACAGTTAGGAAATATAGATAAGACACCAGCTCTGCGATTCTTTTCATCCTTCTCCTTAATAAAAGGGAGAACAAAGATCATAACAACAAACTTCAGCCCTAGACTGATTTGCAACCTAAATCAGTAATCAGAACTTTGTGATTATTCACTTCATCATGGTATCTATCCATGCTGTCTATGTGAATACACATTGAATTCAATTAAGAGAACTCCCTTGCTTTCTTGATTTCAATTTAATTGTAGTTACAGTAAACATCATAGCATATTCAAGTTTGCAGCATTGATTTGACCCTGATTATTTCCTCAAGGTGATTTTTTTTTGTGATTTTTTGGGGGAGAGAGTGCGGCATTTTTTTGTGGTGGGTTGGTTGGTTTGTTGGTTGGTTTTTGTGGTACTTTTTGGTTGGTTTGGTTTTCTTTTTTTTTTTTTTTTTGATGTGCTTTGTTCCATACAGAATTTCTATTGGGAATACTAGGTAATGAGGATATCTTTTGAATAATTTGGTCTATTTCTACTGTTTTATTATATTTCAGTATCCCATAATAAACTCTTATTTTCTTAAAATAAACAAAGAAACCAAACCAAAGTAAGAAACAAGCAAAAACATAGATAGTTTCATTTTTTTTTCCTTTTTTTTTGAAACAGAAATTCATTTGTCAGAATTGGAATGATTTATAAATCAGAGCTCTAAAAATTCTCTCATAATGATGTCTAGTAAGATATTTTCTTTATATACTCTCTATAATGCAGAAAATGAACAGGGGATCATGACGATAATGGAAAAGTACTTAAAATACAAAAATAAAAACTCTGAACAGCAGCAAAACACTATGAAACTATTATACACAGTTTTCCCAGTTTTATTAAGTTATTGAAATTTATTAGAATCACAAACAACATTCTTGTTTTTCAGTACTTAAGAAATCTGTAACATTCATTCCTTCCTTGAATTATGTATGTCAGAAAGACTATTTTCCTGGTGTAAACAGACTATAAGCCTGTATAAATCTGCTAAAATATTGATCTTATTAAGAATCTGCTTCCTGTTAAATTTCAATTCCATACATATAAAAATTACATTTTTTTTAATAATAATTTGTTGTTTATGTTTAAAAAGGATAGAGTGAGTGAAATAAAGATATATTCTTAAAAATAAGTGTAGGAAACAATTTTCTTGAAACTCTTTAATTAGGCTTTTTCTTTTTCATTCTCTAATATGATCTTTAATTCTTTCATATCTAAATCTAGTTTTATTTTTCCTGTCAACAAAAGGCAATCATCCTAATCACGATCACTAATGGCAAGATTCAATACACTCAGAACATGTCTGTCCAGTGGTTTAAGTATTTTTGCATGTCCATATTTCTGACTAATGGAAAGAAATCACACTTATGGCATTATTAAAAGTAAACCAGTAACCCTCCCTGAAAATACTTCTGTACTTCTGTCTCTGAATCTTGAAAGGATAAAAAGCCCCCAAAGCCCCACTGATTCAAATTATGCATAGATCCACCTGATAATATATAAATATTGAACCAAAACTGCTATTGTGGAAAATTATAACATGTCAAAAAGAATCATATTTGCTGATTATATGACACAGCTGAGATCCTCTGGGGTAGAAATGATCAAAGAAATAATACTGCCTAATAGTGTTGCAGTAACATCAAATACCGAAGACACTAAAATCCTTGCAAAAATATGCACTTGCAAAAAACTTTTAGAAAAGTACATAGGTTCTGTCCTTTTTAAAAATAAAGGATTCAAACACCTTGCAAATGGCAAATACTGTATTACAAAGCTAGGAGTTAGATTAGTAATTTTTGAATACCCTTTTCTTTCTGGATTGTCTAATAGATGGTATAATTTTCCTAGAGGTTTTTGAGATGTAGATCAAACTCTGGATAACATGGTCTGTCCTCAAACCTGACCCAGCTTAGAGCAGGAGGTTGTACTAGAGACCTGCTGAGGTCCCTTGCAACCTAAATCATCCTATGATCATTTTGGTACTAGCAGGTTAAACTTTTAGCTATTTTATCTCCTAGAAGGTTCCCAGACTCATTTTATCTTTTTCATCATCACCGTAACCTGCAAAAACAATTAGTTGGAGCCTTATGAATGGCAGATTTGATGCCTTTCCCTCTGTGATCCACTTCTCTTTCCCTCTGTTTTTCTCCTCCAAGAGTGAGTGATTCAACACTCAAGGAAGATAGACTGAAGAATTTTCCTTATAAATAACAGCAAAATGCAACAAGAGGCAATAAAATAAACAAAATCCCCACATATGACACTAATGTAAAGGAAACTCCTTGCTGTACAGACCAACACCTCAGTTTTGTGATAACATTATACTGGTTGTGTTGTCCTTACCCTCTTGGGCAAACTGCCAAATTCTGCTGTGGTGATAGACAATAAAAGTGACAAAAAAAGTGAAGCTGTTCAACATAATTCTTCTTGCAATATTCTGTCACTTTGGATGTAAACACAAGCCTCTACAAATGCAGAGTAGAGGGGCAGGTTGGTTTGTTCTTTTATTCTTTAATCCTACACAAAGTGGAGGGAAAAAATGAACACAGGCATTAACACATTCTTCTTAAAAATGATGTGTATAAAATATGTCCTCAGGCTTTTGATCTTCCGCATATGAACAGCTTGTACTCATATAGATTAAATAAATAATAATCTAATTCCAAATGCTGTATAAACAAAAAGTCTTCTTACCTCTTGAAAACATTTTTTTATCTCTCTCTGGATACTACATTTAAAGATATTAACCACAAACAAGTTAATTTAATTTAGGGATTTAGCATTCAGAGTATGAAAAATAAATTACCTGGTATTTCTGTGTTTAAGAGCTTTTTCACAAGACTTTATAATATGTTCAGAAATAATTTGACTTAAATCTATCATATATTAAAATATAATTGCATTTTTAATATATTTGTAACTCCAATTTTCTTCAAGAGTATCTAGTTGCCTAAACTTCTAATTAAACGTAAACGTGTTTTTAGTGAATTTTTCTGTTGCCAAGCTGGAACCTAATAAGATCTAGCAAGAGCATAGAATTCTATTAAAAAATTTACTTCATGTTCTAATAATATTATGACAAAAATATACCAATTTTCAATATACACTCCTTTTCGTGTTATTCTTATCATTAAAATGCACCAAAAAAACCCTGATCACTTTCTAATAAATATGTTTATACTAATGTTAACAATATATATTTTAAGTGTCTGAAATTTTTATTAATATTGGATTAATCTAGATAATAAAAAGCATATAAAAATACTGAACACTATCATAAGTCCAACAAATTTTCCTAAAGAATAATATTTGTTCTGCTTAAATATTTGAAATTTAAATAATCAAAGTACATAACTGAGCAGAAGAGTCTGTATGTAAATGATGAAGTAAATGGACCTACAATTTTAGGCAGTGATCCATACAATCTACTTCAAGTATCTACTCTATGATAAGTGGATTCATGCCTAGTGATATTTTTCTTTCTCCTACTGTAGCACTAGCTTACCTGAAATAAAACAAGAGATGTATAGTTATTAAAATTAGTAATTTAATTTATGCACAGTAAATTTTAAAGAATGATCATGGGATTAGATAATTAGGAGCATTACCATACAAGTTTATTCTTTTGAGGCTCCAGAATGGGTTTGACAAAGTGTTGAAAAATACTCAGTACTTTATTGTAGTAAGAGCTTTCAAATCTTTCTGCTTTCCAACATAATGGAGAAGGAAAAAAAAAAGAAAAAACTGAAAAATTTTTTCCCTCTGCCTGCCAGATTATTAGTTTCCTCTAGAATCAAAACCTATTTTTTTTTAACTAGCTGTTCAGAGTATATTATTTTCCAGACTACTTTACTACCATAGCCATGTCATTTTGTAACTATGTCATGCATTTAAAGTTCATGAAAAACAGATGCCAAAAATGCTTCCAAGACAAATTTGACCTCAACTCACAGAGTTAAACCTGCATGGTATCTGCTGCTTGTTTGCTCTCCCTGGTTGTTAGTTTTATGAGAATATCAGTACTAGAGAGTCCATTTACATCATTCTAGTTTTGATTACAGTGAGACTTCCTGGCTTTGAAACCTGCTTGATTTTCTCTTGAGCAGAAGCTGTTGGGCTTTGATAATATATTCTACTCCTAGGAAAGGAAATAAGGGGTAGTATCTTTAAAGGAAATTAGTTCTGCTGCTTAATTGATAGTTATTACAATTACATAACTTAATGGGAAAAATGTACTGTATCAAGTTTTATATGTTCCAGCTTGGCAGCTTCCTGTGAATGCCACCTGCATATTAATTATGGCACAGTGCTCACCTTGGTTTAATATTCTGCTTCTTTTGCAGAAAATGAAAGAGAGGAACTGAATTTGAGAGCAGTTGTAAGTTATTCAGAACAAAAGTACAGAAACTTGCTCTAGACCTGGCAGGGCTATATTAACTAATGACAAGAGTGAGAAAACTGTAAAAGAACAGATTAGCAAATCCCTTGTTGCAGACTACTTCATCAAAATCAAGGTAAGTTCTCAGGCAGTTTTTTCAAGGAGAATTCAAGGAGGGAGAGAAAGAAAAAAAGTATCAAGATATAGGTAGTAGGTGCATTCAAGCAAGACAGTTTCTGGGGTTTAGGGGATTTTTAGCTTTCTCCTTGTGGAAGCATTGTGGCAGCTGATTTGCCTCTGCAGACGTTTAGCAGTCACAAGAAATCACATTATTTTCAGGAAGAGAGAAGAGAGCTTTCACAGAAGAAGGAATTGAGAGATGGAAGAAATATGTTTGTGAACAAAAAGGGATCAGGAGTCCAAAGGGAAATGAGTTTGAAATCACAAATAACATTGATGAGATTTCAGACCCTGAAGAAAGTATTCTGAAAGTTGCCAAATGCATTAGAAAAAGTACAGCATCTACACTGAGATTTTTTGCCTTCCCTAGTAATTACAAGCTACTGAAAAAAAGAGGGATACTGTGGTGTAGACATCAGAAGGAAAGTGGCATACTGACAGCCTTATATCCTGTTAAGAAAGGAGATGTAGCTTTTTAGAAAAGTGTTTCTCTGTGACCTTTCCAACTTTCAACTCTGCAGACACCAGTCTGTGAAAAAATGCAGTGCTACTTTTGCATGTATAATAACTGGAACTATAACACTTCTGCTCTCTGACAACTTCATTGCTTCTTTCTTTAACTGAAAATTATCAGTCTTTCTCTCAGTACTTTTTCAATTCAAAATATATTTATTTTGGAGAAGTAGCCTTTGGATGCTGATCTTGAAAATATTTCTGCATATTTTGTTACTTAGGATCTGTGAAAGGCTCTCAGGTACTCACAGGTATGTTAAAAAAATGAAGTATTTCTAGATATTCAAGAAGTGAATGTAAATTCCCTTTTTGACAGCTGGTTATTTATTAGTCTGTCATCTTCTACAGGAAACGTACTTCCTACAATAATCAGGTAGAAAAAAAATGGCACACTGCAAATACCACTCTTCCAAAGGCTGGAAGACGGGGAGGGAGGGAAGGAGAGGGAACACTTCTATTTTCCCATTATTATCTATTTCCTATTATTATCTATTTAATAATGTTTGTATAACAACGATAATCACTAAACATGTGATTCTCAAATGTCCTCATCTTAAATTTATCTGTACTTTTTACACCAGATTTCATTTCAGCTAGATCCTTTCTTTGGCTTCATAAGTCTTTCTGAATGGCATATGGAAAGCTACATAATTTGAAGTTGAACCTCTTTCTTCGTAACTTTCTATTACTTATTTAGAAAAATAGAAATTTTATATAGTCATGTCATCAAAAAACTTTGATACATACTTCTACAATAGTCATGTAGAAAAAATGATCCACTTCACATACAGTCTTCCAAAGTCTGTAATGGAGCAGTTGGGTCCAAGAAAACTTTCAAAGTTCCTTTGAGAAAGAGAAGAATATAATAATTATTGTGGCACTGAACATCTGAAACAAACCACAAGTTTAAAAAAAAAAGCAGTATGAGGAAAGAATTTTACACTGTTAGTTGTAGGTATAAAGGAAACTGATTAAGAACAGTTGTTTGCAGTTGTATTATTTTGTCGTTCCTGTTCATTACTCTGTGTAACTTCTAAAAGACAGACCGCACCTGGACTAAACTGTTTCTCATGTTTAAAACTATTTTTTCATTTTTTTTCTTTTTCTACAAAGTATTATTAATGTCATAGTATTTTTGTTTCATAAAATAAATAATATTTTGTATAAGAGTAAGGAATGTCTGGGGTCTAAACAAAGTTTGAAATGCTCCAATTTTCAAATAATTATCTTAAGGTGAAAATTCTTATGAAGATGTCAATTATATCAAATTGTTGCTCCCTTCTACATAGAGATGTGGCAAACAAAAGCTGCCTTGTTTCTTGTTGTGTTTTTGTTAGCAAGGCAAATCATTACAGTTCTGAAAATTCTTAAGACATGCATAGCTAAAGTCATATATGGAGATGAAGGGGAAAGATCAGTGCCAAAGAAGAAATGTTTGACCTCATATTCTGAGATTGCTATGCTAGTACATCTCAGAAAAGAAAACAACAAATGTGTTCTCTCTAGCCCTTTCAAAATCCATAGCTCCTTTTAGCTCAATAAAGAAGGCTTTATCAGTGCTTTGTCATATATTTTGTTTTCCTTGAATCCATATATTGCATTAAATTTCTGAGCTCACTTTTAAAAATAATTTTTAAAGATTAAAATAAAATTCTTTTTCATAAGGTATATTGGAACACAGCAGGTAGCCACTGTCCATATTTAGATACCCTTTATAAACAACATTTGATTTCTTTTTCATTTCTCTTTGTTTCATTCTTTAAACATTGACACATTCCCCTGCCCGCTAACCAGCGGCCTCCCAGCTGGTCCCGGCTGCCCTGGCGGGGAACGGTCACAGCCTCGGTAGGGTCTGCAGGAGAACCGGCAGGACCCACCCGATGGGTGAGTGCATTGCTGCACGGGTGGTGGAGAGGCGGCTACAGTGAAAGAAGGAGAAGGAGACTTCCCTGAGGCGCCATGAGGTGACGTTTATTGGGGTCCCCCAGGCACAGCCCAGAAAAGCCCGGAACTGCAGCTGCGCAGGGGGTTTTAGGGTACAGACAGTAGGAGTGGTCACACAAGGAAAGCCCAATAACATAAAAGGGGTGGTACATACAATACCAAATGAAAACTGAGGGGTGGGGGATTTCCCAGACTTGCCCCAATCAGGAATGAGCCTCTCTGAGCTTTCTAGAAGGACGAGGCTTCCCTGAGACTGGCAAGGTCTGGGAGGGGAGCAATACATGATTGACATACACAGACTCGGGGTAAACAACTCAAGGGGATTTCCAGAGGCGGGAACTGTACCAAGTGGGGAAAGGAATAGGGGGAAACATGGAATGAACCATTAAATAAGCTTTTCCAAAACAGAAGGAAAACTACACTTAAATCATTAGATAAAAGCACACACAACAAAACATACCTTTTTTTCTCAGTTTGTCATGTCAAAAGGAACACAAAAATATCTACTTCAGCTTCAGAGGAGCAGGTTGAGTCACCTATCTTTGACTCTGCTCCTGCAGTAACTTTCCAAACCGATGAAAAATCAGCACATTGTCAGTGCTATGCTCCTATTTGGATATTATCATGCTCTGATAATGAATTATTAAAAGTGACAGAGAAACCTTAAAAATCCAGACTACTTTTTTTTTTCTTTCTTCAATTAAATTCACCTGTATTGAGAAAATCTCTATATACAGGGAATCCAGATTTTAATCACCACTATCAACACTCTTCTTTAAACCAGGACACTAATAATTCAGTTTTAGCTTTCCTCACTGACCCCAGTAATGTACATAATGTTGCCCTTGTACACCAGAATTGATGTTCTCTGAGCTGCCTGGTGCAACATATATGAATCTTAAAGAATTTCCCCCAAGATTTTTTGTGTTTTATTTTATCAGCAGCAGAACATTCGGTTTTGCAATCCTAAATCCTTTTTACAATTCAGAGTGAAATAAACCTTATTCACTTTCACTGATCATAACTGATCTGGAATTGTGCTGAGAAAAGTGACATCAGATCAAAGGCTGTTGTTCACTTTCTTGAGTTTCATCTTCATCTTTTAATAGTATGAAAAAAAAAAACCTTTTCAAAGACATAAGCAGTTACATGACTACACATAATTTTAATTTTGAGGAATTTACAAAGAATCAGATTCACAGATTGAAAAATATATTCATCAGTTCACAAAAGTACAGTATGTTGTTCAGACTACTACAGAGAAAGATGTTATTTCCTAAGAAAGACTACAGGAGTACCAAACTCTTAAAGTCTTTGTCTGCTGTAAAACTGTGTAGCTGTACTGAAATCAAGCACACTAGAAATCATCAGTGTCTGTATCTACAGAGTTTGGATGATGTGAACTTTCCAAAAAAAAAATCTTCAAAAGCTTATTTTCTAAATTGTTTCCTATCTCATTACTGAATAGACAGTGTCAGAAGTATTAAAAAAAAACACCAACCCACTGGCAGTTTGAGGTATGCAGACAGCCTGAGTTTGTATAGGAAACCTGCAGAAAATTGCTTCTCTGTTACTAAGATAAATTAACTTCATATGTACAAGGACAGAATAGGGTAAGAGTTGTTCACTTCCTAAATATTTGACAAACAAATTTACTCTTACCCACTTAGCAATTTGGTAACATTACTGCAGAATATTTTTCAGCTGTTAGTCTTTTTTCCTTACTATTTAATGTAATTTATCTCTTCTTTTAAAAATAAAATCTGAAATATCACAGATGTAAAATTCATTTAGGACTAAGATGGAACAGAAACAAACAAGAACATAATTATAATATTTAAGAAGTTCAAAATAAACACAAAATGCTCTGCTAACTTTTAGAGTCAAAAAGAGGTTTAAGCTCCATTTCACATAGCCAGCTGGAGGTTACATTTCCTGGAAGAAATTAAACAAAAGGTATAGATTCCATCCCAAATAGCCTGTCTCTTGCTGATAGTTTTATCATGACAGTAATTAATTTAAAAGCAATGAGAACAACTCATTTGTGTGAAATTTTGCAGGACTAGATATTCATTGACATCACAGCTGGTAGAAAATGAAACAAGGGAAAATTCACTAAAGTGTTTGCAATAATAATGTCCTTTCCTTCTTCCTTCAACTTCCTCTAAAGAAAATTAGTATTTTCTTTTCTTATTTGATGAACTATCTTTAGTCTTTTTGAAAAACATTCTAATGATTAGATGGCAGATGCAACATAGTCTGACAACAAAGTTGTAAAACCAGCGCTTCCTCTCAAAAATGCCTGCTTAGATATACAAAATATTAAGTTGAGATAAAAGATCTAACAGTTTTGAAAACCTGCCAGATCTTTTTCATTGAATATGGTTAAAAGACATATCTTCTCACTAAAGCAACAGAAAACACATTAAGACCCAGTTTAAAACTTCTAATATGCCATGAATCTTCTGGAGCATTCACAGTATGATTCACAGCTTTGGATTATGTCTTCCACTAACATTATTAGCAATTATTATTTTATGTTCTCACTTCTAAGCTTATGTAGAGTTAGCTTCTGATATCCATATGCAAATCAGTCTGAATAGTCTGTGATAAAGTAAATATCTTTGGAATAAATAATACTAATAAAAATATGTTCTTATGCATAGGTTAGACGTAAGATTTCTAGAGATAAATTTTAAATATGTGCATATGCAAATCAGAGTATCATAGAAAGGCTTGGGTTGGAAGGGACCTTAAGATTGTCCACTGCCACAGGGAAGCATGCCACCTGTTAGATCAGGTTGTTCATGGACACACCCAATCTCAGTCTGGTCTTGAATACTTCCAGGGATGAGGAATCCACAACCTTTCTGGACAACCTCATCCAGTGCCTAATGACTGTGTCTAAAAAGTCAGCCTCCCTCTTTTTATAAGCCCCCTTTGAGTACTGGAAGATTGCAATGAGGTCTCCTCAGAGCCTTCTGTTCTCCATGTAGAACAATCCCAACTCTCAGATTTTTTCTTAGGGGAAGTGCTCCAGCCCTCTCATCAGCTTCGTGGATGTCCTTCCACTGGACTCACTCCAACAGGTCTGTGTTTTTCTTGTTGTCCAATTATCTCAGGTCTAAGGTGAGGTAAGCAAGGCTGAGGGAGAGGAATGAATCCATAAGGAAAGCCAAAACCAGCAGCTGTCCTGACAATCAGCTCTGCTTGGCTTCCGCTGGGGGAGGTCCTAGCCCACAGGCTCATTTGCTGAGGCCAGGTTTGCACACACTTCTCCACAGCTGAGGGGAATGAGCAGAGTTTTTGAGGGGTGATGGTGAAACCAGATGGGGCGAACACCTAGCACTGGAGGCTACAAGTCAGAAAAAGGACACACCTGCAGAGAGCCCTCCCTTACACAAACTGGCTCCATTGTAAAACTAGGCCCCTCCCCTGAGAAGGTCATTCCCACAGGACATTCACGTGACAGGCATCAGTCATATCTTAGGAGTCATAAACCATCAAAGACCCCCAAAGCATGCCCAGACTCCTTTCTGAGACCTTCCATCAGAAGACAGCATGTGATTCACAAGTGTTGCAACAGACTCAGAGTCTGTGGAAATTTCCCCACTCCCACAAGGGAAGTGCTTGCCTGTTCCCAGAAGACCAACAGGATGCAGCTGGATCCACAGGAGTCATGAGTATCTTTCTACTTTGTCTATCACTCTCTTTCTCTCTGCTCCCCTTCTCCTTTTCTTATTTCTCTCTGTCTCTGTCTGTCTCTCTCTCTCTCTACCTGACATTTATAACTAAAGTCTGCCCTGTTGACTTCAGTTTATGGTGTCGCTTGCACAAATTTGGGTAGAGACACCTCTCTAATAATTGGGTCTTAAAATAAGTCTGCTTTGTTCTTTGGCTTGACAAATTAGAAATACCATGTGGATTTGAGTACAGATTTTGCTTGCTTCTTTTACTTCACTGAATTGAATGAAGGAAATGGAAAAATATCATTCTGTGATTACTGGTTTTGGCTTTCTTATCTTGCTTGTTGTTCAAGAGGTCTCCTTCGCTATAGCTTATCCTTGTTGTGTATTTACCTGGCCATATTAAAGACAACGAGTTTTTTTCCTTTCTCTTTTCTTTCTCTCTGAACTAGAGTCTTAATAAAGAAAAGGAGTAAGTTACCTTTTTTTTTTTTTTTGACCATTACTAGATTCCTCAAAATCTAGTAAATTAAGAGTAAGACAGCATATTGTAAGACCTCACATTTTATCAACCTGATAACTGCAAACAAAAATACTATGGATATTTGCTTTGAACTCTGTTGAGCTGAGTTGATTTCTCTTCAAAATTATCAATTTAGTCAAGCTAACCATTAGCTTGAGTAATTCAAATAACTAAAAAATAAAATAAAATTTGTCTTCCTATATCAATTTTATGTATATATGCACACACACATTGACTGCTGTATTGGCCCTGATACTAAACTTTCTTTACATGAATGATAGACACAAATGTAGGAAGAGCTGCTGCTCCAGCAACTCAAAGGCAAAAATGTTTTTCTATAAACAGGTGACCCACATTTTAGCTTCCACTGTCACTTTCCATATTTAATGAATCAATTAATTGTGTGCGCACTGTAAAATTCTGTGTTCAGACCAATGGCCCACACAACCCCAAAAAATGACAAACTTCGGAAATTACAATTGAAAGGTTCAGATGCTCTGTACTGCCTGTATTAAGCATTTCAGATAGGACAATTGTGTATTCATTATATAATCTAAATTCAGGTGAGTTTTTTTAATATTAAATTTTTGAGAAGACAATTTTTTTACCTTGAAATTCAAGACTGATTTCTAGTTCCTAAGATTTAAACAGAAAAAGGTATTTGTAACAAAAAAAAAAAAGCTCTGTATTTTGTTTCTGTAATTAAAAAATAACATATATATAGGAGATTATAGAACCAAACTTGAAGCAGACAGTTGTTTTGCAAAGCTACAAACTAGAACACTACCTGAAAAAAATATTTTCTCTTCTTTGGTTTTCAAGCAAGTAGAAATAAAATTTTCACAAATCACAATCAGATCACCACTGGAATAAAAGGTTTTAGTGTTCACCCAGACTACCATTTCTCAGAATATGCAAAAAGTGCAAAGTGGAGCTAAATATGCTGAATTTTTTTGGTACTTAAACATATAACTTTTAAATCTTTTAGGTATGTAATCCTGGGGAAATGCAGCAGACCACTAGCACAGGCCACACAGGCTAATAACCAAAAATCTTTATATTGCCTCCTTAGACCACCAGACTGTTTCCAACAATACTTTACAGCTCATGACTAGATGTACAGGGGAATTTTTTACTGATTTCTGAATGAGTCAAAAGCAAATTATGATTACTGGTTTTCCCTTGCCTCTCATTGTTTTGAGTATTTCTTGGGTTTTATACTCTCTTTTTTCACTTTTTTATCCTTTTGCTAACCTCTTTTATAATCATTATACATTTCTGGTTCACATTCCCTTACAATGTTTCCATAAAATACATGTCTTAACCATATCTTTTATACTGTTGTTGAAGCATGAAACCACAGCACTGAAACCAGCTAAGTTATTCTATATGCATGCTGATAGATCTGTTTTCAGTCTTGTTTTCCTTAAACCACCACCACAGTAAGAAACATCTATTTTAGGAATCCTTTAGAATGGCAGAATTTTATCATTAATAGAAATAGAGTGAGCTCTTTTCCCAAAAGAGGTACTTGTGAGATCAAACACACACTAGTAAGGCAGTGTTAAGAAACTGCATTGCGGTTGTCTCTGTCAGTCTGTTATCTACATAAGAAATGAATTTACTGGCTTCAGCCAACAATTCAAAACTTGTTATGAAGAGGGGTTTGGTGCTTTTTTTAGATCATGTTTTGAAAAACGAAAGAATAAAGAATCCTCTCATTTCTTAGTGATTTGGACTTAAAATTAATACAGCCAAATGTGTCAACTTAATTCTGTAATCCTTAAACTACTGTAGACAACAGATGGTAGATGGGACATGAAATGGAAAACATATTGAATTACATTTTAAATCCTTTCAAGTTTGTCAATTCTTAAAATTAGTTATTAGGGCAAATATTTCTGGGAACAGCTTCATGTATTTATCATCATCTTGCCCTGATATTATCATGCCCAGGTTTCAAAGATGTACAACAAAACCTAGTTTTTAAAATACATGAAAGAAATAATATTATATCTTTTGATGAAAGGGTTTTCATTGTTTGATTTTCTTTTTCAATTTATTTAGCATATCTCCATGAGAAACAGGGAAACTACTTAAAATTAAACCAGGAAAGATAAGAGATTTTAATCTGTAGTGATCTCAGTCCTATCTCACTCATCATGGTAATAGAACTCTTTTTCTAAAAAAATGAGGACAAATGATAAATTCATGTTCTGTGGAGAAAACAGCATTATTTACATGGTAAAATTATACTAAAGAAATGTTGATATTTGCATTATATAACTTGGATATGGTTAATGACACAAATTTTAGAAACAGTGTATTAAACAACATAGCTTTGCTGCACTACTTGCTTTTTACATAATTTTCAGATATACATACAGCTATCTTAAGATGTTCCCTCTGTTGATGGAATTTTATTCTAGCACTAAGACTGAAAAGAACTACCACAACTGTGGGATGTTTTGTAGTGTTGGCAAAGGAAGAACTGACAGCTTGGGCAAAATGCAAATGACTGAGAAGTTTGTGATAGAAATGAGTGTAAACAGATGGTTTGGAGTGAGCTGAAGTATTGTTGACTTTCTATTTTGGGATAATGGGAGAGCTCCTATTTAAGAATTTTTTAAATGGAAAGTAGCAAAACTACTAAGTTTTAAGAAGTCTTCACTATGCAGGATCAAGGAAGCTGAATGAACCTTTTCATAATTCTTGCTTGAAATGTGTGGCTAAGATCCTGCAGCTGGCCATGAAAGGCTGAGTGCATCTGTATAAAGCACTGCTGGGTTCCACAGAGACCAGGAAAAAAGGTACCATGCTCCTGGAAAAGAACAATAAAATTCACCTCATCTTCTCTACTACTGCTGTTAAACGCATTACCTTTAGGTGTTTTCACTAAACACTCACTTGAACTTGCTTGGACTTTTTTTGTATTACTAGCAAATTCTACAAAATTTATTCTGCATAAGCATTTACAATCTTTCTAGAAATTCCTTTCAGTAAAACTGAATTTTACAGAGTATGATACATATAAAAAAAGTTTCTGTTTAAAATTATAATATATTTAGTTAAAATTGCAAACAATAGACTATTGCTATGGTGATGTTCCAATTTTGTGTAATTTTGTAGAAAATTGCTTAACATGCATGTACAGTCCATTCCGCACAAATTATAATCAATTCAGCAACCCATTTCTTTCAGGAGCTTGAATATACAGACCAATGTGAAACATAATAGCCTTTCATTACTATATTGTAATGTAGTGATGTTTCATAGAATTAGGAGAATTTCTTTGTGTTTTTCCCCTCTGAGTCATAGACTCGTAAATAAAATCTAAGGAAATAGAATGTTAACTGGTGATGGGTGTCTAAAATGTAAGCTGATAAAAATAATGCAACTGATCCTTAACTCTAAAGAGATACAGAAGAAAAAGTATCAACATGTGATTATACATAGGCCAACAATAAGTTTAATCAAAAGGTAGCTACACAGTTGAATACATCTAAATTGCATTAAATTACTTTTAGCTTACTTAGGGGGTAATTAGAACTCCTTTGTTCTAAAGAAAACCAGTTTACAAAACCTGTAAGTGCTATCTAGATCTTTATTAAATGTCAGAGCTTAACATGAGAGTTAGGTTCACTTCATGGGATTTTGATGTGACATTAATGTATGGTATGAAATTATTACAATATTTTTTTCTCTTTTTACAGGACTTCTCAAGACTTGCTGAAAACTTTAAATAGTTATTGCTTATTTCTGACCTGATTAAATGGAGAGACTATCAAGAGAGATTCAAGTAATAATATCTTAGTGATTTTTGGAAATTGTAATCCACTGCTTTTTAGGAGGATTTAACTTAACTCATTAATGTCATAATGGAAAATATCTTTCTGTGGAAAGACACTGATATATTTTGTGTTGTAAATATTCATCTGAATATCCCCTGAATGTCTAAATTAGAGTAGTATAGGAAGAAAAAGAGCAATAAGAGTAGTATAAAAATGTAAAATGCAGCCCCACAAACTATCAGTTCCCTTTCAAAGCTAGCACAAGGACTGAAATAGGAAAAATAGCACGTACAGTGTAGGAGTTCAAGAACCTATTGGTTTCACAGCTTCTTGATATTTAGGTTTTTGGGTTTGGTCACCTGATTATTCTGTTTTATGAAATACGTCAGGAACCAGTCCCATGAACTCTGAATTTAGGAAAGGCAAAATGGTCTTGTTTAGAATTATTGATACTCTCAGGAAAACAGCAGGTTTCTAATCAACTGAAACATTATGAATACTAATATTAAAGAACAATTCAAACATGGTCTTCATTTTTATTTCTCACACTTATAAATCAATAGGAAATACTAAAAGCAATGTCACTGAAATATGAAATTATAAACTTTGCTTAATTTTTTTTTCTGGTCCATAGAAGAGTAAGTTTAGGAAGTTCATCACAGGCATGTAGCTAGAAGAACTTAGCAGATTTTGAGGGAGACATTCCTAATCTCCACCCAAGGTAAAATGATACAATCATGTTCATGTTTTAAACATAATTTCATATAGAAAATAATTTGAATAATTATTTACATTAATGTATTATTTCTCTGAAGTTTCTCATATTTAAAACTTTTGGTCCTCTGCATATACACTGAAATGTCATAAGGAATCATTAAAAGTATTTTCTGTTCAGTCTTTTCATTGAAGGGATGATGTTTGAGAGATGATAATAGAAAATAAAATTTCAGGGTACCAGGCATAAGCAGGTCACAATATAAAAAAGGTTGTATGTTTATGCTTTGTTTAGATTCTTCAGCAAATGTTATGACATTGACAGACTGGTATATGTTTCTCAATTAGAGATGCAAAGCAGAAAACTCCATGGAATTAACCATTTTGTTTAGTAGCAAATGTTGGAGCTTAGATTCTCCATACATAAAAAGCCATTTCATACTCAGCGTTCCAACAGACAGTTACCTCTTTATAATTCAAAGGTGCACTGTAAATTCTAAAACCCAGGAATTTATGAGTCAAAATAAAAAGAACACCTAGGAAAGCATAAAATTCAGAACAATGTTCCCCATATTTTTAATTTTTCTTTCCTATTTTTGTTAGTGTACTAAGAATATTTGTGTGAAAGTATTTTTTCTCTTTCAGGTTAATATTCATGCATGGCTTATTTCCCCCTAAGTTATAAATCTTTATTTGTAATATCATAAATGGTTGCTATGGGAATGTTGTATAGCCAAAAAAGAAAGAGTAAAATATGATGAGGCAAGACAGTCTCTTAGGTTATATATCACTTCATTAATTTAATAGCTGTTTATCTATTTTGCATGTACTAATAAATGTTTTCTCATTTCCTACTATTTTCTTGTGTGTTTTGTTGTGTTATTTATCCATTTGCTCTTAAGAAATTTGGATGGGTTTCAGTGGCATTTTAATCCTTCGATCTACTTTACACAATGAACTTGCAAAATAATTTTTGACAACAGTTAGCAAAACATCCTAAAATAAGTGGCCAGGATATGTATATGGGCAGACAGTCAGACAATAAATGTAGTCATCCTTCTTTTAATACAGTAAGCTAAAAATTGGCTCTAAAAATGGTAAATCCAGAAAAATATTGGTATTTGTTGACAAAAATATGCAAAAAGATTGCTTTTTTCTGGTCAAGATCTCTAGCAGAAAAGGACATTTATTACACAAGGCAGAAACTATACCAGCACATAAACATATGAAGGCTTTGGAAAGATCTAATGGTGGAAGTAAGGAGAAAGTGGCAAAAACTGATAAAAGAATATTGTTTTGAGAGTTGGAAGCTATACTTGAATGTCATATTTTAGCATTTAAAACTGTAGCTGTGAAATGTAAATCATGCTTTCCTCTTCCTTTAAAACTATTCATTTTCTTGGGTACAGAATATTCAGGGATAGGAATCTGAGACTCCATTTCACTTCATCCTCCCTATACTGGAACCAAATCCCCATCCAGAGGATGAAAGCAACCATTATAGTAATTAGCCATTTTGCTATCTATTTTATTTTATCTTTAGGAACTTTATTTCTTAAGGAACAGTAGTGAATTCTCTCTTGTAGTAATGAGTATGGTATGAATCTGTGAGGATAACCACAGAGACTTTGTGCCTGCAGTGATCCATGTGTTCTTCAGTATCCTGAAGGAATTCTGAAGGATTATGCAGATGACTTCAAGAAATTTTCAGAAAACAAAAGTAAAACTTATTTTCAAAATTATCAAGGCATAATAATTGCATGTCCTATTACAGACATGCTCTCTCAGAACCTGGATTGACTTGGGCTGACCTGGGCTCTCAGTAACCAGAAAATATGATTCTAGAGAAGTTCAGTAGTGATAAGAGCTGAATGTAGACACTCAGGAAAAAAAAAGGGGAATTGCCAGGTCAGGTTGAAAAAAGATTTCTAATAGTACTTTTCTTTTTTTTTTTTTTTAAATCTCTGCTATTTCTAATTTAATTTGAAATTTGCATGCCTTCTAAACATGTCTAGACACATATATTTCAAAATTTTTGTGAAGTAATAATGTATGACATTTTTAAATGACGGTTTTAACTGTTAAATAATATGTTGATAAATAAGTGCATCATGTTATGTAAAATATTTCTGTTGCATAATTCATATTATGTAGAGGAACTACATGCAAAACAGAATAAATTTGCATCTGACATTTCACCAGTCTTACTAAGTAGGAAAAAATGAGCACAATAGAAAAGTAAGGCAGAGAAATCAGGGTTTCAAACACTAAAAATAAAATCTTCTGATATGAATAGCTTTATTAGTTGCTACAATTTATAGTGAATTGAAAAGTTCTCTGAGCTATTAACATATTTTGAGGGTGTTAAATAATACTTTTCTAAAAGATCTAGTCCTATGTCACATAGAAATATATTTATGAAAGCACTATCACCTGTATTATTCAAGTTATGGGTGTGAATGTTTATGGTTTTATATTCTTTGAATCTACAATAAATAAGAAGACATTTTAGAATAACTTGCAGCAATGATTTTTGTTCTGATATTACCTTACATGACCCTAATAAGAAAGGAGATCTATGCACGCACACAAACATAAATATCTATAACCACTTTTGTCTGACATCTTGGGTACATAAAATCCAAGTGATTTTATATATATTAAAAAAATTATGCTCTTTTCCTATATTAGATAACCCTTACATTTCATACCTTGAAAAGAGACAAGCCAAAATATTGACTTTCTCTCTCAACTACTTTTTACAAGTGACAAGCAGGCTGAGGGAAAGAAAATATGCAAACAGCCACCTTCTCAATGGGGAAGAGGAGGTCACTGTCAATCCATTACAGTTTACAGGTGTAGAGAAAATATTTACAGGAAGTAATTTTGTCTTTACCAAGATAATTTTTGTAAATCAGATCTCACCCTTGGATAGCTGAAAGCAATGGGGTGTCTCTTTGCAGATGACTGAGCATTAGCAGGAGATTGTCATAAAAGCAAATTTTTAAAGTACAGTTTCTTATGAGGCATACTTTTGGGAAATGTCAGCTCTAAGTTCACCAATGCGTTGATAGCCATGAGCAGCCTTACCATGGACTGCCCCTCACTGCTGGTGCCGTGCCTTTCACTCTGTCTGTCTCTGGCCATGTCACAGTCTGGACCTTGTCCACAGGCTTCTTGATACACGCAGGAATCTAAGCCCATCAGATGAAATACAATTACTGCAGAATCTGATTTATACAATTATGTTGGTTTCAGTGTCAAAATTACCTTCTTTTATGAAGTTATTTCTCAACAGCCCAACTCAAAACAATCTTTGCAAAAACATGACAGTTTACTTGCCACATCTAACATAGGTTTTCAGAAAAAAAAAGGTTGTTTCCATATAATTAAATTTAATGTGATTTTTGTTTTATTTTATCTTAAATTTTAAAAATTCCACCAAGAAAAATTATTAATATAAAAATGATATTTAAAATGAAAAATGCATACTAAGTTGAAATTTATTAGAAGAAAAAAATGTATCTTATGCTATTTTCTTCTCAGGTTTATAATCAGAAGACAAATGTACAGACAAGGAGAGCAAGTATAAAATGCACTTGTAATTTCTGTGCAGTGGCCATGAAAGACCTATGATAGAACAGAATATATGACATTATGTAGTAGTGGAGAGCTTTTTTCCACTCAGAGAATGAAAGAGCTAGAGAAAAGAAGAATTTTGGGTAAAGGACAAAAAAAGCAGTTGACTCACTTTTCCTGTTATATACTTGTTAAAGATTCAATTATTGAGAGATGCCTCTTCCCAAATTAAAGTGCAAACAAGACCATATGCCAAAGTCACCAGTGCAGATTTTATTTAACAATAAATGTGAGGCAGAGAGAGATAGAAAGAGATAGGAACATGAAAGGAGGAGGAAGAAAGTGAGAGAGTGACAGGTTAAGCAGAAAGATATCAGCACCAACCATGGACCCAGATGACATCTCTTTGGTCCTCTTTACCCTGGGCTGGTAAGGGTCCCAGAGTAATTCAAAACTTTTCACTATTTATATATTTGTACTTCCATTCTAGTATTTCTCTTCTTTTGAGTCCATGAGTTATGGTTTCCCCCTGGCAGACCCAGTCAGAGCTGATTTTCAGCACAGGTGCTGAGATGGTTTTCCTTGTGGATTCTTTGCAGCGATACATTTTTCTCCCCTGGTCTTGCTTACTTCTCCATAGGCCTTACGTATTTGGAAAATAAATAGTACCACCTTTATCATGTCTCAGGTTCCCATCAGGTGGCCTAATTTACAGTCCAAATTCCAGGAATCCACAGAGGCATATTCAGGGGGTTTGGTTTGGAAACAAATTTTGTTTGGAAACACATGAGCAGTTTTTTTTATGCAGTTTGCCATTTTAGGCAAAGTCCTGTAGCGGGTCTTAATAGTGTTTGAGACAGCTGAGATCTTTATGTCTCTTACACAAGTACTCTAATTAAAAAAAAAAAAAAAACCAAAAAAACCTGAAAATTGAGATCAGTCTTTATTATAACATGCCAAACAGTTTACAGACACTACAACCTAACCTATTGCTGTGCATACTGAGTGAACTATCTTTCATAGCTATATTAATACAAGAGGGCCTTTCAGGCTATTACTGAACCTTGCTAAGAAATAGTAGTCAACATAAACTAATATAATGGATCTATGGCAAAGGGAGGAAAAGTTAACTATACCTATAAAATATATCAATGTTTTGCAATGTTGTTTGTTACAAATGTCAAGTAAAAATTAAGAAATGTTACAAATTCTGGATCATAATGCCATTTATTTGGTACTTGTCAGTAGAAGAGAAAATTGATTTTTGTAAGTATGAAATGACAGTGTGCACTATGGTAGCTCATATTTGAACTTGACAGAGCCCATAATTAATGCCATTTATTTTTTTTTTCATAGTTTTCACCTGTTTAGAAATGTAGTGTTGAGGTAATGAAATATAGGGAACCATATGATGTGTACACCCACAGATGCCCAATTTGCTATTTTGACAGATCATATATTTTTTATTTCATTGTAATAAAACTATTAGCTCGCTAAAGTTCTGCTATTTCAAAAAAAGTTAAGAATGTTCAACCCATCATATTTCCATGAATGTCTGTGGGATTCACAGTCAAAATAATGACCTTATGCAACACCACAGTTGTTACGCATGTCTCGTTCTTGGCTTTTCACATCTCTTCTTAAAAACATGAGCATTCAGTGCTAGAAGGTAAGACAATAGATATTAAAAGAAAATATATGATTAAATAGTTCTATGAAGTCTGACAAAATTAGTCCAAATCCATTGTTCATCAACATACACAAAAGAGGATAATATCCAAACTCTACTCTGAACAATGTATTTAGAACAGTATTTCTTAGCAAAATTCTACAAATGCAAATAAAAGGAAGTCCAACTGCTATGTACACACAATAAATAAATAAATTTTACTTATTTCATTTTATTAGACTTTTTTCCTAGTCATGTACAAATTGTAGTATTTTTGGGATAACAAATACTTTATCATGAAATACACTATTTTTTCAAAAAATCTGAAGGAAAAACCTTATAAATAAGAAAAAGCATCATGCTTTTCTTGTACTTGTATTTCCCCTGCCATTGCTGAATTATGGGCAAGATCCTTTGGTGCTGATCTTTAAGCTGTATTCTTAGAAAAGATTTAATCAAGATCTGTCCAGTAACAGTTTGTTCAGTTTATATCTTGCTTCCTTTAGAGAACATTGCATCTCAGGAAAAGAAGTTTGAATATAGACACCCAAACATATTCATAATATGTAAGGCAGTATAATTGAGGTGTCCTACATACAAGGAGCAAAAATTTATTTTTATCCCAAAAGGTAATTTTTATGATGCTCAAGCAAACAGAGCTTACAAACACCTAATCCAAACTGAGGCAAAGTATCTAGTTTTCAACTATTTTTAGACTTGACCGTGTAATTTCTGAAGGCATTAGTAGCATTACTTTCATATGAATTAATGAATAGATTTATGGTGCTCAAATAAAGCAAAAATCAGTGTGCACCATGATGGCAGAATCAGGTCTTACATGATCATCCAGATGGACTGAAACTTTGAGAAAAGTGCTAATTATTAGGCATCTTTCCTCCTTTTGTATACCGAACTGTAACATTAGAGATGCTATTAGACATTCATAATGCATTCCTCATCAAATATGTTATTTTCATTTTTAGTGGATTGTGCTTTTTTTTACATTGTGTGATTATTTAGATGTTTATTAGGTAATGCATTCCATTGCAATGGAAATATGCTTAGAGCTATACTGAATGATTTTGCTATCTTTGCTGTTTACATTAATGGATCTTTTAAACTTTTTAAGATTCTTATGTATAATATGAGTAAAACAGTTTGAGAAAATTTTTACTATGCTGAGAATGGAGATGAGAATTTAATAATTTTATCAAACTATTTTGTGCAGTCAGTGTCACCTGTCTTCCCAGGTCTTGATGATGTCTTGATGATGGTTTGGGATAAGGAATTGAGCCAAATGTAAAGATTCTTCTTTCCTTAGACATCATTTTTGGGGGAAAATATTCAACACTGCCCTTCATATTTTAGGGTTTTTTATCAAAACCAAAAAATCAAGATACTGAGAAAAAAATAAAGGACAAAATTTTCAAATAGCATTACATTAGCAGCCCAAAGTCCTATCAAAACTTATTTGTGTGAATTTTGTCTGATTGCTGGGTGTATCCACCTCTGCCACTTAATCCTGGAACCTCATCTCTCTTTGTCTGATATTGTTCCTTATGCCAGCATAAAACATACCTTAGTATAGCATAGCATGTAACATATCATAACCTCTTCTCCACCATAACTTCTTATCCAGGGCTTTGCTAGAAGGTGCTATGCCTTCATCGGAGCAGTGACACTTTGATAAAGCACTAGGGCAATACATCATCAAGGAGCTGCAGAGGGTGATGTATTAGTGTAATACATCAAAATGCCACTGCTCTTGAGAGGTTTGATCCTGCTTCTGTTGAAGTCTGCAGATTATTAGCACTGAAGTAAAATGAAAAGAAGGATCAGGACCCTAAGCACAGAAAATGATTTTTATATTATCTTTCCATCTTTTCAAAATGTTTTGAACTGCCACATTTAGTATCTTAATTTAGCATTTTAATCAAGGATTTTATTGTATGATTTAAGAAAGACATAGTAGGCTGTGAAATCTGTATTTACCCCTCCATAATCACTGCAGATTTATAGGATAATAAAGGGAGAGGATTTTGAGTTTGTATGGCTTGCACTGTGAGATTCAGAGTTTGTTGCAGTGGAATAAAACCTTAAGCACTGGCAATGTAAAAAGTATTTGCTGGAAATGCCACAACAATCTGAGACTATAACAACAGCAACAATGTCCTAGGCCAAAATTCACATACATCAGCAGTATCCTGCCCCTGACAGTGCCTAAATGCCCCTTTCTTAAACCAGAGTTGGAAAAAACCTAAAAACCTCCAAAACATGCGTGTTGTTCTACCCAGTGTTTGACACATTCAAGATCTTTTCTACCTTCTTTGCCACTTTCATTCTCAGCCTCACAAAATGCTTTCTACCTACCTTTTTATAACCACCTGGGACCTACCAAATCACCCTGAGGCAGCTCATAACATTGTATGTAGCATCTCAGCTTTGAGATGAATGGGAAATCAAAATTATTGCTGTTGCTCAATGATAGAAAATTAACTTCATAAACTTCTCTGCTATTCTTAGATCATCTTTCCTGGACATGTAACTCTGAAAACTAGTTGTCAAATATGTTTGCATCATGAGATTTCCTAACATTGAGTTCTGGAACTGTCTTCTTCCTGTAAAGAAAGAGAAAAGGGATTATCTTTCTGTGGACTGAGTATGAGGCTCAGGGTCTTTCAAGCGTAATTACACAGTCCTTAGGGTCATAAAAAGACACACATATTTACATACATATTTTTCTACTTCTGGATTGTTTTGAAATAGTTTCTATCAAGTCAAATTCATCCACTCTAGTCAGTAGATTTTGAAGGCTATCTGTGATTTGCCAAAGCATTGAGCTATATTTCTAACATAAATAAGACTTTTTAAATAAGAGATGTATTATTTTAAAATAACACAATATTTAATTTTAATTAATATTTAAATAAATAATGTCTAAAAATATTATGCATGATGCATAGTAATAAATACATACATTATTATGCAATTTAATTATTAGTATATAAGAAGCCATGGCATATGACTCACCTCTGGTATACTTTGTGCTCCTCTCCAGTAAGTTGGAGACATAAAACAAAGAGCACAAGTACGGACAGTAAGAGACATAAATAAGACAGCAGTTATCTGCTAAGCAATACTCTATAACTTATTTTAGGATGGACTTCATTTTTTTTTCTAATTTATGTAGAAATGAAAACATAAGAAAACAAACATTTTGCAAAAGTTTCTTCTGTTAGGGTTTTGAAACCTGGAAGATACTATGGTATTATGAAAATCCTTACCTTTGAATGTATTTACATCTGAAGTTTGGTGTTCAGTTTTTGTTTCTGTAGCAGTAAATTTCTCTAAGTAGTCCAATTGCCATAGACATTTATGCCAAAGGAAAAACAAACATGGAAATATGAAACTTAATGACATGAAATTCAGAGAATTTTTGAAGCTTTTTATTTGTAAGAGATGCATTTGATTTTTAGTCTTCAAAACAAGTCCTTGAAAATGTAGCCAGATATAAATAAAAGGAACATTTATTGAGTAGTATTTGAGAAATCATTATCTTAATTTTCGGTTTCCTGGGTACTTTCAAATATTGAAGTCTAGCTTTTGGGTTTTTTTAATATGCTCAATTCTTTTTTTTTTTTTTTTTCTTTAGGAGACAAAATAAAGAAAATTAATTCACCTTATAAAGCAATCTACTTTTTTCCTCTTTGGATATTGAAGCTATAGAACTGAAAAACATGTTTTCCCTAAGTTTGTTTGGATATAATTAATAAAATTAATTAATAAAAGGTTACTTGATCATTTCAATATCCGAGTCACAACATTCACCAAACAACATAAAGGGGAACTCTGGTTTATGGGGAGATTCAGTGCATATGACAGTGCATTCCTCTTTCTAAACCAAATAGGAGCAATAAAAATGACTGAAAAAGGAAATATTGCATTACAACTTCATGGTGCTGGTTACTTCCTTAATGAGTCTTTTGAAGACTATTTATCAATGGAAAATTATAGTGAAAAATTAAGACATAGAGAAAGTTGACTTAGTGCCAATAAGTTGTAATAGAAATTTAATAGAAGCTGTGCAGTTTTGAGGGGTAATAAGAATTAGAAGAAAGATTAAATAATTAATCTTTCTTTGACAATTCACATCCAATAATTTTATTTCTTAGGAGACTGGAAGAAAAATAACCTCTTAGATATCACTCAAAAAATACTGTCAGACAGCTTACTTCTGGATCTTGAAAGACAGCAATGGAAATTGAATATAAAACTCAAAGACAGCACAGAGATTTTGAGGCTGTAAAACCTGAAACCTGTCGAACAAAAAGTGAACTTCTGAGCAGATGCAGTTATAGATGCAGAAATAGCTATCCTGAAGGTTACCCTCTCCAAGTTAATTGGTGTAGTCACTCCAGGATCTTTATCAGTGTGGCTAAAACCTGAATATAGGACAAAATAATAGGTTTCTTGGCCATAAATATCAATTTTACAGGCAAAACTTATGGCCAACAAACAAAAAATAATAGAAATTACAAGACACAGAGACATTTACGCAGAGAGCTGGAGAGGAGCAAAACCTCCTGAAATGAAAAACAAATTGAGCGCTGCAGGAGAAAAAGCAACACACAGCAAAGATGTTACCTAAGTAAAAGAGAAGCATAAGCTCTTTCTACACTCTCTCTCGATAGTAGAATGTCAAAAGAGTAACCACCACAAAGGAAATCCATAAGGAAAATAAATGTTTACAAAGTGGTATGAAATGATTCCTGGTGCCTGCTGGAGATGGTTTTCCAGCTAGTCCCGGCTGGCCCTGGCTGGGAATCATTCTAGACTCGGTTAGGCAGCAGCAGGCGGACCGGCCACCACCCCCCGGTGGGTCAGAGCTGCACGAGAGCTGTTGGTGAGGCTTGACGAAGGATCAGAAGGAGCCTCGTGGCAGATGGAGTTTATTGTCACATGCACCCCATGGTGCAGGCAGCCACAAGGCCAAGGAGAGAGAGAGAGAGAGAGAGAGAGGCAGGCACTGGGAGGAGAGCAGCAGATGATTGACAACATATTCCAACAGAGGGGAACAGGGAATTTCCCAGGCGGGAGATTGTACAAGATGGGGAGGAGTACAGGGGGAACTTGGATTAAACCATTACAGAACTTACATAATAAAAACAGGTAGAAACAAAACATGAAAATACAAAGCACACCGCAACGGTGGTACATTTAATCATTGTGGAGAGGAGTAGAGGAACTAGAGAAGTTTTGCAATTTTTAACAAAGGCCTAGAGAAAAGAGATTCTCAAAAATTTTGCATCCATGCTAGTAGTTTTAATGTATGACCTGTAGCAATCAGCTGAAATTTTCACTATACTGAAATAAGAGTTTTTAAATTAGATATTAACATCAAGTGAGGGATTTTTTAGGGGTAAGCGACTTTTGATCTAACATTGAAGTCAGAGGGAGTTTTACCATTGTTAGCAGTGAAAATACAGTAAAGCTATGATAAACACCTTTGAATAACCTAAAGTCTTATGGTCTACTCTGAGTTTAAAAATTATCACATAGAACTTTAATGAAAAGAATTAAAAAGAAGTTTATACCAGAATACATAGATACGATATATTTTATATATATATGCATATATACACACTATTATATAACTAATGGTCAGCGGTTCTTTCTGAAAACTTTAGATATTATTTTAATATGAGTTTTATGTAGCATAAGGATGAATCTGCACATTTCATGAAATATAATTTATAACAATTTTACAGTTAGATATCAGAACTTAGTAGTTATGTACTTAGTAGATATGGGCTGGGAAAAGCATAATGTATTATTTGTTTCTGGGTTTTAAATTTGAGATGATAAACTTCCTGTCTGATGTCAGTATCTATTCCTCAGTTTAACTGAAATCATAGAATCATGAAACAACTTAGAGTATTTCTTTATTCAGAGAGGAATGCTCAGTGATCAGATCCAAAACATAGCCACACACTAGGCACAGTGCAGAAAATTAACTCTATCACAGCCAAATTTAGCACATTCAATGAGCAGATCTGTCAGAAATGGTAAGATAATTTACTATTTCAGTGCAATGATACTGCACTGGGATCCATGCAGTACTTACTAACACAATTGCTAACTTAGAATATCTTTGGTAAGAGTCAGCTGCACACAGATCAAGGGGTGTAATTTATTGGTCCTGATTGGGAGACTTGTTCATAAGAGTTGCTGATGCTACAACATTTAACCACAGTGATTAGTCCCAGGCCTGTGCTGTGCTGTGCTGCACATTCAATATGGCCTTTTGCTGCACAGATCACTTGGCCACAGGGAAACCTCAGACAGCTTGTTGGAAAAAAGTAGCCTGTAGACAGCTCCCACTTTTTACTGGAAATTATGGCATCTGTGTGGCCTTCCCTTTTTCTAAAAATGAGACCAGCCTTTAGGAATAGATTTTTCCTTTTAAGAAAATTTTATAATACCTGGAGTGACCAAAAAGAAAGACCTTTTCTCCCTGCACCCATTCTGTACAGCATGCCATTGGAAAATCTACTTAGGGTGCATCCAGAGTGGAACAAAATTGGGATCTGAAGAAATATTTACTTGCAATTTATATTTCTCCTTTCATTGTGTTTTATTAAAACAACTGTTTTATGACACTATTTATTGTTGGAACTTTCTTATCAGGATCCAGAAAGAACCCTGCACAATGTCTCTACCTTGCTTCCCATCCCCTCTGCAGGACTCCTTTTCCCAATAAAAGCAAAATAAAATCCTAAATATCTTTCAAGAATCTTTTTAAGAATAAGTCACATACTGCATTATGATAATATGGCTTGTAGACCAACAGTTCATCAAAACAGTCATAATCTTCATAATACTGCTTGAAAGTATTCTGCAAGACATCTTTCTCTTTCTAGTCATAGCTGATAAAAGTTAGGAACCATTTCTTCTCTCCTGAAAAAATCTTTTCATGTACCCGTGACCAAAAACCAGGAAATAAACTCTTCAACTGGTTCATTAGGTTAGAAAGCTGACATTAGTTTGTTGCAGCACTGGGTGCATGGGGAATTGCTCCACCTAATATGCACACCCAACAGCCTAAAAATCCAGGTTATGTTCATGAAACTAATACATATTCATTACTTTTCCTGAATACATACATATATGCTCATGATTTCTGTGGACTTTTTTGGATATGAGTAGGGGTCTTTTGAGGGGCTCTGGTTATAATTTGGGGAACATTCCTATTCCTCAATTTTTTTTTTTCTTTTTGGTACTAGATCTTCTAACAAATCTTTTCTCCTTGAGAATATCCTAAATGTGTCAATATGTCACCAGGTTATTAAATAATTATCATATTAGCCTGGCACAAAAATTTTATTCTTAAAACTAATACAGGCACTGGTATAGGTAAACAGGAAAGTACTTACTGGTACAGATGTAGGGAGCTAACCCAAAATTACATTAATCTCTGGCATTTTTACTAAGCACTTTATGGTACAAAACTAAGCATTAACCACAGATATAGGGATCAAACACTATTGTGTTAAAGTTAAAAGAACTTTCCAATATCTTCCCCCAGTGCTGCATAGACATCTTTCTCCTAAAAGAAATATTACTTTGTTTGGTAACATACCTTTCCTGTTATGCTCCAGCCACATTAAAAATAAAAAAAAATGTCTCCATGTACATCTGGAGTTTAAAAATAAAATTCTTCAAATGATTTCACATTTAACTATCTTTTATCCGAGATTCATCTATACACCTTTTTAAAGCAGCATACATTGAGTATATTTAGCCTTAGCTTCTCTTAGGGGACATGCTCTACAGAAAAAAATTTGAGAGGTTGGTATTGCTGGTAATCTTATGAGGTTGATTTGAGATCCACATAATCTCACAAATGCATATCTGTTGCACCATTAAATGTTCTAACTGCAGTTACAGAAAGGCTTTATCCTGCCTGAAAGAGTTTTCTAAGAACAAAGGATAGGATATTTAAACATGTCTTTAATATATGCTATTGCAAGTGCTTGTCATAGTTTCTTGTCTGAACAGAACTTGAAAAGAATGTTTCCAAAGTCATGATGGAGAATTTTTTTTTCACATATCAGTCACTATTGGAAAATGATTTTTTAGTAGCAGAGAAAATAGCAAATGGAAAAGTCATATTTAAATACATTGATAAATTGTGAGCACTGTGAATGCTTCCATTTATGTTTCTCATGGTCAGCATGCTTTGATTAAACTGTGTACCACAAAGAATAAAGTGAAATAATATATGCTTGGAATTTAAAGCAAGAACTTTTAAACACTACAGAACAGCAATGACTACTGCTTTTTTCCCTCTAGAATCTGTTTCTCATGCTTGCCACATAAAACCCTTAAGACTTCTGAGGTTCTTTATTGACCCTTCAGTATCATCTGCTTAACAATCCATCCAATCTTTCCTGAATAGACCTCCAAGAATTCAAGTCACTTTTTTTTTAACTAGATTGATAAAAAATACAATGCTGTCTTTTAAGTATCTATAACACAGACATTATTCCTATACAAAGAGGACAAAAATAGCTGAAGGTCCTAAATATCTTAATTCCTACAAACAGAAATAATTTGTGTATCCAAAGAATTTAGCTGTACCTCAGTTGATCCAATAAGCACACCATGGGGACAATCCAAGATGTCACTACAACCCTATTGTTTTGGGTTCCTGAAGGTTCTAAAACACCTCACAAACAGTTTAAAAATATGTGATTCATAAATCTTCTGTAATGTCAGACTCAGAACTGTCTACACTTAGACAGTATGTCTGATATTGTAAATATATTTGAATCCTTCAATAAACATTAAATCTGAAAACTGTATAGGTAATCTTATCAGAAGGCTCTACATGAATAACATTGCTCTGAGTTCTGAAGCTAGTCTGAATAGTTTCCTGACTTTCAAGGGGGTTTTGTTTGCTAGTGTGTTTTGACACATAATATCTTCTAAGCCTGTTTTTACATTAAAAGGATAACAAGAACTAAAATACAAAATAATACTGTTTACACAAGAACACACAACAAGTTACTAACCTAAACAAAATCATCAACAACAATAACAACAACAAAAAATTACCTTGCATTTGTAGTTGATTGGTAATGAACAATTTAGCTTCATAACTACAATGTACAAATAATCTATTTGATTTACTATTCAATTTAAATGATGCAGCTAGGCAAAAAATCTTGTTTGGAATATTGATGTTAGAATGAATTAAGTGTAAGGTGAAGTAAAAAAACTGGCAAAATTTCTTCCTGTTTCTAAAAGCATTGTTAGTCTCTGATAGTACTTCTAGATTTTCAAAACCAAATCAAATATATGCACACACATTATTTCAGGGTGTTTGCACAATACAGTAAATTTCTATGGTATACCCCTGGAGGAGATAACAAAAATGGCAAACTGATAAAACTGAGAATACAAGATTAACATGTTACATAAAAATTCTGATTCTGAAAAGCTGTAAAAGAGCCTGGGCAACCCTTTAAACCAAATTACACCATTTCAGTAGAATCTTCCACTGAGAAATACTGACCAATGATTCAATAACACAGAAGGGAAAATGGTCATTAATCTAAACCTAGTTGATTTTGTTTTCAGATTCTCATTTGACAAGCATAAGAAATTGAGATCCTTTGAGAGATGAAAAAATTCACTTTCAGGTGTATGAGGTTTTGGCATTTAAGCACACTGACTTTTTAAAATCAGGTAATGTACCTTTATATCACGGTGATGTTGCAACTGAAATCATGAGACCACGGTTCATTGATTTTAGAACATAAACCTGAATTACAAAACCTGATGATTCTAAAAGCAGAATGAGTTAGTAAATTAGTCTGTTTGATTCTGCATAATCCCATTCTTGGTATTATTACTGATCCATTGGGAAGTGGTGTTTCCACCACAGAAGTCAGTAGTAGAAATAGCATTTAGAGGGACCTACAACACGTTGACATTACTTCCAAAAACAAGCTCTATATAAAATGTCTCCAACTATAAAGATATTCTGCCTGTGAGAATAAGTGCATGCATACATCTCCATGTACACAGTCCTTTTGATAGGACCACTTTCGCTGATATAAAAAAGTACAGTACTCAGAATATTTGCAAGTATTTTAAGACTTCCTCTGGAGTGAGTGGTTCTGAAAAAGGCATCAGACATTGTGGTTTGGAAACACATTTTCCCTGACGATTTTTGAGGCTAACAAGGTAAATAATATACTCTGTGCAATTATTGCAGATACTCTTCCCTTTTTTTGCATGATGAGAAAATAAAAATCTGGACTTAATCAAGAGACATTCATTAACTTGCACAATAAGCTAAATTGACTGCTTAAAGCTTTCACCTCCACTGTCATTTCAAATGATATCAGAATGAACTTAATTTCAAGAGCAAAGATGCATCTAATGAAGGATTTCCTTCTTTTAGAAGTGATCATTAGTAACAATGTAAGGAGCTTCATCTCATTTAACATTCTCCTATTTATAATTATGCCTGTGTATATCTTTTGAGCTATGAAGCAATTAGCTTTCATTGTGTCAGTTGTAACGATTCAAAATTGTTAAGTTCTTGACTCAGTCAGTGATGCATCACACATTCAAATTTTTGCAAACAGTTGTGTTTAAGGTAATCCAAGCCCAAGATACCTGTACCATAATGCCCAGAATCCTAAATCTATAGCTATGAATATTTTCATGTTCATCTGTTTTTACCAGTTAAGTAACTGATAGAGGAATTATTATTATAAAAGTATGATCTCAGGACTGTAGATGATTTTGAAATGGTGAAATTTAGTAGTCTGAATGATACTCTAAGACATTTTAACTGAGGAATATAAACTTCATAAATTATTTGCACACAGAAATAAATCAAAAACAGTACTTCAGTAATTTATCCAATTTCAACAAGATAAATGCAGTCTCTATCATGCAGTGACACGTGTTGCCTCTAAAGAGCCTGTTGACAATAATTCTTTGAATGACATAAGCTAATTGGTCTGATGAGGAAAGCGGGTGCCTGGAATCAAAGTTCAAATTCCATCACAGTGAGTATATTTACTTTGAAAGTTCTATTTCTCTAACAGTGAAGCTGTTTGATACTGGAGTGCTATTTTGTCCCTCTTTCAAAAATCTATTAACTTTGGTTCATGAGTGGCTATGAATCTGAAGTAAGAGGGTTCCTAATAAGAAGGGGAAAAGGTAGTTTTTAATATCTTGTGGGTTTCAGCATGAAACTTCTTAAAACATCTTAATGGAGGAAAACAAGATCTTGTCCATTAGGTGTGTATGTCCAGGTGCATATTAATGATGTCCATGGGTGTTGACATGCCTGTTATTTCCAATAGACCGAAATTTACATATATATTGCACATATGTAGTAAGCTAAAATTGATTGATTTTTTTCTAAGAATACTTTTTGCATGCAATGTTGTTATATTTCTTTGTACCTAAGCTTTTTTTACAAAAGACTTTTTTTACAAAACATAGATAAAGCACATTAAAGAAACTAATTTTTCTGTATCTTTAAGGGAAACATCTGATTCTTCAATTCAGTAATTTTTTTAACACAATGACTTTAATGTTATGAGTGAATACAGGCTGGAGGAAGAATGGCTGGAAAGTGATCCAGCAGAAAAGGACCTGGAGGTGCTAGTTGACAGCTGGCTGAACATGAGCCAGTGTGTGCCCAGATGGCCAAGAAGGCCAATGGCATCCTGGACTGTGTCAGCAACAGTGTGGCCAGCAGGGCCTGGGAAGTGATTCTTTCCCTGTACTCAGGACTGGTGAGGTCCTGAATTGTGTGTCCAGTTCTGAGCCCCTCATCAGGAAGGACACTGAGGTGCTGGAGTGGATCCAGAGAAGGGCAACAGAGCTGGTGAAGGATCTGGAGCACATGTCCTGTCAGGAGCAGCTGAGGGAGCTGGAGTTGCTTAGCCTGGAGGAAGGGTGGCCCTGGAGAGACCTTCTCACTCTCTACAAATACCTGAAAGGAGGGTGTAGCGAGGTGGGGGTTGGTCTTTCCATACAGGTAATGAGTGACAGGAAGACAGAATGTAGTCTTAAGCTGTACCAAGGGAGGTTTAAAAAGAAATTCTTCAGAAACAGGGTGATTAGACATTGGAATGGACTTTCCAGGGAGGTGGTGGAGTCACCATCCCTGAAGGTGTTTAAGGAAAGACTGGACATAGCACTTAGTGCCATGGTCTAATTGACATAATGGTGTTTGGTCACAGTCTGACTTGGAGGGCTTTTCCAACACAATTGGTTCTGTGATTCTGTAAATAGAGAATGGCTGCAAAAAATTTACTTATGTAGATATTGCTGTAGAAAAGATCAGTAAAACAAAATCTGAAAAGTAGAAGCTTACAAAGTGAGAAATATTTTAGAATAAAATATAAATATTTTCTCAACTGCAATAGTATAAATCCCAGAAGACAGATGTAAAGATAGAATAGGAGATACAATTTAATTCCTCTTAAAAATAATAGTCTGGTAATACAAATATCCCAGAAGACAGTGCTCTGTAAGGATTAAAATATACATGTCACATCTGGTGAAACTTGGAGAACTCTATTACTCTATGTCTTTGTGAAATATCTATTAATAAAAAAAAAAAAAAAACAAAAACAAACAAACAAAAAAACCCACACAACATTAAATACTGTGCATCTGTTAAGCTATGCCAGCAAAATGATTCCTAAGAGGGAAACAATGTGGACTCAAACCACACATCAGGAATCAACTGGCAGAATAACAAGTAGGGGTTTGTGCCAAGGAGATTCAAGCAGATGTTTACTCTAGGACAACTAACTGAGAAATTGAGCATAAAGATAAAGGAACTACATAATATTTTTATTGATTTTTAAAACACATTTGGTAGTGTGGCAAAGGGATTATTTTTCATCTTGGAGTATTAGTCTTACAAATCTAATAGCAATTACCCCTGACTTTATTAGAATACATAAAGCACAAAGAAAATGAACAACAGAAAACTGATTGTTTTCTCCTCAGATATTTGTTTTCATCTCATTTAGTCAACCATATTTTGGGTGCATCTGAGTAGATATCTTAAATAAAATTGCCACGTTTGATCTCTGCTTTCTAGGCTGTAATACCACAGTGGCTTAAGATCTCAAAGCCATGTCATCAAATCCTGAAGGGAGTTTAAGGTTTAGATTTCAGATTTGGAAAAGGTCAGGAAATACTGTCTGGACAAAATAAAGCCAGATAGAGAAAACAGTAAATTTGAAGCAGAACCATATTAAATGCTTCAAGTTAAAATTACTACATCTAATAATGGTATAAGAAAATAAGAGCCTTGATTTAATTGACCCAGCAGAAGGGGAAAAAAAATAGGGAGTCTGTAAGATATATCAAACCCACAACCTATAATGTAATAAAAAAGTTATGTTTGTCATGTGTTAGACCTTTGTATATCAATCCTGGAGAGAAGGAGTTTCAGTAGACTAAGAGCTAGATACAAAATGCATGTTTTGGTGCATTAAAACCTATAGCACCTAAAGAAATAAATGTGCCTGAACATATTAGGATGATAATAACTCAGTTCTTTGTACACTTAATAGAGATTCAGAAAACAAACATTATAATGGTTTTCAAAGTTCTTTGTATTAAATAAATTAGTGTGAGCCAGTATTGCAGAAAAATATGAACATTTTATTCTACTGTGAGGATACATGCAGCTTGGAATACCACTGTGTGCATATTTGCATATTATATGAGTGTAGTTTGGGTTGTAGATGCAATCTGCTAATGATGCAGCTTTTCAGCTCCTTTAGTGTCCTCAAGCATCACTCATCACTGTTCATGACTGCCTCCCAGGCTCAAACAGTGGAATTTATTCTTAATTAAATACAGGTTCACTAAAATAGTCAGAAAGACATGTGAAATTCTCTTATTTTTTTGAATTTTAACAGATATTTGGCTAACAAAAGACAGTCTGTTACAATAAATGTAGGCTAAATGCAAGGGAACAGGTGCAGCAAAGTGAGGTAAGTCTATAAGCCAAACTGTTATAGTCTGCTGAAAATAGGACTTTATTTTCCAAATACACACATGCAAAATAAAAAGCACTGCTTAAGGAATTAAATAATATTTTATCTGAAGAATAGAAAAAGACAAAACCAAAAAGATCTTTTAAAATTTGTGCCAAAATAAAATGAGGAGGAATTAATCTAGGAAAAAAAGATCCATAGACAAAAAAATGGAGAAATATCCACAATTAGGAAGTATGTTGAGAATCAGAAGACAACTAACAAAGAAAGGGGAAATGGACTAAACAGCAACAAAACTTGCACAGCACTTTTTAGGTCTGAAGATGGGGACAGGGAGTGGACAGGGAGGAAAATAAGAACGAAATATACAATGTATAGTTTCAAAACAATCCAGATGTAGACTCTAAATTAAACAAATAATTATTTCACTTTTCAGCAAGAAGAATCTCATTAGCTGATTGGAATGCATGATCCTTGTGGGTCCCTTCCAGCTTGGAATAGTCAGTGGATCTGTAACACTGTGACTAAGGATAATTCCACATGAAATCAATTGTACAATAAAGGAAGAAAAACATCATCTGAACAAGCTTTGACCTAAAGAATAGTTACAAGATCTAGAAGTCTGAAGATAAAATGAAAACACGCACACAGGGATGTGCTTACTGTAGGACTCATTCCTCTCAAGAGGGGCATAAGTATTTAAACTGAGGGGTGGGAAGAAAAGGGAGTATAAAGTGAAAGTGCATATATTTAAGAAATAATTGGGAAAATTACCTAAACAAAAACTAAACTAAAATAAATGTTTGCATTTTGAATGTTTACAGGTTACCAGCCTCTGAAGGCATGTCTGGAAATATTACTGGTTTTCAGGAAGAAGCTAGAATGTTTTTAAAAAGGGAGCATTTGGTTGTAGCCTAAAGCAGTAGTAAATGGCCCTTTGTTATCCTTCTTCCTAATGCTATGTCCCTAAGGTGAGAACTGTCATTAGAGAAACCACCTCATTTTTATAAGCAGAAATATTTCCTTTGTGCAGAGGCAAAGTTGCTATTAGTATTTAGACTTTTTAATGATACTATATATTGCTTATATTTATATATCATGCAAATTGCATTTTCAAACAATATTTACTAGCAGAAAACTGTCTGAAACAGAAGCCAGAATTCCTTAATTGCATTCTTGACTTGTAGCCTTTTACTGCAACTTTGTAATCTGTAAAGTGAATGTAACAATGCCTCCAGTGTAACATCTATGTACATTTCTCTTCCATTTGAGATTAGAGTGATAATATTAGTCTTATTTTTGCATTTATTTAACTTACTTTGTTTTTTCAGTTCAGGTACAGCAAGACAATATACAATAATTGCACAAAAGAAAGGAAGGGAACTTGAGATACAGTAAATTTCAGTTAAACTGATACATCTTTAAGAATTATAGAGAAAGAAACTTAAGGCTGTGTGATTAATGGTACAATAAAGCAAGTTATAACAATGTATTTATAGTTTAACAGTTACTGGAAAGCTGAATTATTTCTTAAGGTTGAAAAGGTTATTGAGGAAAAGTTATTGAGACCATGAGACCCAATTTCTTGCAATTATTATATATGTATTTCTTTGTTTTCATCAAATGTAGAGAATTTTAAAAGATATAAACTGATCCAGAAAGCATAGAGTATGAAAAACAAGTTTAAAAAATTATGTATTTGGTTTCTTTTTTCTACTTTAAATAGAGACACTACGTCTGTATTGAAATAACTATGAATATTGCTGTTTTCTTTTTAATTTGCTGTTTCTTCTGAACTAACTTCATTAACCAGCAATTAAATTAGGAAAATTAGGGAAAATGCAAACAGTAATGATTTTCCACATTAGAAATTGGTGTGATGTAGTATAAATTAAGCTCCTAGTACCACAAATACCTTGCATGACAAAGCACCAAAGAACAAATAGTGTTGTCACCAGATAATTGTGTTTGTTACTGGGAAAAAAGGGAGAAAAAGCAAATATATATACACACAAACCCCACCAAGGGAGAACATTTTTAGTGTAAATTTTCTCATACAGAAGTCCTGTTTCAGGTCAATGTGAAAAATTTTCATAGACTTTGAAGATTCTTCATCCTGTTTTTAGACAAGAATTAAACTTGTTCTTGAGACATATGACCAAAATATTACAATCTTCAGAGAAAGCAATTGTTAATACACATTTCTGACTAGGAAGACAAAGAAAGAGAGTATGAATCTTCTGAATAACTCAATTGGAATACAAGTCCATTATTTTTTATCTTTTTTTACCAGAAAATTGTTACCTTTCTATCTATCATTACAGAGTAGTGAACAGTATAGCTAAACTGATGGTTTAGAAAATTACTAAACATATAATACAAAAGATTGGCTTTGCATCACTTTATGATTCTTTTGTGGAGGCCATAAAAACTGTACCAGTGATGTAAGGAAAAGTTTATGTTCAGACCTGTGCCGAGAAAGATTGTGGATGGTAACTACAGTGTATGCAAGAAATTTTAAGGGTAAAAGACAGAGAATAATTGGAAACTGTGGAATCTTTCAAGACAGACAGTATGTGACAGGATTAAATGTAATTTCCTCAAATAACAATGATACTCTCTTTCCTGCCATTTTGGTGTAAGCAGAGCACTCTAATATTTCTGTTTCAACACACTGCTGAAGAGACGTAGCAGATGTCATGCCAGGGAATGTCACAAATCTGTCAATAGCAAAGACACTACCTTCAAAGAAAGCTTTTTATATATCTTGCACCTCATAAAAGTTTATGTCATCAGTAGATAAACTGATTTTAATACATACACAAATAGAAATATTCTTGCTTATTTCTGTACAGATTTTTTTTTTAATGTAGCACTTCCCTATAGTCTAGTCTTAACATTCTCAACAATAATGTCTTATTATCAAGTGATATGCTTATATGTTCTCAGCACCTTTTTTCTTTGGTTGCTTTTTTATTTTTTTAGTTATGCAAGGAATTTCTAATGAGGCTAGAAACTATGGTTACTGCAATCTAAAATTCCAAACACCAGTGAAATAATGTATCATAAGATTTATATGAATAGCGAATAAAATGTGTTGTCTAAAAAAATACAAATTGATTTAATATTGCCTTTAGGCAAATATATTCCTGGAGGAAAAGGTTGAAAAGGAATGATTTTGGTACCTAAGAATTTAATCAATGTTGCAAATGGCAACTTCTGATCAATTTGAAAAATTGCAGAGGTACCCAGTAGTATAAAAGAGATTCTGAATGACAAATGATTTGTCATTAAAACTATCTATTAATGCTGTACCTGTTAGTAGATCAAATCTCTTTGGTGATATTTTCTGAACTTGGTAAGGTGATGCAATATTTTGTTTGTGCATATCAGTTAAACTAATTTTTGATGCAGTATTTGTTAAGTATAATAAGATAAAATAATACTTGGTTACTTGCTTTAAGAAGCATCTTTTGATTGAAACACTGAAATATGGCTCAAATTTTCCACAAAGAAATTATATTGAAGAATTGTTGAAAACATATATTTCCATTCATTTTTATTATTGCTATTAAAACCAGCAGTCCTGTAATTATGTGAATAACTCAAACACCCAAATACTTTGGTACTTTATCTGTATTTATATCATCTTGGGTTCTGGATTCAAGGAGATCTTAAAATTTTAATAAAGGAGTCATCCATACTCCTATGATATAAAATGTTTTTAATCAATTTATGATACTGAAAAGTTATTTTGTAAGAATGCAATGATCAAGAAGTTTTATGGGCTTGTTATACAACTATTTTAATTGCAATTTTTTGTTAAGCAGTCTAGTTCTTATCTATTACTTCAGTTTAAGGTTTTTATAAGGTGCATTTTTCTATATGTACATGGGAATTGTAATCAATGTTTTAATTATCTGTCAGGCATCTTATTTTCGTTCTGATCTATGCATTCCTTTGGTCTCCTAGTAATTAATTCAAAGGTGATTTCAGTCATTATATCCTACCTTTTGTTAAGTTGGTACTGTGTAATTATTTCCTCCTGCACAAAATACAAACAAATAAGGCCTTTTGTCTTCATATGAATCTAGTTTTATCACTAAACTTCTAGATTCTGCAAAATAAATATAATCTGAAATCAATTTTGTCTCCATCTCATGTTAAGTTTTTTTTTTAAACAGGCAACTTATGAAAAATATTGTAGAAAATTATTTTTTTGCAACTCAGTCTTATTTCAATTGAAATTATTAGTTTTTAAGTTCTTGACTTTGGCACAATTCTGCATGAATTATCTGAAATAACCCCAGCAACCTCATTTTTACGGAATATCATAATAACATCAAAGTTCTAATGTTTCCACAATCCTAAAGTCATTAAAAAGCTAAAAGAAAAACCATACTGAAAGGTAGATGGTAGACTTCTGGTAGATATGTTGGGTGAATTATTTTGGTTACCTGGAATTTGCAATACTCAAGAGGTTAATTAAAGCACATTAGAATTTCTCAATATACTGCAAGTTGAATAGAAGGAATAGTAGATTATCACTGATAAAGCCTCGTGAGCTCGTGAGTTAGGAATTACCTTACAACCACTAATGAATAAAGTTATGAGTGACTGAGCTTTGGTTGCTTAGAGACTTCTGGTTTCATCTAATTAACAGCACAAGCCAATAAACAAGGCACTTGTGCTCTGAAGGCTTGTTTTAAATCAGTATTGGGACAATGTTAAAAAATCTGATTCTCTCATGTAGAAAATTTCATATTGAAAGTCAGTATAAATAGTCTCTTATTATGAACCAGACATAAATATTCTTATAAATGCAGAAAAAACTTATACAGATTTAATATGGAAAATATTTAGAAGAAATATTATTCTGTAAGTGTTCTTATATTTTATACCATATTTTAAAACTATCTCATCATGACTGTAGTCCTGAAATATAAGAAATGCCAGTGGGAAAGATGTAAAATTTTAAGTATCTAGAATTAAATTTCTGTTGTTCTTCACCTTTCCGTCTCTCCAACTTGTGTTGATTTCAATGGAATTTTTAGACAGTCAAGGTGCCTCACAATTAGGGAATGTACATCAAAGTGCTTCAAAATATACTTTAAAGCCTACTGCTCTATTTCCATTTTTGCCTAAACTGGAAATACAGAGTACCTAATGCCTGAAAAAGTTTCAAAATAAAACTTTCAAAATCATTTAAGAGATCTATTGGCTTGATTTGTACCTTCAAATCCATTAACTATGTTTATGTTTTATACTTCTAAATCTGTTTTATATACATTCAACAAGGTTATATACAGTTCACTTTATATTAATTCCAGGTGAATTATAAAGTGGTGAAACCTCATTTACATTTACATTGACAGAAATATAATTCTTAATCTTAAAATAATCCAATTAATGATTATCTTGAGAACCAGCAAATTTTATGCTATATCAGATTAAAATTGATCTACATATGTAAAGACACATGATGGACTAAAATTTAAGTCAACAAAAAGGAGAAGTTAGAATGCAAACTGAATGGACTTTGGGGTAATGAATACAAGAGCTTCAATTTAAATATTTAAATATTTTGACTTATCTACCTTGAAGACATACAAAAGATGAGAATGGTTGTCTGTGTAACACACTTCCCTACATTTAGAGTATAGAAAATATCCCTAAGCATGACAGCAAAGGGAAAACAAAGCTTTGCTACAGATTTAAATTTGTGGGTTTGTCTGTGGAAACCTGCTAAAAAAATTGTGAATGATACTGTATACTGAAGGAATATATGCCTACCTCTAAATTTTGGAAGTTTTCCATTTAAATTACCTTTGATTCTGGCATTATTACACCAGCTGGTAAGAAAAAATTAGCAGAAATCTGATTACTAAACCACTCCTCACAGGTTTAAGCTTAAATCAGTGGCACCATATCACATCTGGATGCAGCAGTGTGAGACATTTTAACTTTTGAGTAGTTGAAAAAAACATGTACGTGTCAGTATCTCTGGAGGAATACATCAGTGTCATACAGCTTTTGTAAACTTAGCGAGCACAAATATGACAAGAAAGAAAAGATGTTCGATAATGGCATGAATCCATACTGAAAAGCACGGTGACCTGTGCCGAACCACAGTGTTAAAAATATCTCTCCCCTTTTTTGTATGTACTTTCCTTTTTACAGGCAGTGAATTATATATTCAGACCAAATAACAAAGTATAGGTGTGCTGTACAAATATCTATATTTATCATTTAATAAGGAATTTATTCACTTAAATAAAAATTAAGATATTCTTGCCTGACATAAAATATTATCTTATTTCAATTTGTCTTATTCAAGTGAATCCAAACCAAGAGAGGAAGTAGCATGAACAGCAGAGATATTCCTTTCAAGATGGGGGGAAAACATCATGAGAATATCAAACATGATGCAAGGGAGAAGAAAGAAGACAAGCCTTTCAGCTCTAATCATTCTGGCAAAGGAGCTGTCAAATCTGATCACCTTGACCTCAATACTGAACATTATCAAGGACTACAGACACCAATACTAACCATATGTCAACAGTAGCTCACAGCTGAATTGCTATTCTTAAATTTTTTTTAAGAATTGACAGCTTTGTATTTGTAGTGATAGTGATTCATACTACACAAAAATCAAACATTATCATGAAGTGTGTTGTTAATGAATGGAATTAGTAAAGCATCTCTTTAAAGCAAGGATTGGCCTGTGTTACCAGTCTTCTAAACACTCATCACACTGAGATCTAAATCACTGATATAGATAAATATCAATATAGATATAGATGATATAGAGATAGAGATAAAGAGAGACATTTAACTGAAACACAATTACTTGTGTCACTCAAGTGCTGCAATAGATGATTAAAAATTTGATCCATGAACCTAAATATTGACTCATCAGGGTAAAAAGACATCTTTTCATCAGAGATAATATTGCTACATAGTTTTCTGATCAGTGTTTAGAAGATTCTTCTGTCAAATATACAAATATATTGAATTTTATAACAAAATAATTAGTATACAGCCAGTTTTGCTGCAATGTTCTCCAAGAAAAAATAATCAGAAGAACATTCCCCAGGCTGATCAAAATATAAATTCCCCATAAACATGAAAGGACAATAATCAGATACAATCTTCACTTCTATTCTTACTAAGAGTATGGTTTTTTTCCTCTGAATGACTGTTAAACAAAGAGCATTAGCTGAGAATGTAACAACATTCACTTTCATTGAGTTTGCAGATGGCATCAAGTGACACAGAACAATTGATACTTTCTGCTGCAACTGCAAACCAGAGGGACCTGGACAAAACGGGGAAGAGATGGGCTGCCAGAAACCTCATGAAATTCATCAAGAACAAATGCCAGTTCTTGCTCTGGGCATGACATTATCTGGGACCACACCACCGGGGGGGCAGCTTGGCAGAGAGGGCTCAAGGGGATGCTGCTTGATAGCAGGTTGGGCATGAGCCAGCAGTGTGACCTGGAAGCAAAAAGTCCAAGAGCAACCAGGGCTGGACTAGCACAGCCAGGATGTGCAGAGGAATGATTATTCCCCTCTCCTCAGTGGTCATTACGCTGTCAGTTTTGTGACCCTCTGCTCAATAGAGATATTGGTTAACTGGAGTATGTTCAGCAGGGAGCCGCTAAGCTGGCGGCGGGGTCCAGCTGGTTCAACCTGGAGAAGAGCTGAATTTGAGGGAACCTAACAGTAACACACCTTGCAGAAGGCAAAAATGGAGTAATCTCATCACAGTGGTGCATGGCAGGAAGATAAGATATAGTGACCATAAGTTTAAAGAGTAGACATCTTCCCTATATATAGGAAAAGCATTTTTCCTCGTTAAGACAGTCAGAAACTAGAACAGGTGCTTCGGGAAAGTGGTGCAGTCTCCATCCTTGGGAGTTTTGGAGACCTGATTGAACAAAACCCTGGGCAACCTGGTCTGATCTTTCAACTGACCTGCTTTGAGCAAGAGGTAGGAGTAGTCTTCCTGAGGTTTCTTCTAAGTTGAATGATCATGAAAGGCCATGTTTCTGTGTGTGACATCAGAAAACTACAGAGAGGTTGAAGACTGATTGTGTGATGTAAGAAAAAAGAAAAAGAAAAAGAAAAAGAAAAAGAAAAAGAAAAAGAAAAAGAAAAAGAAAAAGAAAAAGAAAAAGAAAAAGAAAAAGAAAAAGAAAAAGAAAAAGAAAAAGAAAAAGAAAAAGGAAAAAGAAAAAGAAAAAGGAAAATGAAAAAAAAGAAAAAGAAAAAGGAAAATGAAAAAAAAGAAAAATAAAAAGAAAAAGAAAAAGAAAAAGAAAAAAGGACAAAGAAAAAAGGAAAAAAAAAAGAAAAAGAAAAAGAAAAAGAAAAAGAAAAAGAAAAAGAAAAAGAAAAAGAAAAAGAAAAAGAAAAAGAAAAAAGGACAAAGAAAAAAGGAAAAAAAAAAGAAAAAGAAAAAGAAAAAGAAAAAGAAAAAGAAAAAGAAAAAGAAAAAGAAAAAAGGACAAAGAAAAAAGGAAAAAAAAAAGAAAGAAAAAGAAAAAGAAAAAGAAAAAGAAAAAGAAAAAGAAAAAGAAAAAGAAAAAGAAAAAGAAAAAGAAAAAGAAAAAGAAAAAGAAAAAGAAAAAGAAAAAGAAAAAGAAAAAGAAAAAGGAAAAAGAAAAAGAAAAAAGGAAAAAGAAAAAGGAAAAAGAAAAAAGGAAAAAGAAAAAGATACCCAGATGACTTATAGGATTTTGATGAAATTTATTTTAATTCTATCCTATTAGAAATGAGATTAGATCAATGCCAATTACTAAAAGAATAATGAGACCTCATATCCTCTATCTGAAAGATGTCATTATGAATTTATAATAGGAACAGTTCTTTCTATCAATTATACAATCTCTTCAGCAAAAAAATGTAGACAAAGTGCTCTCCCAATTTTAGGTCCTTTATTTTTTAAACTTCTGGAGTGGCTCTTGCTGACTTTTGACAACAGCAAATGAAATGTTATGAGTTTTCCAAGGGCATGTTGTGAGATGTTATCTTTTATTGTTCTATGGTGTTTTTTGGTGTAAGTAGAAGTAAAAGTGAGACATGCCTTTCTCATTTTATTTTATAATTATCGGCGCAAAAGCTGATAGCTAACTAAAACTCTAAAAAAACCCCTGCAATTATATGTGCATGTAAATACATATTTACATGCAGTGTATGCATTTAAAAATTCATCCTTATGGAAAATCACAGCAGTCAGGTGTTCTTAATATTTTTCATGGTTCTGTCTCAGAAATGTGAGTGTAAATGCAAATATACACATAAACAGTCTCATATCTCCACTTATTCAATGTAACTATGAAAAACAATACCACTGAGTTAAGGCAAATTACCTAACATTTAATGCTGTACTCCACACCCTGTATTTAACAGTAGTAATGTAAACATTTTTTGTTTCCTATCTCACAAAGTAATTTTTTTTCCTTTATTCATGTGCACATGATGCAATGATTATGGAGAAGTTATTAATATTTTATAAAACTCTACTAGGATTAATCTTCATTAATCTTCATTCATCAGTTGTGAATTTAAATGAATTGTAGAGAATTTACATAAGAATATACAGGTAAATATACTTATCTGTTTTGATAAAATTCAATCATTTTGAAATCCAGATTAACGTTCAGTAAAAAAAAAGTGGTGTTTAGCTGGTTTTTATTAATTCCTATTAATATTAATTACATAGTACTAATATGCAATTACTAGAAATCATTACAGCAGAATTGCAATGTCTTTTAATTTCTTAATTATATGCCTTTTAGGATAGTTCATCTAAAGTGTTGCAAATATTTACTGAGCCCCATTATCAAAAACTTATTTAAAACTCAACAGCCTGTTGAGTACAAAAGCAGCCTGTTTGTTTCTCAAAGGAAAATGAAGAGCTGGAATAATATTTTCTCCATAAATGTCAAGTGGGGGAAAAAAATCTAAAAGGGAGTTTAAATGTTGTGCATCATACAACATCTTTTTAAAACAGGGCTATCATATCGCATATGCTAATAAATTAAGCATAAAATTAACTTATAAATATTTTTCATAAGCATGTAACAAAAATTAAAATTTAAATTATTGTATATCCAAGTATTGTTTTGAAAATTCAGTATTTATTTATAAATAATTATTAATAAATTATTAATGAAACTTAATATTTATTTCACCTTCATCAATTGAAATAATAATTTCAATTGAACAGCTGAAATCACCACAGGTGTAACAAGTGTCTTTCCATTATTGAATCCTTGCAATACATGAAGTCTCCACTACTAATTTCCTTTCATTCTGATAGCAGTCACTGGTTTCTCTCCAGTTTGAGACACTATTCACAGCAAAGGAAAAATCCCAGAGAGATACTTTTATCTATGTGACTTTAATTATATCCATGCTTGTAGCCAATATGAATAACATTCAATTTTGCTGTACTTCTCTGACATTCTGATATTTAAGAAATATAAGATTCAATAGGATAATTTATAGTTGATTGAACTATGAATAAAAATTCCAAGTAATTCTGACGCTGAATTTGAAAAGAACAAAATAAATATTCTTTTATTGTTTTTAATTTATCTAATTGTATTAAACTAAATCATTAGAGTATTTTTAGTAATATTCTCAATATTTGCATTGGCATTAAGAAATGCAATTGGTATCTACACTGAATCTTTTAAAAATGTTTATAAATAGATTTCAGAGAACTCTACCTGGGCATAATTTTTGGATTCAGAATTCTGCAGCTTTGTAGTAGCTGTGAATGTCAAATATGACAGCTGTCATAGAATTTCCAGATCATACAGGTGCAAAATATGCCATAATCAGGTTTGAATGCCCAGTATAAGTTTGAGAAAGTAAAATATTGCTTATGCCTTTGTGGCATAGTTTAGAAAGCTTGTCAAATTTACTATTAACTAAATTGGGCTGAAATTCAGGTCAGTTCAAAAAATAAAGTCTTTCCTAACTCCTGCTTTCAAATTTTATGAATATAAATCATTTCAACATATGAAGGTATTAGGATTATTTGGAAAAAATATAAAAAGCTAGGCATTTTACTGTATGATAAGCTATTTTAAGTTTAAAGTTCTTTCAGCATGATTTAAAAAAAAAAAAAAAAAGATTACTAGTAATCTTCACCTCAATCTGTCCACAGAAGGTCATGATTGTAAAGAGGGGACTAATTGATCTATCTGGTATGTGAAACAAAGGGTATATGAGCCTCCCATTAAATTCTCATATTTTGCTGGTGCTTTGGAAATTTAGAAAATCTCCTCCAGTAAAAGACCCCAAATCATACCTGTCTTGAGCAATTTAGCATCATTTGGCAAATGTTTGAATATCAGGTGATTACAGTGCTTTTCACTGAAATGAAAATGTGTCTTCTTCCAAAGTCTACTGAAGGCTTTCTGTTGAGAAGAGAAAAATGAAGTCCCAAAGGAGCTTGTGGTTGAAGATGGTGGTTGAAGAATTTGCCTCCAAAATGAATGTTCTTCTACTTCAAAACAAGAATTTGAAGCACATCAATGATGATTACCATGAGAAAATGGTTTCTTAGGACTGCCCAAGATTTTTAACCTGATATAAATATCCGGTTTAAATTATGAATTTAACTGGAATATCTGAAAAGAACAAATTTTTCAGATGGACACGAACACATCTAGAATGCACAGGTGTCTTTCTGTCTGCTTTTGTGGACTCCTGGATATTTCCTATTCTTTACTGCCTTCCTACAAATGGAAATGTGAAAGATTTCATTCAAGCATAGAAAGAACAATATTAGAATAAAATATTATCAATAACATAAAATGGATTTGAAAGCAAAAAAACCAAATTAAATTTTAAAAAATATGAAAAAGCAGATAATGCTTTTTAGAGATTCCATGTCAACCCTTCTTCTATCCATGCTCTTCAAAAGCTGTTCAAGAAAGTATCATTTACATAAACTAAGAATAATTTTCTTATTTAACTGTTCAGTTCAATTACTCATTCTGACTGTTTTTAATGTGGACTCATTGAAGAATTTCCTACGAGAAAACTAGCGCAAATTAAGATACTGAACTACAGCTCACCAACGAAACTTTAAAAAAATCAAAATAAATAAACACACCCCCCCCCCCCACCATGAAACCAGAAAAAAAGAAAATTATGCTATTTAAAAGCAAAAACAGATTACTCTCTTTGCCACCACATTTTCTGGGTCTGACACAGCACTTACTTGGACCTCTGGGGGAAATTCAATAGATAGCAGCATATACATGAGGGTACAGCCATCAGGATGGATAACAAGTTTCACTTTTTATGTGACTCACTCTGATTCTGCAGAAGCATCTCTCATTTTCTAATAGTAGTATCTGGGTAGTGACTACTCATCAGCAAACCTACAAAAGAATATAACAAAATTTGATTCAAAATATTTAAAATAAGTATGTACAAGTATAAGTAAGTAAACCCCCTGGATAATTCTGAAATGACGTTAAACTTCATTATTGTCTTGTGAGAAATTAACATTAAATTAACAGATAGGATTTAGTCCAAGAAAATTATTTTCATTATTATCTAATAAGTAAATGTAGCAACAAACCTATATTGTCTCCAGTATATTTATACAGTAGAAGATGTAGCAGTTACACATCAAGAGTTTCTACATTTTGAGGAAAACCACAATTCTCATTTTGCTTAAATAGAAATAAAAGTTGAAATAAGATTAAATTAGAAAAGTATATAATAGAATATTATACTTAGAAATTTTACACAAAACATCTTTCCACTTAATGGAATGATTGCACTACAGAATCAGTCTTGGACTTACTTTCTAAAAAGCTATGATAAAAGATTTTGCAGCAAAAAATAAGGGCAAGATCTTTTCTGGATAAAATACACAAATATAAATTAACAGTAATAACTTGGTTTGTGACTCTTACTGATTTATGTTAAGCAGGTTATTCCAGCTGAAGGCCAGAACAGACATCTGGTCTATCTGATTTAAAACAACTACACTAATCAGCATAAACAGAATAATAATGCATTCTTGAAAGCAAAGGAGTATATCTAAATCTCTCTTATGCTAAGGAGGAGCAGAATGTCATATCCCTTGCATAGGTTTCTTCTAAGTGTAATGAGGAAGCAATGGGTCACACCACCTGTGAGGCATCCTTTGTGTTATGAGTGAATCCAGGAATAAAAAAAAAAATACAGAGGTCCCTGAAAGGGAGCATGCATATTTTCTGAAACTTCAAAATAGAAGTTTCAGAATCACATAGAAAACACTTCAATAAACTAGAATAGTACATAGGATTTATAAATAGTTTCAGAGCAACCTCAAGCTCTTCATGAACATCCTGTTGTACCTGGAATTGCTTCCACTTCAAAGGGAGTATCAGAAGACCTGTAACAAGCTGATTAATTATTTTCAGGAAAAATAATTTAAAATGGCCCTACTCATTTTTTAAGAAATAAAAGAAAATGTATGGTTGAGTTGTTATGTTTTAAATGTAATTTTATTAGTTATTTTGTGATTGACTTCTATTCATTTGTGACACAGAATTATCAGAGTTAGAAAGATGCTATCTGCAAAAGATACAGAAGGGTAATGGAAATATCCTTGCAATTATTCATACAAAAAATTATTTTTATCAGTCATGTTAAAACACTGTACAGCATTTTAGGTTATCCATTTTACATTTAACATATATGATGTTGCAAATAACAAGGATGTTGACTTTGCTATGCTTTTCCATTTTATTCAGAAAACATATGTCCATTCTAAAAGAGGTCAATCTTTTAAAAACAGCACCATTTCTCCTTTGAAGTAATTCTTTAGGTCCTCTTATGCCACACTACATGTTCACAGCCCAAACCTATTTAGACTTCAACATATAATTTGAAAAGCACTACTCAAATCTGTGCCTGTCCTCAGCATTACTCAAATTACTTGAAGGTAAGACACACAGAAAATATTTCTCTAGGGAAATTCGCATTTTGAAAAACATCACCATTCTTTGTTTTCCTCTCTAGTATTAACAATTACTGGTCACTTAGACTTGTACTACTTGTAAATATATATAAGCCTAATTCTTGAACTGTCACCAAAGATCATTGATAAACATCTAGAAAGTTTGCAATCGCCTTTTTAGTCTCCAAGAAATTTTAATTCCACAAAAACAAGACAATTTTCCCTAAAAGCCAGAAAACCCACTTCAGTAAAGAATATATTATTTCTTTTTCTGGCTTAGTTTATGTAGTGGTACTTCAGTTCACAGTACTTTGGATGACTTGTAGTCAGCCATGCTATTGTGGGGAGTTTTATTCTTAATTTCCCTTTTGAGCAAACTATCTTAGTAGCAGCTTAGAAATTAATCCAACAGATATCTACTTGTTATTTATGCAAAGTGGAGCCAAAGAAAATGCTGGGAGAACTGTTTTAGATCAGAGCTGATAGCTCCCTAATGAGACCAGACAAGAAATAAAGCTCATTAACTGAATCAGGAATAATCAGGATTTGCATTTCTGGGTAGTGTACTAGCAGTTCAAGGAGAAATGCTGTATCTCTTACATTAGCCAGGTACTCCATTACATAAACGGAGAACAGCAATCTTCCTGAGTCTGTTACAAGCAGATTTGTTTTTCAGAAACTTATATTTTTAAACTAACTTAAATCTTCAGCTTTAACATGCCTTGTGGCATTATTTTTAGCTCAAAACTAGCACTTTAAATTTGCTGAGTGCCTAATAAAGTCCGAAAATGCACTGCAGATGGGCTAAAACTCACATTTTTAATAATGCCAGACAATCATTCTGGCATAACAGCAACTATTCTCAATGCTGAGCCCTTTCTCTCAGCTAAGCTTAATAGATACTGAGAAAAAAGTAGGAATGTAGTCCATGGGATCATCTATCCTTAAGATTAATTTTGTTCAATATCAAATAGGATAAGCTTATGGGCAGGCTCATTAATTATTTACAGGAATTAAGTAAGACTACATATTGTTGCCATAACCCTATTTTCTCCTCCTGATTGTCTTCTTGTATTCAATAATCTATCTAGAAATATAATGCTGCAATACTTTACCACAGGGTAAAAAATTTTGTCACCCTGTAAGATGTATAGGAACCTGGCATAGTGACAGCAATATATGATTAACAAACTGTTATACCAGTGCAGGTTACAGTGATTATTTTTTCCCTGTGAAGAATTCAAAGCAAAATCATTATTCTTATTATATTTTTCTAGTTTTAGCTAGAACTTTGACCTTTCTGATTATGTTACTTGGTGCTTGAGCAGCTTTTGTACTACATTTTCTTGCCTACTCACCCCATTCCTTGTGTCCTTCAATTTTTCCATTTTAAATTACAGGAAGCTACTTGCTTGAGCTTCCTTCATCTTCATCAAGACTTGGCAGGATATTCTGCATAGCAATTCCCTGAATAAGCTAAAGTCTGTACTCCACAAGTCCAGAGTTCTTATTCTCCAGATTACCTTCTCAGTCTTTGTGTTGATCTTGAACTCTGTCATCTTGCAATTGTTCTAGCTCAGCCATTTGTGGCCACATTTACAGTCATCTCATCTCTATTTGTGAGCAGAGTCAAATAGACCATTTTCCCTGGTCAACTTCTAGCACTTACATTAAGGAATCATCACCAATGCTATCTAGAGCATCATAGCTGCATTGCAGTTAACTTCACAGGAAAAGTACGTGCCAACAAAATATCCCATGAAAATTAATTCCTTTGAGCATAAGCCTTTTGCTACTTATTTCTAGAAAGCCTCATGCACTACCTCCTCCTGCTCAGATGATCTGCTATGATTTCCCCAGTGTTTTTTCCCCTTCTGATCATGATTTGGAGAGGTTCAAGAGACCATTTCTCTGACTTTGTATTTAATTCTGCATGGTGAAGGAGTGCTGAGATCCATTCTCTTTGTCTTTCCTATTGTGTTGCTTTTGTGATAGAGTTAATTTTCTTTACAGTAGCTAGTATGGGGCTGTGTTTTGGGTTTGTGCAGAAAACAGTGCTGATAACACAGGGATGTTTTTGTTATTGCTGATCCATGCTGACATGCTACTCCACACCACACTTCAGTACACCAGGGAGGAGGCTGGGGGTGCACAAGGAATTGGAAGAGGACGCAGCCAGGGCAGATGCCCTGAGGGATATCCCATACAGTATGAGCTTGTTCTCAGCCTATAAAGCTGGGGAGAGAAGGAGAAAATGGGGGACGTTTATACAGATGGTGTTTGTCTCCAAAAATACCCTTTCACACATGATAGAACATTGTTTCCTGAAAATGGCTGACAATGTGAAGTAGTGAATGAATTCCTTGTTTTGCTTTGCCTGCACACATGGCTTTTACCTATTTACCTATTAAACTAACTTTATCATAAACCACAAGTTTACTCCTTTTTACTCTTTTTATTCTCTCCCCAGTCCTACCAGAGGAGTGTGAGCAAGTATCCATATGGGACTTAGTTCTTGGGTGGGTTGAACCAAAACACCTATTTAAATATCCCTGCTCCAAATACTTCTTTGTCCCTCTAAGTCTTCATTACATCAGTCATGAATATCAGGACTGCAGTCATAACATCAGTATCATATACTACAATCATGATTAGGCTCATCATTCTGAAGGTACCATCATGGAAAAAATAAAGCTAATTGTGACATTAGATGCATATTCAAGCACTTGGATACATCTGCCTTCTGTTTTATCTTGATCAAGAGGGCTGATGAAAACATTACTGGGGCCTTTGTACCCCTTCTCTCACCCACAAAGTCCTGACACAACTATGGTCATGTCAGGACTTTCTCTAGCTGCGTTATTTGTGCCATGGTTGAGAAGCAAGGTGGAGTAGTCAGAAGCATATGAAACAGTGTCTTATGCAATGCTACATGTCCTGATGGAGATACATTGCTGCTTCAAGTGCTGCTAGACATCTGGCAAATGAATGCTTTTGTCCCGGGCAAGAGGTAGTCAGCAATCACTAGCACCTTTCACTTCCTTTTCTATGGACTGATCCTAACTTGAAATCTGACCCAGAATCCTCATGTCTGAATTTTTTTTTTTTTGTGTCTTCTTGTCAAGGCCATGGGTTTAAACACTTGTAGGGGGAGATAAAGCCTTGCTTCTACTGCCACAAATCCCAAACTTCTAGTTTCCGTGCATCAGGCAGTTCAGGTCCTCTCCTTTCCAGTTCAAAAGTGACCATACCAAACCTCACGTCTGTGGTCCTAGACTCTTGCCACTGCAGAGCCTTTGAGAATGGTGTGGGTTTTTTCTTATTTATCATTCCTGATGCAAAGCAGGCTGCTCCCTTTCTCATATCTCTCCTGCACCTTCCTCTATGCCATATCTACCAGATCATACCTTCCTGAAGATGAAATACTCTCACCATATCAATCTTCAACAAGGACTATGAAGCTCTTCTTGTATTCTAATATCTAGATGGTGAAATCCATCCTCAGGAGTTATATCTAGACAGAGAGTGTTACAACACTAAAACAGATGCTTGCAACAGCTGAGACAGAAAGGTTCATCCTGTGGTGTGTTATCATGGTTCATGATTAGTATTTTCTTAAAAACAATATGTCTGGGTCTCCAATATTAGTTTGAAAACTACTATATCCTATTTTACAGCCCATTCAGAATGCTTCTAATTTTCTCCAGGCACCAGAAAATTTTGGAAGTCAAATACAAGTTTCTTCACCTTCAAATAAGTCAGGACCTCATGCTATCTGATTCTCATCATGGATCACTTATCCTATGAATGTTGGGTCTTCTGTACACAATTGCCTCCCACACCCTGCCTTTTTCCCACCTATTCTCACGAATGGATATAAACACAGTTCTGTAGCTTTCTTTTCAGTACCTTACAGAAGAAAAAACCTGTCAGTATTCAACCCCCCCTTCAGATCTGAATAAATGCAGTATTTTAAAAACTATAAATACTATATATGAAATATAAAATTACATGTATAATTAATAATTTTCAAGATATAATATTGCATGCTTTTATTGGCTGTAGGAGTAGGCGGTGGACATGAGTAGAGCAAAAAACTGTTTAAAATTAAAAGGACAATCACTGTTAAAAAATACCAAAGAGAATATGTTCTGCATAAAGCTATTTGAACTCTTGCAGAACTACAGAATATTTTAAGCATATTTTGAAGATCTGAACCATTATATTAAAAGCTGAGTTTCCCTGCTCCAATGCAGCTGCAATAATATGCTACCTCCCACCAAAGGATTAGTTTTTCTCCCAGGACATTATACAATAATAATTATACAAATACAATAAAATATACTGGAACAGTGTCTCTCTGGTACATCTAGGAACATGGCTTCATGCTTTTGTTATGGAAAAAAAAAATTATATAAAAGAAATTGAAAAAAATATGAACATTTTCACCAGGTAAATGCAGATAAGGTTAGTATGCATCATTATGTATCCAAACATCAGCTGAGAGTCCCTCAATAGCCTGAATTGTTTTCTAGATCTAGATGTATACTTTAAACTTCATCTTTTTTTGGCTTTGTGTGATTCCTAGAACCACTGGTTACATTTGTTATTCATATCAAAATCTCATTATTAAAGGACAAATTTTTTTTCAAAGAATTAATAGCTATAAAGAAAATAAGTATTAAACAACATGTTCACTCATCAATTTTCACATTTTATTTGTGCTAGGAGTACATACTAATCTTCACTTTCATTGTTACTCATTAGATTTAAGATTGTAGACTTTTTTTCTCAATTGCCCAGAAAAGAGAATTCTAGATCAAAACCATGGTTTGTATTTTTGGGGGGGGGATGGGGGGTTGGGGGGGGGGTTGTTGTTGGGGTTTGGTGTTTGTTTGTTTGTTTGTTTGTTTTGTTTGTTTTGGGTTTGTTTTGATTGGATTTTTGTTTTGGTTTGGTTTTGTGGTTTAATTTGGGTTTTCCTGTTATGTTTGTTTTTAATATAGTGGCAATGAACGCTTTGTTTTTTGGCTAGTGAATCTTTTTTTCTCCAATTACTTTTTGGATGTGGATATACTCTATTTTTTTCTCCTGCATTTTTTAATCTTTTTTGTATCTTCCATTTTGGATAATTCTTAAAATATTTTTTCTCATCCTAGTTTTGATAAACTAAGTGATTTCTGCTTTCTAATTTAGTCTCCCTTAGCATCCTTGATTTTTATTGAGTCTGTCAAGAGATGTTTCAGCACCCCTTAGAGTACATTTCAATCAGGCTGTTTTTAATAACCTTCCTACACTTATTTGACTTTTTTTTTTCCTAATTCGAAGTTTGGAGTGATAATTTACTGTCTTTAAAATACAAACACCTCCTTGTCCTCTCAGGTAATTTTTATTAGTTCAGTCAGTGTATCAATATCACAGGTCAACTGTCCTTTGCCAGGAAACTCTCCTTTATGGGTTGATCTTTTGGTTCATCTACTCTGAAGAAGTATTAGAATGATATGTCAATTATCTGGAGCTAAATACATCCTAGAAATAGATTCAAACAAAAGGTTGAAAAAAGCCAACTTTTATCTACTAATTAAATTACAAGTTTAAATACTTTAAATAATTTCAATATTATTTCTATCTTCTGAATAGATACCTTATTAAAATTCTTGTATTAGCTAAGTCCTAATTATGAAAGTATATACTGGAGAAATGCACATAAGAAAAATAATAAAATGAGTGTTGGGGTATGAGTATATCTATGTGCATATTTTAGGATAGGATATGCATAAGGAAGGTGATTTGTCTGCTGAGGATTAGAAGTTACATTATTAATTTCCCTGTGGCTTTTGCAGGGTTTTGTTTTTCTAATGTTACAAATGTTTTCTTTCTGATTCAATAATTGTAATTATTATTTAATATTTTACCTTATTAATTCAAGTTTTATCCCTCCTACGTAAACCTAGTGAGGACTGGGAACTCATTACATCTGAATGTAAAACACAAAGAAACAAAACAGACGAACCTTATGTTGAAATGGCTTGAAGAATTGTAAAATCTCAAGTTTATTTTGCAACTGTTTCTTAGTATTATTTAAACTCAAAAACCGATAAAATCATTTAAGAAAACAAACAAATAAACAAGCAAATAAAAGTCTTGAAGACTCTTGAAGGCTGTTTTATTGTAAGAGAATCAGCTTTCACACTTCTTGGTCTATTCAACACACCAAACACACATACTCAAAAATCGAAAATCAAAATAAACAAAACCTCTTATTATAGGTTACCTGTAAATTTAAGTCAAACTTTAAACTTAATCATGTTGTAGGTAAAGTTATCACCCTGGCTTTTGGAGAGAACTTCTATACTAAATGTATAGTTCAAGAGTGCATAATTTTTTTTCTTTTTTTTTGGTGCAAAACACAAGAGTCTGTCACTGAGATTCTTTATAAATAATATAGATGACCACAGCCTCTTCTGGTGAGAGAGGTAATTTTTTGGATATGTTCTAATAAAAGAAAAGTTGTTTAACATGGACTTTAGAAATTTTCTGTATGCACACACGTTCAATTAGCATGAAATATTAAAGCATGCCTGTACTGGTTTAATCATTCAAGGACAATAGACAGTATTTCATTGCCTAAGTAAAACAGATTTAATTGCTAAACAAGATTTCAAGGAACCAAACTTCATTTTAATCACAAACAAGCTGCAAGGCAATTTTCAATTACAGCAAGCTTTTTATTTTTATCCAGCTGTGTATCCCTGCTGATTCTTGAAATTACATGTAAATTGTCCAAGATTTTGAAGTGCTATACCTACTGAGGTTTTTATTTTGTCAGCTGATGAGGTATCTGTGATTAGAAACTCACTAAATTGGCGTTTTTAAGACTCATTACCCCACCCTGTATATTTTTGGACTAGATGATTGAATATGAAGAAGGTTTTCTTGTCTCAAGGGACATCATTCTTCCTAATTAGGCTGTTGGTAGTGCAAATCGCTCACCTATCCTTCAACAACTTCAAAAGGTAATATAGAAACTAAGCTTTAGAGAAGAGTCTATGGGGTATTGAAGAATCAGGTCAATAACTCTTGTCTTAAAAAAGTTTTAGATTAAATTTCCCCTGGACCAGCTTGCATAATGATGCTGCCTTTAAATTTTTACCATTATTCTATTAACTCTTCAGACCTTAGACGTAGAGATACACACCTGTCTGTACTATATTGAACTCAATGATTCATATTACTGAAGATTTTAGTGTGGAGAGTCTTTATTTGAACTCACGAGGTTGCCTCTTTTCCTATCATCATGCACAACATTAACAGAAAAAAGAAGGTCCATTTTTATTCACAGCTGAAGTGTATACATAAATGCAAGTGAAATGGTTTTCAAATGACAGATTTTTGAAATATATTGTGATAGAATAAGAGTTTTGTTAGTAAAAGAAGTGCTGTTTATCACAGCAATCAGAGCTATTCCCAAAGCTAAGACAACTGCTGGAATACACCAGGCACAAGCTAGCTCCTTGTGAGAGAGGTGGGGGTGTGGGCATATGCCTGCTAGGCAAACATGAAGGAAAGAAATGTAGACATGAAGTCTGAAAATACAACAAGTGAGTAAACAAAGATCTTAGACAGTGAGAGACTGAATGCTCAAGTGTTTTTAAAAACATAAAGATTTTTTCTTAGTGTGAATGACATTGGAAAGAACAGAGGTTTAAGCAAGATTTTTTGCTGTTGCTCTTTTTTTCTGTGGTGTTGTTAGAAAAAATATAAAACTGCATAGGAACCTGTAATCCCTTGAAATATGAATTTGAAAATGTGAACTCTACATTATCCTGTAGCATTGTCTATACGGATTAAGTATTACATAGAAGTGTAGAGATCGGAATTAAAAATGAATCATGAAATAACTTTGTATTAATTTACTAAAGTAGCATGTTGCCAATGCAGAGTTGTATGTCTGCACATAAAAGAAGAGAAATTCTCTGGGAATTTTTAAGCAATGTAAGAGATCCTCCTTCGGCCAGAAGCATTAATTTAGGTAGTAATCAAGAAACTAAATTAGTCTTTACTAAGCTTAGAAAAGCATTATACTGAAACAAATCTTTGATGGATTTCTAATCATAAACACAAGTGTGTGACTATATTAGCACCTGAAAAGTGGTAACATCTCCCCCTTGGCTTGCACTGAACTTTACTGTCAGTGAAACAAAAAAAAAGAGCTCTTATGAATCGAAAGGGCAAAGTTCTGAAGCGAGAAATGTTATCCTTAGCTTCTTATCCTGAAAATGCCAAACCTGTGGCCTGGCCTTTTGTTGCTTAAGAAGTTCTTTTCCTGCTTTGTCACAATAGATTAAATGGCTTTATGCCCCAAAGCTTGTCCCTTACACTCAGCTCAGCACTTCTTAAAAGAATTGACTTTTTTTGCAGCAAACTCTGCATAGTATATCCTGCTCTATTTTAGCCCCATTCCAAACTTTCCTGCTTTTAGGATTAAAAAAACTTTTGTTTAGGATACACAATCATATATATATTTGTTGCAGTATGTTTTATATTGGCTTTTTAGTAGTATAACTTATTCACCAGATAAGGGCCAGAGCAGTCAGAAATGCCATTATCCAACCACTGGCAACAGTTTTGAAGCTTTGACACACTGAATCTGTTGCATGAATGGTAAGAGAATAACAAATCTGATTAATACTGTATGTGAACCAAAATAATGACGTGGTAGACCCTCGAATTTGTGAGGCACAGATACAATATCTACATAATATGATGGACATATAATCCATCTGTAGAAAAAGTAACATAATTAACTACTCAGGAGCTTATTTGCGTGAACAAATAGAACCAACAAATAAGAACAGTCTCAGAGAAATGGATTTAGAAACATGCTAGAAAGAATATTTTCTGTTTAAAGGCTGGGAGTTAAATACAACTCATGAACTAAAATGTATAATAAATCTTAATCTTACTAAAGCCCTTGTTTTCTTAAGAAAAAAAATAACAAAACAAAACAAAAAACAATTAATAGAAAGTCATTATACAAATCTGAGGGAAAAAAAAATTAGATATTTTGATTAGTTGTTTAAATGCAGCTTTTGTTCAATGTGATCTGCCAGAAATGTCAAAAACATTGTAATGCAACAGTTTTCATTATCAATGCCCAATGCAACTCAAATAACATCTGTAATAGCTACTTACAATATTTGGCCTTTTATAAATGGCAGAAAAACAGGGTAAGGGGAATGCACACTTAGTATATTACCCTAGTGTCAGGAAATAAACAAAAACCATGCACAAATAGGAAGAGTACATCAACTCTTTTCCAAAATGGAGAACCATGGAGCGTGAGAGGTCTTTTCTACTGCCAAGGCACTTTGTTATGTGCCCTCTGGAAAGACATTTTCTTCTGAACTGTATTAGGTCAAAAATGGATTTGGAAGAAAATGGAAGAGGTTTCAAAGTGCTTCTGATATTTATTTGTTTGCTTGCTTGTTTATGCATTTATTTATTTAATTCCTAGGTTTTAAGCTGGTGAAAGTAGATAGCTGTATGTACTTGCCTCAGGCTTGATGGTCTGAAAGGACAGTCAAGATATTGAGACACATAACCTGCTAAAATTCTTGATAAAAAAATATATCTGGTTTAAATTCCAAAACTCACAGCTCAGTTAACAGCTTTTATACATATGCATGCAAATATTCGAACAATTAAAATGGAGATAAAACATCTTTCTCTGCTACCCACTAATGTATTATCACTTTACATAGTCTTTTCCTATTCTTGAGATTTTTATTAGGCAATTAAGTAATTTTATTAAGCTACTCACAGGCTGAAGATCAGATTATACTTTCTGGCTTTGTTTTTTGGGTTTTTTCTCCCTTTTTGTACTTCAGTGCTGCTCTCCCCATTACTCTTGAAAATGTCCTCCTTCATGTCTTCTTTTTATCTGCTGAGTTTTTTCCTTGATAACAATAAAAAATATCCTTGGTACAGAGGGTCAAAACAAGGATATGAGCAAATTTCACATGATAGTAACCCTCAGTTTGGATTCTCTGTGCACACATGTCCAAAATTAATTTCATCCATCTGTAAGAGTAGTACCACAGTATATTGTAATAAACTTGTAATTATCTTTTCTGAGTTCAGAGTATATCAGAGTGGAAGATCATTCAGCTTAATGATGATATGAAATAGCAAAACATAAAGGCCACATAGAGGGCTAAGAGCAATATTTCTAACTTGTTCATACTTGAAAGGCAGATTTTTGTGTTCAGTTTGACCACTAGCAACCAATCTTTCATTCATCCACAACCATTTAATCTTAAATATAGATCAAATAGGTCTCTTCCCTTCTTCCATTCTTCTCCATTCTTCCAACCTAAAAGAAGAAAAAAAAAAAAAGAAAAAAAAATTGATAATAGAAAATAATCTAGCAGACTTTTGAGACTAGTAAACCTAAATAAATGTGTATCTTGAAGTGTGGAAATATTTAAACATTTACCAATTTATTCCTTTCATGTCATAACAATCATCCCTTCTGTTTACTTTTGAGTGTTTTCTAGGGCATTCAACCATGAAACAAATTTCATCAGGTCTTCAAATTATAGTACATGACTATAAGTTATTCAGCTCATATCCTGTTAAAATGACAGGATGGTACTGCTGCTGACATTATGGCTTAAGATGCCTTTAAACTTTGAATGCTACTGGAGAGTATAACACACTTTATTATTTTATAGTCTAAGAATATAGATTATATTAACTGTGCTCTCTGAATCCCAAAATATCTTATTGCCCAGCTTATCTGTCAGTGCCTATCATGTCCAGAAAAATAAGCTGGAGAAATTCCTAAAATGGAGGTACCAGAAATAAGCATGTAAAAAGCAATACTATTTTCTTAATATAGTTTTAATTTATACAATAAAAGTTTGCATATATAGACCTTATTTTTCTCTTATGATTTGTGAGGTTTTTTCATATAGGAGGAATGTGTTTTAGTTTTATAGTTACTTCACTTGTGTGTGTTTTATATGTATGGAGAAGGTTATTAACTTAAAAGAAAAAAGACTAGTGATAGGATAACTGACAAAGTAAACAAATCTTTTAATATACTTAAAAATTTTAAGATTTTTAGGTCTTTCTTAGCTAAATTGGGTCATTTTCCTGCTACCTTCTGCAAAAAATGTTTAGACTCAATGGGATAATAGATTGAGCAATTGAATACCACATCTGGTGGGTTTCTTTCATATTCGTGCACATTCTTACAACCACACGAGAGACTATATGTGTACACTCACAGCTCTATGCAGACTTCATAGAATTAGAACAAAGTACAGGATTTCAATATAAATTTCAATATATAAGGTCATCCACAACAACTAATTGATGCACTTATAGATCATTTTGATCTTCAGTAAAGATCCAGCTGAGTCACAAACAGGATGAAAAAATATATGATTTGCTTTAGTAATACAAGTAGGGCTTTTCACTCTAGTGTTGGAACAACCGTAAAGCAGTGTTTGGTCTGTTATGGATATCATATCATAAGTATAAATGAATCTAAACTGAAAATATTAATTTTCTGTACTAAATTAATAATAATTTTAATTTCTTTATGGTGTATATCTTGGCAAACTTTTCTAAAAAATCTTCTACAATTTCTTCCCTAAGAAAATCCAAGTAATGAATGAGTAGCTGCCGCAGTTTATCTAAGATGGTAGATATCTCAAAATGCTTAAAGTTTTTCTGACTAGGTTAAAATTGTTTTTTCAGAGTAACACACCAGAGTAAATAGTGTTTATTTTAAGAGTGGGCTTCTGTCTTTGCTGACATTCTTAGATATCTCATAAATCCTAAAGAATTAATGGATATCCCATTATACACAATTGTTCTGGTTACCTATTTGTCCTCAAGCTACCTAATGCCTCATATCTGTGAATATTAGATACACACTGCAGATAGCTATTACTGTATTGAAGTACTGTCCTAGGACCTACAACAGAATCTGATGATTATAATAAATGATACCACTAAGAAATAAAGAAGATACCTTTTCCCAAAAACCTCATGAAAAAATCAACATCAGAGATTGAGAAATGTAATTGTTGCAATTGTTTACCATTTTTGAGTAGGTAATAATATCAATGCAAAATTGGATGGATTGGCAAAATTTGGGAATTATAGCAATTCTGAAATGAAACTAGTCTTTTTTTAATTTCCCCATGGATTGGTCATGAAATACAATGTGGCATATGATCCATATGCAGTGATATGTAGGAGGGACAGCAACTGAACTGTCGGTGACCGTGGTAGTCCAAAACTGGAAAAGACTGGGAACAGCTTTACATATGGTGAGAAACTACTGAAAAAAATTATATTCAGGTCTGACACATTTATCACTTGCATGTTTTTCTTTGCATTTCTTCTGAAAAGGAAAGAAATATATGAAATCCATTATGTTAAGTCTCAACACTGAGTGCAGACTGGAAAGACATTTGTGACACAGAACAGAACTCTGCAGCATATATAATTATGTAGTGTGAGTCTGCACAAGAACTACAGCTCTCAGCTGTTATCTGCTCATGATAAATGTTGTAATCCACTGAATGTAGGAAAATAAATCTGGTTTGTAAGAGAATCCAAAATGTACTTTTCTGCTTTAGGTATGCATAAATTAGCTGGGCATTCTTGGGAAGCTACCACCTCTCCCTAACTTTCTGAAGAAAAAAACCTCAAAGCCAAAAAAGTTACAAATAGGTTTCCTCTATAAGGCAAGTTTTAAAAAGATCTTCAAAATATTCTTCTTTTCCACTCACCCTCAAAAAAAAAAAAAGATCCCCAAACAAATAAGTTTCTTATTTGTTAAAACTGATTTTTTCATATTAGAAGTAGAGGGATCTTGGCATTAACTTGAAAACTGCAGAAGGGGCTTGTATATGAAAATTAGTAAACTGGAAACTACCATTTTGAATTCAGTTTTCCAATTAGACGGACAACATTTTTATCTGTGTTGTGGTTTGCTGTTGGCTGGGTGCCAGATGCCCAATAAAGCCACTCTACAACTCCCCTCATCACCTGGACAGGAGAGAGAAAATACAATGAAACGCTCATGGGTTGAGATAAGGAGAGGAAGAGACACTCAAAAAATATCATCATGGGTAAAACACTTGGGGAAATTCCTTGAATTTGTTGCCAATCATATCAGAGTATGATAATGAGAAGTAAACCCAAATCTTAATAATATCCTTCTTCCACTCTTTTCTGCTTCCCAGCTTAAATTTATTCCTGATTCTCTACCTCCTTCCCCACAATGGTGCACAGAGATGGGAATGGGGGCTACGATCAGATCATCACACATTGTTTCTGCCATTTCTTCCTCCTCAGGAGGATGATTCCTTCCCATGCCACAGCCCAAGGTCCCTCCCAGAGAAGACAGTCTTCCATGAATTTCTTCAGTCTGAATCCTTCCCATAGGCTGCAGTTCTTCATGAGCTGCTGCAATGTGGGTCTCTTCTATGTGGTGCAGTCCTTCAGTGCTCCAGTGTAGGTCCCTCATGGGGTCATAGGTCCTTCCAGCAAACCTATTCCAGTGTGGACTCCTCTTTCCATAAGGCCACAGGCCCCACCAAGAGCCTCTTCCAACGTGGCCATGGGCTTCCGCTGCAAGCTGCCACCTCTACTGACACCTCCTTCCTAAGCAGTTGCATCTGGGTGGAAGCAACACACTTTTCAAGGACTGTGTCAGGAGTCACTGGTTTGGGGTCTGAGACAAGTGCCCACCATTAAGGCAGAGACCTAGAGCTCTCAGACCTGAGCCATGGACCTACTTGCAGATTGCACACCCTCCCTACATGAACTGCCTCACACCACACTGTTCCTATGTGTTCACCACGCTCCCTGAAGCCATTGACATCTCCCACGCTGATCCCAGCTGATTCCAGCTGCACCCACTCCTCACTGGATCAGCTCTCAAGAGCTTCCAGTCCAGGCAGGGCTCCGGGATGCTGCTCAGGTGAGCGGCTCCCTAAGCTCAGTGACCCCACTGCACAACTTGATCTTACCCAAACCCTTAGGTGCCTGATTTACCTCAGTCATGTCACTAACAGACTGGTTTGGTCTTAGTACATTTAAACCTGTTCTAGTTCCCCTGGCTTAGTATTAGTATTAGTATTAGTATTAGTATTAGTATTAGTATTAGTATTAGTATTAGTATTAATTTCCTTTTTAATTTGCAAAATTCTACTTGTGTTTGACTACTCCTGGACTTTGAGGATTTCAATCATCTGTCTGCAAGGATTTAATATTATTATGCTTGAGAAGAAATGTCTAATTTCATGCCAGCTTGCTGTATGCACACAGCAAGGACTGGCTTTTTTCCCACCACTTTACTTCAGAACACTGAATTTCACCTACTGCTTCACTAAGCAATTACTCCTGTGTGAGATCTTGCTCTAATTCTCATCTGTTCATTTTATTTTGCAGAGCTCCAAATACTTTATATTGGTAGCCAAGTTCATTATTCACACCCATTGCAGATAGTTTATGAATTTCTACGGCAATTCTAATTCCATGACTGATTTGTAAGAGGTTCTGTTGGTGACCATCAGCCATTGTGAAAACAGATCCATATGGTTACCCTTCACTTATTGTATTTCACTGACATTTGCAATTTATTAGGCTATCTTTCTTTTTACCCTGTAACAGCTCAAAGAATTAACCAAAGTCTTTGAGGAAGTCTGTGATACCTGGATACCTGTATCATTCATTGACTCCTTTGAAAAACCACAAGAGATCTTTGAGGCACAATATACATATCTCTGACTTGCTTACATGTTTGTTTTTATTTTGTCACCACTGTTGGCACTTTCCTTGTTTCTGGTGAGGAGGCTGATTCAGACAACATATTACACACAGAAACTCATTCAGGAGCTCTATATCTGATTTCAAACATCCTACTATTTCTCACTGTATCAAACTGTTCTAAAGCCTTATCAAGTCACTTCAGACTGATGTCTTATGAAGGTTTTGATGCAGGAATATACCTTAGGTTTTCCACAGTATACATCAGTACAAAAAATTGAATTAATTTTTCTGATATCATCTTGTCCTTTTTTCAGTATGACTTTGACTTGAAAAAAGACTGCAATTGTACTTCTCTCCATTGCTGGTTCTCTGAAAGACACTCATTTAATGATGCTGTTGGAATTCTTATTATTTATTGATATTTATCTTTACCTAATACCTCTAACAGGTTCCTCAATATATTCATCAATGCTCCCCAATACTTTCATCTTCCTGCCTTATTATGGATATGTATATAATACCTGATGTAGCGGTGCGTGAGCTGTGCTCACAAGTTTTGGGTTTATGTTATTTATGTTGGGAAAAAGGTCTTTTCTAAACCCCTCTGTTTATAGCTACATTTTTCAGTGGTTTGTCCCCTCCCCCGGAGCCTGCCAGTCATTCAGGAAAGCCTCTCCCCCTTCTGGAATTCTCGGGGAGACCGGGCTTCTGATTGGAACAGGTTCTGGGAATCCCCTCCCCCCCTCCTCTCCAGAGATTGGCCCTTTTGTGTGTCAATCTACCCCCCAACTCCTCCCTTTCTATCCCCCTATTGGTGGAAAGTTTATGTACACGCCCCCTGGTACCTGTCCTCTTAAGGGGGCTTGGGCGGGGTTTCGCTCTCTCACCCACCATCGATGAGGCAATAAACATCTCCTGCTAACCCTCAGAAGAGAGCCTTCCTTTTCCTTCGCCATCGCCACTAATTTACATCTAGTGCTAGCCAGCCAGAAAGCCCACCGCGTGGGGGTTGCTGCAGAACTGTCCAGTGGGCCCTACCGACTGCTGCCAGAAGCCGGGCAAGGCAGAAACGCCATACGTGGCGCCACAACGTGGGACAGACCACGTGGACACGAGCTACTGCAGCACGAGGCAAAGCACTCAGTGGTGCGTGAGCTCTCTGCACGGGAAAAAGGTCTGAGAACACCGCCAGACCCCGTGGACTTAATTCTCGCCTGCGTTGGAAGCCTCCACGCAGTGCCGCAGGATTTCCAGACAGCCACGTGCTTACCAGAAAAGCAGCTCCGTGGAGTACGCTTTCTGGTAAGAGGAGAAGGCAGCTTTCCAAGCGCCCGGAAAGTCTTCTTCAGGCGAAGGACCGCCAGCACCTCTTTTTTATTCGCCAGCACCGGACGGGTGAGTATAATCACCTTTCATTTTGGGGTTCCTAGGGGAGCTGGATTTTCCCTCCCCTTAGGACAATTTTGGGGGGCTCTTTCAGAGCCAAGAAACACGTTTCACCTGTGGAGAAGCCTTATGCCCTCCCAGGGTCAGGTTGTCTGAGTGCGGCATTTTTTTTTCTTTCGGTTTTTTTTTTCTTTTGTTTTGTTTCAGACGCGGGTTCCGTCGCGTGGGGCACGGTTTCGTTTTCCTGTTGTCAGTTTTTGTTTGAATTAGCCGCGCTCCGAGGGCGCGGGGAAGTGGTCTCCGGTCTCGGGTTTTAAGTCGCGGGTTTTTGTTTTTCGTTTTGCTATTTTAGTTTTTGAGGTGCGCGCGTGACGGTTGAGAAAAATGGGTGCTAAGCTCTCAACCGAAGAAAAGGAAGTTTGTAAAATATTGGTTCTTGTGCTGAAAGGCTCCGAGTTTAAAATCTCGAAAAAGGAGCTAAAAACGTTTGTAAAACTGCTCTTCCTGTACTTTCCGAAAATGCCCCCTGCACAAGCGGTGTGCATTCAGTTTTGGGATGCAGCCTATTCGAAATTTTTTCAATTAGGCAAAGCAGGGGACAAACACGTGGCAAAATTAATTTATTGGATTATGCAGATTCGATCTGCCCTTTTAGAAAAACAGAAAGTAGAGGAAGAGCAGCGAAAGCAGTTTTCCCCCGTTTCTCCTTCCCTTTTTACCGCTCCCTCTTTACCCGAAACGGATAACTTGCGGGGATCGGCAGGAGAAACCTCTCCTGTCGGCCCTGGCTCCCCGCAAGCATCCGAATTCCCCCGCCTGAACAGTCTTAGCCAAACTGCTCAGGAGGCTCGGCTTAGCCCTGGCCCGGCTTTCCGAGTTTCTACCCTTCCCCCCTCTTACCCAGTGCCCAAACCCTGAGTCCGTTTCGGTTTCGCCAAAAAAGATGGTGCGTCACGGGACGGCGCTTCCCCTTTCTCCCCCTCTCCCCAAGCGGAAGATGGCGGCGACCGCATGGTGCAGTCGCATGCAAATTTCGCGCCTTCTTCTTCCCAGGATTCCTTGTTCCCTCCTCCTTCCGCCCCTTCCCAAACTCCTCCCTACCAAAGCTCCGCCCCAGTCCCAACCCCCCGAGTGATGTCAGCACCCGGAGCCACGCCCATGCCCGCGCCGGAGCCACGTTGGTCTTCCGGTTCTCACGGTCCAGCATCCGGTTCCCACGGTGGGGAAACCGGAAGGGGGGGGCCGGAGACCCAAAGCCCATGCCGCGGTGATATCCCTTCCCTTGCGCCTGTTACATATAACAGGTCGAGGAGTGGGAACGTCACTCAAGCGATTTGGCAACCCTTTTCGCAAGGTGTCATTAGGGAGTTGTGCAAAGCCCACCGGGATTACGGGAGGGAAAGCCCGTATTTCAGGGGTTTGTTAAAGGCCAACCTCGCCGGCACGGTCGCAGTCCCATTCGACCTGCGGCAGCTTTTTTCCTGCCTCATGTCCTCCACAGAGTTTCAGCTGTGGGAGGCGGCATGGAAAAATTTGCTGCGGACTGAATTGTCCGGTTTGTTACTAGATCCTGGAACTGCTACAGATGAGGAAGGGGACCCTATTACCCTTGATCATCTGTGTGGGGAGGGCAGATGGGCTCAGGCTTCAGACCAGGCTGGTAAAATTCCGGCGCCGGTGCTGGAGAAAATAAAGCAAGCGGCCGAAAAGGCATTCTTAGGGCTGCAGGGACAAGTGCCTTTGCCCAGCTACGCCGACATCCGCCAGGGACCTGCAGAGTCATTCGTCGCCTTCGTGGAGAAGATGACGAGGGCTGTTGAGACGCAGGTGTGGAAAGAAGACGCAAGGGCAAGCGTGTTAGAAGTGATGGTTCGGAAAAATGGCAATGACCAGTGCAAGGCAGCCATCCTCAGCTTGCCTCTGGACTCTCCGCCCACGGTGCAGGACTTTCTCCGCGTCTGCGAGGCAAAGGTTCCCTTCATGTCTGCTACAACGGAGCAGTCATCAGGGCAGCTGCAGCGAGCCAATCCGAGAGCTGCAGCATTTGACTCAGGGGGTCTGTCCAGAAAGCAGCCGGCAAAGAAACATCCTTTTCGGGCGGGCAGAGATTGCTGTAGTCTCTGTGGGCAAAGCGGCCACTGGCAGCACGCTTGCCCGATTCGGGCTGCCTTCCAGCAATTCGTGGCCACTCAAGGGGGTGGGGGTGGGGGCGGAGGTGCAGGTGGGGGGTTGCAGGGGAGCCTTCAAGCGGCTCCAAAAAACTAGGGAGTGAGCGCGGGACCACCCTGCGTGAAGATGCAAAACGGGTGGCCCGGACCAGGAGGGGGAGGGGGGGAAAAGGAAACAAGGCTGACTTTTCTTTTCTGTCTGCCAGGACTGACAGCAGAGTCCTCCTGGACTCTGATTCACCGGACTTGACACCTAGGGAAATCGACATCTCCGATTCAGTTTTAACCACCGACTCGCGGTACGAGCCGTTTAGGTTAAAACTCACTGACTCGCTGCTGTTGAAGGACAGCGACTGGCATTTGGTTTCGGTAAACCCCAGTGAACAGGGCACTTGGCATCGGATAGGATGCAAGTACATGATACTCGGAGACTGTAAGTACACCCCGTTCGACCTCGAAGTCGCCCCAGGGATCGTTGACTCTGATCCCGAGCGCTTCGTGGTTTGGCTGCATTGTACTTTCCCGCCTGCTTTTCTCCCGAAGGGGCAGATAATCGCCCAGGTAATTCCCATCCCTGATTTCCTCACAGAAGGAAGTCCATCGGTGGGGAGGGTACAGGCAATTTCTACCGCGAAACCGCAGTTGGAATGCCAGATGCAGATGGGGGAGGAGATCATGGACATCAAAGGCCTCCTGGACACGGGCGCCGATGTAACCGTGATCCCGTCCCGGGAGTGGCCTTCACAATGGGCTCTGCAAAGCGTGGCTGGACACGTTCAAGGTGTTGGGGGCATTCAATTGGCAAAACAATCAAAGAGCGTTGTGCAAATTACGGGGCCAAATGGGCAATTGGCAAATATCCGCCCATTTGTTTTAGATTATAAGGAACCATTGCTTGGGCGAGACCTAATGGCACAGTGGGGAGTCACAATTGACATTCCCGACCCCCCACAGGATTTTTTTGCGGCGGTCACTGAGAGGCGCCCTACCCAAAAACTGAATTGGAAGACAGATGTTCCAGTCTGGGTAGAGCAGTGGCCGCTTTCAAAACAAAAATTAAAGGCGCTGAATGAGCTCGTGGAAGAGCAACTTGCCAAGGGTAATATTGAGGAGACCACCTCCCCGTGGAACTCCCCTGTCTTTGTCATCCAAAAGGCTGACAAGACCAAGTGGCGGCTCCTTCACGACCTCAGGCAAATTAACAATGTCATTGAGGATATGGGGTCTCTCCAACCAGGGATGCCTTCCCCGACAATGCTCCCTCGAGATTGGCAATTGGCAGTTATAGATATTAAAGATTGTTTCTTTCAAATTCCCCTTCATCCTGACGATGCCCCACGCTTCGCGTTCACGGTTCCCACCTTTAACCGAGAGGCCCCGGGGAAAAGGTATCACTGGAAGGTTTTGCCGCAGGGCATGAAAAACTCGCCCGTGATTTGCCAGTGGTACGTTTCTTCCTTGCTGTCCCCTGTACGTGCAGCCGCAGACAAGGCAATCATCTATCATTATATGGATGATGTGCTTGTCTGTGCCCCGAACGAGGATGTACTGTCCCATGCGCTTGACCTGACAATCTCTTCATTGGTTGCTGCAGGGTTCGAGCTGCAGGAGCAGAAGATTCAACGGGTGCCGCCTTGGAAATATTTAGGCCTGGAGATCAGTAAGCGGACCATTGTTCCGCAAAAATTGGAAATAAAAACTAAAATCAGGACTCTTGCTGACGTCCATCAGCTGTGTGGGGCGTTGTCCTGGGTGCGGCCCTGGCTAGGTCTGACCACCAAGGACCTAGACCCTCTTTTCAATTTATTGAAAGGGGGAGAGGAGCTGAGTTCTCCGTGGGAGCTCACCCCAGAGGCACAGAAGGCACTGGAGAAGGTCCAGGTAAAACTGTCCACCAGACAGGCAAACAGGTGTGCACCTGAACTGCCTTTCAGTTTTATTGTATTAGGAGATCTGCCACACCTCCACGGAGTCATTTTTCAGTGGGACAAGGAGGTAAGCAAATTACCTCGTGAGGACAGAGGCGGGAGAGATCCTCTTCTCATTATAGAGTGGGTCTTTCTTAGCCACCAAAGGTCCAAAAGAATGACCACGCCACAGGAGCTGGCAGCTGATCTAATCCAGAAGGCCAGAACCCGTATTAGGGACCTGGCTGGCTGTGATTTCAAATGCATTCACATTCCAATTCGGACCGAAACGGGCCCAATTACAAAGCAAAGGTTGGAAAAATACATCCAGGAGAATAAGGTTTTGCAAATGGCTCTGGATTCATACACAGGACAAATTTCTATTCATCGGCCTGCCCACAGAATTTTTAATTCAGAAGCCAAATTCGTGCTAAAATTAGAAAGCGTTCAGAGCAAAAGGCCTTTAAAGGCCCTGACAGTTTTTACAGACGCGTCCGGAAAGTCTCACAAGTCAGTTGTGACTTGGAAAGACCCTCAGACTCAGCGGTGGGAGTCAGATGTCGCTGAGGTAGAAGGATCACCTCAGATTGCTGAGTTGGCCGCAGTTGTCAGGGCTTTCGAGAGGTTCTCTGAACCATTTAATTTGGTAACCGATTCTGCATATGTAGCAGGTGTAGTATCCAGAGATGAAAATGCTGTTCTCCAGGAAGTGACCAACCTTGCCCTGTTCAAGTTGCTCTCAAAGCTAGTTAAGCTTGTCTCCCACCGAGAGCAACCCTTTTTTGTGATGCACACGAGGTCACACACGGACATGCCCGGGTTCATAGCTGAGGGGAACAGGAGAGCCGATGCCCTTGCTGCCCCTGAAGAGATGGCCCCGCTCCCAAATGTGTTTGAGCAGGCAAAGATCAGTCACCAGCTTTTCCATCAGAATGCCCCAGGTTTAGTTCGCCGGTTCCACCTTACCCGGGAACAGGCCAAGGCAATCGTGGCCACTTGTCCAAATTGTCAGCAGCATGCGCTCCCCACCCTGAGTGCTGGTGCCAACCCCAGAGGGTTAGGCAGCTGTGAGGTGTGGCAGACAGATGTGACACATATCCCTCAGTTTGGAAGGAGGAAATATGTGCACGTCTCAGTGGACACCTTCTCCGGAGCAGTCTTTGCCTCTGCCCACGCAGGGGAGAGATCCAAGGATGCGATTACCCATCTCATCCAGGCTTTCTCCTTTATGGGGGTCCCAAAAGCCCTGAAAACTGACAACGGGCCTGCATATAGATCCAAGGAGTTCAGCAGTTTCCTGCAGCAATGGGGGGTGGAGCATAAAACAGGCATCCCCCATTCCCCCACAGGTCAAGCGGTGGTAGAAAGGACCCACCGGGAGATCAAAAGGGTCCTGGGCCAGCAACAACAGGTCCTGAAATTAGAGTCTCCAGCTATCCGCCTGTCCAGAGCACTGTTCACAATCAATTTTCTAAATTGTTCTTTTGAGGTTTTAAACCCACCAGTCATCAGGCACTTCGGCAGCAGCGATCAGTTTTCCACCAAGGTTCGACCACCCGTCCTTATAAAGGACCCAGAGACCGGCGGAACAGAGGGCCCTCACCACCTGGTTACTTGGGGACGTGGGTATGCCTGCATGTCCACCCCAAGTGGCTTAAGGTGGATCCCTTCAAAGTGGGTGAGACCCTATATTCCAAAGGCCTCTGGAAAAGGAGTTAAGGTTTCACAGGTGTCCGTGGCATCCTGGAGACGGAAAAGACACAAGTGGACGAGCTGGGAAGAATTTGTCCTACCCCTACCCCACTGGTCTGTCACTAACTATGTTCTTGTCTCAAATTCTATTTAGTTCAGGTCAAACCCACTCAGAGCGATGGCCCCACTGACAGCAGCCAGATTTCTATTCCTGCTGCTGCTGCTCTCCAGCCTGCAGTCTCCGACCGTGGCGTGGACAGTGCCAGCATCCATGCCACAAACAGCAAATTTGGCAGAAACACCTGTGCCACAATCTGCAAAATTGTCAGAGACATCAAGAACAAGCTGTCCTCAAACATCTGACTGGCTGGAGGGACTTTTTGAGGACTGGGGGCTGCCTGGGTGGGCAAGGTCTATTTTTCGTCCTGTGTTGATTGTTTTGTTTATGGTTCTGTGTATTCTGGGCACTGTTACCTGCATTCGCTACTTTGTTAAAAAGTTAGTCTCAAACTGTCTCCCCCCCATATGCAAGCCTAGTCGTGGTTGTCACAGCTCCACCGGAAGCAGAAATGAGAGTTGAAGAAGGAAAGGACCTCCCTGAAGAAGACTCCGAGCTGTGGCCACCGACTGGCTGTTTATGGTTTAAATTACTATCTTTATATAAAAAGAAAGGGGGAGATGTAGCGGTGCGTGAGCTGTGCTCACAAGTTTTGGGTTTATGTTATTTATGTTGGGAAAAAGGTCTTTTCTAAACCCCTCTGTTTATAGCTACATTTTTCAGTGGTTTGTCCCCTCCCTCGGAGCCTGCCAGTCATTCAGGAAAGCCTCTCCCCCTTCTGGAATTCTCGGGGAGACCGGGCTTCTGATTGGAACAGGTTCTGGGAATCCCCTCCCCCCTTCCTCTCCAGAGATTGGCCCTTTTGTGTGTCAATCTACCCCCCAACTCCTCCCTTTCTATCCCCCTATTGGTGGAAAGTTTATGTACACGCCCCCTGGTACCTGTCTTCTTAAGGGGGCTTGGGCGGGGTTTCGCCCTCTCTCACCCACCATCGATGAGGCAATAAACATCTCCTGCTAACCCTCAGAAGAGAGCCTTCCTTTTCCTTCGCCATTAGCCACTAATTTACATCTAGTGCTAGCCAGCCAGAAAGCCCACCGCGTGGGGGTTGCTGCAGAACTGTCCAGTGGGCCCTACCGACTGCTGCCAGAAGCCGGGCAAGGCAGAAACGCCATAACCTGAGTTGCATTTAAAAAAAAAAATTGATTTTTTAAAAGGTTTGTTTTCCTTACATTGCTAGACTGATGTTAAATTGGAATATATCATGCAAACTACAGAGAAGACTTTTCAGCCTACCATACAAATATCAGTCAGAATCAATAGATACTGAATGATTTTTTTATTTATTTATTCCCTAACAGTCAACACATTGAGATGAAAAGTAAACTTTCTTTCACCAAAAATACTTCTAGTATGTTAACCTAATGCAAATACTATTAGAAATTATAATGTTTATTGAGATAAAAATTAGTAAATCTAGTCAAACATATGTAAAATGACAGTTTCCTTTAAGTCTCCATTGAGGTTTCTTTTAATAATGAAATAAAGTATAGAGATATAGAGATAAATTAAATAAAGTGCTTTCCATTGATAGGGTTATGTTTGTACTGATGATTACAAACCCTTCCAAACTGGGACAAATTTTAGTTGCCTGTTTATTGCAGTTTTAAGTGGACTTTGTGAGACAAAAGTACATAAGAGATGATCCTCAATGCTAGTCTCTTCAGCTCTATAAAAGTTAATGGAGTAAAACATTAAGGCTATATTTCTAAAAGTCCACAGTAGCTGCACAATTAAGGAAGAAGTTTAAGAAAAAAAGAAGCTGTTTAAACATATAAGCAAGTCCTTGACAAAAGCAATTTCTATTAATCTAAGGTATATAATTGCTGAGATAAGTCTTTCTTATGAATGGACTATCATTAATGTAAAAATTCCTTGTTTTGTTTAAAATAATTACTCAGTTAAAACTGAGATTCTCTTCTTATTAACTAGAGATTTGTTTAGGAAAATATTATTTTATAGTAGAGCAATAAAAATAACTGTTTTCAGTTAAAGATGCTGAAGAGAGAAATGTATCAAATACATTAAAATTATTTATGATCAAAAAGTACCAACCTGCTTCCTGATGCACATTTTGCAAATAATAATGATCTTGTGATAGCAGAGAGAAAAATAATAGGCTTAAAAGTTACAATTCCTGTAAGTTCTTTCATTACATTTCTGTTTGGTAGTTAATTGTGTGTGAAAAATCAGGGGTCACCCTGAAACAATCTTTCTAAGGCCAGTTTACTGAACTATGAATCATTAGGATATATATTTTCTTTTTGTTATTGTTCGAAACCAATCAATTTGAAGTGTCTGTATGAACTGAAGGTTCAGAATGATGAAAACAGAAATATAAAACATAATTTTCAAAGGCAAACAGCATTTGTTTCCAAGTTTTAACCAAAATAAATCTTGCCAGGGAGTATTTGTATGACATTACTTGAAAGTCATTAGTAGAAACAAAGAGATGTAGTCTTAAAGAAGGCATTAATTTCTATCAATATCTAAGAAACATGCAGGTAAATCTAATAATCAGGCAGCATGACAAAAAATGAGATAGAAAAAGAAGAAAAAAAGGAGATAAATGTTTGGAGAAGGCAAAATGCATGGGGTACAACATGTATGGACAGATACACAAAGAAAGGAAAATAATATAGGTGAAGGTAAAGGAAAAGGAATAGGAAAAATGAACTGCAAGAGATTGAGCAACAACCATATTGATTAAGGTAATAGACAGTTTGTTTAAACTTTGTTTAGCAAACCAGTAATATTGCTATTCTAATAAGCAGAGAGATATTTGAATATTTGGACATTTGTAGTATTTCCACATGTGTGAGTGTATGCAATGTGTATCAATTCACACAGGCACTCATGTCATACACCTGGTTCCACAGGTAGTTAGTTACATACAACAAAAGTGCATTGGAAAAGAAATCTAACCCAGAACAGTAGCCAAGGTAGAGTTATTGTGAGAAGATAGAAACAAAGGTAAATGCAGGTCTAAAATACAAGTCACAAAAGATATATATTAAAGAAATAAGGCTGGTTTTCAGTCTTGGTCAGACTTGATGATCCTGGAGGTCTTTTCCAACCTTAATGATTCTATGATTCTAAAATCCTGAAAATAATGAATCTCTCATATTATGTCAGATCAGCTTGATATGTCATGATGCCTATTCATCCATAGCTTGTCATACTCTTCAATCTTAACTCTATCCAGTGTTCATACTGTGTAGATCATTTGAATGCTGTTCAATACCGTGAAGAGAAGCTGAGAAATATTCACTTCCAGAAAGTAAATTACTGTGACTGAAGTAATTTTCTTTTCATAACTGGAGTAGATTTTTTAGAACTTCTACCCATCACTTCATCAGTAGAAACTTCATCAAACTCTGTTAACTCATGACATTGGTCAAATGAATGCAACAGCCAATTTTCTGCTCTTAGACAGCAGTTTCACAGAGCTATGGGATGACTTGTAATGGATCTGAACTTTCTCTCCATCAGGACATTGATGTCATCATGTAAGGTTTGTGTCCAAACTCTAAGATTAAGACTCGCAAGCCATGAACCTAAGAGAGTTCATACTGAAATGAAAGGAATGCCTGATGCTTTGTGCTATTTCTGGCCTTTAAGGTAATTTATGAAAGTAAGGAGCTGATATCCATTTCCTTTATTTCAAGTTCTTCTATTTCCATTTTTGTTATTTTAAACAAAGAAATTTGTACACCCACTTTTCCAAAGGGAAAAGAAAAAAAATACCATGAAAACTAATATCACACAGTTTTTGTCCCAAAATGCTGTCAAGACATAGATATAGAACATCAAAATTTTTAAGTGTATCCTTAGGACAGAGAGAAAATATTCTGAAGTTTTCATCCTTCTAAATGTTTATAGGTTAATCTGAATCTACTTCCACTATTTATTTTCATTTGGCACTTCTGTCTTCAAAAAACCTGTTGGGCACATCTGTTGCTAATGCTAATGACATAGTAACAAAAACTTTCCTTTAATGTGCTGGCATTCTTGAGAGTTGTATTGAATCAAGGAGTTTTCATTTGTCCTCTTAACAGTTCAGATCTTGTTTCTTTTCAGGGTTTTTTCCTGCATAGGCAACATTTAAAATTTGAGATGGTCTGAGAGGAGGCCAGCTAAAAAGCTGGGAGTTAACTATATTCATTGGGCTAAGTGTTAGACATTTCTCTTGATCATAACTGCAATTGGCATATGTAGACTGAAGAGATGTCTGAGCCATTAAGTAGTTTCTCTAGCTATGACAGCACAACTTCTACTGCAGCAAACATGTAGGGCTAAATTCAAAGCAAGTTTCAGCACTATTAGTTTTTATGCTAGAGTAATTTAGGTCAAAGTAGGGAAGAAAATTATCACAAGATTAAACAAAAGTAGCCACCTTGCAGTCTGATGAAGAACAGCTACAGAAGTGACATGATAGTCCTTGATCATGACATCTAGTCTTTGCACCATCTTTGCTTTAACATCTTTATTTAAAGTCACATAAAAGGGGAAAAAGGTCTGTTTTCTGAAAAATTCAGAAACATGAAAATATTGAACTTACATAAAATTTTGTGGCTGTTGCATAAACTTCATGTGTTCCATAATGTGCTCACATCATTTATTAAGTAGTATGTAATTTTCAGTTACAAGCAAGGCTTCCAAGTTCACTGGCTACAAGAATGGCTCATAAGATTCAGAGCACACTGACAACCTCTTTATAGGTATTCTTTAAAGGAATATAAAAACTCTGTGAAGTAGAAAAAGTAAAATTTAAGTATTACAGGTGCTTGTGGGTAGAAAAGCTTTGTAAAGTAGATTACAAGTTTGACTTCTCATAATCAAATATAAAACAACCACTATCAAATGAGCTGCAAATCATTAAAAATTTATTTCTTATATCTGATGCAAATTGACTATGGAAGTTTATTCTGTATTACTGCATGCTGTAGGGATTAAAATTAGTCTCTTTTAATGAAAAAATATACAGATGAACAACTGAAATCCTCATAAACATAAAATACTTTTCTTCTCTTGAAGAAGGTCATCCCTGTTTCCTTGACAACATGACTTAACTAAGTAAAAGTGACAATTTACATGTTTTTCTTATGAATGAAAGTAGTTTCACTTATATTATTGCAGGCACAACAAACGATGAAAACCCTGTTTAATAAAATTATATACCTATTTATTTATCAAGAGTTATTTATCAAGAGTGAATAAATTAAATGGCAAAGCCATGGAACAGAAGGTTTTGCTGAAAGAAGTAGGACTTACAAAACCTAATGGGTAAAGAATTTCTAAAAGTGAACCAAGATGGGACTAATAGAGCTGGACAGAGTAAAGCAAGAATTATGGGAGACAATATAGGGATGCTTTGGGAGGGTGAACATCGTCTTTGTTATGAATGACTCATGCATGAAATTAAGTTGAAGAGGAATTTTCATGCCTAAGGAAAGATTTTTCATAAATTCATGACAGAGCACTGAGTAGCACTCCAAAAGGGATGTTTTCTACAGAATTTTTCAGTATTTACTGGCTTCCAAATATTACATCGTACATGCAAAAATACCTCCTAAATATATAGAAATGAACAGCAAAAATAACTTACAATAGTTATAAACACCTCTTGGACACTACCCTGCATCATCGAAGTAATACAAGACCAAGAGACATCCCTTTGAGTCTTCTTACTTATCCCTATATTGCTAAAGAATGACTTTGTGCTGTACATTTTATGGCGTCAACAGACTACACAGAACCTGAAAACTGCCATTTATTGTATATTAGGTACATATTTCATGATTTTTTTTTTCTCCTATTATATGGTCAAACACTTTCGCTGATATTTCTGGAAGATTATAGATGACCAAAGTTTGGAGTTTTTTTTCTTATTCCTGGGTAGTACAATATGAATTAAAGAAAGTATGGATATTCTTGGATATGTTTGAAAAAAAAAAAAAAAAGAAGAAGATGAGGATGCAAATAAAATAATTTTCTAAGTTTAAAAATTGGCTTCCAAAAATGCTTTCATGCTTCAATACTGATCATAGCAAGTGATATCAATCTGTCCTAAGTTATTTTGTAATAGTTTCAAGAAAATAATGAAATCACATTCTACACAGATTCTATACCTAAGAATGTCTGCTTAAATAAAATTGTAAAAGCACATTTTCAATTTTAATTTTATCATATTTCCCTCCTTCTTTTTGTTGTTATTATACAACTCATTAGTTTTCATTGTTATCATAACTCAAAAACATAAAAAATCAACTGAATATTTATTCATTTCATTCACATAGTTATATCAGTGTTAACCTAGTATAGACAATATTAGCATTTGTCTCTTTTCTGGAAGCTGACAGCTTTTCAACAGTAGATAAAAATATATTCAATTGTGAGTCTTAATAAGAATCCTATGCACCTTTATTTATTGAACACAAGAAAAGCTTTAAAGTTATTAAGTTTGCAAAGCTGAATAACTAAAAGAAATAATATTGCAGGATTAATCTCATTGTGTTATGCAGATGCATTGAAACTGTCTTCAGTATTACATTAGCATCACATTGCAAATAATTTTCTACTATGTGGGATGCATAGTGCTCATAGAGTTTACAACTGTTTCCTCTATCACTGTGTTTCTACAACATTTTAAACCTTCTCTGAGTACCTTCTCTTTGTTCACCAACTTCTGCATGGTATTCATCAACAATATTTTCTAATATGTGGTATAGCAACACTACCACACATAGACATTCATCTGACAGGTCAAAAATGTATTTAAAATCACATGCAACATCTTAGTAAAGAGTCTCAGTAAAGTAGAACTGGCACATACATGTGACAGGCTAAGTCCCAAACAGCTTTAGGGACAAGGTCAGGATGTTGTAGGGAGGAACTCAATTTCCTGAGATCTTTTTGAAAGGGGAATCCCTAAAATGAGATAGCATAAATAATATCTGTTGTATTACAAAGTGAAGGATAAGAAAACATATGTGAAGAGTGATCCTATGCTCGTACAGTATGTTATTCTATCACAAAATGTTTTGTTTTATATAAATAATATAGAAGGCTTAATAGTAACAGTAACTGGCAGCTTCCCCAACACAAACTGATTTTTGTAGCACCATTATATGAGGAAGGATATCATTATTTACGTACTATTTAATTAATAGAACACAGGTTGAGTACAAAGACATTGAAATAATAAGGTCAAAATGAGTCATTAATTTTATGTGCCAAATTTCACATAACCTGGACCTGGTTTTAAGAGAATCTAATTGTATATTACAGTTTATGTATTCAAAACACAACTCTAACTAGCTTATGCTGCAGTTATGAGTATCCAGTTGTTTTGCAGATCAGACCATAGGGAATAAAGTCAGCCACCCAGAAAATGAAGAATACATAATCATTGTCCACCTGTGAAAATGTGCTTTAAGTGACTGACCCAGATTTACACAGGAAAGCTGAGCAGAGACCTGAAACCAGATCATTTCTCTGGGCATTTCTCAGCTGCCTCTTCCATAACTCCTTCAGGCCTCTGCCTCATTTGGGTAATGCTTTCCACTCTTTAGAACAATTGAAGCAGGAGTCCTGCAGAGAGCAGTCTCCCTTATACATCCAGGTTTAGGATATGTGGTTGGTTATGTAACCAAAAAATGTGTATTCTATTTCATCTGTTGAAAGCAGCTGAAATATTTTTTCTCTATCTCTTGTAACTCCAGGGGGGAGGGGGGCAGATGCCTTCTGATAATGGGCCAGCCATTAAAACCAGGTGGGGCAGTGTTTCTTATGTCTTTCACCACCCACCCATCCTCCAGGGAGATATCTTCTGACAATGGGCCATTAAGGCTCATGACATGATACATTGCATCATCCCATTGTGAGATGTTCCACCCAGTGGGGCAGGGGGAGCTAGGTAAAAACTGGGACTCAGAAACACCAAACCATCCGGGGATCTAGCTTTCCACTGGGATACAGGAGGAAGACTGGATCTATCTCACCATCACTGGACTTCTCCACAGGATCATCTCTACTCCACAGAACCACATCTGTTACTCCAGGGTGATTTATTTGGACTGCTTCCAACACCCTGACCAACTGGGTGTCAGGTCATATCCCTGACCCTGTCAGGGTTTTACCAGGACTTTTTTGTTTGCTTGCTTGCTTGCTTGTTTTTGCTTGTTTGTTTGTTTTTATACGACTACATTTGTATTCCTTTTTCTGTATATTCCTAGTAAGGAACTGTTAGTCCTATTCTATTCCTATTCCTATATCTTTGCCTGAAAGCCCCTAATTGCAAAATTATAATAATTTGGAGGGAAGGGGATTTACATTCTCCATTCCAAGGGAAGATCTAGCTTTTCCCTGGCAGACAACTGTCTTTCCAAACCAAGACAGAGGAGCACAGAGAGACAATGGCAGGCTCTGGGTTAGACCAGGGAAATCATACCCTGCCTAGCAGTTCCTGTCACATCACAGAAGGCCTACCAAAGGCCCATCTCTGCAACACCAGAAGAACACAGAGGTACAGTGACAGACAGGAAGCCAAAGTAAAGATTAAGGATAGCACACAATGTCCAGGCCCTGTCATCAGTCCCATTCTTGAGACATGGAACCCATTAATAGAAACGGCTCTCCTGATCACCTTTTAGATTAAGGTTATTTGCTGCCTAAAAATAGAGGAAACACAATGGGATGCACAGGAAGAGCATTTTGGGATTCCACAGGATTTTTCATGAGGTATTTAGAAGAGAAATTAAAAGTGGGAAAGGGAAAGGGTTTTTGTGATTTGGGGAGGAAGAAATGTGGGAATTAGAAGGATAGGAGAATAAAATCATCTATTCTCATGTAAGCAGGGGCTGATCAATAGGCTTTTTTGGCCGTGTTCTGTACCTGAATCTCTGTGGTCTGTCCTATTATTTACTAAACTCCACCATCAATTATGTTCTGGTAAGCATCTCTTTACTCTGTGCACATGCATGTGTGAAGTGTAACAAGGGCAAGAGCTGGACTCTGCACCTGGGACAGGGCAACTCTGAATGTAACGAAAAGCTGGAGTGCAGCACCATGGAAAAATATTCAGTGGAATCCTGGTTCATGGCAATTGGAATATGAGCCAGCAGTGTCTTGGCACCCAGGAGGGCAAACCATGTCCTGAGGTGCATCAGCCACAGCATCGCCAGCTGGGCTAGTGAGGGGATTGTCCCACTCTGCTCTGCACCAGGGCAGCCTCACCTTGAATATTATGTGCAGTTTCAGGCACCACAATATAAGAGTATTCAAAGAGAGGCCATGAAGATGGTGAAGAGTTTAGAGGGAAAGCCATATGAGGAGGAGCTGAGGTCACTTTCTTCAGCCTGGAGCAGAAGAGACCATGGGCAGATCTCATTGAAATCTACAGCTTCCTCAGGAGGGGAAGAGGAGGGAGAGTTTTTCTTTGTGGTGACCAGTGACAGGACCTGAGGGTGTGGCCTCAAGTTGTGTCAAGGGAGTTTTAACTTGGATATTAGAAAATAGTACTCCACACAGAGGGTGCTTGGGCACTGGAACAGGCTCCCCAGGGAAGCTGTTACGACTCCAAGCTTGCCAGAGTACAAGAAGCTTTTGGACAACACTTGCAGACACATGGTGTGATTCTTGAGGGGATGTTTGCAGGGTCAGGAGTTGGACTTTATGATTCTTGTGAGTCCCTTCTAGCTCAGGATGTTCTATACTTCTGTGTATGAGGATCTCTGGTACAGGAATTGAAGTGATTGTTGGGACACAAATGAGGCAATCCCGATTATCCAGTGAATAGGTGAAGTGTCCCGGGACCAAGGACTTGCTCTGGGTGTGAAAGCATTTGTGTGTGTCTAAGGGCAAGAGCATAGCAGGTTGGCTATGGGACCAGGAAACTCCCAGACACCTCTCTGTTTGAGTGAAATAATCTCTACCAACAAATGGAGTAGCACTGTGGCCTTGGGCATATGCAAATTCAGATGCCAGGAATTGGGGATGCTAGGATCCAGGCACAGCCACTGGGTGTCTGAACCCAGCTGCTGCAGTGATAAACATATTTCTCATAGGTACATTTATTTCCACTAATGAACTCTGTTCTGGCTCAATCAGAAAGGGCAGCAGGATGAGCCTGTTTATGCTGTGTTTATGTGAATGCTCTGTGTGAGCCTCTGGGATCTGTGTGGACAGCCCTTCATATAAGTGTATATACAAATGTTCTCTGTATGTGTGCCCCGGGAACCTATTTTCAGCCTCACTTCAAGCTGGACGTGTGGGCAAGGAGCTCTAGCAGCCTTGCCTTTCTCAGGCTGTGAAATTCAGCATGAAATATTTTACAAAAAATACTGATATGAGAAGTTCTTGCTGGTGGTGATACTTTTCAAGTGTAACAAGAAACCTCTTTTAAGATACTAGAATACTGAAATATAGATTATTAACTCTAGTCTTCTGGCAAATTCATGTTGGGTCATCTACCTTCTGGACTTTTAAAGATCTCTTGATGTTTCTGTTGGAGTAGTTATTTATCTTTATTACTGGCCTAAGGCAGAACTTATGGGATTTGTTGAACAACTGTTGCATTTCAGTAGCAGTAAATTGTTTAGGCTTCCTCAGAACACTTGAAAAAATTGTGAACACTGGAAGCATCTGAATGAACTGCTCTTTTCTCACAAACATGGCTATATATTTGAGTCAATGATCTGAATTTTCTTTAAGATCCATACAAAAGTTTTGTTAGATTCTAGACATGATTTCTATACTTAAGACCAAATGTGGTAGAGTTTATATTCAGTTTAATGCTAATAAAAGTTATCTATAAATTTAATTTACAGTTTCCAAATCATTTCAGTCTCATTTTAAAACATTTTAAGATCTTATGAAAAGATACTTTGCTATAAGCTCTATTAGAATTTTCAAAGTTATAGATGCCTTATCTTAGTGATGTGTTCTTAGATAACATGCAAAAGAAAAGATTCTTTTCAATCACATTAGAAAAAACTGGCATGACAGATTATACAATAGGTATCACATGTTTTTCTTTATAGGTAAATATATCTCTGCCTGCCACAAATAAATATTTACTACCATAACTCCAGGTATTCCTGCCAAATGCAGGATTTTAATATTCATATGTCTTACAAGCTGCTATCTACTCACAGTGTAAAACTCTCAAAGAACTCTAAAGCAACAACAGACATAATTAAAGGAGACTCAGATAATTGAAGGCATAATAGATTTTTGTTTCAACAACAAATTAACTAGTGGTCTTGACAAAAATGTACCACAAGTTATGGGTTTTTTTTCTCATGTCAGAGGGACTCTACACAGAGGATCACTATATCCATTGGATGACTTATCTACAGTTTTGGAGATACACTGACTGTGAAAATTCCTTCAGGCATTATGTCAATCTTTAGCTCTTCATTCCTCTCCATAAATAAAAGCCTCAGCTAAGAACTGAAAAAGGGACTGCATATCACAGTATAAAGTTGAGGATAAAGAAATGGATTTGAATGTCTTCTGTAAAGTGTAAACTGAAACACCTTAGAATCTGCCCCAGTGGAATACAACAGGCAACATGACAAGACTGAGTTCTACATTGAAAAACCCTGGAGCATAAAACTGTAAGACAGAGAAAAAAAAATATTCTAAGACATTAGCTCACTGTTAATCAATAAAACCACTTTTACTTCTACATCAATTTAATAGATTGTTGTAATCTTTTCTATGAGGTTCATTAGAGCTTTGCTAGCAATATCAAATTCATTGCCTTCCCACTCCCGCCATAAGTTATATCTGAAAGGAAACTTAAAAAATCAAGTAAAGGTTGGTGTTGGAAGGAACATGTGGTAGTCATCTAGTCTAGTCCCCCTACTCAAGCAGGGTCAGTTGCAATATTTTGCCCAGGACCATGTCCAAATAACTTCTGAGTATCTTCCAGCAATCACCACGCTGTACAACCTCGACTCCTCTGCCATCTAATATTCTGCAGCCTCTATGGGCAGCATGTGTCAATGCTCTAAAAAACTATTTCCTGATGCTCAGGTGAAACCTCCCATGTTTCAGTATCTATATATTTTTCAATTCTGTGTATTCCATACTGTAACCTCTGCATGCTTTGCTTTTGCTATTTTATTTTTATATGCAATTGTTGGTTACCCTTTTTTGGTTGGAATGTTTTAGTCATTATTGAGACAAAGAATGGTGAACATAGCTGCCATTTTACCATGAAAAAATGCATCTAAAGAATACTTATAATAGCCCACAAGATAAATTATCCACAAAACAGGATAACAAAATAGTCAGAGGTTTTCTGTTTTGTTTTCTTTTTCTCTTTGTTTATGCAATTATGAGCCAAGCACATAAATTAAATGGGAAACTATGCTTCCACACACTGTATCTATGTTACAGACGTTTAAATAGAAATTCAAATTACTGAAAATGTAAACAACAGAGGGATAATGGAGTACACAGTGGATGTGAGCTAGATGGTTAGAAAAGGAAAGCAGACTGAAATATTTCCAAGACAACTTACCTGTGAAATAGAGAAATATGCAACAAATTCTGTCAGTCCCAACCATCTGAATGTCTTCTAAGTGTTTTCAAAATGGAAACATTCATAGTATCCCTAGCTAGAAAATATGCATTTATAGTCAGTTTTCTGGAAATATTTATAATTTCACATCTCAGAAATTTACTTGAGTAAATAGTGGGGTGTATAGTCTCATGAGAAACAGAGTTCTCTAATACTACATGTACCTTCTTCTCAAAAGAATAGATTTTATTATGCATAAATTCTCTTTAGCTCTAACAGCTCAAATTTGTTTGGGTGTGAAAGCAATGCTTGGCATTATATCCTGCCAATTGTGCTGACACTGACAATGCTGGCCACTGATGTCCCTCTAGTTTAGACCCTAAGCCTTAGCCATGCCCTAACTCTACCTAAACAAAAGATTTACCAACAGACCCAAGTGTTTTCTACATACAAGAGAACCTCTTCAGTTAAAACATATACAGATAGAAATCAAGACAACTTAAGAGTTGTAAAATCAAGGTGTGCTTGATATTCCAGTACTAATATTGGAATATAAAAAATATATAAATACTACTTACAGTATTCAAAACATAAAAACTAATAAAAATGAGTTGCCAATAATAGCTGTACTAAGCAGTTTTTCATTTTTTCCTTATCTATCATGCTGAGTTAACTTCAAACCTCATCACTTTTTCCTTCAAGTACAAATAAAATTTCTTTAACCTTGCCCTTTTAACAAAAAATTTCAGCTCCAGACATCAAAATATTTTGAGAAGGAAGGTGTGACACACCAATAAATCCCACAATGAAAGAATGCTCAAAGGAGAATGGTGAGGGTGATGAGCCTATAAAGCTCCAGGAGTAATGTAGGCTGTGATTTTTTTTTCTTTTATAGCTAAGACAAAACAGTCACTAATAGTTTTACATTGTAGCTCTATTAATTGTAAAATGTTTTAGTGTTTTCTTTTATTAATAGATAAGTTACCTAGAGAATCCTAAAAAAGAAAAAATATTCAAAAAATCAAAAAGCTAAATACATAAGAGAAACTTTAGCACATTACTAGACAAAAACCTGTCTTACCTCATTTTTATCTCAAATGTAAAGTCTGTTAAATCATAGCCAGTTTTTCGTATACTTTGTCAGTTTTTGTGCAATTTTCTCCAAACCACATACCATTTTAAGATCTCATTTTTGTTCTCTAGCTATGCTATATATTTCTCTAATTAAACTCTTTAATTTGTCCTTACACTTTCTATATAAGTAAATCCACTACAGTTTCTTAATCCCCAAGTATTTTAAAATTAAAAAAATTATCTGTACTTCATTGACAGCTTCTTAGAAATTATTAATCTTTTAATTTCTCCCAGTTAGCATCTTTATCCTAAAAGAAACTTTAACCCCAATCTTCTACATAGTTTAAATAATTTTTCACCCTGAATCTTGATTGTTCACTTTACACAAATGTGTTCTAACAATTTACTGTTTTAAGTATGTCATAGCAATTATTGTTAAGAGCCTTGTTTTAAAATATATTGAGACGTCCCTCTAGTTTAGACCCTAAGCCCTAGCCATGCCCTAACTCTACCTAAACAAGATTTACCAACAGACCCAAGTGTTTTCTACATCAAATCCATATTCAAGTCACTTTTAACTTAACAATTAAACTCTATCAATATGACAGCTAGACCCAATTTTAAAATAACTTTAGAGAATCATTATTCAAAGATGATCTATCCAATTCTTCACTAATTTAAAGTAAAAATGCAGCCATTGCGAGCCCTAAGTAGCAATATAATATTTTAAACAAAGTTAATAATTATCTACTTTTGCATGTGTTATTAATTAAGTGTTATTTAACTTATCTTTACTTATTTTAAGTTTCATGTTTTACTACATATACTATTTTGTCTTAAAATTAAAAAACAAAGAAAGAGTAAAGGTAACACTACAAATAAAGTTGAGCAAACCTTTATATGTTTTTAATCTTTAAACAACTCTTTTGTAGAACCCAATCCACTAATTTTTAAGCATTTCTCAAATAACACACAAGCCAAATTAAAAAAAACTGTTTTAATTAAAAACCCTAAAGCAAGACAAATCAAAACCCTTTTCAACAAACTTAAAGCAAAGAGTATGCTTGTGTCTCCACCAGTGCAAAACTTAAGTAAGAACCAGCAAAAAATATCAAACTATTACACACACAAGAACACACTAACAATTTCAAAAGAAAAAAAAAAAAAAGTACACAAACATAAGCCAAAGGAAAAAACCCACAATTACCTTTACTATTTCCCACTTAAGAGCTCATTCTATTACAAACACCCAACAGCTGTGATGTCACCAAACATTCTAAGTGAAAATAAAGTACACTGCATGTAGAAGGGAATACAGGTAACCTCGTCTCAGATAAGTAACAGCTGTGTTAATTTCCCAATTCATCCTTGCCCCGATGAGTCACAGCTATATCCAATAAAGATAAGTGTGATAAAAGGGAGTGGGTTAGCTGGTAAGGGGGTCGTGAAGGAGGAGGAACCTTAAGGAAGAGGGAACAAGAGAATCATGAAGAAGAAGGATTGTGGGGAGGGAGAATCCCTGCTGTGAGGTCAGTCTGGGTCTGCAGCTGGAGCCTGTTGTTGGAACCTGCAGTCACAGTCCAGCCAGGTAAAAGCCTGCATTCAGAGTCTGCAAACCAGGTAAAAGTCCTTGCAGTCATAGTTTAGCAGGAAATAACCAGCAGTCAGAGGCTGCAAGGGAAACCTACAGGAGAAGCTTGCTGCAGGCAGAGTCAGTGAATAGTTGGATTCAGGATGGGTGAGCTGTAAAGAGGAATAAAGCAGGACCCTTTTCATGCTGTGATAAACAAGCAGTCTGTGTCTCAGCTCATTTCTACTCTCTTACAAGAGGGCTGCTGCAAAGAGAACAGTGTATAAAAGGTCTATATGTTTGTATCTACTTACATTTCCAGATCAAACTGTGCTACTGAGGGAATATCGTAATTACTGGTTAATAAATCCTTCAGCACCCAGGAGCTGTGGTTGAAGGGTAAGGTTTGCAGTCTGACCTGTGAAATTGTCCAAACATATTCTAGCTGATTTTCAAGAATTTTTCCTGCCTTATCCCAAAGCCAGAGATACTAAATATCTCACCACAGAAGGCTTAAATAAAAGACACATAGTTACATTGAATGGGAAAATGCACAAGTTGGCAAAATAGAGAACAGGCTGCTCCCAAAAAGTAGTCACTGACAAAGAATGTTAAGTAGAAATAAATCCCTTTTAGCAGGGTAAAGACACAAACTATTCCAGCTTCTATTTGTCTGGTCACACCGAACGCAGTCAGGTTGGTGAACAACCAGTTTTAAATCATGATTTTTTTTTGTGTTGTTCAGCTCAGTACCCAGACTTCTCAGATTTTGTTTCTTAAAAGAGGAATCACTAAAGTGCCCCAAGACCCACTTCTGAGAAGCTGCAGTGGCCTGGGCAGCTGCAGTATATCTCAGTTGCCCCTTGAGCTCCTGTTCTGCCAAGGCTGATTACCTGTGCATTGAACAGGTAAGCTTCATGGGAATGTCTGTCTCTGAGAACACTGGAAACAGTGCAAAAGTCCCAGTCCCACAAATATGAAACCGGCCAGAGTAGAGGAGTGAGTCAAGCTCATTGCTGCTGGAATGCACGGGATATCCTCCAGACACTGGGCTCCTCATAGCAGTTGTAGAGGGGCTCCAGCCGCTGCTGTCTCTTCTGCTTGCTCAGCTTGGTTGGATCAGAGACCTTGAAGAAAGCTGGGGCAAATTTCACCAGCCAGCAAGGATCAATGGTTGTCACCTCTCACATGTATTCCTTGGTGGTCAGCACCAGTTCATGATACACCACCCATTCAGGCTGCCTGTTGAAGAGGGCACTGGATGGGTGGATATAGGCAACTTACTGGTCAATGAGTGTCCGATACCCTTCCTGGGGATCCTTCTTTGCTGCATTTCAGAAGAAGCCACTGCAAATGGCCTTCTGGACCCTAATTGTTGCCTTCCCACAGGACACCACATCCAACTTATGCCTGTCCATGATGCCCAACATCTGCTTGCAAATGTCCTGAGCCCATCATAAGGATCGGGCCTGGATAAAATTTTCATAGCACCAGGGATTTGAAAACTTATTTTTCCAGGAATTGTACACAGCCAGCAGGGTGAGGTGGTCACCTTCTGTTTGATGGAACTTAGCTTTCTTTTTATCAGCAAGTGCTTGTTTACCCTTTGGCCTGTAGAACACATTCTGCACAGACAGCATGGAGACAATCATCAACATCTCCTCTCTGCATCCCAGATGCACAGACATGATCAACATCTTACACAGCATAGGCTCCAAGGGGAATTCTGCCATCCTGTGCCCAAGTCGAGTGAGTAGCCCCTCATCGTCCAGAGCTCCCAGGCTATAGAGGTGCTCCATGGCAGTTATGAGAGTTTCCATGGGGGAAGTATCCATAAAGTCAAAGGACAGCAAATCGTTGATGCCCATAGCCTTCAGGGAGAGCACTGTACTGGCCAGATTTGTTCTCTGGATTTCAGGCACATTGGTGGTTAGCATCTCATCTCTATATGCACATTCTGTGTATAACCTGTAGCATTTTCCTGGGCCTGTTCTACCAGCCCTTCCTGCACGCTGCTTGGCTTGAGCCTGGGAAATTGGTGTCACCACCAGCTGGTCAATTCCAGTCTTGGAGTTATAAACTTTCTGCTTCACAAAGCCAGGATCAACCACATAATATATTCCATCAATAGTCAAAGATGTCTCTGCAATGTTGGTGGCAATGACAACCTTTCTGCTCCCAGGTGGGGCTGGGTCAAAGATCCTGGTCTGCATTTCACTGGGCAAAGCTGAATATACTGGTAGGATAATTAGTTCTGGAACATCAGGTCCTAGAGATTTCATCCTCTCATAGAGGATTTCACAAGCAGTGTCAATCTCTTCCTGGCCAATTAGAAAGACCAAAATGTCACCTGGTGGCTCTGTTAAATGGATCTACATTACTGTAATCAGAGTGGCATCCAAATAATCTGTCTCTGGCTCTCTTGTGTACAGATTTTCTACTGGGTATGTTCTGCTGGGAATTGTGAAGATTGGTGCTTCATAGAAATACTGAGAGAATTTCACAGCATCCAGTGTTGCTGATGTCACTATCAACTTCACGTCCTGCCGTTTCTGCACCGTCCTCTTCAGGAGCCCAAAGAGCACATCTGTATGTATGGTCCTCTCATGGGCCTCATCCAGCATGATAATGGCATATTGGGTCAGATCTGGGTCTATCAGGCACTCTCTCAGTAACATCCCATCTGTCATGTATTTGATGACAGTCTCAGGGCTGGTGCAGTCTTCAAACCAAATGATGTAACCAACCTCTTGTCCCAAGCAGCAACCGAATTCCTCTGACACCCTCTTTGCAACAGACATTGCAGCCACTCTGCGAGGCTGAGTACTTCCAATCTTTCCTCTTGAGGTATATCCTGCCTCAGCTAGGTATTGGGTAATCTGGGTTGTTTTCCCAGATCCTGTCTCTCCAATAACAATCAGAATCTGGTTGTCATGCACAGCTTGTATCAGCTGCACCTTCAGTCTGAAGATTGGGAGACTCTCTCTCTGTTTGATGATGGAAAGCTGTATCTTCTTACCATAAGAAGCTTTATTGCCACCAAATGCATGTTTCTTCCACTCTGGGATCATTTGGCATCATCCCAATACCTCGCATGTTTGCAGCTATTTGTCTTCCATCCACATCAGGGAGAGGATCCACCCAGTGTGTGTTGAGGCCCATGGGGATGGAATCCATCTCTGCTTCTCTCTGGGCTTGTTTAAATTCTTGCCTCTCTTTAGCCAAAGCACTTTGCACCAGTGCAGCGTGGGACAGGGAACCATCTGGATTCTTTACTATTTTAATGGGACTCATATCCATGTTCTGTTTAGTGTGACCCCGAAGAAATGGTGGCTCTTCTTCAACTAGCTCAATCTCAAGATCCTCATCTTCTTCATCAAATTGAGGAAGAATCCCAGTCTCCTCATCAAAGTCAGGAAACCCTTCTTTGGAAAGCACATTTGCTGCAATCATCTGTTTTATTTCCCACTTCTCCTGGTCTGAAATGCAGGTGAGACGTTTCTGTTCCAGGCTGTCGTCCTCCACCTCTGGGGTGTTCACCAGGGACAAGTGACTGGGTCTGTCCGGGTTCCTCATTGAGGTTTCTTCATTGGTTTCTCCAACCAGATTCCTCCTATGGTTTGGGTTCAAGTCTTCCCCAGTGTCTTGATCAATATCCTTCATGCTCAGGCTGGTTTTGGATCCAGTAGAAGATAACACTTTGACTTTTACTCTTTGTCCTTTGCTCACAACACCAGCAACATTTGCAACCCATCCTTCCCTTCGCAGCTCAGAGATGTGGACCAAGCCCTCCCAACATTTCCTTAGTCCTCCCAGCTGCACAAAGCATCCAAACTGCTTTATGCACAAAACTTTGCCGTTGTAGATGTCCCCAATGGAAGGCTCCTCAGCTGGTGGATGGTCTATGTGCTTGTCTCTCCATCTCTCATTGCTCTTTTTAAGGTACTTTTCCAGATCCTTACTGTCCTTACTGGGACTCCAGCTTCTGCTGCTCGACTGGTATCTGGATTTTCCCCTGTTCCTATCCCAAGTCCTGGAACAAGACCTGGAGAGAGATCTGTGCCTTCTCTTCCTGTCCCTGTTACGACTTTGGCTCCTCTTCCTGTTCTTCACCCAGTGGTCGCTGCCCCTCTGCTTTCCCTGCCTGTCTGCACTAGGCATCAGAGCTTCAAGCTCTGTCAGGGCATCAGCCGCCACTTTCATATCATCTTCATCCAGCATATTCCTGATGTTGGGATTATCTGGACTGCAAAGGGCTGGATACAATTCCCTCAACTTCTCTTTCTCTGACTGGGGTTTCACAACTGCTTTTTTGCTTGTGGATGGTTTTGGTGGAGCCTGCATTGTCTGTATAAGACGTAGCAAGTTACTAATGAGGGAATCAGTGAACTCAGCACCATTCTTCAGAAGAATTGCTTTAAATGCATCAAATGTGGTATTTTTCTCGACAAGACTTATCACAAACTCAGCCAGGTCCTTGTCATTGATGTCCAAGTGGTTGTTGAGCTCGGTGCAGACCTTGGAGACCAGTGACAAGTACTCGAGCTTGGTGAGCTCCTCATCGGCTGCCAGCTCTACCATGGCTGCCACAGCTGCACTGCTATGGAGTCACTGCTGGCACCTTCCCCGCCCCTGTTCCCAGCTTGTGGCTCTCTTCTTCTCCAAAATTATTTGCAGCAAATAATTTTAAGTTCTTAAGTAAGTCCTGTAACCTTGAATTTTATCTGCAGCAGTTCTTTTAAGTTTAGAAATAATTAGCTCACAAAAAAAATTTACTGTTCAAGCAGACAAAGTCAGAATACAGTCTGACACCCTGTCAGTCAGGTTGTTGGTAGCAGTCCAAATAAATGGTGGCTGCAGTCCTCCTGGAGTGACAGGTGTGGTTCTGTTGAAGCAGTGATCCTGTAGAATGGTGTAGTTTTCCTCTGAAGGTCCAGTGGTAGCGAGATGGGTCTAGTCTTCCTCTGGGAATCCAGTGGAAAAAGGCTGCCTGTGGTGTTCCAAATCCCAGATTATATCCATGTAGGAATGCTTGGCTCCTCCCTCTGGGTGGAGCATCTCACAATGGGATGATGTAATTTTATCAGTCATGCAGTGAGACTCAATAGTCCATTAACAGAAGATTTCCCCTTTGGACAGAGGTTGGGTCATGGAAAAGATAAGGAACACTGCCCCACCTGGTTTTAACAGCTGGGCCATTAACAGAAGATATCTCTGCAGAGTTATGAGGGATGGGTCATGGAAGAGATAAAGAACCCTCCTCCACCTGGTTTTAACAGATGGTGGTAGAATACATACTTCTGGTTACATCTTGCGTTGCAGTCTAAGACAGTTAAATATTACTTTTCTACATCGTAAGATATATAGTTGTTTTAAGAGATAAAATGACTCTGACTAAAACAGCTGTGATAAAAACACTGATAAACACCTGTTTGTGCATAAAGAAGGTACAGTGTGTTCACCTTTCATTTTGTCAAAGATTCTATTGCTATTACAATCTCTGCTATTTTATCTTCTATAGATAACACAGAAGACTCAGTGATGATTCTACATTATGGCTGCTACTGATTGTAAACTGTTTTAGTGTTTTCCTTTGTTTCATTTTACTGTCATAGGTACATAACTGTTCAGAAAGGTGTTATCTCAGCTTCCTAAGATGATTACAGCTGATACATAGATTACATGATGTGAATTTATTGATTTTATAATAGGCATTATTCATAAGATGTTATTGCTATATTTTTAGCCAGCTTCTTATATGCTTTAACATCTCTTTGTGTAATTATCTAAAAGACGTGTGTCATTTCAGCATCCTTCTTTTTTGTTCTCTAGCTGTTTCTGCATTTCTTAGACCAGGTTAGCTCTCTGGCTAGTCCCTGCACTGGCTCTATGGTTTGACCTAATGCTGTCTCATAATTTTAAGTATTTTACAGAGCTCCAAAAAAGATATCTGAGCTTTGTTGAAAGCCTCCTCCATATTGCTAGTCTCGTGGTTTTTTCCAGTTATTACAGAAGCACTCCAGCAGTTTGCTGTTTGAGGCATCTCTAACCAGAAGGAAACTTCAGAGGGTCCAACTACTAGATGATTTGATTAGTCTTTAACCCCTTTATTCATACCTGCTATTCTTAAGAGCCTTTTTTAAGATGTGTTTAGGGAATTCCCTCTCCATTGGAGCTTGGGTGGTGGCCAGGCCTTGGCTCTATCTGGATGGAGAATTTGCCAATAAACCCAGATGTTTTCTGCATCAAAACTAGATTCAAGTCACTCTGGCTTGGCAATTTGACTCTTTATATGTGACAGCTGAACCTATTTTTAGAGTGAGTTTGGGAATTATTATCTGGAAATAATTATCCAAGCCCTTACTAAATTGAGGTTTGTCACCTGTTTTCAGACTCTAGGATGATGGTACACTATTTCAGAGATTCCTAATTACCTAATATCACATGTATCATTAATTATGTGTACTATCTGAAATATTCTTTATTGTTGTACCCAACTTATTCCTGATTCAGTTTTTTGTTCATCACACGTTGTTTTGCCTTGATGTTTCTTCATGCTCATATCCAAAGACATGCATCTCATTTAAAAAAAAATGAAAAGAAGGGGAATTTAGTGCCTTAAAAATGTCCAAATAATGTAATAGGTACATTAGAAATTTAGACAACAAATAACTTTGGATAATGCAATATTTACATTAGAAATTTGGAAAAAATATCATCAAATCAAAATCCTAACTGAGTGTGCAACAGCAAAGCTCAATGGATTCATTGGCTTGAAGAGAAGGGCATGTGTGTGTTTTATCATCAGCAGGTTCAAAGTGGTCTCCTGTTCGTTTGATCAGACACAAATCACCTCTGGGAAAATGAGGCCCAGTGGAAGGAGAAATAACCTAATCACCATGCAGCCTTCAAGGCCAGAACAGGAACAGAAGTAGGACTGCCAAGACATAGCTGTGTCTGCAAACTACAGAGGCAATTTGCCAAGAAAAGCTTTATGTCATCAAATTGGTATAGTGTTCCTACTAAGCTTCTTCAGTTATTCCCTGTTCCAGTAACCAGGAGGACATTCAGTGTTATCAAAGATCAACATTTCAGCTAATGAAATTCCTTCTGAGTCTCAACTATTTGGACTATAAAACAATGGTCATTTATTTCCATTTCCCTGAGAGACTTTGGACCTTATTCTTCTGTTTTCTTATGCTGCAAAGCCCTGTGTCAAGGACACGATAGAATTTGATAAGTTTTGTTGATTATAATCTGTCTTTTATGTATCCTATCCCATATCTAATAGATAACCAGTGATAACCTTAATGAGATAGTACCCTCACAGGAGCGACCTGTTTTAACATCAGAACATATGAGCCTTTTATAAGTTAACAAAAAGAGTGAGATGTTGTAGACAGGTAGAAGAATTATAAAAGAAAGGCCTTATGAAATCAGGCCTTGCTCTGTTAAAATTGCCAAAGCTGGCCTGTCATTTCTTCCAGGTGCAGCTAACAAGCAATTTGCAAGTTCCCATGTGAAGCTATTTTGAGAATAAGAAGTTCATTTAACACGACAATCTATTGTGAGGGTGAAAACCAAATGAACCTGTGTAAACAATAAGATTTGTTCCATGGGCACCCACAAAGGAAAAATGTAAACATATCTAGAGAGAGGGAATTTGATAAACATATACAGTAGCCCTTACTGACCAATGAACTGAGTTTCACTCTACTGCTGACCAATTAAGTTTAACATAGTACCTTCTGATATTTCCTATAAATATGAGCTTTGTGAATAAAGAATGGGCTTTCTTCATGAAGAAAATGGAGTCTTAGCTGATTTATTCCAACAGAAATTAATAGAAAATTCTCCTTGAATATTTTCGAACACTTGCTGTGAATACAGGTCTATATAAAGAAATAACCCATGAATACTGGAACCTAGCCTGCAGTAAGAAATGGAAGCAGGCACTTGCTACTCCGCATTCAGGTACTTGGCACTAATCCTGAAACATTTCATTTCTACTGAAAAGCAAAATTTACCAATAACATTTCTTTCCCCTCTCACTTTAAACGCATAATTTTATTTCAGAAATATTAACTCTGATTTTCTTTCTCTTTGTGCTAAGTTTAACACGTAGCCTTATATTGCCAAAATTGGGTTGTAAGCCTTGTACTGAAGTCAAAGATGTCACTCCTGCTGTTTTTCAGATTTGTACTGTAGGAACTTTTCTCAACTTTCCTGTAGCTTGGTTTAGCTCTTTCAGCATATTTTCTAAGAGATCAGCAGGCTATGACTACTTTATTTTACTTTTATTTATCTGTGTATGGTATAACACAACTTTTAAATAGACATTAGTAACAAGAAGTAACTATTCTATCCAGAATTAGACATTTATAACCTTAATATCACAACATAGAGAATTACTAGTTTAATTGAATGGCTGGTGCTTTCAGAAGTGCAGACAAAGACACTGTAGAAGAGTGCAGCTATGGGGTAAGGGATAGAATTTTGGTCCGGCACAAAAGACCTCAGGGCTGTAATCAGGTCATCCACACTCAATTAAAGAAATACAGATCTGGGCAAAACTATCTAAAAGACATAAAAACTACATATATCATGAATTTGGAGTAATGTGGAGCTGCAGACTAATGAAGAAAGATAAAAGTTGTAAACTGTGTTATGAAATATGTAAATGTTATTCCTGGAGCAGAAAAAACAAACCATTAACATGAGAATGGTATTTCTCCAACAAGTGACTGTAGACACTAACAACTTGCTATAATACAACCCTGTCCCCACCACCCTCACACAGCCATCAGCGTCTGAACATAGAAGAGTACAGTGGAGAACAGCACCAGGAAAAGGGGTAGAAACAAAACCCCTATTATGAATTTCAATTGTATTTATTTACTTATTTGTTTTACTGTAATTATTTATTTAATAGTATTTGTTACTTTCATTTCCTCTATATGGTATGTTGACCCCAGGGGGCAGAAATGTTGAGGGAGAAAATTGGAAATGCAAAAGCAGGGGGAAACAACCCAATCTTCTGGGTTGAGATAAAGGCAGCCTAATACATTATGGGTAAAAAACCCAAACAAACAAACCGAAAGAAATCCCCTTCCAAAGAAGCAAACAAAAAGAAACTCTCAAGCCCAAGTGGTGCAAAAGCAGTCATTGCCACCAGCAAAACAATGGCCAGCCAGTCCTTGGGCTGCTTTGGGAAGCCCCAGCCCCAGTTTTGTTGCTTACCATGACATCACAGAGTATGAAATGTCCATTTGGCCAGCTGGCTTGAGGTGCTCTGGTTGCATTTCTCTGTAATAATCAAATCACAGAGAGGTGTTGTTGGGAAGTGTAGCGGCGCGTTTTCTAGTTCTTACTTATTGTTAATAATCTTTTTTTCTATAATGGTTCTTCCCAAGTTCCCTCCTGTACTTCTCCCCATTTGGTACAATCTCCTGCCTGGGAAATTCCCTTCGTTCCCCTCTGTTGCAATATGTTGTCAATCATCCATTGGTCTCCTCCCAGTGCCTTCCCCCCTCCGGGAAGCCTCTCCCCCTCATTCCAGAGGCTTCGGAGGGGCTCGGTCCCGGATTGGAGCAGGCTGGGAATGCCCCACCCCTCGTTTCCTATTTGCTGGCTGTGTGCCCTCCCCGTTTCCCTGATTGGTTTTCCCTCTTGTGTCCACCCCCTTCCCCTAGTCCCTGATAAGAGTGAGCCTCCCCCTGCTCGCTCTCTCTGCCTCTCAGCCTCTGCCTCGGGCTGGGGCTTCGCTCAGGGCCCAGGCCCCTGGGCCTGGGCCTGGCTCTGGCCTTGGCCCTCTTAGCTCTCTCTCTCTCCTGGGACACGTGAGTGCCTGCACCATGGGGTGCATGTGACAATAAACTCTATCTTGCCACGAGGCCTCCTTCTTCTTACCTTCGTCGAGCCTCACTAACAGCTCTCGTGCATCTTCTGAACTACTAAGGAGGTAGTGGCCGGTCTGCTAGCCACTGCCCAACCGGACTTGAAACAATTCCCTGCCAGGGCAGCCGGGATTCGCTGGAACACCATCTCCAGCAGGAACAGGGAATTATTTCAATTGGCGCTCCAATGTGGGGCAGAAGTACCACGAGAAGAGGTTGCGTAGGCTGTCTCCGCGTGGAAGTCTGTGAACGCCAGAACCCGCGGGAGAAGGCTCCACCTGCATTGGATTTATCCTCGCAGTGTAGCGAAGCCGAAGACAGCTACGTGCCTGCCAGGCTCCTGGCAGGAGAGGAGAGTAGCTCTTTTGCACCCAGAAGAGTTCTCCTCCGACGAAAGGAAACCACCACACTCGGTTTTATTTTTTGTTTTACAAGCCTGCACCAGGAGGAGGCTTGAGCGAGGGAGCTCGCCTCCGTGGGGAGCTGGAGAAGTCAGTTGGTGAGCCCAGGATTGGTAAGTCCCACGGCTGCACGCTTTCGCAGCGGCAGCGAGGCGGGCAGAGACCGCGCGGGCGCACGGGAGCGGGAGAGCTGGCGCCGCGGCACCGGCCGAGTGGGTTTCATACGCAGCGGAGCGGGCGGGAGTGGGGGAAGCCCCCCTCTTCCCCCTCTGCAGCGGCGGCGGTCATGCGGCAGCGGCTGTTTCGTTTCGCCCGCGCTCTGCAGCGGCGTGGAGCGGCGCCGCCGCATCACCGCGGGACCACGTGGTTTCAGCGGCGCTGCCCCGCTCGCGGTTAGCACGGCGTCCGTCTCCCCTCCTCCCCCCCGCGCGGCAGTTTCGGTTTCGGCGGCTCTGCGGCGGCAGCCCCGCTCGCGCCCCCTCCCCCCCCCCCCGCCCGCGCGGCGGCGGCAGCACGCTCGGCTGCCGCGTGACCGCGGCAACACGTGGTCTCGCCGGCGGCGGTGCGCGCGCCCCCCCCCCCCCACTGCCTCCAGCGGCAGCGCAGCCGGGACGAGCCCAGATCCTACGAGAGCTCCTGACTTCCAATGCTCAAGGCTTTTTAGCCAATCGGGAGGCTTTTTAGAAGCCAAAGGAATGCATTCCGCCCTAGGAGGTTGCCTTTTTGCCCTCCAGGGTTTGTTAACTGTGTGCGGCAGTTTTTAGGTTTTTTCTTCTTTTTCTTTTAGTTTGATTTAAGTTGTGCATTTTTATTTTTCGAGTGTGTGTGTGTGGGTGTGGATTGAAAATGGGTGCAAATTTCTCCACACAGAAGAAGGAAGTCTTTAATTCAGCCAAAGAAAGTGGAGAAAGAGCAGAGAGGACAATCTGCCTCAGTTACCCCAGACCCCATTCCCATTCCCTCTCTCCCTCAAAGGGGCATTCTCCAGGGAAAAGCAGAGAAAACTTGCCCTGCTAGCCCTGGCTCCCCGCAGGTGCCCGACCCCAGCCTGAACAGTCATGGCCAGACTGTTCAGGTGTGCTTGTGTTTGCCCCGGCTAGGCAGCTCAAGCCATTTTTCCCATCCCCTTCTACCCCAGTTCCTAAACCCCGAGTTAAGTTTTCTTCCCAAAACAAAGAGAGTGCACAGAATGGCAGTTGTGGCTGTGCATCTCCTTCTCCCTCTCCTTCCCCCAAGGCAAGACATGGCAGCAACTGCATGGTGCAGCCGTCCACGTGTTCAGTGTCCCCCTCCCCCACTCCTTCTTCTCCCCACAATCCCTTTTCTTCCCTCCCACATTCCAACCCCTCCCTTCCCTTAACCCCTCCCACATCCCGGGGCTCAAGAGCTCCACCCCTTGTTCATACTCCTCCCCTAACTCCTCCCCACTCCTGCTCCACCCACAACCTGACCCCACCTCCCATGATGTCACCCCGGGAGGCCACACCCCCTCCTGTGCCAGAGCCACCTCGGGCGTCTGGTTCCCACAGTCCTACTTCCAGTTCCCATGCTTGGGATACCGGGGGGGTGGTGCCGGGACCCCAAGGCCCAGGCCAAGATGACTTTCCTACCCTTGCTCCAGAACTCCTGGGACGAGTTTGTCCTCCCCTTACCCCTTTGCCCTGTTTTCTAATTATGTTGTAGCTTCTTGTTTTATTTAGTTCAGGTCCAGACCCACACAGAGCGATGGCCCCACTGACAGCAGCCAGACTTCTATCCCTGCTGCTGCTCTCCAGCCTGCAGTCTCCGACCGTGGCGTGGACAGTGCCAACATCCATGCCACAAACAGCAAACTTGTCGGAGACATCCATACCACAGTCTGCAGGGTTGTCAGAGACATCAAGAACAGGCTGTCCTCGGGCATCCGACTGGCTGGCTGGACTTTTTGAAGACTGGGGGCTACCTGAGTGGGCTGGATCCATCATTTGTTTAGTTCTGATTGTTTTGCTAGTGCTTTTTTGTGTTTCTGTTGCTGCTCGTTTTACCTGCTGCTATGTCAAAAAGTTTATTTTGCATGCCAGCACATTCCCCCAAGTATTCCAAGCTGAGTGTGCCACAGCTCCTCCACTTAAAGATGAAGACATCTGCGAAGATGAGCCCTTCCCCGAAGAAGACTTTGAACAAGACTGTGACCAGGACTTTGAGCTGTGGCCACCGAGTAGCTGTTTATAGTTTTAAGTTACCATCTTTTTGTAAAAAGAAAGGGGGAAATGTAGCGGCGCGTTTTCTAGTTCTTACTTATTGTTAATAATCTTTTTTTCTATAATGGTTCTTCCCAAGTTCCGCCTTTTCTTCTCCCCATTTGGTACAATCTCCTGCCTGGGAAATTCCCTTCGTTCCCCTCTGTTGCAATATGTTGTCAATCATCCATTGGTCTCCTCCCAGTGCCTGCCCCCCTCCGGGAAGCCTCTCCCCCTCATTCCAGAGGCTTCGGAGGGGCTCGGTCCCGGATTGGAGCAGGCTGGGAATGCCCCACCCCTCGTTTCCTATTTGCTGGCTGTGTGCCCTCCCCGTTTCCCTGATTGGTTTTCCCTCTTGTGTCCACCCCCTTCCCCTAGTCCCTGATAAGAGTGAGCCTCCCCCTGCTCGCTCTCTCTGCCTCTCAGCCTCTGCCTCGGGCTGGGGCTTCGCTCAGGGCCCAGGCCCCTGGGCCTGGGCCTGGCTCTGGCCTTGGCCCTCTTAGCTCTCTCTCTCTCCTGGGACACGTGAGTGCCTGCACCATGGGGTGCATGTGACAATAAACTCTATCTTGCCACGAGGCCTCCTTCTTCTTACCTTCGTCGAGCCTCACTAACAGCTCTCGTGCATCTTCTGAACTACTAAGGAGGTAGTGGCCGGTCTGCTAGCCACTGCCCAACCGGACTTGAAACAATTCCCTGCCAGGGCAGCCGGGATTCGCTGGAACACCATCTCCAGCAGGAACAGGGAATTATTTCAGGGAAGGACCCTTAGAGATCACTTTGTTCCAACCCCACTGCCATGGACCAAGACATGGTCACTAGAACATGCAGTTTCTTGTCCACCCCTAGCATACTCACTGACAGTGGCAGAGAAAGAAACAGATAATGTCTTAATACTGTGCAAGCTCTATTCAAGAATAGGTACAACTGGTGTGCTATCAACAGTTTTGCTCACCAATATAAACTATTAAATTGCCAATCTAAATACAGATGGTTATGAAGAAAATTAACTTCTTCCCAGCCAAATTCATTACAATTGCTATGCCTGTTTCCATGTCATTTACATCATGCTCAGGCCCTACATTATTCAATATGTTTTTATCAAACACATCAAACCCCTTTTCTGTTCTTTGACATATATACAGATAGTATTCTGTTAGTCTAATGTCCATCTCCCTTCAAATGTCTGTTCAGTTCATTTAGTTCTTGACTTTTGTGATGGTTATTCAGGACAGATTAATGAACTAAATTCCATTATATCAAACAAATCACTAATAGGTCTCAGCCATATGTTACATCACTCTAGCCTTCCTCCATAGAAAATACACTGAGCAGTTCATTTAAGTAATCATCCTAGACATAGATTTAGAGCAGAAAATCAAATGAAATTGTGGCATTGCTCAGGCTTAATAGGGGAACCAAAGAATTATTATCCATGATATTAGCATTTTTACAATTGTCTTGGGTTCAATGCAAGGTGTATTCTATTCCCATTTGTTGAAACTAGGCGTTTCTTTATCTCTTCTATGACCCATTCCTCATGGCCCCTGGGGGAGGGAGCAGGTGTCTTCTGTTAATGGGCCGGCTGTTAAAACCAGGTGAAGCAGTGTTCCTTATCTCTTCCACAACCCATCCTCTCTCCAGGGAGATATCTTTTGTTAATGGGCCATTCAGGCTCACCACATGACTTACACAATTACATCATCCCATTGTGAGATGCTCTACCCAGTGGGAGGAGCCAAGCATTCCTACCTGGATAAAACCTGAGAATCAGAACACCAGGACAGCCCATATTCCACTGGATTCCCAGAGGAAGACAGACCGGACCCATCTTGCCACCACTGGACCCTTCTACAGGATCATCTCTACTTCAACAGAACTACATCTGTTACTCCAGGAGGATTTAATTGGATGATACCAACACCCTGTCCAACAGGGTGTCAGATCATATTCTGACTGACAGTGTTTTTCTTTTTTGTTTGCTTTTTTGTACTACTACATTTTTAATATTCTTAGTAAAGGACCGTTATTCCTATTCCCATATCTTTGCCTGAAAGCCCCTTAAAAAAAGCCCCTTTAAAATTATAATAATTTGGAGTAGACAGCTGTCTTTCCAACTAAGACAACAATGTAGAAATGATGAAACATCCTATACTAGATACTAATATTGCATTATAGTAGCGATGCATCTCTTCTCTAAGAAACTGCATTGACTATAGAGAACATGTGCATTGCACTATTTTAAAATTAATCACAGCTTCTTCTCTCTTTACATTTATTTGTAGTTTCAGGAGTGTGTCCCCTATGGTTTTTTTGCATGATTTTATGATTATTGCTAGGAGCAATGAGCATGTTGTACACTTTTCTGATTCTTTCTTCTCAGCTTCCTTCAGTGAGGAAATTTGTTTTTAAGACATCCTGGGGTAGAGAAGTAAGGGGTAGAGCAGCTCATTCTTTATCTCTGAGAATTTCTGCTAGTGTCCTTTTAAAGAAATATTAATTCGCTATAAGTGCAATTAAACCTTGTCATGGAACTTTCCTTTTTTATTATTATATTTTTAAATCGTTATTAATTAGTATAACAGCTACAATAGAGTATATATATAAAATACACACATCACCTCTTGCAATAAAGCTGTCTTACATATAAAAGTAAACATTTGTCTCTTATTTGGCCACTTCCTACTTGGGCTAAAAATGTAACAAATTTTTTATATAGGTTTTGGGGGTGGGGTGGGGGATGGGGCAGTGGAGTTTGTTTGTTTGTGGGTTTTCGTTGGTTGTTGTTGGGTTTTTTTGGTGGAAATAGTTTTATTTTGAAATATGTTTCCCTTTTGTCAGCTCTAGATGACATCTCATAATTCATACCTTTCCAACCTTTGACACTGAAAAGACAAAACCCTACACCCTCTGATAAGTGGAAAGGCTGAAAGTACTAACGGTAAGTTTTCATTCTATGGAATTGGAATCTCATAAGTTGTGATTCTGGATTGCCTATCAAATCATTGAGTATGTCACACCCATGACAAAATAATCAGAAGAATCTCTGTAGTGGTCACATTTCTCTTTTTCATTAAGAAAACACTGGAAAGCACGGAAAGAACTGTGGAGAAGTAAATCAGGCTTGTTGCTGGGAAGATAGGATAATAAAAATCCAAGGACTATCTAAGGACTAGTTTCCATGTACCAGTACTTTTAATAAACTGTGCCTTATATACATGAAACAATTATAATGGTGGAATGTGTGTTTCCTGACCAGTGTGTGGTTCCCAAGTAGGTGACTAAGTAGCAACCACAGATTTGCAACAGGCCTGAGATAAAACATGTTTTGATAGAATTTACTGCTTAATAATATACAGAGTTAATAAAAAGACTCGCAAAACATAAGGTTAGACAAAGATAGATATTACTATAAATTGTCAGGCTTTCTTTTTATTGACTTGAGTGTTTGGTTGATTGACTAATGCAAACAAATTAATAAATGAAATATTACTCAATCTTATGTTTGCATTTGCATGCAGACAAACTAAAGAAATTACATAGCAGAGAACTTTCTCAATACATGAGTAGAACCAGAGAGAAAGACGTTGTCTTTTTTCATGGAGTTTATTTAGAACTGAAAAAAAAAAGAATAAGAAACTCAAATATCCTTACTGTATTTTCACACTTGCTTTGTTACTGCATTCATATTTTATTACTGAGTACTTCTCTCTGTTTTTTACACTGATGCAGAGTTACTGATATCAATGGAACTATCTTGAGATCCTGGATTTTTCACCTCAGAGTGTCAGAGAACTTAATTTTTTTCATGTTGTTTATTCTTTTACATTTGAGAGCATAATATTTAATTGAAAGTATTATTTAATATTAAACAGTTCAGTGATGCCTGACTCTTACTGGGAAAAAGTATTTGCACTTAATTAGAGAGCATTTATTGGATTGCATTTTGTCCTTTTTTGGGTCACAGGTTAAAATAAAAAGAGAACATGCAAGAGCAAACCAGAAGGAATGCTTTTGATCACATTCTGAAGGTTATACTGCCTGATGAGCAATTGCTTAATATTTCTTTACTGGGTGATTACCTACCTTCCCCTTCTAAAAATCCCAGAAGTATTTAGAAAAAAATGCCTGAGGTTCCACAATAATGTGCAGACACAGCCTGTCAGACACATGTGAATTAAACTTGACCAGAAGACTTCCATATAAATTGAATTTCCCCGAGTTTGCTAGTCCTTCAAAATGAAAATTTTTCATGGTGCTCAACCAGTATCTGTCATCAATCAGTACTGTAAGTGCAACTCAAAAGGAAGGATCCCAGTGAGTTCAGTACTTTCCCAGCACATTGTTCAGTTCATAGCAGTTGATACAATAAGGAATGTTACTCAGCTAGAAAACTTGAGTGACAAGAAACTGAATGTTCTCTTCTCATTAATACATGAATTTGACTGTATTTCTTTCAGTTCCAAGTTCCTTTCTAAGAGGATAGGGTTTTGTTTGCATTTTTTTTTCTGAGTTGCTCTTAATATAAGTCTAAGATATAGCATATATCTGAAGATTTTTTCTTCCTTTTATCTAGTTTGCTCAAAAAAAGTCTAGAATGACTAAAGTTTGTGTGACTCACTCTTGTGAACTGCATGATGTCCTCAGTGAACATTAAATTCAATGTGCCCTGTTATAGCAATAAAATCTCCTTTGTGTAATGAGCAGTATATGTGGCACTTCCCATACAGCTGAGCAAAGAGCAAATTGTCATTTAGAAGGATAGACTTCCTTCAGCCTTTTAGCTTATCATGGACTGCACAACACACAGTAGAACTTGGTTTGCCTGCCTTTCCTGATGAGCTAGCATTAAACAAATATTTTTCTGCACTACTGTGAATGGAAATCCCAGTCTGAAACTGGCTGAGAATTTTTGTTCAGAATTACAGAAAAAACAAAGCCCAAACAGTCCAACATTTTTAATACTTATCTTGCAGTACTATAACTTCTGTAGGCTTTGTGCATTGTTTTCTCCATGGTGGTTTTTAATTTAGAATTTATCAGATTACACACTTGATCTGTAATCTAATACTTAACTCTGAACTGTTGAATATATACAGATCCTTTGTAATTTCATAAATTGTCCAGTAAATATGTTTTGAAAGAACGTTAAGGTGTACATAATAATCATTATTCTTATTCCTAAATTAAAAAAATACTTCAAAAGGAATTGTTTCCTAATGCTTAAATGAAAACTTTATCTAGTGAACATAGATACTGGCTTTAGCCTCCATAGCATGAATTTACTAAGACATTTGTTAATTGTCTGGAGATGGGATGAGAAGAACCTTATTATTTCAAAAATATCATCACTAACATTAAGTAAAGGGATAATAAAAAAAATCATTTCAAAACCAATCCAGACCTAAATATATGAATAAATAAATGATTGAAGTATCTTGTGATTGAAAACTTCCTCATGTTCATTGCCCAAAGAGATTTCTGTCTTGTGATTTTGCATGGTATTCTTGTCATTACAGTAGGCTAGCTCTTTAATTTTGACCTCCCATCAACTTCTACTACACAACCGGGGTTGTTAAAGTACTCATATTAACTTTGTGTATAAGCTGCAAAAATGTTTCAGAAAGGAATTTTCTTGCAAGATCAGCATTCTCATTCCATACTGTACAGCCACATTCAGAAGAAGAGTAAAGCAGAGATGTCAGGATATACTGCATCCTTCAGTTTCCATCAACTAATCTGTTAGTCTTCTTTTTTAGTTGATCTTTTAATTAGTTGATTGATTCAGATTCAAGATAAAGTATTTTAATGAATATAAGAATGCTGGAAATTAGTGCTTTGAGATAAACTGAAATAAGAGAAACATGTCCCTCTCAAAAAAGGGGGGGAAAATCAGTTAAAACTGAACAAAGTTGATAAATCGTGTACCTATTTCCACTGTTACACTGATAAACATGGAAGAGATTAGAAATTATATTATCTCCTCCCAGTTTGCCCTTCAATCAGTCTATATAAGCCCAGAAAAGAAATAAATAGACAAAGAGAAACTGTAAAGGGATGTATGATTCAGTTTCAAGTCAGCTTTCATATTTACATTGCCAGATGAAATATATTTAACTGTTGACACTCAAGAAATAACTGAAGTGTAACAAAGACTTTCCTCATAATATATTTCCATCCCTGTAAATATATGTATAAAAATTGTTTATTTCCTAGACATCCTATTTTTGTCATCCTTATGTGATTTGACTGTACAGAAATAAAGCTTAGTGTTACCATTTGAAGCTCAAAAATGGAAAAAATATCATTACCCTAAGGATCTTTCTGAAAATATATTCTAAAATACATTACAAATAAACCTTGCACACTGGATCATCAACATGCATGTTAAGTGTTTTTTACAATAAATTGTGATTTATAAAAATAAGTTGTTCTATTCCACAGAATATCTGGAAATGTATGAAGATACTCTCAGTCAATCATCCAGAGAATAAGAAGATAGAAAAAAAATAAAAACTTGACAAGATATGAATATAAGGGTCAATCCAAAGCCCAAGGAGGAAGAAAGGTTTCTTCTCAATTTCTTCACTGAGCCTGTGTGCTGAGTGACACACTATTACCTTTGACTAAGGAACAAAAACATGTGACAAACAAATACCTTTGCTATACTATAGATGTTGTTCTGAAATAAGTAATGCACTAGATTTTTTTTACATATTTTTTAAAAATGAAAGGGACTTATTGATAGTCAGAAATTCTATTTATTGTCCAATACTTTTTTCTGTTGTGTTTCACAGTTGAAAAATTCTGAACTACAGAGCTGAATTACTGTGAAAATAATGCAAAACACTATGTATTTACTGTTTATTAAATTAAAAAAATAGCTCAATATACTTTCAGTACTTTTTGCTGGAACTGTAGAAATATAATATTTTAGGGAAATCTTAATAATATAGAGGTGAACAATATGTTTTTTTCCAATAGCTAAATGTGGTATTCTACATCCAAATAAAATTAATACCATAGAAATAATTCAAACTATTTAATTTAAAGTTGGTGTATCCACAATTCGAACTTAATTTACTATATGGCTTGTTTCTATATACACTAGAATTCAGAATAGGGCAAGTTTGATGGACACTCAGGTTCTAAGATTTTTCCTGATATTATAGACCATATATCGTATAACAAAATTCATTCTTTTACTTTTATAGACTATGTGAAATACTGATATTTCTTATCTGACTAGAGTCAGTGGCAAAACACAACATAAAGCACTTATCTGAAGTATCTCATTTTCAAAATACCATTAATTGTTAAAAACTATTCTATAGTTCATTAAGTATTCAGACCTATCATAACAAATAAATTTCATATTAGAGAGATATTTATTATTTTACTCTTGAATTTCTAGAAATTTATTTTAATATGTGGCTATTGGTACAATAATTTTATTGAAATCACTAAATGTTGTGACATCTTAAACATCTTAAATTTTTACTATAACACAAACCACTGCTTTTGATGTATAGGATGATTACTATTTAGTTTGGACTACATAAACATTTGTGAAAACATGTTAGACCTGAACCTCTGCTCCCTTAGCTTCAAATTCATGTCTTAGTACATGGGTGGGAAATACATTTTCAACAGTTTCTATATTTCATTAAACAATGATAATGGTTTTAATTTGATTATGTGGTCAAATGCATTTGTCATGAGGTATAATCTTCTAATCAGACCTTTCAAACTCAAGACATTTGATCATGCAACAGATTTTGACCCTATAATAATAGAAAACGTAGAAAACATTTAGAAAAATAAGTATAAGGACTGGAAAATGAAAGAAAGCCAGAACAAGAGTGATCCGTCTTCAGTCTGACCACTTGATCTTTGTTTTAGAGGAGCACCTGTATTCTACGAGGACCTAACCTTGTTATAAATAAACAAAAATAGTACTCAGCCTGAGAAATCTTAAGTGAATTAAAATAAATTTTATTGATTTAAAGACTTGTAAAAAAATCATATCAGATTATAAAAAGATATTGAAAGAAAAAAATGCAATATAATCATTGCAATGAAGGATGTGTAAAGAACACAGTTTCTCTACAGATGTGCTGCACTGTCTCCTGGTTCTTTGCTGATGAGGAATTATCATGTTTCATTACGTTTACCTACCTTCTTCAAGATTACTTTTATCAGGGCAGGACTTTGCAGACACCAATATGTCCTGGCTGAGCAGTCACCACAGCTCTGGCCAGGACCCAGGACTCCATTTCAGCCCCTGCGCAGGACCATGAGCCGCTGATGTGGTGACACTGCATCAGGGCTGTCCCCACCTCCACACTCCCCTGACCTGCCTGGCCATGGACCCACAGAGCCAGGCCCACCCATAAGCACACAGCAGCTCAGCCTCAACCCAGCCCCTGCCCCACGGCGGTGCCCAGTGCAAGGTGTGGGGCTGCTCTCCACTAGCTCCTGGCTGTGGAGCTTGGACAGACGCTGGCCCCATCCTGCTGCTTTGCTGGGGTGTCCCTGCAGCTCCTCTGCTGGGCCAAGGCATCTTGTATGAGACACACTCATACAAGAAGCAGCTGTCAACATTTCCAGACACATTTATCCCGTTGAAAGGGTGATACAGAGCTCATGAATACACGTACAGCTGTGCACTATCAGTTTTCATACTCTGCACGACATGGCCTTGGCTGTAGTGTGGCCCTTTTTCCTTAAGTTTCACATGTGAAATTGTGGAGGAAGTTAACCCTCGGGAGGCTATGGAGCCTGACCGTGGTGAGGACACTCTCCCCTTGGACAGAAAGCAACCTCAAGGCTTCAGGGTTTTGGTAAGCCCCTAGGGAAGAAACATTGGGAGGCTACTCTCTCCAATAGTGATAAGGTGTGTTCCCCCCATCAAGCTTTATCAGTACCAGGTTAATTGCCCCATAAAACTTATCAGCATCAGATTAATCATTTGTACCCCACGGGTTCTTTCCCTACTTCCTCCTTATCACCCCAGCTGATTGGTCTGATTTTTATCCTTCCCCTGGTAAGTAAGTCTATTTTCAATCCCTAACCCAACTGGCAAAGTTGTGTAAACCCACCCCCTGCTTCCCTTGTATAAAAGTCCCTGCATTCCCTGGCTCTCTGGTCTTCTGTTCCTGGATCCCCTCGAGGAAAAAAGCTCCTGGAGAACTCCACCAGAAGCTTCCATCCCCCTCTTCCGTGTCTCCCGAATCCCGAAGTTTTCACAAAAGAACTGAATCACTACAGTAGTTTGGATGTGCCTGTGCCCCTCAAGACACACTTTTCAGGATGTTTCTGAGGAAGGTCCTGGCACTCCTAACCACCCACGCATAGCTGTGACATGAAATAACTATGCAAAACATTTTTACTCTTAAAAACTACAGTACTTTTCCCAATTATTCTGAATTTGACAGCACATATCTAGAAAACAAGACCTACAGTGAACTCAGAAGACAGCTACCATTTATCTCTACTCACCTAAATACTTTCTGAGCTCATATTGATAGGCTGCAGAATTTACAGCAGTCTGACCCTGAAAAAAAAATAAAACCAAACCAAAAATGTATATATCCTGTTTCCTACTTACATTTGTTTTGATCTAGGCATGTTAGTTTGGAATAAAACTACTTAGTAATTAAAGCAATCTTTGAAAAGCCTAAAGGCAATAATAATGATTAACATTCAGAGAATGATAAACCATGTTGTAGTGTGTTATACTATATTTTAAAGTTACATACAGATACCAACAGTAGATTGGTTTAGATATATCAGGATATGATGTTCTACTGACAACATTGTTTCTATGTTGTAGTACATTAAAAAAGTCTAGTAGCTCTACCAGATCTGTGACTACAATGAGAAATATCAAATGTAAACAAAGTTAATTCTATAAATTGCTTAGTAAGAGGAAACAGAATTGAATTCTTACATCTTTGTTACATGGATAAGCTTTATACTAATTTTCTATCCTTTTGATGTTTGAGGTAAGACAGAAGATTGCAAGATCATTAATATTTCTATTATTCCAGCAGCCACTACCTTAATGTTCCTCTTTGAGGCCATCTATTTCTTCCCTATGAATTCCACTGTGTATAATTCACCTACATAGAGTTTGCAGGTTAGAGAATAGTTAGATAAATATTTTGAGAAAGATACATATAAAAAGAATAAAGTTAAATATAATAACAACACAAATGTAAGACTGAAACCTTTAAAGTGGATTTTCAGCTGATTCTTTGTCTTGGTTCGGAAAGACAGGTGTTTGCCAAAGAAAGCTAAAACTTCCCTTGGAATGGAGAATGTAAACCCTTTCCCTCCAAATTATTATAATCTTTGCAATTAGCAGCTTTAAGTAAAAAGTATGGGAATAGGAATAACAGTTCTTTACTATGAGTATTAAAAAATCCCAAATACAGTAATACAAAAAAGCAAGCAAGAAAACAAACAAAAACAAACAAAAATTCTTGAAACCCTGACACCCTGTTGGTCAGTTTGTTGGAAGAAGTCCAAATAAATCCTCCTGGAGTAACAGATGTGGTTCTGTTGGAGTTGAGATGATCCTGTAGAAGGGTCCAGTGGTGGTAAGATGGGTCTGGTCTTCCTCTGGGAAAATCCAGTGGAAAAACAGGTTGCCTTGGTATTTCTGAATCTCAGGTTTTATCTAGGTAGGAATGCTTGGCTCCTCCCACTGGGTGGACCATCTCACAATGGAATGATGTAATTGTGTAAGTCATGTGGTGAGTCTTAATGGTCCATTAACAGAAGATATCCCCTTGGAGGAAGGATGGGTTCTGGAAGAGATAAGGAACACTGCTCCACCTGGTTTTAACAGCCTGTCCATTAACAGAAGGCACCTGCCCCCTCCTCCCCGGAGTTATGAGGAATGGGTCAAACAAGAGATAAAGAAAACACCTCCCCAGCCAGTTTGAGATGGAAAATAGAATACACATTTTTGGTTACATATTGCAACCCAAGACATTTTTAAACCTGGAAGTGCCTAAATCTTGCAAGTTCCTCATGTTTTAATCTAAAAGTACTCTAGCAAACTGCAATTCTCATTGCATGTTTTGCAAGCTCTATTCTTATCAAGGCTAAAAGTAAATCCCATGCTTAGCAGCTATTTTTACTCCTAAGTACTGATAGCCACATCAGTAAAAACATGCATGTCTGATGTTCCTGAGAGCCTGAATTGATAGATCAAAACAAAACAAAGCAGTACCAATTGCTTCTTTCAAACTATAGTGATGAAATTGGTGCCACAGGTCTGCCTCAAACTTTTTCTCATAAATATTCATTTATCCATGTGTGTTATACTTACTAATGCAACTGAAGCATCAAAAAAATTTTAGAAAAAGGATTTTACTAACATTTAGGAATAACAATTATTTCTGATTTTATTTGATTTAAATCTTCTGCAATATACCTCAAAATACATGTTCTGATTCAGTTTTTGTTTCATTCATAATAAATCTTTAAGATAACAGTCTTAATGCTCTAAGTATGGTCTGGGAGGTTTTTTTGTTGGTTTTTTTTTTTTTTTTTGCCTTTAAGTGTATGATCTTGGGCTTTACTGATTGCATGTCATCAAAATCTGTTATAGGGTAAAAGTAATTTTTATATGTTCTAATGAAGTTTGTCAAAACACAAAAAAAAAAGTTTTATTATCAGTGAAAATGTACCAAAGATATACAAACAATGATAATGTAAGCATTATCATTTTAAGTAGTCATTAGTATTGTAAGCATATTTGATCAATTCCCACAGCTGATTAAAAAGCATCACCTTTTGCAAGACTAGTAATTGTTGATATGAACCTCATCAATTTAGGCTGATAATAAATACTTCATCTAGTTACACCACCCCTCAGTTTATACTTGTTTATTGTTATCATTCAAAGTGAAAAATAGTCGTCTCTGGTCCCCAAAGTTGTGTTTCAAAGGACTGAACTATCAAAGGTGAGGAGAAGAGCTAGATGGAAACCAAAGACGTAGCAGACACCACAACAGCACAGAGTTGTAGGTGCTGTTTCCAGAACCACAGTACTCTTCTAATAATACTGCTGCAAAATTATATTAGCATTACGAGTATTTAAAATCATGGTGTCAATATTGTAATAATAATAGTCCATCTTTTTCTACTGTGTAAGGCACTGTGACAGACATAGAAAAATTGAATGCTTGGGGTTGGAAAATACTTTAAAGATCATCTGATTTCAACCCTACTGCCATGGGCAGGGAACCTCCCACTAGGACAGGTTCCTCAAAAACTATCCAGCTTGGCCTTAAACACTTCCAGACATCCACAATTTCTATGGGCAACCAGTTCCGGTGCATCATCATCCTCATAGTAAAGAATTTTTTCCTAATACCTAAACTAAACCCCCTTGTCCTATCACTACATGCTCTTTTGAAAAGCCTCTCTCAAGCTTTCTTGCAGTCTCCCTTTACATACTGAAAGATTTCTGCTACATCTTCCTCGAGCTTTCTCTTCTGCAGGCTCAACCACCCCAAGTCTCTTTGCCTGCCTTCAGAGGGGAGGTGCTCTGATCATATTTCTGGCCCTCCTCTGGACTCATTTCAATAGTTGGATGGACTAAGATGGACATCCATCTTGGGTGTCCCAGAGCTGGACACGGTACTCCAAGTCAGCTCCCAGGAGAATGGAGAGGAGGGGAGGAAGCCCCTCTGTCAACCTGCTGGCCATGCTTCTTTTGATGGAGCTTTGATGCAGCCACATTGCGGCTCTCTGGGCTGCAAGCACACATTACTGGGTCATATCAAGGTTCTCATCCAAAACCCCCAAGTCTTTCTTAACAGGACAGCTTTCAATATGTTCTCTGCCCAGCCTGACCCAGGCACATGTCTTTATACTTGGTCTTGTACAAATTGATGAGATTTACGCAGGCCCACCCTTCAAGCCTGTCAAGGTCCCCATGGATAGCATCCCTTCCCTCCAGTGTGCCGAGTTGACCACACAGCTTGGTGTTGTCAACAAACTTGCTAATGGTGCACTCAATCCCATCATCCAGGGAACTGACAAAGATATTAAAGAGCTGCAGACCCATACTGATCCCTTAAGAGTGCCACTTGTCACATCTCTGCCTCTCCAATTTAGGGACAAGGATATAATGCAGGGAAATGTCATATGCTTCACAGAAATCCAGGTAGATTATATCAGTTGCTCTTCCCTTATGTACCAGTGCTGTAACCCTGTTGTAGGCCATGATTTGATGAGGCATGATTTACCCTTAGTGAATCCTTGTTAGCTGTCACCAATCCTTATTTTTCACGTGCATTTCCACAGTTTTCAGGAGGATCTGCTCTGTGAACTTTTTGGGCACAGAGGTGAGACTGATTTGCCTGTAGTTCCCAAGGTCTTCTTTTTTTCCCTTTTTGAAACTGGGGGTTATTTTTCCCCTTTCCAGTCAGTGAAAAATTCACTGCACTGCCACAACTACTTAGATATGATGAATAGCTTAGCCACTCCTGGGGTAGGTGGTATGGACTCTCCAGTGGGAGCTGCAGCCCTTGCTCTCAGATGAGTGCTTGTCATTCTGTCCTGAGGACCATGTCAGACATGTGCCCTTGGCCTGTGGAGATGGTCACAGGTGCCTCGTTGCTGCATTATGTGTGCTTCACGCAACATGTATGCCAAGGTCTTCTATCTGTAAGATGCAACAAATACAGTTTCAGGTGGTACAAATCAACAAATTGATGGCCCATTATTGTCAAAATTAAGGACAAGGCATATGAGAAAGTCTTCCCCTTTGATATGTGCAGAGGAATGAGCTGTAAATTGAAAAGTCACTATTTATTTTTCACTATTATTCATGATTTACCTGTATGAAAAACTGTGTCATGTCCGTGCCAAGTTAATGTTCACTGGGATATTTCAGAAGTCTCTGACCTAACACTGCCGCTCTGAAGTCAATGAAGCTTTCACTACCAACAGAAGCAGATCTAGGGCAATGGTGAGTGCTTTAGAAGTTCCTGCATGAGAAGATGCCCAGGGAACCAGCCCGAAGGGTTTACAACCTACTGTTACTGTTAATGATGAAACACCTGGGACTGAACAGTAGAACAAATTTGATGATGGTCATGAAAGAGAAATAGAAAGAGGAAAGACATAATTTAGTACCTCAGCAAGTGTTTTCTTGCACTATAAATTATTATTGTTATTATTAATTCTGTTTAGAAATTAAAGATGTAGACTGAATAGTGAAACATAGTGTCTTTGTTTACACATCTTTTAAAGGGGTGGGGGCATCTTGTAATGGCATTTTAACACAAATAAAGGTTTAGAATGGTTAAAAACACACGTCCTTAAGAAACTGGCACACTTTGGAAAGATCAGACACAACTTTATAAAACAGAACATTTAGATCTGAATAGAAAGTATAAAATAAATAGATTAGGAACTCTGGTGGATACTGACAGTGGTAATTGAACACAGGTAAAAATTATGTAGTTTTAAGATTGTGCTTTTATAGACTGCTATAAAATCAGAAAATATAATTCCTATGATTGAAACTGTTGTTAACAACAATTGTATTGAAATGTCTAGGTCATTAGTGAATTGAATCCTTAATGGACACTGGCAAAACAAACCTTGGCCTAAATTCAGACAACAGAATACCCTCAGGCTTCTCCATGAGATATGTCATGATTAAAGAAAAAATGGTTCAGACATTGATTGCTTTGGTTAAAATTATTGAATGGAGCAGGTTCATTACTAATGGATCACTAGAATATGCATTTACAGATGGATTTTTCTGCTAGTTCAGTCTCTCTCTTCCCTAGGGTAACAAATGCAGCAGCATGTATGTGTAAAACAAGAATCCATCTCTTGCATGAACAGATAACAGCACAGCAAAGTGCACAGTGTTTGTGAACAGCTGCTGAAAATCATTAAGCATCCTTGAGTGCTTCATTATTAGAAAGTTTTACATTTCTTACCATGTTTTCTTTCTTCTGTTAATCACAAGTTCCTCTATTTGCTCACTTTATCAGCTAATAGAAACTAAGTATGTCCTAACCAGTATTTCTCCTTGCATGCCATTATCCCGTTCTGCTTTGTTTCACTATTTTTCTTGTAATCACTTTACTTTTCTATCATTAAGGCTTAGTTTATTACTATTTCTAGACCTAATTTCCTAAAAAGGATTTTGCAATAATCTTCATATGAATGACACTATATCTATAACCTTCATTAAATTTATACTAGGGACAAAGAATTATCTGAAGAAGAGCAAACACCAAAATTTCATGAAGCCGAATAAAGGGATGGGTCTTAAAGGGTTGATTTCTGAGTAAAGCTCTGGACCTGAATTCACATTCCATAAATTTCCAGAAATTATGTTTGTCAATTTAAATCACTGGCAGAAGAAAGTAAATATAGTACTTACCTTAGAAATACATCCAAGTGTCATATGTAGCAAGTGGATCATCATAAATTTGTTGTGTCATGTAATGATAGAAAATTAAGACATGTATAGATAATGCACCCTGCACCTGCGTGAGTCCATATAAGGAAGGGTTTGGGACTCAGCCCTTGTATTTCTTATAAGGTAAAGAGCCCAGAAAGTTCTTTACTGTTCTCACTGTAATAGGCTCAGTGCCAGCACAGAAACATTGATTTGGTTTGGAAAGTGTAAATCAAAACCTATTGCTGATTTCATTGGGCCAAGGACCAAACAGCCCACCTGAACCATCAAGTACTAAAGAAGCAGCACAAAGGAGCCAAGGAGCTTTTTAGGATTCTTAGCAAGGTGCAGAAGCTTCTCAAGCACCTGTGCTCAGCTTTTCTTTTATTTCTGTAACAGTTATTATTTTGCATTTATTAAACCTTTTGCTTTTACAAAACACACCTAAAGAGCCATCTCACTAATTATTTAAGCCCTATCTGCAAGGCTGGACCCTCAGAGATATATAGGAAACAGAAATCCTATAGACATGTCATCCAAATGTAACCTACACTTGATTTCCAGTCTTTTGGCTTACAGAAACATTAAAATTATAAAGAAATACACCGAAAATACTCTTTCTATCAGAATCAGTATTTCAATAATGAAGAATATTATTTTCATTTATCAAAACCAATAAATCATTAGTGTATCTTTCCAACTTAAAACAACTTATGCATTTTACATAGCTGTTACTCCAATAATTATATTCACTTGGCGGGGGGGGCGGGTGTCCTGCATTGGTTTTCAGTATATCAATCACAATTCATAAAGTTTACATCTTTTCAGTGTAGTGTTAAATCACACCTCAGATTTAATTAATGCACAATGATCCAATTTTATGGAAAAATATTTATGTTATTCTAGATAAAAAGGAACATCAAAATGTAGCAATCTGTTTTGAGATTCCCTATTCTACCTTTTAACTTGCTTTCCACAAACCCTCACTCCATAATGTTAGGACCCAGGCTTGTTAGACCCTTTCAGCAGCCTACAGAGTTTTATCATGGAGTTATGTTAGAAGCCTCTATACTCCGAACAGCACATCTGAACAGGATCATGATAGTAAAGACAACAGAATTAGTAGATGTTTACATTATTTTAGTAAAAAAACTGGAACAAATATTTTTAAAATGTGAAAAGCTGAGGCTTTCAAGCATCCATAATTCAGGAAAGATAACATTAATGTTGTAAAAGATTAGCCTGTTCGGAAGCAACCGTATCACAGACTCTTCAACACAGAAGCCATGGTCTAATAACATTGAGTTCTTCAATAGTGTTGCAAGTATGCATGAGTTTGGTAGAAGTCTTACATTTTCAACAAATATAATCAATAATTTTATGGAAATTTTAACTAATAAGGCCAACAGTATGTAGGATGCCCATAATACAGAAATTAATCCCAGACTGTACATTTACTGTCCTTTCAAATTGATGAGGAGTTTTGAAATCTACAAAGAGAATCCTCCAAATTTAAAATGAACATTTGAGTATATTTGTCTGTAATTTTAAAACTGTCTTGAGAAATAATAATTTTTTCTATAATTGCAAAAAATACTACCTGTAAATGGAATAACTAAATGGGTCTTTGATATAGGAATTTAAATAAAAAAATTTACAAAGTTTCAGGTGTTAACAACTAATAGGAAAAAAGATGCAAACACAGTGCAATACCAGCATCTGAATCAAAAAGAGCACTAAGTTTAGATGTATATAGGCTTGCTCATTTTTTTCAAGACTTGAGCAAGTAAGTTTTCATCCTATAGCCTTTTATAATGAGGCACTCCAGATTCATACAGAGAGGGATAGAGAGAGCAGAAAGAGGAAGCAGAATTAACTGTAATTGCCCTTATTCATAAAAAGGAAATAAAAAGAATAAAAAGGAATTAAATATATTTTTTCTAAAAATTATTTTATTTCTTCATTAAATATACATGTGAACATCCTTCTAGTTTTGAACACAGTCTGAAAAGAATTTTTGTAGTCCTGAAAAAATTGTGGAGGATCAGTTTATTAGCTTGGTGAAGAGTTTAGAAGTACATGAAATAATATGCGCCCTGAAGAAATTTTATTATATTAAGTGTCTTTGATAGCTATAAAAGACCTGATTTGTATTTCAATGAGTAAGATTTGTCTTTTAATCGATGAATACAACTGCTATACACATTCCCTGAGGCAGTAATTGCCACAGAGAAGCACTTTCCAGCCAAGGAAAGAATTTTAGCAAGGGTGTATCATGTTGACATTATGAACACTTGTATTAGATTTTATCAGTAAGTTTGTCATATAACACAGTTATGATACAGTTTCCATTCCCCTAGATTAAAACTGCACATGCTTTAATTCATAGGAATAACAAAAGTCTCATTAATCTACTGTTATGGACAAATCTGTTCTTAGTGTTTGAAAAGCACATCAGTCCACAAACATTTGCAACTCTACTGAGCCTTCTTCACAGAGGCAAATTTCTCATAGCAAGTATTCTTGTGAGTCAGAGTATTCTGAACAATTTTTGTATGGCTATTATCCAAAAAATTTAGCTACTGTGTTTAAATACAGTAATGAAAAATTTTGCAAAGCAAGTTAAATCAGTAAAATATTAATTTACTAGTTTTACTCAAGGCCAATACTTTATCCTATCCATGAATTCATGCCATTTTCTCCAATTGAAAAGTTGATTTTCTCTTTCAGTAAAAAAATTACCATCGACTTTGCAAAACCATTAGCTTTGTTGTTCATATCCTAGCAACTATCAGTATTGGCTAGATAATTGGAACACAGTAAAAAATAGTCAGTTGGCTTTTGAGGAAAATTTGATGTCATAGCAGGTAACATTCCCCATCCCTTCTTCCACCACAGAAGCAAATTAGCTGAGTACCTTTTGTTACCCTGAGTCTCCACCTAAGTAAATTGCCCTTGACTATCACAGTTAATAAAAGATGGTCATCTCATGACCTCTATTTCAGCAAAGCAATTTATCAAAGTATTGTTTTATGTTGATATGCTTTTCAACATTTACATACATAGTCTATTAAGATACTCCTCAGAAAACTAAGCTTAGTGTTTCAACATGTAATTTCCATGAACTACTTTCTTCAAATGTAGTTAAACCTATATTTAACTTTGAAATCATTGAGGTCATTTATGCTGGTTTAAATTGTTTTTCACTTTATCGTCTTAATGGTACTACCAAAAGCTAATTATATGAACAGCTGAACAGTAGATTCCCTTCAAATCTAAGAAAAGTGTTTAATTAGTGTATCTAAAGGGGTTTTCAGGATTTGAAATCTATAATTTACTTTAGTATAGGTTACCTAGTGTGTCATGCACAAAAAACAAATGTAGTTGATTTTTTATAACCTGTTTAAAAAGCTGATTGCACTGCATTGATAGCAAAATCCTCTAGGGAAGTGAATCATGCTAGAGAGTCTGTATCTTGTTAGGATTTGCTATACAGTTTTCTTTCTTTTATGCCTTCAAAACTAGTAGTATTTTAAATACAGTAGAAAAAATTCAGAAATGTGATTTCATAGAAGGAATAATTTTAGCAAGAACTTCCACTGGCTATATCCTTGTCAATTTTTCAGCCTATTTTCAATCCCAAACTCAGAGTGGGGAAAAAATGAATAACACAAATATTCAAATGAAGGCAGAACTGAAGGACAGAAGAGTGCACCATCCTATTAAGAAATAGGATGGAGACGTAAGGTGTAAGAAATTAGGACAACATGATAGGCAAGGAGGTAATTAGAAGTCTGCAATACAGAGATAGGCAGAAGGTGATAGAAAGGGCAAAAGATAATATAATATGCCAGGTGAAAAATGTTTTTTTATATACAAGAAAGATGGAGCAAAAGGATGAAAAAGGATGAAAAAGGATGAAAAAGGATGATATTGCACAAACATCTGCTGACTCAGATGAGTGTGTCAGCACTCAAAATACAAAAAGCAGACTTGAACTAGATAAAAACTAAAATACAGATCTAAGAAGTTATTTTGGTTTATTTTATTTTATTCCATTCCATTTAATTTTATGGACTGAGAAAGATCAGATTAGGTGAACTAGAAGAAAGTGTACTTTTTTTTTCTGTGATGTACAGCTTTTGCTCAGACTTCACTTCTTTTCTTCTTTTTAAAGGGATTATATTTTATCTGCTATTTAATTCATTAAACTGCATATTCTTGATAAATTATGAGACATTTGAAATATTTGAACTAATACATTCTAAGAATCTTTTTCTGGTAGTACTGTTAACCAGTGCACTAGGAGACTTTAGTTTTATTCAGTACTGTATGCAAGTTTTCCGAGTCACTTTGATAGATGTAGCTGCAAGGTGTAAGTGGGTCTGAAATTATTTAGACCCAATTACCTGGGCTTTGGGAGCCACTTATTTTAAATTAGGTGATTCTGTTTCATCACATCCCCAATATAGTGCAAGAACATTACACTAGCAAGATCAAAGACTGTTATGAGGCTAGGTATGAAATAGCCCAAATAATAAGCAAAGCATGAAGTTTCCATGTTCTGTCCTTCATACTTGACTGAAATAAAATTGAGCCTCTCATTTGGTAGTAGAAATGGATTCTGAATTACCAAAGAAAGGACAACACTGAAGGGGATTAAAATCTTTTGAAAGCATTAAACAAAATGAAATAGCCAAGTACATACAGCAGAATCAATAGATTTTATAAGGTTAAAGAATGTATTAACTATATAAATATCAATATCAGAAGTATAAGGAATGCTTGGAGTGCATGACTTTAACAGACATTCTACAAGCAACTTCTGACTGACAGTCTGCTTCAGAAATTTGATGTAAATTATAATTTTGTGCCTGTGGATTATACATAGCGACTGACATGGCAAAGAGACAAATATGAAGTGTTTTGTCCAAGATCATGCAGCAGATGATTGCAGCCAAAGCAAAGGCTTATTGCTCATACGCTAAAGCACAATAAAAAATATTATCATGTGTTTGACTTAAACGTTCAGTTAATATAATCACTTTGTAACATTACAATAACATTGTAACCAGTGACTATTGTTTAACCTTTTGTAATAGACAGAGAATTAAAATAATCCAAACCACAAAGAATCTGTAGGAAATCTCTTAGTCATGAGTATCTTATAACACCAACTCCTCAGAAACAACTTCTGAAAAGATATCATTGACATGAGCTAGCTAACATTTTTAATCACAGATAGTCACATTCCAGAATTTTCTCCTTTTTGTTTGGGTTTCCAAAATCTTTAGACAATATTTCACAGGAATTTATGTAGAGATGCCTTAGAGTTTGGAAAATTGAATTCCAAGAAAAAATTAAATATGGTACATCTGTCCAAAAGATATTAATTTTATGTGTGTTAGAAAGATGATAAAATCTAATGGCACAATCATAATTTCTAACATTTTTAATAATTATTTAGAAAAAACTATAGTGTAGCTATTGTGTAGAGCAGGAACTTTGCAGGATATGACAGGTTACATAATTATGTTACATAAATTACTTGATTATGGTTTAGGAGACTGGAACTGCAATCTTAATACATCACTGAAGAATAATTTCAGATGGTATACATGCAATTTAATGCATAAAATTTGTACCCTTGGGTATAAATATTCCTCAAAAATATATAAAATGTTAATAAAAATGAGTAACATTATCTAATGAGGAAGAGGTTCATGACGTTTAAAAACCCAGCTGCAATTCTTAATGGAGTCTTCAGTGATGAAATCAATTTTACATTACAATATAGATTTCAGAAATCACTATTTTAGCTTGGTTCCCTTAATATGTGTTATATAAGCATAAAAAATAATTATACTACTGATAAATTATTGTGGAGATGACCTAGATAATGAAGAATTAATTTTTTGTCCTGTGTCAAAGGATTAACTTTAAAGCATTTCAACACAAAGTCAGCAAGCTACAACTGTGTTTAAGCAGGAGATATTCTACCAGAGTAACTCTAAATGGAAACACTGACAACGACTTTTGTCACCAGGTGGAAGTTTCTGTCTTACATTATACATTATTTTACTTACTAAACAGAAATGTAATATCTAAGTACCATTTCAAAATTATTATCTGTTGCTAATATTTAATATTTAGGGAATAGGGTTTAATAGAAGAATTGTAAGTTTTGGAAACTACGGTTTAGTCAAACTGCTTCCTTTTCATTACATTGTCAAAGGTCCAGGAGCAAAAATTCTTTCTTTCAGGATTTTTGTACTGTGATATCTAATGGATTTTGTACTATATATGCTATGCATCTTTTATCTATATATAGATATGTATATATACACAACTAAACTGAAACCACTAAAATACTTGTTTTCTTTCATACCATGCACATAAAAAGAAGATGTTTTGTTTCAGAGAGAAGCATTTGAAATATAGAGCCACCATCCTCTGTGAGTTATGTCAAACAAATTTCTCTCTGCTTAAGGAAAACTTAGGTTTGCCTCTAGGGCAAACTGTATGTCAGGAAGCCTCAAGAATGCAACAGAATGCAGAATAAGAAACGTAAGTAAAATGTGTGGATTCATAATCACATTACACGCAATTCTGGTCACCAAAAGAAGGACATGGTTCAACAAAAGAAGCCAGAAATGATAAAAAAATGGATACAGGAAGAGAATGTTGATAAAAATATAGGAGCATTCACCTGAATAATAAAAGGAAAGGGCTGAATGAGGACACATACATATAATTATGGAATCTGACATAATTTTATTTCTTAGAAAATTAGAAGGGTGGTCCTTAAATGAAATTTTCAGTAGCAGTCTAAAAGAAACAGCATATATTTTTTTCTTACTAAACTGCAGAATTTATTGCCATTGGATGTCACAGACCTAAAGTATCAATGGGCTTCCCATGAATTAGACACTTACAAAAAAAAAAAAAAAGTTCCATCAAGGGCTATTCAAACAGAAAGCAGTAATTTCTGTTGAAGAAGTTAAGACAAACATTGTAAGAACCCGGAAAGGTACAATGTTGTGAGTACATAGCCTTGTATCTCCACTTTTGTCCTTCGGTGACAATATTCTCCAGAGAGTAAAACTTGTCTCCCAGTTGTAGAAGCTGAATTAGCTCCTTTTCCATTTCATCTGATCTATAAGATCACATCCCATTCCAGAAAGGCTCTAAAATAAAATTATATTATTTTATGGAGATATGACATTTGTTTCAGTGTGTGACATAGGCCAGTTTTCTCTTAAAAAATTAATATTAAATAAACTTCATATAAATATAACTAAAATACTGGAAACAGCAATGAGATAAGAAAATGGACAGCAACAGCAGCAGTCCTAACCACAACAGTGTATAGAAGAGGGTAAAATGCTCACAGAGGCTGATCAGTGCCACACGGCTTTCTGAGACAAGGAACCCCCTGGGCCTTCTGCACTCACTTCCTTCTTGGGAGTGAGAATCCTTATTTCCACCTCCTGGAGATGATATGAGTAGTGTAGAATAATAACCTAGGTACGTCCACCATCTCCAAGCTCTAGACCCTCACATCTACCACAAGAAAATTAACTCTGTCCTGGCCAAAACTACAAAAATTTCAAAATACATGTTTTGGTTATCTTTCAATGATCTACAGTAAAATCCTGCATCATCTGTCACGCCAAGTCAGCAGCGGACTGCCATAGTATTTACAGTCACTTTTTTTTTTTCAGACATCCATTAAGTTATTTAACTTCCATGTCCCTTCCTTGTCTTCCTGATATCTAGAGATTTTCATAAGGGATTTCTTATGTTTAGATACCCATGAAATTTTAATGGCATTACATGGGTACTAGTAATGTGACTACTAGTATTGTGACTATTTTGCTGTAATAAGTATAATAGATAAATTCGTGTGGATTTAAGCTACTAATAAAAAGCTACCCGAGAATGTCTCCAAGATTCCAAAGTTCCCAAACACATTTACAACTGTAACAACAAGGCAGAGCAAGAAGATAGCCCGGCCATTAAGGGTGGACCCTCACTTCACAGCTCTTCAACATCCGATACCGATCTTGGTGGAGATCCTGGACGATCAAGATCACCCCTCCCAAGATGAACTTCGGAAAAGAAAACCATCAAGGAACCTCTTCATGCAGACAGGACTCTTTTGGAAACAAAGCATATTTGGACTTTCAACAGGCTTAGCCTTAGGGTAAAAAAACTGTATAAAACCCACGGGCTGAAACATAGCAGTGTGGCAGAATTCGGAGGGTACCTTTGTACCACCACTCTGTCCACCCAACTCTCGATCGATTGTTGTCCCGTTTTTATTGTGGCTTTAATTTGGTGTTGGAAATTTCGCTAATAAACCCTGTTATTTTTAAATTGGCTTATACTCATTTATAACATTGCTGTCACAAATCTGAAGATTGTAAGTTGAGGAAAAACATCAAAAATATATATTCATTATTTTGCAGTGTTGATAGAGAGCAGAATTCATCTCTTTTCAACACATCGCTTTTTATCTACTTTTTGTACTTATATTATTTAATTCTATTAGGTTGAACTGTTCTTGATTTTTTTGTATTTCTCTTCCCTGTTTCAACAAAAACTTCATCTCTCAAAACTTCTGATTCCTAATACTCACAAAAACTGCAGGAACTATTCAGATGAGTAATGCAGTGAAAAATTTTAAGTGACTACTAAATCATGAAGTAAGTAGTTTTCATTCATAAAATTTAGTTGGTGCTAAGCTACTTATCCTATTATTTTAATTTTCTTATTTTAAAAGTTATTTTTCCCATTTTTATGTGTTAATATTCCTTTATCTTTGATTTTTTTGTAAGAGTATGTGGAACATTCTAATGCACTAGGTTACCTGGTAAAGGACAATTTTGTATAAACAAAGTAACAAAAAGCAAGGAAACAGAGAAATTAAACACAGAGACAAATTAGTGAGCAGGTGATAATGGAGGCAATAACAAAAACTAGAACTCTTCAGCCACTGACTGATGGGCCATTAAACAAATCACTAACCAGACACAGCCTTGGAAAGGTCAGTCTGACAGTACTTGATGACAACTGGAACGTGATTATCACAATATTATGAGGTAATTGAGGAGTCTTGAGGGACTGTAAGAAAATCCTTATGGGATACAGAAGGAGCACTGTGACATCCCATCATAAAATTTATAATGAGATGTTTGCTGAAAGGACCAAATATGAGGGCTTGAATTGGGGCGGACTGAGGAGGGAAAATGATGCGAAAATACAGAGAAGAAGATGTAAAGCAATTCTCTTCATGTAAGCAGATGTTAGTCATTACCAAGCCTTATGCTTGATAACCAAAGTATTCTCAAATCCTTTTCTTAACTATTTTTCCTTTGTAATCTTGGTGCTATGTATGAGGTCTGCAAGGTCTAACTGCAAGCAGCTAGGGAAGAATTAATGGATCATGGGGGCTGTAATTCTTGGAGCCAACAGCTGGTGAGGCGAGGGTGTGTGGCATAAGCATACAAGTGAGAGGTTTGAATGGCAGCAACTGGAAAGACTTGAACATTTTCATACTTTCCCCAGTGAACTGAGACCTCTATGCATGTGTATATTTGGTTTATGTGAAAAGCTATTGATAGCAGGGGTGGCCTGCAGGGGTGGCCTGCAGGGGTGGTTGATGTGGAAAGAAATTAAGAGTTCCAGTCACCTTTGAGGACCTGTTAATAGTGCCTGTAGCACCTCTGTGATTACACAACTAAGAAAGAATAAGAACCTTATGGCAAAGAAAGAAATGGAAACTACAGGATTTCATAGAATTTGATTATGCTAAACACTCATAAAAAACCAGTTTGGGCTTATTTTGATCTTCTTTCAAAAGGAAAACCCAACTTTGATACATGGAAAAGTTAAATCCAGCTTATACTATGTCACTTACTGCAGTGGGAAAAGGATTTCTGCCTACAGGTCTTTATTATGGAAGGACTAAGCATGTTCTAAGGGGTTTGTTTCCTGCCAATTTATTTCACACATTTCTTTGCCTGAGCAATTACTTTCAGCATTTGCATCTGCTGGAAAACCTGTTCTAGTGTGCTTGACCATGGCAAGTGGAGTTAGAACTACATTATCTTTAAAGCCACTTTCAAACCCAAAACATCCTATGCTATGATTCTATGAATCTATGTTCAAGAGAACTAAAAAAATTGAAATTCCACGATCTTTTGGTTACAGATTCTTCAACTTAAATTAAGTGGCAACAGCCTTAGGTCTACAGGCAGGAACGCACTGCATCTAAAATCATGGTATGTAAGCTGTTATGGGAAAAAAAAGGCACTCTTCTCCAAGTACTGCTGTGAAATTTTGTTCAGTTGCTCTAAAATTCACTGTCCATATGGATAGGAAGTTAAAGTAAAATTACCTTTGCGCCTTGCTATTTCAACATACTCAGGTATGTGAATGTGATAAAAACTTTCACATGGTTACCCTACAGTACATGAAATTTATGAAGAAGTTTTTAGCATTTCTATTGATATAAATTGATGATACATTTAAAATCAGGGATGAAAAAATGTTGCAATTATGGAAGTAGCATGAAAAATGTGCAAACATTTTGTTATGAAAAATTTTCATTATAAAATATTTCAGTGTTACCAAACAAAAAAAATTAATTTTCATTTGTTGAAGTACTCAAAATTTATTACATAATTTTCAATATTACTCTCATTTATCCTCCTAAAAGTAAGACAGAATCTTGTTGTTGCAGTTGAAACCCTAGATTCTTTTTTCATTTACCCATTCAGGGCTAAAATATATTTCTATTTACACATATTTATGACTAGATTTATAGCTCACATTTATAAACTGCAAAACATGTAATTATTAATATTTTTCACCAAAAAACATAAGTCAGCAGAGAATGGAAATACATACTTGAAATATTTGAAAGTATATGGTAAAAGATAAATGTAGTCTAGTACCTTACTGAACAGGTTAAAAATATTTTATGGCTAGAACAAAAAAAAAAGGATTTGGAGCAAAAATATATTTCTTACTTTTGTTTCTTAACAAATTATTACTATTTTGAAATAACAAAAAAAGTAAAAATTTTTATCTGTTAAAATTTTTTGTCAAAAATTTGAATCTTGAAAGTCACAAATCATGAAAATATTGCAAAAGTACACTGCTCCTTTAAGCTTTGTATTTTAGCTTTATCAAAAATTTATATCCGAACAAAACATTATGCTGAAAATATTAAATAAATACAACTAGCAACAATTCATTTTAACAATGGAGATTCCAAATTATTACAGTACATATTTTCCTTTAAAACCCCCAGATTCTATCACCTGTCACAGAAAGTAAACAGTTTTATACCTTAAGCAAAAGGGAATAGATACCGAAGGGCTAGCCTTATTTTACACTTGTGTATGCTCTGCTTTGCATCTTCAATCCTTTTGCTAGTGGTACTGATTTTTATGGAAGACTGGAGAGAGAGAGAGAGAGGCATATTTGTCAGAAAAATCAATGCCAGTTTTCTTATACAACAAATTGCTGTTGAGGAATGCCACTAAATATGTTTTACTGCTTGCTCCTGAAGTGGAATCTCTGAAAAAAAGGACATTTCTACATCTTATTCTTTACTTTAATGTACTGACTTATGGGAAGAAGCATACATGACTGAGTAAAAGTTACAGAGCTGCATTCTTGGTGCATTGACTGGAATGAAGTGTCTTCTTACAACATAATTAATAGTGACAGGACAAAGAAAAACATCCAGTTCTCTCTTGAGGTCTTTAAAAAAATAAAAGTCTTGTTTCCAGAAAGAACAAAGTGATTATTCAAAAGTATAGTTAGATTTTTGTAGGGTTACCAGAGGAATAAACCATGATATGTTCTGAATATATTTGAATCCTGTTAAATTCTACCTTTTTTTTTTTTAATTGACACCACTCTCTTCTGCCTCTTTCTCACCACTGTTTCCTCTGCTTACACAAGTGCACACTGACAAGAAGGCTCCAGTTCAGACCAAGTTTCCTCTTCTGTTACTAGAACCTGTCTGGATTTCCCAACAATGTTGTAAGCAAGGGTATGAATATATTACAAAACATCAATAGGCAGCAGAAGTTCTGTGATGAAACTTTTCTCTCTGATGGTGATCAAACCCTAGAACTGGCTACTCAAAAAAATTCTGTGAGGTTTCGGGATCTCGGTTTCTGAAGGTGCTCAGAAATCACCTAGACAAGATCCTGAGCACCTGCCTCAGATAACCCCAGTATGAGGAGGAGGTTAGATTAGACCCCAGATCCTTTAAAACAAATTAGCTTATCATCCTATAATTAAAAAAAAAAATTCATCTGAGCTACCTGTTAGCCTTATTTCAAGATTTTTTCTAGATCTTTTCTTTGTAAAAACATTCAGTAAAAACTGAGTTACCACAGCTGCAAATAACACTTTGTGCTTCTCAAATTATCAGGTTTTACTAATTTGAAATTACTATTTTTTTCTCAATGTATATACAACACTGTGTCATATACATGATAATTTCTCAGTCTGATATATCTCTAAATTATATCCTTCTAAAAAATATCTATCCTCGCTGAGCTCATCTTGTAGGACAACATTCCTTCTTCACTTTCAAAAGTCTTTTGAAAACCTTACTCAACTCTTGTGAGACTCTTAGCAGGTTTGGCAAGCATAAGAAATAATTCAGGAACAAAGTAGAGATGTAGCAATGAATCTGTGTAACAGGCCATTCTGATGCACCAGCTAAACTGTTTGTGAGTAATCTTATCAAACCATCTGCAGTTTTGTTATTAGAACCCTCAGGAATTCGTCAAGGTTACTGAGAAAAACAGGGCCGAAATAAGAAGAAGAGCCTGAGAAACAGAATAAGATAAAGGAGGCACAACGTGTTGATGGACCCTGACCAATTAGATGTCCTGAAGGATGCATGCCTAGTGGACAGGTGAGCCGGCCAATGAGAAGATGTGTGAACACGTGAACAAACAACTTAGAATCTATACCTGTAGTGTAATGTAAACAATAAATGGCTTCTGCTGAAATCATATTGATTCTGTTATTCAGTTGCCCATTTTTCCCATGCATGGAGGCAATTTGTTTAAGGCAATTAGAAAAAGAGAAGGCAAGAAGTGGTACAATTAGGCCTTCAGAATAATTTTTTTGTCATGGTCTTTTTTCCCCCTATCTTTTCAATTATTTCAATAAAATTGGAAGTTTGAGACTTGTAGAATCCTTTTCTTGTTCTTTTCACAAGATTTAACTTTAGATTAGCCTTGTCTTTTTTAGACTCATCCCTATAAGACAGGACAGCATCTCTAGACTTTTCCTGAGTCGCCTGCCCCGCTTTCAACTTTTGTATCTTACTTCATACATCTAAATTCAGTCAGGAGCTTCTTGCTCATTAAAACAGGTCTCCTGCTGCCTTTTTTTGAATTCAAGACATTTTCTTCAAGTGCCTGAGAAATTTTATTCATAACGCAAACTTTAGGAAAATAGGAAGTAAACACTTACAGAAAACGATAAACAAAAATTTCCAGCACTGAGAAGTGCCTGGAAAGTGCCACAAAGTACTGTCAGATTCAGTTAGCTGTCTACACAGTCAGTAATTGTATCTTAAAAAACAACTTGCCATTAAATTTCAGGAGACTGGAGGAAAAAAACAGGTATCATGAAACAAACAAACAGACAAACAAAATATAAGCTTACTAAGTAATTCTTTTGATTGCTTTTGTTCCACTGGTGTTAAGCCTGGTTTCTTTAATATTTCTTGGTCTTTTGTGATATGGAAGCATAAACTTGGATATAAAGAGCTTGTCATTATTGTTCTCAATTTTTCATCAATGTTCTTTTCTTTTCCCAGTTGTTGATTCCAGAGTTGCTTATTTTCAGCATTTATATTATCTACTATAAATTGCAAGTACAAACCTGCTGTTATATCTGAAATATGTCCTGTTTCTCTTTGGCACAAAAGCAGAAAATCACTTAATGAAAATTATGCTAACAAGGCTGAGATTCAGGTGCAAAATGTTTAATACAAATGTATCTGAGGTGAATTCCATTACTAAAGTAAACATGTTTCTTCACTCTAATTATTTTTTTTTAACAATCTCAGAGTTAGGGACACAGTCAGACTATATGAGGTCAATATTATTGCAGTATATAGACAGTAGTAATTCAGACTATTAGTCGCTTAATTGTAATAGAACTGCTTGTCCTTGTTTGGTTACACATCCCACTGGATAAAACACATTGATTTACTATTCCCTCCTGAGACACTTGAATTCAGCATACAGGTAGCAAATGCATAAAATTCTTTTAAATTCCCATATATAATCATAACACTGAAAAAGCTATCATTGCTACATACTTAACTGTTGAAATTTGGGGTAAAACGATGCAACTTTCATAATAAATATGTAGCATTAAAAAATAAAAATCAGAATTACTAGAAACTGAAAGCAAATTCACCATACTTCATTTACTACTGCAGGTAAGAAACATAAAGAAAAGTGCTTAGGTTTACTTCTCCTCTTGAATAAAACAATAGTTATATTTGCCTACTGTTGCAGGGAAAATTTCTTACTTCAATGAATTGAACACATTGATAGAATTCTCCCTGAGACCACTCTTTTTTAGCTGATCAGTTTCGCCTCTTCTAGCCTCTCCCTTTATGAAAGATGGTTCAGATCCTTAATCATATTTGCAGTCCTGTCCTGGACTTGCTCCAGTATATACATATCGTTCTTGTATTAGGGAACCCAGAACTAGGCACTGTATTCCAGCTGTGCAGAGGAAAGCAGAGGAAAAGACTTGCATTCAGTAGCCTCTAGGGAGTAAAAATGATAAAGATGAGAAATTTTGGAATGTTGATTTGTCAATGTGTTGTCTTTAATGACTTGCCCACTTTAAAAGTTCTCAACCTTTTCATCCCCAGTGACTTCTAGCTTCACTTCTTTCTGTGTGTAATATCTTTTGGAAGTCTGCTCTATCAATAAAATTAATGCACTGATTCAGTTTAAAAAAAATCTCTGTGTAGAGGGCAGTTTCCCTGGGAAAAAAAGAGAACTCTGGAAAAAAGCCTTGGAAAGCCCCATTCTTAGTGCCACAAGCAAAAGACTTATTGTCATGCTCTCTATGCAAATTGTTATCAGAGAGTTGTCAGTTCTCTGTGTTATCACAGGTTGGTTTTTGGTGCAAGAATTTTAATTTTCTTAATTGTTGCCCCCCATTGGACCCTTCCCTCAGTCCACACCTTAACTCCCCACCCACATCGGGGTGTATAACTACCCCTCTCTGCCCCTAGACTCTGCCTTTGGCCTTGTGCCTTTTGCCCCTTGTACTGCCTTGATCCAGTTCAATCCAATACAGTGGACACTTTATTGTTTGTTATTTTTGTGTTATTAAAATTACTTTTTGGACAATGGATCAAAGCTGTCTCTCTCCATTAAGTCGTCAATCAGGCCAGAGTCCTGAGGAAACTCAAAGGGGTCTGAGAGTCTGGGCTCAGAGTCCAAAGATGTTTCAACTCTGCATTGAGAGTGGGAAGAGGTAGTATTTACATATTATGGAACATTACAGTGTGGCTTTGCAAGTAGTTGTGCAGACAGTGGCCAAAAGGAGGCAAATCTCTGTGCCAGACTCGAATGTTTTCAGAGACTGACAACAGCTTCATCATGGAAGAAAACTGCCTTCTGGAATATTGCCCTCATAAATTATTCTTCTGTGGAAGACTCTACCTAGATACATAACATATATGCACATCCCAGTTATCTATATTTTCTAGCAGCTACTCACCTATACAGACTGTGCTGTTTGCATTTATTTTTATTTTCAAATCTAGTAATTATTTCTTTAACTGAAAATATCCCTCTAGCCCGGCTGGAAAGTGGCTTCCAGCTGTTCCCGGCTAGCCCTGGCTCGGGATACTTCCAAACTCGGTTGGTGGCAGCAGGCGGAGCGGCCACCACCCCCCCGGTGGGTCAGAGCTGCACGAGAGATGTCGGTGAGGCTTGACGAAGGTAGGAAGCGAGGAGGCTACTTTGTGGCTAGATGGTTTTTATTGTCACCTGCCTTTCGCAGGGGAGCCACGCTTCTCTCTGAGCCTCTCTCGAGAGTGTCCCCGCCCGAGGCGTGGCAACAGCTTATATGGGGTTGGGAAAAGGGGGTGGACACAGGAGGGAAAGCCAATAAGGGAAATATGGATGTCACACAGACAGCGAATGGGAAACGAGGGGTGGGGGTTCCCCAACCTGCTCCAATCTGGGACCGAGTCTCTCTGAACACTCTGGAAGATGAGGAGAGGCTTCCCAGAGAGTGACAGGCTGTGGAGAACAAAGGCAAGGGGAAACCAAATGGGGAGAAATACAGGGGGGAACTTGGGAGAAACCATTACAGAACAAATTAATATTAACAATAAATAAAATGTAGAAAACACGCCGCTACACTTAACAGACCTTATGACTAAGGAAAAATAAGTCTTCAGTTTCCCTTTTATTATGACTTGTAGCACAGACCTTTTGACATAAGTTACATTTAACAGGAATGTTAAATGAGCCTACTGGTTTAGTCTCTAAGGAGTGCTCAAAGTCAGCAGACTCAAAAGTCAGTGAGTCTAAACTGGCAGCCATGAGAACTGGTTTGGCCAGAGAAATCTCTCTTGACATATGTTTTCAGGCAAGAAATTTATAGGAGGACAAGAAGCTTAATCCATCACTTGAGCTAACTGAAAAGGCATATTTTAGGAGAAGGTAGAAGAATCCTGCAAAGATTCAGGAGAAACAGGATTCCTATAAAGGAACCTCTCACAGGAAAGCAGAGAGGCCCAAGGTAGCATTTTCCAAGATCAGTAAAGCAAAGTTAGGATTCAGTTATGGCTATCTAGATTGCAGTAGTTTCTCTTGCTTTATTACTGAAATAGGAGATTACTTACTTGCTTGTTTATGAAAGAATATTTCTTTGTAGACAAAATGACTCAGTACAATCTTCATGCCTTTCAGTGAAAGTCAGTATAACATCCCTTGATACAGACTTTTTCTCTTTTTCTCTTACTTGAAGGTAAATTGTATTTGTAATTCAGAGGTGCTGTTATATCCTAGATAGATCGATCTACATCTGATTTACTTTTTATTTCAACCACTCTCTACCGACTATATCATATCTAGGTGGTTTTCTTAGCTATTTGGTACATCTCACTTGAGATGTTTGATTTTTTTCAAAGTACTTGGATCATTTCTATTTTGTCACTTGGCTGATTCTTGTAACCCCCCACACTTTTTTAATCTTTCTCGTGTACTTTGGAAATACCTCTGGCTGCCTCACTTATGGTGAATAACAGCTATGTCCCTCCCCCATTCCAAATCTTTTCTCCAAACTCTATCTTTTCCTGACAGTATTTCTAACCTCTCAAAAGTTTCTCAGTTTACTCCTGCTTGTCTTAGAGCTCCCCTTGCTGTTGGATGCTGTTATGAGGCAGTGAAGCTTAAACAAAACTGGCAGCTGATACAGGCAGCATTCAAATAACAGTTTACAGTATTTTGATAGTATTATATAACCCAGAATGATAGAGTCAATTGGGTAAAATTTTGATTTTCAGTAAGAACTGCTAAATAATGCAAGGTTTGTTTATGCCATGCACAATTTTTTAAGAAAACAGTAGTTTGCAATATAAGTTTTCTTCAGAAATATATAGAAACACAAGTATTTCTATCAAAAGATTATGCTTATGAAAAATATTAATTTACTTTCAAAATAATTATTTTCCTAATTTAAAAGTATTAATATTACCAATATGAACTAAAGCTAAAATATAAAAAAGTAATTTAACAGATAAATTGAAAAATTATCATTCAATTAACAATATATTTGCAGAAAAAACAAATCAAAATTTAAAAATCTAGAATATAATTATGGTTAGTTATATACATCTTTCAAAGACTTAAATTCCATTTCTCATCCATTACATCATGGATTGTAATTCATCCATCATTTAAGTATCATTCTTAATAAAAAGGCTACTAAAACCATAACATTTTAAGTTAATGCAGTTTTTTCAAACTGAAAATATGTTTCTACAAATAACCTATTCTTTGTCTTTATAAAAGTGTTCTAAAAGGTTATTCTTAAATCTTTTTATTTAAACAATATGTGTCAAAAAAATCATTAGCAGCTGTGTAACTAGATGTAATTTATTATTTCTATTGTAGATACTATGCCGAAAGCCTTCTCTAATAAAAGACATATAATTTTAAATACAATACTTCAAGAAGAATTAGTCATATTTGCAATCATTAAAAATATTTATTTATGAATCTAATAATTGTTTATGAAATATTATCATATGCTGTTTCTAACAGTATCATAAGAGAATTTGGGCTTACTAATCACTGTTACAATATTAATGACTAAAATATTAATGTGAGAAAAAATTAATTTATAATCCTTATAAACAAGAGTTTACATTCACATGCTGAGTATGAGATACTGAGACTGAGATTTTTGATGGAAACTGCAAGAAGGTTGTGTTGAAGAGTACAGCAGTAAAAAAACCAAAGCATTTTAAATTTCATTATCTATTTTTGAATAATGAAACTTTCAAAACTATGGGGTTTTTTCACACAAAATAGAAAATTAAACCAACTGTATAAGAGACTTGGGCGGGGGGAGGGGAGGAACAGAAACCCCAAAACACTATCAGTGCTGATAACAAACCATTTGAGAACCAAAGTTATTTGTGAGTCTGGGGTACATAGAGACTTCATAAAACATAGAACACAGTATGTAGAACATAAAATATAGTATAAAGAAGAAAATTATTTTATTATTATAATTATATTTAATGGATTTGCCTTATAACATATTTTAGCAGTGCTTTTGATCTGCTTGGGTTTTTCTCCCTCTACACCACTCTGACACTGAAAAAAAAGAAACAAAAAGATAGACCTGTTTTTTCTATCCTTAAAAATGCTATCCAAATCCAAGAACCAAACAAACAAAATATAGGATGATATCACTTGTCATATTTCATTCAGATATTGTTGATATAAATGTATTTTCATTTGTCTGATCCTCACTTGCTTTGAAAAGATGTTTTGTTCCTTGTTGCTGTCTGGCAGAGTAGTAAAGAAGCATAAGCAGAGAGGCCCTTCAGTATGAAATTACCTGGCCTTTCTAGTGATAAGTGATAAAGAAATTCTTCACTTAAGGCTTGAGAAACAAAACAGTCTCACTTTGCACCAAGGTTTTACCTTTTTGATAACAGACTTGTCCCCATTCTTTTTACTATTTGGAAAAGAAAAATTTTATGACTATAAAAATATACTAACATCCTCTGCCTCATTAAATGAATGCATTCCTAAAATTGCATGATGACTATACCTGGTTTTTATATTTTTTTCAACATCATTTTTCTTCCTTTTCAAAGGCCTTCTCTGTGTTTCATTCAACTAACTTTTGTCTTTTTATTATTTTCTTCCTTCTCATTTGTTTCTGAATTGTCTTCATCCGAAAATAAATATTTTGAAATATATAATTTTGGTAGATCTTTTTAGGTGGTATGAATTTCATATAATTTCCTAAGGTATTATTAGTCGTTGCTGTTGTTATTGTCATTTCATTGCCAGAGTCTCATTTCTAGTTCAACCCAGCTGCTGGTAGTTGAGGTCTATGGAAAAATGAGCTCCATTATCACATCCTTATTTTCTGAAGTTCTGGTTTTATTCATGCGAGTAAAAGGATCAGCTAACTAAACTGTTACTCAGAAAAAGAACCTGTTTAAATGCAGCACAGAAAAATATCAAGCCATCTTACTGCAAGGTGAAGCCATAAAAAAATTTAGGCCCTATTCATCAAACCATTATTTTTTGTCTCTGACATTAATGTATTTTCCCTAGTTCCACAGTCCATTCTTTCCAAGATCTCTCACAGATCTAAGTAATAACCACAATTAATATAATCAAGTGACAAATAAAAACATTGGCCATAGTTTTTAATACTGTTACTTATTATTAATTATAAAAGGCATAAGACAAGAAGTAATATAAGCATGCTAAGGTTCCTTCTAACAGCAGGAAGACTGGGTGAGTTCCTCAATTAAGCCGTTAGCAGAAAACTAGAAAATGCTGAAATATTGAGTTTAGTGTCTAGTTCCTGCTTCAGGATTGCACTCTATGTGCAGGATGCATTGCTGTACTCAAACAAACAAGGAAAAAACAATAGGTCCAGTAGACATGGTTTGTAGGATAGATCCGTTCCTTGTGTTGTGGCTGAAAGCTGACAATTCTGCATCACTCTGTGTGTGCTGATTGAAAATAGAAAGTATTTTCTCAGGAGGAAAATTCTGTACTGTGTTTTAGAAATGAGAGTGGTGAAGTGTGCAAGAAATTCAGCAGTACTCAGACATTTGCTGTCAGTACTCCTGCTTTCAACACAAGGAAATTAAATCAATGGTACCATGTTAAAGGGATTTTTTCTAGCAGACACAAATATAGCGTGGAATGAGCAATGGCTTAAGGCATGTATTTCAGAAATCTAAATTTTCAGATACTTGTTTTTCCAGAGCTACTCACCTGGCTTCATTATCCTAATGAAGCTGTACTTAATAAGTAATACGAAGGACACTAATATGCTGAAGAGATGTGGGGAACCTAATTTATAATAAAAAAATCTTTCATACAGGAATTTTAACTGGCACCATCTCTTAATGAAAACTCCATTGAGACTCCTTCTTTGTCTCTCTGGGTTTGATTAATTTGATAAAAAACCTATTACCTGTGCAGTGCAAAAAAAAATCTTGTCTATACCAAATTGAACACCACCTCTTATAGGAAAAGAATGGGTTTGTTTGAGAGACAAAGTCTCAATGTTCATATGCTTAAAAAATTTCAAAATCATTTAAGTAATCAGATATATAATGTAAATAGTCTTCTTTTACTGCCAAATGCACACTCTTGAGATGAAATTAAACCTATTTGACCCAAAAGCCTTAATTTAGTAATACCTGGAAAGAAAATAGGAAGGAATACCTAAGAGTGCTGTAAACTCTTCATGCCAATTTATGTTATTGAGGACACATAGGATTCATGAAAGGAATTTTCCAAATGCAGGGCTGGAGCTGGGGGGAAAAGAGAAAGAAAGACAACAGTAGCATAATAAATCAACCCTTTGGCTAGATATAACTCCATTAATTGCAGGCACTCTTACATTAAACTGTTTCCAACCCCCTGCTGATGAAACCTCTCAAAATAATTTCACCCTTTGACAGCTTAAATTATGATCTTCCCACTCTATAAAAGTGTTTGACACATTTGTACCAAGTATTTAAATGACATGAAAAAAAAGTTCTGTTTTACATGCACCTGAATAGTTCTTGAAATTCAATTAGTTTTCGTGTTCTTACTTTTCTTTTGACAAACATACACTGAGTTTATCTATATCCTTATTTATAGGAATGCTTATTTATCTGGAATACACAGTGGCAGCAGTAGCTAAAGCTATTTAAAAAATTCAGATATAGACCCCTTAAAATTTCAGTTCTCATAATTTTTCTCAAATCTTTTGTTTGAGGCAGAAAATTCTCACATTTACTCTTTGTTTAAAGATGATTTTTTTAAATGCTAAAAATGAATCTGGTCTTGCTTAGTAACAACACTAATTAAAACCACAAAAATTTAAAAATGTACTTACCTGAACAGATAGACACATTGAAGAGATAAACAAATAGATAGTAGGTTATCTCTGACTCTTACTCTAGATGTTACTCAAGAATTTTGAATATAGATTTTTCCATATTGCCAAGGAATACTGAGACATCACGAAACATTTAACCTGTTGTTACCCAAAACTTCTGTGACAAAGCCCAAGGTATTTGCTACAAGGATATTGTTTGTAAATTCAACTCCTAAACTTATTAGAAAATAAGAAAATTGTTCCATTCTTTTGAATAAGAATTTTTAAAATTGATGCTACAGAGCATATTTCTGATATAATTCAGAATGTATAATTAAAAAATATCAAGGCTTTAACTAGAGAAGTTTCTTTGGTGACAATATAGTGAAAGTGTAACACTGATGGCTCCATGTTTTTAAAATTATTTGATGTTTCAAAAAGTAACAAATCTATGTAGGCAATTGCACGTAGGAGAGGCCGCAATTAGTAAGGCACGCATTTTGTGTAGTATGCCTAATGAGACCATTAACAGCATGGAAGTGTGTATCCAGTGAGTGAGAGCAGGCCTCTTCAATGTTGTCTTTTAAGTCCCCTGGGCATCAGTCACATGTGCCAGACATTGAAACTGATGAACCTTTTGCTCCTCTAACACCTGTGCAATGTAATAGCTTAAGATGCCATGTGAAAAACAGGATTTCATCTGCCAAAGATGATCTAAGTTGAGATATTAATTACTCCTTTGGGAACTGAGTATAGAAAATGCTAACATGAATACATAAACGTAATTTTTTTCAGATACTAAGCTAGTTGAATTCACGGAGCTTGTATAAGTAATCATCAAGATATGAGCAAAACTGTTCCACTTCAAGATGGATTTTTAGGTCTTTGGCTATATTTAGTTGAAAATCTACTATGTGAAATTAGCTCATTTTAAATTCATAAAACTGCATGCTAATTGTTCTATCACAACTGATTTTCCTTGTAAAAAAAGTGCAAAGCACTGTGATTTCTCGTCAGAAGCCCTTTACTTGTTTTTGTCACCAGGTACATATGAGTAATTTAAAATTATGAGCTCGTATACAATTTCTACAAATTTTTTGCCTGAAAGTAAACAAGATAGTAAATTTGAATTCTTCAACCCAATCTGTTAAAATTTTATTTTATAACCACACTACTGACTTCCATTTTAAATTTTATCTTTGGATTACATTTTTATAGAATTTTCCAAATTAAGCCTAAAATAAGATGTCAGCCAACTCCTATAAATAAGAAGGTGATCCTTCTTTAAATCTACACATTTCAAAGTGTATTTCATGGTGTACTAATTTTCTTAGATAACTTTTTCATATAAGGAATAAAGGCATTTGATCTAAAAGATAATCTGAGACTTGTAAATATTCAGACACAATTATTTTACTAACAAATTCACTTCAGAACATCAGCTGAAAGAAGACAGCTAGAAGGCAATCCCCATATATTCACACTCTCTCCCAGCTAGTTACACTCTCTCCTAATAAGTTGAAAAGTATTCTTTGATTTGAAAATACCCTAACAGTGTGTCTATCTTATTTAAATGTATGTTTGGAGGATGCAAACACTCTGATTATTTTAAATACATTAACCTCACAGTGAGGATGTGTGTGCATATGTCGAAAGGGTGTACTTAGTTTACAATGAGCTGATTTTCAGTTTTGTCAAGCTACGTCAGAGACATTTAATATTCTAATGTGAGAAATAAAAGGCAGCACACAAATTGAAACTGAAGTGAAGAAAATACCATTCTCAGAAGAAAATAGCATATATTAGAAGAAACAAGGGTGAATTAAAGTTAACAAAGGTATAGGCATAATTTAAACTGATGAATAATCATCTTTATTCTCAACAAACAGATTGACAGGGATTTTGAGCTACAAAATAGATCTATGATGCAATGATCAGAGGAAATCATAGATAATATTCCAAACTGAAAATAATTTATTCTTAGTTGTGTGGAGACCTTAATAGGATACTGTATAACTTGGAAATGGAAAGATCTCAAATGGCAGAGCACAGTCTAGATGCATATAGGGCCTGATTTAAGTCTCCATTCTGAGAACTCGGTTCCAGATTTCCTGTGCTTGTTTTGAGCTGTGATCATTCCAAGTAGCAGACTTCCTTGCATTATATAGTAACTGTGGTAATAAGAATAAAGTGTTAGCTAGAAAGATTTGTCAAAATGTTCCTAAACAGTGGGCTGTTAAAAATGTATTCAAGCAGATCAGCTGAATGCTTTCATGCTACAGTGTGCCTACTCAAAAGCATATTGTAACCGTGATGATCTACATTTTCACAGAAATATTTCCACATTGCTCTTTTCATTTCTGAAGTATAATGCACTTCATAAGTAAAAACAGCTGGAACAATTTTAAACACTGAGTTTTGAAAAAAATATAGCAAATATATTAATATGAACCTCTAAGTTTTCAAAAGTGAAAATGATGAAAGTTATATCAAGCACTTCCAGTTTAAGTTACTGTTGAGTTTAGTGATCACTGACAAATATGAAAAGACTCTACCACACTTCCACTTTTAGGGAAATGTCATAACTAAATTAACTATCACATGAAATTTACAAACCAGAATACTATATGCTGTAATGTGCATTTTTTAAAAAATTATAATTCTTTTTCAGCAGAGAAGGAGAGAATAAAGAAACAATGTTCAGCCACTAGTACAATAAACTGTGTTGTAATTTCTCATGTATCTGAAGTCGGTCTACAAGGATACCTAAAGGAAATGCCAGGATAGGGGCCAGTACAGAACAATGTCCTGAAAGGCATTTGCTCACACTAAGAAGAATGGGATGAATGAAAGGAAATTTGTACAGGAAATGATAACATCCCACAGGCGTTCATTGAGTGCCTGGACTATAGCATAAGCTCTGTGACATAATAGATACCTACATATTCACACCAACATGAGTGCCATATACATTCTTACGACATATAGGCAACTTTTGGACAAAAGAAAATTAAAAACCTGAAACATTAGTAGTATCAAGGCATAAGGGCCTGCACACCTAAATTTGGTGTTTCTGATATCAGTATGTAAGCAATCTCAGCCTTATAGAGTATTGTTGATATGGTTACCTAGCTGTAAATGGCCTTGCACCCTGCTGGTTAGATGTAGCTTACCTCCGTGAATTAATAGACATTGTTATCCTTTCTTCAGCCTTGGCTTCTGTACACACCTCTAATCAATACCAAGACATGTCAGGAACTGCTAGTAAAGCAGGTAAAGTTTTGCTATGTCTTTTTAAAGCTATCAAACTATAACAGCAAAAGATCTTCTTCTAACATATAGTCTTATACTTAACAGATAATTTCTGAGACATAAGTCTGCGTAGTAGCACAGTGTGTTAAGTGATGCACAAAAAAAGTCTGAAAACAGAATTTTTCATATCCTATTTTGTTCTTGTTAGGAAAGTGTATTACAAATAGCAGCGCAAGTTGAGAGAAAACAGAAAAAATGTAAGGCATCTGAAGAGATAAAACCTTGTTTAAACAAGAGGAGCATATGCAAAACTTGGATTGAATTCAAAATAACTCCAGAATGAAAAGTCTGTCTCCTATCCAAAAACACACCTGCCATTTCCCCATTTACTTAGGACCTTTTGCTGATTTGGGTTTTTGATGTGGACTGATAGCATTTATGTTTGTTGATTGTTGTTTTTTTCCTTTTAAGTAAAACTTTAAAACATAATAGTAAGGCTTTAAAATGTGTGCTGGTTTGAAAGCAAAATCAGTGAGAGACTCCAAGTCAGAAATATAATTTAATAAGAGGAAAAGAAAAGAAGTAAAATAAAGTAAAATAAAATCAATGCAATAGTACAAAAAACCACTGACAGAATACAACCTGACACCCTGTTAGTTAGGGTGGTAGTAGCAGTCCTGATGAAGTGGTCTTGTTGAAGCAGTGATCCTGTAGAAAGGTCTGGTAGCTCTCGTCCTCTGGGAGTCCAATGGGTAAAAGCTGCCTGTGCTGTCCCAAACCCTGGATTATATCCAGGTGGGAATGCTTGGCTCCTCCCCCTGGGTGGAGCATCTCACAATGGGATGATCTCATTCTCTGAGTCATGCAGTGGATCCTTGATGGCCCATTAACCAGAGATAGCTCCTGGAGGGAGTTATCTATGAGTGATGCAGCAAGGCATTGATGGGCCCATGAACAGAAGATAAGGGAAACACTGCCCCACCTGGTTTCAACAGCTCATGAAGATGGATATTGAATACATACTTTGGGCACATCTTACATTTTAACCTAGGACAAAAATCATCAGAAGGATTATGCTGAATGAAAAATCTATTTTTTAACAAAAACATATGATTCATGATATTTACATGAAGTGATTATATTAGACTTTGCAAAGATTTTGAAGTTCTGTGTGTTAGAACTACATAAAGAACTTTAACCGTGGCATAATGCTGATTTGATAACTTTATTAGTACAAATTTTGTATTATTTTCTAGTGTAATATATGATTGTGCTGGTTTCAAACAGATTTGGGAGAAACCCTCCCACGGGGTCCCCCTCCCCTCCCCCAACCGGTTCGGGAAGAAAGACTTCCTGAGAGGGAGGTGGAAAAGACCTGTTTATTACACTGGCAAAACACTCCCCAGCACAATACCCAATGACAAAAGCCTCGTGCCGCTTACGGAGGGATAACAAACTTGGGAAAGAGCAAGTGTCCTCTTGCAGATGTTACTGCTGCCCGTCTCTGCTGGTGCTGGGAGGAAAGGGAGTTGTTCTGCAGGGCTGGTCTTGATGGGGGTGGGTCCCCTGTGGAAGCCCCCAGGCGCTTTCCCCGGTCCCCAGTCCGGAGAGATCGGTACAGTTCCGAGGAGAGGGAGAAAAAGGAGGAAAAAGGAAAAAAAACCTTCTAGCTATTCTGTAGATCTAACTATGCTAGCTCTAAGTTACTACTAACTACTCTCCCGGAGAAAAACAGCTTCTTTTGTCTTGCGAATTCCTCCCCCGCTTCGTCTCAAGGTCCGTCCGAGGAGCAGAGCTTTCCTGGGGAAAAACAAACTGCGCCTCCCCCCCCACCCCTTACACCCGACAGACGATTGAAGGATAAACACATCATCCTAGGACAATGATATATATTAATTTTATTACATTGGTTTAGAGGTCAAATAAATTTTAAAATGTAAGATGTAAATTTTCAAGCATGTCAAATATAAAAACATTCTCTTTCTTCAAAGAGGAAAATTAGGAGGCAAGTTAGGACAAACAAGGGACTCATAAAATTTAGTAACCTGTTTGGATTCAAAATTTGTCTTCTTACATAATATGATTTTTCAAAAGTTGGCTTACATCTTACAGTAACACGGTCATATGTTTCATAAAATTAGACAAAAAAATTAGTTAAAAATAAGTTAAACTTTAAGAAACTATGTGGAAAAAAACCAATACAAATAGACAATCTCCAGTAAATACTTTTAATTTTCAATCTGGTTTTTATACACAATTTCTGAGTGACGAAATCATAAATATTCAAATGAATTATATTGCTGGATAGGACACTCAGGAAAAAAAAGTTAGTTCCTGTTCAACCTTTGAAAGTTTGTAGATGTTACATTTTTAGTACTGATGCAATTGACACTTAGGTACTTTCCTGAGTAGTGGAGTTTGCAGACCCAAGATCTTATCAGAGAAATTAAAAAAATGACCTGGGCAATTTCTAACTCCCATTTCAGCCAGATTTTGAGCAGACATACATATGTACTCTATAAGTTAGATACTATTGCAGAAAAAAAATGTTTACTTCATGTATTTTAAACAAAATCAGGAGCAAAGCAGTTTACTGATCTTTTATTGACATATAATTAACTGGCAGTCTATGAACTATATATTCTTCCTCCATATGTGCAATACGAGAGATAAGCCACAATAATTGATGCCTATGAACTGTTAGTAAACACCTACAGTCCCCAAACAGCTTTCTATACCTAATTGCCTAGAAGTTCTAACCAGACATCAAGTTATACGAGTGCAGACACGGTCTCACAGGATGTCCACACCCTTAAAAAGAACAGACTTTGTGAAATTAAATAGAAAGAAGCTCAGTTTCCAGAATCAGCAGATATTAGCTGAGTAGGACATTTGGTTCTTGGAATATTTTACAAATATGTTTTACAATTTGAGAGTTAGGTGTCAGTTAGGTGAGATTTTTCAAGGGCATAAATAACTGAATTCTTATGGTTCTTTCTCCCTTTACTATAACACAAACCTTGCTCTGAGTAGGGGATGTATCAGTATCCTTTAAACATGATTCTATGTGAACAGAGATAATGTGTATTTCAATTGATAATATGCTTTCTTCTTTCCCCAAGAATAATCTTCTGCTCAGAATTCAAATTCAGCCACAGACAGTGTCAGTATTGGAATAATCTGGAGAGTGATTTGTTTACCAAAGCCAGGCATAAGAAGCATTTTAGACATCCTTTTTTAGCTGAATTATCTGCCTGAGGCTGGCAGGAATGATCTTTCTGTTGGAGGTTTTGGTGGGTTGACCCTGTCGCATGCCAGGGGCCCTCCAAATCTGCTCTCTCAGTGCCCTCAACTGAGTAAGGGGACAGAAAATAGAACAAAAGCCATATGGATAAAGTTAGGGACAGGGAGAAATCACTCACCAGTTGCTGTCAAGGGCAAAAAGAGACTCACTCCAGGGAAATCAAATTTCTTACCAATCAAATCAGTATAAGGTAAAGAGAAATAAAACCAATTCTTAAAACACCTTTCCCCTACACCTCTTCTGCCAGCTGCATCAGTTCTCTTGGGTGGAGTCCATCCAACCTCAGAGAGTTGTGTCTCTGGTGGAGTAGCACATCACTAATCATTTCCCCATGTCTTATGCAGGTTCCTCCTCTGTTCCTTCAAGAGTATTTTCAAAACTGGTAAAGCATTAGTTCATGGTCAGAGTTCCAATATTTCAAATAAAAGAAGAATAAGAGTAATTTATGTTTGTCTACCTAACCAGAAAATGATCTGTTATTACTATTATTTTAGTCCCTAAACTTGCCAAACTTAATATTTTACTAAAAAATCATGGATAATTTTTCTTCATGTTTAAAGTGTCCTTCTGTATGGATAATGACACCCCAAACCATTCCACGAAGAGATGGAGAGATCACTAGGAGAGATGTAAGTAAATTATTTTACTTGCATGACAGTATAATTGGATTGCTATGTACTGAATGATCATGAAGAAAGGAAATTTTCCTTCTAAATGGGTATTTCTCTGGTTTTATTCTTTCATAACAAAATTTTACAAGAGTTACAAATTTTATTTCTGTAAGTCTTAACCACATATCATTGTAAAGAGATACCAAAATGAAACTATTTTCTTCATTGACTATATGACAATCAAAATTTGGCTGAAGTATAGATCTTTTGTGAAGAAATACTTATTACTGGATTCATGTATTAATTCTAAGTGATTTTTTTAAGCAAAATCCTGCCCCTCTTCCTCCTTATTTTGCTTCACTTTCAGAGCTCGTATACCACTACAAGTGTTCCCGTTTTTCATATTATATTATGACTAAATCTGCTGTTTGCTATTGATTTTATTCACAGCTCCTGCATGCAACCCTACTTCAAAAAGAAAACACATTTTTGATGGGATTCAAAGAAAATCACAGATCTAAAGTTTGAATCTATTTCAAGATACTTTTTCTCATCTTTTAATATTTAAAGGTCAAGTAAGAAATATAAGTCAGTACAGCCTATATACTTTCCATTTCTGCAAGCCTCAGAAAAAGAAAAAGTAATTAAATTAAAGTGAGAAGAGTCAATAGAAAATATCGAAGAGCCTGAGGAGACCTAAGTTCAAAGAATAACAAGCAGGACAAAAGAAAAGAAATGGTATTAATAAAGAATTCCTAAGCATGAAGAATTAGAAGGAATATTGAATCCTTTTTAGCTATACAAAGTACTACAATAAAACAACAGAAAACAAACCCAGAATTACATACATAAAAACATATGCTTATTTTAGTTTCTTTTCTATGAGTTTACTAATATGAAAGGTTAAATATACATTCAAACATATTTTTAAATATACATTACTGCTTATTTCTGTGAGCTCTTAAGGAAAGCAAATATTCTTTGAATTTATTTTTCATCCTTAATCATAGAAATGAAGGGCATAAAGTCAGAGTCCAGTCTGAACTTCACAAGAAGTATAGTTTTTTAAGTTGTAGGGTTTTTTTCCCTAAATATGATGAGTAATATGAACTTGTATCCTGTGGTAATTTTTCCTTATATCATTTTATAAATTGCCAGAAGCAGGTGTGCCCACTGTTTACACAACTTTGGGGATGAGACTATTTAGACACTGCATAATATTAAGAGGGTAATGGTGATAGTGCACAGACCGTTCTCATGATCCCTCCCAACAAAGATTTATTTACTGTTAATTTATCGAGGGCATTTCTGATAGCCTTCAGACTAAAATCTGAATTTACAGCACTCCAGATATGGTATCATCACTGCTGAGCAGACAGGCAAGCCCCCAGCCTGCTGCCAACACTGCCTAAAACAGCCCATCATGCTGTTGCTTTCCTTTCTGTGAGAGTGCTTTGCTGGCTCATGGTCAGCTTGTCCACCAGTATCTCAAGGTCCTTCTCTGCAAACCTGTTTCTTTAGGTTGGTTGCCCCCCAGTGTGCACTGGAGACATTAAGCAGAAGTTATCAGAAGCCTCAATTTCTCTCACTTCTCAATAATAAACTTGAAGTGCCTATAGCAACTATTGGATCATTAAAGTCTATGTTATCCCTCCACACCATTCCTACCTGCACAAATTAAAAAGATACCTTAACTGGCTTACTTTGGGAATTTCTTTTCCTGTCATTTTGAAAAAATTGTAACTGAAAATTTCTGACAGAAATGCTCTTTCCTGTCCCTCCTAAACATGTGTGCAAAGAATGAGAACAAAGACAGTGGAAGAACAGGCAGGAGTGACTTATGAGGAGTGTCTGAGGATATGAGGTTTGTTCAGCTCAGGCAAGGGGAGACTTAGGGGTGAATTCATTGCTGTCTACAATTTCCTCATGAGGTAGACCAAGAGGGAGGTGTGGATCACTTCTCTCTGCTGTCCAGTGATAGGATGTGAGGGAATGATCAGAGGAAGTTCAGTTTAGAATTTAGAAAATAGTTCCTCACAAAGCATCGGAAAACTCCCCAAAGGAAGTGGTCAAGGCCACAAGCTTGTCAGAATTCAAGAAGCATTTGCACAATGTTCTTAGATGCATGGTTTAACTTTTAGGTGGATAAAACTCACGGAAAGGGTATGTGGCTTTGTGGAAGAGGGTTAAAAAATTACCAAAGGACATAGCAATAAGACTTTAGGAGTAAATATTTGACCTAATATTCCTAGGGGAAAAGTCTTTTGAATCCAAGATAATTAATTAATTAATTGAGTAATTTAGCTGTGTTTTTCTGATCTTATATGCCAACACTGGTGTTTACATACTTTAATTACAATGCTGTACAACTACAAAAGTTTCTAAATAGGTCAAATGAGCTATTATTTTTATTTGAACTTCAAAAGTATTATTTAACCTTGATCTCAGTTTTATCACTCATTTGTTAACCAGTAATCTATATAGTAATAGGTTGTAAAATGCTTTAAGGATGTACCTTCTTAAGGGAATGTTTACTTGTTTTTAATTGGTAATTACATCTGTAAGTACTACTTATTTTGTCCTATTGCAATATGGGTAATTAATTCTGATAAGGCAGATAATTTGTAAATACTTAGCAGTACTTAACACATAATTCATATAATTCATATGCTTTAAATTTCTTATTAGCTACTTTGGACAGCCGTTATCAGTGGTAAGCAATAGGTACTTCTTTCTGTCATATTTTCAAGCTACTGAAACTTCACTATATTTGACATATGAATTCAAAACATATTGCTGGTCCAAGTCATCCACATATCCCATTTATTAAAATTATAAAGGTCATTCTCTTGAAATTCTGAAGATTTCTTTTTAAAAAGACATTAATATACTTATATTTTAGAAAAATATGACTATCAACATCAGTGAAGGAAGGTCATACAATCGTCTATTCTTATACACTAAAGACCCAAAGATAGGATAAACATTTTGTGCTACAGAAAACTTACTGACTATTTTTTATATTTTCATTCTTTTCATTCTTTTGCACAAACAAACAGTTCAAATTATTTACAAGACACTTGTAAATTTAAGTCAAGGTTCCAACTGTCTTAACATGTGGCTACTCCTTTTACAATTATTTTTCTTTCTTTGTATATTTATTTTATTTCCTTATGGACAAATTATGATGTTACATTTCTAAATTCACTGTGAGATACTAAAACTGTTTGCATTTGAAGGATAAATATGCTCCAGTTCGTAGCATTTACTTTACTGCAGTGCTCCTAACACTACACTAGCTTGCACAGTGTGTGACTAATAAGGAAATTTATTTTGAGGCAGCAGTTTCCTCAGTGTGTATCTTTTCATAGACTGATGAACTCACATTACACACAGTAGCAAACTGCAACTAAAATCCCAAATGAAATCCAAAATCAGACAAAAGAAAAGCTTTTTGCATTTATTTCTAAGTTACAAAAAAAGCATAAAAATCTGCTGTTTGTGACACAAATATAAAGCAACTAGTACCCATAGTTTCATAATATAAATTATCTTAATTTTTAGGAAAATATTAATTTATGTGGGATTCTAATTTTTCTTTTTTTTTGAAGTTATGATTTCTTCCCATCCCAAGTAAGCATTACTGAACTTTGTTCAGGAGTACCTAAGGTAAGATTTTGGCGTCTACTGAGAACTGTAAAGAAATAACATGGATTCTTTTTTTTCCAAGGGCAAAAAACAAACTCTTGAATGGTACTGCTTCTTAATAACAAATGAAGCAGAGAGAGATCTTTTAACAACTTTTGGACTGGGACTATTTCTTTATATGAAAGTTCTCCAAGTCCTGGTCTACAGAATAATATTCTTGTAATTTGTCAATAATCAAAACTCCCTTAATTCTTTCTATATTACTTTTAATATTAAAAAGTATAAGGAAATTAGAAGCACTAAAATCAATGCCTTTTTAAAAAGAGAATTGTGGTTATTTTCTGAACATAGAGTTTCTAGGAAGGTAAGAAATCTTTCATTTAAATGCCTGAATATCTCAGTGGATCTTTTCCTTTCCTTCAAATGAGATGCTAATTTAGAGAACTGAGAAAGAGGCACAGACTTCTTTGTACCACTTTCTTTCTCTGTGACTTTGATGTTGCATTCACTTTCCTTCCTGAATGTGTTCATATCTGTCACAGGATGGCTGCAGCCTTCCAGAAGATCTGCCAGTGATCACTCCTGAAATTAGTACATTATCAGCATCCTATTACTATATTTTTGAGAACTTCATGGTTGGTATTTTCTTTACCCTGAAAAACCTGTTAAATTTGGACTACTGTTGAATATGTGACCTGTACATGTATTATGTAAAGAACTACGGGAATTACAATGATAAACAATGCTTGTAAATGAGTATGTTTCTTTAGTTATCAGTGTCTGCATTCCAAAGTATATATATTCCACATTTCATTTTTTCTGTATAATTGATGTAGTAATGCCAAAGAAATTTCCCTGTCAAGTACCAGTCAGACAGATGGCCTCAGTGTACAGGAGATCTTAAATACTTTTTCTGCTAAAAAAAATCCCCCAAAGCTCCTATTAAGGGGAAAGAACCAAGTTAAGCATTAGCAAAGCTCTTATTGTTCAAATAATATTTAAAGTAGGCATGAAAAAGGAATGAATATAAAATTATAATGTGTAGAAGGAAGAATATGCTTTACTTAGGCTTTCATATATATTCAGTATAAGAATTATTCTCCGTCATTATAGACTTAGTTTAGTAGACTTAGTTTACTTGAGCATACAATAAGTTTAGATTCAGTGAGCTGGAACATCCTGATTCAAGTAATGCAGTTTCCTTACTATAGCAAAATAGTGATTTTTTTTCAGTTCTAACAGAGCAGTGGAAGACTTCTAACTTTTGGTATTTGTTCATTTTCCCGTAATCCATAATTTAAAAGTGTCAGACAAACTGCATGGAAGAGCAGATTCAATTGCATTATAGTTACAGACCTATGCAAAGAGCTGGATGAGAACTACAGGATTCCTGAAAAGGCAGGTGAAAAAGGTGAGTGACCATGTCATTCCAAGAAAAACAACAAAGATAAAGTGGGGTATCAGAATATCCTGAACTGGAAGGGATGCAAAAGGAGGATCAAAGTCCAACTGGAATAATCTATCCACAAGCAGGCAAAGATCAGTAGAGGACTTATGATATAAATCCATGTCATGTTGTAAATCCATTTTTTTCTGAAATAAATGTAAACATTTGTTCTGAATTTGGCTGCTAATACCATAAAGCAGTACACATAGAAATATATCCAAACTATTACACGTTTGACTTAAGTCTGCCACTGTGCCAGCACAACTTTCTGCTAACATGCATCACAATGTCAAGACTGGGACTGTAATTTAGAGACCTGGGAAGGCTTCAAGAGGACACAAACTGAAATAATGAAGACACAAACGAAAATAATGAACACTAGAAGAATGTGATGACTGTATTCTCTCTCAGCAGATAGAGGTTTATAATCAAGTTCACGTTAGACTCAGAAGTTAGAGAAATCACTGTTCAGTCTGTCTCAGACTCTTCAAATAATAGTGCTGCCAAAGTATTTCTGCATCAACTAACTTCTTTCATTAAATTAAAACACCAAAGGGGACAACTTAGCTGATATAAAAATTTAAGAACTAGAGTGGCCTTTTTCCAGTGATTTATCTGGTACAATTAGAGTAAGCTGTTTGTGCTATAGCAAGCTCAAGCAATCAGACATTACAAAAATTGCAGCTCTGAAGTTTTCTTCTGCTACCTTAGCAGGCTTGCTGTTCCAAGAAAAATGCAAGTAAAAGAAGTAAGGTATTTATTATTGGAGTCAGAGAAAAAAGAGAATGTGCAAGTGAGGCAGTAGAAAACAGGAAGAGTAAGAGGAGAATATTATTTAACTGGGAATATAAAATGACATTCAAAACAGGACTGAGAAGAGATATTACTGTAGATAAAATGCAGTGGAAATTATACTGATGTCAGAGGTAGCACACTAAGAAGAGTAGATCATATTTCAAATGGCTGAAGACATTTAACAAGTCAGTTGATAACAAGTGTTTTGTAAAACACAAAAAGAATAAATGTGTCTGAAATTCTATGCTGATTTTACTTTCTCATTTGAAGGTTAACATTTTTAATATGATGTCAGAAATTTCTTTGATTTGAGCCTGGTAAGTTTAATAAAATGACATGACTTTAATTTGCACGCCTACATTTTAAAAATGCTAAATAATTAAACCATTAATATAAAAATACTAAATATCCATGAGATGCCTGAATTATTTTTTTCCAATAATATTTACATTAAGGCATCCTAGGCACCTAGCTAAAGTAGTTGCAATATAACTAGAGCAATTCAGTACTGTGCTGTTCTGAGCTTCTGCCTTCTAATTCCATCACCGCTCTTCTCTCACTCTTCTTGAAACCCATTTCCTTTTCAAAAGAAGTTTATTCTTAAAAAAATATGAAAAAAACATGATCAAGCTTTTAAGTACTGTAATGGTTGGTGTTGCAAGATCAGAGACATTTGTTTTTCAATTATAATTCTAATTAATGTTCACTGGGACGTATTTCATTACCAAAGAAAGATCAGGTATATCATATTGGTACAGGGACATAAATAAGTGCTCTAAACATGGAGAGAACAGGTTTAGAAGTCAAGTGTTTCTGTTCCTTTTTGTTCTTCCTTTCCATTGTCTTCTCTACCTACATTTCCAACTCCTGCCCCTCAATAAAGACAAGTCTGAAATTACAATTGCAATTTGGGTTGGATTTGATTGCCCAAATGTAAGTATTAGCTACTAGTTTTACATTGGCAGTAATTGCTACCCACTTATTTTACCTGATAGCAGTTACTGGAAAAAAAAATTGCCTGTGTCGTATCTGTCAGCTTTAAGAGGATGTCTTAAGCACCCTTGCATTCATCAAATGATATAAGGTAGATTTATTTAGGCAGTTGAATAGTTAATTGATGAGAAAGAGATGATTATGAAATGGATAACAGAGCCAAAGCAAGATGGGGCTTCCTGGGCACTAACTACTTCTACAGCAAAACAGATCCTAGAATATGTTGTTTCTACTGGTTCTTAAGTTAGTTCTTTAGGCACATTAAAACACCTTAAAATGCATATGGATTAAGTACAGTATTATAGCATATTAGTTTGGTGGTTTATATTCAGAAATTAAATAAAAACCAAACAAACCAATTGCATAAGATACTAAGAACCAGAAATCTTTACTGAGACAACAGTCCAGCAAAAATAGTAGACTACAGAAGTCTTGATACAACACATAATTATATACAGTGACTTTCAGCTGTTTCTTGCCGATAACACAGTGTAAGGATGAGCCATTTGATAAGCCCAGGATCTGATCTTTAGTCAGTTTAACTAGACAAAGAGTTTCACTTGAATGGCCAAGAAATTGTTTTAAAGTTTACTTCACTTCATTTATTATTTTGTTTTACTAGTAAGCAATTTTTTATGTACAAACACATACACAAAGTCCACCTTGGATTAAGGAACTTCTCTGAGTTTTAAAAACTGCTTATATTGTTTTCAGTATCATTAAAAAGCAACTTATTAAGAAACAAAAATTTGGATCAGAAAGCATAATTCCCAAAAGAAATATAATACAAAAAAGTAATATCTTCTGTAGATATTATGAATAATATTAATTTAATTCTTTATTTTTTCACAGTGAAGATACTCATATTGCTGCATTTACAAAATGGAAAAATATTTCATATAATGTTCTTTGCACTTATAAGATTGCTTCTTTTACAAAAATTCATTACTGGGGGCCATCATTTTTCATTGCAAAAGTTATCTTAATTTATGTAATATTCATGTTACAGGTTAAAAGAAATACACAGTACCCAAAAACATATCTAGCTTCATTTACAGTGATTTCATTATTTCCAAAAAAAGGCATGAATTTAAAAATAAAAATCAGGGTCTAGATAAATGGTAATTGATGAGTGATATCTCCCTGTCATTACCTGGACCTGTGGGCCTTTCATTATACTTTCTCTCCTTTGACCAGCTGAGGAGGGAAATGACAGAGTAGCTTTGATGGATGCCTGGCATGTAGCCAGGGTAAACCCACCACAAAAATCCATGCCCAAATATTGGGAATATGTAAAAGGAAAACATTGCAGTAGGTAAAAATACTTGCTAGCTAAAGTAACCATTTTTACAGTTTTCAGATATAACCATTGTAATTTAAGGATTGCAGCAGTAAAATTCACCCTCTTTACTTAGACTAAGCCTCCAGAAAGGCAGATTGGTTCATTATCAATGCTAAAGGTCTGCTAAAGAACTATTTTTTTTTCTTTTTTAAGTAGTTGTGTATTGTGTACTCCATAATTCTAGAGGCCATAGTCTGACAGACAGTAACAGTGGCTGCTGGTCTTTGCTGGCGATATCACCTTATGCTTGCAGCTATTCTGATAAACAATGAAAGATCATATAAAAATATATATTTGACTGTAATACCCAGAAAATATGAATTTTGGGGAGCAAATTCTGTACTTTTTATTTTCAATTAGATAATAAACTATTGGTTGTATTAAATAACCAGCTATTTGACTATTGATTGGGCTTTTTTTTTCAGAGCAGTACTTAAAAGGACCACACGGAACTCATGTTTTACAATAAAAATCCTTCTTAAAGAAGCAATAGTCATTTAAGTTTTTGCTAAGCCAAAAAGAAATGTACTAGCGTTCTTTCTAGTCTACCATTGTTATACTAATTTTTAAGATGCCCATTTAATTTACATTAGATTTTTAAGTTATCTAAAGACACCAAAGTCCTAATACTAGACTTGCAATAGCACAGTGAATAGAAAAATTTAACAATAAGTCTACTTAGCGGAGTTAAAACAGTGGAAAAGATTATTGGAACAAAGAGGTTTTATTAAAATGTCACCTCCAGTAAGTCAGGCTGAAATCAGCTGACCTGATGTTAATATGGCGTAAACTTTCAGTTAAGCTACTCTCCCGAGTACCTGTTACAGAAAGTAAAAGTTTCTGCACTTTTAGTTAAAAGGTACAAATTAATTTCATTAGTCTCCTATTCTACATTACTGTTTCTTATGGGTGAATGATATATATGGGAGGAACTTTCACCCCATTTTTCCAGTCCTTCTTTAAGGCTTAGTAGGGTGGATGTCCTCTGAGATTGCTTATTGGATCAGACATTGGGTAGAAATAAATACAGACAGACCTTTAGTTGTGTGTTTAGCTATCTGAAATAGTGAATTGGGAGTATTGCCCAGGCATTGGCAGAGGGGGTTGAGGGATGCCCTCTGTGAGGAGAGGCCAGGACTCTCCTGTGCCATACACAAATGGCTCCAGCTGGCTCCAAGGGACCCACTGTAGGGCACAGCTGAGCCCCTCAGACAAGCTGGTGGCATTTCAGTGAAAATATGTTTAAGAAACACAGAAAATGCTAGAAGTAGATGGAACAGAAACTGAGAAGCAGCTGAGGGAACATCGAGGGTGTCAAGGCCATCAGACATTATCACTGAAACTTTCAATTGATTTTGCCCCACGATAAAATGTGGCTAACTTTTATTAGGACTTTTGCTGACTGCATATTCATACTCTGAGCCTTTGTGATAGTCAGGGTCATATTATACTAATTTTTAAGATGCCCATTTAATTTACATTAGATTTTTAAGTTATCTAAAGACACCAAAGTCCTAATACTAGACTTGCAATAGCACAGACTATACTATCTAATACTGTAAGGTCATTTATTCTTGAGAAATTGTATAAGCTCCAGCTGAAGAAAATGAGTAAAATGTCACATCGGTCATTCTCCTACACCATCAAAATTAGGTATATGCATCTGATGCCTTAGCTTTTATATTTTCAGATTCTGTGCGTGCTGCCTAGGGATTAAGCCTCGTATTAGGAACTGTACTGTGCTCCCTCTACAGAGCAGGTAGACAAAACAAATCCATTTCTGATGGAAGACCAAGGACAACTTTCAGGCCAAGAACACAAACAATGATGGACTGAGGGGTGGAACAAGAAGGATGGGACCTCACGGCCTGGGGTTGTAATTGGGCAATTGGACCCCAATATGCAAATGGACCTAAACTTATAAAATGGCAAAATCTTGTGACTGCGTTGCCATCTTGGCCACCACTTGCAGACTACCCTGGGTGCAGCCTTGCGTAGGCTTCTGTAATGCCCAGGGTGGATTTTGTGGACCTTTTAATAAATCCTAATTTTACTCTTTAGTTTTGCCTAGCCTCTGTTTCAGGTCAGCCCTCCCAAGGCAACACATCAATGCCAAATGCATCATATATTTCAATTACCTTAACTGCTGTCCTGTCACATGTCAAAGATACAAATACCCTTACTTCTGGATTGTGTATTCCTATTTCCTAACTTATCTGCCCATACCTGAAAACTGCAAGGTCAGAACTACAGTGACAGGTAAAATTGTTTATGTGCAATATTAATTAAACTTTTCAACTGAATAGCCATTTGTTCTGTATGACATCATAGCCCACTGACCATTATTCATTTGTGTTTTACACTTCTGGCAAGATAAAGGAACCTTAAATCAAAAGCTAACAGCTATGAGATGAAGTGAATCTATGCTACAGTTTCCTAGATTGCTTAAAATCATGCAGAGGTTTCTAACTCTGGCCAAGCTTTATAGGAGAGAGTGCTATGAATGAGAGAATGTCACAAGATTTTTGTTTCTTTTCAATGGTGAAAGCAAAGGTCTTGAAAATAAATGGACAGAATTTATACAGCTTCTAAATTATCTGTGTTATGATAGCCTTGAGTGTCTTCAGATATATATGTATGTGTGTGTGTATATATATATATATATATATACACAGCAATCATTACAAGAAGCAGTGATTGGATGTGAATTCTGAATGTCCTGACCAAAAACCTATTCTGTAAGAAGCATGGGTCTTCATTTACTTCGACTTCATTTTACCTATGTTAAAGAGATCACAAAGGCCTCACTTCAGCAGAGATAGAAACATTCAGGTATCCCTCAAACTGGATCCTATACGAGTGAATTGCTTCCAAAACTCCTCATTGTTGTAAAACGTATTGAAAAGTAATAGTTTTAAGAAGCACAACTAGATTTTAGCCATGTGGTGGGACTGTGGAAGTGGTTAAACCTTATACTTCTCTAGCTTTTTATTTGTTTAATTTTCTTCTAAGCCATTTTTTGTGAGTGTTACTTAATATGACAAGTAAATAGTTACAAATATTAAAAAATCTTTAAAAACATGCTTTAATAATTAGAAAAAAAAATACCTATTAACAACAAAATCTTTTGTAAGTCTTGTTACTTTTCTGTCTAACACAGAGTTTATAATCACCCCTGGCACTGATGGCTGAGGCACACAGCACATAAAAACCCTGATCTCTTCCGTGATCATTTCATATTTCATATCTTCAGGAATACACTTTAATGTGTGAAGCCCTTCCTTTAATTGAAAATATCTATTTGCTCCAACAGCAGTTATTCTTTATCTTTCCATCTTCACAGAAATGGAAAGCTATTTACTTCTGTGCAGGTTACCAAACACTACTGCTATTCATATAAGAAAAGATTTGATTTTCTTTATTTGCTTTTAGCAACTGAAACTTCTGTTCTTCTTTTTTTCTCATGTTCCATGATACTGAGTACCTTGCTCCATGACAATTTAAAAATAATTAAATGACCCAGAAATCATATAGATTTGAATTGTCTTAAACTGAGTATAATTATAGAAAGTCAGCTTTTACATTTGGACAAGTTTCCATATTCTTATCTGGACAGACTTATTTGGAGTTATATTCATATAAAACTTCATATAGAAGTATGGAAGCATACATCTGGATAATGTTTTGTCAACTCCGTCTAGGGAAGAAGAGAAATAAGAAATTATTCTTCAACATTTTATTTTTCTTCTCACTTCAATCAATTATTTATTTTTATAAAATAAATAATAATGAGTGCCTACTCCATTTGTTCAGTGCCTTTTGCTTTACTTAAAACCCAAACTATAGATTAAAATAGATAACAGCATCTCCTAGACAAGTCAACTTGTTTAGCCAGAAGACTGACAAATTCTGTACTAGTCTCAATTTTTCCATTTATTTGTTTTATTATATAGCACTTTAATATTGAGAGAGTAGCAGACAAAAGTGGAATTCTAGTATTTCAGGACTACACCTCTTATAGGAGACAGCTCAAAACATCTATTTGGTAATGTCATTTTTGTGGGTATGACCTTTATATGTGCTTCTATACAGAAATGCATATTATCAGTTGTGCATTTAAGTAGCAAGGTCTCCAAACTGTTTCCAAAAGCTGATTACTTACATTAAACCTTTTTAAATAAAAATCTTTTTGCCACATAAATATTCTTTTTTATTCTGGCAATATTGATTTCAGAAGCAACTAAGTCATTCATGTTTTCCAATTTTCAATCCCAAAAATTTTCACTGTGAGAGGAATTCTCAGATGTTATGCCCTATTTGGTAACATTCAGAAAATCAGATGCAGCAAGGAAATGGACAGGATTTTTTCCAAGTATTTGATACAAATCCAAAACCCCTCAAGCCTGAATTTGTTTGGCAGAACAAACAATAGGCAAATAACATTGCCAAGGTCCTGTTGTCTATTCCCCTGTGTGCATAATTATTTTTAGTCATTGATTGCTGTTGGCATTTTTTTGAATTTGGATTTTTCTAGAGCAAATTCACCAAAAAAAACTGCTTAAGATGTCAGCTTGTGTTACAGAAAACTGGGGATTTCTAATAATTAAGTCATAATAGGCAAAACCCATCAGTAATGTCAAATTTACCAATTACAAGTGTTATTTTTTTAATTCATGTGAAAAAATAATTGAAAAAGGAAAAACAAAACCCCAAAGCAAATCTATGATTTTTTTTTCTCCTGGAGTCTTCCACTGGGGAAACAGAGTCTCAGATACTCAAACATTGGTGAATTACTTTCAGCTAGATTGCAAACTTTGGCATCTATTCGAGATCCATTGTTAGATGGACTAATAGAAATCTATTTTTAAGTGACTGGAAATTAATACTTAAGATAAACAATCCCTACTAGACTATAAAGACACATACTTTTGTAGTTACTGTGAGTCTTCAATTTTGTTTTCCTCCTATGATAGTCTTGATGATATCTGCAATGAGAGAAGCTGAAGAAAAAGCACAAAGGCTGGGTTGCAGTGACATCTGCTAGACAGATAACAGCGATAACTCTAACCACCAATGGCCAATAAACTTTATGTGAAAACATGAAACTACCTGAGGTCCTCAGAATATCCACTGCTCAGGAAAATTTTGGAAGAAGTCAGAAGGCAAGTACTATTTGAACACCTGGCAAGTCTTGCACTACTGAGAACTTGTGGTCCTGCTGCCAACTGTCTCAAATGAGAATGAGGAGTCAGATACAGAATTGTTTGTTATCATATTAGACAGGGAGAAGATCAGATTCTGTTTCAGATGCTGGTGCAGCCACTAATGGGAGATGTATGATAAGGAGGAATTGTGCCCAACATTCAACAAATGGTGTCATCCCACCTTACTTAATAAGTCACATGGAAGAAAACATTGATTTTAATAAACATCAGCTTTCCTGCCTGTGTCTGACAATGTTCTTCATTCCTTGTGAAGAAACTTCTTGTAAGTCTTCCGGCCCTGATCTGTCCAAGAGTGCTGGCAACTGCAAAAACCCATGCAAATTATAGTGGCAAAGGCTGGTTTAGAAGCTCTGGTAAATCTGTGACCTTGAACAGAGAGTCTGCTTTGGAGTCATGATTAGTATGAAGACGAGTAGAAGCAGATTAAAAAAAAATATAGAGAGAGGTTTTGGATACTTCTTCTGAGGGAGTGTATTTCTGCTTGAAATATAGCATGAACCTATGCAGTCAAAAAAGTTTCAAAATTATTATAATATTTGTGAAATTATAAGAATTAGTTGTTCCAAACAGTCTTCAAAAGAAAATTTGTCTCCTAGTGAGATGTATAAATCTCTTAATGTTTTAATTCTTTTTCCTTAGCAGTAAAGAGAAGGAAAAAAAAAAAAAAAAGCCACCGGTTATTTTATGTAAAACATTACAGGATATTTCTTCTTAAATCCAAGTACAGTTCTTATACTTTCTGGAAATTAAAGATTTCCTACTTCCTCCAAAATGAGACAGTAGCAATCAACAAAATTCAGTATTTCCAGCCATCTCTCTAAGACCCATCCTTATGCTGTACACAACATCCTAATTTTACCAACAGAAATGTGTGTTGGCAAGGTGGTCTTTAGTAACCAGTTCTGTATATGCATTTAACATTGTGGCCTTTGAAACATAAATTCCATTGTTTAGTGAATAGCAAATAGGAAATTTTAAATTGTATAATATTTAAAATAATTTATCTTGCAGGTAAGTTTAGTAGGTGACACTATTGAATGTGTTTTTAAAGCTTTATATATAAAGCTCTAAATATTTAAGTATTTAAAAATTATATAATGTTAACATAAAAAGATTTTATCTAATATAAGTTTCTTTTAAGTTTATGAATTCTTTTTCAAGTTTTATTTTTAGGCACTGTTTTTTCTAAGGACTAGTAGCTCTAGCAGCTATGCTTGTGCATATATAGAAAAACAGCAGCAATTTGTGAAGCTATTTAATCTTCTGAGGGAAATAATTACCGATAGATACTGAAAATTATTATATAGAAGGTAAAGTTCTGTTAAGCCTTTGGATAGGAGCTGAACTGTACAAATAAGAAACAGATAAAAAGTATCTGAAAAAAAAAAGCTGATTTATTTAAATTATTATCTCCACACTGATTTTTGATACTTTAGTTTCTAGATTGCACAAACTCATACATTCAAAGCATTTCATGATTTGTAGAAACAAACATTTTGCTGAGACAGAATTTGAGTAATTCAAAACTCTTGTGGCTCTTAGAAATGTATTCATTTATACAATATTAGAGGCACAAATGTACACAGACACAAAAACACTCTAAATAAAGAATATACATGAAAGCCATTTGTATTATGAATAAAGATACAGAACTTTTTCCCCCTTTCATCTGTAAACAGCCTACAGAAGAGCAAGGGATGCAATCTCTGGTTATGTAGCAATTCCCTGCAGAAGATCAGACCCATGATCCCTCCTTCTGCTTTAGCTGTAAGAGGGTGCCCTATATCCTCTGCAACCCTGAATCCACCTACTCTTAACACTGGCTGCTGGTCCTCCTTTTTGCATGATTTGAAATCTGCTATGTGTCTCAGTGGCAGCATTTTTACCTTATTTCAGTTTTCTTTGGGCAGAAGTAGAGAGGAAAAGTGAATGCTTGTAAGCTAAAGCAATCGAAGAAAGGTTGAAGACAAATTTCAGTGGATGTCAATCTATTGCAAAGGCCAGTGAATAATTTGCATCTATAGCATGACTATATTCTAGTCCTTTACAGTATTTTAAAGTTACTTGGACTTTAAATAAAAATTGTTTGTTGCAAAGTTTTTCCAGCTCATCAAAGCTATTGTAAAAAGTAAACCCCAATAAGCAGCCCCTTGGAAAGGCATCAGTATCCACACACAGACATAAAAGCGATAATCCAAGAAGCAGCGTAATATGTCAATTTAGACTAAAAATGTCTAGACAAATGCTAAGACCAATTCTAAGGGAAATGCTAAGATTCTTCACTCTTTAAGGCAACAAGTGTTTTCAGACTGCTTAATAAAGCACAAATCTTTTTAAAACTGAGGTAAATGCAGATGATGATAACAATGCCCTTAATCCTTATTTTGAGAGTGAAGAGTATGTCTCTTGCCACCAAACAGGGCTTTAAACAGTTTATGAAATGCAATAAAACAGGACTCCAAACTACTTAGATCATAATGGGTTTATAATAAATTAAAATTTTACATTCCATATGAAGTTGAGAGGCTATACAAATCATAGAAGAAAGAAGATATAGCAAATTACAAGTTAAGAAAGATGGTCAAACAAGGAGAAAAAAAAATGGGTTATGTTAGTTTTTTGAAGTAGCTGACTATATCTTGTTTCTGTCATTTTAGACTCAAGACTTACTGAATTTTTCAAGTTCCTTTTGAACTACCACAATGCATTTCTTCTTCCTCTCTTGGAATTCCCTGCTTCATATTTTTCTGGAGACTACAGACATTGCCCTTATCAGTTACAGGTCAAAACACTAAAAAATAGTTTAAAATCCATTACCAGGTAGCTTTAAAGTTGTCATTGATTATTTCAGTACCAGCCAATTCCATGATGATATATGAAAAAAATATTTACATGGTGCATGTCCTTTATCTTTCTATTCTCTTAAAAACTTCATTTACAAATACCAAAATTTCACTTAAAAATTTGCAACCATTTGTCTTCATTAAGACCAGAAATGAATTCTAAGTCATGGTTCAAGATAAGCTCCTATTCATTTAAACTGAAGACTGAGTGGTCTTTGAAGCAAGATATAAACCCCACAGTCCACTGCTTTTGTAAATTTTACCTTAGTAGGTAATATGAATACATAGAAAATTAAAAAATTAATGTCTTACACTATTAGAAAAGACTCATTACATAAATTGCAAGGCATCAGGAAAGAATTTTTGTGATGCAACTACTACGTTTTAAACATTATTTGTGTTACCCACAGTTGTGCAAAGATGTGTGCTTCAATTTTTCCCCCCATACGTTTTGCAATGCTCTTTGTCATCACTTACAATTTGATGGACTTGCCTGAAAGACTTCACTTATTTTTTTACAGTACATTCAGAAGTTTCATGAAAAATTAAATAGTAATGTAATGGCTACATTATTTTAGCTTTTTACATGCATTTCTTTAAGATTGTAGTGCTTTTATATTGCAATTTTCTTTGCCAGAGGCAATCTAAAATAACTATCCCTTTTTACCACTTATCATTTAGAGACAAATGTAATAGTTTCCTCTAAAGACTTCCTTAAATTATGAATCAGAAGGCTCTTTTATTGTAGTAGATTTTTAGATGAGTAAGTCAGATGGCAGAGGTGTTAAAATTTAAGGTACAGAGCAGAGCTTACAGTTGTACTCTTTACAGGGACAGCTACCTAAAAGGATACGGGATTTAGCTGGGAGAGAAGGGCTAAAAAAGCCTTGTTATCAAATTGTGTTCCTCTTGGAGTCAACAATTATGCTACCATTACAACAGCAAAGAGTATGAGCAATACCGACTGGTCTTGAAATTCCTGTCTGAGTTTTATTTTCAAAAGTTTTGCAGATTGCAGAAAGTAAAGAAATTAGTATAATATACATATCTGGATAAAGTAACTCTAAAATCTTAGAACAGAGGCAAGACCAACACCATCAAGTTACAAAATCAGTTATCTCTTAACTGATTTTAAGATAAAATCTACTAAAATTGAGACAACCAGCATAATTGAATTTTAGTAAAGTTACTGAATTTCATGTAGCTACAGCTCCATACATAGAGCTGGGGGGCTTTTTGTAGTGCCTTGGGGCTTTTTTTTTTTTTTTTTTTTTTTTTTTTTTGGGGTGGGGGTGTTTTTGTTGCTGTTAGGCTTTGATTGATTGTTTTTTGTTTTCTGTTTGTTTGGGTTTTTTTTAACAGAAAGACAGCTTATGACTTTGAACGGAATATACAAGTTGTTTTGCCCCTCACAGATCAGCAGAAATACTTCTGCACATCATATACAGGAGTGAAGTGCCATCACCCACCATTTTAAGGAAGGATATACTGTAGCAGTGTAGCTTGTCATTCCTAAGTGAATAGCAGGGTGAAGACGCACCTGTTCAATATTTCACAAAATTTTCTATATATAAATTATGATCATGTGCCTGCCAATGATCAAATGGAGAATAGATGTGTTACTGTATTTTGTTTTTGTGAATTCATCAGAATGTGATCAAAATTCCAACAAAATGTGTGATAAACCAAAATATTCTATGAGATTATTGGCTGAAAACTTTATTCTGCTGTATTTGTTTCTATATTATCTAAGTTTTCTAATACACAGTGTGGTTTGGTTTCTTAATCTGAGTTTTGCAATAAAATATTTGACCTTTTATGTAAAAAACAAGTTCACTGGCAGTATCAGAAAGGTGCAGTAGAATCAACTTTGAAAGAAATGTACAGATTTTGTATACACAAAATGTTCTTTCAGTAGTCTTTGGATTCTTATCTACATAAATTGTAGGAGAATATTTACTGAGAGCAGTGCAAGAATAAAGATGTTTACTGCTACTGAAAGTGAAGCAAGTTTTGGTTTGTCATTGCATTTGTGAGGTGTGATAATTGAGTGAAGCTCTCACAAAATATTAAATCATTATAGTACCGTGCCTACCCTTGCAAACAAAGAAAAACCCTAACAAAAATAAACAAAAATCCCAAACAACAATAAAATACCCACACTGAAAACCCATCAAAACATCCCCAGGTACTCAGGTATGCATATGAAAAATAAAATTAATTGAATTAATTTATTTAATTACCTACTTGTTCTCACCATCCTCTCAGACAGTTCATGAAATTTTAGCCAGATGCTTCTACTCAAACCTTAGATCTTGGTAGGAGGAGAAAGTCATTTGACCAGAGCTTTGTTATGGTACTAAGCATCCTAAATGAATGTTCTAATTTATTTACCCCAGGATAATTCAGAACTTAAATTTTAGAATGTTACTAATTTTATAGAAGAGTAAAAATGACAAAACAGTAATTTGTAAGAGTCAGAAAAATGTACAATATTAATCTTAGCAAAATACTTTGAGAAAAAGGTTATTAAAGGCTCTATGGAAACAGAAGTACTAATTGAGCTTAATGGATTCTCACAGAACAGAGAGACAGCATTTACCGTAATTCAACAAATTACCTGTTGTTTTGAATTCTGTGTTGTGCTGGAGTGAATGGATAAGTCTTTAGTGGAAATTGAGTTAAAATCATGCTCCCTCTTGATAGTTATTTAGGTTTTTTTTTTTCCCCCAGAGGAATATCTGCAACGACAAGGGTATGGTATTTCTGATCTTCACAGAAGTTACTGTCAGAGGACAGCAGACACGCCTACACAGCTAATTTATTCTTATCACTGGAAACCCGTGGTTACAGAAGAGACAGAATAAAGTGATTTTACGCTTTAGGACAAACATTTCCAATAAACATGATAAAAATGTTACATTGAAAACTTTTCTGAAATGTTTATAATCTTTGCTAATACATACTTTCACAAACTATGTGCCTCCCTCCTTGCCTGAATACATTAGAGAGGATTTTCAACCCTCTATGAGCTGCCACGCATAGTTATAATAGTAGTTTTAATGGCTATTTCACATATTCTATTCAAATTCTATTGCATATAATGAAAGCAGGCTTGAAGAAGCAGGAGAGACAAAAATTTGTCAATCTTCAGTCTCACAGCAAAAAAGTATAAGCACATTTCCCACTTGTGACCCTCTAATTTCTAAGAGTTTAGATGTAAGATTTGTAGGTCTTACTTTAAATTACAGGAAATATAAACATTTGGTTGCCTTCAATAACACAATTTAGCTTTAGAAAAGAAAAGACAAAAAAGAAAAGACAAAAAATTTCTTAAAGAAAGACATGTTTATTTTTTCAAGGCAGGATATTTACCATTGTTGGTCTGTGGACTGAAGAGATTTATTCCATGTTCGTTTACATTTATTTGTATTTGGAGAGTGGTGTGGTTCTTTTTTTTTTTTTTTCCTTTTTTTCCTATATGCAATACAAGCACTTTGAGCAACATTTGGCTTGTTTTTGTAGGGAGCACACTTGTAAAGGACACTTCATTCCTAGGACATAAAATATTCCATGTTGCAATACATAAATCAGGAAAACATCATATTATTAAAGCTAGCTTTGAGTATCATGAAAATAAGTTTCTTTTCTGAATTTTATTTTGGAATAAATCTTTGAAATATTACGTGAAAGTTGATAAGAAATAAATTAAATACTTCCTCCATACTTTAAACACTCTAATTCATTTAATACTTTGTGACGCATATAAAATTAGATCTACTGCTGTCTAGTTTTCTTTACCTGAGTTTCAAAGGTATAGCCAAGATCTGAATTTCGCATTAAAAGACAACACAGTTGTAGAGAATTGTTTGGTGTTCTCTGACCTTCCCTTAATGGAGTAGATAATGAACGTTGTATTAATTTTCTGAAGTAGTTCAAAGCTAGGATACTCTTTCAGACTGCACCTGGGAACTTAACTAAGTCATAAAACTGTTGAATTTGAAGTTAAGATATAAATGAAAAAACTGCTCCTAAAGGATTGAGGTGGGAAGTCACAAGCCTCTCATTTGTTTGACAACATGTAATCAGCGACCAAGTAAAGCATTTAGTGGATAATACAGGTGTACCATCCCTCATAATTTGCAAATTACACACCTTCTTCTTGCATTATGCTGAACTTTCCACTTAATGGGTACTCAGGTAAATGGGTTTGCTCTGTGAGAGTGTAGAAAAGGTCATCAGTCCATAAAATCCTTTTTCAGAAGAGCTACAGGGCTCATGGTTTCTTTTTCCTCACTCTTAAGTCCACTTGTAGCATGTCATCAGACATAGAGAAATTACTTGTACTTTCTTCACTTGTTCCATGCAAATTTGCTGTATCATGTGTCTTAAACATTTTGAGTACTTGTTCTTTGGGTTTCTTATTACAGTTAAAACTGCAGTTCCCAAGATTGCATCAGTAAGTGACCACTGGTCAGCTCTTTGCAGTTCCAGTATCATCTCGTGCCTGTACATTGAAGTCTACTGCTGTCCTACAACAGAGAACATTACATTACACTGCATTTTACTCAAGGGTCATAGACAGTTCTTTCTATACATAAGAAACAATTGTTAATAGTATCTAAGACTTAAGAAAAAAAAAAAAAAAAAAAAAAACTTTACAGTAATCTAAAACAAGGTGTGAAATGATTCCTGTGCCTGCTGGAAAGGTGCTTCCAGCTAGTCCTGGCTGCCCTGGCTGGGAATCGTTCCAGACTCGGTTAGGCAGTCGCAGGCAGACCGGCCACCACCCCCTGGTGGGTCAGAGCTACACCAGAGCTGTTGCTGAGGCTACGACGAAGGTAGGAAAGGGAGACTTTGTGGCAAGATGGAGTTTATTGTCACCTGCTCTGCACGCAGGCGAGCCACAGAAGTCCGAACCAGAGGGGCGAGGTTATGGCTTATAAGGGACCAGGAGAAGGGGGTGGACACAAGAGGGAAAACCAGCCAGGGGAGTGGGGATGGCACACAGACAGCAAATAGGAAATGAGGGGTGGGGGATTTCCCAGCCTGCTCCAATCCGGGACTGAGTCTCTCCGAAGTCTCTGGAAAGTGGGGAAAGGCTTCCCGGAGAGGGACAGGCACTAGGATGACAAAGGTAGGGGATTTCCAAGGCGGGAGATATACCAAATGGGGAGAAATACAGGGGGGAACTTAGGAAAAACCATTACAGAACTTACATATGAAAAAGAGGTAAAAACAAAACACGAAAATACAAAACACACCGCAACAAAGGTGAATTACAGTCAGTAAGTTTGGGTCTTAGGTAGTTTTTGTAACTGCTAAATAAGATCAAACTCAGCTCCAGACAGGCCAAAGTTTTAAAAAGGTCTAATAAGCTTTGAGGCCTCTGTTGTTAGCTTTATGCAGTACTGCATTTACTAGGTTGTTAGGCTACATATGACTGTGGACATGTGAACTATTATATTTTTACTATTTTTAAAGTAATATTCCACATTCCACAAACTAACATCGAAAGACATTTTAAGAGCACAAAAGAAACAGAACTACAAGGACAGATGGTCTTACAATTTTTCTCAAGGAAGAAACAACTTGAAAGAAGAGGATCTCTTCTGAGAGGCAGTAAAGACCACTAACCTAATGTTTCACAAAATGTTTTCATCTGATGACTAACAAAACACAAAAAATATTTTTCATTTTCTCTCTGTATTTATGGTTCTCCTAAGACTTTATTTGGAAAAAAAAATGCATAGTTTTTTCATCTAGAAACAAAATTTTTAGAATCAGTCTGTGTTTTATTTAAAAATTCTGATCAACTAAAAGAGGGAATAAAATCTGTGTTTCAGGAAGCCTTTCTGTGATACTATTTTTTTGTAAGATTCATGTTTTGCATCTTTCATCTGTTTTCAAGTTAAATGTATATTTCATTAATGCATTCCATTCAAAGATAGAGCTTGCTTTTTTTTTTTTTTTTAAGTAATATAGAAAACCTGCCTTCACACAAATAGAGAATTTCATATCACTTTAGAATGCTCCCACCAGGCAACAATAATACTTGAGACAAAACATAATTTAGACAGCAATTCTTTTCTACTGAAAGTCATTTACTTCAGAATGAAGTGTCTACTTTTCTACCTAATTCTCAGAACTCTTACTGGCCATACAAGGTAAGTAATTAAATGTTTATCCAATAAAGCAGAAAACAGCTAAGTCCACAATCAAGCTGAAGCACAGAATAAGGACTTTATAATTAGAAATTGTAAAGCAGGTATGTTTTATTTCCAGCTGGGACACACAGGAGGATATCTCCTCCAAACCATGTGTACCTGGTCAAGACAAGGTCCAGGTTTAAATACACATTGATCCCACAAGCCCACACCTCCCCACCCGCCCATCCCCTGCCTTCCCTCGCTTTGTATTCTAATGAGCTGTCGCGCCTCCTGCGGGTCGTGAGTTGGGCTCTTGGGAGGAAGGCCAACGTCTTCCTCAGGCTGATCTTCGCTTCTGGGCAGGCACACTGGAGGTTTGGCTATTTTTCAGGTCACTTTGCTCTTGCCAAAGATTAGGAGCTTGATTTTGCTGGATTCAAGCCACCAAGTTCTGCTTTATCAATTTTTGACTAATACCTAGGTCCCACTTTGGTGAGCTTCAACATTATACATCTTACCTATAAACTCTTACCTAGTAACTACCTAACAACTAAGCTTAATAGTTAATCTTCTGTGTCCTCAGTACAAGCTGTTTCTTTACTTTTACAAAATCACCAAAAGCTGCTTCTAAAGTCCTGTATTTTTATATTCATAAACATCCTCTATATCAAAGCAACATTTAATAATAGCAAAAAAAGCATTTAACTATTAGAGGCTTTTCTCTTTGATTTCCAGATTGTTCCATTTGTTTTCTGTTCAAGGCTGGAATTCTTAAAACTGATCTAATTTTGGTTTGACTTACAAGAGGAATTTCCAGTTTCACTTACACTTTAAAGCCATAAACACCCAAAGCTTTCTTAACTCTTCTGAGGACACATTTGGACAAAAAACATCATCAAACCTTTCACTGCTCCACACTTGGAATTTACCATTGAACTTTTTGATAAAAGGACTATCTTCTGGGGGAAAGTTCAGCAAAACCTCAAATGAAAATGAGAAAGGCAGGCTAAAAAAATAACTACTCTAAACAATTATGAGAAATTTAAGAAGCTGATCATAAAACAGAAATATCTTTGTCTATGACATAAGACTATAAATTTATCAACAAAAATTTGTACACTACCATTATTGTGATTGTCAGTCTAACAAATCTGTCTTGTTTAATGATATTGAAAGTAAACTTTTCTAGTATTGAATCCTGAGTTTATACAACTTTATGGAATAAGAAAAATAAACCATAGGGATACGATTTTTTTGTAAGAGGTGTAGTTTAATGCAGTTTTATGTGTGTTTAAATTGGTTGATTTTCCACAAGCCATAACAGTAGGCAGAGCTTATACAGATCTGTTCCTGTTTGTAAATGCATGCATGATTACTCTGGTAGTTATTCCCTATTCATTTAGAGGTCTGTCAAAAGCAAACCCATAATTTAAAACATGATCAACTTCTCTGAGGATCACCTGCATGTGAGAAAAGACGTTACATCAAATCCTCTGGATTGTTAAAAATGCCAATAATTTCCCTCAGTTTCAAATCCAGATTGCCTAAATATTACAATTTTTACAATTACAATTGCATGCTTCAGGGAGAATACATACACAGAGCTTTTCTTCTACTATAAGTCTGTATTTCAATTAAAAGTATTTTGATAAGTCATGAGATGATACTTTGAAGCTGACAGTACCTCTAAACTTGATGCACAAAAATTTCCCTAGTCTGTTTCAAAATTTATAGTTGCTATTCCTTTATTAAAAAAACCAAAAAAACCCATATTTATCTTGAAGCCTACAAAGATTTAGACTTTGTAAAGCTTTCATATGTACACAAAGGAGCACAGGTGTAGAGTTTCTAGTTTACATAACCCTCATCTGGAGAGAAAGAAGAAATTTTTCCAGTAATAATAAAGAAAAACAACATTAACTAGCTAGCCAAAAGAGCTAAAGTGATATTGCTAATGAACACACATTAGAGAAAAGGGAATGAGTGTAAAGGTCAGAAATAGATTGATAATTACAGTGTGCTTCAACATATCCAACACATAATACCCCTAACCACAAGAGATAAAAAGCAAGAAATTCCTCCAAAGGACTGTTTTCCATGGAAAAAAACAACAGAAAAACAAAACATCAAAGCAAATAAACAAACCAACAAACCAAACACCCCTCAGATTATCAAAAGTGTCAATCAGACAATGCTAATTGTGGGGGGAAAAGTGTATTGTAGAAATACTTGAAAGTAGTTAAAAAAAAAAGTGCTTAATTTTGACATTTTCATAGACATTTAATTTTGTTAGAAATACACTCATTTTAAAGTCTATTTTCTCATCTAGACTAGTTTAAATTGTGGGCAGAAGAAAAGGATAATATCTCTTTTTTTTAATCAATTATGTAATGAGATATATCTCTTTTTTTAAATATTGCATATAACTTATTTTACTAATTGTTTATGTTCTTGAAATAATCACTAAGTATTTACTCAATTTATGTCCACAGGCTTTTCAGAGATAATTTGGTCATGTTGTGTTGAGGTTGGTGGAAAGTAATTTCTCAATCAAACCAAAGGAAGGTGTACATTTCTGCATGACAACAAAAATAAACCTAATGGTCGTGCGTGATTACTAGGCTTATATTAATACATTATTTTATTTTTTCCTTTATCCAAAAAATTTAGTTATTAATAAAGTGTTTATATTTGCCAGATAAATCTTTAGAGAATCTGAACATGGATACTTAAAATGCCATCACCTCTAGCTCTATAAGGAAGCATGGAGACATGATTTTCAGCATGATTTTAAGGTTTGAATGACTATGATAACAAAGTCTACTGACTCTCTTAGCCATGCTGGCAGAAAAAAATCTGAGCTAGATACTCTAGAATTTTACGGATTTGAAGTTACAGCTTCCAGCCCGGATGTACCTGGGCTATCAACAGACCTCACTGACAATCCTGGATTCTCTACTGATCCATTCTTGGTCTATGTTCGGCCATGTGGGCAATATGCTATATAATATTTGGAAGGCACCACATAGGACTGTGCAATCCCAGAGAATATTAAAAGCCTCTGAAAATGACCACTTTTCTGAGCATCCCAATGCAATTTCTTAGAAGTCTTAAAAAGCCCAGCTATTGACCCTACATGCTTAAATGTGTGGTGAGTCCAGTTGGTTGCATTCCCTGCCAGGGCCCCCATGGGCAGCCTCAGCTGCTGTGGCCCCTAACCAATCTCCCCTGGGGGGAGTTTTCAGACTGAACTCTGGAGTATTCTGATTTTTTCAAGCAGGGTGAGATTTAATTGTGGGATTTCAGCACCAGTACTTGGCTCAGTATGTTTACTCACTTGCAGTTTAAAATGAAAATTTCCCAAATTTGTACTTTTTTAAAGTCTATCCTTGCTCTGATGGTGTAAAAAATTCATTATTTGGATATAACATATCACCCTTTTAGTGAACTGATAGGACACCATTATGGGCCTACTCAAAGGTTTTTGAGAGACTGGAGCATCTGTGACAGAGGCTGAGGGTGCTGAAAGTGTTTAATACAGAAAAATTTACAGAGATTCTATGAATGTTCATAAGTATCTGATGACACAGTAGTAAAGACAAAGGAGACTGAGAGGTGCCCAGTAAGAGATCAAGAAGAAATACAGAAATGCAAGAAATTCCATTTAAATATCAGGACAGATGGAAAAAACTCATTTTGAGGGTGGTGGGGCACTGGATCACGTTGCCTGGCAAGGGTGCCCACCCTGCCCTATTTAAACCTTTTTCAGCAGGGAGTAGGACTAGATTATCTCCAGAGGTCCATTTCAACCTCAGCCATTCTGTGACTACTTGCTCTGCTAAAGGGATGACATTGTGTCAATTGAAATTTTTGAGACTAAGTGTAAAGGTATGTGGAAGGAGAAAGTGTCTGTTTCCTCCTTGCCTACTGTATCTGGTTGAGGACTTTTTTAATATAAAAGGGGAAGAGGATAAAAGAGAGAAGTCAAAACCAAACAAACCAAGATACAAACATAATCAACAAGTGGTAAAGGAAGAAATAAGAAGAACCTAAGTTACTCAATTACTAATTGATGAGGGCATGTAGAATGTGAGAACATTTATGTAAGATTATGTAATCAAGGACCTTGTCAAAATGGCATAACAAGAAGGGGAAAATAATAAACAAAATATGCAGAGACACAGAACTAAGAGAGAAACTAAGCAAGATTATAACTAGAAACAAACCTGGTCAAGTACATGAACTGATGGGCTATCAAGAAACTGCAGGCAGACCAGGAGCTTGCATAAGATTAAGATGTAAACCCTAGGATCCAGGTTATTACAGAAGGTAACTGGGGAAATCTGATGAGGGAATGTTCAGGGCAAGGCCACCAAGCAGGAAAAAAGGATAGACAGAAAAGTGTGCGGAAGGGGTTGGTCATTTGTAAAATGGAGCTGGTCAGTAAGCTTGTCTGAATAAGCTCTGTTCCTCATCACTGCAGTTTATCCTATTTTCTTACTAAATACTTTCTTAATTGTCTTTCTGTATAATCTCAGTCCCTATCCAGTGTTTGAATATCACTTAAATTTTAAAAAACGTACGTGCATTTTCAACGTAAAAAGGGTTTCTCAAAACCTAGTACCTGGATCACAGAGGGTTATCCTTTAAAACAGAATTTATGCTAGATCAGGTGTACATCAATCAATTCTTGTCATTTATAATTAGCTGTTAGATATCGCTTTTTTCAAATTAAATGCATCCCTGCTGTTTATATGAATATTGCAGTGGGGGTTGAAAAGCTCACTTGGCATCAATGAGGAAAATTCAACCCACAACTTATCAAGTACCCAGGGAGAGCTTTGCTGTTTCCTTATTATGTTCCATTTGAACTCCATAAAACACACACAATGCAAAACATAAAATCCTGTATTATTTATGATTTCTGCTGTTTCACCACTTACAGTCAAGAAATTTATAGGTGAAACTCCATTTCCTAGACTGTTCTTTGTCTAATATTGTTTATGAATTTTATATTCTTTTTCTGACTGAGTTTATCATTTCAGTATATTGGACAGCTAAACTCCCTGGAAACCACTGCCCACTTGACTAAGAATAGGTATGTGAAACTGCAGGTTTATTGTTTATGACCATCTGAAATATGAAATACTTCATCCGCATCCCTAATATACAAAGGCTGGCTTTCTTTCTTGGATCTTAAACAATGGTATAGGAGTTTCATTAAAACTTTGTGGTTTCACAGTGACAAAGTATGAAGAATAAAATAGAATGGCTGAACCTAAACTAATGCAGTTTTGCTGAAACCATAAGGATTGATGGTTCATAAACAACACAAACCCATACAAAAGACAAAGATCTCTGGAACTGATGGTTTCAGCAGTTAAGGGAGCAGAACAGGAGTTCTGAAACTCATCAACAGTCCATTTTGTGCTGTATATTTGTCCTTTTCAATTGGCAATGGCACAGATCTTATTTCCCTTTTGTTTTGCAATTGACACCTCATGACAGGTTGAAAGAGTAGAGTCAAAATAAAATTGAAATTACTGTGAGAAGTATTTTAATGGTTTTGTTTCTCTGAGATATATGCTTTTGTATTTTACACAATGTATTTATGTTAATTTCTGCAGTGTGTTTGATTTTTTCTTTAATTTATATTTAATTTCTTCCTTCCTCAAGCAGCTAGAAAGTAAAAATAGGCAGCTGCAAGCACCATACACCTCAGGCTGTATCTCAGCTGGTAAAATCAGGAGCATTTCCAAATTTTGTGGCTCTGGTGCAGAGTCTCCTCCTCTATGGCCTTACACCAGTGCTGGACCAAAGCCTGCATGCACAGAAATCCACTTTACTGCTGCAGCGTGGAGATAAAAGCACAGGAGTTGTGCCAGAGCCAACTAATGTTTCACAGGTGAACAAAAGTCCTAGACTTTCTTGGAACTAAAACGTCCACCTAAATTAGATCACATTCAGTGAACCTTCAACAAAGGATCTACAGATAAGGAGCACAGTTGCAGAAATTCAAATTCAAAATGTTTTTGTGCCTGGAAAAGGCCAAAATTCTTCAAACTCCTACGGAGTGAAGAATATAGCCATACATCTCTCAAAGCAGAAGAATCAGACTCTACCCTCTGAGCATTATCTGATTCTGAGTTTCCTTTTCTTTTACTAAAGAATGAACATGCAGCATATTTTCGGTTGTTATTTAACATCTTTTCAGTTATTTTGGTTCACATATTGGAAATAGCAAAGAAATGAGCCTCCAGACATGTAACTGCCAGCTAAAAAAAGTTAAGACCACAAACTGCTGCTGGAGAATGCAAAAGAAAATGGAAAATGATTCACCAGTCTGTGCTAAAAAAACAAAAAATCACTTTTTTTACTGTACAATTGCTCTTCTCTTCCTTCCAGACACGCCCTCATTCACTGTTTTTAACCTCTTGAATTCACTCAAATTGGAAAATTGTATGCATCCCAGTAGGAACCAAGACAGATGACCCAAGGAAACCCCTGAAGCGCCTTTTCTCTTCCCCCACAAAATACAGTTAAACATTTTGCCCAGACTAGTTCTTAATTAGATTTTAGTCAATGAAACTTACCTTCCAAAATGTTTGTCTTCTGTGGACAAAATGTTTTTTCCACAAAAGTACATAGATGTGTTAACTTTGGAAAGAATTTCCAAGGTCCACAGATTCAAGGATGATACAATCCTTGCAAGACCAGAATGAGGACTTGGAAGAGTGCATATCTTTGCACCAACAATAGAAGGAGCCCAAAGTATGTCCTAATTTGGGTACTGCATCTGAATGCCCTAATATAAATGCCTGACCTAGCTGTCTCCAAATTTTGTGAGTAAAAAAACTACATGTAAAGGATAATTTAGTCTAACTACAAGAAGTGTTACACTAAAACCAAAAACCAACAAGAAAACAAACAAACAAAGGGTAAATAACAAAATTTTATTTCTTGGAAGTCATAAATAGAGTAACTTTAATGTCTGTAATTTTAATGTGCTGAAAAGGTTGATTTTCCATTGTTTCCTTGTCAAAAAATTTTCATGGTCTTGTATAAATAATACTCAGAATGTATTTTTTGATTCCAGAATTAACCTTAGAATTTTTACTTTTTCCTAATGAATCGGAGAGTTCAACAATTTCTGTACAAAATAAAGTAAGATTATATAACATAACTTTTTTTTTTTTAAGAAAAGATTTTGTTATAAAAGATTTGCTTATTCTGAGCATTATTGCATGTTTCTTGCCACCGATATTTTAGTATTTCATATACTTATTTATGTATGCACAAGTATTTAAGTAATGAAAATTCACTTCTTAGAATTAGAAATGTATGGTTATTAAAAAGGTAACACTGAAATTTACAGAAAGATTTTTTTTTCAAACAAAAAAGTTTCTATGTCCATATAATCTGTTTCACACTGCTGTCATAGATAATAGATTACTGAAGTGTATTGCACAGAATTAATATCAGACAGAACAGTTGAGGGAAGGTATACATGTCACTTTAGACAAGGCAAACAAGGAAAAATTCAAAGCACAAGGCAAAGTGTATAAAATCCATGTAAAATGCAAACTCTGACCTTGGGGAATAATGACTGAGCCACTCCACATCACTTCTTGAAGGAAAGAAAATCCTACTTGAAGTTGAATAACTGCAAGGATATTAAACTGAACAGATCCATGAAAGGATGTTGGTAGAGTGATGAAAAGTTTCTTGACCTGGAAAATTGTTGCAGTTCTATATAGCCTGCACTGGAGGAAAAAAAAAAAAACCCACACAAAAAACCTATTTTAAGTTCTACATAAAATTATGAGAGAATAGTATATTACAGATTCCTAATTTTTATAACTCATTACAGCAATATTAATAATAATTTTCTGTGCATTTTTTTTCTTTTATTCCACATGTGCTATCCAAGAACTTGCATCTCCTCAGTTAACCTTTTTGGACAAATGAGAAAGAGAGACATGTATGCCTATAAGAAGTGAGCTGAGAATCTCTGATATTAACCTTGTTAATATAACAAGCTCATAACTTGTCCTCTTAACATGTTTTATATTCTGTCCTTTTTCCTTTGCATTCAAGACTCTTCCACTCAAGCCTGGGAACGCAAATTGTGATACATTTAGAAGTCAGTAAATACTGATATTTTTTGTTTGTTTGTTGGAACTATTTATCACTCCATAAAATTTGAAATTAAATTAGTAGTTTTCTGCACATTAGAAGAAATAAAACTGAAAGATTTAGGTATCCTTGTAGTTACTAAAAGGAGTTAGGAGTAGAGACCATGAAAAGAACTCTGACATTTTATCACCAGACCTCAAATGACATAAATAACCTCCACTTGACCCATAAATCACATCAGTATTTTCCAGATGTAAGTGCCTTAAAGTGAGTGTAAAATATTGACTGTATAATGTGCTTCAAAATTTTATTTCACATTCCACAGAGAATAAAAGGTTTGCAAAAATTCAGCATTTTAAAAGTCCTTTTTTCACAGTTTATTGCTCCTTTCCTTTCAAAACATCCTAATTTTGGGATTCAATTGCTCAAAATAAAGGAAGATAAAGGTATTATGCACTGCATAAATATAAGTGTAAGAAGAAATCACATCCATTTATTTGATTTGCTGCAGGTGAGGTCTTACCAGATTGTAAACACAATTTGGAATTGCATGACCAATAAGTGTTTAAAATAGTGTTAACTTTTAACCATAAGAAAATGAAATGCAACATTCTTTTATAATAAATTGAAGGCTAACCTATTATGTTTAAAAACACTCTGTAGTTTTGAAGACAGTGCATTTCTAAATAAAATGTTATTGTGCTAATGGTGATTTTCACATCAGATGAAAAAATAATCTTGGTGACTGTATTGATCTTCCTGTGGAAGTAAGCATATCTTACAGTAAATACTATGTATCTTTGACACTCAAAATATTTTACACAAACATCATGCTCATTAATATGGGGGGAATCATTAGGAAAATAAATAAAATCCTGAATTTTCTATCTTCAGATTTATAGATATCTGAGCTCAAACTTCATCTGCTAGAAATCAGTTATTTCAGCAACTTGTCAAGAAAAATACAGTATTAGCATGGTTTAACTTCGTGGTTTTACAGTTCAGAATTTGTTCTAAAGGAATGATGCAAAGGCTGTTTACTTCATAAAACATCTTCAATCTCAGTATAGAGAGTTCATGGGCACTGAAAAGTGTCAAAATCAGATAAAAATTAGGGGTTTTAAATTGGCTGTGTATGAAGGAACTTCCAGGAGAACTATTGGAGTGTAGGGAGCCTTACCATTTTTGACAGAATCATCCTTTACTTTGAAAAAAAAAGATTCCAATTGGTTATTGAATAACATAATTGACTGTAAAGTCCCTTTTACACATTTTTGTAAGCATATCCATTCATAAAATCTTAATTTAGTGAAGCAAACTATGCCACCTTTCTCTATGAAGGAGTTCATGAGTTGAAATACATCAATGGATAGTTAATATGCTAAATTTGAGTGATTGTGTATTCTAGTGGGTAACATACTGGATGAAGAGGTGTCTGTAGCAAGGAAACAACAAAAGGTTTGGAAAGGGTATAGTTTATGGAGGTAAGAAAGGTTTGCTAGTTCTTTTGGTTAGGAGAAGGACAGGTATTTCTCACCCACATAATAGAACATTATAAATTTTTGTATGTGAAAAACATATTACAGGCTAAAGACATAGGCTATACAGGAGCCGAAAGGAGCTCAAAAAGAAGTCAAATCTGTATATCCACTGAAAAAGAGCTATGGATTGTGAAGAGACTTACAGAATGTATATACATTATTTATAAATGATCCAATCAAGGAAAAATTAAATCAGAGTTTTGGGTGGAAGAGCATATCATATCTATCATATCATATCATATCATAGATAAGGTTATATTCCAAAGCTATCCAAAAGGCAGTGCCCTAGGCTCCAACATTCTTATATAGTTTGTTTAGTAATGGATCTATTTGATGGCTGTTTCTGTAAGTACATTCCATGAATTAATAGATGGAAAATTAACAGTGTATTTGCCAACTTTTCCAAGTGCCATGTAAAATTGTAGATGCTCGAGATTATTTCTATCTCTTTATAGAAAGATAAAAGAATAATAAAAAGACCAAATAGTGAGAAGAAGACACTCAACATTATTTTTCCCCAGCAATTTTTCTCACTTGAAAAAAGTTGCTAAAGTTATCAGGTCATGTAATACATTTTTATCTGAGAATTCAAACCTTGGTAGTGGTATGTCTGCTTGTCATGACAATCAAGATGAGTATTTGTAAGATCCTGGAATACTTAAATTCAGGAGTTACTCTAGTTGGTGCAAGGAGAAATTCCAACCAGAAGTAAGACGTAAAAATCACACAAAAGTTTGCTGGCAAAAATATAGCAAATTAAGGAACTTCGGCAAAGGAGTAAATACAACACCAAAGCATAAAGCATTATAACTATATTATTACTATATTACTTAGCATTAACTTCACATTAACTTAGCATAAACATAGCCCATTTAACCTAGAAACTTTTAAACCTATGAGATGTTAAGTTATAGAAAAACATTCCGTAAAAGTGGATTAGAAGGAGAAGAAAGAGGGAAAAAGGCAGAAGAAATATAGAAAAACACACATACAGCTACTAACTCCTAGGGTTCCAATGTGTGTGAGATAGAAACTTCAGGGGAGCTGGCAGGGTCCAACACATGATTGCCTCATGGGGCTTTGTCTTACCAGAAAGCAAGGCCTGACCCACCCCAAACCACACATAGGCATTGGCTTGAGACATTGATCTAATCCAGTCACTGACAGTATTACTCTGTTTGGATACCACTCTGTCACAGAGCTTGTTTCAGTGTTGGTCAATGTGTTTAATTGCTATGGATTCTCAGTATTGCTTCTACAATAGGTTACATGAAAAACTGTAAGTGACTCCATCTAAAATTAAGTTTTTAGTTTGTGTTAATCGGTGTGAATGAATATTGGGAAAAATCAGATATGTACTCAGTGCAAACCCTCAGAGGTAAAATTTGTGGCACAAATTTGGTGTGTCTTGATAGCTGCAGCCCCATAGCAAGAAATGAGAGATAATGTGGAATACTTTGATTGGGAACTTCTAGACTCCAGTATACTAGGTATATTTCATCTTTACTCAGAGATATCCTCAGACAGATATAAAGATTAGGATTCTTTTAATCACTACTATAAATAGTGGAAGACACCAGTGCACTAGATGCTGTTCGCATCTGTGTTCACATCTAAGACACACATAGAGAATCATTGAATTTTAGAATCATAGAATGCCCTGGGCTTGAAGATTATCCACTTCCAAGTCACCTGCTAGGAACAGGGACACCTTTCAGTCGACTAGGTTTCTCAGAGATCCATCCAAACTGACCTTAAACACTTTCAGGTATGAGCCATCTGCAACTTATCTGAGCAATGTGTTCCGGTGTCTCATTGTCTTCACAGTAAAGAATTTTTTCCTAATATCTCATCTAAATCTACTCCCTTTTAGTTTGAATCCAATCACCCTTGTCCTGTCACTGCATGTTTTTGAAAAAAATCCTTCTTCAGCTCTGTTGTAGGACTTCTTTTGGTATTGGAAGGCTTCAATAAGGTCACCCCAGAGCCTTCTCTATGCTGAATAATCCCATTTCTCTCAGCCTTTCCTCATAGAAGTGTTCCATCCCTCTAATCTTCTTGGTGTTCCTCTTCTGGACTCACTCCAACAGGCCCATGTCCTTCCTGTGCTAGGACCCCAGAGCTGGAGGCAGCACTGCAGGTGGGGTCTCAGCAGAGCAGAGCAGAGGGGCAGAATCCCCTCCCTGGCCCTGCTTCCCATGGGGCTCTGGATGCAGCCCAGGACACGTTTGGCTTTCTGGGCTGAGTGCACATGGCTGGGACATGTCCAGCCTCTCACCCACCAGCACCCCCAAGTCCTCATCAGGGCTGCTCTGGATCTGTTCACCCCCTTGTCTATGCTGATATCAGGGGTTGTCCTGACCCAGGTGTAGCACCTCACACTTGGTCTAGTTAAACTACATGACATTCCTATGGGCCCACTTCTTGAGCTTGTTCAGAGCCCTCTGGATGGCATCTCCTCCTTCAGGTATGTCAACTGCACCACTCAACTTGGTGCCATCTGCAAATTTGCTCAGTGTTCCCTTGATCGCTTTGTCTTTGTCATTAATGAAGTTATTTAATAACAGTGGTCCCCACAGGGACCCCTGAGGGACACCACTTGACACAGATGTCCACGTTGTTATCCATATAACAGTCCACTTATAAATTCCATTTCTCTCCAATTTAGAGATAAGGATGTTGTAGGGGACTATGTCAAGGGCTTTACAGAAGTGTTTACACATCTTTAGAGAAGATAAAGATCTTCTCTACACATCTGTAGCCCTTGCCCTTCCCCTTCCCAATGTGGAAGTCAGTCTAACACAGAAGGCTGCTGGGTTGTTCCAACAGGAATTTGCCCTTGGTGAAGCCAAGCATGCTGGCTGTCTTGAATCACCTCCCTGTTTTCCATGTACTTTAGCTCAGCTACTAGGAGGAACTGTTCTATGACTTCTCTGTTCCAGGCACAGGGGTGATGCAGATAAGTTGGTGGTTCCCAGAGTCCTGCTGCCTTTTTAAAGATGAGTAAAAAATTTCCCCTTTTTCCAGTCAGATGGGACTTCACCTGACTGCTATGGCTTACTAACACATGTGCATGTAAAACTATATATACATGTTAATTTTTTGTACTTACAAGTATTTCTACAATTACACAAAAAATTTGAGGACATGGTCTAAAACCACAAAAATTACTGTGATGTGTTCTAAGTGCAATTAAGAAACAAAGAAATAATCTAATAATGAAATAATTTCTATATGACACAAGACAATAATGTGACAAAAATAAAAACATAAAGAATAAGTTCTACATAATTTATTTTAACAGAAGAAACACTAGATTTTCATTGTTTGGTATTTGCATGTTAAAATACCATTGTGTTTATGGTAGATATTTAAGTTTTTACTTGTCTTTCTCCAGGCATCATTGCAAGCAAAAAGTAATATGTTTTTTCTTTTCATGTGAAGTCTACATATTGTACTCATGCCTATACATGCTGTGCAGCATGCCAATCAAATATGTTTTTCTACTTACATCAGTTTCTTATTTCTGCATAAATACTCCCTATCTCTTTTTTCCTTTCATTGACAGCACCTTCAACTGCCAAAAGCTGCAGTGAGTGAAAGAAAATACTGTACTCTAGCTTTTTCTCCAGTATGTACATTATAGCAAATCTACTCTCACTTTGAAAAGGAGCAGATGCCTGTAAACCATCTCTGGTATAATTTTAAATAAAAAATTGGAGCTTTAGGCCATGGAGACAGGAATTTATCCCCAATGTCTAATTATTAGCTTGATGAGATAGCTCCTGGTACACCTAAAAGCATATGAATGCTTAATGATGTTGTGCATAACAATATGACCAAGAGAGTAGTATAAGCATATAGATATACCTTCATAGCTAGAACGAATAATAAAATATAAATAAATCCTAAATTTGTCTGCATAAATCATACAAATTGGGATGCATTCAACTTGACACTGAGCATTATAATTCCTAAAGTTATTTTTAAAACTGAGATAGCCAACTTCACATGATAAAATTTGGATAAATTAAATATAGCACAAAAAAATACTGACAAGAAACAGATGAAGAGAATCCATTCTACAAAAGATCAGGTTACTTAGAGTCCTTGTACTTTGTTGTAGGGCAACAAGGGGGAAGAAAATTGCATTATAAAATCAGTGCTACTGACTACTGTTCCCTAGTTAAAACATGATTACAGATACAAAAGCCTATAGAATAAATAATGTTAAGTATCAGTAAATGTATCAAGCTCCAAGAATTTATAAACACTGAGTAAAATTCAGTAAGGTAATGTTTTACATATTGTCTTTAGGGTGTGAAATTCTATCTCCATTGCTGTCCTCAGCTGGACTTATAACTGGTTCATGGCACATTGGCTGGACTATAGATCAAACGGATAATTGACTATCTCCCCCTAAGCATGCTAAGCTGTCCTAAGTTACCTCTCTTCTCTAAATGTTCAAGCACACACCTTTCCTCTCCCAAATAATAATAATTAAATATATAATATTACTGATGTTATATACATAATTAGCATGAGAACATTAGTCTTTATTAAAAAATTATTGCAGCAGCCCTCTTGTTAGAGAGTGGAAATGAGCCAAGACACAGACTGGTTGTTTATCACAGCATGAAAAGGGTCCTGCTTTATTCCTCTCTACAGCTCAGCCATCCTGACTCCAACTATTCACTGACTCTGCCTGCAGCAAGCTCCTCCTGTAGGTTTCCCTTGCAGCCTCTGACTGCTGGTTATTTCCTGCTAAACTATGACTGCAGGGATTAGTTTGCAGACTCTGACTGTAGACTTTTACCTTGCTAGACTGTGACTTCAGGTTCCAACAGCAGGCTCTAACTGCAGACCCAGACTGACCTCACAGGAGGGATTCTCTCTCCCTAGGATCCTCCTCCATGGCTCAGCCTCTCATCAGCTACCCCACTCCCTTTTATCACACTGATCCTTACTGGATATAGCTGTGACTCATCAGGGGTGAGGCTGAATTGGGTAATTAACACAGCTGTTACTTACTGGGGACGAGGTCCCTGTATTCCCTTCTCCTACAAACATATATCAGAAATTAAGAAATATGAGATATGTCTATATGACTACATATAGTGGGATCAGAACTATTCCCTGGCACAGGAAAGCAGTCCTGTCCTCTGCTCTGGCCAGAAGTACACCTTTCAACTGCTCAGCTCTTCTCTGATACTATAAAGAGAAAGGCACGGAGGGCATCATGGAAAAGCTCCTGCACAAAATAAGCATGGCTATGTGGCTCACTGAACACAGTCTGTGATACTGAGACACCAATTCTCCTGTTTCCATATATTTATTAATGTCAATATTAGAAGAAAAAAAATGTTTGTTAGTGTTCATTATTCTTCCTTTATAAGACTCCACTCCAGACTCTTTCTGCTCAAATGGCTATAATTTTTCTTTTATTATAAATATATTAATGATCAGCATATCTTCATTTGTTACTTACAACTGTATCATTAGCACCCTTTAATTTGGAAGCTATTTTTACCTTTCCCAGAGTTTACAATTGCTAGACTTTTTTTCAGAGACTCTCTAATATTGCAGTATAAGATGACCAGTACTTTAATTATTTCAGCAGCTCTTCCTTGCACTCATGTCCTAAGTTTATTTACCAGAACAGCAGAATTATATGTTTGAGTCCAAATAAAGCCTTTCCAAGAAGCTGCATGCAGCTTTAAAACTTTTTCCCATACAGGGAGGAAACACCATACTGAATGCAATAATGAAATTCCTTTTTTTTTTTTTTTAATGGTTTCATAATATGTCACCTTGTATTAATATTCCACTAGGCAGAATATCATGCTCATCTTACTATTTTTTTTTCTCTACAATAATAATTGTTAAACTCCCTGAGAGACGTTAGGATTTAAACATGTTCCCTGACATTTTTATCCAAATAGACTTTCTGACTAGCATTGAACAATGACTTCTGTTCTGACTGAAATACCAATCCTCTATCTGGCCTGCACTGCCTCGCTGGTCACACTCAGTTTTGAGGATATTCTCAGGAACTAAACACTTGTTAATTCTAAACCCAGTAATTAAGGAGAATGACTCCTTCTTTAGGTAGTAAGTGAAGAAGAAAAGAGTAGTAATAGTGAGAAGCAATCCAGAAAAACAGAAAGCAAAACCATCACCAGAAAAAAACCTGAATTCATTTATTTAGAAAGGAGCAAACTTGAAGGTATGCAATAACAATGCTATATGCTAAGGATTGTCACAAAAATGAATGTTCTCCATGTCTATGAGTTATAGAACAAAAAGGAATGAGCTAAAATTTAGGAAAAATGAACTGTATAGCAGGGGAAGCACTGCAATATAAGTGACTGAATACTATTAAAAACAAGTAAGACAAGCCTCTACCAGTTACATTTTCTATGTTTACAAGCAGTAAGCTGGGGCAGATAAATTTGTGAGGTGTCCCCATGAATTATTTACTTATGATTCTGGAGGCAATCATGCCTTCTGCTTTATTAAGGCTTAGTGCACAAGGCTTATAAATACAATAATTTATCTGTATTCAAAGTACTTAGCTGAGGACTCTAAAGTCTCTAAGAAAAATTAGATCCATTAATAAATAACATAATAAAACTAAACATTTAAATTGGTGGAATATTAATTAACATGCCTAAAAAATTTTAGAAAATGAGGGTTGTCCTGGGTTACAATGTAAGATGTGCCCAAAATATGTATTCAATCCCCATCTTCATGAGCTGTTGAAACCAGGTTGGGCAGTGTTTCCTTTATCTTCTGTTCGTGGGCCCATCAATGCCTTGCTGCATCACTCATAGATAACTCCTTCCAGGAGCTATCTCTGGTTAATGGGCCATCAAGGACCCACTGCATGACTCAGAGAATGAGATCATCCAACTGTGAGATGCTCCACCCAGGGGGAGGAGCCAAGCATTCCCACCTGGATAAATCCAGGGTTTGGGACAGCACAGGGAGCCTTTACCCACTGGACTCCCAGAGGACAAGAGCTCCCAGACCTTTCTACAGGATCACTGCTTCAACAAGACCACTTCATCAGGACTGCTACTACCACCCTAACTAACAGGGTGTCAGGTTGTATTCTGACTCTGTCAGTGGTTTTTTGTACTATTGCATTTATTTTATTTTATTTTACTTTCTTTTATTTTTTTTTTTATTTCTCTTCTTTTCCTCTTATTAAACTGTATTTCTGACTTGGAGTCTCTCATTGGTTTTGCTTTCAAACCGGCACAGGGTAACCACTGTGTAAAAAAAAGAAAGAAGATAGTAATGTATAACCTGGGCCTAGATTATTTATCTGTTGTCCTTTAAGTGTATGTAGCTTTCTAGAGAACAAGAATGGTCCATTCCAATGGACAAAATATCAAGCAGGCAAGGCAGAAGCTGTGCAGGGATAACATGGAGATCTTGACAGAACTGAGTCATGAAAAGGAAATATATAGTGGTTGGAAGCAGGAACATGCTACATGGAAGGGGTACAAAGGCATTGCCTAATGAAGACAAAGAAGGTGAATGCTAACACGAAAGATTTCTTTAGAGAATCTTGATGAGAAATAAGTTAAAGAGCTCAGTGGGACAAGGGACTTGGTGACAAAGATAGTGGAAAAGGCCTTCTACAAAATGCCTTATTCTTTAATTCTATGATTCAAACTTTCTGAATATATTCAGTAAAGAAAAAAAGAACCTTCAAATCAGCAAATAAAGTTAACAAAAGAACACTATTTTAAAATATAGGCTGATACCATCAAAATAATCAGTAAGAAAATTAATATTAGAATTAAAAAACAGCAGTAGATTTCTACATTTGAGAAAGATAATAAAATTTTCTGTACTGTAATATTTCGTATAGAATCACGCAAAAATACAGATTTTTGTGCAAGAAATCTTCTAATGCAACCTTCTCCCCAGATCAACCCTAATCTTCTTGTTAAAGCTGGTTGCTCAGAGTTTTTGGAGTTAAGTTTTTAAAATCAGTAAGGATTAACATACCACAGCCTTTCTATTGTACTCATTCCAGGACTGAGAAATTTTCAAGATGAATACTTTTTTCTTCATTACTTTTTGAAATTTTCTTTGTTGCAAATTGTCACGAATTGCAGTCCAAAACTTGCTGAACTTCCATCACAAAGTTGGTGCACTCCTGCCTCACATCAAACTCATTCTCAACCAGAACACCTGGGCCCTTTTTCTTCTGAAGATTTGCTCTGCAGCCAGTTGTTCCCAGCATATGTGAATACAGGAGGAGTTTGTTTTGCTGAACTTGGAAACATATGATATATTCATTCCTCACTGATTTCAAAATGTCTAGGTGTCACCTAATAAATTGGAAGCCAAAATGGCAGGAAATAACTTTGGGCAAAAATGCTATAAAATCTACCTAAATAAGTAACACATCTTGAAAGCTGATCATTAAGTATTGAAAATTTCTTTGTATAAAAATGAGAAATCGTAATTTTTTTTCAAGTTAATAGCACTCATATGGTTCAAACAGTGGGTTCTTTTTCTGCAGGGCTAGTAAGATGCAGTATCATGTGCAAGCTGAGTAAATTGCACCAGCATTTTTCTCAATTAGCAAATTAAATCATATTAAAAGAACTGGCAGATTGCCTTTAGAATATTTTTTTCTATCTTGGCTTTTTCTCTTTTTAAATGTTTTCAGTGTAATGCTATGTTGTTCTGTGCCAGCACAGTAGTTCCCTCAATCCTCAATAAGCAGACATATGTTGGCACTTATCCATCTCTAATTTTGTCAGAGTACTTCATTTTCTCTCACAGTGTTCTTCCTGGCACAGACGTTCGCCAGCAACTGACAAAAAACAACTGGAAATGAGAAAAAAAATTACTTTCAGGGGCAATCCCTGACAGCAGCACTACTTGAATATGATCCTTGCCAAGATTTTCTCCTCTGCCTGAAGACATCTACATGGAAAACCTGTTGGTTTTGTTGCTGCTGCCATTAATTTCAGGGCCCTAGTTGTCCTTTAAAGAAAATCCTATAAAACCAACTTTTTTTGTATTAAGGTAGTTATAAAGGAGCAACATTGCTGCAATCAAAAATGTCCTGATTCAATTTCCAAAATTTTGTGCAGGTATATGCAGAGTTTCTTGTAAAAATCACAGTTACAGAAAAACAATTACCTTGAAATAACAAAGGGTCCATTTATACTGCTTAAGAGAAATCATATTCACTAATATCTATTAAATAAAATTTACTAGAATGTCCTGAAGACCTGCTCTGTCTTTTCCAACTCTCTCAACTTTTCTTTCCATGAAAAATAATCCAATCCCTTCCTCAGTTTTATGGCCCTTCACTGTACTCATTCCACATCTCTCTCATACCAGAAATCCACACATGGACACAGCACTCCAGGTGTATCTCACAAGTGTTGCTGGCATCTCTCTGCCTAATGCATTCCATGACACTGCAGGCCACCTTTGCCACAAGGATACACTGCTGGCTTATGATTAACTTTTTTTCCACAGCTTCTCTGCACAGAAGCTTTGCAGTTATGGCTCAGCCTGCAATGGTGTGTCTGTTTATTTCTCACTTGAGTCACTTACATTTTCCTCAGCTTCACTGAGAAGTTACTAATATTTCTTTATACTAAGAATGGTATAATCTGCATTAACTTTTCTTAGATACTTTTACAGCGTCTGATAACCTGAAAAATTCACCTAAGATGTCAGGCACTGGCAGTTGTTTGAACTATAGGTATTGTACATTTCAGGAGTTTTTCAAAACAGCTGTGTTATATTGGAGAAAAAATGTCTGGATAAACAATATATTCAAGGCATATTTTTATGTTGATAAAAATAGTCCATACAGAGTCTGGAGCAAAAAACCAAAACCAGATAAATTAATTTACAATGGGAAGGAGGATTATAATTTAATAGTTTGCAAAATCTATAGTTTCTGATTGTGACTTTCCTACCAAGAAGATCTGGACTATAATTATCAAAATTAAATTATTGTATTTGTACCACTAAGAGAATCTCACATGACTGGAAGGAAATGATACTATTTAGTGTAGTGTATCTAGTGTGATACTATTCTTTTGAATATCTATTAATTCAATTTTACACACTGTAGGGCACTTTTTAATGCAAATTGCAATACCTCAAGAATTTCCTTTAGCAAGTCTCATAATAATACTTACAGCCAGCTGCCTACATTTTACTTATAATGTAGTTCCCTACATGTTTGTAATAACAATCTTTCAGCATATTTCAGGGGTAGTTCTCATCTTCTATTAAAAAATCAACAATCACTACCTATTAAAAAAAAATCCTTATTTTGTTACAACTATGGAAATATTCCACAAAACTGGTACTGTTACAGTACTACACCAAGGAAGGGAAGCAGGGAGGGTTTTGATAAAAAATCAGATAACTGAATGAAAGTATTGAGAACCAAGGATATCAGATGTGTAAACAGCCTATATATTAGCAAACATTTCAAATCACTACTTCCTGCATAGAAGAAATTTTCAAACACTCAACTTCCCATTAGAGTTGGAGGTAAAATTCAATATTGTTAAAACTGTTACACAAAATAGTTAAATGATCTGCTAAATTAGTTACTAGAGATCTTCCTCCTTTCCTCACATTTTTCAAGGAAAAATTTGAGAATATATGTGATTATATATCTGAGTATTCTAATTATATAATGACATCACATTCCACTCTGCTTTTCATTTGCATCTCAATATAGGATAAAAAACAAGTATGAGAGCTGTATGAGATGCATGTTTTATATTCTGATAATTCAATAAATGTTATAAATATTGCATACTAACATCCTTGAAATTAGCCTTGGTCTTAAAAATTTTTGGTTTATTTATTTACTGCTGGTCCAGGCTTTATCCTCTTGAAAAGTTTGGAGGGTCTTCTGTTTTCTTCTTTTGCATTCAGAGCTCATGGGAATATAGCGTAGATTACATAGTAAAATTTTACCTATATTTATTTGGTCATTTCTTTATTTAAAGGATAATGGTTTTAGGCTAAGAGTTTTGGACACTAACTTCTTAGCAGATATGAAAAACTTTAATAATTAAAAAATGCTGAAGATATCATATGAAGCAAATGTTTCCAGAAGCATGTAATTTTTAAAGTTCCCAAAAAGTCCCTCTCTATGGGTGTTGTTATTTTCATACATAATTTACCCAAACTTTGTTGATTACAGATAAGACTCCTGAAACATTTCAAGGTACAGTTACCTGAAGTATCTCTTTTCTCTTAGACGTATTATTATCTTAAAATAGAGCACATCTCTAGCAGTCGTATCTCTAGCACTCGTCTTCTTACTAACACAGGAGGGGCTTTACATGTAAAAGTAAATTAGAGTCTTCATTGAAAACTGACAGATAAAGTTAGGATATTTCACATGAGACATTATGAAAAATGAATCTAAAACTTTCATCTAATAATCTAGAGTAGTCAATGTTTTTCAAGGATGGGCAATTTTTATTTTATATTTTAAGTGTTCAGGCTGGAGACAAACAACATTACTTATCTTTCATAAAAGAGAAGATTGTCATTTTATATCTACTGCACATCAGTCTAAACTCAGAAGTCTTTCTCCTTTTTTTAACAGTGCACAGCTTTAGAATATGTACATGTTGTAGAAACTAATTTAATAACAGGAAATTAAGGATAATAATTCATAGCTATAAAGGTGCGTATTGTTAAAAAAAAGCCTTGAAACATGGCAATATAAGTTAAAGCTGCAATTTCCAGTTTGCAATAAGTAAATCATGAAAACAAAATTATTTTTCTTTCATATCTTTTTTTTTAGTACTGAGTCAGTTCCTCAGAGTTGCTATCTGAATATTTGCTCTTTTTTGATATTTAAATAGTAACAACTCTTTGACAACTCATTTATTTAAAAGATAGATGAAAAGGTTTATATTTAAGCACTGTATAACCGAAGGCTCTTCCCCTCCATCTGGGTAAAGTAAGCAGTCCAACTAACTAGAACACACATTTAGGCACAACACTTTCCTTTGGGTACCAGTTTTGTTTTGGAAAAGTGTAAGTAAAACACTGGACTTTCAAACAAAATATTTAAGGATTTTGGGAGATGAAACATAACAAATAATTTTGTACTTATATAGGGAAACCTCCAAGGCATGAAGGTAATTCCACAGATATAAGAATGTGGAAGCTTTACTTTGCTGCAGATCATGTCATCAGTACATTTACTGAGTCAACTAAAAGACAGGGGAGCTCACTAGGATCCTGCCTTGAATAAAACAAAGGAAAAAATAAAAGTAAGAGAAGAAAATAATAGAAGAATAAGAGATTAAATGCTGGGAAATCTAATTTTTTTTTAAAGGATGTGTAAGACAATTTCTAACATTAGCAGCAAGGAAAAGAAATCATACATTCTGTTTTGAAACTTTTAGGTAAACTTCTTACTGAAATGTTACAGTATCAGATACAAATACTTTCTAACTTTTTAATCAAAGGTTTCAAATTTCTCTAGGAACGTAAAAACATTAGAAGGAGCAGACAACACGTGGTTCCTAAAAACAGCTATAAGAATCAGAATATTTTAGTTTGGAAAAGACCTTTAAGATCAAGTCCAACTGCTAACCCAGCTCTGCCACAGACACCACTAAACCACCGTAAGTGCCACAACTACACACGTTTTAAATACCTCCAGGGATGGTGACTCAACAACTTCCCTGGCCAACCTGTTCTAGTGCTTGGCAATCATTTTAGTGAAAAAAAAATTCCGAGTAGCCAATCTACACCTCCCCTGGTGCAGGTTGAGGACATTTCCTCTTGTCCTATCTCTTGTTACATGGGAGAGTCAGTAGAGTCAGTTCAAGTCCTACAACAGGAAGCTTTTACACTATGCTGATATAATACCAGATGTGAATATTACAATGTGGGAAGATGCAAACCACCAAGACCTGCTGAGACACCATCTTGACTTATAATGGGAAACACAAACAACATGACATATTGCTACAACACTGTCCAGCCTTTGAACTTCCTTTCAATCCCCTGTCCCTAGTCTTCACAAGATGAAGGTTGGAGTTTTATGGCTATTGGTGATCTAAGTATTTCATTGCATGATTTACTGGGTCCAGAGCAAGGCATCTTTTATTTAAAGCTCATGTACATGTATTACATAGGGAGTTTTCCCTAAAGTAAGATGTACTTTTTCTGCAGGACTCTATTATACAAAATTTAAAAAATGTAATATCTTTATTTTTATACTTTTAGATACTTCTGTGAATTTATGGCAATATTAACACTCACAGAGTAAATATAACTACAGATATGCAGTAACCTTTCTTTTTATAGTTCTAGATTTGTTATTTTGCTAATCATAACCATATCACAGTTTGTATTTCTTTCTAAAGTCAGTTAAATATCTGCAGTATATAAATTAATTGAAAAAGTATTCTTATATTTAGTCTGTGTCATCTTAAATCAATGTAATGCTAACATACCTAAAGAGGTATTATTTCAATTTAATCTTACTTTGCATATAGTACTTTTAGATTGTCAATTCTTAAGCTTTCTTCATAAAATAATTAACAAAAGATCTCTCTGATTTTCTGGTATACATACAATTGGATTATTTTTTCTCATTTGATATTTATCATAGATTTCCTTTTTTAAATCATTCAACACAAGCTTGTGTCCAAATGCAGTAAGTTATTTTTACAGCCATTCATGTTTTTTCTTTTCCATTTAAACTATGTGAAAGAGCATTCCAAAGTAATCAGACTTAATGCAGCTAAGTCACCATCCAGCCCCCAAAAGTAGAATTAGCTAATCACAAAACATTTTTCTAGAAGATTAGCTTAAATGCACAGTGCCCAGTTACTTTTTTTCCATTTCTTTTAATCACTTTGATACAGGTTAAGCTTTTCCCCAGAAACTTTGGAGCCTATTTCTTTCTTCTTTCATGAACAAAATGTCATACATAATGCAATGTCTGTCCTTGTCTAAATAATGAAATGAACCATTTAAAAGAATTTTTTATCTTCTGAGAATACTATAAGTTTCAATTCCTAATAGATTATGAAGTTCACTCTAGCTCTTCTACTAGTGATGCTACCTAATGAATGAAGTATTATCTGTCAGAAGAATATATCATTAAAAACAGCATTTTTTTTTTCTATTTCCAAGAGATTAAAAATGCTAATTTCTGATTATGGTAGGTTTACACCTGTTTCTACAGCTGAAACCAGGCAACAGTCCTAAGCAGCAGTTAAGGAAATTGAACTTGTAATGTGTTTATTTTCTTTTAGCTAAAACTATTACTGGGACAACACATTCCACATCACAAAGGAAAAAGAAATTCCTCTCTTCTTGATGGGTAGAATTCCATTGTGTAAGGGGAAAGTAAGCAGAATTCAGATCACAAAACATTATGAAAATATGTTCATCAAAATGAGAGGAAGCAATATAATTAATGGATAGACCAGACTATTTCATGTGCAGAAGAATAAATTAAGTAGTTTAATTCACTGCAAAAGAATAATAGAATTAATTGCAGCACTCAACATTTACTTATAATCTAGATCATCTTCTGCCTAGTATCGGGATGCCAGTTTCATGCCATTACCCCCACGTCATTACCCCCTACTCTCAATTTTCATGAATATCAAAGTCCCAGTTAGGGATCATATTATAAGAAAAGAAAAAGAGAGAAAAAAGTCATCAGTGTGAAAGTTAAGACCTTGATTTTTCACCCAGATCTCTCTGTCCTTATATGTTAAAGAGAAATTCAGAGATGCCTCAATATTTATTACAAAACACCCTCTTTTTGGATGTGTTTACAATATTCAAATCTGCATCACAGACATTAATTCCTACTGTTCATTAGTGTTTGTTTTTAATAAGTTTGGGCAATATTTGTGCTCTGAACTAAAAGTCTCTTTAACCTTTCTGGTAACATATCCAGAGGAATTTCTTTGTTATATCCCTCTATCTGTGCACCCTCTGATGTGTAACGTGTCCTATTTAATTGATCCAAGGTGCCTTTGTAGAACATTCTCAAACACTTCTTTCAAAGAAATACTTCCCAGGTAGCAGCATAAACAGGAGTGGAAATGTCTGAGTATCATTTGAAAAAATATTATTAGGCTCCTCTAAATGTAGTAAATTATGTTCTGTTGTGCATACCACAATGACTCTCAGTCCAGTTGACATATGAGGGACATGTAAATTTAGGGGTTTTTTTTTGATGAATCAGTGTCCCAAAGTCTTTATTTGGATGTGAGGATATTTTCTGTAAATGAAACATGATTAAGTGTCTTTTCACATGAATATTTTCACTGGTGGCTTGGATTTTATTTTAATTGTTATGTTGGGTATTTTTTAAGTTGGTCTTTACAGTTTTAAATACCTCCAAGCACTGCTGTTATAGACGTGAAGGGGTAGTTTTATTTTATTTTTATTTTTATTTGTTAAAACCTAACAGGAAAGTAGGAACATTTTTCTCTCTAACAACATCTACATCACATGTGCATGTCTCATATTTTTTTATTTGAAACTTTCACTGTCAAAATATTTATTTGGATTTATTAAATAACAGAGCATCATAACATTTGCATATGCAGCAAAAAATTATCCTTGGAAACTGTAATGAGCATAAATTAAACACAGCTGAAAGCAGTTGACAGCTACTTTGTATAATTCCTCTAGCACTTTAAAATGATTGTCTAGTTAACGATGAGTTACAATGCAAATCTTATAATAACACATGTGACATGTACATTAATAGGTAATTGGAATATTATGATAAATGTTACTACAAAAAGTACCACGAGTTAATGAATAGATCTTTTTTATTTTTCCAGTTTCTGACCAAATGATGGGTTGTATAGATTAAATAATCTGTTCATCCTTCAATGTCACAGACTATCATGGTGAAATAGTTTCTGTTTCCAAGATTCTGTATTTGTCATTCCTACTGGCAGAATGCAAACTGAGTTAGCCATCATCCAGATACTCTCCAAACAAGGAACTTAGGGGAAAGGAATACTTACGATAATGTCATAGAACAAGCAGACATCTCCTGCACAAGCAAGTGTGGTAAGAGAATGGCAAGGTCAGTACCAAGCAACAGTCTTTCAGGGAGTCAAATGTAGTCATTAGATGTGTTTTAATTTTATTTTAATCTAATTGCTTTTAGCCAATTAATAAGGGATCATTTTAGTCCCTCTACTACATCTTTCTCCCTTATAAAAAATGAAAAAACAAAAGGAAAAGGAAAAAAAGGGATAAAGGAAAAAAAAAAAGAAAAAGAAAGGGAAGGGAAGGGAAGGGAAAAGAAAGAAAAGGAATGGGCAGGGTAAATAAGAAAATACTCCTTACTTTTCACAACCATTTCAAAAGAACTTTATTAAAGAACTCACTGGATTGTACTTCCTTGAGAGAAAAACAAACAAACAAAACCATCAACAACAAAACAAACAAAACTCCCCACAAAACCCACAAACAAACAAGAACCCCCACCAACAAAACAAAGAAAAATAAAACACACCAAACCAAATTTATACCGAATGTTCATTTTATTTATCTGAATTAGGATAAAATTAAACACTAAAATTAGTCTGGATTAAAGTTATAGGAAAACACTGATAAAATGATAGAATTTCAGCTATTTACTCTATCTACATATTTTTATTCTGCAATCTTAAAATCCTAAATAATTGCTGAAGACTGCATACTAAATGATCTTTTCAAGTATTCCCAGATTTACAGCTTTCAGCTGAAAAACCAACCCAATGTATTCTGGAATTTATGTACTTGGAAAATAATGGGTGAAATGCTTGTCAAAGAGGTCTGGTATTACATTCCTAAAATGTTTTTTTTAAAGCTTGGTGCAAATGTAATGCCGTTAAATACAATTACCTTAATATCATTGCAAAATACAGCCAGAACACAGTTTAACCTAATATTTTCTTTCATCTTTTATTAGGAGTTTGTGCAAAATAAAATGAAAACATAAACCAAATTGAAATTCATCAATATAAAAATAAACGAAATAACTGCTATAAATGCCAAGTGAGCATATAGAATTTTTTTAATCTCATGAAGAAAGACAAACATTATTTCTTTAACTTTCATTCACAATTCCTATGTTAAAACAGAATGTTTAGAGAGTATGTGTGGATATAGCTGTTACCAGTGAAGAAGGGTATAACAGTAGTTTTTGACTATGCTTGTGCTATGGAAAAACAATCTGAAAGTGAAATCTGCATCCCTGAGAAGACTATGATATTCTTGTTCACAGGCTTAGCTTCCCAAATTCATTTATAGGTTTTGATTCTGCATCTTTACTATAGTCTGTAAAAAACTTTGTGGGTTTCTTTTTCTTAAAACATAAAATAAAGTGCTTCTAAATGCTTTTTAGGTCACTCACTAAGGTTTTTTTATGTGTGCTGGTTTTTATTTTTTTGGAGGAAATTTTTCTAGTGTGATTAAATATTGCAAACAATCTCTTCCAAAGAAAGGTTAATGTACACAAGAAAAAAATCTCCTCCAGGAGGATTTAGTTCAGCTGAATATAACATGGGATTAAAAAGTCAACTCTTCTTGGCTCCTTTTGCAACTAATCATTTATACTGCCTAAATTGCAGTCCTCACTTTGGTTCAGTTCTGGAGAAACTAACTCATTCCTGAAGCAGAGAAACTGAGGCATTGGAAGGAAAATATGGAAAATATTGGCTTGGATAAAGAGAGGTACAGATCCAGGCTCTCTCTAAACATATCACTTGGCATGATTAACATGAAATGAAGTAGACATAACTCAAGAGATATGTTTTTGGTTTTATTTTCAGTGAAAACTCAAAAAGGAAATTCTTTAAACTGGAGCAGTAGTCATTTACATGTGTGCATTTTACACATTTTCCCCTTTTATTTATATGACAAGAAGCTTAAATATAAACACAACTGACAAAATATGCCAGCCTTTGTCATAAATGTACACAAATATTGTTAAACAAAATGCTATCATACCCCAGCTGTCAGTTCCAGCACACTATTGCTAAGTGTTATGTTAAAGTGCAGATGAGCTATATTAACCTGGTCCCCAGACAGAGGCTCAGAAAGGAGGTTTGGGGTTCTTTTCCCTAATTAAATCTTAAAAGGAGAGATTTTAAAGACTTCCTGTTGTAACTCACCAAAGGGCTGAAACTCAATATTTTCTGGATTTGGACAACTATAACCAAGCAACTTGTGATTTTATCATTAATTGAAAGAAGCAAGTTTCTAAAAAGCATTTCAGAAAGCTGTCAAAAAGCAACAACATTGCAATTGAATATTTTCTCATTTCTGATTCACACTGGATATTTCTGAAAATCATAACACAAAGCACACTATACAACACCCTTATATTACTGCTTTTTGTTTTGCTTGTCTTCTGACAGGCTGGACAACATAGAGTGCAAATAAATTTCTACAAAATAATAAGGAAAAATTATATTAAAATATATCTTCCTCTAGAATTTTTTCTAGAAAACAAAAAGTATATAAACCCCATAGGTTTCAAGGACATAAGTCCATCTAAAATTATGAGTGTGTGGGATATCTTAAGTATATACAAGAACAACTGCTCTAGAAAGGCTGAGCTAATGACTTCTGCAACAACAATCATTAACCTTTTTGAGTGCCTCCCAAAGGGACTTCTTAGTAACAGCCATTAGAGAATCATATACAGAGTTCTTGCAATATTGTCTAATGATGAGTTATACATATTAATTAATTAGTTGAGGCTTGTAAAGTGCTTTGGGAAGGATAAAGGATAACATACCACTAAGTGTCAACTGTTATTACACTGTATTTTTTTGCACTAACCATTCCTAAACAGATCTCTGAGGCAATGTTTTTGAGAACACTCGTTTTTCACTGCAGTGCTTTACCATTCCAGCTTTGCAAATTACTGAATTTAGCACAGTCAGAGTCAGGCCCAGGAATGGCTCTTCCTTGTATGGAGTATATTTGCATACACACACCTGGCAGTGTACAGATGTGCATAGTTCCACTCCTACATTAAACACATGATGAACATCACTAATGTTTTAAAAGCACTGAAATATCTATGTCTTTGAAAGCATGGCTCTTGAGAATAATTCACACTGGTACCCAGGCCTAAGGTGCCCAAGACCTTGGAACTGTTGAAGTCTCACGCTACGCTTTTTCACAGAGAAGTCAGAACTTGATCATCCATGAAGTAATGCTTTTTCTTTGCTTATCACAATCAAGTCACCACAGCAGGCAACAGCAGGTGATGCCCAGAAGTCCACTTGAAAATGACCACAGGAGGTGTGTCTATATTGAACATCTTCTTTTAGTAAGAGGGTTTAGTTTAGTCTGGACATGATGCCATAACAGTCCAGAAATCTTCATCATCTTCTACATGTTAAATACTGCAAATTTGTAAATTTCTTAGTGTTTTCCTTTCTTCATTTTTAATAGAATTATATACAGAAACAAATGTACCTACAATAACATTCTGAGAAGGTTGATTTTTCTCTTGTAAATTGTAGATTTCTTTGTTCTGCTTAATGTGTGCTCACCTGACTTGACTTAGACACTATTCTGGTTTTCAGTTTTGTTTCTGTTATTCTATTTTACAGAGGGAGAAAGAGACCATAATTTGTGTCATAATCCTAGTCTACATCATTCTTTGAGCTAAAATTATTTAGAAACACTTTTTATCGCTTTTTATTCTTTTTCCTGGTATACTTTTATTGTCTTAAACTATTTTATCCCCTTTGTTTCCCTAAACTTGAATCCTAAAACAGCACTAAATGGATTTTTTAAAAAATATGCATGTATACACCTGAATAGAGATTATTTTTATGCAGATTTCTAAACAAGCAATAATATTTAGTATACTTAAGTGAAATGACAAAAAGTTTGTTATCACTCAAAACCAATTTATCCTAATAAAAGATGAAAAATAAAATATACCAGTAGAAAAATATGATTGTAATTAACCATTGTAAAACACTAGAGCACAGCTGTTACTTTTTACTGAACTATTAGAGGGGACATTGGCAGCATCTAAATAAATTTTTTTTCTATTATTTTAGATTTTATGAAAATGAATACTATGATCTTCAAAATTATGCAGTTTGTAGAACAAGGAATTATGGAAAATATTACAGAAATAATTTACAAAAGCTGTATATTTCAATATCCCCTCTTTCTTTTTTTGTAACTTCCTTCTAATTTTTACCTTTCATATGCTGCTGTGATATAAAATTTCATGCTGGGGTGTCACAATAACTATATTTATGTAACAGCATGACATACAATTTAGTTTTGGAACAGAGAGTAATAATGGAACTGGACATGGTGACAACATATTGCAGATTGCAAAAATTAGGAGAAATTTATACTCTACTTTCTAAGAAAATACTTGCTCATTATTACTTTTGATTTAGAGTAGATCTCATGTTTCAGTAATCTCATGGGAATTTATCTTTAGCCACATACTGACCACATGACCATACAAAACATTATTTTTAAGGATAAAATTGTGTGAAGTCCTAGCACTCTGGACCGCAAAGAATATAGGTAGTCAAAATCAATATGGAAAAGAAGATAAGCTGCATGGAACTTAAAAGGAAACACTCAAATAATAAGAAACAAACCAAATCAACAACTCCCAAAACAAAGAAAACCCCTACAAACCCAAATGTGATGGGTTTGTCTAAAAGTTTAATCTCACAGGCAATATAGAATAACATAATATAACCAAGTTTACCAAGAATGTGAGGCATATATGACCTGCAAAGGAATCTAATCCAAACAACATTGTAAGCCTTTCAGGGAAGAGGCTTTCTGTGAAATGCAAACAGATCTGGATGCAAGCAGGTATGTAAACATCCTCAGGACACCCTTTCAACCACTAACATTAAGAAAATCTTTTTTGCAAGTCTCGTCTTTTCACTACCTGTAGGCTTTCACTACCAATTGAACATCATCTTCCAGAAATGAAAGTCCATTTTAGAGTTCACCTACAGATATTATTTCATGGGAAAGCACCAGTACCAATGTGAGCTGGTAGTTTTAATACTGTCACTAGTATCTGACTCTAAAGTCTGTTTTAACATGCTCTTCCAGAGCACATTATAATAACCTCAATAGAAACTAGCTGCTGTTCACCTGCACCAGGTTTCATTGCTCTGCACAGAAGAGAACATTTTCATTGACAGGTCAAGCCTAATAGGATTAATTTAAGTTTGGCCTGAAATGCTGCAGTTTATGAAAAAAAAAACCAAAACAACCCTAAGAAATTGCAACAATTAAGAAAACAGGCTTTAGATTCCATGAGAAAAAAAAAAAATGAAGGAAATGTTACTAGAAAGATGAATGTTTTAATTAGCTAGGGTGGCCTGTATGCAAGAGCATTTTTTCCATGCACCTAATTTTATAAGATATTATTCCTCGTTCAAGTGACACTGCTTTTTCCTGATGCTTGTAATCATGTCTCAACCTCTTGGGAATAGATACCCATTTATTGTTATTCTTTCCTTGCAGGACTTTTGAATTGCTTGTGGCTTGCTCAGAATGCACTAGCAGAGTTGTCACTGCTTGGAACGGGTATTGTGCTGGCTGTGCATTCTTTACATTGCTACCTACAGACTGATAGATTGATTTGAAAATGCCACAGGCAGTTTTAAAATCCCTTGCTGCAATTGGCTTTAGCAAGATCTGAGGCTCACTGACTGAAACTTGTGCTGATGTCTATCAGTTCTCAAACTCCACTGCTATTTAGTGTTTCTACTTGCATGCCCAAAGTCAGCAGGCAATTACATTTGTTGCACTGGACCATATGGTATGAAAGTTAGTGTCCACTAAAATCTGCTTAATTTGTAGTTGTTTCTTTTCTACAGGAATCTAAAATCTTTTCCACAATTAGAATTGTCACCCCTCTCCTTTTTTCCACTACCCCCAGCATGGATCAGGATCTGAGAAATCACCCATCAAGTCCTCTGCTAAGTGCAGTTTCACATTATTTCCGTGAGCCCATTTCTGTCAGTATTGCTTTCGCAAACCTTGGTACTATGTTGAGAAAATGTCTTCTGCCTTTGCCTTGTCCCTACAAGATAGATGGTGGTGGGTTTTTGATAAGTTTTTGATAAGTTATCCTCTCAACGTTTGTTCCTGTTATCCCCCCTGGTGTTTGGTTTATTTGGGGTTTACCCTAGGTTTTCCCCTCCCCTGTCCCTTTGTCCCCCTCTCCTGACCTTGCCCTGTGTTAACCTGGGGCCAATCACCTACCTGCCCCACCTCCTCTGTCCCCCGGTTTAAATGTTAGCACAGGGCTCCAGTCTCTCTCTCTTGTACCACCTTTGGAGAATAAACATCTCTGAGAGAGCCTTCCCTGGCTCTTGCTTCAAACCTAGATGCCAATGATACACAGAAGCTGTAGAGAGCAGCTTTGCTCTGCACTGCCACTTGGACTGTGGGCAGTCCCCGGGCAGCTACTCTTGGCAAGAGGCTGGGGTGAGAGCTAGCTGGGATTGTCCAGCCTCAGTGGCAGTAGGTGTGTGTTATTTTAGGAGGGTGGAAAATTTCAGATTTTGCTATGTATGAATACAATTTTCAACAATGAAATTTGGTTTCACATGATCTGGCAGCTACATTTTTAATACCCTTTTTTACTTTAAATAGTTTTTCCTTAAACATGGTATGATTCAGTAATATAGAAGAACTTGGTACAGATTTATTACACTGTGTATGTGTACAAATATACACTTGTAATAAAGTGCAAATTACCTTGCTAAGCAAAAAGAAATGCTAAGAATACAGAACACATTTAGTGTTAGGGATATACTGGCTCATTCTACATAATAATCTGTGTATTAACATGAAATTTTATGATACACCCTAAATTGAAGGATGCCTTAAATTCAACAGAAGAATTTGTGGTGTTGTTGTTATAGAGTGCACTTTTCTAGAGCACCTGTACTCTCGGATTTTGAGTTGGAGTTAGGTTTCTCCAAGGACTTGGCAGAAGTTGAGCTAATGGCTTTGCAGCTAAAGAAGTCTCCTGCTAAGGACCTTGTTTTCTGAAGGGCAGGCATTAGACCGCAGTACAGCCAGAGTGTCCCAAGCAGATGCAATATTCTCTGATTAGCATGGAGGAGGCCAGCAGGGTTTTCATGTCAGGATTACCTCCCTTTTGTCAGTTGCCATCATGAGTTGAGTTAAAATGCCCTTCACTCTTTATCTCAGTGATAGCTATCAAAAGAGCCCTACTGGAGTAAATTTGTCTTTATTTATTTTTCTCTTTCAGAGTATTGTACACTACTACTACAAAGGAAAACAAATTTTGAATCTATTTTGAATATGCAGATTTTTTTACCGACTGATATATCAAAACAAACAAACAAACAAACAAATTTGCTCCTTTTTAGCTTTTGCCTTTGTTTTATGAACAAGGACATTGAGATCAATTTTATGAATATAACAAGCAAAAATATTAGCTTATTCAATCTATACATTACAACAAGTTTCATAAATCTGAATTCCTGGCAGCTTCATTTCATGGTGCTGAAACATCTGAGTCCTCAGAGGATGTTGAAGGTAAAGCTTAGTAATTTCAATTTGTTCTAAGGTCAAAACACCTATCCCCGTTCCAGAAATGAACAAAATAGCTTGAGAAAGATTTAATTTTTTTTTCCCTATATATATGACTTTTTTCCTCTAGGCAGTCATACAGAATATTAATAATAGAAGTCTAAAAGGTAAAAAATTTGGTTAGAACATTTCAATAATAGTTCAGAACTATGACAATCATACATGTGTTAAATGTGATTGTTCTGTGAGCTTTTGTCTTCATACTACTTACTTTCTTAGAAAGATATGTTCTTATGAAGACATAGTTGAATAAAAAGGCTAAAGGCCAGAATCACATTTTTTAAATTTTTTTTTTGTTTGTCACTGCCCCACTAAATCGAAGTGGCCTATATTGTGTTTGTGGAAGAGAATTATTAATATTTGGGGTAAGATTTTTAAAATGTCATTAGGTCAGCTAACATGTTATGTGTGAAGATAATGGCAGCCAAAATTCCTCCTTTGGGCCCTGACTCAGATATTCAGTGCAGCTCCAGCTATTGCAATGCATTATTGCGCACTAGGAAACTGGAAATAGCAAACAGGAAAAAGGCCAGAAAAATACCTTATGGGACATCAGTGTCTATCCTCATTAATGAATAAATTATAGATTTCTTTAAAAAAATATATGGTTTCTTATTAGGATCTAAAACATATTAATATTCCCCTATCTCTGCTGGAGTTAGGTGCATGGCAGGACTATAGCTACTCATGTTGAGGTTTTGTAGCAGTGGTGGCTTAAAGTCACTTTAACAGCTGAATTTCAATTAGATCCTTTTCCCCTTTTACAGTTCTGAAGATTGTGAGGGTGCAGGTAATTATGTAGACACCAATTTATCCACATTTAGACACCATCATACAACTTTACAAGATGTTTTGATATTCTTTAGTTTTCTCTCTACTTTCTTTTAGTCTTTCATTATACTAATTTCTAGCTAACATTACTATAGCTTTTTTCCTAATTTTCTTTCTTTCTTAAATTAATTTCCTGAAAGGACCATAAATCCCTCCCCCCAAAAAACCCACCCCAAAAAACCCCAGAAAAAGCTCTATAAAGCAAATTAAGTAAATGAAATTTAGTATTTCTAAAAAACAAATTCTGAATTCAAATTAAAGAAGCAAAAATGTCCTGATAAGAAAGAATCAGTTCTTCCCATTAGTTTAATATTCTCATTTTCTATTCTTCATCAAAGCTCTGTACCTGCTAATAGTCACATCTTCATGAAATATCCTTACTTATCTACAGTGATTTTAGAAGAATTTTCCTTTATGTATTTGCATTGATTGTCACTGGGAAAAACAACAGCCTTCTATATTAAGAAGATTCTACTTATAGTCATATAGAGAAAGTAAAAAAAAATAGCCCTTTCTACATAATCATTATTAATGCAACCTAAAAACCAGTGTTTGAGTTATAAAAAATGAGGCAAAACACTTCCAACATGTTCTGGTTGCAAAGAAAAACATTAGATTGTTAGCCTGATGTTTTAGTATGCTGGCATGAAGTTTACTAAATTTAAAAAATAGTAATTAAAAGCAATTCCAGTGTTCTGATGGGTGATAATAGGCTTGCATTAGAATGGTCCATGGAAATATTTTAACTGTGTGCAAATTATTTTGTGTTAAGCAGGAAATCTTATGATTCTTGTCTTCTAAATTCATATTCTTCTCTTTTTATATATGAGATGACTGCAAGTACATCTAAGGAAACTCAAGTCCTGTGTAGTCAAATAGATGGAAGCCAAACCAGCAATTCTGATGATGTTACACCTCATTAAAGATGTAAATTAAAAATACTAACAACATAGAGGTTTGCTTAACCTTTTGCCATTATGAAAATCCCTAATCTGATCCTTATATAGAAGTTGGTTGATTTATTACAAAGTTTAATAAAGAAGTCTCTTGAGTCACTGAAAATTCATTTTCAGAGACATTACTATAGTAGCATACTTTAGGATTAGTTCCAAATTTGTGTGAAGATTGTTTAGCTTTTGTATAGAGAAACTGGATATATTCATAGAATGTTCTGGACAAGTGTTCTATGGTGGAATCTATTTTTGAGGAAAAATTCCTGACATATACTACTGCTGATCAAAAGGAGATTCTCTGTGAGGAACTCTGTTACTCGTTCATCACAATAACTTCAAAGAGCATATGTTGAAGAGCAATTCATTTTTTTGGATGCATGTCTTTTCTGTTTATCTTACAAGAGTAATGAATATACCACATTTGCAGAAGAATTCTTTTTTCCACAGCATTGATTTCCATAAAAACAGAAACTGTTTCTGGGTCTTCTGATCCCGTCCCAAATCTTGCAGTATTTAGCTCAAGATCTGAAATTCTGTTTTGTAACTTCACAGCACTGTCTGCTCTAGGTGAAAGAATGAAAAAGTCTAGATAATGCATGTTCTCCAACACGTCTTTTTAAATTTGTCTACCTATTAAATAAAAAAATCTGTCCTCTATTTGCTACAGAAAAAACAAAAACAACAACAACAAAAAAAAACCCCACTTGGAAATGTGACTTGAATGAACTGAGATAGACAAAAAATATTTGCATACTTTTTTCTCAAGTACCAAGTCAAAGAACAAGACAGGACATTAAAACACAAAAGTGGGTATATGATCAAGTTTATCTACTGGGATTGCCTGAAAGACTTTATAAATGTAAGTAAAGAACTGAAACTATTGTTTAGTAGAAGCTCTTTCATTGTTTTTTAAGCTGAACATGTGGCTGAGACACAGAAATTTGTCTTTTTATATCTGACACTAACATTCTGTTCCAGTCTCCATTTCAAGAGATATGAGTAGCAACTGTTGGATATAGGTTTTCCTTCCATTTTTTAATCACATGGTTTACTGAACTAAAAGACAATTTTTCCTGGCAGCCTGTACTTTTAAAAAGCTGATAAGGAATGTATGATTCTTTCTTGCAAAGTAACTTGAATTAAAAAAAATAAAATTAAATCTCTATATTCAATTCATCATTATTTCTTTGCAGATACACTCAGGTACAGCAGCAACATCTTATATAGGGGGGAAAAAAAAAAAAAAAAAAAAAAAAAAAGAGTACTCTACACTTCCCTGGGTCTATCTATACTGTTTCCATTGAAATTCCACCTATATAACACTGTAATTACTCCAGCCTTGCTGCAATCCAAGTAACTTAGTACAGTTTGGAATTACTTTGTCACATGCTAAGCAGCAGGCAGTAAATCTCTGGCAACATAAATTAGTCACTTACTGAAATAAGGAGTAACAATTAATCACCTCAGAGAATACTTAGCAGAATTAGCCATTCCTGAGACTACTATTCCTTTACCGACAAAGACTGTACAATTATCCCATCATGTGCTGCACACATAGTTGAAGACATAAGCTTTACAAGCTCAAAGAAGATAGAGTATCCCTAAGGTTCATCTTGGCTATATCAGAAGAGACAAAAGCCTTTGACAACATATTTCTCTCAAAATAAAATTTTAATTGTATTCATGATTAGTTGTATATGTGAGTTTCCTGATGAAATAACGCTAATTTTTATTTGTAAGACTGATTTTCATTTGAATAAATAAAATCATTCACAGAGGTAGAATTGTATTTTTTTTTAAACAGTCTTTTTTACCCCAGATATAATATTGTATTTTATTGTCACAATGTTCTTTAATTGGATTACTGGTTCCTCATTCCTAATATTTTAAAATTATTTTATACCTATGTTTTTGCAGAGTAATTTACAGTGTAATCATAAAGTATCCTGCTGTGAAGAATGACACATACTGATGCATTTCTGAATATCATGAAGCTAAACCAATCTCAGCTGTCAAAACTGTTCCATTAGGAAAAGCATAAGTTTGAAAGCATCCATCCAGCATAAACAACATTTTTGACCTCTATATCTTGCAGAATAAAGGAAGTATATCTATTATTATGTGCATTTCAACTATGCTGCTCTCACCAAGACTGCAAATACATGTCCAGAAGTGATAGAATAGGAAAGAAAAGATCATTCCTTTAAAAGAGTAACCTATCTGAAATTCATCCCACATCTTGGAATAAATCCAGACTTTGTATAGTGTGTGAATATGTTCAATCTTGCCTCATCTGAGTGTGCAGTGTGCACACAATCATAATCCCAAATACAATTTCACTCTCTCCAATTTGTCCTAGAAAAGAATTTTCTCTTCCTTTATATCGAGCACATTTTCTTCTAATTTCAGTCTGCACTGAGTACAATTTCATAATTTCTTTTTTATAGACCCTTCCTAAAACATTCACAGAATATTATCAAGAACACAGAATATGCATCCTTTGCAGTTAAAAATAGCTATGACACGGTAGCAGCAAAATAGTTTCTGTTTTGCCTGTTAGGGGGGGTGGTGGTGCAAACTTCATATACCTTACAGATAGCCTAACATCAAACTCCGCAGTAAATTTGATATGCAAATACTGTGTTCAGTATGTATACAAAGCTTATTTTTCTATATTACAAAATTTCTTCCTATATAATTGCATGAATTCTATAATTCCATTACTAATATTAATTTTCACATTGTTTCCCTTATCAACAGATATTTAGCATTCCTAACAGTTCAAATTTTAATGAATACTCAGGAAACAATTCTACTGTTTGCTCATTTCTGCTTGCTTGTCAGAACTGAGAATATTTTCATTGTGGAATGAAAATATGTTTCAGGTCCCCCTTTTTAATTATACAGTCATAATTTTCTGGTTTTTTCAGATTTAATGGGAACTGGGAATATCCAGGAAAACTGAATCTTTTTTCAAAAACTCCTAAACAATTTTTCATTTTATACTTTTCCATTAGTCATTCAATTGGACAAAACACTTAGAGTCTTTAAGTCTTATTTGAAATAAAACATAATGGGGAGAAAACAAATCTTTCTTACATGTATTCACTGTGCTGGAGCCAAAACAACAAATGAAGCAAGTAAAATTCAGATTTTCTATCACATATATCTTTAAGGACACTGCTGGGAATATTCTTTACTGTGACGCACAGTAGAGCCAAGATGTTACCTTCTAATGGCAATGGAAATTATTTAATTTGATCTGCCTAGAAGGAACTTGAAAAAATTATCATAACATCATAGAATCACAGAATCACAGAATGGTTTGGGTTGGACAGGACCTTAAGGATAATCTAGTTCCAACCCCAATGCCATAGGCAGTAAAATTCCTCATAAATTTCAATTAACTAGGTTTCTAGAATATTAAGGGTAGAAATGAAAAGATGTGTCAAAAGTCTCACCCCATTTTTGGCAACATAGCACTAGTTCTCTTGTACAGAAATAAGGGTTAATTAATAAAAAAGATGCCATTCTTTACCAACTTCCTTATCATAACAGAGCCAAGTGTGTATATAAAAATGCAACTACAAATGGGTTTTTTTTCCCTATTACTGAATCTTTTAGCACCACTAGGAAAGATTTGAGTTGGGTTGAACTGTGTGTATTTGTGCAATAATTTGAAATTCTGTGTGCTCTGCTGAGTAAGGTTAGGAAGCAGTTGCTTGGAGACGGGTGCCATTGTCTTTGATGGTAAATAGTGACATGGGAATGCTTTCACATGCACATCAAAGTATAATCCAAGTAGAACTGGATTGTTTAACTGGAACTATTTGCACAAAGTGGTGAACAGAGACAAAATAGCTTGTAAGAATGTAAAACATTTTAAAAAAATGCTCTATTACATGATAAGTAGTAGATAACCAAGACGTTAAACATAAATAAACATTTTTTCCAAGGACTCACATAATGCAGATCAGTTTGAACTCACACAGGTGTTAGTTAATAATGTGCACTCCCCCGTTCTTCATACCCAAACCAAATTCATCTCTAGCTCTGGTTAAGCTAATGATTACACAGCAATGAAATCCCCACAATCTCAGCTTGGTCAGAGATCTTCTCCATCACATGACAACACAGTGATACTCTGTTTCCTCTTTTGTCTTTGCTTCTGTGTTTCCATGGCAGTCCTCTAACACTAGCATAGGATGCCTGACTCTTCACAGGACATGAATTAGACATGTATTGACTCAAAAAACCTTTAACTGATATAGAATGGAAAGTATAAATGAGTCTCCATCCCTTTACACCTACTAGAAATATCCATCTATTAAAAATAGTTTACAATCCTAAGCAGGTAATAAAATATACAAACATGAAAAACAGAAAAGGCTCTGCCACTTTTCATGAAGGCAGGAGAGGATGAATATGATTGTTTAGAGCTTCTTTTTGCTTCATGTTCTTGAAAATTCTTTCCCTGCATTTCTTATTTTGAATTTTGCTTTAAAATATTAAGTATCCCTCTCCATGCCCATGACTTAAGTGCAAAGATAATTTTTGCCCTTATTTTAAAGGAGGTAAATCCATTGTAGCTCCTTTAATTTTACTTCAAATACAATAATGTAAGTACTGATAGGGATAAAACTAGATTTTATAAATCTGTCACTGCAGAATATCTACATGAGTTTTACTCTGAGAACAGAGGCCAACTGATGCCATGACAGGATGGGAGCAAGACTGAGCATTGTGGGTCTGCAGTTTTTTATAAGACAGTAAACATAATTCTCAAATTCATAATTAGTACTATTTTCAAAATTCTTTTTTTTTCCCCAGAGTGATAAAAATAATGAAAATTATGAGTATAATATTCAGATGTATTTAGAATGGTTAATCCCATTGTATTTCTCTTAATATGTATGCTTTTGTAGAGACTCAGATATCAGATCAGCAGAAAAAAGTTAAGAAAGTTTGAAAAACATTGTATAAGAATAGTTGTTATCAGAATACTGTGCAATGTACTACATATCTTCATTGTCAGTTGAGACGTTAGAAAGTGAAAATACTTCAACACTTTGGAGATTTAAGGTTATGCTTCTTCATTGGATGGAACAACTGTAGCCATTAATTTACAAGTAATTGCAATTAATAGTGAAAAAAAATCTATTTTAATTCAGCATAAATTACCTGGACAATTGTGTTACCATGTTACTTGTTTCCCAGCTCACTGGAGATAATTTGGTAATAAGAACTAGTAAGTAAATATTTGGTATGCAATCCTTTTTCATTACTGAAATTTATAATTATAGTTTTTTCCCTCTTTAATAATTTATTATGTCTAATTGCTCTTCCTTTTAATTTTAATGCTAGGTTTCAAACTGGTGAATGGACAGGAAAGCATGAGTAGAGACATTATTCTCATGTTGCTTTCCCTTCTATACAACAATTTGAACTCAAGCAATAAAGTTAAATGAAAAAGGCACTATCCTAGACTTTCAATTACAGCAGAGGCAGGGAGCCAAAATTATCCCTTTCATTACTGAAATACTTCTCATAGCTACACAGGCAGAATCCCTGCTGCTGCTACTTCTGCTATTCCTGTTGCTGTTACTGCTGCTCCTAAATTGAAGTGCCCTTGAAAACAGATGAGGTTATAGGTCGCTAAATAGAAGTTTAAATTGTGGAAAATGTATATTTAAAAAAAAAAAAAAAAAACAAAAAAAACAAAACAAAAAAACCCCCAACAAACAAACAAACAAACAAACAAAACAAAACCACAAAAAAACAACCAAAAACAATCCAAAAACACAGAGACATTCAGATCTTCTTTTCCCTTATCCCCTATCTGCTGCAAAAATACGACTTTTCTCCAGATCTATAGTAATTTGTAATAGCAGCAATTGTGTCACTAGTTTGTCAGCACACATGAAATAAGAGTGTGAGCCCTATATGCCTTTTTGTAGTACTTTTACCCAGAGATATTTTGTACCAAGAATCTACTGGCTGAACAATCAGGTGCATTCCATCTCTGGTGTACCCACCTTTTACTGTGTTACAAATCACCAAGAAAAAGAATTATTCTTTTATTGCTTTGAACATCTTTACTTGAAGGATATCGTCTCAAGAGCAGCTCTCTATTTGTCCTGTCCACTTCACTTTGGAAGAGAATTTCTTTCTACCAAGCCTACATAAACCTAACCCACAACTTCTAGAGTGGAACAAAAAATCACAAATATTTGCATAGCTTTGAAAGTGGTTTACCTTAGACTTGTGTGAGGTAGAACAATTCATTCCTTGTCTATCAGCCTCCTGAGTGATTTAGAATTGCCTCCTCTGCAAAAACTAAAGAAAAAACCAAGAAGGGTCCTACGTCATATTTTCTTCAGTAGAGGAGAAAATCAAAACTTATCCTATTATTACAGATAAAGATGAAAAGAACATTAAAACAGTAAGTGACAACATTCTGTTTCAAGCTGAGCAAAAAGTGTCAGAAAATAACCATTCGAAGTTTTTGCAAAAACCTAAAACCTGTCTAAGCACAAAAGATTACCTGAGACAAAAGATTCATGACTCTGAAACAAAACAGCTAAAATGAATTCAGCAAACTGAAAAAAATGTTTCCTGACACATAACAAGACCAAACATCCTCTTCACCTAACAAGAGTCTCAGCACTCACATGTTAAAAGTTGTGTTGCAAGGAACATATTGCAAGGAAACCCAGTGATGTGTCATGAGAGAATTGCAACAATGCAGAAGTCTTGCTGAAAATTTCAGTCATGAAGAAGTAGTACAATCCATAAGATTTTATGATGAATAAGTAAGTCTGGAGAAGATGTTACATTCAAGAAGCATGCTTTTAATATGTCATATTTGTACAAGGAAACAATAAAAGCAAAGCCTTCTGAAATTCTTCAAAAAACTCATTTTTGCTTCCTTCTTCCAGTCTTGGATCACAGGAAGTCAAATACTTCAGAAAAGATGTTAATTTTTTTGTATTTTCTCATCAGGTTGGGGATTTGGGGTTTTTGGGAGAAGGGGAGGGGTAGTGTTTGTATTTTTTCCTCTTTTTGAGAAAATAATAGCACACATAATTATGTGTGTAATTTGCTTTTTTAGACACTGACTGCAGAAATAGAATCACATGTGATAATGTGAACCCCCCTTATTTTTATTCATGCTAGAACTTATTTAGGATCTCATCAAAATTATCAGACACACTTAGGGGAAGGTTAGAATATCAATGATGTTCTAATGACAGTTCCATAAAAGCATCTATTACTGTGAGGGTTGTATGAGCCTTTCCTGACTCTTATCATTTGAAGATATTGGAATCTCAGAAACACTCATCTCAGTCTCTGAGGAGAACAGTCTTTCTGAACTCTAAAACCCTTTCTTGATATCCTGAAAATTTACACTCTTGCTGAACTCAATTTCTCTGTAGTGGAGAGTACAAGATACACTTTCTGTCACTGTGATACTGTCTTGATCCTAAAATTTTCTGTGACAAAATAACTGGCAGTTGTCATAAACAGAAGGAGAGAGTATTCAGATCAACCACAAAAGCTGCAGCTTTAGTTCTCATACGAGTAATCATATATTGCCTATCCACAGAAAACTATTCTTCTGTGCAATCAAAATAACTACATAATCACTTTGTAGAGGTTTTACGACAAACTAAAAATTACTTCTGCTCTATTATGTTCTCTTCCTCAAATACCATTTAGTATTGTCAAGTTTTAGCTTTAAGTACAGTGACTATTAAATATATTTTTTTCTAGCTTTCTTTTCTTCTCCTGAGAGAGGAAGGAACATCAGTACCTTTCTCTGGAAAGCTTTAAATTGTGCAGGTTTTGTAGTGGCACCTGTACTGCTGCTCTCTGTATCTCAAAAAGACTTTCCTGGCAACAGGATAAGCACAAAGGGGGCAACTAACATAATGGAGGGCTGCTCACCCCCTCAGAGAAATGAAAACAACTGTGCACCCCTCTGTTTGTAGAGAAGAAGAATGAGGTGAGATCATGGTTTCAAATTCATTAATGAAATGGGTAAGATGAACATGGAATAGTTATTCACCTAATTCTCTGACCCTAGAATTGGAGAATATCCCTTAAGACAACCAGGACACCTACTTAAAAAAAGGTGAAAAAATATATTTCTTTGCACAGTGGGCAGAAATTTCCTGGAATCTCTTTCTAGGGGAGATAGTGGAGGTAGATAGAAATCAGCTGCTTTGAAAAGGGATTGAAAAAAATCAGAAATAGGCTTGTAAACTAGATGATGAAGAGAGTGGTCAGGATCATTAATCCAATGACTGTGGAGAAGCATGAGAAAAAAATAATATCAGGTATTGGTCAGATTTTTGTGCCTTCCCTAAGCATTATCTTATTGTGACTGAACTTGGTGGACCATTTGATCTGATCTAGAAAAGCATTTTTTATGTTCTCATAAGATTTCAACATTCTAAGATAAGGCTTATTTTTAGTCATATTAAGGGATCAATTTCAGCTTCTGCTTAAATATTTCTCTGACATTTATCTGCAAAACAAGCATCCCCAATCAAAACTAAGGACACTAGCAATCAGCAGGGAATCAAATATGTTTCTAACTTATGCAATGATTTGATAACTGAAATCATGAACAGAAACAAACTTTCCAGGCTCTCAGTATTCAAGTCTTCCTATAAATAATTCAGGAAGAAATCATATGAGAAATGTAAGAAATGTGGCTGCATTTTTTTCATTATTAACATATTCAGTATTGTGATTCCTGCTGCTTAGGACATTCCACACTTTTAAAAATAACATTTATGAATGCATTGCCTTATAGAGTAAGGGGCAAACCATAGACAAAAAGACAGAGAAATCATTAATGTAGGCACATTAAAATATCTTTCTTCATTTAAAAGCCAACAAAACCGGAGATGAAAACAACATATATTCTAGACCACAGATTAGAAAATGAAAATTGCAATGTATGTTGAGAATTTATTTTTCCTCTGCTCATCATAGATACATTTACCAAATTTATTGAATATATTTACTACTTTATGCAAATATATATACATACAAATATATATATACAAATATAAACTGAAAAATAAGACCATCATTGTATTGTTGCTTCTATAAATAATAATTAAGATTACAAAAATCTAAAGAAAATCCCCAACCTAAGAATTCTTTCCTAAGTAAATCCATTATCCTTTACCACATCTAGTCTACCATTCTTTGGAACATTTTTGCTGAGAATCAGTCTGCTTCTCTGAAGGTCTTAGAGTGTTTTTGTCCCCACAGTGTATTTTCAGAAGCATTGATCTCTGTAGCTCCTGCTGACTTTGCTTTCCAACTAATTACTTATTCCCTTCTTTGCATTTCCTCCAGAACCTTAGATTATCCCAAGTTTTTCCATCTCCATAGCTGTTACCTACCACATTGAGTCACTGCAGAGCTGGAGAAAGATGTAAATAAGCCTCTGTGCCAGCTGCCTCTTATCAGCTCAGCCAAAGTAAGGCTGAATGCCAGAAAAACAAGAAACAGGAGGCAGGCGGGATAAAAGACTGGAACTATGGGCAGAATATTAAATATCTGAAGCAAAGAATGTAGAGAACTGCTACTGCCCACACCTTCCTTTGTCTTATCCCATTTTTTCATAGCTATTTGCATTTTTTTTTAATTCCAATCTAATGAAAGGTGATTAATCAAGAATTGATGCTGCTCTGTAACACTGCAGGACCCAAGTGATTCATTGCTTTTTTTCTGTTATTTTTCTGCAACCCATAGGAAAGAAAACATTAGAATTTGTGATAAAGGGCAAAAAGAAACCTTGTTATATTATGCAGAAACAAAACCAACAGGTGGAAGTTCAGGTACTTCTGTATCAAAGCAATGGTACAGACATCCTTCCACCCTTTTGCTCCCTTTCCAGAATCCATGTCCATGGACAGAATTTGCTCTTATTTCTGAGCAAACTGAACTCAAATTCAATTAAAACTGATTCAATGAATCGCAGGGTTTTTCCAGCTCCTGAGCTCTAAACTCTGCTAATAAGGGACAAAGAGGCCCTACATGCTAAGACTTTTTGCTGCCCTTAGGAGCAATGATCCATAACAGTTACATAGCCAGGATCCATGCTTGTAGCCAACAACTCAATTTCATCAGAAATTTTATTGTATGATCTTTCTCTACATTTCTTCTCTTTACCTGACAGTAGCTCACACCACTCACAGCATTCAGCTGTTCACAGCAAACCCAATGGAACAGACAAGGCTTAAGCTGCAGCTGGCATCAATATGTACCAGGTTTATACTTAGGCCTGATACAGACGATACATGGAATATGCATTGATGTGACTGGGAGCAGAAATTATTAAAATTTTGTTTATCTGTGACTCACCTGTATATCTGTATAACTCGCCTGTTATCCTTTTTTCCTTTGAACAAAGCAGAATTTAAAGAAAGAAGAATATATAAACAAATTTCATACAAAAGTATACTAGACTACAAAAATGTGCATTATATAAAATGAAAGCACTGCAAGAGATTCTTCTGAACAGCTTCAAGTCAATGAAGTTCTGATGTCTGTGTCCTTCCACAGGTATCAGAACAGCAGAATTGTCCTGTCTCACACACACAGACACACAGATTCTTTATAGCATTGCATGCTTTAAAGGAATTGTGCATGCAAGCAAAGGTGACTAGGTATATAGAGTGGAAAGAGTCAGAGTGGTAACAATTATTCTTTGATGAATCCTTGTTAATCTAATATGCACTGCATCCCAGTCAGCTGCATTTTAGGATAAAATCAGAAATGTGTTGGACATTTCCCAAGGCAGGTATAAGATTGAGTTCAGTATTGTCTAGCTGATGTACTGAAATTCACAGCAGTGCTGACAGGAATAAATGCTCTCTCTGGAAAATGGCAGACCACACAGAGATGTATTTGTCATTAAAATTACCCAATTGATCATTTGTTAAATGTGAAGCGTGCCCACCTACTTCTAAATATCAACAACACATCTGATGAAAAATGGAAATGTGGCTGGTTTTATGTCAGTGTTTAATTTGCCACAGAGATTAGAGTAAACAGCACCATAAACACAAGTATCCTTTGCAGGATTCATTGCCAGTAATTTAAAGTATGGCACCTAAAATTCTAGAAAACTGGTGAAATATGATTAATGTTATAAAACTAGCAAAACTATTTTCTGAAAGAGTAGTTTTCATTCTCTTCCAAAATAAAAAGTATATTTTGTATATCCTTACATAGTTGTTTATTATATTAAAAACACAGTGTGTGTGAAAATTTAATAGAGTGAATAATTTTTTTTTCCCTACTTGGTAATGATTCATAGTTAGGACCTGATAGAACACAACTTTCATCACTCCCAGGAGATTCCACACTCTTTACACTTGCAAATATCAGTATACTGAACTTCTCAGTTGCAGAGGAATGCAGGATATGGGGTTTAGGAGTAAAAGTATTTGTGCCAGTTGTGACATGAGGATTTACTATATTACTTTCAAAAGATGTAGTAAAAAATCTTCAAGAAGAGTAAAATGAGGGTAAAGGAACATGTGTCTCCCCTGCTTCCAGAGGCATCAAATTTCCACAAAACCTCTTCCTTCATTTTCCAAATAATAAAATACAGAACCATGAGATTTTTACAATGCATCACAGAATTCTTACGCTGGTGGCTTTCAGTTATTTCTGAGACTTTCTGATCATGAAGTATTGTGGATAGGGGCATACTACACAGGCTCTCTTGGTGTGTGTTTGCTGTTGCAGATGAAAATTCAACAGCACTTTTGTACTAAATCTTTTTCAGAGAACCTTCTCATCTTCAGCATCAATTCTGGTATTTTCCGTTCCTGGCATATACCTGACACCCATCTTGTGAACCTGCCTGCATCTTTTGTCAATGGTTTCTGTAATGGGAAAATATTCAATAAAGTAAATGGCTGGGTTTTCTGGGGCTTTCAAAACTCTGCATTGCCCTTGCCTAGTGTAAGTACAATGGAATAAGACTAGGTTTTTCACTCAATCCTCAAGCTTCAAAAAACATCTTAAAAGTAACACTAGTCTGTGACCTGCCTGTCTGCAGTCAGCCAACAATAGCTTTAATACATGAGTTGCTCTGGAGTGCTGGGACTAAGCTCCACTTTGGTGGCTCTAGCCTCTAGAACTCTAAATATCATGGAAAGGTAGGAACAGAACTAAACATATTCTGCCTTTCTACATAGCTTCATAAAGTTTATTAGTTTCAATGAAATGGAAGTGAAATCACATGGGGAATATGGTCTAATCATTAGAATGATCTCAGCTTTTAAAAACACACATTCCTCCCCATAAAGTTTATTTAAATGAAGAGATAATAATTTTCAGCTTTTTTGTAAAATAAAGAAACAGTTGTAGTGGGACCCTCACAGGGTCACAGGTCCTATCAGCAAACCTGTTTCAGCATGGGCTCCTCTGTCCATTGGGTCTGCAGGTCCCTGTCAGAACCCTGCTCCAGCACAAGCTTCCCAGTGGTTCACAGCCTCTCAGGCATCCACCTGCTCTGGCGTGGGTCTCCTTCATGGGCTGCAGGTGGATCTCATCTCCAGTGCCTGGAGCATCTCCTCCCCTCCTTCTGCCCTCACCTTGGTGTCTGCAGAGTTGTTCCTCTTACATATTCTCACCCTCCTCTTCTCTGACTGCTCTTACACTGTACAATAACTGTGCAATAACTTTTTTTCTCCCTTTTAAATACATTATCACAGAGGTGCTATGACCATTTCTGATTGGCTCAGCCCTGGCCAGCAGCACGTCCATCCAGGAGCTGTCTGGCATTGACTCTATTGAACATGGGGGAGGCTTTTGTCAGCTTTTCACAGAAGCCACTTCTGTAATCAAAATTGGGCCACATAAGCCCAACACAACAGTGAACAGTTGCAACACAGTCATATAATCTTGGAAAATTATCTTCTGTGTTTCAAATTAAATCTTTTGCTTTTACCTGTTTCTTGATGATATGAACAAATCAGTGTGGCAGTACTGTAATTTTAAGGACAATGTTCAATGTGACAATTTTTACGTAATGCTAAAAGTAAGATGACTTTGTGGCTATATAACTGAATGTATTTATTATGTGAAATATATTTAAACTGAGAACTAGAGTTTATTATGATTATAATTTTTGGACAATCATTCTTCCTGGTTCACATTTCTACTTTCCAAACAGAAAATACTTTTGAAATGTGTTTTAGGGGACCTTTCAGATACTTCTCTACAAGATGAAGCTCTGATAATTACAAAAATACTTGCATTGTAGTCATTATTCAAGTATTAACAGCAAAATATTTGACTTAGTATTCACTCATACAACTTTTTTAAATGGTGCGTTATGAATACCAAATGGAAATATTAAAAATTTTCTTTAATACCAATTCTACAAATTGTTTATCTTCTTAAATTAAACCACAAAGGCCAACACACTGAGAAATCTTTACATCCTGCAATAGCCCTTAGGGAACTGATGTATCAGGAAAGGTTAATTTCTTAGAGCTTATACGTAGACTCAACTTGTCTAGCTTTTTCCATCATACTTTCCCTATACTACCTGCTGGGTTTTGGAGTAAAATACACTGTAACATGGCCATAAACATTGTCTTGCCAACAGCTGCTGCAGATCTCTCTGTCTCCTTTTCAATATTATATGGCATTTAAAATAAATTAAAATCTGTCAGTTTTTTTCAAAACAATGTTATGGATTCTCATGATTAAAAAAAAAAAATAAAGCCAAAACAACAGAAACCAGAAGCAAAAAGGAAAACCAAAATAACATGCATAATTGTTGAATTTCAAACATCCATATGTAGAATATCTGTATAGCTATCAATCCTTTCTTTTACTTGGCATGTAAATTCATTATAAGAGATCTACAGGTGTAAATGTTTCTCACACCAGTAACACGGGAGTAAGACGCAGATATCTTATTTTTTCCGTTCCTGAAAACTTGGCTGCTTAATTCTGTTCAGTCTTGAAAGAAACACAGATTTAAAACAAATTATATATTTTACTAAAATTTAAGAAATGTAGTTTTTAGGTAAAAGGAAAAAAATTACAAAAATAAGATTTATAGCCAATTATTTTATTAGAGAAATAATATATAATCTCTGATGCTAATTACAAAAAAGACCCCCCAATCAAAAATATGCAATCAAAACAACTTGCCAAAAATTGTATCTTTATGTAAAACTCCTGATTTTCTCGAATTTTCCTTTCATTATTAAAGCATATTCTGACTTACATTAACCACTTATGCCCATGAGTTCTGCCAATGACCTGGCAAACAGTAAAGGTGACCCTGAAAACTTGAAGTGAGCACATTATTACACTACTATTACACGATTTCAATCCTAAGCCAGGTCTTTGAAAAATGCATTACAGTTGTGAAATATTTTGAACATTGACCTATTATTACGAACGCCTAATGAAAATCCTTCAGAAGAAAAAAAAGCCAACCTTATAATGTTTTTGTGTTAAACAGACACAGAAGCCATTTTTACTTTCATATAGATTAAAGCATGTTGGCTGCAGACTCTCTCTCTCCTGAGACCACTTTTGTGAAATGTGGGGGAAAGGCAAGCTTTGCTACCAGTTTTTTGAAAACTAATACTGATACAGTAATACACTCTGAAATTGTTTTAATAATGTATTGAACTTGAATCCCTTGTCCATCCTGGAGCTTTTTTCTTAAACTAATAATTAATGTAATGATATAATTTTAGCATGTTTAGGACTGGCAAGGCAACCTTTTTCTTTCAGAAGAAAAAATTCCTTGCTTCTGAAAGCTGAAAATGTTGTTCATTAATGGGGAAAAAGACGAAAATGACACAAGTCAGTAGTATTTGTAAACTATGTGGTGTTATAAGTAAATAGAGGCTTGGATAGCCAATAGCCCTACAGCCAGAACTCTCTGGATAAAACATACACTGACTTATGTCTTTGCTGTTCATAATTCAGAAGAGAAACGAGGCTGTGGGTTTCCTATTTCAATACCATTTTGTATCATCAGTGCATGGGGTTTTTTCTCTGTTTGGAAAAGAAATAATTCCATTCTAACATGTATTCTTCCAATTATGTTTCGCTGCAAGATGGGCATTTCAAGTTAAAAAATAGAATTGTAAATGTGTCACACTAGATACTGTTAATACTATCTAGAGAGGCAATAACTGTTTTTAAGTTCCATTTTATGAACAAAACCAAATGATACATGACCTAGATATGCATTGAACTTAATAAGATGACAAATGAACAAGGAATAAAGCTGTATTCACTAAAAATCATGTTATTCCAACATTAAATTAAGACACTCTTGGAAGCTTGTAGCCTATATGTTTCATTTTGCCACTGCTGTGGACAATTATTTCATATATATAGTGTAGCGGCGCGTTTTCTAGTTCTTACTTGTTGTTAATAATCATTTTTTCTATAATGGTTCTTCCCAAGTCCCCCCCGTACTTCTCCCCATTTGGTACAATCTCCTGCCTGGGAAATTCCCTTTGTTCCCCTCTGTTACTATATGTAGTCAATCATCTGTTAGTCTCCTCCCAGTGCCTGCCCCCCTCCGGGAAGCCTGCCCCCCTCATTCCAGAGGCTTCGGGGAGGGGCTCGGTCCCGGATTGGAGCAGGCTGGGAATGCCCCACCCCTCATTTCCTATTTGCTGGCTATGTGCCCTCCCCATTCCCCTGATTGGTTTTCCCTCTTGTATCCACCCCCTTCCCCTGGTCCCTGATAAGCAGTGAGCCTCCTCCTGCTCTCTCTCTGCTGGGACGCGTGAGTGCCTGCACCATGGGGTGCAGGTGACAATAAACTCTATCTTGCCACGAGGCCTCCTCCTTCTCACCTTCGTCGAGCCTCACTAACAGCTCTCCTGCAGCTTCTGAACTACTAAGGAGGTAGTGGCCAGTCTGCTAGCCATTGCCCAACTAGAATTGAAATAATTCCCTGTGCCTGCTGGAGAAGGTGTTCCAGCGAATCCCGGCTGCCCTGGCTGGGAATTGTTTCAAGTCTGGTTAGGCAGTGGCTAGCAGACCGGCCACTACCTCCTTAGTAGTTCAGAAGCTGCACGAGAGCTGTTAGTGAGGCTCGACGAAGGTGAGAAGGAGGAGGCCTCGTGGCAAGATAGAGTTTATTGTCACATGCACCCCATGGTGCAGGCACACGCGTCCCAGCAGAGAGAGAGCAGGAGGAGGCTCACTGCTTATCAGGGACCAGGGGAAGGGGGTGGATACAAGAGGGAAAACCAATCAGGGGAATGGGGAGGGCACATAGCCAGCAAATAGGAAATGAGGGGTGGGGCATTCCCAGCCTGCTCCAATCCAGGACTGAGTCCGTCCGAAGCCTCTAGAATGAGGGGGGCAGGCTTCCCGGAGGGGGGCAGGCACTGGGAGGAGACTAACAGATGATTGACTACATATAGTAAAAGAGGGGAACAAAGGGAATTTCCCAGGCAGGAGATTGTACTAAATGGGGAGAAGTACGGGGGGAACTTGGGAAGAACCATTATAGAAAAAATGATTATTAACAATAAGTAAGAACTAGAAAACGCGCCGCTACAATATAGCAGAACTTATCTACAACTTCTGTCTCTACAGGTTTACAGTTTTGTGTTAGCTTTGGTACTCTGCTGCTCTGTTTGGGTTTTTTTGTTCCCTTGTTCCCTGTTATAGGGAATTTACAAAAGAAGGATGGTGGGTTTGTAAGCATCGGACATAATTAGAAAAATGAAGAAAATAGAGCACAAACCTGTTCTCAAATTTTGTTAATTTGACAACTGAAATTCAACTTTAATAATTTGTGGACTTCCACAACATGGTCTAACACATCTAAACAATACAAAATTTCATGTGATGACTCTGTCCTTTACTCTTTGCAAGGAAGGGAGAAAGCCAAAGTCTGTTTGGCACAAAGTCAATTTATGTTCATTTGGTCCAACAGTTGCAGCAGCACGACTGGGCAGAACAACAAAAACATTGCTCACTTGCTCATCTACTCAGGAAACAAATAATACATGACATCTCTTCAATCACTGAGCTTGAAGGATAACTGCTGAATATCAAACACATGCTGAAAACTACTGAAAATTCTCAAAATAAGGACATTTAAGAGTCAATACAATGTTCTGGTAACACATTTAAGTTTGTGTCTGACTGCTCATTCTAGAAATTATGAGATGAGACGAAAGGTCTCATTCCCTAACCTCAACAGCTTATGTCTACCCCTTGTGCCTCTCTTCTGTCCTGCTGAGGCTAAGCTACTCTTGGAGTCTTGTAATGCACTAAATGACAGAGACATCAACAAAAGATTTTGGGGAAGCTCTCACACTGGCTCCAAAGACTACCTATTGCACTATCCAGACAAGGACCTCTGCTTCCTAGTGACTCCTGCAATTTTCAGTAAGAAACTTCCTTAATTATCCTTTAGCCAATGAATAATTCTATTGTTTCAGTTACTTATTAATATAAAACTTCTACACCTGCAATGTAAATCTTGCCAAAATATTTCAAACTGTAAAGTTTCAGTTTTCTCTCTTAAACTCAGAAACTATAGTGTTTTTCTTTAGAAGGGAAAAAAAGTCACCAATGCATAAATTTCTTTTTTTCTTTAACCCATATTTTCTGCTCCTAATCAACCTGAGTCCTTCAAAGTATTTTCTCACTTGATCTCTTAAAATAGTTTCTAAGCCTTTTTCCACAACTGATGTTCAATGTAGCACACAGAAACAGCCTACTGCTCACGTAAGTCTTATCTTCAGTTAATTCTATACACTAGTGTTTTTTGAATCCTTAGGACGCATTCCTATCAGTGAATACCTGCAAAAATTCCTCTTAAGACTTTTTCAATATTACTTTTCATATGTATTTTTGTTCAAAAGTTAGTTTTGAGAGATACAATTTTTTATTATGATTAATTCTATGGTCAGTTAGCAACATTATAGCTCTTAAAAAAGAAGACATAGACTTTGAGCCCACACTATTAACACATGGTTAACTCTCCTCCCCTTTTCAGTACTTGATGGTATGCTCTTTCTCTCTCCATTCTCTTTTCAAAATCTTTTTCTTATCTTCATGACACAGTTGGCAATGGCACAGCTGAGAGCCTCTGGATCAGAATGAAGTGCAAACAAATACTGTGAATGACATCACAGGAGTCTGCTGTAGACCTCTTGGCCAGGACATTGACACCGATGAATTATTGTTTGAGGAACTAAGGGAAGTTTCCAAGACAATTGCCCTTGTCTTTATGAGGGACCTAAACTTGCCACAAATTAACTTGGAACATCACACAGCTGGTACAACCCCCGGCCAGAAGATTCCTAAAAAACTTGGATGACAACTTTATGGAACAGGTCCTAAGGGAGCCAACTCAGAAAAATGCCATTCTCAACTTGCTGCTTGTCAACAGAGAGGATTTTGTGATTGGCAGATATCTCGGCCACAGTGATCTCAAAATGACTGCATTAATAATCCATGTTGACAGGAGGAAAAGTGAGAGCAAAAACCTCGACTCTAGGCATGAGGAGAGCAGACTTCTCCTCATGCCCAAGGAACTGGTAAATAAAGTCCACAGGAAAAAGGTTCTTGCAGGTGCTGGGGTCCATCAGTGCTGGTCAGCACTGATGTTTTTCAAACATCACATTCTAGGGATACAGAACCAGGCAATCCCCAAATCCTCAAGCCAAGCAGATGAGGCAGAAGGCTGCCCTGGCTGAACAGAGATCCTCTTATTGGAAATAAGGCAAGAGAAAGGTGTATGCCCAATGGAGGCAAGGTGACATGGGAAAAATACAGAGATTCTGCTTGCCACTGTAAGGAGAAAAGTTGTGCATCCAAAGCTCAATTGGAATTGAAGTTGGCCAGAACTCTGGCAGAAAATAAAAAGGAGTTTTTTCAAGTATATTAATGGCAACAGGCAGTGTAAAAATAACATCAGCCCATTACAGGATGAGAATGATCACCTCACAAACAGGGACATGGACAAGGCAGAGATAATTAATGCATTCTTTACCCCTGCTGCAACACGGACAATGGACCAAAGGGGTCTCAGTATCCTGAACTGCAGGACCATGACTGTGAGACTGATCAACTCTCAGTTGACCCTGAAACTGTGTTGGATCTGCAGTTCCAGCTGGACCCCTAAAAATCTATGGGACCTGAAGGCATTCATCCAAGAATCCTCAAGGAGTGAGCTGATGTCATCTCAAAATCTCTCTTGATTTTTCAGCAGTCCTAGGAATCCGGAGAGGTCCCAGCTGACTGGAAGCTGGTGAGCTTTGTCCCAGTGTTCAAGAAGGCAGGAAGGACAACCCTGGAAGCTACAGGCCTGTTGGTCTTACTTCAGTGACTGGTAAAGTTATGGAGAAGATTATTCTGGAAGGTATTGAAAAACCCCTGAAAGACAACACTGTCTCTGATCACATCCAGCAAAGTTTAATGACAGGAAGGTCCTGTTTATCAAACCTGGTTTCCTTTTAAGACAAGGCAATCTGTTGCAATAATAAGCAGACAGGAGTCAGTTTCTTCATGCAGGAAGGCCCCTTCTTTATTAAAAAACTTGTATTTATACAATTTTCACAGACCTTGTTTGCAGCTCTTATTGGCTAGCAGTTTTCTTGCCACATAATTCATTGGTTAAAAGGTGTTTTGTGTATGCACGCTAAGACTCTCTCACTCAAGTTTTTACATATTTTCTTTGTAGATTCTCATGGGATAGATGTATTGTTTATGCAGGTCCAGATTTATTTCTCTCTCCAAGAATAGGTTGTTATGTTAACAGACTTTTGTCTGTTATGTTATGTTGTTATGTTGTTATGTTATGTTGTTATGTTAACAGACTGTTAACTATGTTAACAGACTTTTCATTCCCAAGATTGTTTCACATGGGAACTTACAAGCTACTTCTAGCTTAGCTAGGTTAGCAGGGCCTAAACCATATTTTATGAGACCTTTCTTTTGTAACATCTTTTACCTGTCTGCAACAGCAACCCACCTAGCTGGTCATGGGAAGCCAGTTGATGTAATCCTTTTGTATTTCAGTAATGTTTTTGGTACTGTCTCTTGGATAAACACGTCATGGGGTGGATGAGCAACTGGATCACAGGACAGGCACAAAGGGTCACAGTGAATGGGGTGACATCAGGCTGGTGGCCTGTCACTAGTGGGGCTCCACAGAGCTCCATCTTAGGCCCTGTGCTCTTCAACATCATCAAAAAGGAATTGGGCACAGAACTGAATGGAATACTGAACAAGTTTACAGATGATAAAAAAATAGGAGGAGCTCTTGACTCCCTCAAAGGCAGGAAGGACCTCAACAAATAAGAGGGCTTGGCAATCACCAGCTGTGTGAAGTTCAATAAGGGAAAATGCTGGATTCTGCACCTGGGATGGTGGATGAACCTGGACAGACTGGGGAATGAGATGCTGGAAAGCAGTGACATGGAAAGGGACCTGGGGATCCTGGTCCATGACAAGTTGAACATGAGTCAGCAGTGCCCTGGAAGCCAGGAGGGACAAACCTGTCCTGTGGGGCATCAGGCACAGCATCCCCAGCCACCCTGCTCTGAGCTGGGGCAGTCTCACCTTGAATGCTGGGGGCAGTTTTGGGCACCACAGTGTAAGGTCATAAAGCTCTTAAAGAGTGTCCAAAGGAGGGCAGCAAAGATGGTGAAGGGCTTGAGGGGAAGTCATGTGAGTAATGGCTGAGGACACTTAGTCTGTTCAGCCTGGAGGAGACTGAGGGAAACAGCACTGCAGTTTACAACGTCCTTGTGAGGGGAGGAGGACAGGCAGACACTCATCTCCTCTTCCTGGTGACCAGTTACAGGACCCAAGGGTATGGCCTTAAGATGTGTCAGGGGAGGTTTAGGTTGGATATTAGGGAAAGTTTCCTCACTCTTGGTGGTTGGGCACTGGTGTGACTCTTGGGAATGACACTGTTCAGGAGTTGGACTTGATGATCCTTGTGGGTCCTTTCCAATTAAGTTTATTCTGTGATTCTGTGATTCTGTGATTCTGTGACATATCAGTGTTTTACAGATACAGAGTAATACTTCACTGGCAAAAAGGAAAACATTTCCTTCCAGCTCAAGTTCAAACACTTTAAAAGCTGTTAATATATTCTTTCTTATAACAAATATTCATCCAATATAGCTTTGAATGAGTCATTTGGATATAGAACAAAAACAAGCTACAAGAAGTTAAATAGGTTCAAATAAATATTCACACGTTGTATGCTTATCTAAATCAAACCTCCAAAGCCTTTCAAGTTTGCTCAACATAGATTTCACTCCACCTTGTAAACTGCTTCCTAAATAGGTCTTTAAATTGCTTCAGATCATTTTGGTCATTCAAGACACTGCACAGTGGAATAAAATAAAAATAGCAGAAAATATAAGACTGACACATACACAAAATCCTATTTATGTGTTCAGTAATTCTTATTCCAGTCAGTCATTCTCACAGTAACTCCGATCTGTCAAAATCTATAATTTTTGGCATAGTTTATCAATATGTATTTTTCATCTGGTTTCTCATCTTATATACATTTATGTGCTATTCCTCTCTTCCAGAAAGTGAGTTCAGAATAATAGCTGTCTTTATAGAACATGCCAGTTTGTGATTCCTTTTTATTAAGCTAAAAAGTCTCTTTTTCATCTATGTTCAGTTCCAGTTACCTTTATTTCAGCTGTTAATATTTTAGAATTTTGGCAAGTTGATATCAAAGCCCTCATGATGCTTTTCCTCAGTTATCTGCCTTAATGTATATAGTTCCACTTTTTTGTCCCAATTTAATCAGTGTTTAGTAAGTGTTTGCAAACTTGATTAATCACAGGCCTTAAGGTTGCTGAACCATAGATGTCTATGGCCTAAGTAAGATCCTTATGAAAATTTAAATGGGTTTAAAAATTGCAGGAAAATACAAAACTGAATCCAAATTTTACCTCTGCACTAGAGAGGAGAAGATTTTCTTCAACACCTGGATTTTAAGAGAAAGTCTCTGGATCCATACCCTGCATGATAATCTGGGATCATAACCATCAAACTACTTATCAGAAGCATGAATTCTGCTTGGAGATGAGTGTCTAACAATGTATCCTAGAGATCAGCCCTGGGTCAAGTCCTGTTCCACATCTCCATTAACAATCTGGATGATGGGGCAGAGCACCCTATCAGCAGATTTGGTGGTGACACAAAACTGGGATGAGTGGCTGATACACCAGAGGGTCATGCTGCTTTATCAAGATGGAGAAATGGAATGACAGAAACCTTTTGCAGTTCAACAAAGGGAAGTGCAAATTCCTTCAACTGTGTACAAATAGTAGCATGCATGGTGCACACTGGAGACCAAGGAGCTGGAAAGTAGCTTGGCAAAATAGGACTGGGGGACCCTGGTAGACTCAAAGTTTGACATGAGCCAGCAGTGCGCCCCTGCAAGTAAAGAAGGTGAATGATATTCTGGGTTGCATATGGAGGAAGGTTGCCAGCAGATTGAGGGGGGATTGTCCTGCTTACAATTTAACACAGCTTTTGATAATGAGGGAATTGCTTTGGTGAATCCCATTCTTAAAAGTTTTGCTTGTCTTCCTATATTGTGTATCAAGGGTATAGATTCCACCAGGACACACATATTTGAAAGTGTCTCTTTGAGATCGACTCTGTTTGATCCTATTGTTTGTTTTCATTTCTTATCCCTTTTAGTTTTAATATCTTTAAAGAAATTAGTACTTTGCTTAAAATAAAATGAAAATGTCTTTGCAGTAAATCTCCATTCTAATGTGAGAATCAGGAATTAAATTTGTTACATTTTGTGTTAAACTGGACAACAAACAAAGAGAATGAGTCACATACTAATATATGAATTCTCTTATTAATCTAGAAGTGTAAATTAAAGAACTGACTGACTATATAATTTGTGTTTCTGAAACTAAAATTTGTAGGTTTATTTTTCATGAAGAACAATTGATATGATTCAGATTCTCTCACATGATTTAGTCTTTTTAAATGGTAGTTTTTAGTTAGATGTTCCAATTAATGCATCAATATTTTCAAGCATCACACCATTTATCCTAACAGATACTGTGGTTGTTTCAAACTATCATTTTATTTTTCTGCCAGTGAACATCTTTCTCTCCTGAAAATATTTCACTTTCTTGGGTTTTTTTAACTCTTAAAGCTGAGGGAAATTATTAAAGGCTTTCCATAGTTAGATTATGTAGAAATCTTGTTCTTAGGGCATTAGAATTTATTAACCCTTTGTCATAGTCAGTGAATAATCTTGTATTAACATGTCACTGAATATTTTGGAAAAATATTTCACAACCTATTTCACAATGTTTTCATAATAGTGAATTATTACCCATATGTATTTTAAAGCAAGATATTTGATTTTTTCTGTCTTATAAAATGTTGTCAAAATGTAGAGGATATCATGAAAAAACATTGCTGGACTCTGCTTGCACAATAAATCTTTAAAGTCACAACTGCAATGATAACATCTAGTTTTATTTACTTAAAAATATTACACATTGGGAATTGATGTTTTTTCAACTATTTTGCTGAAGCTGCAGCTGGTTTGGCATCTTTATCCTTTATTTTGTTTGTAAACCCCAAAAAGTTATCTCAAAATACATTTTAATTTTGCAGCAAAAGACGGAGATAAAAGGACACCAGAAACTGCAGGAATTTCTGGGTACAGAAGGACATCTCAGATCCATTGATTCAAGTCATTAATCTGACTGAAGAGAGCTCTACCCTAACATCAATTTCTCCTGTAAGAGTCACCTTGCTTGTCACTCCTCAAGCTTCACCTTTATCCAGTTACTCAATGGAGTAACAGTGAAGTGAAAACACAATGTTAAGAGTGAGGGATAAACTCTTAACCTTGATGCTTCTATAACTGCTCTAAAGGAAAACACCCAAGGCCGTTTTCCAAAGGGTCAGATATTTCCACTGACTTTAAGGTTACTTAAATATTTTCTATCTTTTTTTTCAGCTGCATGGTAAGAAAGTAAATAATAATTTACATGTAGAAAGAGAAATCCTAATTTCTTGTTGGAAAACTAAGCGGTAGTACAATTACAGAGGGCATTTATACAAAACCAGCACAAATATTGGCTGTCTTGACGTGTGAATTAAGATAGGAGTCCTGTTTCTATTTGCAGAAACAAGAAAAAACAATCAATAAGTAAAAAGAAAATAAAATATGTACTTAGGTTAGTAAGGGCAGCCTAACAGGCTCCGTGCATACCCTGCTATAAATCAGTAGCATATATATGGTACACGGGAAAAAATACAGACAGAGACATTTTGTTCACCTCCTCTTATCAGTACTGTTGTCACAGAATAACTGCTTGTCTCTTCACCTCTGCTGTAGGAATTCATGTGTATCTGAGAATGTAATGCGCTTGTCAAAGTGACAGCAATCTTGTATTTGGTGCTTCAACATCTGAACAAAAAGCTAGTGGAAAATGTGTGAAATATGTTTATAAAAGCCCTTGGGATGTTAAAGTAAAATTCCCTCTAGGCTTTATAAATAGCAGGTGGTCAGTAATGAAACAGTTTTGGTGTTTGAAGGTTCTTGAATAGTTGTTGGTAACATCAGGTATGATCTATTGACCTGAATTTGATATTACAGCCTATATGCCAGCTAAATCATTTCCATCTTGAACTAAAATTAAGTGTAATACTTGCTGCAAAGTAACAGTGCTCACTGCAAAGAGTTTCCTAATTAGAGCTACTGATCCAAATCCTAACCAGGTATAAATTAAAATAAGTGAAAATATGCCAATTGTGCCAGTATTACTTGCCAACCGTCTTTGTTTTATCATCCCCACATGGTATTTAAGCAGAGGACATTTTTTTAACATGCTTTTATTTTCTTTGAATTTTTTTTTTTACAGAAAGATTTATGGAAGACTTTTCTTTGTATCTTTCCCAACAACACTTTATTCTGAGAGTTGGGATATATGCCCAGGACAGCTATAAATTGTTAAAAAAAAAAAGTCAAATGCAAAAATGCTTAGCTTGAAAGCACGACCTCCAAGTGAAGAAAAATCTGTAAAGTAGGGAATATGGAACTGACGCAACACAAGCACATGAGAATAGCTTGTTATAGAAAGATCCAATTGCTGTAGGTCTTCTGTCAACTGTCATTGTTGGAAGAGTCATTATAACCTTAGCTAAAATGATGATCACACTTTTGGGCCAACACAACACCAGCTATCATTAGGTTTTGGCAAGTAGAACTTTGTCAGATACTAAGCCTGGGTAGAACACAGGGAATTGGAAGGAAATGAACTTGGAATAATTTTGTTGCTGCATCTTTTGACATTTCTCAGTAAATTATGAAAACAGTAGGTGGTTACAACATCCATATTACTCATACAATTCATTAATCACTCTCTGTCTTACAATAATAGCAAGACTTTTTTTTTTTTTTTTTAAATAATGACTTCCATTTTTGTTCTGCAAAGTGTCTGTGGTTAAGTAGTAGGAAAGTGTTCTCTAGTTTTGGGCCAAATGTTTTTCTTGTGTATATTCACTGATATGGTACAAAATCTCCTTTTTGCAGGAAGAATGTCACCGAAGTAATTAAATTCAGCACTTATGAAGGGATAGGAAAATTAAATCTGCTACATTTTTCCCAGTATTGCTGTATTACTTCAATCCACTATGTTAATGGTAGGAACTATATTTTTATACATCTCTTTCTGTTGTAAAAGTGAACCATATTACACAAGACTTCTTTACTCCTGCTAGGAGATTAAGGTGTTCTATTTTGAATATAAACCACTAAAATGACAGGAAGTAAAAGAAATTAATTGTGAAGGATGAGGTGAAATGCACTGAAGGTAAAGATATAATAGGTTCCAGTGTTTTGTGGTTTTGTTCCTTACAGTTTTCTGCTTGGATAGTACGCAAAACTGGATGATGAGCATACTTTGCTGTGGACATTACCACATGCCTTACTATTACTTTCGCTTTATCTATCACAGGGGGGTTTTTGTGCCATATTCTCAATGGAGAGAAAAGCTATCAAAATTCTTTCCTAATTTCTGTTAATCATTTTACTTTGAACAACACTTTAGTTTGTGAAACTTCTGAAAATGTAACGACCTCTCACTGGTTTTTTTTGCAAGCTCTCAGCCTGCAAACAGCATTGCCATAAATGTGCTGATAATAGAAAGTACAATAAATATAATCAGATGCTGCAGGCTGTTAGGAGACTGAGCATTGCTTCTTTGTGGAGTTTGTCAATGAAAAATAATGTATTAGCTGAAAAAAAAAAAAAAGCCTATCCCTTCACATTACATTTTTATAGCCTACATAATATACTGATGAACTTGAAATTGAGTGGTCTGTCTTACTGCTCCAGTAAAAACTATTCAGCTATTAGCATAAGCACACTGGTAGATACAAAGGAATCTTCTTAGATCATTAATTCAAGTTTGCCTTTTTATTCCACTACACTTGGATGCAAAATTGGGATGGGAACCACATGGACCATTTAAGCCAGAAGCAAGTGCATAAACCTGGCCTCTGTACTCCTAGTAGAACTACATGAACAAAGACAACTGATTTGAACTGCTCTGAAGTCTGAATTCCTTTTCAGATCTTAGTCTGCAGATGGTTTCTATCTGATAAGCATTTTTCCTACATGTTTCCAACTTTAGACACATTTTATATTCCTGGATGCTCCCCAGCATTCATCCATCCTGTCTCTTAAGATACTGCAGAAATACAGGACAGCTACCTTGCTTTTACTCACAGAGAACTTTTTATTTGGAATAGACATGACTCCAGTTTCTAGGGCTGGCAAACTAGAACATTTCATAAACAACACATTTAATCAGGGACTTTGTTTTTAATAAATTCCACCTTCTTAAGATTTTTTTAAAGCTTTGATCTACTCAGTGTTAACTCACCAGGACTTAAAGGATTGTACTCATTACATAGTACTTCAATGGACTCTGGAGATGGATAATCTAATTCTAAATTTCTTCTGATCCCAAAGAAGTCTTTTTTATTAATGTATTTCCAAAAATTATAACAAGAAATAAAAGTATATTTTTGCCTTTTAAAGACAGCTGCATGTGTTTCTGTGTCATAGAATTGCACAAAATCTGACAAATTTAGTTCAGAGTCTTCAACTGATCCACATACATTGATTGGTCTTCAGGAAGACATCCAATTACCCTTAAGAATGTCTTTGCACCTCTATTATTGCAGCAGTTCAGCATACAAGTGGAGGGACAAAATACAGACAAAAAGAAGTGGGAAGAAAGGGTAAAAATTTATTTCCAATTCTGCTTAAAATATCATTGGACAGATCTTGCATAGTACAAAAATGTATTTCAAAATTGTTTGGTAGCTGGGAAGCAGCAGAACACTAGTGACAATTTGTGATCTTTAAACATTTGAATTTTCAATCCTCATAAAGTGAAGCAGAGGCTTACAGCAAATAAAGTGACTTTTTCCACTTGGCTGTAAACTACTAAATTCATTGATAGATAATACTGACTAGGAAATGGGAAGCCTGTGTATGTTCTGTTATCAGTAAATATATGTCCAGGAAACACATGAATCATGAGAAAACAGAAATACTGTATGTAAAATTTAAAAATTGACTTCACAAAAATATTATTCAGAGATGAGGGCTAAATTTTCGAAATGATAACATACATGTTTTGAGTCAATGTAAGTATTTGGGAAGTGTACATAAGCAGGACGTGAATTTTGGACTGTCTCTCTAAGCCAGCTATCTAGTAAGGGTTGCTATTCTGCATCTAGTTATCAAGTATTCTGAAAAAGTGCAGTGGAAACTTGTTTTAACCATGAAAAACAGCTTGGGATTGAATCTGTAATCCCTTATTGAGTGATCTAGCAAAATAAAATCAGAACAAGTGCTTCAGAAAAAGGGATATTAGTAGAGTCCCACACAGACAGTGAGAACTGTCCATTAAGATATAGGGAGATTTCTGTCCTACAAGTATTGTTAAGAGAGGAAGCTTGCTAAATATTGCTAGGAATTTGCATAAGAATGATCTTAGTGAAGCTGATGCCTAATTAAATAGCCACTCATGCATCTTGTATTTTTTCCCATGTGCCTAGAAAAACATTTACTCTTATACAAGAGACTTTGTTTCAGTCCTTACTCATAGAATCACAGAATCACAGAATTTGTGTTTGGGTTGGAAGCAGCCTTGGAGATCTAGTTCCAACCACCCTGCCATGGGCAGGGACACCCTCTACTAGACAAGGTTGCTCCAAGCTCCATCTAACCTGGCCTTGAACACATCCAGAGATGGGACATCCACAGCTTCTCTGGGAAACCTGATCTAGTGTCTTACCACCCTGACAGTAAAGAATTTCTCCCTACTAGAGGGGGAGAAATACCTCCCTCAACCTCTCTTGGCCATGCTTCCTTAAATGCAGTCTAGGATGTTGTGGGCTTTTTGGACTGCAAGAACGCATTGCTGGGTCACTCATTCTAATATATCTATTAACTGTCTTTACACCTGATATTTGTTTGCATTGAATACACACACACACACAAACACACACACACACACACACACACACATAAACCTACTATTTCTGTTAGTCAATAATATGAAATAAAAATCGCCTGCAAAAATTTTAAATGTATTACTAATTTGAGACCTGTCCTTTAAAGCATTTTGTTTGTATTGCTTTTTAGCTAGAGGAAGTTCAAAAGCTCAGCAACTTCATATGCCCAAGATGTTTCATGGATTCATCATCACATGAAATATTTATATCATACATTGTAAATTGAATTCTGGTCACTGTTTTATATAAAATACTGAATTAATTGGATCTTCAATGGAATACACCTATTGTATTGTCAGGATACATAAAATTTCCTGTTTCTTTTCTTAATGGTTCATTATATCTACTACTTATATTTGAAAATGGGATTAAAACTTATTGCAAGAACATCCACTTCACACAGGGAAAAGTTTATGTAGAACAGCTGTATTATTAAAAGTCCTTTGAAGAACCTGATTAATAAATGACTTAGTAAAAACCAGTTCAACTTCCAGGTTTTCTGATTTTGCTCTTTCTAAGGATATTCCCACCTAAACACAGATTTTAAAGCTCTACAGCCTTCCAATCAAAATCTACCCTGTATTCTTTGACACATTGACTATCTTTTCTAACTTTCCAGAAGTTCTCACTTAGAATCCAGCAGCATTTATTTATAGGGAAGATGGCAGAGAAAACAGCTGCCATTACTAAAGAACTAACAAAATTTAATGTACTAATGACCAGAAAATCAGACCTCAAACCATTAAATCCTAGAGATGCATGACACAGGTTGGAGTTTAAGAGAAATGTTTTGTAAGCAACTATCTACTAACATACAATATAAAGTCCATGACTCTGCCCCTAGAACAAGATAAATTGCATGCATCTACTCAGTGATCATAACCATGAAATCCTCTAATAATCTGGTACAAATTAGCAACAAATGAGTTTTTAAAAGTCTAGAAGTCTTTCTCCCTCTGTCTTGGCCATGAAAAGCCTCTTGCAAAAGAGGAATCCTTAGTTCTGATCTTAAAAATTATAGAATCCTTCCACTATCCTGAGTTGGAAGGGACCCATCAGAACCATCCAGTCCAACTCCCGGACACACCCAAGAGTTGCACCTTATGCACAAAAGTACCGTTCAAATGCTTCTTAAACACTCAGACTTAGTGCTGTGACCACTTTCCTGGGAAGCCTGTCCCAGTGCTCAATCACCCTCTTCATGGAAAACCTTTTCCTGAGATCCAACCCTAAACCTCCCCTGACTAGATTCCAGCTGTTCTCTCAGGTCCTGAAAGTGAAGAGGTCAGTAACTGCCCCCTGCCTCCTTTTGTGAGAATATTGAAGACTGCAATGAGGTGTCCCCTCAGCCTCCTCTTCTCAGGGCTGAACGAGACAAGTGATTTCAGCTGCTCCTCGTATGCTGTCCCCTCAAGGCCCTTCACCATCTTTGCTGACCTCTTTTGGATGCTCTCTAATAGCTTAATGTCTTTTAATATATTGGGTTTCTGTAGCCAGGTTTAGTAGCAGGGGACTACAGGGATGGCTTCTCTGAGAAGCTGCCAGAAGCTCCTCCCATGTCCAGCAGAGCCAATGCTGGCCAATGCTGGGCCAATTAGAAATGGTGGTAACAACTCTGTGATAATTTATTTCAGAAGAAGGAAAAAAAGGAAGTTATGCAGACGTAACTGTGGTCAGTGAAGTGAGAAGATGTGAGAGGAGCAACTCTGCAGACACCCGGGTCTGTGAAGAAGGGATATGCTCCAGGCACTGGAGCTGAGATTCCCCTGCAGCCCATGGTGCACACCATGGTGACGCACCTGTGTCCCTGCAGCCCGTGGAGGACAATGAGAGTGCAGAGGTTCACCTGCAGCCTGTGGAGGAGACCCACATGGGAGCAGGTGGATGCCTGAGAGGAGGCTGTGACCCTGTGGAAAACCGTGCTGGAGCAGGCTCATGGCAGGGACCTACAGACCCATGGAGAGAGGAACCCATACCAGAGCAGGTCTGTGACTTCATGGGGGACCCACACTGGAGCAGGCAGTGCCTGAAGGATGGCAGCCTGTGGAATAGTGACCCATGTTGCAGCAGTTCCTGGAAAACTGTTGCCTTTCTGTAAGATCTGTAAGGTTCCTTCCAAACCAAACCATTCTACAATTCTGTGATTCATTCCAAGATATATCAAGTGATGAATGATGACATTATAATATATATTCTTCTACTGGTACAACATTATAGACTACTATGCTATAATAATAAAATAATAAAACTTGATACTACTTAAATATACTGTCAAATCAATTTCTAGCCAGACTTATATGATGGACTTTCTGTTTATCAAATATTCACCATACACTTAGGTAAGTAAAAGTTATTTGATGTTATGTTTCTTTTTTTACCTTCTAGCTTTTATGGGGCAAAAAAAGGACTAGTTTCCAGGTTTTAGGAAGAGAGATAACTATGTTCTTGTATTTTATCAGCTAATTATAAAGGGAAAAATAAATGCAAAATCACAGTTGATCTGAGTACAGCAAAACAACCCACCTTTACCTCTATGTCTGCATGGTTCTTTTAAGTCAGTTCTGAGATTTGATACAAGAAAAAATAGTGTGTTCTTGTTTTGCTCCATTATGTTGGAAAACATGGCAAGAAACAGTAGAAATCTCACTATAAGGAGTACATTTCTAGAAAGTGTATTTAGAAGTATGCTTGTGTACATACGTGCATACACAAATACACAGACACACAAAATTACTTTACATTTGAGAGCAGTAATGTTTATCTGTGATATATTCAGAATTTTTCTAAAGGTACGATTTTTTTAAAGTAGCTTTCCCTAGAAGAATTAATGTGACCCAATGCAACCTCCCAATTTGCCAGTAGAAATGGTGCCACTGTTGGCAATGGACTGAAACATTCTAGGTTAATTGACAGGACAACTACATAATCAGCATGAAAGGGCTCATCTTTTTTATGGCTGAGAGCTTTGAGTCCTTCCTTCTGATCTGACTCTTGATCAATTTGGGCCAATGAGTTCTTTATTCATTAGTTTGGTTGTTTTTATAATGAAAAAATAGTGTAAAATGCTTTCCTGATCTTCTTCACAATACTGCAAGCTTTAACTGAGCAAGATATTGGAACATGAGGTAAAACCTGTTATAATGCTTCCATTCATGAAAGCTGCCAGGTGACAGCTCCACAGCTGGTATTCCAGAAACAAGGCATGCCACAAGCTACCACTACAGATGTAGAAAACATTCCTCCCTCATGTCTCTCTCACCAAAGATCCAAGTGCCTCCAGACTTCAATACAGTCAGTATTTGATCACTAAGCCAATAGAGAAATCAGTTGTGTTGATTTTCCCTCTTTACACTTTCCTTCCTGCTCCTCAGGAGTGGGGTGGCTGCTTTCTTCTTTTTCCTCATTAGCTCAGAAATTTTCCAATGTTCTTGGCTTAAACTCTTCCTAAATTCAGTGAAATCTTCAATTCACATAAAAAGTATAGCTCCAAATGAAATGACCCATGGAAATAAATCTCACAGAGTAAAGCTAATTCAGTCTTAGGTTATCGGCTAAATGTTTCATTTTTTTCCATGCAGTTGAATAAAATTTTTAAGTCACCCACTGACAGAGTTTCCAATTTTATACAAAATTTCTATAATTTCAAAATAAGAAGGAGATCAACAGACAAAATGAGATCTCCTTAAAGTCAATTATGATATAAAAAGGACTGTTGGGTACATTCGGTCTCTAACTAGAAAGGTAAATAAAATTTGGTAAAAGTGATTTAGGAGACAAATAGAGAAAATGTCATCTAGAATTTTCATTATCCTACTATTTTTGGCCAGTACTTGAGGCATCCTTAGAAACTGTAGCTTTCTTGAAAAGTTTTAGTTGGTTTCTTCCTTTTGTTTTTTGGAAGCTCTGAAGAATGTCATGCTTGAAAAAAAAAGAAAAATCCTTACTGAGACAAAAAGTCATTTATTCCATAGTGTCCCAAGAATTATTTAGGTTAACAGGAAGCAGGCTAATTATTTTATGCACATCTCAAAAGCTTTAACTGCATCTTTTATCATTCAAAAGCTGAAGCTTGCAGGAAAGTATCAACATTAAGAGAATATGCAGTTTCCCATAGGAATTTTATTATCCAGCATCATGGAACAACTGCCACACAGTGGTCACTGTCACCATAAGCATCTCTGAGCAACACAATAACAAGTTTGCTTGGGGTGAAGAGTGAAATTCCCTTTTGTTATGTGCAGATTTGTTGTAGAGCTCAAATGCTGCACTAAACTTTTATGAAAGCTTGTCAGAGGAAAAGCTTTTATGAATATAAAGGTTTTAGACTAAATGAGGACTCAAATCACAGTTATTAGTTTAAGTAAGCATGCTTTTAAAGAAATACATTAAAAGGAACAAAAGAAATAGGAAAGAAAAAAAAAAAAAACCTTGGTATTTCATGTGCACTGTAAATGAGCCAAATCTTGCTAACCCTCTGGTAGTGCTGTAGTGTTGTACTGTGGCTTCAGTAGTTTCTCAATTCTAGCAAGGGGAGGAAGCAAGGAATGTGGATCATACATGATTTGTAGAGGAGTTTTGGGCATTTCTAATGAAGCACAATCCCACAAACTCATTTTTGGTCAGATGACTGACCATTTACTTTGCTGGAGTAAATGGGCTTACACCTTACAGATAGACAATTCTTTATAGTCATGGTGAATATGAAACTCAGCAGCATAAACCAACACAAATCATACAAAAGGAAAGCAAAAAGAATAAAACACTCTCTCTTGATTACTGTCTTTCCCTTCTGGGTGGTTTTCTTTTTATATATATATATATAAGACATATTTCTCTTTATGAAAAAGGTGTTAAGAAAACCATTAAGGTAATTTAGCAATAGCAGCAGTGGAGTCAATAATTATCATCTGATTCTAAAGCTTCCGAGTCAATTCTTTAAACTCTTCTCTCTGTTATAGAATTTTGTAAAATTTTTGCTCATCCCACTCAGTGGCTTTTTTTCCAAAACTGTAGAATCCTTGCCTACTTAATGATATGATTACACTAGCGCATAGTACACTGGGAAGAGAAGAGAAGAGAAGAGCAAAATTATTGGTGCCAAGGGCCTGACATCCTCAATATTATTTTGTAGACTATATGAGCCTTTCAAATGCAGCAAGAGAAACTTATCAATCTCCTTCAACAATATCAACAATTTCTCTGTATAGTAACAGAAAATATTATCTGCAAGGTCTTAGCTTGTTACCTCTGATACCAGATTTCTATTCTCACTTTAACAAAGAAATCTAATTTACCTTTTAACACCTATGCTATCCACAACTTTTGTGACTTAAGATCAGCTGTCATCAACATCAAGTCCCAGAAGCAGTGAGCAGAATTCTGCAGCCCCAAGACCCAGAGAATGGTTGAGTTCAAAGAGTTCTGTGAAATTTGCTGCAGGACTTGAAGTGTCTGGAAATATTGCTTCATTTGAGGAAAAAAATAAGGACATTGAAGCAAAACATGAACACTGCAAACCAGCTACTTTGGCTCACGAGACTTACAAGAGAAAGTGATGGTTATGTAATTTTTTTTCCTATTCATAGTAACAACTGTATCCTTATTTTGTAATACTATCAAAATCCTACCAAAGTATTATCTGCTATACTGTCAGCCTCAGAAGCTGCAACACCACACTAGAGAAGACATTATTACTTGCAGTTCAGTGTTGTAGTTCTGCAGATGAAAAAAGATAAAATGAAACCAATTGATGAAAGAAAAGCTAAAAGGAAAAAGAAAACCAGCACACAACTGTCAAGATTTTGCAAAGAAATAAAAGTTCATGGCAAAGTGGTGGGATATTGTCCAGAAGCTATGAATCAGCTCTCTCATCTTTCCAGGCAATATATGTCTCTTGCAGAAGAATATTCTCAGCAAGTACTGGAAGATTTTTCAATGAGTTGTCTGATATTCTGACAAAATCTTCTGGTAAAGACTGTCCACTGAGCCACTTTAGTTTATGGATAATATGATACACGAGATCTGATTGAGGAATCTGGAGAGCCTTACATTTGCTCAGTACTTACTAATTATCTGCCCTTCAAATTATTATAAAATTATGGAGCTAGAGGTTTTAATGTTATTTAAAACTGATATGTGAGAAGACTGAGTAGGAAAATAAAGATAAAATCAAAACAAAAGACTTACTCTCAAGGTTCTTCTTTTTTATTCTCTTTCTCTTTTTAAATTTTTTTTTTATTTTGCTTTTCAGAATTCTTTAACCAGCTTGCTAGAGAGCAAGCTCAAAGAAATGGAAAACATGAAAAGTGTCAAAGGAAAAGAAAGTGGTAAATGTCAAATGTCAATTTTTAAATTAAATCTAAATTAATATCTATGAGTTACTTTCATTATTAAAAAATATTCTCATACATTCCCAAGGTATCTTTTCCTTAGCTTATTTTTATCAGTATTTTCTGACAAAAATAATCTCTGAATGGTAAAACAGTGATCAATCTATTACATTCAGGACTTGACATGACACTAATAGGTGAAAAAAAAATCTGAAACATATGCAATACAGATATTTTGTTTGTCTAGATAAGGAGAGTAGAAGTCTTTACTGAATGCAGTGAGGTTGATGATTTCTGAAGATAATCAGTATACAACAGAAAAAGACAAATTGCATGTCTATGCAAATTACTAATAGCATCATCAAAATCTTTAAAATAAGTAGAAGACCATTTCTTCTGACTCTGGCAAGTATTTAGATATGTCACAATTGCTCCCAGTCTGAGTATTCTAAGGTATAGTGCTCACTAGCCTCCATGTAATGATTATCCATCATGAACATTTAGTTGTATAGATTTTTTTTTATTTTAATTTTTGTATAGTGCATGAAAGTCTGCAGCACTGAAATGTTAATTGAAAACACCAGCAAGTTTAGACTTAATAGTCCCATGGTTCTTTAAAGGATAAAATTTCAAAAATGCTGACAGTTACTTAAAAAATAAAGAAGAGGTGTTTAACCCAATTATTTCTACTGAGATTACAGAATGTACCTCTTCCTCTTCCATGAGATTCAGCACATAGAAAAAAGAATTTCAAAGAGAAGGAAAAAAATGACAGCACAGTTTTTCTGAAGATTACATGATCAATTCCCTTCCTCTGCTTTTAAAAGTCACTCAGCTCAAGACTAAAAAGCCTTGTGCAGAAAAGAGCTGGAATAACTTTTTTAATTATGGAGCTGGGGACAGAGTCGTGCATTACTCAGTAAGCCTAAAATCTTTATGACAGCGTATAACACATATCCTTAAGACTCTTTCTCATGTACTTTTTTAGTTCAAGATAATTTGAATTAATGCAAATTTAATTCTCTTCAGGTTTTCAAGTATACAGATCTACCTTACCAAATAAAACACAGGCACCACCAACTGCATATAGAACGAGCAAATTTTTGAAGTAATTCTTTCTTTAAGGTTTTTTTTACTGCTACTTTAGATTGCTTTTCAGTGGTTTTTATATATACAAATTTTCAACTCTGTCTTTAAAAATACAAAAAAGGAATTTCTCAATTTTGCAAAAGAAATATATATTTTTTTATACATATGGACATCATTTTGTGTTTTGCTAACAGGAGAATATATTTTTCTTCTAGGTTTTTTTGTTTTACATAACCAATGAATTAGTTTGCTATGTCTAGAGGAGTGAAACTGATATGTTGAATATTTTCCTTTAACTTTTTTATCATTTCTAAGTTACTCCCAGCTCTTCAAATGGATTCAACATCATCAGGCTTTCCTAAGATAAAAAATGGAGGAATGATAACACTTTCCTTGGATGCAGCAAAATTTTCTTCCTTCTTGCAACAGAATTAGAAAAATTACATTGGGATATGAATACATTTCAAGGTGAAGATTTCTGCATCATACAGTGCAGTACTATGTGGACACACCTCAGTGTCTGGCAGCCTGAAAGGACTTTCCTACAGTGGATTTTATGCTTCTTTGTATATAGTTAGAATAATTTTGCACTACCAGTAGAATGCATAGGATGAGGCATACATAAATGGAGGTCTACAATGGGAGATTTGTCCAGCCTCACAAAAGTCAGGGATCACTTTCATTCAGAAGCTTTTGATAATAGGCTAAGATTTCATCTGGTCTTCTAAAAGAATGACTTTAAGTAAATAGTGAAATTGTACTCTATTCTATTCCCTTTTCCCTTCAGATAAGCAATGGGATATGCTAGTATATTTCCCAAAGAAACCATACTGTGTGAGTCTGATCTAGGTTTTTGGTCTGCTGGCACATCTATTTCTTTTTATAAGTTTTCTGTAAGTCAGAAGTTATAATTCTTGAGGAAAAAGAAAAACTTTACTGAAAAATAAACAAAAAAAAATATTTTATATAAGAATAGAGTACCCTAGGAGTCCAAAGGCTCTGATGACCTTTGCACATAAAATTATGATTCATTAGATAAAATGACAAAAAAGCATTATATAACAAGCTACAGAGAAGTTGTTTGTTAATGTGTCTATGCAACCCTGTGGCTAAATCTCCTGTGTCCTTCCTGATTTATTTTTGAAGGTTATTCTTGATTAAAGCCATTATTAATCTTTCTGTTTAGAAAAATAAGTGTGCAATCACTCTAATTTTAGAGTATCTTTGATATCAAGATGCTGTTTTGCAGTAAGCAGTGGGGCATTTTATTCATGTGTTGATTACAAAGCACACATCTTACAGGTCATTTCATTACTAATCCACTGCCTGAAGATCATTCTAAGAGAAAAATGCATCCTTAACAAAAATCTTTCCGAGTTACAAGTACTAAGGCTGACATCCCTTAATAGTACTGTTAAACAGTCTAAAAGAAAAACAATGAATTCTTAAATAGGGAAGCAGTACTATGAAAGTATTCAGTACATTAACATTACATATTTAATGGAAAAAGGAAGTAAAATGGACCTCCCTCAAGCACTACATAGACTAATATGATTACAATACTTTTTTTTAATATATTCTAATTAATTAAAATTAAAGAAATTCATATCACTCCAGTAGCTGTAGAATCTCAGGTTTTAAAGATTAAAGTATATTTTGTTCAGGAACAAAATGAGGACAAATTTAGTGACTTGGGCCTGTTGGAGTGAGTTCAGAATAGGACCGTGAAGATGATCAAAGTGCTGGAGAGCCTTTCTTATGAAAACAGGCTGAAAGAGTTGGGGTTGTTCAGCATGGAGAACAGAACATTCTGGGGAGACCTTCTAGCAGCCTTCTAGTACCTAAAGAGGACCTAAAAGAAAGGTGGAGAGAGGCTTTTCCCAAGAGAGTGCAGTGGAAGGATGAGGGAGAATGGCTTCAAACTGAAAGAAGACTGGTTTAAATGGGATATTAGAAAGAGGTTGATAAGGCACTGGAAGAGGTTACCCATGAAAACTGTGAATGCCCCATCCCTGGAGGTGCACAAGGCTGAGTTGGATGGAGCTTTGAGAACCTGGTTCAGTGGAAAGCATTCCTGCCCCCAGTACAGCAGCTGGAACTAGATGTTTTCTGATGTCCCTTCCATCCCAAACCATTCTATGATTCTGTGAAAATATAGGTAATACTGTCTTCACTGAAGCTGGCACAGTAAAATCCTGTCTTCTGAGCATTAAATTAGTCTTCTTGCAAAATCCTTCATCTTTTATTTTATAAAATATTCTACCAATATATTTCAATGTAAATAAAAATACATAAACAAATGTGTGCTCAAATGGACTCAAAAGACAGAATATATATTCCATTGTAAAGACTCTTGGTAAATTACTAGAATAATTAAATCAGTTTTTATTTTGAAGTGTTCTTAATAAAATAGAAAAAAATCTTTCTAAGATGGAGAAACAAACACCAATTAGTCATCAAACACCTTTTTTAAGATTTAAAGCAAATCTCTTTTTCACAGAATATTTTCTCACCATACTTTTATAAAAACACACAAGTCCCATCCCACTTTAGACACCATGAAACAGAATATGAAACGATATTTGTGTGCAAACTATTGCATTTTTCTGATTCATTTTCAAGATCTCTGGTATTTACATATGACCTTTCCATTTTTATTAACAGTTTATTGGATTTTTGCATTTTGGCCAGCAGAAGAGAAAGGTAATTTACACAGAGATTTGACAGTTATACACACAGCTATAAACTTCAGTCCATTAACTTATTTCTCATGTAACCTTTATAAGACTCTACCCAGACACCCAAATAAGCACTATATCTTGTTTTTCTTTAATTTAAAAAGCCCTCATCGTAAGTCCCTTCTTATAGAGCATCAAGTGCAAATAAAGCTCTGCACGAGCTTTTATCACAGCTTTCTCTGCCTCTTAGTATATATAGATGTCAATTTAAATTATACCACTCAAGATCAAGTTGTTTATATACTGTTAAGTTTTGTGTCTTGAATTAGCAAAAGACAGCAATATTTTTATCCCCTTTTTTAAAATACAGGTGGTTACTCTGATTGAACTCTTGTGTGGATATTTAAAAAATCAAACATAATTGAACAAATGTACCATTTGGCATGTGAATGTCATCAGCTGTTACATAAATACAGGTAAGCACAACATACACACAAGAAAGGTAGCACAGAAATTCTAGTGTGGTCAGTCCCCATATGCTAAGACTTTCTACATAACTTTCTGGCTTTATCTCCAGAATATGGATGTCTGTCAGCAAAGTATTCCTATAGATAAGTTATCTTTGATGCACAATGAGATCTTGTGAAAGACATTGCTTGCATTTTACTTGTTTGCAGGAGGTTTCCTTGCAACATAATTAAAAATGTAAGAATGGAATCTCCTACAAAAGTGTTTCTTTCAGAAGAGGAAAGCTTTCTTAGTATTTTACAGCTCAAAAAAAATTTTTTTTTAAAAGGGCTAAATTCTTAATAGCCTCCAGCAGGTAGAATTTTTCCTTAACTTTCTTACATACCTTTTTTTTCCCTTAGCAATGGTAAATTCATATCTCACAAGGGTAAGTCAGATTACAAAGATAATTTTGACTGACTTTTGGATGGCAAATAGTGGATATATACCAAGTAACTTGGGATGGCCCTAATTACCAGTTTAAAGGCAGGTTGGCATTGCTTTTAAATAGAAAATCCATTTCAACTACAATGGCACCAAGATATCAGAAATACCCTACTTCCCAAACAAAATGTAAGTCCTGTTTTACATTTAATGTAATGTCAATATCTAACCATCACAGTCACTTCAGCTCAGTCAAAAATTAAAGTAAGTCTTCTTAAAATAGTTTTAAACCAGAATTATTTTATTTTTTCATGAATAAGCAAAACAGGTAGAGCTTTTAAAAATAACAAGATAGAAAAATACCACATTCTTCCTGCTACTTTAATTCTGAGAAGTGGATGTGAATGAATGAATGAATGAATGATTATTAGAGAAAATTAAATTTTAACTCATCAAAAAAAAATTAATTTATTAATGTAATTGTAAGGTAAAAAATAAGCTTTTTGTTTTGGCCTAATTTCTATTCATCCAGTCAGGAAACATAAATTTTAGATAGTGTCATTATCAGGGAAAAAAATCTGAATTTTAAGATATTTCTAAAACACAGCGATAAGTTTTAAAGGGAAGAATATAAAGAGATATGTTCTGTTGTCTTTGCAGATTCCAACAGGAAAAGATTCATCCTTTATAAAAACCAGGAGTCTTCCAAAGGTAACTGAGATTCAAATCTTTTAATGATCAATTGGAACAGTATATGTACTTCCTTCTTGATTTAACTGATAAAGTGACAAGTAACAGTTCTTTAATCCTCAGAGACTATGCAGGGTACAAGAGGGATACAGTGGAGGCTGAGCAAATGCCCTGATTTGATTTGAAACTTTAAAGGCATTTCAGTCTTCTGCAAATGTCTATCATCCAGAGAGTGCAAAATGAAATGACAGATACCTATAGAGATTAGACAACTCCAACATTTCAGTTCACCCTTTGTGGTAATGCACTTTGGGGTTCACTGTCCTCATTAAGCTAAAGTGGCAAAGTCACAGAGTGTGCTACCTGGGTGGATACAAGGAACGGACATGATTCATTAAGACAAAAAGCAGCAGTGGTGATTAATTTTAGCAGAATAATAATTTTAAACAATGTTAAGCAAACCTTATCAGGCCTCTTTTAAAGTGACATAATCTAGCACTGTCTAGAGAACAGAATTGCAGTCAGGACTAAAAGGAAATTTTGAGAAATCACTTTTAAATGATGTACTTTTTTTTATTAAAGAAAATATTTTCACACTTTGGTCTTCCCTCTATTGCTTCCAGGGTTCTGTGAAGGCACAGTAAGAACAGAATGGTTCTTGTTATACTTTATCAAAATCTCAAAAAATATGCTGTTGGGGAAGATGAAACGGGAAAGCCTTATAAATATGACTGCTTATTTTTAGAGAATATGAAACATATAAGTGAAATAGAGTTGAAGGCAAGTTTTGATGTCTAAGATGCCAAGCTTTAGTTACTGAACAACTGGAAAACAATGGTATTACCAGCTGAAAATAATCCCCCCTTGATGAAACAATGCCCTTCTTACCGAGAGTCTAAGGGTCAAAACAGACCCTACTAGCTCAGCAGGAGGGGTCCAAAGAGTAGTTTTTAAAGTTTAAAATATAACACTGTATGGTAATGTAGTGATTCTTATAGGCTGTATGTAAATGCTATAGGATCTGTATCTTGTACTAGATTGGTTGGTGTAAATTAGAATATTCGGTATAGAAGAAGATTTAATGTATTGTAATGGGAACTTTGCTCTCTCTTCTTCACTCTTCTCTTGCTCCTCTTCTTCTTCGCTCTCTCTTTTCACTCTCTTGGACGTGCTCCAAGCTGTGGCTGGCAGCCCTATGCAATAAACTGCATGCTCCAAAGCTAGGCTTGACTCCAGAGATCTCTCGTCTCCGTTCGTCCCATAATCATCCCGACCAACCCTTGTTCTCACAATATGCTTTAACTTTGGAATAACTGTGCCAAAATCATCCACAATAAATAAAAAAGGAAGAATAAAGAAAATCAATTTCTTTCAAAGGAAAACTCTTAGAAAGGATATTTGAATTCTGGGCAGTTGTAGGCTTGGGAGTGAAATAAATATTCCAAGGAGTGAATTCAATTGCAGCCAAGGAGAAATCAAGATTCAGAATATTTTGTACTCTAAATTAGGTGGAGGTGGATACTATCTCATCATTACAGGCATCCAAAAATTAAACTTCTGGATTATGATGCTTAGATTGCACCTCATCAACTGGGACAAAATACCTTATATGGCTAATACTTCTGAATGCATAACAATGCCTCTAAAACATAGTAAGTTAATTATTTATTTTCTCTCTCTGTGAATAACAAGATGAATCTAACTGTTTTAGGTATATGCCTAATTTTTAGTTGGTTAAAATTCTCAGCACTCTGCTAAATGAGATATTTTTGAAGAAGCAGTGATTGATGCCTTGTAAATCAAGACAAATAAAAATACTACTGAAGTTGTTAAACAGCGAAAAAGAAAAAATAAACAACCAAACAAAAAGAAAAATAACTTTGAGCAACAGGGTAATGTAAACTGCTGCTGTAAACATACTGTAAAATACTATTTATTGGGAAAGAGAATGATATTTGCATTAAACATAAAAGTACATAAAACACTGCAGTTGAATGTAAGTCTCCAAAGGAGTGGATACTCCTGCTAGCCTGAAATAACCTGGTATGGCATCAGTTTGGCCAGCAGAGATATACCAACCCAAGCCCGAGGAACATTTTAGCCACGCCAGCTACTGTGTTTCCCTTGGCTTAGTAAGAGCATTGGATGTTTCTGTAAAGCACCAAATTGCGCAAGAGAGACTTACTTGGAAGTACACACACAAATTGTCCAAGTGCTGTTCTAAGCGCATTGTTGTTCAGTCTTGTGCTCCCCTGCTATATTTAATACGGCTCGCTCACTATGCCATGCCGCTCACAAAGAGGATTTTCAGATCAATATAAGTTGGCAGGATCTCTAACATCTCGTTCTTGCTCTCAAAGGATTGTGCCAACCCTATATCTTTATTTTTTTCAATATACTTCTCTTTTTTCTGAAATAATTTTGAATCATATGTGTTCTTGCCAGTTAAAAGAATGAGCAAGAAATCTGATTTATTCTCCCCTGTAATTCCCCAGTTCTTGAATTTTGTACACATTTATGGTCACCTATGAAAATACATACTAGATACCCCACAATTAACCTTTCAGTCTGTTGCAGCTTTTATATTGCTAGAAGAAGTAAGAGGATAAGATAAATCAGAATGTATGTCTAATGCACTGCAGAACTAGCTTTCCTGGAGAGAAGCATGATGGATTAATATGGTAATGCATCTGCTGAAAAAAAAAAAGCTAAAAGTAGGCCTAGTTCCTTCCTCAGCTAAGAAGAAATTTCTAATCTTGTAAAACAAACATGAGAGAAGTAATTGAGACACTCAGAGCCTGTACTGTTACCTCTCAACAGTACCACAAGAACATCTATTTTAATCTATTTTGTTTGTTGAATTTTGAAGCTTCAAATATCTGCTTACTTATTAATTTCAAATCCATTTTTTAAAGGCCTTTACATACCATAACCTAAAGAAAGAGAAGGAAATGGTTGTTAGGAAACCCTCTCAGCAATGAAAATCTGGAAACTTTTCATCTTCCTCTGCATCAGTTATCAGTTGTATCTGTAGTGTTAAATATGTGACCATTCCAATCTCCATGGAAATTGTCAGAAGAAGGAGAGGATATTTTGTCAACAATAAAAAGATACAATCAATTTAAGACAGGCAAAGGCAAACACAATGGGAAGGACCAAGCTGATGATGCTGAGTTTGTTCCACCCCAGGATACTGTTGGTCATTTTGGCTGCCAGGACAGTGTTGTTGATATTTATAACTAAATTTTTGCCATCAGTTTTGAGCTTAAAATGGACTCCACCAGTATCAACTTAATATCTTTTTACTTTAGTGACTTGGAAAGAGACTGAGAAAAAATATCATTTCCAGAGATATTTTGTTTTCAATGAAGATGTGACTGTAATATCACAGGTGAATTCAGTAAGCTTGAGTCACATAATAAAACTCTGTATGATAATGTAGTGTCACCTGAAGTTCAGCCAACCTGTAAAGACTGTCTCAGACAGCAGTCATCAAGTAAACACAGAAAAGTACAAATGATCACCAGGGGGAAGTGACTATGCTGAATGAGAGTAGAATGACATTTCACATATATTAATGGCAAAATATCTGTTTCACAAAGTAAAGTACACACCAGCACTAGAATGATTGACTGCCTTGGGAAAGTACAGAACAGCACATGATGGAAAGGGGGAAATAACATTGAGAACTTCCATCAGAATTAATGCGAGAGATAATTCAGAGTAAGAAACAAAGGAACAGATTGCCCCAAATTTCATATGCTGATACTTCAAAAGAATCGAGATAAATGCTGATTTCAAAATGGCAGAGTCTTTCTAGTGTAATTTTATTCAGGTTAGGCATCCTTAAAAAAAACTTGAGAAAAGCAGCTGAAAGCTGAAAATGCAACCTAAATTAAAAATAACACTACACACTGCAAGGTAACTGCTGAGCAATATTTACCAAATCAGGTAGTTCTCTACAAGAACCAGTAAATGGAGATGATTCCACAAATGGTCTGAAAAATGGAAAATTCTTTTGGGAATGACACTACTTCAAAGCCTGATTTCATTTTATGTGCTCAAGATATCTTCCTTTTCTGCTCTGTATGAATGAGCCAGATTGTCAAAATAAACAGCTGTCTTAAAATTACCAAACTAAGTACATGGGGCTACTTCTGCAATCCAGTATGGATTAGAATTAAAATTTAAAACTTAAATAATCAAAGTATTAAGCATTACAGAAGATGGCAAAATTAATATGTAGAAGTTGAGAATTGTATGGAATTTGGGGTTAACGATTAAGTAGAATGAGTTTAAATGCCTTATGATGGATAGCTTATGTCCAACCTGACCAAACTCAGTACATGGAATTCAGGTCTAATGAACAGTGAGAGAATAAAACAAGGCAGGACAAGGGTGGCATGAGTTCTCTTGAGGTTCTGAATCAAATGAAAGCTATAGAGGTTACCCTAAAAAAAGATGAGAGAGCAAAAAGAAGCAGGTAGTTTCCTATGGATTTCCCACTACAGTACGGTAACTAAAATTTTTGCCATTATCATCAAAATGCCAGAGATGTTGCACTAACATGGCAGTACAGGATCCCTGGGCTTTGTTTGGCTTGAGTTTTTTTCAGCTTCTCTGAGCAGCAGGTTGGTGACCACTGTCACCAGTGACCACTGTCTCACGAGCTTCTGCTGAAGCTCTGTGAATGAAATCATGGTCAAGTCTGACCAGCAAACGGGGTCCTGGCACAACAAGCAATTGCCCTTGCTGTTCCCTGCGGATGGGGAGGCCCAGTGCAACTTCGAGACGTGGGATGGACACCAAAGAGAAAGAAACAAATTGTGACAGAAAACCATAAGCAATCCCAAGAAGACCAACAACTGAGGGGGAGGAAACACATGTTATGAAGAACGTGAGCCTCCCAGTGAAGACCTCTCAAGTTGTTGTCACAACTTATTGCAGACAGACACACGCCCCTTTCTTCTTGAGTAAAACTGAATCTGTCAACCATGGGATACAGAAGTACATTGAGAAGGTGAGGATAAAATCAGAGAAAAAGCCTAGATGCTAGAAAAGGAGGAGCATGTGTCTGGGCTTTAATTTTATTATTAATAACTGTTATTAATGGATAACTTATTAATAAATGTTAATTATAGATTTCTGCATTAATCAAACAAATTAAAGCATTAAGCTGCTCCCCTGGACTAATAACAAATTCTTAGCCTCATACATAGTGTGTGTTCTTTTGTCCAGTTTAACTGTAAGGGTTTTTCCAATGTCTGAAAGCTCCAGGTCAGCAGGTGGAATGAGTTTGATAGAGATGAAGGTCAGCAAGTGGAACAAGTTTGACAGAGAGATGCTGTAGAGTTTATGAGCAGCACAAGCATGTCTCATGCCAAGAAGTATCAGACTGGCTCATGGTGGCTCAGGACAAGGGAGAGTTTCACAACTGTAAGGTGCTACCGAAAAAGAGAGAAGTTCTTATGTTGTCCAAAATACTTAGAAGATAAACATTCCTTTCAGGGGGTTTAGTAATATTCAAAGAAAAATGAAACACCAACATCAGAAACAAAAAGCTTCTAAATGGTTATTGTAACCATGACATTTGTGCTGCTTGAAGAAGCAAGGAAGAAGGTAAGAAAGAAGTGTCAGAAGAGACATTTTGATAAAAGGTACTAGAAAGGATTATTAAATATCCTATAAAGCATATAAGTAGCTGATGAGCAGAAATTAAATAGGGGGAAACTTAGACTAAACTTTAGGATGGATTATTTTTAAAGTATTATAAATTAATACCTGCAAAAATAAGAATCTAGTTATTTTTCCTACCACATTCTGCCATATCCTGCTTTAATCTTCATTCTTTGATCTTGTAGTCAAGTCAATATTTTTGTCAATATGCTGCTTCTTCTTATAGATGTCTAAGATAGCTAACTAAAACTGCAGTGATGAGAAATCAAATTAAAAACAGCAGCTCTATTCTTAAACACTTTACAGTCCTTCAGAAGAGATTGCTTGTTAAAATCCCCTTATAAAACTAACAGCTATTTGTGCAATGTCAGCAATCACTTTTTACTGGATTTGTTTTTCTCAGCTTCCATTTCATTTCATTACAGACAAACTTTGGTGATTTTGTGTGATTTTAATTAGATGCATGCCTATGGATTTCAGAACTGGGTCTTTAAATTTCACTTCTCAGATGTTTGGGTTTTGCACTACAAAAGAAAATTAGTTAACAGTGAAAATAATCTTCAAAGGATTTAGTTCTTTCAGCCTGTGTTTCTAGGTTGTTTGTTGTTTTTTTTTTCTTAATGTGTAATTGAATAGAGAACAGCTAATTAATTCATTGTATAGATAAGAATGAGATAGGGACTTTTTGTTGAAATGCAGAAGCCAGTTTTCCATCTCAGCATTTTAAAAATTGGACTGTTTGTTGTGCTCTACTGTCTGTTAGACAAAAATAGTGTATGACAAAACTCCAAAACTAGTGACTAAATCTTCTATTTCTTCCAGGATCATGCACAGCTCTAAATAAATGATAGTCTCCAGTTAGGGAAGTTTGGCTGAGAGTGACTTTTTCTACCAAAAACTCTGTAATTTATTTTTTCAGCATGATTTCTCTAGTCTTTCCCCATCATATGACCTACATATTGAATGAAATTAAAAAAAAAAAAAAAATATGGTAAGCTGATACTTCCCCTAGCCATAACAAATCTATTTTCTAGTCAAATAATTTATAACAAAGTTTGTCTACTTTGTTTTAAATGTTTCATAATCCTATTTTAATGCATATTATCTTGAATATCAGTGTCTTTAAATATCATCCATCATAGATCAATTAATGTTTCCTGTTTGCTCTCCCCTTCCGAAGGTTTAATTCGAGCTCCAAGTTTTAATTTAATTATTTAAAATACAGTTTTTTTAGCTTTAGAAGTATTCCCAAAATATCCTTTGGTTTTTTTCCCCGAAAAAGAGAATTCATAAAATTTTAGAATCATAGAATGGCCTGGGACTTTAAAGATAATCTAGCTCCAACCCCCTGCCATGGACAGGGGCACTTTTCACTAGAGCAGGTTGCTCAAAGCTCCATGCAACCTGGCCTTGAACACTTCCAGGGATGGGGCACCCACAGCTTCTCTGGGCAACCTGTTCAACTGTCTCACCACCCTGAGAATTTTTTTTTTTCTAATATCCAATCTAAACCTACCGTCTTCAGTTTGAAACCATTCCCCCTTGTCCTGCCCTCCCTTTTTAACATGCCCACGTAAAAAGTTACTCTGCATTTCTCCTGTGGTCTCCCTTCAGGTACTGGAAATCTGCAATTAGGTCACCTCAAAGCTGTCTCTTTTCCAGGCTGAACATAACCAATTCTCTCAGCCTTTCCTCATGAGAGAGATGCTCCATCCCTCTAAGCAACTTGTAGCCAATGAAAGGTGGCCTCCTCTGGACTCACTCCAACAGGCCCATGTCCTTCCTGTGCTGGGGCCCCAGAGCTGGAGGCAGCACTGCAGGTGGGATCTCAGCAGAGCAGAGCAGAGGGACAGAATCCCCTCCCTGGCCCTGCTGCCCACGGGGCTCTGGATGCAGCCCAGGACACGTTTGGCTCTCTGGGCTGTGAGTGCATATGGCTGGGTCATGTCCAACCTCTCACCCACCAGCATCCCCAGGTCCTTCTTTTATTCTTCAGAAATGAAGGCTAATACTACAAAATGGTTTGCTTATATTTCCTTTAATTTTATATATTTCTATTGTAATCTGAATAAAAGAGAGAGGCTATTCACTTGTTAACCTTGTACAATGTGACAGCCTTAATAAAGTTGGGAAAATTAATTTTAAAATATTTTTATGTTTCTTTTACATGAATTTGACATCATGTAACATTGACTTTCTTGGATCACCACAGACTAGCAAGAAACACCCTGTGGATAGTATGTTTCGCTGTAGATTCAAATTTCCAAAGCATAAATTTGTTATAAAGCTTCTTATTAGATATAAAGGAATAAAAACTTAAACCTTACCTGTTGAATAGATGGTGTAGCATAAAATTGAAAAAAAAATTACTTCTACACTTTTGTGATTTCTTCTAAGGAAAACAATGTCTTGTTATATGCAAAGCCTTTTTATACAGAGCACCATTTATTTTACAACTTTGTGATTTTAGTACCATGAAATTTTACTGAATTAGGAAATGTACAATTTTTATGGGTTTTTTTCACCAGGGAGAACAGATTAAACCACTCATGCATACAATCAATCTGTTAAGGAAAAGAAGAGATTACTGTAACCCAGAGATTTCCCCATGTCTGCTAGTAAACTGATAAAAGTGTAGAGAACAGCTTATTCTGCATGTTCCAGACCATGCTCCCTATTAAATTTATATTGAAGTCTGCTTAAATTAAATGTGACTAAATAAATATCCTTTTCTGTCTGTGAAGTTTTCAGATCTATCACAAACAAGCTAGCTCACTGGAGATACAATGAAATGCAAACCATCAGGAAGGCAGCCAACTACTTGATAAGAAGAGGTCCAGAAAAACTCCAGCTGTTTATGCAAATGGTGATAGTGAGTGGCTGGCACCTTATCAAGGACCAGAGGATCAGTGGCATATTGGTGTGCTCTTTTAATGTCTAATGGTTGTTTACTACATCAAACAGGAAAAATAAACCAAAATTCCCAGCAAATTTTAAAAGATTTGCTGAATTGGGACATTCAACAGTGCGTCATCTAGTTGTTATCAATTAAATTTGCCCAGAGGTTACAGCTCTCTATTGCAGTTCTGTATCTCTTCAGGCTTAAAGTATTTTCTTTTTCTCAAAGCAATTTCTGAAATGCAGCCACTTATCAGGTGAATGCTGCCAACAGATCTCTCATTTTGTTTTGGTTCTTCAATTTGGCATCTGAATATTTTTCTGTGTATTTTTGTTACAGTTTTATTCTTTTACTTCTGAAGAGAATTAATTCTTCTATTTCCTTATCTGAAAATTAATGTAATTTACTTTTGTGTTATTAGCTTAGTTGTAAGAATAGATCTAAAAATATTTACATGAAACAATAAATATCTGGATCTAAACTGTTTCTAGCTCAAAAAGTATCTCATAAAGCACTCAATATCATTGTCTAAGTATTTAATGTTCTCTCAAGCACATGAAAGCCAAGACACTAACACTTGTAGAATGAAAATATAAGTGTTTTTCTAGGTGTCTCAGATGTGCCTTGTCACACATATTCCCCAGCAGCAAACAATACTGACTGACTCAAATAAGAATCTACAAAGGCTGCTGCTTTCATTTAAAGTCATAGTAGGAAATGAGAAGTGTTCAGGCAGATAACATTATCTTGCTGTAGAGATAAAGATGTATGAGAAATTTTATTTGCTGTAGAATTAAGGATCTTATTTTCCTTCCAAATGTCTTCTCCCTGTTCGTGCCTGTGATGTATACCAAGATATGCATTCAGATCCCTTACTCAGCATGAAATTTCATCACAGCCTTTTAGGAACATGTTTTCACTAAATTTACTTATCTACATTGGATATCTAAACACTGATGAATCTGAAAAGGTTTCAGTATTTTTTAAAAATCTGGACACTAAAATATTATCAAGATTTTCAAGCAAAGTGATAAAATAGAATTAAAGAGCGGGATTGAAACTGCACACCAGGTGTAACTTGTTCATCTGGTATAACTAGACCTCAGATCCTCACCAAGACTAACATCCAGTACAATAAAGCATTCTTTTCATCTGGTAGAAAAACAAGGAGGAAAACAGAAGCACTTCTTTTTGTGTCAGTTTAAGACATTCTTGAGTGGCCTTGTACATGATCAAAATCAAGCTTGTAACGTGTTTTTCATCTTCCAAAAGAACCTGACAGCATTTGCTTTTAAAGTTTCATTTTCCAAGAGAAAAATATATTGTGAACAAAGGTCTCATGTTTCTTCTGGGGTTGTTTGGATTTTCTTTAGTGTTGTTTTATTTGTGGTTCTTGTTTATTTTTTTCAAATTTTATTAGTTTCATTCACATTATATTGGTTTTCTGACACATTATATGGGTCTGGAAATGACCAAGAGAGATGAAAAATATCATTAGTTACTAGCTGGTGTTCTTAGTTGCATTACTTAGAGTTCTTACAAGTTACTATGGAGGCTCCTGGCTTTCCTCATGATGTCCATGTCTTATAGACTTGCAGGTTGGAATAAACTAGGTGGTTATGGAAAGACAAAGTTTTGGTCTCTGTTAATAGAGGACAGATACCAGATTTCATGCACATTCATTCATGATTTGAATGCTATCATGTGGCACACTGCTGACTTCACTTCTCAGGGAAAGTGCTTTTGCCTGCACTGAACTTAGCACCATGGCCTGGTATTATTGACTGACAAATATATAAATATTAGTATGAAGGAATAAAAATAAGTGTTTTCCTTGTGACACTCCTGTAACAGCCCTAAAAGATTAATTAGTTGCTATAATAACTATAGCAATGTTCTCAAGAAGGGTAAAACACTTTGATATGAGAAAACAAAAATGCAAAAATTTGCACAATACTAAAAGATTTCTCCCTTTTATCCCAACTTCCTGCTATATAATCACCATGTGAGGGACAAATTTGCAGTGTGCAACTTTTATTCATGTAATAACTGAATATTTTAGCAGCATTCAATTTTGTAAAAATATTTATATAGAAGAGTTCTAAGTTCTTCCTGACTCTCCCTCAAGAAATGAGCATTTTTTCTTAGTAAATTACCTTTGCTCTTTTAAGACCTTCAAGAAGATATTGGCTTATGTCTCTGAGTTTTTGATTTCATGGCTGACTAGTTATGAATTTAAGTTTAATAAGTAAAAAAAAAAGAATCCCAATGATTTCACCTCCAAATCCCTCTCTGGTCTCTCATGCTCTGATTAATGTGTAAAGCTGTAATATCTCAAACCTGTAATCAGGCCATCACCTTCTGCTCAGATTTTTCATTGATTAACATCTAGGCTATACTATTTTCATGATATCCTTACAATACAGCCTTTCCTATCTGTTCTATGGTAAAATCTATGGCCTAAGTTTTTATTTTCCTGGATCTCCACAACATTTACCACATGCAATTTTCCTATTCCTAAAAGAGAGCAGTTAATGTACAACTATTAAATCATCAGATTAATAAATTTTCTAAAATGTTTTGTTCACTTGTTTGTTTTAAATGACTGTCATGATTGGCCTTTAAAAAGCTGACACCATTAGTGAAGTGTTTGAGTTCCTCAAACATTGCAAATTCTTCCTGTGTTAAAAACCTGACCAAAAAATAATGTGCTTCATTAGAACACAGTGCTACTTACACTGTGGATAAGGGTAGTAAGAATGAATACTCGTATTAGGGGCCTCTTTAGTTGTCACCTGATTTGAAGGTTGAAAACAAAATAGCTCAGAAAAGCACTGATTTTTCACATACAAAGCTTAACTCTGAGATTACTTTATTTAGGAGGCCACATGCCAGTTTTGCTAGTATGTTGTGTAAGATTAATTGGTAAACAAATCTGATGATTGTTAGCTGGGGGAAAAAGAAAAAGATTAGCATTAAATTATCAAGATACAATTCTCCCTACACTCTATGTCATGGTTTGATCTGCCCTAGGAAGTGAGAGAGTTGGTTCAGAGGTTGGCACCCTGTGAACCAATGAAAGGTCATTTCATCTCTGTGAACACACACTTCAGGCTGGGAAGGGGGTGGAGTAGTTCCCTTTGTCTTCTGGCCTTCAGAGAGTGAACAGGCTCCTCAGGCTCCCCTCCTCCTGGCTGTGGAGGGAGAGAGGAGCGCTCCCCTGGCCAAGGCCGAGGCTGCCATGCTGCCTGGGCTGGGGTGAGCCTGGACAGCATTTACCGGCTTGCTGGCACAGCTGTCTGAGCCTCGCTGCTGCTTGATCTGGGCCAGCACAGCTGCCTGTGAGCTCTGGCCTTCGCTGGGCCCCCCTCCTCCAGACTGGAGGAAAAAGGAGGGCTGTGTAGCCCACCAGGCTGACTGAGAATGGAGGGGTGGAAGATTTATTCTGCATCCTAAACCGCCCCCTCCTCAGAGAGTTCGACCAGCGCTGCTTTAAATCTGAGATTTAAGACATTTCTTTGGCTGCGGCTTCTGTAAGTGATGGGAGAGAGAGCCTGGGACTTGTGATGCCAGAAGAAGATAAGAAAAAGAGATGATGGAGTGGGTTTTGGCCAGACTTTCCTTGCAGTGGCCATAGAGACTGTATTAATGCTCCTGTAACTTATGGAAACTGTGTCTAGGGGATGCAAGATGGGCACTGTGTAGTGAAAATGCCAGTGCCAGAGTGAGTGAACAGAGGATTAAGAGGGTGTGGTGGTGCCCTCAGAAGAGGCTTCTGTTCTCAAAACCCTTTGCCCAGAGGGAGAAATGGGGGGGACTTGTGTCCCAGAGGCATCCTTAAAAAGAACCCTCCAAGCAGTTTCTGGTCCATGGGTGGTGGTGAGAGCACCGTCCATGGAAGGAGGGCTTCTCAAATGTACATTTCCTCTGTATGGGGTGGGTCATTTCTGAAGAGTGCAGCCCACAAGAGACTGTGTTTTTTGTGGGAGTTTCTATAGGGCATAGGAAGACTCCTCTCCCCTAATATTTTAAGCTTAGAGTTCCATGTTTTGTCTCAGAAGGTTTTGGTAGGAATTATGGTGGGGGGAGGAAGAATGGTTTAGGAGGTTCTGTTCATTTTAGATTTTGTTTCTTTCTTTTCCTTTTTTCCTATATAGCGTAAGTTAATAAAGTTTTTCTTTCTATATCTAAGCTGGAGCCTGCTCTGCTTTATTCCTGGTCTCTCTCAAAGCATCATTTTAAAGAACTATATTCTCATGGGTGCGCTGGCATTAGGCCAGAAACTCAAACCCATGACACTCTATTTTCACTAGATCATTACAAAGAATAACAATGAAACAGTAATGTTAATAGAAGGAAATTTTTGCCTAAAGTTAATGGAGATAAATATAACCATAGATTTACAATTCACCCACCCATGATTGTGATAAGATATTTTGTGTGGTTTAGAATAATTTATCTTTAAAATTATTATTTCCATTGAGGAAAAAGGGAGCTGGAATAACTTGTTCTTGTTTACAGACCTTCCTGCTCTCTCAGTATACTGACTTCATTTGAAAATTGTTGACCCAAAGGAATCCTAGCTCACTGCCTAGGCTTTTGATCCAAGATAATTACAAATTCATAGGAACTATTTGCAATTTTGGTTTTTGGTCGGTTTGGATATTCTGTGAGTCTGTGATTCCATGAAACCAAGACCTAAAAAAAAAAAAAAAAAATATATATGAGTGTTGTTTGACGGTGAGGAAAGGACAGGACTTACTTTGTTTAGCTTCAATTCACATTCCCTTTTTATTTTTTATACTTGTTCAGAAAAATCCAGGAATTTAACTTTGAACAAGATTGATACTAAATATTAAGGATTTTGACCACTTCAATGTCTGACACAGTTTCAACATGCAATTTTGCAAAGACCAAGTGCGAAGTGAGTGTGTCATGTTAATTTCCTGAGATATTTGGGACATTTCTGTCTTATTTTTCCACTCTTGAAAACTTATAATTACAAGAAGTTCAAATTACATTTTCAAAAGTTAAAACTTTGTTGCAGGTAGAATATTTTGACATTAGAAACCGAAATCCATTACTGGCTCAGAGAAATATTTAAAGGTTAACCATGGCTAGGAATTTCAAATGATTATTAGATTAAGCCTGTTGCACTTCTGCCACACCACCAAATGACAGAGTCCTATTTAGTACTTGTGCTGAAGCACAGAATGACTTGACCTTTCAATAGGTAAGATATCGACCTGTGCTAGGGCTCCACACAAGCCTTGGGAACTACCTAAATTGTGTTTAAGTCTTTGACCAAGAATTCTATCCCTGTTCTATGACACATTTGATTCTTACTGAATATATAGTAAATTTCTCTTTAGTTTTCTGGAACTAAGGGAAGGATTCAATAAAAGAAAACTTTCTTTATGTAAATCAGTGTTCCTGACATCATTCTCTGTGCGATTTCTGTAAAAAGGGGTGTTGTTTCTTCTGTGGGTATAAGTGAGATAGCAATCAATGTAAATGGCATTTGTTTCTCTCCCTCTCTGCCTTAATATTTTTTGAGTAATTAAAGACCACTTTTGGTGGTTTAGACCACTTTTTAATGGACAATCTGTATTTCTTTAATACTTATGTGGCTCAGCTTTCAAAGCTGGAGAAGGAAAATGACACTGCTTTCCTCCTCTTAGAAACAATTAAATTCTCTGCCAGTGACATTTATGCACTGCTCTATGCAATTCTGTGATAAGAATATGTATGTGTGCTTTCCTCAGTTTGAAAGAAAGTACTCATTCATATGTTCATGAAGTTGCTATGTAAACATGGAATACCCAACAGGCTCGTTGTTTAGAAATCCAAGAAAAAGGACTCATACTGTTTTACTTCACTCTGTCCTAGAGAGTAATTCCTACACTTACCATCAAGATGGGGCATCAAACTCTCCTTTAACAGTTCAGCATAAAACAGGGGGTTGATATCTACTAATGTCTGAGGAAAGAGAGATACAGACATTTTGTGGGCAAAATCCCTCTTTGTCTTTCCTCCCTTTCTTTCCCTGTGAAGCAGTGAGGATTTCCCTTTCCATATAGCTCATTTTCATATAGATACATACGATGAAACATAGGCTGCTCCTTCTCATTATTTCTTTTATTCATTTTGCATATGTTTTCCCTGTTATTGACCAAGGACAGGAAAACAGTCACAGATGACATTTTTTGTATTCATCAAGAGGGTGAATGAGCACAGCCAATACAGTTTTACCAAGGACAATTTCATTCTGAGCAATTCTATTGCTCTCCATGCTGTGGTACTGCATACTCTCTCACAGTTTAGCATCAAACTACCATCCAAGTTTGCAGACAACACCAAATTGAGTGAGGCAGTCAATATGCTGTACCTCAGGGCTGTTTTTCACAGGAACTTTGACAGGGTAGAGAAACAGACACACACCTCACAGAGTTCAATGAAAGGAAAGGTAGAATCCTGCATCTAGGATGAGAAAACCCATTCCAAAAGCATAACCTGTGGACTGACTGTACAGGAGGCAAACCTTCAGACAAGCACCTACAGATCTGGCTTGACAACAAGTTGAACATGAGTCAATAGTGTGCTCTTGCAGCAGAGAAATCTGACCAAAACAAGAGCATAGCCAACCAGTCCAGGAAAAGGGATGTTTCCTCTCTATCCAGCACTTGTGACAACACAGCTGTAGCACTGTGTCTAATTGTGAGCTCTCCAGTAAAAGAAGGATATTAATATGCAGGAAAGAATCAAAAGGATTGACATCAAGATGGTCAAGGACTGTAGCAGTGTGTGCATTGGGAGACAATGAGGGAACTGATCAGTTCAACAAGGAGAATAAAAGACTTTATTATTGAGTAGAAATACTTGACCAGGAATACAGTGGAGATAGTCAGACCCTTCCCAGAGCACTCTTCTACAGTAACAAGCCAGGAATCAAGGAACACAGTTTGGTACATGGAAAGGATTTTTCTTGTAGCATAAGGATGTTCAAATACTCTAAAATGTTGCTAGGGAAGGCTGTGGAATCTCTGTCTTTGGAGGTGTTCAGGATTTGATCAAACAGGACTGAGTAATCTGATCTGCTTAAACCTGTCTGAGATGGAGATTGATCTAGATGACCTCCAATCATCACATCTGAACAAAATTATTCTATGACACTGTATCATTCATTCTTATCAGGAATCAGCTCACTAAAGGCAATGCAGATAATACACTTTGAAACCTGCAAAATAGAAAAGCAAGAACAGATTCAGTATTTCCATGGCCACAGCATTTAGAAAGCAAAGAAATAGCCAAAACCACATCACCCCTCCCCCCCCCCCCCCCAAAAAAAAAGCCCCACATAAAACCCCTTGAGAAGCTTTATTTTTATGCTCCAGTACTTCTGGTTTCAAGAAAGTCTAGGCTTAAGATCAAAGTCCCTAAGGGTGAGATATTTTCCAAACAAATCAAAACATGAGTTCATTCCTACTAAATTTAAAATTCCAATTTCACATGACTAATCAGGAAAATACCTAGAAAATCTTTTTGTTCGAAGTTCTTGGTTGGGTCCTTTTTTGAGGGGTGAGATGATTTTGGCTTCTTTTTTTAGTTGGGATTTTTTAATCTTTTTCTTTTTGAGGGTTGCTGCTATTTTAATCCATCTATTTTTCTACATAGTTACAACCCATTTCCATATAGGTACTTACAATTTTTGTTTATTTGTATATATCTGACTTGGGTTTTTTTAAGGGATTATTTTCAAGAAAAATGTCAGCCAGCAAATGCGTACAACTCTTAGAGGACAGGCGTGCTTTTATTGCAGTCACACATCATTAGAAATATGTTTTCATAAGCAAGTGTTGTAAGAAGGCTATTTGGTTTACCAAGTATGCATCAGAACAGAGTGCATTCCAGGAATAAACATACTGCAGTACAGAAGGAAAGAAGGGAGCTAACTGCTTCAGTGATACCCACAGCAGCAGGCTATAACAACAATAGCAGTGTCAGCAGCAAAATATCTTTTATTTTCTCTCCACTGTTTATAAATGAGATTGAGCATATGGATACGTAATTAGGGTTATTTCATTAGATCAGACTAGAGCTCTCCAAACAATCATAAAAAGGCTTCTCCGTGCATAAATGGTTTATACAGGCTTCTTAAAACACCTGCTAATACATTAAAGAGCACATATTCATCTTGATGTAAAAATCTTATCCATGCAGATTTTGCTGAGGCATTTTTTGTGATCAGAGTGACTTTCATAATTTAACGTACAGCTGCATTATTTAATGTCTATTCCTATTCTGCTGTTTTCTCCTGTTCTTACCTCAATTTCTGAATAATTTACTAAATATCCTCTTTTGTTATTGATCTAATTGGGGTGATTCCCTTCCACTAAGGGTATTCCAAGAAGCCAGTTTTCTTTTAGTTCACATGTCAAAACAGCTTGCCCAATTTTTCCTTTTCTACCCAGCTTCCAGGTCGTGTCCTCTCTCCTAAGCAAAACTTTCAAACTTTCCTCCTTATCTTTTCAGTCAGTCTCCCAGGTGCCCAGTTGAACAAGTTACAACCTGCCTCCTCTCATTTTACAGTCATTATCTTGCTGAAAAATAGTTTTTCTTCTCCCACTTTTTGATATTTTTCAGCTCTATTGTTTTCCCAGCTATCCTGACGGATTCTGAAGCCTAGCTACTTCCAAGACTAAGGTGAAAAAGGAACTAAAATAAAAGTTTTATTTGTTTTTGTGTGCAAAGACCACTTTTACTTCCATAAAGGTACCAAATTTTTATTACATGTTGCCCTAAATTTCTAAACATTAGAAACTTAGCTGTATGTCACTAAGGACAATCATGTTTCAAAATCAAAATTCTGCAGCTGGTGAACCAGGATGTCCTTAAGATGTTACTATAATAACTGAAGAACACACAGCAGGCTTGCTTTCTGAGAGGTTTTCCTTAGGCTTTAAAAAAGCTTTTCAATAGTTTATATCTTGCTACTGAAATCTGGAGTGGAATAAAATTATCAAAGATTATGAGAAACCATGTGTGGAATTATTTTCTTTTATTAATCTCAACATACTCAGTGCAGTCCAGGAAAAGCTGTATGATCTATGTGCCATGTTATGTATTTCAGGAACATAATGATGGAATTTCTATAGGAGATAATAATGCAATTTTGTAAGTGCAGTTGTTATCAAGGGAAATTAAAAATGTGAATTTTATTTGAAGTACCTATATTTCTAAAATGTGGACTTTTTGCAATCATACAAAAAGAATTAATATATGGATTAACTGAAAAGACTTAATTAGCAAGGAGACAACATTAATACCACAAGATAGGGATGAAGCAGGAAACATAGTTGAGAGAAAGATAGAAAGCATGAGAAGATAATATTCTTTAAGTTAGTTGTAAGAAAATAGATAAAAAACATACAGTTGCAACCAACCACAGCCTTCCAGGCATCCAACTCCCAGTCAAGGTGGGTTCTAAATAATCTGACTGAGGCTGCAGTTAACAGTTTTCACGGGCTTCTCATTTAAGAGACAGGGCCCTGATTACCAACTATCAAAGCCAAGAAGCCCTAAAGCTCTGGAATCTTTGGGATTCTCCAGGATTATCTGGAAATCTAAAAATCTTTGTCTAGATTAGAAATTTGAACAACTAACCCCTTTCCAGAAAAATGCTTTTACTTGAATATCTGGTATTTTCAATTAGACATTGTTTCATCAAAAAATCAAGCAGTTTTAATAAAAATATTTCTTTCTTTACTGTTTCCTTCAAAATAAAATCAAAACTATAAAATAAAAATAAGTAGGAATTCAATTTAGCTTAATAGTGTCTCCAAATTAATAAACACAGTCAAGAATTTGAATTTTCTTTATTAATCTCAGTTCTACAAAGCCTTAGGCAAATGAAACATGCCTAACCTTACGTATTTATGACCCATTATTGATTTCCTCATATGACTTCAGAAATTTTGAAGTGGCAAAAATTGGGCTTTTTTGTAACATTACTTCCTATTGTGATTCAGTGATAAATTTGCTCTAAAGAACCCAGTATCTCATATATTTTTTTTTCTTTTTTACAAATTTTTTACTTCCTTATACTGTAGGGAATGAGTAGGTCATTCTAATGTCCTCCTTGTTGGTCTAAATACAGTATAATACATAATACAGCAGGGCAGGGTCAGAGGTGGCAGAAAGAAACTGAGATTACCCATTCTTTCAGATGTATCCATGTTACCAACTTGGAGCATTGAATTTTGGATGCATCTACATGATACATTTTCTGAAGTGGAAAAACTGGCTGAAAAAAATTGTGCCTTTGGCTTCACACATTGTTTATAAGTCATGCCAACACATTCTTGTGTAAGGGTAATTATGTGAACTGGGTAACTAAAGTGATTTATGTAGAAAACAAGGACACATTATTCTAGATTAATTTCTACTTTTCAGTCTCTCCAGTAATTAAGATTATTAAATGGTTTCACAAACAGTTGTCACTGTACAACAACACAAGTGGCAAATCAGAAGCAGAACATGGTCTGAAATATTTTAAGTTGTCTCTGTCAAAAAAAACCCCAGACTTGTCACACTTCAACATACTTCGATGACTGGGGAGAAAACTGTTATGTAATAACAGAAAAGGAACAGGGAATGAGTGTCCCAGATAAAATGGCAATACCAATAAAAATAAAATTCTTACTTCATGCTATAAATAATATGACTTCACTATACACAGTATGAACCAAATCTAAATACTACAGGAGAGAAGGGTGAGAACTTCCAAGGAAATCTTCTGGATGTTTTATCATTCCAGCTACGTATATATATATTTTTTTAATTGTCTTTGAAAGAATGTTATGTTAAAATACATGATTCATATAGTTTTACAGACCAGCTGATTAGAAGATTTTATTCAATTAAAGTCTTTTTGATTTTATGAAAGCACCAACTTTGCCTAATCTCTTCTCATGAAGAAATAATACAAAGAAGAAGCAATTCTGAAATATATTTGAAGTCAAACTCAAGAAAGATTGAAGCTTAAAGAAAAGGTTCAATATTTGCTTTAAACTTCCTTCAAAAATACATAAAGTCTCGGATTTTTGTCTCTTTTTAAGTTTTAAAAACCATCATGACATGTCTATTTTTCTAGAGACAGAAATGTCCACTTGGATCAAATTTAATTCTGAAGAATATAAAGTACCTAGATTTATGAGCTATTTTGTGAGGATTGTAATTTTTCTTCTTCATATCAATTATTAGGAGTACAAATTAAAAACTATATCCTAGAATCTGTTCCTTATGGAAAACTGTGTAAGTGTAGATTCTCAATGTTTTAAATTAATTCCAAGAACTTTGCAGGGCAATACAGATATGCACGGGGACTCTCTTTAGTTTTTCCCATTTCAAAACTAGTAAAATGTTTGTTTCATCTTCACAGTGATGTAAAAGAAGTGATAATGAAAAACTTCTGCCACAGGAAATAAGCTGGCTTTGGCCTAGTTTGTTCAAGATAATCAGTCACTGACTCAGAATAACTTGTGATTCTGTAAAAGTGATAGTAGAAGCTTCCTGTTTTCCCATCTCAAGGGATTATATTAACACATTTTCTTCTTTCTTATGCTTAAAAAATAGTGAAAACATGTTCATAAATAAATGGGTTCTCTCCAAACACCATGATTCATACAACTAATATACTTCTTCTTGTGGTTTTTTACTGTCTCAGTCTTTTCTAAATATAATACATTATAATCAATAGAGTAAATAGGAATATCAGAAGGTTGGTCTCTTAATTAACTGCTGAATTAATGCAATTAAAATAGAATTTACAACTGTCAGTAAAATAGAAAAGATATTTGGAGTTAGGTGAAATCTTGAATTTTCCAATTTCTGCTCTCTACACAATTTTTATTCAGTAATTTCCAAACAAACTGCTAGTCTTTAAAATATAATAATTTATTTCACTACCCAAGATTACATATATAGCGCATAGGCTCTGGACAATATGAAAGTTTTGCTTTAATAGCTATTTTTGTTAGTGAGCCATTTCCTTCTCCTAGATAAGGAATTACATCTTGAAAGATTCTTCACATTGGCACCAGAGGACATGTCAGAGTCTCACAAGAATTAGTTGGAGAACATCTCTGTCTCAGGGGTTGCAGACGTTTAATCATTTCTTCACTATTTTGGGCAGCTGCACACTGACCTCATACCCATCACCTTCTTCTGAGCTGTCAGCTGCAGTACTTGCTAATAGAAAGGCTACTTTGCATGCTGCTTTACCAAGAAGAAATGCCACTAACTGTGACAACAATCCTAATTAGTTGTTGAAATACCATTGTGAAGATCTGTCACCAGTGATTACTCATCTCTTTAATGGTTTCTCCAAACAGAAGCTCTGTTTCAGCTATTTAGAAAATGGCCAATATCATTATCATCCCCTGAGGGGCTTATCTAAGCACTCTGAAGGATTACTGTCCAATTTTACTTTTAAGCAACGCTGCAAAACTCATAAAAATAGACACTTTTCAGGGGAAAAATGAAACATTTTCACAGCAAGAATTTCAGCTGCAGGAGGTTGGGCACAGTTACATACCTCTAGGCAAACTATAACAGCAATTAGAAGGAAAGCATACTCTGAAGGATAGACAGGGAACAAGATTTTAAAAGAATAGGATCACTAGGGTATAAGTAAGAAAAGTACTAGATTCAAAACTGGAAACCACACATTTGATTTCCAAAACTTTCTATAGTATCACAACTTCAAATTATACCACATAGCAGATTTGGCCTGACTCAATGCAGGTCAGTAGGGTAAATCTCTGTTGTCAGAAACAAACCATAGACAGCTTTTTCTGTTAATAAGTAATTGCTTACAAATGGATCATTAAAAATTTAGAATATATTAAAATATTAGTTATTAGAAAGATATTCCCATGCCAGATATTATTTTCCCAAATCTATTTATTTTGGCAGACTTTCCATTCTGGTTCTATTCTGTACTCCTCTTGATCTTTCTTTGTAATTCCCAAATTTTTACCATGCTTCTATTTCCTGCCTTTACCAGTGAGATCTCTCATCTTCTTTCCACCTTGTCCATCTCTCTCATTCTCTCTCCTAGTCCATACTACCTGCCTGAAGTAACCTTCCTGGCATCTCTCAAGTCAGCTTCCTCCTCCTCCCTACCTCCATGGTGGTTCTCAGTCCTCTTCCCTGACTTCTATTTGTCTCTAGTACAGCCAACTTCCAGTTCTCCTGTCTCAAAACCTTGACCTTTTGGTCTCCATCCTCATCACTGTTCCTCAAGTTACCTCTTTAGCCAGCCTCTAGTTCTTATTCTTCCTAAAATCTCAACCAGAGCCTTCCTATGATCAGAGCATACAGGTACCAGCAAAGAGTTCATTGAAGACATGAGACGTCTACTGTGACTTAAATCTGGCCTGTAACACTCAGGTGTTGGAGTTACAGGGAAAGCACTCCTGCCTTGCTACCAGGATTCATTCCTGCAGTAGGGAATGACCAGTGTTACCCAAGTTTTGCTTATTTGACAACAAATCTTGGGTAACACTGGTCCTTTATGTAGGATGTTTAAACTGAGGGTTTGACCAGATCTGGAAAAGCACAGTCCTGACAAAGATTGTTCCTTATAAGGACTTCAAGCACTTGCTTAAAGTAAGAGAGTTACACAGATCTTCAACAACAACTTGCCCATGTCTAGATTAGAAAAATACAAAATAATGTATTTTCCTGATACTGCCATTTTTAGAAAGAGCCTCACTATCCTCATTGAAATGTTTTCCTGAATTTTCTGCAACTGTAAAGGAATATTTGGACATATCCCAAGGCATTCTTCTCTGAGAAACAGTTAGAAAATCTGGAAAGCAGCTTTCTCTTATTCTCATCTCACTTCTTTTCTGAAAGCTAAAATATACGAATATGCCTAGTAATATGATTTATATTGCAATATAAATCTAAATCATGATAACTGAGCCTTAAATAAACAAACAATCCCAATAAAATAAACTTCAGGTTAATACAAGATGCTTGCCTTCACCCACTTTAAGAGCTAGGAGATTTAAAGAAAAATTGTCCAGCCAGTGATATCTGATATTAGCAAAGAGCTCTCCAATTACAGGAATGAAGAAGGAAAAATAGATATTGACATAGCAGAAAGTACCAGCTGGGGAACTGCTGAGGACTGTTATCATGTAAGCCTACCATCAAGAGAGATTGAAGTGTTCTTTTCCAACCATTTAGTATATCACTGCTATCAACCCCTGCAAATTTATTATGTCTGGTAGTAGCTCACATTACACAAAAACATCCATTTCTGTAACAGTATCATTACATGACAAAGATGAAAATATTCTTGGAGTGATATTCCGATATTTTTGGTTTGATGACTGTGGTTTGTTCACTTCTTTTCTTTACAGAAGTATGCTTTAACAAGACTGTTCAGACTAACCCAGGGTTCTCCCATACAATGACCTGGCAACACAGTGCTTCCTACAGAACACGCAGTAATTTCTGACAGATAAGAGGTCTAAGGCACTGCTATGACCAAGTCTGATGAGAAAATATTTTTCTGCAAAATACTCCAACCCAAATAATACACCACCATATCAGGTCAATGAAAGGCAAAGAAAAACACTGACAAACTTAAACAAAGCAACTCCTCATATTCTAAATCACCAGACTCCAGCCATGAATCTTGACCTGAAGTGCCACTTTATTTTGTATTGTTGAAGCCATAAAACTAACAATCCCATTGGCTATTTAAAAAAGCAAATGAACCCTATAATTTTTTGAATTCTTGTTACCTATAATCTTTTCTTTTTCATTGGTTGATACATGTAACATTTGAAATTAATTTGTTTGTGATTCTTATACTCCAAATATGTGACTTTACACATAGAACATTTTAGCTAATGGCCTTAAATATCTCTTTCTATTGTGTTTCCTCCTTCTCCATTAATTTCAGACAGTTCATGTATCTCTCCTGTGAAACATTATGCAGTTTTAATTTAGTCATTACAAAAATATCACAGTTTTTAAGGAAAGCAGTCAAATATAAATAATGTATAGATGTACTTGTGAAACAACTTGTATAACATATAAATTATTGATTTATTTAAGTTCTTGTGAATAATTTCTTGTGAAACATCCCCAAAGGAATGGTGAAGGAAATAAAATTTGTCTTTTGAAAAGAAGTTTGAGGGATAAGGTAGTATAAAATAAAATGAAATATCTACCCTTACACAGAGATCACATTCAGTAAGTAAAACCAGGAGAGATTCCTGTAGGGTTGAGATAACATGTAGGAGGTTTCGATCAGATTAGTGCTGAGTGAAGCACTGAAAGATCACAGCAGAGACATAAAGCCAACAAGAACAGGTAGGTAGCAGATCCTTTTTTAATAGCTGCTTGCCTCTCATTTCAAGATAACCAAATCACACAATTTGTAAATCCAGTTGTCAAGGCATGAAAATTTTGAGACTCCTGAAGCAGAAGTCACTTAACCATCTGGTAGGTAGGAATGAATGCTGCAGAATAAAGCTTCCCCATTTCATTTTAGTAGTGTTACATAAAACAAGTGAGCATGGACACTGTGGCATATAAGGCAAGGAGTATATTAAAAAAAAAGTCATATAATTTAGCAAGTTTATAAAGAACAGTTCTCCCAATGACAGCTACAACAAAAGAATAATCCCGTAATGGCTCTTTGACAGTTTATTTTCAGCGCATATGCTTAGGCACTACGTACTGTTTATTCTCTAAGCAGCTTAGCAGATAGGAGGTAAGTAGGATGATGACTATAATTCAATATAAAATACATTTAAATAAAGTTGGGGGGTCTGACTTAAACCTTTAAAAGTCAAAATGTATAAGATAAGTCTCCAGCAACATCCTTAGCTCAGCTGCTATCCTTATTTTCTAAATGTGGAACACTCTCTTATCACAGGCTGCCACACCACTGGACAATGTAGAATTGGTATGAGGGAAGAATTAGTTCCAGTAGCTCCTGAAGAACAAGATTCCACACCACAGGCAATTTGACACAGCTTGTAACATGCTGTTTTCCATGTATTTTTTTTTTTCCACAACTGAAACAAGTGTTTATGCTTTTGTTTGTTTTTCTACTATTTAATCTTTCATATCTACCGGATCCAACCTATTAAAACTCAGTGTATAGGCATCTAAGTAAAAAAGTATTATCTCTCATTTAGATAGATGTGAAACAGAAGAATTATGTAGTTTGTTCAATCTTACTCCAAAAAGTCAGTGCCACAATATGGCATTTTACCAGTCTTATGAATTCCAGGTAAACCGTTCCAATCGTTTTAAGCTTTTCGGTGTTATCAAAAATTGCTATTTAATGGAATAGATATAGGAATCTGCCACTAGAGAATTTGAAGGAAAGGTGAAAAAATAAAGATCCTCTTCAGAATTAAGTATTCCAGTTTATTATTCCATTTCCATTACATTACAAGCTAACAAGGCATGAAACCATCAAGGAAAGGACAGCATCATATTTTAGTTACAGAAGCTGGAAGCTGGTCTTTGGCACCTTTGATGAATTATGATACTTATTTTTGTATCTGTCACTGTAAATATTAATTTAGGGCTGAAATGTCTCAATCAGGCATTCAAGAATTACATCCTAAGTCTGCCACAATAGGAAAAAAAAAAGGCAGGTTAATGCAATTAATTAATACTTTTTAATTGATTTTAACAGTTTAGTTAGCCAAGGGCTGGAATGCCTCCAGGTACTGACCTTAAAGACAAAAGGATGGGGGGAAGCTTAAAAGCATAACGCAAAATATAAGATGTGGGAAGACTGAATTTTGTCAGGCATATGTATAATGTGTAAAATAAATTACTATTTCCAAGAACCTGGAGTACAAAAAAGAGCTTAAAAAAAAAAAATCAATACCACATCCTCTGCCTGTCCATAGGATGAACATTCCTGGAACATTCATTTAGAAAAGTAAGTGGAAGATTTGATAAATGCATGGAAGAATAATCCATCTTAAACACAAGAAACTACCTCAGGCTCAGGAAGCATTGGAACTATGTATTTTTACCACTGAAATGCACACCAATAAAATCTGTGTGCTTGCTTTACTCTTACACTGTGGGCTTCTTTCTGCATCTACTGCTACACAGCATATTGATCTTCATATGCATTTGATTTCTAACATGCTTCTTTTACTAACTACAGGTGTTAGAATAAAATTAGAAAAAAAGAAAAATAATTAATTTCTACTCCGATCAATACACTCAAGATCTCATCTACAGACCCTAAGTTTAAGAAACCTATATGATAGGGAGGAAGGGGGATGCTGGTTGTTTGTGGCAGTTTTTTGGTTGGTTGGGGTTTTTTTAAGAGCACATCAATTATGGCTTTTTTTTAACAGCTTCCATTTTTTGTCTTGCTGCAAATTTTGTGGCAATATCTTGACCTAAAGAAGTGATTGTTATAAGCTCATGATTCAGGATACCATATCACATCACGTGCATGATATCAGTATATGAGACTGAGATATGAATTGTTAGCAAAAGACACAAAATCCTCCTCAACATGAATAAATTCTCTGTAAAGACTAGAAAATACAGCACCAGCAGTACCTTACTAATACCTGACTGCTCATGTAAGGTCTACTCAATAGTCCCACTACAGAGTGTATTACTCAAATGAGAAAATGAATAGCATCAAAACAGCCTTAAACCCAACTAAGGTTCTTCCCATTCTGAACAATATGTTTGATCTGACAAACCAGAAGTCAAAATAAATTATATATAATTCTTCTACTTTCCAGTATTACACTAAAGCTTTAAGGGTTCTCAAATTCATTTCCAGCAGCTGTTATGTTAGTCCCAAATGGCTTTTCCCTGTTACAGTATTGTTGTTTTAAGTGCAGACAGATTTTTGTTTATATTTTTTGTCTTTCCAATTTCTAGGACTGCATGAACTTGCTGTTCTAAGTGGGCGTGGTAGCAGTCTAAGTGCTGAAGTTCTGTTCTCCCTGCTGGAGGCAATTTATTTTGTAAATAGAGAACTTTATTTTACATTTTATGTTCCTGAACTCAGAGTAAGTTTCAATAGTTGGCTTTCCTTGAAAGATAACATGAGGAACGTTTCTGGGAAAGGGAAAAAATTCTGTGGGGAGAGTCCAATCAGACATCAGTCATATGGTTTGGAAACTTGAGATTTTTTGCAGATACTCTTAATAGCTGCTGAATTTTACCTTTTAAATTAATTACTATGTCTCAATATTTTTGACACTTCTCCCATTTGTAAGAGCATTTGCTCATGTAAAAGTAGGTCTTCCACACCATTAACATTGTGATTAATTGTCCTGAACATGGTAAAATACAAATGTTCAAGGTGGTACCTTAACTGATGTATTTATTTTCAGAACCATGTCTTTCCATCAGGTGCAAAATTATTACAGTGATGAGTACTTCTATAAAAAATATAGCTACAGAAAACATGTGCTACAAGGAACAGTTACAGGGACATTGCATGAGGGGGAGATAGTGATTTACAGTTTCCTTTCCCTCCTTCTGATTATTTAGTATCTGTTACCCCAGATATTTCACCCAAGAACATAAGCTAGAGCTTTCACTTACAGAAACGTAAAGTGACACAATCTTGAAAGAGAATTGGAACAGTCATAACTTAGCCTGGCAAAACCTTAAAACCTTGACTCCTTAAGACACTTTAAATTAAATTTGGAATGGGTCAGGTATGCATTCAGGGAGAAATTCTTTGTTTCAGATAATTCAGTGCAGAGAGGCTTGCTAACACTCAACCACAGCGTGTTTCTCCCACCTTTTCTGCCACTCCCCCTCGCGGGACTATAGATGTATCCAACACAGAATGCAAAGCTGACTTCACATGTATTTCCCAGAGGCAGGGTGTAACAGAGCACACTACAGAGTCTATCAAGCTGGCTAAACTCTGGCTAACTGAGATCCTGAATGACACCTAGCCCTGCAAGCTCAGCAGCACTGATTGCTGAACTCTGCCTGATGATTAAGCTACCTGACATGATAATATGGTCCAGCTGTGCTTCATTTAGACATCAGTATTGAAAACAAAGGGTGCTCTTTTCTGCTGATAAACCTAACTGGAATTTCTTGCTCAGATGTCTCTATAGCATTATTCATTAGTTGTTTTGTTTCTGAAATAAGAATACTTTAGGCTGGCCTATTACAAGTCCCTTGTATAAATTTAGTTAAGACCAAAATGCAAACAAATCTTCAGCTTTGATAAACTCAGACTGAAATATATGTACTCTAAGGAAAACTGAATGAAGCTCTTAACCTCCATTTTGTGTTTCAGAATGTAAGAGTGGCTGGCTGGCCATCCCATCCAGTCCCATCCTTGCTCCCTCTGCCTCCCTCTTATTCCAGGTGATGCATTGAAAGCACTTCTAATGCAGCATGGCAGCTCTGTAACCTGTGCTCCTTGGGAAGGTTACATCCCTTCCCTTTCACAGAAGTGTAATGGTGTTCATGGTTCCATTTTCTAGATAGCATCTAGCCAGAGCCCTGCTCAAGAACATCATGGATATAGCACCACAAGAGGGAACTGGAAAGGGCATTCCTCAAACAGGAAAATTGACTTAAGCAAAAAAAGCAATATGAAATGTGTTATGTGTTTGGGAAGTTTGCAAACTACTTCTTTCAGCATTATTTTTTAGTCAATTCTCTCTTTTCAAATCCACAGCTCTTTCTTTATTTTCTTCCTGAAATCGTTTTACATTTTCAAATCCTAGCACACAGGATCAAAAAAGGCACTCATTTCTTTTTTCTTCTCTCTCTAAGGATTTGTAAGTAGGTACACAGTGCCTAAGAAAGCAAATACTCTTTCAGAATTTGGTTTATTTGTAATAAAAGATTACTAATTAGACCAGAACACTCTTGGAAACAATAAAACTTTTGTTACACTGGCTCCATATGTCCTTGTCATTGTCATCAGTTACTTTATTAATTAAATAATAAACTCTTTTTATAGTATCACATCAGAAACCATGGCAGGGAAATTAATTTTCTAAGATTAGAAAGTTTTTTACTAAGAAAATTGAATGTTTGACCACATTGTTTTTGTGAATGACTAAATTTTGCCTTCATAGTAAAACAAGTTTTCCTCAGTGCAAGGAGAACTTATTGAACACCACTAGCTTTACTTCAAAAGCACTGCTAACTCAAATAAACCTCAATGTTAATTGAAAGTGTCTTGCTAAACCCAAACAATGTTAATGCAAAGTTACATTTCACTTATCAGCAAATCCTATCACCTTACTCTTTCACCTTCAGCAGCTTCTGAATAATACTCCTCAAAGGATGGCAGTCTTTGTGCAAGCACCCTATAGTAGAATGGAGAACACTTTCTGTCCACAGACCCACCACAATCACATTAATTATAAGACATAGAGAATCCAAGCAATCTGTCCAGTTAATCTGTCTGGGGGTGGGAGGGGGGCAAGGGTGAAATGTAGGATTAAAAATAAATTTATTTGAACTGAATTATCTTTAATATTGTCATTTCTGTCATTGCATCATTTTAGATACATAAAAACTAATAAGATAAAACTAGATATCTCCAAATAATTTTTTATTCATAGAAGATTTTGATTCTTTTTTGCTTGCTCTTAATCAGGATGAAAGTATGCCTAGATTAACCAGATTTCTTTTCTTTTATTTTCACTGAACTCATCTCTAACTTTACCTTAGTTGGGGAGAAAACCTCTTGATATGTGCTATCAAAAACATTACCCAAAACATTATTACCCAGTTATTGGAAAGTTACATAAAGCCTGCTGTAAAGCATGGAGTATAAGAGGTAGAGATACTCAGATAATTGAGGAAATGTGGCCTGACAGAACAAGAAGATATGCAGGAGCAGATCCAACAAGACAGAGGCAGCAGTCTAGTTTTCAGCGATGAAAGGGAGTCAGGGCAGCAAGCAACACGGAAACAGAAAACAAAGCCTATTTCCCATAAAAAGCTATAGCAGTAGAGCCACAATACCAGGAGAAAAACAGTGACTGCCAATAAGTAAATGGGCATGTGTACACCAAGTGGAAGTTCAGTGCAAAAGAGATGCATTAAGAGTATAACCTTTAAATTCTTACACTACATCACCTACAGTCCCAGAAGGACTTAACTTTCTCTTTTGCCTCGGAGACCCCTGCATTTTTATTTATATGAGGTTCTCAGTTGCCTGTAGTTAAACTACTTGGTTAAATGCAGGGTTACCCTGAAAACAAGCCATTAAAGGAAAGCAAATCCTAACCTGGTGGGTGCTACAGCACTCATTTTTAAAGTACACAAAAAATAAAAGACACAGAAGAAAGAATTGGGATTCTTCATTGACACCTCATACGTGCAGCCGATCACAGGACTTAATATAGCCTCACAAGGAACTTATCATCTCCTCAGTTATGTATAATTGTGGCCTCAGTATCTTGTCATATTTTATTGCATTTAATTACACACTTCTGTTTAAGAAATTAAACAGGCAGATTTTAGAACTACTCAGAATTTTTAAATTATTTCAAAGGGAGTTTTTCTAATTTTTTCAATAAGTTTTTATCAAGAAGAGTAATTGGAAATTTCTGGTGTTCTTTCCACCTTCTATTTTTCTCCATCAGAGTTCCCCATTTAGTTTTGTCAAACACTCTGCTTAGTCATTTTGAAAAGTGAAGCATTACTAAAAATGTTCCAAATTTATTTCCTTAGCAGATGAAAGAATTGCAGAATATTTAAAGACACAACAACCAGTGTCATTCATTATTCTATTTCTCAATGGCCAAAATATCCATGAACTACTTTTGAAAAAGAATAAAAACTGATTAAGAAATCAATTAAATAAGCTACATGTGGACACAGAAGTGCATATATATATATGTATATATAAATACATATTTAAATAATTCTGTATTGTGTGTTGTTAAGGAAAATATTAAGAAAAATATATGTTATATCCATCTGTTAAGACATGAAAATAATTATTTAACAGAGAAGTAAAGTAAAAAATATCCTTAAATATCAAGGGAGTTTGAGAAGGAGAATGCCAATATTTTCAAATTTCTGTTCAGGCAATATTCTGAGATAATGAGTTTTGGTATAAGAGCTGCTTCTAATTGAGAGAAAGGATTTATTCAGATAAAATAAAAAGTACCCTCAAGTTTGGCTAGATCACAGAATAACACAGCAAAGAATAAAACTTCTATGGCTAACAATGTTGTTGTAACAAGCTCCTAGAGCAAGAATAAGCTAGAATTTGCAACACCAGGAGAGGTCTTACCCTTTGCTGCCCCTACTCTGAGCTGCTTTTTCCTACCACTGTGAATCTCTTCTTCTGAGTGCTGCTGCCTGGTGTTTGCAAAGCTACACGATGAACTGGAATAGCATAATAACACACATTGAGAAATAACCTCCTCAAAAGAGTTTTAACCCAAATCTGTTCCCAGGGTAGTACATGGCTGAATGAATACCCGTGTCAGCACAAAGGAGATGTTATCAGTGAAATGCAGGGAGGGAACAAAAAGACCTGCAGTAGAAGAAATTCATGCCCATTTAGTCTACAGAATTCTGATGTCATTAATCACTAGCCCACTTGACACAGATGGTGAGAGACTTATTTGATTGTCACTGAAATCTACAAGACTATTTATTTATATGTTCCTGTAACTTATTTATCTAATAGTGTGTATTCTATACATTTGACAAACAATAAAGATTTTATCTATGGATATGCCTATGACAAGGCTATAAAAAACCCTCCAGCTTATGACATGAGGATCACCTAAATCCCCATCACACCTTTGAAATGGTGATGACATTAATTATCTGTAGAACCTTATACACCACACAGCCTGTAGTTTCAATGCAATTTCCCCACATTAAACTTCTATTCTCTGCTCTGTTCTGCAGGTTTACTGTATTCCAAGAACTATGTCAAGTTCAGCTGAGTATAAGTGAATATAGCCCTACTAACTCACAGGTTTTGCCACAGGTAATCATGAACCTTGGTATTTCACTAAAGTGATTGTTTTCCCTTTTAAATAAATAAATGAACATATAACCAAATAAACAGATAAATAGTACAGCTTCTTTCAACATATAAAGATCAGTTATGAGCAAGGTAGAGAAATCAATGTCTTCACAGTCAAAATATTAGGAACCATTCTCTAGGGAAAGACAGTCCAACTGTCTTGTAATCCATCTGAAACAGCTGTCCAGATGAAAAGATTGTACAATAAAGCTACTAAAAATGGACCACAATTTATGCACTTTCAGTAGTGCCACACTAAACTGCAGGTGTCTGGAAAAAATAAAACTATATTACTGAAAGAATCAGTATTGTTTTTCTGCTGTACAAAACCTACTTTTCATACTGCTCTTGATTATTTCTGTTGGACAATATGCACTTAGCATATGGTCATTTTAAATGCAAATATTAAGGATATTAAAAGACACTTACTGAATTTTGGATACATCCCAACAAAGAAAGTGGCTTGATAATAAGAAAAAATCATATTAGTTCCCCAAGCACAGATTTGGCTTGGCTACCCAAATAAGAAAACACATTTGGAAAAATAATATGAAACATGAATGGGGACTTATGAGAAGGATTTTGGCCACTGTCCCTATAAGAGGAAAAAGAATGAAGAATTGACAAGTTTTAAATTATGAATGGATTGATACAGCAAAACTACTAATGCCATGTTCCACTGATTATTTTTGAAAGCAAAAGGCAATAGAAATTTTCCAGGAAGTTTCTCTGGTCATGAATAATGTAAAATCATTTGACTCAACCAACCATTATACATTTCAACAGATCTGAAAGAAATGGAAAAAAAAGAAAGAAAAAAATGGCTTTTTTTCTTTTTCTGTAGAATTTTACAAATCAGAAAATAACAGAAATAAATTGAATAATGGAAATTTGGGTGATAATAAACAGGATGGAGAACAGTAACTGAACACAATTGTTATCATTGAAATATAACTTAAAGAAAAAAAACCAGATAAAGATTAAAAAGACTTAACGTAAGTAAAAACAAGGTATGCAGTTTTGGTTCTTGAGAGTTTTGTAGAGTCAAAAGGGACAATAAACTCTGTGTACTTCAGACAAACTTACAGGGGAGGCAGTGTCAGACATCAAAGCAAAAACATCAGACCATGAATCTCTAAAATACCCAAACTCCTTGTTTATCTCAGGTTGCCCCAGGGCTGGAGAAGAATTACCTACCTGTATCTGAGTTCCTGCTTCCAGCTCTGAGCTTTCAGGCCCTCACATTTGTAAGCATTCCCTGCCTGTACCCAAAGTTCATGCTGAAGTCCTTGGGGATGCACGAAGTACCTTTCATATCAAGCCTCGTTTTGTTCAGTAGCTTTCATGAGAAGAAGAGTCCTTTTACCATTTAAATTTTAACAGTTTTGCGCTTCTAGAATTATAGCAAAGGATGAATGTTAATTGATATCTTTCTTTTTGTATTGTTTTGTTCTATTTTTTCTCTACATCTTTATGTTTATCTTTTAAAAAGCATCCTTTTCTCACTGATTATTGGAATTACAATAATATACATTTAAATGTATATTTCTGTAAATATAAAGTGATCATCAGCTGTAAAGAGTTGAATGGTTGATCCAGGTTTTAAAAATCTTATGAGGTTTCTTAAGTTCTGACTTTCTTAATTTAGGCTTTGCTTCAAAAGTAATGTTATGTAATGGAACAGTAGAATATAATTACATTTTCTGCTCTGCCTTCCACATTACTTAGCTCTCATAGCCATGCACATACTGTAAATCAAAATAAGATTTTAATTTATTGCATTTCTGTTGAGCCTTTTATATGAACTTATTCAAAAGCAGATAGAAAAGCATTTCTTGAATGTAGGAAGACTATTTCAACTCAAGTATTAGAAGACTAAAACCTTATTCTTTAAAAGACATATTTGCATGTATGTATGCTTATACATGAACAACATATGTATAAATAAATGCAGAGATTTAATTTGGATTTATGGGGCATTGACTTATAGGATCATTACTTCTATATGTTTTCTGTGTTTTAAGCTATCAAGGTATGTTCAAGTCATATTTTCAGTGATTTTTACCTACATCAACAACAATTTTCTATCTGTTATCAATCACTGAGCTTTCTCTTTCAGGTATCTGAGACATGAGAAAAAATTAAAACACAAAATTGATCTAGGATCTCAAGAACCAGAAAATTTCAAGAGAGAAATAGAAACATGAGAAGAAGACACATCTCATTATATAAACCTTCAGAAGTTTTCTGTACTCTGTTGTAAGAAACCTGGGAACTGGGCATAGGTGGGGATGTAGCAGGATGCTCTGCCCTGGACTGTGGTCAGACAACTCAGGAAAAGCCCTGTTTGCCAGTAGCAGACTGACAGGGGACATCAGGTACTGGGTTTGGTGTTGAATTATACTAAATTCAGTCTGCTCACTAACTCCAAATAAACATCCTGATAGTGGGGCAATGGGAGATATTTGACTGACATTCAATCACTTTATAGTATAAAAGTTCAGTCCACTCTTTTATGATTAGGTTATTTTAACGTATTCTTCCATGGAGTGTGTGGACATTTCTCTCTTGGGGAGGGGGAAACCCCTAAGGATGGTCCTTGAGGATGAGTAAAAGAGATCTTCCCACTGCCTTTGAAACTGTGGAGATAAAAGAAACTCTCTAACACCATCTTTTAAGTGTTAGAGAATTTCTTTATACTGGCCAAGATGTGCAATGGAAATCATTGCCAGGATGTGCAGTAAAAATCATGCCATCACACATGTTTTTTTACCAGATTTTTTTCACATTCATACATTTAAAAAAAAATCCATTAATTGGTTCTACATTACACTATTCCTAGTATTTGATCTTCTATTGGTTATTGATCCCTTCACCTTCAATTAATGTAAATTTGGTCATCAATCTTTGGTTCTCTTACCGATCTTTTCCCAGGTTGGGTATCTCTGATAAACTAGGGGCATAATGTCTATCTCCTCTGTATTTTCTGGCTACTCCCAACTTGTAGATGTTAAACTTTCATAGTCTAGGAATCTTCTTTTTGTTGAATGAGGCTCATGAGGCCTCACCCAGTGAAACTCAAACCCTTGGTGACAGTCTTTTGAAGAAAAACCTCAATTCCCCTCCATCTTGGCAAAGGCAAACAAACCCATGACTACAACTACTAAAAAGCCCCCCAAAATTCAAGTTATATCATTTCCAACACTATGAATATTGATATGGTGAGTTACATCAATATCTACTTAATAAATGTTTCTTTTTGCTATCCCCTCTCCTTAATATAATTGCTTTAATATAATTGCTTTGATGTAGTGCATTATCCTACACTACACTACCAGTAGTCTTAGCTTTTATACAGCGTAGTAAATAATTCTGATTATGATTTTATCTAATAATTTGTCATAATAATTAATTTTAATATAAATCTATCTGATTTGCCATCACTAATTGTGTGGGACAGAGTTACTTAAACCAATGACAAAGTCTGGAGCTAGGACTGGATCCAGGCCACAACCAGATTACTCTCTGAAAAAGAATTTAGAAAGCATGGGGGTTCTTTCTGCATCTTATGGCTTAGCAGCAGGGTTTCTCTAATAAACTTTGCCCAAATTTGTCTGAAGCTTGCACTCCACCCACGACAGGGGTCTGGGTTATGCACTAGCATTTCCAATTTTTCTGTTTCTCTAATGTTTTTTGATGGTTCTGATTTGACCACCCACCAATATCTGCCAAGCCAGCTTAACTTCCATACTCTTTGGCTGTCTTAGATGTAACAGCACAGTATGTTGTAGACTAAGTCTACATATTTGCTGTGATCCGAAACAGTCTGGCACTTAGCTGTCTTGAATGATTTCCAGCCTTTTGCTATGCCTGTCAAAATTATAAAGTTCAGCATGACCATCATGCACGGACAGTTCTACTGGTTTCAATAGTTCTGAATTTATATTTTCATAGCCACTTTTATTACTATATAATAAATACTATATGCTGTTCAGTTGTATATCCTTATTTGCTAACAGAAGTAGAATTTAAAGTAATTGATGGGCTTTTCTTACTAGCCTGTCATAAAAGGTATGTTTTTCCAGAAAGAACAATTTCAAAGGGACATAGGAAGACACACAAGTGAATTTTAGGAGGGGTTCACGAGAGAAGAGATAAAAGGCCATGCAGAGCAGAGTGAAGAGTAGGCAAAAGCTAAGGTTTCAAGTGAAATAGTAGTGCTGCAGGTAAGAGTGACCAAGTGCCTGAATAAACTTAGTTGTCACCCAGACTTCTGTGGTGAAGACATCAGCTCTTACTGGATGTTCCTGCCTCACTCCTCACAAGGACGGAGATGAACTGTGATCTTCTTTAGTTAGCCATGGTGGTCCTGCCACACTGACTGTTTAAGCTAGGTCATCTAAATGAAGTGTAAAAGCAAACTTGAGGAATTCACCCTTCTGCATCCACTAGAGAAATTTCATCCTTTCTCCCATTACTCTTCAAGTCCTCATGGGAGAAGTGCCTCCTCTCACTGTCTCAGTTTTAAAAGGTAGAGGCATTTAAAATATTAACCACCTTACCTAGAAGCTGAATTAACTTGTATATTTGCGTACTTCAGATAAGAATTGAGTCCAAAATATTCAATGTTGGGAGCCAATTAAGGCTTTAATTAGGAATAAAATAGGAAAGGAATAAGAGATTCACACATTATTGGTAGTTTCAAAGCTCAAAATTACATTTGCAGGGATGTCTTTGTTCTACATGAAAGCAAAAGAACTATACTGAAACATTTTTCTCACAGTAGGAGCCTTTTGTCAATTTGCTGAAGAAATTATGCTAAAAACTACACAAAAGCAGGTTTTTCTTACTCTTCCACTTGTCTAAAGACCAGAATTATACAGAATTAGATAAAACAAAAGGAAACTTTCACCTGAGAAAATCACTGACTTCCATTAAGGACTTCATCAATGCACATTATAGCAGATTAAAAAAATTGTTAGCCAGGGGGACAAAGAGACTACATACTAATTATTCCTTTTGATCTTCACTTGCTGGAAGACATCTGACAACTGTCAGAGATAAAGCTTACAATTAGGCAGCTCTTTTTAATAATTAAGTACAGGAACTGAAGCTTTCCCTAGACTTGCCTTTTTTTTTTTTCTTTTTTCTTTTTTCTTTTTTCTTTTTTTTTTTTTTTTACTACCTCTGGCTGTATTATTGCCAAGCTGGCTGAGAAGTCACATTCAGCCATTTTCTCCCTTTGCCCACACAATCAAATTGAAAATCTGTGAATGAAACTGCTGTCTACCTTAGTTACTAAGGTTACTGAGTTTCCACCTCCATGTTAGGCAGTCATTTAGCAGAAATTAATAACCACTGACCCTTTTAATGAGTCACTAAGAAAAGTCACATTTTGTTTTCACTTCTGAAAGCTACACAGTCTGTCTATTCAACCATTAAAATCTCTGCTAATGCTATTTACAACTGGAAATAAAAAACTAAAGCATCCATCAATAGCAAAAACTGAAAGGAAAAAATACAAAAAACTAAGATGACCTTGAGAAGGTGTTTTATTGCTCAATTAATCCCAGTGTATAGTTCTTACTAGTATTTGATCTGTTCTGCATACAATCCACATCTAATAAAACATTTAGCTTTAATCTAGATAATAGAAACAAGCTAACAAGCACTAGAAGTTAAGTGGTGCCTATTTCAAGAGCTGTCTTAATGACATAAAGAGGACGTACAGAGGAAAGTGTGAAGAGTGCTATAGCAGTGATTTGCTGTGCTGAAGAGCACCCCTAACTAACATTCTGCTTGTATGCTCCAGATCTACTATGTCAATAGAAATCAAGAATGATTGCATAATCTCAAAGCTAGTTATCTGCCAAAATTTTTGATTTATCTGGAATAGTACTCTTGCTTTGAAGATACAGATGTAAAATAATGTATTATTTATAGAAATAGATATACCAGCATGCCTAAAAATGTATTTTTAAAAAATATTGATTAGATTAAATTTTTTTATTATACATAAATCTAGTTAAATGAAATATAGCCTCCAGATGCTTATATTAATCATAATATGAAAAAACCCTCAGAAATTGTGAACCTCTTGCAGGTTCTCTATTGTGTAAAAATAGTATATATTTAAGAAGAATTTACCTTCTGAATTAGTGAAAGGGATGGTCAATAATGGGAATGTGAGGAGTTATCAACAGTATGCAGCTACTTGAACTAATTTGCTTTAAAGTGTTATCACTTTTTTTCTTCTTGCTTTCCTGAACCAGTTTTATGCAGCCTAAGCTTGCAAATCTGTAATTCTAATAAAACTGATCTTCCACAAACTAATCTATCTAATCCAATCTAATCTAATCTGCTCTAATCTAATCTAATCTTTTACACCAGTCTGATGAAAACTAGGCTCGATCCAATACAAAACTAATTGAAATAATTGGACATTCTTTCTTGTTTCCAAAGTTCTGGATGAGATCCCAAAGATCTGGATGAGATATATAATCTTAGTGCGATGATTTTGTAATATAACAGACAAATAATTTAAAGGTCTTTAAAGTCCAGGGTTATGTTTACAAAAAAACCTGGACATACCAAATGATTCTTTTCAGATTAATATCCAGGAAAGCATGATAGTAAACTGTCAATCAGGAATATTAAGAAATCTCATTATTAATATGAATACTATTTATTCCTGTATTGGTTTTACGTTGGGTTTTGTTTTATTCTCTGGGAGAAGCAGTTATTTGGTTGGTTGTCTACATTTTGAGAAGGATTCAAAAATCATTACTTTTATTCGAGTTAGTTTAGCTGAAGTGAATTATGAACCATTCCAAAGCATGATACTTCCCCTTTGAGCTCTATTGTTACAACAAAAGGCTTGGAAACAAGAAGGTTTTTCCAAGTATAAAACTACTTTTCTTGCAGTCATAATGCATTCTGGATATGGTACATGTCCTATTCTACTGTACTGAGGAAAGAGACTTGCGCATATTTGAGAAATAAGATTAAAAAATGTCTAGTTAATTCCATGCTAACAGACCAAATTGCTTACTTCAAAGGGAACACTACTTTTCACTTGCAAAGATCTGTGCTATTTGGATACCTAGTCCATACTGTAACAAAATTAAAATTATCATTTTATGAGAAGAAGCCACATCTGATTTCTTTCTTAAAGCTCTATTTCTCATAAAATCCCCCAAAGTAGGGCTGATTTATATTTTTCCAAAAATAATTTTTATGATGCATTTTCTGTCCACAGGCATGAGTGATACTTATCTCTTCATGCCTCAGCTTTCCACTTCCCAAAACAGGGTAATAACAAGAATTAGAATTAATCCCTTGGTGAGAATTAGGAATTCTCAGGAATCAACTGAGAAAATACTGACATTGCCTCAGATCTTGTTAGAAAGCAGGTCAATAATCACACATTACTTTTCAAGCCTGTGCCATAGTCTGTAGTAAATTCATTAGTACAGGCATGAGCAATCAGCTATATTTCAAAAACTGAGTTTTACAAATTCATTACATGAATTATACACAATGACAAATTACCCAACTAAATTCTCCAACCCTCTGATTTTTTTGGGGGTTTTGTTTGTTTGTTTGTTTTAGGGGTTTTTGTTGTTGTTGTTGTTGTTGTTTGTTTGGGGGTTTTTTTGCTTCTCATGATTCAGAATTTTCAGGGATCTTGAAAAAATAACAGACATCTTTTATAAGTTATTTTCTCCCAAGAAGAGCCCTTGAGGGAAAGGAATCATGAACTGTGGTGCTTTTCCCACTGTGCCCTGTGCACTCTCCCTTGAAGGTGATATTTCAAAGTCAAAATTTTTTCACTCCTATGGTACATATTGTTCTTTAATATATGCAAAAGAATACCAAATGTATTATCACCACTGCTATTCTCCTTCATGTTCTTGGGAGGTGGGAGGGAAAGAAAAGAAGTCAATCAGAGACTTCTGTGCTTAAGCAGCTCACAGGCTTTAGTTCAATAACTTGAATCACTTAATACCTTTGAAGAGCTTCCTTTTTTTTGTCTTCCCTTTTTTTTTTTTTTTTGTCACGGGCTTTAAAGAGAAGACAGGTAGTCTCCTTGCAACTTGAACAAAAAAAAGTTTTCTTTTACAAGCTTAGCTTTATGAGTTTCATCATCCTTTGAAACAGCTACATTCAGTGCCTCAGGGAAAAGAAAAAATTATATCATTCCACAGTACAGGTAAAAGCTTTTGGATATTGTTTAGATGCCAGTGATTTTTCTCCCAAGCACATCCTTAATTGCTTAAGAAGGATTATTAATTGCTATTATAGACTGTTCAGACACCCTAACAGCTTATTGATGAAATGTTATCTTCTTGAGGCTCTTGTTTTCATTTACCATGTTATCTCTATGGCTCATTCATTGTAGTATCAATTGTAGCCCAATTTAATCAAATAATTTTTTCCTGTTTCAAATTACACTTTTCCCCTATACAAACAGTAGATGCATCACTTCATGTCTTTTAAAACATTGTAACAAGTTTGTGCATTTGTTCCTGCCCTGAACTTAAAATTCTTTGATATTCAACAGTGTTCCTTTCAAGATTTATTTACTCTGCTTTGTACCTTGTGTTAGGGAATGACCAGTTTGTCCAACCCTTGCTCAAAACTGCCCACCTGCTTATGTAGCTTAACAACTATATACGCTTCAGTATGTGAAAAATATCGCTGTGTTCAGACATACAAAGTACTTCTGGTATTAAAACTAGAATAGGTCAAAAAAGATGCTACTCAGTTGAACTGAAGGTAAAGCTGTGTAGTTGCTAAGCACAGCCACAATACAAAAGGGTCATGCTTTTTGGTCATTTCCACTCCTTTTTGCACACAGCCTTTAGAATGTTTTAATTGCACCCAGGGAGTATAAAGTTCAGCCTGAGTAATGCAAAGGATCATAAAAGATCATGACAAGAAAAGCAAGAAAATAATCAAATCTAAAATATTTTAAGCAAAGTGGAGATTTATCCTGCAAAAAGCTAGGATACACACATCAGCAATGTGTACAAAAAATTTTTGACTGATTAGTATATTCATATTTCAGTGAAAAAACATGACTTTTTTTAGTTTATATAAAATACATATTTTAAAAGTATAAATATGAAGAAATAACATGTCCAGTTAATGAACCGAGTAAAACTCCTTCAGATTTAAGACAAGATAAACTCAAGTTTGGAGACTAAAAAGTTATTCTTCTTGTTTAAATTCCATATATTAGCAGTGTTATTAATCTTGTTCAGCTCTGAGATAAGCTTGCTGGAGCAGCGTAATCTAGGATGGATACCAACAAACAAAACTACTGATTTGTTAAAAGACCAGCATCAAAATTATTGTACATACCGTTGGGTTTTTCAAACTCAATCTGAATCTTTAAAAGTAGAGAGCAGAGATAAAATGGCAGGATTTGAGCTGTAAGGATGACTTCTAAATATCTGACACTTCTCAGTGGCACCTTTGAACCTCCAAAATTGCTAAAAAGATATGATTGATAAGCCTAATATAATGGGATGAACTGAAATATGCACCGTTACCAGTGTCTCACTACCACCTACCCAGTTCTTTCATGGATGTTAGATTTAAAAGAATAATCCTTAAAATCCCTTTAAATTTACTAAAAATAAACAAGAATCTCTTGGTATAAACATGTTCAGGTAACAAAGTACGCAGCAAAAAACATTCAAGCCAAAAAGTAAAACTTGAATAAAGGATATGTGGTGCTACAATGTTAACAAATATATCCTGGGGCATTTCACCCTATCCATCCTTTCGACTTAACCTCTTTCATTGCTGTCAACAAAAAATACAACAAAATACAATGAAGGATCCGTTTTCTGTGTAGAAAGTTGCCAAACTCCGTGCAGATTCAAAAGAAACAACATGTCTAGAAAGGATATCTGTGGTTTTTTTTCTATAATGAATATTTTTGCATTCAAGAGATTCATCCCTCATGTATTAAAAAGATAAGCATTTATAATCTGGTTACTAAAAAACAAAGGCAAAACCATCAGGGGCTTTCAAAATGATTGTACGTGAATTTGATCAGCAGAATGTTATTAACACTGCAAGATGAAAAATAAACAGGATGGAAACTTGCAGCATTTGGAGACATAATTATATTCTACTTTTGAAGAACAGAAGCAAATAAATATTTATTTAAGATTCTGGTCATGCTCAGCTCACAGGTATTAAGTTAGAAAATTTTTAATTCTCTGCAAATACACAGGATAAAGGATTTATTAGAGGAATATGAAGTTATAGAGCTCACCACACTTGAATCATATATTTCATTTGGATTTGATAGAATTTTCTATATGGGATTCTCAACTAACACAGGGAGTATTTCTAACTGTCTGACACCAAAAGCAAAAGATTTTGATACTTTTGCATAAATATGTCAGTTAGTGCTGCTACCTCTTCTCACAAAAATACCTGCAGAAAAATTCTTACTCCTTCAGGCATTCAATATTTGAAACCCTTCTAAGATTTCTCTAGTCTGAAAAATTATGCTGAGCATTTACAGTTGCTAGGTGATATCCAAACAGTGGTCAATAACTATGATTGAAGACATGGCTTTCACACCAAATTTCCATTTCAAGATTGGTGTTCAAGAAAAATGAAAGGCAAATTTTGGTAGAAGCAGTGCAAGATTTAGTCACCATCAACATACGACAAAGATATAATGAATGTACATGTTGTTATAATTCAGTATTGATCAGTTAAATCAAGCATAAATAACAAAAAAGGTGTGCTGCTGAAACAGATGAGTGAAATATTATATTTCAGTAAATATTTTCCAATAACTCTCTTGACATATTTCTCAGTTTTATAAATGAATAATGTTCTATCTTTATGATCTCGTTGTTAGAAGGATAATAATGTTCTAAAGCTAGTCTATACTCTATAAATTTTGCACTCTTGTAAAGACAAAGGTATTCTTACAATCCTCCTTAAGCATGTGTACATATTTATGTTTGCAATTAGGCTACGTAGTTCGTTTTAGGCTGAGACTCCTATCAAAGGTAAAAAAAACATTATATGAGACTATATGTTCTTGCTGAAATTTCCTGGCAGTAAATTTTTTTGTGTGCAGAAAATTAACTATGTTTGATTTCCTTCAATCTCCTGCTCTCCCTTAACGAACCTTTATGCTTTCCAAGGTTTCTTTTAGGCAGGATGCATCCATGCCAAAAAGCGTTAAGATTGACCTTGAGTTAGGGCTACTAACTTCTGACCACACAAAACATTTTGCAGTTCTGCAGAAAACTATATTACAGGAAGGAAACAGCATCAAGGTTTTGAGAAAATGAGAGATGCAAATAAATTGAAACCTTCAGTCCAGATTCATCAACAGATCTGGAAAAGCATCTTTCTGTATCCAATGATTGATCAGTAGATGGGCACTACTCAATGAACACCTGAAACAAACCATTTCAGGAATGACACCCAATTACACAGAGTGCTTGAAATAGACAGGAAAAAAAAAGTACAAGCTTTCAGTGTTTGCTGGTCAACTTTAAAAGGAAGAGTAATAGTCTGTGGTCTACAATAAAAGGGAATAAGGTTTAAAAAGAAAAGAGGGAAGCTGTAAACACAGAGACACAAACCTCACTGACAAATGATAAGGCGGGCGATAAGGAGAACCAAACCTGGTCAAGTCAAACTAATTGATGAAGGTACAGAGAAATCATTATTATTTCTCTATTACCAGATCTAGGACATTGCCAAATGGGATACTAAAGGAAAAAGAGAAAAGCTATAAACAAAATATATGGTGACACAAACCTGATAGACAAACATAAATGAGACAATGAGCCGAAACAAATGTGGTCAGGTCACACTAATTGATGGGCTACCAAGGAACTGCAGGAAAATGAGGAGCTTGCTGCTGATAAGCATGCAAACCTGAGGACCTTGCCAGAGTCTTGGAGCTATGCAAACTGATGATGGAATGTGCACTGGAAGGGGAACAGGGAGAAAGACACAGGAATAGACACACGAGTGTGAAAGAGGTTAGTCACTTGTAAAAGAGAGATGGCCAGTGTGCTTGTCTCTCTGAGCCCTGCAGCTTCTCACTCACAGTCTCTCCTGCCTTCATGTAAAATCTGTTCTTGAATCTCCCCTATGCTGTGTTGCATGTGAGTGCTGCAGGCAGCAGTGTGAATGGATGTGGGATCAGCAGCAGGAGTCAGGTGAGAGGTATAGGCTGTGATCTGGTCGGGAGTGGGCCGGACAGAAGGGGCCATGTCAGTACTCTAGGGATACACTGATGTGCACGTTTGTGTAAATCAAGGGAGTGTTGAGTGTGTGCTGTCAGTACTGAGATTCAGCCTCTACCAGAGGCAGGAAGATGTCTGTCTGCAAGCGTTCATGTCAGTCCTGCAAGCAGGTGATGTTGAAGGTGGCTCCTTGTCCATGGCAGCCTGTGTCACCATCCTGTGGGTGTCTGTGCACATCCCTTTTAGTATCAAGCACAGGACAGGTTTCTTGTTATTTTCTCTGCTCATTGATTTATTTTTTATGGCTACTTTAGTGTTAGGTTATCTGACACCTCAAACATAATTGAGAAACAACAAAAAAACATATTAATAAATTTCTTAAATTTTCAGAGTTCTCTCAGTCACCTCGCTGGAATAGGCCCTCTCTGCTCGCATAATTGTTAACTTAAATCAGAGAGGGAACTGACAAAATCATTAAATACTTCCACCTTACTGAATATCCAACTTGATTTCCCCAGGCTTAAAAAGTCAGAAATTTAGAGCTACCTGATTAATCATTAGTAAGACAGCCAGAAAGGTTAGCAATTATTCAATTCACAATTTATCAATAGTTTTTTTGTCTTCTCATTACCATCCTCTGCTCCCAATTTGGATGTCAAATATGCTTTAACCTATGTTACCAACAAACAGCATCCCATTGAAATGGAGTGTCATGTATATACTCGCTGTTGGAAGTTATAACAGCCTGTTGGAAACCATACAGTTCTTGTTGCACTTTCACGGATCTTGACCCAAATTGCTCACCATACCATCACATTAGGAACCCAGGAGATCCTGCTAGGGCTGTAAATGTTTTATGTCAGTGGTATTCTTCAGCTGCCTTAGCTTGCAATCTACAGAAACTAACTGAAAATACAAATATCAAATACAATACCTCTTCCTCATCTGAAAGTTAGCAATTCAGTCCTTGCAATGCAAAGTTAGAATATCCTTTTTTTTAAAGATGAAATTTGAAAAGGGGAAAGGGTGTAATAAAGGACTACTTTTTCACTAAGCTTAAAGGCAAGTAAAAAGTGCAACTAGTAAGGTCAGGGTTCTTTCAGCCACTAAAAGAAAAAAGAAAACATTAGAAAACTAATGCCAAAGCTGAATAAAAACTGTATTTTGACTAATAAATCCAATTTCTATCATCTAGTGAGAAACTGCGGGTATGGAACAGTGAGGATTTTTCCTCTGTATCAGAGAAGAAACTTGATAGTGATCTGCAGACATAATATGTAACTCTAGGAACATTTCTACTGTGCTCCACAACTACTGATGACATCTCTTGACTTATTCTTCTGGAAATATAAAACTGGGAGAAAATCCAGCCAAGGGACAACATATAATCATAAAATCAAATAATCACAGAAATCCCAGGTTTGTAGGACCCATAAGGATCACTGAGTCCAACTTCTTGCCCTGCACAGGAGACCACCATGAACACTGAAAGTTCAGAAAAGAAATAATGCAGTACACAATGACCACAATTTTCTAAACAATCATGTAAAATATACATACTGAGATTAAAGATTTGTTTCTATTCTAAGCATACCTGTGGGAAAAAAAAAAAAAAACAAAAACAGTGTGACACAGATTCCTGCTTTAAAATTAAGATATTAGTATATGATACTAATATCTTAATTTTAAAACCTCAGATGCTTTGTGAAAGGAAAACTAGTACACATTAGAAAAATTACATTAGTAAAAAATATAGAAAATGGAACTGTGAGGAAAAATAAAACCAACATGGGTGAATGCCCCCTTTACATAAACTATACCAAAGAATTTATATTGAAATAATTTTTTAACCATGAGGAAAAATTAGTATTTATTGTTCTCATTTAGCATGCGAGAAGTAGAATGTAGTGGGTCGACCCTGGCTAGATGCCAGGCACCCACTAAAGCTGCTCTAACACTCCCCTTCACAGCTGGACAGAGGAGAGAAAATATAACAAAGGGTTCATGAGCTAAGGACAGGAAGAGATTTCTCACTGAATAGCATCATTGGCAAAACAGACTTAATTTGGGGTTGTTAACTGAATTTCATTACTAAAAAAATCAGAGCAGGAAAATAAGACTTCAAAAACACATTCTCACCACCCCTCCCTCCTTTCCAGCTCCACCTCCTACTCCAGCAGTGCAGGGGATGAGGGTTACAGTCAGTTCATCACACACTTTTCTCATGCTGCTCAGGGAAAGGAGTCCTTGCCCTGTTCCAACATGGGGTTCCTGCCAAAAGTCACAGTTGTCCATGAGCTTCTCCATTATGAGTCCATCCCACAGGCAGCAGTCCACCACAAATTCCAAGTCACTCTTCCACGGGATGCAGTCCTTCAAGGACAGGCTGTTTCAGTGTGGGTCCCCCAAAGGGTCACAATTCCTACCAGCACACCTGATCCAGTGTGGGCTCCTGTCTCCATGGGTCTGCAGATCCCTCCCAGGATCCTGCTCCAGGACAGGTCTCACATGGAGTCACAGCTTTGTCTCAGGCATCCACCTGCTCCAGTGTGTCTCCTCCATGGGCTGCAGGTGGATCTCAGCATCTCCGTGGTCCTCCATGGGCTGCAGGGGCAGAGCTGCCTCACCATGGTCTGCACCACGGGCTGCAAGGGAATCTCAGCTCCAGTGCCTGGAGCACCTCCTGCCCCTCCTTCTACACTGACCTGGGTGTCTGCAGAGTTGTTCCCCTCACATATTCTTGCCCCAGCCTGTGGGAACCCTAAACTCCCCTCAGGGAAACTTCCAGGCTTCATCCTGGAAAGATTTACCATAGAGTTTCCCTGCCTAGGCTGAAAGAGAGGATTTCCCCTATGGTGCCCTGCAGAACTACCACTACTGCCAATCTACCTTGGATTGCTTCCCTCATTGGTCACTTAACCCTGCCCACCCCAATTGTTCATCCCTCACCCTCTCTATAGGTCGCTGCCCTTTGCCCTGCCTTTGTACCGCCCCTTTGCCCTCAGACCATTGGTTCCCGACCCCTTTTGAGCCACTGAGCACCGCATGGTCTTTTGTCTTTTTGTCCTTGATCCCTGTGGCATGCTGGAATAAACTTCTACTGGAACATATCATACAAAAGGCCTTTCCTGTCTTTCCTCTGCTGAGCTATCTGTGGCGTGTGTGTGTGCATGGATTTGAAATGACTGTTCCTGTGACCTACTCTGAGCAGCTTTTGAAGGAGACACTTGGAGAGGGTAGCAGCATTTCCACCATCTCACCGCGCTGCTACACCAGTCTTCTTTGGCTGCAATTACATCTGCACAATAACTTTCCTTCTGAAATATCACTTAGGTGCCACAACCATTTCTGATTGGCTCAGCCCTGGTCAGCAGCATGTCCATCTTGGAGAAGTCTGACATTGGCTCTGGATGTGGTGGAAGCGTCTGGCAGCCTCTCACAAAAGCCACCCCTGCAGCCCCCACTACTAAAGCCTGGCCATATAAAGCCAATACATAAGTGATCAACAGTTTAGGAATAACAGAAGGACGGCTGGAGAAGCCAATAAGAAATAATCCCATATTTGTTTTTCACGCATCAAAAAAGGGGCAACTTGAATCACACAAGACACAATTAATGAACGTTAGACGATATTAAGAAAGAAATGGAAAATACCACTATCCCACTCACTCACTCCGAAGTACGTTCACCTTCAATGTTCTCTTATGCAGACATGCAAAAATGATTTAAATTCATATGAGATTCAGATACTGCAAAACCAGAATAATGATGCACTTTGAATACACAAATTATTTGAGGTATAAACTATGCTGATAGTTTTCAAAAAACAAGTATGAGATCCATACTCTCATAGAGAGCTGCCTGATAGGACAACCTGGCATCTAAAAGTGATACCAGGGCCTATATTTGTACTAAATTTTGTCCATCATCTTCCATGGCTGTGAAAATAGTAGGCAGGGAATGATAACCCAGAGCTTCTCAGTTATAAAACATGGGCATTAGAAGGTAGCAGATTTAAAGACAGATAGTAGTCAATACATTGGCACACACGCTGTACCCATGCCTGTGCAGGTAGCTCATAGGGGTGCTGACTGGGATGCCTCAAGTACACTTCAGCAGTCCTCCTCTCTCCTCCAATGGATCCTCATTTTTAAAATATGAGTGGCACCATTAAAAAGCTGTGGCACAGTTACTGCTCATTATAGATAAGAAGACTGAAGCATACTTACTTCTCAAGGAAAAGAAGGAAAGAAAAGTGAGCTTAGAATATTGATTGCACTACCTTTTCCTTTCCTACTGGGTAGAGAAATCCAAGTGAGAATTTGCAGGATTAACAACATTTTATAAATTAACAAACAAGTACAGAAGAAGTTCAACTCTTTCTGTCAAGCAGAAATATAAAGAATGAACTTCCATAATCTTATATCAGCGTATTAATACATGAATGAAAAGGCACTGCAACTGTTCAGAGATGAGCTAATTCCCAAGGTCACAAGATGATTTATGTGTGAAGTTTTACTTTTCAAACGTAGCTAAGCAGCACAATTGGACAAATTAAAGGGAAACTTATTTTTAAGTTTCTCTTCTATTATCTTCAGAATGGGACCTAGAATATTTTGGAAACATCTGGTGACTTAAGAATGTGGAAATTAAAATACTTATCCTCTCAAAAATACTGACATCTAAACAACACTACATCCTTAATAGAGAGGGAAAGGTAATCAAATTTATCAAATATGTATCGTTACAAAACATTTCCTGGAAGCCTTAAGAGGAACAGTGATCCAGATGATGCTATTCTCTTCATCTGCCTCTAGCCCTTTATGAACTAGGCTGATATAGATTGTGCTGATGGGCATTTTAAAGATGAAAACAGTGGACAACGTCTATAATTTTCACCAAACAGGAAAGTTCATGGTCTCCAGCAGTAAAACAATTCAGATAAACTGCAATAATAACCTCGCAAATCAATGCATTTTTTAGACAGAGTATTTTGCAATGTTGACCTATACCATCTGATGCACTGAATATATTTTTCTTTCCTGTTATGAATGAATCATTCTAGAATTCTATTAAGGTTGTTACTGTACAGAAAGTAACTATGGCACTTAGTTATTAGTCATCAGAATCTAAACAAATGTGATGAATTGCAACATAGATTTTGGCTTTGGTATGATTTCACTTTATCCAAAATCCCTGAAAGCAATATGTACTTGATTGATGGAATCTGTTTGTTCTTTTCTAATAAAACAAGCTTGCTCTGTCTGTATGCTAAAAAACAGTTCACAAGCAATACAGTAATATTGTAATATTGCTGCCAAGAAAGTCATAATAGGCACATAGTACCTAAAAGGCCACTACAGTCTCTGAGATTACCTTGGCTGGAGCACGGTGCTAGAAACACCAAGGTTTGTGTTTTGGTCCTCGTATGGGCTATTCACTTAAGAGCTGGATTCCATGTGGGTCCCTTCCTACTCAGACTATCCAGTGATCCTGTAAAAATTTAGGACTATGACACCTTTTTCACACACAGAGAAAGGAAATAATGCCCTTGCATTCTTGTGTTTTGACTTTTTTTGTCCTTTTTTTTTCCAGAATTTCATACCTGCAAATTACAATCTTTAATTCCCATTTAAAGTATATTCAGGCACCGAAATTGATGGTGTTGACAAATTCAACCTTCTCAACTGTTTCATGTTGTTTTGGTGGAGAATGATTTTCCAGAGTGTCCGATTCCAGTTGGTTGAGTGTTGCTAGCAAACAAGTACCAGACAGAATGAAAGACTTATGGACCTGAATTTCCCTATTGTATTATTCAGTGTATTTTTCATAGGGACATACTTAGTTAAAGATCTTGTTGATTCATGTATTATGAAGTATTAAAAAGTTCAGCCTCTAACAGTTCACCCCATCTGTGAAGTTCTAAGTACAGGCATGTTGAATGATACATTTAGGACTAAAGACGCAAATGCCAGTGACCCAAAGAGCATGTTAAGAGGCGAGTCAGAAGACTTGCAGTGTCTCTTCACACACACAGAAAAGAAAAGAATTTTAAACATCCTCATAGGAAGAGATCTTGGAAATTGCACCATTTTTTCCCCCTAAACCATAAGCAAAACCTGAATTATTTGGAGGACTTTCATCCTGATTAAATATCACTTATGGATTTTACATTATATTGCTGTTAAAAATAATGTGAGAAACTCGAGACTTCAGTTAAACACCCACCTTCAGACGAATAGTGAAATGGATAAATCTCAGTATTACACATACTTTTCCTTTTTTAAAATTTTTGTTTCCCTATCATTTTTCTCCTGCTCTATTTGGAAGCAGAACCTGAATAAGAAGGGGGCAGGAAGTCTCTGTTCTTGAAGGACACTAGAATTGGTGGGAAAATTACCCAGTCATGGCAGAAGGTCTTACATATGCCTCTGATGTGAATCTTCTATTAACTACAGCTAGGGTCACTCATGTAGATTTTCTGGATTACCATCATTAGACTGAAACACTTAACTTACCCCATGTAATTTTTAAAAACTTGTGATGTATTTGTGTACTGGAATTTGTAACACATATATCCATTTGTTGAATTTAGCCTCTCTTTTTTTTCTTCCAAAGCAGCTGTACTCATAGTACATGCAACCCTCTTATTATTTTATATTTAAAATTGCTTCCTAAGATGCAAGGTTTTTTCCTTTGATTTAAAGGTTATGAGAATTTCTGAACAATGCAAGTGGAAGTTGGCCATATAATATTATTTCTGTTCCCTAAAGGAGTGTTAACAAAACTCAAGTGTTTTACCTGAGTATTATTTCTCAGTATTTTACACAGAACAGCAGCACTCCATCAGATGACTCATGATACACTAGACATGGGATAGGATTATAGATAACACATTTTCAATCAGAGTACACATCGTGAATGATTTACTTGCACAGCTCTATATCTGAATTAAACTTTTATACTTTAATAATTAAACAGTGTTGTCTTCATGTCCTTTTAATACTAGCACAGAAACAAAGCATACAGGTTTATATATTATACTTTCTCTCCAAGATTATCAAGGTATATAGTAGCATAGTTATTTGAATTCATTTTCAAAGAGGTAAAAATTGATTTTACCGGCCTAGGAAGACTTAGTTAATTTTAAAAGCATGTCAAGGAATAAAATTTGTCAAGAAAGTGCATCACTGTGACACAAATAACTTGGTTTGGAATTCATAATAAAATACTGAGCATCTCTTAAATCACTGATATATAGTTTAACAAGCAGATTTTGCATTCACACTTTTAAAGTTTGGGATCAATTCTCATTTATACCGAACTTTGGTTTGAATAAGAGGTAGCCTAACAAAAATCTTCTTTGTAATTTACATAAAAAGACAGTTGAATTAACAGTGAAAGACTGACACATTACTTCAGCATAATAAAGGTACATTAGCTTAAATGAAAAGCACAGCCTTTTATTTTCCTTAATAGAACTAAAATATCAAGGAATATTTAAATTCAAATCCACCTGAATGTCCTTTGACACTTAATGAAGTCCAAATCTTGAGAAAGTTAATATGTGAAGATACTAAAGTAAACAATGTGCTTCAGCAACACAGTTTCCAGCACTTTTTTATTTAATTTCAGACTTACTGTACCAATAAGGAATTTCCATCAATTTGGCAGCATAGAGCAAATAAAAAAAAATCGTATTTATTGTATTATCCCTGTTCTCTATCTATGGCAGTTATCATAGCATCTCAGATATGTATAACTAGATCAAGTTTCCAGAATGACAAAATCCATGGTCCATCAATTTCTTATAAAGGAATATTTATGGGAGATATGTGAAAATTATACTTGGTTTTCTAATATTGATTTGAGACTTCAAAAATATGTATTGAGTTTCTGTAACATTGCCACTCTTTCTTACTGACCCCTCCTCTAAGGAAGACTTTCATGAATACTGAAATGTAGCCAAAAAAAACCCCAAACAAATATCTAAACTAAAGGGAAAGAGATGTGTGAGAATGTCTGCAGTCAGTTGGAGACAAAAAGATAAGACCCTAAGAATTCTTAATTTTTGCAATCATTTTCTTGTTCTATAAGATCTCACAAAAGCCTTTATTACACTGATTTCCTAAAAACCAAAACGAATGCTTGACATTTGGATACATTTAAGAAGGCTAAGAAACATGCTTGCTTTTTATCTTCTATTAATCTGGAATAGGCCTGGACAAATGCAGAATAAAATTAATAAACAAAACTTTCCAGTTGAGCAAGATCTATAGAAAAATATAGGTCACATACCCTTACAGAAAAAAAAAAAAATTAAAAATCTTTCAGTTAATTTCAGCTAAAACTTGGTAGACTAAGCAAATAATTATTCACAAGATTATACATTTTATAAAATATTATACATATAAACTTTTACACAGAAACAATATAAAATTAGAGGGAAACAGAATCCTAATTATCAAATTCGAAAAAAATTGAATCTACCCTAGGAATGTAGCAGCATGATTAAAAACAAAATACTCCTACCCTGTGAAAGCAGTACCTCACTATTTCTCTTCTGTGTGTATATTTGTTTAACAAATGTCTCCATTCCTACTTTCACTTCTTAATAGGACCTCCCTAACTACAGTGTGTTTGGTGGTGCAGTGCAATCCTTCTAATTCAAAAATCACTCTGCAAAACAATCTCTTCCTACTGGCATTATATCATTTATTGTATCAGCCAGAGAGGAAAGAGCTGTTTTATTAATTTTCAGCACTCCAGGTTCAAAAGTTCATTTCAAATTTTGATGGAATTTTCATATCTGCTCATCAGAGACTGAGAGTTCTAGAGAAGACAGAAAAAACATAACTGAAATAAATGTTATTTTTGATAGACAGATAGATACTTTTTCAGGGTTTTTTTCCTCTGTAATCCAAAAGACGATTTTTTACCTAGAAAAAGGTTTCAAGTTTCTTTTAAGTATAATCTGCTTAGGAAGCAAAGTGCAAACAAAAAAGCCTCAGGTAAGGGGAAAGAATCCATATCCTTTTCCTACTACTGAAAATATAGTGCAAGTGATTTAGAAAATCACTTTTTTTTTTTTTCTTAAATCCTAGGTTTAATACAGAAAAGAAATACCTATCAGATAGTTACTGATTTGACCATAAAGAACAAATTCTGAACTGCACAGGAGAGCTGATGCACAGGCTGTCTCCATCTGGTGATTAAACAAAGTGTGATTTATTTCAGATCCAGTAATGAGGGATTAGGAGGGGATGAGGCAGAGAATTTTCTGCCTCAGCATATCATAAGGCTTCTATATGCATAACAAAGAATGGAACAGAGGGGAGAGAAACACAGAAGAGCTCCAAACACAGCAAACAGTGAATGCTGTCAGAGCACCGTTCCTCCAAACTATTTAAGTATTTGATGATGTGTTTACACAAAAAACAGTTAAGAAAAACAAAAAAACAATACACCAGCCAGGAATACTTACCTTTATGTAAATTATCTTATTATTATAAATTATTATATTATTACATTTTTTACTATAGAAAAATATAGAAAAACTATTTGTTTACTACCATCATGCAGAGCTGTTCCTTCATGCTCTCACCCTGATGGTCATGTGGGCACTTGCTATAGGTGCAAAATGACTGGTCACCATGTTGGGCACCTGATACCTCTACTTTTATTGTAGCAGCTGTTCATTTGGTTTTCCCTGTCCCTTTGACCTCCTCTGCCCCAAACCCATGAATATTTCTGTTACGTCAACTATGCTAAATTAGCTCAGGCCACCCTTTGCGTGGGTAGACATTCTTGTCATGTGAACCAGAATGATTAATCCAGAAAAATTAGGTTGTCAGATGCGTGGTGAAAATATATCTAGTAACTTTCACTGTGTCACCATGCTTGGATATTATCACATTGGTAGTATGACACAGACTTCAGAAGAAAAGAGTTCAGCAGGAAAGGAAATAGACTTGCTCAATCCCCTTGTTTTCAGAAGTTTTAAATAATTTTCCAACTTGAGAGAAAAAAAGGGTTGGAATAAAGAGAAAAAAGACTGGTAAATTGTGTCCCATTTTCCTTAAAATCTATGCTCAGAGGATTTCTTGCACAGACCTTTCTCCAATTTTCTGTTCTCTATGCAGGTACTTTTTTCTAAACACAGACAAACCATGCAACTTCTTTAAGCACCACCTGCCATTCATGACAGGCACAACATCTTTTGCTGCTCATTCAGACTCGTGATTATTTTCTAATTTGTTTCCCCCTTGCTGCTCCGCTGTCAAAATATTCTAACATCTCTTTAACTGCTGTTTAATAACTAACAGCAGCTTCACATATTTTAAAGAACAGAGGAAGACTATTTATTTTATTGCTTCCTCAAAGATTAGCACAGTGAATAATCACGACTAAAGGTAATGAATATTATCAGAAATAGTGGACTGCATTTCTCCAGTTGCTCCTGACTCCTGGGATTCTCATTAAAAAAATCTGTAATTTTACTGTGAAAATAGGAGCAGTAATCTGTTGTATCATTTAAAAGACAAATGCATTCTCTTAGTATGAAAAGTCACACCACAAGTGTAAGTCTATCAACATAGTCTCCAATCTATTTCAAAGAAAATAATAAATCATCACGAGAGTCCTGGCAATTTCCAATTCATTTTAACAGCACTTAATGCCTTTTTAATTTTGATTCTCTCAAAATGCAGTTATAGAATGTCATAACTGAAGTTTTCTTGCAGGATTAAATCAACAACCCCGTTCTTGTATGGGAAAAAAATGAAACTATTTAAGAATGGGACAAAAGCATCTTTGTCTCACACATCAAAAATAACAGCAGCACAGAGCATTCTTTTTGTAGCACTGTCTCCAATCAGACACCTTCCCTCAGCTGTGATTTTCCAATTATGAGTCCTAGTCTGTATTCTTCCAGTAATAGAAATTACTTTACATTTTAATTAGAAGCCAGAAAAAAACTGTTAAGAATTGACTTTCTCTTTAAGAAAGGTGACAAGGATCATAGCCTATGAGCTAGTGAGACATCATGCAACTCTGCAATCCCTCTAATGTAAAATTACATTATCAAAGTAAATAGGAGCTGTTGAGTAAGATTATTGCTTTGTCCTTTTAATAACTTTAACAGAACACATTAATAGTATCACAGTTCATATTGAATCCACTAAAAAAAAGAAAAGAAAATCACGTTACAGAACGCCTAAAGAAATTTCACATATGTTGCATGCTATAAGAAATGTCACCTAATGTAATTGCTGTGCAATTATAGATAACTATTTCTGATGTTCTCTCCACACTTCATTTGCAGTGCCACTGAAGAAATCAGGAAATGTTAAATTAAATACACCTTCTGAAAATCAGAGAACAGTCACGGTTGGCATCTCAGGCATGAAATGGTAAAACTGTGGGCTTATTTGTCATAACAGTTCCTACAGAAACAGAAAAAAAAATATTCTCATGGTGAGTCATGAACTTTCCAGACACTGTTGCAACATCAGGACACTTAAATCTTTGTGTTACAAGCTACTACTTGTCCCATTGCATAGGCCTTACTAAAAAGTCATCCCCATCTTTCTTATGATACTTTGAATCTCGGTGATACAATAGTAGTTTGTGAGCATTTCATTATTGAATACTATTGTTCACACAGTAGTACTTGTGTTGTAGATGCAGACATTTTTGTGACAGTAAGAATGTTGACATGAAGAAATATTCCTCAGAAAAACCAAGTTAATAAATCACTGGTTTATTTTCCTTCTTTAAAAAATAGCTGATATAGCAAATCTTCTTCCCAGAGAGTGTGTTGTAAATATAACAATGCTTGGTCACTAATGGAATCCAACCTTAAGCATTCAATTAAAACCAAATTTAAAAGCAACAAAAGAGCAGTGCTGAATAATTGGACTATAAACTAATTATATGACTGTCTTGTAAAGGTTATTTCCATGTTTCTTTTTTGCCCATAAGAAGATTTGAGTTTACCAGGGGTCCTTTCCAGCCAGTAGTCCCATGACTAAGCCTTCTCCACCTAACACTTTCACATGTCTCACTGAAAACACAGGCATTCAGAAGGCATAAAGCATATTTACATTGGAGGGTTGAAGAAACAGACACACACACAGTTCTGCATAAATCTCCTTGTTTTCCTAAAGCAAAGTCCATTCAGATGGGGAATGAGGAATGCCTTTCTTACCTCCAGCTTCTTCGAGCAGTTGACTCAAATAAGTTAACACACAACACAAATACAGGACACACTACCTACACCAAGAGAACTAGGATTACTGCTTTCATACCCATGTAAATATTCACATGTAGCAAAAAAGGGAAGGCATGTAAAAGTAGGCAACACTTAAGAGCAAAAAAAGTACTGCAGAGATGTGCTATTTTTGGTACTGATAATATATACTAGGTGATATTTGGTACTGATAACAATATATACTAATTTCATCATTATTAGTACAAATTAATTTCTCTTCACTTAGTATACAGACACAGGGAGAATAGGGTTGTCCTTTTCCTTTCGGTATATTTTTAGGTAATTTTTTTATTGATATATATGTTAGTCTATATATATATATAAAAAGGTCTTTCCCAAGTCATATTAAGTGGATGATATTTTGTTCTCAGAACCTTCTAAGTCTACTTGCTTGTCTGAAAGCTGTTTAATGGTTTTCTACTTTCTTCAGGTTTTACTTGCTTGCTTGGAATAATAGGATTTTTCCCTACCATTCAATATATTGAACCAAAACAAACAAGATAAGGAAGCTCTTGAAAATTGGTATACAGGTTAATACTAATTTTATTCATGACATTTCATGCACAACTATTCAGTTACTGCAGAGATGTCAAAAACAGTTGTCAAAAGTTAGTTGGCAATTATTAATTGATTCAGTAGTTACTCACCAAAATACAGTACTCAGACTGTGAAATGACCAATAATAATCACTAAAATAAGCTTATTAACTCATGAGTTTTATGAGCTTCATTGGTGCTTAAAACCAGCTTTATGAGCTTCATTGATGCTACTGAAAATACTCTTGAACCAGTATCTTGATAAAAATAATGTGTTTGAGGCAATAAATGTCTAGACTGCTTGGAAATGAACAGCTTTTTTAAAAGAATATTCCTCCAGATACCACAGAAGATACACTGTTCGGCACCACTGAAAGAGTTAATAGAAAGTAAATTGACACCCAGAAGTCACTCAAGACATAGAGTATATTTGAGAACAAAAGATAAACTGTAATGGCTCAGCTCTAAAAAGGAGTATATCGAAGTAGCTTTGTTCTGTAGAAAACCCTTTGAACAACACTTCAACCAATCAAGCTGAAGAATCACAGCATGCAGACAGTAAAAGTAACTTTGAATACTAAAATGAACACTATATATTGCTCTATATAGTAATATATATGTCCTTGGATATATTGAGTGAATATATGATCTTTAATGTGGTCTAAAACTTCCCTAGATATCTTTTACTGAAAATAAAAGTTGGAAAAGCCATGAAAATAGCAGATGCCATGGTACCAGTGGCACAAAAACTATAGCAAAAGATCTTCTCATAAGTAAAAATAAATGCCTTGTGCAACTTCACAAGCTGTTGAATTTGTAGCTGAGTATTTCCAGTTTGATTGGTGTCTCCCATGTGAATAGGCAGTGAAAAAGCAGCATCATTTTGGTTAATAAAAAAATGTTCAAACTTAAATTGGCTTTAGTACCACAAAATAAGACAAAAATAATTTACCTATTGCTTGAAAATTGCCAAGTGTTCAACGATGAAGTTCACAGATGGTGGGTGTATTTACAACAGTTTGAAAGATCATATTTTACATAGTACACAATAAACAACCTAGAAAATGCAGCAGACCAATAGAAGTTCCAGCTTCATTAAAAAAAACCCATAAAATTTCTGAATTTTATTCAGAAATTCAGCTGAACAAGTCATAGATAAATATACCATGTTAAACGTAGGCTGCTAAAAGCTACAAAATACAAAATGTTCATTGGTACCTCCAAATGGAAAGGGCAGTATAAATGTACTAATATTAGGCTTTGGACACAGTTATTATAGTCTTGTCACCGTGTCCAAAAGCATGACAACTTTCTGACCGGTAACATCAGTGCCATCAAGGAATTCACATGGACTCAGCACTTTGGAAACAGCTGAACTTCATCCAATTGCACGGTACATGTGTTACCAGGAAGGTAGTGCTCAGTGCCATACCAAGAACTTTAGAATTAGTCAAATTTTGTGAAATCAAAAATATTAACCAAAGGTGGTCAGGCTTCAAATTTGAAGGAGTAGGACCGCAGGGAGAAAAAGGCGAGGGGGGAAGGAGGGGACCGAGCTGAGCCTCCGGGCGAGCCCCCGCTCCCTCCAGGAAACCCAAATGAAACGACCCCGGGTTGTGGCGGTGCAGTTCACTGGTTTTATGTGCTAAAGCTGCTCCCACAGCCCCATTTCCTGGGCATTTCTGTGCCGGGCACAGGGGATCTGCCCCGCCGGCAAGGGGGGTCGCTTGCGGCCCGATGGCGGCAGCTTTCTCTGCCCTGCTCAGCTGCAGGTGAGGCCTCCCCGGGGACAGGGCTCCAGCAGGGTACAGCCCCTGGAGACATTTCTCACCTCATGTGGAACACATATTGGGGCATAAAGAAAAATCAGATTGATCCCTTTCAGCAGGTCTCTTTCACTACCCATAATTAGAACTATTTCACACTGGAACAAAGTTCCAGCTCTGAAGTCAAATTCAGGTAGTCTAGGTAAAATGTCTAGTGTATTTCTCCCAAACACATCCACAAAACATCATCCAGTTTTCTTATCCTATTGAAGATATCTTCAGGGCAAAGGGCACATAATTATCCAGAAACAAATTTGTTCAGTCCTGATTTGTTGTCTCTATGCCAACTCATGGATAGTGTGCCAATTATTGGAAACTTTTCCCATGTATCATAAGTTATCCCATTGAAGTCGATTACAGAATTATATCCGGAGAGTTAGGTTACAGCTTTTTCTCATATCATGTAATTCCACAATCCCATGTTTAGTGGCCCAGATGAGTCCTAATTCCACAGATTCACAGAATAGTCTGAGTTGGAAGGGACCCACAAGGGTCATTGAGTCTAACTCGTAAGCAAATGGTTCATACGGGGATTGAACCAACACTGTGGCATTATGAGCAGCATGCTCTAAACAACTGAGTTCATCTTAGGGTGATGTAGTGTTATTTATGATGTCAGATGCATGTGCTTTGATTCTCCAAGCAACAAAACAAATGAAGAAAATCTGGAGTTTAATTCATAATTCCTGAAAGAATAAAGAGTCTGGAGAAATTAAGTCCTTGTAGCACTGAGGATATTTATGTCAAAGCATCAAAACTTGTATTACATTAAGTGAACAAAAAAATAGAGAAAGGACAGTTATTTCACCTGTTCTTTCTCCTGATGGAGAGGAGTCATGGTATAAGGATGTATTCAAAGAGAATGTTTCATAAGAGTAGTGCTGATAAAGTCTGACATTCTATCTAAACAACCGAAAAATAAATACAGCTCTACAAAAATTAAGATTCCCCTGGATTATGAACCACATGTTGCCTAAGAGCGGAACTAAAATTCTTTTTATATTAAAGATGTAAAAAACCAAGGAAAAATATTTACTCCACTTTCTGTAAGGTATCAAGACTATTTTTCATTCACTAACTAGTAGAACACAACACTGATAGTAATGCTGTCTGCACAGGCAGTAATTCTATTTTTTTCAAATATATTTTCCAATATGTGCATGCAGTATTGACTTGTTGTTAGTCCTGAAAAAAAAGATTTTTGCCTCTTTGCTTACTATTCACCATCAAAATAACACAGAAAGAGGCCTGTTACAGGAGCAAATCCTTCAAAGCAAATGTCAATGGAACCAAGAATTCCCCATGGTGGAAACTTAAAACCGCTTTCTGTCATTTGTTTTAGTCAGACTTAATGTTGAATAAGGAGCTGCAGGGGCAGGCAGAACACAAAATTATTTCAGTGAGACTGAAAGCAAGATTAGCATTGAAAAACGGCATGGACCAGACAACATAATTCTTTTTATATGGAAAAAGTTGACCATCTTCACAACTCCTAAATTCATTATCTAATGAGAACTGCAGAAATTACAGAATTAAATTGGCTTTTATCCTTTTCCAGAAGAGAGTAAAAGGGTAAAAAATTGTCTCCTATGAATTTTTATGTTTTACTTCTTCCTTTCTTTCTCCTTGCCCACACCCAAATTTGAAAATAAACCATTAAAGTGTGATGCTGTGGAAAGAATGAGGTGAGACCATAAGCAAACTGTTAGAAGAGGCTTTCTCTGTCTGGCAAATATTTTATATTAGTCAGACATACAGTACATGCATGAGAATGACACAGGACTTTAGAAAATGCATATATTACAAGCATACTTGTACTACAGGAAGATGGGATAAAGGAAGACAGGAACTGCACTTCATCATAGTGCTCTTCCACTTTATCTTCTTCGTAAAGCTAATGGGATTGCTCAGGAGAATAAAGGCAATAGATTGAGAAATGAAAAAATAAGCTTTTTTTCTTCCAGGTATGGGAAGGCAAGATTTCCACCAATATTGTAATTGCACAAAGAATGGGGAAAAATTTTGATCAGTGAAGGAAAAGAAATACCTTACGTAGCTGAACTGAGCTAAGCTCTGCATTTCTTCTTCATATTTACAGCACAAAGTTGCTGTGAGATCCCTTTTCAGTGAATGAAATGAATTCACATGGGATCTCTGACGCTGGAGTGTAAGAGCTGGAGAGTGCAGTTGTGAGAAGGGAATGGGAGAGATGCAAGAAAGATTCAGATCATTGTATCAACCATTAGCAAATTATTAACCGGACATGTACTAAAATACACACATCAGCTTTACTTTGCTCTCTGGATTTGCCTGATGTCCTTGGTTTCTTCCTTTAGTATCCCCATGTGCACAATTTCTAACTCTGCATAACTTCTATACCTTACTGGAAGTTCATCTACAGCAACACATTATATCTACTAGGCTAACAATATTAGAGATATAAGCCTGAGACAAAGATACATGCTGAAGACAAAACAAAGTCTTTCCTCTCATGTTTTTAACCCAATGGATTAACAGCTGTCTTTTTTTTTTTTTTTTTGAAGCCATATGGTAAAGCAAACTTCTGGAATTGTCACTGCAAAGCAATGAATTAATGAAGCTCTCTACATTTCAGAAATAGTTTCAGTTATGATTCCTACCAAGAGTGTATCAGCTAAGAAAAGTTTGCTAACATGCTGTAGTTTCACTCTAAAATATGTGGACAATTACTAGGAAATATTAAACCATATTGTGCCTAATAGTGATTTTAATGTAATATTTAGTATTATTTTAATGCAGTACTTTTATAATAGATCAATGAAATTTGGGGTGGGGGAACTAAAAACATATGACCTAATATAAAGAAGTAAGAAGTTGGATGACAATAACCATTTTAAAGATCCAGACTAAACACATATTCATTATTTGAAATACAAGAGGGGCAGAATGCCCTCAGGCAGTTAGAAATAAACTTAGGATTCAAACAGGGACAATTACGTGCAAACTGCACTTTCGCTCTTTATCAAATATGTGTATACATGCACACAGAGATATGTACATTTCTCACTTTTTTAATCTAAAGTTATTGCCCAAGTAACTAACAAATTCACATACAAAAATAACTAAATGTTGGGTAAGGGGCATCATTTAACTTTAATCTCCTGTCAAGGGCCTACTCATCTATCACAGATAGGCGGAATGCAAATTTAATTAAAAAGAATGCAGCACTGGGAAATATTACCATTTCTTCTATCTCATACGTGTGCTTCAGATCAGAATAAAAATCTCACTGTAGACAGAATATGTATGTAAGAAATGGTTTTTAAAAAAAGTCATGTAAAAGGCCTTTCCTATATGTAATGTATTCCTATTTTCATTCTCAGATTTATTATCAAGCTATTTTTTCTTCAAACAAAGATCTCCATAAACACATAGCTTGGTTCAATAAATTTTGGGTCAAGCTAAATTTTAGCTTGACTAAAAAAGTTTTAAGCTCAGAGGCATGTTTTGATATAATTTTATCTCCAGAAACTTTCACTATAATTATTATTTTAGTAACTAGGACAATGTTTTCAGTGAAGTGTTCCTAAGGGGTATTTTTTTTTACATTTAGTCAGTGTGTCTAGGCTCCATGCATTAATCACTTTCAAAGACAGACAAATATGTTTAAAACAAATGGCTGAAAATATAAATAGGATATTAAAATCCTCAAACTGTCTTTAAGACTTTCTTAGTGCAGACATACCAAATATTTTTAAAAAATAAAAACAATTTTCTAATCTAAAGTTTCTTCATTTTGTGTTAATCCTGACCTCCAAATTAAATTAGGCTAATGGCATTGTTCTCTCCTCAAATCTGGCTGTCGTCTTCCATTAAATTTGGTACCCATTAATTAATTTGAACATGAAGAATTTTTTGGCAATGATCTAGAAGTCTCAGGGGCACTATACGCTAAAATAACCTTGCACAACCCATAGCTAAGGGTAGATTTCTGTTTGCCATTATTTATTATAATACGTGTTCTAATTTTTATTCAAAGAGACATGGATATTTATCACTATTTGCAAATTTGCAAAAAATAAACAGGTTTTTTTCTGTATTCTGATTGCATAAACATGAGATAATACAAAGATTAAATTAATTTCATTTCTGCTGAAGATACCCTTGCTTTATTTTACAGAAAAAATTAACTAATCTTCAGTTCAGCAGTTTCAGACTTAAAAAATTACAAAAAAAATCTCTTTCATCTTTCTTGGGAAAAAAAAGCTGATTTTTTTTAAGTGTTGTGGTTTTCAGCAGTTTAACTAGCATAAATTTTAATTATCAACACCATAGGCAGAAATAATTCAATACAGACATGCCAAACCCAACTATATACAACTTCCCATTCTGCTACACTAGGTCTTACTGTTTTTATAACTTCTATCTAGATGTTGAAATTGTTACTGAAAATTGAATATAGAAGGAATTTCTATGTCCAATTTTAAAGGTATCATAGCAACCCTTTAATATCATTCTTCTCTTAAACAATTTGCTTAATTCTTTTTATATCTTTTTTTCATTGATGTTGCAATTGTAATATGGTATAGAGAGTGATGACTCGTCTCTTCTATTTACACTGCTACATGTTTACAGTATATGAACAAGAAAATTGATGTGAGTATCTTACCTTGTTCCTTGACTGGAGGGAGGACATAAGCATATCTGTGTGTTGATGCTGGATTCCAGTTTATTCAGGACATATTAGTGTAAGTTTTAACTAGACTGAGATATGGTTAGATATTGAAAATCTTAAAAACAAAATTACCTTAATTTGAATCAAGCATTTCTGGAAATGTCTTCTCTTTGTCTAATACTGATTTGTATTAGACAATGTCCTGAAGGGCATTTGCAGTTGCACAAGTGTAACTAACATTGTTGAATATTCTTTTAAAGTTAAAAATATTAATCAATTAACATGCTAGATGTTTTCCTTTTTTTTTTTTTAATCTTACAGTGATTAGTTGACATTTTTTCCTAGAACTAACTTCAGAGACATACATATACTGCAGAAGACTTCTGTCACTTTTTCTTGTGGCTTTGTTTCTTAAGTACGAGTAGGGCAGGCATATATGCAGATGTGCTCAATTTTATGTCATCTGATGAGGATCTGGGTTTGGGTATTAAGTTTCTTAAGAGAACTCATCTTCAAAATATTTTTCAGATTAAAGTATTTTGGAGCTGAGTTTTTGAAGAACAGAGGGAAAACAAAATATAAGCTTTATAAAGGTGTTTTCAGTATCCCATGAAAATAGTAAAATGAAACCATTTAAAGCACAATTTCTGTAAGAGTTTGTACTAAATGTAATGATAAAACAAAAAAAAAAAAGCTTACAGTGGATGTAAAAAAAGGAAAGGTAGCCTGGGAGGGAAACAGAGAAATTGTCCAAGCAGCCAGGGATCATGTTAGGCTAAAACCCTGACAGAATTAAATCTGGCCAGGGACATCAAGGGAAACAATAAAAGCTTTTATAGGTACATCAGTGATACAAGGAAGATTAGAAAAAAGGTGTCTGCTCTCTGGATGGAAATGTGAGACCTGGTAACAGAGGACCCAGAGAAGGCCGAAATTTTTTTTTTCTTTTTTTTTTTTCTCTCTCTGTCTCCACTAGCAAAAGTTTCAGCCACAGTACCTGAGTTGCAGAAGGCAAATGCAGGGACTAGGAGAATAAAGAGGCTCCCACTGCAGGAGCAGTACAGATTTGAGACAATTTAAGGAACCTGAAGGTGAACAAGTATATGGGACCTGATGAGACGCATCTGCAGGTCCTGACAGAACTGGTGAAGGAAGTGGATAAGCCACTATCCATCTTATTTGAGAAGTCATGGCAGTCCAGTGAAGTTCCCATTGACTGGAAAAGGTGAAACATAATTTTAAAAAACATTTTTAAAAAGGTTAAAAAGAAAGCCTCAGGGAACTACAGGCCAGTCAGTCTTATCTCAGTACCTGAAAAGATCACGGAGTAAATTCTCCTGGAAACTATGATAGGGCACATGGAAAATAAGGAGGTGATTTGTGATAGCCGACAGGGCTTCACTAAGGGTAAATCAGACCTGAGAACTTCAGTGGCCCGCTATGATGGGGTTACAGGGTTGGTGGATAATGGAAGAGCATCTGACGTCATCTGCTTGGATTTGTGCAAAGCATTTTTCACTGTCCGATATAACAACCTGGTCTCTAAACTCAAGAGACATGGATTTAACAGATGGACTACTTGATGGGAAAGGAATTAGTTGGATAGTTGCATCAAAGAACTGTGGTCAATGGCTCAGTGCCCAAGTATAGGCCAGTGAACTTCTGGGTTTGGTATTGGGTCTGGCAGTCTTTAACATCTGTCAATGCCATAGACAATAGGGTAGAATACACCCTCAAAAGTTTGCCAAATACACCAAAATATGTGGTGAAGTCCATATTCTGGAAGGAAGAGATGCTATTCAGATGGACCTTGATGGGCTTGGGAGCTGTGCCTGTGCAATCCTCATGAATTTCAGCTAGGCCAAGTGTAAGAAACTGCTCCTGAGTCAGAGTAGTTCTAATCACAAGTACGGCTGGGCAGAGAACAGGTTGAAAGCAGCCCTGAGGAGAAGTACTTGGGAGTGCTGGTGGCTGAGGGGTTGGATATGAGCAAGCAATGTACATTTGCAGACCAGAAAGCCAATCATATTCTGAGCTGCATCAAAAATGTGACCAGCAGATTGAAGGAGGTGATTCTGTCCCTCCACTTTGCTCTCATCAGACCCCACCTGTGTCCAGTTCTGAGGCACCCAACATAAGAAGGACGTGGACCCATCAAAGCAAGTCTAGAGGAGGACCACAAAGATGAGAAGACAGGCTCCTGTGAAGACAGGCTGGGACAGTTGGGATTGATCACCCTGGAGAAGAGAAGGCTCTGGGGAGACCTTTCAGCAGCCTTCCAGTACCTAAAGGAGGCCTACAACAAAGACAGAGAGGGACTTTTACAAGTGTATAGTGACAGGACAAGGGGCAGCAGCTTTAAACTGGAAGAGGGTAGGTTTAGATAAGATATTAGAAATTATTTACTGTGAGGGTAGTGAGCTATTAGAAGAGGTTGCCAAAAGAAGTTATGGATGCCCCATCCCTGGAAATTCAAGGCCACTTTGGATGGGGCTCTGAGCAACCTGGTCTAGTGAGAGATGTCCCTGTCCATAGTGGGGTGAGGGAGGGGGACAAAACAGGATTACACTAGATGATCTTTTAAGTCCCTTCCAACCCAAACCATTCTATGCTTCTATATACAATATTTGAAATGGAAGAAGAGGAGGTAATTTCAAAATCTTTGAGAAGGACTGATACACACTACCTGAAAGAGAACTTGAAGTTATACTGAAGTTATGCAAAAAAAAACCAAAAAAAAAAAATGCAGATTATCTAGGGAATAATTAAAATGTATACCAAATGGTACAATAAATAAGTAAATAAAAATTGATTGAAGCAAAAGAAAAAATTACATTAGAACTAAAAATGTGATAGAAGCCATTTGAAAAAGAAGGCTTCTTTTTAACCCACTCTTCTATTGCTTTATTTTAGTTCAATACTTTCTCTGCTTTTTTCTTCAAAATATGAGTGGCTATATAGAAATTAAAACTATAGAAACTATATAGTAAGAACTATTCTTCAGTATCATAATGGGAACCTTTTCTTCTGTTTTGCTGTTTTAAGTCAGTGTTACTTTAAAATACTTTTTAATATACTTGATTTACAGTGATGTGAATTAGATGTAACCACATATGACCAGTGTATTCAAAATACTGTAAGATGAGTAGAGAGAGGGAAATCTAGTCTGCAAATCAAAAGATGAATGACACTTTCATATTACTACAATGTTACTACAATACTACCTATGTCATTTTGCTTGACATATGAATAATTTTCATTATTAAACTGAAATATCAATTTTATCGGAGTATTTAAGAAAATAACATATCCAGCCTTGGACACACATTCTGAGAGACCCCTGAGAATGTTCTCTCCAAAATTTCTGACAGGGGCTTATGACCTTTCCAAACAGACTGGTAGTCCCAGTTCTTCTCAGATGAATTATTCATAGCATTGAAACCCAAAAAGAAAACCTCAAATAGCTTGGAGTCGGATTTAATTGTTTTTAGAAGAAGCATGCTGGCTCAAATGATCTCTGCCTTCAATGACTGCTTTTATGGATGTCAAGAGTTAGCGGAGAAAATACCTCTTTTACATGAAGAGTCTGAAGCTTTAGAGGTCAGGGCTCTTTACAGACTCAAAAAGCAGTGTATTTAAAGAAATATTGCCTTCATTCACAATTACCATTAAGATTTTTTTTCAGCGTTTGAGATTCTGCTTTTAAGAATGAATCTTAGTGGTCAGAGGCTTCACTCAAAGGTGCCAAATGATGAGTGTGTCTCTTTCAAACAACACCTTGACAAAGTTTTATTTTTCTAAACAAGATATGAAACAAAAACGTACAGGACTATTACATATGTTGTTCACCATGTTTTCCTGAAGAGAAATTTAAAAAAAAAAATCACATTTTGTAGAAATTATACAAAGTGTTAGCATGAAAATTATGTACACAAGCATGATATTTAGTTTTAACTTTTAGTTATTAAACTGAAGCACAAATTTATGCTGGTATTTACTGTTACTTATTTTGATTATTTAGAGAAAGCTTTTAATTCAAAGGCTCTTATTTTAAATTTTTCAATTTCAATTTTTCCCAAATATATGTAAAAATATTCAAAAAACTATCAATATGTAAACATCAAGCATGAAGTAGTTTAATCTCTCGATAAGGCATTCATTTAAATTAGCTCAAAAAGCACATGAAATCACTGTTGATTCTAATGGGCCCCAGTTTGGCAAGATACTAAATTTAAGCACTATTAGACTACACGAAATGATCCGAGACAGACAAATTTCATGATTATTCAGTGGAGCAATTCAGTAGTTGTTAATTGCTATCAGGGGACATGGAGACCATGCCTCTCAAATGGGCAAGCTCTCCTGGGGAGAAATACTGCTAGCATAAGGTCTTTTCTGCTCACATACTGATTAAATGAGCCAATTAATTAAGTACTCACATGTGAATTACCATGTGCCTAGAGTTTGGGGGAGCATTCAGCTAGAGTTGCAAATTGCAGAGGCAATTGCAAGTCAGGAAAAGAGCCATGGCAGGTGTCAGAGCCTTTCACCACCGGGAAAGCTAATTTCCCCCATCATATCCTTTTGCTCTGCTGACCAAAGTCGAAGTTAATGAGCCTGCTACTCTCTGTATTACATACAAATAAGTAGCAACTAAGTACTCCTCTTTGAGTGGATTCATGGAAATAATCATCTTGCCATTGATAATTACTTAGTTACCAAGTCAGAAATAAACTCCTGAATCTGTCTTTGAACATCTATGTTTCTCTGAGAAACTATTCTTCTACCCTAACTTATTTATTTATCTTGAACAGTATATTTAGCTCCAAAAAAGCTTTTTTTCCTCCCCACTTTTCATTCACTTACCAGAGCATCTGAAAAAATTAATCCTCAATTTTTCCAAAGTCTATTTATATGCCAAAACTGTTCTCTGAAACATTCTTCTTTAAATGCATCTTTCAGCTTCTCCTTTCTTCAGTGGAGTTTTTTAATCCATCAGACACACACTGTCTGTGTATGAATATGAAAATATTGGTAGTCCATATTCTTGATCAGTGAAGATCATAGAGAGCTTGGGGCCAAATCCTTGGTTAATTTAATTTTCCACACAGAAATTAGGAATTAAAAAACCCAACAGCCCCTTATCACACAGAAATTAGGAATAAAAAAAGCAACAACCCCCTACCACAGGACTAGCTAAAAAGTTTTACTTCCATTACAGCACTGGATCTTACCAAAAGCTGGATCATCTAAAAATTCATAAAGATTCACTTCATCTAGGTTATCAGTTTCGGTGACCTCTTTTACTTATTTTAGAGGGCTAAACCAGAGCATCACAACTCTGATGGCTTTTGGCCTTTAAATTGCCACACAATCTGACCCAGAGACAGTTAATATGCATCTGTTCATATCCCAACAAAATACATTGATTTAATGACTAGTACTGATATTTACCATCCTACATATATAAGAAATATATATATTATACCTTCCATATAATCACCTTCCTAAAGTGATTGTATGGAATAAATTGTACCCCCTCTCAGAATTTATTATAAGGGTTAAAAGATGAGATATTTCAGTTAAACATTTCTACACCTACTAACGATTAAATATGTGTATTTTGAAAACAAGATTATCAAAACAGTACCTAATATTGCAATAAGGTTTCTATACTGTTTGTGGATTTCTTTTTCTCTTCTAGAAATATATTAGCTAACATATCCTTGGATTGCATTGCATTGGAAACCCATAGCCATCCTGTCATTGACTACTGCACCTCAGCTGATCAGCGCCTACCTTATTGCAAAAATGGTTGTTTTTAGCCCCTAGTTCATGACCTTTCATGCTGTGCTGTTGAATTTAATCTCATTTCTATTACCTGAGTCTTCAGGGTCATCCAATATACCCCATGGCTATTTCACTCAACTAATGATCCCAGACAAATACCTCTTTCATATTTTTCTCTTAGTCCCATTTTGTGACTTGTTCCTCCTATCCAGCACTTTCTGACTCAAAAGACTTTTAGCAAGGCTGAACACTTCTAATTAATTTTTTTTTATGCTAGAAAATTTCCAGAATATATGCTGATACCTCACCTATTTTTAGGGGGCGGGGGGGAGGGAATGAAGAAAATACACATATGTTACATGGAGACTTAAGGTTTTTTATCCTTCTCAAAGAAACAGAATTTCAAAAACAGATGACAAGCTATTAGAGTGTGGCAATCCATCTGTCATTTTAAATGTACTTACTGATTATAGCTAACATTAGCTTTCAATGCAACATTTTTTATTTAAGAGCAAAAATATGTTATAGAGTTTTACACTGGGAAGCCAAAGTCATAAATACAAGACATACACAGATCAATAGTCTTACTTTTATTATCTAGCAGGAAACTGGGACAGTAAGAAGTTATGATTATTATGTTTCTTTGCCCAACAAGAACTTAGGTAGGTAAATATTTGTGCATTGAATTTTCCTAATTTGCAAACACAGCATATTCTCAGTTTGCCGGTGCTCAAATATTCCTGATTAGAGAATACATATGCAATTGAACAATTAAAAATAGTCTGTTATACTACTCAAAAACTCCACAGTCTATGATTGGCAACTAGGTCGTCCTCTCAATTAAGGATATTTCCTTTTTTCCTTTCTCCCTCTGAAGAGACAGTCCTGGGAAATTCTAATAACATGACAAACCAGGTGATATTCCCTACAAGACATAAAATCATAAAACTGTGCCTAGCCAATGATAGAGCAACAAATTTATACCACCCTTCTACATTACTTCCTTTCTTACCTATTATTCCCAGTCATTATACAGGTATCCAAAGTATTCCAGCTAATGTAAAACAGTGAGAAATGTGGGGAATCATAGGATAGAATAATTTAGATTGGAAAATACCTTTAAGATCACCAAGCCCAAACATTAACCTAAACTGCCAGGTCTACCACTAACCCATGTCCCAAAGTACCACATCTACAGGTATTTGAAATACTTCCAGGAGTGGTGGTTCAACCACTTCCCTAGGCACTGTGGTCCAATGCTTGACAGCACTTCTGGTGAAAAAATTTTCTCTAATATCCAGCCTAAACCTCCCCTAGTACAATCTGAGGCCATTTCCTCTTGTCCCATTGCTTGTTTCTGGGGAGAAGAGTTCAACCCATAATTCGCTACAGTCTCCTTTCAGGCAATTGTAAAGAACAATCAGGTCTGCTCTTAGCCTCCTTTTCTGCAGGCTAAACATCCACAGCTCCCTCAGCCACTCCTCATCAGACTTCTGCTCCAGATCTTTCACCAGCTCCATTGTCCTTCCCTGGACTTGTTGCAGCACTTCAATGACTTTTTTGTTGGGCAGTGCCCAATAATGAAGTGGTTCAGAAATGAACCATATTGTGGGTACGATCACTGCCCTGAACCTGACCACAAAGAACATTCAAATATTAATTCTTTGAAGTGCTTAGCACACCATTAAAATAGTTAATGGGTAATCAGCTTAAGTGAAGTTAATGACATAAATTGCGACAAAAAGTAATGATTAAAGCTCAGTTAAAGATTAACACAGAAGCATCAATTCAGCTCTGTGTCAAAACAGTCCCTATATAAGATGAATTCCTTCACTATATTAAATAAATTAAAATAAGCAGTAGTGCCTAGACGTCCCGATCTCCTGTCAAAACTTATTGTTCTATGAATAAATATAATGAGAAAGCAGTTGCTTTAACTTAAAGTTGCTACTATTGTCTTTTGGGAGTAGAGATGGCTTCATATTTTTCACACTATGTTCATAATTGATCCTAAATTTGATATTTTTCAAACAGAGAAAAAAGGAAATAGGAAGACTCACTTTTCTAACATCATGCCAGTCATAACAGCTTTTTCTTTGTTTCAGACTAACTTTCTTTCTCAAAGCCAAACAATTTTGCCTCACCTAAGCCTAGCTTCATGCTATATTGTAAAATCATATGCATACCTTAACCCAGGAAATACATCCTAAATTTTAAAGTATGACACCAGTCAGTTTATGTAAGCTTCCCATAAATCTAGAAGAGGCTATGTTTCCTAGCCCTTGTTTCTATATTTTACAGATTGTCCGAACTAGATAATTTACCTACCAAAGTTCTATTTTCCAAATAAATGTGGGCATACCAATCTGGTTAAGTGGGATGTAGTTTATAGATCTGCATTTTTTTTTCTCTGTCTCTCTGTCCCACTTTATTTTATTTCTTTCTCTTTCCTTCTGTCCAAAAAATAAAAAATTATTGTGAATTCTTACTCTTCTCATTCAAAAAGTACCAGTTTCCAGAAGGGTTACTTATTTTGCATGTAGTATGAATGACACTTACCACAATGTGCCCATCCAAAATCTCACCAAGGAAAACAATCTCTGTTGTATTTGTGAAAAAGACACACGAGTTGTCTAGTTAGTCCAAGATTACATGCCACAAGTACCTAAAAGAAGTATAATTTAACCTAATTCCTAGTTAGGAATCTGGTATTTTTAAGATTAGTAACTAATAAGACAGAATTTGAGTATGCTACAAGTCACAAAGGTAAAAAAAAATATATATATATTAGAACGCCTATTCTCTTTATGATAAGTTCTACATTTTTCCTACATAAATTTTATTTCAAAAGACATGGTAACTCCTCAACTTCTCAATGCACTTGCTTTTAATCCTAGCTGGTTTGGGGTTTGTTTTTGGTTTTTATTTGAAATAGTTAAAAATATTAATGTACTATTACAAAGTAGTAAAGATCACTATAACCTAAAGCAGTCAGACTAGTTGACCTCCAGTGGCCCCTTCCAACCTTAGCCACTCTGTGAAGCATAAAAAGACTAGACACAGCTGGGTGACACTGCTGGGTGACTAAACTTTCCCAGAGAAAAGCTTAGTCAATGAACTGAAAGGTAATGCTTGCCCCAGGTGCTTTGGAAAATGTCATGATCTCTTCAACATGATGAAGCTAACAGGATTACAGAGATCAGAGTAAAAGCCAGTTATGGAGTTAAAAGGTACAGCCATCAGAGTTTGAACTTTTAGTCTTGAAGAAGTTACAATTTTCTCTCCTCATGGCTGCCATAGACACGTTTGAATTCAGGCTTCGTATTATTCAATTTAAACTAGTGAAGAAAACCTTAAGGTCACTTGATAACAAGCAGAACCATTTTCCAAGCTGAGAGATCCAGCATTCAATGCCTTCTGATGCAAGTGTACGAGATTGTAAGTATTAGAGTTCTAAATACGCCAGGAGAAAGCTTACCACCACTGAGAGAAGGGTGATTGCTCAGTCTTCTGTATCACTACCACGTGACAAATATTACAATGCTACCACACCTAACGTCAGGTACATTCAAGGTATTTATGATATCAGGGTAATTCCACCTTTCATCATGGCACAGATGAAACCACACCTGGAAAACAGTGATGATTTTGTTGTTGCTAAACAGTGTTTACACTAAGTCGAGGACTTCCCAGTTTCTCACATGATCCCACCAGTACACAGGTTGAGGGGACAAGACGTTGAGAGGTGACACAAACAGAAAATGGCCAAAAGGATATTCCATACCATAGGGATCATGCACGGAATGTGTTCTAGGGGGAAAGCTAGATGGGAGCCAATGTTTGGGAACTGGCTGGGCATTGGTCACCAGTTGGTGAGCCATTGCATTGTGAATCACTTGTATACTCTCAGTTTTTAAGGTTATTATAATGGAGGAGTGGAGGGGGCATCTTCCCCATAGACTGGATCTCCAAGAAGGAAAAGTAAAAATTAACATAACGCTAAAGCATGTTCATAGTTAAGGACTTTTCTGGATTGCTCTGTTCCTAATTAATTTTCTGTTGTTTCTGAGTCTTGCAATTATGCCCCAAGTCATAATTATCACAGCTGCCAGGTAGCCGTAGACCCTTTTTCTTTAAAATGCTTACACCTAGACCTCCAGTGGACTGTGACCAGTGAAGGACAAGATCTTCACACACAAGGTAAGAAACTATGTCTCCTTTCTTCCTCTTCCAATCTGAATTTTAAGAAAAAGAAACCTGTATCAGTTTAATTCCATGTTCACATTGACACAGTTGATGTCTTACAGAAACAACAGTATATAAGGTCAGGCTTTCTCTGCATAGAAACACATCAAACTGACAACAGTTCTGGGAAGTCAGATCTCACCAAATCTTTTCTGTTTGTTTTAAATGTTACTTGAAATATCAGAAAGCATCAGTACTTTAGTATCAGGCACCACTAACACCATTCTGTGATTGAATTATACTAATTATGATCACATTCTGATGAGTATATTTCCTAGGTCAATTGTTTTGATGACTTCTTGCACTATTCCATAAAGCAAGACAGTACTGAAAATTAACAAAATATAAAATCCTGTTTGATAAGTATGTGTTCTGTTGCTACACTATTAACTTACAATATAAAGCAAAAAGGTAGCTAGTAATTATCTTCAGACAAAGTATCCATAATGGCTTGCATTATTAAAGCTTCACTGAAAAGTTTAGATTTATACAATATATAGTGCTGTAAAGACATTTACGTAAAATATAGCAGAAGCCTCGATTTGTTGTGTTGTGGAAAAGATGAATATACCTTGTATAAATCAAGAGTCTCACAGTGGTGCTAAATCAAGTGTTAGAAAGATAAAGTTAGTTACGAGGAAATGGAAGGTAAACAGAGAGTGAATTTAACCACTGGAAGAGTAATATAGTAGAAAATTGTTGAATTAAAACTAAATACATGAAGTCTCACAACTGTGCAGACATTTATCTTTATACTTACAAGCTAAGAAAGGTATAAAAATTGATATTCTGATATTGATGCTAACTTACCTGTATATAGACTTGTGCAAATTAGTTAAGTGCTGTTAGTTCTCTAAAGAGAGGATAACATTTCAGACTACTACCTGGAACAGCACATCTCCTTGAACATGATTCCACTTTTAAAACCAAGATGAGTGTGTAAGAGGTCCACTCACCACTGACACTGGCAGTATATATAAAAAAATTGATAGCAAACAAGAGCACTTAACAAAAAGCAAGTTACTTGCATCTGAAGAGTATTTTTAAAACTTATTTTCTTCCCAAACTACATGAGGTCAGATTATCATGGATCATTTGTGAAGCATGCATCCAGTACAGGGAACTGTCCTGGAATAAATAACACAAACAATGTCTATTTATAAAAAAGTTTGATATAAATGTATAATTATAATGGCCTTTTAAAAGTGAAATTTTTTTTCTTCCTTCTCAGTACAAGTTTGCCACCATGTATAGCTGTTCCTGATGAATACTTTCTCTTACTTTTTGGTACTTTCCATCTCAAAGTTTTTTCTGATCCCCAGCTCTTTGCACATATCTCAAAATCCCAGATGAAACATGGTGATGACTCCAGAGCTCAGAAGTACTTTTACTTCTGAAATCTATTGATTTCAAAAAAAGTTTCTTTTGAATTATTAATTATAACTGTTGAATCACAAATCACACACTGTAAAAAAGTAAATCAACTAGTAGGCAGCAGTCCTATGTGCTAAATATACTTTTAACTAAAATGTAGATTGTTTTTAAGTGTTTTGCAGAGTTCAGGCCTAAATATATCCCCATTGAATTGAATAACCATGAACACAGATTGGAACTGGAGAAGGGAAAATAAGAACATTAAATTTCATTTATTTTACTTTTATAATTGTACTGGTTTGAAAGCAAAACCAGTGAGAGACTCCCAGTCAGAAATACAATTTAAAAACAGGAAAAGAAAAGAAGTAAAATAAAGTAAAATAAAATAAATGCAATAGTACAAAAAAAAACACTGACAGAGTCAGAATACCCTGAATACTACCACCTGTTAGGGTGGTAGTAGCAGTCCAGATGAAATGGTCTTGTCAAAGCAGTGATCCTGTAGAAAGGTCTGGTGGCTCTTGTCCTCTGTGAATCCAGTGGAAGAAAAGGCTCCCTGTGCTGTCCCAAACCCTGGATTATATCCAGGTGGGAATGCCTGGCTCCTCCCCCTGGGCGGAGCATCTCACAATGACTCCATGAGTCATGCAGTGGGTCCTTGATGGCCCATTAACCAGAGATACCTCCCACAGGGAGTTATCTATGAGTCATGCAGCAAGGCATTGTTAGGCTCATTAACAGAAGGGAAACACTGCCCCATCTGGTTTCAACAGCTCATGAAGATGGTGATAGAATACATATTTTGAGCACATCTTACATTTTAACTTAGGACAATTCTTCCCCAATAGTATTTGTATATTAATTCCTAGGTAGTTAAATTTGTGTGAAAGCAGTTTTATGCCATTTTAAATTAGATGGCACATTAAAATTACACTAGTCAATTCATTTAAGGGTATTTTTGAATGATGTGAGTTCAGCTTGTCCAGTTTTCCTTAAAATTTGAAGAACCATTTATTCTGTAGTTTCATGGAGTATTTGTCAGTTGGGAAACCTGGATAAATTAGTTTCTCCTGAAAAAAGCAAGCAAGAAATTTAAAATACGGTATAGAATGGAATTTAATTTCCTCTACCTAATTTAATGACTACAAAGATCCCAAATAAAATATAAATGAAAGATCATATATGAAGTAGTTTGTTATTATTTATGTTTTCTGTGCATATACACATGCATATTCATACACAAGTAAAAAAGTAGTTAGAAAGTATTTTTATTTTTAAATATTACTTAAAATATGCATTTTCTTTCCCTACCTAATCTAAACTAAACAAGAAAAAGTGTTAACAATAAAGCCTTTGTAAAAAGATATATAAAGAATATACTGTATGTACTAGGTCTGTCTGAGATGGAGTTCATTCTCCCATAGCAGCCCTCACAGTGCTGTGCCTGCTGGAAAGGTGTTGATAACACACCAGTGTTCTAGGTACTGCTGAGCAGGGCTGCTCAGCAGCAGCACTGTCTCTCAGCCTTCCTTCCTTCCTTCCTTCCTTCCTTCCTTCCTTCCTTCCTTCCTTCCTTCCTTCCTTCCTTCCTTCCTTCCTTCCTTCCTTCCTTCCTTCCTTCCTTCCTTCCTTCCTTCCTTCCTTCCTTCCTTCCTTCCTTCCTTCCTTCCTTCCTTCCTTCCTTCCTTCCTTCCTTCCTTCCTTCCTTCCTTCCTTCCTTCCTTCCTTCCTTCCTTCCTTCCTTCCTTCCTTCCTTCCTTCCTTCCTTCCTTCCTTCCTTCCTTCCTTCCTTCCTTCCTTCCTTCCTTCCTTCCTTCCTTCCTTCCTTCCTTCCTTCCTTCCTTCCTTCCTTCCTTCCTTCCTTCCTTCCTGTATAAAAGCCAAGAGAGAGAGGGAGAAGAAGGGTTGGAGGAAGATACTTGCTATTTATGATGTTTGCCTTCTGCAGCAACTGCTACATGTGCTTAAGCCCTGCTTCCCAGGAAGTGGCTAAACATTGCTCAGTGATAGAAAGTACAATTTCTTTTTTTCCCCCTCTGCTTATGTGTGCACAAGTTTGGGTGTTGTTTTGTTGTTTTGGTGTTTTTTCCCCTTTAATAAAGTTCCTTGTCTCAATTTACTATTTGTTGTTTATCCTGTTTTCTCTCCTCTGTACTGCTGGGTTGGGGAGACATAGAGAGGCCTGGTGGATCTCTGATGTCCCCAGCTAAGGTCAAACCACTACACTATAGTATGTGTATTTAATAAATTAAATAGAGTATTCTGAGAGGACCTAACCAGAAACACCCTCAGAGGCACTGTGTGGGAAATAAGGAAATTGCTTCCCTGCCAGGAATAAGGTCTGCTGCTGATTTTTATTTGAAAAATGTGTTACAGAAATTAGGATTCTTAGAGTAAGAGAGAATAGAAAATTTTCCATGAGGATAATTACTCCTCTAAGACCCTTCCAGGATGCTGAAACAATTTTTTTGTGGAAGCAAGGATGGTGAAACTATGTTCTTGGCCAGAACATCAGCACTTCCCACTGAAAAGCATTGGATATACTTTCCATCCTTTCCACATGTTATTCTGTAGTTAAAAACAGAGTTTTCTCAGAAGTATCTTCTTAAGACATAACTTTAAGTTCTGATGAGTATGGTCGATACTTCCAAGCATTGTCCAGGCTGAAGTTTAACTAGCCAAATCAAAACTACAATTACCTTGCTGATTTTTGAGAGTATGTACACAACCAGCCAAAATCTTCAACTTAGTAAAAACCCCGCTTATCTAAAAAGTGCTGACTCTAAATAAGTCAGAAAAATGGAAATAGGATACTGTTGACTTCAGGTCTTTTGTTAATTTTATTTCATTTTAGTTGCTATAATCCTGAAGTGCTTTAAGCAAGTATATCTTCAGGGCCTTTCTAGAATTATCATGGTGATTTAGTGTGTCAGATTATACCAGGCCTGCTCCTGAAATGATCTATAAGTTTTATAATTGGTTGTGAAATACTGCAATAGTTTTACTTTCTCTATCGTCAATTTTTTCTTCATAAAATATTTCCAGTATCATACCAAATTAATTTTATGAAAAGCCATCCTTTTTTATTTGTGTGGAGGAAAGATAAGTGAAAATTAAACAAATCTACTGTAAAGAAAATATTCTTGATTCTATTTTATAAATTCTATAAGTTACCTGAGGTTGCCCTTTAAGTACCCTTAATGTTTTAATCACACTGAACCTAAAATTATGAATGGCTAATGATAATACAACCTTGCACAGTGAGTTCTTCCTGACTCCTTCCATTCATATTTAACTATTTTAATCATTTATTTCAGGGTTGATTTCTCCCAAGAAAAAATTTAAAATTTCTGGAAAGATTAAAAATCTAAGAGTCCAGACACAGAAAATTTCCTCTCCTCCATAGATGCTAAAACAATTCCCATTGAAATAATTAAATCTTGTGAAATCAGACAATTGCTTCCATTAGTTTTCATTACAACCAGATATTTGTGATTTTAATTCACTCACTTTGTGATTAGATAAGGCAATAGAAAATTGAGCAAAAATGAATCTGCTAGAATGAAGAATAGCATGAGGGGAGGGGGAACAAAGAAGGGAAAGACTAGTTAAATAGGACCAGGTGAAATTTCTCTGTTTTAGAAAGAAGAATTAATTAAATAACTGTTTAATGGAAGATGGAAATATAAGTAATGCTTAAAAGGATCTCGCTTCTTTACCTTATGTTTCAAAACTATGCAATAGCACAGCTTGAGGTAAAGAGTAGTTTTGCACTATCCTAAAAGTTACTAAAAACAACCTAATGCTTATGCTTTTTGTATAATTCTCTAGCCAGTAGAACATTTTATATAAAAAGTGCATTTAAGAAAATGGAATGTTGTTCTCAGTTATCTGCAGAAGTGGATTCTTTATATCAAATGAAATGTCTGCCTGGAGTCCTAAGTCAGATGAAAGACTTCAGAGTGCACTTCAGAACCAACCAAGTATCTACGTCTCCTGATTTTATGGGATGGGAGATCTTTAGTACTCATGTCAGAGCTCTATTTAGAAAACCAGAGAGAGAAAGCTAGATTCAGCAGGACTTCTTTTTTTTTCAGGTACAATTCCTAATCTCAGAAACATGGACATGTCGCAGAACCGCAACATAGTTAGGGCTGTCTTTTAAATGCATTGTCCTTCCATTTCCACCCCAACATCTAGAAGTCTGGTATATTTATTTGCTCTTTGAACAAAGGTCGAGGTTGTATGAAAGGCTTGCATAGTATCCACTATTCAGAACAAGAGAAAAAAGCAGACATAAATAAATAGGGAGGAAAAGCACTTTAACAATTTGACAAGAAAAAAGCAAGTGTTATGCCAGGCAAAAGAGTATGGGGTTTTTTGGAAACTTTGTTTTTCCATCTGAGTGAAAGAAAAATACAAGTCCACCTTTTCATCCTGTCAAAGTGAATTATTTTTTCTTCCTGGATAAAGACAGCAAAGACAAACTAAAAGAATAACTGGTTTGTTCCAGCAGTCTTTAACGTTCAAGCACAGTTTGTTTGAAGTGCTGCACAAATGAATTTCCAAGAGTAAATGAATCACTAACACAGAGGTGTAGTTTAGATCTTTCAGTTAATTATGCCAAAAAAAAAAACCAAAAAAACCCCAAACAAACCAAAAAAACCCACCACCCAGTTATTCAGTCTTTCCTCCCTTGTATCTCACATTGTTCCTGAGAATACAGATAATAATGAGAGTAGGTTGTAACTGCTCCTACATACTGACAAATACATTGACAGGCTGTTGTTGAAGTACACAAAGCTGTGATTCCTGCTGTAAGGACAGAAATGTGGTTCTGAATACTTGCAGTGATAACGTTACTCTCTGTCTTTTGAGACTTTTAATTCTCATGTATAAAGAAGAGATATTACCAATTATTCACTCACATGACTGAGCGCTGCATTTAAATAAACCATACTATAGGCTGTACTCTGCCTAGTCATGATTTTAATAAACAGCCAAGCTTTGCTCCTTACTGGGGAACATTTTTAACAGCTCAGTTCTTAAGATCTTAAGTGTGTGAAGGATTGATTTTTATATCCAGTATATCCTTCTTTAATTAATACATGCCATCTGCAAATTATTCTTCCAATTTGTTATTACATTGCTTCTCTCTGATCTTGAACACATGGGGTTTACATTTGCCTTGAGGAAAAGATCTATCAGACAAGTGTTCTAAGAAGAAAAGTTGACAAATACTACATGAATGAGTCACAAATGATTTTTTGCATTTTGAAAACTGTGAGAATTACTGTTCTAAACAAAGGATGGCAGTGAGCTGGAAATGGACTGATTATTGCAAACTTGATGCATTTTTTCCCCAAATGGAGACAAATTTAAGAGGTGACAACGAAAACAGTTGCCTGGGAAGTAGCCAAAATGTAAAGAGAAAGACTGGAAGAATGGCAAAGAATGATGGACACAAGTGATTGCCAAAATCTCAAGAATGATGTTTTCAGGAGAAGCCTGAGGCAGCATGTGTCAGAAAAAATATGTCTCTGAAATAACTCACTGAAGTTTTTAGAATGTTATGCAGCAGTGGTTGAGCAGATGAAATACAGAATTTTTTTTATTAAAGGTCTATAAGAGGGTCAACTTAAATGAAGTAATTTCTAGAGAACAAACTGACTTTCAGGGGGTTTTTGCTTATTCTTTTGTATTTTAATCTTGCCTCATGTAGTATGGGAATATAAACAGTAAGATATTTTGTTATTTGTATTCTTATCTCTTTCTTCTCAGTGGGAAAAAAAAAAGAAAAACAGTCTGAAAAGAAAAAAAACCCAGATCAGTAGTAATGAAATAATTCATCCCATGTTGTTATTTTTCCTCTCATAAATTAATCCATAGAAACCACTTCTCCATTAATGTCTCCCTAAAGAAAATTTTAAGAAGACCGATTACATACCTAGCACTGTGTTTTCAAAGGTTAATTCAAACACTGGACTTCTAAAAGAATTAATCATTTAATAGACATACATGAGTGGACCTTTTAAAATAAGAAAAATTAACAAAATAAAAAGTCTTAACTGAGGAAAAGCTGTATGTAGACAAGAATTTTCACTAAAGCAACTTCTAGTAAAATGAATTTCAACTGATTTCGTCCCTGTTCCCTGCCCCTATTTTTTCCTATTCTTTTTGGTTGGCTGTATTTTTATTTGTAAATAAATACAAATTCACACCACATTCTACACCCTAAGTGCCAAAAACTTCCTCTCTTCCATGCTATAAATACCTAATCATGCCATTTATCCCTTTTACCTATTCCACATTTATTTCTCTACTGCAGTTGTGGCTAAGGTTAGTATGTGTGTATGTATGTTTACATATACAGTACAGTTCTCAGCTGGTCTAAATCGGTACAGCTAAATTCATCCTAGCAAAGGGTCAGTGCCCTAAAAGCCTGCAGAACACACCCCACATACTCTGTTAAACCTGAATATCCAGTGCAGAACCAGGTCTTTTCCTAGAGGAGAGGCCTGTTCAGTAATTTTTTGGATATATAACTTCCCTATGTATTTTTAAGCTCTTCAGTGTGTCCCTATTGAACCTCATTGCATCATGGAAAATCTTCAGTTGGTAAGTCACTTGATGACATATTTGGGTGCTGTGTACTTCTGATTTCTCTGGTTTTCTGGGCAGGAGTTTAAAAAGATCTGAAAAGGGCAGAGTCGTCTTTGGTATGAGCTTTTATAGGTACAGCATGACTACAGCTGTCCTGGAAAAAATAATATGAAACATAAAGTGATAAGCCCTTGAAAACAAACTTTTCCTGCTCCTCACCATTTCTTTATTTCCTCTTTAGTTCTTTATTAGCAGAACTAATAAGTAATAAAATAATAAAGAGCTGCAAATACCCATCAAGTGATTTAATAATAAATCCACCTTACCTCTTTTTTGGACAGATGTTAAAATCTGGAATTTGCTGCAGAATGCTTCAGGCAGATGCTCAGTCAGACTGCATGCTGTCATCCCAGAATTTCTTTTTCTGTGATATGTCTGGCTAATATTCAGCATATGTCAAAATAAAGTTATAATCTCCACTTCAAATTAATACCCTTATACCATATCAGTCTTCATGAGTGTTCTTTTTATTAACTGAAGTAATCCTAATTGCTTCAGACTGTGTCCAAACCCAATTTGACATATGATATGTTACTGGTTTTTTTGTGTGGTTTTGTGGGGGTTTTTTTAAATTTTTATTTCTGCAGAGCTCTTTAAATGTAAATCATGAGTAATCTCTGGATATCAGGAACAGTTTGGAAATGTGATTGTCTTTTTAAATAGACTGTGTTGTTCCGGTAAGCACTAACTAGTCATTCAAAATACAGTGATATAATTTGTATCTCCGGTAGAAATAGTCCAACATTGAAGGTATTTTAGGAAATTGCTATAGTTTCAGACAAAAATACTAGTGATTCTTAATAGCAAGAGACATAAAAAAATACATTTATTTTATTTCCTAATTTGAAATTTCTAATTTAGGATCAAAATTTTAAATAAGTACCTATAAATAAATGCACAATGTTTGTCAGGTTTTTCTCCACATAGACAAATATATCATTTCAGATGTCTCTTAGGCAGTTAGAAACCTTCAAATATCATACAAAACCCTTTCAAGCTACTCACAATAATTTTACCCCACTGTAGTCTGAGTATTGTTATCAATGTATAATAGAACCAGAACTTGCCATTTGCCAAATACTTCAGCTGTTGTGAACATATATCCTGAGATATCAAACTTAAAACGCAAAATCATCAGCGATTAAAAATAGGATTCAAATATATCATGACAGACATTATTGCATGCATATTTGTGAAGTAACAGTAGAGTGTAACACGTGGTAAAAAATCCAAGTGTCTTTGTGACAGAGGTAAGGAAGTAAACTGAAGAGGAAAAAAAAATCAGTATTTCCTGAATTTAATTAATAGTATTTTTGTACAGTAAAAAAAACTAAACCAGGAACAAACAGTTCATACAACAGAGGAAAGTAGTCAATTGGAATTATTGTAGTATTTTAGCTGCAGAAGATAGACAGGGTGGAGGCAATTTAATGAGCCAAATCTTCACAAGGTATAGGGCTCATGTAACTCTAGGCTCTATTTGAACCTCTGCCCAAAATTATAATGTGAAATTTTAAGTCTCATTTATGTTTGTTTTTTATTAATACAAACTTCATTTATTATGTTCACTATTGCTTATGTATCATTTGCAAATGCTGACGCAGCACTGATGGTAGCTGCGAAAGACATTCTTTGTCTTTAAAGCGGGAACTTAGAGTAGATCACTACATGAAAGAAATTGAGTCTTCCCAGGATCCATTTCCCAGAATTCCAGGGTGTAACTGCAGCTGACTTACTTCCCTCATTAAAGGGAAGTCTCACTTGTGAATCAAAAAACATTAAACAGGCTTCATTTGAGTAGTATGGCATGTAAAAGACTTCACTGAAATATATTTTCTTTTCAAGGAGAAATCTACACCTACATTCCAGGTCTGGTTACTTAAAGACCTTCAGTTGAATAACTGCCTCATGTTTTGTGCATGTAAGCAAAGGGATTTAAAAATGTTTATATAGAATCTGCACACCAAATTTGCAAAGACATCAAGGGTGTTACATTAAAGTTTGGGAGGTGGAGGGAGAAGAAAATAAGTACTTATTAGGATGCAATATGATTTTCTTTAATTCAGGTAGTCAACATCTGTGTCAAAAACCTCATAATTGTTACCTATATTGTTTCATCTTATTTCAGATATTTTAAAATTTGATATTATAAATCTATTGATATTTTATAACTTTTAAAAACCTTAAATGAACCTTCTTATCTTTCAAGTTACAACTGTGGATAGCAATATGTTAGACATAGATGAAAACTGAAAATGATTCTGTGAAACCTACTGTGTCCATATGGCCTCAGAAATTTCTACATGAACAACATTAGACTGAAAGCTTTCAGGACAGATAAGAGCCTTCAGAGGTTTTTTGAGTTTCCAGATAAAATAGAGGTTGTATGCTCTTTTTCCAACTCAAAACAGAAGGACTTATTAGTAAACTAGTTTTAAAGCAATAAAAACAAAACAACCAACAATATAAAAGATTTGTTATTTATGGAAGGCAAGAAAACATTATTTTCCAGTATCTTTCATAAAAGTTCTCACTATGGAAAAGGAAGAATGACAAAATTATGGAGCCTGTTGCCATCCCATGTTTTCCCTTAATAGTTCTCTAAATCATGATTCTATTTCATATAAGCTTTCTCCTATTATTCACACCAGAAGGAACACTGAACAGAGAAAGCACACACACAAAAAACAAACAAACAAACAAACAAAATAAAACCAACAAAAAAACCAAACCTAACTTACACTGACTGCTTCAAGATTCTTAGTGATTCACACCTCTGTGATCAATCAGTCAGAACTAACCATTTAAGCATTGGTCAAAACTAGGTCAAAATATAAAATAAGGAAAAAATCTTAAAGTCATTGTAAAGAACTAAATTTTCATACGTGCTCATTTTCACTTTGAAGTCTTTCTCTAAAACACATCCAGAATACTGAAGGGGGGTAAAAAAACCCCATTGTCATTTACAAGGTTTCTCAAAAGTAATTTTCAGCAGTTCAGAAGCAACTAAAACTATCATTCTACAACAGAAAAATATAAGGGAAGTGGAAACTGGAAATAAACCTTTACAATATTTAAATACTCACTTTTAAAAAGCTTTTTAAGCTGGTTTTAAAGTTGCATTTTGGGACCCCTGTTGATTTCTTTTGTGAAAGCATTCACATAATTAAGAAAGCAGCAAACTCCCTGCTCTTTTTTCTAGAAAAAAATCTCTTTCTTTATGCTTTTGTTCAGATGAACACCTGGCCTATAAAATTCAGTGACAGAACTTTCCCTAGTGTGCCATTTTTGTAGAAAGCTCACAAAACTTTAAAAAGCATATATTTTTTTGCCTCATTGGAGCTTACACAGCTTTATTTTACACTTTTTCCATCTGTTTCTCTGGCTCGACTGTGGGTACTAGTGTGTTTAATGGAAGCTTTATCACTTGTCCAGGAGAAGCCAGAAGCCAGCAGGTTCCTGCCTACTTCTGGCTGGCAACCCAGCCAAAATATTCCAGGGAGAGGAAGATGGAAGAGAAGGAAGGGGGAAGGGAAGGGAAGGGAAGGAAGGGGGAAGGGAAGGGGGAAGGGAAGGGGGAAGGGAAGGGAAGGGGGAAGGGAAGGGAAGGGAAGGGGGAAGGGAAGGGAAGGGAAGGGGAGGGAAGGGAAGGGAAGGGGAGGGAAGGGAAGGGAAGGGAAGGGAAGGGAAGGGAAGGGAAGGGAAGGGAAGGGAAGGGAAGGGGGAAGGGGGAAGGGGGAAGGGGGAAGGGGGAAGGGGGAAGGGGGAAGGGGGAAGGGGGAAGGGGGAAGGGGGAAGGGGGAAGGGGGAAGGGGGAAGGGGGAAGGGGGAAGGGGGAAGGGGGAAGGGGGAAGAGGGAAGAGGGAAGAGAAGAGAAGAGAAGAGAAGAGAAGAGAAGAGAAGAGAAGAGAAGAGAAGAGAAGAGAAGAGAAGAGAAGAGAAGAGAAGAGAAGAGAAGAGAAGAGAAGAGAAGAGAAGAGAAGAGAAGAGAAGAGAAGAGAAGAGAAGAGAAGAGAAGAGAAGAGAAGAGAAGAGAAGAGAAGAGAAGAGAAGAGAAGAAAAAAATTTCTTGTTTCTTCTACAAAAGACTGCACTTGTAAATATCTTCAGGGATTAAGAGAAAGAGGTGAGTCTCTCATTGCTTGGAGGGGGCCTGAATTAATTAATATGAAAATAACATTCAGGAATAGTTATAATGTCTTTTTAGTTGGTATGACAGCTGGCCTAAGATCTTGTTCTGCCTTTCATCTACACCAAGTTCTGCTCTTCTCTCACCAACCTCACACCTTGGTTATAGAAGACTTTAAAAAAGCAAAGGAGGAAGAACACATGCAAAAGAAGCCATGGAATCCCTTACAACTTTGAGGAGTGATAAGTTCTTTCAAATAATTTGCAACAATGCTTAAATTTAATTGTATTTATTAATATTTCATCATTGAAAATAAAGTGGAATTCATATATTACCAAAGATTGGAGATATTTATGTTTTAAATTCAATAACTTGCATGTTTTAAAGTGCTACAGGAGTAGATGTGAAGAATGTAGATGATTATTTCCTTTGCATTTTCTCCTAGCCATTACATGCCATATCAGCAGATTTAAAAAGAAAAAAAAAAAAAAAAAAACCACCAAAAAAACCCCCACAAAAATACTCAAGAAAACAATACAGCATTTTGTGTCATCAAAAGAAGAAAAGAAGAAAATGGCAGGTCTGAGATGCTAACTTTTATCTACAGGCATAATACAACCATAGCAATGTGCATTTCCACTTAGTGATATGTTTAATTTTGTTTGGGATTTTGATGCCACCGTTTCCAGTGTCTGTCTGCACTGCATTAGACAAAACCAAACCCTAACAGCTGTCATGTGCAATTCATTCTCCCTCTCAGCCTGTCCCTGAGGGAAGAATTGTGTGCACTGGAGTGTTTTCTTTTTGATAGGCTTCTGCATCTTTTTAAAATGTACATGTTTTTCTCCATTTATATTACAGAAAAGAAAGCCAAGAGAATGTGCCTCACACGTGAAGAGAAGTAATGAATGTGGAAAGATTTAGGAAAGGTAACCGGAGCTGGCCATGCACAGATTTGATAGGTTGTACTAACCTATTGCTTTTAGTAAATCTGCTTCATACATCAGCACAAAAATATCCATAGCACCACATATGGGATTCATCCTATTTCATGGAAGTTTTTCTAGAAACTACTTAATGAAAACATTTATAAGATCTCTTCAGATAAGTTGAAAGGACTGAGAATAAAGTGGTGTTTTTCTCTAAGTAACATAACAGTACTTGGTTCACCTAACACATCTTACAGTTTCAAAGGCATGTCAAGAATATGCTTCTACATTGGCTATAAACTAAACAAAAAAAGAGCATGATTTTAGGAGGTTTTATCATTAATGATAAAATCTTCACTTTCAGTGAAGAGAAAAATAATGACAACAAACCAGTGTTTTCCCCTTGGCCTTCTCTATGGAGTATGAATGATTGTACAGTGAGGTCAAGGTATCATCATTACACTAATTTCTCAGAAGCATGTGGCAAACTTACAGGGAAATTCAAATGCAGAAGGATTTTCAGAGTTCTGAAACATTTTAAGCTGTGATATTTATATCCTGAGCACATACTTTGAAAAGCTTATTTTAAGAAGTAAGAATACATTACTCCTACCTAGTCAGACTAAGCTGAAGTTAAATTCTACATTAAAAATAAATTGTTTCATTACAAAACAATTAGTTCAAATGCTTTGAGAATTGGCTGCAGCAACTCCTTCTATTCCCCAGTTCCTTGTCTGCACAATAGAAATGTATCCATTTGTTTTCTCCTGTATCTGCACTTAACAAAACAGCTACTGTATATCAGCTACGTTGTAAGCTTTTTTAGAAAATTCCACAGATGTCTGATCTTCCTTTCTCATCAGTATCGCGAGGCACATCAGATTTATTAATTTGTGATATCAGTTTTGGTTCTAGATGTTCTAATATTTTCTGCTTTTCTTAGTACTTTAGCCAATTGATATTCAAAGCTGGTATTTTATCATATTACTTGCCAGATTGCAGAAGCTTCTTAACAAGAATGTATTCAGCACTAATTATATTGAAACAGTTTAGGTAGCAAAATAGTATTCAGGAAAAAACTTAAGTGAAAAAGTGTATTTCAGACTGTACTAGGTGGTATAAACTATAAATAAGAGTGTATGCTCCACAGAGCTCCGTTTTAGAGCCACTCTGCCTCAACATCTTCATAAATTATTTGGATGCAGGACAAGAAGGTATACTAAGTAAACTTGCTGACAACATCAAATTGGGAGGTGCTGTCGACCTACCTGAAGGCAGTGAGGCCCTAGAGGGCTAGGCTATCAACAAACATATGAGATTTAACGAGGGCAAGTGCCAGATCCTACAGGTGGAACAGTACAACCATGAATATATATACAGACTGGGGAATGAGATGCTGGAGAGCAGACCTGCAAAAAAAGATCTGTCCATCCTGGTCAATGGAAAGTTGAACCTGAGTCAGCAGTGCCCTGGCAGCCAAAAGGCCCAGCTCTGTCCTGGGGCCATCAGGCACAGCATCACCAGCCAGGCAAGGGAGGGGATTGTCCCGCTCTGCACTGGGGCAGCCTCACCTTGAATATTGTGTGCAGTTTTGGGTGCCACAGTACAAGAAGAATACAGAGCTATTAGAGAGCATCCAAAGGAGGGCTACAAAGGTGGCTAAGGGTCCATAGAAGAAGCCATCTAAGGACTGCCTGAGATGACTTGGTCTCTTCAGCTTGGAGAAGAGGAGACTAAGGGGAAACAGCACTGAAGTCTACAACTTCCTTTTGAGGGTAGGAGGAGGGGCAGACATTGATCTCTTCTCTGTGGTGACCAGTGACAGAACCTGAGGGAGTGGCCTGCAGTTGTGTCAGGGAGGTTTAGACTGGGTATTAGAAAAAGCTTCTTCACTCAGAGGGTGGTTGGGCACTAGAACAGCTCCCCATGGAAGTGGTCACAGCACCAAGCCTGACAGAGTTAAAAAAGCATTTGGACAATGCTCCCAGGCACATGATGTGATTCTTGAGGCCATCCTATGCTGGTCCACGAGCTGGACTCAGCCACCCTTGTGGGTGTCTTCCAACTCAGGATATTCTATGATTGTGCTACCACTGCTGCTATTAGCTAAGTCCAGTTTTGGTTTTGATTGCTGTTACATTTGTGCTTCTAGTAAGATTGTAGACAGGGTTTCCACTACCTTCCTCAGAAACAAACCTAAAAAACCTGAAAACTTTCTAGCTTACAAAATCTAAAACAAAAGTATCTTAACATTTTAGGCTGAACTACTTGTACAAACAGAAAAAAAAGTACAACAGGGAAAAACATAAGCTTCAAATGCATTATGAGATTATCCATATGGAATATAAGGTACCCTGTTTCAATCCCTGTCTTTGAAAAGTTTTATAACTCCGTACTACTACTTAGTTTATTCTACTGCTTTAATTAACAAGTATTTCTTCTAGTCAATCTGAAGACTTCTCAGTTTCATCCTAGTGAAAAATAGAATGAAATTATTCTTGAATCTATCAGAGTCATACTACTGTTTTTCAGCTCTGACTAATAGGTACAGGTCATTGTCTTGGAATCTGTTTTCCTAATAAAAAGCAACTTTTTTAACAGTGCTGCTTCTACAATGTGTCAGAGTATTTACCTCATTCTCTTAAACATGGCTTAAATAGCAAGGTATTGCTGACTTCTAAGGGGAGGAATTAACTTCTTTCATCTTCATTTCTTTTATATGCCATTATTCATTGTACTTTTCAAAAAGCAGGAACAATACAGTTAAAAGCACATTTTTACTTTTACTTGTATCTCATCATCTGCACTAGAGATTTACAGCTTTTACGAAAGGACAGCATCTCCCACACATAATGCTTCTACCTCCTGCAAGGCTAATATTTACCACATCTCTCCAAGACCCTCAGTATATGATTTATTTCAGTCACTCAAAGAGCAGTAGGTCAAATGCATACAGGAGCATTAATATTATTTCCTAAGCCCAAGGCCTGTTATGTTTTTTGCATTTAGTGTCCTTTCCTAAGAATTCTCAGTCCAGAAGAAAATGCACAGTAAAACATGGCTCCTAAGCACAGTGAAATAAGGCTTTCCATGAACTCCCTAAAGTACTTCAGTATTGTTAGCACAAGGTGTATGATTTTATGCTTGAAGAGCTGCTTTTCTTCTCTTCTGTCCCCAGCTCTGCCCAGATGAGTTTCTATACTGCAGTTCTAACCTTTAAATATCCATTTTACTCTGTAAAATGAGGATAACAGTTTTAAATTTTACAGCATTCTCAAAAATTCAGTTTATTTAACTTTTTAATTAAAATATCTAATTTTTCATACTACATTTTTAGTCTTTTAAATTGTAAAATACTTTACAAAGTCATAGTCTGTGTTTTTCAATATAGGGAAAAAAAACAAAACACTTTTCATTTTTATAATCCAAACCAGATACAGGAAAAGTCATGACTTACAGAGACTAATTACACATGAATTGTCAGAACTTCTTGTCCACATTTTGCTCTTTGTTAACAATAGTGATGCTTGTTGTCAACATACTTATTTCAATAATACAACTTTTTCTTTGTTTAAGTATTTATACGGATTATTTACTCCCATTTTTCACAAAGCTAGTCATCATTATTGGGGAAAGGAGGGTGGCTTGTGGGATGATACAACTCATTCAAAGCAGAACCAACAAACACTCCATTGAGGCTGTAATAGTGTATTGTAGACAAATATACTACCATAACTTTATGTCCATGCATGTTAGAGGTTTATAAATAAGAGATGTTAAAATTTTAGTCCACACCTAGGTTGTTATAATTCTTCATATTATTGAAGGTGAAAAAAGACATGGAAAAAGAAAACTAAAAAAGGAAGTTTTATGTCTTTTGTGAGTCTCAGCTTGTTGCATCACTTCACAGACAATCTATATTTACATTGACTCAGAAGTGTTTTTGCAAAATATCAGCTGTTCTATTAAAGGAATGTAGGAATTATCAACATACTTAATCAAATAAAATATTACACAGCAGCAAAGTAAAACATCTTTGTCAGATTTATGGTAATGGCACACTTGAGGAAATTACAGCAGTTGCTCTATGTCATTTTTAACATTCTGAAATCTGCAATGTAAAGTCTCATATCAATTTAACTTCACATTACTATTTCACTATAAACACTTTCTGTAAGCACAGGGGATTATAGAAGAATACTTTTCCTCTTAGATTGACTTCAAATCAAGTAGTCCTACATCACTGAAGAAATGTGAATGAATAACAATACAAAAGAAAAGAAATCTAACTCAACAAAACACACAAACAGTATAACCCTAAGCTGCTCATCTAACCAGAAAAATATGTCTGAGCCATACAACTACAAAACTGCTAAACCATGGGCATCATCTTCAAATTCCTTTTAGAGAGGCAGGTCTGTTTTAGGTGACAATTTTGGCAGAATCTGGATACATACTAGGATTTTAAGTAACACATAACTTACTCTGCTCCTTTGCAAGCAATAAAATGGGATATTACCAGACATGAATGAAGTTTAGCCATGAGGAAAAAACAGATGAAACAGAAAATTACAAGTATTTATCCAAGCTAGCTCTCTCATTGGCAAACATCTAATTGAGGAGAACCTTACAAAAACAATAATTCCCAATATAAATGTATGAAATTGCTTGTAATTGCAGAAGACTATCCAGATGCCTAATATAATAGGCACTATAGGTGTCTCCCAGCAGATGCTTCAAAGGAGGATGGAAAAAACCTTTCAATGGCTGTTACCTAGTATCTAAGAATTAATTTCCTGCAGCAGATGAGAAGTAAATAACTGTATTGATTTTTATACTTCAGCAATATCTACCTCACACATTTAATGCTCTATTTATTACAGTTAGATAAGTTTTATGTATTTCATCAAATGCTGTTATATCCAAATCTTGTTAACATGCATTTAGGATGATCACATTATAAATGATAGGAGAGTTAATGTTGGAGAGCCCTATTCCCTACACTGTTTAAGGTATCACTGCAACTAAGACTGGAGCCCAGAGCTGGATGTTGGACTGAGTCACAGCTGAGAAGGCTAACCTAAGGAAAGGCACACACAAGTTAGAGGTCATTGGGTCCACTACCCTGCTCAAGAAGGGTCATCTACATCTGGCTGCACAGGACCATCTACAGATGTCTTTTGAATATAGTCCAGGTTGCCAAATCCAAAAATTCTCTGGGCCACCCATGACAGTGCACAGTCACTGTCACAGTGATTCCTGATGTTCATAGAGCATCTCCTGTGTATGACCTTGTGCCCTTTGCCTCTGGACCTGTCACTGGGTAGGACTGAAAAGATCCTGGCTCCGTCTTCTTTGTACCCTCCCTTCAGGTATTCATATACACAATCTCCCTGAGCTTTTTCTTCCCCAAGTGGAGCAGTCCCAGCTCTCTCAGCATGCCGTCAGTATGGAGGATGCTACAATCCCCTCATCATTTTAGTGGACCTCTGATGGACTCTCAGCAGTAGTTCTGAGTCCTTCTTGTACCAGGAAGCCCAGAAGTGGAGGCAATATTGCAGATATTTAGGATAAGTAACTGTAGATAGGCCTGTATATCTATTTACATAGGATGTGTTGGATGGTTAAAACTCAGGAAACTCAGAACTGGAAAGTTCAAAAGCATGTGTATTTGCTCAAGCCAATAAGCCCTGTTTGGAGGCAGGACTTATTAATGAAATAACATGGTCGTTCTGATGTGGCCATGACCATGTCTTTTGTGTTTTAGTAGTCTTCTACTCATCCCTCTGAAGAACAAACAGACCAAATCACATGAAACCTGTGATTTCCCTCTGTTTCCAATTACATCTATATATGCCTTCTTTTATGCATTACATAACAGATTAATTTAATATCCAGTTATGTTATGAAGCCTACAAATTTCTCTAGCAGAACTGTCCTTAGTACTTTTTATATTTAAGACAATTTTTCTACCTAATTTCTATGAAAATTTTTAGAATAGATGTTTTAATAATCCAAGACAAAAAAAACCCTAGCAGTTCTAGTGCAATCAATGTTTAGTTCCCAGTAGAACACATACAAATTTCATTAGAATTCATAGTTTTGGCACACATAGTATGTGACCAATATTATCTTCCCAGAGGAGAATTGTACTCAGCATTTCTGTTTACATATGAGATTCCATACTCCACATCATAACTTAAAAATTAATTAAAAAAAACAAAACACAAACAAACAAAAAGTAATTAAGGAAAACAAAACAAAAGAAACACACCTAGGGAATCAGTAGAGAACTTAAAGTGACCACAAAAAGAATTAGCCATATGCTCGTCCCTTGCTGTATAACACTGGGGAAATCTTTCAAGGAATTTTTTTGCCTTTGTGCCATAGTTTTGTGCCTTTGTTTTGTTCTCTGCATAGGAGTATGCCAACGAAAGTTTAGAAACAAGCAAGAATGTTTTCTCTATTTTCCACCCTCCAAATATCAAAGTACAGTTAAGAAATACAGATGAGACCTTTGAGATATTCTAACACTGTCCTGAAAATCTATCAAATATTGGGCAATACCTAATTTGGCTGTGATCAGACTAGATGTAATCTACATAGTCAAATTTGTTTGAGATTAGATTGGGTGTAAAAAGTTTTTATACTTACAGCTTTGAATTTTTATGCATCTCAAATTGTATGAAGAAAAGAGGATCTTTTTCAGAAGCTATTAATCTAAAAATGTGCAAACATCCGAGTTAGAATAACATCACATTCTACCTCGTGCAATGTTTCATTTGCTGTTTGAACACAAAACCCTTAATTTTTCTTTTAGAGTTTCTCCCATTTTTGATTGCCTATTATAATCCTTTTTCTGTAGAAGACTTTTTTATGCTCCATAGAGGATTCTATATACAAAAGAAAACTGATCTGAATTTTTATAATTTACTCATTACCACAAAAGTGTTTGAGACATGAATTAAGATAAATTCAAAACTAACATTTTAAAATATACTTGCTTTATTAAATTTTCCTTAAAATTTTAGTCTTCAGTTAAAACTACAGTTTTAAACATATGCATAGTCTACTTAGCTTTTGCTTTTACAGGCATTGAGAATTCAAAGATTCACATTTAAAATGTGAACATATACTTGCTTATGAAAACCAACCAATTGAAACTGAAATGGTGTATAAATTGTACATTATTTGATCCCTGTTTTGATTTTTTTTCCACTCAAATTACTATTAATTGACTTGGTGAAAGTTTAGTAAAGCCATATGTAGATCTGTGGTGACATGACCTTGGCTGAGTGCCAGTTGCTTACCAAACCACTCTATTGCTCCCCTTTTCAGCAGGACTAGGGTAGAGAACAGAGGATGGAAAAAAGCCCTCATAGGTCCAGATAAAGATATTTTACTACAGCAAGAGTGAAGGTTGAGTTCAGACAAGCATATGAAACAAAGATTTATTCTCTACTTTCCATCAGCAAGATATTTCCAGCCAATTCTGGGAAGCAGAGCTTTAGCACTATAGTGGTTTCTCTGGAAGGCAAATGTTGCAAATAACAAATGCCCATTCATTTCCTTCTCCTTCTCCTTTTCTTAGTTTTTATATCTGATCTGACAACATATGTTACATAACACCCCTCTGGTCATTTTGAGCCAGGTGTCCCCTCAAAAAAACTTTGCCCAAGCCCAGTCTCCTGTTTGGGGTGGAATGTTGGTGCTGTGCTAGAGCTGCTCAGCAGTAGCCAGAACACTGGTATGATACCAAACCTTTCCAGCTACCAGTGCAGAGCATTGTGCCACAAGGACTTCTATGGAGGACAATTAACTCCACCTCAAACAGACCTAATACAAAATCATAACACAAGACTAAAAGGAATAATGCATGAATCAGCTGAAATTACCTAACTCAGCTCTTCTTATTATAAGGAAAAAACAAAAATACAGAAGAACATGAACCCTAACCTTCATTATGCAAAATTATATAAGTAAAGCAAAGAAGTAAAGGAAAATCATTCTGCAAATATAGATCACAAGTTATTATGGAGCAACTAAATTGCAACATAACCCTCAGTAAAAATGGGACATTAGATAATTAGAAATGTTAATGGTAAGAAAGTTTGGACTTCTTTCACATTTTAACTGTTAATAGCTGCAATTAAAAATGAGGATTTTGCTTTAATTTTTGTTATGAAGAGTTCAAAACTGAAACATATTTTGAAGCTGTCACTGCTGAAAATGAATGCTGAACCATAAATTTGGATATGCAAAATACTATCTTAGGTTCATTACTATTAGCTTGTTTTTCAAGGAGAAACCATACCCCTGGACAAAAAAAACCCCCACTTCCTTTATTTGAAGAAATAAAATTTCAAATAACTAAGTCATTAATTAAAGTTCGCTGTTACAATACTATATGATTTATATAGTGTTATTCTAGGACCAAGTAAAATACAAAATCAGAGTTAATCACTATTGAATGGCAAATGGGACAGAGAAAGGCACACATTACAAAAAAAGGCACAAAAACCCAGATCAAGAACAATTCAGTAAAGACATACAGGTAGACTTCTCACAAATTTTATAAGACTTTGGGTATCTGATTAGTAGGAGTAAAGGGAGGGTAGAACACGTACATAGCTAGAAGAGCCTCCAAGCAGCACACATTACATAGCATACATGACTAAAAAACCAATAAGTTACAGATTATCAGGAGTTAGAGTACTTTTGCTTACCAGTTCATGTAGAAAGGTGTGTTGAAGTTGTAATTTCCAAAGCAATTTCCATTTTTAACTAGTTTAATAATATCCTATCAATAAATTATTGGAAGAATATCAAGAAACTAACCCAGTTTTCTACATCTTCTATTACAAGGTTTAAAATTAGTTATTTAGACAATATTGTTTTAAAAATATCCACCACAATTTCTTCCTTCCTTTTAATGGGGCTAGGCACAGAGTATTATGTCACTTTATTATTATTATCTGATACTATTTCAAGGAAAAAAACCCAATAATATGGATCCTTATTGAAGTGAAAGTAAAATGAGATATTATTTTCTGGGGTAGCTGAATTGTTTGAAAAGTAATTTTGAGGTGTTACTTTGGTTTGTGGTATAATGGAGAAAGAAACAGGAAAAACAGGCTGAGTCAGCCCTAATTTATTTCACTCAGAAATGAAAGTTTGTTTTAATTTTGCAGTAATTAGTCATCTAAAAAAAAAGTTCAAACCTAGTAATTGAAAATTAAAATGTTCAAAATTAACATATATGTTTTCAAAGCCAGTAAATATTTTTAGGATAAGCATCTTAATAACAGCAAAAATAAAAGCTGCTTTTAAAATAAATTGAAAGTGATGGAAAAGTTTTTAATTATTTCCTGTAGGTTTCTGCTTGTGCATATGTATAAACTTTGTTAATGAACTATCATAGTACCCAAATGTAGTTCTGGAACCTGGACTGGCTGTTATTAGGTACACACTTTGACAGTTCAAGTGAAATGAAGCTATCTGCAAGGCTTACTTTATGACAGAAAATAATGCATAATTATAACAATAAACTAACAATAAATACATTATTTACAGTATTGCAGAGCAGATTGATTAAAGTTGAAGGTCTAATTTTAATCAAATATCTGGATCTCAAACTATCTAGGATGATAGTTATCTATTTACAGAGCAATATCATAACTATGTTAAAATACTGATTTTATTTAAATCACAAGTTGTTAGAAAAGCTAGCAGTGTGCTGCACAGTCTCCTTTTACTTTTAAACCTGAATTTACTTTCTTTCTCCTTTCCCTTAGAAAATTCAAGCTTATCTATCCAAGAGAAACAATTGACATCAAAGGATTGTTTTTCCACTCACCAGCTCTAAGCTGCTTTTCATTGTTCGAAGGAATTATTGAAAAGACTCAACACAGAATTTCAATCAGATACACAGTTTCTGGTTCATTGATTGGCTGATTTTTCTTTTGGTGAAGAACGGCAACAAAAGTCCTTTTTAAATCTATTGTTCTCAGTGAGGTTGCATTTGTACTTTCTTTAAGCTACTCTTCGTAATGCTGTGGTGTCAATCAATTTCTACCCACCCAGACCCTCTGCTGTCCTGGACTGCAAAGTAGTTTCTCTCAATTGTTCTTCAGGCAAAGCCTGAAGTGTTCAACCTTCCTGAAAGTAAAGTTTAGCAGAGATGGAGCCTTGCAAATGTCTCAGGATCCCTAACTATGAGAAATCAGACTGTCTCAAAATATGATACACTCTGTGAAAATGATCACTTACACTATCTGACTTTGCAAGTGTTAGCTCCTTAGACCTCAGTAAATTTTGTTCCTTCAGTTCTTATGTGTCTCACCTCTGATCTTATTGTTTTGGTTCCTGCTGAAATATTTATGCTGATGGATAAAGAGTCACTCAATCTATGGTCTTTTAGCTTGCAATCTCAGGCATCCTTAAAGAAGCACTGATATAAAGGACTTCTAATATTTCGTGGAGTTGACTCATACATACAGCTGCTGCAGTGAGCAGAATGGGAGGTAAGCTTGGATGTCTGCTAATTCCTTACATTTACGTGCCATTTTTATATATATATATATATATATATGTATATATATAAAATGAATATTTCAACTTCGTAATCTTTTTACCCTGAGTGGTTTATATCTAATGTAAATCTGAAATAACTACTTAATTGGGTAACAACTTCTCCCTGAACACATTACCAGAAGTAAAAACAGGACCAAAGTTCTGCCATCAGCATAATGCTAAATCTCTCCCACATACTGTGGGGACTATTACTAGACAACTGCCAGGCTTTTAAAATAGGCAGCCCTGTTCCTATTCTGTTATTATTACTTCTTTCCCCTTCTGGTGTTTCTAGAGCAAAACCACAAGAATACTTCATTTTGGCATTACTGTAAGTAAACACTCATTACATTTATGACTCCACAATCAGAAGAGATATTTGATACTGAGCACCATGTTACAGCTGTGAGTTGGAAAATACAACATTTTTAGCAAAGAGTAAAAGAATTGCTTGAGTTAAAGTATATTCAACTGAATAAAAAATACAGTCTTTGTAGCCAGCCAAGTAAGAAAATATTCAAATCATGCTAGAATACTTTTTAAGCAAGTTTAATGAATGCTGATATAATTAACTCAAATTTTGATACAATCTTAAAAGCATTTCCAGGGTCTTTAGCTTGAAGCACAAACCTTGTCATTTAATCAACATCTTTGGGACTCTACTGTGTCAACTCAAAACAGAGCAGCCTCCAGAGAATGTCTGCATGGACTCCAGCCTGTGATGGGACTGCAGAACTGGGAATCTGACTGGGTGAATTGGACCTCATCTGACATATTTTCAGGAGATATGAAGAAGTCACACATCACCATGGGGGTGTGATCTAAATCCACTGGAGTTTAACAGTTCTATTTTGGCACTGTTTACTGAGTTTGGCTCTGTTGTACTGTGTTTGGGTTTCAGCTGGAATAAAGTTGATTTTCTTCCTACGAGCTGCTACAGTGATATGTTTAGATTTAGGATGAGAATAATGTTGATAACACACTAATGTTTCAGTTTTTGCTAAGCACTGTTTACACTATGTCAAAGACTTCTCAGTGTCTCACACCATCCTACCAGTAAGTTGGCTGGAGGGCACAAGAAGCAGGGAACAGGTATAGTTGGGACAGCTGTACCAAACTAACCAAAGGGATATTCTTTAACATATGGTGTCACGCTCAGTATTTAAACTAAGAGAAAAACTGCTGCTGGGCATCTGTTGGTAAGTGGGGAGAAATTCCACTGCACATAATTTTTTTGTGTACTTGAATTCTATTATTATTATTATTATTATTTCCCCTTCCTTTTCTGTCCTATTAAGTTATCCATATTTCAACCCATGAATTTTCCCTTTTTTTTTTTTCCACAACTCTCTCCCCTTCTCCCCTTTCTATATGAGGCAGAGAGTAGTGAGCAAGTCTTTCTGTGGTGTTAACTGCCTGTCACATTAAACTATGTCCTTTTTGGAACCCAACATAGGGTTTGAAGGTTTGAGATAACAACAGAGCTGACTTGAGTGTATCAAAACACATTTGTTATATGCATTCACTCTATTAGTTTAATAGCCACTGGTAACAATGTTGATTTATTTGCTCTCAGAGCTGTTGCCTGCGTTCTTAGTTGTGTCATGTAACATATTTGTAGTATGTGTTCCCTGTTGCATTGTTTATCATCTCTGGGGCTGGGTTTAGGTTATCATGTTGTTGTACTTTGTAACACCAACTTATGATATGATAAAACTGTTGGTTGTGACACTGATCTGGTATTTGTATTCAGTGTTGCCATCAACTCTGTACTTCAGGAGCCATCTATTGGGAACTATTAATAATTACACCTTTTACTTTTCCTCCTCAGAGAGCTGATCTACAGGAGAGATACCTTATCCACCTTCTCCTTCTCCTCCAAAATTAAAATAGTTCTTGAAAATTTTGAATATCAGTGGGATTTTCAAACTATCCTGTTCCTATTTCTATGTCTCCTGAATGTGTTGCTGGTCTTGTTTAAGGTGTAAAAAACTATATAAGAATACCATTCAGAGATCTACCCTGATGCTGGATAGCTATGAGTGGCAGGATGTGTGGGGTAGTATGAGCAAGAGCCTAGGACAGTGGTCAGCTCCAGCCTTTTGGAATTACACCCTTGAATAAGTGGAGAATCTGAAAAAATACTTAAATATACTGTCTGCTTGGAAATCACTGCAATGTGCTGAGACCAGGCCTACTGAGTCCTGTCCTATCAAGTAACATGAAGGGGAAGGGAAGGTCTCTGAATACAATGACAGAACAACACGTGGCTATTCCAACCCTGGTGACAGTAAGCACGTTATTCCAGCCTCAGTGATGGGCATCATGGCTATGCAAACCCCAGTGAGAGGCATTGCAGCTGAGCCAAAGGATCAATCCATGCCAGTATCAGTCCTCCCAAAGGACCCTTCTGTTGTGGCAGTGCTGAAGGTTGAAGAACAGCTGCCAGTCACATCATAATGGTGCTCTGACAACAATAGCACACTGAGGCTTGCTAATTCTAATGCATAAGATAGTCCCGGGACTGGAGATCTAAGGAGTGATCAGCAAGACTGGCTCACCTTTTAACAGTCCCATATAATCAGTGCAAAAGCCCATGGAGAGTGGGGACTAACAGGCTACCATGGCCTGCATGAAGTCCCATCACCCCCGGGCGCTGCTGTATTGGACATGCTGGAACATTCTGTTCCTTGGGCAGCTGCAGGACACAGTTTGCTTCCATTTGGAGGGAAATACAGAAGGCCTGGGACTGACTGCCCAGGGGTGGAAACAGCCCTACCATCAACCATGGGCTAATCCAGACTGCACAGGAGCAGTGTGAAACTATATTGATGATATCATCGTGTGTGACAATACAGCAGAAGTTTTTGAGAAAGGGAAGAAAATAGACCAAATCCTTCTGAAAGCCAGTTTTGCCATAAAATAAAGTAAGGTCAAGGTACCTGAACAAGAGACTCAGTTTTTGGGAATAAAATAGCAAGATAGAAATTGTCAGATCCCAATGCTTGTGATCAACAAAATAACAGCAATGTCTGTACCAATTATCAAAAAATTACATTGTGTTTTTTATCTTTCTTGTACATTGTAAGGTTTTGTGGAATGCACATTCCAAATGACAGGGCTGATTGTCAGCCCTCTCCATCAAGTCACCCAGAAGAATGATTTGAAGTAGGGTCCTGATTCATGACAAGCCACTAAACAAATCAAACAGGAGATAGTCCATTCAGTAGCTCTCAGGCCACTCTGGACAGAGCAAGAGATTAAAACTCTACACTGCAGCTAGGGAGAATGCCTTGCCTAGAGACTCTTGCAGAAAGCATCAGAAAAGAATAAAAGTTAACCCCCAGGTTTTTGATGCCTGGTGTTCAGAGCATCTGAAGCCCACTACACTCCAGCTGAAAAAGAGATACTGGTAGCTTTTGAAGGGGTTCGAGCTGCTTTGGAAGTGATTGGTACTGAAGCACAGCTTCTCCTGGCATCCCATTTGCTGGTGCTGGCCTGGATCAGAGGGAAGATCTCCTCTCTACATCAAGCAACTCATGCTACATGGAGTAAGTGGGTCACACTGAATTCACAATGGACTCAAATTGGAAACCCAAGTGACATACTAATTTTGGAACTGATCATGGATTGAATAGAGAGAAGGCTACAGTTTCAGAATATTGCCAGAGAAGGACATACTTTACAAAGATCTACCAGAAAACGATAAAAATATGCCCTTTTCACTGATGGATTCTGTAGTAATATAGGAAAATAATCGAAGGTGGAATGCTACTATATGGAGTCCCCCACAAGAAGTCACAGAAACTGCTGAAAGTGAAGGTGAATTGAGTCCATTTGCAGAGGAAAAGCTATCCATTTGGCTTTAGATTCTACAATAGCTGAATGAGAAAAATGGCCAATACTTTACTTCTATAGTGACTCACGGATGGTCACAAATGCCCTGTGGGTGTGGCTACAGCAATGAAAGCAGAGAAACTGTCAGCACAGAGGTAAAGCCAGCTGGGCTGTTGAATTGTGGCATGATTTTACTACCTGGGTGGAGAAAACCTCGTAGATCATCACGTGCAATACATTTAATTTGCAATTTGCACTAGGACAGTTGTTACAGTGATGAAATGGCAATGAAATACACACCCAGTTCTTGGTCATCAGAAGGCTTCTCTATTTCCCTTCGTGGCCTCTTTTATAACATGGTCTGCAAAAGAGGCTGTGATTGGTCCGAGAAGGACTCACTCTCTTCCCCTTTTGTAAACACAGATTATTTGGGGAATTTTGTGTGAGAAGAGCAAAGCTCCCATAGTGTTTACAAAATAACAAAGACATTGTTATGAGAATGGGAATTTGTTCCCATGCGAATCAGCATGCAATAACTAGCAGTAGAATTCCGAAGCCCAAGAAAATACAGAGCCACAGACAGTAATACACAATCAGCTGGTTTTCCCCTATGAGTGTTTCCTTTTAAAACAATGCAGTTTACAAAAAAAGGTATTGATTTAAAAACTATGGCAAGTTATCTTAATGTTAACATTTTAAAATATATATCCAACATAGAATAAGAGACACTGAATGGTTATTGATACAGAGAAAATATTTAACAGAAAATATCAATATACTTCTCTCCAGTTTTACTGGCTTTTTTTTTTTTGCTAGAAAGGGAAATCCAATGCTATTCAAAAAATAGCATGCCAAGTTGAAATTTTAAATAGAAATAAGCCAGCTTTTCAGACAGAGTCTGAAATGTTTTCTTAACTTCCTATTTTGTTGCATTTTCCATCTTCACAAGGTTGTGCAAATAATCATACAACTTCAAAGTCTTATCTCCCACAGTTTAATCTCTAAAATCCATTCAGGAGGACTGCATCCACATGTAAAAAAGTTTCAGGGATTAGGGGCAGAAACTAATTTTCAAATTAAATATCTATGCTTTATAAGAATTTTTTGGCTTCATAAATTTCCGAAGAACAATGTGACCGTGTGCTTCAGTTACAAAGGAAGTCGAACCATTTATGGCTTCCAGTGTCATGAGCCAGACTGAGTCTGTAACTGATGGAGGTGTCAATACATAGATAATCCTCTAAGCACAGCTAGACTTGGAGCACTCTGCTGTACCCAGGAATAAAAGGGAAAGAATCTTAAGACTTAGTTTTCCTTTATGTCCAGTTCCTTTAATGGCACCTCTAAAATTAGGTACTTCCTGCTTGACAAAATCCATGCCAGACATCTAAGTTAAAGGAATTACCAAAAGTCTGTGTTAACTAGAAAACAGACAGGGTCCTTAATATCGGTTATCTTTTTCTTTGAATTAAAGGCACAGACATTCCTCATCCAATTTTTTTAAGATTTCAGTCTTTTATACATTCAAAGTTGTCTTTCAGTTTTATGTTATCATTCTGCTGTAAATTGATTAATCTGATACAGTGATTATTCTCTGACTGGTAACTACCTATGAGAAATGAGAAATTTCCATTTGTGCCTGCAAGAAAAAGTACTTCGTAGAATTTACCAGTCTGTTCTTCTCAGTGATGGAGTGAAGTGACTTTACTAATTTTCTTGCCAATATGCCAAGTCTCAGTCTATGTATTCAGGTCTTTTAAGATTTTTTTTTAAGTCATAAAATACAACTAAATATTTTCAACTGTTAGCTTCATTGCTCTTCTGGCATACTGCTCTGGGAATAAAAAAAAAAAAAAAAAAAAAAAAAAAAAAAAAAAAGTGTAAATGTTTAAGCCCAATAGGTCAGAGTTTCCAAGAATGCCAGATAAATGGAAACCTAAGTAGCAGAAATGGCAAGAATCAGGTAATTTGTTAGCTTAAAATAGTGACTAATTTTCATTTATCTGCAAGTTTGTCATAACTACAAAATATGATCCAGATACTGAGATGGAAACCCTGTAGGAAGATTTTGTAAGTACATGTAGAAGCATAGATTTATTTTTTAATGACTGGTTTGTCACTACAGTATTCATTCACTCATAATAAACTAAATCCAAATAATTACTTTAAGTATAAATTGTAAAATTAATGGGAATATTTTAGCTTTAAAATTTGTATTCACTAGTAATACTCTCTGTAAACATAAAAGATCAAAGAAAAACTTGCTATAAATTATGTAGGACAATAGCTTCCATTGAGAATTCAAGATAACATAATCTTCTTATTTAACTTTTCATCTCATTCAGGTCTTTTACTTTAAGTCAAAGTGATTTTCTAAGAGTTGAAATGAAATGTAAACCTGGGTCTCCTGCCAACATGTTTATATTACAGAGATATTTTACTAGGATAAGAAGTATGACTGCAAACCTTGATTTGTTTCCTTCCTTGTATCGTATGTAACTTTCATTTTCTTGGATAAGTTCTCATTCAATGACAAATATACTTCAAATGTCACATCATTAACTTTTTCTGGACTTGATTCAGCCTTCTACTCTTTCATTTAAGTGTAATTATATAATTCTTTCTTCCAACAGAAAAATTCAAATCCTCAATAATAAGACTAATTAAAAACGGTTTCAGAAGGTGGTTACACCAAGACTGGAAGAATAAAAAAATGTCTTTCTGAGCCTTCCAGATGAAAATAATCTCTTTTTTGTTATGCCTCTGACAAATACTTTCAAAGTAACATGTACAAATGTCTAGGATACTTTAGGGGTTCCCAAGTAGACCTAGATACCTTAAAACAACAGTCTCCTACTTCTTCCACATACACTACATAGGTCAGGAGATCTAGCTGATAATACTTATCTCATTTATTCCCCAATTCCATTTATTATAGGACCTAGCTTTACATTGACATCATCCTTTTAGAAGAAATGAAAGATATTAAAATATTAAAGACTACAGAATATGCTTTTGGCATCTTTTTTTTAAATTTTCCTTTCATTTTCTTTTCCCCTTTCTTTTCTGTGTTCCCCTCCTGCTTCAGTATTCAAAAACAACAGGTATATTCTAGGTATGCACATGCTAACATGCATATTTTGGTCCTGACAGATTACTCAGAAGTCTAAGAAAGTATTAATGAAGCAGATACTAGCGAAGAGAGACAGAGTACTTTTCTTTCTCTATTGATTCTAAACTGAGACTGCTCTAGGAGACCTCTTTCAAGACAGTTACTGAATACTCAGGTCTCAGACTCTGGATGATGTCATTAGGAATTATGACTCAGAAGAATTTCCACATCTATTAGATTGGAAAGAGGCTACTTTGAGCCTACAGGAAAGGGCTTTTTTATAGCGAACAGAGATAGCAGGAGTGGTGGGAAGGTGTGGAAAGTCAGGAAAGGGCAGAGAGAAAAAAGAACAATGGCAGAAGTGTGTGAGTCTGAAACCTTTATCAGCTGTACACCAGCTCTGCTGCCGAACACATCGCAGAAAGAGCCTGAGAGACCACTACATGCTGAGGACATCCATGAGCCACCAGTTCCCTAGCAAAACTTAAAGTACTGGGGAGGATTCTAGGAGACAGAAAAAATAATCACATTTTGACAATACTTGGAGGAAATAAGAGAAAATCTTCAGGTTAGTCCAGCCTGCATTTTAGATATTCAATTTATTGTAAATGACTTGGTTGAGAATGACAAGATAAGCATATCATTAATGCCACTGAACAGAATGAGAATGGCAAAGGTTCTCCAAAGAAACCTAATTTTAGACTGGATATAGAGACATAAGAAAAGTGAAAGGAATTTCATATATTCATCAGTCATCAAAATGTAGATATAAAACAGTTGTAAAATTGTGGATTTACAGCAAATTCGGAGAGGCACAGAATCTATTTGGCTGGCAGAACACAAAGTTTCACCAAGGACATTTGAAACAAAAAATATGTTTTATTACCAAATCTGAAGTATAGGCGCAGAAACGATGAACAGAAAGTTTTTGGCTGATATCTAAATATTACAAAGCAGTAGGGAGATTTGGTTTAGTTTATTCTTTGTGCAGGATAAATATCCTTTCAAATACCTGTTTACAGACTTCATAAAAAGCTAATCAAGACAAGGCAATGTATCAGATTCTGCATCCCTCTTCAGAATGTGCGAAGGGACATATCTAGATTTAGTTATCTGGTGGAGGCCTGTGTTCTCAAAAATCTACTGTCAAACAGTAGCTGTACACAAAATGAAAGAGCAGTCACTTTTAAATCATTCATTTTTCCAATCGCATTTTATTATTTCTCTACTTCATTTATGGTTTATAAAGTCTATCCGCAATAGTATCCCTTTAGTTTAAACAAACTGATCACCTAAAGCCTTGGGACAGTTCAAGTATAGTCAATTAACATCACTGACACTAAAGGCAGCATTACTTTTCCGTCAAGAAAATTGTCCTACTTTTCCTTTTAAGTCTCATGTGCTTTCATATTTTCAAATAACCTAAGTTTACGATCATATGTCAGTTTTTTGCTGCTAAAGGAATACACAAAAACAGACTTCAAAGCCATCTTTGTTCTGTACATGCATATCAAAGAAAACATCTATTTTATTTTGCTGCATCAAAGGCTATTAAGTACTATTTTAACATTTGGGAAATAACACAATTTGACATTCAATGAACTTAATGTTCATCAGTGCACCTTCATTAATTCCTTTGCTAGATTTTAACTTTTTGAAGTCACATCAAAAGTTCGGAAGTTATATACTCTAAAAATCATATAAACATATACCCAAACATATGTATGTTTTTATATAGTTATATATAAACATGTTTTTATAGTGGCCTATTTTATTTAGGAAAGTTTTAAAGTTTATCATTTTAATTTTAGAATTTTGTAGCAGATAATAATTCTATTAATTATTGGTTTATAGTTAATTTATACAATCACCTCATAGCTGCTATGGTTTCCTGATTCTTTTCTCCTTTGATTCATTTATGGAAATCTTCCATCTTCTTGAAAAGTTCCAACTCTGAAGTATTTTAAGTTCTTGTTGAAGTTAATCAAAGTCACTTAAAAGCAATCCCTAAAGCTCCTTCACCACATAACATGAAACTTTCTTCACAAATGCATTTAAGAATAGTGACATGGATTTAGAGTCTCAGGTAAAGTGTGACTCTGATGCTCATCAGTGGAGAGAGAATTTATACTTGTGAAACTGCCTGTGATTTTCAGGACAGAAAGTTTTATGTTTTAAAATAAACTTTTCTGCTTGACTGGTCTCTTCCAGTACCATGTAGCATTAAGAATTCTCATTTCTTTCTTATTACTTTCTTTGTGCCATAGAATGGCTAAAGTTTGTTTGATTTTGATATTTTTCTTGTTTGTTTTTTTCAACAACTTTGCTTACCATGGTCTGTGATCATGTAAGATATACAGTTCAATGTTTTCACTTGGATATCCAAAGTACAGCTAGAACTAATTATTGTTTAAGGCAATCTCACCAGATGAAAGAAGATCAATTAGCTTGGAACTTATGACCCATTATTGAGTCATTCTATTCTTTGCTAAATAAAGTACAGCGTTAAGCATAGATAATCAATGGCATTATAAGCATTCTTGATTTTTTCTGCAGATGTTCTAAAACTTTTATGTATTAAGATAACAAGGATTTTTTAATATATTTTAAAGAAAGAACAAACAAAGGCAAAAAAACAGAACTGGAGAACACAGCCAGTAAGATTATTAATGAGAGCCAACTAGAGCCAAGAAAAACCAAAGAAATTTGCAAAAGTAATGGTAAATTGAAATGTGTCCAATATACCCCAGATAAGACCCCAGACTTCAGATATTTATTTCAAAATTTTCAGCAATAAATATTTTGAAAAATTTGCTGCTGAAATAAAAAGAACTCATCATGCTATGCCTTCATCTAGTGTTTCTTTGCTTACATTCTTTGTATTGATATTTCTAAGTCTTCCCTCTCCCACTTAGTGTACAGGTTTCAGAGAATGATTTAAGACCGAAATCTGATCCAGAAGTTAACTGTGACAATATTCTGGTCAAAGCAAGTTTACAGCAGACCGGGTTATTCACAGCCATGGCAAGTCAAATCTGGAGGCATCATACAAATTTACAGCATCTGATCATCATTATAATAAAAAAGATAAATATCACAGAATATTCTGAGTTGGAAGGGACCCACAAGCATGATCAATTCCAACTCTGCCCATATGTGACTGGCCCATATGTGGATCAAACCTGCGACCTCAATATTATTCACTCCATGCTCCAACCAACTATATCCTAGTATTCAACTAGAATTTCCTATGTTCCCACTTATATGCATTGCTTTTGTCCTATCACTGTGCACCTCTGGGAGCAGTCTGGTTTCAGTCCTCTGGATCCTCCAGTGAGAGGCAGCAATGAAGTCTACCATGAGCCTTCTTTCCTCAATACTGAACAAATCCAGTTCTCCAAGTCACACCATATACCCTGTGCTCCAGCCCTCACCCATCTAGGTGACTGTTTCTGGACTTAGTTCAAAACATAACTATCCTTCTTGCAGAAGGGAGCCCAAAAACTGAATGCAGTACTCCAGATAAGGTCTTGCAAGTGCCAAATAGAGGGAGCATGTCCTTGGTCCTGCTGACTATGCTTTTGCCAGCACAGCCCAGGATGTATTTGGTCTCCTTGGCTGCCAACACACATTCAAACTTGTCTGAGCAGCCAGGGTCAGGAAAGTTAAAGCACTGGTAGAATTAAATCTGATTGGGGATGTCAAAGGCAACAAGAAAAGCTTCTGTAGGTACATATAGGGATAAAAAGGAGGATCAGGGAAAGTATGGGTCCTCTCCAAATGAAAACAGGAGACCTGGTTACCAGGACATGGAAAAGGCTGAGGTACTCAAGAACCTTCAAGTCAATCTTCACCAGCACAGTGTTTCAGCCACACTTCCCAAGTCTCAGAAGACAAAGGCAGGGACTGGGAAAATGAAGAACCTCTCACCACAGGAGCAGTACAGGTTTGAGACAATTTAAGGATCCTGAAGGTGAACCAGTACCTGGGACCTGATGAAATGTGCAGCCATGGGTCCTGATGGAACTGGCAGATGAAGTGGCTAAGTCACTACCCATCATACTTGAAGAGTCATGGCAGTCCAGTGAGGTACCCACTGACTGGAAAAGGGGTACTATAATGCTCATTTTCAAAAATAGAAGCAAAGAAGACCTGGGGAACTACAGGCCAGCCAGTCTCACCTCAGGGCCCAGAAAGATCATAGAATCATAGAATAATTTAGGTTAGAAAAGACTCCCAGGATGATCAAATCCAGCTGAGCTTTGGCCTTTGTTATTTCATTTCTACATGAGTTACCAATGTCTGTGTATCCATTCCATGAAGACTGTTTCTGCTGCCACTGTGTATCTCCTTTTCATGTCTGAGCTCAGTCAGGAACTCCATGTTCATCCACACTTGCCTTCTGCCTTGCCTCTTTGTAAGGAAAGGACCAATCTCATACCCTGAAGAGGTATGCTGAGTCAGTTCCCCTGGACTCCTTTGAACTCCAGGACAGTTTCCCATGGAATATACCTCACAGCTCCCAGAGCAGGCTGAAATATGGTCTTCTGAAGTTCAGAGATGTAATTCTGATATTGTCTTGCTAACTCCTCTCAGGACCTTAAATTCCACAGCCTCTGCCACGAAAACTGCATATTTGTTTGTTTGCAAGCACTTTCCACAGTGCTAAAGAGTAATGAAACTGCTAATAGCAATTGTATTCAGGGGCCTGCCACTTTGGGATGAGGCATAGTCCACAAGATCTCATGAAACGAAAGCCTCAACAGAGTATCCCCCAACAAAAGTCATGCGCCTTGTGACCACCATCACCATTACCTGTTCCTGACCCCTGCTCTGCCTTTGCAGCAAGTGGAATTGTACATAGGTATCTGCACAAGTACACAAAAAAAAGCACTGATTGCCATCTGTCACAGGAAAAGATGTTCAACACTTGTGGTTTTTCATCAAACCAGGACTGAAGGAGTTTATTTTAGATTTCACGACAAGCAATCAGTTAATGAGACACTCAGGAACAGGTCAGGGAAAGACAAAGGAGGAGTGTGCAGGTACCCCTAACTACTAAATTAGAGAAAACCACTTTAAGACACAAAATTTAATAAAAATGGCTAGTTTTCAGAAATTTTCTCCACTGAAATTCTCATACTTCCTCTTCCTTTCAAACCTGCCCACAATGTCTAAGCTAGGTGCAAAATAAGAGGAATAAGTAAACTGCCAGTGGTTTAGCTTGATAGGTAAAATAAATTTAAAGCCAGTATCCTGCTCTAACTGCTTTGCAGTCCGACTGCTTTGGACTACATGAACTGTGAAGAGCATTTCCAACATACAAGACTCTGTAATTCTAAATATATATTTAGATAGGACGGAAATATATAGTTTTCAGGCACAATCATACAGCAATTTGAATTCTTGTTGTTTGGAGGTTTAACAAAACAACTTTTTAAAGTATTAGAAGTCCCTTGTGCTGTCAATTATATTATTATTAAATTTATTTTCATAGCACTTATATTCTCCATATACCTAATTTGCAGCTATTGTATGCAGTTTCATTATCAATGCTTGTCACTACCAAATGCAGCTGAATGAATGTCTCTAGGATTAAGGTCCAAAGGATGCATTTGTAGTGACTAACAAATAAAGGTATGGTGCAAAGTCACTAGAGTAAGAAAGTTCCCAGGCCTTAGCTGAACAGACCTCTAGAACAGCTTAGGGAGAAAAAAATGATTTTGTTACCTTTACTTAGATATGAATCCACAGGAAAATAGAACACATAAGTAGAGGACTTAGAAGAGATGTATTTCTGTGAATCTGTCATCTTCCACTGCTATGCCTTGGTTCACACCTCTAAATAGACTATCAGATCTGGTCAGCAATGTGCATGGGAATAAGTTAACTCTTGCCTGAAATGTACAATAAATTCAAGTATTATTACAGCATGAGTTGCTAATAAACTGCTTTGACTGCAAAAGTCTGAAACTCCATATGATTCTGAACCTATATCATGCTTTAAACCGGCAGTTTCAGCTATGTCTAACCCACTTGATATCACTCCAGTGAAGCCTGTGAGTATGGCATAGTAGCTGCTCTGAAAGAAGAGACATGAATCAGAGTGGGTGGGGTGGGGAGGGGAAATCCCTGTTAATTATTCTTGTAATTTACCATTTAAATCTGTGAATTTGAATATAGATTTCTCCATTTCACTCAGCTCATACTTCAGATGAACATACCATACTTGAGATTAAGCCTTAGTACTCAAATATCCCCGGGGTACAAACATCTATTTTCAGAGAGACTGCTGCTACAAAAGTGATTAAAAATGTATTTGTAAATGACAGATATTTCTAAAATAGATAAATCTTAGGTTAACATACAATAAATAAGAACATTTGCCTCTGTAACCTGGGTTCAAAAGATTCTACCGAGATCAGGGATTAAAAGACCTCTTGATTCTCTTTTGGAATTCTCAGAGGAATATTTTAACTTTTGATGAAATGATTCCCTGTTTTATATCTTTAGATGAAATATCATTTATTCTTACCACTCCAAGATGGCAATCAATTTCCCATACTTCTTAATATATAAAGAACTCATAGCTCTCACTTCCTCAGACTCATACAAATAGCAAAATATTACCTCAGTGCATTTTTCAAAATCACATTGCCTCTAGTATGACACCAGACTACCTTCCTATAATATTGTAGTCTTTAAACATTTTACTTTATATAAATTCAGGATACAGTTTGGTAATGTGATCTGGGAATGTAACTGTGTGATTTCTCTTTTTATATGAGTCTCTCAGAAAATATTTTTACCTATTTAAAATTGTGAATTGGATGTTGTATTTGTTTGTTGCATATGAAAAGACTGAATTAGAGAATGTCTCACCTTAAATTCATGACTGTTTTTCTCTAGAGACTATAACTTCTTCAAAAAGAAATCAAACTACCTGGCAAACAATAAGCAGTTCATATCTAATAGAAATTTAATAGCTTGAGACAAATGTATCAGTCACCCAAAGAATGGGTGGATGACACAAATCTGAAACCAGTCTTAACTCTTGCACAATTACTACAGTTCAAGAAAATAGTAATATTCTATGCAATTTTTATGTGACTAAATGCCTTCAAAGGTTATTCTATAAACACAAATAGTTTATTATTCTCTGTAAATCATTTGAAGAAGAGACCATAAATAGGTGTCGGAGACTGAAATGTTGTAATTTATGGCCTAAACATCTTCATGAAGGAGCTTTGCCTATTATAGCAAAACTGTATTACAAAAGCTGCAGAGAAGACCACCCCACCCTGAACGGACCTGACTGAAGCCCTGAACTGCTTCCTGATGGAGATAAGAAAAAGTAAACTCAGGTCTGGGGAGAAATGAACACAGTCACAGAGGGATAAAGCTTGGCACCCTCAGGGTGGAGACAGACAGCAGGGGGAGGAGAGGTTTCGGATGTGTGGTGGAAAAGCCTGTGGTCACAGGCAGAGCACACCCATCCTTGCTGTGCAGAGGAGCCCAGCTGAGGGCCCCTCACCCGGGAACAGCTTACCCACAGCAGAGGGGGTGACATGGCCCACCAAAGGCCCCCCAAGGGGTCCCCAGTCCCTGCACCACACCATGATGCAACAGATCCACAGTGTTTCAAGGGACAGTGTCAAAACTGGCCCCCACAGGAGGCACCTGGGCGTTCCCACCTGGCCCAAATTGTTTATTTAATCCACTGGATTCTATATTTTCTGAGGTGGTGCCGAGGCAGGGGATCCCCATCACCAGGAAGACCAGCTGAAGGGGAGCAACGAGACGTCCTTGGGACCCTGGGGTGGGTGATTTGCTTCCACCTAACCCCTGCCACTCTTTCTCTGTCCCCCAACCCCCCGTGCACACCTTTCTTTTTTCTTTCTCTTTCTTTCTTTTTCTTCCTTTCTTCCTTCCTTTCTTTCTTCCTTTCTTCCTTTCTTTCCTCCTTTCTTTATTTCTTTTTCTTTTCTTTCCTTTCTTTTCTTTCTTTGCTTGCTTTCTTTCTCTTTCTTTCTTTTTCTTCCTTTCTTCCTTTCTTCCTTCCTTTCTTTCTTCCTTTCTTTCTTTCCTCCTTTCTTTCTTTATTTCTTTTTCTTTTCTTTCCTTTCCTTTCTTTTCTGTCTTTTCTTTCTTTCTTCCTTTCTTTTCTTTCTTTCTTTTTCTTCCTTTCTTTCTTCCTTTCTTCCTTTCTTTCCTCCTTTCTTCCTTTCTTTCCTCCTTTCTTTCTTTATTTCTTTTTCTTTTCTTTCTTTCCTTTCTTTCCTTTCTTTCTTTCTTTTCTTTCTTTCTCTTTGACTCTCTTACTATGAAAGAAAATATATCCATTTTTTGGCACCAACATCTAACCTCATTTAGTTTCAATCACATTTTTTGGGTGTACTTTGAACTTTTCCAGGTTCTGATCCATTTTATTCACAGAGGTATAGTTTCCTTTGGTCTTCTGTTTAAACCAGTTCATTACAATAGGAAAGCTGAAATAAAGTACATGAAAGCTGAGAAAAACAACTGTGATGAGACTGTCCTTGCATAATACAGCTATATTTCTATTTATAAACATCTCACCCATAAATACAAATATCTATATATATATAAAAAAAATTAATACCAAGCAGTAAGAATAGGCAAGAAGAAGAAAGCAGTAGTTTAGAGGGCAGTTAAGTATGTAAGGTACTCAGTATTGCAGCTGGTATAAAGTGGGAGCTTTTAGCAACTGCCTTTAGCAATTGGAGAAATTTTAACAAAATCTGAAATTTCAGCAAACAAATGTTGAAACATACTTTTCTTCTTTAAAAGGTAAGAACCAAGTGTTTATATTTGTAGGCTTCTTGACCACAATAATAAAACTAGGATAAACTCCCTTAAGTACATGGAGAAACAGAAAGAGATGAGAAGAAGTCATCATGGATTTATCATGAACACATACTGTCAACCATTCTAATCACCTTGTCTGACATGGTAGGAGACCCTAAAAAGAGAGGAAAAGCAGCAGATGTCAAAACTTCCCTTTCCCAGATCTTTTGATGTGACATTCTGATAAACAAGCTAGAAAAGCATGATGCAGATAAAAGGGGTGTAAACCAGTAGAAAATTGTACTTGGAAAGTTGTTATTAGTCGTTCCCTGTCAGAATGAAGGGCTCTATCAAGAGTTGTTTTGCAAGAGAATGATCTATTTTTACTATTACTTTTGTGAATGGTAGAAAAAATGCAATATTTATGAAAGTGGCACATGAAATGAAGCCCTGGGGACCACTAGGAAAAAGGACTAGAATAGAGTGTCCAAGACAGATCAGACAGTGGAGTGGCAAGTAAGAAGGAAACAGTGCAGAACTCGTGTACTACACACCACCCCTCAGAAAAACAAATTTGACATACAGTGGGGAGTAACCAGCCAGGCAGCAATAGTTCAGAGGCAACCTGGGAATTTCATACATACAAACTGAACAGAAGTTTAAATGTCATTTTGCACAGGAGGGACATCACATGCTTTTTGCAACATAAGAAGTAATCTTTTTCTCTCACATTAATAAGCCTTATTTAGAGAGCTGCATTGAGTTTTGTGCATAAGGTGGATGTAATCAGGGGACAAACATGAGTGATTGGAGGCTTAGAAAGACATCAGCATTGATGAAAGTTTGAATAACTGATGCCTGGTAAGCTTAGGGTGAAGAATGAGGAAATAACATGATGAACTTTCAAGAATAAGTGAATAAACTGCTTCCAAGCCCATGGAGATTCAAATAGGTTTAACAAAAGGAACATAAAAACACATAATCTCAGAGAAGCTATGATTTCCCAGAGCTATATAATTCAATTCTAAAAAAAAGTATAATTGTTTTTTTTCTAATCTGGACTGATGAAGATATAGTTGATCCTGCCTTAGGGTAAGCAAATAGTTTGAATAAGTTCTATTTCCCCTTTATTTTCTATGTCTGGACACCAAAACAGACATCTAATATCTTCACACATGCATAATGGAGAAGGTAAAAAATATGTGCAAGTACTACTTCCAAGGAGTCTATGAATTCATTTCTCACTAGTCGGTTGAAACATTCAGTTTATACTGACTAATTGTTTTCATTATGTGGAAAAAATTTGTGGAACTAATGATAATGCTAATTTTTGCATTTCTATGCTTTGAAATGACAATAGCATGGTAATGATGAGCTTCATTACTTTGTGCATTTTATACAAGCTATAAAACATGTACAAAACGTTTTTCTGATACAAGTCAGCCAGAAAATAAAGTTACTCCGCATGCAAAATACGTGTTTTGATCCATTTATGTCTGTCACATTATTTGTGTCAAATGCAGAGTGAGATAACTTGATATAGTTAAAAATGTAAATCCATGTTTAACTCAGCACAAACTAATGAAGAACAACAAGATAACAGCCACACAAACTCCATTGATTGAGTTTTCTCCAATGATCATGGAAGTATCTGAATATGAATTCTAGGACTACTAGATATGTGCCCAGATAGGAAAAAAAAATAATAAAAAGTATCTAAAGTGAGTCTGAAAAATTATATCAGATTAGGAGCACTATGTTGTTCATTTAAAAGTGAAAAAAACAAAGAAATAGTGTTTCTTGACATTAAAGGAACTAGTTTCATCTATTGTCACAATTATTACAGCATTCAGGTTCCCCTGGAGATCATATATGCTTGCTGACTCTGCCAAGTCCTGCTTCACTTGGCAGATATGGTAACAACCTGAGGACTTGCATGAAAAGATCTATAAACTTTTTATTCAGTCTCTGGGTATTCAGGATACAAAAAACATTTTAAGCATAACATGAAGAATGAAATTTATCCCTCTATTTTGTCTTTCACTCCAGCCTGAAACATTTAGTCTCTTACTTCACAGAATAAAGTTGTGGCAAATCAGTAGGTAATCCTGGATGCTATAGTAGAAGGTTTTATTTTTGATAAAAATGCCTGAAGTATTTTGTGATTAAAAAGCCCTGATCTCCTGTACAAGATTCTATCTTATCATTTTGGAGTAGTTACTGTATATGGCTTTTTTTAATGCTTTAAAATTCCAATTTATTATTTCATTAATAGAAAAGGAATGTCATAAGATATAAAATTTATCATGATGCCAGTTGGGATTACATTAGTGTATTTATATACTGATTAAAGAAAAGTCATGATTCTTATTGAAACTGTAGGCTTGTACTGTCAAGAACATTTGTGAATGGGTTGTACACAACAGCTGGAATATATGTGTCTACAAATGCTGTATGTGTTACTCTTTTATTGACAGTGCAAGAATTACATTTTTTCCATTTGTTATTAACAAATATAAAGCATATATATCCTTCAGCAGACTGCTAATGACTTCATTCTTTAAATAGTGTGCCTGCCAGATGACATAATGCTGACTCTGTCAATCAATAGAATTTTACTACGAGATCTGCAAAAGCTATATTCTTAAAAACCCTTGGACAGTAGCCTTTGCCCCTGCCATATTGTAGCACTGGTTTTTTATCAGCTCATGGTGATCAAAGGAAACATCTGATATGCTGCAGTGACCATATCAGAACAGTACCTATTTTTGAAGCATTTAGAAGGGCTGTGCATACTTGTAACCTAATTTCAGACTTGGACAGTATGTCCTGTGTTGGCTTTTCCTTTCCCACAAATGCAGTTGTTGTGCTTTAAAGACTAACAGACTTATCAACTTAGTGCTTGATCAGAAATGGGTGATATTTACTGTAAAGAAAAAAATATAGAAACATCAGAAAATAAGGAAATGTGGAGACATGAAAGCAGCTGGAATGAATCTCATGTTCTGGTTCTCTGGTTCTGCTGCAATCACACTCTGAAATAACTGAAAATCAAGATTTAAAATTAGTATTTTGGTTTTTTTTTCTTTTTCTTCCTTGCCTTCCCCTAGTAAGACAGAATGACTTTAAAGATTCTTCATGAGGGAAAATCTTGATTTATTTACTCTTTATTTATCCTTTATTTATCCTCTTTCCCTGTAAGATTGCCTCTCACACTCGCATAAATGGAAAGTGAAGAAGAGTTGTTGAAATTATTGCTGCTTAAAAGTCGTGTCATCTTCTGTAAAAGCTGAGGTCTCTCAAGCTTAATAGACTAGTCCCATCACAACAAGCACTGTAAAAGTAGATCTTACTCTTCTCTAAAGGCTGTCAACCTAATCAGCTATTTATTTTGGAAGTGGTCTAAGTTTGATCTGTGTGCAGAAAAGTTTATTGAGATTATTATGACTGTCATCACCATTTTGACAACAGCCATCACCTTTTTACTATTTAAAGGGGTCTTATAATAATATTGCTTTTTAAAATGACAGATAGTGTTGGGACAAAGGGGAACAGATTTTAACTAAAAGAGGAGAGATTTAGGTTAGATGTGAGGAAGAAATTCTTTAGCCAGAGGGTAGTGAAGCACCTGAATAGGTTGCCCAGAGAATTTCAGTCATAGCAATAGTGAGCATGGGAATCTCTGCAATTGCTATCACAGTTAAATCAAGTCAGTAAGAACTATCCTTTGCTTTCATTAGGAGGTTAAGCACCTGTGAATAATGAACCAACATAAATATTAAGTTATAAATAATAAAAAAGAAGTCAAAAAATTCATAAAACTTCATGGCATATATGATAGACTAGAATATTTTCTTTCTGATACAGTATGTGAAAGCACGTCCAGAAGCTCAGTGCCACTAGAAGAAAACCTAAGGGTTTTTAAACCTTTAAGATAAAGTATAAAATATTTTCTCTTGCACTGCTCAGCCGCCAAAATTCAACTCTTATGCTATGCCAATAAAATTGTGTTATTGGATATCCACTATTCAATACAAATCCTTCCTAATGGGAATAATGTAACAATCCATACTATAAAGAAACAGATTTTATAAGATGCTAAGATATTATTATTCCTTCATAATACTTAATACTTAATAGTACTATTAATATTCTACATGTCACCATTTACATCACTTCTCAAAATTCAATACATATCAAAACAACAAAGTTCTATATTCTTATGCATTAATATTATGAATACTAGCTTGCTTTGGTGAGGTATCCGGTTAAAAGAGGAAGAAATGAACGCATTTTAAATTTCACTCAAAGTGTCTCTTAAATGTTCTCAATTTTCTTGTCCAGCAGCTGGTAAGCCAGAGTTACCAGTCATTGCAAAAATGGTGCAACAATTCTCAGGGAGCTGATTAGCTTTAGAACAGTAGTCAAATTTAAAGTACAAATAATAACTACTTCCCTATTAAACATATATTCTTGAAACCAAGCCTTGCTTCTTATCACTATTCTTAAATCTTTATTGGCTGTAATCAATTTCTAAGGCAGGCAGGGCACCTGTGCTTTGTTCTAGTATCTTAGTAATTGTGAGTCTAGTACCTTAGTAAGTGTATCAATCACTGCTTTCAAAATCCATTGAGATACTTGGGTGAAAGGCAATCTTGCTACAGAAATTTGTATTACTCATTTTTATTATCACATAATGCAGACAGAAGAATGAAGGAATCCAGCAACAAAATAAAAAAGTACGTGATAATGTCCTTACTGTAAAATTTTGTAGTGTTTTGGTGGCTCAATGCCTTTTTGTTCAAGCTTTTTTCCACAGTAATTGGAATCCCAGTGTACAGTGAAGTAATTCTCCTGAGTTTACTTAGCAGGATTTCTGTTCACAGCCACATACTGTAGTTTTCATTAAAAGGATAATGACAAAAGTCATATGTTATCTTGAGTTTTGAATTTTGAACATAATAAAGTGGCACAAATCCCATTACTCAAGAAATATCCATGCTTGGTCCCTTAATCAAAATCTCCCATATCATTCTCTTCCTGTAAATCTTCAAAGCACAGCAGCTTGTGACTGTTCTGGGGGAATACACCATTCCCTCAAGCAACCAGGTAATTTAAGGCCCCTTCATAATCAATTAATTGCTAAGTATCTTCTTTATGTTTTGTTGTATGTGTATCTCCTGATTCAAGAAGCCACATCAGGGCTCTCAAGCAGTAAGAGGTCACCAAAAAACAAATACGGTAAAGACAGAAAAGACAAAAAAAAATCCAACACAGGTGATGTAAATGCCATTTGCTTGCAAAATTATGAACCAAAGAACTGTCCAGGGGAATTAGCTAGTGCTGAATAAAAAATATTCAAAATATTAGCTAGCAGCAGGCAAGTACCAAGAGGAAGGGGAGCTTGTAGAACTCCATTGATTGGCAGATTCATACTAATGGTGGTCAAACCACAAAACATAACCAGAAATTAAAATAAATTACTAATGAAAGACAACTCCATCTTATGTCCAGAATGCCAATGAGAGAATGAGGCAGTCTTTTACAGGGGATAGATGGTGCTCCATTTATGAATCATAAATACTGTCACAATTTTTTGGTTTTAATAAAATACCAACATTGAGCTCTGTTTAAGAATTTAAAAGAACAATGAGGATATATTTTTACTTAAGCAATGTATTTAGCATTCTAATACAAAAGTAATTTTCATCTGGAATAAGATGTCAATCTAAACAGTTATGATATCATATCTTACCTGCCTTATCATGCAGGGTTATAAATACATGTAATTTAATACATATATTTTCTCAGATGTGCAACCTAACCTAAATAATATGAGTAGCAATAAAAATGAATGTGTGACTTTCAAATGTGCTAACCATCAGAGTAAAATCATTCCAGAGACGTGAGGCACATGTGGCATAAACAACCGGCTAATATACATTAATGATGAAAACACTGTATCCATGCTGCTTGAACCTAAAATAATTGCATATTTACTGAGAAGACCCCCTTGAAGCCCTACTAGCACTGTGGAACTGGCCAATGTTATAGTCTACTTTTGGTACAGTTTCTAGGGCTGCACAATAAAAAAGCTTCACTCTAATCGCATTTAAATGTGATACTGTAATCCAATTGTAAAAAAATGCATAAAAGCATGTATGTGTGGGTGTGTATTGGGTCTGACTGAGATAGAGTTAATTTTTCCTTAGTAGTGCTGTGCTTTGCACTGGTAGCTGAAGGGTGATGACTGTCTCGTCCTCCTGTAAAAGGGGAGACGGGGAGGATTCTTTTCGATAGCTTTCTCTGATATAAAAAAATACAAAGTGCAAAAGGACAAAAGTAAAGTGCAAACGGGGCAATAGTTTATCCGAGAACTGTTTATTGATGAGTAAGGGTAAGTGTTCCTACCGAAAGGGGGATAGAAAGGGGAGCAAAGAGGAGAGAAGAGAGACGGAGAGAGGCACAGAGCCCCGAGCCCCGCTGTACCGCCGGCAGCCGGAGCGTGCGCACCGCGGGCTGCGCCGAGGCTGCGCGGCTCCCGGGGCGGGCTGGGCGCCATTTCCAAGCAGCAGCGGGCGGCGTGTCCCTTCTGTGGGCCGAGAACAGGCTGCCGTGGCCACGGGCGCGCTCCTGCAGCAGCTGCGGAGCCCTGGGGGCCCTGGGGTCCAGCTGCCTCCGGGAAGCGGCGAAGCAGGGCAGGACAGGGGCGGGCAGGGAAGGCAGCCGGGGAAGGAGCAGGACCGCAGGGAGAAAAAGGCGAGGGGGGAAGGAGGGGACCGAGCTGAGCCTCCGGGCGAGCCCCCGCTCCCTCCAGGACACCCAAATGAAACGACCCCGGGTTGTGGCGGTGCAGTTCACTGGTTTTATGTGTTAAAGCCGCTCCCACAGCCCAGTTTCACTAGTGGTGTCCCTCAAGGGTCTGTGCTGGGGCCAGTTCTGTTCAATATTTTTATTGATGACATGGATGAGGGGATTGAGTCTTTCATTTGAAAGTTTGCAGATGACACAGAGCTGGGAGCGTGTGTTGATCTGTTGGAAGGTAGGAGGGCTCTGCAGAGAGACCTGGAATGGTTGGATGCATGGGAAGAGTCCAGTAGGATGACATTTAATAAGTCCAAGTGCCAAGTCCTGCATTTTGGCCACAATAACCCCCTGTTTTAGGCTGGGCACAGTGCGGCTGGACAGTGCCCAGGCAGAAAGGGACCGGGATGGGGGCTCGTGGTGGTACTGGTGACAGCAGCTGAACATGAGCCAGCAGTGTGCCCTGGTGGCCAAGAAGGCCAATGGCATCCTGGCCTGGATCAGGAATGGTGTGGCCAGCAGGAACAGGGAGGTCATTCTTCCCCTGTACTCAGCACTGGTGAGGCCACACCTTGAGTTCTGTGTCCAGCTCTGGCCCCTCAGTTTAGGAAAGACATTAAGCATAACTTGAGCATGTCCAGAGGAGGCAATGAGGCTGGTGAGGGGCTTGGAGCACAAATCCTGTTAGGAACGGCTGAGGGAGCTGGGGGTTTTTGGCCTGGAGAAAAGGAGACTCAGAGGTGACCTTAGCACTCTCTACAACTTCCTGAAAGGTGATTGTAGTCAGGTGGGGGTTGGTCTCTTTCTCCAGGCAACTGACAGAATGAGAGGACACAGTCTCAAGCTGTGCCAAGGGAAATCTAGGTTGGATATTAGGAAAAAGTTTTTTACAGAAAGGGTGATGAAGCACTGGCATGGTTTGCCCAAGGAGGTGGTAGAATCACCATGTGTTTCAAAAAAGACCAGATGTGACACTTGGTTCCATGGTTTAGTTGAGGTGTTAAGGCATGGGTTGGAGTCAATGATCTTGAAGGTCTCTTCCAACCTAGTGATTCTGTGTGTGATTCTGTGTATTATTCTGTGTGTGTGATTCCCTGGGCATTTCTGTGCCGGGCACAGGGGATCTGCCCCGCCAGCAAGGGGGGGTCGCTTGCGGCCCGATGGCGGCAGCTTTCTCTGCCCTGCTCAGCTGCAGGTGAGGCCTCCCCGGGGACAGGGCTCCAGCAGGGTACAGCCCCTGGAGACATTTCTCACCTCATGTGGAATACATGTGGGGCATAAAGAAAAATCAGATTGGTCCCTCTCAATGCCACACAAGTGTTTTGGTTACTGCTGAGCAGCGCTGTCTCTCTAACATACCTCCCTCACACCCTCATTAAGGAGCTTGGAGTGGGCAAGATCCTGGAGGGGACACAAGCAGGCCAGCTGACCAGATTAACCAAAGGGATATTCCATACCACATGATGTCAGCCCAGATATAAAACCTAAAGGAGACAGGATGAATTGAGAGGCATTTGTTATTCTACAAGGTTTGTCTTCTGGAGCAATTTCTGTGTGTGCTGAGGCCCTGCTTCCTTCTGAATGTGGCTCGACAATGGAAAGAGTAACTTTTCCCTTTTCTTACGTGCATGTAAACTTTTGCTTATCTTTTTTTGGTTTAGCAAACTGCCTTATCTCAACCTACTAGCTGCTTTTCATCTTATAGTCTCCCCTGTCCCTTTGGGAGGGAAGCTGTAAAGTGGCTTAGTGGGCATCTGACACCAAACTGAGGTTAAAATAGTACAGGGTGGGGGGGTTTTGTTTTGGTTTTTGTTTGTTTGTTTGTTTGTTTTCTTTTTTTTTTTTTCTTTTCCACTCTGGACAATAGACATTTTTCACAATGAGTGAAACAGTGGAACAGGTTCCATATGGTTGTCAAAGCTCCATTCTTGGAGCAATTAAAATGTTCAAAACCCCTTTGCTTTAGTGTAGGATCCCTACATTCTACCAGGGAGGTTGCCTTCCATCCACTTCCATATAACCTAGTTTCGAATAGTTTGGGAATTATGCCAGGAGCCATTGATTCTGAGTGCCACTTTTTGAAGTCAAATTGTTCTTTCTGATGGATGTCAGATTAAATCCCATTGGACCCTGCCTCTTTTGCCACTAAATTTCTATTTTGACACTGCTCCCTGCTAATTCATCGAAAAGAATTCATTACTTATTTCTGAATGTGTATGTTGATGTACATGAAAATGTATGTGTAGCTGTTCCATCTTAAATTGTTTTGTCTTCATCATTTATCTGTAATTGTTTGGATTTCTACTCTGGATTTAAGTGCCCTATATGCATTCCTTCTTATAAAATACCCCACAATTAAGCTCTGTGTTCTCATATTCATCGTCTTAATTGTTTTTAGATGTACTCTGTCATCATAATGTGATCCAAAAGCTCAAATACTAATCTGCTTCTCTATTCTCCATTACAAAACACAGTTTAATAGTTTGAGCTGACTCTAATTTCCAAAGTGTGTGGTGTTCAAACTGAATTATGTTTAATACCATAGTATTTTAGTAGCATAGCACATTTAGATTAGTTAATTTTTTAATATAGAATGTGTAAAATATTTTTAAATAAGAAAGAATTGTAAAAATGAATATGTTGAACATATGCTGGACTATATTTAATACAGTGTAATAAACCAGATAGATATAATGTATAGATGTATTATAATAGAGCTGTGAAATTCTAGAAATGCCTTGGTAATACCAAAACAAACAAATTCTAGAAATGTTTTTTAAATTATATTTGAGAAATGCAAAATTAAAAAATCAGCCATTCAAATGTTTTATTGTATTTGCAATATATGGCTTAACAACATTCTTGCTATTTATTTACACATTATTCTGTGGCTAATATTTTATTTTTAGTTTAAATTGATTGAATTGTTCCATGCCACTGTTTCCAGAATTCCACAGAATTTCCTGTGTTCCACAGAATTCCTCTCAGAATGATAGTTTCCTCATCTCAAAAGAAACAGAACCACTAATTAGAAGAGTTAGAAGCCAAAGACAGTTCTATAGTAGCTCTTTATTCTAAAAATGGTGCAGGTTTACATAGATATGCATGTAGAGCCTAAAAATACAATTCTGTGGTTGATTTTGTTGTATCAAACAATTCTGTTTCAAAGCAAATCTGAAATACCTTTACCACCACTTCGTTTATCTCATCTAGAACTAAACCATCAATGAAGCAATTTGTTAAAATACAAAATACGATCCTCCACATTGGAAGACAGTTTTTCCTGAACAAAAAAATTCCACAGCAACAAGCTGTCTAGAAAATAGCTGCACCTCAGGGTCTCTTTCTTTATGCTTTTCTCTTTTTTAGCCTAAAGATTACCCAAAACCCTGAGGTGATTTCTTTGACAGATGTACAGCTCTGGGTGGCAGTTGCACAAAACCTCAACACTTTAGCTTCCTCCTTGATGAAAACCACACAGAAAACCCGCACGGGATTTTAGTTTATACTAAAATTTTTATTTATTTTCCATAGATAATATTTAAATACCTTTGGAAATAAACTTTTTTTTACTTAATGTTCATTGGTTATGAATAATGGCATTCATAAGTGTTCACTCAAATGAACAGATAAATTTAAAGTACAAGAACATTCACAAACATTGTTTCTAGCTCTATATTAACTACTTATGTCTACAGGATACTGTAGATGGAGCACGTAGACTTCAAAGACATTGTGCAATAACGCTTCAGTATGATATATAGATTAAAAAGAGCAATTCAGTCTTTAATGTGTGAATTAAGTATTGTAACAATGAATCCATGGTGACCATTCAAAATGGATTTTAAGAAAAAGAGCAGTTTATTTGCTTCATTAAAACCTGTGAAGCATTCGGACTGAATAACGTAAGCAGAATGCTGAAATATAAATCTTCTTAATTTACATCCAGGGTTTCATTATGCATATTTTATGGCACACCACAGAACTTTAATTTACAGATTTTTGGAACTTTACCAACCCCAAAGAAGTGCTAAACATGCCTGTTGGAGCATTTAACCAAAGTAAGTCACAAGAGATTTCCTTAATGAGTGCAGAATTATCATTTATTTGCATTCTTAGTAGATTTAGAGCACTAAGGCCTATTAACAAGATAATGGTAAATGCTATTTGAATGTTAGTCTTCAGCAAACTATTCACTAAAATGAATAACTCAAAGTACAAATTTCATAGTATGTAACTAAATTGAGCCAGCATTTGCTCAGCTCATTTAGGTAGGTAATTGGACTCAATATGGCCAGTTACTGAACAATGTGCAGCTGAACGGATTCAAGCAAATAACTCAAATAAAAACTCTAGAATGCATCTCTAGTCTTCGTTGACCTTTACTGTTAATTTTCCTAAATATCTAGCAATATATACAGAAAGAAATAATAACTTTTCATTACAACCTCTATATATAACAAGGAGAATTTTGCTCCTTAAGATGCATCAGTGAATGTAATAATTCTTTTACAAAACTGCCCACTGGAAAGAATTGTGATCTAACTGTGCATTACAATTCTACAGATTGAAAATGCTCAGTTTTCATTTCAGGACTAGAAGCTACAGTGTTTTTCAAGGGTTTGGGATAAAGAAAAAAATTAAGAACATAAAAACTGATATGAGACAATTATTTCTATGACAATATCTAATGCTAGCATATGTCTTAGTGAAATAAAAAACTTCTCTGAACACATGAGCACTGGACTGACTAGTATTTCTTATGCCACACATAGCTGTGTAAGTAATTTTCATTAGAAGCTGAACAGATTTATCACAGCAGAACCTCAGTTGCTTAGAAAACCATTAAAATTAGAATTACTAGGACTGCATTATCAAAAATCATAGAGGTATGGGTTGGAAGTGACCTTAAGCCTTATCCAGTTCTAATGCATGGCAGGGACATCTTCCCTAGAACAGGTTGCTCGAAGTCCCATCCAACCTGGCCTTGAATACTTCCAGGGATGGGCCATCCGTAGCTTCTCTGAGCAATCTGATACAGTGCCTCACCACTTTCATAGCATAGAGTTTCTTCCTAATACACAATAATTAATTAATTAATTAATGTTTCTTCCTTCTCAGAAGAGTAAGTTTTGTACTATTCTGAAAGAAGGAAGACACAAAACATCTAGCAGTCAGGTCCCAGTGTGCTCCACAATATCATTGAAAAGAAAGCATAGATTGTTGAGCTAATCATGGGTTTAAGATCTTGAAAGACCAAGAGCATTTTCTGATTATTGCAAAGGTGTTTATTATATAAATGTATCAGTCTCAAAGGCTAGAGTTCTAATACGCAGTCTTATTAAAAGTTACGATACTTAAAGTCCCAGCAATCATGGAAGTAACTTAACAGAGACTTTCAACCTCGGGGGCAATAACATATTAACAGAGAACTCAGCCACAGGAGGAAGACAGATTTAACAAGGAATCCCAACCCAGGAGAAAGGCAGATCGACAAGGCGCTCCGATCACAGGGGAAAGCAGGCTGGAAAGGGGATCCCGGACGCAGGGAAAGGTGGATTGGCAAAAGTCTCGGCCACAGGGAGAGACAGGTTCCCGGTCCCAAGCAGCATTCCCCACAGCAGCAGCCGCAGCAGCAGCACGCCCCACACAGCGACAGAAACAGAAACAGCAGAAACACCCCCCAAGATACAATACCTGACAAAGTCCTGGAAACAGCTCCCCGGGCAAGGCTCCCTAGCAAAGCCACATTCTCTCTTGTGGTAGGCAGCATGAGGGTGGATCAATCACCAAGAGTTGATGAACCAATATCATTGCCCCAAAACCAGGGGATTTTTATCCATAAAGTCTAAATGCATATTCAAATCCTTATCTATGGGTTCTCCAATTGACTAAGAACACACTTCTAAAACAATCTCTCTACACCAATCTAAACCTAACTTTGAAGGTGCATAAAACCATGAAAAAGTACAAAAGTTAGCATCAGTCTTTACACAAAACCTACGCATATAGCATATCTATTAACGTAAAAGATTCTATATCTATTAATGTAAAAGCTTCTATCTTATTCACGTAAGACTTGTACCTACTCTATCTAGTACTGGAAGTGATGTTCTATTTTGTTTTTGTTATGTCTGAAGCTGAGTTACCAGGCCCAAGGGCTCTGGGCTCTTGTGCTAGCTGACTGATTTCTAAGGTACTTAGAGTCTACGTGCTTAAAACTAAGGCCTAAGCTTCTATTTTATATTTATGTGGCTTAATATATTTTAATTTCTCTAAAGGCTTCAATTCAACCCCTGTATCATTCTCTCCCCCTGGGTTCCCCAGGGGGCTTGTACTCCAACAACAGATAGTATGGTTTGGATTTTAATTAGTATTATGGGGGTTTTGCCCTTTTTTCTCAGACTTCAACTTTTGCTGCACGGAAGCCATTGGCTCTCAATGTCTCTACAGTGCAAATCTGGATGGCAAGTTCAAAAAACCAGACAAATAGGAATTTAGTTCTTATTTCTCTACATGGCTTCAAAGCAGGCAATAAAGACCCTACAGACCCCCTCATTAACAGAGTCATCATCTAATTTAGAAAGGATTCCTTTGTGTTTATTTATCCAATTGCACAACAGCTTTAGATCTGAGGTGGCACAAATTAAATTTGTACTCAACAGCAGCTGTAGTCTCTGGTATTTTAGTACAACTTGATTATAAAACAGCATGACTCCTTTTCTATTTATACAATAAAAGATATCTTTAAAGGGGCAGAATTGTAAACATCTGTGTTCTACTCTTATATGCAGCTGGGACAAGGCCAGCATCTGGATATCAGGTTGCAAAAGGTCCCACAAAATGTATGGGCTATTCAGTATATACCTGGTCACCCGTACCAAACACTCAGGCCTTATGCCAATATTGAAACTGCTAAATTCCAAAACAGACTTTATTTTTTGAAAATTATATAACTCTACATCCATTATATATCTCAACATGCATACCTAAAACCCCAAAAAAGTAATGCAAGAAGAATTTCTTACTGACATAAGGATATTTAGGATGTGGCATGTTTTAACTTATTTTAAAAATAACTCATTTTGACAGTGTAGATGAACGTGCATGCAATGATCCTTGACATATTCTTGACATATTCTGCTGGACCAGGCTATGAAGCTATATCATGTAGAGGTTAGAATTTACATAAACATATAGATAGTTTAAAAAAAAGCCCCAAAAGCCAACAAGCATTAACAGCTAGATCAGCTGCATTATATACTGAACATTTGCAATTTATTTTTAAACTGTTGCTATCTGTAAACAGTGAGGAATTTATGAAATATTTATACATTATATAAAGAGAAACCTCTAAAACTCCTGATTATCATTTTGTTGCTCAATAACCCTACTACTGCCTTCAAAGACAAATGCTGAAACATGATCACATGCTTAAAGCTTTATGATACATTTAGTTCTAACGATCACATACTAATATGAAGGTTAAGTTGATGCAGAGAGTATAAAAGTTACCGAAATGCAGCTAACTTTCACTATTATGGACTGGACCAAATATATGCAATTTAAAAGTAAGTAAGGACATAGAATGAAAAAACAGTATGCAAACACAAAAATGTATCTCTAATAAAATACCAGAAAAATATTTGCAATTCCTTGTTCAAGTATGTAATAATACTAGCTATGAATGAAATCTTAAAAATGTGACCAATAAAAATGAGAAAAAAGATGGAGATACCCTGTGAAGCCTAAATTCATTTCAGCCATGTTCTAACTCCAAACATTTATACAAATGTATATATTTTTCATCATAAAAAATTGATAGATGTGCCAAATCATTAACTGGCAAGCAGTTATTCTCAGATACAAATTAGACTGTTATTTTATTTTTTAAGATTTTGCCCCCAAAATCTTAGTTTGTAATCCATATAATCTTACATCTAACTCAGAAGATCCAAAAATAAATATGTGTAGAAAAAAAGCAGAAAGAGGAGGAATTATTTAAAAGGATATAGTGTTGAGAGAATAACTGGCAACATGACTGGGGAATGTTATTCCCGTTACTTCTTTTATCTGTTTGGGTATGTGACCGTATATGCATGCATATATATTGCCTGTCTAGCTCATGACATTTCTAGACCTTTTTCATCTACTATTTTAACAAGTTGACAAGCATTTCTGCCCTGTATCAGTCATATATGTCATAGTGTCATCTGTCCTTAAGGTGGAATCAGGACTATTTAGGAGACAAGCAGAAAACACAAATTGTTACCTCCTTATTCTGAAATTTTAAGCACAACATCCTTTGAATAAGGATGCATTACACAACAGAGTTTCTTGGGTTCATTGTTTTGCTGAAGAACTGCATGTCGTCTAATTCTCCTGAAAGAGATTTTTTTTCACTTTGAAAATCATAGTTTAATGTAAAATTAACTTCCAGGGAAGGTTATGTTTATGGAATTCTCCATTTCAAGCCAAGAGTAGTGGCACACTGAAGTGTGTCTTTCCGATTCTATCAATAGCTGCATTCTAGATCTCCAAAAGCATTTGTCTCTCATGCACAAGCTGTTAGAGAATATGTTGAGATTCAGGACATTTCTAGGAAGACAATGGATCCATTATAATTTTTGAGAATATTATTCTTTTTAATGTCCCATGGACTTGGTGGCAAATTGGAATTCTAATTTTTTTTTTATCCCCAAAATCCTTTTTGTACGTTCCCTGTGGGAAGCAGTTAAGGACAGAATAAGAGTTACATAAACATATGTATTTTCCATATTGCCAACACAGTGCTGCCGTCTTATTGTAGAGCTCATTAGCTTGTTAGAAAAATGTCAATAGAAGTGAAAGATATGGGGGAAAAAAGGGGCTCTACAAAGCTGAAACAGATAGAAGGTCCATCAGCAGTGGAAGACAATCCATTTGGATTATTTTTCCCCCAAAGATTATTTAGTGATCAGTATGGAGGGAAAAAAAAACAGGACATAACATTAAAAGTATAGTAAAGAATTCTTGATTTAGTAGCTTAATCCTGAATTTGTTGGGAAATAGAGTAATATTCTTATAAAACTGCCTATAGTCTTAAAGAATCAGACCCTGACAGATCAATTTTCTAGGATACAGTATGAATTTAAGAATCAAACCAGACCTCAGAATCCTTTGGTTCCCACATGTTCACCAATGGCCTTTGCTACACATTCTCTGTTAAAAATTACTGTATGCACATCCTCAGATGATATATTGATATATTGATGATATATTTTGGTGAGAGACAAATACTTACGGCATTCTTAAGTTATTATCTGTGATAACTATAAAAGCCTACAGTATCATGGACTATATAAGCAGGAAGGTGTTTTGGTACTAGTGAAATGCAACACAGCAACATCATTTTCTTTCACTGTCACTCTTTTTAGTATTTTTTTTAGGTAAATTTGTTTTATTTCATTAGAGTTTTGTGTTTTGTTGAAAATCCCAAAACTTTAGTTCTAATAGAGACAACATACTAAATCCCATTCACATTTCTTATACTCTTCAAATGTTTTAACTTTGAAGAGAAATCGCTGGTGCTTCTTCTTGATGGCCATAAAAAAATTAACTTCCTTGTAGTAGGATCTGTTTTGTTAGAATCATGGAAAGTTACTGTTGAGAATTTTCAAAAAATTTTTTTGCAAAAAAGAAAAGTGATAAAATATATCTTATTTCTGAAGTTACTAGATAATTGCCACACACACATTCATGCATTCTACTGCTATGACAATAATATCTTTTCTAATTTTTCTCTCTTGTGTTTTAATATATAAGTGTGTGGGTGATCATGGGGAAGTATTAAGATAAGAATTTAAGAATCTTTTAGTATTCAGAGGATGCAGGTTTTTTGTTTTTCAGGGTTTCTCTTTACCAAAGTATCTTCATTCAGCTTTCCATGCCTGAAAATATTCCTGTGTCACTATTAAAAATTATCATCAAGTGTTTTAAAGACTCTAATATTACAACATGCATCTGTTCCAACAGATAACCTGAATTCTCCGTTGCTCTTTTCCAAATCCCTCATTACAATAGCCTGAGGCACTCAAGGTTACTAGAAGAGCTCTTAAAAAATAACAGGATATTTCACACAGCACCATCAAGAGCAAAGTTCTGGACAGTTTTGCTACAGGAGATTATGGAGACAGTGAATATCAGCAAGTTCAGAAGGAAGGAAATTTCTGCACAAAAATCCATAAATGTATACTAGAAGGACAAGCCATGAATAGGTAAATAGGCCACAGAAACTATCTAGGCTCTCATGCTCATCCAAAACTGTATGCCTTCTAGTAACACTTTGAATAACGGGCTACATGGATGACTGGTCTGACCTAGTAGGGTATTTTATACTGTTTTATATTCTTACAAACAACAGCTTCTCATCTCTCACTTCTGTAAACATGTTTCCCTCTATATATTGCCATTTCCAAGTTTCATACATATACAGGAGTTTTTGTGATTCCTTCCAAATCCTGAATTCACTCTCAAAAGCAGTCCTAGTTTATGGTGACTCAGGGAGCCTGCTTTTGTGGTAGGTGACATCAAAGAAGACACTCCCACTGCTTTAGATTATTTGATCCAATGCAGTTATCAATGCTAAAGGCAAGTTCCCAAAAATGTGTAGCATGAAGAAGAGGTCACTATAGAGCTCAGAAGCTGTTTCTCTGCACTGTGCCATAAATAGCTAACTTCCGAAGACCCTGATTTTTGTATATATGAGGGAAAAGATTTCAGTCCTAGGTAAAAACAAGGGAGGACTGACAAAAAGATTTTTGCCAGAATATAGGGAATGATGCTTATGCTGGACCAAAGCATCACAAAATAATTCAGATAGAAAGGACCTCAGGATGTTTCAAGACAAGCCTCCTGCTCAAAGCAGGAATGTGAAATCAGACCAGATTTCTCATGGCTTGATAGAGTCCAGTCTTTAAAACTTCCCAGGATACAGATTGTATCGAATGTCTAGGTCCCTCTGAATGACAGCTTTGCTCTCAAATATGTCAACTCATCTAGCCTGTGCCCCTCACCCCAGCCACACACACACACTTTGATATCCTCTTCAGTCTTGAGCATAGCACACACCATTCACCTCCTCCAGGTCACTTGTGAAGATGGTAACCAGGACAATTCTCAGGATGGCCACTGCAGTACTCATCTCTTTACAGGCCTCCAGGCTGATTATGATCTATTAGCCACTGCCCTCTGAGGAGGACCATCCAGCCAAATTTTTAATGTTGCATACCCACTTGTAACATAATGTTGTGGCTTTTATGAAAATATACTGTGGGACATGCTGTTAAAAGCCTTGTTAGAGTTGATACAAATGATGTCCACTGCTCTCCTGTCATCCAAAAATCCATCATTTAATTACAGAAAGTAATCATGCTGCTCAGGCATGATTTGCCCTTGGTAAATCCATGCTGACTGTTTTAAATCATTTTCTTCTCCTTCATGTGCCCAGGAATGTGTTTCAGGAGGACTCACTCCCTGATTTTCCCAGCTGTGTCAGCTAAACCAGGACATCTGGTCATTTCAACCTAATTCCACTTTCAAATTAAACTCAGGTCATACAAGCCAAATATTCACCTTCAGACAACAGCATCTGTCCCACTGATCAAAGCAGGAGTGTGGATATGCATGCATGTAAGTGATAATAAAATTATCTTTAATACCAAATAGCTACTCTTTGTAAGCAATTTCAGTGATTGGCAAAGGAGCAGGAACACTGATGAGAAGGTATAGACATCAGGAGGAGTGTATTGCATTTCAAATTTTATTGAGGAAAATGGCATAGGTAGCTCTTTTAGACCTATGGCATTTCTTAAATTTCATTACCCTCGAGCTATAACCTGTATACTTGTTGAAAGCGCGCAAATGTCATATAGTTATCACTTCATGGTCATAAATTAGACAGACAGAAATATACATTACCAGGGTTCAGCTGGGGGTAGTGCCAGTCCCAAGCATATGACACTTCCCTGGGGCTGGGCCAAAGCTGTGCCAGAACATCAGCCTGCAGGTGGGGAAAGTTGACAGGAACCAGTCTCAACACAACCTTGGGGACAGTTGAGCAAGGCTGCCATGCATGGAGCCAGGCTGAGGCCATCAGCCCCCCCAGGTCTGGGCTTAGACCAGGAGCAGTAGCTGTGCAGAAGGACTGTAGCTTTGCCAAGGACCAGGTACCTGTGCCATGGCTGAAAACAGCCCCCATGGGCAGGGGTCAGCCCTGGCCATGCCTCCCCACAGCCACCAGTTCTGTGGGACTGCTTAAGGCCACACTGGTCCCCAGCCCTACTGGCCAAACCTCCTAAGGGATGCGCTTATGATGTCCTTACATACGCAAATGTAGTGAAAACTACTGCTTCACTCTACTAAAAAAATTTATATGGAAAGTCAGCTGTTTTCTTTCTCTCAGGTGCAATCTATCACAGAATCACAGCATCACTAGGCTTGGGACGGACCTCTGGAGATGATCCGGTTCAACTCCCTGCCAAGGCAGGGTCACCCAGAGCAGGTTATGTAGGAATGCATCCAGGTAGGTTTTGAGTGTGTCCAGAGAGGGAAAGTTCATGACCTCCCTGAGTAGCCCGTTCCAGTGCCACCCTTCATGTGAAGCATGAAGTAGTATATTCACCAAAAAAGAAGTATCTTCACTATTCTTCATTAGCAGTCTCAAGCACCCCGCCTGAATTTTGCAAACACATTAAAAATCTTATGCATAATTATATATGTATATGTTTCACATTCACACAATTTGAAAATAGAAATTCAAGTGGGATTTTAGCCTTCAAAATTAAATATCATAACAGTATTGTACAGTCATGCACTGTTTGTAATGTTTGAAACATTGCCTAGAGAAATTATACCAACTTCTAGTTTTTTCTTGTTCCCTATATTTTCATGCTTCTGCTATGATGATCCCAAGAAGGGAAGACAAGGTTGGAATAATCTACCCAGTAAGATTTTTGCAAGTTCATTTGTGTTAGTTTAAGATTATTTCCTGCCAGTACTTCAAGACTGAAAAAAAATTGTTTAGCCTATTATGAAAGGCTTCTCTGTTCTCACTCCTAAATTAATGTAGTCACTAAATCATTGGCAAGACATGAGTACAGTGACAACCAGTCTCCTCTGTGGTTCCTTTGGAACAGAAGGATAATGAATTGACAGTTCAAGTTTATAACTTTTATCTGTGATTATCACACTCATTTCTGGTTTTGAGGACCTTTAACTGTAATTTATTTCAAGCAAATTTCCACTGTATTTTTCTATATTCTACTCATTAAAATCAACATAATGGAAGCTCCAGGAAAAGCCTACTGAAGTATTCAAATGCCCTGATGTTAAGAAAAAAACTAATAGTTGATGTGTATTTGTGTTTCTTTGAATCTCTGTGTTTTTTGGTAGCAAAGTACTAGTTTATCAGTCTACACAGCAACAGGCACAATATGTAAAGTGTAAACTGCTCTGTTTCTAATAGATGAATCAGGAACAGAGGAAAGGCTTAAGGAGGGGAAAAAGGGAAGTTTTAAACAACAAAGATATTTGAAATGGTACATTTAATAGTACTTGTGTCGGCTAATCTAGGATTCGACATAACATAAAGTCAGAATCTGCTAAGAGTGGATGCTGCATATTCTAGAGCACAAAGGTTTTCCCTAGTTCTTGCCTAGGATTTTGAAAGAAAAGCTTTGTGTAGCAACTTTATAACCACTCTTTTGTTCCTGTAATATTGCTTGAGATTAAAAATGCAGCTAGTCTCCATTTTGTAGCCAAATTTCATATTAACATAGAATGTATTTATGATTACTGCTCTGAAAAGCAGATTTGATTTATCATGTCTGAAATTGCACTGACTAATTTTTATTGATTTCTTTGTAAGTGATCCTGATTTCTTCTTAATTCTCATATCTGAAATTTGTAAGGTAGCTTTTAGCCAGTCTGGAACTTGCATGAGGTAAGTGATGCATTAAAAGAAAAGATATATTAGATTGCAATACTGGAAAGTCCTAGAATAGGATAGCAGTAAACCCAACACAACCTAGAAAAATTAGTACACTGAAAACATCATCCTACATATTGGTCTTTCTTGTTTATTCTATGTCACACAGATACACCAAAATACTTACCTGTTCTACATTGAATCAGAAAGGTATTTAAATGGGGAATATGTTGCACATCTGCTTATCTCTTTTTATTACAGTCCATAAATGAAGTCAATAACTATCATAGTCTATCAATCTGTGTTAATAGCTGATGTATATAAAATGAGATAGTGGAGTACAGTTTTCATTGGTTCATAATGGATGAGAAGAGTCATAATTCCCTAAGATGTGAAATATATAGGTTTTTTTACTCCCCAGGACTTCTAAGGGACCAATAAAAGACTTGCTCAGATTTGAATCAAAATTATTATGTCACCATAATTTGTTCTCAGAATTACAATCAAATAGCCTTGTTGCTGTTGATTACACATGCACAGTCCTGTGGTGTTCTTTTTATGTAGTTATAACTGAAAACAATTTTTTCCATAGAGAAAATCTAAATATTTGAAACTCTGATCAACTTTTAATCCTTAATCCTTACTTGTTTGACAATTAAGCAGGGTTTTAGTGACTTGGTCTAAATAACATGATCATTGTGAACAGTAATATTCTGGGTGTTATATCAGTTATGTTTCTCTGAGATGCAGAAACAGATTTTCATATTTCTCTCCTTTACAATGTGCATGCAAATCTGAAGAGGTCAGGGTTTAAGGCTGCAGTTCTCTACCTCTACTTACCATGCTTACATGAAGGAAATGATGAACCAAATGAGAATTTAATTTCATCTTCTTAGCAATTGTCTTTTCCCTGTATCAAATACTTTCTTAGTTTATTTTTCAGGCAAGGTTTCCAAACAGTTTTTATGTGAAGTAACAAGGTAGTATGATTCTCATTGGAAAGGGAAAGCAGTATTTAAAATATGTCCTCAGTGAAGAGTTCTCATAACCACAGCTTCATTCAGGAGAATTTATTTGTGGAGTTGAGAACTAAAATGAATAAAGGTTTCCTACCTGGTGATAAAAAAAAATTAATCCTTTTTAAGGGTGTTCACATGTCCTTAAGCTCTCAGTGCCGTGATGGAGTTCAGTGAATTTGAATATGGATTATAGAACTATAGAGGTTTTGGTGAGACATCTTTAATCAGTTTTCCTAAAATTACAATGACTATCTACTATAAGAGGATACAGGGTTGATTTCAAATCAGAACAGTTCATAGAGCCCACAGTTCTTAATAGCGGTCTGAAATCTCAGATTTGGCAGTGATTTGGAAAAGGCTGAGATAACTACATGTGGCAAATTATGTTTCTTCTCTGTATGCACAGCTAGACAAGGAGATGAGAATAACTGAAATGGGATGTTTGATGTCTCAATAACTTTAGAGAGATTTTAATAATGCAGTCCCTTTCATCCAAAGGAATAACTTTAAATTACTTCAAAGCACTTCATAAACACTACAAAATAAGAAGAGATTGAGGACTTGAGAATGTAACGGATTAGATAAAAAGAATAATTAAAGTGAAGTTGTTTGTGGCTTAACAAATCTATGGATAATAGCCATGGATCGCAAATAGGACTAATGAATTTGAATATCTCTGTTCTGTATGGCTAACATTAAACAAGATATTGAATCTGTTTTTAGAGCAAGTAAAATCAGTGTTTTGGAAAAATGTCTCTTTTTCTGACACCTAACCTTAAATACTTAGTCACATTAAAAAAAAAAAAAAACAGTTACCCGAACTTCTCCCATGTTACTTTCAGATGTGTTTCAGTCATGAAAGGATGTGATCCAGCCTTCACTTACAGTAATGTAACAGAGGTGTATTTTAATTCTTCATCTAAAAACATGGAAACTTTTTATATCTTTATAAACCTATAAAAACTGCATATAAGTGTATATTCATATAAATTAGTAACACTTTTACTTGTATTTACAATCCAAATATTTGTGGATTTGTTAGTCCATATGGAAGTTTTTATTATTTAGGTCAATGAAAACAATGATTTGCTGTATATCTGTATATTTACAAGTCTCATGAGCAGTGTCTGAGGGAACTGGGTCTGATTAGCCTCAAGGAAAGGAGGCTCAAGGGGGAACCTCATTGCTCCCTGTAAGCACTGTACTGTCTCTGGTAAGTAGTGAAAGCAGGAGGGTGTTCGTTGCCTACAACTACCTGAAAGGAGATGGTAATGAGGTAGGGCTCAGCCTCTTCTCCCAAGTAATAAGCAAGAGAACAAGAGAAAATAGCCTCAAGTTGCACCAGGGGAAGTTTAATTTGGACATTAGGAAAAATTACTTAAACCCAAGGGTTCTTAGGCATTAGAACAGGCCACCCTGGAGAAGTGGATGAATCACCATTCTGGAAGTATTTCAAGACACGTAGATATGGTGCTTAGGGATGTGGTTTATTGGTAGGCTAGGTTATGATGAGTTGCACTTGATTATCTAAAAGATCTTTCTCAACATGAATATTTCTATGATAACTTAGGTTTTTCAAAGGTAACAGTATTTTTATTGTAGCACCCAACTATCAGAAAGCAAAGTCTTAACATGAAGATACTTTGAAAATAAATATTACAGTAAGTGCTTAAAAAGGGACACATCAGGGCAACAAAATGCTGCAGCTATTTTTATAACTGAGATATGAGAAAGAGATTATTCTAAACCCCAAATGGTTGCTGTGTTTACTATGTGGAGATATCTGAAGTTGCATAACATGACTTGGGTTAAGAAAGAAACTGAAGATAATTATCTAAATTCAATCTTTTTCACTTGCACATTAGACCTCTCAGACTAAGCATTCCACAGATCACGACAAATATAATGTACTTCCTACTTCGTATTCTTATCTCCAAATGACCTGCAAACCTAAATAGTTGCATGGACCTTGCTGGTTCTGGAAGTAGAAGTGCAGTATGTATAGAGTTTTCCCTGATAGACACGTCAATGAAATAATATGGGGTTTTTTGTTTGTTTGTTTGTTTTTTTAATTAAGATTTCTCTTAAATTCACAGGAAAGGCTTGAGGTGGATTTAAGAGGACTGAGAATGTACACAACCCTAAAGTTAGATTTCTAGAAGATTTCAAAGAACAGTCAATTAGTTAAGCAGTTAGATGTCCATAAAACTGCACCTGAAATCTGATACTGCTCTGAGGTTTTCTAATTAAAATTAGAGCATGTTTACAAAAAGTATAATGTAAGTATCTTTTCACACTGTCCTGGACTATTGTAGAAATTTGTGGCAGTTTCAATTTTCTAGTTACCCGCTTTTCCTGGCTTTTAATGAATTCCCTTATCAAAGCTGAAAGTATTTGCACATCTTGCAGAATTCTTCAACACCAAATTTATCCCAGAGGTATTTTGGAATTAATTTTAATAGAATATTTTTGTGCTGGAGAAATCATTCTACATTTCAGCACTCTCCATGATATGACAATGCTGCATACAGACATTTTTAATATTCTCTCCAGGTATAACCCTGTGGCTACTGCTAAGACTCCTTGCTCTACAACTGTTCCTGCTGGGGGAAAGGTGTTGCTATAGCTGCAGGCTAATAGTAACTGCCACTGCTGATTTGATGCCATTTAGTCTGTATCTGCAGAGTCAAGAAAAAACTCTCTTTGTCTACCCTTGGCATCTTTGGATCTAATTACTTTTGCTCATCAGTACCAAAATGTTTACATGGTTTTGCCTGATGGAGTAGGAGCACAAAAATTCACTGCTCAAATTCAGATGCTCACAACCATACATTATGTTAATGGTGAAATTCAGACATACTTAAGGAAAAGCACAACAATATACCAAATTTCAAACTATTTAATTAACCTCTAAGATATGAGTGAAGTGAAATTATGAACACGTTGTTTAAAATGAAGTTTTTAAAGCTAAGAGAGGGAAAAGGTCAAGTTAATGCACTTCACCTTCCATATAGTGGGCCATTTTTCCTCATTTATTCTGAAGTTTATAATAATTTGACTGATGAAACAGGATCAAATTCTCCATTAATAAGCCACATCAAGGCCTAAGGCATACATATCATATTGTGCTGTGTATTTTCTTTTTCTCTTGATCACTGCCTAAACTCCACCTCTTGTGCTGAATCTCAGAAATACTACTATACACAGTGTCAGGACAATGCCCAGAGGAGTTATGGATGCCACACCCCTGGAAGGGTTCAAGGACAGATTGGACTGGGCCCTGAGCAACCTGATCTAGCGAAAAGTGTCATTGACATGGTGGAAGGGTTGGGAAGTAGGTGATATCTAAGGTCTCTTCCAAGCCAAATCGTTCCACGATTCTACGAATAGCTCAATGCAAATTACAGTTATTTTCAGTATCTGACTGTTGTACAAGCTGCTCTTAAGCCCTTCCTTAACAACATTCATTTTTTCAAGCATAGTGATGTTTCCTGCACTTTCACCCTTCATTTTCCTTCTGTCAAGAAGGCTCTTCTTCTTACCTCAGGATAACTACTACCAACTATCATGAACTGTAATTTAATCAAGAAATATTTCAGTTTACTGGGAGGCAAGATCATTAAGGTCAATTCCGTGCTACCACCTGGAGTTCAGCTCAGAAATTTCACCTCACCTTAAGAGCTACACATATTTTCTTCAGTGTGAGCAAGTTTCAGATGGTTTGTGACTTTTTCTCCTCCACATATCTTGTTTCTTTGTGGTTTTATACTACTATGTACCTGATTTATGCTTAGATTGAAATTATAGCTTTTTAGGAATGAAATGCTGAAGTTAGAAAACTGACTCAAATCACCTGCAGCTTGGCTCATTGCCCCAGCACTGTGGTTGATAGCATTAGTGATCTATGACAATTGTCCAAAGAAATTTTGTAGGTAATCCTATATCATCTTGTGTTAGTATTTATTTTGTTTTATGCAACTTCAAAGAACTGCCTTTATTTTGAAGACCTTGTGAAAATATCAGTGCATCCACTAAATGAATCATTCTATGATTAGTACAGATCAAAATTAATTTGTTTTGAAGATTTAGTAAAACTTCCATTTCTCTTCTGTCTTTCATATAATAGTATGTATATATAGCCAGAATTCTATCAGCGCTGCCATTTTATAAATCTTTTTGACCATTTAATACATTAAAGGAATTCTATTTCTTGCACAGTGAGGTTAAACCAATTTTTTACATGTAAGACATTTCAGTTACAATGAACGTATCTGAATTAGAGTATGGACTGTGGTGCAATGATCCTAAGGTGTTATTTCTGCATGCATGCAGAAACATTTTTCAAACTTATAAGCTATCTATTAGTCATGATGCAGCAATCTGTTTCCTAGTGCTAGTCCTAGCTCATAAAGAGGCAGTTTAAAAATTTTAGCAATATATTCAGTTCTCACTTCAGTCCTAGGTCTATCTTACACAGAAATTGTTTAGGATTTTAAATAGTGTTTTTTGAATTCTGGGATTACAGACAGTAAACTTAACTCCCAGATTTGAAAGAACATTCTTCTAAATACTCCGAATGAACCAAAGGTTTTATGCAGGGATTTTTTGTTTGGTTTTTTCCTTATATTTTTATTACAAAAGATGAAAATGTGACCTTTAACTGCTCAGTTGAGAAATTGCATGGTATCTATGAATAAAAGAGAGAAGAAAATAAAATGTTTGTTCTTAAAAAAAAAATCTGTATCAGGGCTATAGCAAAAGACATTGGATTGCAATAAATGTAGAAAAATATACAAAAGTTCAACAGCTTATCACAGGTGAGAAATATGAAGACGACTGCATGCCCTCTGTAAGTAGCTGGAGTTGCAACACAGCACTACAAAAACGTTTCTTAATTGGCATTAAATCCCTTCTTGTTATTTACTGTTATGTGACACTTATTTAGTACTTAAAGAAATAAATCCTTACTTAAATATTGCTAGTGAAATTATGAATTAAATCAAAATATTCCCTATAGCAGGTCCCATTCCAGAGATACTTGAATCTTAACCAAACACATGAAGAAGCAAGAAATGAAGGCAAAACCAACATAAAAAGAATCTCAGGTGCTAAAATATCACAAAGGGCCTCCTTGTGGAAGTGACTTGGGTGAAACTACAATCAATATTATTCCTAGGTACAAGTCTGAGAGGTAATTTACAGTCAAAACAAAAGGTTTCTGAAGGCAGAGCATCTTGCATAGAGGTTCTAAAGCAGAGATACTAACAATATCATAAGATGGAGTCCACGGGGTTGACCCTCTTGAATCTATTTATGGCTGTTGACTCCTACTCTCCCATGACGGATCTCCCTGTGGGGCACAACTCTGCCTTCTTGGTGACCTGCTGGTAGGTACAGCAGCCTGTTATACCTCCTAAAATCCTTCTCCTCTCCAAGCCTAACAAGCCCAGACCCCTCAGCCCCCCTGACAGCATCTGCTCCCTGATCAGCTTTGGGGTCCTGTTAAATTTATTCTAGATAATACATATCTTTCCTTTACTGCAGAGCCCCAAACTGGATCAGGATACTAAACCAAATGGATGCAACGCATTAAATGTGGTCTCACAGAGCTGACAAGTGTATAGGTTAGTCCACACCTGGTTGTTCTCAGACTTTTTTGTTGCCAGGACACACTGCTGCATCCTGTTTGGCTTCCCAGATGTTGCACTCCCCAGGTTCTCAGCACAGCTACTCTTTCCTGCCAGTCAGATTCCACCTTATGTTGTTGCAGGGCAACATAAGAAAAACTTTGCATGTGTTTTGGTTGAATTTCAGAAGGTTGATGGTGATCCACTCCTAAATACCATCTAGGTCACTGAGTGACAGCCCTGTCCTCAAGAGTACACACTGGTACACCTCTGCCCTACTTGAGTGTCACCTGCAAAATATTAAATGCTATAAATCATATAAAGATGATTATAACCCTGATTTTTTTTTCCCCTTTAAAGTTTTTAAACCACCCTGGATTTAGTAGTGATTACAAGGTCATGAAGTCCTTGTGGTTAAAAAAAAACACTGTCTAAAGGATAACATTTTTTAAAATATCACCAGAGCTTAACATCAGCATTTTTTTCAATCACAGTTCAGCTAAAACTCTCACTATTCTGCACCAAGAAAGACAGAACAGATCACAAACCATACCATTTAAAATGCACTAAACCATTACATAGACACCCTCACACATTACGCTACAAGGAATAAGGCTGAAAGGATTGGCATTGCTTAACAATACACTAACTTTCAGTCTTCAAAATATAGTCAGAATGCAAATCTGGGACCATAATTAAGAAGTCCTCTGACAATGTTATGAAGCTGCAACCAGAACCACTTTTTCAATTAAATAATTACAGAAGAAACAACTGAGAGGATAACATAACATCTCATCAGAGAATGAAATAGGTTATTCAGCCTAAGTTTATACATTCTTAGTACTTCCATCCCCTGTGGGAGGGATCTCATTTTTCTCATGTAACCCCTGTGTTTTTTGCCTGAGCAACTATGTCTGACAGCCTGTTTCACACATTTATCATTCTCTACATGAAAAAAAGTGCTACTGACACCTATGTTGAATGGGATTATTTTTCTTAAATCAGTATTGTTTTTCTTTTTTTTTTTTAATTCTGAAAATAAGCCACATTGTTTCGGTTCTTTGCATTTTCCACGTTTTACATTTAAATGTTTCTTCACAATTCTCTTTTCCTCATATGGCAATTCATAACTTTAGGCTGTCCATGTTTAGCTGCATTTTATTGCTGGCTTGAATCATCAGAGTCAATATGTTTGTTATTATATTTTCTTATTCCTGCAGTATTAGTGTCCTGCAAGACAATTCGTATTATTTTTTTATCTTAATATTGTCATTTTACATAAGAAAACCATATAAAGCTGCTGAAACTTTTCCCAGGTTTGATGAAGTACATTTATCAAATAAATTCACAGCTGATGTGAGATTCAAATTTTCCTAAATTTCAGTTATGATGATTTAGCTTAGATCTGCCTCAAAATATTTGGAAATGCAAGTCTCTTTCTGATTTATATGCTTGCACACTTTTATTACATTTAACACATTTAAAATATTTCTGAAATAAATTGTACTGATTCCATAGATCTCTTTCATTTTGGCTTCAATTCTGTAGTTGTTAAACTAATACACCTCCCTTGTCCAGGCTATTTTTCAGCTTTCTAAAATTTTGTTTTGCTTGGTCAGTGGAGATGTCTATCTATTTCAGGTGAGAATTTCCTTATGCATGACAATGTCTTTACAAAAGTCTAATCAGCACACAAAGTAATTTCCTACAGACTGGGAAGTGTTGTAAACCTCTTCCTTGTTATACCAAAGATCAAAAAAGAGAACAAAACTCCTCTGAGACCTGATTTCCTACCAGTACTGCTTTCAAGATGGAATGAATGAGAGCAAAATCATAATTTTACCACTGGTAAAATGTATCTGTGTAATTTTTAGGTTCAGTTAATAAACATTCCCAAACAAATGAATGTATTGATCACTGCCTGTTCCTTAATAATGTAAAACAAAGTACTCATGCTCTGTTTTATATTTCTGATGCATAAAGTATAATGTATCCTGTGATGTCTATTTCACTAATTTTATGACAGCTGCCACTTGACAAATTTGCTTTACGATAACAGTTTAATTTCTATTTGCTTTCTGTTGTATGTATGAACTATGTATTTAAAAGTGATTTACTAATTTTAATGTGCAAATGTAGGACTTTAAACATAGTTTATCATCTCACCTTTGATTAAAAGCCAGTGGAACTTCTGGAGTAACTAGACTAATCAATAAGTTGATTAGTCAACTCTTGAGCTGTTGGGATCTATTTATACCAAATAAATAGTGAGTTACAGTGCCTTTAGTCAATTGGATTAAATTCCAAATTCTTGAACAAGGGGCAGATGTTCAGGCTTTCCAGTTTTAAAATTTCATTCAAGCCTCAGAAGACACACTTTTAAGTGTTAACTTGGGAAAACATTGCAAAACCTTTTGAAGCAGAGAAAATACTCTTCTCTCTATCTTTGCAAGGAATGCTTCTTGTTGAAAAAGAACTTCAAATTTACCCCATGGACTTACAGGGAAAAGAATGAAACTTAAAAAAAAACCAAAAGAAAAACGCACACAAAAATACCCCTCCACTGTTTACTGTTTTTCGTCCTCTGCTTCAGTAATTCCCATGGTTGCTCATATACATGCTTTAATATTTCAGAAACATTTTCAAGGGCAACTATCCACCGTTAAGAAATTCTGCACTGCAGCCACTTTTCTGACATGTTGACTAGTTAGGTTAAGGGTCCTCTTATTTACATTTGCTTTTAAGCTTCAATACCTCAGATATTCTGCTTCCACAGCTGAGTCACTAAATATAATGCACAAGACTTTTCGGCAATCTTTTAATCAAACACTCATTTAATGCACAAAAATCCCATTTTGAAAATCAGATTTTGTATAATAGAAACTGAATAATAGAAACATAAAAAACACAAAATACCATCCAAATTTAACCATAAAATTTAAGAAAGTTGTCTACTGCAATGAACTGAATTTAACTTCATGATTTTTTCATTCACTTATTTCCTCATGTATTTAAGTTAAAGCAACTATAATATGGTTCTAAGGGAAAACATATTATTTGAAGGAAAAATAAAACCAGACTTGGCAAAGCATAAGTAGTTTCTGTCCAGTATCACTAGTTGAATGTAATCCTCAAAGATCAGTCATTCCTAAATTAAAAACACTAATATTATTCTAAAATTATGAACTCTGAGTTATTTATCAAGGATTAATTCAGTTACACTATGTAACTTGTTGGTAGACAAGGCAGGTTGACTGATGTGTTAAAAAATGGATCCAGAAGAAAGGAGACCATTCCTCTCTCTCTACCATCAGTCTGAACAAAGTCTGTCTTTGCAGCCTGAGACAGAATTAAAAAAGAAAAGTATTGTCAATTACTTTAGGAATCAGTAATATAACATACAAATCTGGCTCATTCACTCTAGGGAAAGGTAATATGCATGTGTAAGCAAAAAAGGCAGAATGATCATATCAATTCTGAATGTTTCTACGGCTGTAAAAGGCCCCCTTCCTTTCCAGTGCTTCTACAGATTTTTTCACTAATGCCAAAAGCATATTTACTGAGTTCACTAAGTTTGACATGGTCTCTAATCTTTCAAAAGGTATTTCCCTAGAGGATCATTTGAAATATTCATGTCTAGCATTAGTTTGTGCTAGTAATATTTTACTATTAGACATAAATCGAATCAAATTTCTTGATGTAGTAACTTGAATTGGAGGTTCCAGACAACACATCATTAATATGAACAATCACCACATCAGCATCATTTTAAAGATAACCTCTTACCTGAAAATGTGGAAAGAGCTTCTGTTATAGAAGATGTCCCTCAGAGAACCACAACAGTTGACTAGATTTGCTGTTAGTGGGAGTCTTTCAATTAACCTTGATTGCCTTTAAAACAAAGATTGACCTTATGATTTTTTAGACTGGCAGGACTTTGATTTGTTAGACTTTTTGTCATTTTGATCTGTAGGTTTCTTTCATTACCAGGTTGCCTCTCTTTCTTAGATTCTTGAGTATATAAGGAAATTCAAAGACCTTTCTCTGAACAAAATTAAGATTTAGAAGCATAGAAACATGTGGGGTTTCTGTGATTCTTTCAGTTCTCTTTTCTGTGCTATTAGAGCAAGCCACTATCAAACACAAAATTTTATGTTTTGTTTCAGTCCTGGAAAAAAAAAATAAAATACAATACATAATTCAACTGTCTCAGCACCTGAAAAGTAGCTTTTTTGACCTCTTAGCAGATTCTCTTCAGTCAAAATACATCTTACAGAAACACTCTCATTCTCTTCAGTGCCATGATGACGGTATGATTGGCACTTGATGGGTTTTTTTTGAGTTAGCATTCAGTTCAAGATTTCACAGCTTCTTGGGTGAGATAGACTGAACTGTGGCCTGTTGCTGACTTTTGTCAGCTTACACACCTGTAAGAGGCACAATCCATCTAATATGAAACATTAAGAACAGAGAGCATCAGCCCATACTGCTGCCCTCTAAGTTCAGTAAGTCTCTTACAAAGTGTAAAAAGTTCAAATCATACTCTTGAGACTACATGAATTATTGATGTCTCCAATTTAACTCATGTCAACACCTGGCTTGTATCCTGTCTTAAAGTTACCTTTGTTTTCTTGATCCCTGATACATGGAACTATAACACAGACCATTATTTTTCCCATACTTTGTTACTGTATTTTATATTTCTGTAAAATCATATAGATAGATGTGTAGACAAGTAGACTTACACTGTAGAAGACATCTTTCCAGAAAAAAAAAAGAGACAAGACTGATGAGTTCTAGAAGAGAAAAATAAGCAATGCAGAAGTGAGCAACAAAAAAGTCTTGAAACCACATAACAACAGAGATCCAGAATAATAAAGCACATTTACACAACTAATTTCATCTTCAGTTTTAAGCAATGGCTTTATTGATTATCTGCTTCTGACATGCAGTGAAGCCAGCCTTACCTCTGTTTCCTGCTCCCAGGCCAGCTTCTAAATCCCTAATTTTAATTTTCTTTTCCTGCTTCTCTTCTGTTTTCTATTGATCGGATTCTTTATATTGCTTACAGATACTTCACTGACCCGTTTGAAAAGCTTTTGCCTGCTTTCAGATGTGTAACATTTTTATCTCTGTGCCTTTATATAGATGAAAATATAATTCCTTAATAAACCCAACAAAGCAAAGAACAGCAGGTCTGATACAAGTATTGTGTATTTCAGGAACATTCAGTAAACTTGAAGATTTTATTGTGGTTGTAATGGTTAGGGGGCAAATATAAATTCATAGAAGCATATAAACCTTCATTTACTTAAAAAACACATCCCTCTCAGCAATTCCTTATGGATAAGTTAATTGAAACACTTGGTGGGAACTGGCTAATTTAAACACAGAATTGCTGTTAAACTGCATATTAAATTTAAAAGTTGACATTTAGGGAAACTATACATGGAGATTGTCTTCACTAACACTAAGTTCTTTTAAACAATACTTTATAGGTCTGGTCTAATCTGTTGTCATGCTGCATTTATCAAGGTCATGTGGCAAACAAACTGTCATTTATAGACTGCTGTGGTGGGTTGACCCTGACTGGATGCCAGGTGCACACCAAAGCCATTCTATCACTGCCCTCCTCAGCTGGACAAGGGAGAGGAAGCATTACAAAAGGCTCATGGGTTGAGATAAGGACAAGAGAGAGGCACTCACCAGTTACCATCATGGGCAAAACTGACTCGGCTTGGGGAAAATTAATTTAATTTATAACCAATCAAATCAGATTAGAATAATGAGAAATAAAAACTCATTCTTAAAATTCCCCTTGCCCTTCTCTTGCTCCTAGGTTTAACTTCACTCCTGATTTTCTCAACCTTCTCCCATCAGTGGTACAGGGGGACAAGCAGTTGCATTCAGTTCATCACATGCTGTTTCTTATGTTCCTTCCTCCTCAGAGGGAGGACTCCTCACACTCACATCATGAAGTACTTTCTACAGGAGACTGTCCTCCATGAACTTCTCTAACATGAGTCCTTCCCACAGGCTGCAGCTGTTCATGAACTACTCCAGTGTGGGTCCCTTCCACAGGGACGAGACCAGGAGGTGTAGTCCTTCAGGAGCCAGCTGCTCAGTGTGGGTCCACCATGGGGTCACAAGTCCTGTCAGCAAACCTGCTCCAGCATGGGCTTGTTTGTCCATGGGGACACAGCTCCTGCCAGGAGCCTGTTCCAGTGAGGGCTTTCCACAGGGCTACAGCCTCCTTTGGGCATCTACCTCTTCCACCATGGGGTCCTCTCCAGAGCTACAGGTGGATCTCTGCTATAGATTTTAAAAATCTATATATATGATTTCCTGACTTTATATACTTTACAAAAAACTCTACTTTTTTTTCTGATTGAGGCTGAATATGTATGGATTACTTAGATTATATCACCATTACTATATGATTCCTTTTACTGTCTAGAATTGTAGTTTTTTTGGAGCCTGTGTAAGTGCAAAGAGTTGACTACTACCCTTAAATTATTTGAGACAAACTTTGCATAGAAGTTTGAAACTCTAGGAATTGTTTTGAAAATAAATGTTCTTGTAACACGAAAACAGGAAGCATTTGCATTTGTGAACACAATATGATTCCTTCATTTTAAATTTTACTCTGCTTTAAAAAGAAAAAGAAAAAGCCAATTTTAAAGAAACAGCTGCATGTAGCAATAAGCTTGTATGCAAAACACACTTTTTTCCTGCTTTGTGGAATAACCTATTTCAATAGAAGAGGTACTAGTGGTTTGATATATATATGCAAACACAAATGTAGGATATAGTGTTTTCTGTTAGCAAGCACCAAAATGCAGAAAAAGACTGCTCAGTTGAACAGTGCAGCTTTTGTTACAGGAGATCATTTTCCAACAGCCAGCTGTCTTCTGTTCATGACATGTCACTGTGAATTTGGAAAAGAGATTCCAAGGCTTTCACATGAACATCAAAGTGTTCATATGAATGCCTCTCCAAGAGAGACACCTATCCATGAAGGGCCTTCTGGTGTTGCTTAGAGCATTTTCACATTCTTTGTGACACTTCAAGGAACAGGAACATCAGGTAAGGCATGTTTCCATCAGAAAACTTTAGATTTTTTTTAATCTTCCTCCTTTTGTAAACCTTATTACTTTATACTTTGAATATGGGTTTGCTTCAGTGCAAAAGCAAAAATAAAAATTGAAATCTTCAAAGTTTAAATAGGTCAAGAAAATATTCTACCCAGGGCTCTGTTGTAGACTGATATTCAGAAAAGACATGAATTGCTGAAGTTCTTGTCATAGAGACATGTTTTTTTAATAAAAACACTAGCAGTTTCTTTGTCAAAATCTAGTCTAATATCCATCTTGTCAGCCAACAGCATTGTTTATAGAATATGACAGAATCAATTAGGTTGGAAAAGACCTCTGAGATCTTTGAGCTCAACCTGTGACCGAACACCACCCTGTCAACCAGACCATGGCACTGAGTGCCACACCCACCCGGCTACAACCTCCTTTCCAGCAGTTGTAGAGAGTGATAAGGTCACTCCCAAAGCCTCCTTTCCTTCAGGCTAAACACCTCCAGCTTCCTCAGCTGCTTCTGACAGGACTTGTTCTCCAGACACTTCACCAGTTGTCTTGTCCTTCGCTGGACTTGCTCCATCCCCTCAATTTCCTTCCTGAACTGAGGGGCTCAGAACTGGACAGAATTTGAGGTGTGGCCTCACCAGTGCCAAGTACAGGGGAAGAATCGCTTCCCTGGTCCTGCTGACCACATTGTTTTTCATATACAGGCATTAATTTCTAATTGGAAACTGCAGCAAGAATTTACAAAAGTCAACAATTAAATTTCTTTTTGTTTAGAAAGAAATATTTTTACTTTAAAAAAATACCTTTAAATAAATATTTAAATAAAGTAGAAGTCAGTCTCCAAATACCATCACAGGCAAAAGAGCTAGAATTAGAGATATTATTTGAATTTATTACCAACAAAATCAGTGCAGGATAATGAGAAGTAAAATAAGATCTTAAAAACATATTTCCCCCACCCCTTCCTCCTTCTGAGCTCTACCTCCTCCCTCTCAGCAGCACAGAGAGATAGGGAATAGGGGTTATGGTCAGTTCATTACATATTTTTTTCACTACTCAGGGAGAGGAGTCCTTTACTTGCTGCAGCATGGCACATGAGACAATTCTTCATGAACTTCTCCAGTGTGAGTCCATCCCATGGGCGACAGTTGTCTGCAAACTGCTACAATGTTGGTCACTTTTCCCTGGGTGCAGTCCTTCAAGGACAGACTGTTCCTGCGTGGGTTCCCAGGGGGTCACAATTCCAGCAAACCTGATCCAGGGTGGCCTCCTCTCTGACAGAGAGACAATGGGTCTGTAGGTCCCTGCCAGGACCCTGCTCCAGGACAGGCCTCCCACAGGGTCACAGACTCCTCTCAGGCATTCACCTGCTCCAATGTGAGTCTTTTCCATAGGCTGCAGGTGGATATCAGCATCCCCGTGGTCCTCCATGGGCTGCAGGGGCAGAGCTGCCTCACTGTGGATTTCACCACGGGCTGCAAGGGAATCTCAGCTCCAGTGCCTGGAGCAGCTCCTGTCCCTCCTCCACTGAACAACTGCAGAGTTGTTCCTCTCACATGTTCTCACTCCTCTCTTCTCTGGCTGCAATAACATCTGCACAATACCCTTTTCCTTCTTCCTAAATATGTTATCACAGTCATTACCACGATCTCTAACTGGCCCAGCCTTGGCCAGCAGCACGTCCATCTTTGGAGCTGCCAGGGATTGGCTCTGCCAGACATGGAAGAAGCTTCTGGAAGCTTCTCTCAGAAGCCATCCCTGCTGAAAAAATATGGCCACATTAACCCAATACAATATTGGATCAAGACTAAAACAACAATTCTCATACCCTGTTCACATAATTTACTTTTAAAAATTCACCTTCATGGAGGCATACTGATTTGACTACATTAATTTAAAATGTCAATATAAATAACACAAATCTGGCAATTATGGATGAACGTAAAGGACATTCTAAAGTCAGAGTCTAATAATATAAGTCCCAGGATCCCAGAAAGAATGTCTTTGCCTTAGTTTTTCCTAACAAGAATTCTTTCCTTCTTCTGTCAGGTTCTGATAGCTGAAATTTCACTTCTTGCACAAGAATGTAAACAGTAATAGGAGCTCATTAGAATGACACTTTCTTCCCTCACAATGTTTTCTCTCAATGTGAAATTAATTGACTGACTGACAGATGCAACAAACACTAGAATCTTAAGATATGTGAAAAGCAAGGCAGAAAAATTCAACTGGTATGACAGTCAAAAAAATGAACTAAAATTCTATTTAATCATATCATTGTATAGTAGCCTCATCACCTTAGTTTTCTTTAGATAAAATGATTTTTTTTTTAATTTGTAGCAAAGTTTTCTGATTAAACACTATGGCAGTTTACTTAACCAGAATTTGAATACATCTACAGGGGAAAAGCCCACCAAATTTATGGAAAATATGCAAGAATATGTAAATTCCTCAGAAAACAAGAAAATTTTGGTTTTCAAAAAAGGTAACATTTATTCACTAGAAGATCTTTTTCTTCTATTTTTGTGGACTCTGCACTCTATAGACTACGAACACACATGCCTATGAGCATGATGAGGTTCACAGAAATGAACGATAGATAAAAGTACAGTGCTCTCAGTGGAGGACATAAGCATCATTTTAGCCTCCCACACATGTAGTGATGTCTTTGCCCTTCGATAATGAGATTCTCAACATTTGCATCACAAACAAATAGCAGATGATATTCAAAAGCCATAAGACTACTTCCATTCATGTCATTAAATCTCTGCCCTAGAAGTGGTTTTCCCAGAGCTGCTGGCATATAAGCAGCTCAGATGAATGAGCTACAATCCTTATAGAATGGTACAACAGGAAAACTTCAGATTTTTAATTGTTTGTCATTATCAGATAGCACAGTTGCACATTACACAGTAAAGCCCCAGGTGTGTGTGACCTATACTATATTTGACCAGTTCTGACTTGTTAAACTAATCCAATACAAACTAGAAAATCAATTAAAAAACAGATTAATTCTGCTATGTGACTTTTGCAAACTACTTACTTGTGTGTCACATTTGGAATGGGAAAACAGAACATGTTAGAAACCGTTGCAAAAATCATTCACTGACTTCCAGTACAAAGAATGCCAGTGAGAATACCCTGGCATCACACAAGCAGCCAAGACATTGCTAGCTTCTGCCAGCAGTCTGCTTTAGAAAGTAATAATACATAGTTAAAAAACCTGCCCTCTGGCCTTGTCCAAGATCCTGCAGAAAGCTGAGCCAGGGGTGCTAGAACTCTGTGTAGCAGTCCAGGCCACCAGCCAGGACTTAGGCATACTGAGCAGCTGGAGAAAATGTCCTGTTTCCTGAGTCCGTGGTGCTGGTCAACACTGGACCAGAGCAGTGTCCCCAGAGAGGCTGGGGATATGATCTGCATGAGATGCTGTGAAAGTGTCAGAGGAGCCTTAGAAAAAGAAGTCACAATCTACTACTATATCCATCTCTTATAGTTAATCTAGTTCAAATGATATATCACTGAGTTGATCTATTCTAGCTTCTTACCCTACCTAGAGGTTCTCCTGTGGCACAACTATTCTTATTTTCTTTGAGCTTTTAGATCTGCAAAGTGGTAAATCAATAAGAGATGGCGGAAACAACCGTGGTGAGAGATAAAAGAGGTAGAGTTTTCACTAATGAGGTAGAAGGTAGGAACACCAAAGAAGAGGCAAAACTTCTGAGCCAAGATGCTTCAGGAATTAGCACTCAGCTGAGCACAGAAGGAAGTTAAATATTCACCTCAGATTCTTACATCTTCACTGTCGCTAAGCCAGGGCTCATTATTGTTAGAACATGCAGTGGGTTTATTTTATCATCTTAGAAATTTGGCTTTAATAAGGTGGTGAAACCACTTAAATTATAAGCTACACATTTAAACAGTTTGACAAAAGTCAATATAAATTTCAAGAATCCAATTGTCAAATTCAGATAAGAAATCAATCCTTTAAAATCATAGAATATCCTTAGGCTAAGCTTAGAAAGATTGATTACCTTCTCTCTCTAATTAACTCAACTTTAATATTATGAGCTGCTTTTTAGGAAATCATAGCCAGCTGAATATGACTGTGTGATTAAAGAACATATAAAGAAGATACCACATAAGAAAGCTGTGTGGTAATTATTCCAGTCAATTAATTGGTAAAAAAACCCAAATGCTGCTATCTATTTAAATTCTCTTTTATTCTATCAGCCATTAAATACATTACACCAGAAGACAATTGGCACTGTACTCTATGTCTTCCTTTTCAGGGAAGTCAAGCGTATCATGACTCTAAGGTCACTTTTCGTTTGAGAACTTAAAAAGCTGTAATTCTGGTTTACAAATTTCCTGTTGTACTAAAGTTCTTTGGTCAAAGTTATAAGATAAAAGCATATCTTAAAATGAGAAAAATATTTTCCATTGTTCTTTTTTTCAGAATCAATTTATGAGCTATGATGTTGATTCTCACAAAGGTAAGCAATCAGTTTAGGAAGATTTTAAATTTTTCTGAGGTTTTCTTTCTATTTTCTACTATTATTTACTTTCCATTCTCTCCCCACCCCAATAGTTTTAGCCATTATAAGGTATAATATGAAAAATCACAAATTTTAAAAATTGTCCTAGTTTTACCAGAAATAAGTGCAACAGAGGTACCATTTGTTTTTAATAGTCATAGAGCTGAATGATGAGCTGAGGAATGAATCCTATTTGTTGAGAACTATGGAAAATTTACACCTCTTAAGGATATATAGTTATAAAAATATATACTGCTTCTATATTTTAAATGGCTTTTTCAAACTAAATTAGTGTCTGGCTTCTCAAAATCTCTGCAATACTTTCTGGTTTTGGTGTATTTTCAAAAGTTGAAATTACTTTTATCCTTTCTTCTTTATTATAGCCTTATGTATAATAAATAGCACTTGGTTTTTTACGTTACATTCTTATAGTTAATAGTTTTTCACTATGCTCTATAATGCTAATATTTGTTCACTCTTTTATTTTTACTTTTATCATATTTAGCTATTTCAGAGTACATGCATAATATTTATGTTATCTATGCTATAAAATATTTACTAAATCTAGATTATGTTTATGTGTACTAAATACACTGTACTGTAAACATACACATATATATGACAAACAACTTTAAACATTGATTAAATTTCTATTTATAATTTATTCAAAGCTATTTTATAACATGTCTGTAAACAGCTTCTGTAGCATTTGCGAATATTTTGTCCTTGTTCCTTAATTGTCTTTGGTCCTTAATTCTAACATGCATGTTTGTTGGGGTTTTTTTCCCCTCTGTATGTATTTTGACTTTTTGAAATGAGCTACTTTTAATTCTTAAAAAAAGTTTCAAACATATTTTCTTTACTAAAAGAATATTCCATATAGCTACAGTTTTAAGCTACTCTTCTGTATGAAAAAAAACCTTTGATTTTAATGAAATCGACTTATGAAATCAACTATTGATAGTAAGCTTTACTAGATTTTGTTCTTTTTGCTTGACTTTCTCAAATTCTCCTTCGAAGCGTTTCATCATCCTTTTAAATATTTTAGCAACAATTGTCACTACTGAAATTCCAGCAAAGAGTTTGGGAGTTATACATCTAGGGTATCAGATGAAAACTAATTCTTATTCTCACTACCCAGGTGAATGTGAAGAGAGCATTAAATCAAATATGCTTAACCACTGAAAAACCAAGGCTGTTAAAATGCTTACAAAAATAAAATTGTTGAAATGCGGCAAACTGATGTTGTTATGGTTACTAGGGCTTCCTTTGAAGTGCTTTAATATTAGGGTTAAAACAAAAATAAAGATTAATTTGGAATAAGGCCCTCATGCATTGAAGTGTCACCGAATGACCTCAGTACCTATTAACTTCAATGAACAATAAAGTTTTTTGACACTTATGCAGGATGAGGTCCTAAACCATTTACACGATAGTTATGCTTCATTTCTGGATGCTCACTAGCCCTCATTTTCTTATATAGAGACAGAGTTGATTATTCTAAATAGAGGCATCAGTAAAAATTGACCTTGTATGGTAGATAGCTTCCATAATTACTGTTGTTGCCTTTTTGCTGAGGTATGTAGATACAACTAAAACTCTGCTTCATTGCAGTAGTTGATAGAAAATGGTCAGTCTCTTTTTGGAAAAAATATCAGATATAGGGCAAAGTAAGATAACCGTGATGATTAAGGAGATGAAAAAAAATGTCAGATGGGGACTAGGATCTTTCCTTTTTTAATCTTAGGAGAAGAATAAGAGGACACACAACAACTTTTGGTTCCTATAGCTCAGGAGAGGGCCTTAATGGGCTGCTTTACCCTAGATATTTATGTTGCTAATTACTTCAGATATTCTCGCATGCAACCATCAAGCTTTTCAGATCAGTCAGTTCATATTGGAATATTAGAATATAGGGACTACTTCTCCACACAAGGGTATCTAAATCAGCGTAGAATGGTTTAGAAAAAAAATTTCAATATTAATTTTTGCCAAATCTTCTCCCTCAATGACAAGAATTACATTCTCTAAGCAGGTTTTTATCAGAGGTGTACCTGCTAAAAGTTTATAATGGCCATTGTTTATAGTGGCCAAAGTTTATAGTGGCCATGGTGAAGGAAATGGCTAGCAACCTATTAATTACCAAATTTAAGATTTACAAATCACAGAATCACCAAATAGTTAGGGTTGGACCTCTGGAGATCATCTAGTGCAAACTGCCCATCAAGGCAGGGTCACCCAGAGCAAGTGACACAAGACAGACATGATGCTGGAAAACCAGCCCTGGGTGGCCCAGCTTGAGCAGAGGATCCAGAGATCTTTCCAATATCAGCCATGCCGACATTCACTTATTCAAGGTTCAGAGGAAGAATGATATCCACAGAAAATGCCTGACTACAGAATCACATAAGGTAATAAGTGCACCAAAGAAAGGCAATTATGTCATTTTTATTATATGAAAAGAATGTTACTGGCAATTATGAAAGCTAGAGCATGGTATGTCAAAGATGAAAGCTAGTGCAAATAAATATTATCAATTTCTGTAATACAAATGTTCTTGCATCTTTCATAGCAGTTTCCTAAAATCATGTCTCATAGTTAAATAATGTGAATTACCTTCTCTTACCAAAGAATTTTGCTTTTTATTTTGCACAGAGCCAAGTAGAGTGAGTAGCAAAATAAACTTTTAATCTATGCAGAATAATAAAAAATGTTTGAAAATTATCACTGATTATTTGCCAATGTAGATTCCCATGATATAATTTCTTTGTTCAGTGTGAAGAAAAAAAATAGAATACCAGCAGTCTTCCAATCTTCAATGGAACATGATGTGAACTCTGAACATTGCATAGCTAGTTCAACAGCTGTGCAATTTTACATCTGGATAAATCACCCCAATGTTTTTATTCCATACATAGAATAGGAACTGGCAGTTATTTAGTAGATTATGGTATCTTTGTAAGAGAAAAGCATTGCAAGATTATTTCAGCTACTGAACAAGCAGCTTCTGTACAAAATGAAACACAGGGAGGAAGCCTATGGAGTATGGAAGCAAGGATAGGTAGCTTGGGAGGAGTCACAGAATAATAGAATGGTTTGTGTTGGAAGGGGTCTCAAATCATATAATTTTGACCCCCGCCTCTATGGAATACAGAGAAGTTGTCTAAGCAGCCAGGGATCAGGTTAGGAAAGCTAAAGCCTTGATAGAATTAAGTTTTATCTTTAATTAATATTAATTCAGTTTGCTGCAAGATAAACTTGACCTTGATTTTTTATTCACAACAATATTAAGTTTTCTGGGACTCTTCTGGTGTGTTCTGTAGTTACTAATTTTGCTTTTATCAAAACCACTGTATTTTTAACAGCTTGTTAGAGATTTTTATATTTATGGCATGTGATAGTATAAAAATATGATTAACAATCTTTGGGGATTAATGTGCTTTTTCATCAGTGTAATTGCTTTTTGTGAAGAAAAGAAATGCTAGAGGAAAACCTGGGAACCGGTTATAAGTATTCTGATTACACTTTGTTAAAGAATTTAAGAAATAACAATTGCTTCCAGCAACTTTGGGTTGTTATTTTTATAAGACACTTCCTACTGGCCCCTGGAATCCACCCCAGAAAGCCAGAGACCTCCATCCCTGGTCAATGGATGCAGCTGCCCCGTTTCTCCTTTGCAAATCCAACGGTAGGAATTCTGAGCATGTATTCCAAGCACACACACACACAGAGGACACCAACGCAGGCTGCCACAGACAAGGAGCTGCCTTGAGAGCATCACCTACATGTGGGACATAAACACAGGCACCACATCCCCTCCCCTCTTCAGACAGTAGAGTCTGAATCTCAGTACTGACAGCATGCACTCAGCACTCTCACATGCACTTAGTGGATCCCTCAAATGCCAGCATGACCCTGCTCTCTGTCCAACACTCCTGAACAGTTCCCAGGCCCTCTTATCCTCACTGGCTGGTCCAGCTTGGGGCTCACCAACAAACAGATGGATTCTGTAGTGCATTCATCTCACAGGTACTGCACCCTCTGGCTTCCCCACTCAAAAATCAGCCTGATAAGCCTGCCCAATCTCACAACTTCTTGCTTGCTTGCTGATGACATGATAAGCTTTTGTTGATTGTTGATTTTCATTTTTGTTTGTGACAAATATTGTGTATCATTACTTACTATTCCAATTAAAATTTAAAAGTAATAAATCTTACTTTATTTTCCAGGTTCCCTGGCACCATAAATCAGTCAGTGTAAGAACACAGTTGCTCAGTTCTGTGCATCCTAATATCTTTCACTAAATCTCAAGCTTTTAAGCTTATGCCCTTCATTACCTTGGAGCATATAGTTCTGAGAATATTCTGGATTTAATTTGAAACATGCTGTCATAACTATAAAATTTCAAAACAACCACTAATAGCTAGTCTTTTCCAGGTAATACAGGTTTCAGATGCAATGATGTCTGGTTAAGTAGTTCAATTTGATTTGTCATCTAGCTCAATACTGAAGTGGCAGAAAAGTTGCTCAACTTAAAGTGTGAAGAGAAAGAGCAAAACATATACTGAAAATATCCCTCTAGCCCGGCTGGAAAGTGGCTTCCAGCTGTTCCCAGCTAGCCCTGGCTCGGGATACTTCCAAACTCGGTTGGTGGCAGCAGGCGGAGCGGCCACCACCCCCCCCGGTGGGTCAGAGCTGCACGAGAGATGTCGGTGAGGCTTGACGAAGGTAGGAAGCGAGGAGGCTACTTTGTGGCTAGATGGTTTTTATTGTCACCTGCCTTTCGCAGGGGAGCCACACTTCTCTCTGAGCCTCTCTTGAGAGTGTCCCCGCCCGAGGCATGGCCACAGCTTATATGGGGTTGGGAGAAGGGGGTGGACACAAGAGGGAAAGCCAAGAAGGGAAATATGGATGTCACACAGACAGCGAATGGGAAACGAGGGGTGGGGGTTCCCCAGCCTGCTCCAATCTGGGACCGAGTCTCTCCGAACACTCTGGAAGGAGAGGAGAGGCTTCCCAGAGAGTGACAGGCTGTGGAGAACAAAGGCAGGGGGAAACCAAATGGGGAGAAATACAGGGGGGAACTTGGGAGAAACCATTACAGAACAAATTAATATTAACAATAAATAAAAAGGTATAAAACGCGCTGCTACAATATACTATAAAGCAGTTATGTTTCTGTACTCTTAAGACACTGTTCTAACTAGGCAGCTGTTCCTAGGGTGGCACACTGCATTATGGCAGTGTCTGGTTCTGAACACCTAGGGAAAGAAACGATGATGGGGCCAGGATTGATGGCTATTTAACAATAGTAGCTTCAATTCACTTGTGTCCAAATTTTAAGGTTTTTTTTAAAGTAGCATAAATCCATAGCAGCAACTTCATAATTTATGAAGATATATTCTTGAGCTGAAAGAATGGGGTTTGAGGCACTTTAGCAAAACAGGAATAAAAACATTTTGAAGCAGCAGTAGTTATATTATTTACAACCCCTATATATAAAGCAATGTAATAAAATTGACTGGTGATTCTAGTATGCCTAATTTTTTCTAGATACATTTGACATTTTCATTTGTATTTTGCTTTTTATACTTTCAAGATGTTACAAAAAAAATTTGCCCAACTAATCCTCAAACTAAAAGTTCTAAAATTGGAGAAAGTAAGCCTGAGGGTAAAAAAACTTCATAACTAGTGAATTAAAGACTTAATAAGAATAAAAATTATTTGGATTTTTTTAATAGCTTCTAATATCATGCATTAAACATCCATTGAGTTGTGTGCCAAACAATGGTATGAGCACCAGGACAGTTTTTTTGGTTTGTTCAGTCTTAATTTCCCATAATCTTTGCACCAAATACTGCAGCTACAAGCATTACATTTGCATACTACAGACTTCATTTATGCAAATCCTTTTACAAGCTCAGATATATTTTGCTCACAGATGATATAATATTAAAACAGGCATAAGACCTATATTATAGAGATTTATTACAGAAAGCATCCTTTAAGAGATACTTTTGGCTGTATGAAAGATTACCAAAGGAGTTTAAAATTGCTCCAAATTCAGTTTCATAACAGTTTGAAACTCGTGAGACCTCTCTCCTCTTTTCCCATATCAGGTTATCACTATTTTAAGAAACAAATTGAAAACACCTTAATTCTAAATTACATCCTGAAATTTCATATGGAGAGTAAACAAAGCCAGCTTCTTAGCTTTCCACAGGTAATAGATTCCTTCTTGATATTCTACTTATACACAGCCTACAGTGTCCAAAATATTTGCTTTTCCATTTCTACCACAGAAACAAAAACAAATGAACAAAAAACCCCCTTCATCTTTGCCAAACATTAGATTGAGCAAAGCACAGCCTGTAAAAATTTAGTGTTTCTCATGTTCACTGCCATCCTAAAAATTACATGTAATAACTCTGTAGCCTAAGTCTGCAATTACAGCCTTAAACAGAAAAGTAAAGTTAATGCAGCAAACCTGAATGATGGAATATGTACAGGACTGTCATTGATCTTTTATGGCCAAACATGAACCTGAATTTCTGTAATGTCTTATGCTGTCCTGCTCTCTAACACATGGCTTCTCTCAGTCTTTGGAACTTCTAGCAAACAGTGATAATTTATTTTCCATAAACCTAATCAAAGGATCAGAGATTTTCTACAAAGCAAATATAAATACTAGAGAACTTGAAAAAGAGGCTGATACTAGCATGTTGTAAAAAAACCAACCCCAAAACCTGAAAATACCATTGCTAATATTCTTCCACCAGTGAATATATGACAGCACCTTATGAGTTAATTAGACTATTAAATTGTGTATGCTTTGCATATCTAGGAAACTAGGATACAAAGAAAATATTCTGCTGTTTACCATGCAGGGCACATTGCAGCCTATTTTAAGAAACCATCATAGCATACAATAATTTTATTTCAATTGTAATGTCTTACTTATAAAAAAAATCCACCAGAAATATTATCCTAGAAGGCATATGTTTCATATAAAGTTGATAAATGTGAGCAAATTAAAATATCGTACAGGCAAATTACAGAGAAAATTAAACTGTTTTCCAACATGCCTGAAGGGAGCAACAGATTTTTGATTCCTATACATCAAGTCTGGATTGCTTCCTAGAAGGTATTTTTTTCTGTGACTACAGGGTCAATGATGAAATCCTATGACCTATGCTATGTCAGGAGAAAGATTAGATGATCTACCATTTTCTAGTTATCTATGGACCTTTCAGCTATATTTAAATGAGTACTTTCTTCATATGATAGGTCTATAATTGGATGTGGTTGAGGATTGCCTTAGACTACCCAAGAGCAAGACCAGGTTATATTTAGATGATTACTTCCTTTATATGATCTGTCTATACTTGGATGCCATTGAAGGTTGCTTTAGACTCCCCCAAGAGAAAGACTAAGCTATATAACAACAAATTTTAGAACCTTTATGGTGATAAGAAAGATACCTCAAAGGCTCTTACAGAATGAAATAAAAAAAATCTAAGCAGATACTGCTCCTGCTGCATAGCAGAAGCTACTGCTCTTCATGGCAGATGCCTGAGCTGACATGAGTTACTAACAGTTTATTATATTTATAATAAAATATTGATTATTGACCTTTCAATTATTTAGAGAAAAAAATTCCATGGTGTTTTTTCATTAAAGAAAGGAAGATGTGGCTATGGAAATGGAAGATATTGGGTAAAAATGAAAAATTGCATTCTCCAAAATATCAAAATTTATACTCATAATTCAAGCAGACTTTCAAAACATTTGGGAATCCCACAAGAATTACTTTCCTCAATCAGAAAATGGATAAAAATGTTGAATATTGGAAGACTTACACATACAGGACTCTTACACATATTAAACAATATCCTTTTCATTGAGCAATCCCTCTGAGATCATCACTTACCCCTAGAAAGGTGTACAATGCAGTTTACAACTCCAAAATAAAAACAGATTTATTATTTTATTTCAAAGGAAATATGTACATTTCTTCTTCCTGAAGAAAGTTCAACTGACGATATGTCTCAGGAAGAAGTTTGGAATTCCATTTGTCAGTCAGCTTCTCATCTATACAAATATAAAGTGAAATGAAGATCATTTAAAAAGTTGTGTCAGTGAGAATACTCATGTGTCTCTAAAATGTTCTTAGTCATAAAGAAAGAATTTGCTGAAAGACTGGTGCTTTTTCCTTTGCCTTTCAAATATGTTAATTTAACAAAATTCTGTGGCACCTTTTGCTGTTAAAATGACAACATAGATATCAGATCTATCAACTGGAAATAACACATATAAGATTCTACAAAAATAGCCTCTCTGGGATAATAATAAGTCCATTCCTCTAAAAATCATTTGACAATTTTACCTGCAATTTCAACTTTACAAATTATTTGCATACAACATAGACTCTGGAAATATTCTAAATGCAATTACATGCTTTTAGTTTCACAAAAGACAGTGCAACATACCTCCTGCCAAAATAATGTTTCTCATGGATAATGATTTTTTTATAAGATTAGCAAAATGTCCAAGATATGTGAAAGATCAAAAATTCATCAGCAATCTGAAAGCAAAAATTCATTAATAACTCTTGATGTCAGAACTCAGTACGATACATCATACAGTGATACTATGTGGTATTTTTACCTCCTACAGTTTATTGTAATACACTGTTGTAGAAAAGAGAAAACACTGGTATTTTTGTTTTGTAGATAACAGTGAATTATGTGGAATAACAACAGCAACATTTAAGATATGCATTCTTGGCTGTGGCATGATTCAAAAAATTACCTAGCCCAGAGTATCAATTTTCTAGGTGTTTTTCAGTGTCTCCATTTTCCTACATAAAAATTTAATCTATCCATAGGGTGTATAAATTTTCATATCTGAATGTTCTACCTTTTGATCTCTATGAATGTGGAAGGAACATGACCTTAAAGTTAAGGAACTAGCTGTTACTTAGTGAATTTTGGTTTGCACCTAAAATGGATTGATCTTAATTAATTTTTAAAGCAAGTCTGTAGTCTAAGCCAGTCATCTGGTCTTGCTCTGCAGTAAGACGACAGCTAAGTATCTGTAGCAGCCTTTACGCACCCATGCACACAAAAAATGTATTTAAAATAAATGGGGAAAAACTTCCATTCCTTAGTTATAAGGAGAGCCCAGACCAGGATCTTAAACACAGGCCTGATATTTATGTTACTGAAGTTAGGTGAGGTGAATTCATGCAGAATTCATTGCTTATGTGAAACGTAAAAGTACTGTCACACAAAACATTAACTACACAAGAAAAGTAAAATTTTATTTTAATGCTAAACTATAGAAGTTACAAGTTTACAAACAAAAGGGAGCCGTAGACATATCCCTACTCAATTTGCACTGTTTACACAATTCACACCTACACAACATTCATATTTGCTTCTAGCATGTCGCAGAAGAGGCTGCCTTATCCTTGCACCAAAAATCTGACTTGTAAAGAAAAAAATAAATGTTTGAAAAGAAAAAAATAAAATAACACACTATTTCAGAGATAAAGGTCAAATGCAGATCTATCACAGAGATTTTCAGGAGGATCCCCAAGCCCAAGTGCCTCAGATCCACACTGTGTACAAACCACAAAAAGAGCAGAAGAGAACACTGAAGTCTTCCTTTCTGTTCAACACTTCTGCAACCATACATTAAGCCAAGTATGAATGATCTGTGCAAACTGAAAGGAATTTTTAAGAGCATACCTTCAATTGAAACTTCTACCCTCTCTGTACAAGCATATTGATCTGCATAAAAAGTCTTACCATTTTTGATATGATTGATTTTCAAAATCCCTGATGGACTTTCCAGAATAGATAACATGAAGCAACCTTTATAATTTCCTCCCATTTGGTTAAAGCCTCTCTGTTTTATTTCTTTGCCGTTTCATTTAATTTGTGCATGTTTATAAAGATATAGAGCAATTCTTTAAGAGAATTAATATAAAATTGAAAGCAGGCTTTAGTGCTAGACAGTGCACACTTGCAGATATATTCAATATCTATGGATTGTGTGGGTTTTGCTCATAGCTCCAAAGTTCCTCTTAAAGTTCATTTATTCTAATCCACTCAGATGTCTCAAGAGATAAAGTTCCTCATTTAGTGTCATGTCAAAGCTTAGTCCAGCCTTTGCAGTGTCACTCCTTTTGACATATTGCTGAGATAGAACCTTTGAATCCAGGGTTTGCCAAGTTGAAACATGTAACTGAAATGATTAATCAAATTATTGGGAGGGGGAGAGTAAGGAAAGAAAAAAAGATAAAAGAAAATCATTAATGGTCTTCCTTGAATGAGAATTAGAGCAAAAACACCAAGGACTTGTTCATTTCTTCAGCTGAATGGCTAAAGTCCCAACATCATTTCTTGTCAAAGTATGCAAAAGAAGTATTGGGAATGTACTTTTAATATTTTATTAGACATAATAACTGGTTTATTTATGTAGGAAATAACTTATAAACTTACATATTATCAGAAACAAATGTGATTTTCTGCAGTCATTTAAAACTTGCAGTTCAGAGACAGAGGATTCTTGTTATTTGTTTATGCAGATCCTAACACAACATATCTATAAGTGTACTTTAAAATTGATGCCCATCTTTGTCGTGTATCATGTGTATTAATATATCATGCTGAAAATATTTCTAACAAGAAAATTAGGGCCTTCTTTTATGTTCTACTAAACAGAGGGAAGCGCTTATTCTCTGGAAAAAGTATACCACAAAATTTTATGCATGTGTAGAACATCAAATTAACAGAAAAATTTTGTCACTGATTTCAAAATTAAGCCTATTAACATTTTCACACCTAACTTTCCTTTCAGAACTAGTAGTAAAAATTAAGATCTTCAGCTACTGTATTTAAATGGCTGGTCTACATCTGATTCTTGAGCATGAATTTGCACAGTACCATCCCACTATTTCACAGGCACATTTCTTCTGGGAGCTAGTGTGTGTTTTCCCAGAGATACTAAAAGATACTGCATTTTCATACCATGCATCTGCATGGTTTCAGATCAAGCTTGTCACCTTCAGACATACAAGAAAAGTCAGTGTAGGATGTCTTAACAATTATTAAAATTGTCTCATTCAGGAATCACTCACAAAACTCCTGTCTTCATCAACCCATTGACACCTCTTGATCCAGCTAACAAAACTAATCTCTTTGGAACAACTGTGCCAAAACACACCGATGGTTTAATTTCTAACAACTAAAAATGATTAATTGCATTAATAGAAATATGTGGAACATTAAAGAAAAAGATTAGAGGTCCATTGTCCTGAGACACTAACACTTGAGAAGTGCTTGGACCTGCCTAGTGTTTAGGTTACTTCAGTCATTAGCTTTTATATATATATATCATTAATTCTAATTGACTGAGACAGCTCTCTGTAAGCTGGTAGCAAAGGGATTTCTACCCTTTTGGTTCTGATATATTTTCACTGAAAGCTGAACCAGCTTACCTCCTAATAACCTCCAAAATGCTGTAAAAATGTCTGTGAACGGACTTCCTTCTTTTTGAAACAGCAAATGCCAACAATACTCTGAACTTCTAAATCTGAAGACATTAAACAGCAAGCCAGTGGCCACCATCTTAGGCTCAATCTTTCAGTTTTTTCCCACTAGTACTCTCATACCAAGTAAACCCATAGTTCATGAGAAAACTGGGCAGCTTTTAAAGTGAATGTTGCCAGGCCTATTCTAGCAAGGTCCAGAAGGTCCTTCACCTACTGAAGGGTCAACTATCCTTTTGAAATTCAGGTGTATATATTTGTTCTTACTTTTTTCAAACAAAATGAGCATTAGCTCTTGATGATCATGGCTCTGGGAGGTTTCCTCTCTCTCAAACTGAAAGTACAAAAAAGCAGCTGCTTTGCCGTTATCCAGTCCCATTACACATTCTACCCAAAACACAAAACTGTATCATGAAAAAAAAAAAAAAAGCAAAAAAGCCCATATCAAGCCCAGGACTCACTGGACATTTTCCATCTGCTTTTTAATCCTGTGGGCCACAAACTGATAGTCACGTACACAGAAATCAGTTCAGCTGTTAGCTGACTTATTATTGTTAGCAGTGGTATATCACCACTGACATCAGAAAAGGAAGAGTTATGGTTCTCATAATTTGTGCTTGCAACACAGCTCTGAGCCCAAATGTTCCCCATAGGGAACTGATGAGTCCAAGTGTACCTTCGATTCCTGCTTCCTATTGATCTCCAGCTGTCATAAGGAAACTGTGTTCTCTTGCGTGAGGAAAGAATGTCAAATCCTTAAGTACTCCCCAGATTACAGACTTTTATGTTCACATAGTGCTACTCCAGTGCTGCAGCCCTCTTGTTAGAGGGTAGAAATGAGCCAAGACACAGACTGCTTGTTTATCACAGCATGAAAAGGGTCCTGCTTTATTCCTCTCTACAGCTCAGCCATCCTGACTCCAACTATTCACTGACTCTGCCTGCAGCAAGCTCCTCCTGTAGGTTTCCCTTGCAGCCTCTGACTGCTGGTTATTTCCTGCTAAACTATGACTGCAGGGATCAGTTTGCAGACTCTGAATGCAGGCTTTTACCTTGCTAGACTGTGACTGCAGGTTCCAACAACAGGCTCTAACTGCAGACCCAGACTGACCTCACAGCAGGGATTCTCCCTCCCCAGGATCCTTCCTCTTCATGATTCCCCTTGTTCCCTCTTCCTCAAGGTTCTTCCAACCTCATGATTTTCTCTCACCAGCTAACCCGCTCCCTTTTATCGCACTTATCTTTATTGGATATAGCTGTGACTTATCAGGGGTGAGGCTGTATTGGGTAAACACAGCTGTTACTTATCAGGGGTGAGGTCACTTGTATTCCCTTCTCCCACACTCCAGCATCTTACACAGCACCATCAACATGTACTCAAAGTGCCCCAGAATCTCCACTGTCATTGAGTTGTCTACAGATCAATCTTTGACTATCTCTTGGGCTGCTGGGAAGCATCACACTTTAGTTCCCACAAAAAGTTTTTCTTTCTCTCTTTCTGCAATATCCACATTGCCACCTTGAATGTGTAGTTATAAGATTAATGCTTTCCTCCATTCAAATTCTTTCTGAAACAATAGAGGATGAGCCACCCAAGGAATCTTGATTTCTCACATAACATTCCAATTCCAGCAGGTAGGTGATTTTTTTCTCTTACGCTCCAAAACTCTAAAGTCTCTAAAACCATAGAAGTGTTGAGTGAACAGAAGTCCAGCATAATAAATGCACTGCCTAGCACAAAGAAATACTGCTTCCAGAACTTAAAACCATAGAGAATTGCAGCATGAGCCTGAATGACAAAATAGAGTTTAGCAAGCCACACATTAAAGCCAGAAATTCTAATTGCTTTCAGGCTAAGTGTTGCACTGAATGTGGCTATAATTTTAACAGATGTTCCTCGAGGAAGAACAGGCAGTAAATTACCTGAAAGCCACCTGCCATCTTTTAGATTCTGCATAAAAATATAATAATTCCTATTTTTTAATTTATTGAAAAAACGAGCAAATTTCTGTGTGGTCACTTTGTCCATTATATTTCGTTTTTAATTCAACCAGTTTCAAATTTCTACCAGTAAAATAGCTCATAGCTGCATCTTATCACACTTCAAAACAAAAAAAGAGGTATGCTATAGAGCTCTTCAATCACTAATTCATTAGTGTACTTCACTGAATGAAGCAGGCTGGGTCCTCTATAACAAGCTGCTTTATGTTAGGTCCCCCAGCAAGGGAAAGAATATAATCTGAAGGCTGCTTCCTGTCTTCAGAGCAGCTGAAAGGCTGGCTTGCTAAATGTACTGTAGATGAGTCACTGTGCTGTGCACACTCTTCTGCCACAGCACGACATTCTGCCTCTCAGGCGTAACATTACCACTGTTAGAAATATCCAGTCTGCAAAGAGCAGGAGCATTGACTGCAGTCTAACACTCTGGATTGCATCTGGTGTGTACTACCCATGGTTTTGCTTATGGATTACCTCCAAAGAGGCAATGAGTTCGTAGCATTTTTGCCAGTGATTTGTTAGAATGAGAGATTATTTGAGAAATGAAAATACAGTTTTCACTTGCTTATTCTTATATAGTTGTATCTTTTGCCAAATATATGACAGTCTGTGGCCATACTCCAATGAAGTCATCCTGTCTTAGCCATATTTGGTCGACCAATCTTTGTTTACATTAAAAGCAAAAGAGATATGGGAGAGGAACTGTTTGAGGGACAATGTTCATAAATATTTATAAGGGGAAGTGAAAAGGCAGTGTTCTATAATACAAACGTTTGAGTAATTAAAAATTTCCCATCTATAAAGACAGCTTAAACCACAGACTTAGTAAATTCAGTATCTCTCTTTAAAAAACTTGTGATTTGGCTGCTGTTATTGTTAAAAGCCATACAATTTGTTTGGAAATGCAACCCCTCCTGCCTATACATTTCTGCATTAAATTCTAGAGGGAAAAACATAATCCTGAAAAATGGGTTAATAAACATCAGCTTGCTTGCAGAAAATATAGCACATCATTTTTTCTCATTTTCTTTCTCAAAAGTAAAAGCTATAGCTTTTTTAAAATTCCATTGACAAAATATCACATTCAAGAAGTAACATTCAATTTTGTAATTGCTAACCCTTCTCCACCCAGCAAGGAAATTGTAAAAAGGCTATTCAAACCCATGCAACCCACAGTTGAAGGATATTGTTTTAAATGAAAATGAACATTCGGAGAGACCTCATACTCCGCGTGCTGGGTCCTATCTGCTCGAAGCAGAAACTCCCAGCTGGAATGGTGCAACACTCTCCTGGACAGCAAACTGGCTGGCCATCTGCCTGCTTCTGTCTCTTCTATGCTATTTCCCAGTTCCCAAAAGTATGCACTGCAGCTTCAATTCACTTTTCTTCTCACTTGGCTGTACCGTGTATATAAGTTATTTTGCTGGTAGGGACTCATCATATTAAAGAAATATAAATCCTTGAAAGCAGGTGAAGAAAATTACTTGGTTACAAGTAAATTAAAAAAAAATCAAAACCAAAAAAACCACAAAAACCAACCAAACAAAAAACCAAACAAAAACCAAAACAGAAAATAGTACTGGAGATCTAAGAATGAGAACACACCTCATTTGGCTGACCTAGAAGATTCATCCACTGGCCCAGCAAGCTGCCTATTCTGCTGGCTTTTGAGGATTCAAATGAGAAACACAGAGCAGACAGATACAACCATCTGTTTTACTCAATGTGATATTACAAAGAGATTTTCCTGTGTTGTTGACATTCAGGGCAGGGAAAATGTTTTTTTCCCTCTGCAAATAGGTTGTTCTACCTTTATCTGAGTGACCAAATGAACTATTGGAAGACCATTTCCTACCTTCTGCCCACCCCTTCACCTTGTAGACTAGTGCAGCTAATGTATATAAGGAAATGTATATAATTACCATGCCATTACTCATTGAAATAAATCTAGAAGATCAATCTGCACTAGAAGAAAATATATACATGACTGAGGTAAAATCCACAGCTCTGTGCTCTTAGAAGCTATGATGACCCTGACCTAGATGAGAAGAAAACTAGAGGTAATAGGTTAGCAGATATTTAATTAACCAGAATTTGCTTAGGTTGCCCAAGGTAATTTTGACTTTCTTATTAGTGCCTAGGTTTATTGTAATTCAAATTCAAGCAGTTGTTGAAGCACTCCGCATCTTAACACTCAAACCCATAGTCTAAACAATATTAGCCACATGCAAATTAACAGAAATCCAAACAAATCCCATCAGAAGATATAGTTTTGCAGTATGCATGCATATGAGAAATATGAAGGTAATCTTTCTTCTGAATGCAACACTGGAAAGATTATTAGACTGCCTAACCCACCAAAAAGTTTTCCAAAAAATTGGAAAAGGTTCAGACAAACCTCATAAGACAGATTCAAAGTCTGCAGTTTGAGATTCAAACAGCTCTATTTACTTAACTTTTCAAAGGCAAGGGGTTTTAATCTACTAAACAAAGGCATAATAATATCCAATGACTGCAGCTGAAATTGGATAAATTTTCAGCATAAATAAGGCATGACTTTTTATAGTAAAGATAATTATCCATGAGAAACCTTCTAGTAAATGATGTGCTCAATTTTCCATCACTCAAAAGCCTGCAAATTAAGACCAAATATATTTCTGAAAGACATATAAAGCTCAAAGAGAAGTTAGAAACTTGTTACCTGAAATTAACAAATGGACAAAATCTTGTTCTGTTTTGTTGTTATTGGGGTTTGGTTTTGTTTTGTTGTTATTGGGGTTTTGTTTTGTTTTTCCCAGAAATTCAGGCTATTAAATATAATTACATCTTCTTCCCTTAAAATCTATAATTTTTTTAACAAAATAAGGGGTTTTATTCCATTTTGATGGCATCATTTACCTTGAGGAGTAAAATGTTACAGAAAATTAATCCTATTCCAAATATCTGACCAAACACCAAAAAGGCAAAGAAGATAAAATGTGGGGCCATGCTACCTGTCCCAAGACATACATGAACTATATGACTACCAGTGTCTATCAATTGAAAGGCAGAGCTTGTAAAATCAGTTATTTTCTTCCTCATACCCTCCATTCAGTTCAGTTTTACTGAAAAAATCCTAAATACAAGAGAAGAATTTCCAGCCTCACTGTATTTGCAAGTGGTTGGTTATTAGTACAGATATCCTAAGAATAAATAATTTCTTCACAGAAGATAAAAGAATCTAAGGCATGTTTCCCTATCAGCAGTTTAAGGTTTGTGGGCAGATACTGAGCTCCTGACTCCCAAACCTCTGATCTCAATAGAGCCAGGAGCTGTCTCTCAGAGTTAACCTTTTGTTTTTAAATGAAGCAAAGATATTCGGTCCCCACTGAGGTCTCAGTTTAGTAAAAATACAGAAATGCAGAAAAACAAAATTTTTCACATTTCCTTCCCCCACATAAAAACTGCTAGCAGCTAATTCAACTCTCATGAAGTCCACACAAGTGTAAACTCTCTTCACCAAGCTGTGAAATTTATTTCAAAATAAACTTTGTTCTTATAATTGACATTTTTGTCTTACTGTAATCAACAGCCACCTGGCTCAAAACTATTACTTAAAAGAACTTTCTACAGAGCCTGTTTAAACACCTTCTAGCCTGATTTAATGCAAACATAATTAAAATATCAACTTAGAAACTAAACCACTCATCTCTGCTAATAGGAAATTCTATTTAGTACATAACTGACTATGGAAAATATCCTGAAATGTATCTTCTTTCCAAAAATACACTGAAATATTAAAAACTTGATAATTCTCTTTGTCTCAGCTGGCACAGTTATATATCATTCTCTACTGGGATAGCCAAAGGCCAGTGGAAGGAAGCCCAAGTATTTTCACTGAGGCATACTTTCAAGAGGTGTTGCCAGGATAGGCTGGCAATTTTTTTTTTTTTTTTTTTTTTTTTTGGGGGGGGGTAAAATGACAATAAGTCTTAGTGCTGGAATTGGACTTCTCTTCTGGAAGTCAGAACATGCATTGTGAAGATCCCCAGTCTGTATTATTTTTTGGTAAAGCAGTTGGACCAGCCCAAGAAAAACCTTCAGAAGAGTAGCTTGTGTTTATTAAGGTTTATTTTTCAGACTTCAAATTTGTTGACAGCAGCAGCTGATTTAAAACACCCTAATCATTATAAGGGATTTGGCTGGGTATCTCTTTATTGTAGTCCAGAAGGTGTTGTATTTTGGATTTGTGATTAAACCACAGGTGATAATACTTTGGCTGAACAGTGGTTGCACCAGCATCATGCTTTCTCTCTTCCCCAACCTCCCTGACTTGCAGCAAGAATGCTGGGAATGGACAAGAAATTGGAAGGTGACAAAGCTGGGACAGCTGACTCCAACCTAGTCAAAAGAATATTCCATGCCTTGTAACATCATCCTCAGCATTAAAAAATGGAGGGAAAGGAAGAAGGTGAGGACTTTTCGGCTTTCAAGGTCACTGCTGTCTGGAGATTAGCTGAGCATTGGTCTGTTTGTGGGAGTGGCATGTGACTGTCTTTGCATCACTTGTGTTTTTCCTCTCTCCTCCACTTATTAAGCTGTCTTTACCGGAACCCACAGTTTTCACACATTTTTGTTGTTGTTGTTCTCTGTGCTTCTAGTGGGAGTAAAGTGGGGAGCGAGCAAGTGGCTGAGTGCTTAACTGCTGCTCAGGGTCAATTCATGAAATTCACACTCTCCCACTACAAACCCGAAACAGGACTAAAGCTTGGTAATTTTCTTTTTTGTGTCTGCTGGAATTTTTTAATCAAATAGGAATGCAAACGTAACACATTTCTAGGCCTCAAAAACATAAGTAACTATAAATTATATAAGTTGCTGTCACAGTAATATCTCAGACTTAATATAATGGTTTGCCCTGTATATCCTAATACTCCAAAATCCAAATTTGCACAACTATAAGCCAACAACCATTGTCCAGGAAAAACAGGCAGTTGCAAGTGTTTTTTCTCATTTAACTTTTTTCTTTTCCAAGAAAATGTGAGACTTTCATTTACTTCATTTTACAATTAGTATAAACTTGCTAGTTATTAACTGTTCATACTTTACACTTAGATTGCAGTAACTCAGGATACACCTATTAAGAGCAACATTAACTGTTCCCTTGAGTAGGAAGATGTACTTAACCTTATAGAGATGTATTGGCAACAGATTTCTAATATCACCTTTTTACATTCTCTCTCTCTAAAAAAATCACAAAAATGTGTAGAACAGAGAACTTCTCCTATTATCCCACAGACAGAAGAAGAGACGGTGGTAATATTTTTTAATAGTTAAAAACTACTTAGCACTTTGGACAGAATTAGGTGTGTGAAAATAGTCACTGTAGAATTTGTGTACACAAAGTATTTGTGTTCCCTCATGTGAAGGAACCACATGCTTATTTTACTGTGTTATTCCTAGATTGCCATCTTCAAGACTGTTCTTACAAGAATAAGAATGAAGAAAAAAATTAAGCCTAGACTTTCCTTTTTCATAATATTCTGTTTCATATGCCAGTACACTAATTTCAAATTTCACTGATGTTTGAATCCATCAGGCTTAATTAGAACCCATGTAACATTTTTATGCCTATCTTAAGAATACATATTTTAAGGAGGCAAAGACCTATAAAATAGGTCTTTATTCTGGTGATTTCTTTGACATCCAGTGAGCACTCCACTCATGGAAAGATAAACTTTCTTGAAAATTTCATTTTATTACAAAATTCCATTTACTCTTGCTAGTCATAAACAAATTAAATAACAGCCATAGACATTTTGACAATGCTGAAGAATTTGCAGGTTATTTTAATGATGGAAAACATACTTAATCACACTTCTCAGAGTGTTCCAAATTGATCTTTGGCAGTGAGGCTGATAATTTGATTGTTCTGTAATATAAAAATACATAATTTCAAAAGCAAAAATTACTTTACAGAGAAACTAATTAAATGTAAATGAAGTCCTTGTACAGGATGTTAATATGTAGTGATATATACAAATATAATTGAATAAGAATAATAAAGAACAGCTCATCTAAATATCCAATTAAATTATTTTCACATCAAAACAAGTATCATGGTATGATATAGTCCTCTGCATCATTAATTGGAAATATAAGATATTAGATAAGTCCTTTGCTTCCTTCTTCCTACCTTTCTATTCTCTCCTAATTTTAGGATCAAACATCTTTCAAATTTGCTGTGCTCAGTGGCATTCCTATTAAAACAGAATTAAGACACTGCCTATCACATAGGTAGACTACACAAAGAAGTGAGGTTCTGGACAGTAGGTTATAATAGTTATTTTAATTTTTTTACTTTAAATTATCCATGGACAAATTTAACATTCATTTTTATGTTGCATCTCATATTTTCACTGACAGGGATGTATTCTTTCATGAGTTCTGTGTCTCAGGGCCACCCTGGCTAGCAGGCCCTGTGGGGGGACATGGACAAGACCAGCCCTGCTCCGGAGGCACTGCAGGGACATGGGGTGAGCAAGCAGCTGGCATTGGGTGGATTAAGCCTAGCCCAAAAGACAGGACAGAACCCAAAATCCATTCTACACCTCTGCTGGCTATGCAGTTATCTTCCATGAAAACTCTCGATTATTGCCTGGAGTTTGGAGAGTAATCACAGAATCATAGAATATTCTGAGTTGGAAGGGACCCAAAAAGATCATGAGTTCCAGCTCTTAAGTGAATGGTTAAATGAGGATCAAACCCAAATGAGTGGTGTTATGAGCACCATGCTCTAATGGACTTTGTCATCATTTTTGTAACTGTGCCTGGCAACACATGTAATTTTATTTGCTATTTTTTGTTATCTCAGCATTTTTGACTGTTACTAAGATATTTTTTCTCCTGGTTTTGTTCTCTCAGTGATCCAACATCCCACTTAAGGCATTAACTATGTGTAATCAATTTCCTGATTTTTTACTTTTGTTTACCATGAGGGGTGACAGAAATTCATTCTGATGGGAAAGTTTTGTGGTTATCTTAGTACTCAAAAAACCAAATCAGGGAAATGTTTAATAAAGGCAGCATGATTGCACTTAAATATAATCTATAATCAAGTGTAATCCTGATTTAACTGATCAGGGGAAGAGAAAAAAAAGCCTGAATCAAGAAACAGTCAATGTTACAGACCAGAGAGATGATTGAGCAATTTCCTGGCACATTTCTTTTACTGTTTCAAAGTGTAAAAGATAGCTGAGGTTCTTCTGGATTAATTTAGACAGGATCAATCAACATATGTTGTCTTCTCTTTTTTTCTGATGAATTGCAGTAAGCGTCACATGCTTATTTAAGCAGAATCATCTGTATGGAATTAATCTGTTTATTGATTAGCACAAGGCAACAGTTCAACCGAATCTCATTTGATACAATGTGGTGGTCCAGTATTCAGAAATACACTGCAAGGAGAAGAACCTCCCTTTATATTTTCTATATCTTTTTAAAAGGTCAATTCACATATTTGATAAGGATTTTCACACAGAGCTAATCTTTATAGACTGCAAAAATTGTTCATTTATGACAAACTGGCTTTAATACCTTTTGTAAAGAGTGTTTTATTACTATGGCTTAGCATTACACTTATTACAAAAGTAAGTTCTAGGCAACCACTTACACTAATCTGACAAAGATGTAGTATCTATTTTAATGACAGGTATTCAACAGTTAATTTTACTGTAACTTTAAAGACATACATGTATTTTAAACTTCTCACTACCTAACTTTATTGTGTGAATCAAGAGTACTTATCCTAAATTTTCTTTGTGTAGAATTGTACAGAACTTTAAAAATATACTAATAGATCGTCTCAGTACAAGAAAATAGTTACTGACTACTCTGGTATAGGTAACATAACAAACAGGAGTAACTGTAAATTTTTGTGGCCTATTGGATATATCTATTATAATAACACCACATCTTAATTGTTTCTGTTCTGAAAAATTGCTCCAGTAGATAATTAATCCTGCTGAATTTATTGAGAAGGGCTTTGAAAAGATGTGACTACTTAAAGTAAGACAGGGAATTTGCTAAAGACAAGAATCCAGCAAGGGATTTTGACTCCTGGAAAATAACATATAGATTACAAACCACAAATAACAAACTCATATTTATCAAGTAATGCTAACTGTATTAATATATAGTAATGGTTCTTATACCACTAAGGTAGGAGAAAAGATACACTTTGAAGCTGCAATGTGAAATCAAAGTCAGAGCAAATGAGAATCATCATGACATCTCACAGATGTATTAAAAATAGGAGATGGTTAGTGTGACATTTTTAAAACAAGGAAACCTTAAAAATCAAAGGTGTGGCAGACACAAGAAAAATACTGATATTAAAAAGCAAGGCATCATTTTAGTGACTGATTCATTCATGTGATAACCCTTCCTTCAAATAATGAATGACATTGGGAAAAAATGTTTTAAGACAGTAAAGTTTCACTTTATATCCTGGAATTATACATTTCATGGAACAGTTTAACATATTTTTAACTTGTTAGCATCTCTATTAATTTGCGCAGGCCTCCTCTTGTTAATATTATAAATTTTTAGGTAATCATCCTATTTAGATTTGCTTATTTAGCTAACTGCCTCCATGCATGTCTTCAATAGGGAATTCAACTGGTAATTTAACAGCCAGGGCTCTTCCCTAATGCTGTTGATGTATTCCCAATAATTAAAATTCTGTGAACAGCTGCATTGTTAGATGTCCAAATAGATTGCACCAAAAATGATCATTTGTGTGTTGTGGGCGTAGTGGAGTGGACAAAATGAAAAAAGGATTCTTTATTGATAACTAGAGTTTTTTGTACAATGTTATGAGTTAATAGGGTTCAATTAAAAATTCCAAGTTGTGAGCTTCTTGCACATCTCTGGAGCTTTGAAAGAAGAAAGTTTAATGAACAGTTGAACAGTTATCCCGATACCCCAGTAATTAGAGAACTGGTAATTAATGTGCATCTGTGGAAGACTCTGGGGTAATGTCAATGACCCTGCAGTGTGGCAGAAAAAGGAAATTATGAGCTTGGCATGGGAATACAGCTTTTCCTATTTTCTTAAATTTTAGATCTACATCAGTGTTTAATTAAAAGAAGGAATGAATTACCATTAACACCATTAGGCAACGAGCTCTGATTGGTTATGGTTCACAAGTACTTTGAAACAGATAGAAACTTAGGAGATCAGAAAAGATTTTTGGGGATCCTTTCAAGTGTCTGAAGGACTTTTCACAGAAGACAGCGAACACTTAGGAAAAAAGAAGCTTAAAGGCTGGAAAGCGTGATAGTGAAAGACAACTGTATTTCTGTATAACTTCTACTGTAAGCCATTTTATTTTTAAACTAGCGTGCAGGTGCCCCAGTCCTTGCAGTGGGGGCTTTGGGACAGCCTCTGTGAGGAGAAGCCAGGGCTGCCCCATGCTGCATATGGCCAGCTCCAGCCAGATTCCAGGGGGACAACAGGGCATGCCTGAGCCCCTCAACCAAGCTGGTGCTGCCTCTAGGAATGTGCATTTAAGAACGAGCAGAAATAGAGGGAAAACCAACGTTACAAAGACGAGGAGGAGGTCCTTGGCACCAGAGAAGGTGTTCCCTGAAGCCTCTTAAGAATTCATGTTGGGGCAAGGGAAAAGTGTGAGGACAAAGTTCTGTTGGAGATGAGCTAGTAACTGGCTGCAGCTCCCTCTCCCAGCGACACAGGGACAGGATGAGGATGAGGCATGCAGGTAGAGGAATTGGGAGTGAAGTTAAGCCTGGAAAAAAGGGTACTAATGGTGTTGCTTTAATGTTTCCTCTTTTATTTCCCTCTACCTGAATAAATAATTACATTTTTATTTTGACTGGCAATCAGTTAATTTTTCCCTAGTAAAGGCTGCCTTGTGGATAATGGTAATTGATAAGCAATTTCCCTGTCTTACTTTGACTCATAAGCTTGTTTCCTTCTTTCCCTCCTTCCTATTTTCTCCCCTGTGGTTTTGCCCAGGGCTAACCCACCACAAGATGTTATAACTTAAATATGGTGAGGTTCATAATGACTACAATTTAGTCTTATTTAACTTTAGAAGAAATACAAAATTACCTTTTTTATTAAATATTTTGTTTGTGTAAGTCTTGTACAAATTAGTAAGTCTGAAGAACATTTATTGAAAGATAGTCCTCACAGATGTTAGATAACTAGGTAAGCTGATGCAGTAGTTTCTGGAGGGATTCAGAGGAAAATTGCTTTTATGTCCTGAAGCAAAATAGCATTCCATATTTCACATGATAATAAAATGTATCCTCAGGGTAAGTAAGTTGTCTCTACTTTTAAAACAAAACACAATTCAATTTGTATGCAAAAGTGAAGTACTTTTTTATGAGAACAAGTAACTCTCCTGAGCTTACTGTTTTAGCAGATTCTAATACCTTTTGCAACAGTACACTAATTCCAAATTAATGCTGGCTGGCCATAACCAACTAGATTTATAAGATTCATTGGAATGTTAAGCATCAACTCATAGTTAAATCACTAGAAGTGATTTAAGAATTTCCAATATGTGGCTTTAAGATAGAAATGCCCTTCAACACAGCTAAACTTTTGAGTATCTGAGACTGTCATCTTCTTTGAGAAACATAGATATACACATGTAACAGTTAGTTTAGCCAGACATATAATTTACACACACTTAGCAGAAAAAAACCCAAACAAAAACCATTTCACACCCACATTTTAAAGTATCTAAATATAAGTTCAACTGTATCTATTTAAAAAACACTTTAAAATACAAGTCAAGAATACTTAAGAAAACCAGTCGTAAATGAATTTAAGGGCAGCTTTGCCTTTATGAGCAATCAAGATGGAGACAATACCCTAACTAAAGTTAAGCATTCCTTAATTTTTATATTGCTTTTCTTTTTTCTAGTTGACTAGAATGACTAAAATGACTTGTCAGTCATTTTAGATGTACTTCCAGAAAATGTGAAACCTGTACCATACCTACAAACTAGAATATTGCCTAAACAGAAGTCAATTTAGTCTCTCTTGAGAAAAGCTGCTTGTGTTTGACCACATCCATCATAGACACACCTAAAAAATTAGTTTCAGGGCACTACAAGTCAGAACATTTCCAACATCAAGGTATTTTATTGATTATTTTTCTGGTTTAACCCCAGCTGGGAACCAAACATAACACAGACACTCACACCCTCTCCTCTCCTCCCCACCCCCATCAGGATGGGCAAGAAAATTAGAGCGTAAAAGTGAGAGAACACTTGGGCTGAAATAAAGGCAGTTTAAGAGGTAAAGTAAAAGTTATGCATGTGAGCAAAGCAAAATGAGGAATTCATTCACTACTTACCATGGATTTAGCCATTCCCAGGGAAGCAGGTCTGCATCACCCGTTATGATGTCTTGGGAAAAAAAAAATCTTCATTCCAAACATCAGTGCCTTCCTTCTTCCTTCAGTTACACTGCTGAGCACACTGCCATACCATATGGAATATCCCTTTGGTCAGTCAAGTCAGCTGTTTCAGCTCTGTCCCCTCCCAGCTCCTTGAGCAACCCCAGCCAACTCGCTGGTGGGGTGGGGTGAGGAGCAGAAAAGGCCTTGGCTGTGTGTCCGAGCTGCTCAGTAATACCCAAAACACTCCTGAATTATTAACACTGTTTCCAGCACAAACTGAACACACAGCTCCATACTAGCTACCATGAAGAAAATTGACAGTCAAAACCAGTACATTTATGTAAATAGGATGTTTACTATATAAATAGGATATATAAATAGAAAGAGCAGAACAACTCTGCTTTTAACCAAAACCTGGTATACCTCTAGAGCGAGTAAAACACTGAAAAGGACAAATTGTGCAGGTGAGTGATATAGCAGGCCAGGGGCACAGGAAGATATGCACCAATGTCAACAGTTATTTCCAAAAAGAAATGTGGAACTTTATGAAGCAGATTGATTCTTTTCATTTTTCTTCCCCCCTAATCTTTCAGAAGCTTTACAGTTTCCATTCCTTTTCATCTTATGAGTCAGAGAGGGGAGAAAAGCTATACTTAGTTCATTTAACCTATGCTCATAGTATCACATAGAACTACAGTATCTTCAACAACATCGGAGTAGAATGTTTCTAAAACACTTACGAGTACTTTTATGAACTTACAAAGCAGTCACAAGTTGACAGAAGTGTGTCTCTGTGTGCTTACAATGAATATCCTGTTAAAAGGAATGGGAACCATCCAATTCAGTTCTAATGTTTCAGATTAACTAAAGACTTTCAAAGAGTAAGTAAAGAAAAGAAAAACATCACGAAGAAGAATTAATTTAGAGGGAGATATTGGCACTAAACTTATCTTCAAGAAGTTTATTCAGATTTAAATTGCCATTAGGGGAGAAAGAAAGGAATTATTACTGTTATTATTATAAGGAAAATGAAGACATACTAAACTACAACTCCAAAAAAGCCATCATTGGTCTCTGGCTTCACATACAAGTAGCTATATCCAGTAATGGTTTTGAGAGTCTTCAAAGCATTATTTAGTACATGCTGGAATTAGCATGTAGGCATGATGTTGCAGTCACAAACCTGAAGCTGTCTAAGGCTTTCTGGAAGCCACAGGCAAATTTTAGTTATATTGCAAAACTGATGCACAACACATACATTAGAAGCAGGAAAACTCTCACTTTAACAGGATGCTGAGAACAAACCCTACCTGATCCTGGAATTTAGAAGCCTGAGCAACAGAAGTGGTTCTACTTACTTTGAGATTCTTCTAAAAGTCTGCTCTTGAGTATTAAAGCTTACACCAGCGTACAATTTTAGTTTTATACTTTGTATAATTCAGTCACAGGTGATGGTGCTGCTTCCTTGAGGTAGCTGAAATACAACCCTTGTTTGCCTAGCAAAGAAGATTGTATACAAAATACTAGTTTCTAGCAGCAGAGCTGTTAATAGAGATTAACAGCCTATTCACAAAAACAGTTCCTGAAGAATTTCTACCTTAGATAGAAGACTTCCTCTCAGTACTTCTGCAGGACTGAGCGACACTGTTTTCTAAGTCCCCTTCCAGTTTCACAAAAAGAAAGAGAGAGACCCACAAAGATGAGATGCACTGGAATCAGTCCAGATCAGTAGACCTGTTCACTGCTGATAAGCTGCTGAGACAATATCACATGATAATATATTGTCTAGTCAGACAGAGAAGTACTGAACTGTACAATCCACCAAACCCAAGTACTGATCAGCACAAGTAACAATGCAGGCATCGAAGTCTTAAGTCAAGAGTTTTTCTTTTTAATTGAGCTATCTTATTTTTTTTCCTTACCATCTAGATAGCAATAGGGGCTTTCAAATGATGTTGCTCAAACAATACCTTGGTCATTTGTCTTCTGGCCACTCACAAAATGCCTGTCTAGGAGGGTCAGTATTTAAGTGAATTCATGAGTTCAAACACATTGTTCAAGCAGAACAGGAACAGTGTTCAGTCAGAATGCTACTTCTACTGTCCTCTGAATTTTTTCCTAGTAATTCTCTCCATCAGTCTTCAGGATTCTGTACCAGTTCAGAAGATTGAGATGATAATTTTACAGCAGTATTCAAGGTAAAACACATTTTGTGCTGATGCTATGTTAATGGCTATTGTTAAGTGAGAAAGAAGTTATTTGTTCATTGAAATTTATAAGAATAATGACACTTCTATATTATCCTGCCAAGAGAATTTAGTTTAAATATGTATGAACTTACACTTCCATACAAATGCAATAGCATGCTGTTCATAGAAAGAATGGAAATAAAGTATGCAAATAATGCTGTGTAAAAGCCTGGTGTTATATCCACTGAGAATTAAAATTCTTTGTCCAGCAGTGCATTTCACATTAAAATAGCTTATAAGTAAATAAAAAAAAAAATCAGAATACAGGATTATTGTCTTTAAATATGCAAGGTTCCTGACAAAATATCTGACACAATGATTTCTTCTCAATATATAAATTTTGTAATAGGTTATTTCTAGTAACCTAAGTTATGTTTTCATCTTCACATGTTCTGTATATATTGTGTGTAGCATTTTATTCCACCTTTTCCCTATAATTTTATTTTCTTCAAAAATAAATTAAGAAACTGTCACTATGTTTACCAACAGCTTTACTGTGTATTGGCCTTTTTCATAAGAAAGATACTATCTATTAAAAAATGAAAACATGGTTTCAGAGTATTTTCAGGGAAACTTCATTGCCACAGTAAATTTGTTCTCATTGCCTGCAAACTTATTTCATGTGTGCAAAGGTGTTGTGCAGATTTGAAGTAATAAGTGTCATCTTTGGAAACCTTTGAGCATTGTGAAAGAGCTAAACAATAACAATAAGCAGGTTCTCTGGAGTCAATCTTCAGCACCATGAGAAGAAAAGGACTGATAATGCAAAAAATCTGCCACTTTGTTTTCAACCTGGAATGCAAATATCTCCCTAAAGTTATTACATATTGATTTCAAAACAACAAAACTAGATTTCTTTGGTTAAATTAAATGAAAATAAATTCATTTTCTCAAAGTATCTTTTTAAGACCAAGTTAATGCTTATAGATAAGAAGAAAGACCAAAAGAGTGAAAAAATTTGAGGGAAGGAATTAGAAAAAGAGTAGGAGACAATGAAATTAATGAAATAATCCCTTTGTTGATTAAATGTTGTTATGGATTTCTTCAGTCCCTGAAGTATCAGTTTTCAAACTATGTATCTAACCAGCATACTCTGTGTCAACTTCTGTATTTATTTACACAGACCTTTTTACACATAATGGTTTTCCTCTGAGACCAGCATATTACAGGTTCTCTGCATATGTGACATTTAATTGTATATACAGCTCTGAATTACCTGATACTATTAGATCAAAAGTTGTACACAAAATTCAGAAAAGTTTGCAGTTGCTGCAGTCACTGCAGTCATGATTTCTGTAGCACTACCTGGGTTTAGTATCCCTGTTTACATATCTTCTTTTCCACAGAATAAGATAGTATTGTTGTGAGCTTTAAGAGCAGTAGTTGCCCTTAACTGATGACAAATAACAACAGAAGATTTAACATAAATGCACAAGTTTAATATGTGAACCCTTCAAGCCTTATCAATCCAATTAGATCAGTTACAGAAAACTGCAGCTTCTTCAAGTTTTGGACACAGAAAAGGATAGGATATTTTTAAATTTTTCATTTTTGGTCAAGGCACATGCTCATATCACATTCCACAATGAAGACCATGGTCTAAAAAGAAATAATTAGATGCCTGAGATGAAATGCAGCGAAATTGATTTTGACAATAAAGCAGACACAAACATATGAAGGATTATGAAACATTGCCTACATGCAAATTAATTCTAATTATTCTTATATTCTCTCTAAAAGCTTGGTTTACAAAGTAATTTCACTGATTTCAACATTATTTTCCCAGAATAATACCACCATAAATGAGGGGAATTTGACCTTTTTTTATGGAGAACTTGCTACACTAGAATGTGGAAAGTAACAGAAACCTTAAGGTTAAGATCATGTGCAGCACAAAGTATAAAGAGTAAATCAAGCAGAATTCAGAATGACTTTTGAAGAAATAGAATAACCTTTAACATAACCTTTTATAAAAGGGAAATCGGCTTTCTAATCCTTTGTTACTTACATGAAATAAGATTTCATTTATTCATTTGTAGGTGTTGTGTTTTCATTACATCCATCAAGTTACTTAGTCAGATCTCTTATTTCCTTCCCTAGAAACCAGAGGAAAACCTGATACTGGGAAAAATAAATGTCCCTAAACAACCAATCCATCTAATAACAGATTTTGTTGGGTTTTTTTTCCTTAATTAAGAGAAGGAATGCTAAGAGAGATTACATTTTTAAAGCCAACTCTTTTTTTGTGCATGTCAAGTCAAAAAAGAAAAATAGTCATTACAGCGAAGTACTTCAGAATCTTATCTCCACCAATGAACAATGTGCATTTTTAAAAACTATAAAATCTATGAAATGGACAATTTGCATAATATGCTAAGAAGAAAATTTACTCCTATTTACTCCTATGACCTCTACAGGTCATATTTGGGTAATACTTTCATAGAATATTCTAGACTATAAAAATAATCATACATACTTATGCATAACAGATTATCTTAGTATTCTCGAAGTGGAATAAAAAATGGATTTTAACTAATGAAAAGCTGTGTAAGCCATGTCCAAAAAAAAAAAAAAAAAGTCTTCCATATTATCAATACTTGTAGATTTTAGACTTGGCTCCATAAAGTTGGATAATGTCCCCAGTGACTAAGGTAAAATACATATGTCTATTATTCTATAACATGCTCTGAATGCACAATATTAGCATCAAATGTTTCATAGAATCAACAACATAATCTGTTTTTTTTTTATTCAGTTCGTTGTTTTTCTTCCTTCTTCATATGGAGTTTTATTCTTGTACCTGTTTCAGGACAGTGGAATTTATGTATATATGTTTTAATTTAATGGGGTTTTTTATTTAATTGTTGATGTTGCAGAGTTACCATAGACCAAGAGCTTGTTCGATTTTTTTTGTTGAAGATTTGATGTTTACGTGGTGCCCAAGTGGTAGATTATTTCTTTTAGTATTTCACATCCTATATGCTCAGAAGCTTTAATATTTTCTTTCTATAGTTGATTTTTGATGAACATTCAAAAAGTGTTCTTTGCATAAATATTGTTTTATATTTTTTAATTCTTTAATTAGTTGGATTTTTAATTTTCTTTTTATTTTAGAGTTGAAAAAGTAATTCTTCATATGCATTTTTACATTTTCTTCTTCCATACCTGATGCTTCTCTGTTAAGTCAATTTTGTTAAACCAGAGCACATAATCTAAAATAACACCTAGTGATAAATAAACTGAAATTCTTCTTGTCTACTGCATTATTTTAGAAATGTTACATGAAGCTTATTCAGATTTTATTTGAACCAGTGTAAAGTCAAGTTGTATATATGGACTTTGATCCTATCTAAACAAAAGCCTCATCTGACAGAATGCAAAACTAAGTCCTCATTTCTATTCTCATAGTAATTCTTGAACTTGGGTAAATGTTGCATATGTTCTGTGTTTTCTTTTGGTTTTAGAAAGAATTAAAATGCCCTTAAATTTTGCCTATTTATTTTCTAGTGATGTAGACTAAGTATCAGACAATTTCTATCTTAACTGAATACTACATTTCATGGCATCAAAAGAACAAGCTCAAGGACTAAGGAAATTTTCAGAAAAATCTAAGCTAAGATTTCAGGCTTTCTGAAACCAAATAAAGAAAATATCATTTCTGTATCACAATTGTATTAAACAAATTTTACATATAAACAAAATTGCAAAAAGGAATCACAAACAGCATCTCCACAAAACTTTCTCACTGCAGATATAACAGAAAGAAATACAATGACAGGTCCTAATATTATTTCCACAAAATGATTTTCTATCCTCTGTGGTTGGGCACATTCCTCTAACATCCTTATTGCACAACAGCCACAGAGATATGTATTTTTTTCCTGACTGGCTAATAAACATATAACCTATCTGAAGAAGTGTTGTTTGTCTAGTACAGCAAGTTCTTGGCTCATTGGTTAAGTATTCTCATAAAGATGCAGGATTCTCCCCAAGGGCTAGAGAACAGTCCTTGGCCACAGAAATCCTGCTAGTTTAGCAGTGTCACATCAATTTAAAATACTGTTCATTCATCAGTGCACACGGTTATTGGGAAAAGCTCATACTTTGTCTGAAAGCAGCATGTGGTGTTACAGTATGTGGTAAAATAAAGTAGGGTAAAGTAGGTTTTGTGTGATTGTCCTTTTTTAAGGAGTTTTATTTTAAGTGCTACTGGAATTCTAACAGTAGGTGGTGATGTGTTTAGTGAAAAATCATTGTGGTGGAATTCTACTTGTATTGTACTATACCAGCAGATGTTATACAATCCCAATAATATGTCTATTAAAAGTAAAAGGGTTCAGTAAAGTATAACAAAATTTAAAATTTCCATAATGTAATATCATATATCATATAATGGGGAAATATTTACAGTAATGCAACACTGAGAGCATTAATTCTATATATGGTGGTTATGGTAAAAGATTATTTAACATAGCTTTTAACAAACCAATATTTAGAAGCTATTTAAACTATATAAAATCAAAGTAGTTTTTTCTCTGTTTCCAGAAAACAAAGGAAAGATAGGGTGGGAAAAATCTGCTTAATCTTATTTTTTGAAAACATTGCTTAATATATTCCTTTTCTTCCTTGCCCACTGTCACTTGTACATCTACAAAATACCAACTTGAGGGAAGTCATGCAATTTTTCAAATTCACCTGCTTTCTGGCTTTTTAATGCTAGTGTTGCACTTAGCAGAGGAATACCCTAAAGAATTTTAAATACCAAAAGTCCATTAGACAAAACATAGCAGCTGAAAACCACATATAAAACATTCTGCTTACTTGAGTCCAGATCCTCACATCATGTAAGCAAGGATAATTGAGAATTAATGTTTATAGCTGTCAGTTGCTATCAGAAATATTAAATAATTAGACTGATAGCTATAACCTTGTAAGTGTATGTTCACTTAATAACTGTAACATTACATATCTTGGAGTGATTGCTTGAATATTTATGTTACATGGCAGAGTTCATAGCACTGCAATAATACATATAGTTAACTTGAAACACTGTGACCTCCTTGAGTATTTTTCAAAATTAGCAAAAATTACCATAAAGTCCTGGCCTATCATTTAAAATGTTATACTGACATGTATGTATACATTTGCTCATAAAATGCCATTAAAGTATTAACTAAATTATTAAAATATTTGAAAAGTAGGTAAAATCTATTACAGGCTCCCTGAGTCCCATTTTAAAGACCTGAAATTGAAAATTAGTCCATTCCAGGAATTTCAACAATTAAAGCAGAGCCATCCATCATCCTTTTTCCCCTGTTGTTTTTTAGTTTAATGGCATACATGACATTAGTGGAGATAAAATTAGAAAAGCTTCAGAGAATTTACTGCAGTACAAAAAAACTAATGAAAGTACCTTGCCCCAAACGTCATTACCTCTCTATATATCTATCAATAGTATCCCAACATTACACTAATAGAATATATTGAGTTACCTAAGAATTTCTTGTGATTTTGATATATTAAGAACATGGAACAGGTTTTCTTGGCCTGCATTCTCTGCAGCTATTCATCCTCAGAATGATGGCTTTTATACCACCCTTGCTGGGATGTGTTAAGCAAGGGTGAATGCTGTAATCTATTGACAAAAACTACTGTGTTTCTGCAAATTATAGCAAGACTGATAAGAGACCAAAGTTGATACCCGTTTTTATGTTCATTTGATAAAAATGCCTGGCCTTTTTATTATAGAATATTTCAATTTTTCACTCTTAGATTTAGCAAATATAATCCTGAAGAATGAGGAAGGTGTTGTTGTTCAGAAAAGCCAATGCAAAAGCTTTTTTTCACTAGTTCTTTCATAAGCAATCTATTTTTTCCTTGCTACATATGACTTAATTTTAAAGTCATATGTAGCAAGCCTTTTTTCTCCTTTTTTTATTCTTTTTTTTTTCCTATTTTCTTTACCTCCATGAATAGAATCTTTTTAATTTCTCTTTCTTTACCTTTTTACTGGTAAATACTGCAACTAATACTTTACTACTACTTTAAAGGGAGCCCAAGGATTTCAGCTGAATGAAATCATCTCTGCCTCAGTGGCAGTACTGAAAAGGATCAGTAGGGATTGAAAATCCACTTTGGCAGCTCGAATAAAATGTTTTTGTAGTTAAGCTAAAAATCATGATGATTTGAGCATTTGTGTTTGATACAATAGACTTAGATTGATTTTTAGTAAGTTTTACTTCTTCTTAACGAAGAAAGCAAAATTATATTTTAGAAACCTGTCCTGGCTGTGAAGTAGAACTTTATACCATAGCATAAAGTCTTATACTCTGCATGAATAATGTTTTTGGAAAAAAAGTTTAGAAATGGCTCCTTTGCTTTTATGACTCAAAATCATAGGGATATTTTTCGTTCTTTTCTGTTAGAGTTATTGTCTTGTGTTCTCCTCATCCTAAAAAAAATATTACTAATTCATGAATGTCAGAGTTTAAAATAAGTATGTAAAACACAATTTCTCTTTTGAATCATAAGTCCTATAAAACATGACTCACCAATATGACATCAACACTGAGTATATGATTTGGCTTCAGGTTAAAGGAATATACTCACCGTATTTTGTTTAGTTTTTTTAAAACATCAATCCACTTTCTATTATGCCATCACAAGTAAAAGAATATTCTTCAAGACATAAGGACACGTGGTGTTCCTTACATTCTTGTGAAATAAAACTAAAATATTGGTAAAGAAGTTTTTAAAAATCCATAATCAAGGCCTAAAAATATGGTGTGAAAATGTGGAAATCATCAAAATATAATGATATGAATGAATGAATGAATGAATGAGCATGGGTTTTGTCCACCAAAATAGTTTTGCTTTGATATCTTAAGTTGTGGGGTTTTTCTTTCCTTTTACTATATAAGGTTCTTAAGATTTTATTCTCAAGTTGTACTGATAAAAAAAAATTCAAAACACCAGAATATTTATTTGCACATGTTTAAAAACCTTAGGACCCATCTCTTGAAATGATGAATTTCCAAATTAAAAAACTTAAGTTCATCAGTAGATCTCCAGAAAAATCTGAATCTGTTGTTCTCTACATGTCTTTACATTCTTTTATGCATAATGCATTTCCCTCATATTTTCTTGAACATTTATAGAAAGGTTTCTTTTTTCTGTTGACCATTCTTTATAAGAAACCACGTTCAGTTATAAATCCTGCTCAATAGATGCTCTTTTCTCCCTCCATCATTTTACCATACTAAATATGAGATTATGGGGGAATATGTTAAACATTGTAACATCTGACTATCATGCAGCACTTCTATAATCCAGGAAAAATTTTAACCAGCACCAGACATTTTAAAGAAGGAAAAATATGATAAACTAATGTAATGTTTTCTGGCCTTCAGATTTTGCATTTATTACACAAGCAGAAACATGCAGCAGCAAAGCTCTCAAGATACCTTAAAGCAGAACTAGTTCAAAAAGATGGTGATCGGCCCATACTGGATGTTTTATAAACTCTACCAATTTCAGTTTCATTATTGCTAATATTTCCTGTTTGGTATCTTGAACTATCTGGATCTGCAACTACAGATTTTCCTTTGCTTTTGTCTGCTGCAGGTGAGAAAAAGGTGTTCTACGTAATTTCGTTCTTTTATCCAAAACATAACCAAATTGCATCATTTCCCAATTTTCTATGAATTTTCATGTCAAGTTCAAAACCTTGCTGAAAGTAGTTTCAGGTTATTAAACTTAAATATCCATTCCTGTTTTTTTTTTTTCTTATAAATATGGAAAAGTAGAAGTTAAGTTGCAGCTATTTTTTAAGACATAAGATGTCAAAAGATTTTATTTCATACTTTATATAATTTTAAATATTTTTTAAATATTTAGATGATTATTTGCAACACAGTTGTGCACAGCTTAAAAAATAAAGGAAATTTTTTAAAAAAGAAAGTAAGTATGTATTGGATAAATAGATTACCTTCTTTACATTTTTTCTTTTTTTAATATATGAAGCAGACTTTTCCTTGCCTTTTAAATAATTGAGGATTTTAGGTCAGTTCCTCAGTATGTGTAATAAATGCTGTTTCAATGTTTACCTCCTAGACCAGACTTTTTTCATTTGACTTTTATAGATTATTGATACTCTCCCTTGTCACTGTACAATAAAAATTTTAAATAATGATTCAAAAACAAAGTGTGTCATTGACCACTGCCAAGTAATACACTAAAGTTTCAGGATCAAATAAAACTGTGATTTGTATATGATAATCTGGCATAATTTTAATTAATTATTTAGTTGATCTTATTTTCAAGAATTCTTAGAGCTACATTTCTCAATGACTCTAAAAGAAGTTCTCAATACTTAGTACTTCAGCAAAGTGCATGTGTCCTATTTTATTATTTGTTTCAGATACATGATACTCCTTAGGGATATGTTCAGTTACATTTCCAGTTTTTGTTGACCTCTACAGTCAGAAAGTATTTCTGGCTGCAAACAGATGGTGCTTTTTTCCTCTTATGTAATGTCCTTACCTGAAAGATGCAGAATATGCTGCAGTTAAGTCTTATTTCAGACGCCATTTCTCTTTAAAGCCTGCATTAATTCCTCCCAATTTCTCCTTAAAATTATATTAAAATTATATTCAGTTTCTATAAGCTTTAATTAAAAAGAAATTTGCTGTATATTTAGCTTCATTGTGGTATGTAGTTTATTTCTCATTGTTAACATTTGAAAAAAATTAATGTCAGAAATTTGGCCAAAAAAATAGTCTGTTGTTTGGTCAGTATCCAGGTATGTGTTTTTTCTTTCTGCAAAGTGAATAGCAATCCACTTTGAATAAAAAGTATTGTGTTAATTCAAAAGATCCAGCAAAACACAGATCTTTTGCCTTCAACTCTTAAGATTAATGATTCGAGCACATACAACTTCAAGATCAGTTTGCCAGTTTTTTCCACTTCATATATAAGGCAGAAATATAGCACAACCTAAACTAAGACAGGAGTAAATACTCTAATATGAGTGTAATTGAGATAATTCTGCAGTATTTCATCAGAAAAAAAAACTGTTTAAAGGACACATTTGGTTAGTTTGTGTAAAATTTGCTGAAAGGTCACAAAGTGTTTCTTAAGGTAAGGACTGCTATTTGTACTTAAACAAATATGCTTAATGTTCCTAAATAATTTATTTTAAATTTCCCACAACCTAAAATTGTTAATGTGCAATTTTTATTGTTTAATAAAGTTTTAATGTATCTCTGCTGTTAAAGATTTTTAATACAATTGTATACAGGGGTTAGCATGATCATTCCTTCACAGAAATTTATACCAGCAGTGCTAGTTGTAAAGAACATCTCAGTCCATCTCTTTTGATTCCTTTTGAAAAGAATTGTGTTATTTTATTAGCAAATACTTGTATTTTTCCAAAGCTTTGTCATGAATGATAATTATTATGAACCCAGTTATATATCAGTGGGAAAGAAAAGATAATATTTCAGACTCATAAGCCTTTCTCTCAAACTTCAATCTAACTGCAAGCTTTTTCTTTAAATGATACATAATTATGTAGCTTAAGTAAAAGGGGTTGGGGTTTGTGTGCCATAGGATTATATTACCATATAAATAGCTGAGTTTTGTAAAAGTTGATTTGCAGATGTGAGAAGGTTATGGCAAAAAGACTTGTGATTACACATGCATCAATCAAGCCTCAATTGCAATAGGTTTAAAATCCCACATTAAGCTGGAAAAACTGATTATTTATGTGAAAAAGTTTTATTATTATTCAGTGTTGACTTCAAGAACATTATCAGCATGATACCAAACTAGCATGCAAAATAAATTGAGAACTAAAAAGTCAAAACTCTTTGAAATAAATCTATAAAGTGTAGGTGTCTGAAGTTTTCCTGATCAATGTCTATTTGCTAGGAAGCTGTATAGACAAAAAAAAATAAAATACACACAGAAATATTTTTTACAAGAGGGTAGCATGCACGCGTGCCCTACCACTTCAACATTGCTAACATACTCCGAAGTTCTGGTGGTAACACCCTCTTTTTTTGTCTCTCTCTGCTTTCTATCCTTCTCTCTCCCCTGTTCTTTTCCATTCTCCTTCCTCCTTTTCTGTCTTTTCTATTACTTTTTATTAGGGCAACATACTTTTTGTTACCAATAAATGGTCCTCAGATACCATATTTGCCTTGTCTTCATTTTTTCTTAGAACCTATGCTTTAAAAGAACTCCCTGCAGTTTCCCAGAGTGGAATGCGATAACTTGTGCGCTGGTTTTGTCTGGGGTAGAGTTAATTTTCTTCACAGTGGCTGGCATGAGGCTGCGTTTTGGATTTGTGTTGAACACATGGTTGATAACATAAAAATATTCTTGACATTGCTGAGTAGGGCTTACACAGAGCCAAGGTTTTTCTGCTTTTTGTATTATCATGCTGGTGAGGAAGCTGGGGGTGCATGGGAGGTTGGGAAGGGACACAGCCAGGACAGGTGACCCAAACTGAACCAAGGGATGTTCCAGACCATGTGACGTCATGCTCAGAATGGAGTAGGGGGAAGAAGAAGGAAGGGAAGGACATTTTAAATGAAGGAGTTTGTCTTCCCAAGTGACCATGACACGGGATGGGGATCTGATGTGCTGGAGATAGCTGAACACCTGCCTGCCCATGGGAATTGGTGAGTGAATTCCTTATTTTTCTTTGGTTATGTGACTTTTACTTTCTCTATTAAACTGCCTTTGTCTCAACCAAAGCCAGGGATCGCCCTAATACATGGGAAGCTGGACAGAGCAATGCAGACACAACCAATGTGGTTTCATCAGGCGTTTTCCGTTTGTTGTCTCAAAATGGGGGATAAATACAGTTCCAGATAGTTCACAGTTACAGAGGCTCTCTAATTGGTATTCAGATAGAAAAGAATACAAACAATCGTAACCTTAAGGCAGCTACCATGAACTTACTATAACTATACTAATTAATACTTAAGTACACCTTAATCTAATTTCTTACTGCGCCACAGGCTTATCTACTACTACACAGGTCCAAATCTGAGGCCCAGCTTGGAATAGCTCATACCTAATCCCAAAACACCTCATGCCCTTGTTCCCTAAGAAATTCTGCTACACTCAACCCATATGTTTGATTCTGTTGCTGATTCTGCTAGTGGAGGAGTGAGCCAGCAGCCATGTGGGGCTTGGCAGCTGGATGGGGTTAAACCACAACTTCATATTGAGGCAGTCATCTGTCCTACTTAAGATCTAGAATGCTCTTAGCTGTGAGAAATATCAAAACAACTGGATCCATGAAATTACAGATTCATCTTCTGGGCTCACTTCTACTTTAATAACAACCTAGAAGTAGTTATGCATTACCCTTCAGAACAAATCATTTTTATTTTGCGCCTTTTCCCTCAATGTTGAACAAAATATTCATTATTCAACAGACTGGAAAATAAACTTCATGAAAGAATGAAAAAAAAGTAAGAAAACTTTCTGGGATTTTCTAGAGCAGTTTCAAATCCTCTGAACTTAATGAGAGCTTTTTCTACTGACTTTAAAAATACTTTTCATTCAGTATATTCATAATAGACTACAAAAGGCCCCCTTATTTGAATAGTTAAAAAAGAGGAGAAAAAAGAACTAAAGTCTGAAAGCCAAGGTTGTATATATTTTAAGTGTGAAAAGAAACATCCTTTTTTAAAGGATGATTAACCTTTGGTGTAAATAATCAAAGTAGATTCTCACTACCAGCATAGCCTGTGTGACAAAATTTTAACTAGATGTTATTTTGAAACTGTCTACAAGTGGAAATTAATGAGAAGAAGGAATTTATTTACTTCACTGTTTCCATTCTTACAGTGCCTGTTTGGCAAAGAAAATGTTGTACTCAAGAAAACTTTAATCCATTGTATCTTAATATGTTTCCAAAGCATGATAAAATCCATTTCACAGCAGCACTCTTGCAGCAATGGAGTGCTCTTCTGGAGAGTTACTGAGACAAGTTAGTGGCCTCTCATTTTACATTTTAGTTCATTTTCCATTTATTTCCCCACATGGAGCCCCTAGCCAAATTCAGCTTTTTTTTTTTCCTTTTCTTTTTTTCTCTTTTGTGTATGTGTATGGACAAATGTTCAATTATTGCAGCCTGTGATAAACCAACTAGGAGAAAAATTGTAGATTCTAATCTTGAGGTCTCTGAGTATATGCAATTCTTGGCAAATAAATTATATGAGTACTTTTTATTACCACTGGTATTTTCCTGTGTTTTGCAAAATTCCAACAATATGCCTTGCTAATGCTATTCCTAGAAATACATATAAAGAAGTGCACTTTGCAAGACATTATAAGGAAAATGCTGCTTTGTTAACACTGTTCACATACTCATCAAATAATTCCTTCGTATTGTCAACATTTTGTAGCCACTGTCTTCACTACAGTACTGGCGTGAGCTGTGCTGTCTACTAATACTGGGGAGGTGGTTTTTAGGAGAGCAGAGGTGTGCTTTGTTTTGCTTTTTTTTTCTTTGTTTTGCTTTGTTTTGCTTTGTTTTTATTGTATCCCCTCTGATACAGATCATTTTTCTACACTGACACCTGTAGTCTGTGTTTTTGCATGACATAGCTCAAGTCTTTTAACTAATTTACTTTTGTCTGATATGGCCAGGGATTCTATCTTTTGAACCAACACTCAGGAACTTCTGATTGGTTGAGTGAATTCATTTGCAATGAATCCTTTAAAAAAACATTGCTTCTATCTTGTAACTGGAAAATATCTAAATATCTTCATACCAAACTAGTAACTAATTTTGCCCTCATAACAGATCTGATCACTTCTGTGTTTTATAAAACTCAGCTGCCTAAAGCCCTCTCTTTGTACAAAAATCTTAGGTTCTCAGTCTTTTTTTCCTTGAAAATCTAATTAACAGTATTCTTTTAAATAAGAAGATTACTTTCTGTGAGCAATTAACTGAAATTCAGTCTGCTTTAAACTTTTCAATATAGCAATGAATATTTATAAACTTAATAGAACTTCACCCTGGTAGGCAATCCCTTTAATCTTATTTGAAGCAGCATGGGGCCCAAGTCTCGCTGGATTAACATCATATTTTCTTTTGGCACACACACACAAAAAATAATTTCCTTGAAATGAAATATTTGACCAACTGTTATCCAAATCTATGACAGTTCAAAGTCTGTGTCAGTAAAACTAGAGTGTATATATCCATATTATCTTTGGCTTCATGCTGTGATTCAACAATGTTCTCTCAAGCTCACATGCACTTTTCTGCACCATTAGTACCTGCTGGCTTGCAAATATCAATCAGAGGATTAAAGATACAGTAACTTTGGTCTTAAAATGTAAGCCAAATAGGGTAAAGGTCTGCTACAGTGGAAAAAAAAAAAAAATTAAAGAAAAACAAATCTCCAGGAAGCAAAAATGTCAGCTGGAATAAAACCAAAGAAATGTTTTGTTGAATTTTGTCTCTAATTTTGCTTTATCTCTTCCATGTGAAAAGTCATTAATATGAAATTGCTTTTGAAAATCTAGTTTACATTCTCAAAACAAATGGATACTGCAAACAATTTTCTAGTAATTTCTAAAATATTACCACATATGCAAAATACCTGAGAGCTGGTTTTAGAGCTGGATTTTTTTAGCTTTTCCTCTCATTAGCTTGCCATATGATTTGTGCTTGAAGAACTGTCTCTACTAATTTCATTGGTTTAGAATGTTTACTGGATGAACTCTTTTTGTTGTCGTCTAACTCTGTATTTCTCACTTGTCTGAGCCTATTCCTCAAGATTTTATTTTCCTATGTCCTTTTATTCTGCAGTCTTGTTTTGTATTTTCATTGGAGCCAAAGACATCTTTGTGACAAATGTGTTCTCTTTAATGAACTCTCTTAGTTTTGCAGACGATTTGATGGTAGCTGTCTGTCAAGAATACAGATGTGCTGCAGCTTGATTGTTTTAGTGTAAAAAAGAAAAAAAGTAGAATCCAGATCTTTAGGATTTAATCATAGTTATATTTTGTGTAAGAGGTGATTTCGGTGCAAGGACTTCTCAAAAGTAACACAGACCAAACATAAGTTACTATGTCTGTGAGAAGGGGTTGCTTTAGGTGATGCCTGCTCCCAATGGACCTGCACATATTCTGCAAGTCTGATACATACAGAATAATGTCAGACTTGGTGCACAATCTGGTGTTGTTTCTGAGATACAGCAGAATCAGTTGTCTTGAAAACAGTTTGAAACTGAAAAAATCTCAAATGGATAACGAGGTGACATAGCCTTGGCCAAAACTTTTGCAAATTCAGAGCACACAGGGCAGAATACTGTGCAAAAATGTAGCTGGTGAAGAGAGGATAACAGGGCTAGAAAGGGATGGATACAAAACCGAGAATAATTCTAGTAAAATTAGAAACAATATGTAGTACTTACACTCTATGGGTTCTTGCAAAACATTTGTCATGAAAAGTAGACACCTCTTGACCTCAATTAGGGGCATATGTCGAGGACCATAGTGCTGTACACAGCTGTATACACTATACCGGAAATCACCAGAAATACCTGATTTCATCTTTGCATTAAACTGCAGTTGTCAAATGGAAGACAAGCTGGTTTTTTGTTTTGGGATTCTAGGGGGTTTTATGACAAGCTTCTGTCAAGTGTATATATCCTTTTTCAGTTAGTACAGTGCAACTCTAAAGGTTGCTCTTCTTGCAGAAAACAAACTAACTGAAATGTAGGACATTTGACATGTTCTGTTGAAAAGCCACATTCTCTTCTGAAAAACCTGAATTCAGTAGAGTTTCAGCAATCCCTGAAGAAAGAATTCTTGCAAGTGGAATTACACTGCTACTGTCTTTGCAATTCTCACATGGCAGCCAATGTTAATTCCATAATATACAAATTCTCTGTTATGCAACCAATATGAAATTTTAATTTGAACAACAACTTTGTGAAATAAAAACTCTAGAAGGACTTCTTGCTTCCTGATGTAGTCAGCATATGATGCCCACCTCATCAGTGCCAGAAGTTGGACTTAACGATCCTCATGACCCTTTCCAATTCAGGATGCTCTATGATTCTATAATCTCTGGATGTAGCTGAGTAGAGATGTTCAAGAAAATGCACAGGGACAGAAAAGCTGATTTTTAGTCTGTACAGCTTTTGTAACGTTGCATATGACATAATTTCTTTCAGTATCTCATCTTCCAGGTGGGAGATGTTTGGTTAAAGGTTTGTTTCCTCCTTTCCTCTTGCTGGAGGTCACAAGAAGGGAGAAAAGATATTATGCATGGGAACATCACATGTTACCTGCGATGTCTTTTGTGACCTCTGCATTATAAAGAAATTTCTCCAAACCACAGTCCTTGGTTGCTTGGTTGTCATCAAGAATATATTGGTTCTAATTTGATGATAAAGTTGATAGAAAGCAAAAAACCAGCTGGATATATAAAATCAGGTTATACCACAAATAGATTTATGACATTGCATGGAATAGAAATCATTATTTACATTGCAACACCAAGCAACATTTTTGCCCACACTCACTATTTAGATAATTCAATACCAAAACTTTTTTTCCCTGACATATCAAATATTTAAGGCAAAATATTTTAATCTATGAGATATTTTTTCAGATACACAAGTAAAAAAAATCACTAGCTAACCTCTTTATACTAGTGCAACACAGATTTCTCTGATGTGTAGGGGATATCCTCTACTGTTAATGTGAAGAGCTATCACTTTTCAGATCTTGACTTGTAAAGGAGGAACTTTCCATCACACCTAATGTTTTATTCCCATGTCATTTTTTTCTTGGAAATGACATACCTTTTCTAAATAATAAAAAAAAAAAATTAAAATTAATTTAAAAATTAGTTGATACAGGTTTATTTTGCAATTATTTAAAATGTATTCTTTTCCCATCCCTATTTCTGAGTAAAAGCAATGACTCTCACACCGACCACCTGAAAATACTTTTGGCATAAAAGGTTATTGACCTTCAAGATCTTTAAATGCAACATTTCAGCTTTCAGAGATTGGATTTGATAATGAAATTAAGATAAATTTGTGAAAAACTGGTCAGTGCCACTAGCTGGAATTACTGTCAAATGAGTTGTAGACTATATCTTGATAGATATTGTTCCAAATGCATTAACATGCAATCAGAATTTTACTGAAATGATAACTGACATTAAATTCACACTACATGTCACCCAAACCTAAAGAGAACCTCAGAAAAAAACCCTGTGCATTTTATTTTTTTATCTCACGTTTGTCTCCCGGCCAGATTTCAAAAACTTGCTCTAAATATTGAAGGTGTAAAGCTTTTCATAATTTAAAAAGTACTTAAAATTTAGAAGGCATACTAAGATGTGTTATTCCCACAAGCCACCATAAAGTTGCTCTGCTGTCCTCTGGGTCTAGGGTAGCTCTATTTGCAGCCGTATTGAAGAGGGTTGTAAGAATTATCCTTCAATCTTCCTAATACCCATAAAGTTCAGTGTCTCATTTGTAATGAGCAAGTGACATGAACTGAGAATTAGAATGCCCTCAAACTTTCCCAAAGAGATGATGAGAAAAACCTTCCTTTAGGAAAGTACAACATTTTGCCATTTTTTAGATAAACCTGAGTTTTGGTTGATTATGAAGTGATAATTTTTTTGGATTGAATAAGAATATCTATATATACATTCTTTTTCTAGACAAAAGGTAGATAAGAGATAATGGCCATAATCTGCTGAAATTACTTCTAATTTACCATTATTACGATCAAACTTTTTGATTCTAGCCTGAAAATTGTTGCTTTCCTAAGAAAGAAAATCAAATCTCTTGTTATATGTCTTGATAAAGAAAAGTTCTGTGTCTGGTTACTGTGTTCTATTGTTTTCTTTCCTTTATCCCATACCATCAAATGTATTAGCTAATAACCAAAAACTAGATAAATTGATAATACAACAAACTTCCACTACTAACTCCAATGTTTTCTACATGCCTACATACTATAACTGTCCTATTCAAATAATTTTATTGTTTTCAAGGATAAAGAGAATAAATAATATTTTTAGTACCTTTAATGTAATACCCCTATTACTAAATTGTTTTAAACTGATTGCATAGACAAAGTCCTTTGAGATCTCCATTTTTTCACCTTTAATCCAAGTGTGTTATTATCTTCAGTAATCCTTGTCCAATTCTTGTTGTAATTCTGACAAGACTATTTTTTGACTGATTTTGATAGCAACCAGCATGTAATTTTATTACCAAAAATCTGTACATTTTATTTTTTACCATTTCTCTAGTGATGTTCGCTAAATTATTTCAGATGCCACAGTGTTTTAAAACTGCCCAGAGCAATGACCGTCCTTATTTTCAATTGTCTTTTAAAATGAAAAATTCAATATGAAATAACTCTGTTAGCTCAATGCAATCCATTTTCTATTTTTTTTCCTATGTGGTAAAACAAACAAATATATCCTTTAAAGCTAATTCTGAGAATCTTATAGTTCCACTTCGTAGATCCTAGGGATATAATTGATCATTATTCTGCTTGGAGTTGTCAAGTGTTTCAGTCAAACTCTTTTTTAAACTTTTATTTATGACATTTATTTTAATTTTACTTGTTGGTCCATGAATAAGGCTAAACGCACAATTTCATCTTTTTAACTAAACTGTTATAAAAATTTCTTGGGATTTTCTACTGACAGCTAATTATAGTGTCTATTGTGTTAAAAATGCACTTCTTAATTAAGAATAGTGTCTTAACACCAATAGTTTTCTGAAATGCTACCTAAATTAGAAGCACACATGTTATGATTCTTTATTTGAAAAGTGTCACAAAGTGTTTAAAAACCTAAAATATTTTTTTGTTCTCCATTTACTTACCTGTAAATATGCCTCCAGGCATCCTGAGAAAAAGTTCAGCAGGAAATAAGAGTATATCAAGAAGAGAAAGTCAAAAACTCTGAATCCTATTTGTACATGATAAAAAAAGTCATACAACAGCAAATCACTTAATTGCTCTTTAAAAGAGAAAAACTCTGAATCCTATTTGTACATGATAAAAAAAGTCATACAACAGCAAATCACTTAATTGCTCTTTAAAAGAGAAACATAACCTCTCTTGTCTGTGAAGTCTAGAACAAAAACTCTGTCTCTTATTCTGTGAATAAAAAAATCAAATCCTAATCTGGGAATATTCTATAAAATCAGGTATTATTTTGACAATCTTTACAGGAAATAATAAGCAAAACCAGAAATCATTATTCCTGAATGGCATTTTCATGTGTCTTCTGATTTCTAGTTTTTAAGCATTTCCATAATCTGTTGATATTTAAACACTGATTTTTTTTTTTTTCCTCTTTAAGGGACAACTAATAGCCTATTTATGCATCTATGACTTTTTTGGTGTGGCCTCAAGGCAAGAGCTGTTTTAGGGTTCCTGTCAAAGGGATTCAAAGGAAGGCAACTTCAGTAAATAGTTTGAGGATTTGAGTGCTATATGGAAGATCTTTAACACAGGAAGAGTTGAAACCTCAGGTACACTCCCCAGTTACAAGCCTGGTTCTGTAGATCTCTCCCTTGTTAAAAGGTGAATTTAAAATTCCAGTAGTTTATACATGGAATATATACATGATCTAACAGTTCTTAATTAAATTTTTCATTACTATTACAGTCAGTAATGACCAGGAAAGTACAACATGACCAAGAAAACTCTGACTCAGATAGGCCATCTGAAGTGTCTAATAAGGAGTTTATGCATCATTAGCCCTTCTTCTGCTATTTAGATTTCCATATACTTTGAAATTTTTATCTTACAAGTCCATTGTATGTACTAATAACTTGTGAGTTTGTAACTTTAAACAGATTACCTTTACCAGGTTTTCACAGAACTAGGCATTTTTACCTTGATACAATTTTTCTACATGTGAGTGAAAAGGAAATCACTTATAATTTTAGCAGAGCACTGGGTTTTTTACTTTTAAACTCAAGTGAGAGCACAAAAATAATGATTTTGGTGAGGCACTATTATATATCAAATTCAAACTGCTATTTTTTTATTTTACAAGCTATATTCTCTTTGTTAATGCCATTGATACACTAGGAAGTACGTTTCTGCCTAAGAAGCATATTTAAGGGTGTAGGTTAGACTTCTATTACTCCTGGGCGTAGATCCAAAAAGTAGCACAGGCTTTGCATTCTGAGTGCACTTACAACCATAGGCAGTTCTAAAATGTGGCATTTTTTCATGGATATCATAAATATTTTCACCCTTGAATAAGTGAATCATGGAATCATTTGCTGGGGTTGGAAGGTACCCCTGGAGGTCATCTTGAAAAACACCCTACTTAAAACAGGGTTAGGTAGAACAGGTAGCTTAGGAATGTGTCCAGTTAGATTTTAGGGTTTAGGTTTTGAACAACTCAAAGGACAGAGAATCCACATCTCTTTGCAATCAATTCCAGTGTTCAACTACCCTCATAGTATTTTTTGTCAGAATTTCCACTCTTCCAGTGTGTACCCAGAGCTTCCTGTCATGTCATCAGGTACCACCGAGAAGAACCTGGCTTCATATTCTTTACTCTTTCTATCAGATATTCTTTGCAAATTGCATAATGATAGTCCAGATGAAGTGCTAGAAGTTGAAAGCATACACTAGTTAAAAAATCCTTTTGTACTTGTTCTCTTTCTGTTCTTCTTTTCCTAAATACCTCTGTCTGTTCTGGCCTCTGTTACGGATGGAAGAATGAGAAGAAAACCACTATTCAATGGAAATTCTTTTTTAACTCTATATGTAAGCTACTCTGGGAAATAAAAATACTGCATTTTTATAGATAAAAGCTGGATCCTCTGAAGTATAATCCTGGTTTCTAGTAATGCATTCAAGGGACCAAATTTTCTGTCTTCATAGAAAGAAAGAGTGTGGTCTAATATTCTTGGGGAATTAAAGGTATATACTGGGATTAGTACTTTCAAATTGAAAATCAATGAGACATATTTCTCTCAGTAATTTAATGTTTTTTACACATTCAATCTGCCATTTCAACATTTAATTTTTAATATTATAATGGTTTTGTTCAGTGTATTCAATATCTTCAGTAGTAGTGAGAATGAAGACAAAATGTTCAAGCTTGTGGAAAGGCATCAGAAAGTTTTGTCTGACCAAGTCAAATTTGCATTAGTATCCAAGTGTCATAGATACAGTTTTTCTTTTGAGAAACATAGAAGAAGGATGGTAAAAAACAATCTGTCAAATTTCACTTTCAGATTATATTTTTCTCTGACCAGTATAAAGGTATCATGAAATTGAGAGAAGTAACAATGGTTAAGTATGAATTAATTATAAACAAAACATCAAATCTCTTTCTGTAAAAGATCAGATGGAGAATTAGATGAATACATAAATTTGTTCTTCAGTCTTGAGCTAATTGTTCACTTTACATTCTCGAGAGAGAGAGGATCATAGAATCATAGAATGACCTGGTTTAGGAGGAATCTTAAATATCATCTAGTTCCAACCACCCTGCCATGAACAGGAACATCTTTTCCTAGACCAGGTTGCTCAGGGCTCCATCCAGTCTGGCCTTGAGCACCTTCTGGGACAGGGCATCCACAACTTCTTTGGGCAACCTGTTCCAGTGCCTCTCCACCCTCACAACAAGTCAGTTCCTCCTAATATCTAATATCTCTTTTTTAGTTTGAATTCATTTCCCCTATTTCTGTCAGTACATGCTCTTGTTAAAAGTCCCTCTCCTTCTTTCTTGACCAAGCAGATGAATAGATATCTGTAAAAACATGCCTAAGTAAAGAAAACATGCACAAAAATCATGCTGATAGTGACATGGCTGTATGTGAATTTAATATATATACACAGTTTGTCTATGACTTCTTTCATAGCCATCCCTGATTTCATAGTTGTATAGGAAAAAGGGTGTGCCTAATAAGGAAATGTTTGAAATAATTGAAATATCTTTCAATAAAATTTTATATTCAAAGATTTTTTTCTCCAATAGAATAAAGCTCTAAGTCTTTTTCTTTTTCCATTTAGCTGCAAGACTAGATAGACAAATGTGGGGTTTGACCCTTTTTATGTGTTGGCACATTCTAATATGTATTTCTGTAGCATTAAGACATTATTGTTATTCTATGTATCTGTGTCATTTTTACAATCAATTTTTCCAAATGAGTGAATAATTTTTTATTTTCTTAGTAAGATCTTTGTAATTCTTCTCTCACATCAGCATTCTTGCAAATCCACTTATATCTTTCAATTGCAAAACAATATTCTTTAACTTAGACTGTATTTGTGAAGTAATTTCTTTTGTTCAGTATTATTTGTCAATATATCATCATTCTGTATAGTAAATGTTTCTTTCAGGCATACTACCAATGCAATGTCATAGCTTTGATGAAATGTTGCATATTTGCCTTGCTATTGGGGGTTATATATCCAGCTAAAACGATCTAATGGCCTCTGGTTACAGGCTTTTTTTACCTCAGATTGTTTCATATTTGTGTGATGCTGAGAATACACCTTTCTTTTGTAACCTGTATAATACATTTAAAGTACTGTGTGTCCTTCCACCTTCAAGAACTAAAATAATCTGGGTAGTTGCCTTGAAGTATGTCGGTCTGCCTTCAAGTTGATAACATGCACATTTACAGTGTAAGTTCCTGAGACATTTAAAATAGTTAGTGTTATCCAATGTCCTTGTCCTTCATTATTAAATTTTGAAAGTCACATTTGTTTCATCTTTTCTGATGAAAAGTGTTATCAGCAAAATGAGATTGGTACACAACTTAAACATCTCTTTCTAGTATCCCTACAGGGTTGTGATGGATGTCATTATGCGGATCTGAAATGTGCAATCTCTGCATTTTTTCCTGATACTTCTACAGAATGCTATTAATAGAAAGATGCACTTTATAAATCCTGCCTGGTTTCCAATTGCTAAGTAAAATCTAAGCTGTTTGACATAACAACTCCAGTAGTTTTTAATTAAGATAGTTAAGATACTTCTCTGTCAACAAGTTATTTTCTTATACATGTTTCTTTTCTTGTATATGGTTATTTATTATTTTATTCAGGAACTTTTGTATTTTTTTCTTCATGTCTTATTATTTTAGATTTTTATTGGACTGAAGAATATTCCTTTTATGCTAATGTATTTTTCCATTTCTGATTTAACTGCTGTCAGTAAAATCGACTGTTTCAATTTTTATTATCTATATAAAATGGAATTAATATTAAAGCAATGCCTTCTTTGCAGCAAAAGTTGGTATCCAATTAGTGTCATTTTCTTCAACACTAATGTCAGATTTGTTGAGGCTGGTGTGATCTTGTTATTTTCTAGTAATAAGTGAATTATTTTTAAAGTGACATGTAGATAATCAGTTTATTGTGATGACCTTATTCATCACTAGCAGCACTTGTCTCACGAAGAGTCACCTTGACTTCCCTAAGACTTCACATAATATAAGCTAAGTATGTTAAAATGCTTCACAATTTGGCAATCATACTGGATTCGGCATTCCGTCCTGGAGCCAAAACAGCAACTGCTTTAACTACGTGCAAAGTGAGTGAGCAGCTGTGTGGTACTTAGTGGCTGGCTGGGGTTGAACCACAACAGTCCTCAACTAGGGAACAGACAGATTTGAGATACGTATGTCTGTAACAATCTCTGACCAAATGGCTCAGGCTGTGAATGGCAACATGCAATATAGGTCAGGAAGACTTATTGTTATTACACAGTAATAAATTAATACCTGGGTACATAAAATATCCAGCCATATCTTCAAGAGTTATGGAGCTAAGGTGACTTGCATAAATCACTCACTGTTTCTCTTAAAATTTGTCTTCTCCTATAATTTTTTCTACTTCTAGAAAATAAGTGTTTCTGATATCCTCAGTAAAACTAATTGATCAGATTTATCATGTTTTTCTTCCTTTCCTATCGATAGTATAACACCATGATGCTTTGGATTTCTTAACAAAAAAATTTCTCAATATTACTCTTTCTCCTTCTTATTTTTCCCTTAGATTTTCTTTCAAAGTGGTGTATGTACATATAAAAGAATGTCATAGTTTTATATCTTTAGCTCTAGCCCCTGTCCTTAAACAAAACAAATAGAAGGCATATAATATGTTCTGAACTCATCTGCCCTTCTTTTCTAAATCTGTTTTACTGTGATGTGACTTTTAGAATTGGATTCCTTCCATCAACTCCTGTTATCTTCACCTCCTTAGAAGCAAGCAGTCAATGATTTTTTTTCTGATAAAATTCCTTAATTCTTCATAAAGCTTTTCAGCTTTATCTAAAATGAACATGAAAAACCAGTGACCCTTCCTTGTTCTTGTAATTTTTAGCATTCTTGAATGATCAAGTGTTCCCTCCACCTTTTCTTCTCTACAGTGATTTTGATGTAGATGATTATTAGGCCTTACATCAGCTTCAGGTATTTTACCAATTCAGTGTAGTGCAAAGAAAGATCTTAAATACATAAGCATCATGGTGTCATATAACACAAGACTGCTCATCTCATGTTCCTCTTAATTGTTATGGGTTAACACAGCCTGTTTTTTAGTTAAAGAGGAATATGGAATATTGCCCTGTCAGGACCTTGGAATTGTTTTGGAAAAGACCAGGGACCTGTCAGAGGCCGGTTTTTGGCTACTGGCATGTGGTTTGACCATTGAGAAAGCTGGATGTGACTTGGTAATACCCATATAAATCCTAAGTTTGTCCAAACAGCCCTTTTTCCTTCTAGGCGGTTGAACAGGTAATATCAGCTTGGTAACATTGGCCTGAGCTGGCCAGGCCCTGCCGGGCCTCCTGCGGGGGTGAGGGGGAGCCGGCCCAAGGCCTGGCCAGGCTCTGTTGGCTCCTGGCAGGGAAAAGGGGAGGCTGCAGCTCGGGGTTACGGCAGCCAGCCCTGGCCGGGCTGTGGCCAGGGTCCCACAGCAGCCGGCAGGGAGGGGCCGGCCCTGGCTGGGCCGTGCCCTGGGCCCTGGTTGCCGGTGCCGCTGACCCGGGGGAGGATGAGATCCCCCTCCCCATCACCAGCACGGCTTTGAAATGAGACACTGTGAGCCACAGCTGAGAGGAAGAGCGAGCCTGGCTGCCTTGGGATCCTTCAGCCTGAGAACTGCAGCCCTGCAGAGATCAAGTGGCCACCACAGGCCTAGGCAAGGTTTAAATCTTTCTTAACACAAGATGAAGCTTTCAGAACTCCAACCCTTTCCTTCCCTCCTTGATAGAAGACAGAGTGATTTAAAATGTAGAGAGACAACATGATACAGAGTCAGTGAAAGAACTGATAAAGATTATTGGAAGGGATTGAGGAAATCTACATTTTTGGCTGGACTTCTCTGGATGTAAACCATGGAGACTAGACTGAAATATCCCTTCAAATCATGGGAAAGATATGCATTTAGGGAGATGTTGTTCAAATTTGTGTATGGATTTTGAACAAAGGTGTTTGTGATAGACTAAGTGATATTGATCTTTGTTCCTTGAGATGAGGAATCTTTGGTCTCAGGAGTTATTCATCTTTAATAGGTAACATCCTAATATGCAAAAGTCTAGACCCATGACCCATAAGAAGCGTGAGAAACTGCTAATGGGAGGAGTCATGGAAGCAGATTTTACCGGGCGTCTGTTTCAGTGACAGTTAAAACCCACTAGAGAATTATTTTAAGTTGTCAATGGGATCCATAAGACACTAAGAGAGACTCCTCTCCCAAAGTGATGAAAGATTATGTTTATATGGTGAAACTGACTAAAAATCATAGTTTTGTCTCTCTATATTGTTTTTGGGAAAGTGAAGAGTTTGTGAGGGAAAGAGAAGCATTTTGAAGTTTCAAATTTTTTTATTTATTCTTTATTGTGTGTATTAATAAAATCTGTCTGTTTACCTTAAGTTGGGCCTGTTCTGCCTTTTTCTACTTAATCCTATCTCAGAGCAGAAAAACATTTAGACCATTATACTAAATTTAGCCAACAGAAACAAAGGTGAACGTGAAACCATTACATTACCAAAAGGAATTAGCTTTCTGTGACAAAAATTAAACTCAAAACAAAACTAAAATATACTTATAATGGTTTAAGTGCAGATTCTCCTCAGGATTTAAATGTTTCAACCTGATCAGGACTAGAAGTTTCATCTTTAGCCATGCTTTTGGTATGAAGACACAACTGTAAATAAAGTCTGCTGTGTCTTCATTAAGCAAACAAAAACTCAAGTAAAAAGCCATTTTGTCTAGTTCTCAGACTAATGGATGAAGAGGTTTGTTTTCCTAGTAATTCATTTTTTTCAAAGATGCTTAACAACGGAAACTATGGTGCACAATTATGTAAATTAGTGCTTTGTAACAAAAAGGTGATTGAATTGTGATTCATGTTCATGAAAAGATAAACAAATTCATAGATACACAAAGACATAGACATGGAATGTATCAGGTTCAAACTTCATTAGAATCAAAGGTTTCTCAGCTTTATTCTAGTGACATTGACTATTTTTAGTACTATATTTAACCCCATATACATTGGAGAAACAGCATGAAAAATGTAAAATTGCTTTTAAAAAAATCATCTCAGTTGTGAATTACACATGCTTCTTGTGCAGTGTCCCCGAAGTGTCTACATTAATCCTATAATAAAAAAATGCCTAATTAGAACAAACTTGATAAGCAGTTATCTCCATTAAACATATGTGTCATCATTCTTTGTACAAGTAAATCTATTCTTTCTAAATGAAATCAGAGCCTCTAGATCAGAAAGGCTTACTGAAATAGAACTTTCTTCATTACTAAGCAAAATTGGAGATTTCTCTTTCAGAAGGGAGCCCTCATATCATTTCAAAGTAAATGACAGTAATAGACATAATTAGCACTATAAAGTGTTCAAGAGTCTTGAGGAAATTAGTATGTGTTAAGTTTGAATGGACAAGATTACTTCTTAGGTATTCCAAATATGTATTAAGTATATTAACATTTTAAACAGGCTTATAGAGAAATAGCATAAGAAGCAACACTCTGGGAAATTAATCTGAATAGATTGCAAAACTCTTTATGTGCTTAGACTGCTTCAAATTTGCTTTCGTCCCTGGATCTTTATGTAGTTGTGGAACATTATCAGTCATGGAAGAATCTTTAAGTCAAGGCTCAGCGACACTGTTGTTGGATTTTTATATAGCACTCATTATGTGTAACAGAAACAGTTGAACAGTAAGAAATAAAGGCCTTTATCCTCCACTTTTCATTCTTCTTTGTGATTGCTAGATTTTGGATATCTACATGTCTTAGTTATTTCCATGGACAATAAGGAATAAATGCAATTTCACCAAAACTTGTGTTGGTTCCTGGTTAGTGATGCAATATTCATGAAGCCAATTTGTGAGAATATTAACCAGCTTAAGCAGATAAATTATATGTTTCCTATCATTTTTTGAGTAACTATATTATCTTTTGAGTAATATTCATATAAGACCTGATAAAGTCAGATGATGGAGCTTGGATTCAACAAAACCTTTACTGGAATTCTTTTTAATGAGGCACTTATAGAGAGGAAAACTAAGGCAAAGTAAAGGTGACTAGGAATTTTCCCAGATGCTCATTTAGGTTTAACCAGGTACATGCTTCAGGCTGCTGCCTTGGGTCCTGTCACTGGTCACTAGAAAGAAGAGATAAATACCTGACCCTCCTCTTCCCTTTGTGAGTGTTGGAACCCAGGACATCCCTCTGGCTGCCCTGGGTGATCCGAGACCCTGGCAAGGAGCCCAGAGACAAGCCACAAGAGTTTGATTAGAATAGTATTAATTTATCACCAGGTGGAGATGTAGAATTTTGGGGTTTTAATAGGGGTTCAAGGAGGCAAGATGGAGGAATCTGGGTGTGTCCTTGTCCTTCTTCTTCTTGTCCTCCATCTTCTGCTGTGGTGGGGGCCCTTTTGGGCTGGTTTAGCATAGAAGTGCACTGTCTAACATAGATGATAGGTATTGGTATTTATCTGTAAACACAGATCATGTAATACTTAGTATAAAGAGTTAAGACCGCCCTGGTCAGTGAGCAGTCAGCGATGACCAGCACTGTAGCTAGCACCCAAGGCAGGTGAGAACAAAGTGTACTAGATAAGAAGCAATAAACAACCTTGAGAACCTGAGCCGATGCATCCTGACTTCTTCTTCTGTCACAGGGCTTGGGACAAGAACTTTTAACAAACATTATTAGGGGCCATCAGCCCAAGGAAACAAGAAGCGAGAGTGAGGAAGCTGTAGACTACTATAGGTTCTCCCCTCAGTCTTCCGTTCTCTGGGCTGAACAATCCAAATGAGCTCAGCCATTCCTCATACAGCTCCCCCTCTAGATTCTTCACTTATCCTCATGATCCTCTTGTGGATACTCTCCAATTGCTTTAAATCCTTTTTATATTGTGATGCCCAAAAGAGCAAACAGCACTGGAGGTGAGGCTGCCCCAGTGCAGAGGAGAGCAGGACAATCCCCTCCCTTGCCCGGCTGGCGATGCTGTGCCTGATGCACCCCAGGACATGCTTGGCCCTCCTGGCTGCCAGGACACACTGCTGATTCAACTTGCCATTCACCATGAAGCCCTAGAATACTCTCTCTAGGCATTTAGCATTTTTTCTCGCAGTTTTTCTCAAAGTATTGCTCAGACTGAAACAATATTTTTTTTACAAACAAAAAATTTATATTTTCCTCCCTCACATCTATGTTCAGTGAAGTTACTATTTTCATTTCTGGATTCTGCTCTAATTTTGTTCAGATAATCTGAAAAAAAAAAAAAAAAAAAGATTATTGTTTTCCCATAGAAGGAAATAAATAGCCAAAAATCAAAATTAAACACAAAACATCACCCCAAACAAAACTCCAAATACACCAACCAAGCAAAGCTGGTGATTTTGGTTGTGTTTTGGTAGAAACAATTAAACCCCAAATATCTGATATCATGTTTCAGTGAGCATGTATGCAGATCAGATTAAAAAAAAAAAATCTTAACCTTACTATTAATTCTGTATAACATTTGTGCTTCTTAAAATTTAAAGACCTTTTTTCTGCAGTGTTGAACAGTATGTTTGGAAAAGCCCAAGAGTGTCTTGCATGTAGACGTCTAGGAAGAGGTCTTGATATAATTCTTCATGAGATATATTGGAGTATATGAATTTACCAATTATTGTGAATATTTACCTCCTCAGATATTTAATCCATGTACCTTGATTTCTCAGTTCTGCTTTACTGAAAATTTAGTTCCTGCTTCATTTCTATGCATTTTTGAACAAAATCTGTTACAACATATCATGTTTGCTGCCACATATTTTCATGACTGTTCATGGTATTGTGAGCAGGAATACTTGGTGAGAAATAACCATATGCTTTCATTGGCACACATATTTTGCACACATTGCAAATATTTCCAGGATGGATTTGCATTATATCACTTTAAAGGTCTTGGTATAATTGTGTTGCTTAGCTCATTTAGAGCGTCTCCTTATTTAGTTATTTTGTTCATTAATTTTGCATAGCAGAATATAGTAGCAGAATTTATGGCAATTGAGATTAGCTGTCTTGATTTCAATTTAGTTTGCTAGAACACAAAGTATGTACAAATTACACACAAGAAAATTATGTTTAGTGTTTAGTCCCCTAAGTTTTTAGATATTGGTTTGTTCTTTTCATTGCTCTGAACAACCTAAAACCCAATGCACTAGCTCTTCTATGAATTATGGGCTATTCCCATTCTACAGATTTCCCCTTTTTATTCCTTCTTTAGTTTTAATAGCAGATTTTTTTGTCTGGATTTATTTATCAGTAATAACTTAATCACATTGGACCCATACCTCCTTCATGGGTTTTTATTCATAAGTTTCCTAAAAGCATGAGATAGTGTCATCCTCTAGTTATGTGTCTTCTTGAACAGTATAGCAAGTATCTACGAAGTCCTCTGTCACATGGAATGGGAGATTTCCTCAACCCTGGTTGTCTAATTTGTCTGTCAGCACTCCAGGAAAGCTGAGACCCTCGTGCCTGACCAGTCTGTCAGCATCTTGTGCTGAGGGAAAGAGGGAACTTTCACTGAGCAGTCCTGCTGAATCAGAGAGCACTTTGACTGACTTATTCAGGGACACACCAACAGCATAAAGGAGACCCCTCAGCAGGTCTTCCCACTTTAGGCCCTCTCAGTGGATTTTCCACTTTATTTGAGTATGTTTCCTGCTGCTGGCAACTGCCAGCACCCATGAAGGACTTACATCAACACCCACTCTATTTTAATATAAAATTGCAAGAGGTTAAGGTTCAAGTATTGATGGTGATAGTATCTGACTGAAAAATATATTCAAAACAATACACAGACAAGTTCTAATCCCCAATTAAAGTATTCAGTGTGGACACAGTACGATTCTTACCCAATAGGTGTCTTCACAGGGGAGAAGACAGGTTCAGCCCATCAACTGATCCCAGTAGCTATGATGGAGTCTTACTGAAATTTTCCCCACTCTCAACTTGCTTTTGCACTATTTCTTTATGTTAGGTGGAGTTTGAGTGTCTAGTCATACTTTGTTACTGATGGGTGTACAGTCAATGAAATACAGAGCACATGCCCAGTGAGGGTTGGTTGCACCTTGGAGGCAGATACCTTTGGGACACAAGTGTGCATCAGTAATTATAACAATTATGTTATAAAAACCAAGTTCCTCTGAGGAAAGAAATTTTGACCCAGCCGCTGGCTTGGCAACAAGGCATCTTCTCCTCTCTCCCCTGACTGACAGGCGTTACATGGATTCTCAGCTGCAAGATACCACAGAGTTCCCCTCCCTGCAAGGATTTCAACAGAGCCTGGCTGCGGTGTCCCCGCTCAGCTTCACCCTACATTCCATCCCCCTTAGCAGGCAATGATGGCTGCAAGCTGTGTGTGGGGAGAATCATTGAAAAACAGGTTTTGAGCACGCCAGCAGTATTCCATCCAAGAAGCAGCAACCCCATAATTTCCGTACCATTATAACTTTTATTAAGATGTAAACATAACTTTCAGTTTCCTCTAATTTTATCCCCAGCCATCTTTCCTCAACATCACCACACAGTATTATAACTGATGGGAAATTGGTTTACTCAATCAAAAGTTGAAATCACTTTCACATCTAACTTCAACCCAGTAGAAAGTGAAATATTATTATGAAGAAAATACTTAAGGAGATTTTATTATAAAAGAGCAAATCATCATCCTCAAGATGATTCACTTCTGACTATATGGGTATTTTGACTCCTTAATCTACTGTGTCCTCCAATTTTGCTCACTGGAATTTTCAGCAGAGCTTCACTTCTGTGCTGGTTTTAAAAAAAATCCAATTAAATTAGTCCCCAGTCTGATCACTGAGAAACTTTGATACTGACAGCAGAGTAACAGTGTTTCATTTTGGTTTTCCCCCTATTCGTTTGCATTTCCTCTGCCAGAGTTGTAACTTTGCATGCCAAAATACTTATTGGAGGAGCCACACAGCTACAGTGCTTTCCCAGCCTCAACATATGTTTGGTTTTTATTAATGAATATTACTTTTGTTTTGCCATTGTTGTTCCAATGAATAAATTATCCTGCTAATACACCAGCTGACATTTATTTACATTTCATACAAATTCTTATTACAGATCATCTTTTGCAATTAAACTAAGGTCAAATGCACAACTACTGAGTAGTTGCTAACATAACAGCAATACCTAAGTCCAAGCCCTCAGAGAATCCTCTGAGTATCTAGGCTCTTGTTCCTAATTCAATCTTTAGCAAACAATTGAAACTGTAGGATTAGAAAATGAATTTCAGAGCAATTACATTTGCGAAACTGTTATAATAAAGACATTGGTGAATAGAAGTCTCAGAAGTGTCAGTGAGTTTTGCTCTTTCCACAATTTGACTGAAATGCATTAAAAATAATCTCTGCATATTGAAAGATGAACAATTGGAATAATACTCTTCTGAAATAAAGTTATGTGAGAAATGAACAGTCTTTAGAAACTCCATGACTATGGCAATTTTTGGTGACCTAACATAAATGCAATAAAGCTTTACTATTAATCTAAAAATTATCTTTCTATTCAGTGCTGATTAAAGAAGACTAAGAAGTTTACATAACTTCAGTGGCTACTATTAAGACATCATCACTAGAAGAACCAACATTTACCAACAGATGCTACTAGAATATAGCAATAGCCATGAGCCAACAATCCTGCTGTGGTAACTTCATAAGGAGTAGCCATACAATACCTGAAAACGTTCTTATTTTAGGCTAATGTAGGTGTGCAGCAGTTAATATCACAGAATAATTTGTTTACAAATCTGTACCATTGGAAGATTTTTTAAGAGTTTTCTGAGTCTGTGTATTTGAATATAATACTCAGGAGCCAAATAAAATATTCTGTGTTTGAACACTGGCCTGGCCTAATTTTATTTTCAGAGGATTGACAGGGAATACACTTCTTCATTGGCATTGTAAATAAATTACTTTTTTACTACTGCTCTAGGAATGACCATCCTTCAAAATTATGCAAGAGAAAAGAGATCTAATGCACAAAGTGTGTTTTTTTCCTATACTGTAGGATTTTTGATTCATCTAAGTAGAGCAGCTTTCAAGATATTAATATTGCTGAAGTAACTGAAGAGGTACTTCAGAAAGCTTCCTGTCAGTCTTCTCTCACACCTCACTGCTCAATGTCCTTTGAATTGTCACTCAGTGGCTACCTAACCTCAAACTAGCATAGGCCAAATATATCTCTGTATTTCCAATGAAAACATCATCTAAAGTTTTACTTGGGACATTGCTAATCCAGTGGTCCTGAAAGGGAGAAGAATTCCCAATAATTCTGTTTCTTTTCATTTTACTTTAGTAATGGACTCGAAAAAGCAAATGACATTATACGACTTCCCGATTTTAAACAGCTCTTTACTATTCAACAAGATGAATTAAATGTCCAGAATGCATTATAGATAAGATTTAACATATTATTCTATATTGTAAGAGGAAATACTCAGGTTTTTCAAGCAATCAATAATTTAAACTCCCATACCCTCTCTCATTGATGCAAGTCCCATGGTATGGGACTTAAATTTTAGCTTTCATGTTTTTCAGAGAGTAGGTAGACGAAACATATCCTTTTCCTGCTGAAGACCAAAGACAAATTTCAGGCACAAAAGCATAAACAACGGTGGACTGAAGGGAGGAAAAAGAAGGATGAGACCTCACAACCTGAAGCTGTAATCGGACAATTAAACCCCAATATGCAAATAGACCAAAACTTATAAAAATGTAAGATCTCGTGACTGGTTAGCCATTTTGTGACCTTCTTTGTCCACCTTGGGTGTAGCCCTGGTCAGGCTCTAGTCCAGCCCAAGGTGAATCCTGGAGGCCTTTCAATAAATACCTACTTTATTCACTAGCTTTGTCCAGTCTCTGTTTCAGGTCAGCCCTCCCAAGGCATCAGTACTACATGAAATACAACTACTTCACCTATATCTTTCCTGAGGTCTAATTCAGCATGGCAGTTCTAAGTACATAGAATACAGACAGAGAACCACAGAATCATTCAGGTTGCAAAAGACCTCTAAAATCATTGACTCCAACCCCTAGCCTAGTACTGCCATCCTCATCTGAAAACCTTGTCTTCAATGTACACCTCCCACAGCCCAATGGAGTGTTTCCTCTCATTCTGTTACCTGTTAAGTGGGAGAAAAAACCAACCCCCATGTGCCCAAAACCTCCTTTCAAGCAGTTGAAGAGAGCAAAAAGGTTCCTCCTGATCTTTCCTTTCTCAGACTAAACATCCTCAGCTCCCTCAGTTGCTCCTCAAAGGACTTTTGCTCCAGATCCTTCCCCAGCTCTGTTGCCCTTCTCTGGACTCACTCCAGCACCTCAGTGTCTTTCTTGTAGTGAGGGACCTAGAAGTGGACACAGGATTTGAGTTGTGGCCTCACCAGTGCTGGGTACAGAGAGACGAATCACTGCCCTGGTCTTGCTGGCCACACTGTTGCTGACACAGTCCAGGATGCCATTTGCTGCCTTGGCCACCTGGGCACACACTGGCTCATGTTCAACCGTCTGTCTACCAGCACCTCCAGGTCCTTTTCTGCTGGGCAGCTTTCCAGTCACTCTGCCCCAGCCTGTAGCACTGTCTCAGCTTGTTGTTGTTCAAGGGCAGGACTCAGCACTTTGCCATTTTGAACCCCTTACAATTGTCTTGGCATCAGTCTAGCCTGTCCAGGTCTCTCTGCAGAGCCATGCTACCCTGTAGCAAATCAATACTCCCACCCTAGGTGCTGTCATCTGAAAATCATCAAAGGTGCCCTCAATCCTCTTGTCCAGATAGTGAAGATATTTGACAGGACTGGCCCTAACACTCTGCCCTGGGGCACGCCACTGGTTTCCATCTGGATGTAACTCCATCCACTACCACTTTCTGGGCCTGGCCATCCAGTCAGATTTTAACCAAGCTACAAGTACGTCTTTCCAAGCCATGGGAAGCTAGTTTCTCAGGAGAATGCTATAGGATGCCTTTAGAATAGGCATGAAACAAACTTCAATGGGACATTTGTAATCCATCTTCCTGTCCAATCCAGATCAACACAACTATATTTTTTCTAGGATGTTATCTGAAGTCGGCTATTCTAGTAAATCAAACCTGCAAATAAGAGGGACTCAACTGTCCATCATAACATGTGAAAGAAAATAGTGGCATAGCACAAAGTAACAAAAGTCAGTGTCACAACACTAGAAAAGTTGCCAATTGTACCAAACTACCCAGAGATTTTAGTAGACAACTGATGCATTAAATGACATTATAGAGAAAACTCTCATGATTTTGAAACCTACATGAGTCACAAGTTGTACTTAAATGCTAAGAAATGCCCTGTTTGCTTCTGTCCACTAAGGTTGCTTAAGACATGCAGCTTCCTGGCTGCAAACGAGCTTTATGAAGAGCTTTAACTAGAGCTTTATGCTTTAGTTCAGATATCTGGAAATCTGCAGTAGATACAACTGATTCAGTCTGTGCACAACCTCCTTTGTAGCCATCCTGGCATCATTTGGTCAATGGGTTGAAGTGATGAAATTAAGAAAATGATCCAAACTTGGTTAAAAGCCATTGCATGTGTCTAAAACTTAAGTGGAGTAAAAATGTTTACACATTTGAACAATAACTATTGGCAACCGCTGTTGTACAACCTGACCATTAAGCACTGTGAATGCTTAAGCAGTCATGGAGATATCTTGAAACACACTGGTTAACTTTACCAACAAAGTTTAAAATCTTTGCCTGTCTGCTATGGGTGACTCCAGAATTAAAAGATAAATAAGCAACTGTTTTGAGGACCTGCATGTTAAATTGATATGCTTGTTACTGGTGTTTGAGGACTAGCATCTCTTGTGGTTTTAGTCATTGATCTTGAAGCACACAGAACAAAATTCATCTCTGAGTTCAGCAACAGCAACTCTATTGGAATTACAGAGGAGAAATGTATTTGCTAGATGTATTTGGCACATAATCATTAATGTTCGGAGCTATACAGAGTACAAGTGCTTACTTTTTTACTGAGAATGGTTATTCCTCTCAAAACTTATGTAAATAGACCAATTTAATAGCAAATTGCACTTTTCTTTCATGAAACATATCAAAGCTTTATTTAGAAAAACTGTTGAAGTAAATCTAAATTGCCTAACCTGAAATTGTGATACAGCTGATAGCTTTCTTTCAATTTTGTTCAGCCTTTTATTTTCCCATTAATATATTCACTAAAGATAAACTATTATATATTCAAACTCATGATTTTATGAAAAGACTTTCTTACTGAAGACAGTATTTCTCCATTGAAATCAGTTATTACCTGTGCTCAGACTGGTATTATTGAATCTTGCTTTGCTTTTAGGAAGGTTTCATCCTGTTAATTAAATCATTAATATGCAGTTATCTAAATTTCAGCTGACTTATTTACATTTTCATGAAATGGCATCACCTCTTTTTTTCTTGACCTTATGCTAAAAAAATGAAAATGCCATATGTAATTCTTTTAATTGCTACTGATTATTTTAAACAGGACTTTTTCATTAAAAAAAAGAAATGACAAACCAACAAACCAAACCCTAAGGTGCCAGCTGACAAATTACAGGTAATTAATAAAGATCAGTCCCTGAGTATTAGTCTTTTTTTCTTTCACAATATAACTGAAAATTCTAAAATTGTTATATTTGCCATGAAAGACCGAACTAACTGGTATAAATGTCCATCACCATATATAGTAAAAAAAGTAAGATCAAAAGTTTGGGAAAAGAAAAATAGAGACATAGAAATGATATTTTGATGCTAAAAGTATGACCAGGATTTCTTCTGAATCTAAAGATTTGGATCATATACCTAGGTGTAACAATCAAGAGGCTTTCCTTTTGATGAAAACAACAGAGACCATAATTAGCTTTAAAAGGAATCATCTTCTACTTTTATATTTTTCTCTTTAAATCCAGTAATAGCATAACATGTAGGTTTTTGTTGATCACAACACTTTCTTCCTACCAGGTAAATGCTTATAACTGCATCCTGAAATTTTGAGTGAATTTCAAGTTCCTAATTCCATTTCACTGACAATATGGTTGAACCAATAGAAAGAAAAGCAATCTTGTCAGAGACACAGACTTGTCAATATACAAGATACAGGATTTAAAACTATTAATTTAAGTTACAAAAGCCTATTTACTTCAATCAAATTCATATCCTAGGATTTTCATATGTATAAAGTAGCATTACTGTTATTGTTTAAGGAAACCATTATACACGCAAATAAAAGCATTTATCTACTATTCAGTTGTATTTGATTGTTGAAGAGTGCTCAACTGATACAAATTTCAATTTCAGTTCATGGAATTAAAATTCAGTAGCACTTTCTTCCCTCCCTCTTTTGCTAAGTTTGCTATACTATTAGAAAGAATTTCATATATTTTGATAACTAGTCACCAAAATATGAGAAAATAACAAAAAAAGTCATAAAACTGAATACATATAATTAAAAGCATTTTGTATCAATTTATACAGATCATTTTATCATCAACAATTAACAGACAGCCAACTTGATCCAGAGCCATCTTATTACTCAAGACCAATTGAAAAGAACACATTGACTTTTCAATGAATTTTTAAGAAATATCATTGGGTTCTAGACCAATGTGTAAATTAAAAATGGAATTACTTAAATATTGATCTCTTCAAAATGGACCTAGATTTCAAAACATATTTAACTTTTGCCACTAAACTGAAAAATATAAGTTGAGGCGTTCTCTGTCTGCTGGCATGCTGCTTTCCCAGCTAGTCCTGCTAGCCCTGGCAGGGAACAGTCTTAGCCTCAGAAAGGTCTCGCAGAAGCGGCCAGACCCACCCGGTGGGTGAGTGCATTGCTGCACGGGCGGTGGAGAGGCGGCTACGGCGAAGGAAGGAGAAGGAGACTTCCCTGAGGTGCCATGAGGTGACTTTATTGGGGTCCCTCCTGACACAGCCCAGAAAAGCCCAGAACTGCAGCTGCACAGGGGGTTTTAGGGTACAGACAGTAGGAGTGGTCACACAAGGAAAGCCCAATAACAGAAAAGGGGTGGTACATACAATACCAAATGAAAACCGAGGGGTGGGGGATTTCCCAGACTTGCCCCAATCAGGAATGAGCCTCTCTGAGCCTTCTAGAAGGAGGAGAGGCCTCCCTGAGACTGACAAGGTCTGGGAGGGGAGCAATACATGATTGACATACACAGACTCGGGGTAAACAACTCAAGGGGATTTCCAGAGGCGGAGACTGTACCAAGTGGGGAAAGGAATAGGGGGAAACATGGAATGAACCATTAAATAAGCTTTTACAGAACAGAAAGAAACTACACTTAAATCATTAGGTAAAAACACACCGCAACAATAAGTGAACAACTTTCACTGAGATTTGTGCCTAATTTTTTTTTACAGAGGTAGCAATAAGCTCAATAGATATTTATGCACATTCTCACCTTTCAAATTTGCATATTCATGAATTTAAATATTACTCAATAGGGGAAAAGTTCTAATATTATTGCTGAAAGAATAAAAAAAAGTTTTACATAAACATATTGAATAGACAAGGGAATATGCCATAATTAATCACAGTTTTACTTTCCTATGGCAATGGTTGTCCCTGTATGCTACTTATCTTTTACGCTTTCCAATTAACAGCAACAGTATTCAGGATATGGTGTTTTGGTCAGAGGTTAAAAATGCAAAATAATTCATTGGATCTTTGATCTGTTTCTAAGCATTTGTTCTAACTTTATTGTGCCCTTGAGGTTGAGCCATAGTAGAGCACACCCAGCAAACATTCTCAAATCTGTTTCATCTTCCTGGGCTTATTTCATGAGTAAAAAACCAGAACAGATGTTAGAAGGGTTTATTGTTTTCTCCCATGTTCCCCTAGACATTGTTTTCCCTTTGCTGACAAAACATTTAAAAATTGGAAAGTGTTTTGTTTTGGAAAACAGGGATTGTCATTAACCTTTTAATTTCCCATGGTGGAATTTGTAATGCATATCCACTATGACATTTACATGGCCTGATATTTTGGTCCTATCTTTTCACACATCTCCTTCTACAGTTTCTGTCATGTCAGACAAGACAGCCCCAGGTAGATGTCACTCATAAAGTTAATCTTCTGTTCAGACGCACAGATTCTATTTCATGAATCAGCTGTACCTGACAAAACATCTTCCCCATTTTCTCATCTGATACATTATTTCTCTTTCCTGCTAGAATCATAGACTATCAATGAATATGTTAAGGAATATAAGAACTTGACCTGGTACATCAAGTGAGATAATATTTAGTTTTTAAAAAGCACATCATTATTCAGTTTCAGGATCCATTCTATGATTTTTATGATGTTTCTGTCTGTCTTTCCTTTCTCTCTTTCCATCTGTATTCTTCCATCAAATTCAGCTCTGTAATGAGTGCCAGGTAAATTCAATGGAAATTGGAAAAACTCAACTTATTATTTCTGAAAACCAGCCTTTCAGGTCAAATATTAGAAGTTCCAGTATGCTTATTTTGATTATTTCTGAAGGTACAAGGGGTTACATTGATCTCTAGATCTTAAACTTCATCCAAAATCAAGTTACTTATAAAATTTTCTTTATAATCCTTACAACCTTCAGCATGTTTATTGATACATCTACTGCATTTTTCATGGAAACAAAAGGTTTACATCAAAATGAATATTGATTTAGGTTTTTTACCCTCTTCATTTTCTTAGCTATAATGTCTGGAAAAAAAACAACTAACAGAGGAAAATTCTGCAGAAAAAATACAGACTGAAAGTGAATATTTTGTTTCTTCATATGAACATGCGTGTAATTTTTTATGATTTTAAGTAGCTATATACTCATACATCCTCTTATCCTCAGAGAAAACTGTGTTCCTTCTTCACCCTTTGTGTATTTTCTCTTAGTCTTTCCCATACACAATTTTTTTTTCCATTTACTATTCTTCAATTAAGATATCCTTTGCCTACCAATGACTTTCTAGGGAACACACCTCTTCCACTGAAATTGTCCCTCATACAAAACTACGCAGGTGATATTTTTATGTGAAAAGGTGGGTAACATCTCAGATATATAGTATTCTACGTAGTTCTTTACCCTATAAGATTATGTAATACAATAACTATTAATAATTTGATCAAATTAAAATTATAACAACCTTTGTTCTTAGGAGATTTAGTGCTTATAACAGCAAGGCAGACAGATATAAACAGTTTTTTATGAAAAGTAATTTCAGTGCAAAGATGGCCTTTATCAATGAGCTCCTGTTTTTTCCAGACTTTTCTCAGCTCCTTTTTATGTGCCTTTGTACATTGGAAAGTGGTAACATATAAATTGCTGCATCTTTAGGAAGCAATCAACACTGCATTCATCAAGGCAGAAACCAGAATATGCATAACCTGAGCATGCTTCATTTCTTATAATCTCCACAGTAGTCTTCCTGAATTAACACAGAAACTGATGAAGATATAGCAAAGTATCTCTGTAAGACTTAATCCTTACTTTTCGAAGGTGACACCTGTTTAACAAGACTCCTTGTTTTCTGTGCATTAATTCCAAATGTGAGGTTCCAACCCAGTTTCAGAAAAGAATGTACCATAGCATGCCATTTACAGTAATGTATGTATGTATCTATGTAGGTATGCATGTATCTAGTAAGTATTTAGCAAGTATATGGTTCACTTACAGCTAGCACACATACATACTTTTTGGATCTGATTTTCAGAAATGTCACAATGTATTTCAACACTGTCATTTTTTTGCTATTCTATTTGGTACTTATAGCAAAAGAAGCAACAAGCTTGGGGATCTTTTGTTCCTTTGTTTTTTGTTTGTACTTTTAGCACTGCAAAATTGACTGTGGGCTCAGATTATACCTCCATTTATTTCACACATTGTGGAATCCCTGCAACCTTTTGATATAATGCCTAGGAGTTGGCCCTGGCAAGATAAATTATAATCACCTGCCTGGCCTGAGAGACAGGACCTCCCAGTGGTGCTCTGTGTAAAATGGTTTGCCCTGGGTCCCCCCTACCCTATAGATTCTCCCTCCCTTGGTGTCTCCCTACAGGACCTTGACCTTACCTGCCCTTTGCACCGTCCCCGTGCCTCAAGGTCATTGGCTGTTGTAACCCTTACTTAAGCCAGGACCGGCCCACAATTTTCTCTCCTAGCACTGGGACATCTCTTCAGCACCACCTGGAAATAAACTGCTGGAACCATTCCAGACCAAGGGCCTTCTGCCTCTCTGCTGTTGGCCGTGTGGCACATGTGGATATGTGAGCTTGATTGCTTTGCCTCAGTTTCCCCAAGCAGCTTCTTCTCTGGAGTAGCCTATAGGGGATAAGGCATCAGCTCCACTCCTAAACACATGGAATACATAAGACAACATACTAATTTTCTAGGAGGCTTGATAGGACACTAACATTTATTTGGAAAATCTTACACCATATGGTCAAAAAGTCAGTAAAGCTCCTAACGAATGCACTTCTTAAACCTCTTTATTATCAGCATATTTTTATACATTTCTTCTTTTTCCCATAGTGTAAGGAGGTAGTTGCTCAGTCTGTTGGGAGTCTTTTTGTAAACATATATGCGAGCATATGCATAAGTCAGTAGGCAGTTTTAAGAATAAAAATTCCATTAAGACTCACTTGTATTGCAGTGATAGTTAAAAAAAAAAATGTATAAAAGTCATATTCTGTTGTTAAAGACTATCTACATTGACTTGTATTTCATAACTGTTTTAGTACATCAGATTTTCTTTGCAAATTGTTGAAACTCAAAGCCCTTCCTATCCTGCCAAAAACTACACATTAATCACTTCACTGGTGTGTTATGAAATTCTCTTAAAATAAGACAACCTTTACTCTGAACAGAGTTTCCTTACTGGTGAATAATAGTTCCATTTTTAGGTTTTTAGTACTGTAAAATTCTTGTCACCTTCCGAACAATTTTTTTTTATAGTCATTCACTCCCCACATGCCTGATCCAATAGCCTAACCTGCTGCCATTCTGATCCAAATATCCTCACACTGTGAGGGTTAATCCCCTCCTCAGTAGTTCAACTGCTCCTGCAGGCAGTAGCACTCTCCATGGAGAGGTAAAAAGACTCTGCCTCCTTGCCCACTTCCCTGGGACTCTTGGCACACTGAGTTCACACAGATGATGTGATGCAGACAAACTCAGTGACAGGCTTCCCATTGCTTTCAGCTTTGCTTTTCCTCCTTTCCTCATACATAGAAATAACAGCTTTGATGAACTCTACTGAAGCACCAGATGACTGTGGGGAAGTGTTCCCACAGCCAGACAACAATGTAGCTGTATGCAGACCTGATGCTTTGCACCCTACAGTGGCATAAGTTTGTGAACAGTTGAGACTGGGCACAAATTCATTCTTGTCTCCCCAGCTGCTGACATCACAGTATAATGTTTAACCTTTTGGAACTCCAGAAACATTCACATGCATTTGCTCTAATTCATATGTGTTTGAAATCTGAGTATTTCAAAATATGAGGTGGAGATTTGAGTATTTATGAGGCTATTCATGATCACAGTGACATCTTGCCATTTTTTCTCTGACAAACTGACAGAGGCCAGCTTCAGTCAGTCAAAGCACTACTTTCCTGTCTTGTTTTTACTGGCAGCAGTTGCTTGTCAAGACAAACAAATTCATGATCTGTAACTCTTCCTACTGTTAACATTTCAACAGCAGTAGAACTTTTCCACTTAGGGTATTTTTTTACTGGACTTTAGTCTTGTTACTTGTCTAGATTCAAGATCTGCTTAGAATTGTGATGGAGATTTCATTGATTTGGTATCTGAGTTTAAATAGTGTGACTACGAATAGCATCACAGTCCTAGCTCACTCATGCAAGAAATGCTAAAAAATGCAATTCCTTTGTAGGCAGAGTTAGAATTCCTTAAGTATATACTGTACACATGCATTCATTTATAAGATAACCTTCACATCAAAGAGTTTTAAAACCTTCAAGAAAGTCTAAATATAAACAGTATGGTGTTCTACTACTGACTGTTGTAGAATTACTTTTTAAACATAACATCCTTGGCAATTTTAGAAAATTAAGGAGAAAACTCTTTGAGCCCCCATTTTACCTCCAAAACATCCTTTTTTCAACAATTATTTCTCTAGTTATGCATGAAGAGAATACAGCTGTCTTTTCAAAGACAATCCAGGAGTGTGCTGTCAATAAAATTGCAAAAAGCTTTTTTAAGAATTCACACCTAAAATTACCACATATCTCCTTGAAAGGAGTCCTTTGAAGAACCCTCCCTGTTCTTAAGGTAGAAAGAAAAAGGATATGTTTGCAATTAGTGTTAAGTAGATGAGTGAAAACAAGACCGATACGGGTATGAGTTTCCCTACCCCATGGCTTGGTCTCCTCCACCCCATCCTTCTGTTTGGGAAACACCACAGAGGCCAGGTGCATTCCCAGATCAGATGCTTAAGGAGGTTGCCCTATTCACCATGATCACCAGGACGTCAGTTCAGCATTGCTTCAGGAGCTGGATTCTTAGCAGCTGGGGATATTAGCCTCGCTCTGTTGTCCATAGGTGTCCAGTTTCCAACTGCTTCAGATTTTTAGCAGTAGCAGAACCTAATGGGTGGGTTTAGGGTATGGGGAGCTTATGTTCTGACAGTGCTTTCTGGGTTCTGACTTAAAATATGCTTTCCTGGAAATAACTGGCCTAGAAATCTTGAGTACGCAATAAAAAAGACTTACAAATATTTCATGAAGGTGAAAAGGCCACAGTCTGGATGAATTAGGCTGAGGCTGAGGGTAGTGAGAATGCACAGCACTCATGCCTTTTCTTAGTCACATGCGCTGTGCTGAGCAGTAATAAAAATGCTCTGTAGGAATTTTAGCTTCTCCCTGCCCCATAAATACTGAGTGTTCAGGAGTCGCCAAAAACAAAATCTAACATGTTTGGAATTACTGCTAAGAGAATTAGTGAGAACCTCTGACTAGAATGAATCATTGTGTTTCACTACTAAAAAATATAGGCATCAAAAAAGCAGCAAAACATTGCCTCCACTTCATTACACCTGGATCCTTCACATCTTTCTCCAAGTCTGGCATCAGCATTTTGAATCTTAGTACAGCTCAATAGTATCTGCAGTAAAGATTTTTTTTTAACTTTCAACATTTTTTGTAACACTTTTAAACTCTTCTTTAACATTCTTATCTGCATACTGACTATGAATTATTGTAGGGAAAGATTAGTTGTGTGACACTTTAGGCTGATGGTTACTGAATACACTATTTTCCTTGGCAAAGCAGAGAAAAATAATAAGTTCTATAGGAGTCACCTACCTTATAGTTCTGGAAATCAGGAATTTGGCTCTGCGAACTGACTGTGGATTAGGGTACACAACTCAAATACAGAATAGCTGCTGCTTCTATCACAAGATGTGCACATATGATAGCATCTCCAGGAATTCTATCCCACCCATCTGAAGATATGGTTCTACAGAAGTGAGATCAATTTCTATAGAAAATCACTGCTGTTTATAAAACTGAGTGTGCTTCCAAGACTGGCTTGAAATGTATGATTGATTCCTAGATTTAGTGCACCTCAGCGAAATGTGGTTTTCTATAGGACTAAACAATAGTCCTATAGTCAGTTAGCGAATGGTGCTCCTAACACCAAGGTGGAGGGTTTGACCCCTATATGGCCCATTCACTTTACAACTGGACTTGATGATACCAACTCAGAGTACTATGTCATTCTGTAACTAAGGAGAAACGATGACAGAGTTAACAGGCAGAACCCTATGATGTGAAAATAATTTGAGATTTTTTGCCAGAGTTTTCATATGTTCATAGGCTTTCACAAAGAGACTTAAAAGACTTAATTTTGTTAAACAGATAATGACTAAAAAAATAATCGGACAAACTAACCTATACCTCATATTTGCAGAAATGAATGAATTTGTTACAAATTGTTTTAAAATTAACAGAAAGCAAACCTGCAGATATGAATGTAAAATGAGCGAAGAACATAGACAAACCAAGAAGTCCCAGAAAAACACTAGTGAACACTGGAATACCTCCTGAAAAAAACAGGCTTATAGAGCCTGACATTAAATGTAGAAAACAAGCAAATGCACTCAAAGATAAAGAAAGAGTTAGAGGAGCATTCATTGCTTAGTAATACATTGGCTTTTGAAACTTTAACTGCAGAGAGTGTGAGACTGGAAGACCAAATTATAGCAAAATGAACATACAAATCAACCAATATTTCTGTCTGTGAGGAGTATCTTGTAATTGTGAGAGCCACTTTTTAAAGAGCTATTTGAGTGGGAACACTCCAATAAAGCTACTACTGGCTCCATAAATGAATTAAAACTGATTTTTACTGTTCCACCAAAAAAAAGGACACTATCAGCTGTAACTTTTCTTTTTTTAATTCTTTGTCTGCATTTAATTTTTTTTGACACTAACAAGATAGATGATCTACCTCCTTTCAATTGCTACCCAAATTTTAGTCCCACAGACTATTGAAAGAGAATGGAAGAAATCGATGTCTCAACTGTATTTAGAATCATGCATTTTTTAATAGATTCTTATCCAACTAAGATAGGCAAAAACTATCTTAATTCTTACATATTAATTCTAATGAAGAAATTGACACAGCTTAACAGCAAGACTTGATATGGCATAAAGTTTTATTTTTTCCTCTGTTCCCTCTGTTTTATGTCCAGGATTATTAAGGGAACCTTACACAATTGAAAAGTAAAGCAATATTATATCCTTTTCCTTTAATTCTAGACATGAGTAAATATAAAAGATTTAAGACACTCTTAGAGAAGAAAATCTCAAGAATATGAATTTATACATAAATATTAAATCAAGACATTAATTTGTACATGCTTTGGTATAGGCTGTAAAGCTCCAGTGCTCCAAAAAGCTCTATATAATTCTCACATTCAGCTACCATTTGGGAATATTTCCTAAAATGAAGACTTCTGAGATAGAGCTTTTAGAGGGAACATAAATGTCAATACAGGAGTGCTCTGGGAGAACAGACTGACCTTGACATAGATCATTGCCTACTTAAACACAGATATTTTCTTTCCTTGCTGGCTGCTCAGATGAGGTTGCCAGACCTCATCTTGTGTCTTGGTTTTGAAAGAAGACAGGTATCTGCTAAAGAGAGGCAGGGCCTCTCTTGGGATGGATAATTCAAATTCCCTTCCCTCAAATTATTATATTTAGAAAAAAAAAATTAAAACAGCTCTCAGGCAGAGATATGGGGATAGGAATAACAGTTCTTTACTAATAGGTATAACAAGGCAAACAAACAACAACAACTACAGCAATTAATAGCGAAAAACAGAACCAGGGACCTTGACGGAGCTTGGTCCCACAAAACTCGGGGCAGTCTGGTCTCTGGGGACTCCAAAAAAAAGCTACCAAGCTGGAACGGTGGGGGATCCCGGGCTGGTGGATCGGATGAAGTTCGGAGCTCCGTCGGTGGTCACTGGGGGGCAGGGGTGTCTGGCAGGGAGGCCAGTGCGGGCCCGCGGTGCAGAGCAGCTCTAAAACAGCGCCGAGGCAGTGGGACAGGCTGAGACAGCTCCAGCAGGGCAGGAAAAGGAGAGAGATCAGGATCTTCCTGGGCACACAAGCAGATGATGGTAGCTCTCTTAAAGATCAGATCCCGGTGGTGCCAGTGAGAAGCTCACGCAGCAACGGCAGCCCCCTCTTCTCCCGATGCAGACTACACCAAAAGTGAAGCTGCCCTCCAGCACCGTCTTTCTCTCCCCCTCGAGAGAAACTCGCAGAGACAAAGGGTGTAGCCAAATGCCAGGGTCCATCTTTTTTTGTTTCAGCTGAGCACTGATAAGTACCCAGAAATTAGCTGCCAAGCAACCCTTGGGAAAAAATTCTATAGGTGAAAAAGAAAAGAAACCTAACCCCCAACATCTTGTAGTTGCAATCTTGCAGTGCCTTTGCAGAATATCTTGGTTCAGATTTATTTTGTTTAGAGAGAAAAATTAATGTGAAGGCTTTCTCCTGCCATTTTTATGCTCTGCTAGAATTTACATAATAAGACTAATTGTTAGACAGCACCAGTGGCATGAAAATTAGTGCTTCAAAATCAGAAACACACACAAGAGTAGAATGGAGTCACAGAATTCAAATATGCTTTCTTATCTTATGTCTATTTAGTTAATATCCCACTTATACTAGAAATTATGCAGCATAGTAATAATGCTTGTAATACACACTCCAAATCTTTCTTTGTCCTGCTTTCCAGGAAAACATGTATTTCCTTGCATTTCTTTCAATAAATTTTAAAAATTATATAAGGTGTTTTATATAGTCCAATTGAGAAACTTCTTAGAATAGAAAAATATCCCAATAGAGAATACCAAAGAATAACATACATTAAGAAAAACAATTTAAGATTACATATGACACATATTCACCCCTTGAATTATGTGTTTCAGTATCTATGACATCAAGACACAGATGGTTTGCCCAATTAACTAATTAATAAAAAAAAGCTTTCACAACTCAAAGTCAGAATTATGTGATTATTGACATACACTTTTGAATTCTCACCATTTTTTCCATACTGGTAGTGAATAATTCACATTTTAGAAGCACAAGCATTATACAGCCGTCCCACAGAAAATAAGTCAGAAGTAATATGCACATAAAAAGATCAAACCTGAGCTTTCAGATGTTTCACAGAATATTTTTCCTTGAAACTGAGCTGCTTTTAAAGTTCAGAGTTTCATGAAAGGCAATCTTTGGCTAAAATCAATGTACCAGCAAGATAAAAGGTTCAACAATATGACTGCAGTGATCAAAGCTTTTTGAAAGAATAATCTACTCTTTTAAAACCACATCCCAGGCAAGAAGTCCTTGTGTACTTGTACCAAAGGTAGAAAGGCTGAAACTCTGTAAATCCACAAGAAATACAGTACTTACATTTTACTACATTGGATGCTTTAGAAGTGACAATGACTTGACAAAAAGTAATTTATTTTACATACACTGTAAAAAACCCAGGCAATAATAAATACAGCTAGTAGTAAAAATAACTTAAAGGAAACAGAGCTGTTGCTAAGTCCTGTGCATAAATTCCACAGCCTTCTGCTGTCACAGAAAAAATTTCAACTAAGTAGGTTGATTTGCTCACTTGTGAGAAAGAAATATTTGCCCCTTTCTTGAGTAGTAAAACCACGAAGTTGACATGCAACTGCAGGAAAAGTAGTATGGTGAAAAACATAATTTAAACTCATATGCCAAAAAAAGTAGAAAAGAAGGCAGAGGATGACTGGTTAAGTGCTGCAATTTTTGAATATTTTTACTACCTTTGTGTTTGTCTCACAGGTCAGTAGCAACTCAGACTTCATCATCTGATAAGTTCTTCTGGGATCCACATGACATAATGTGGTGGCATCAACCCCTTTCTTTGTCAGATATCTATAGCTAAGAAAGCTCATCAGAATTAACATTAATTAACCTCTTTGTCACTAGGGTCAGTTATGAGAAGAAAAATTAAATAATTCATTAAAAAAAAAGGTACTGATTCCTATAACTGGTTTCCAAGCAAAGAATCGAGGCATATTTGAATAGAAATGTTGGAAAACTTTGCTACTTCTAATTGAGACATCTAATGATTTGGAGAGCTAAATTACTTTTACATTCAGAGATCTATTTTTCCGAATCTAAAGTGGAACAATTCCTTCCTCACATGCTCCAATTGGTCCCACTGGAGTTCTCCTCCAGTGTAGAGGAGTTGGAACATCCCAGCTTTCTCCTGTTACTGACTGAAGGGCCAGGCTGGCTGTGTTCTTCAGGGGCTAATTCTTCAGGGGTTAGTAAGTCAAAGCTTTTCATGGCTGCTGAAAAAAAGTGTGAGGAAGAGGAAGGGGATATCATCCTTAGACTGCAAAAGAAGTTTTATCCCTACCAAATCGGTGAAGTCATGGGAACTACTAAATCAAAACAAGATTAGCTAATGGTTCTGTATCTTGGACAGACTAAACAGCTAAGTCTAGACTTCAAAAACATCATTACAGAATAGATTACATTCACATCTCCTTAGTGAACAAAATTAAAAGCCAGACTACATTAGGAAATACTACTTGATGATTTGGTCTAAAGAACATCTTGACTCTGCTTAAAGCTCCCAACCAGTCAAGCAGTGTCAGGAACAGCAGGTAAGAGAAGTCAGAGGCCAGTCCTCAGGATCAGGGAGCAATCTGTACTGCAGCGTAAGGCAAATTCTTAGGAAAGTCCATAGCCATAATTTGATCTCACACATATATTAACTGCTTGTACTATGATTAATACATATGTTTAAATACTGGTCATATTTCATGATGGCTAGAGAAATCATAGAACTTTCCCTCAGCATGTTATTTTAATATAAATCCCTGTAAAGGCTCAGGATTTAGATCAAAGTTCTGAATCATTTCAAGAGCACTGACATCAAACATTGCTAGATTTGCTTACTGCTTCTCCAGGGCTTATTAGTACTAGACAAGAATGTGATGAATATGTGAATAGTTCCTCCAATCAGTTTACAAACTCATGGTCAACCCTTCTCAATGATTTTAAAAAGGAAAAATATCCCAAACCATTGTTTTTAAAGTATATTATCGTTGCTTGTTCAAGGAGAATGAATGACAGCTTTCTGAGAGCAATGTCATTGTGCTTTTGTTGTTTTATTTTTTATTTTTCCCTAGCAACCTGATAATACATAACGTTGAGACCAAACAAGGGGCATTTGCAGTTCTAGCCACAGGTTATTTGTAAGAAACAGCAAAATTGTACACTGAAATGCTTTCACAGAAATTTGAGATTATATTTATGCAACCCTCAATGAAAAAGAAACACCCAACAGTGATTAAAGAATTCAATATTTTTATCAGGTTTAGAAAAGGACTTAATTAGAAACATTTGAAGATCTGTTCATAGTGTTATCTGTACAAGACAAAGTCTTCTTTCAAGTGGACTTCACCAGCAAAGCCTGTGCTCCTTTCAGTTTACTAAGACATAGTAATCCCTCACAGTTATTATTACTCATTCATTTTCTGCTCCACATTTGTATCTTGCATACTTTAAATATATTAAAAAGGATTGAAAATGTACAGATTTAATGATGTGATCAGTGTATCTCTGAATTCTCCTATGAAGATAAAGGCTTACACAGGATGTTACAGAACAAGTGGCTACATTGCTTTAGAAAATCATTTACAACCAGTGCACTGCTCAGTCATCACTCTGAGGGCATTCTTTCCAGCATCTCCTGTATCCTCAAAGAATATTCCAACTTTTTTCAACTTTTGCTAAAGCTTCAGTATATGGCAAAGAAATATTCAACAAGCCAAATGAAGTGAGAATTTCTGTATATATCAGAGGTTACAACATGCTTTAAACTAGAAAGTCTGACAATCCGGATGCTAAGAGAAAGCAAGAGGATGCTCCCTGACTTTTGCAATAAGGTAACTATAAGGACATTTCTGATTGAGAAAATGAACTCATGTGATGAGACAATTGATAGAATAAAACATCTAGCCATCTTTACAGGCTTACTTGAGCTTATTATCTCTAGAGCACAAAGTTGGAAAGAATATCAACTGTACAATGGTATTCCCTAAATAACGATTCACTTAGAACTTTCCTGTTTTATTAGGCAAGAAAATGTGGAAGAAATAAAGTTTCCTTTGCCACTACTGTTCATATCTGCTTACCCAGATTCCAGCCAATGTACTGCAGTTTACTCCAGCTTTCAGCATGTACGAACAGGAAAAAAAAATCACAACAATATAAGAAATTATAAAGGCAAATTAATTACTAAAACACATTTCATAAAGGCAAAGTATATTTGAGTTTAACTGATGAATAGTGAAGAAAAGCTCACAAAACGCAAGTACGTTTGAAACTTAGGAAATTTATACATAATTGACACTGTTTCAATATTTACTTTTTTATTAATCACTTGAAATTGAAAATATTAGGATGCATTGTTTTGAACTAGAGAGGCATATATCTGATTTTTAATTTTTTATTTTTTAACTTTAAATTTTTTTAGACTTTGAAAGGTCTTTTTAAAGCATATCCTCTAACAATAGGCTTTCGTTGCATCCATTCTTTCTTTCTTTATCCTTGGAATGAACTACTTTACTTTTTCTTTCTTGTCTCACAACACCTTTGAGGAGGCCTAATTTTTTCAGCCTGCTGGGATTTTCAATAATCCCCCTGTGAGATTATCAAAAAGCCCACAGTCTTGCTCTGTGGAAGTTGTATGTGCATTTATTCTTAAGAAGCACTTCTCATGTATTTTTCCCACCCCAAAAATAAAGGCTGCCAATCCTGTTTTGATAAGATAAGAGCTTATTGTATTTTATTGCATTTTTACCTGAAAGTTTTGTTTCATCGTATCTCAAAGAAAGCTGTTCTGCTGCTACCAGACCACAATTAATAAATTTACTCCTATGTTGAAAAATGTAAAGGACTTCTATGGTTTCAATTATATTGCATATTTTTCAACTCTGAAAAACATAAGGTATTCAATTTATGGGGTCTCCCTTTCGAAAAGACTCAATTATGGAGTGTTATTTATTTTTAATCACCATCCAAAAAGGCAGACTTGAACCCACTTTGGGTGTGATTTCTTTTTAATATAAATTATTAGTATTAGTTATGCTGAAGTATGAATCTTTGTGTCTATGAAGTTTTGTATGTTGAATAAATTCATCTAAAGACTTCTTTCTATGTAATTTTATTGAGTCTTTTCATCTTTGCCTCATACATATTTAGTGTTCCTAAAACAAGTCCAATGTTAGGCATTTTGGTCTTGGAGAAATGTTGTTTTTCTTTCACTTATCAAATTACATCCTATTTTCCTTCTTATGGGTTTTGCTATCAAAACTTAAATCTTACACTACAAGATAGAAAAGGGAAAGTTCAGAAAACACTGTTTAAATAAAGAATTTTTTTTTAAAAAAAATTGGTTTAGCTCTTGGGGGGAAAAAAAAAAAAGTAAAAACCCCCAAAATGTTCAACAAAACTAAGTCCAATATATATCTTTTCAACTCTTTATATAGGCAACAGTGGGAAAATAGCAACCTGTGGAAATTTCCAGGTAATATACAATTAATTAAATCAACATGTAATGCCTTTGTAAACAGGGATTATTTGGATCCATGATTCAGCATTTCTGATAGTACAAATCTGTATCAAACTGGTAGTTTTTTCTGTTTTTTAAACACTTTTTAAGGGCAGCATGACAGTGAAACATTGTTAAGCATATGCAGAGTGATAAGAGTGCTCTCATCACATTACTTCAAGCTGCTATGGTTTATCACTTTGCCTCAGAAAGCTTGCAAAATACAGCAAATCAAATCTATTTTTAAATGCCTGTCTACCTCTAATTTGTTCCACAATTCAGGGCAAAATTCTTCTTGACATGTTGTATTGCAAGATTGCAGGCATGGTGCCAAAGACAAGAAATAATATGTATGGCCGGCGACACTTTGTGGTGGATAGTCAGGACCTTCTAGGTGAAATTAAAAGGGAACAGCTATTATATTATTGATCTGACCTGTCCAAATTCAAAATATACACTACATAAAAGACTTTGTTTTCTTAAATTATGGTATTATTGAGAAGCCAATCTGTCTAGTGTGTGTCCATTAAATAAAAAAAAGCTGAACCACAGATGCTAAATTTAGCTTGACAAAAAAGTAAGAATGATCCTTCAGGATAGAACTCAGGGTAGCACTTCTTTTTTTATTATTATTTCCATCCAGGAAAATAGAAAACCTACCTAAGATCAAAGATTTACTTTCTGTTTCGTGTGGAAAAAAAAAAAAAAAGGAAAAAAACCCCATTACCGTATACATTCTTATACTGTTAATTTCTTCATTGAAATTAAATTAATATTTTATCCTCTATCAATATGGATGTAAAAGGTTTTTAAATAAATTTCTTAAGAACATTTAAATAGTTAGGAGGAGTTTATCAAGAAGACAGAGCAGACTCCTCACAGTAGTGCGTGCTGAGAGGATGAGAGATCATGGAAAATGAAGCAAGAGAGATCATGACTGGATAGAAGGGGAAACTGTGAACTGGAGACTGGATACAAGGGGAAACTGGGTAGTGGAAAAGGCTGCCTGGAAAAGCAGCACTGGAGGTTTCCATTACCCAAGTGGATTAAACCCTAAATGACCTAGTCTGACTTTATAGGAGGCCCTGCTCATGTCACAGCCCTCCTAAGAAGACTTCCATTTTGAATTATCCTACAATCATATGAATTTTTTGGAAACAGTCACTGTCTTTGAAGAATTCTAGACTATGGCTCCAAATTTATCATAGACTATTTGCACATTCTCAGCCATCCTGTTTTCATTGAAAATTCCCAATCGATTGAAATGCACAAGAAATCACATTTCAGTTGAGGATCCTCTGTGGCCCCTGAAAAGCAAAATATTTTTCCAGGGATATGATTCATCTTCACATTGGCAAACTCATTCACAAAAGTATACCAATTAGGATTAAATACCTAATTGAATGCCAGCAGTACTAGAGGCTTTTCTCATTGCTGTGCACTCTCCCTAACAGAGTTCTAGTGCAAGACCTGCTGGACAAATCAAACCTCATCAAGAGGTGAACAAGCCAGAATCTGATGACTGCACTGTATGTAAGAGTTATTTAAGAATTTGGTAAAGAACCAGATAAAAATATCTGGTTGCTTAGATTTTCTAATACAAATGCAAACCACTTTTAAAATAGTTGTAAATGCTTTGAAAGTCCTTATGTATAAAGAAAACGTACAAAGGTGTGCAAGAATCAAGTGGAAAAGTAGTAAGTGAGAAAAACCAAATTAAAATCAAGACTATTTCACATAGCTAGACAAAAAAACAGTTTTAGGGGTAACAAAGAGAACAAAGAATAAGTTAATAAACATTTTTAAAAGACCACAAATAGAATAGAATAACAAAAAAGCCAACACCTCATTCCAGCCTTCAAATGGCTTGCAGTACACTGTACCCATCCTCCACCAACATGTATACACACACACCAGACTGAAATCTGTGTTCTCAGGACACAGAAAGGCAGTAGCAGCATGAGTATAACACCAGGACCCACCAAGCCTATATGTAACTTAACTGGATTGCCATTACTGAGACTTTTCCATTCCACATATTTTTTGCAATAATTAAATGTAGACTAGTAATAATTGCTTGAGTAGATCAATTATACAAATAATAAATTCTAGGGTTTTTGTATGTAAGTTTCCTTTTTGCCCCCAACATGGTTTTGAGCACAATGTGTTGTATGAGTATCTATAGAGTTCTTAGTAATAGTACAACCAGAAGGAGCTAAGTTATTCTGTATGCACAGAAAATTCAGTGAAATTATTGTACAGCTTTCATCTTATTCCAATACCTATGAATCAGAGACAGAAAAACATATCCCAGTTGAAGGAGTAGTTTTGTTCCTCCAATTCCTCTGCAGATAAATGTGATTTTATGCAGCTGACTTCCAATGTTTCTGCAATGGGATTGTGATTGCTATGATGCACATGGCATTTTAACTTACTGTGAAAAGGAGCCACCATATAGCTACACTGTCATTCATCTAGGCCTTCATCAGTGTACTAGGGAGAATTCAGTTTAGAACTAGAAATAACATGGAACCCATCACTGTATTTTATGATTGTGAAAAGAGATTTGTCTACATATGACTAATTGTATCATCAATGAAAATTAACCATGATAAAATATAGCATGCATATAGTCATTTTTCAACAGTGAAATGATAATCAAGAGGAATAATATATAGCTCATAACGTCAAATATTTTTTCTTTTTCTTTTTTTTAAGATATACTCATACCAAACCATTAACTAAGGAAGCTTACAGTTGCCTGAACTTATAACTTAATTTGCTGCAGTGAAGTTCTACTTAACATTGTTTCTGTGATAAGCAAGAAGAAACACATCTTTTTCCTCTAACATTTAAGATAGAATTTAATGTAATTTTCTAAGAACAGCTAAAAGTTCTGTGGAAAATAGACAGTCATGACAACCCACACCAAAGACACCGATCCACAAACTAGGAAATGATGATTCTCTATAAATCTGGCAGTCTTTAGGCAAAATGGTCTCTGAAGATGTCTCATATGAAGCATGACAAAAGCAGCTGGTCTTCAATGCCAACACGGCTTATACCTGGTCTCAATAAAAAATTCGATCTGTATTTTGTTTTCACTCCTATCTTAAGTACTAGCATTTCTTGAAATATCCACATTTCTTTTCCTTAAAAGGAAAGTAATTTGAAATGTTAAGATCTCCTCTGAGGATGTCATCCCCAGCAAAGGGAAATTCATAATGAATGTTCATTAATGTTCTTTATCAGTTCATTAAAGCTGCTTGTGCACTATGTTTATGAACATCTTTGATAAACATTTGGATTTGCTGTGCATGAACTGCTGATGAATAGTCATTAAACTGTCCCTAAGCTTATTTATTATGAGTGCTTATTAATTTCTCATGAATTATTATAAAATTCAAGCTGATCTAGCAGTCATCTATAAACAAAGAACAATTATTCACAATATGTATTACTTATTAGAAATAAATTAAAAATATAACCTTATTTCAAAAGACTAATGCAAAGAAAATATACTTTGTTCTGGCAGTGACTTAATCAAATCTAAAGCAATTTCAGAGAAAACTATTGGAAATTATGTTATAATTTGGAGACACACTTATGAGTCATCTGACAGCCAAATTGTATCCACATTGCTGCACAGTAGCACTTACTTCTTGAGTAGGAGTTTAAAGATGTCCAGATCTGTCCAGTATGTTGAACACTCACTTATATATACTGCTAGTATAAGGGAATACTTTCTGCTGGAAGTATAGGTAGCTAACACACACTCTTCACATACATATCATAACTAAATGTTAAGAAACATAAAAAATTGCTCTCATTACCCAGTCATATTTTTGTTATGAAATTCCATAGTCTTCAGTGTCAAGTGATTCTTTATTACTTTGACTGTAGGACAGGTTAGAAATTTATGGACTAGATTTGTAAAATTCAGATTGCATACTAGTAATACTTTAGGAGGCCTTGCTATCTCTATGTTATGATAGATACATCAATGCTTAGCATCTGGAAAGCTTAGATACAGAAAAATTAAAGCAAGGCAGGTCTACACTACTTAGCCATCTGTAGTCATATCCATTGCACTCACACACATTACAAATCTGTTCTTAATGGAATTTTTCGTTATTAAGAAAACTATTAATATTAAGGATTTGTCCAAGTTTTGATTAACAAACCTTGATGTTGTGATTTTGGGGTTCAACTAGTTATTGGAATAGAGAGAATTTTTTATAAGTATCAGAAACTTAAACTTTCTGTTTCTGTTCAAGGAAAGAAAAAAGTAAAGGGAACAGAGTGTAAGTAAAAGTGTCATAAGTGCAAGTAAAATAATGTCATGACTGTATCACAGTCACAGTAATTGCTACAATTGGAAAAAAGTCAGGTAGGCTGACTGACAAAAGAGAAGATTTCAAGCAGAAAGACCACAACGACTACAAATGGCTCACAGTACAAACAGTTAATGTAGTTTTGTTTTAATAAGTTCAAGTTTGACAGAATTCCCTTTAACAAAATTCAGACTGAGACGAGATCCTTTGGGCCTCATCATCAGTATATTAGTTTCACAGTACGGTATCTTCAAAGACTTCAATCAAAACTTGTAATCTCCAGCAATACATTTGTATAAGTATACACTGCCTACACTAATAAATATTCAGCCATTGTTTTCTATTTCTCAATGGACTACTCAGAAATAATTTGAAACAAGTTAGACAGAAAACATGAACTTATTTCTGCTTTATAAAAATGGTAGTTAGTACTCCCTTCCCTCCCTTTATGTACCTGATTTATTCACATAGGAAGGACAAACAGCATTACTTGGCTTTTTCTCTACTGAGGCCCATCGAGGGCCACACATCCCAAATCTGATGCAAAGAATGTCTGTTACTCACACAGCCATTTAAAATCTCTTGTAAATAAGAACATCCATTCCAATTGCAGCAGATTTCCATTAATGTTAGTGAGAACAAAATCTATATTGGGAAGAATTCAATCTAATTACTTCTCTTTCCTTTATCTTCTCTTTTGTAGCCTTTTTAAATTACCTTCTCTCTTCTTACTGGAGTCACAATTTTATTCTTTATTTTTCCTACATAGTTATTTCACTCATTTTCACTTCTTTTCCAAAACCTAAACCATAAGGAAACTCAATGTTTGTTTGTATTGGCTCCTTCAAATCAAATAAGACCAAGCTTTAATAAAAATACTGCAATAATTAATATTCTAACACTAAGACCATGCCAGGAAATTTAGATGGGCATATGAAAATGAGTAAACTTATCAGCAATATTCTATCTGTAAAGAAAGAACTTCTGACTCCCCAGTTTGTGTTCAGTTGCAAGAGCTATGAGCAGGGAGAGAAAGGCAAGGACCTGCCAAGCAACAGAGCAGTTGGCAGGGAGCACCCTTTAACACCCAACTTCAGTGCCAGGGACATCAGACATCAGATTCCAGTACTCCTTTCTCACATTGTATCTGTCAATACAGATTTAAAAAGTTGAAACTGCAGATCGCAAAATCTCCTTTACTAATCTAAAATTTTTATATCATTTTTGTATCTAATGCACAATACAAAAATAAAAAAATGGGTATTTCAATTTTTGAAGCAAAAGTTGTGTTAATGAAGTTAAGATCATTCATCAAAAGGCACTATGAGCAAAAGCTACTTAATTTAATAATTAAGCACTTTTGTCGTTAATTATCCAAGAGTAATCAAAAGTGATAACTGCCTTTTCATACATAAGGAAGTAATTTGAGGAATAAGGCTGATTGAGGAAAGCTACCTCACAGATTCTTTTTCTGGAATAAGCTAATTTGATAAGTATCATTTGGAAGGGCAATTTATTAAAATGTACACATGAGGAAGTGGTAGCTATAAACTGAAATACAAAAAAAAAATATATGTGGAAATAATGTTTTTTAACAATTAACAAGCTGATAGAAACATCACAGTCCTTTCACACATCGACTCTTTTTTCCTGTATTAGAAAGGAAACACTGCCTTGTTTTCTGCTTACATGGTTAAAGACAGAATGGTAGATTTTGCACATTTATCTAACATGTGCAAAATGCTTTTTTCATGTGCTGAGGGGTTTTTTCCAAAGACTAGACTTACTGGCATGAGGGGGTTTTGTTTGACAGAGAATGGAAATCAGAGGAGTTGGAACATCTTCCACACTAGTTTTTGTTAAGCATTAGAAACTGAACATTCCACAAATTCTGGTTAAATGTAAGTTATTTCCTTTTCCATGCTCCATCTAATACTCCACTCTTATGGACATTGTGCCCTACACATACTCTAAATCATGCAATGCTAAACTAAGTCTTAGAAGGAAAAACTGCTAGGGGAGGTAGATTCCCCAGCTGAGAGAATTCCAGAAGTAATGAAGTTTTGAGAGTTCAGAAATGGGCATTTTGATTAAAAGCACTGGGTATAAATAACCTTGGCTGTTAAAAGATGCCTACTTGAGACTACAGCTGAGGAGAGAGCAGTGCTGTGTCTCTTCCCTGACACCATTTAGAAATATCCAGAGCTCCACACCTACTCACCCTTCTTGCCCTCTGCTCTGGAGTCCATAAAACATGATAGCAGGACTTCACACAGACAAAGAACCATTCTTCATCTCAGAGTACAGTTATCTCTACTCCTAATAACATATTTAGGTAATTCCCAGTTTGAAATTGACTTTTCAGTCCATCAGTGCTCACCTTCAAATTTCCAAAATCTTCTACAGAGGAGTGAATGACAGTTTTGGCCTTGTCCCAGCAACTGACAGCAGGGAAATATCCAGAAAATTATCTAAGTGGTAGAAATGATAATTCTTTTGGTTTGGGTTTTTTCCCCCTTTCTGAGCTAAATATTACCTGAGTGACCAAAGATGGATAATGCCATCTACACCAGAAAGAACATTAATTCAGTCACTGCAGTAACTAACTTTAGAAAAACTGTTGAATCACCTCAGACAACAGGTCATCCAGCTGACAGAAGAATGCACCATAGCTGAAGGCTAAACTCCATCTCAAATATAAGTGGATTCATGAAGAGTAAAGTCTCCCTTTTGCCCTTCATCCTTAGGGTTGCTTTGATTTATGAAAAAATAAAACTCTGAACTCATATCACCTTAGTTCTTGAAGACTGAATTAATTTGTATAAAACCTATCAAATCAATAGGCTTATGAGATGGTTGAAAATTTATATCCCTTAACCAGTAGGACTTTTTTTTTTAATAACTGTTTTTTATAATGAAACACTGAGTGCTCCTCAAGCTCTGCACTGTCCAACTGAGAATTTGTCAGCTGTCTTTATTCAATCACCTCAGTTCTTTGTAAGTGCTCGGTTTTCCATAAAATTAAAATCCTCTTCAGTGTGAACATCCTGATGCTTATCATAATAGCAAAAATATTACTTACACATCTCTAGATTTAGGTAAGATTTTCAAGTCACTCCTTATTCAACTAGACATTATTTAAACAAGCCAGGAGAAGATTTCTGGTAGAATGCTCTTCACTTTGGGAGCAAATACTTCTGCTGATGCCAAAGACTTATGAAGATCTAGAAGCAGTGGACAGGAAAGAAAGACTATTACAGAACTAATCCCTTCAGAAATCTTGGAGGTTCAGAAATGCCTTTGGAAGTTAGGAACCCAAATTCCATTTTAAAAAATGAATGAACTTCTAAGGCCCACAGTTTTAGTAAATCTTCCTCTAAAAAGCAAAGAGCAGACATTGAGGCTTTTAGACAATGTTGCTCTTTAAGCCTCTAAACTCATCTGTCTCTAATGACTGTAGTAACTGGGCACACATTAGCGCACCCTCTACATTGAAAATGTTAAGTTAAAAAAGACATTTCTTTTTTAAACTATGAGTCATAAAGACAGAGAGACAAAGTAATTAGCATAAGGTCATCCTGTACCTGAACTCAGAACCAAAACTCTATCATTCAAGCTCCTGGCTATCATCTCAGCCAGCAACCTATCCTACATTGTAAAATAAGTGTAAACTCCTATTTCCATCCCAACAGAAGCTTATGCATTAAAAGAGACAGGAGTAATTCCTCATACAATGGATTTCTAACAGTTCATACACCCTTTGCACACTGTTCTGGTTTTGGAGCGATTGGGTTTGGGGGTTTTTCTTTGTTGTTGTTTGTTTGCTTTGGTTTGGTTTGGTTTTGTGGGGTTTTTGGTTTGGGTTGGGTTCGGTTTTTTATGTTGGTGGTGGTGGCTGGTTGGGCTTTTGTTTGGTTTTTGTTTGGTTTTGTTTTTTTCGTTTTTTGGGGGTTGGGTTGGGGGGGTTTTGCCACTCTTAGGTATTATTAGCCAAATTGCTTTCTACTTTCTATTCTATAAAAGCGTGTGAGTTACAAACATCAGGTTTGTGTCCCACCTTCAAAAAAAAAAGTTGCCTGATAATGCCTTAGGACAAGAACAAATGAGTAAGAACCTTTTTTGTCTTAGGTACTGAAATCCTCAAATTAATACAAGCTTCCCTCTTTCATCCCCTACATTTAAACAAAAAGCCTCTTGCTTTAAAGACCAAGAAGGAAAAATGACATCATAATTTCTGTTTTGATGTTCCTCACTGAGGTGCCAAATGTGATGGTGGATTTGCGGATGTGGACTGAACTAGGGTACCTAGAACAGCAATGCCTAATGCTAGAGTCAGATCAGGCCATATTATTATGGAATCCTGCACCAGAAGCATTTTCTGCTTTCTGTCCACTCTCAGCATCCTGTTCTCCTGTACACAAACCTATGCGCTCCCAATACGTACAGCTTACTACACATACCTTGAGAGACCTTCAGTTCTTTACCCGCTTGTATTTGAGTTATGGTTGTTTGCTTTATTTATCTTAAATATTTCTGGTTTGTTTGTTCAAAATCAGGCTGTGGCCAGTTAAGCTGAGTACTGGAAGAATTACATGGTTTTATAGAAGGTGCCATCTTTACAAAGGTCACCACAGAGCATTTAAAGGATCTCTAAACTTGGAAAAAAAACCCACTCTTGAGTTACAGCCTTCAAATCTCTACAGTCAGATCATGTATCTTTGAGAAATAATCACACATCTTGCACTAATCCTTAACACTGCTGTGGTGCTACAGAAGGGATCAAAGAATACCACTGGTTATATTTTTCTTACTCCAATTTGATGTAAGCACAGATGTTTGCCTATGGAGTTGAAATTATAAACCTGAAAATGCCACATGGGAGAAGAACTCTTTCATCCCAGCAGAGAGGAATACACATTTCTTTTCTTCACCTTAATCTACACTGAAATATAAGGCTTTTCTTGGTCTGTGTCAAATTTTAAAACAGTTTTAGAGAATGGTGCATTTAAGATCCTGGTACCAGTTCCTAGACCTACTGAGAGTAATGTTAAGTATGTTTGAGAGGCCAAATATAATTTCTAAGCCAGTACTTTCCATGTCTATCACTTCCTCTCATGTGCACTCTTGGATGTATCACTTTCAGGCTTTTCAGGTTCAGTATTTATTTCCAAATACTATCAAGTCCCAATGAAAGTTGCCTGACATGTCCTTAGGGTTTTTTTCGAGCTTCCAACTTCCATTTGTGCAAGAAAATGACACAGACATTTAGTGAACAAAAGCATGAATGTTCACTAAGACTACAGATATGGCAAAAATGAACATCTATGCATTTATTTCTTTAATGCACAGGATTTAATTTAGAGGATTTAGTTGTATTTTAGATTTATAAGCAGGAAAGGTCATAATGTTTTGTGCAGAGCACTTCTTAACAGAAACTGCAATTTGGTCATACAGTCACAGAATGTTAAGGGGTTAGAATGGACCTTTAAAGATCACCCAATCCCAACCCCCCTGCCACAGGCAGGAGCACCTTACATTCAACCAGGTTGCTGAAGGCCTTCTCCAGCCTGGTGTTTAATAATGCCAAGGCTGGAGCATCCCCCTCCCTGGCATCACTAAAAAAACAGGAAATAAATTCTCCAACCAATCTGTTAGGTTAGAAAGCTGACATTCAGTGCTGGGGTACATGGTGGTCATAGATCCCCCAACCAGAATCACCTTTTACCCACTTGGATCTGATTTCACAATTACTACGTTAGTTATATTAGTTTCTTCTTTATCTTGGGAGTCCTGCCAAGTGTCCTTGTTGCCTATAAATTCTGCATTCTTTGTGTCCATTACCCATGGTCATCCTTCTTCCCAAGCTATGTTAACTTCCTCCCCCCAGGTCTGAAATCTCTGAAGCATGTCAAGCCTTAAACTTTAATTTGTTTTTCTAACATATGGACATCACTTAGATCTTGCTTGCTAGCTACTATCTGTTTCACAGATTAAATCTCCCTTCTTGCTGATTAGGTCCCAACATTTTCCTCCACTGCTGCATAGACTCCTTTTGAAAGAAATATAACCTCTTCACTAACACTAGGCAACTTGTTCCAGTGTCTAACTACCCTCACAGTAAAAAATTTCTTCCTAGTATCTAACCTAAATTTCCCTTCTTTCAATTTTGTATCCGTTACTCCTTGTCCTATTATGGTATTTTCTGACAAATAGTCCCTCTCCAGCTTCCCTGTAGGCCTGAAACAAATACAAATAATCCTTTGTTTTCCACAGGAATTTTAGGGAAAAAGGAGTTTCTTTTCTATTTTTCCCTTCAGTTGATAAAGTAGAATTAATCTTATTATTTTTAAGTTTTCATCTAAGTGCACTTGTAGATTTGAGTTACCTTACTTGCTACTGGTGACAGCCAGCACGTCTGAGCCTTAAGCTTTTCTCTTTTATTCTGCAAGTCTTCTTCCACTTTTTAGCATAATTCATGGCATGATCAGGCCTCCAGTTCCCATCTGGCAGGTAAAAGAAACCCTCTTGTAGGCACTTAGGCTGACCTACTTCACTATATGTAAGTAATGGGGATCTCATGGGTTCCTGATACTTTCACAGCTCATCATTATCATCCATTCAGAAAGTCCCTCATTGGATTATCATTCCCTACAGCTCTGAGCTGGTCCTGTAAAAAATGCAGGTGAGTGCACTTTGGGGAAAAAAAAAAAAACCTGAAACTGCAAAGTATTAAAGGCTTAGTATAGACAAATCATTATCATTGCAACAAGTCAAAAGGGATATTTCTATTATTTCCTTGCTGCCTTAGAGATAAAAGGTTTCATCCGTGCTCTGAGTGGTCCCAGATGGAAATCTTATGCTGGAACAGTTGCCTGGATGCATCTACCTAGACCATATTCCCAGACCCAGCTCTTTTGGCAAGATATGTAGGAACTGTAACAAGGTAAGCATGCCCTTGATCTGCTCCTTTTTATGCTCTCTCTCTGCCTTCAGCTCCAGATGCATATCAGCCCCACTGCCTACTGGGAAGCAGAGTTGTCTGAACCACTGGCACTGCTTCTCCATGATGATGCTTTCCTCTTGCAGATTTACTTCTTCACTCTGCTATCTTGTGTTCGTGTCTTTAAAGAACTATTAGGCATTCCCAGGTGACAAGTAAGATTTACCTATTAAAAGTTACCTGAATAACCATAACTGAGCTTAAACTGTGGAAAGGTACAGATTTTCCCAGGCTGAAACAAAATAGGAATGCAAGGTCTGAAAAAACCTGCTGACACTGAGTATCTTGACATTTTGCCATGCTTATACAGAAGGGCTAATTACTCCATTAAAATGAGTCCTAATTTTCTCAAAAATTAATGACAGTGTCATGCCAATCCATAAGTTCCCTTTTTTATGTCACTCTCCTCCCACATTTCAGAGCTAACCTGGGCTCTGGTCTTCATCATTATATTAAAATACACTTAACCAACTTTCCAGCAACATCTTTTTGCTTTTAACAGTTCATGCAGTAGGTAGGATTTTCTTCCCCGCCTCTAAGTTATGCAGAAATTGCTGACTTGTAGTATTTAATACCTGATGAAGATCAATCAAATCTAGTCTTGTACCTCTGAGTCAGCAGCAGCAGGAAAGTATTGATATACTAGCAAGGGCAAAACAAACATAGGCATATCAAGAGGTGTCACCTGAATGACTCAAAAAAAAAGAATTAAAATAAAAACAATTATAAAATTTACTGCTACCTGCTAGAGGAAAAAACATTTCCACCAGGCTCTGAAACAACAGTGTTTATTGAAAATTACTTATCTATAATTTCTGTCTTTCTTGGATGTAATCCTAACACAAAGGAGTTGATAATCCTTAAGAAGGGCCATTTACAAATTGACAAAGCATTTTGCAGCTGCTGTTTGTATTCTCCTCCACCAATCAGCTAGCCCAAGGGACAGGGTTCAGAGCTCAGTCCTGCTACAGACAGTGAGGCTGTGTAGCAGTTACTTTCATACAGATAGTATGAAGTGCACTGAAGGACTAGGACTTCTACAGCATCTGCAGGTTATCTCCGTCAGAACATGGAGAACCTTCTCGCAAATGAATATATATATATATATATATATATATATATATATACATATATATATAGTTAAAAAGTTAGAGATTAATGCGAGGGAGAAATACGTGAAGCCACCTCTGAATTTTCAGGGTAAGTCTTACAAAATTCCAGTGTGATGAGCACGTTTACTGCTGATGGCCAGTCCCTACACAACATTAAGTACCACCACTACAAACACAAGTCTGTGTCTGCCCTGTCTGTGAGCACACCGGCTGCTGGCTGCAGCCTGGGCCAACTCAGTGGGGAGAGCCACATCCTTTCCTCTCCTCCTCTTGCTGTCCTCACTTACTTCCAACATTTCTCAGCTGTCACTACCTCCTTTCCTCCCAAGGCTGCATCTCCACCCTGCCCACCTGTCCCATGAAACACTAAATTTTATGTTTTCTTTAGCACTTCCTATCCATAAAGCTATTGTCTCTTACGTATCGAAAAAGAGAAAATAGGAGAAATAATGCAGCTACAAATTTGAATAAACAGTCCCATAGTCACAACATTACACAGCATCTCACATTTTGAAACAGCAAGAGAGCAAGAGCTGTTTTGGCAACGCCAAAACCCTCTGACTTATGTTTGATATCAAATTTACTTATTTCAAGAATACTGGTGTTTCATGGTATGCCTGATTTAGCAGAGTGATACAAAATATGCAACTAGAAATGTAAGTTACACTTAGAAAACATGTAGAGATCTCAAAACACAGCTCAGTCACACTATCAACCAGACATGAATATGTCGGCTGAAACAAGCTCAAGCTTGTTGCTCTCTTCTAAATAGGCATTCGTGTGGAAAATCACACTGTGAAAAGCCAGTGTCCATAAAGGAGACAGAGGAATCCTGCAACTTTGTTTGGATAAAGGGAGAGAAGTCTACTGAGGCATGCACCTGAGGAACTTTCTCTCTCAATGTTTTGGAGAACGCAGCCTCCTTTAGTCCCAAACTCTCCACCGCATGTTGCCCTCTTCCTTTCCCCATTGGCTGAGGCACTAGGAAGGTACAGCCTTCCTGAACCACCTTCCACATACTCCCCCCTTGAACCTGTCATTTTACCCCAAATCTCAGAAATTCAATTTGTGCAGACCCTTGTCTATGTCAGGAGCCAAGTTATCTGGGGTCTGTAACAAACCTGCTGCCCTGCAGAAGTTAGTAAAGACATTAAGACCCATTTCAAAGATGTTAACACCCATACCTTCACCAACTGAATTATTTCTAAAGACATTAGCACACATTCTCCCTATCACATTGGAACAGGTTTCCCAGTTGTGGATGGCTCATCCCTGAAAGTGTTCAAGGACATATGGGGCTCTGAGTAGCCTGATCTAGTGGGAGGTGTCCCTGTCCATGGTAGGGGGATTGGAACTTGAAAATGCTTAACAATCCAACCCAAATCATTCTATAATTCTAAATATTTTTTCTAGTTAGGTTTATATATTCCATATTACATGGAGCCACATAATCCCCCTCTTCCTCTCCTACACCGACCTAACTCCTCAAAATGCTCATACTCCGTAATGAACTCAGGGGCATTTGCACCTCCTGATAATCCATCCACTGATGGATTGGCTGTTTAGTGAAAACAAAAGCTCTCCTCAGGTGCCCTTTGCGCTGGGGTGCAATCAGCTTCCTTGCAGCAGCTGTGGGCAATCATAGCCTGCATTGCTCCCGGAGCTCCCAGCTCAACCCCCTTGCCCATTACCTCTGCAGTTCTTCCATTGTAGGGCTTGGTTGGGGAGCAAGTCTTAGATCCTTTTCTTGCTTTAAGAAGTAGAACAAGCTCTATAGAGGAATTGCAACATTTATTCTGGGTTTACTGTAGTTGTATTGCTTCTAAATTAGCAGAAACAGTTGCTTCCTGTTAAAGGAGAGAGACATAGGGGTCAAATATGCATATGGAATTTCACTGGGCTTGTTTGACATGCTTTTAGAGGAATAGCAGTGTAACTAATCAATCATGGCAAATTTATAAAGTAAGATTTTCTACTGAGCTATAGAAACAATGAAATTGTAATTGGAACAAAAATTATGCACATCAAAGAAAGATAAACGCAGTGCAGATTAATTAGGGCTGAGACCTAAATTTGTGACCTGTGAAGGCAGTGGGCCTTTATATGTCAAAAACCTTATAAAGTCAGAAAGTATCTGACTATTTCCTTGAGAATCTGCACACTTTTTAGATACCAGTTTTCTGTATGCAATGGCAGCAGGTATTATTATACTCCAGAAACATTCATACAATCTGTTATAAATATATGGTTTAATTCGAGTTTTCTTATTAAGAAACATGTTATTTTTGTATAAAATAAAGTGTATCCAGAGATACCCCCTTGTACAGAAATCAATGCGTGGGTGGGCAGGCAGCTGGCATGCCAACCTTCCCCCTTGATAGAACAATAAGGACTGCATCTCCACATCAATGTGGGGTGGACCGCTACCGGGGAGAAGCTGATAACGCCCAAGGACAGGAACTAAAACCCAGATAACAATCACAAGCACCCATCAGAGTCCATTCATCCCACTCAACTGACAGAAAATCCAATCACTCCACCTTCCCGGAATTCAGAGAAACCAGAAACCAAGACATGTTTGCATGGCGAGAACTTCAGGAATAATTCATGGACAAATTTAGAGATGATACCAGATTTACCGGAATTCTATTCTACATACACACCAGGTGGATGAAAAGCCCATCTGTATATTCAAAGAAAGAACTGGACAATAACCTAGCCTCAAGGCACAAAATACCTATAAAAACTGGCCCTCAAGAGACGGCTGGCATGAACCAGGGCAGGCACTACAGTCCAGTGAGACTGTGTCCCAATTTTTGGTTCACGCAGAGCTGGTACCAGGGGTCAGAGCTGTTGGATTGATTGTAGCTGTTTCTCGATTTCTCACTTTGTCGTTTTTTCCAATAAATTTCTTAATTGAAAATATTGGAGAAATTGTCATTTATAACACAATCTCTTCTCTACAGAATGCTGCACGTGTTTGTATTTTCTTTCAGTTTGTAAGGACTGTTCCTTCTCTGTTTGATGTTTCTAATTCTCTTGCATTACCCAACAGAGTTTGAATCACAATTGCATCCTTTCTATAAGTGACCACTGAATTCTTAATCAATAATATTCAGAATTTTTTGAAAGTTTGAGAGTCTATAGGAATATTGACTTAACAAATATACTTATGAGGGGGTTTTGTGACAAACTTTCATTTAAAAACCATCTTTCTCTGGAAGAGTATGCTTCCAATTGCACCCCCATAGACAAATTGGGAAGAAAAATATAACTATGCCTAAAATGCAGAAAATGTAAAAGTTGCATGTGGGTATAGCTTTGATATTTTTTTGGTTTTATTTTGTGGGTTTGTTTGTTTGATGTTTTTATGAGGTTTTTCTTTTTTGAGGGCAAGAGATTCATCACTTGTTTTTACTTCTGTTAAGCAGAGAGCTCTGCTAGTTTGGAGAGGAAACAGATGCGAGCTAATTTTCTGTTTTTCAGAAAGAATAGATCCCCTGCTGTCATTTCCAAGCTAAAGACTAATTAGGCTTAGAGAGATATTTCCAGGGAGATGAACGTAAAATGTAGGGTCCTAATCTTGGGAAACACAAAAATTTTGTATGATAGTGAAACCAATATCAAGAACCGGTGATTTCCTAATTTTTTTACCCCTCTGAGCTCAATTTCATCTTCCATATGAGGCCTATCCTCAGCAACTACAACAAGAGTTCAAATATAATTTGTTAAATATTGGCCATTTCAAGGCTGGTTTCATACTTTGCCTTGCAAGCATGTGGACTTTTTGTTTCTTCACAAAACAAAATTGTTCCATAAACAGAAAACAAGTTTTTTATGCTCTGTGAATTAGGATTGACATATTCCATCTACAAGATAGAAACTATTAAACTGTATTACATTTCTGGCAGAAAGGCCTTTAATCCTTTTTTTTTTTCCTTCTGTTCCTAGCAAAAAGCCAGTGTTTGAGATTCTGTTGATATTGCTATCGACTTAAAGACTGTTCAGAAAATCAAAAATCAAGCTTTGAATACACCAAGGCATTTCAGAGAAGGATTACATAGGTCAATTATCATAGAAATTTGGAAGGGAGTACTAGGTTATCTAATCTAACCTCCCATGCCAGCACACCACTACTTTTCCCCTCTATTTACATATTGTGTCTTTGCTGGTAAACTTCCCCCAAAATGCATCTTTCAGAAAGGTCTCTTCCTCCAGTCTGGATGTGGGGTTTCACTAGTTTGTCACAGTGGCTAACATCTTGTTGGCACCTCGGCATTCTTTCCAGTCTAGTTTCTAAAGAGGGATTTTTTTTTTATGTTTACCTATCTAAGAACAGTTTCAGAATTAACATTTTCTCTACAATCTCAGGCAAATAATCAAGATACTTTTCAACCTCTTTGGAACAGAAGCCTAAATTCTTTTAAATGTATCACTAGAACTTTGGCTTTTTGAGCATAATTTTTTCAGCTTTTCTATACTTCCTCCTATATTTCAACATCCTGTCAGAAACTGTATGTTTTATCCATATAATTGCAAAATTCATACTATTCATACAAAATAGGGCTGGGAAGATACTGAGCAAATTCTTTCCAATTAATCCACTATATCAGGGCAGGATCAGCTGTACATATTCTTGATCCAGATTTTTCTGATTTGCTCTTAAAAACTTCCACCACTGGAGAGTCTATAACCTTTCTAGCCAGTCTATTCTAACCCTTTCCTGTCTTTACTACTAGAAAGCAAATCTTCTAACTAAAATACTTCAAATAAGACCTTCCTAATACTGAATAGAATGTAAGGATTTCTTCACAATCTTGTTATCTGTTATAGTAACATACTTGATTTTTACAACAGCACAGTCCTTCACTCATTTACAATAGGTTCCAAAGCTCTTTTCTGCAAAATTAATATTCAGCCAGTAGTTTCCTTCCTTGTATTTTTCAGTTGTCTAATCTGATATTGTTCTCTCGAGCCCTGTGTATAGAGGTAAAATTACTCCATTCACATTTGCTACTGCCTCTTTTGTACATTCCTAGGTCTCACTAGCTCCTTGAGGTTCCAGCACTAAAACTGAGTTAGTTTCTTTATGATTCACCAGCTGTCCCCAGTGATTCAGTTTTTCAACAACGTATGTAATGTTTCAAAAAGGAATATATTACTCCTGGAGATGCAAGTTAGTATTCCATGGTGGGCAGCTGTCAAAGCTAGTCAATGGTATTTTGTCTTAAATAATACCATCATTTAGCATTTAGGTGCATTGTTCAGAATTATTGTGTAGACGCTTTGCTCAGACTTCTCACACACTCAGATTTCTCACATTTGTGTGCCTTACAGAGATCTTAAAATCTTTTCTGATGAAAAGTACCTACAGCCTTTCTTCAAAAGTCAAAGAGAAAGATTGCACTTAGCAAGACCTTTACATACTTGTAGTGTAGATTTTTTTATTCAAACTGAGCAATGTAACTGGGAAGGAATTATGACATCATTTTTGGAACATTACAAAAAATTAAATCTGATGGTGGAATCAAATTGACATGCAGGATCTATTCTGATCATTTCATAAGGTAATTAATGATGTCAGATGTCAAGTTAACTCATGGAAGAATCATATCTGGTTGCTGTATAATATAGCAACATTTCTAGAAGAGTATCAGCTAAGGCTGACTCATCACTAAAAGGGATTCATCACCCAGTGTGCAATAAACCATTCTCACACACAGAGCTCAGGTATTTTTTTATTTTATATTTGTCCAAAGATGGGTACTAGGTGATAAACCCGCAAAGCTAGCATGCTGATTCTCAAGACTTTGCACTCCAGACATTCCAGCAAAAAATGAAATCGCGGTTCATTGGCTACAAAGTTATCTAGTTTTCTTATTAATTAGTGTTCTGCTTCTTACCGGTTGAATGATGCTCTCACTTCTCATGCTAATTAGTTCCATGCTTAGTCTTTCTCTTCTTTTGAGTGGGTGGGTTTCTCCCGCTGCTGGAATGACCCGTCACCCAGAGAGCGCGGTGAGCAGCTGCAGCAGGAGCTGTGTAGGGAGCTCTGGATGCTGGAGCCCAGGCAGGAGGCCTTGGACTGCTGATTCTTTGCATAAGAAAGGGCACAGGACCTGTGCCCAGCCAGAGGGGTGGCGGCCGGGGAGTCGTCAGGAAGGATTTTTTATCTCTAACTATCTTCCATAAAAGGGAGAAAAGAACAAGGATGGAAATAAACTTGGTTTATAGGTATAATCTGTGTATTAAAGATTTGGCAGTGTAGAAAAAGTAGAGCCCAAAAGAAATTTAACTTAGACTTTACACAGAAAATTAAAATGAAACAGAAAAATGGGGGATTTGCCCATAAAGACAAATGTGTTGTTACAGACTTCTGGTATAGCACATTAAACGAAAGTCTTTTGCTTCAATTTAGCTTTGAATGATAGGAAGTTAATGGCAAATTACCTAATGGAAATGTTGGGAGAAAACAAAATTGTAAAAAGAACTTTTACTGCCTAGAAAAATTAGAGACCCTCGAACATTTTAAACTGAAGAAATTAAGGTATAGAACATGAGCTGAATGGAAGACACCATTAATAAGTATAAACATAAGCTTTTTTAATTGCAGTATTCTACATTTACCTAGATGCTTGTTTACAGCCTTAAATCATTGCAATGGAAATGCTTTACTTTTTCAAATTATGATCATGGTAAATCAAAAAAAAATAACACAAAAGTAGTGTGCTTGTCTTTGGTAGTGGGCACTAATTTGATGAGAACCATCATATATATCTTTATCTTATTCATCATCACCTAAGGACAATATTTCTCACTACTAGATTATGTGACACCAATGTTGCAATACATTCTTGCCTCAGAAGTGGCAAGTGCTTGCTATGGATTCCAAACATCACAATGATTAGACATGTCCATAGAGAAGGGAATGACTGAGGTTTATGGAGGCCAGAGTGTGCCCAAACCACACATGTTTCCTGAAGTTCAAACAACTGGTAACTAGAAGAGAATGCTAAGGATTCTTTGCACATCCTTCCTCCTTTCTATATACCCTTCTGTGAACATCCACTTTTGGTTATATCAGTGACAGGATGCTTGACTGGACCTATGACTTAACATAGCATTACCTCCTGGTGCTCATATATGTCATAAGTACAGTAGCAACTTGTCAAGAGGGACAAATTTTTGTTGGTTTATATTGCAAGTTTTATCACAGGGACAAATTTTTCTGTACATATCTAATCATCTTTCTTAGCGTCATCTATATTCCAGCAGTATTAGGCGTGAATTTTCAGGGATATTTTCCTTGTAGAAATTCTGTAGAGCTTCTGTAGAGCTTTTTTGTTTTCTTTTTTTTAATTGCTTTTTTTCTAAAACTAAATTTTCTTCAAAAATTAGCTTGAGCAGTCGCTGCTGAAACTGTCTTTTCCGTTGAGAAACTGGCAGAGATTAAAGAACCTTTCCTTTGAGTATAGTTTGTGTCAGAAAGCTTTCTTTTACTGTAAAGGTAAACTGTTGAACACATAGGTACTTGCCAGGTTTCGAGTTTGAAAGAACATTTCTGGAAGTGTAAAATTCTTTTCTTTAGCTCTTAAAAAGAACCAGAAAATGATCCTTTCATTATTTGGGTTGTAACTTCAGAAATCTTTTCTATGAAAAATCCCCCTCAAATATTTAGCACTACATATGCATTTGACTGATAATTGCGGTGGATTTAAAAAAAAACCAAAACCCTCATTGAATATTTTTGTCTTACTTTTAAGTGCTGCTGACATGAGTGGGACTCAATGCCACACCTTTTCAATAGAGAGCTGTAAGGTCAGTTCCTCAGTATGTATTGTCAGATCAACATTAACCATTTCATGTTTCTAGCCCATCTTAAATGATAGTTTATATCCCAGTGACAGCTGTAGCAAATGTATTTATGTGAACAAATATTTCAAAGGAGTGACTATGCATTGTTATTCTGCATTCTGGTTTGCAATGCTGTAACTTGTGTATGTAGCCATAACCCTAGCTCCATACTGACATGAACACTAAAATTTATACATCATGAATTACCACTGGACTCCAAAAGATTATTCACAGTGAAAAAGCTGAAGGTTCAAATCCTGCAAATTCCCAGTTTTCCACTTGGTTATTAATCCTCCAATGATAATTCCCACATGACAAAATAAGAGACGAAAACTGAGAATTTATCCCTCTCACCCAATATTTAAAAACTTTCAGACAAATTTTGAAAAATTGAAAGAAAAATTGATTGGCTAATAATAAATTATATTAACTAGTAAAAAGTCCATTATATGAGCACTTCTAATTTTAAGGGAAGTAAATATGTGTATTAGATCTTAAAGAATAATTTTACATTGTCTGATTAGCCTAATAGAATAATAGGCACACCACTAATTGAGGAAAATAATGTAGTTGAGTTAAGGACAATCAAATGTTACAGGAAAAAGATTATTTCTTTTTTGTTCTGGCAAAAGAATAGTTAAAAAGAAAAAGATATTTTGTGTGTAGGCAGATTTTTAGGCCAGTTCAGTCATATTTTAAAATTTGATAGAATTTTTTTCAGTAAATTTCATAGTCTATTTAGGCTGTTAAAAAACAATTTCAGAGAATTTCGCAAGAAAGAGTGAAGAACTGCCCTGTAGTTTCTATACACAGCAGATCAGGAAAGCCTGGAATTGCTTCAGTGAAGTAGTAGGAGAGTGTAAATGCATGTTAGGTAGAGAGAAATATTTCTTCACTCCATTTACCACTTAAAACCTAAATAGAACAACTTTTGTTTAAATTACAAAAATTGCATAGGTCTAAGAGGAAAGGCTTTAAGACAGTGAGAATTGAACTATGTCTCTGACTTTCTAACACTTCCAGCTTTTCTGCCACGTAACAACCTTGTTACTGTGAACTCCAGAGTTGATATTCTAGTGATAGTGATATTCTATCATATTGCACAATACTGCAAGTGATAGAAATGTGGGGACAACAGTGATTTGATTTAATACAACAATGAAAGTGGGGCACTTGATGCAATTTTCCCCTGGTCAGTAAGAGTTCAATGAAAATACAATTAAAGTCTAGTTTTAAAAATATGTATATGTAGACAATACTTCCACCTGATGAAGTTAGTAAAGACAATCATATTACATTATGTTATATAATATTGGCTTTCAAATTCATGTACAGATAATACATTGGATATTATGTTATCAGATATTATAGTAACTGGCTTTTGAGTCACATACTGACTTCAACAATAAAAATATAAATAGTCTATATGTTATATTTTAATTTCTTATGTGAATTTGTATTATTATTAACAAAACCGATTGTAGCAGAGGACAAGTGCTCTAATTTATATTTATATCCAGTCTCTGAGAAAAAGAGTTTTTAAATCAACTATATTTATGATAGAGCAATATAATAATGCTGCATCCAATTGGAGTTTCACTAATGGTCTCATTAAATTAGTTGCATTCAGAATGTCCAATTCACAGCATTCATAATTTCTCATCTCATTTTGTTCAGCAGATATTAGTGAATTTTATTCTAGTTAAAAGTTATTTTTGTAAATGCTAAAAATAAAAAAAAACTCTCTAGTGCTTATTTTAGTCTTCTTGTACTTAAAAATTATTTTCTTGCAGAACCATTAAATTGGATAGGTTTTTTTGCCTTTTCACATATGATCATCACTGATACTAACAACCACTCAAGTGGTGCACTCATATACAGTGATCAACACTGAAATCTTTAACATTGCCATTTGTTAATTAACATTATTTTGTGGTTGTTCCAACAGAGAAGAGGAATTTGTTTCTAGATCTAAAAATAAAGAGCATGAAGAGACTTTTCATTACGATATGGATTTGAAAACCAATGTCAATTTTTTATCAGAAACACACTGAAAAACATGGCTGCTAAAAAAAAGGCAGCCTTTCTTATTCAAACATCGCATAGAAAGAGAACCAAGGAGTTGTAGAATCCCACCATGATGACCTTTCAGTAGTATAAGCCTCTATAAGGATATGAAGTCATGCATGAGTGTTATAGAAGTCGTCAGGTTTCTCTAACTTGACCAGAGTCTAGAGCAAACAACTGTGCCAGTGACTGGACTATACATAGTAGAAAAAATTCACTTCCTGGGATTGTGACTCACCAAAAGTTTGTTTACAGTCCTCTGGCACCCTTTCCTACCTATAGACCTTACACTACCATGGTAGGACCTTCTGCAAGGATTGGCAGAGTATTACCGATTGGATGTTTTAGTTGCAGCTTTCTAGATGCATTTCTTCTAGATGCATTTCACATAAAATACAAAAACTGATATCTAGTTCCTTTTCTATCTAAGTCATGCTTGATGTTAATTTGAAGGAAGGATATTTTATTTTCAGAGACATTCCCATGAAGAGCATTTCATGAAGGAGCCTCTTTTACGTTTTGTTCAATGTTGTCAAGTGGCTCATCAAAAATCTCCCAGGTGAGTGGATGATTTTATTTATTCCTCACCTAGTAGGTGGCAAATGTGGGACTCTAACTAACTTGTTTCATTGTTCCAGGGAATTATGGAAAGGATGAGTCATTAAGATGAGGAAGCTGGAGCAAGAAATGTTGAAGGGGAGAAAAAGCTTTTTACTCATCACTGAAAACAGCTGTCATGATATAAGCTGCATAATGAAAACCTCTTGCCAATTTTCTTATCAATAAATATAGTAGACACAATTATTCTGGCTGCATGTTCAGTCTTTTGGGGTCAGACTTTGTAGACAGCATGTAGGCAGCTTTAAAAAGCTTGGAATCTATCACATTCTCTAAGCTTGCCAATAATGCCAAGCTCATATGTTGATGGTGGCAGTACAAAAAACCCAGCACCTGGTTTGTTCCATAAACATGCCTTTACTGTCAAACGCATGATATATATTGTTCTAACTGAATAGTTTGAAAGTGTAAACTGGAACTTGAAATGTTGTGCTAGGTAAATGTTGTGAGCTTTGCTGAGTCTCATTCTGATCTGTAAAATTTCTTGTATCCCTCAAGTTTGCCATATCAGTTTATATAATAAATGTCATGTTTTGTATTGTAATCCAGCAATTGAACAATTGAGAGCCCTGACACACACAATCTACCTTATGTATTTATAGATGTGTAGTTTTTACCAGGATTTATCCCACTGTTTTTTTCTGAAGCAAAGCTATAATGGTTTGCAATATTATTTTTCCCAGGGTGAACAGAATATTTAACACTGCAAATGTAACTACAGGACCAAAAGCATTACCACACAGTATAAGGATACAGTGGTCATCAGTGCCAGTTACCATCTTTCAGCATGTGCTCATTTCTATTCTAGTGAACTTTTCTCTCTTGAGCATTTTTGCACAGTAGTTCAATAAGGGCAGACTTTCTAATGGTTCACACTGTGCTACTCATGCAGCATTCAAGAGAGACCCTTGGTATTCAATCATGTTAATTCCTGCTCCCTCACTATTTTTTTTATGTTAAGCTGATATAAAGTTGATATTCTCCCTGTATGCTAATACAGCTCCTTATCCTTGAAATTTTTTAACTTGTTTAATGCCTTTCCCACTGTTTGAAGATAATTAATTTCCTTCTGAATTAAAAAAAAACTAAGAAATGAAACAAGCTTACAGACTTTACCTTTGAGTTCTGATTCATTTCCCCTTTTATCCCCTTTTTCTAAATGGCCCTTTCAGCAATATGGTAATATCTCCAGAAGGATATTTCAACCTTATAATCCTTTTCATACTCCCATTCTTTTTGTAACTACTGGACTAGTTCAGGCAAAAGATTTTTTATTATTATTAAAAAGTAAAATCAAAGATTAATCTCAAAATCCTTATCTAAGTTTATCTTCATCAAAATGCATACATGAAACCTGTTAAATGTATCTTTTGAATTGCCTCTATTTTTATATTTACCAGTTGATTTGTCCTGAGAACTTAATTACATCTCCTGCCTGTTTTCATTAGGAATGAAAATATAAGTAGTATGATAATTTATTATAAACATCTAGGGACATGACAACACACTTTTTTTTGAAGGGTGAGATTATGGGTAGTAATCCCTAATTTACTATGCATCTTGTATATATTCCCGTCTTCCATTCTTCCCACATTTGGAGAATAAATAGGACAGGTAAAATGGGCTGTAACAAGTACACTAAAGATCTACTTGAAACTTGTTTTCCCTAACACAAAGGTAAAAGGAAAACGTCCATGACCTTCTGGAAATAGGAGTTTGTGATATTTAAAAGTGTTGTCTGTAACCACGTTGTTTATAAAATTGAGAAAAAATTAACATCTACTAACAATGGTTACTGCTCAGTTTGTTTCTCACAAGTCTCACTAAAGTTATTACAAAATGCCTCTAGTTTCTTTAATCATTCACTGAAAGGTAAATAAGATGTTTTGCGATTTTTTTAAATTAAAGCATGCCCTACACTTCTTTGGAAGAGAGTCAAAGGAGAAATATAACTTTGGGAGTGTTTTTAAGAGATACTCCACAAAATGAACTTTAAATCTAATCCATTTACATATTTTCTAAGTACCTCAATCTTATTGGTTCCCACATGAAAACATTATTTTCTGTATCAGAATACATTTTAAAAAAATTCTTCAATACACATTGCATATAACATTATTTTTATATTTCATTATTAACCATTATTTTTGACAAATATTTCAACTAAGAAAAAGAAGATATTTTTTCACAAATAAGCAAGATAGTTGCAAACATTTTGGATAATAGTTCTCTATAAACAGGCAATTTGCTAGTATAAGCCTCACTCTCTACTAGTATTTTACTGTATCCCTGACACACATAGGCTGGTATAACTTAATAGATGTCCTGAATCCTCATTCCTTACCTAGGTTCAGCAAAGTTCACATGAGAGGTTCATTTCAGAAATGGAAACCATCTCAAGAGACCACTGGGGAGCTCCTGGGATCAACACAGGCTGAAAGATAAACAGATCCAGAGCAGCCCTGCTGAGAAGGACCTGGGGATGCTGGTGGGTGAGAGGCTGGACACAACCCAGCCATGTGCACTCAGCCCAGAGAGCCGGACGTGTCCTGGGCTGCATCCAGAGCCCTGTGGGCAGCAGGGCCAGGGAGGGGATTCCGCCCCTCTGCTCTGCTCTGCTGAGACCCCACCTGCAGTGCTGTTAGAATGAGTGCAGAGGAGGCCACCAGGTTGCTTAGAGGGATGGAGCACCTCTCCTATGAGGAAAGGCTGAGAGAATTGGGGTTGCTCTGCCTGGAAAAGAGAAGGCTTTCGAGTAAGCTAATTGCAGATTTCCAGTACCGAAAAGGAGCCCAAAAGAAAGATGGAGAGAGACTATTTACAAGAGCATGTAGTGACAGAATAAAGAGAGAGGAATCTGAACTGAGAGTAGATTTGGATTATATATTAGGAAGAAATTCTTTACTGTGATAGTGGTGAGGCACCGCAATAGGTTGCCCAGAGAAGTTGTGGATACCCTCTCTCTGGAAGAGGGTATCCAAGATCGTATTGATGGAGCTTTGAGCAATCTGGTGTAGTGAAAGGTGTCCCTGGACATGGCAGGGGGGTTGATTTGTAACTAGACAGTTTTTAATGTCCATTGAAACCCAGGTAATTCTATGATAGATTCTATTCTATGAATATGTGCATACCTTGACTCATAGTGTTCAGATGAAGTAACATACATTGTTACTCATTTAGATCTTATTCTTCTGTTCTGTCTTGCACATTTCTATTGATTTACTCTAAAGGTCAATGGAAAACTTGCCCTGAAAATAGTTCTTTTACTTGGCAAGGGTCTCCATAGAAAGTAGTTTTCAAAGACATGATTAGAGCTATATGGAAATATCTTCTGTGCTCATTAGTCTTTTACAAAAATGGGGAAAAGAATGAGTTGTAGTCTCTCAGCTTTGCTGAAAGAAGGGAGCAGAATAAGCTCTTTCTTTTTGATGCTAGCTAGTAGCATCAAGTAGTTTCATGTGGCCTTAACTTTAGAAGTATAATTCAGCACAGTATAATTATATCTCAATATAGAAATTTAACTTACAGTTAGAGTGCCTAATATACCCAGAGTTCACACAATAATGTATAGCTTTCTCTAATCTTACTGCTCTTTTCTATAGCATGAATGAGTGTGCCATGAGTCAACAGTCATTGTAATATTCAAGGGGAGAAAATGTGTTTAAATCCATTCTGTCTTTCTTTCCAACCCATTTATTACACATCCAACCCTGAAGATGTTTTTAATTAGTTGATAAGAATGGCAAATAATAAACTTCATGAACATTTTATTACAGTGTGTTTGAGTATTAATTGTTGCCAATTCATCAACCCTAAAGCACATTAGTTCTCAAAAGATTTATTTTATCTGTTCTATATTTATGAGTACAATCTCATCTTCAAAATATTAGTAAACAAAAATATCTTTTGAATATAAATTTCATCATTAGTATTCTACTATCTGAAGCTGACTTTAAATGCTATCCTAGGAAATAGGGCTCCATCCTCAGCCCAGTTCTTTTCAACATCTTCATTAATGACTTATAGGCAGGACTTAGTAAGTTTGGAAATGACAAATTGTGAGGAGCTGCCAACTTCCTTGATGCCAAAGAGGCCCCACAGAGAGACCTTGAGAAATAAGAGATGGGCAATCACCAACTGTATGAAGTTTAACAAAGGCAAGTGCTGCATTCTGCACCTGGGATGGGGCAACACTGGATGTATGAACAGACTGAGGAATGAGAGGTTAGAAAGCAGCACTGCAGAAAAGGACCTTTCGGTCCTGGTCCTGGTCCTGGTGGAAATTTGAACATGAGTCAGCAGTGCCCTGGCAGCCAGGAGGGACAAACCTGTCCTGTGGGGTTTCAGGCACAGCATCACCAGCCAGGCAAGGGCGGGGATTGTCCTGCTCTGCTCCGCACTGGGCCGGCCTCACCTTGAGCCTCGTGTGCAGTTTTGGGCACCACAGTGTAAGGTCATAAAGCTGTTAGAAAGAGTCCAAAGGAAAGCAACAAAGATGGTGAAGGGCCTTGAGGGGAAGACGCATGAGGAGCAGCTGAGGGCACTTGGTGTGTTCAGCCTGGAGGAATGAGGGGAGACCTCATTGCAGTCTGCAGCTTCTTTGTGAGGGGAAGAGGAGAAGGAAGAGGTACTTATCTCTTCACTCTCATGACTAGTGACAGGACTTACAGGACTAGAGGAAACTGCATGAAGCTGAGCCAGAGGAGATTTAAGTTGGATATCAGGAAAATGTTCTTCACCCAGAGAGCTAGAACAGGCTCTCCAGGGAAGTGGCCGCAGCACCAGACTGCCAGAGTTTAAGAAGCATTTGGTGATCCTTGGGGATGGTGCTATACAGAGGGGAAAAGGGGTGGGGAGAAACAAAATTGATGGTGCCTTTGTTACTTTTGGCCTTGGCAATAACAACACATTCATATATAAATAAACCAGTGTTAAACTAATGGATTTTCTCTCTGAGATGGAACTGTTTAAAACTCCTAACTCAGGAGTTCAAGTAGGAAAACTGATGATGCAATACAATATATAGCACAACACTCTGAGGCACATGGTGTTTGTTACTCCAGGGGTGTCTGGTGCAGAGCCAGGATTTGGTCTCAGTCTTGATGGGTTCCTTCAAATTCAGTATATTCTATGATTCTATGCAATATTTTGTTCATTAGTAATCAAGTCAAAATTACATCCACATGGTTTAACTTGCTCTTGGCCTTATTAATTACAATACTAGTAATTCCTTGAGCTCTGTACTTCACCTGAGATTTCATTAGTTAACATTTTCTTCCTTATCTGGTTCTTTTACCAGTGATATAGACACTAGCTTGTGCTCTGTTTGTGATGAAAATCTAGATATTTACATCAGCCTGAAAAGAGAGTCTCATTGACATTTACAGATGGAATTAGTAATAGGTGTAAATGCATAGCAGAACCTAAATATCGCCTGGAACAAAATATGAAATATGGTAATTCAAGAAAAATAGATTGTTGAAGGAAGCATTTTCTTTAGCTTGAATCATTCAGTGTACAGGGGAAACTTGTATATAGCAGAAAACCTTTATAAAATATAATCCAGTTCACTCTTGGTTACAATTCAGGCCACAATCAGTGGTGTTATATCCTCTTGACAGTAAAGCAGAGGACAAGTTCAATAGAGACAACAAAGTTCTTCAGGCCTTGTTCATGTCATGTCAAGAGGGAAGAGGGACTGTTTAGAGTTTGTTTCATACACACAGGAAATAGAAAAAAATAAACTCTAAAACAGAGTTTTCTAGAAAAGAAGTCAGTCCTCCCATTTTTTTGAATTCCTAGTTTTTCAATGGCATATGCTCTTGCACAGTATGTGTGGAGTGCCAAGATCACTTACCCTCTATAATGATGTTATAGGCACTCTGCTTAGATATTAAAGAAAAAAAAATCAGTTTTATGCAAACAGAGTTGCAGATATTATTCAGTTCATAATAGTGTTTCAAATTAAAACAAAAAAGGATAAAAGAAAGATCTTTTAAAATCTTAGCTGATCTCTCCTGGATGTACTGGTCCTTGAGTTCCATTCAGTTACCTCTCTGGTGAACTCAATAAATACCATGACAAAATCGGTCTTTGTTTTTTGTTTTACTGGGAAGCAACATTTCTTAGCCTATTGGCTGTCACAGACTTTTGACAGGACATCTGCTGTCAAATGAGAAAATAATACTTGTCAGCAGTATATTAGAAAGCATGTGAACTTGCAACCTGGCATGTGAAACAGCATTTAACCCCTTTATACAAAGCTATGAGTGCCCGTCCTGGGAGTGCAATAAGATTAAAGTAGCAAGGGCAGAGAGAGCAACACTCTAAGGCTGACTGAAGAAAATTTGAAGAATACATTTTTTTTAAAAAAAAAGAAGAGGTTATCTGCTTTACAGAATGATATACCAAAATGCAGAAAAGTTTAAGGGAAAATCTAAGTTATTGCAAATGGTGATTCTGTAATGTTGGAGAAGCTGAAAGGGCAATGCTAGTGAGGTTAAACCTGGAACACATCATTCACCACTAATGGGCTACCTCCCAAAGTAACCTACATGTAATGTGCTGTCCCAAAGTAATCTACATGGGCTGTGCTGTACTTCATCTGTTCTGTGGTCTGGATGGGGACTGACCTTGTAGTTTGTGCTTATCTCTATTTGTAAGCCTTGATGCAATCAGAAATATTTTCTTTGGACATAGAGCCAAACCTTACAGAACAATGAGATGGCACTTGGCAAAAAGCAGACTGCACAAAGACTGCACATCTAGAGAGGCAAGGAGTGAGAAGGTTGCTCTATATCTGTGAAGGCCTGAAATCTATGCCTGGAAATAGTTAAACATATCAAAACTCTGGACCATTACAAAACGGGGTGAAAATCTCTGTCACACTGTCTAAAATAATTTTTAATTGCAACAGTGGTTGTAGTTGGTAGAAAAGAAGTTTGTATTATCCCACCATTGACACTTGTATTATCCCACATTGACACATTTCCATGCTTTCTGGATGTGCAAAAAATATTTCTATGACCAAAAATATAATAATTTTGATAATATTTTAACTTATTTGTCCTTATTTTTTTCCTACAACTTTCAAATAAGTTGTTTCTTGTACAATTGCTTATTTCAAAATGTCCATGGAGCATTACAGAAAAGAAAGAAGATGGAAGTCAACTCTCAACATGATTTTATTTGTGCTCCAGGGGACCTTGAATGACAGTCTTTAAAGAAACAGACTGATTTTTTTTTTTCTGCATGAACATTTACATACACTTATAGAAAACTCAGCTCTAAAGTATCTTTTTATTTTCCCTTGTAGTGTTTTCAAACCATTCATACTGTTCACAGGGCCTAGACTATGCTGTGTACTTCCCAGATGGTTTCTCAGTTCAGATTTTATATTGGCAAAGACTTTTTGACTTCTAACTAGATTTTTGTAATGCTTCCTAAAGCACCAGGAAAAGTTAGCAACACAAATATTTGCTGTCTTGTTATATGAAGACCATTACCTCATTTTTCCGTAAGACAACTGTACCTTCACAACAAAGTAATTTTCTTGAAGTTTATTCACCAAGGAACTGGGTTACTGCCTAACAAAGCATCTGGGTTTTTTTGAATAAACATGGTGTTTCTAAAATAGGTTTCAAATAGTTATTGAAATAGCTGCATTTCAAATATAATCAATCCCTTTTTCATAGCCTTGCTGTTTTAACTGCTTATACAGCTGCTATTAATGCTACATCTACCCTTGAAATATCTTTATAACATAATCCAATTTTAAAATGTTTGCACTCTCATGATCTTCCTTGACTGAACGCTGTGTGCAACCCAGCTCTTTACCTCAGTCCTCTTTGTCTTTGAAGGTCATGTGCTTTTCAATTACATCAGTGAAAGAGGCTGGGAGCAGAAAGGTCTGATGGCTTCTTGCCCCTCTTTCCTTTTGCAGTGCAAGTAGAAGCACTGCGGAAGTTATTCTCCCTGTTGTGCTATCACACAATGAAAATACAAAGAGTAATAAAAAGTTATCAAGTGTTCCTCCTTCTCTAATCTCATTCATAAGCCACTATAAGGGCAGGTCATGGTCTCTTCAGCTCTGGAGAACTCCTGACCATAATTTGTCACATCTGAAAGTATTGTGTCATATTAAGCCCACAGAGGCTTCTCTATCACTACATGTCAGTCTAAGCACTAGCTTTTGTTTGTGTTAGCAATTTCCCTGGCAAGCTATACCAAAAAAAATTTACTAAGAGAATACTTTCTTCTCAGTAATTCTAACTAATATACAAAATATCTAGTAACAAATTATAGAAACACAAGTATCTTTGTACATAACTGTTTGGACTAAGAGATATTTCAAAGTCATCAGAATCAGTGCCCAGTAAATGCTCTTTTATGTTTGGACGAAAAATTAATTATAACAATGGATGGCATTTTAAGACAGCCATAATCCTTCTAACTTGTGCACAAGCCATTTAATGACTCCCACATATCTTCCTTTCTGCTAACATCATATAAGTTCAATTATACCAACATATTAGTGTGTTCTTCACTATATTTTCTAAACAGCTCTTATCATAAAAATCTGTCACAGATTACAAAGGAGTGAACAGGAATGTGTACTGAGGTGCACTACCTCATCTGTATAATTGTAGATAGATTACATATTAACAAGGTTCTTGAAGGCTGGGGTAATGATTTTACATACTAAACAATGCCTTGTGTGCAGTGCTATTCCATTCTTATTAGCTATGTCATAAACTGAGTGTAATCTAAGGTAGGTAAAGTTTCTTTAACTTAAAAGACCTACTACTGAGAAAATAAAAACAAATAGAAACTCCAGTTTAAATAATTCTTTTGAATGAAGGTCATCTTACTGAGTACAGAAGCTCACACAGCATTTTTGCTTCAGTACAGTGAAAAGTATGAGTGAAGTATGAATTCCTCCTTTAAAGAGACTATCAATCACTTACTAATCTTGTTGGTTAATAAGCAGATTTCTTAGGGAGAAGTGGTATAGTTTATTGGACCAATTGGGATAGCTGGAGAAAGAGGAAGGAATTCTTAGTAGGTGTCTAAAATATACTCAATTCCAAATAAAGTACATTGGAACAAACACCTTCAATTCCATTTCATTAAGTAAACAGATACTTTCAGAAAATAGGATAGTTAATGGAGGAGAAGAGTGGCAAGAGAGGATAAAATCCTTGACATTGTGAGAAACAGATAGAAACAGGCAATTATTCACTCTGAGACCAAAATATTTTATGGCCTTTTTCCCTCAAAAAATCTATTTCCCCATCATTTTATTAAAGATATTATCTCCCTCTGGAAATTTACCTCACTTATATCCCTAGACTATTACAGGTCCAACAGCACTGCACTTCTGATTGATGGCTTAGTACACAGAAGACATATCTGTCATTTGCTCTTTGGCAGATATTAAAAACTAGCAAAACCATAGAAATATCCTCCTGAAGGTGGGCACCAGATAAAACCTGATATAAATCAGAGCTCAGAACCTGAGATATTCCCAAGCATTACAACCTCCTGCTGGAATAATCCTACTCTTCTTCAGCTCCAGGGAAAATAAAACATGCCCAGATATTTAACCAGGAGTTATTATCTCAGTACAAAATATGCAAAGTAGAAGTTTTAGCATACATTGTATGACTATCTGAAATTAGTACCTAGGGAATTGAATCAGTAAAGAAATTCATTACCTGAAGTGGTGCTGAAATAAAAAACAGATTCATAAATACAAAACTGAGATCAAAAATCCCTTTTCTTATGTTTCTTCATTCTGGAAGTCCTTTTTTACTCACTTTATTACTCAGGGGTTTTACAAAGAAGGCAGAGTTTGTATGTTTTGATTTCCCCTCTGCTGGAATCGGAGCTGATTTACCATTTCCAGGTGAGTGTTCCAGTCACTAGGCCGTTGTGTAAAACAGAATACCATTGTGGCAGACTTTATATCTCTATCTTCTACCTCTACCTTCATATCTTAACCTTCTAGATGAAGTTTGCTAACTGTAGTCTCTCAAAGTAGTCTCCTACCAATCCTAGAAGAAGACGTCTTGGACACTTTCCTAGATTTGATGTCTGGTTATTCTTTGATCTAAACAATTGCTAGTTAGTGCTATGAAACCTTTCCTTCTTAATTCACCCTTACAAACTGCTTTTCATTGGTACAATTTTCTGTTCATCTGAAGACCTACAGAAGATTATCAGTCTATAAAAAGTAGCATGCTTTGCTCTTTTAGTACATATTTTAAAACAGAGCTTCTATAATGAAAGTTCAAGGGTTTTTTAAACCTTTAGAGACATTCATTGCAGACTTGATGCTTTGCTCATTCAAGTTTCTATTGATTTTGTTACAGCCCTAGAATGATATGCTAACTCACTATCTGCATCTCCAGTATTGGTATAGATTTTGAATATAATATTAGCAGCAGAGAAAAAAGAATGATCTACTAATGCAAGGGATTTATGTTACTCTCCTATTAGGTTACATTCCTATTTCCATTTGTCTCATTGAAGACCATACCAAAAATTTATTCATGGGTATAGGGGACTTAAATATAAATTATGGCCACTCTCATGGCCCTTGGGCACAATGAAAACACACAAAAATTAGAAGATAGAACTATATAAAGAATAGATGACTTAAGTAAGCACTCCAAGTAACCAAGCAGAAAAACAACTATGCTAAGATATTCCAGGACCAGATGGAATATCACATTACCTTGCTAGATGCAATATTAAAAGTCATAGAACTCTACCCCTGTATTGTGACAAAAGCACATTATTCAAAAGGTATCCAGCTTTGTAATCCTGATATTCTCCCCATCCTTCAATGCTTGGTTATAAAGGCAATTTACATTTCCCAGAAGCAGGCAAGAAAACAAGAACAGGAAGAACAAAAACACATAAAAGATTCTTGGGGTTTATTTCATCTTAACACATATATATGCCTCATTATGAGTATCACCCTCTCTATTTACACTTTCAAAAGCTTCAGTTTCTGCCATGAAGCAGCTGAGCTCTACAGAAACCAGACAAATACTGGAATTCTTTTCAGCTGGTGTTGATTCTGCAGATTATTCCAGACTAGTGATATCTGGTACAGTCAATCAGTCAAGCTGCTTGAACAATCTGCTCCACTCCATCAGTGCCATATTTTGTCTATTCCACTGTCATCAGAGAAGACATTTGTTGCTTTTTCAGTGTAGCCCAAAAAGATGACTATCATGATTAATTTTAAAAATACTTACGATATTTACACAGTTTGACTGCATATGTCGATCCTGAATATGTAGTAATATGATAGACATCATCTATATGAAGAGTTTATGATAAGCGATAAGGTAGTTTTACTTCAGTCATTTTCCATGCAGATTCATACAACAAATTTCAAACTGCACACAAACATGTATGGCTATTTCTAAATAGAAAACATTTAGCAAACAGAGAAAAAAAAATCTGATGAATTCTTTAAATTCCTAGACATTTCTGTACTGTGGTCAAATCAGAACTAGAGATGATTAAAATATTGTCCATCTCTATCCAACATACGTTGTTGAGAGGAATACAATCTTTTTCATATCCCACCCCTATAATGGTACTCAGACTTTTTTTGTAAAGTTCATCAAGGAATAGTAAAGAAGTGAAGATTAGAAATTTTATGAGTAACCTAGTGTCTTGGTTTTGAAAAGACAGGTATCTGCTAATGAGGGGCAGGGCCTCTTTTGGAACAGATAATTCAAATCTCCTCCCCTCAAATTATTATAATCTAGAAAATCAAAACAGCTTTCAGGCAGAGATATGAGGATAGGAATAACAGTTCTTTACTAATATGTATAACAAGGCAAAACAACAACAATAATTACAGCATCCATAAACAGAACCAGGGACCTTGAGGGCAGCTTTGTTTCACAAAACTCGTGGCAGTCTGGTCTCTTGGGACTCCGAAAAGCACCAAGCTGGAACAGTGAGGGATCCCGGGCTGGTGGATCAGATATATCCAGATCTCCATCGGTGGTCACTGGGAGGGCAGGGATGTCCCGACAGGACAGGGCACGGCGGGGCCACAGCGTAACAGAAAAAAACCTCAAAGCAGCGCCGAGGAAGCAGCAGCGGTGGGACAGGGCCGGGCCAGCTCCAGCAGGGCAGCAGGAGGAGAGCTCAGTATTCCTGGGCACATGAGCAGATGATGGTAGCTTTCCTCAGGATCCGACCCTATGATGCCAGTGAAACTCCTCCTGCAGCAAGCAGCAGCCTGACCGTCCTCTCCCCGATGCCGAGAGCAAGAGAGCAAAGCTGCCCCCAGCCCCGTCTTTGCCTGCCCCCAAAACCTTGGGTCACCTTCCCCCACTGAGAGAAACTCCCTGAGACAAAAGAAAAAGAGTACCCAGGTGTTATCACTCCATCCTTTTGTCTCACCTGAGTACCCATAAGTATCCAGTAGTTAGTTGCCCAGCAACTCCCAGGAAAAAATTCCATAGGTAAAAAAAAACCAAACAAACCAAGAAACAAACCTAACCCCCAAGACCTAGTTCAATAAGAAACTTTTTACTCTGAAGAAGAGCAGTTGAAGCAAGATTTTCATGTCAAAACATAATGTCTCCCAAATACTTTGACTTGTAAAAAGTGACCATCAAATAACCTATTCAGATAACACAGAAGAGCAGGTGACACTGCATAGTTAGGTTCATAATCTTGTGTTTATAAAATAATTTCATGCACCTTGTTATAAATGAGTATAAGCTAATTTAAAAATAACAGGGTTTATTAGCGAAATTTCTAACACTAAATTAAAGCCACAATAAAAAGAAACAACATCGATCGAATGCTGGGTGGACAGAGAGGCGGTACAAAAGTACCCTCCGAATTCTGCCACACTGCTATGTTTCAGCCCGTGGGTTTTATACAGTTTTTTTACCCTAAGGCTAAGTCTATTGAAAGTCTAGGTATGCTGTGTTTCTAAAAGAGTCTTGTCTGCATGAAAAGGTTGCTTGATAGTTTTTCCGGAATTCATCTTGGGAGGGGTGATCTTGATCGTCCAGGATCTCCACTAAGATCGGTATCTGATGTTGAGGAGCTGTGAAGCGAGGGTCCACCCTTAATGGCCGGGCCATCTTCTGGCTCTGTCTTGTTGTTACAGTTGTAGGTGTGTTTGGGAACTTTGGAATCCTGGAGGCATTCTCGGGTATCTTTTTATTAGTAGCTTAAACCCACACGAATTTATCTATTCTACTTATTACAACCTTAAGGAATAATATTAGTGGCAATTCAGACACCTATCCTTGTGACTTCAAAAATGAACTTCCATCCATACAACTGTCTGAGAAATGCCGTGTAATGTGAATAGCAATGCTATAATAAAAATCCAGAGACCTTTCCAATTGCTAGATATAAGTAACTACTCTAAATTGGTTCATGGTTCATATATTAAAAATTAAAATACTAAAATATTATTTTTATGTATTGAAATATAATGTAAAGAATTCACTCACTGAATGTTCTGTCATTCTAGAATTATTAGATCTACATTTGTTAATAAATAACTATTAAACAGAATAGGATTTAAACCAATGTTTTAAGAGTTACTGAATAGACTGAATGCTTTTCTAAAATAATAAAGTGTTACAGCTGTTGATAGAAGTAAATTCACCTGTCAATTTCATTTTTTATAAATCTGACATCAATCCTATATGATATATTCCAGCATTATTAGATGCAGCTTTGCTGATTAGAAATTACTGTCTACTATTTCCATAAATTACACATCATTAACAGTGACAGGCAGGCACAAGGAGCTGCTCTATTAAAGCACAGGTCTCACACAGGTCTTGTGCTATAAACCAGTGAAGAACTTTCTTCATAGGAAACTGTATGGCCTTTGATCCCTCTGACATTAAGAGTTTAAATAAATTATAATTCATAATTACCACATCAGAATTTTCAGGAGAGGTGCTAAGGTGAGGGTAATTTAGAGATTGCACTATGCTATTTAAAAAAAAACCAAACCAAAAAAAAAAGGATTTTATAATATGTGCCTGAAAACATCATTTCACCCACCCAAGAAATTCTATCAATAACCTTGGATCCTGTGAGGGTAACAGAACTAGGTCCTGTATTTTACATCAAATAAACCATTTTTATTTAAATTTAAGTGAAGCAGACAAAGTTAATAAAGGTGATGATGCTTCATAACATTCATTTGTAGCATTAGCCTACTTGTTTGACATAGCTTATCATCTATTACACATTATGGATTTATAATCTAAACTACAGAAATGCAGCTCATTTTGAGAAAGCATCACAAAAAAATTGATGTATACAAAAAATCTCATATATAATCTTTTCCCTAATATGTGGGGAACTGTGAAATGCATGACAGAACTGGCCATAACCACAGTCTAAAATATCCTCCAATTTGCTCTACTGTCTAAAATTTGTCTCTGAAGGAGAGGCAGCACCCTTCTACAGCTCTTTTTCTGAAACCTGGAGAAGTAGGACTTGGTGTTTTCTGTAAAACCCTAAATTGTCTAAGGTTTTTTCAGCCTTACCAAATCAAATATGTTAGAGAATTTATATGAAATGCAGCTAGTTTAATGCAACTTGATTACAAGTTATCAAAGCCAAAGTGGTTAGCTAGATGAAACAGATCTTTGAGATATGAAAGACTAATGGGCAAAAAATGAAGTTTTAATTTACTTAGAAGTTCTTAAAAGAATGGAGAAAATTTATGGCAGTTGCATTCTTGGTTGTTGCAGATTAAATGAAGATTGTTAATTTAGGAATTCAATCTTCTGTTTGGATTTTGTAGCATTTTGTATTTATTTTCTTCTCACTGTTGTAAAGGGGCAAATAATAAACACTTCTATTTCCTGTGGATCATTTCATCAGAGTAATTTATTGCTCTTTATCTTAATTAAAACTTAAATAGGATTACTTTCTATTTCTAATTAATTTTGCAAGAATATTTCTGCAATGATAAAATTAAGAAATTAAGGTCATATTCTTTCCTATGGTACTAAATTTTATCAGTGTGATTTTAGAATTGTATTTCTGGACTGTATGTAAACAAATCTGAAACCCTGAAGGTTACTTTTGTACTTGTAACATTAGAGTTAGGAGCTTTACCAATGTTTTGTAGAGATAAACAATCCAGTATGAACATAACTCTCATTCCTGGTTCTTTAATTTCCTCTACTTTTGTCTCTTACTGCTTCCAATTTGGAATAGGATGAATAGTTTTCATCATAATTTCCTAAATTTCTCTGTGTAATAAACAGATAAATATATAGTTTCTTGCTTTCCAATTTAGAAAAAAGAAAATGTAAGAATAATATATGTAAATATGATTAAAAAAATCATTACAATTTTAATTATTTGTGGGAGTTGAATAGAATAATAGTGGTTTATGGTACTGAAAAGGAAAAATATGGATGAGAAATAGCTGAATTGATCCATACCTACAGGTAAATTTTTGCATTCAATTCAGAAATACTGTAGAAACATAGGGAGTTTTACGTGTGAGGAAATAAAGCTGTTTTCCACAACAAAACACAATCAATGGCTTTATATCTCAGAGTAAAGTTTAGTTAATATATAAAAATTTGCATTGCCTGAAACATTTTCTCTATGGACTTCAAATTTAAATTAAGTTTTTTCTGTTTTTTCTTTGTTGATGTATCTCTAAGATACATAAAACTTCTGAAAAATATTTTGTGGTGTTTATATGTTACATGGTCTTTCTGACCTTTGTCTAAAGCATAAACAGAACAGTTCGGCTTTCTGCCCCATCAGCCAATTTTCTGAATTACAAGTAGCTTTTTATTGAGTTGTGACTCTTGAGGACTCAAGTACATTGTGATAAATGTTGAAAGTTGTTTCTTATCAGGAAATTAATGTATGTGGTCATTGGTCTCTTTGGACATAACATCTTAATAAAAAGCAATTTACTTAAATTATATTTCTCACTCCTTTTATTAATATTGCAAAATTACAAGCAGGAAAAGGGAAAGCTTTTAACTCTGCTTTGCAGGAAGTAGAATTTAATTTGTTCACTTAGGATCTAGAGTAATTGATTGACTCACATAAAACCTTACCAGACTAACTGTAACACTAAGGAAAGCTGGTCAATTATAGTTGTTCACATTTTTCAAAGATGCCAGCTAAACTTTAAAGGGAGGAGCATGCAATAATGAATCATTACAGTACCATGGCAAATTAGATACAGATGATACATTGTTATGCCCTGCTCTAGCAAAGAGATATCAGTCTAACATTCACCCTTTCCACATCGGCACTACTTCAGGAAAAAAGTCATTCTTCTCAAACAGGTACCAAATATTAATTTTAACATAATGCTCACTTCTCAAAAAGTAATGAAAGAATTTTGTGGATCTTATCAGTGACTAAGCATCCTTCAAAGGGGTCTGCCTGGATCAATAATAATTAAGAGCTTGTCAGAATAGCAGGCTGCTATTTTTCACATAAATAGCTCTTATTTTGTTCTCTTTGAAACAAAACACTCAGTTTTACTGTAAAAAACAACTTTTTATTTGAAGATTTAAACTGAATACATTTTAACAATTGAAAGTAAATAACTAAATGTGAAGCAAAACTTATAATACCTGACAGAACACCTCAATGATTTGGGGTTTTTTGCTCTCAATTTATTTTTATATAGACTTTATATGAGAAATTATTTTCATATCTTGAAAACTTTTAGTCAGAAATAGTGTTTCCACCCTGACCACCGACTCTTTGCTCTAGGCAATTACTCCATGCTAACATATTGGCATAAACTGGAATAACACTCATGTATTTTACATCCACTGAAAGAGTATGTATCTTCTAGAAAAGTTCAACAGCACTCTAAATTAGAAAAAATTAGTTTCACAGTACTTTGTTCCAGTATGGCAAGATGATACAGGATTAAGTTTGCCACAGATTTCTGTATATATGGTGCCTGCAAAAGTTAGGATGAACATTGATCTTCTACCTTTATAATCCAAAAGTCCATACAAAAACATCTTTCAGTCATAAGCTCTACAGCTGAACATCCGAAAACCAGCAACCCGGCAAGAAAATGTATCTGATCTTGTACAAATGCATAGATCAGAATTATTCTGATTAGAAATCTTATGTAACACCAAAAATCCCATTTTTTAAGAGTTCAGTAAATTAGAAAATAAAAAAATCAGAAAGTTGTGATCATGATTAAGGCAGATTTCAGACATCACAAACACCCCTCCTGCACCATTTAATGGTTTCCTATGACATGGTCAAGTGCTGGGACATCATAATCCAGCAAATCTCACAGACAATTTTTCTGACTTGATGTGATGTCTCAGAATACAATTTTGCTGCTATTTTGCAATGAGAGATACTAAAAGCTACTTTTTTTTGCAAGCCACAATAGCTGCTTTCAATCCAATATCACAAAACTGACCTTAATTACACAATCTAGTATGAACACAGAAAATGTAGGTGTTTACTTGACTGTGGAGAGTGATAAACTAACAATTAAATTTTAATTATCTTGTGTCATGCTGCGTGTGACCCAAAATAATGCATACAGTGCACTAAATACCTTCCAGACTACTCTTTCTAGATCTGACCTTAACTTGTAATGAAATTCTGATCAATATATGGCACTACAAGTAGACATATAGTGCAACAGAATATTCATCCATATTCTACTAAAAGAACACTTGAATTTCTTAATAGTTCTTCTCAATGTGGAATCTTTACAACTAATGGATCTATAAATTTACAGAGCTGAAATAAATGCTTTTAAAATAACGATTTGAACAGCCATAATTAATGGCATGGTCAGGAAATGCAAGTCAGAAGAGAGGTATTAGATAAACAATTAGTGGAAAATTTTTTGTAACAAAGCTTAACTTTAATAGTCAGCAACATAGTTTAATTTTCAATTACCTTGGCTATTTACACTTGTCACTGAATAATCTTTTTATCTTTTTAGACATGTAGCAAAGATACAAACTAATTTTTACATGCTCACACAATATTTAAGACCTTTCAAAAATCTAGTCATAATTGCACTATGTTACACTCAGTGGTAAGGCTTCACCTCATACAAGGTGAGAGGAAGCAATTTCTGTAACGCTGACGCAAAGCTAACTGAAATCAATAAAATCTGTCCATTAATGATGATGAGCTTGATCTGATTCTGTAATACCAGGCACTTTTTGTAGGTTGACATTTGCACTTTTCTAAAACTTGTACAAATAAGAATGGTAGCTTTTCCTATTTGCTTAGATTGCTTAACGTCAAAGGAAATGCAGATCATTGCTGTTCTGAGGCATCTGATATTATTATGATTAATAACAGAAATAACAGAATTGTGTTTAATTTTCATCAAATTGCTTAATTTCCATCAAACCCAAAATTATATATATACTTTTAGTAAGAAAAATTTAGGATAGAAGAGTTAGGCAGAACAATTTAGGCAAGCAACTTTTGTGTGATTAGTTCCACAGTTCCAGTGATTGAATTCTTCTTTTTACTCAGGATATTTCATGTTGGCAATTTTTTTTTTTTTTTTTTGAGAAAGGCCAGCATATCTAATGCTGAAAACATCTCTGTAACAAGTATGTAATAGCACTACAAAAATTAAAATTGCTGAAAATAAAAATTTAATTTATCTGTGAGGAACATCACAATAAATTCCTATTGGTTTTCACCTAAGGTCTCAAAGATATATATATTTGGTTATTTTTATTTTTCTGAGCAGATATATTTCAATTTTTAAATTAAACTTATTTGATCAAAACTGCTATGCTATACTCTTGTTTGTGACTGGAGCAATTTAAGAAATTCAGAGCAGTTCAAGATGTCTGTAGCTAGGTTACTGGTCTCAAACTGGATTTTGCCAACTCTCAGCTGCTTGTAGAAAATGTGTGTCATTCTTCCAATTTCTTTTGATGTGAAAAAGAATAGATTCCTTTAAAGTTGTCATGACTTAAGGAAGGTTACTTTACCCATTATAAAATTGAAAAAGAATATTATTTTATTAAGAAAATATACCTTAACATAGAATGCAAAAATCTCCCCCTAAAAGAGGTGGCTTAGCCAAATAAAATATAATGAAAAATAACCACTATAACACCACCTTCTTTGATTTACCATAGTACAACACAGGAATATTCCTGATATATGTAGCTGAATGGAAATAAGCCTTCTTCAAGTTATATGGTTCCACTGGGGATTTTGTTTGCTTTCCTCTTCTCCACAGTAAATTACATTTTTTTACAGGTATCACCTAAGCAAAAGTTAGGCCATGTGGATGCCAAATACCCCATTGTCTGCTGTCAAGAAAAACTATACTTCATAGGAACTAAAGATTTATAGCTAAAAATTATAATGCATCATAGTAGTAATAAATAAAGAGAAAATTTTCAGTGTTTTAGTTTTATCACCTTCTTATAGTTCTAAATTTTCTCTTGATTTGAAGCAAAAAGTAAAATTAAAGTCACACAGAAATTTTGGTTTTTACTTAGCCCTGCTAAATTAACTTTGTTCCAGGTGACTGGAATTTTTTTTTCTTGCAGATGTTTCATTCATAAGAACAGACTCAGATGAACTGCCTTAAAAACAACCATTTTGTTTATTTTAGGTTTTGGAAAAGATTGAACAAATGAGATTTCAAGTAATGTTTGCCATGCCTTGGGGAATAAGTGAATTTTCTGTTTCAAGCAAAGTATCTGCTTTACATATATTTCTCTTCTTTTCTTTGTTTTTGTCTGCAAAGCTTCTGGTTTCTGTAGTTTCAAAGGATTGTTTGTGAATTCATCCATACAACTACCTCTCAAATCTGGGGAAGATTTATTTAAACCCCAAACAATGCTTTGCTAAATTAAAGGTATGAATTTTGAGAAGGATTTCCTTAAAGCACACTTCTAGGCAGAAATATTTATTACTTTAGCTGATGGCACTGAAACTCAGAATTACAGATGAGATGAAAACTAACTACAGGTTGGTTTTTGAAGACAAAATACAAAAAGAAATTATTTTTATTTGAGGAAAATACATATCATCTGAAAAGAAGTTGTGCAGTACATAAATACTAGGTGAATATGAAACATACAAACTTCCTATCTGACTCTGTCATTGCTGACAATTATTTTCTCAGCTTGAAACACCAGAAATGCTGACTCCTTTAAAACCAATGAAGCCTGCTGTTTTTCCCATTTTTATATATCACTCAGTGTAGTAATCACCATGTTTCGAAGGGGGAATAAGCTAATATGAAATTAAATAACTCTCTTAGGAAATTCTTCATTTGGTATAGTAATAAGATCCTTCATGCTGCTTCACTGAACATATCTATAATAGAAAGGTAAATATAAAGACCCTTTTCCCCATCTCCTCTCACTATAAGCTCTTTTTCTATGCATTCTGCATTCATGAAATCTAATGACAGGTATTTAAATAGGGAAAGCATTTTTGAAGAATATTTCTTGTACAGACTAGAAATATGACAGCATTATTGTCATTTTAATTTAGATTATTAAAGACTTAAACTATAAATGTGACCTGGAAAACAACATGTTTTCTGAAGAAGACTTACTAATAACAGATATGAAAGGTTTAGCAGGCATCTTGAAGAAAAATGGTAAGCATGATTCCAATATTTCCTTGGACAAAGATTCCAGGGAAATGTTCCATTTCCAAAAGTTTTTTATGTGTTCTTCCTTGCAGCAATGCTGACTAGCCATATAAATTTTCCACTGGTTAGGCTGGACACATTAGCTCTAACAGCCAGGTTTCCCATTTGATGAAGATGGGGCCTGCAGGTAAGGTACTTGGTTTAGAAGTATCCTGTCTCCCACCTTTGAGGCAAGTGCTCTATGGAGGTTTTCTCACTCCTGTGTGTATAGTTCAGAAAGAGCAGAAAGGAATCCAGAGTCAGGCAAAATTGAATTGAATACTTATAACTTTCTCTGGGAGTCACTGCAATTGGCTTCTTGCTCAGAGCTTTAATCCTGCACTTTCTAAGCATTTAACATTCCCTTAGTACTGCATTGTCAATGATTCCAGAGGTATAGATCTGCTTCATTCGGCCTTTATTGATTGGCTCTGAAACACTTTACTTTTGATTGCAACATGAATTACAATGCTTAATTTATCATAAGTATGGTCTTGTGAGCTAAGCATGGAAATGTTACTTTCTCTTTTACAGATAGGGACTGAATTGCAGTGCATCTGACGTCCACCTCTTAAAATTGAGAATTTATCCACGATGGATGTACTGAATTTCAGCAGAGACTGTCATATCTTGAACCAGAGGCATCTTGGTCTCATGTAGCATTGAAAGTTTTGCTAGCTGATCAGAAACCACTAAATTGCAAAGCCACATGGAATGGTACTGCAGTCTGCCAGGGTGTCCCCTAGATGGCAATTGACAAAGAAATAGTGAGTTTCTTCTCCAAATCATGCAGAGCTTGGCTTTGGAGGTAAATCCCATATATCACAGCCATTATAGCTGTTCAGGGAATAACACCTGTTCTGCTCTGCTCTGGCTTCACACGTGGTAGAGACAAGTGCAGACTCAGAAAACCAGGATGGTACACAGATGGAGGCTTCTGACTGGCCATGAGCAGATGCCTTCCTCTCTCCAGTCAGTCTCTTAAATCTCCCTGATTCTTTTCTTTTTAATGAATACTTAGCTAACTGACAGTTTCCTATCTCCCTGAAGGCTATGATTCCCTTTGGTGGAACATTAACTACGTATTATGTGGAACCCAGGCATTTAATTCAGAAGAGAGAATTTCAGTAGACCATTTTCCTTTCCCCTCTGCCATATCTCTTCCTTCAGTTCTCAGCAATAAAAACAGTAACAAATGATTCTGGGATCTGAATCTTTTCTTCTGCAGATACAAAGACAATCTTTACTTTTTACCCAACAAAATTCAGGGACTGGAGAAAGAGGATGCAAAGGGAAGCAATGGCCTTCTGCAAAGGTTTGTAATATTTTGAATTAGTACATGCCTTTTCAGAGATATTGGAATTTCTGTGCAGATTTATAAAGCCAAAATGAGTACAAAAAGATATAATAAATAAATCCTTCTTATTCTGATACAAAGGTCCTATTCCAACCATGGCACTCTCACTAATTTTAGAATCATATAGTCTATGTAAAATACATGCTGAGGTACATGCAATATGGGTTAGGAGGCTATAGGAAGTCTAGTTAGTTCTTCATATTTTTAATGTCAGTGTTTCCAGGCAAGCCTGAGAGACATCATAGATCTTGTATGATTTTTTGACCTTTTAAGTTTTGTGAAGCATACAGTACAGATTAATGTTACAAAATTATCAGAACCAAACTATTGGGTTAACTTAATGCAAGTGCTTTAGGATTCACTAATTAGTTTCTGAATTTAGCCATACAGCAATTCCCAAAATCATATTTCCTCTGTCTTTCAGTTTTAGATATTGAAACATTTAGCATACTGATTGCCCTCACTGTAATGAGGAGAAGTGAATCTCCCATTTTTAAGGTTTTAAAAACTATAGAATTACTAATTAAATTTGATTTGTTAAATTGAATATTATGTCAGTAGGGAAAAAATCTTTATGAAAACAAAGTAACTTATCTGAAGAACTGCACGTTTGTAAATAAAATTAATTATTTTAACTGGTATGATTTAAAAGCGAAGAATTTGTATGCAAAATAGGGTAAATAGACCTTATTTGCTTCAAACAACATATTGACATCTTAGAATGTGTAATTTAGCTCCAAAAGTAATATGTTTCTAACACTTTCCCAACACAATATTATGTCTGCAGTGAAAGTAATTTTAATTGTTTATTGCACCCCTTAGATATCTACCATGAGCATAGTTTATTGGAAAGAAGCTACATTAATTTCTGTCTTGCACTCAGCACTCTGAAGTACTGACTTTGAATGACATTTTCTCCAGCTCCTTTCAGAGATGACAAACACTGTCACTATCAGATGAAGCCTTAGTATGTTGCCTAAGAGTAAGTCTTAGGGCCACAGGTCATGCAGCAATTCTGCTGTTGCAAATTATGATCTCGCTTGTATTAGACAAATTCCTTGCTTGTCAGAAATTATTCTTGTCACTCGGCTAAGATGCAGTTGGAATGAAAGTGATAGTGTAACATATGGTCTTTGCTCTAGCATGGCAGACACATATTCACTCTCTCAGAGTCTATTAATCAGGTCTTGATGCAGTGCTCTTAACTTACTAACCTCACTTCCACATTTTGCAGTAGAAAAAGCACTCAACCATAGTCTTTAAAGAAAGTTGTACATTTTATTGTGCATTTCAAGCACACTATCCTACAGTTTCTAATTTTAGCTTATTTTGAGGGGCTAACCATCATTTTGTGACCACAAGAATATAATACTACAACTAAAGTTATATCAGGGGTGGATACTTCGGTAATAATAATTGATTTTGTATCATGAACTTTCCTAAAAACAGTTTTGCTAGACATATTCTATATAAAAGAAAGGAAACAAGAATATGCAGCAGTTACTTTCCTTCAATCTTGTTATTTCTTTTAGTAGTTATTTAAAAGTATAATTTATTAAAGATCTTAGAAAGGCATATCAGCAGATAGTACCATTACTTAGACACACAGCCTGTGTCCAAATATATGCCTGTAGGCATACCAAACATATATATATATTTACTGCAAATGTATTAAAATAAATATAAATTATTTTAAGACAATATTTTTACTTCATTTTCCTAAAAAATAAATTCTGAGCCCAAATAAATAATCAGGAAAATCCCCCTTGGAGTTAACAATGAGACTGGCTGTGTCCATAACAAAAGAATAAAACCAGGCTGTCTAATCTGTACAAAAAGAAATTATACCCAACATTTTACAGCTACATTAAAAATTTAATGAAATCAAAGTGAATCCTATGGAAGGATATACATTCTGAAAACCATGGTATAAGAGCCAGATTTCTGTAGGTTCAGTACCTAGCAAAACAACACTAGCTAAAAGCAGTCACCTTACAAAATCAGTCTGCTTTAAGGAATGTGCAAAATCATTTATTCTCAGTCAATGTTTTTTGTTGAGGTTTTATAGTGTATTTATACATTAGGTTTGATTTGGTACAGCACTGGAGTGTGAAGTAATTCTACAAGTAAAGTAAGTAATAGGAGCATCAAACCAAGTCCTCATATTTGCCTTAATTTTGATTAGACAGTAAACCTATGTGTGTGTTGACACATGGATAATTGACTGGCATGTAGAATTTTATTCTTGTTTTATACTGGATTAGGTCCTTCAATAATGATGAGTAACAAGCTTTTCTGATGTAGTTGTTTGAGGAGATATTTTGTTTTCATTTTCACAGAAAAGCAAGTGGACTCATTTTTATGCCTTCTTAGCTGAAAATAACCATGCACATAATTCCTTTTAAGACTACACCTGTGTAAAAAAGTAATTTAGGATTGGATGTGCAAAAACACAACAGCACTGTAAGACATCCACATTCCTTACAGAACCCTCTTACAGTATTTTCTGCTATTCTACAGAAGATGCTTGTAGTAAATTTGAGGACTATCCTGAGTACTACTTCACTCATAAATAAATTATAAATTTAATTTTCCAGAATATACATAAACATAGAAACATAATTTTATTAATGAAATTTTAATTGTTTATTATTATTAATAATAATTGTTATTATTTAATATTTGCATATTGTGGTATAGCCCATATTTCACATCTTAATTATCATCAGTAGGCAGAGAATAGAGTTTGATTAAAAAAAAGAAAATCTGCCATAAGTGGGCTTGAAGAAAAGATTGGAGTTTCAGGTTGTGACCTTAGAAATTCCTGTTAAATTGTCTGTGGTTTAGACAAAGCTGATGGCACACCATAAGGTTTAGCTAGAGCAAGTATAAGAGGTTGCAGTAACGGCTGCTGCTCCCAATCACAGAATGGCTTTGGACATTAAAGATCATCTAGTTCTATCCCCACTGCCATGGGCAGGAATACCTTCCACAGAGCAGGTTGCTCTAAGCCCCATCCAGCCTGGCCTTGGACACTACCTGGGCTGAGGCATCCACAACTTCTCTGGACAAAGTGTTTCAGTTGCATTTCAAAGGGAGCAACAAAGCTTGAACTGCCTTCAGCCATCCTCACAGGAATTACTTTTTCCTAATATCTAATTGAAATCTACATTTTTTTCAGTGTAAAGAGATTCCCCCTTGTCCTACCACTGTACTGACTGGGTCACTGAGTAAGAGCAAGTAGAAGTAAAAAGTAAACTAGTAAACTGATAAGGTGAAACAGTAATAAAGATTCAGATATGGCAAAGTGGAAAGACATGGTACACAAGACAGGAGCAATGCATACTGCAGGTCAGGGAGTACACCTAGTCATTTTTTACTGGAGGTCCTGGGAAGGACTCAACACCACTAGCATCTTTTGATTTGATTGTCCAGAAAGTGAATATTCTGTGGTACTTTTCTTGCAGGCATGTAATATTTGCCTGAAATCCTGTTAGTAGGATTTGTGCAGGAGTCCATAAGTACAGATCAAATGGTTGTATTCTTCTTATAATGCATGGAATAAAGTAATGGCTTAATAAATGCTTGAAAGCCAGAGCCGGAGGAGAAGCAGGGATTGGCCAGTTGCTGGACTTATGCATAGCTGGGAGATGCCTAAAAGATGCAGCAGGATATACTGAGTAAAGCATACCACTTAACATTCATCTCATGGAAATATGTTTAACTTTTATGAAGTAGAGGGTAGCTGATATAACAGGCACCAGCATAGTGACACCAAGATGCTCCTTCTGTCTGGATGCAAACTTGCTATGAAGGGGCAGTAGCTCCTCACCACTTCCACCCCAGTGCTTCTGACAAAAAAAAGCAGGTTTAGCTCTTATGGTTTATTGACCTGTTTCAGCTACAAAAACTAAGAACAAGGTTGCCTGACTGGTAAGCTATCACAACCCTGGCCACAAAATTTGGATTATCTGGTATTGTTCTTCACATTCTTGTACCTTTTGTTCTCAGTGCCAGTCTTCTCCCAGATAAAAAACCTATCTCTAAATACCTGTCCATGCTGGTCCTGGATTTACGATATCCATATCCACACACAGCATTATGATATAATGTCAGCCATATATGGTATTAATGTTGTGGATAAATAGTGCTGTTGGTCTTCCAATGCTGTGCTCCCCTCAAGGTTCTCAGTGCTACCCTCCAACTGTTACCTTGGGAAGGCTAACTTGAAACAGAGGCTAGGCAAAGCTAGAGAATAAAGTCGGTATTTATTAAGAGGTCTTCAGGATTTACTCTGGGCATTACAGAAGCCTAAGCAAGGCTGCACCCAGGGTGGGCTGAGAGTAGTTACAAAAAAATCGGTCGCGAGATTTTACCATTTTATAAGTTTAAGTCTATTTGCATTCTGGGGTCTAATTACAGCCTAGGCCACGAGGTCCCATCCTTCTTGTTCTACCCCTCAGTCCATCGTTGTTTGTGTTCTTGGTCTAAAAGTTGTCTTTGGTCTTCCAGCAGAAATGGATTTGTTTTGTCTACCTGCTCCATAGAGGGAGCTTAATATGGCTCCTAATATGAGGCTACGTCCTTAGCTAGCACAGAATCTGAAAATATAAAAGCTAAGGCATCACAACAGTCCATGGAATTTAGCTGTTTCTCACGTAATTCCTTTACAGCCTTTGAGATCCACCCACCTTTCCTCATTTTATCTGTAACTTTTGTCAGCAATGTCTCATGTCATATCTAGTAATTCTCCATAGTTAGCTTAACCTCAAGCCAGGGTATAGTTAATGGCCCACTCATTTGCCTATGGCTCTAACATTAACTCCAGCGATCAGGAAGGTACCTTTTCCAGTGAAGAATCACTATCAAAATCTTTTCTCAAATGCAGTGCAATAACGAGCCTTTTTCCTTTAAATGGTGCAACAGGGAAAGAAGTGGCAGCAGGACCCCAGTAACACAGTGATTCTGCTACAGCTTCTCAGTAAACAGAAGTTTTGCACAAAGACACTTAACCATAAAAGATTCATCCTCCCCAGTCACGCTTTCACAACAAAACTATGTGTTATTTTGCTGTCCTCAATCTTTTCTGTTGAGTTGCTTTTTATGTGTGCTACTTAAATTTTCTTTGGACCAATTACTGGAGCCCAAGTCTCACTAATGGGTAAATAGTGGCATTTTTCTCTTTCTTCAGTGCAGAATATAACTTGTGAATCTCAATGGGCCTGCTGTGAACAAAGCAATTTGTCAGTTTTTTTCAGGAAATGTTACGGATGAGTAATGCACTGATATAAATACATTTAGAATGTATAAGAGGGTAGACAGACTATTTTAGCTACATAAAGACATTTTACAGAAAGATCAAGCTATAGTTCTCATTATTGGGTGGTTATATAGTTAAAAGATGCAGCACAGAAAGGATTTACACTGGATTAAAGATCAAGAGACAAGTGTTCCTGAAGATATTCAGAGTACTCAGAGAAATTCAGACAGTTTCTAATAATTCAACCTTTTTCCCTTCTTCCTCCTAAATATTTCCCTATAAGATCCTCATCTGACAGTAATTAGGCTACTCAGGTTAATTAATCTCAGAAAGTTCAGTAGCATAATCCAGTTGACCACAGAAGTTGACGTTAACTTAATCATATCCATTGTCAAGTTGCTCTAACAATGACACACAATGAACTGTAAACACTATACACTGCATTATGATTTCTTTCATAATTTACATGTATTAATATGTAAATCATGCCTATGAACAGCACTTTATCTTTTTAATATTACTTTGTATAAGGGTAATTACTTGCATTTTCACCTTTTCATTCATGTTTTTGAAGAAAACCGCTACTATTGATGCATTACAGAAAACTTTAAAAATCAGTCTCTTATATATTTCTTTTGTGTTTCTTTCCCCTTTTTCTTTATTTCTAAGCCAGTTAATATTTTTTAATACACTGTTCATACCTTTCTGAAGTTCCAGGTTTTTATTACTCTTTTCTCCTCACCAGATATCAATTATAATGAAATAAAGTAGTTTATCTTAAAATTAAATTAAATTTTGACATGAATGAAATAATGCCTTACTGAATTGAATCCATTGTACTAAGGATAAGGGACCAGACAATATTCCTTAAATAACTGTTTCCTGCATCACCTGTGCTCCTCCATTTTTGGCTTTATTTTGACTGTATTTGTATGCAGTTTATTATATAACATAAAAATCTCTAAATTTACAGTATGTATCACAAGATAAGACTACTCATCTGGAAGATAAAAGGTGGATGTTGGTCTAGAGAAGTTAGAGTTGATTGCATTAGCTCACCAGCACTGCAAAGAAAAACAATTTCAGGTACAAAGAATTATTGCAATGCATGCAAATGATCTTATACTTTGTTTTTGACAGAAATCTTATAATTTCTACAAAGCATTATTGCACAAATTCCCTGATACATCATATGAAAAACTACCATCCAATTTAAAAACCCACAAACTGTGCACATGCTTACAAAGAGAACATCAACATTATAATAGACTATTAGAAAATAATAATTCGGACCTTAGTAGCAAAATCCATTTTTGCAATTTTATCATAATGTCAATAAAAACATTGGCTAAAATTATTTTTTCTTATTATTTTTGAGCATGTCTTGTATATATCAAGATTGAATCAAAATTGAGTGCAGTACTCAATTTGTTTAAAAGAAGATTACTTCATAGTTCATGTTTAGTCTTCTTAATCGAAGATATCTCTGTCACTTTTAAAATTATAAATTTATTTGAACTAATGTAATACTCTTCAATAATCACTTTCATAAATTTCATTGAGCAGAAAAGCTACCAAAGATAGAGGCCAGAACTGGCACAAAGGGTTCCATAAAGACACAAATACTGTTGCACCTTAGTGATCTATTTTGTCCAGACCGAGAAACAACCTGTGGTTCAACAGAGCTGCTTTAAAGATTGGCCTAAAAAACCCAGTTACTAGACTAATTAGAAAGTGTCAAAAAAGATTGTTATGATTTTGTTCAAATGAAGAAAGAAAATTTTAAAAGTCAGTCCCACTAAATTCACACCTTTCAGATGATGCAAAAGAGATGCATCAAGACTGTGAACTTCAGACTATCACAGATCGTGCTCTTAATATGAGAAAGCAAATAATACACTGAAGTGTAAATGACTTTTGTATGGTTTGACTACACAGAGACTCCACCTAAAACCCCACTGGAAACTTATGACATGGACTTCCTGTGGTGCAAAAACATCCTCCTCCAGCTGTGCTCCAAACAAAGGCTACTTTGGAAACATTTCTCCCACCAGGTTTATGGCTTAGCATGACGTCCTATGGCATGGGGTATCCCTTTGGTCAGTTTGGTCTGTCTGTCCTGCCTGTGTCCCCTGCAGCCTCTTGCCCACCCACAGGGCTACTTGCTGAGAGGGCAGTGTGAGAAACAGAAAAGGCTTTGACACTGTGTAAGCACTGCTCACCAACAATTAAAACACTGATGAGTTACCAATATGGTTTTGGTCACAAATTTAGCCCATAGAATCATACAGATTGTTATGGAGAAAAATAACATCCCAACCATATCTCACCATGATATCCTCTTATATGGGTATAGCAGAACTTGCTGCTACTTTTGTGTGTCAGAGTGGCCACTGGTGAGATAAAAGCAAAGCAGAAATACTCTGTTTCAAACTGTTAACTACTGATAATTGCAGTAACTGTGGCAGGAAAATGTCAATATTTTAAAAATAAAAATCCTAAGATTATTGTACATTGCAGGAGCACAATTTTATGCCTATAATTCTTCAACAATGAAAAATAAGACTTTTTTCCAGTATATTGCATGAAAATAAATATTTCTGAAAGGAAGCAATTTTACATAGAAACTCTAATATCTGATGCACGTTTGAGTAGTAAAGAAATTACAAGGTGATTTAAGTTGCAGTAAAAAATAAAAAATGAATTTGCAATATTCTAATGAGTTGAATCTTACATTTCAGGTGTTAAAAACCAGTTCTTTTGCAGTTGCTCTGCTTTCCTTGTGAAATTAATGTACTTCTTTTTGATGAACTTGAAGATTGTATGAGAAAGATAACAGTTCAAGAAAATCAATAATTTATATAACTACTAGAAATATGATCTCTCAAATGCTTGCAATAAAACCTCATTGGGAGGCATTGCTTTCACATTACAAACTTTCAATTCTAGATATTGATACTAAAGTAAAAAACTACAGTTGAGAAGATTACATTTTCTGATATAGACAGATGTTAAAAATAGTGCAATTAATTTGTTAAATATATAGGTTAAATGCTTTGTCTCATAATGTTTAAAACTAGGGGGAAAATATTAAATTAATGATGTGATGGTAGTTTGGCCATTTTGAATCTAGATTTAATACATTAAAAACCAAAATTCTGGTTAGATATATTGTCATTCCTGTCATTCCTGTGTCTTGTTTAAATGTGTGTAAACACATTTAATGAAGAAATGCATGGAGTTTAGCCAGTAGAAAATAGAAGACTGGAATACAGTTTGAATGTCACTCATAGAAGAGAGATGGATATTCTATAGAAACTGCATTACATTTTCTCACTGTATTGTCTCTTGATCTTGCTGAGGTGTGTAAGAGACAGTATTTCCTTTCTCTGTGAAAACTTTCTGGCAAAACTAGAAAAGACAAGATAAAAAAAACAAAACTCAGAGAACAATCATAACAAGAGATGACTTACATGTAATGTATATGTAAGGCCCCAGAAAACCTCTCTCAACAAGACTTTTAAAAGAGTTTATGGTTGTTCACGTACTCTCAGTTAGATGCACAAGAGAAATACTGACAAGATATTCTCAAGTGGTCAAAATAACAAAAACTTTACTTGCAACACCAGAAAATCAAAGAACTTTGGCAAAGGGTTTAAGGAAGCATTCAATTAACATAAAACTCTTCCCAGAGTATTAACTAAGCCCATCAACTTAGCAAACTCTAAGCCCATTCAATTTTAAGTTACTTAAAAATTCCAAGAGGGAATTAAAAGAAAGAGAAAAAGACTGAAAAGATAGAGAAAAGAGCAAACATAACTACTTTCTGTTTCCAGTGGTGGAAACAGATGGAAATTTCAAGAGGAGGTAAGATCAAGATGTGCTTCCCTTCTTTTCCACTTTAAACATCCCTTAGCCTTCCTGGGCCCATCCCCCATGTAGGACTTAAGAGTCATCTTGCCTCTTAGGAGCTGGGCTGGGGCTCCAGAGGTGGGGTGTGGAGCATTGCCTCCAGTGTGCTGATGATAGGAGGCCACTGTGGGCTGGGATACCAGCCCAGAGGAGGAAGGGGTATGGGGCAATGCTTCGTCTCACCAAGAGCAAGGCCTGATCTGCCTCTTTCCCCCCACACACAGATGAAGAAATGTTTCGAGCCAGCAATCTCTCCAATCTCTCACAGTATAGGACAGCTAGCACAGCACTGCTCAAGAGTAATAATCATTTGCTTACTGCCAGCAGTAAAAGGGGCATTTTGAGATGTGTCTTCAAAAATGTCTCCAGGGTGTAGTTATAATCAATACATCAGGATATGCCTATGGCCAAACCACGCTGAAAATGCCCGGTTTCATCTGATCTCAGAAGTTTAGCTGGGTCGAGCCTGGTTAGAATTTGGATGAGAGACTGCCTGGAAATACTGGGTGCTGGTGCTGTAGGTTATTTTCAACTTTATTTTTCGTGTGAGAATTTAACCTGCCAGACATCTGCTGGGAACTTGGCACAGCAAAGAAGAGGCAGTCTAGGAAGATCTTAGAGTGTGTGCAGGAGAGCTTCTTGTCACACCTGTGAGCGAGCCTACCAGGGAGGGGCTCTGCTAAACCTCCTGTCTACAAACAGAGAAGGGCTGGTAGGAGATGACGTGGTGGGAGACTCTCTGGGGTACACTGACCATGGAAATAGAGTTCTCCATATTCAGTGGAACAAGGAGGCGCCTCAAAAACTTCTACTTTGGATTTCTGGAAGGCAGACTTCAGCCCATCCACAATGCTTATTTGGAGAGTCCCTTGGAAAAGAACCCTTAAAAACAAAGAGGTCCAGGAAGGATGGACAGAAAAACCATCTGGTGCATCAAACACTTCCAGTTTTGTATCATCAGCACTTGCTGAAGATGTGTTTTTCCCCCATCATCCAGGTTATAAATAAGGAGGTTAAACTGTTCTGGACCCAGTACACTCAGGTACACCACTGGTGACTGGCCTCCAGGTGGCCTTTGTCCTGTTGCTCACACTGCTTCAGTCTGCTAATTCATTCAGTGAAATAATTCCCTGTGCCTGCTGTAGATGGTTTTCCAGCTAATCCTGGCTGCCCTGGCTGGGAATTGTTTCAAGTCTGGTTAGGCAGTGGCTAGCAGACCGGCCACTACCTCCTTGGTAGTTCAGAAGCTGCAGGAGAGCTGTTAGTGAGGCTCGACGAAGGTAAGAAGGAGGAGGCCTCGTGGCAAGATGGAATTTATTGTCACATGCACCCCATGGTGCAGGCACTCACCTGTCCCAGGAGAGAGAGAGAGAAGGAGGCGGCTCACTGCTTATCAGGGACCAGGGGAAGGGGGTGGATACAAGAGGGAAAACCAATCAGGGAAACGGGGAGGGCACATAGCCAGCAAATGGGAAATGAGGGGTGGGGGACTCCCAGCCTGCTCCAATCCGGGACTGAGTCCCTCCAAAGTCTCTGGAATGAGGGGGAGAGGCTTCCCAGAGGGGGGCAGGCACTGGGAGGAGAGCAACAGATGATTGACAGCATATTGCAACAGAGGGGAACAAAGGGAATTTCCCAGGTGGGAGATTGTACCAGATGGGGAGAAGTACAGGGGGAACTTGGGAAAAACCATTACAGAACAAATGATTATTAACAATAAGTAAAAACCAGAAAACGCGCCGCTACAATTCAGTATTTGACCCATCTAACCTAGCCTATTTTGTTCATTAGCCCATTTTTAATCAACATAACTGTGAGAGTGTTGTGGGAGAGAGCATCAAAAGCTATAGTCAGGATAAGTAACATCTAGTGCTTTGCCCTCATATGCCAAGACAGCCATCTTGTCAGAGAAGCCTACATCCTTGCATTCCAATATTTTTATTCATTTATGATGAGCATTCAGGGGATAAGAAGAACTTTGATAAACAGCAGCAGACTTAAAAATTCTAATTTTTAGAATTTTAGAATAGCAGGCTAATAATTCATGCATCATCTGCTAATTTTTTCATCTCCTCTCTAAATCTCACATTTTATGTCTTCAGGTTTCAGAAGCAAATCGTAACATCTGATGTCAAAACCAAATAAAATACACCAGAGCTATCAGGTCATGTTATCTTGGATACAAGTATATGACAAGATAAGCTCATCATCTAAATGTGTGACTCCTTGTGTATTTCTGAGCACTTAACAGACCCTCAACCAATCAGCAAACAGAAGTAGCAGGTATTGTCTCAAACCTATTCTTACATTGCCAAGTGTACTAATAAGAGATAGTATTCTCCTACATAAAAATCTAGATTGTTAAAAATTATTTTCAAGTTTGTAATATGAAAATGCTGAGTTTAACACATCTTAATTTCTCCCTTATACATTTGGAAACAGATGTAAAAATATTTTTGCTTGTTTTCTCATTGTGTGGAAAAGTACGGCATGTCAAATTGAAATGGTTTTTTCATAGTTATTTATTTTTAAGAAAGGAGATATATTTTTTAAATCACTGAACTCAAAATAAGACTTAATCTAATAAAACAGAATTTTCTGTATACCTTAGCATTTAATGATTAAGTACTTGCTGGTTTGCTGAAACCTCAGATTTTACTAATGTCTTGCTCAGAACTGTGACTGAGGTGGAGACTTTCAGCTTCACAAAGAGGAGCCTAATCAGTAGCTGTTACATCTATTACAAATTAAGACTTTTCCTTCCTTGCAAGGCCTGCACCCCAGATGGATTCTCAAATAAAAGCCATACCACCAACATGCATAAGGTTATTCTTACATATCAAGTCAATGAGTGCTCCCTTATAAAAGATGGAACAGCTGCATCAGGAGAGACAGTTTTCTGTCAAATTCATCTGCATGATGGGAAGTATTTTCATGTAAGGTGGTGGAAAGGAGTTAAGGAAAGAAAACAGACACATTTCAGGATAAGCATTTTTCCCCTGTTCTCTTTTAGTGCCCAACAGTCCATTACAGGGCACTAATTTGTTTACATTAGGCCAGTATTTAACTTCTACTTAGCTGCAAGTGGCTCCTACAAATGGAAGTTTCTTTTAAAATAATCTGTTCTGTAGCAAACTCGAAGGAGTGTGACACCTGTATAACCCGAATAGAAGTGTACTGAAAGTTTGACTCACCGAGGTGGGCAACCTTCCCAGCACATCTATGAATACTTACAAACACATACCTGTTGAGAGTGTATATATATATGTATTTATGTACATATTCATTCACCTGTAGCAATTTTAAACCCTGCCCTGATTCATTCATCTTGCTGTATTTTTTCCTGCTTTCTAAAAACATTTCCATCCCTCAATTCCCCTGTCTAGTAAAACACATAAATTACAGAATCACAGAATCATTAGGTTGGAAGAGACCTCCAGGGTTATGAAGTCCAACCCAACCCTAACCTTAACTAATTCATTGCACCAAGTGCCACATCTAGTCTTTTCTTAAACACATCCAGAGATGATGAATCCACCACCTCCCCAGGTAGACCATTCCAATATTTTTATTACCCTTTCTGTAAAAAATTTTTCCTAATATCCAGTCTATATTTCCCTTGGTGCAGCTTAAGACCATGTCCTCTTGTTCTGTCAGTTGCTGCCTGAAGAAAGAGACCAACCCCCACCTGACTACAATCACCTTTCAGGAAGTTGGAGAGAGTGATAAGATCACTCTGAATCTCCTCCTCTCCAGGCTAAACAACCCCAGCTCCCTCAGTCGTTTCTCACAGGGTTTGTGCTCCAAGCCCCTCACCAGCTTCATTGCCTCCTCTGGATGTGCTCAAGTGTCTCAATGTCCTTCCTAAATTGAGGGGCCAGAGCTGGACACAGCACTCAAGGTGTGACCTCACCAGTGCTGAGTACAGGGGAAGAACAACCTCCCTGCTCCTGCTGGCCACACCATTCCTGATACAGGCCAGGATGCCATTGGCCTTCTTGGCCACCTGGGCACACTGCTGGCTCATGTTCAGCTGCTGTCACCAGAACCCCCAGATCCCTTTCTGCCTGGGCACTGTCCAGCCATACCATGCCCAGCCTATAACATTGCAGGTAAGGGGGGGTTTGTGGCCAAAATGCAGGACTCAGCACTTGGACTTAGTAAACTTATCCTATTGGATTCCGCCCATCCATCCAACCATTCCAGGTCTCTCTGCAGAGCCCTCCTACCTTCCAACAGATCGACACACTCTCCCAGCTTTGTGTCATCTGCAGATTTACAAATGAAAGACTCAATCCCCTCATCCATGTCATCAATAAAAATATTGAACAGAACTGGCCCTAGCACAGACCCCTGAGGGACACCACTGGTGACTGTCCCCAGCTGGATGCAGCACCGTTCACCACCACTCTCTGGGCCTGGCCATCCAGCCAGTTCCTAACCCAGCAAAGAGTGCCCCTGTCCAAGCCACGGGCTTCCAGCTTTTCCAGGAGTATGCTGTGGGAGACAGTGTCAAAGGCCTTGCTGAAGTCCAAACAGACAACATCCACAGCCTTCCCTGCATCCACCAGGCAGGTCACCTGGTGATAAAAGGAGACCAGGTTGGTCAAGCACAACCTACCCCTCCTAAACCCATGCTGGCTGGGTCTGATACCCTGGCCATCCTGTATATATGCTGCATGATGGCACTCAGTATAAACTATTCCATTATCTTACCTGGTACTGAGGTCAGGCTAACTGGCCTATAATTGCCAGGATACTCCTTCCCACCCTTTTTGTGAATGGGTGTCACATTGGCCAGCTTCCAGTCATCTGGGACCTCACCAGTGAGCCAAGTTTGTTGGTAAATGATGGAGAACGGCTTTGCAAGCTCATCTGCCAGCTCCCTCATCACCCTGGGATGGATCCCATCTGGGCCCATAGATTTATGAACATTCAAGCAGCTCAACACTTCTCTGACTCCCTCCTCCTGGATAACAGGAGGACCATTCTGTTCCGACACCATCCTCCAACCAAGTATGACAATTATGCTGAGGACAAGCTGTCTTCCCACTAAAAAGAGAAGAAAAAAGGCGTTAAGCACTTCTGCCTTCCCCTCATCTGCAGTTACTAAGTTCCCTCCTGCATCCAAAAGACAACAAAGGTTGGTCTTATCTTTCTTTCTGCCATTAACATATTTGTAAAAAGATTTTTTTATTACCCTTTACAGAGGTTGCCAAATTAAGTTTGAATTGAGCTTTGGCCTCCCTAATTTTCTTCCTACAAGCCCTAGCAACCTCCCTAAATGCTTCCTGAGAGACCTGACCCTCCTTCCAGAGATGATACAACCTTTTTTTTATTCCTAAATTCTTTCAAAATCTCGTTACCCATCCAGGCTGCATGTTTGCCTTGTCAACTTGTCTTTCGGCACACAGGGACAGTCTGTTCCTGTGCCCTCAAGATCTCTGTTTTGAAGCATGCCCACCTTTCCTGGACTCTGGTTTTTTTAAAAACTACTTCCCAAGGAACTCTCTGGACAAGTCTCCTGAATAGATCAAAGTCTGCCCTCTGAAAGTCCAATGTAAAAATCTTGCTGATGCTCCTCCTAACTTCACCAAATATTGAGAACTCTACAGTTTCATGATCGCTATGCCCCAAGTGGCCTCAACTACCACATCTCCTATCAGTCCATCTACTTTTGTAAACAACAGGTCTAACATAGTCCTACCCCTGGTGGGTTCACTCACTAGTTGCAATAAGGAGTTGTCCTCAATACACTCTAAAAATTTCCTGGACTGCCTCCTTTCTGCTATATTACGTTCCCAGCAGATGTCTGGTAGGTTAAAGTCACCTACAAGAACAAGAGCTGATGCTCCTAAAACATTCTCCATCTGCTTATAGAATAGGTTTTCCACCTCTTCTTCCTGGTTGGGTGGACGATAACAGACTCCCAATAGGATGTCAACCTTATTGGCCTTCCCCTTAATTCTTACCCATAAGCATTCAACTTCATCATCACTAGTTAAAATATCTATGGCTTCAAAAGCCTTCCTAAAATAAAGGGCTACCCCTCCACCTCTTCTCCCTTTCCTGTCTCTCCTGAAGAGCTTGTAGCCATCCAGCAAAGCGCTTCAGCTATGTGAGTCATCCCACCATGTTTCTGTGATAGCGATTACATCATAGTTCTGCTGTTGCACCATGGCTTCCAGCTCCTCTTGTTTGTTACCCATGCTGTGTGCATTAGGGTACATACACCTCAGCTGAGTTAGTGACTTCACCCCTAACTTAGGTTTATCACCCATAGGCCTTTCCCCAGATAGTCCAGCTGCACCACCTTCCCCCTTCAAACCTAGTTTAAAGCCCTCTCAATGGATTCTGCCAGTTCATAAGCTAAAAACCTTCTACCCTTTACAGAGAAATGAGGCCCATCCAGGTTCCAACAGGCTAGGTGGTGAAAAAGTTTCCCCATAATCAAAGAACCAAAAATTCTGCTTATGACACCAACCCTTAAGCCACTTGTTGATAGTGTGAGTTCTCCAATTCCTTTCATCATCCTTCTCTGCCACTAAAAGGATTGAACAGAACACTACCTGTGCTCCTGCCCTATCAACCACTGGACCCAATGCCCTTAAGTCCCTTTTTATTGCCCTAACACTTCTCTTTTCAATCTCATCACTGCCAGCCTGGAGTATCAGTGGTGGGTAGTACTCAGAGGGCTGAATCAGCCCTGGAAGTCTCTCAGTAATATCCCATATCCGAGCCCCAGGAAGGCAGCACACCTCCCTGTGGGTTGGGTCAGGTCGACATATGGGGTCCTCTGGTCCCCTCAGAAGGGAGTCACCCATGATGACTACTTTTCTTTTTCATGTTAGAAGTAGTAATCTGTCTGACTGATGAGGCATAACTGGGAGGCTCACTGGGCAGAACAATTTCTTCTACATCATCTACCTAACCCTTTTGATCCAGAGCCTCATATCTATTCTGAAGTGGCACCTGGGTAAGTGGTGGGGGCTGGGGGCACTTTCCATTATGTCCCCAAATAGGAACCCATTTCCACTCCCCTTTATCCACCAGGTGTCCTCCTATTGCCTGACAGAGGGAGGCATGGGAATCCCATGACTCTTGGTGGACCCTGCTCAAAGATGGAAGGGCGGAACTCCACCAATCTATTTCCCTTTCACTTTCCCTAATACTCCTTAGTCTATCAACTTCCTCCCTAAGCTCAGCCACCAACAAAAGGAGATCATTCATTTGTTCACACTGCAAGCAGACCTCTTCTGCAACTGCCCCTGATGCCACTGATAAGCCTAAACACTCCTCACTGGAATGGGTCTGGACAGACACATTCTTCTTGGAGGGTTCTACCTGGCTACATACACTTTTACTAACTGCAGTTTTGAATCGTGTAAAAACGATTACTAAAAAACCAAAAACTAACCAACAGAACTGAAAAATAAAAAACCCCTTCAATCCTACCTGCTTGCCCTGCCTGGGCGAACTGCCTCACAAACTGCTGTGCCACCCCCTTAGAGCCATGCCACACCCCTGTTTGCCCGCTCCTGCTCGCCGCGCTCCGGGTCGCCGCGGTCCCTGAAGGCCTCTCTTAAACCACTCCCGCCAGACACTGGAGGGCAAAACCCCCGTCCTGCAGGGTTGGATGTATGAAGATCCAAGCTTATATCTGGTACATTTTTGTGTGAGGTTATATCCTAAATGAAAAAGACACTTTTCAGTTGGAAATACTAGCATGTGAAATTAACACTTAGCAAACATCCAAAATCGGTATGAACTTTAATATTGTTTAACACCTTTTTATTATATTTTATCTTTTTTTGAAGAGTCACTGTAAAGTCAACAAAGGAAGGATGTAAATTGAATATCTTGCATACCATTATGAAATTGTTCATGTTGATTTATCTGCTCAAACTAGGACTATTAAAAAAAAACAGCAAACTTTAATATTTCAAAATACAATTGTCAGTCTGGAGTAACTGCAGTTTTATACTATGCTGCTATATAATGAATTTGTTCCCTTTAGGTACAATATACCCAAGAGTATTTTTTAGTGCAATAACTGAAGAACATCCCTTCTATCTTGGTATAAAGAAAAGTGAGAATATTGAATCACTAGCTAATGAAAAATTACAGAACCATGCCAGCAATATAATGTATCAGTTGCTAGAAAGCTATGCTGCAAATTGTGCCAACAGTAGCTTTATAGAAGAAAATTAAGTTCTCAGAATCCATTTGAGGACTTTTAGAGTTGCAAATATTGATTGTTATGCTTTAGATTGTCTCCAAGGTCCTGATTCTCCCTTCAGTGGACACCAGGAGACCACAAATTTAGTTACAGTGAAATAAATCTAAGTGTTAGGGCATGATATTCCAGTGCAGAATATCCGTAGTATTGTTGTCAGAGTATTTTCCCTCTACTATATATTTTTTTCCTTCACCACCTTTATAGGCCTAATTTCAAGTAAAAAATCAGACAAATAAAAAAGTGATCATTGTTCTGTCAAAAAAAAAGGGAAACAAAAAAGACTGAATGACTGTGACAGAAAAAATGTGTGCAGTGTAGAATGCAGTCTTTGCTTCTCAGCACTCTGCAGAGAAGATATTCAAAGTTCAAATTACATGGTTACGGTGGTGGTGGTGAGTGTTGGTGTTAGCTTGTGGAACTCTACTCCTAGAGTACACAAGGACAATTTGGTATCAGGAAAAGCAATCCATAAAAAGGTGGCATTACTTACACTGTATTTTTTTTTACATGAATGAACTCAACTATAAGGACCAGATATTATTGCATTATTCACTTTCTTCAGCCTTCTGTCTTTAGTTTACAGAGCTCATCTGGTAATTCAAAGGAATTGGTGTGGATGAAAGGACTCTGCTTTTCCTTAATTACATAGCTTTTCTGTTATTTTTCAAATGTGTGGATAGAAAGTGCTTAGGTTTCAAGACTATTTCTCAATACTAATTGTTACAATGCCACTGTGCAGCATTGTACTGTGGCTGTGAAAATTAATTACATAATTCACATATATAATTCACAATATAATTCACTGGCTGTGAGAATTGATTATATAAACACACACACATATATATATGTATCGTTATGATTCGGGACGGCAGGTGTAACGATACAAGACTCGCGAGTCTTCTGATCGGAAGGCGTATAGCGAAAGTTTATTGAAAGGCAGATTCTTTGATACAGTGTTTCAATACAACTGATATGATTGGTTGTTAGAGCCGACACCTCTTTCTAAACATCTTTGCCAGTAAACAAGTTGGAAAAACACCCAGGTGTCAGGGAAAAAATATCTATGAGGATTGTTTGGACTCCTCTTTACAATTCCCCAGGCCAGAGCTGAGATAGCTATGTACTTAGCTTTCCCACAGGCTTCAAGCTAGTGCCTGAAGCCTAAAAACTCTATTCTTTTCACCACTGTCAGTTCCCACATATATGGATCTATATTTTCAAGCAATACAGCATTATAAGATATCAGAAACTTGGTGAAAGGTAAAAGCAAGGATTTTGATGGTACTGAATATATGTATGCAAAATTAGGTAAAAGAGCTGCTAAAAAAATCACCTTCTATCATCTCTATCCTCCTATTGGTTCTTAGGGAGTTTAATACTTCCATGTAAAAATAAGGATCCTGGAATGAATTTATCCAATGCCTCAATGAGTTTCCTTTATTAGAGGTGGGCCCTCTAATACCTGTGGGGTTTTTATGGCAGCTGAATGTAATTTACTGGTTTATCTTCATGCTTTGAAATCCAAATTTTACCTGGGAAAGAGTTAATTTTCTTCCTAGTAGCTAGTACAGTGCTGTGGTTTTTTGGGTTTAGTATGAGAATAATGTTGATAACACACTGATGTTACTGGACAGTTCTTACTTAAGACAAGGACTTCCCAGTCTCCTGTGCTCTGCCAGCAAGGAGGTGCACAAGAAGTCAGGAGGGTGTATGGCCAGGACAGCTCACCCAAACTGGCCAAAGGGATATTTCATACCATAGAACATCACGGTCAGTATAGAAACTGGGGAAGAGGTTGGCCAGGAGCCACCAATCCCTTCTCAGGGACAGGCATCAGCCAGCATATTCTGAGCAATTGAACTGTGTATCACTTTTTTCTCTTGTGTTTTGTTCCTCTCTCTCCTTTCCATTATCATTACAATTAGTAGTAGTAGTGTATTATAGTTATGCTTTATTTTGCTGTAATTATTAAACTGTTCTTACCTCAATCCACAAAGTTTACCTTCTCTTTCTGATTCTCCTCCCCTCAGGGGAGGAAAGTGGGCAGTTAAGGAGGGGGCTGCATGATGCTTAGTGCCCAGCTGGGGTTAAACCACAACATGACTGTATCAGGTTTTCGTACTTGTAAAGAGGCCTTCTTGTCACCAGTATTTTACCACCTGCTGGAAGTTGACACCAGCATTGTATATTGGTTTCACCCACACTCCTCAGTGAATTAGAAATCATTCATAACCTACAAAGGTTGTTGCTACCACAAGACTCATAACTGTGATATTTAGGAAAAGCCTATGTTGTTGAAAAGTTCTTCACTATGGTCTTCATAAAGACATATATGTTCCCTAAGAGAGATCTTTCAGAATTCTGTTTATCTAGAAGATAATTTCTTGTATAAAAGGTATTAAAATATGCCAAACTAGGTGTTATATGTACATTTACTAAATTGCTGAATATTGAGATTTTATGACGCAATCTTTTTCCACCTCCTATTCTGAGTTGGTTTTGTGAGGAAGGTTTAATAGGTTTCTTTTTTTTTCTTTTTTGTTCTGTACCCAGGCTCAGAAATTTAGTCTGACATTTAAGCTAACCAGAAAATGGGAGCTTCAGGTATTCAACCAAATCATAGGATAGAAATTCCATGTACATACCTTTCTGTATTTCTTTCATCATGCCTTTAGTTAGGTAACTAGCTAGAGGATTTTTTAAATAGAGTATACAGGTTCTTTGAACCAGCAGATACATTAAAATCTGCTAAGCACAGATGGTTCAGTGATCTTTAGTTACCTATAACCCTGTAAAATATTGGTAAACCCCAACTGGCTACATGAGTCATAAAAACATCTGTTGTTCAAATAGGTGGACCCAGCTGGAAGTCTATGTTTTAAAAAACGTATCTTGCCTTCCACAAAGCAGCACAGTCAAAATAAGTCACTCACTGAGGGACAAGTCATACTCCTCTGCATCCATTTAGCAGTACAGACCTCTCTGGTTGACTGACACCCTAAACAGCTTCACTGATACTTTTATGACTTACCAACCCAGGCATAGATTTCCAGCAGCTTACATAGTTACAGGTAGCTCATGCTCACTGAACCAGCTTGTTCCATCTGTACTTAAAAGAGTTCAAATTATGAAGAGCAATCCTTGTCAGACTCATTTAACCAACAGAGAATCATGGTGCCATTTACAGAGGTGCCAGGCAGGACTTCTTGCACTTCTAAGGGATAATTCTATAGCAATGAAGCAATCAAGCGCCATTTGCTGGTATTATGTCTAATGGAAACAATAATCTTCTGGTTTTAAAGCTTAGTTCATGATTTCAAGAAAAACAGTATTATCCTGCCATGTCTGGAAGATGCAAGTGGAGTGTGCAAAGTAAAAATTAGTATCTAAAGAAAATATCCACAACATAGAAAAAGACAGGAAAAAGTTATATTTATGTCTCTATCTTAATTATTTTCTCTGAGAATTTGTATCAAAAGAATCCCTAGCAAGGATTTTCCTATGCAGAAGTCGAATCATGATAAATTCTCTGCCGCATCCTTCCAGTAGTATGCCATAGTACATGTCAGGAGCACACAGGAGAAAATAACCCTGTCCCTTCAGGGTCAGCAAATCATCATCTATATTCAGGGAGGCAAGGAATAATAAGGAATTCAAAGGAAAAAAATATTTTCTGCTATCTACATTTTCTCTCAAGCTAGGCCCTATCTGACCTTCAGCTGAAATATTATCCCCAAACATACAGAAGCAAAAAGAAATCTTAGAAATGTATGCTTACAGGAGCTGACATTTCTTGAATCAACTTTCACTGAACTTTTATTTTTTAAATCATAATTCATTTTTATTTATTTTAAATATGTCTGTTTGTTTTATAAAAAATGTGTTTGTTATCTATCAATCTTTGTAATTACTTATAAATCTTTCTGAATTTTCTTCTGCTGCAAATGCTCATTCCTGTGGCTTGCTGTTGCACAGTATACCACCATCTATTTCACATAAATGGAATGACAGAATGATGTACTGAATCAGCATGCAAGTATGTTATGAAGCAATTATGTTTGATGCTGCACATGTGTTCAAATTAACTTTCTTCCCTGACTTCAGAAAATCTGCATCAGAGACTTAAGGGAGCATTTCTCATATTATTAAAAATAAATTACTAGCAAAACAGGACAGAGATTGATCCCACTCTAACAGTTTGGAACAGTGAAAGGGAAACCAAGGCTACTTTGCACAGTTAGCAATTTATTATACCCTGGTTTTGGCCCTGGACTGCATTTCATAAACAGAAGTAATACATGCCATTCCTGAAAGGTTCACTATTTCAAGAATGAGATTTTTTTTTCTCCTCCTAGACGTCTTCTGCAATGATTACTTTGAAAAGCTCTAGCCATGTACAATAAAGCATCAAGTGCTGAAGTGGTCATCTTAAACCAGAAAATTAACTTACAGTATCAGCAAAATCTTATACCATGACTTTTTTTTTTTTTAAATACTAGCACCAAAACTTGTGCTAAAGAAGAGAAGAAACTTGACTCTTAAAGAGCTTGACTCTTAGAAGACTTCAATTTACTTTCTGAAAACACATTAACTGGAGCACTAGTCTTGTTAAATCTACAATTATTTACTTTTCTGTAACATGAATCAAAGTAACTTTAGCTCTTCTGTATATTTTCATTCAAAAATGTGTTACAAAGACTTTTTTCATAGTTTGCTCAAGCACATTCAAATCAATATATGTAAGGTCAAAAGCAGAGTCCCTTCAAGCCAAATAACTTAGTTTTCAAACATGTATGGAAATAATGACTCCCACCTGAGTTTGGAATTTATTCCCTTTGACATGTACTGATCACAAAGCACCTAATCTTACTTCTAATGAAATCAATAAGAAATCTCCTTCTGCACCCACTGCAATCAGAAGTGCTACATTTTCTTTGTGTAATTATTTTTTTAAAGTTTAAATTTGTTGTTAGGTCACCTGATTTTAGTGCCTAAAGCAAAAGCATTTATAAGTGACTGGAGATTAATTTTGCAAGAAAAATCCTTAAGGAAGGATAATTCCAATATATTAAATTCACTGCTTACCTGAAAGTAAGTACCCTACATTAGCTTCCTGAAGGATATATACATGCATGCCATCAAAGACAAGCTGTCAAAACAAGATCAAGTGCTGCTTAGGTTCACTTAAAAGTCAACTTTCATTCCAAGGTGATGTACTTCTTGAAGGTGAAGAATGTGGAATCATATACATCCCTGTTGCAGTACTGATTTTGCTTGTTAGTAAATGTTATGAATATTCCGGTAATTTGCCAAGGTTAGCTAGACTTCACAAGTTCAAAGTACATCTTAAAAGAAGCCCTGGGGATTGTATATTCTTCAAGGGTTAATTAGGTATCGTCAAACACAAAGCAGACAAACAAACAAGTGTGTAGAAAAAAATTATTGTCTTGTGAGAATATTATCAGCGCTCTAGGTCAAAAACCATAATTATCCACACATTGTTCTCATCTTTTAAAACATTACATTAAATGTATTTTAGATATTAAAGACATCACTAGGAAAAAAACTCAAGAAGAGATTTAGATACATAATTAAACACACTTAAAATAATTTTCTTTGTCAATCTCACTTTTTTGAAACAGCTTATTCTATGGATAATCCCAGTGAAATAAGTGGAATTTCTACATTCAATGAAGACAAATTCTTGTTTACCAGCATGTTTCATAATGGAAACACAATTTTAAGTGAGAAATGTGTATTTCTTTATGTACTGACAGACCCTGCTCCAGGGAGCATTTATTATGAATATATGCAATTGTCTGTATAATGCAGAAGTTTTGTCCCCTTGTTCTTTCTTTTCTAATAGATATTTCTTGTCTTTGATTAGGCCATGATTATTTGTAGCTAATGTTGTCAGCAAATTATGTATCTCCTTCAATATACAAATGTTGCTTTCTTTTCATAACGTGGCTTTCATATAATCATTGTGTAGTATTGGTTCCAATACAGCTACATGGGTTTTATTCTTGACATCCAAGGGGCAGGATTTTACCTTTTCTGCTTTTTTCTTTTTTTCTTACTTTATCTTAGCAATGTAGAACTGTGCCTGTTTCTCATGAGATGCATGAGATTTCTTCTTTAAAGATTATAAAGTCTCAGAAACTTATTCTCAAAATTCTGCACCTAATTTTCAGGTATTCAACTCAGAAGTTTGCAGACAAAGGCATGTTTTCACAGATATCTGTTACTTGCAAGGACGTTTAGGAAGAATGAGCTATTTAATTCTTTATGAATGAAAGCAAATGAAATTATGCATTTGTCACAATTTTGGACAATGGGTGGTTTTCAAACTATGTAATCTGGACTGATGTCCACCTTCAGGTGTTTAAGCCAGATATCTGTTTTGCCTGCCCAGACACAATCAAATTCTTAACCCTTAGTTAAATAGGCATTTTTTCGTTAGTAGTTTTTCTGCCCTCCCCCTACAGATTGCATCATTTTACAGTATTGCTATATTCCACTTCTTTCTTGTTGAGGCCATTTTAAGGATTGTCTAGGCTTGGTGGCTGAAGTGTCATTTTACAGCAGGATTTTTTCTTTTTTTTTTCTTTTAAGATATTGAGACCTAATTTGTGTTTATCAGTAGTGCAAAAACTGTATTCTTAATTCTTCTAAAAACTGTGCGCCAATATGAGCATCAACCTGCTGAAGCTTTACTTTCCCTTTAAAAAGGGATACATTAGGTATTTACTTATGGTGTGACTTGAAACACAGTGTCATCCATATCAGAGAAAACCAATTATGCAATGGTATGATCACTTTCCCTTTTCAGCACCTCATGTATAATTGTGCTGAAAAGTGTGACACCAGTTTGTACCTTTTCAAAGTGATAATTGAGGATTTAACCATGTCGATGATGTTACTGGAGGTAGTAGAGCCTAATTCTGTGACTTAGTTTTGAAAATGCTTATCTTGCAGCGGGTTGAATAAATTTCACTTGGTTACTTAAGCAGTCATGATGAATGGGAAGAGAGACAAAATTCATTTTTAGAAAACAGTGGTGTGACAATAACATCATCTGTAAAAATGTCCCTAATGCAATTCATGCTTGTCAGGCACTTTTACCATAATAGCAGAATCTCAGTCTCATTAACAACTGTAGCTTCATTTATTTTAATCTCTTAATAAAAGGGGTATCTGTGCTCAATCCATATGCTCCTGAAGAAAATATCTGTTTACTCTGTATCCTTCATTTAACTTGAAGTTAAGAGTGTGAAAAATTGGTCTGCAGTTCCCTTTTTTCAACTGCAGGGGACAAAGCATACTGCAAACCTGCATTTTAGACTTTTCCAGGTTTTTTTGCTTCAATTTTCACTGTTGGTTCTATTGCTGGATTATACAGCTAGTGCTAATCTGTGACTTGCCCCTTCGCCATCCTAAGAACCTTTTCTCTGAAGAAGCAGTAAACTGATTTCCAAGAAAGAATCAAATTTTACAACAGTAAAAATCCCCTGGAGGGAGAAGAAACTGCAATATATTTTAGCAGAAGAAAGACAATGCAGTAGAGAAATGCTTTGTTGGAAAAAGAAATAAAATAATAATAATGACAAAAGGAAATGAGCCTCATGGAAAAAAAAAAAAAAACAAAGATGGTCAGAGGTGGTGAAGATCCAGTCACAACATCTCAGTTCTCAAGCTGATGAGGCAAAGGCAGAGTAATATAAATGCTGCAGTTAAAGTCAAAGGCAGTCGAGAATACAGTGTAATGTACTCACCTACCATTGCATCCCTCACCATCTGCTATAGCTTGACATAGTAATATATCACAGAATGAAGTGTGAAGTGCAAGGTCAAGAGCCAAGATATTTCTTTCATCAGGGAACTCCAGATAGAAAATCTTTATTGATCAGTCAGAGCTACCTTACAGCACCTCTACAACTGTAATTGGTGCTGAATGATCTTATGTTTTTATAACACTAAGATTGTGATGTTATCTAGCCTGGCAAGGACATGCAAAAGGTATAGTATCTTACAGGCTGAATTAATATCAGAAGGCAAAGCATAGCTCAAGGAAAGGACTTAGGTGATACCCTAGCACGATTTAATCTTCCACCTGGGAGATGAGGTGGCTGAGCAGGTAGAAAATGACATCAGTTATAAGATTGATTATAAGGAAGTGAATGTGTTAATAATTTACTTTGTAAAAATGGCTTTTAAAATGACAGCAATTACAACAAACAGATTGCCTCCTTGGGTGTCATACTTGCAGACAGAATTAATGAGTGACTCAATAATGCCTGTATTAACATAATAGGCTAGTTAGGCTCATTCACTGGAAAAGTAGAAGTATCACTTTATATTTTAACATAGCATCCTTATTGGTGAGGGTATTTTACTAAGTGAAAGGGAAGTTAAATCCCAGGTAAAAGTTATTACTCATCTAATCCATTTGTCTAGAGGCAGCCAGTCTCAATCCAAAGGAATATGAATTATTAATAAATAAATAGGGATCTGCCATCACAAAATCATGTGATGTGATCATCATCAGCCCAGAATTTAATTTTCTTGTCTTTCACTGAGTATTTAAAATAATATCCACCATGTGTTTTGGAATACAATTGACCAAAGCTAGCCAAACAAGTAAGCATAAAAGTAGAATGCTCCATAAGCGCAAAGTAAATTAATATTCATTTATTCATATTCATTCTTTCAGTCCTCTGAAAATAAGATCTATTTGAAAAAAAAACCTATTTTACCAAATTGCCCGAAGAAGTACACATATAAGATATCAATACATCAGGGAAGATTTCCATGTGAAAATTTACTCATTTTCCACCTCCCAGTAGTCACTGGTTCTGAATGGAGTGTGTTATTGGTTGCTTATACCACAGATGGTACCCTTGGGCCCTGGTGAGACTAAAATCCTAGCTCCACAAATATTTCTTGCCACCAAAGGTTTACAATCACAATAAACAAGATTACCAAAAACACTGCAAAGATGACTCAAGATTGTTACTTCTGGGCAAATTATACCCCATTTGGGAAGGACTTTGCATATGACATTGTCTATTCATACCTTCAATGGAAGGACAGAGAACGACTGTGTGTATCAAAGCCTGCCCGGATGCTCTTCTCAAACGTCTCCAGTTCTTAATGTTGCTTAATAGCTTCAGGTTGATACTATTATATTTATGTTCTGTGTCAAATGGCACAATACAATTCTTTTTCCCTGTACAATACAATTCTTTTTCCCTGTATTTCCATATTTTTTTTTTTTAACTACCTGGAAATATTACAAGTCCAGCCGCATAGCATCACAGGTTTTTTTAATGAATTAGGCACAAGTGATTGGGTTACTCAGTTATGATGGGCTTAGTGCAGTCTAAATTCACTGCAAGGGATGCAAAAAGAATTTCCCCCTTACCATGGCAATATGAAAGGGACATAACCTGAACTGAAACATAAACAAGCATAAGGGATCTGGGTCAATCTTGAGTTATATCCCAAAGGATAATGCTGTGACCTATGGAAACACCATTTGTCAACTAAGCTGGAGCATATGCTATGGGATTTCATGTGAAATGTGTTAAAAATTCTTCCCCAAAGACAGGAGCAAATGGGGTTACGATAACCAAAACCTTTACTACTGATACTTTTCATAATGAATGAGAATTGTGACATTGTAGCAAATTAAGGTGATCTTTTCTCATCCCACAAAAAAAACAAGCACATGTGATTTCTTTTGCTAAAAATCTAATTACAATTTGCAATTGTCCTATTCCTGCGTTCTGTGTTTCTCCTGAGAACAAAAACTGATGTAATATTAAACTGTGAAACAAACAAAGCATAGATCAGGTTCCAATAAAAATACAAGTGTATCACATGCATCAAATAACATTGTAAGAAATCGTGCCTATAAATATCAAGTAACCTCAAAAATCACTCAGCTGCTCAAGCTTGGAAAGAGGACCATTGCAGTATGCTATTTTTTTCCCTCTCTATTCCTATCTGAGGCAGCTGCTGACCCATGTTACTTTTTGTAGTTTTCCAAATGGCTTTTGCATAGGTACAAGCTGCTTAGAAAATAAAAATCGATGGCACTGAACATTATGTTATTTTGTGTGCTTATCACCAGAAAAGGTATGAACCCATTGTCAATGTAATTTTCCTCTAGTATAAGTATTAGCTGAAATGACACAGGTCCAATATGAATGTTCAGTCTGACCAGCTATGAAAACAGTAATTGTATCACCAGAGAATATACATACTAAGAAACAGTTGGAAAAATGACATAGAAAAAGTCTGAACTAAGCGGAATTCATTTTAATGGGAAAGTAAGGATCACAACCACAATGAAAAGTAACTGTTTTCTGTATCCTTACTATATGCTTCCTGTACTTTCAGTGGTTTCTGTTTCATCTCTGATTAAAAAAAAAGGGGGGGGGGGGGCGGTTTGCAGCCATTCAAATTGATTTAAACTTTGGGTAGTGAGTGGCAGATGATGTTTCATTTCTGAAAAAATTCTTACTACCATTTCTCTCAAGCCTTTCCATTATGCTGTGTCATATGACAGTAAAGAAGATGCCTTAAATGCATTGTCTCATCATAAAGAGTATCAGCCTGCCAGAGAAGAGTCTGAATTCACTTGTAGTACAACATATTTCAAAATGGAGCTTCCTCAGAATAAATGTATTACACATGTATACTGGATACATTAAAAGAAGTTTTTATGTCTCCATGACACAGCCTTTTGAGATATATGTGCTCTTAGGTTTTGCAAACCTAAGGCAGCAGGGAATTAATTTTTATTCAAACACTAGGGTTTGAATAACTAGGTTGAATAACACTAGGTTTCCTTGGAGGTTTAGGCACATTTCTTTCTCCATATGAACCCATCTCTCTGCCTGTTACCACAAAGAGTGGTAGCATTGCACACTAAGAATTGTTGATGCATAAGCCTAGGATGAATTTCTGTTCAGACTCAGATTTTTACAGGCAGGTTTTTGGAATAAAGTATCTTTTGTTTGTACAATCAAATCTTATTCAGCTTTTTTTTTATTATTATTATGCAAAATTCCTGCAAAACTAGATAACCAACCTTGCATGAAAACAAAATTTAAGAACAAGGTGCTCAAATAGAAATCCAGGCCCGTAAGAGTCAGCACCATCCCTTAGTAGAAGAGCTACATAAGAAAATAACTGAAACACAGAGCAGTGGAAGTTGGAAGGGATCTCTTGAGATCTTCTAGTCCAACTCCCCTGCTCAATAGAGCCACTGACAGCAGGTTGCCCAGGGCAGTGCACAGATGGCTTTTGAATATCTTGAAGGGTGGAGACAGCACATCTTTGGGCAGCCATCTGGTGCATCAACCACTTTCCCCAGTTTGTATCATCAGCAAATTCCTCCACTGAGGGTAAGTCTTCCTTGCTCCAGACTTCACCTCCAGTTTCAGGGGCCTGAAGATCACACATACTGATAAAGACTGAGGACAAGGTGACATTAGAAACCTTGTCCCTTTCCATCTCTTTAATTATCAGATGCCCTGTCCCATTGAACAGCAGACTTACATTTTTCATATCTTTTCTTGCTGCTGATATACTGGTACAAGTTTCACTTGTCTTTCACATCAGCATCAATTCCAGATGTATGCCTAATATTCCTCATCCCACTCCTCCATGCTCTGGCAGTATCTTTTCAGGTTTTTCTGTGTCATTTGTTCCTGCTTCGAGCCCTTTTATGCTTTTTTTTCATGTCTGTGTTTAGACAGGAACTCCCTGTTTAACTGAGCTTGCAAGAGGTGATCCTTGAAAATCATCCAGCACTTCTGGATCTCCCTTTTTTCAAAAACTATATTCTGTAGAGTTATTGCAAATCCCACATAAGCAAAACTGTATCCCAAATAACTAATCTTGAACTATAATCTTCCAGATGATTAATCATCTACACACAGACAGAACCCCAAGTAACCCCACTGGTCTCTCACATCAAGAATAGATCCCTCTCCTCACCATTCTGCCCAATCCTTTCTAATGGGCTTTTATCCATCTCTCATACACCCCCAGTCATTGGGAGCAATCCCACCAGATCCCCATAACCCAAATAAGATCATGGCCCTCTTTGTTCCCCATGCCCCATGCATTTTTGTATGGGAATTGATTAGTGTACAGTAATTTTCTGCCATATCTGAGGGAAAAAACAGTTGGTTACAATACTTAGAAAGAAAAATGTCTGCCTTGAATCCCTCAGGATGCCATTGGAAAGAACATTGCTCAAGTTTTTACAAAAATACACATATTTTGGAGGGATGATGGAGTCAAATATGTAGAGGAATACCTAGAGCTGTTTAATAAACACTACTTAAATGCTAGTGAAATTAAAATGAAAATTTCATTTCCAGGAAAACCATCTTCTCTTATTTTAAAACTTCTGAACAATAATTTGTGTCACTTCCTGTGACAACAAGATGAGGTACCATGTCATGGAATATGTTAATCAAACCCCATTTCCAATCAAATGAATTAAAAATAGAATATATCTTAATAGCAAAATTGAAATTCTCTTGAATTCATTTTGCATACAGATGCTGAGCGCAATAAGATTAGATTAATTTACAATTCTATTTTCAGCTTGACTTTTATGGTCAAGGTATTTCCCTCCTCCCTCACCCCACATGTTAATTTTTTGCTTTAAACTACAGGCAATGGTGACAGTGTGCTTTGCATTATCTTCTAATATGACTTGTGAGATTGCAGGACTGGAAAGTAGTCCAGTTAATTTTACTGCAGCCTTTATAAAAATATAAAATAATTTCAGTCTCCTAATTTGCACCCAAACCAGGACTTTATTTAAAAGATAGTTTGCCAAAGCAACAATTTATGTATCATTTATTTGAAGTTCCTAACACGTGGCTCAGGTTGATGGACTTAGAATTACATTGCTGAAGTTTTTCTTGGCCAGTCCTATCAGCATTCTGTAGTAAGATATCCACAGATATTCACAATCAGTATTTATACAAAAGAAAATATCCAGATTATTTTCCTATAGAACATTAATAAAGCTAATGGAGATATACATAGTGCAACTTCACTTAACAGCAAAAATGTAACTACAATTCAAATATTGCTCTAGCTTATGCACCAGGATGAGCTAATATTCAAAGACTCTTTTCTTTGTAACTGTTATTGAAATTAACATTAAAACTATATACGCCACAATCTTTTCTGTGCAAAATCAGAGATATTTAAGAACGCTTATGCTACTAGCAATCTTAATACAACTGAAAATTTTAAACCTGTGCTGCGATTTCCTTAAAAATATCCAAACAATAAACAATCCACAGATTTCATAACAAAGTTCATAACAAAGATTCCTATACCACTTCTATTAATTCCATGTTTCCTGAGAGACACTAGGAGAGACACAACGCCTGGGCTGTGTGATGAAAACCATAATTTAAAAAAAAGAGTCCTTATACAGAATCATAGACTGATTTGGGTTGGGAGGGATCTTTAGGAAGAAGTATCTTGTCCAACCCCTCTGCTGTGGGCAGGGACATCTTTCACTAGATAAGATTGCTCAAAGTCCCATCTAACATGATCTTGAACAGAGTTTGTGGCTTAGCTACATGAACAATTTATCACATACCAGTTTACAAATGGTAAAATTAAGGTATGCAGTAGCATTCCAGCACAAAAAAACACCCCAAAGTAATTGGAAGTACTTCAATCTACTGTGAAAGATTAAAAGAAACTTTAATTACTTGCACTTTCTTTTTCGTGCAATCCACAATAACTTTTATCCTTTTATCCACAATAACTTGTTTTTATAATATTTCAAAAACTTAGAAAAATTGGAAAATGTCTGTTTCTCCAGATGACAAACCATGAAATTTTTTTTCATATTTTTAGACATTTTGTATTGCTTAAGGTAATGAGTGCCTTCTCTCCTATAAGTTTATAGTTTCAGAAACCACAAAACTATGTCCTAATCTAATGATCATCAAGAAAGGATGAGTCAGATTGGCATATTTAAAAGCTTTAATTAAACATATGTTAGCAATACCATACTTCAATGATTTCAGTAATTTCTTTTAAAATATGAATACAGACTGTTCACAGTGTTGGCACAATTAGTTTTACTGCACTCATTCTTACTAATAAATATTTTAAAAACAGATACTTAGAAATGTTTGAGTTTTTGCAAGATGAAATTCATTTGTAGAATCTGGGTTTTTCTGTTTGTAGTTTCTATTTGTCAGTGCATAGACTATCAACTCCCCAAAGGAGTAAGGTACAAAGTTTTAAATCATTCTCAAAGTGACACAATTAATCCTCAACTATGATTTCTATCAAGCTGGTTTATCACCACATAGTCTCTATATTGCAGATTTATACTATTTTATGAAGGTGCCCTTGGACATCCTGATCCACTAACATCTAAAGACAAAACAGCTGTAAAAGTATGAAGGAACTCCAAGGAATTTATTAGAGGACAATAAACAAATGCAAAAACAGTGATGGTCCCACTCATGGAATAAATACTAACATATATTTGGTGATTTTTAATCTACTTTAATAATGAAGTGCATATTTTAAAATTTGTTTATCCAGAATCTGGTGTTGGCATAGTTATTATAAACTTAGAGCTTTTTTAGCTGACTAAGAACAGCTAAAAGCCTTATTTTGCTCATTTAGGAATAAATGGCAAGAGTCCTATTAGTGAGATGAGCCTCTAAGCTGGATAACAAAATACAAATTAAATCCATTTCCAAAATATGTCACATATTTTGATGTGATAAAATATGATAACAAAGGTATATGTCATATTCAGACAATTGTGTTTCAAATTCAGAAATTAATAACACCATAATAACACTTCTGTTCTTTACTTTGAATTCTCTGTTATCCTTAAATCTATACACCATCCCCTCCCTCTCTCTTTCTCTCTCCCCCTTCTTAAGATGTCTATGCAGTATAAGTAAAATATATATATATAAAATACTACAATATATACACTGCACATATTTAGTAAAATAATAAGCTTCTGTGGGAAAAAAGTAAAATCATTGACCTAACTTTTATAAGAACTTGAAGAAAGCTGTTACTTAAAATGTCCACAATCAATCATTGACAGTATTTTGTCCAACACAATAAAAATAAAAATAAATAAAAAATTAAAAAAAAAATAAAAAGTAGTAGAAGTAAATAATATATGATGGATCAGTAAGTACCAATGAACAAGAACTTTGTGTAAAGAAGATTTCATGTTCCATTTCTTACTCCTTGGATCACTTTATTTCCTTGGGGAGTAATGCCTTTCATCACATACAAAATAGACTTCCTGCACAGTATAGGTTAATTTCCTTGGTGATTTGCTCCTACTTGTGGGGATAATTAAGCACTAAATCAAATGACTTTGGGATACAATGGTTGCCCTTCAATTTAAGTTTTCAAAACCAAAGTTGTTGTCTTTTTAAAAGATATGCCTTAACACAATGTGTCAAGTCATGAATGTCAGTGAAATATCATAGCCCAGGATATGCAAAAGAAATCAGGCTAGATCAGTAAAACTTTCTGAAAATTGATAAGCATCAATTGCAGTTTTAAAATTTCTTGAAGAGTAGCACACACACAGTAAATACAGACCACTTACTATGACCTTGCAGACTACTCACTAGCACACAGACCACATTTTCAGAATGAACAGTAAAGGTAACTTTAGCCCTCTGCATGACAAAATCTGTCTGTGCCAATGGCAACTGACATATCGATGCAAATGCCCTTCCTAATTACCAAATTAAATTACATACAGCTGTAAAAATAAATCTCAGCATTATTTGCAGTATGTATCAGCACAGTTCCTTTGGACTTAGCTATTTAGTGCTCAACACCTGGTCTTTCTTGTTAATTTATATGGCTTAAGATTTTTCCCCCTAATTTGCATTAAACCATAAAGATTAAACTCTATATAATTTTTCCTCTGGGCATGCATTTTTTTCTTCGAAAAATACACATTTGATTGTCTTTTTATCTTTCCTTTTATTTAATCCTCCTGATTTTACTGTTTATTACTGAGATAGTTTTTTTAATATTAATGAAGATATAATTATCTCTGGATCCTCTACACTGATTTTCTTCACACATAAAAATGAAACAAGACAGGAAAAGAAATAAGATATACTTTAAGAGCAAAGAAAAAGAAAGGCAGCCCATAATAAAGGTGAAACAATAGCTCCCCTCAAGCTAAAATTTTTCAATTTTAACATGAGTTTAGAACATGAGTCATCATTATTTAAAGCATATTAATAACTAATAGACTTAAATGTTACAGAATGCTCTCCCACCTTTTTTCCCTCAACACCACGCTTTTGATTCTGACATAAAGTATAACAGACTAAGACCAGTATTATTTTAGAACTTCCTGATTTTTGACATTTATATTTGAAATCATAATATCACTTTCTGTGGATGTAAGACTTTGCAGATTAGAAAAAAACATAAAGGAGGAATTTTCTGTGCAGCTTATACCATGATCTACTGTAGCTGAGAACCACATTTCCTCCTGACAGTAATGGAAGTTGCAAGTTTTATTAGACACTGAACACTCTGGTAAGTTTTTCTTGGTTGCTAGGTAATTGGGAATATATACATGTTAAAAACAAACAAAAGAAAAGCCCACAGCATTTGATGCCCCACTGGGGTAAATCAGTTCAACTTCACAATTTGAAATTCTAATCTGATGCTTTTTCTATCCTAGAACATTTAATAAATGTTCAAAAGAATGCATCTTTGAAACGATTTTTCACGGACAGCGGTGCTGCTCATAAACAGCTCACAGTGCTCCATATGGCAGAGGATATTGCTGGGCTCCTATATCATACATGCAGTTGTGGGCTATAGGAACAACACCTACTGTAGGCTAGATTTAAGAGCATGAATCTGTTAAAGTGGCAGTCAAAGGAGTATAACAGCTGTAAGAGCATGAGGATACCTTGTGGAACTGTCATATTCAAAAGAGGTGGAGAGTTAATGAAGGAATACCAGTATTTTGCAAACTGCAGCTATGTCAGGAGAAAGAAGTTATACAAGCAATACAGAGATGAAAAGCTGAGCCACCTGCACCAGGTTAGCACATTACTGGTACAAGTGGCTGTTTTGTTGAAAAAGAAATGTACACAGAAGCAGGAGATTGTTGTCAAATTAATAATTAATTTTAAAGCAATTTTATGGAATCAAGAAAAAGTATGATTTAACAAAGAGCATTTTTTCCTTTTTTTTTTCAGACAAGGCAGAATTAATCCCCCTATTTCTTATTAAAATCATGACAGAAGTTTTCCCATCTGCTTTTAACACATGTGGAATACTAGCTTCACATATTTCCAGAATTCATCATTATAATATAAAGAGGCAGGCAAAAAATTTTCCACTGAAATCACTAATAGAGGCATAATCTTTATACAAATAGAAGTCACCTACTGTAAAAGCAGTAGCATTAAGGAAAATTTTGCGTATCACATTAGAGAGTATAGTTTAGTTCTAAGCTGTTGATGGTGCAAGACAGATAGAGCTGAAGGATCTTGTTCCAAAGCCAGGATCTAGTTAATGCCAGGAATTACCACTACCCTGTAGTTTTTTATTCATCCATGGTTGGCAACTATGTCATCTCTCCTGAGATATGAAGATGACTAGTCACCTTTGTCTGGCAGAAAAATAGTGAAATTGTCATCTGGTGGAATCAAGGTAAAGTTTCACAGAATAAATTTACTGTCTTTGACCAGAGTACTTGGTCAAAGCTCAGGGCACTGTGTATTGATTCTGTGAGGAGGAAGGTGGTGATGGAGTCAGATGTCTTTGATGTAATCTGTTTACTTTCAAAGAATGAGCAAGCTTCTGAACACTGCAGAAAGCAAACAACAGTTTCCTTGATCATTCTACCAAAAATCTTTCAAGCTGGCACCCAGAGCAAATTTTCTTTCTTAGACGTAAACATTTATCAGGTGGAAAAGGATAAATAACTCAACATCCTTTCTGGGTCTAATATCTGTGATTTTACAACTCTCAGTGCCATTCTCCTTTACTTTACTGTAAATCATGTTTCCTCTCTTAGGCACTTGGTTTTCCCTGGCATACAGGTCTACATTCAAAGCTTCATATAAATGAAGGAACATATATTCATTAGCCCATGAATGTTTAGTTGAACACAGAAGGTGAAGCTTGTATTTTTTTCATCTAAGTAGTCTGTCAAATAAGCTTGAATAATTTCTTATAACTACTGTAAGTCAAGGATGGTACTCACATCTCCTTTCTGAAAGACTACATTGAATCTCTAGCATTTATTACTAGTGCTAGCACACAGGAAACGACTATTTAAATGCTAAAGGAATATGTGCATTAATCAATCAGTTTTCAGTTCTGATGTTAAATCAAAAAAGTCAGAGCACTGTAATTACTCTGGGATCAGAGATAGCACTCACCTCCATTTGTCACTACCTAGCATCCAGCAAGCATTCGTGTTCTCTGCTCTGAGCATGGCTGAATACCAGCAAGTCCTCTAAGACTGACTTCTTGATTTTTGCATGGCAACATGGTACGGCTATGGAACCAGTGCCATAGATCTCTGCTTTCTTGGCACCACCTCAGTGGGGCACAGAGTTTCAAGTGGATAATTTGCCTTTGCTAGGCAATGAAGCTGCAAAATTAAATCAGACAATCCACAAAGAGATGTACTGACACTGCATTTGTGTAGCTAAAGACAAGCAAAGGGAAGGCAGATTGGATGAAATCTTGGTTTTTATTTTAATCTGTATTGTTAAATATCAGCAATCTCATACATTCTGAGCCTAATTTATTTTACTGATCTGAATAAAGAAATTTGTTCAGAGCTGCTTGAGAGCCATGGGTGTTTAATGTCTGTTCCTTGCAACACAGCGTGTTTGAACAAACCATGAATATCTGAATCATATTAAATTCAGACTGGAATATGCCACACTGTATGTCTGCTGCTTATGTTGCATCTTACATCAGTGAGGCGCTTGGAAGAAAATGCAGACAACTGCCATGAAGAAAAAATGGGAAAAAAATTATAGCCACAAGTTCTGTATCCTTATAATCTCCTATTGTTTTATGGTCACCAGGAAATTCGTAACACTATTTGTGAGCTGAATAAATACACTGCTGTTTCAAGAAACCATATTTGGAATAGCAATTTATTTTCAGGGGTGCAACTTGCAAAAAGGTTGGGGGGTTGTGTTTGTTTCTTTTTTAAAGGAGTTGTAGTATAGCAGCTTCTTTTTCAATCATACTAATTCAGCTTCTGCACAGAATTTGCTTTTTACATTAACAAAGTTAAGATAGAAAGCAACTCAAATGATACCCTCACTTAAATGACACTATTAAAAAAGATATTACTTTGTGCTCTCATTAGAAAAGAAGGCACTCTGTCACCAAAATGAAATATGACATTATTTTTTAAAATCAAGATATAAATAAATCAAGAGACAAAGTCAATTTTTGTCTTTGTCCTGTGGTTTCAGAAAAGCTTGCACCATTTAATGGCCGTAGCTACAGTAAAAGCCTTGAATTTAATTCTAGCTCTTAAATTGCATCAGGCATGAAGCGCTGGGAGGACAAGAAAGCTGCAATAAGCTCGAGGGCTGATTCTGTGAAGAGAAAGATTTCAGAGTGCTTTTTCCTCCCCACACCCCCCCCCCCCCTTCCACTGCTGACGGTGTGGGGAGTCAGGGGTCATTGCTGTGTGTTGCGTGTGTCCGTGTCTGTGTGTCTGTGTGGGAGAGGGCTCTGTGCGTTGTCTATGTGTCCGTGTCTGTGTGTCCGTGTCTGTGTGTCTGTGTGGGAGAGGGCTCTGTGCGTTGTCTATGTGTCCGTGTCTGTGTGTCCGTGTCTGTGTGTCCGTGTGGGAGAGGGCTCTGTGCGTTGTCTATGTGTCCGTGTCTGTGTGTCCGTGTCTGTGTGTCCGTGTGGGAGAGGGCTCTGTGCGTTGTCTATGTGTCCGTGTCTGTGTGTCCGTGTCTGTGTGTCCGTGTGAGAGAGGGCTCTGTGCGTATACGTGTGGGAGAGGGCTTTGTGCGTGTCTGTGTGTCCGTGTCTGTGTGTCCGTGTGGGAGAGGGCTTTGTGCGTGTCCGTGTGTCCGTGTGCCCGTGTGTCCGTGCGGGTGCCGGCCTGGGCGGCGGGCGCTGCTCGGCCCGCGCGGCCGGGCCTCATGCGCGGGGCTGCAGCGCCCCCTGGCGCTCGCGCCGCGAGGGCATAGCGCGGCTGCTGCCGGGGCTGAGCGGGGCCTGAGGCCTTTCCAGAGAACGGCGTCAAACTGCTCACATGGCTTTAATTGCCAGTTTGTTATTTTAAAAAAGGACCTGGGTTTCTTGAAGGTGTGCTTTTGAGGCATGGACTTGTCTCCCTGACCTCCCTCTGCGTGGACTCTGTGATTGCTAATCAGCTTCTGGGAATGGGCCAATTATAAGCTTTAGAAAGTCACCCAGAGCAGCACGTTAATGCTTTTTGGGGCCACTAAGGAAAAGAAAAACTTTCAATCCTTTAGAAGTTGTGAATGAACAAACTGCTGCCAATTTTTTTAGTACCAAAACCTTGTTTTAGAAACCACCGCATATGTAAATATATTAAATATATATCGGGTGTTTATAGGGAGAGTAATATTGTTTGATTTCTACCCCTGGCATAACTCTCAGGAAAAATTTTCTTAGAAATTTCAAGTGTTACACTGTCACAGTCTGTTTATTAAGCATGTGTAAACCGTCCTGGTTCTGCAAAAAAAATATATTTTCTCTAGTTCTTTAAATCTAAAATGACATTGCAGACACTACACTTCAAGATTTGACTTTTGAAAATTCAAAGGCATATTTTATCTGTCTTGAAAAGTACTCTCCTTAGACTTCAAATTTTCTATTTTTAACTATTTTTCGAATTTTTTTTTTCTTCAGCAGAAAAACAAAGATAGGATTTTTTTTCATCCACCTGTGATTTTGACTGTGTACTTTCTTGGTTTTTCATTTATCTCCTTCCTGTCCATTCTCTGTCCCTGTTTTAGACTAATAGGCTCCAATCAACATTGATGAGTTCTGTTTGAAATTAAACATTTCTTTGATGCTTACATCCACTTTATTGATTTATATGAGCCATATAATTATGAATTTGTTCTGTTATCCATATATTATGAACCATATGGTTTCCAGCTCTACCATTATTACTGCATTAAATGAGAAGTGCTCAAAGCAGCATCCAGGTTGGACAGGTCCCTAGGAAGTCTCCAGGCCAATCTCCTGCTCACAGCATGTCCAGCTCTGAGGTCAGACCAGATTGCTCAAGGCAATCTCAAGAACTGCCAGCGTCTCTGGGCAGTCTGTTAAGCAGCTTGGCTGTCCTCAGGAAGGACCACATTTTCCTTCCATCTGACCTGAGTATCTCTCTTTACAGTTTTTGGCTTTGACTTTCAGCCTTCCCCTATTCCCTGCCGTATTTTTCACTAGAAGTCTTCTCCTGCTTTCAGCACCTAAGGAAAGGAAACTTCTGCAAGCAATACTGTGCTGGCTTTGTCTGGAGTAGAGTTAACTTCCTTCATAGTATCTCTTTCTGTTTTCTTGATCACCACATCTAGATGCTGAAGGGCTGTTTTCAGGTCCCCCTGAAACTCTCTTCGAGGCTGGACCAGCCCAGCTGCTTCAGCCACTGCTGGTAGGACAACTTTTCCAGCCCCTGGCCGGCTTGTGGTCCTCTGCTGAATTCACTTCAGTGAGCACTAACCCTGCATTGGAAGCACCAGGATGGGATGCAGTATTTCCAGAATCCCTAAGAGTTCAGCTGGCCCCTGCTTTCTCAAGCAATATCTCCACTTCTATTTTTATTTTATGTGTACTTTTTTTAAAGGAGTCTCTCAGGTCTCATGTCTTTCCTACACTAGAGTTTTGAATCAAGGATTACTAACATATAATAAAATATCGCAACATAAACTCAGACAATATGCTGTGACTCCTGAAGATACTCTCAACAAGATTTTACTTGCCTTGCAGTAAGTTTATTACATTCTATTGCACAAATCAGCATATTTTCTTTAACCTTCATTATTCAAAAACTTTCTTGGACTTCTGCTTTTTGTATAAATTTGTATTTGGTACACCTCATGCAAAATTAATTCCATCTCTAAAAACGATGCTGTCTCACAAAATCCAAGGAATTCCCTGAGCTACTACTGTGTTTAATTCCAAGTACTTATAAGTGAAAGGTGGGAGTATAATAGATATTTTATTTAGTCTTTTCTAATACTTAAAGCAACCCCTAGTTAATTTCAGTTTTAATTTCAGTTAACTGAAATGAGATAAACAGCACAATATAGCAGAGCAGCAGACTTCTTTTTTTGTCATGCCTAAAACCTTGCCAAGGGGCACCAGGCATGGGGCTGTTCTGTGAGGGAATACAAGCCTTGGAGGTGAAGTCAGGGCAGCAGAGGTAGTGCTCCTGTGGCCCAGCACACAGCTCCTCAGTGTGGGGGTGAGCAGAGTGGGCAGAGCACAGTGCCATCAGCAGGGTCTGCTGAAAGGCCCAGACTATCCCAGGCAAGATAGAGTTGGGCTCTGGATCCCTCTAGGGACTCCAGTTCAGTAGGAGACAGGACTACACCAGAAGTCTGAGGACAGGACAAGGGCAGAAAAAGACTGCAGGCTAGGTAAAGAACATGAATGCTTCTGGCAGAGCTCAGGAAGGACTAAATGTCCAGGGGTGCAGATGGGGACCCCAGGTCGGGCTGGTCAGCTGAAAAGCCCATAGTAGAATTGGAGCAACAATTCCAACAGCATTTTTCATAACCATGCAAGTTAATTGTTAACTTAAATTGTAATTAAACAATTAATAAAACAATTAGTAATTGTTAAAGCTTATTACTAAGCTGAGAAAAATTAGATAGAAAAGTAATCCATGGGACTATGATACTCTTGAAGGAAGAAAGGTACAATATATACTGACTTGCATATTTTTCTCAAGTAGAGTAATTAAAATATTTTTAGTTTTTCATTTATGTGTAGGAATATGAGCAAAATAAAACATTTAAAAATATATTGAAAGTAAAAAATATTTTTATTAGGGCAACTTTGATGTGCTATGTCAGGAACCTGAAAAACTTATATGAAAACTTCTCTTTCTCTAGGCTGCTGGAATAATTCCCACTGTTCACCAAAGACTAATATTTCAAATAAGTTGTTCAGCTACCTCCAGAGTCATACATGGGGATGTATCAAAGACCACATACCTATCAAGTCACTGAGACACTGTATTCAAGCTCTGGGACTCCTTTACATAGACCTGTGACCATTGTCATCATCACTGACCATTCTGACAGCTATCAGTTTTGACCACAAAAACTATGATTCACCACTATAATTCCTCTTCACTGCCCATTTTTCATTGCTGCATCTTTCTGTTGAGTTAACCATTTTCATATAGAGCACTCTACCCTCCCAAAGGATATGTACTTCATCCTAATAGTACAAAAGAAAGTCAGGGTTTTGACAGGACTGTAAATATCTTAATCATAAAGTCAAATCCTATTCTTCCAGCTAATGCATTCTGAGATACAGGGATGACTTCAGTAAGTGCACTGAATCACAGCAAGCAGTGTCTGGGGAGGGGGGGCATTGGTGCAGCTGGGCCCATCTCTGTACAAACCAGCTGCCAAGGGTTACAGCCAGTTCATACAGTGCTGGTGCCTTCCCTTTGTTTACCTGCTGGATACTGCCAAAACACAGGTTTCTCCTGATCGTGCCCAGGCAGGCTCTGATCTAACTCACACTGCTGTATTTCAGAGACCTCACAGCCTTGTCAATGGTATTATAATTGAAACCACTTTGTAAAAAGGACAGGTTTATTTTTTTGCTCCCCACCTTTTATTCATTAGTTAGCCATTCAATATTTTTTAATTATTTAGCTGTTTACCAGTTATTTGGTCATATGTTTGGAAGTATGCAGATATGTTTGCCTTATTGCAGTGACATATACCCCTTTCGTGGTCACATTCTAGTCCTCATTCAGGAACAGACACATTCCTGACATGAATCTCTCTGCTGTGTCTAGAGGTATTTTTCTTTTGTCTAGTCTCTTTTCATCTCATGCAATTCTGTTTAGCTCAGGTTTTCTGTCAAGTAAGGAGGAGCAGGTAGGAATATGTATTTTTCCCAGCTCTGTTCTTTATCTCTCTTTGCAACTCTTTTTTCCTAGCAATTCCCTCATTTGACACCCATACAATGATCCAAGTGTGGGAATTGAAGCCACCAGTAAAGAACTGGGAGGTAAGCAGTTCTACCTATGAACCCTTCACAGAGAGTGTGCTCTTGTACACATCCTAGCAGGTGTGCATCTTCATATCCAGACATTCACATTTTAAACAACTGACTGCAAATGCTATGGTAGCAGTAAAGGAAATCTAGTCAAATTTCTTTATCAACTTGTAATCTTCTACATCTGTGGCTGACTGTATGAAAAGGAGGTACACTCATCTGAGAGAACAACCTAGCAAATAATCTGTGCCTTTTGGGGAATATTTCTAGTGAATTTATTGTGATGCCCTCTCTCCTCACCTTTTCTACCAGCTGATCTGCTGCTGTGGCATTACTCCATCCACAGAACATCTGTAGTCAAACCTGGAAGAGGCTTGAAAAATGCCATCTAGTTTAATGAGATTTTTCCATAGTCATTCTCCCTAAAATGTCAGAATTTATGCATAGTTAAGTCATTCTGATTTGACATTTCATCCCTACAGAATAAAGAATAAATGAAACATTTCAGATTCAATTATGTGGTGACTGTCAAAATATACTAAATTTTAAGAGTTGACCAGTGTGCCCAGTTACTCAGCTTTCCAAAACTGAGTTAATGTTAGTGTTACCAGAAGAATGATTGCATTTGTTGAATTTTATGGCCTAAGGCTCAAAATCGCTACTAGCTACTATTATAGTTTATACTAAATGTAGCCAGTACATATTATAACTTTGCACAGAAATTTCTACATAATGACCTCGTCTGCTTGTAGAAATAGACTTGCAATGAGATGCAGCATTGTAGTTATGAATTTTATGGGTAAACTGTATTGAATAAGTATGCAAATATTTCTGTCTTCTACTGTGGAAAATTATATTTAAAAATAAAAAAGGTCTTGTGTTGAAGATTCTGTTTTCTTAAAAAAAAAAACAAACCAAAAAAACTCCCAACTGAAACAAAAGGTGCTTTTATTATGTACATATGCACATACAAAAAATAAAGATGAGCTGTACAATTTTCATGTTAATTAAGTACGTTTCCATATTACTGATGTGATATATTTTCCTTCAAAAATTCACATATGCAGGCTTGAGGGGTAAAACTACCCAGTGGAATCTTTGCAAAGGTTCTTGCATATTTAAACTGGGCACTGAAAAGGCAAATTTTGGTGCGTCCTCTAGGTGCAGAGGAATTGCAAAAAAGCAATCTTTCAAATCGATGACTGTCAAGTGCCAATTTCGAGGAATCAAGGTACGCAATGGGAGGCCTGGCTGCAGGGCTACCATGTCTTCCATGACTGTATTTATTTTTCTGAGATCATGAAGTGAACACCCCTTACCACTTCTTTTCTGAATCACAAATACAGGAGAGTTCCACAGGCTTGTGGAAGGGTCAATACGTCCCACTTGCAGTAGTTCATTAACCAGGTATTGTAAGGCATGCAATTTTTCAGCTTGCAGGGGCCACTTATCTACCCATACCGATTCACTAGTTTTCCAGGTCAGTTTCAGGGTAGTATACACAAATCAGTAACCCCGACAAAAAATCAGATCCAATTCTGACTCCCATCTGTGAGAGCATGTCACAGCTCTGTAATACCATGGGAATTTGCAAAACAAAAGGCTTAATAGTAGCAGTATGTCCTTCAGGACCTACAGTTTGAATAAAACACTTGCTTTGAAAGCTGATAATGCTCACCCCAATACCAGTGAGTGCTTGGGGAACTGCAGTAAGTGGCCATCTAGGGGGCCACTTAGCTTTTCAGATGGCTCTGACATCCCTTACCTTCCTTTACTGAAAAACTACCATCTCACTGATTGTATCAAATAGTTTTTTAGGACTATTGATCTATATACTAATGTTCCTACTAACAAGTTTAGAATTTTTTTCCATAACCTCAAGGTAGAACCCAGCATTTCAGATCATCCTAAGTTCTTGCTAACAAATTAACTATTGTATAACTTGTTGTGAATATATATGCCAAGGCCACAGACAGCTAGTTTTATGACAAAAGTATTTAAAAACTTTCAGTTACATATCATTGCACATTATGGAAAGATTGTATGACTATATGCAATTCAGATAATGAATGAAAAAACATATTTAAATAACTGTTCTGTCAAAATTACAGCCATCTTTAACTTAAAATAATTATATATATATTGTAGCATCATGCTAGTATAACTGACTATAATAAGTATGTGTGAGAGAGAGACGTCCCATTGCCCATTTAACCCACAGAGAACTGATCCAGTTGCGGGACAATCTAATCTGACTTCATCAATTTTAAGGCAAAAATAGCTTTTTGAATGTATGGAATGGTGGCAGACTTGCTGATGTTATCGTATAACAGGTAGTAAAGCATGAAGTGAGTACAAGGTGGATAAAGTATGAAATGCTTTTTAAACCTGCTGCTTATATTTTCCTGTAGTCTGAGTTTAAAGCCTATGATATATGACAATATCAAGGCCAATACAGGCCATATAATGGCTGAAAGAAATATATAAATCTTGTCCTTTATTTCATGTTCTACAGGTTTTGGGTGCTCCGTATCTTCAGCTGCTATTGCCAGTTTCTGTTCCACTTCATACTTTTTTCTTGCTGCATTTCAGCTTCAGAGGTCCTTTCTCTATTCTGTCACCACAGGCATCTGACAAATGTTTTTCCATAATAAAAATAATTAGCATACCAATTAAGGAAGTCTTCCTTATTATGTGTCTTGGTTTGGAAAATTACCAGGACGTCCTTCCCATACACTTCCCTCTGTTCTCTCCAGGCAAATAAAGGCATTATCCGTTGGGACAACAAGAAAATCTGTGACATTAGTGAAATAAACTTTTAGAAGGTAAATTGGGCACGTAGACAACAGAGGCATTTTTATTTTTATAATCTGGCAGTAACAAAATAAATAAAGTTATTTGTACAAAGGCAACAACCTTTCCCAGGGTGGCTGATGTAATGCATCATTGCTACAACATATTGGAAAGAAGCATTTTTAGCAGCTTGTCTTGATTTTACCAGCTTGTGTGTGGGGGCAGGTTTCCCACTGAAGCAACTGCATCATCTAATGAAGTTCCTCATGCTATAAACTGTACATATTAAATCTCTATGCTACCTGTCATAACCTTAGAGGAGATTTGTGGGTTTAATTCCAGTCCATTTTCAAATTCAAGAGGAGGGGTTTGTTTCTTTTTTGAGCTATTACCTTTTGCTAATGAATTGTATTTCCCTGAGCAGGAATATGAGCTAGGAAAAGTACATTCAAAGCAAAATGAATAAAGCTAATCAATTTATCGGGGGTTTTTTGTTTCTCCTTTCTATTTTAATTAATAAGTTCACTTATGGCCTTTTCTCAAAGTTACAATTTTTAATAAAAATGTCATTATATCTGCTTTTTATTTTGTAATTTGTACCATATTTGGGGGAAACAACCAAAATAAGCAAACCAACAAAAACAAACAAAAAACCAGACACCATAAAAAGCTAAACCCAGACAAAAGCAGCAAATTAAAAAACAAACTGACGATATTTTAAGTAAAAAACCCATAAAAATGTGAAAAATGCATAGTTTGGAAAAATGTAAGTCGCAAGGGCATATGCAGGGAAACTTTGCAACTGGGAAAACATTTTAATTGCACTCCTATGACACTGATAGGTGGCACGAGCCACACCTCTTTCTTCTGGATAAGAGCAGTGTTAAGCACATCTAACCTCTTTCAATACTGCTTGACCTCCTCTTCTGCACAAAACCTTTTCCGTTCTTTTCAACCAGTGTATAACATGAAGATTGTATTTCCTGTTGTAACCATTGCCCATTTAAGGCTCTGCCTTTCAAGTGCTGAAGTAGTTAAAGAAATCTATTTCAAGATAAGTTATAAGGAATTAATTTTGACTGTAACCCCATTCTCATCCATTACACTGAGTACCTAATTTTTTTTTTTTTTGTAATGGTTAAGCAGCACATCATGAAACTGAAATAACAGCATGAAGTAAAGATATTTTCAGCTGCTGGTTAGGATTTTTTTCATATGCTATAAGGAACTCCCTGGCATAGTTCTCAGAGGAGATACTGCTTTTGAAACAACCTGCAAGACACAAGATAATGGCAAAGTGGGGAAAAAAAAAAAAAAAAAAAAAAAGAGTAATGGAATGAAATGAAGCTGAAATGAAGCTAAGAATGGAAACAAGCACTATTTTGCTAATTTGGCTTTTGAGGATTTTTACTTCCAATTTATCCAATGCTTGAGTTGAAGAATAAAAACTTCTATTGCATTGAATATATTTCCTTTAAAAAAAGGAAATATTTCATGTGCTAGCAGAGGATCCTACATGCAGGAGAAATAGATAACAAATTGGTGACAGCAGGTTACAAATTGGTGACAGCAGGTATGCTATCCTAACAGTGCAGATTTAACAAATCACATTTTATGTTCACTTTTCTGAAGTAAGTGCTACCACTGTAAAAGAAATAAGTGAACCTTGCTTTTGTCCCATAGATTTTAAATTGTGTTGTATACCTTGGAAATAATCCGTTCCCAGTATGTATTTTTTTTCTGGTCAGAGGGGCTCAAATCATGTTTCATCTTGTTTTTTACAATTCTCTCATGAATACTGGAGTGTAAGTTTAAAAACTATCTGCCTTATAAAAATTACTAGTATGAACACATGATTTACTAGGAAGCAAGTTTTAAACTGTGTTGGCTTTGAAAAATCTTTTAAATTAAGTACATAAATATTACTTGATGTATATTTTAATTCATAATTATTATAAGAGTTGCTTTAGTGCTTGTGAAGATAAATAGGCTAAAAGCAGTTGAAAATTAAATCTTATCTACAGACTATATATAGCTCAAATTCCCTTAAAGTTATTCTTCAGACCTAGAAACAAAATTAGTAAGGTGACGTGTGATTTTGTCTTGCTTATGTAATTTTTTTCTTTTTTAATATGCCTTATCATCTGCAAAAATTAAGGAATGATACTGGACCTTTTACTAAGTGCTTAATCTTTATACACCTAATGAGCTACGCTCCTGACAGTAGGATGACTAGTGTAATCTTACAGATGAACCATTCCCAGTTTTTACCTCTATATAAATTACACAAATAAAACTTTCAATAATTATTCTAGTAGGTGGTACTGTAAAATAATAGATGCTCCATTGTCTCTCTTCTCTGGAAATAGAAAAATATATTCATGAATATATAAACAAATCAATACAGGATTTATCTTTGGATGAAAAAAATCCATTTGATGATCCACTCAAAAAAAACCCAAAAGCTTCTATAACAAATTGTTGGGTCCTAGAATGATAGATTAGTTTGAGTTGAAAGGGCCTTTTAAAGGTTATCTAGTCCAAACCCTCTGTAATGAGCAGGGACACCTTCAATTAAATCAGGTTTGTTAGACCTTTATTCAACCAGACCTTGAATGCTTCTAGTGGATGTGAATAGGGCATCCACAACCTCTCTGGACAACCTGTTCCAGTCTCTTGCCCCACTAATTGTAAAACAAACAAACAAAAACTCCCCAAAACACCAAAGCCTCAAAAACCCCCACTACCTAAATTGACCTTTATTTGGATAAAAACAATCACCCCTTGCCTTGTCTTATCACAACAGGCCCTGAAAAAAGCCTGTTCTTTCTTATAGACCCTCTTCATGCTCTGAAAGGCCACAGTTGGGTCTCCCCAGAGTCTTCTCTCCTCCAGGCTACAGCCTCGTAAGTCTCTCGTATTTTCCTCATACAAGAGGTGCTCCATCCTATGATCAACATAGGGTTTTACTGCTGTTCCAGAATACATGGCAGCTTTTGTCTAGGGGGTTTTCTCTCATCTTTTTATTAGGATAAAATGCAGAGGAGTCCATAGATGGGATCTCAGTGAGGGTTATTCCAGCAGGCACAACATGAAGCCAGTACACCAATGGAATCTCTGGTTCAGTAGAGCAGCTTGCTGTTAGAATGACACTGAAACTGGTGTTTGTTTGCAAACCTGTCTGTAAAACGTCAATTATCTGGGGACAGGGCCATTTCTTACATCACCTCTTGTGTATTTACACTGAAAACAGCTAGGTCTGGATGTCATGTGGAGCCACAGTGAAGTAGAACTGACAAATATTTGCAGTTGAGCTGATGCATTTACCTAAGTATTTCTGTTTCAGATTTGTCTTCACATTGCTCACAAAGATAAAGAAAAAGGGAAATTGTATGTACTTTTCCCCTCCATTACATCATCACTGCCAGACCCATCAAATTTCTGGAGATTTCAGGCTTTAAGAAAAGATCTTCTACTGCAGGTGGAAGCTATGAAATCAACTGTTCTTTTTTTAGGAGTTGCTGAAATTCTTTATGCACTTTTTAATTATCAGCTGGTTTAACTGTAGCTTCCTGTTGCAGTGCATTTAATCAGTTCATCACTGTTAGGCTTGGAAACACAGGATGGTTTAACTAATGGTCTTAGAAGCAAGTAAAATGGAGAACTGCATGATTATTCTGTAACTGGTTTGATATCAGCTTCCATAAAAATTTAAAACTTTTAAGCTGCCTTCAAATAGTACACATGTTAGTACTTAAATTATGATCTAAGGGGACTTTTTTTTGTTTACTAGTTTCCAAGATATTTGGAAAATGGACTCCAAAGGGAAAAGTACTCATTTTTGCACGTATTATACACCTACTATTTGCTATATTTGGCACCTATCTACTTGTCAGACCAAATAAATCTAATTCTCTAATGCAGATATAAAAAACTATGTAAGTGCTTTGTAATATTTTTAAAAGCATCATTAAAGTTAATCTATATCTGTGCTCCTACTGCCACGTGAATCATGCTAAAAATGGTCTTCCTATTTTGCAATTTCACACTACTGTGTGCTAATATCTATGGAAGACTAGTTTTGTAAGAGTTGTCAAAACTTATGATAGAAACACTTCCATGTAACACTGAATTTAGCCTCCTCTTTGGCATCCCTTGGACTTGTTCTCAGAGACAACATACCATATTCTGTACTCCTACTATGTGTTAGCATCTTGAATGTTAATGCTAAAGTATACACTTTCAAAGTATTTCTAAGCATTTGTGCTGAAGAAAACTATTTCAATATCTTTCTTTTAGTGAGGGGCCAAACTGAACACCAGATTTGAGGTGTGGCCCCACAAGTGCTGGGTACAGAGAGACAAATCACTGCCCTGGTCTTGCTGGCCACACTGTTGCTGTCACAGGCCAGGATGCCACTTGCTGCCTTGGCCACCTGGGCACACACTGGCTCATGTTCAGCAGCTATTGACCAGCACTCCCAGGTCCTTTTCTGCTGGGCAGCTTTCCAGTCACTCTGCCCCAGTCTGTAGCACTGCCTGGGCTTGTTGTGATTCAAATACAGAACTGGGCCTTATTGAACCTCATAGCATTGGCCTTGGCCTGTCCTGTCCAGGTCCTTCTGCAGAGCCTCTATGTCTTCCAGGTGATCAACACTCCAAACCAAGTCGGTGTCATCTGTGATTTTACTGAGGGTGCACCCAATCCCCTTGTCAGATCATTGATAAAGATATTAAACAGGACCCAAAACGGAGCACTTGGATATTACTGAATTTATGGATCCAATAACTGCATTACTGAATGCTTCCTATATAGAAACTGTATATAGATGGAAGAAATTTTTTAAAGGCAATTCCAACATTTTTTGTAATTCTTGTCAATAAAACAGAAAGGATTAGATTCCTTAAAATTATCTTAATTTCAAAACGGAGCCACTTACTCTTGTTTACCAGTTGGGTTAGCAGTACACATTACACAGAGGGAAGAGGAAGAGAAGAGATAGTTTTCAACCTTTAAAAAAGATCTAACATCAGGGAAACACTAAAGATAGAGAAAAGTCACATGGTAAAATTGTAAATACATAATAATTTTTAGTCTTCACACTGAGAAATTCCAACCAGTGATTATAAAAAATAACAAACTAAAGAGTGAAGGGACAGATTTAATTTAACGTAGACAATGGCATTGCAAAACACGCTTGGAAGATTTTTCCCTTCAAAATATGTCTTTCTGAAGTTATGCCATTCAGGACAAAAAATCCCTACAGAGACTGTTGACAAAAAACTAAAAAAATACATTAGCTGTCTAAATAAAGAGAAATAATTGAAAATTAAATACTAAAATATTAAGCTAAACATGAAAAATATTATGTTCGGAAGTTTTTTGTTTATCTTTGTTAAATTCACATATATCTGTGTACTGATAGCCCCCAAATGAAAAAAAACAAAATAATAAAGCACAGAAATATGTAATTTGAGGGGACAAGCAAGAAAATTCTTACAAGCATGGAATAACAGAAGCTCTAGAACACAGAGCAGAAGCAGAAATGGCACTTGTTAAGTTTGTATTATTAGGAACTAATAAGTTCCTAATAATAAACAACTAAAAAATATTTTGAGGAATTTGAACATATAATCCTGTTTACTTTTTTCGCTCTAACAAATATAAGCAGCAAATTTTACAAGATACCAATTACAAGTGATGAAAATAAGTAATCTTTTACACAAAGCCATGTTGTGAACACTGTCGCCACAAGGGATCAGGAAGATGATCTGTTCAGTATGATTGTCAGAAAGAAAGCTCTTCTGTACAGCTAATAGAGAGGACTTTCACCTTTTACAAGGACATGTAATGACAGGACAAGAGGGAATGGTTTTAATCTGAAAAAGTAGGTTTAGACCAGACACTAGGAAAAAATTCTTTTCTTTTAGGGTGAAAAGGCACTGCCACAGGTTGCCCAGAGATGTTGCATATGCCCCATCAAAGTGTACAGGCCAGGTTGGATGGAGCTATGAGCAACCTGGTTTAGTTAAAGTGTACCTGCCCAGGGGAGGAACATTGGAACTTGATGATCTTTAATGTCTCTTGCAACTCAAACTGTTCTGTGGTTCTATGATTCTTTGACTGTGAAAAGGCTGCATGAGTTCACAGTGAAAGCTGAGAAACTGAAAAGTGAAAGTAGTGAAAGCATTAGCACACAACTATAATAATACAGTGAATCAATGGCTCCATCTATGTAATCACCAAATGTATGAAGCTCAACAAGAGAAAGTGCTGGATTCTGCACCTGGGTATAGTACAGACTGGGGAACGAGGTGCTAGAAAGCAGCACCATGGAAAAGGACCTGGGGGTCCCAGTAGATGACAAGTTGAACATGAGCCAGCAGTGCCCTGGCAGCCAGGAGGGACAAGTGTGTCCTAGGATGCATCAGGCACAGCATGGTCAACCCGGAAAGGGAGGGGATTGTCCTGCTCTGCTCTGAGCTGGTACAGCCTCACCTCAAGTGCTGGGGGCACTTTTGGGCACCACAATATAGGAAGGAAATAAAGCTGTCAGAGAGTGTCCAAAGAAGAGCAACAAAGATGGTGAAGGGCCTTTGAGGCGAAGCCATGTGAGGAGTGGCTGAGGGCACTTGGTCTGTTCAGCCTGAAGGAGACTGAGGGGAAACCTCATTGCAGTCTGCAGCTTCCTTGTGATAGGGGAGGTGGGGCAGACACTGATCTCTTCTCTGTGACCAGTGGCAGGGCCTGAGGGAATGACCTGAAGTTGTGTCAGGGGAGGTTTGGGTTGAATATTAGAAAAGGTTTCACCCGTCTGAGGGTGGGTGGGCACTAGAACAGCTCCCCAGAGAAGTGCTCACAGCACCAAGACTGACGGAGTTCAAGAAGTGTTTGGGCAATGATCCCAGCCGCATGGTGATCCATGGAGATGGTGCTGTACAGAGGGAAAAAGGGGTGGGGTGAAACAAAATTGATGGTGCTTTTGCTATTCTTGGCCTTGGAAATAATGGCACATTCACACATTAATAAACCAGTATTAAACTGATGGATTTTCCCTCTGAGATAGAACTGTTTTAAACCCCTAACTCAGCACCTCAAATAGGAAAACTGATGAAGTAATACAATATATAGCACAAATTACTATGTGTTAGCATCTAAGAAATTCTGAGAAAAATGAGCTGCACTTGTCAGGCATTTTTTCTTGTCTATCTGATGAAGGGGGACAAAAGGGGGACAAAAAAAACCCCAAACCAAACCAAACAAAAACACCACTTACTTTCCAGCAGCCTGTGAAATCATATGACCACCAGGACATCTTTCATTTCTTTCTGACTGTTTCAGAATATCTCTTTCCTCACCACTCCTCTCTGACAACTGTTTTCCCCAAAAACAGATTTGAGATTCTTCACTCTGTAGTAAAAGAACTGATATAACAACTAGGTTAGGGATAACTCCTAAGATGCACCCAGAGATAAAAAGAAGAGCTATCTCAGCTCTACAAAGATCCACCTAAGCCTGGTCTAATGGCTTGTTAAAAAAAAGTCTCTTTCAAAATATTCTGGTGCACAAAATTCTGACAAAGAAGATACTAATTAATTTGGGGTAAAAAACATACAAAGGTTTTTTTTTAATACTACCTGAAAAATAAACACAGATTTTTAATTGAAACCAGGATTTCCAGTAGATTTCTTATGGATTCTGTAAGATTTATTGCAATATTCTGCCTGTACAGAAATTTTGTGTGCTTTATTCAGCAGTATGCCATTAAACAAGAAGTGATTTCATCTGGTTATTGCTTGCAGAGCTCTGAAACTTTTGAGAGACTATCCCAAGCCTTATGAACTCAGTTTAAAGTAAGGTACACTTATACACCTGTGATAGCATCCATATTTTTAACCAACCTTTGCCAAAACAGAAAAAAGTATGTATTAAAAAACATATCTGGCAAAAATATTTTAGTGGTGTAGAACTATTACATTTTATATAATTCAGCATTTTTCTACTGTAATCCAGGTAAATCTTTCTTCTCATCCTTCTTTTCCAGTAATAACATTGTGATATCTCATAATCTATTTGTCATGCTTGCAAAATTAGAAAAACAGTTTTAATCTTTTTTTAATGAATTGTTTTGCTATTCCGATTAGAAAGTTAATTTCTCCATGCTCAAGCATCATCTCTATATAGATCTAGTTTAGCCAAGTCTTTTCTTTCCTCTCTTAAAAAGCTCTACTTTCATTTAAATCATTATTTATTATCCAGCAGTCAAAACCACTTTCATAATTGATTCATATGACAAAACCCAGGGTTTTTTCATGTCATATCTCCTCTTACATATCCTGTCTTCCTAATAATTGGGAACAGGGGTGTCATCATACTTTTACACACTGTAAACAACCAATAAATTGTTTCATACATCTGGAAAAACAAAATTAAACATTTGGAAACTGACTCTGACTGCATTTTAAGATGACCATAGAAAGTCTATTAAATTGTGGGAAATACAGGACCTACAACAGAATTTCACCATGTTTTGTGCATATGTTTCAGAACTGGTAAAAAAACCCCAAACCAACAACATTACAGAGCTTCAAACTTGTTCAATATTTACATCAGGGGAAAAAAAATTTCCTCAGTCTAATTTTTAATTTCCTCTAAACTCCATAAAATAAGAAAACAGTATATTTTGTTATTTTAACAGTATGTTTTGTTGCTTTAAGTAATTTAGTAACTATTTGTTGATGCTTCCATTTATTTAATTTCAGCTCTAATTTAGCAATGAAGAACAAAAATTTCACCTAGTTAAAAGAACATCAAAATGTCCTAATGGTACACTAGAGAGATACTGAAGACAGACTCATTAGATGATGGGTCTTTATTCCTCTTCAGCTGGTAAGCTAGTAGTTAAATGTCTCTGTCAGCTTCTGTTGTGAGGAAGAACAAAACATGCAGTAAATCTGCAGAGGGAATATTATGATAGCCAGCTTATGTTATTTTCCCCTTGCTGCTTTTTTCATTGTCATGATTGCTGCATCTAGGTGTCTAAAAACTCTGCACGCCTTCTGCATCATACTTTTGTCAAAGGCAAGGATTCAAGTGATATTCAATACAGTTTTCTGCTTTGACAGCAACCCCCAGTAACTAGACAATGACTGTTGGCATCCAATCAGCTTTCCATTCTCTTAACAGTTACCATGTTTCCCTAGATTGCTAATGAGGATAGCACTGTGATTGTGACAAAGCCTTATTAAAGTCTCGTGATATATGCCATCTCATTCTTCCCCTCTGTCATAAAAGACTTAATAAGCCATTATACACATGCAAAGTCAGCATCTGGCATATGCTTTGCACAGTTCTACTGATGCATAGCTAGGAGCCTATGAGGGTTTAGATGTGTTAAATTTATTTTGTGGAAATATGCATGTTCTTAGATAGCTGCTGTGCCAGTTTTGCAAACATCAGTACTGTACATATCTGCATCCCACTGCTCTCTATCTGAATGCTCTACATTCTCCTGATAGATACCATTTTAGAGCTCTTTTGATCCTTTAAGAAAGCCTTTCTTTGATTCATACTATTGGCAAAATACCTTCTCTTTCAGCACTCACACATACTTTACACTGAGTATGAACATTTTGGCTTTTATATCAGCATCCTGGTTAGGATCCCCAGAAGGTTTGTTTGAGACAGATATTGTTTACCATATCTTCCTCAGACAGCTTCACACCTTTGGAGTAAGGCTTCCAGAGAGCAACCCCTAAAGCTGGTCAGGTAATCTTACCAACAAACAGAAAATAAAATCCAGGCTCCCCCTCTTGCTGAATCCATTTGTATGACTGGTAACACATGTCAGATATGGTCATTGTCCTCAACTGAGTTAAAGAGAAGGTGCAGGCAAGATCAAGGACAAATGGCTTAGAAGGAAGACCTGTAGGTATAACTAGCTGTGAGCACGAAGGGCTGCTTCAGAAGGAAGAATCTAACGAAAGGGTACTTTTGTGGTTGCATACAAAGAACTCAGAAACTAGACCAAAAAAAAAGATTATTATGGAAAAAAAATTATCAGAGAAAAGAAGAGAAGAGGAAGGCATAAGAGAAAGATAAAGACATGAAAGTGAAAAAGTATGGTTTACCACAAAATTGGCACAGAGTAATTTCAGTGGTGGAAGTTTTTATAGTATTTTTGTCCACTTGTCTTTACAGTCACAGAAATTAGTTCAGTTGTTTATGGTTAATTCCTTTAGCTTGCAGCTTTTGTTTTATAGTATCTGCAATTTACTGGTTCACAGACACATCAAAATTAAGTTCTTCAATAATCCTACGAAATAAAATGCTTCAGTCTCCTATTGTAGTAGTTCCATACATTTACAATAGGGTTTTCCCTTTTTTAATTAGTATTTTTTCCTAGACATGTTTTTTTTTAATCTAGTTATATAAGCTGTCTCCCCAAAAAAACTCTCTTATAAAGTATGTAATTGGTTATTTAAAAAAAAAAAATCCCACCTTCCTAACCAGTTTTTTACTGGTCTCTCTACAAATCTCTGATGAAGGGTACTAATTTCACATAGCTTGATTTATCAATTATTACATGTTTTTCTTGGAGTATAAGTAAAATTATATCATTCATAAAAGCTCAAGCTCTGTAGTAACTGAATCGTCATTGCCCATTCCCACATTTTAACTTTCCATCCTTCTCCAATTCTCTGATTAAAACAAAAGTGTCAAAGTTGTCCTAGTAAAAACTCTGGGGTTCACCTATTTATCAAGTGATAACAAGAAACTTTGCGTTATATTTTAAATAAGCGTTTGTGAGTGCTTTATCAGTTCAGCAATACAGTATCATCTAATCTATATTACTGGAGTTAGCAATTGTTTGCAATTACTGTAAATTTGCCTTTGAAAAATTTAATAATGGTTGATCAGTAAAATGCAAGGAAGACATGCAGAAGAAAATTTAATTCAGAAGTGAAAAATATTAAATTCAGTAGAAGAAAACTTGTCAGCATTATCTCTCCAGTCCTTTGAGATAATTACCATAAATTTTCCTTATTAGAAATATTTATTTTTATTGATACTATTTCTTCCTTGAGTAATATCTTTCAATGTAAGTTACTATCTGAACAAATAAAATTATGAAGAAATGCTTCTTTTATTTTTCCTTGACTCACTTTTGCTGCTTCATGTCCTCAGCTGAAGTTGAGAGAATCTCTATGTATCACTTTTTGCAATCCTATGCAGTAATTTTTAAAAAAAAATTGAAATGCAGAAACAGTACCAGCCTTTTCATTAAGAATGGACTTTGTTTTCCAGACATCATAACCGTTCTTGTTTCTTCACTCCTCCTCTCTCCATGCAATGACATCTACCTGTGATCAGGTAGATTGTAAAGAGGTTATGAATAGCCTTTCCCTAACAGAAAACAATAATGGAGAAGAAAAACAAGCTGAAAAAATCCTGGATTATGAATTCTAACTGACATGAGGTATCTGCCAAAATGACATCGGATCTCAAAAGAAATGTGAGAAATGTGGATCAGAAAGTTAATGAGTCATTTTTCCTCTAATAATAATGAACACGGAAATGTTTTGTTCTGGGTTTTCCCTTCTGTTTATTTCTGTGTTGGCCCTAAGCATCTATCAGGACACCAAGTTATTTCTCCATTCCTAAGGGAAAAATGATTCAGGAGGTGATAGATGGAGTTAATGGAATCTCACTTCTCAGATGCCTGAAAACAAGTTATCCTCAAAATTGATTTGCTGTTTCTTTTAGCCATAGATCACACACTGAAAGTATCACTGAAACAGACTATTACATAAATTCTTAAACTAGTCAAAATCTGAAATGCTAAATCCACCCAGATGCATGCAGAGGTTGCCATCACAGTTTAAATTCAGTCTAATCTTTAAAGTGAAAAGAAATGTATTTAAGTCTGTCTAAAATGAGCCTAGAAAGGCAAATTATGTCTTACAGTGAGCTGAAAAATTTCAGTATACCATTTACTTAGATCTTGGCTAGCTTAGTTATCTCTGTACCATACACTGTTACAGACTAGAGGTACATCCAGTGTGAGCAGCAGTTGCAAGAGAAATCAAATCTTGCTTGTTAGGGAAAAAATTCTCAGGATGTCTGTAGTGTAAGGAAGGAAGGAGGAGAGAATGGAGTGGGAAACTGCTTGCAGAAGAAGAAGAGCTGCAAATATTTTTGGAATATCTGGTGATCTGGGGTTTTATTGAGCTCATAAATCAGCTGTAGATTCTTCATTATTTTAAGTCAGTCAAAAACTGACTTAAACTATTCTATTAATATTTACTTTTAAACTACTCTTCTGTGTTCCTAGTGTTTGTTATCTTTTGGAAGCTTCTTCTATAGCTATTGCCTGGTGCCTTTCACTGCTTTGGGATTTCTGCCTCTAAATTACCCTGCAATCTGTTGTTCTTCTTCCTCAGAGAGAAGATGAGCAAAAAGAGAAAGAAATAGCACATGGCCATACTGAAGTGATATCTAATGTGTTTGCCTTGCTGGCCTTGGAAATTTGAGTTAGAAATTTTCACATTATAATATCTATTTTAAAAGTAATAAATTTATTAGAGCTATTACCTGCATTCTATCTGACAGTAATATCCTGTAATTAAATATTACACTTCAAAGATTTTCCAAATCAATATTATGAAGTTGCATCATATCCTTCTTCCCTTAAATTGTATCTCTTTGTGAAGATGGGAGAAATTCATGAAGCCTTTTAGCGTGTGTCTAGTCCACCCAATTCACAAAAGAGGGGTGGAAATCTGAGTAACCTGCAAATTTGAATAAAGAGATAATCTGAGACTGACTCAGAATCATAAAGTTCTTATTCAGTAGGTTTCTATCACTTCCTGCTGAATAGATAATGATATCACACACAACAGTGACTTATCACATACTCTTATGTTAAGTTCATGGAGTTATTAAAACAAATCACAGTTTTTCACAGTTTTTCTGATACATAAGCAAAAAAAAAAAAAAAAAAGAACTGGCATTACATATGCGGAATAAATTGTCTCATTAACTAACTAATGAGGAATGAATTCTGCATACCCCATGACAACTGTTCCTCTCTGTGTTCCTTTTCCTGCACTCTTTACTAGCCTTTTCCTTGAAGAGCTCTTTCTGACTTTGAGTCTTCTTCCCAATGAGGAAGCTACTCTCCAAGATTTCTGCCTCTAAAACAATTTTCTGTGGTCGTGCACACACTTTGTTTAGCAACGTTTTAAACTGCATCCTATGCCTACTCTTTAAAAAAGTAAAGTTATTTTGTTTTGCACCAGTATCAAAGTTTTGCCTAGTAGCAGCACTGTTTTGCATCAAGCTGTTTCTCAGAAAATATTCAAACAAATAGAAGAACAGAAAACTGAGTTGTGTAGGAAAAACTGCTAAACAAGAAGAGGAAACTAAGATTTATTTGCTGATGAATCCAAGGGAAGAAAAAAGAAAAAAAATATAGTAGTTTGGGCATGGACAAATTCCTTTGACATGCTTCTGTGTGGGAAGGAGATGGGGAAAAATGAGTCAGAAATCTAATATTAGGGAGTTTTGTTTGTTGGTTTTTCTTTTTGCTTTTGTTTTAATGTGATATGTATCTGTATGAATTCAGTTATTTACCATGTGTCATACCAAGAATGTTGTTCAAACAAAATACCTCAACTAACTGATAAACATGTGAATTCTAAGGGCTTGGCTTCTTCAAAGTATTCATAAAGCAGAATGGCCAAAGCAAGGATATTTAGTCTCTCATTGGGGGGAAAAAAGCTTGAATAAGAACTGTTGGGACAAAAATATCACAGCTACTGAATCCTCAGTGGAATACCATGTATGTGAAATTGTTATGAATGCTCTATCATGGCAACAGGCATTTATCAATGATACTGCTTTTCATTTGGGAGTATGAAACTAGATGCTAGTCTTACCTCTAAATCCAGACATCGAAAATTTATTCTTAATTAGCGCAACCCACCAACTGAAAGAAATCCTGCATAAAATTCTGAGAATGCCTTTCATAGCCTCACTTATGACTTTATTGTGGATTTTTTATTTTCTTTTTTTCTCCCCAGCAGCTCCCCTTTCAGCTACCAGCAGCCACAGTAGCAGCACAGCTTGAAATGAAATCAACAGCCAGAGGATCAGAACAATAGATATCACTGACATGTCAATGCTTCCACATATAAAACAAACAGTGCCTACTCCCATTTAAATTTACAGGCTAAAAATGTTCACCTTTTCCTTCAAGGAGGGGCTTACTCAAGCAAGTAGAGAATACAGGGACAGAACCTTTCCCCAGCTTTCTTATTCTTCTTGTGTAAAAAGTGGTGTCATTCTTAGTAAAAAGGTTCTTGAAGTTTAATTCTTTCCATTCATTAGACTGAAATACTGTCTCCTGTACCCTACAGGGAAACCAATTCATTAGTAGAAACACAAGTTTGCCCTCTTTAACTGCACCTCCAGGCACCTAGCAAATAATTTATGAGGTAGCGAGAAGTTTGACAATCAAAAAAGAATGGAAATTCACAAGGCAGACTCCTGGGAAAAGAAATCTTAGTAAATGTATTTCCATTCTATTTGGGTTTAAAAATAATGTCCAAATTCCTCACTCAGCAATGAAGCAATATGTTTCCAGTGATGTTTGATTGGTTTTTTTGTTATATGAAAATTTTTGGCTTCACAAAACCAAATTAATCTTTGTCTTACCACCTGATATCACAGCTAGACAAGTATGATGGTCTACAGATAACTCAGAAATATTAATTTTTCTTTTTTGTATTCTGCATTAGAAATCCAGAAGCATTTCTTTAGGCTTTGGGGAGCAGAAACTTTAAATCCTTACTTGAGAGAACCACAATACTCAATTTCCAAAATTGTGAAATGCCAAAAAGCCTGAGTGGAATATACAAAACTCCTTAAAAATTAAAATAAGATGTCCAGCATACAAACCGGAAGTCTTTGTCTAAACAGCTCTAACTTTTTAGAAAATCACTTTCTTTAGTGCCTGGGAAAAAGGATTTCATATACATGTATGAGTCAGTTGTTCAGGAAATACCTTTCCATCAATTCAGTAAAAGCTCAATTCCAGCTCAATAGCTGAAGATTTATTTTCCTTGTGGATCTTTCTCTACATAACATCTCCAGAAAGACCATCTCTTTTTCTCGGGCACAATTATAATGATATTCCCCTGTGGGAAAAGACACCTATATGTTGCCCTCCCCAGAGGGCAACAGCAAAATCATCAAAGTGTAGCTGCAAGTCAGATAATGACCATGAGGTAGGTGACAATGGAAAGAAAGGAAATGATTCTTCCTGTTCAGACTTTTCTTCATGTTCTCAAAAATTATTAGGAAATTAAACTTTGGAACAAACCTAAACATAGGTTATCAAGAAGAAAATATTATCTCTCATGAATTTAATAAAGCATCTAAAGAAGATAAGAAAACCTTTATCTTTCTATAATTCTTATCAAGTCTTCAAAGAATATTAAATTTTTTTATGTGGTGCTGTATATATGTCATTGCAGAAACCAAAACTTATTGTTTACAATCAGGAAGCTTTTCTGATTGGGCAACAACCACCTTACATTGCCAGTTAAAAATCCCTAGCCTCTTATTTAGAAAGTACAGCTGCATGTATCAATCAAATCAAAAAACTCACAGATGCTATACGTGGATATAAGAATGACAGACTTTTCATTCTGGTGAGTCTTAGCTAGGGAGAGAAGAATATCGCAAAAATTTCTTCAGAGAACAAGAACTATAGTCTGCTACACCCCTGTCACACTTCAACCTTAAACCAGAAAGAACTTCTGACATGCTGACTTAGTGGTTCCCTGAGTCCAGATGACGGTCAGGATGTGCAGAGATAATTGTCACTTACAGTAAAATTTTTCAGTTTGTTGAAGGAAATGTAGCTAAATCAACTTTCAGCTACACTGAAAGTTAACTTTCATTCCTCCTTCCTTCTTGTATCTTCTTTTCCGATGTTTTCTTTGATTTGATAAAATAAAAAAGTTAAATCAAAATATAAGTTATAAAATTTTTCCTATTTCAAGTCAGGAGGACAGGAACATATTTCACTGGCCATTGAGTACATCCATAAAGGAAATATCTAATTGTAGTAATCTCTGCAGGTCCACTAGCCAGACTGAATAGATCAAGATGTTTCTTACCATACTTAATTTGGATGTTTCTGATTAGGAACAGGAACACCTACACTGTAATATTCAGTGAGACAAATGAATATATTTTTATTTAGTGATTACTCATAAATACAAGTATGCTTGAATTAATGGTAAGATATGTAAGTGTTTATGTAGAGAAAGAGAATCTTTCTTATATCTCTCAGATTTGTTCTTTTTTTTTTTCTGATTAGTTTTTCATATTCTGTTATACTTAATATGCATCAGGTTTTAAAAGCAATCAAGTATTTAGAAGCTGTGAGGCTTAGATCAGCCCTAGGGTTCCTGCAGATATCAGGAGATTGGAAGCAGCACATATTTTTTCTACTTTATATTAGCCACTTTAAAAAAATCATATTTCTTGAGCATAATGGATAGACTGCAATGATTTACAAGGAAATAATTTCACTGAGGGACTTTGGGTTGGTAGTATCATATAACACAAGAACAAAAGTCTGATTGGTTTATGATTTCACTGGGAAACTGAAAGGAAATTAATTCTATTTAACTCACTACTTGTCAACTCCTTTGTTGTTGTTGTTGTTTGTAATATATGTACCTAACACTGTGCTTTATGTCTGGAGGTATTTCAAGCTGCTAAAATATTTATTAGTTTAATAATAATGTTAGAAATGATTGAAATGCTATAAATGTTTAAAATAGAATGTAGAAACTTCCGGGTTTGATGTTCAAACTAAAACCATTTTGACTACAGTTTCTAAAAGAGCCAGGTAACCTAAAGCATGTTAACTAAGATAACCTGCCATGCTAAGGTTTTGTTGATAGGTCTGGACTTTCTGAAATCAGAAAGATAGGTTAAAATACAGTATTGAACAAGGATTATAATTGGACTGATGTACTATCCCTGCCCAGCTCTTACCCTTCTTCTGCACATTTGCACAAAACAGAAATCTGATAACAAGGGGGAAATGGCTTTGGGGAGCTTAGGACAAGACGACAGTGAAAGCTCTGTGGCTCACCCAAGTAATTGCCTACTGTATCTATACATCACATAATCACAGTGGGTCAAGTATTTCTGATTGCTTTCTTAACCTAATGCCCTCTAGACTTGAGAGGGAATAGGATTTAATGACTTACACAAGCATGCCTTGTTCCCTGATCAGCATCACCATTCCCAGGTGAATAGGCACTCTTTCTCTAGCTTGCCCTTACACTAAAAGCTGACCTCCTCTCCAGGTGGCTCAGTTTAGCTAGTATTTGCACTTCCCAGGAAGACATAGTTTCCTTAGATCAAAACATTAGTTTATCAGTAGATTTTAAGGCCTTTGTAGTCACAAGAAAGAAGTAGATTGCTGTGGCCCTATGAAAAGCATTCTTTGAATAAGGATGTGCATACCAACAGCTTAACTGGAGCCTTTGAGAAGACATTAGAAGCCATAGTACACGCAAATGTCTAATGGCTGATAAGCCTGCAGGTTATAGTAATGAATGACCACAACACTTGTGTCACAGCATCACTTTTTGTTTTCTCAAAAACTCTACTTCCAACAAATGCCATCTTCCACTGCTTTCTCACAAGGTTTTTTTGGTTGATGGTTTTGTATTTCTGACTTGTCTCTGACATACCAGCGATTCCTCTCCTGACTGTAATCATATTAATACAGTACACTGTGGCAGAAACTGTTCTAACCTTTGTGAGAAGACATCACTCTTTTGTGATAAATATGAGTGGAATTTATTGCGGCCACTGATTAAAAATAGCAGTAACATTTTGGTCACTCTTTTGGCTCCCAAGCAGGTCTTCTTAACCACTTATACTTCTTGACTAAATCTAGAACAATTGGGTTCTCCCGTATTTGATTCCTCTCCGGTGCCTGCTCAGGGAAGGGGGTGTTGATTGTCTGGAGAGGAGGCAGGCTGACAATTGCCGTGCCCAGCCAGTAACCTCCCTAACAGCATTATCTCCTCCTCTAGCTCAGACATTCATCAAAGTTATGGTGACAAACAGGGAGGAGGCAACAGATGGGGAAAGGGGAAGAACCTCCCACTGGATGGATTAGTAATTGCATTTTCGGTGTCACTGCCTGATTCTTGTGTATGAGAGAAAAGACTTAGGTATTAGCTGACGTACCCTGAAAAGAGGCATCTCTTCCTGGTATTTGAACTAGGTGAAAAAAGAGACAAAGCCAAGAAGACAATCTTAAATACTTTTAATTTAATCCTCTCCAGTTCACCCTTCTCACATTTCTTATTGTTTTTTCATATTAAAACAAATATGCTACAAAATGGGAGAAAAAGTGTAAATAAAATGTGCTTTTGCCTCTATTAGATGAAAATGTTTTTAAAATGCTGAAGATTATGAAAATGTTATTTCATTCAATGTTTCTCACCACATGATGCATTTTTTAAACTTCTACTGGGTTGAAAGTAAAGGATATTTTCATATAATATGGAATTTTTGTGGTGGCATTTCAATAACACTTGGTAGCAAATAAAGCAAACAAGTAGAATTAACTTCACATGCAGAAAAGTTACACAAATTTTTTATGGCTCACTCTTCCTCTAGTCACTGCAGAAATGACTATCCATCCTTCTGAGACTGGTTTTTAAATGTTTTATATGAAAAAAATTCCTGCATTTTTTTTCTTTCCACTTTGGGAGAATGATCACCTTCTCACACCAGTAAAAGCCTGTTTTATCCAACATATGTTTAAATCTTATCCTTCTAAATATTTAATATACCATTACTGAAAAGCCATCTAGTAGGAGCTCTGCAAGCTTTCTCATCTTAAAATTGTTACTCCAAAACTGTAGTGAAATGAAATAATATTATAGTCCAGATTGTGTATTCCTTGAAAAATCTAAATGTTTCTTCAGTTATTCAACAGAAAATTAGATTTAAAAAAATAATTTCAGCACTGAGTTTATATTTTTAAGTATTCATTTCTACTATTTCAGTTTGAGGCAGATTGAGATTCTGCCAGCTCTTCATCCAGTGATAGTTATGAACAAAGTAGGCAGAGATGGAAGAGAGCATTGCTCTGAACTGGGAAAAACTGCCATCCACAGTGATTTATCATATGCGTAAAAGTCATAAAAAGACTGAATGATCTTTCTAAATGGCATAATACATTATACCAGTATTGAATAACAGAGAAGCTGAGATAAGAACCTTGTGATACAGCAAAAAGTAATAGAAGAGACTTAGATACAAAGCATGCTCACTGCAAAAACCCACAAATTTCTAGTGAAGTAAAAAATTAAAATTATAAACTAACTCAAAAGGCAGAAGGAATGGCCTCAGAAGCAGGAAAAAAATCTATTTACTAATTGAAAAGCCATTCTTTGGTTAAACATGTCTGATTGTCTGTTCTGAGTGATGGAGCCATGGCCATGTATTTCAGGGATGAGAGTGATGGATAGCAAAAATTTTCTATTGTCACTAAATTCTGATACTGGTTTATAGCTGGTTTTGTATCTGGGTGTCCTAGGTTACAATGTAAGTTGTGCCCAAAGTATGTATTCTATCCCCATTTTCATGAGCTGTTGAAACCAGGTGGGGCAGTGTTTCCCTTATCTTCTGTTCATGGGCCCATCAATGCTTTGCCACATGACTCATAGATAACTCCCTGTGGGAGCTATCTCTGGTTAATGGGCCATCAAGGACCCACTGCATGGCTCATAGAATGAGATCATCCCATTGTGAGATGCTCTCAGGGGGAGGAGCCAAGCATTCCCACCTGCATATAATCCAGGGTTTGGGACAGCACGGGGAGCCTTTACCCACTGGACTCCCAGAGGACAAGAGCTGCCAGACGTTTCTACAGGAATCACTGCTTCGACAAGACCATTTCATCTGGACTGCCACTACCACCCTAACAGGGTGTCAGGTTGTATTCTGACTTTGTCAGTAGTATTTTTTGTACTATTACATTTATTTTATTTTACTTTATTTTATTTCTTTTCCTCTTACTAAATTGTGTTTCTGACTTAGAGTCTCTCACTAGTTTTGCTTTCAAACCAGCACACTGGGACATATTTTCTTCTTAGAAACATTTCTGTCTTTACATTAATTTTTTTAAATTATTATTGTTAAGAAATTAATAAAAACACTTCTGGAGTAATATCTTTTTGCACTAAAACACAACATAGAGAGAAACATATTCATAGACTATATAGCTGAAATGTTTCATTTACTAGGGTGGGCAATATTGGAAAGAATGTTTATTTTTATACTGACTATATCCCTCTTCTTGCATTGCCAGCATTTTTTCTGACCATTATGATTGTCCCTAAGCAGATGATCATGAATGGAATTGCAGACTGGGTTAGTAGGGACTTTAAGAAGGGCATTCATCAGGCTCAACATATCAGATGTTGCATTGAAGATTTCCAGTCAAAGTACTATTAGTTTCTAGATGTAGGCGGATGGAAGGAGGAGAATGCTGTGAAAGTGATGCAATGATTAGCTGAATGATTAAGTTATTGCTGTATAGTCCAGTCTATGAAAGAACAATCCATGATGTGTGCCTATATTTAATAACTCAAATGAAACTGTCTTGCAAATGACAATAATTAATATAATTCAAATAATATAATATAATATAATTAATAATATAATAAAGGAATTATTAATATAATAGAATAATATAATTCAAATAATATAATATAATTAATATAATTCAAATATAATTCAAAGGATAACATTCTGGTTTGCAGTACATTGTTTGAAAGACATGGAAAAGCACATCTTCAAATAAATTCTGGGCAGGATTTTTTCTCAGATCTTGGGACCTACCTTTCCAGAGACATTTCTAAGCACCCCATTTTTACCCTCCATAAGTAATCAAATTCCATCTGTCCATTGTCTTAGCTAGGAAAACTAATTTCAGTAGCAGCATCATGTTAAAGTAGCCCTGCCACTCAAAGGCAATAGAACCCTTTTGAGAGGATGCAAAAAACCTGTGATTGGACCTTTGAGATGGCAGCAGAAACTTTAATCTAGGCTTAAATATGCAGATATGTCTGGGACAAATTTATACCTTTTTTTGTCTCTCTGGTATCCTATCTCTGAAGATTCCTGTTTTCTAAGTGATTTACATTCTACAATATTGGAATTTTTTTTCTTAGAACCTTTGCTTTGCAGAACTAACGCTTTTTAAAATCAAACAGAGACCCTCTCTGCAAATATTTGCAATTTGAATCCAACTCTAGCCAAGACTACCTAGATAAGCTTAGGCCAACTGATATTTGTATTCATATGTATTTATTTTTCATTAAAATTCTGTGAAGTAATAATATAAAATATTTCTTTATAACAATTGTTTTGTTCTGACAGTGCGAGTAAGTTCAAACTAAATGTAACTGAGGAGGGCTGAAGTCCAGTCACTCTCACTGAAAGCCACAAAGATGTCCCCACAAACTCCTATCGAATGAACCGTTCAGATTTTTCAGTGCTTTATGCTGTAACAGCAAAATAAAATGCCCAGAAATGAGCAGTGCAGGATAAGAACTGAGTAAAGTTGATATGGAAAAATGCTTGCCTAAAGATAAATAGCAGAAGGGAAGCTATTTTTTTCACTGGCTGGGCAAAACCTTAGGGAAGTCAACTGGTTGCATAGAATGAAAAAAAGCAGAAAGGGCAAAGCAGAGCTGATAAACTGCTGCTTTCAACAGAAGATAAATGACCATGATGGCCTGGCTTCCACATTTATGAGAGGAGAGTCTTTTTTATCTCAACAAGGAATGCAGACTTTACATTTCTGTTTTCAGCGTTATTTTTATGGAATCTGATTTTCCGTTTGAACAATTTAGATTTAGATAAAATGATTCTTTTCCAGAAGTCTCTTATTTTTTTTTTAAAGTGATCCACAGCACATCATATTGAATAATATTTAACTACATAATTTGTATTCAGTAAAAAGTTACAAATTCCACAGAGTAAAAGATTTGAATTTATTTTTTACTTGTAGCCACCTATAATCTCGATTTGCAGGAGCACTTTTAGAAAAGACAGTCAAAAAAAGTACCAAAAGTATACAATGGACCCAAAATATACAATGGATCCAAGGTATACAATGTTTCCTAGCAAGGAAGAAATAACAAGAAAGAAGTTTAGAATTAATGAGAAGCATTAAATACTTGTTCACATCTCGAAGCTGACATTGCATAACAGCCACTTCCACTTCTGTAGTAGCTTCCACTTCAACGCATTATCAAGAGAGTTCCTGTTACCCCAGGCTCCATTTCACACTCATTAACACCTCCCTCCAGCCATCATTAGGATTCATTATAGAAGAGTTTAAACCTATTCAGAATTTTTCTGTGTTGAAATGATCCATGCTGACTTTGTGGCTTCATTCCAGAAAAGACTCACAATCTGTCTGGACAGCCCCAACATAAACCCAGAACATATTATAAGAAAGTGAAAGGATTTATCTGAATTTGCTCTTCCTTGTCTTCTTTGACCTTGGGCAGACTCCCTTCCCTTTTTCAAACCAGATCTCTTTTACCATCTGCCCTAAAACCCCTTCTCAGCTGCTGCCAAATGCACTTTGGTTTTGTTTTCTTGGGTTCTGCTCAAGTCCGGCTCCTCAGTGATAAGCACTGTGAGATGTGCACTTGAGTTCTGTCTCCTCACTGTGATTGATGTTTTTCTGGCCACAAATCCTGTCTCCCAGAAGTGCTGTGTCCGAATTACAAGCTTTCCCTCTTGTATCCTTTTCTTTTCTTATTTTTTCTTAATTTTTCCCCTGTGCCCTGAACTCACACATGTTGCAGTCCTTTTTCTCTAATCTGATTTACTAAAAGGTCTATGAGCCTGAAGCAGATTAGACTGTAATGCAAGTTTGTCTCAACAGACCAAGACCAGGTTCATGGATGATTGGGTTCTTAGTTTGAAAAATGCATAAAAGATGATTGCTTTTGTTTAGTTTCCAAGAGAAATCCAGTGCCCTATATTACCTTCATGTACTGGCCATTTCTACAAATCCTAAATCAGTTAAATATACAAGGTTAAATATTTACTGAGTTGACAGAAGGGTAATATGGAATCTTCAATTTTGTAAGTAGATTAAGAAGGACATTTTTATTGTTATTACTCCTAGGTAACTGAATATACTGGGTTTTAGGGAAATAATGGTTCATAGTAACATATAGTTAAGACCACTTCATTGTAGTAATGTCAACAAGGTCTCCTCAGGCCTGAGCAGCCCTTGCATCTTAAAATTCTCTGTTGTCAAAACCCTTCAAAAATAAAAAGACAATCCTATGTATGAATTGTGACTGTTTTGCCACACCTCTCTGCCTTTCAGAGAAAAGTGTGTGAATATCTGTAGCCATCAAAAGAGAGAAAAAAAATAATGGAAGAAATTAATAAGTACCTGAATGCCCACTCCACTGAACTAATAGCTGAATCCTAAATAGTAATAGAAACAATTATTTTTACAAAGTCAAGGGTTGCATTGTTGCCACTGTTGTACTATTGTACAGTTCAAGGAATTAGAGTACTGCACTAAACATTCAAGTGGATTATAGTAGATAACTACATCATTTGCAAGCACCATGATTACAAAATGTTATAATACTTTCTACCCTTCGTACTTTGCACATGCATTGCTTTAGGTAATAGATACCAGCAGAAAAAATAGTGAAGGGAAACATTACACATGAGAAATACACATAACTGCATAGAAAATTATTGCTAAGATGGAAGCAAGGAGACAGGATTTTTTTTTAGATTAGTACCTCTAGATTTCCTTCCTCCTTAAAAAAACCCACAAAAGATTAGATAGCAAAAGTTAGTTTGCTTCTCCCAGAAGGAAAAATAAACTTTTACTTAGAAAGGTTATGTTCATGTGTGTAAGCAAGGCTGTTTGCAAATTAAACTGTTCTTCAGTCTGGATTCTGGACTTTCATGTCTCTCTCTTTAGCTGGTATGGAGTAAGAGTATCCAATACCCCTTGTGGCATCCCTAAGCTCAAAAAGCTTCATGTTTTTCTCTAAGATAGACTAATTAATCTTCTCACTGTAATTGAATGCAGATCTCACCCAATTCACTTCTGTCTAGTTGGACTAGATAGTGAATTGCTCTCTAGTCTGTTCTTCTCCCATAAAAATGGCTTGAAATAAGGTTGTGATTTATCTACAGTGGATACCTATAGGCATCTTCCAAGTACTTGCCTTCACATAAAAGATGTCTTTATATCAATCATGATGACATTACCATTATGAAGTAACCCCCTTCAGTTAGCACACTGAAGGGGCTACCTGCATGACCTGACATTTGCTGATGTACTGCCTTCAGGGTAAGGATGCCTGTCAAGATAGTAAGCAATACATATACTGTCTCAAAAGCAGAATGAATAGGGAAGAAGTACTTGACTTACCCACAGGCTTCTGTACATTACCTTGTTTGGGAAATCATTCTTTGTCAGCAGCGTAGTGTCCCTAAGCAACTTGTCACAGGGAAGAAAAAAAAAGGGAAACAGATACATATGACCCATCTAGCACAGAATGCTTTTAATGAAAGTATTGTGCTTCTAAATGGGTGCTATCCATTATCTACTCTTTTAAAAGGATGAAATATCATGTTGCTCTCATCCAATATGTGCCAAACAAAGGCACAATAAAAATGGCATTGAAATATATGAGCTCTTTGACAATAATATTAGTTACATCTTATAACCTGACCTTTCTGCTGGCAGGGACATTCACTAGGGTGCTCTAAGAGGGCAAGCATTTTCACTAGTATGAAAATTCATTATAACAGTCATGCAATACAGAAACATCACTCTTTCCTGACTGACCATTTTTCTTCTCCACACATTATCTTCAGTGCTCATGTCTGCTCCCAAATGTTAAAAAATATCCCATAAAATTTCTACATTACTGAAGGAATTGCTGGGATAAACACAAACTGGTAAGTAACCCACCATGGCTACTGCTGGTCTTACGACCATGGGTCAGTGCTTATAGAGAGTGCTTATAAGTACCCCTAATCAAGATGAAATTTAAAAGCTCTATCACTCATGGTCGCAGTTTTAAGAGACAATGGATTTAAGAAATATGCTTCAGGAAAAGTACTGGCATGGAAAGGAACCTGGGGAGCCTGGTCAGTAGAAAGTTGAATATAAGTCAGCAATTTGCCTCAACAGCCAGTCAAGGCAGGGGATTATCCCTCTCTGCTCTGTTCTGGAGTGGCCTCACCTTGAATATTGTGTGCAGTTTTTGGTACCACTGTAAATCTGTTAGAGAGCATCCAAAGCAGGGTAACAAAGATGGTGAAGGGCCTTGAGGGGAGGCTGTATAAGGAGCAGCTGAGATCACTTGGTCTCTTCAGCCTGGGAGAGACTGAGGGAAGACCCCATCGCAGTCTACAACTTCCTTGAGAGGGGAAGAGGAGGGGCAGACTGTGGTGACCAGTGACAGGATGCAAGGGAATGGCCTGAAGTTGTGTCAGGGGAGGTTTAGATTGGACATTAGAAAAAGACTCTTCATCTGAGGGTGGTTGGATGCTGGAATTGGTTCCCCAGAGACGTGGTCACAGCACCAAGTCTGTGAGAGTTCTGGAAGTGTTTGGACAGTACTCTCAGGCACACAGTGGGATTCTTGGGGATGGTGCTGTGCAGGGTCAGGAGTTGGACTCCTTGTGAGTCCTTTCCAACTTAGCTTATTCTGTGATTTTGTGATTCTGTTAACACAAACTAGTGTGAAACAAATTCAAAAAAAATTTTAATAAGGAAGTGATTTCTCCCCAGGACTCAGCACTGGTGAGGTCTTACCTCAAGTACTGAGCCCCTCAACACAGGAAAGCCATTGAGGTGATGGAATGAGTTCAGAGAAGGACAACAGAGCTGGTGAAGGGTCTAGAAAGTCATATGAGGAGTGGCTGTGGGAGCTGGGGTTGTTTAACCTAGAATAAAGGAGGCTGAGGGGGGACCTTATCACGCTCTACAACTTCTGAAGGGAGATTGTAGCCAGATGGGGATTGGCCTTTTCTCTTAGGCAACCAATAACAGGACAAGAGGAAATGCCTCAAGCTGTGCCAGGGGAAGTTCAGGAGTGATATCAGGAAGAATTTCTTCACTGAAAGGGTTGTCAGATTTTGGAATGAGCTTCCCAGGGAGGCAGTAGCATCACCATCTCTGGAAGAGTTCAAGGAACAACTGGAACTGGAAATTAGTGCTGTTTTTGTTGACATGCCGGTGATAAAAGGTTGATGATCTTTTCCAGCTTTAATGATTCCATGATTTTAAACCTCTTTCCATTGCTGAGATAACTGCAGTTGGTCATTTGTCTGTATTACTTCTAGATAACATTTCCTAAATTAACTTAATGGATTTGTTGCTTTAAAAAATCCAGCCAATCTAGCCAAGCCATGGTGATCCATAAAAGAGGTAAAAGAGTAGTATGGCATTGTCCACCTCTGCTTGCTTCTTTAATAGGTTGTTAATATGTCTTTGGCAAACTCTCACACCAGGTGCTGGAAGTCCACTTGCATTTACATATGTGTACATGTGAATTTGTAAACAGAACAGGAAAACTGAAGCATGGAGGGCATATTCTGCTATATGAAATATAGTAGAAAAGGTGTCCTCAGTGGTCAGGAGTAGTGATTGAAGAAAATGTTCCAGAGTGTGTTCTGTCATCAGAGTCGCTATGGTCAGGACAAAGTTCTTCCACAATGTACAAAAAACTGAATGGCCCAGGATTAGAATCTTTTCACCTGATTCTCAAAATGGATCTTAAAATGTCCTTGACCTTATGACTCCAGTTTAGTTGATAAGGGACTCCAATTAATCATTTTCCTATTTAGCTTTGTTTTGACCTATTAGTCATGTAAAACAGTGGTTGCTCTTGAAGGAATAAAGTAGAAGAGATATTAGATTAGATTTTGCCCAAGAATCAAAAATCCTCTCACGGTTTCATTAAGTATGGATAAAGAGAAGATGGTCCCACTCAGTCCTGTTATTTCAAAGAGATGATTTTTGGAGTATAAAGAAAATCACTAATGAGTTTGTTGGAAAATAAATACGAATGTGCATAGACGTGGGATTTTATAGTTTTTATTACAAAGAAAGAAGAAAACTGTAGGTAAAAGCTCAGTCTGAGGAAGACATGAAATGACAGTAACAATAACTATTTTTAATAGACAAGAAAGGAAGTGGGTAGTACTAAACAAAAAATGGAAGTTCCTAAGTGTATGAAATTTCTGGGGAAGGAAAAGATAACTTTGGAAATAATAATTAAAAAAAAAAAGACTGGCAGCATTAGAACTCTGCGAAGGAGTTTATGCATATAAAAAAAAAATCCTAATAATAGCTCTTAAAAAAACCCAGATATTAAAATCATTTATATTAATAGAGAAAAAAATGTTTACAGGACATGTTTTTTTTTATGTCACATTGCTGTTACCTTTTCTAAACCATACAGATAAGACATTAAGCACTGTAAAGGGCATGCTGTTTCCTATAGCAGACTTTCACAAATTAAAGCTGTGTTAGAGTATGCTAATTTATTTGAATGCTAAACCCACAGGAGTCAATTTTTAGTACAATAAAGATGGTAATGAAATTATGGAATAGTTGAAGGATACAGAAATTGCAGGCAATGTATGCAAAGAAAAAGGAGAGGGCAAAGGATTAGAAGATAAGGGTATAGACAAATATATATTTTCAGTTCTCTTTCTGACCATAGCAACACCTTCAAGGGCCGATGCTTTGTATCAAACAAGCCAACTCAGCCATGTCATAGCAATATTAAGGGTTGAGTTGCTTTTCTTCAATATTGTACCAGTATTCAGGAGGAATACAAAAAAAAAGGGAAAACTATATTATCCTGACATTAGTTCTAAGTAGCATATTGCTACCAGTTCAGAGTACTGTTTCTCTGTCAGCTGACAATCAACTACTACCACGAAAATACGTCTTGTCAAAAAAAAAAAAAATTCTTTTCAGAAGATATTAAGAAGCCTTTAGTTGTGCAGTGGATAATTTCAATCTCAGTCATAGTATTCTGTGACAATATATTTTCTAGGTAGCAAATCTCTGCATAAACTTGAATACTGTTAGCTGTAATTACCAGCTGGATGTGCAGGTGGGCATAAAATTATGTAAATAGAAAACAAATATAAAATTTAAAGAATCCACTACATTAACAGCTTGATTAATGAAAATCATAATGTCAGAGATCTACCAGGATGCAAAAGTCACCAGTGACCTCAAGCCAGGTAATATTTTGCAGTTATCCCAGAGGTTCATTGGAAACACTTCTTACATAAGTTGATAAACAATTAATTTAACACATTTAAAACAACACATTAAAATAAACTTTAAGTAAACTACAAAGGAGGCTGATAAAAATGTGCAGTGTTACACTCAAAGAATTCATAACATCTCTGTAGAATGGAAAATGGCCTATTAAGGTAGGTAGGCACCAAAGAATGGTAGTCAGTATGCAGGTATTTCCCCTGCATACTAAAAATCCATCCAGAGAGCATATTTCGTTTCATAGTAGCTCCAGTGCAACCTTCTATAGGAGATCTAGGAGTAGTCATAATTTCAAGTAGTGACACTAGGAAGGAAGTTCTCCAAATTTTTTTCTTCCATGAAAGATCTAAGTGAACCAGTTAAGCTTGCATGTGTCTCCAGTGTAGTGCAATCTTCTCAGTTTTGTGGAAATTTATTACTGTTTCTAGCAGTTGATTGTAAAAATTCTATGGGAAATATAACTATATGCTATTGCAAATTCTAACATCATCAAGATCAGTTATTCTTACGATTTTTTCCCTCTGCATTTGTCTTATTACTTAATTCAGATTTGACTGGCATCTGTGCATATATACACATCGTGTATACTGCTAGATACGCATGTTAAAATTACCTCAATCATTAGTCAAAAATACAGGATCCACTGAGAAATATTGAGTCTTTTGAGAAAAACTGAAAAATGACCAAATAAAGTGACTTGAGTGCAAGCACTGTATGACTTCCTCAAATGTAAATTAAAAAATAACATCAAGTACTCTTTTAAATCCTTATAGTTTTGTCTTTTACCTATCTAACCATCCAATGACAGAAAACACCGACATATTATGTGACATTTTTAAACTAAAGATAAGTCTCCTAGCCGCCATAAAATATGAGCTTAAAATCACCATACCTGTGCCTGGAGTCTAAGCAATTGATCTAAAAACTATTATCTTCCAGCAGCAGTGGAATTACAGCTGCTCTGAGGTAAGGATAGCATCTAATTCTCCAGTATTAATCCACACATCCTTTACACTGCTCAAATTACGCAGGGCTGTCAGGACTGGAGCAAAACTACAGCAGGTCAGATTTATGCCATGCTAAGTTGTAAACAGAGTGTTTGAACTTTCATATATCTCTTTGAATGCCCACCTGTGTACTGGTTTTGCCTGCAAATAAGTCCCTTTATATAGAAAATAAATGTTCCAGGTGGTATATCCATGACTTAAATCAACAGTCCTACAATGTAAGTTGGAAACATCGCATTAACTTTTGTCAGATTGTTCAGAAATTCATCATCCTAAACTGAAAAGATTTTAACTGCTGAGCATAGTGTGGTTCACATCTTGAAGACTAGAAAAGGATCAGAAATTCCAGCCAGCCAACGGTTCTCAAAAAAGCAATTTTGCTTTCACAGTGTATTCTCTCTTCCTGTCTGTATTTCAGAATCTGATGAATGTCTCTTCAAGTTTTGGACCAGCTGGAAAATTACCTGTTTATAAACTGATCAGTGTGATAATAATAGTAATGCTTACAGGTATATGCAGGTATACACATATATGAAAATAAACTATATACAAGTTTGCCATCAAAATAAAAGAGGAAGTAAACAGCTTTCTTAAAAAATTGTTGTGAGTTCAAAATTATGATGAGCGATAATTAATAACTTTTCTAACCTACCTTCAAATACTTTGTTACCATTAGAGCCATAACATGAAAAGAGTTAGCACAGAAGACATTAATCCTAAAAATGTATGCTGTTAGCACTATTATTTACCAGTTGGCTTCTAGATTCTTTCATGACACAATTCCGTACAGTCCACTTGAGTTACTATGAGAACAAGAGATATATGAATACAGGACTGTTCTTTTTTCCCTCACACAAAACATTTGTCCCATAGTCATTAAAAACTAAAGCAACTAGGTAGGGTGACACTGATTCAAGAACAAATCCCTAGAACACAGTTTGTAGAATATTTCTAGAAAGGGGAATAAATTTCTTAAGAAGCTCAAATGCACGTTGATGAAGAGAGAGAATTCAAGATTTTATTTTCATGTGCAATCACACATGCAAATCACAGAATTATAAAGAGTGCACCTGTCCAAAGCCATGTGCTGCCCGCTTTTCCAGGGAATGCCATGGGAGATGGTGTCAAAGGCTTTCCTGAAATCCAAGTAGACTCATCTACTAGGTGGGTCACATGGTCATGAAAAGAGATCAGATTGTACAGGCAGGATGTGCCTTTCCCAAACCCACTGTCTGGGCCCAATCCCCTGGTTGTCCTGTATGTGCTGTGTGAATACACTCAAGTTGATCTTCTCCACAACCTTCCCTTGGGACCATGGTCAGGCTGACAGACCTGCAGTTTTCCAGACCCTCTTTCCATCCCTTCTTGTGGGTGGGCATCACATTAGTCAACCTCAAGTCATCTGGGACCTTGCTGATTACCCAGGACTGATAATTAATAATGAAGTGCTGCTTAGCTCTTCTGACAGCCCCCACAGTATGCTCAGGGGAATCCCATCTGGCCCCACATGGCACACATACAGCCTTTTCAGAAACCAGAGGAAGTATGCAAAAAAATATTAAAAATCTCAGAGAAGGGAGGGGCATTGGTAGTCAAAGGTATTTCAGTGAATATGAGAAAAATGAGTTACAAAATATATTTTTCAGTGGTACTTTTATTCTTGCCTCACTCCGTATGAAGTGAGAGATGTGTTCTTGAGGTCATATAAATGTGCTAGAAATTGTAATGTCCTAAAGTAAAAAAAAACAGGGGTCTTCATTTGTTAGTACTTTTTCTGGAAAATATGATGCATAATAGAATTTCCATTGGTTTCACCTTCATCAGCTATCCCAACACACATTATCCTAATCAAGATCTGCAGTTCTTAAATTCTTGTTTTCATGTATCAGCTGCCTCCACAAAAACCCAAAAGAAAAAAGGAAATATTCTGAGCTACAGAATGTTGTAACATGTGAAACAAGTTTCCTCTGATATAACTGCAGAGATGCTGGTTTGAACTTCCTATGATTTTGAAGTAATATAACAAACATCCAAGCTCCATGATCCTTATAGCATGGTACAAACTCTGAGATCCTGCAGTCAGACTCAAGGTTCACATATGAGCAGAATCTTCTAAGGTTAAAGGTCACAGTAAGAAGAAAGGCAGAAAACCTCAATTTATTGGTAGAGAACATAATGAAAAAGTGTTCAATATAGACAATATCAACTACTTGAGAATTTGAAAAAGCCCCATCTTCTTTAAAGAAAGACCATTTAATTTCCCTGTAAGGTAAGGTAATATTATTACAATTTACAGCACACACACACAGACAAAAAAAAAAAGACAAAAAAATGTTTTAAAAAGTTTTAAAAGGACAGTGAAAAACACCAGGCATATCTAGTCATATTCATTACGGGCAGCTGAAATAGCATGACCTTAAAACCCTTTGAAAGCAAGAGTGGAAAAGGAAAATGACAAGTTGTTGAAAATTTGTCTGAAAGTGAATAAAATGAAACTTGAGAGTGAGAGTATAGCAATATTTTTCCATTAAAGAAAAACACTTCAGGACTCTTTCATTTTCAGATAATTTGCCAAGACCAGTATGCAACAGTAACACTATTAGTGCTTGAGACTGATCTCAGTGAGTCTCACAGAGGGGCTCTCACAGTCTCTGTCGCCTTACAATGACAGAAGAGATAAACACAGCTTCCTCAAATGCTTCATCTGTGTTTCATCTTCACAGTGCTGTTGGGAAAACATTTTGACCTTTCCTTTGCACAATTCATTCCAGAGTTTATACCTGTTACAGTCTGTACTTTTGCAGCATTGCTGGGAGTTTTATTCTGTCATCACATATACAATGTTTGCCTCTCACATTTTCTCAAATGAGAAATTTTTGTAAAATCTCTCTGTTGCACTTAGATAATTTTTTCTTTTTAACATTGACTGAAGGATAACAGTCATAGCATCTGAAAGAGCAAAGGTCAGATCCAGATAGGCAGAAGGGATTCCTGAATCTACATTGGTGATTTTATTCTCCCAGTCAGAATTTCAGGTTCACCAAAGCCCATGTGCAAACAACTTCACTGTCCAAGATTCCTGGAGCTGTGTAACTTAATTTGGACAAGTTCAGTAGATAAACTTAAGGGTCACTTACTGACTTCCACTAATACTAAGGACTGAACTCTATACTAACAGCTGGTTCTGAATATCCTTGGAGAAGAGGAGGGGGGAGGAGTCATTGTCCCTTTTTTTTAGATAAATCTTTAAGTAGTGATACCACTCGACCAGCTCTACCCATGTCACAGGCAGATATTTTCAGAGTTTGATGAACAATAGATGTTCTCTGTAAAATGCAGCAACTGCCATAATTTTCCATTCAATCCAGAAAAAAATAAGTGATGGCAAGACAGGAGCCAGTCATACTTCAGAGCAGATAACAGCAAGTTAGTGGTGTTGGTATTATCTAAACTTAATATGAGTCCAGTACAAAATCTAATGTATGATCTTTCAAGTTTCACTATCAACATAACAATGAATTTTTTCCCAGCATAACCTTTTTTTTTCCCTTCACAATTTTAAGATAGACTGAAACAGTGAAAAAAACCCAACCAAACCAAACTCAAAACCTTAGCCTGGTATGCTAGACCTTTGTACACTTATGTATACACTATTAGTCACAATTGAGATTACTCACACCATGATTCAAAAGAGAATAGCATATTTGCAGAATTAACATTCAGCATATAATCTGGCACATCCTGCCCTTACAAGTTAGATCCTTGCACTACATCCAAGAAAGGTGATATACAGCCAGCTCAGGCATAAAGACAGTATATGTGCATTAAAGTAATACTACATTCAATCTGATGAGTACTGCTTCCAGCAGCTATTTGGCACAGTAATATCATAACTGTACACTTTACAAAGGAGAACATTGCTACTGCATACTCTGTTACACAGTGTAGAAAAGCTCAAAAAGTCTCTTGTTCCTGTAATAATGAACACATTTCTGTAACAAATATAGATATGCTCAAAACCTTTACATGAAGCAAAAGGTACAGTGGGATAGAACATTGAACACATTTGCCCAAACATTGAAAACTATACACAAGGCAAAGTAGAATACCTACAACCCATACATGCACATGCCCAGACCATCCTCTCACAGTGGGAAAGACTGCATTTCAAAATGCTTGCTAATTTTTAAGCAAAGATATGGCCAGCTGTAGTTGAGGTTGACTCTTCCTGAAGGATAAGTAGGAAATTTAAAACTTTTATTCACATATTTAAGTCCTGCAGGAGGAAATAAAGTGAGAGGTTTTGCTGTTTGGTTTACATAGATACAAGTAAGGGCTTTACAGTTATGGACATGTAGTGTCACAATTTGATTGACAGATCTCTTGAGTTAATGATTATTGATTTCACTCCAATCTAATATAGAAACTTTATACTTACAATCTATAGACATATCAGAAAACCCCTGAAGTTTTTTGTAACAAACTGAGAATATGTTACCACATTATACACAAAATTTTATTTGCAAAGCTTGCAAAAAGACTTAGTAGTCTTTAAAATAAATTTATTGCTAGAGCTGCAAAGCTAAGAGGAAATTAAAATTCAGAGATACAGTATATTAGTTGAATCAATTTGTCAGGATATGTTTTAAGGAATTATATCTCACCAACTTAAATAATGAAAGAGTTGCTTATACTAAACTAGAGACCTACACTGTCGAAGTTCTTAAGATGAGTATTTGTATTTCTTTGGCTCATATAGGCCTACAACAGAAAACCCATCTCTAGTCTAGACACCTTCCATGTCTTGTTTAGCTATATATCAACCTTAACTACTCACTTGAAGAAACAATGTAGCCAACTCTAGCATTGGTTTTGGTTAAAAACAATGAGGTTTTTGTCAGTCTACTTTAATGTAGGAGCATTGAGAAAACTAACATGTGAAAGCTTTTTTTTTTTTTTTTCACCTTGGCAGTAGAACCTCTGTCAGTCTAGACAATGGGAATAGAATTTCATGTCAGTCAATAGAAGTAGCTCTGAGATCACTCAAAAGTCATGTAGAAGGTCCTTGTTTGAGGTCTGTTAAGATTCCGGTTTTCTTTTTTTTTTTTTTCTTCTCACTATCTGGGTATCTGGGTCAGAAAATTGGCTACTACAGGCCAGAATTCTGCAAATCCTTTTACAATTTAGGTAGTAACTATATGTCAGATAATGGAAATTAATCTGTATTTTACTAGCTTAGTTGTGTGCCATTACCAAACTATGCAGAGCATTTGGTGGGTCAAAAAGGCTATAAAGATAAAAGTTCTCATACTTATCAACACCCTGTCTGTCTGTCCTCTTCAGGTGTTTGAGACCAAATCCAAGCTTACATCATAAAAAACAGGAATAGAAAATTTGAAATTCTAGGATGTTGTCTACATGCAGGAGCAATATCCCAGACCAGAATATCTGATGTAATAAAGTTTCTCTCCTTTTCTTGGAAATGCCATTAGTCTACCTGAATTCAGAAGAGGAGCAATTTTGTTGTCTCTGAATGTTTCTCAGTACTTAAGAAACCCCTTCTGATGCACTTCTGTTTCTGAGAAAGATTCTATATGACCAATAAAACAGCTAGTTGTCCTGGCTATTTATTCCTACTTCTACCAATCAGTTTGCAATCTATTGATTGGGATATTTAGTTATACGTTTTTTTCTTTCTTTTTCCTGAGGGGATTTACCCCTGGAACTCTTCCTACCAACAATTTTCTGCTAGTGAAAACAAAGTAACAACCACATTTTTCATCTGTACTCTCAAATACTGAGACATATGGGAATGCTGAGGTGCTGAGAATTATTTTGCATTTATTCCTATCTACAGATATAGATCTTCATGTTATATTTTTTCTTTATTCTAAGCCTTTCAGTAGCCATCCACTTGAGAGATACTATTTCTGTTTTCTTCAATTTGAATGTGTTTGCAGTGTTAGAACATTTTTTTTATTCAGTAGAATAACTCTTGATTTACACAAGTGTAAGATAAGCAACTCTATAAAACAAACATTACCATGAAAAAATAAATTATCTATCACTTTGTAGTGCTAACATGGAAGCATCTTGCAGCACTCTAAAGTATGATCAAATTATGCTGTTATAATTGAGCATTGCTTTAAGTTATACCTTGAGTTCCATAAATTTATTGATTATATTAAACCAGAAAATTATTTTCTTTACAATCACCTATTCACTTCTAGTTATTTTAAATTGATGTTTGTTTCACAACAGAAGGATTATAAGTACTAAAAAAATAGTCTAAATAAAAACAAGTATTCCCATTTAAAAACCACTAAAATGTAAATTCTGTGTGACATATATTCTGTCATATGTTTCAAGTATGGTATACTCTTACAGTTGTCATCAATAATATTAGCTGATTTCTGCAAGCTCCAGACCTTGAATTAAATTTCTGTGCAAAGCAGTTTTTTTCAACAAAAGAGTCTCTATCAGATTTCACTTGATATTCATGACATAATTCAGAAGAGTCTGTTTCACATGCAGCTAAATCTTTCTGAATCTAAATATAGACAATATTATTTTAGCTCCCTTAATATTATAATTTTTTAATGCAAGACTAGCCTTGAAAGCTACAAGTGAGCCATATTGGATTTTAATATAATGTACAGTGTTCTGGTCTAGACAGCTAAAGAGAAATTTGGGTTAAAGTGTGTCATAAATCCATGAATTCTTTGGGGTCTAGTAAAAACTGCTTGTGGAGATGCAGAAGTTACCTAAATATGGGAACATAAACAGATGAAATCATGTAAAGTATCAGTGCAATTGTTCATGTTCTTTTCTTGAACAACCTGTAGATGATTCTAATTACTTCACGACTTTATATTTGATCTTCAGTCATTTTGTATAATTAGGATGCTAAAACATGACTTTTGAGTATATATTTCTGTTCATTAACACAATTATATCTACAGATTTTTTTTTGTGGTTGGGTTTTTTGTTTGATTTGGTTGTTTTTATTCTTTACAGTCAAAGGGGGAAAAGAGAAACAACAGACTTTGGAGTACTATGCACATATTACATGTTGGTTCCAAATATTCTTTGTTTTCAACTTAGTCAACATATAAATATTTACTTAAATGCTTACCTAAAAATTCAAATATTTACATAATGTTTTCATCAGTATAAGTTGCTGTGTTCTAATGCAGAATAATCTTGAAAGCAGAATCAAGCACTTTACAATAACGTAGTCAGGGAATAAAAAGGAAGTAATCTCCAAATTTCTGAACTCTGCCCAACTTCATTAACTAGTCAGCTTCATCCGGGATCAATGAGACCTGCCTGCAATGCACAATGGAACATTAGGCAGAGAACAAAAACTAGTGAAGACCAGAATTAAAAAACTTCCATTGATACACTACTGGGCTCAAGCAAGGACAAATGGTAACAGCCTGGCTGCCGACTTGGATATGTTGCTTTCAGGACAGCAGTTAATACTGCTGCAGAGTGCTGCATTTGCAAAACCACCATCTTTGCTCCGCATTGATGCTGATAACTTAATGTAGCTTCTGTATGCAGTAATATCCCAGCAAGCTGTGGATGGGATGTTCATGGCTGAATCCTTTATCAACAGTAGCATTATTGAGCTCCTCTGCAGCATTCCCCCAGATATATATAATAAGGTACATCTTTCATTGTGAGTACCTGTCACACTTCAGGCAATAAGAGTTCACTAAAGTGTGATTAAGGAAAAAGACCCACCACTTCTAATATATGCCAAGAAGTATTAGCAAGGTGGGTCCTACCTTCTATGTACCATTTTAACATAAAATGAATAATTTTATTTTGTGCAAAGCTTCTTCATCTAGGTTCAGGTGTATTCTTCCTTTAAATTTTTCCCAAGACCACTGTAGTAGGCTACAAATTTTATTCTTCTCAGTGCCTTCTATTTGTTTTTCCAGTTTACCTGACCATGTACTTCAACACTCTCCTAAGAGAAGCTGTACACTCCCCTTCTGCATTCTCTCCTTCAGTCACTGTAGTCCTTTAGAGTACCAGACTTTACAATTTACATCTTTGCCACAGCTAAGAGACCATTTTTATTTCTCTTTAAGCTGTTGATGATGTTCTGAGGGCATATAAAACTCATTGAATATGTTACTCATCATAGTAAAATGAGAATGATTTAGATATGATTTCATCTGGTGAGGTCATTGTAAATATTGCTAATGAAAGCCATAAACAAATGTTTGCATTTCTGTATTTAACAGTCTCTGAAATGTGATTTTATGTCACAGTTTTCTGTTAGAAATTAAAAGGGAATGTAATTAATTATTTATGCTACTGTAAGTCATTTTTGGTAGTGATAATGGATTTCAGAGATCCCAATTTTTCTTTCTGTATCTGGTCAGCTATGAATGGAACCTGGTTCAAATCAAAGTTCAGATTGCACAAACCTGAACCAAATAGAGGAGAAAAGAAAAAACAGAATCTTGCTGCTTCATTTAAGCTAGATATACATTTAAAAAACAAACAAACAAAGAAAAAGATCCGTGACTTCCTCATCAAAAATATCATTAAAATGCTAATTCACTTCTAATATTTAAATGGAATAATGTCAAATAAAGTAGTTTAAAATGTTTGCAATCTCTCTAACATCACTTTTTCCTTGTTTTAGTTCCCTTTAGTTACTGTTATAATTATATTTACATTAAAATGTCATACATATTCAAAAGCCAGTGATGGGTTTCCAAAATTGTGATGGTAGAAATTACTCTCCCATTTGACCTTTTTGACTGTCACAACACCAAAGAGGACCTTATAATATCCAGCTATTAAATGAGTCATCAAGGTAATAGTGCAGCATAGCAGGAACTGATTGGTTATTGTGTTGTGGGGCCAGTTTAAGAAGCAATCTGTGGATGATTTCTGTCGAGGACAAGGTTTCAGATTTTGAACTCTGCTGGTTAAACAGAGTTACTGCTGTGAGTCTTTATTAAGGTTGAACAAGTAGAATCTGCTGATCTGCCAGTTGTTCCAAAAGATTGTGCTCCCGTTGTGAGAATACTTCACCTCTTTATGCATGACTGACCTTCTAGTGGGACCCTGCTGTGAGATGTGAATGTGGCCATTGCAAATAGACTGCCAGCAGAACTCTAAGCAATGGATACAGTAGCCAAGCTTTTGCAACTATGGGCAGCAATACTGAATTATATAGTCTGTTTAAAAATTACTGTACCATTTCAAAAAATCTGCAATTGATTGCTTGGTTTCCTAGCTAATTTCTATTATTGTAGACATCAAATAATTTTAATTGGCCAAATCTATTTATGGGAAGGTTTTTATGCATTTCAGACAAAAATCCATATATAGTCATTGCACTAATTATTTCCTTCTAGATTTGTTTTTTCTGTGAAACGTACAGCTGACAATGACAATGCTGTATTACAAACACATTTTCTTGGAGTCCATCATAGGAAATTTTTACACCTGCCAGTTCTTTCTCTAGGAGATGGTGACAAAAACTTCTTTTTGGTAAATTTTATTGCAGATAACCCTCCAAAAATAACCAACAATTTGAATAAGAATTAAGATTCTTTTATGCATTTCTCCAGTGATGCCTCCTTTGCTATAGTCCCTACAAATCATAGTTCTGTTTCTGCAAGACCTAAATGTTGATGGTTATACAGAATGGAGAAACACCTTCCAGCTTCTTCCTTGGCAGAGTAAATGATGGTGACAGTTGTCCTAGGGTGATGTGTGTATCCCCAGCCGCCTGTTGGTTGCAAAGGCGAGGGGAAGCACGGTTTGTTTTTCCCCAGAGAAACTCTGCTCCTCGGAGTGACCTTGGAAGCGGGGGAGTTGGAACACGGTGAGAAGAGAAGCTCTGGGGTTTTTTCCCTTTTTTTTTTCCTCTCCGGAGTTAGTGGTAGTGTAGTTATCTAGGTCTTGTAGAATAGCTGAAGTCTTTTTTCCCTTTTTTTGTCTTTTTTTTCCCTTTTTTCTTTTTTTCCCTTTTTTTCCCTCTCCTCAGAACTGTTCCAATCTCTCCGGACTGAGGACCTGGGGGAAACGCCAGGGGGCCTCCACAACAATTCCTTTTCTCCCAGCGCCAGAGGAACGGAGCCACATAACACAGTGGCTGCCTTCGAGGGGAGGACTTCTCTAAGTTTGTCATCTCTCTCCAGAGTGGCACGAAGCTCTGGTCATCAGGTATTGTGCTGGGAGTGCTTTGCCTGTTTAATAAACAGGTTTTTTCCACTTCTCTCTGGGGAAGTCTTTCCTGAACCAGTTTGGGGAGGGGAGGGAGAGCCCTGTAGTAGGTTGTCTCCCAAATCTGCGTGAAACCAGGACACAGTTTACACTTGTAGAGTGTTCCTGCATGGAATATTATATTCTCAGTTATGTGCATTTGAACTCTTCAAAATTGCTGCAAAATGCCGGTAACTTGGGAAGAATTACTGAATTTGGCAAATTATACACACTTTGCAAACCTATAATGTACAATTATGTGTGTGACAAAACCAAGAACTTTTACTTGGTTTGTTTTTTTTTTTTTTATACACATATATTTTTCTTTTGTTTACAGTGGGAAAATATATCTTAGAGATATATAATTCCTTAGTTAAAATGAAAAATAGAATTCTTCTGTAGAAATAAGACAGATGACTGAAAAACAAGTTTGTAAGGGATAAGAAATACCAGCATAATTTTATGAAGTAATAAACACATCTCTGCTTGTGTGACTATATGTATCCCTCATGAATGCAGAGTGTTAACTGTTTTCCAGGGAAGGAAGGTGCATGATAAGCAACTTAATTGCTTAAGGGATGAATACACAGATCTAAATCTGCTTTTAAAACTTCTAAGAGACACGCTCACACTACCTATGTATTTTAAATAGTATAGGATGGTGTCACAATCTGGGACAATATGTATGTTTCTGATCTTTGACCTAGTCCTTCATTTGGTGAGAAAGATTTTACTGATTAATTTTAAATTATGTTCCTGTAACGTATATCTGAAATATCGTTTGTGGGAGGTAATTTTGACATACAGAATGTACATTTAAATGCAGATCATGACATGACTATTTAGCTGACTGTCTCTTTTCATTTAATTATGGATCTTTATTTCATGACCTTTCCAGTTTTAGACCGTGTGTGTGTGTTCCCCTTACTTTTTTATCTTCATCTTGTTTTTAAAATATGTCAAATTTCAAGTAGGTCCTTATCTGAACTATCTTATATTCTATCAAGTCACCAATAAAATTCAATACAATTATCCTTTTCTCTCTGTTCCATATGTTTTTTTACATAAAAATCTTTATTTTTGCTGATAATGACTGTGCCTATTTCTCATGCATGTGACATTTACATCCCTGAGTAGAATTAAGGGGCCTGCTTGCCTCTTAGTTCGGCTACGAGCTGTAAAACGGAATGGAAATCGCTCTCAAGTGTTGGAAGTTTTACTGTAGTTCTGTAGTTTAAGCACAGAGCTTAAAGTCAGAAATAGAAAGGAACTGCAGAAGAGCTGGAGGAAAGATCTTACCTTCCCTATGGTTTTGTCAGGTTTTATGCATATGTGTTCATTTCATCAATTTTATCTATCTCACATAAATTTCTGCAGTAGTCGCCTGCTGTACTCAGTTGCTTAGATCAGTTCACATTCTGTTTACCAGAGCTGCACTTTGTAGGAGCACTGTGGTAAGTTTGAACACTTGATTTCTGAAATAAGCTTTCCCTGATTTCAATAAAATGCACCACAAGAGGTATATAATTTTTTTTCAATTTTCTGTATACAAATAGATTTTATGGGTTGTTTTTATGGCTTAATTTTTGTGTTATTCTTTCCAATTCAGAGTTACATTTCATGCTCTTACCAAGTTTCAGGATTCATTATGAAGATGGCGTTTGTTGATTATAGCGAATTCTATACATGTAACATAATTTGATTGTTATGAGAATTCTATATGTATAGCATAATTTGATTGTTAATAGACTGTGAGGTCATTAACTAAGTTACTTGAAGGATTACTGATAAAAATGTGTTTATATTTCCCCTCTCCCCTGACCTATTACAATTAAGAGGATAACCATCATCTTTAAAAAGGAGTATCTAAAGTGTGTTATATATTGATAGTTTATTGATACAACATTCCCAAATATTGTATATTCTGCTTATTGCTGCCTTGTAAATCCTAAATTTTTTCATTAATTCTCCCGAATCAAGAAGATTATCAGGATGGTACTGACACCTTTGATTTTTAGTGCCCATTTATTCCTGTTAAATTAATAGAACAGGTATAATCCTTCCAGCTCCCATGGTAGAGTTTTGAGCTTGGATAATGAGAACCCGTATAATGACATCCTTTAAAGAGCAAAATTACAGCTAAGTAATTTTCTCTTTCAGGTATAATATTGCAATCTCTTGAGTTTGGGCAGCACTGTCATTAAATATGCAGATATGTTACTATGGTGACACCTTTTCCTTCAAATTGAGTTTCAGGGATAACTGAAAAACTTAAACCTTCGATAATGTTTCATTCAATTTCAAAAGGGAAAATTGCAAAGGAGTTAAAACATGACTATCAAAATCTTCTGAACCTAAACAGAGGAGTTTTATCGAGGTACATTTAATTCAAGATTTTTTTTTTACATTAACTATATTTTCTTCCTTTAATTCATAGTTTATCACTGTCATTCCCTACATATATATCTCTGTGCTGGGAGCTTCTTCTTTTAATTAATTCAATGCATCTATCATTAGTTATTTCTCTTATGAAGCCAAGGAACGTGTTAATGAGTCTTCTAGAGCAATGTGTCAGTCTATAAAGTCCATTAACTTTCTATGACTTTTTGCATACTAACACTCATTATGAAATTATTTCCCCTGATCTTGAAATCTAATTTAAATTCCAACCATGAATTTTCAGTGATGGAACATGTTTTTTAATTGCTCTTTCTAGGCTCAGTACAGAACTGAGATAAGAATTTGCATGTTATATTTTTAAGGTCTCTTTCACACATTTTCAATCACAAATGATCAACATGAGAAAAAATTCATAGTTATGAGACTTAAAGCTTTCAGAGATGAAGGTTCTTCTAGAATTTGTTATTATTTCAGAGGTATTGTTACTGACATTTTCTTACAATTATTTTGTTAAAAATTACTTGGTTCCAAAGGCTATGAGTACAAAGCCCTGCAGATCTTCCAAAGTTATTCCTTTATGTCATATTTTGTCTCTGGTTCACAGAGAAGAAATATCATCTTCCTTTGCTAGCTCTCTTGAAGAATGCCATTTTTATTCTTGTCATGTCAGGACTGCATATGGATATCATGAGATTTATCATGCAAAGGACAGAAAGAAAATCTAAATTAGCTTTAAATCCTTATTTCCAGGTCTAGTTGATGGTTTTGATAAGCTTCAATCTCTCTGTTAAACCCTGATCTGGCCACAGAACCACTCTCTTCTAGGCTTTTGACCAGAAAGAAAATCAAAAAAATGTGATCCAGATAAGAGCAGAAGTGTGACAATGTGTCCTCCACTCTATTTTAACTGATAACCAGAATTACAGGATGCACACAACATGTACTTGCAGGTGAGTTTAAACACAAAAGTGCATAACTGGTACATAAATTCCACAGAAGTTCTAGTATTCAATACAATCCTAAACTTTTCACTTGGACAGTTGAATAAAGCACTGAACAAAACCCTCATACCTGCAGGAAATATCCAGGCCATGTCTTAGTCCCAGGGTTTTTAATCATAGCAGAACTGGGTGAGTTATTACCAGAGTTCTGAGCAACAAATTTGCTATTTATCTTCATTTTTTGATTAAAAGTCACTGTAACCTAGTAAGATTTCAAAACTGAGTAGATGCAGAAACGTTAAAAATGCAGATGCTTTCCTTTAAACTGAGAGATAGTGGAACTGAAACCATTTTCACACTGAAACCGCAGTTTTCAGTTACTTTACTTTCAGTTACATAAATTTTCAGTTACTTTGAAAAGAAAGATTAATTGAGATGGATGTAAATCTAGTTGTAGGGAGATACCACTGATACGTGAGTTTCACTGTGTTCAGGAGCTTTATTGTATTTTTTTTAAAGAATGAACCTTAGGCAACAGCAGATACAACTTTGACACTAATGGAAGAGCCAAAGACCCCTCTTGAATTCTGCTGCAGTGCGATTTCCCTTTGGGTCATGCAATGGTGGCCATTTATTCTTTTTTGCTCAGCTTTAAACCATGTGATTGTCATATACCTTGGGGTACCAGTAAGAAGTGCTCCATTTTTCCTGGCATGGAGGGAATTAGGTATAATCTTCATCATAGCACCAAATCAAGGAACGGGATAGTGTCATAGAGAGTCAAAAGCATAAGATAGTAGAAATGAGTAACTTCACATTTCTCTAGAGAGAAAAATTTTGTTACATTCACTTCCAAACCATCTCTAAATCAAATGCAGAGCTGCTGCTCAAGTTGTTCCAGTTTCATTAAGAACTAGTTTTATTATATTGATGTGCCAAGAGCAATAGTATCTGCCAAAATAGTGCTGATAGTTAAATCTATGCTTGAACCACACTTGCCCTGAAATTGAAACTGGAAAACAAAAACAACCCTGTAATTAATATGTCAGATCTTACTAGATCTTGAAAACTGGCTATACTTCATTTCAAGGTTTGCAAAAATGATGATTATTATCCGTATGCAGTTATTTTGTTCCTTATATAGTTTCCATATAACAATATATTTCACTTTTTGCCAAGGATATAAACAGGGCAATTAATCAGATTTGCCATATTTAACTAGTCTTGTACACACTTTTTTTTTTTTTTTAATAAAATCCTCCATTGCACTTAAATAATTGCCTTCAAGCACAGCTTATATTGTCTCTATTTAGAAGGTAAAAATTTGAATTTCCCTTTGATTGTGCACCAAATCTACAGCTTCTAAAGTAAAAGTGAGGGTGGCAGTGCAGACTGCTTAGTTCTACTTGTAGTACCCTTGATTGACCGCTATTTGAATGACTAAAAATTGTCAGCTGCCTTTATTTGCATTCAGACAGACAATTGGATTTTCTTCTGAATATCAGTTTAGTGTATTGGTACTACTTCCCCAAAAACATGCCATCACTTTTTAAAGTTGCAATTGGTTCACCTTTCATGGTGCATTAGTTATAAAAACACCCGCATCAAAATCTGAAGAGGGCCTCTGTACTCATGGCTGCTCCATGTCAGGTCTCTGAGGGACACCACCAGAGCATATCAGGGCATCCTGTCAGTATCTCTGAAGAAAACTGTGCACCTGCTCTTCACATCAGGGATCCCTTAGTTACAATCAGTTTCTGGTTTTCTTTTTTAATTCATTCTAGACTAATTCAAGTAAAGTTTTCAATTTAATGCACTTATGAGGAAATTTTGGAAACCATGGAGTCAACACAGATGAAATATGCCTCCCAGTTCCTCTCAGAAGGGGAAAAGTTGTTCCCTTACCAAGGGAAACAAAACCTTTTATTCAATGTATGGTAACAGTTCTACTAAAATTTGCATAGAACTCCATTCACATGCAACAAATCCTTTAAAAGGAGGAATAACCTACAACACAGTTGGGCTTTTAAATACTTCACATCAAAATGGACAATGATAATTTGTATAAACTGTATTGCTACCTTCATATATTTTAACTTTTTATAGGAGTTGAGCTAGTTTATTTATTATCCTAAACATTTTCTGAAAATGAACCAATACCTTATATTAATAAAATTATTTGTTTCATGTTCACTTTTAAAAGTTCATCTGACTTCACAAATTAGTAAACAATTTGTCTATAAAATGATTTCTAGATTTACTCTGATTTATTATTCAGAGTTACTTGTTTAGTAAGACTGAATGGGTTCACGCTATCCAGTTTTAGATCTTTCTTCTATATGAACTGAATAAAATATTTTACTTAAAATATCCATATGGTTACCCAGTTTGATGATGAATATATAAGGTTATGCAAAAATGAAATGTATTTTATACATATGTGAGGCCTATAAGGAAATAGGTAGTGTGTATATTAAGACAACATATTTTATGGACATCTTAGAACAACAAAAGAATGTTAAACTTCGAGTTTAAGCCAGACAAAAGAAGTTCTATTGATGTAAAGAGGTATTACAGAGCTTTTGCTTTAAGACCAAAATATGTTCTTAATTAGGTTGCTGTCAACCTCCAGCATGCATTTTGACACTCTAGGTGTCAAAAACTAAAGACTTTGAAATTTCTTAAGAAAAATAATTTTAAAGAAAAAAACAAACTTAAAAATGGAACACAGAAATTCACAAAAAAGGTGTAGCATTTTATAAACTGAATGAATGAACATTTTCTTACATTTAATTAGATCAAATCTGATATTCTAAGTTATGATTCTGAAGCACATACTACTGCATTTAACTAGTAAAGAAGAGTTGAATGTGAGTCAGCAGTTCCCTGTCAGCCAGGAGGGCCAACCCTGTCCTGGGGTTCATCAGGCACAGCATCACCAGTTGGACAAGGGTGAGGATTGTCCTGCTCTGCTCTGCACTGGGGCAGCCTCACCTTAAATTCTGGAGGCAGTTTTGGGCACCACAGTGTAAGAAAGATTTAACTATTAGAGAGTGTTCAAAGAAAGTCTGCCAAGATGATGAGGGGAATTTGTATGAGAAGAGGCTGAAGTCATTTGTTCTGTTCAGCCTGGAGGAGACTGAAGAGAAACCTCATTGCAGCTTACAAATTCCTCATGAGGGAAAGAGGAGGGGCAGACACTGAACCCTTCTCTGTGATGATGAGTAACAGGACCCAAGGGTGTGGCCTGAAGCTGTGTCAGGGAAGGTTTGGGTTGGATATTAGAAAAAGGTTCTTTACCCAGGGAGTGGCTGGGCACTAGAACCCAACAAGGTTGTTTTGATGGCTCCCTAGTTTGGTCTACCTAGTCCTTAGCTAGCCAGTGACCTAGATAATTCATGTGAAAAAGTGGAAGATCTAGATGATATTTGAAATTCACTAGATGGCGTCTTCCAAAAGCTTACAAATAACCAGATTTTTTTTTCTAAGAATGAAAATTTATTTTCTGGAGTGAATCATAAACAGCAAACAGATGATTTCTTCTTTCTTTGGTAAACTCATGGTAAGTTCTGGATAGTCAGACATAAGCCTAGTCTGATTTTTCCTGTAATAATAAACTCATCTATCTTAGCTATAATAAATCACCCTTTTGAACGGAAACTATTGTAACTTACATAATATCAGGATAACTGGACCATTATAAAACTATTTTCATCTTGAACAATTTCTATTAGGAAGTTCTATATCTTGTTAAGTTCTTGGGTCTCATAAATCAAAGGCTAGATTTTCTGTCAAGTCACACTTTCCCTTAACAGGAGGTTAGTTTCCAAAAACAGCTGTGTTACTTGAGACGTGTAACTTGCAGATCAGTGAAGTGAAAGGCTCACCTCAGCTGGAAATGATATTTCACTCCCAAAAAGTCATTATGGGATACGATGTGACAAGGCATGCCCTTCACTTCACTGACGTGCATACCATATGGCACAAAATGCCACAACCTGTTCAAGTTTAGGATGTGCAACTCACGCAGCTGCATAACAGTATTTTTCTCCTTTTCCTTTTCACATAAGCATTAGTGTGAAACTGTGAAGCAGGAGGGAACTAATAGAAAAGGGTTTCAGTAAAGTGATTCCTACCTATAAACATAATTTGAAGACCCAAACCAAACTTCTTATACATCTCTGTTCCCAAGAGCCTGCAATGGTGTGAATGGAAAGATGCACAGCACTAAAGTGGAAAATATCTCTGTATGTACCTTTCCTGGGGTAGAAATAAATTTGAATGAGCTAAAAACTATTTCAGGCATTTTTCTGTTGTCCACAAGTCAGAAGAGGTGCACATCATTATGTATTCCACCTTCTCCTTGGTCAATCAATTTCTACTAGGTGGTCTGTGCTTCACACCGCCTTTTGAGCAGTAGAATATGGTAGCTGGGAGTGAAATGCAGTATGTATTGATTGAATTTAAACGTGGCTCTATGGAGCTGCATTTACTAAACCAACCTAAAAATTTTTTCCAGTTAAGGTGTACTAGGCACAGTCAAGGATTTATATTTAGATTAATGCAGTAACTGAATATAATCCAAACTGATATGCAATATAATTTTTCAATGTTTTAAAACATTTTAATTAAACATAATAAAAATTTGACAATATCTTTTCATTCCAATTCTTGATTAAATGTGGGGATTCTGAAGCATTTTATTGATTTCATTCCAGAATTTGCATAGTATCCACTTAGAGGTCTCCAAGTATACATATATATATGTATATACTAATGTAACAGAAAAAAAACAAAATCCCCAATGAGTGAAGTATACAGTGCATAACTTCCATGGTTGAATTTTGAGGGAACATATGTGACACCTGTAAATTAATTGTATGATGAAGTCTAAGTTTACTAATTCAGTCTTTAAGTAAGGTATCTATACCTACTCTTCTGACCTGTAAAAGTTACCAAGAATTTCAGAAAAAAAAAGCTTTTTTTAAAGCAATGGTCACTATTCCCACTTTCTTCATGCCAAAAGTATTATGACAGTCATTCTGAAAATCTTTGTCTTAGTTTCAGTGGATACCATGCAGGTATGAGTATTAACCTTTTTTTTTTTTTTTCTTTAAGGGTGATTCAGCAACAGTGGAACAGATTGCTTAGAGCATCGTGGAGTTTCCATCTGTGGAGATTTTCAAATGATAGATGGCCACAGTCCTGAACAACCATCTTGTGCAAGGGCCTGGCCTGGACAGTCTCCATAGGTCCCTGCCAAGCTCGGCTGCTCTGTGAGTCAATGACTCACGTCCCAGAAGGGCTTCTATCATAGCCCTGATACCTCTGGTGGTAGTGGAAATGCCAACTGCTGTAATGAAAGAAAAACAACCTGATCCACTGATGTTTTAAAACCTTCTACATTCAATTCAGGTTGAGAACAAAATGTGTAAGGCTAATTTTCTGCTTGTTTTTAACCAAACCTTTACACATATCCCTGATTACAAGTGTTTTAGGCATTTTCTGTGTGTGAGAGGAAAGCCATCAGGATTTTCCTCTATTTATAATTTTTTTTCGACATTTGTGAGCAGAATTTTCTCTGAGCATAGGCGAGAACATTCATCTATAATCCGGTGAAAGTAGACAACAGCTATAATATGGAAGTTCTGCTAGGGTCAAGCAAAGTTGCAATTTCTCTGGAGTTTTCAGAGACCATAAGTTTGAAATCTACCCCACCCCCAGTATCAGAACAGTAGGCCTTAGAGTAAACATAAAAAGCACTAATTGCACTTCCATTTTTCACTTGGATATCAACTTTCTTGTACCAAATCTTTTCAGAAGAAAAGGATGATGTTTTAAACAACTTCACATTTCTTTACAGCAGTCTCATTAAAAAAGAAGAAAAGAGAGGTGGTTTCAGTAATGGTACTTAAATCTGGGGTAAAACTATCAATTATTGAAATTCATTAATTAAGCAAAATATTTGCTGGAAGTTGCTGCACGCCTCTCTCAGTTTGAAGGTTTTTCTATCAAAACAGAGTCTCATTAAAATTTTACATGCTAATCAGTGTGTTTACAATTTCATTTTATGAGTCTACAATTTTGCACGGAGGTTTTGAATTCTTTTCATTATAATTTTATGCCAATTAACTTGGAGGGGAAAAATGTAATTTACAGGTTTGCATAACTGCCCAGATGTTAAGACGTAGCACAAGTTGAAAACAGAAACAAAGACTTTTTAAGCTTACAATTTTAGAAAGAAAATAGCTTACTTTAGTTTGGTTTTGGCTGCTTGTTTTGCAAATCTGTTTTTGGAGTTAACATTCAGTATTTTGACTTTGATTAAAATCTAGAGGTTGTTTTAGTATTCTAGTTTTCTGTACAGCAGCTTGGAAAGGAAGACTTGATACAAGCATGGAAATCTGGGTTTTTAAAGAACATATATCATGTACTTGTCTTTCTACTAAAGATAGATAAACATGATTTATACTCAGCAAGAACCTTGAAGAATAAAATAATTCTTCATTCACAAACTTTTGGTTAATTCTTTATCCTATGTAATTAACCTTGCCTTTAAAATTCTTTTTTGAGTATATTTATCATGTAATTTTTAACCCACTTTTCTACCAGGTTCTCTTTCCTTACAAAATCTTTGGAGAAAAAATTCTATTTTACTATATTCACTGTGCATCATATGTGCTTTCTGGGCTTTATGGAAGAGACTGGAAGTGAAGAAAGCTCACACTGTGCACAAGGGCAACTCATGGATATCCATGAATATTCTGCCTTAAAGAATTGGATATACACTATCTGAAGACTTACAGAACTCCACCTAGTTAGCATAGGAGCTGAACCACCCTGGTAAAGGCACCTGTTGAGATGACACATAATTTTAAAAAATTCCAAACTTCCTATCCATTCTGTTTCATTAAAAGGAAAAGGTAAAAATTTAAAGTAGAATTATATGGATTCTTTTCTCAGGTAGCTGGACAGTATAAGTTATTACTGTTGTGTTATGCAGGTATTCTTTGCTGCAGGTTATTTATATAATTAGTACAAAAATTAATCATAAATTGGTTTAAAATCTATAAGTTTTGAACTTCAGGTTTCAAAAACATTTTTTTCAGGAATCTATGAGTAACTATGACTTTTTCTAGAGCATGTTTTGGAGAAGGAGCAGCAGATCACTTAAAAGTTTCTATGTTTTTATTAAATACCCAGTGTTTACCATTCTTGAAGACAATGTTTTGGAATACATTGACCACCATCATGGAGACTCTCTAATAAGTGTCAGAAGACTGAGAAAAATTGCTTTAGAATACAGTTAGGAGTGGAATAAAGAGAATGACAAAAAAAAAAAAAAAAAAAGAAAAATATATTCCAAAATGAAACCAACAGCACCTTACATGCAACTGATATAAAAAGGAAATCGTGATTTATACCAGAATAATCTTAGTTTTAGGGGGGGAAAGTATCTTAAAATCAATTCCCAAAAAGTGGATGTCTTCTGAGAAACACGTTTTTCTCTTCCCTGGCCTCATATAGGATACAAAAACTTTTGTAAGAGAAGGTAGATAATGTTTCATTTAAATTTCCTCTACTACACTCACACACACACACACACACACAAAAAAAAAAAAAAAAAAAAAAAAAAAAAAAAAACAACAAAAAAAAAAAAAACACAATGGGTTTATCTATTTTCTCTTACTTCAGCTCTTATATAAAAGCTAAAATACGTGTCTTGATTGTTGTGATTTTTTCTCTGGATTATCAGATCTGCTGTTACCTCCTGCTGACGCACTCCTAGCTTCAGAAATGGACAGTCTACAATCACAATTGAAAGCATAGCTACCGTTTCTGTACCACTGAAGCATTATTCATAGAACTTTTAAGGATCCTTGTGCATTCAATGGACATTTTATTTATACAGTAAAGAGGTTAAGCTGTTTTCTTGATGAAGCTCATAAAATACAGTAGAAACGTGAAAACAAACTGAATTTGACAATGTGTTTGAATAGTTTCAGGGGAAAAAAAATAATGAAGACACAGAGGTGTGCATTTTAATTGTCATGAAATACTATCCTCTAGTGTATTAATAGGAATTATGTGGGTTCTAACTCTTAATTATTAGTACATGTGTGTGAAAATGTGTTTGTGAAAGGGCTTTCTAATATGAAACTATATATTTTCAGGTCACCTTTGGGCAAATCCTTTTGAATATATGAAAATGAAAGCTGCAATGTCATAATCCTTGAACAATTTTATCAGCTTCTTTAGTATATCATGTTATCCTATTAAAGCCATTATATATGGACTTCTCTTAAAGAACAAGATGAGCACAGACACTAAAAGCTAGTGAGTACTGAACTACAGCAGCTCTCAAAAGTCTCTCAAAGTACTTCAGAAAGACTAGCAGAAGAGTTTAGTTTGTATTTGGGTTTTTTTTATCTTCAATTTTCAGAATGAACAAAAATGTGGGCTTTTAAAGCACGAATTGTTCATTTAAGGTTAAATATGTGGTAAAAATAAGGGCATATATTTCAATAATAATACTCAATTTAAATGAAAATAGTAATAAAAGAATTAATGAGAAACATGGGCTCCTAGTCTTCAGTGTGATATTCATTTTGTTGTGAAAGCAAGTCTTGCCAGAGTAAAGTCATACAGTTGACAGCAAAAAATTAATATCATCTGCTTGCAAATCACATTTGCTTCCATCTTTTACCTAACGTTCTCAGATACAGAAGCACGGATTACTACAAAAAAGGAAAAAAGAATTCAATGTTTTTCAACTTTCTTTTGTCATTCATCTGGCAGCAAGCACCCTGCTGGAGTGTCATGCAATCAAATTTCCTTTCTCCCAGTGTTTGTGTAATTCTTTCACAGACAAAAAGGAAAATTTGAAGAAGGAATGTTTTAAGCTAGATCAGTAGTCCCCACTTTCCATAATTTCTAGGAAACCATTCCATTTGATTGATTCACTAGGATATGTATGGTGCTATATGTACTAATAATGTACTATTATCCTTGGATCTCCATGTATGCAGTAAAAGACAGCTCAGGGAGTGGTACATTTGCAGTGGTAGGATGAAGCAAAACTATGTCCCAGAGTCCCTGGAGAGGTTAGACTTGAACAGAAGTGATGAAATAATGCAAAGGTCCAGCAAGAATAGGAAGAGATCACCAAGAAAACAACGATGGAGCAGTGAGGCAAAAAAAGTGGAAGCAATGACCTGGGATAAGAAAAGAAAGACCCACTGGGTAAGTAATAAAATGAGTCATGGCAGGGAAAGGAATTCAGCTGAACTCATCTGAGCTGAAATTGTAGACTCAGCCAGCAAGGCAGCAAGAAAAAGGATGGTTTGTGAAAAATTATGGTGAATGCAAAGTATTAATATTCATCCATACCGTAAATGTAGGAACTAAATAAGCCTAGTAGAATAGTGATGCAGGGTATCTCAGACAATGACATGATGTGAAAAAGAAATAGCTCTGCACATACTGATGTCTACATTCACAGCAGCCCTTAAAGTATTTCTCTGAAGGAGGCTCAGAACTCCTGTAAACACTGATTATATAGAGATTCCAAATGGGTAGTGTATGCCCAAACTAATTCTTTACAAGTAAATGAGTCAACATTATTTTTTCAAAGCAGAAAGGGAGAAACCTCTCCTTTATGAGAGATAAGTAAGGTGGGGAAAATTTTGTGAAGAGAGTTGAGAGGGGGAAATAGTAAGTGAATGAGACTGGCACCTTTCTTGCAAATAAACGAAGTTAAAAAAAATCAACCACCAATGCCTTTATTCTGAGGTATTCCAGCCCTGACCTCTTCTAATAGTTCTCATCATTACATGGATATTTGTTCCATGGTGACAATGTCTAGAATCTGCAATGCAAGAAAATTCTTTATAAAATGGTAGATTATGAGAACTTTTTCTTTCCCTGAAGGAGTTTTTAATGTGATTGTCACTGTGGGTTTTATTCTCAGTAGTCCATAAGCCAAAACAGACTATCTCTACAACTACACCTAGGGCTGGATATATTGTAAACATATGAGTGAGGTTCCTGTTTCTCATTTTTACAGGTTATTTCACAGGTAAAGCTCACTGAGGAACTATTTGGATCTGTGATACTGATATGAAAGAAGAAAATGAGGTGGAAAACATTAATGAAACAATAGCTCCAGAAGTCTGATCCAGTGATCAACTGTGAATACTGACAGCTCCCACTCTTGGAGTCTATATGACTGTTTTGATATGATGAAACAGAGAAAAGAGGCAAAGAAACCAAATGAGGCAATTTCATCTAAAAATATGACTTGAAATTGATTCTCCTGATCTGTCATCCACATATAAACAATGTAGGTTTTTTTATTGTCCTACAGAATAGCAATGCAGATATTAAATTTGACTCAGTGAGTTTCCCTATCTTTCAGAAAATGTCTTCCCTGACTTTCAGAGCCTTTAACTGCCTTTTTCCTCCACCCAAGTTAGTATTTTTTAATGAATATATTAGAGAAAAGATACATTTGAGACATTATCACAAACTCTGAGAAAATTCAGGTTTTTTAGATAAAAACTTATTCAGATAAAAGGAATCTGCCACAGAGGTGGAGTTTGGGTGGGTACTGGGAAGTTCGAAATATACTTTCCAGATTCATAATTCTGTTTGTTCTACCCGATCCATATGTTACTCTCCTCCTACTGTAACATAGGTGTACATTCTGAGAGTCCTCTTGCAGAAATGTTAATGTGATTACGATTTTGCTTACTTTTTGACTTTCTCTCACAGTTTTTTTCAATATTAAAAAAAGCAAAGCTTAAAACCAAATTCTAAAAGAATTTTTGGTTCCGCCCAAAATAATTGCAGTTTATTGAAAACCCTCCTTAAACACTTTGTTTCTTAATATTGGTTCAATTTCTAGAAGTCATATTTTAAAAACACATCCAAGCAAGATTTGATAAAATATCTTTAGAACAATATCTGCAATTAGCTGTGTAGAAGTCACACATTTCTCCCTCCCAAAGAGAAAATACGGGAAGCTATCATATAAAACAGTGATTGCACAAATAAAGCCACTTATGGAAATGGCAGTTTAGGACATCACTTTTGTAGATAGTTTCTTATGCTTAGATTTTGTTTAGATTTCATTCCCTTGACTTCTGTGACCAATTAAGATGTTTTTCTACAGATAAAATTAACATCTTCATAAAATAATTGTTTCAGAAAGTAACCAAGTGGAGTGGCACAAAAGTCAGAATATGTGAATTGACATCAGCTGCAAGGTATAAAAAATTGAATCTCTGATATTTTAGATTCCAAATTCTGTTGAAAAAGATTAAATTAATATTGAGATAAATCTTCTGTTTGCTCCCCACCTTAAAGAATTGAATAGTTCTGCAGTGAAAGAAAATTGTGGAGTTGTATTAACAAAATTTGTACTTGAAGATCATTTTTAGTTCATTTTTATTTCAAAAAAATAAGACAAAAATCCTTTCTGTGTAATACTTTAATCTATTGAAAGACTCTCCCCTGCACCACCCCCTACCAGGACTCAAACTGAAAATCACCATGTGTGATCGCACGAATTAAGCGGACCAAAATATGCAGGCAGTATTATTCTATTGCTGCATGAAGTTTCAAATTTATTAGCAATTTCAAATTTATAATCACAGAACTAAACATGTAAAGAGAGATCCATCTGATTCGTTTTTACAACAAACTTTTCCTTAATGAAGATTTTGATAAACCTTTTTACGAAAGTATTGAACTGTAATGACCAATTCTTAATTTGTGAGTTGTGCAACTACTGTATAACTAAAACAACAGAAGTCCTTTCTTCTGAAGTATAAATATGTTGTTAGAGCTATCAAAATATTTGACAATATTCACTTTGACAAAAAAGCAGATGTGTCTGATGACAGATGGATCAGAAAAACTCATTTAAATGACAGTCTGGATCCATTTTAACAGTCAGAACCCAACAACTGGAGGATATTGTTTGGTGTCTTGTTTGAAAAAAGTTGGTGATTTCAGCCTAATTTTAGTAAATTATAGACTACATCATATGATTACTAACAAGAACTCAGTTAAATCTGTGAGACAACAGGATTAGAAACAGGTGTCTATTTCAGCCCCAGAAATGATCCTGCAAATAGACATAGAGTGGTCGTACTCTTTAATCCAATTTGCCATCAAGAATGCATTTTATCCTAAGTTTTATTGATCATTAGAAAGCATATAACATTAAATTTTTCAAGTTTGACTTCCTGAATATTTTTATTCCCTTTTAATCTTGGTTTACCACTGTACTTTCATCTCTATTCATCTTAACAGAGGATGCCATTTCTTGGTCTGAAATAGAGAACTAAGACAACTTTATAAGTTCCTTTGTCTAGAAAATGTGCCCTCATTTATCCCAGCTCAATATCAGACTAAGAGCAGGGTACAGGACACACACCAAACTCTATCATCTTTGGAAAAAAAAGTGAGCACACAAACTAGATAGAAAGAAGGTCATTCCCTATCAAAGCCTTTAATTTATTGATTGCAAATATATGACATATTCCTAGAGGTTTGAACCTGTTATTTATACAGGTCCCAACTATAATTATCTAACTATGAACAAGTGCAATTAGAATATTTATCTTGATAATAATTTTCTATTTATAACATTTTTAAAATCATAAAAATAGTGTGCTATATGCTGGACTAGATACTTTTCCTTAAAAACCTATTAAATACAATGTTTTTCCCATAAAGCAAGTAACTTTAAGTGCAGATATATTTGCTTTATTTCAATTAGTTATTGAGAATAGCGTGATCTCTCAATAAAAAAGCCGATCTATATCCTTGATGGTAAGAATGGTTTAATTTTGGATCCTTATTAATTAACTCACTTTTCTCATCTGCTTGAATGTGCACCTATGATAAAATACTTCATGTCTCACAAGTAGCAAAAATTTACCTTTGGCAAGTAATAACTGAAATGAATATATATTTTCCAACTCCAGTTTTATAGATTTTATTCCAAATAAACTGAGAAGTAATACCATATAATTTTTTTTAAAGTTTGTAAGAACATGAGTTTTAGATCATTCTAATAAAATATGTAAGATACATAATATATTAAACATATCAAATTAATTAAAGTCTTCAATAAACTGTGTGATATTCTACTGAAGAGCAATTGGAAAACAGCATAATAATACTGGCAAGCCCCCAAAGCCTTGTATTAAAGCAAAGATCCCTGGAATCACAGCCTTAACCACCTTGACTAAGTTTTAGCTGAAAAATAGAAAAATAAACAAACTTATAAGCACATGTATGATAAAAAACTGGGCAGTCATCAGCATCTTGGAAGCATTGAAGTGTCAACCTAACCTCATCTATAACAGCAGATGTAGGATTGGAAGAAGCAGCCAAAAGGTAGATCTTGACTAAGAGACAATAAAATTAGCTTCTTGTGAGTTTACCATATGATGCACAAAAACATGATCATGAAATTGCAAGATAAGACTAATTGATCAGTCACATGCAAAGAACCATTATCATTTAATACATTTCCATTTGTACCAATGTGATGTTTGGAATATTCTCATTAATATATCCATCAATTAAATAGTTAACGAAAAATTAATGGAAAATAAATTATTTCTATGTCCAAACAGATTGAACCAATAGTGAAGGGCACACTTAGACTAAATAACAAGAAAACAGAATTGCAACTGTTAAAATGATAAATCATGAAATTAAATTTGAAGAGAATGTAGTACATTCAACATGAAAGAAACAATTGCCAGTACAAGTGAAGGTGTATTTCCTTATATTAGTCAAAGAAAATAGACTAGATGACCTGCTGAGGATCCTTCTAGGTTTCTAGAAGGTTCCTCTAGGTTTCTAGATTTCAGACCAAATCCGGGCGAATAAATTCTAATGTTTGTATTTTTATGTACAATGTTACTGTTACTAGTTATTTTCTTGTTCTTTTGTGCCACCAGTTCTTCATATTCTTGCTTTTGCAGCAACTAAAATTAGTGCTTATAAGGGTACATCCCCAGCCATCCTTTTAGTTCCTATCTCTGAACCATTTGTCCCAGAATGTGTCTAATCTCTTTTAGAGCCCGCTAATATTTTCTGTCTTCATGGCCTGCTGTGGCAGTACATTTCAGAAGATCAGTACCTGCTGAGCACATCATTGAGGCTGTTTTGAGCTATTCTTCTGTAAGCTTCATTGTGTGCCCCTGGTTTTGATATTGTAGTATTTAGTGAACCTTTAGTGAAGGATCTATCTTCAGGTAATCCTCTGACTGCATAGTTTTGCAAATTCAGGCACATCTTGCCATTCTTTTTCTTACCAAATGGACACATGAAGTCAGTGATTTCAGAGAGCTGGGAATGAGAGTTTCAAGATCTGCTTCATATCTGCCAGTTCCAAGTTCAGCATGGTTGGGGTCGAGCTGTTTTTCCCTAAAGATTCCTAATGTTCACTCTTATGAAGGTGATCTGCCACCTTTCTACCTTCTGTCTCAGCTTTGTGAGATTCATCTGCAGTTCTTTTACACTGATACTTTTGACAACCTAAAAAAGCCTAAAGGAGCATCTGTGACTGTTCTCCAGGTTACTGGTGAAACCATTGAACAAAGTTCATACTGACAGTTCTCCTGAGGGAACCACCCTAGAGAGAGATGATTATGTCCTAACCCTTTTTATCCCTTCCTTTGATCAACTTGAATCCAATCTTTCTCCAATCCCCTGATATATTTTTCCCTTTTGTAACTTTTGATATGGGATCTTCTGAAATGCTTCTAAAAATAATTTATGCCCACTGAATCCCCTTCATAAACCTTGGCTCCACAACTCTACAGAAGCCATACTGATTCTAAAGCTTTAGTTTATCAAAGATTCTTCTGTCAAACCAGTGACAAAAGTCAGTTGCTGATCTCTACTTTACAGAAACCCATCCTTGGCAGCTTTTGTAAAGTTAATGATATCAATGTCAAAGTCCTCTGGTGGTGGCTGTTTGCAATGCTAGGTCATACACTTTGTCTAGCTGACCAGCTGCTTTGTATTTGAAATATTTCAGAGCTCTTGACTGAATGCCATCTGTTTTTGTTGATTTCTTGACATCTGACTCATCTAGATGACATAATAGTTCTTGTATATTTACTTCAATCTGATCCAGCTTCTCTGACCTCTCTGCTTCAGAGAAAGTGAAGGTCAGTTGTTGGTCCTGATCCACACCTTCAGCCAAGATTAAGTCTGAAATAAAGAGATTATTGATAATTTTATTTATGGCCTTATCAACTGGAATATACTCTTTACACTGAGCATCCTCACCAATTCCCTAAGTGTTTTCCTGCTTTTTATGGGTTTAAAGTACTGTTTTGCTGTCAATTTGATGATGCTTTGCAAAGTTTTAGTTCTGGCCTTTCTGGTTTAGGTCTGTAAATTTTCTCTTTACATTTGACCTATTGTTTTTATATATATATTTCTCTTTTCCCTATTTGACCAAGCTCTTCAACTCTTTTAGAGGCCAAACTATTAACTGCAACAGCCTCCTTAACTTCCCCAGGAAAATGTGCGAGGAAGTTTTGGACCACTTTGGTTTCTTTTTGAATTATGACACACAGTCTAACTGGTCTTCTAACAGAGTATTTATAGCAGCCTTCATGTTGCATGCAGGCTCTTTGAACAACATCATTCTGTCTTTGAAAATTTCTCATTCTTTACAGTTCCATTTCTTGAAATCAAGTATCAATTTTTGTGATTTATCTCTCTCCCACTGCACTCTTAAAAATAATTGCACTGTGGTTTTATTAGAGACCAGCACTCCCACTGATTCCTCTTGGCTCAGGTCTTTTGCATCTCTCAGGTAAAAAATTTGAAAGAGTCTCTTTTTCTATGAGCTCTAAGACTAGTTGTTGCAGTAATCATTTATTGAGTCTGATTTTCAATCTCTGCATCACACCCTCATAATCCATTGATCGAGTCTACTGAGATGGCTGCAGCCATCAGGACAAGGCACATCCATTACAACTTCCACCAATGGTTATTACTTGAGCAGGGTTATGGGAAATAAAGCTCCAGTTGTAGAGAAGGGCACATTGTGTCAACCACTAGCATTTGTAAACAAAACAAAATCAAATGTAAATATAAAGAATTTTGTAAACACTGTAAAGTAAAAGATAACAGTATACATTATGTGGATGAAAGGAACATGCAGGAATTTGTGAACAACACTACACATTCCCAATCTGCTGGAAGAATAAACTCTCAAACCAGAAAGTCACTTTCCCAAATTTTCTCAGGAAACATCTATAATTTCTTTAAAGGATTATCTTTAACACTAACCTGATAATACAATGAAGTAAAATACTTTCAAAAATGCTAAAAGATTTATCAGTAGCTATAAATTAGGTAAATTTTTCAATGTAATGAGGTATATTTTTAAGAAAATGTGCACTCAGATCAACCCAGAACTGGATTACATCCATATATTTAAGATAATGTGTTATGCTTTAAAAACAGATGGATGGGATAAGAATAGTGTTTACAGTTACACACAACTTGACCATTTTTGAGTTTTACTCTTCTGAGAAGTGAAGACACGCTTAATTATTAAAAGTAATGATTTTTAAGAAAATAAAAACTAAGAAGATCATTTTTCAAGGTGTCAGAAAAAGTTTAGTCTTTTTTAAAGTCTGGATCAATACTGCCCTTCTCCTGATGCCAACTTTATCACTCTTTTTCACTTTATAACTTCTATTTATACTGAGTCCTTTGGGTCCTAAACTTCTTTTTCTGCGTGTCTAGCTGCTTGTTATAAAACCTTTCTCTTTCAGTACTTTGACAGCACATCAACCAACAAATCTCACTTGTGACAAACTCTAATGATTGAAGCACATATCTTGATTCCTCTCAGTACCTCAACACATTTCTGATTCAATACAGACTTTACTGTTATTAGCTCATCTTGCCTTTTACTGTCTCTTTTCATCCATCAAGCATAAAATACGTGTCACTTCTACAACCATCAGATTGGAAAAGCTGGAGGGGAGGGTGTGTGGGGCAAGAAGAACAATATTATCTTTAGTATCCTACCTTTTCAATATGCTGGCTTAGAAAATAGTGGGTTTTTTGTTTAATTGGTCAGTATTTCACCACAAAATCTTTATGCTAATTTTATTATTACTGGTGAAAACTGTGAAATGGAAATTCTCTTATAAAATAACCTACCATTATACCTGTGTCTTATCCAAATATTGGAACAGCTAGCATAGAAATTCTGTACTTATGAATGTCCTTACACACCTTTTCTGGTAGATTTTACAGCTCACTGGGGTCAACATTTCTTTCACAGTACAGTTGCATCAAACATGACAGTTACGACAACCCCAACTTTAAAGAAGGTCATAAGCAGAATTATTTCAGTGCAAGTAATTATACTGGACATTCAGCCATTTTGTTATTGGTTGGGTTTTTTCTTCTCTAATATTATATTGACACCGAACTATACGCAGCCATGTCAGTTCTGTTCTGTACCTGCACATAAGCACTGGACAGGATTTGCACAGATAAGCACTAACATTGAACAGGATTTGAAGGGGCAGAATATTTCCACATGAATGTTTCAAGGAAGGAAGAGATGCTGAAGGATATTTGACATTTTAAGCTTTTAATAGCTATTCGCAATGTCTATTTTATAGGAAGAGTTGAGCTGGATAAAAGTCAATGAGTCTACCAGGACAAACCCAGCAAACTATAAATATTTTTGTTAGAAACTGAACCTAAGAGAATGAAAAAAAAAGGCAAGGGACACATCATTCAGAGTTTTTGGCTTAAAGACCAAATTAGGACTGGACAGTTGGAAACCGTGATCCACATCATCCAATTATATTAAAAAATTAATGAAATTTGTACACTCGTTCTCTGTAGATCAATTATTCACAAAAAATCCAAACTGACAAATATGGATGTAATGTTTAGAGACAAAGAATTTCATTTGTTAAAAATTAACTTTGTCTTCTCATATTTTCTTTCAAACAGATAAAAATATACAGTCTTCATTCACAGTTATAGATTTTGTTAACTATAGTGACTTTTTTAACAATATGACCTTGTGGCACAGCAGACCAACAGCCTCCCAGACTGCCTTAGAAAAAGTAATGCCAGCAGGTGTTCCTGCCAGAGAGGTGTTCCTTCCCTCTACTCAGTCTTGTATATTCCCTCTACTTATTCTTGTATATCTCAGTCTTGGTGAGATATACAAGAATAAGCTGAGAGAGCTGGAATTGTTTCTAGACAAGAGAAGGTTCAGGAGGATCTTCTCCTTGTGTATAAACAACTCAGCAAGCTGTCCCACTTGATGTGACTTCAAAGAGGTAAGCTGCACTAAGTGATATTCAGGAATCCCCCCTAAACTCAACCATTGTATAGATGTCATCTTCCAAATACAGTTGTGAGTTAAAAATGTATTTGCAATTGCTTTATGATGTGGACTTGAAGAAAGTTTTTCTATATACAGTGAGATGATAGTGGACTTCACAGAATTCTTTGAATATATTTCCCAAGAGACACAAAATATATTACTTGTATGTATGTACATATATATATGTGTGTATGTTTATGTAATTATAGATATACAATTGGATGAGTAGAAAACAAAAGATTAGAAGTATTATTTGTCACCAGACCTCCTGTGTACAAAACAAATGGGCAGTCAGATAATGTTAGTACCATTAAGCTTCACATTCAAAAGAAAAGCAAATTGAATAACATATTTTTAAAGCAGAGCAGGTCACTAAGACACCACAGAAGAATTTTATTTTTTACTTGCAAAGCTCAAGATCAACATCATAATTTATTTGTCTGACATCCCAATAGAGTTTTTGTTGGGGGAATTCTTCAAGATAATGCATTATGTGCACTCTAAAGCAAGGTCTGCAATATAGTTTTCTGAGGCAGACTTTTGTATTCTGCAAAATAATAGTAATCCATTAGCATCAGTGGAATGCTGCACACATGCAGAGTTCTACACTGAAGAATGAAATACTGGACTAGTGCCATGAGATTTCTTATTTTACAGTTTTTAAAGACCCTGTGTATTTTAAATGCGGTCCATATTTAATCTACTCTTCTGGAAACAAAAAAACAACATCTAGGATTTTTGGAGAAAAAATTATCCAAATCTTACTCTAAAACAGAAAGGTGTAGGGGAAATTCTTTAAAGAAATACTGCTCAACTTCTCTGATTGCAGAAGAATATAAAAAACCCCAAATACAGAAGTTCAGACTTCCTAAACATGGGAACTCTTGATAAAGGTGGACTAAACTTCTTTATTTAGGCTTTCTCTTTCTCTCCATTTATAAGCTAGTAGCAGATTAATCCTACCGTGTGCACATGCATGCTTTCTTTTATTTTATCATCTTTTAACATTGTGCCGCACACTGGCCTATTGAAACTTGCAAGCTGAGACTGGACCAGGGTGGTAATATGAAATAATTTACAGATTCTTCTTTAAGTTTGGATGCCTACTCTGAAGACCAAGTAGCTTATACTATAAGATGTATTGTTTTTCAAAAAAAGATATAATTTATTTATCATCAGTGTATGGGTTTTATACACCATCATAGCCACTAATAAATTGATAATAAATAAATGAAATTTAGATTCACATTGAAAAAAAAAAAAGAATACTCAGGAACAACATTGAATGAATTTCAAAACTAATATTCACACAATTTATCCTATTGTCTCCACTTTATGTGTTTACATGGGTGTCTGGTTGCAAAAAGCTGTATTTCAAACTGGCTTACACATTGGTACAGATAATTTGAAACAATTTTTTTGGTCCCTTCAGGGTGAAAGCAGAAACTTGATAAGTTTTTGGGCTTTTTTGAGTTTGGGGTTTTTTTAGTGTGTATGACAACAGGCCTTTGGGATTTGTAATTTAAGATTCATTTATCGAAGTGTGTTGATACATATTTCCCAAAGACATTTGAATAACATTAGGAAAGTTGTTCCAACATCTCAGGTATATTGCATACATCTGAAAACATTCCACTGAAGATTTACAAACTGCCTGTGAAAGGAGATTTGAAAGAATTGTATTTAAGTAACATGAAAATTCTATCTCACACTGGAAAAATTAAAGATTGAACTATGCTGCATGTATGACTTACATTTTAGAATAGATATTTTGTGGTTTTTAAATTATTTAAACCATGAATTCAGTATATGGCTTATATTTTAAATGGTTTTTACTGATTCATACCCAAACACTTAAAGCTGTTCATACATTTATAATACATGTGCAGAAGATTAGAAGGAGTTTAGAGTTTATGTCCATGGGCTTTGTTGTATTAAAGAAAGGGAACATTTTATCCATAGAGATATGGCAGTGTACAGCAGTATTAATTATTCCATTCTGCTTCAGTGAACGAAAAGGTATTGATCTACCTGGAAAAAACCCACTGCTTCTCCTGCAGTTCACCTCTAACAGAACTGTCCAGCATTCAAGTAGTCTTTTTTTTTTTTTTTTTTTTTTTTTTTTTTTTTAAATAATCCATTTATCAAGGATCAGGCTGAAAACACATACAAAAAAGCATGCATACTTTGTTTTGTATCTACACCACTGAATGAATACTTTAGGATTAATGTTTCCTTAACGTGAAAGCTTGACTGTTGAGAGCAAGTTTACAGCATAGCTCATTGTAGAAGAGGATTGAAATATGTCTGCAGTGAAGTTGTTCAAATAATCAAAATCTGAAAAGTTTAAGGTTTGTGACACGAAAGCAGTGTTTCCCAAGAGAAAGTAATGGACAAATGCAAAGAGCAGATTAAGTTTACTCAGGAAGAAGCACGTTGAGAAAGCCATTTCCATTGAGTCATTGTGTGTCCAAAAGCCACGTGCCAGAACACGAGCCAAATATCAGCTATGCACAAAAAGGCCAGTAAAAATAATCTATCATTAGTTCCCAAACACAGTGCAGATCATAGTTGACCACTCCTGAAATCAAATGATTGTTCCATACTATTGAAAAAAGATTTTTGATGAAGATCTGAAACAAAAAAGACACAGACAGGTATAAAGAAAGATTCTGATCTGCCGTAGCAGGTTGTATCATGAAGGTTATATCAAACTGTAACAGAAAGTGAGACTTTGTCCTTCTTATTTGTTGCCCTGGATGCATTTGTCCCTAAGGAAAACAGGAAGACATTCATGCCAAATCTGGAAGCAAAGCATGCTTGTGCATAAAACATGAGCCAAACAATTCAACAAGAGGACAACCTTCTTGCCAGTTTTTCAAGTCATGTTGGCAGGGTCAAGATCTGCAGAATGTAAGTTATTGTTTTTATTTTGCTTTGAGTTATTAATCTGTGAGTAGATTTAAAATATATTGAATACTTTCTCATATGCTTCAGGGTAACAATTTTAAATTTAAAAAATGCAAGAGAGACTATTTTATTTGTAACATATATCAACATTGTCATCTTTATCTTATTTCTTCCCAATATAAATATAAGCTATAAAAAGAAATAGTTTTATTTTTTATGTATCTACTGCTTCTGTTCTAATGCACCTATCTAAACTTTTTGTGTACAAGCTCTGAAATCATCACAGAACACAGATAGGTGTATAATTTAAAGAAATTTGCTCAAGAAGGAATTTTGGTGAGATGTTGGGGAGCAATTAAGAGGAGATTAATAATTAATTTTTATGCTATGAAATAATTTATTTTTCTTACAGGGAGATGTTGGTTTCCTTCTGTTTCCAGTAAATACTAACCTTTTAAACATCTATACAATTAAAACCAACTTTCATTATAAATGGAAAAGAATGTGTTTATGTGTGTATTTATATACAGATACATGGGAGAAAGATATCTCATACTTCTACTAAGCTATACTGAAACCAGTATGATCACCTTGTCTCTTATTCACACAGGAAGCTTAATGATCTTGAAATGTGCACTTTTTACCAGATAAGAGGGAAAAGAACGATTGTATTGCTGCTGTTGTTTTATGTGGCTCTTTCAATCCATGGCCTGGAGCTCATTTGTTAATGACCATGCAAATATGCAGCACATTTGTACAAATTAAATTAATTTTCCTCATGCATATTTATGTATGCATGTGTATTTTGAAACTCATTAAAGCAGTTTACAAAAGATTCCGTAACAAGCATCCACTTTTAGTATTGTCCTAGAAATACATTTGGTAAGGGCGAAATTCCTGGCTTTAAACATCTAAAAAATCACTCTTATTTCCCATCACACAATTGGAATAAAGTCCTCAAAATCAGACTTGGAGTTAGGTGCATTTCTGGATTCTTGCACAGAGAGAACCAAGTTCTACCACTTCATAAAACTTCATATTACAAAAATGTAGATAAAGCATTGTGAGTTAACCCTTAGCTAAGCACCCACACTCACTCAACCATGGCAACCCCAGTGGGATGGGGGACAAAACAGGAAGAGTAATCATGAGAAAATTCAAGTTGAGACAAAAACAGATTAATAAGTGAAGGAAAGAGAAACAAACAAGTGATTCAAAGGCAAGCACTCACCACCTCATGCAGATTGATACCCTGCCAATCTCTGAAAAAGGACCATCTTGGAAGCCAAAACTCCTCTCTCCTTATTCCTCTGTCCATTCTTACTGCTGAGCATAACATTGTAGGGTGTGGTAAATTCCTTCATTCAGCCAGAGTCAGCTGTCCCAGCTGTGTGTGCTCCCAGCATCTTGCCCACCCCCAGTCTACTCACAGTAGGAAAAGTAAGGTGCAGAGTGGGAAAATGACACACATTAGTGTTGTCAACACTGTTTAGCCACAAACCCAAAGCACAGCACCATATTCGGCTGCTGTGAAGATGATTAACTCCACTCCAGCCACAGCTAGTACATAGAGTAACTGTCTGCATTCTACTTTAAAAAAAAAAGTTTGACTGTAAAAAATAATATCTGCTTGAATTACTGTGTAAGAATTACTCATAAATACAGTGACAAACTGCTTCTGTGGTATTTTTCCTTTTTCTGGTAAACTACTTGCTCTGAAAACAAGATTTTTCTGAGCCTTAACCTTTTTACAGTAAAATCACTATTTTTTGACTTATTTTGTCCAGAAATAGGATAGAGTGGGTGGAACTTTTGGGGTTTTATATAAAACTTACTATGTAGTGAGTCTAAGTAGTGGCTGAGAAAACTGCTGTCAAATGGAAAACATTTGTATGAATGTAGGAGAAATTATATTAAGAAATATTCATGATATATAAACTAAATATGTAGTCCTTGCTTGTCAGTTGTTTCAAGAGAGCAATATATGATATATTTTATATATATATATATATATATGTCTCATATATGTTAAGACATCACTGCCACTTTCAGTGGCATCACAGCCCATGCTTCCGCAGAGTCTTCAGGTTAAGCTGGTTCTGTCAGACACCGAAGAGCTTTGCAGTTCATGTGTGCCTATCTACCCAGAAATCTTGTGTCAGGGTGATGTATAAAAGATGGTTTCCACAAACAGCCTAGGAACAAAGTCTCCATTGCTTCTCCCACCATGCTCCACCAGGTAAGTATAAACCCATGTAGAAAAGAATTTCATAAGTATTCTATTTAAAAAAAAAAAAGAAAAAATTAAAAATAGGCATAGAAGGAACTGAACCTATCCTATACTGCAGGAAAGAGTAAGCCATTAGGACATAATTGTCTGTTGGTTCTTTTCACATAAATTTTATAAAATCAAGCATCTCATACAAAAGTGACAAGGCATTCAACAAGGACAGGATGGTAACCAAGTGTGTGAAAGAGAAAGGATGTTGTTGACACAGGAAAAATGGATGAAAGATGGAGAAGAAAGTTACAAGGATACCATCTGTTATGTTTTTAGCATAAGAAGCACTTTAGGGTATTCTCAATAGTTATAGCTTCTTCTCTGGGCATAAAGAAGGTTTGGGTTTTGGTTTGGGGGTTTTTGTTTTGGTTTGGTTTTGGTTTTTTATTATTATTATTATTTTTATTTCCCCCACCCCCACCATTCTTTTTCTAAAACCTTTTTAAAAATAAGTGAATAAACTAATGGGAGATGAGTACTCTGACTCGCCCTGTACTTCTCATCACTACTTTTTTTTAGGTTCCATGTTAACTTTTTTAATCAATTTGGATAAAGATTATTGTCCATTATTCCAATTCTTCAAATATATATTTAAGATCTATTTCTGGGACATATAGAATTTCTGAATAGCAGTCTGTGGCTTTATAGCAATACAATATAAAATGAGGGAGCAACTGTAACATATCTTCAGATTTAGAAAAGAAATATTAAAATTAATTCCGATTTTATTCATATTTACAATTTAATGTTTCATAGTTATTAAATGTAGTATTAGTCAGGGTAGATAGGACACATAAAGGGAATGATGAAATGCAAAAAGCATAGAAGATGAGAAGTATTTTGACATCTAGGCCTATATTCATGTATATGAATAATGCAGAATATTGTGGTCATAGAAGAAAATACCTTTTTTGATATCAAAAAGGAAAGAAAAAGAGAAAAAAAAATGAGAGAGTCTTCAGAAAAGCTGAAGAGAAAAGAAAAGGAAGAGAAATTATATAAAGTAATAGCTGAGAGGACTAAGATAGATATAAAAATTCACTCCTTAAGAAACAAGCAGCTTAAAAACAGAGGATGTTAATGCAAACTGAGGAGTGAAATGAGATACTAAATTTACATTGGATGTCTCAAACACTGAACAGTCCTATTGAAGACCACATGACTAGCTCAAAAATAAAGTGCTATGCAGCATGATCCACAGGGTAATGATAAATTGCACATAAAAGACAGCACAGAAAAACTTAGTGCATTTTAAAGGTCAGCTTTCAGCACAATTGTCTACAAAGCCCTTGCTAAAATACAGAAACATTTGCAGAGCAAGCAGTGTGATTTCCAGCAGCCCTAGGAAGAAATTCACACTGGTCTAACATTTTATTCACAATATTTGGGAACAGAAGAATATCTACTAAAGCTGGTTATCTGACACAGGTTCTCATATAATCCACAGTAATACAGAACTGCAGCTGAATCTCAAATCCTTTTCCAAAATGCTTTGCGAAAATTATAAACTCTTAAGATAAATTATCTTTTGAATCCTCAAATATGTAGTCCTTCACAGTAATTTTTGCAAAGATATTAACTGAAATTGTCTTTCACAAATTTTGAATTAGAATGCCATTAGTGATGAGTTATAATGGTGTCTCAGCCACATGCTGATCAAATTTTTTTCTTCTGTTCTTTCCAAATCAACCCCTGATTAAGAGCAGACATTTAAATTATTTTTTATAATGTAATACGTTATTTATTAGGCTGATAATATATGCTTTCACTTATTTCTATATAATATTCTTGCATGTTTGTAGGATGCCACACATTTTAGCATCAACAGATTCATCATCACATTCCTACTTTTAATACAAATGTCACAATAATGGAAAGATCTATTCTCCAGAGACACAAAAATTTTATGGTGAATATTAGACAATACTTATTACTACGCTTTGTTTCTCATTTTCAATTCACTCTTTGTTTTTCATTTCCAATTCACTTTGGATTTTTTTTATCAAAAACATATAAAATCTTCTAAAAAACCATAATTCGCTAAAGTTCATGTAGTTATGCCATGTTTAGTTAAATGGTGCTTTGTTACCATCAGTTTAAATAACTTTTAATAAAGTATTTCTGCTACATTGCTTTGGGGACTGTCTTGTCACATTTTCAAATTCATTTTAAAGTAATATTTTGCATCAGTACAAAAATTAGATGAGTGGTTAAATGTTTCGCATTAGTCTTTAAATATTCTGAAAGATTATTTTCTAATGAAGTAATGTTGAAACATAAAAATGTAGAAAAAATGTAATGGAAATAGCTAAGCTCTCTTAAATTACTGATAAATTCAAAAGAAACAAAAATACTTCTAATTAATATTCAACTACTATTTAAGAAAAAAGCCAAATTATGGCACAGCTATTCTCTAAGGAGAAGCCTAGTTTACTTGCATTATTGCAACTCTTTCACAAAAAAAAATGAAGTCAGCCTTTGTTGTTAACTTAGACAACTTCTTCGTCAACTTATTTAAATAAATTAATATGCACAAAGAGAAAGATAATTAAGATAAACCACCCTAAAGTTAAAAACACCATCCAGATGTTTAAAACTTTTGACTACCTTTGAAACAAACAATTTAATTGATCAGATCTTTTAGAACCTCTCTAATTAAAAGACTCTCATCAAACCTTACATATTCCCATTAATACTCATAGCAGCAAAGGACTTGGTAAATATCACAGTCGCAGAAAGAGTCACGCTGGAGACCACAGGGAGTCATCTGGTCCAGGCTCCCTGCTCAAGCAGGGTCATCCCAGAGCACAGGGCACAGGATTGTGTCCAGATGGTTCTTGAGTATCTCCAGTGAGGGAGATTCCACAGCCTCTCTGGACAATCTGTTCCAGTGCTTGGTCACCTGCATATTTAGGTAGCACTTCCTGTGTATCAGTTTCTGCCTGTTGCCTCTTGTCCTGCTGCTTTGGCTCCACTGAGCAGAGCCTGGCTCCATGCTCTTGACACCTTCCTTCACATACTGACAGACACTGAAGTTCCTGCTCTCATACCTTCCTGAGATTGATCAGGCCCAATTTTAATCTTTCAGGTTGTATTTTTCTTTTGAAATTCCTAGTTATTTTTTTCCCTTTTCAACTCAGTTAGAAACATGGTTCAAAAAACTACTGCAAAATTGAAGTACTGAATTTCTCTTTGTAACAACAGATATGATAAAAGTTCCAAAATCAGAAATACACCACATTTTTCAGTAGTCTAGCATTCAATGTCAGTGTGATTGTGTTTTGTCTGACAGAAAGAAAGGCAGCTCAGATCTCATGTAAGTTTCACTCTCCCAAATATCCCATGCTGAGCATCATTTCATTCAGTGAAAGCACAGTTTCCTTAGATCAGTATTGCTCCTCTTGTTGACTTCTTGCTTCTGTTTATGCCTGTTGTGTTTCACCCTGACAACATTTACCACTATGAAGTGCCTTGCCTGAACTTGCTGTAGTTCATAAGAATTTGTCATCTGTCAGAGGACCTAAAATAGATCCATGTCACTAGATGGAGTTTTACTGAAGGCAAGGAACATTTATTTCTCTGGACCTCCTACACGTTCTCCTGTTACTACACATCAGGAGGTTCCTGGCCTGCTTTGATGCCAAGACAAGATGCTATCTTATGCCCAGCTTGCCATCTACCAGCAACCCTAAGTCCTTCTCAGCAGAGATGCTCCCCTGCCAGTAAGGGACTAGTCTGTGTCATTATCAGAGATGTTTCAGTACTTATGACCCCATGCAGACCTCTAGTTCTTCCTGTTTGTTTCCCAGGTATGAGAGACGGGAGAAAATGATTACTGGCTCAAAACAATAGAAGTGAGGGAGAGGGGTAGTGGGGAAGGCAGTGCAAGTCCTGTGAAAAGTGGGATGTGCCCTACACCCCACCCCCGGAGCCTCCAGTCCAGCCCAGAATGGCTCAGTCACTGACACACCTGAAGCCTCAGCTGGAGGGGAGGCCCAGGACACCAAGGCAGATAAAAGCATTGCACAAAGACACACGTGGGCATGGCTCATTGTTTTGGATTTTATAGGAGCTGAGAACATGCTGGATTTCAAACAGTGAATGACAGTTTTTGTATCTGCTGTGAGTGCCAGGAGTGCTGCCCTGTGCCACAGGGCACATGGTCATGGTTGAGCACTTGCACTCTGCCTTCATCAGAGTTTCCAACCCTCTCCAGGCACCTGTTCTCCAGGTCTGCACCTGTCCAACTTGCTCCCTACCACCAGCTTCCTGCCACTATCAGGCATCAGATGAAAGCAAAAGTTTGAAGCACCCTTTTTTTCAGGAGTAGCTGAAAGTTGTCATTCAAAACTAGAATCTTTGAGAAGTAAAAGCCTGTGATATCCTCCCTTCAGCAGCAGCAGGCAGCCCTCCTTACACCCAAGTTTCCTAGAAGAGCCATTCCCATCTGCCTTTCCCTTGTACAGGTTATCTTGCTATCTGATGCTTTATTTCAGGTGAAATTTTTTCTTTTGCCTGGGTTTTAGGGTCTAAATACAGATTCTCTGATCTCCTCTTCTCTTAACTTGAAAGGAAACCTACTGGGTGACAAAAACATTCACTGTAAAACAGAGTACACTCCATTTGTGGTTACCATAGCCCCAGCAGGATTTTCACCACCAAAAATCTCACTGCACATTATTTTGATGTGGCTTTCACTGCAAACTGATATTTCCTATGAAAATAAATGCCTTTTGCTAATGGAATTAAGAAGTATACATTAAAAAAAATTACAATTATGCCAATTCTGTAGAAAATCAACACTTAAAAGACAGGGAAAAATGAAATTTCATAGCAATTTTACCAAGGGAAAAACAAAGTGAGGGTCTTACCAAAACATTGCAACAGCACAGTACTTAGAGACTTTGACCGAAGAATCCCTAAACCTGTGCAGTTCCATCTGTTTCATCATTTTGTAACAAAATCTGAAACAGACTGAAGGGATATGGAAGAATTAAGAAGGAGGCCTCGGTGAAGCATAAATTACAAATTCCTTTCTAAGCAGGAGGACCTGATTCCATTGAGTAATGGCACAGTTTTATGTACCATCAATGACCCGAAATGTGAGGTAGTACTTCATTTTGGGAAATGCACTTCACAGAAATGTGTGCAATTACAGGCAAGCAAAACATCATCAACAACCATAAAACTGGGCAAAACAAAGGGTCCCAATGGAAAAATTGAATACTACACCAGAACGGACTTAAAATAGTAAGAAACCACTGAAGAACACATATGCCTAATCAGAGTCTGAAAAATAAAGTTAATGAAGATACAAATTTTCACAGTCTCACTAGGAAAAAAAAATTAAAATAAATTAGGCATTGTCATAAGAAGCAATGTTTGAAATATTATAGCGGGGACAAAAATTATTAGTTAATGTAATTCCAGAGAAAAGTGACTGTAGATAGATTTAAATCAAAATTAAATACCTAAGCTAAGAATCTGCCAGCCAATGCACCTTCAGAGGTATTCAGAAATACTTTGATAAATCATGCATATTCTTTAAGATGGATGAACTTGAGACTTTGGTCTGGACACTGTGTTAGTCTCATTAGGAAGCTTGATTTCTAAGGAGTTCAACAGAGATACTGAGAAAGCAAGATGCTAAATAAATAATTTATATTGTTGGGATGAGACTGTAATATGAAAGTGGTAAACAGATCTGAGAAAATTGAGAAAAATTAAGAAAAAAAGTGTGTTCGTATTTCTTTTCAGTAATGAACTATAGGCCTGATTTGAAAAGAAATGCATTAAAATATCAGGTAATATATCCCATATCTGAAGATAGCTGTAAGCTTTGGATCCTAAAATAATTATTAGGATGAAAGTTAAATTAAAGTCAAGGAAGTTTCTTTTCAACTAATTTAAGGTCATGCCCTGAAGTGATCTGCAGGGGATAAAAATATGTAAAACTTCATTAAATAGTATTCAGAACCTCATTAATAAAATAGTATAACATGGTATAATTGTCAAAAATACATATTTTGGTGCAAAAAAGGGACTTGAAAGTAAAATAATATGTTGCAGTAAGCTATTCTCTTTTAAGAGTATTCCTCAGGAAATAGTTTTAGGCTATCATGTTTCTACACCACTTTTCAGAACAAATACTTACTTAAAATCTAGTGGAAAAAATACCCTTTATACTCTACTGTCAGAAAGTATTGAAGTTGTTGAGCTCATATATGAAACATTTGAGAAATAATAATCTTGATAAATACTTTTCTTACAAAATCTCAGTGGAACTAATTTTCAATAGTAAATTTAATAAAATTAACTTTTCTATAAGTATGAAACCAACCACTTATTTTCACCCATTCTATGATATTTTAGTGACAAAGTCAGAAGTGCCTAGCAGTGAGTACCCAGTATGAATTTTGTATCTTATTCTCTTTTTAATTTATGGCCCTGTAATAATGACTCATATAGAAAAGCACATGGTCCATTTATTGTATGAAATACTTCCTTGAAGAGCAAGAAACAATGTTATAAAAGGAAAATTAAAAATACAATAAGAGTAGTAAGTCAGAGAGGCTGGAATTGCAGTTTTACTTTTCAGTGTTCTTGAGCTAAGTAGATGGGTCTTCAAAGCAGTTTGTTTCCAATGTCTTGAAGCAAGATTTATGAGCAACCAAGCTTTCTAAACCACATGTAACAGTGTGAATACATTTATTTCAGAAGACTATGGAATCACAGTACTAACTACCTTTTAAGAATTTCATTTAATGTTCTTGAATCAAAACACTATTAAGTAATAAAATTATTTTCAACATTGTACTGAACTGTGTGTGCAGTTGAGTTGAAATCAAAAAGCTTCATAGAGGTTCGTAAGTTTGTAAACAAAAATGTTGAGAAAATGATATTTAAATGGATTTAATTTAGACTCATAGGAAAACTTTCAGTTTAGGTCAACACAAAATCAAAGATAGAAGTCATAAAGTGTAATGTCTGGGATAATCTGTACTCACAATATTTCATAAAGTTAAATCAGTGAAACAAAATAATAATATGTATAATCTTTAAAAGCAACGGGGTTTTTCCTCGTGACAGACTCTTACGTCTCAGTCAGTCTTTCATGAGGTTACAACTACTCTTTCAAACAGAAATGGAACCTAGGCCTAATGAGATAGGATCTAGATTTAAGTTATTTCTGTCTTCTTTTTCAAAATACATATTTTCTAATGTCTATAGACAAGAAGAAAAAAAATTTCAAATCACACAGATGATGGAAAGGTTCATATATTTATTCATCTAAATTCATGTTTTATCTAAATTTGGTATCTTGCACTGTGCTTTGTTAAAATACCCTTGGCATAGAAAAGGAAAAATGGCAATACGCTTTTAGCTTTAAATCTGTTTTCTCCATAGCTGGACTATCAGATATCTAATGCCTCTATTTTTAATAGGTTTTAATCTTACTACAGTAGAAAAAGTGCCTCTAAAAAGAGATGCTAGCAAACTGCGTTCCTGTAACAACTCCTTTTGCTACATGTCAGAGAATTAAAGCATACAAATTAAAAAGTTATCAAAATTGTTATACTAGTAGAAATCAGGGTCTCAGACTAGAAGAAATAAACCAAAAACAAAAGCTGAAAATTACAGAGAAAAATAAGACAAGGCAAACAAAATTATTCGTCATCCCTCTACTTCTATCAGTGTGTCAGAACTGAGTATTTAAAATAGCAATTTAAAAAATGCATAAAAGCATGGTTTATATTATTGCTGCATGGTTATTAAAGACATTTTTGTTGTTGTTTTTAAACCTTCATGTAGGTAAAAATTGAGAAAGTGCCTTTGGACTGCTTTATATATAAGTGTGTAGTAGATGGAATTGTGGCATTTCCCCACCACAGGTGTTCCTGAATTCATATTCTATGCTGGAAAAGGTTGACTCAGGCATGATTTACCACCCTCTTTATAATATTTATAGATTAAGACTTATAGAACCTACTTTGTGTTGCTACTCCAGTATTTCTTTTATTGATACCTGACGGAAATTGAAGCATGATCATGTATGAGCTGCGGGATTTACTCTAAAACATAAAATGGCAGTAGATATCTGGAAATAAAGACTATATATACAAGGCTGAACAGTGTATTTCCTAATAACTGGGTAGGAACATATTGGACTCTTTCAATCCTATCTGGATTCTATCAATGTTTCTCAGTATTTTGTAGTCATGGGGGTTTTTTTGAATAAAGTTACCAAAGTGGTTCAGTGCTAATACATGTGGAATATCTGACCTTCAAAATCTGGCCTGTTTTTAAATACATGAAACATCTATAAATAGATAAAATATATTATAAATTATATAATCTGCATAACCTCCTAATGTTTTCTTTATAGTGGTATGAATATGCTCAGTATTTTCCAATAGGGCCAAGAATTTAGTTTTACATGAAAGCATATTCATTTCTCTATTGCCACACAATAGCTTTACTCGGCATATCTGGGAACTACTGAAAGAATTTCATCCTACTAGGCATATATTCACATCCTTAATATTCACTCGATGTTTAAGCACCTACTGAATTCATATAGGTTAACTGTAAATATAGCTAAGTGCTGGAATTAAAGTGTCACCATATAATTTTATAAAAGTGCTAAATATGCGATTCTTGTTTTTCATATCTTTCACCTTTTGTGTTTCTAGAAAACAGGAAATTATTTTATAATCTGATATGTACAACTGATTGACTGCTTTCCCTGTTTAATTGTGCATATATCCAGCTGTTTGTGTCCATTCATTTGGTGAGTACTGCACTAGAGGCACCTGACCAAGTAATGAACTTTTGTTGTTAATGTAACAGACAAGGAACCACCATCTACCCATTATGTACCTCCAGATAGCCAGCACATATATATTTACAGCACAATAGTTATGTTGTGTGCACATATTAACAATCAGAAAAATAGTTCAAATAATTGCAATGTAGGGACTATTTTGCGTAGTATCTTCATCATAACTATCTTGTCTTCTTTTTTAAAAATCCAGTATTATAACTCATCATTAAGTAAGAAAAATTCTTACTGTTTCAGGTTATATTTAGATATTTAAAGATGTCTAAAACAGGCATTTTTTTAGTCATTCTTACACCTGCATACAATTAAAAATAGGAATTTTTGTCCTAATTCCACACTCGAAGTGATAACTGCCATTTGATTTCAAATGTATATTTCACAAAAACATCAAAAGGGACTTCTTGCATTGTTATTCTCCAAAAGTAAGGGAAGCTTTTCAAGGTGCCTCTAAGGAAAAAGAATACTCTTTCTTCTTTTTTATACAGTTTAACCCTATTAAATAAATCCTCTGATGGTGACTTACTTTTATTCATGTTAGAATAAATCTAGTGTCACTTCAATTAAAGTAAATTGAATTAAGCTAAATTTTTAAAGGGGTAAAAAGTAGGTTTTCACTTCTAGCATATCTAAAATGACAGTAGGTCTGTGTGTCCTATCTGTTGAAGGTTTTCAATGAAATTATATTTAAAACAGGTTTTCTCCATCAGCTTTAGTGTAGTTGTTATCCTAACTAAATTCAGTGTGGGATTAAAGATCAAGTGAAAATTAAGGATGTGAATATGTGCTTTGTAGGATAGAATTCAAATGGGGAATGAATAAGTGCACATGTGATTAAGAAATTTTTTCTTAAAAACAAGTAGGAAGTGTCAATAAGCCTATCCATCCAGAATTATCTTGCCAAACCTGAAACTTTCAATTTTGACCTTACATTAAGGTCATTTCATTTGACAAAATTACAGATTTCAGAGGACCAAAGCCTTTTTGTCTGTGTGTGTGTTTAACATAGATGACCTTTTCACAAGACTCTACAGAGACATCACTATAATTCCCTAAAAGTTTTTATGACTCCTCAAGGCACAAGGGTGACTGGTAAAGCTTAAAATCTGAAATATTGTAATTAAAATGCATATTCAAAACACCCTAATAATTAAAAAGACAAATTTATTTTTTTGGAAGAAATAGGTTATTTGAGCTATGCCATCATTTTTCATACAGCAGATACCTAAGAAAGAAATTGCAGTGATAGACAGCAGATATATTGTATATTTGCTCCTTCTTTGCAGTAAGGCAGAAGAACTTCAGAAATAAAATTCCTGAAATATAGCACAAAGCTTTGTCATTGTATCCATCAGAGGAAAATTAATTCCCTAGAGGAGGCTGCCAAGCTTCTTAACAAAAATATCCATAACATTTATGCTTCAATCACAGCCAAATTCTTTCAATTACATGAAGACTAACTGGAACATCAGCAGCCTCTCCAGTGGGCTATTCCAATTTCATTACTTTTATGCCAGTAGATGACAGGTTGTTGTTGAAATTGATCTCTTTTATAAGGTTCATAACATACTCTTCAAATTACTGTGCATCTTCAGATTTTCTTCTTTTCTCAAAGGTCTTAAGAAAGGTTAATAACATCAACAATATAGTCTCGGTTAAAGTAGCACTACTTAAAAGAATAGCTTTAGCTAAATTTGGTTTATGTCTTATACTATCAACTGGCAAGGTCAGATTCTGTCATCCTTATTTTTCTGCTTTTTTACCTACATGAGCAGTGATTCCAATTATATTTTTAGAAACAACTCAAAAACCCAAGATATTCCTTAACTGTAAATTAGCCTGGCAAAACTCTGAACAGCTGCATATGTAAATGGTCAGAACTTCTCAAGGTCTATGTGGTGCTATCCTTGCTGGTCCTTCAGTTTCAGCTGATGATTAGTCCTTCAGCTAACAGACTTTAAATCTAATAGGGATATTTGTACACTATAGCTGCAATCACTACAGATGGACTTCAAACATTTTAAAGTTCTTTTAAAATACACATAGATATACTTTGAAATTAAACCTGTTGCTTTATGAAACCTTGCTTAATATCTTCATAGGTAGAGTGAATGTAATTTTTTAAAACTATAAAGTTTCTGAAACAAAGTTTCTGCAATAAGGTTTCTGAAAAGCAGAATTCCCATCAATACTATCTGGAAGAAAGCTAGTAGTCAAATCTATTTAGAATTCTTTTTAAGTTGCTTCAAACACTGCCAACTTTAAGCATTTGTGCTGGATATTTTCATTAATGGTGTTGGCCTAGGGTGTGTGTTTTGGGAAAGCTTCAGCAGAAATTGTTCAACTATCTTTGACACGTGAATTGAGGAAAAAGGCATCATTTGGCCAACGTAATAAGGCTGGCAAACTTTTCCTTGTAAAACTTCAATGCCTCCAATCTTTGGAGCAGAATCTGACATTTGGAATGGTAGATTCTATACTACCAACATTTCTTCTTTTGTCTTCATGATCTTGACCAAACTATGGCCAAATTATAAGAACCCAAACCACTAAAGGCTGCACAGTCATGAGTTATTTCATTGCATTTTTCTACAGTTGTTTCTACATAATCATTTAACATGTCCAAGCTTCTCACAGGTCAAAGCACTTACTAAAATGTCATTTACTAAACTGTACCTCTACTTTCTTCAAAAAGCCATTGGACATGCTCCAGCCTAAACTGAACATACTAAAAATCTGAATTTGTTTAAGAGGACTTTAAATGCCCTGGCTTGGAAAAGGGCACATGGTCTAAGTCTGACACCCAGTTAGCTTCTCTCCTTAATGATGTAAAAGAAATTTCATAGTGATACAGAGGAGTCAGATGAACAAAATTTTGGAGTTTATCAACCAAGAGAGAATGAGAGAATGAGAAACAAGCTCTGTTAAAACAAGAAGATAGGATTAGAGAAACAAAGGGGGACCTGTTGGAAAAGAAAAATGAATTATGAGCTTCTGGGACAAGAACACAAGCTAAGAAAAGCACTAAGTCCAGACACAGATCAGCATGAGGCATGTTCTAAGAATGGCTGGGAAAAAGAAGAGGAACTATGAATACACTAAAAACACATTTATGATAATGTCTGATTTTCAATTAAGATGTAGAAAGTAATCTTGTGTTAGTCCATACAATATGTAGGGATCTGGACATTTGCTGTTAAAGCCACAAATTTATATTTATCATTCTATTCTATGACTTTTTTCTTTTTTTTTCTTTTTTTTTTTTTTCTTTTCTGAGAAATGAAACCTTACTAACAGGTTATCAGATATGTGGTTTCCAATCACACCAGCTTGGAAGAAGTTAATACAGACTTGCTGCCTTCATGGTTGCATCCTCCACCTATGAGATCATGAAGTTATCCTTTGGCTAATGTAGAATACCTTTGATGTTTTGCAGTTTCCTGTATTTGTTACCCAACAGATGTCCAGTTCATTGTAGTCACCCTTGAGCAAATTATCTTGTTGTCCTGAGTTTTAATACTTGCCCAGTAGTAGTTTTGTTTATTTTCCTGTTGCTCTCTTCAGTCCTCAGGGTCTGCAGCAGATGCTTATTATAGTTTCTCTTTTGTCTTCACTATTATTCTGTCTGTATGTGAAGTATTTTGCTGACATTTCACACTTTTGAAACTTTTGAAGAATTTTGGATGAAAAACATTAGGAGAAGAGGTCTGGGATAAAGTGGTCATTAACTTCTGCACAGCTAGTGAAGATTAGAAAAGACACACAAATTGCCCTGAAGAGAAAGAATGTACTATTTCCCTCAGCTCAGAAGGCACACCTTCCTTACCAGCCACTTTCTCCTTATTGTGGAAGAACAGCCTATTCTTTGAAGTTTATTTTATACCTGATTCTTTTGTGTTTATTCTTGTCAACTACTAAACAATAGCAGCATGCCCATAGTGATTATTAATCTATGGGAATGGTTTCTGTGAAACTGCACACCTGCTGCTCAGTAAATGAAAAGGTCTCACTAGTAATACTCTTGAATATACCAAAATTCACCGGCAGTTTGAATAACTATAATGATAGGACAAGACTTTCCCTCTTGGGTTATCTTCAGTCCTTGGAAACGAGCTTTCCCTAATCTAGTTCCTGAAAAAAATCAAATAGTATTTATAACAATTTTATTGAAAAACTGAACGAAGTAAGGAGATGCTTCATTCTCCTAATGCTTAGTGTAACACATACCCTAGGAGATATCTCAGTGTACAATGAATCTTGTAACAAAAAAGGAACCAAGCACAGCAGTATCCTCTCTTCCTCCCTATTTTTTATGGGCATCCACTACCCAAAACTAATACAGACTTACTGCAGTCTCCTAAGTTTTTTTCTGAGGAAGCACAGATCTACCTTTAGGTATCAATAATAGAAAGTATGAATACAATATTATTGTGTAGGTCTTCTGGAACTCTTAACCACAAATCTCAGCAGGGATTTGCAAAAGAATGTAATGATGCTGAGCACACATATTAGACTAATTACTTTTGTTCATTTCTCAGTCCACACATCCCCTCATCAAAGATATGAAGACAGTGTTCTAAAGCTTACAATTAAGTGAAAATACAGGTTGACAACTTTTTAATTTCTTCCTAAATCCAGTAACCTTTGTCATCACAAAAAGATTTTCCTGTACTACAAACATAAAATGTGCTTTCAGTCTGTCAGTGAAGATATGTAGTATAAAATGGTACAAATTCAAAGTGTGCAATCCTCATTTCAGAATTATATGTCTAGACTTCAGAATACCTTAGATATTTCATAATAGTGCAGAAGAGTGCAATATATTCTTTACACATCCAAGTAGCTATGCTGGTCAGAAAACATGTGGTCATCATCTTGATTAATTTTTCTTAACCTCTCAAAATTGCTTCTCTTCAAAGAAGGAAGAGAGGCATGCCTAATAAAATCATTTAGTATTCTGCCTTATGTCTAGAGGGGACATAGGTAAAGTAGTGAGAACAATCCTTACTCCATCATGTTGATATTCTATTAAGAAACTAAAAGCTATTTGCACCACTAGCCTCTCCTCAGTATTTTGTCTTTTTTTAAAAAATTTTTAAAAGAAAAGTTAAATTGCACATTCAGGAATGATGCAAGCATTTTGGTCAAAGCAAATTTGACACAGAACAACAGAACAAGGTCCATAAGTTGCTAAAAAAGCATAGAAATGAACTGGCAAGATCACCCAGCAGTGTATGATCCTATTACCTTGACCATATAGCCAAGTTTATTCAACATTAATATTTCATACACAGAAATTCTGGTTGTTCCTGCACTCACAGCTTATATAGGTTTACACAAACCACAGAACATCCAGTAACACCTAGGCTTTTCAGTACAGAGCTCAGCTATGAAAGCATGGCTTTGATTTCTGAATCACTAATGGGAGATTTATATCAGGTAACTTTAGCTAACCTTCCATTTTGAGATGCACAACATCAGCAGCAGGGAGATAAGCATGTCACAATGTAAATTAATTCCATTTATCAATCTTTTTCAAGATGGGTGATTACATAGCTGCCTGTTTCTCTTGACTTGTCACTAGATGACAATTTAGTCATCTACCTTTTAAATGGCTGGTTAGGATAAATGTATCATCCCACCATCATTAGATTTCAGAAACCTTATTAAAACCTAAAATGTAACACACAGGGAAATAGTACATACTGGGAAATAGTTAGACAGGGTGGTATCTACACTTATATTTTTTTTCTTAAACTAGGCTTTTTACATGGTATCTCTTTTTACTCTCCTAGGAAAAACTATGCAAAGAAACTACAGTAAATACTGGTTTTGATGAACAAGCTTTTCCACTACAAAGACAAAAAAAAGTAGGAGCATATTTCACTCCTTGAAAAGGTTAGCAAACTATTTCGCAAAGTGGTTTCCTTGGGGCTCTCCAAAACAACTGGGCCGGTTCTATGCAGAAACAATGCACAGAAGATATAAGGGGACTGGAATCTTTTGAACCAGCAGCTGTGCTACCTGCGGCTCTCCATAACAAGCAGACCAATTCCATGTGGAAACAGAATGAGCACAAGATATAAAAAGATCAAAATTGTTTGAACCAGCAGCTGTGCTACCTGCAGCAGTTAATCTTTTCTGGCAATCTGTTAGAGACACACATTCCTCAGGCTAAGAGGACTAAGAGGCTTTTGCTGACTGCTGTTCCTCTGAGAGAAGCTAAGTCCAATTCTCTGTTCGTCTTACTGGAGCAGTTAAATAGTGAACTCATATATGTATTAGGGGGGAAAAATTTCTTTTCATTTCCTTTCTTGGAAAGGACATGTTTGATCAGTTGCTTTGAATAAGCAACTTTGAACTGGCAGCTCATTTCTTAAACTAATTTTACTTAAACTAAATGGTAAAATCTTTCACTATGAAGAAGCTAAAATTGTGTAAGTTGAAATGTATTTAATAATAGTCAGGCATGGGCAAGAGTATGCTCTCCTATGGACCCAATATCTGCAGTGAAGACAACATACATTTTTGTACTGTTATATATAAATTAAAACTTAAGTTTATCTGCCCTTTAAAATACTGTGATGTTCTTGGGTTTTTTGATTTATTTTTCTTTTTTTCTTTTACCGTTAAATACTGTCTCTCTTTTACTCACATTGGATAAATAATTTAAATGAAATAGCTTTATGGCCCTACAATACCTGCCCTCTTTTTTTTTAAGACTCCTGTTTCTCCAGATATTCTCTTTCACAGTTTAAGAGGCATCTTTTGCATTATGGATAATGATCTAATGCTTCAGATTAGTTTCCATTTCTTTGGAAAAGAAAAGATTTTTCTTTTTCATAGTTACACAATTTTATCAAATTTATTTTGTTGGTTAGAAGAGGAATATTTTATATTTGATTTACATTCCAGACATCATTTGTTCAATCACAGAACAAAGTAGCTGTCTGGCCATATTTCTTTCAACAACTTTTGAGAAATAGAATAAGGAAAAAGAGACCATTTCCCCCCAGTGTTAAAACAAACAAGGCAATTTTGCATTTGTAACTATCCAAACAGACAAAATACTCCAGCCCACGGGCTTTAGGAGCAAGCATAGAGTTACTTAACCTTATGATACTTTTCTAGGTTTTCAATCTAGTCAACTGCACTGGGAAGCTCTGCTGCCAGTTTCCTTTTATGTTCCTCTCAAAAGAAGGGGAGTGAGTAAATGAGTCACAAAATAGTGTAACGCTAAGTAATGCACTTTTGTGTGTGCCAATTAAACATCCTGCCCATGTTTTGTACTTAACTTTATGCCTGATTCTGAACAACAGTAAGAACGTAGAGATGTCTGCAGGCATCAGGGAGCTCATGTATCCTGTAAGCTGTATCTTCAACTGCCTTAGCAGGTTTCCTACAGTATGGGTGGGCTGAAAGGTAAAAACAGAAATAATTTTTTTGGCTTTTCATATTTGATATTTAAAAATATGTGAAAGCTGTTCTGGAAAGGTAATGCTCAGAAAGAATGTAAAGGAGCAGCATATCCTATTCTAATCATTCTATGACTATGGCATATTAATTTACTTTCAAGTTCAAAACCATTTAAGAAGAACCACAAAGTTCTTCTTAAAAATAAAAAAACCTATGAGTTTGTTAAATAAGGTTGCCATCAACTAGTCTTTGATGACATAAAAAATTGTTTCTAATAATCTCTCTATCCCATATTTCACTTTCTTCATGTACCCGTGTTAAAGGCTTTCCTGATGCTACAAAACCAAATAACTTTATTGAATTAACACCAAAAAAAGCCCCATACCTTTTCCTAGGTTCTCTTTATACAGCTTTATAAATGCACATATTTTGTCATGTTTCAGTTTTCAAAGACTACAGTTGTAGTAGCTACTGTATGTGAGCTGGTAGATATAATTTGAGATCTATACATATAACAGTCTTTATTATATACAGGTATATGTCACTTTCTAAATCCTTTAGTGAAGAAAACACTGAAGTTATAAGATGAAAGCCTGTCTAAGCTTTGTTCAAGGAAGGTAAATCATTAATAAGGACAAATATTTCAACCCTATGAATTCAATAAAATCTGTGTTCATTTTGGCCTTGACAGTGTTCTAAATTACTCTAGCCTAAATTAAACTATTACTCAGCCTGTTTTTCCTGGACCATGAAGTTCAGACATGCTCTACATACTGAAAAAAGCCAGAAGAAATACCAGGGGTTTGTGCCATATGGAAGGATACTAAAGGCTGTTTCAGGTAATTTTTCTCTCCTGTGTTGAAAATAGAGACCTATATTTGGCATTTAGAAGTTAAGTTCTAGATGGATAATAACTTTCTCACTGAGGGACTTTTGGGATACTGTCACTGAGGTGGATTAAGGATAAAATTGGAAGAAAGTTATTGATAGGATTTGAAGAAACAACATACATTTTCAAATGCCATCCAGTTCTCAAGAATTCAGATGAATCCTCACATCTTTTGATAATTCTTATAAAATATAACACAAATATCTCAGAGTCTATATCTTTTTCCAGATAATGTCCCCCATTTTTCAGTGTACATTAACATTCTCTGCAAATAAACAAAATTCTCAGCAATTACCACATAGTGAAACCCGATCTTCCTCAAGACTAACAAACTAACATGTACCAAAGTAATATGGTATAATTCTTGCTTCAAATCAGTTTCAAAAAGATATGCTAATGAACATAGTTACATATCTAGTTATTCTTCACTGAGAAGAAACTGACATTTTTGTGTCCAAGAACTGGATTTAAAACTCAAAATAGCACTGTCTCTTGAAGAAACAAGCTAGGAATGAAGATTTCCTAAATGCATTATTTATGTATTCTGGATATGAATAATCCTCTGAGCAATCTGATAAAGTTGAAGATGTCCCTTCAGGACAGGGGTGTTGGAATAGGTGAAAAGTTAAAAAGTTCTTTCTAACTCATACTATTATATGTCTTTATATTGCATACCATGGTTTATATCCCATACAGGGAAAGGCTGAGTAATAATCTAGGATGCGTAAGTCTAAACAAGAGATGACTGGAGCTTTAGAAGACAGTGAGAAACATCTGTAAAATATAAACTGTTAAAACCTGACTCATTTGCTTTCTCATTAATTTAAAAAGGTATCTTGAGTGAAATACAGCAGATTCAAAACAAAAACAACCAATAAGAAAAGTGACTCATACAGCTTCTAGCTATGCTTATGCATAGAGTACTGTGGATGATAAAACTTCAAATGTATCCAAAGGAAGACTAGTGAATGGGAAATTCATTGGAGGTTACCAAACCCACAAGAAAACTAGAACAGCAAGTTTTCTTGCTAACAAATGGTTACAGTCTTGAGCAATGTATTTCTCAAATATCCCCATCTCTAATGATAATAGCATCCTCACACCAGTAAATTGCTAGTTTAACATAGAAGTGACTTTTTGGAAAGCCCTAGTTGTAACATTCAGTTTCCAGGGAAATGTTCAGAATTCTTGTAAAAATATCAGACTCTACAGAGTCATAGAAGACTTCAGATGTGACAAAAATATTCAGTAGCACTGCTATTCAGTAGTGTTCCTAACAAAAGTAGAACGAAAAGGCCCTAGGTATTCCAGTGGACCACAGGCTGAACATAAGCCAGCTGTGTGGTGTGGCAGAGGACAAAAGCATTTTGGATGCACTAGGTAGAGCACTGTCAGCAGCTTAAAGAAGATGACCCTTCACCTCTACTGAGCCCCAGTGAGACACATTTGGAGTACTGGGTCCAGACCTGGGCTCCCCAAGAAAGTGAGACATGGGTTTACTAGAGTAAGCTCAGCAAAGGGCCACGATTAAGGAACTACAGAATCTGTCATACAAGGAGAAGCTGTGAGTGCTGGGAATGTTTAGCCTTAAGAAGAGAAAACACAGGAAGATCTTATTAATGGAAGGAGGCAAAGGAGATGGACCCAGAATTTTCTCAATGGGTCCACTACAGAACAAGAGGAAATGGTCAAATTTTGAAACAAAGCAAATGGCCTATGAACATAGGAGAGCACTGTTTTTACTGTGAGCATGTAAACTTTTGGAAGAGGTTGTTTGGTGAGATTGTAATATCTCGATCCCCATACATAATCAAAACACAGACATAGACCTGAGTAGACCTTGATCTGAGCAGTGGGTTTGGAGTAAACAATCTCCAGAGATCCCTTCAAAGCTCAACCATTCTGTGAATCTAGGTAATAATACCATCTATTAGTAAAAGCAAATCAGTTCTTAAGAAATTTCATTAAAACACACACACAAAATCCCAGTATCTAGAATGAAAATATTAACAAACCCTTGATTAGGTTTTATTTTCTTCTAATGATTTTATTGCTGGGATATGTACCACAAGTTAGATACTATTTTGGTTCCTATGGAACAGAAATAACAAATTAGGTCATCTGATACCATATAATAAGTCTGGAAAGAAAGTCAGCAACATGTGGCATGAACCATGGTGATAATGTTGAACTATTCTTTTTTTTCCTTAGGGAAAAAATATTACAAAAGACTTACCTATGCAAACCAAAAAACAGTGAGAGAAATGACAAAAAATATACAGATTTATTTTTCAGACAAAAATTTATATATATCTTATGAGTGTGTAGGACTGTTATATCTTGTAGTTAATAAAAATGTGCAGTATTAGGATGAAAAATATCCAAACATTTGCAATTTTTCAGGTAAGTCTGATTGAAATGATAATTAAAAATTCATAGATCAAGTTTCTCATTTCAGATGAAAGATCAAACCTTAATTCTGTCTACAGACAACAAAAGGATGGTACTCACTCTGACAGATTTTTCCAGTCATACATTTTTCCGTAATGCTCAAGAATGCTCAATACGCTCATAACATATTTTGCAAATTTACAAGGTTCTGATTTTTGTGTTTTGGATCAGACATGAAACCAGCATTTAGATGAAACATTAGCCATTTCCTTAAGAAATCATAAGCATTTATTGTGTGTACCCACTGTCCTGAGAACGGAAACTGGTCTGTTTTGGAGTCAATTTATGTTTTACTTCTCCAATTAATAATTCTTTATCAATGTAGCTTTGCAAGCTTAGCATGCTGAAAGAACATGCTCTGATTTCTTTACAGCAAAGTAAGCACCAATACTCCAGAGGAAGCCCAGAGTGAGAGTGTTTACTGAGCTCAGTGTTCTGTTTTATTTCATTACAGAGAAACAGAATCACAGAATTGCTAAGGTAGGCACCTATGTAGGTCACCTTGCCCAACTGGCCTGCACAAGCAGGACCATGTAGAGCTGGCCACTCAACACCAAATCCAGATGGCTTTTGAACACCTTCAAAGATGGAGACTCCATAACCTTCCTGAACAATCTGTTTCAGTACTTTACTGACCTAGCAGTAATTTTTTTCTTATTTTTTATTGGAATTTTATGCAATTTACTTTGGAATTGGAATTTCTTTACTACCACCCATCTGGTATTTAAATACATGGAAAAGATTCCCCTCAGCCTGTTCTTTTCAAATATAAACAAGCCCAGCTCAGCCTATTCCCATATGCTTCAAATCATTAATCATCTTCATATCTGGAAGTATGAGAGATTTGTTCTACATTTATACCTACTAAGCTGAAGAGGAAAAAATTTTGGTCATGTTTCCACAAACTAAAATTATTAATGTAGGAATCAAAGACAGTATGTTCTCACTGCCACCATTGTCACTGAACACATTACAAAGGCTGAAAGAACCTTCTCCTCTGTTTGAAACAGGAGAGAGACCCATCTACTCTGAAAAGATAATTTCAGGACGTTTATCTCAGGCTGGCCAGATAATTTCATCTAGATGAGAATTATGTATCTAAACTTAATGGGGCTTGAAATTTCAGGCAGACTTCTTTTTTAAGGTTCCTGGTGTTTAGTTCTTCACAGTTTTCTGTTCTGCTCGCTAGAAGAGCTAAATACTCACTCAGACACTACAAGGAATACAATTTCTGCCATAAGAATCTGAATTCTGCTTTAGGGTTGAGACATCCAGAAGTTAAATGCTGCATTAACCGGTAACAAATAATTAAGTCCTTTTGGTTGAGACTTCTAACACCCTTCCAGTCTAAAATATCCGAAAATTTAGACCTTCCAGTCTAAAATATCCGAAGAATAGAGTGAAGTGACCATTTTACTGAAAAGATAAACAATTCACCAATAGGTGAATTTGCAGAAAATAAGCAAGTACATTTAAAATATTGCATGTTTAAAAGAAAACAAACACAAGCCCTCAGACCATGAAAGAGTTAAATGACATGTTACTACCTATAAATATTGACTGAGACAATCAGTTTCATTTTCATTTGGGATAAATAAGACTGAATGTTCTTTACAGCCCATATTCAATATTTTCAGAGAAAAAATGCAATTTTTATACAAGTTCTTTATCAATCTATATTCCTATATACTAGGGAAATATTTTATTAATCTGTTTGCAAAAACCAGTCATTTCAATAGGAAGAATTTATTAAGTTCAAAAGAGTAAGCTTTCTTTAGTATGAGAACAAAGCCTTCATCCTCACAGACTTAGAGATACTAGAGATTAATGCATTTGCTTCAGCATTTTGTTTGACAAAAGCATGCTTCATCATTTGCATTAGATTCACTTAAAACTTTCAACATACTTCTCCCTTATCTTTCAGCTACTTTCATGTTTCCATTCGCTTTGTATGTTCTTATTTGGGATGGAGAATGGGCAGCAAAACAGTTATGGGATGACACCCAACAATCAGCTAAGCTGGGTCTTACATTTTTTCAGATAATCTCTTTATCTCTTGCACACAGCAGCTACACTAGACTCTGATGCAGCTTTTACCTTGTGCTGAACAAGGTGCTTTAAGTTTTGAGACTCAATGGAACTTGCTGTGAAGGAGGAGCATCAGGTTTTTACAAAAAATGTTCAAAGTATAAAATGGAAAACTACTTTGAGGAAAAACTAAACCACCAGTTTCGTAGTACTTAGGAAAAGCTATTAAAAATATTTATTTCAAAAAATTAGCTTTATTTTCCCTTATTTCTTACTTCTACCTGTGATTAAAGGTGAAAAAGCAGGATTACATACAGCAGCCAATATGATTTTGACAATTTGTATAAAATGACAGTGTACTAAAATTACTATTCTTAGATTAAATTTAACTTTGTAAATATTTGTGGTGGTTTAGCACCAACTATTAACTAAACTCCAGGTTAACTAAGCTCTGCCTCTTCCTACAACCAGGACATTAACCACCCCCGATATTTTTCTATTTATGTCATGCCCAGACCCTATACCTTCCAACTACTTACATAGACCCAGACACAGACATAGACACACAGACACAGACATAGACACAGACGCACAGACACAGACATAGACACAGACACACAGACACAGACATAGATATAGACATAAACACAGACATAGACATAAACACAGACAGACACAGACACAGACGCACAGACACAGACGCACAGACACAGACACACAGACATAGACACACAGACATAGACATAGACACACAGACACAGACACCGATATAGACACAGACACAGACACAGACATAGACATAGACATAGACATAGACATAGACATAGACATAGACATAGACATAGACATAGACATAGACATAGACATGTATGTGTGAGGCACAGGGTACAACTGCAATCATCCAGTGTTTTTTTCCACCATTTTGCAGGTTTGCAGCAGTGTGGTGTAATCAATCTGCAAGGCCTCCCCATAATTACATTTCAACCATTGCTCCCCATAACACAGGGACTTTACCCACTAGTGGTAATGTCATGACACATGTTTTATGACTGTGGATAAACATATATTCCTCTAGATAGTCCAAATCCACCAAAGCAAGTAATTTTCTATGATTCTATATGAATGATTGAACCTCTTCAGTACCTTGGTTTATTGCGATCTTGCTCCATCTTTCCTGACAGTAGATGCTCTTTAGTGCATGAGCCAGTATTATAACTTTTGGAAAAATGCTGACAATTAAGTAGAAGAGAGGAATCAAACTGAAGTTCAGTGAAACTCAGACTCCATGAAGAAGAAAAAGTCAGAGTGCAATGGATTGTAAAACCTTGAGTTATTACTTTGAGCAATTTAATTTCTGAAAGGCACTGCAGTGTTTTAAGAATCACTTAAAATCCTTTAAAAAGGATTTAAGAATTCCTCTATCAATTTCTTTGATTAACACTCATTACTTCTTTAGATGCTATAACTGAATTGCTACCATTACTATTGAACTAAAACCTGGATTAGCATATTTCACTTTATTATAGTAAAGTAGCATAACTATTTCAAGAATGGAGCATTTTAATTTAGTCTCTTTAAAAATACTCACGCAATTATGCTCATGCAGATTAAAAAAAAAAAAACCTGCATTTAATTTATACGTAATTTCTTGCATACAAGAACACCACAGAAAACAGTTACTTCTGTTTCACTAAAAATCTTTTCTAGCCCACAGTTCTACAAGATGAAGCTGGAAAATATGCTAGGTGCTTTCAAATTTTTAGAGATATAGATATCTTATTTAATTCAGTGAAATTGGACATTTAAGTCAGCTTCAGTTTTGGAATTCATAATGCCACATAACCCATTTCTCAGTTCTTGCATAATTTCATCATAAGCAAATCTCTTGCAGAAACGGGTAGTTTTCATTATGAAAGCTCTCAAGCTAGGCCTACACCAGAAATTCAGTAACTTTGTGTTTGGTCTCAGCTGATGAGTTAGACAAAGCAGAGGTATTCACTGGGGGAGGGAGCAATTTCACATCATAATTTAGAGTCACTTGAATGAAATTATGCCCTACTATTATGTATCAGTAAAACCATGTCAACCTTCCAGATATTCTCACATTATACTATACTTTTAACTTTGCAGAGTTTTGAAAACATATGTGTCTGATATTATGTGTTACTGAAAAAGTAACACAAATATAAAAAATATTTTCATAATAATAATTTAAGTGACAACTTCAATAGATTTTCAGTGTTCTCAATATACTAATTGATTTCCAAAGAAGGAATTAGCCATGCTTTGCTTGGCATTAATCAAGTTTTGACTAAACCTGAGAAAAGCTAATGCAATAAAAATTCTAGCCATTAGTTTAAAATACGTGTGTACAAATTTAAGAAAATAAAAAAGAAGTGTAAATAAAACATAACTTGTTCCCTGTAAATCTCAGACATAATGCATACCCCTCAGCTTTGAGATATAATTATCCGTACATAGATTTTTGGAAAAAAACCTTTTTGGTCCATAACTTCAGTAGCCTCTCTTCCAGGTCTAAAATGTGCATTCTTTCATTATCTCCCATTTCGCCTTCATTTGGCTGACAGCATGTATCAGTGGGACAGAACTGCAGTGATAAAAACCAATTAGCCATAAGAAGAGACAGATAGAATAGATACAATTATTATTAATGATATAAATGCCACCTAGAATTTTTAAGCATTGTTCACTTTCCAAATGAAGAGTTTGAATTAATCTCCAGTTTATAAAAACATTGATTTTTACTCTGCCCTGTCAATTCATCCCTGATTTTTCAATTAATCATGCTAATAGATGGTCTTCTCTAGATTTCTATAGAAAAAGGGGGGCAAGGGGGAGCGAGAACTGAGGCTTCCAAAAGCAGTTCAAAGTTGTGGGGGTGATGCTAATATTAGGATTATTTTTTGATTTTGGATTATTTTGTTTGTGTCATTGAATGTCAACAAGACACTTCTTAGGGTAGAATAAAACTATGCTCATACTCATGTGAACAAATACACAAATACTGTACTAAGACACCTGTGTATTACCCTCTCTTTTCTATATAGTGAGACACAAAACAGTTGGGAGCATTAACCTTAGCAATGAGGCAAAGAAGAATAAACTAAAGGACAACTGAGGTAAAAAATGTCCAAGGAAACAACAAAGGAATTAAGGCATCTGCAGAGAAAAGAACACATACATTATGAATGAAAAGTTCATTTTTGAATGTAATTATCTAACATAAAGCATGTGGCAGGAGTTTAAAGTTGAGCAAGAGCATAAAGTATATGTTATGAGATTGTCACTACCCATTATGTATAAAGACACAACACATATAACATTCAATATAAAAGAAATGTTCGTATGGTAAAACCATTTAAGTGTGAGCTGTTGACTTTCTCCCCACATAAAAGGATCTTTTTTTTTTTTTTTTTTGGTCATTTTGATTACCAGTAATTTTCCTTATGATTGAGGATAACATGTTTCATATGTTGATTATTACAATTGTCAGCCCAGAATAATCCAAACATAATTAAAATAATGACCTTGATGTCTTTGCTATTGACAGAGTAACTGTTTAAAACTGAACGCAGTAGAAGCAGAGAACAATGACCAAAGTTCAGAAAAACATATGACTTGTATGAATTTTGCCATGCTCATAAGAATTTTGGAGATACAGCAACAGGAATCCTTCTTATGGCCAAATAAAGTGCCATTCATAGCATCCCTGGAACAGAAAGATTGTTGATTCCTTTTCTCTTTTCAAAAACTCCCACAATTATCTAAATAACTAGCAATCAATTTGCTGCAAGCACATTACTAAAAAACTAGCATCTAATCTCTTTCTTACCCCAATGATTTAGGTATGTTATTTTCTTTATTTTTCAAGCCATTATTTTCACAAATCACTTCTCACAGCTAGCAATGACTGATTTGTAAGGTATTATTTAAACTGGAATAATATACTTTTGTCATATTATGAAATATTTATTAATAAATTTATAAAAGATGTCGTAGCTCATTATCAGTAGCTTTCTGTTTTTCTCCTTGCTATATAAACCTAGCGAGGAGGATTTAGTAGCAGGATCTGTTCATAAATTGTGCATTCCCGTGTCCTAATCCTAAATGAACATATCGTCTCCGAATATCTACAAAACCTAGACAGGTTCTTCAGTTCTGATCCAACTTTTACATAACAGCTCCTTAAAAATTCAGTGTGTAAACAGACATTCTACCTGAATCTTTTTATACATCTAGCCCTATGTACAGAAGTGTCTGCAGAAGGTGAGCAGATTATTTCAGCTGATCCAGCCTTATGGGAAAAACAAGTTAAAATGGATGATAGCTATCTTATGTTAAGCTCATTTTTCAGGCTAGCAGTCATCCTGTCCTGTTAAGAAAGATAAATTTTATTGCCTTTTTTCAGGATTAGACCTAACAAATATGATGACTGTTTTTGTTTTGTTGAATTGTGTTAGGCTCTGAAATCTCTTCTAGGTTATTTTATGTCCCACACCTTGGTATTTACCTACCCTTTTTTTATTGCTGAAATACTTAAACAATCTAAATATTGTAAGGTATTATTCCAGGTACTGCACAAAGATACTAAAAAGCCACCTTCTAAATTTCTGACACAGGAAAAAAGCATTAGAAGTCCCAAACATGCATTAGGAAAAAGTAAAAGAAGATATGACAGTAGACAAAATAAGATAAACCAAAGGCAGAAACGAGTGGAAGTTGTTTGTCACGTATTTTTTCCATTAAAATGTGTTGATTTGTTAAACCTGGAATTGCTATCAGAACAAGATAGATTTAGACCAATACAGAAACTAAAAAACTTTTATTTGGAAAGAACTGAATTAAAATCATAGTAATTAAACATTTCCATAATATTTTGATGTACAAGACATATTAAAAAATGACAATATTTTTCCACCTAGCATTGCTCAGTACCAATGACCACAGTGCATTTTGTTCTTGTAAGTTATCCGGCTGAATTTTCTGTATTTTGTAATTGAGAAGGTATCTGGAGCAGAAGAAGGCTGTCACAAGGATAAGATATTAAAGGTAAAGAAACCCAGGATAAGATTAAGGTCAGCTTCATTTGCCAGAGTGGTTCACGGAAATGTCCTTTCTGTATGATCAGATGAAAAGGGTACAGGTCAAATGTGTATGCCTCTGAAAGTAAAAAAGAAATAGTCATGGAATGGTTGTACTTAGTGTCAATTGTCTATTTTTCACTCTGTAAATAGGCAGGCAGCACAGTTCAATATGGAAAGTGATTCTGGTACTTCTTTTTTTAACACAATACTATTATAAAATGTAAACAGTTTTAGACAAAAGGAAAAGACATACTGTCTGTTACTACTGCCATTGTATTTCAAAGTCATGGTCATAGTCTGAAAATTAAAAAATCAGAGACCAGCTCAGTCAATATTTACTTTCATCATTTTGTACTTTTAAAAATTTCGTGAAGAGATCACATGTCTAAAAATTATGTGGTACTTTGAAAGCCTTCTTGGGTTTTTATAACTTTCATAGTCATGTAACTTGAATAATCAGGTATAACTAGTTCTGTCTAATTTCCACTTAAAAATAACTAACAGGAAAAGAAGATAAAAGACAAGACAAAATTTTTAGCATATGGGGAGCAGCTGAGGGATCTGGAGTTGTTTAGTCTGGGGAGGAAGAGGCTCAGGGAAGACCTGCTCACTCCTTACAACTACAGGAAAGGAGGCTCTAACCAGGTGGGAGTCATTCTCTTCTCCCAGGCAGTAAGTGAGAGGGCAAAAGACAAAGCCTCAAGCTGCAGCCAGGAGGTACAGATTAAACATCAAGAGGAATTTCCTAACTAAGAGTTTTGTTAAACACTGGAATGGAATGCCCAGAAAGGTGATGGAGTTGCCATAGAGGTGCTCAGGAAACAATTGGATGTGGCACTTAGTGCCAAGGTCTTGTTGCCAAGGTGGTGATCAATCAAAAGTTGGACTTGATGTCTGAGATCAAGTAAAACAAGGTAAATAATTCTGTGATTTTGTGATTCTTCTTGGTAGCTACAGACAGAAAAATCTTCAAAGAGAGAGCATCAGGAATAGTAAAAAAATGGTACTAAAAAAAATAAAACCAAGACAATCCTAAAAAATTTACTAAAGGCAAATTGTTCCTTATTTAAAAGTAGCTTGAATATCACCATCTGACTCCTTATTAGCTGCAATATAGAAATAAGACCTATAAAGTCATAAACTATGCCATCTCAGAAAGCAGAGAACAAGAAAGAAAATGTCTTCATTTATTTCCATTTACAATGGACAAACTGCCAGATCTTCCAACTGCTAGATTCTCTGAATTAGGAAAATAGTATCAGTTGAAATGATTGAATAGTGAAAGTTCCAGAGGATCAAGACATTGTGGTGTATACTTAGGAAAGCTAAAGCCCTAGAAAAGTATCTCTACTTACCTACATTATAAATTAAACCAAGATTCATGTTAAAGCTTATCAAAGGTAATATCAAGGAAGACAATGATTTCAAACAGTTCAAGAAATTGGCAAAAATGAGGTTGAGTTGGATACTTATAATGTCCAGCTGGCAAAAGAGAGTATGACAGAGAGCTGTCACACCATCTGCTGTGCAGTATAATGTCTTTCAACAATTCAACACAGAATCACTCTTATTCTTGTCTCCACCACTATTATCCAAAGAAATTGAGTGTCATGAAAAATTCTAGTATGATGTCAGTGTCCCAAAAAAGGAATCCACTAATAGCTCTTTCAAAGAATTTCCAAAATTCATTCTAGTCCAGAAACAATAAGGTATTTCAGAGTACCATACAGGAGATGCAACTATTAGATCTTCATAAGATGAAGAAAATAGTCCACTTGGACACCTGAAAATTTCCTTCTAAATAGTGGGTGATGATGTGTAAAAAAGCCATCCCAAGCCCTGGCCCTGCTGGACAGTCATAGAAATCTGTATGAACTTTTAACCTCTTCAACATTTAAGACTGAAAGAGCATGGAGCCAAGCAACGCAACATCTTGCCGGCAAAAACAGTAACATCACAGGTTTTTTTCATACTAAAACAATTAAGAATCTTTCTTCCTACAATATCACTGTGGCAATAACTGACTTCTCTCATTAGGGATAAAATTCTTTATCTGAATTATAAGAAAAATTATTTTACTACTCAATTTTAGTATTAAAACCCACCTTATATCCATTCCTTCATGTATCAGCATTGTTCTTTGAGACATTCATACTGATGAAAACTGGAATGATATTGATACGTGAATATTCTCTTTTTATTACTTCTAGGCATTTTGTAGTAGATTTGATCTCTTCTTAATCTGAATGCTAAAAAGCTCCCAAAACCTTGTATCCTATGATCTGTCATACTACCAAACTAACCTTCCCATACTGAAACGTTTTATTTTCCTGACTGTGGGATCAAAAGGCCTTGAGGTGTGCCTCACATACCATCTCCCTTTCAGAGTCTTTTTTGTTAAATGAAACGTAGAGTTCTTATTTTCACTTGTGGTGTAATTTTTTCTTAAATCATGTAACATAAATTTGTACTAGGTTTCTTTTCAAAAACAATCAAACAATGTCATCAATTATGAGGACAGCTGCAGCAAATTCTATTTAGTAAAGTACCTTTGAAGGTCAGATAAATTTTCTTATTTTATAAAGGTAAATAATTAGTAAGATAAAGGAAAGAAATCAATATAATTGATTTTTTTGCTCAATTCCCTTTTAGTAGATAATACCAAATACTGATATTTATCCATCTGTGTGTTCATATGCAATCAAATGGATTTCTGAGGGAAATATAGCATGTGAGAAATATGAATGAAACATTTTAAAAGCCCTCTCTCCTCACTCAAACAATTTAAAATATTGACAAGTTTGTAAACAAAGACTACAAAAATAGATAAGCAACATTTTAAACGTCAGAATATAAAACATAATGCAACATCTAGTTTGAACCATTAAGTTAGAACTTCTCTAACACAGAAGAGTATTTGGAAACACACAAAATGGAACACTTGCAAATACATTTAAAGTAGAAATACCTGCATTGGAAATTCAAAGTTCACCTAAAAGTGCATTGAAGAAAATCTTCCATTAACATCAGCATCTTTGCCTCAGCCCAATAAATTCCATGAACGGGTGAGAACTGCTTAAGTTACTGACTTGTGACATGAACTGCAGAGCTCTTAAGGAAGAAAGAAATAATTCCAAAATCATCCTTGCTTTAGGGTTGTTTCTTTTATGTAAACTATATTCCTTAATAGACTCATTAATATAATTTAATTTAAAAGTTCAATCCTACCTGTTTTATTAGTAGCAACAATAATTTACATAGTACCACTTACATTATGAAATGTGTATATATAAAATGAAATGAAATATCATTCATTACAAAGTGAAAAGGGAACAAAGTTATTACAAGTTCATATTGTCCAATGTTTATTTTGCAAATCTCACCAATATTAATTGAATTGTTCATGCTGTTTTTAGTGTCAAATTAAAAATTACCTTGGTACATATACATCTTATCAAAATACTTTAAAAATACTTTTAAATCAAGTTTATAGTAATTATGCCATGAGAAAGTGAGGTTGTTCTCACTTTTTGTGATTATTCTGATAAAAATATAGAAAATAGAAATTGTATAACCTTTTGGTTGTATTTTATAGCACTATTCTGTTAGGAGTTAAATTCAATACAATAGTTTGGTACAAAATTTCTTAGGGTAAACTTCTCTATTTCACTGTATATTTCACTTTTTTTCCCCCTGCACACTTGCTGTCTTATTTCACATCACTTCTTTTGACGTTTAAAGCTTAAATGATGAAAGTTAAAGATCATGGGAACTAGAGGAGCAGGTTTGAAACCTAAAACATCACCTCATGATTTCAAAGATCCCCATGACTACAACTCTAGAAACCCAGTGGAAAAATAACACCCATGCCTTAAATTTTTCTACCAACAGAAATTATTTGAAATGTTATTATTGTCTTCTTAGGGTTATAAAATCAAACTACTTCAAAGGAAATAAAAATAGAAAGAAGATCTACACAGGGCATTGTTACAGGAAATAAATAGTTGTCATTTGTCTATTGAGGTGTAGTAAAAAGAAAGATATTTTTACAGACATGAGTGTTGAGAATTACGCCTTTGTATATGTTTTCTGTGTCTTGATAAAAACTAATTTTTAAAAAGCCATGAAAATCCTATTCAAACATTTAGGCAAAATATCATCCCAACTAATTTTTTTCCTTTTTTTTTAAGTGCAAGTAAAAACAGAAATTTAGCTGAAACATTGAGTGAGCCTGTGATGGATGTTGATGTGTAATTTTGTCTGTGAGATGTTTGTTGTGCAAATGATTGAGCTAGTCTGAATAAAAACTCTAAGGAAAAATACACATGGAAAAAAGTGTCATGTGAGAGAACTACTTCTCAGAAAATTTTAAAAGTCTATTAAATGACAAATAGTTTTCTTGTAACAAAGTTGGTGAAGCATCTGGAGCACAAGTCTTATGAGGAGTGGCTGAGGAACCTAAGGTTGTTTAATCTAGAGAAGAGGAGACAGAGGAGAGAAGCTTATCCCTCTCTACAGCTACCTGAAAGGAGGTTGTAGATGGGTGGGAGTCAATCTCTTCTCCTAAGTAACAAGAAACACAATGTGAGGGAACAGCCTCAAGTTGCAGCAGAAGGTGCTGTCATTGGATATTAGGAAAAATTTCTTCACTGAGAGGACAGCCAAGCATTGGAACAGGCTGCCCAGGGAAAGTGGGCAGCTTAAAAAGTTTAAAAGTGTGCAGATGTGGTGCTTAGGAAAATGGCTTAGTGGGGGACTTTGCAGTGCTGTGTTGATGGACTTGATGCTCTTAAAGGTTTTTTCCAGACTAAATGACTCCATGATTCTATGAATTGAAAGCCTTTATATGGACTAGATACCCCATGGAGAAGGCACATGTGCTGTTGCACACACACAAAACTAAAACTCACAATCTCGGTGATATTATGAACAAGTGGCAAGCAACATATAACAGTGATGTGTATCAGTGAAACAAATTATTACATTGGTCAGAACAACAAAATTACAATAGTATGTCAGTTCACAATTCAGGAAAAAGGACTGGACTAGATGGCAATTTGAATTCCTTTCACTGCTGTTAAAAGTCTGATCAAAGCCAGGAGATGCCTTGCTGTTACTCAATAGAGGGCAAATAGGGCCCTTAATAACATATGCATGGAGGAAAGGGTGGATATTTTGGACATAGTACTATATAGGAAGTGATGGTGTGGCAAAACTTTATGTGATTATTGCAAAAGCAAAATGCATTTTCATCCTAAGACATCTGGGCTTTACACTGTACTAGCAGCTAAAGGAATCCTGGTAAGAGAAACCCTATATATTTGAACTCAGATACAGTGAGCAAGGGTAGGAGAACTACAATTAAACAAATGCCCAAAGCCTAGAAGCTAGGTGAGAAAAGAAAAGAGATTATGAAAAATACAGGGGTATTGGGATGCAACTGAAAAAAATGAAGATTAGGTTTCATAATATACCTGGAATTCTGTTCCAAATGACATAGAAAAAAAGTTCCATGGCTGAGACAGGAGAATGACAGCTACATAAGGGAAGTCAGTGGTGGGAAGATCTGGAAATATGAAGGACAACACAGGGAAAAGAGAAGAAAAAGAGCTTGGATTTGATTATCAAGAAACATAATGATTCATAAGATTGAAAAATAAATGAGAAAATGGAAAAAATGGTTGGAGGACAGATTAGGAATGCTACCGGACAGCTGTGAAGGAGACCTATATTACAGTAAGAGCAGCACAAAAACAGAGCATGTTCACCAAGGTAGAAAAAAACATTTTCTGAAATTCTTTAAAGGAATAATCAGGACAGTTTTCCAGCAGTGAAGATGTACAACAGACTCAGAGATAAAGAGAACTTGGAAGAAGAAGAAGAGTATAAGAAAGACAGCACCTACACACAATAACTGGGATTGTAAGAAAAAAATTGCATACAGCCTTATCTTTTAATTATAATATTACATTTATTTGCTTTCTTTCGGGTTCAGTGACTCTAGTGGCACACTTTTTACTTATCTGAATAAGAGCTGAAATTCCCAAGGTGATTTCAAATACCTCTTATTACAATGGTGACATATAATCAAAATTTGTACCTCAAAATACCACAGCTACCAGGGTATGATTTTAAGTCATCTTTTTCTTCTGCAGGAAAACGATGAGACCCATGAGTCACTTAAGTCAAGCATTTATTACCTGATCTTCTTAAACTGGCCACAGAGGGGGTCAGTACATATTTTCAATTATGTCGAATTATGATGCCAAAGAAAGATGGCATCATCTTAAAGCTGGACCACCTAAGGTCTTCAAAAGGTCGTATGCAACAGCATCCAGGCAAAGACATGATTTTGTTTATGCCTTTTATCTTACTCATGCTAGAACTGGCCTTTTGAACCAAACATTTATTGTTGCATGTGTAGAAGAATAAAGAGGTCGTGGAGGTACCAGAAACACAGAGCTTCTGCAAAACTTTTTGGTCTAAAATTTTATTACCTGATCTTCTCAAACTGCCCAACTTTGAAATTGTTAAACACAACAGTTCTTCCTAATTCTCAGTTCCCAAGTGCTGCTTTCTATTTAGTAATGACTTTATCTCATTTACAAGCCTTACCCTTGTAACGGGTTTTTAATGACAATATACCAAATTCCCCTGTTTTAAACTTTGTCCTATATATAGAACTAGGTATGGCAGTGAAAAGCAAGCTGTGAAGACATAGGGACAAAAATTATTTATTCCATACTGCATTTAGGATTCTATGCTCTTTACAGCAGCAGTAAGTACAAACTCTTGAGTTACAGGGGTTTTTTGCATGAAATAGATAAACCATGTTGACTGAAAATCTGTGAAAAACATTTCTCCTGAACACATGCCAGGTTTCAAGCTGAAGTAGTTTTACAGACTGGTTATGAATTTCTATAAAAGAGGTTTTTAACATGGACATCCTGGCATACTTACGGCTAATAGAGCTGGTTGGACCAGCTCTCTCTGGTTTTAAATTAAAATGATGTTACTTGATTTTACTAGAGATGATTCGACTGGACACATACAATAACATAGGCACATATGGGGTATTAGTCAGAAATACAGAAGTTGTAAACTGTATTTATTGAGAATTACAAGAAATGGGAATACTGTTGTGTCTTTATACACTTATTGCAACTTGTATTGCAATTATTAGGCAATTAATGTCACTTAATATAAAGTGCTACTGCAGGGATACAGCACATTTACTTTTTTTCCATTAATATTTTTCATTGTGTACTTTAAAAGTAACTCCTGTGAGAAATCCTGGCTCCTAAATTAAGTAAATCAATTAAGAGATTATTTAATGTGACCTCTTAAAACTTTTGGAAAATAATTATTCAGTTAGAGGCCACTAATATATGAAACAACTTAAAATTAATCCTTTCTGATTTGTTTTAATATTTTGACTTTAAAATAGATTAGTCATTAGCAATTAACTAGAACAGCTTTCTTCATTTATTGAAATGGATACAGTGAGGAGGATTTTGAAGGAATCACAGATCCAATTTGTAATCCTATGAAAATATGCTTCAGCTTTGCCACAGATACACAGCTTACTCTTCATTTACAAATCTTAGACCTTCTTAAGGCCCCAAACCAATTGCACAAGCCAGGCCTGAGGGTACAGTTCTCTATACATTCATTATGGTGATCCAGTAAAACTGACTGCCTTTGGAGATATTTGATCAGTCTGTGACCAGATGAAACAACCCTCTTAAAATGATTTTAACAGCAAGAACAGCATACTTGCTACAGGTTTTTGAACTATAAAACATCCTATATATCTCAATCTTAGCTCAAGGCTTAATCTCTGCTGATACTGATGTTGAAACAGCAGGCACCTCAGTCTGTTTCTCTTCAGCAATACACTCCTTTCACTTTTGATACTATTATTCTGAGTGTGAAAATATCTCTCGAGCCCGGCTGGAAAGTGGCTTCCAGCTGTTCCCGGCTAGCCCTGGCTCGGGATACTTCCAAACTCGGTTGGTGGCAGCAGGCGGAGCGGCCACCACCCCCCCGGTGGGTCAGAGCTGCACGAGAGATGTCGGTGAGGCTTGACGAAGGTAGGAAGCGAGGAGGCTACTTTGTGGCTAGATGGTTTTTATTGTCACCTGCCTTCGCAGGGGAGCCACGCTTCTCTCTGAGCCTCTCTCGAGAGTGTCCCCGCCTGAGGCGTGGCTACAAGCTTATATGGGGTTGGGAGAAGGGGGTGGACACAAGAGGGAAAGCCAATAAGGGAAATATGGATGTCACACAGACAGCGAATGGGAAACGAGGGGTGGGGGTTCCCCAGCCTGCTCCAATCTGGGACGGAGTCTCTCCGAACACGCTGGAAGGAGAGGAGAGGCTTCCCAGAGAGTGACAGGCTGTGGAGAACAAAGACAGGGGGAAAGCAAATGGGGAGAAATAGAGGGGGGAACTTGGGAGAAACCATTACAGAACAAATTAATATTAACAATAAATCAAAAGATAGAAAACACGCCGCTACATGAGTGGTACCTTAACCTCCTATGTTCAAGACCCTTCTCCTATCCTTACTTATTCTTAAGTCACAAATGCTTTCTGAAGGGTTATTTAGAGGTTTAGAACATTTTTTTCTCACAGCTTCCCATTAAACTTGCACAATTTATTCACATGATACAACATCTCAGTCATCAGATAAATGAATGTTGCAAATCTACTACAGACTACTTGATAAGCCAGTTTTTAAACATTGCAATTAAACTAAATAAAAAGAGCAATTTGCCAATTCTTCATTAGTACTAAGAGTTGGTTTTGTGCAGTAAATCCTACCATTCAAACAATAAATGTTCAATTTTGAAATAAGAAAGACCAAGGGCACAGAACAGTGCTTAAACAGAGACATTCTGGGTTTCTGGATGTGTAGTCTTTCTTTTCCTGTTGTTTGTCTTCTTATTTGGAAACAATCCTACCTAAACTGCTACCTTTGCGGCTAAAATAGCATTTTCCCCTGATAAATTTTTGAAATAATCACATTAGCTCTTTTTCCTTACCAATGTTTCTGGTATTATATTGCATAAGAGGAAAAGCTTCAATAGATGATACCGAATATAATCCCCCAAACCAGTCCTCACTATATCATAGTTTAATGATGAGAACATTTTTCTATCTTCCCTATTCACTTGCAAGTTCAGCACTACAGGTTTGAATTCATGCTGGGAGAGCAAGGAACTAAAATTCAATATAGGAAAAATTTATATATTGTAGATTTTTCTACTACTGTAGGCTATCATAGCAGAATTACTGAAGGACAATTTGAATGTTTGAGGAAAAAATGGCCTTTACTGAATTTTTGCTGGATAGAAATCAGGTACTTGTTGACCAGGATGGTTTCCAAATTACAGAAAGAAGAAAGGAACAGTGGCCATAGTTCAGCGTGCTGACTAAAGCACCTAGGTAGCTAAGATACTTAAAAAAAAAAAAAAAAAATACCATTCATTCTCAGTTTAGTTACTGGTTTAACAAAATGAATACTGGTGGCACTGGCATATGATCAACATCAAAACCAAACTTAGAAGCTTCGCATTTATGTCAAAATTCAGTATTTCCTTAGCTACTGGCACAACAAATGTTACTGAAACTGACAGAAACATTTTTATCAAATAGCTGTGCTATTTCATGTCTGAAAAACAGCTGATCAACATCTTTCTTTCACCCAAAACTTGTTACAGGCCTCCAAAAGTGATCCGGCAGGTACAGTGCAGAGGAGGGTAACTACATTCCTGGATCTCCTAGAGCTGACATGGATGTTCTTGGTCTTTGTTGCCAAGGCTGATGCCCATCTACCAGCATCTCCCCAAGTTCTTCTCAGCAGCACTGCTCAAAAGCCCTGGTCTGTAACATTGTAGGAGTCCTTTCCTTCACAAGTGCAAGATTTGGTATCTATCCTTGCTGAATTTCAGGAGTTTCCTGTTGGTCCATTTGCCCAGCCTCCTACACCCTTCTGAATTGCTTCTATCAAGCGGTCCTTCCACTTTGGTGTCACCTGCAAACTTGATGAGGGTACACTCCATAAGCTGCTTCAGCTCAGCTTCCTGCAGTCTGAGTTGAGGTGCCTTATTCCCCTTCCTGCCAAGCCATAGACTCTTAGATGATAAAGCTAAATATTTACAGTGAATAAACACTTGTTTATTTGTTGCTTATAGCACCTTTTGGGAGATGTTGCTTTGGTTTTTTGTCTTTAAAAACAGCTAAAAACCAAACAAAAAGTAAAATCTGAGAGTGAAATTTCAATTAAGTACAAAAGCTCAGTTTCTTTTTTTTTTTTTTCCAGTTTCTACTGGAAGCAGCAATACTCTTACTGTCGTTTTAAAAACTAAAGAAGCCATCTGCTCTCCAAATACACACAAACAAAGTAAGCCCCAAGTATTTAAAAGTATAAATGAAACAACAGAGATAATAATTGTTCTGCAGGTTTATAGTGGTAATGAGCATAATCCATCAGATTTTAGAACACCTCTCTTATACAAAGCAGAAAAAAATAATATTATGAAGGGACTGTCCTTGTGTTACGTTTCAAGGAGACTGTATTCATTCATTAAATTCAAGTTTTTTCAAGTTTAAAATTATCCTGAAAACTCTTTGCACCCTATTTCTGTTTAATCAAACCAGGTACTTTTAAAATATACCAATATACTTATATTTTTAAAAAATATATTAAAGAGGGAGCAATAATTTAAGGGTCCTTTTAATAAAGCATTTGTCAGGTTTTTGTCATGATTCTGATTATGGCTAACTGATCTACTGAGGGAATGATAAACTCATATATATCCACAATTTACCATTATTCAAACTACTTCAAATAATTCCAAATCAGTTCAGGCAGGTGCTACTTTTTGCATGAAACATAACTAACCACATGACCTTTAACTTTAGTCCATATTTGACCAACTATCTTAAGTCTCCTTAATTGTAACACTCTTTTGCCAACCATACACCATAATTTACATAAACTAAGCGTTGTTGCATGAAGTGTAAGCAATATCTTTCATTTACTTGATTCTTCTGTTCTTGAAAGCAAAGGCAAAACAATCATCTCAAATGAGTATGTAGGAGTTCTCAGTCCTTGATTATGAGTTTTAATACGATTCCAGTTTAATACATTGTAGGTGATGTGTAGATCTGTAAATCTACCCTGGTGGCTTTATTGTCTCAGACTAGCTTTGAAAATAACTTAACAGAGAATGTAAATCCAGAAGTACAAGCAAACAGAATTTATCCCTGCATCACTGTAATAAAACATGGCTATGGTCAGATTGTTTTGAAATGTTAGTCACCTAAAATGAAGCGTGATAAGTCACAGTCTGCCTAATAAGTTCTGACCCAGCAGTCTTGGCTTGCAAGTCTTAGTTAGAATTCCTGAACTAATCCTATCAGAATGAAAAAGGAAAAGAAAACAAACATGAAGGAGACCCCAACCAACCAACCTACCAACCAACTAACCAACCAACCAAAACTTCTTGGAAAATTAGCAGACATTAACAAGACATTCATTTTCACAGAGGGCATAATAGCCATTAGAAAAAATGCATTCACTGGAATCTTTATAATTTTCCAAAGAGGTTTTAGGATCCTTAACCTCTAGTTTTTCCTGAACTCAGCTGTGTCCTTGATTTACTTTTAATGTGGTTATGATTTTTCTGGAGTAGAGCTTGCTATGTCAATTTACTGGAACAAATGGTCCTTCTGTTCCCCTGTGAGATTTCTATACCTCAAAGCAATTTGTCCCCCAACTTATTTTGAACTCTCTCATTTTTCTACTACATTGTCATTGATTTGAGTTTCACGTTTCATGAAGAGCCATTTGCTTTTTCTTGTAGGAACTTATTTCTTTAGAGATCTTTTGTAACTTTACTCTCCTGCTGCATAGTTTAAAGCATTTTCTTCTTCTCAAAGAAACTGTAGAAAAAATTTAGGTCTTCAGCTGATAAGCTTGGGACTATCATCACATAACTATTTTTTTTTTTACTTTACTCTTTTACTTGAGACTTGCTGTCTCTTTTACTTTACTCAAAGTGATCATTAGATGGTTATTAGAACATATTTTCAAAATTGTTTTAATTTTTTATACATCAGAAATTGAGGATAAATACCTTAATCAATGGTGCGCAAAGATGAACAACCATGTCCCTAACAAACTCAAATATATTTCATTTTCATAGTCTTAATTTTGCAAAAGCAGTTTGCAAAATTGCAAAAGGATTGTGATAGTCAGTCATGGATAGCAACAAAAAAAAATTATATAATTTTCTTTTTTTAGCTGAGTATCTAATAAAGTCAGTTCAAACCAGTTGAAGAATGGGAAAAGTTTTAATTGTTCCCACTAGATCAGCTGTATATTTTTCCTTATTTTTCATTTCCTTTACTAAACATGTAAGTTTCATGCCACTTGTGAACCACTCATGAAAGTATCTTTTTTTTCCCAAAGTGACCCTTGAGCTTTCTTTAGTTAAGGTCAGGAAGCAATTGCAGTTATGGTTTATGACATTGAAGGCCAATTGTGATTAATGAATAGGGAACCAATTGGTCAGCTAACATTCTTCAGCAAAGTTGTCATTCATTGTTCACAAATTGATCTGTAAACTCTTCACCACATGTAAAATGAATCTTCATTACACTGCTTTCAAGTCTCCCAGAATTATCTTAAGGTAAACCTGCTCCTGATAGTGTCCTTGAATGGTTCTGCCTTTAATCTTGTATCCTCACGAATGTTTGTTGTCCACCAAGTGACTGTGTACCCACATCTGTTGTCTCACTTACCTGAAAGTACTGAAAACTCTCAATGCTGATGTTTTTGTGAAATGTTGATTCTCTTTCCATTCACAAAGAGTGTCTCCATAATAATTGTGAGCTCCATATGATCTCTCCCAGATCTTGGTTGTTCCAGCTTCTTTGGTCACTTGGCAGACGTCTATCTATTCATAATGCTTACCAACACTTAGTCACATTTTATTACATGTCTTCCCATCAAAAGTTGCAAAGTCAGTTTTAGAACAAGAACAGATACTGCCATGCATTTGTAACTGTGTCCCATTGATAAGAACAAAAGCTAAAGCCTGAGTTTTCAAAGTATTCCTTAACATAGGCCTTCTAATATGAGACAATTTCTCTGCTAGTTACTGGTTAATAATTATTTGCTCATCTGAGATAAGGTGGAAGAATTTCTAATCCAACAGCTAAGGTGTAACTTCTGAGTAAGACATTGATTTCTTGCTGTTGCTGAAACATACACTGGTTTTATGCTGTGCCAGAATGTCAGTAGGTATTATTTTTCTAATGATTTCTAAGAAAAACCTGTTTGATGATGCTTTGCTTGAGCCAGAAAAACAAAAGCAAATTAAACAAATCCTCAAATATGCCTATTTCTTTTAAGCAGTTACATAGATTTGATTTTTACCTTCCAGTGAGTATTTTAGAAAAAGAACAAATTATAATTGGGTTTGAAAAAGAATGTGGTTGGGAAACACACTGCTACAACTTATACTTGAGGGATATCACCTTATATCTTCAAACACTTCAAACATTTTTGTGTATGTGATGCTTGTATGTAATTTCAGATATTGATTCTGTGTCATTATCTGACCTAGTAGATGAATCTTAGTGTATCCTGGATTAAAGACTAGAGTTTTTCAGGGACCAAGCCTTTTATGTTGGTGTAGGAGACACATAGTAAAGCCTACCATTAGTTTAAGTCTTCAGATATTAGTGTCCAAGTTATTTAGTAGTACTGTCTAATGCAAAAATTTAAATATTTGGCCTTTTTATAATATATTTATTGATTTTATAGATTATTTTTAGACAACATGAACATGTTCTTAACAGCTCTAACAATGTTACAATGTGTACTATTCAAGTATAATTTTAAAACTTTTCCTGGAAAATTGGTATTCCCTTTTTGCCTGAACCTTTTCTCCCTAAAATAATATACTAATTTATAAATTAATATTGAGTAGTTTAATCTTCACATACTGTACTAAAATTCAATTAGCCATAGGGCAGATTTTTTTAAATAATTTGCTGAACCAGAATATAGTAAGATTTATTCAAAGCATATAAGAGTTTCAGTAAATGACAACCAATTTAAAAATTTTATATGCATCCAAATGCAATGGTTTTTCCCATTGTCTGTAGAGAAAATTTTTCCTACTAAAATTTAAGTTTTTTATGAATGATGAGTGTGGGAATCTGCCAAATATGAATCAACATTAGTTCTCCCAACTTTTAATAGAAGAAATAAACTGACCATTCCAACTCAAAGAAATTGGGAGATATCAGAATTAGGACCATAGGAATAGAAGAATTTGACATGACTTTTGTCCTTATCATGGTCTATTCCTTGATAATGACAAAGAAGTATAATTATAGGACAATTCCCAGCAATTTTTAACAAGCTTAAGGCACAGCATTTAATAATGTCTCTGAAGGAGATTGGGTAAAATCATGGCTATCTGTTCTTCTTAAATCCTTGAAACATATCCTGCCAAGATTGCCACTTTTGGAACATTCAGAGGACAATCCAAATGCAGTGTTTCAGGGCAAAACAAAAAAACAATTCTCAAAGGAAGTAAAACACATTTGTCATCCACGAGCAATATCAGAACGCCTACTGCATAATTGCACAATGTTTATTTCTAATTCATGTTACGAATTTAATTTAGCATTTTAAACAAATAAGAAATCCAGAAGATTCAATAACATAAAAAAGAGAAAAGCTGTATTAGCTTAAACGAAAGAATGAGAGTTTTGTCATGAATCTAGAACCAGTATTACTTCATAGGAAAACAGAAATGAGATCCTTTTCAAGAAAATGGAAGAGTTGATGTGGTCAAATACAACTTACGTCTTCAGAGGCATCAGATTCTCACTAGATAGAGTGGAAGTCTAAAAGTTTCTTGTTATTCTTGAGAATGATATTGCCTGCTTTGGCCAGATGTATTTTTCTTATTCAAAATCAAAAGTGCTTATAAAGCATATGTAAAATGTGGGTTTCTCAAATTAGAGGGACAAATTAGAATACAGAAAAAGTTGATGCTGCCCTCTGCAGACACACGGGCTTAAAAGAATCACAAAAAGTAAATTGTTAGTCTTTTTGTTTTGGTTTGGTTTTTTGTTTTTGTTTGTGGATTACCCTGGCTGGTTTGGGACTGTTAAAAAGGCTGAAATAACAAAGCATGCAAACAAGTATCAGTATTAAAATAGAGCTGGTAACATAAAATGAAACAGGAATAAATTGCCTTGAATGCACTGAACTGAAAAGAACTGTTGAGAACCAATGTCATGGGAGTATACAAAAACAAACTCATATTCAGATAACAGATACAAACAAAATGTACTTTGCTATGAAGACCAGTGGCTAAAAATAACAAAGAGTGGGGGTAAGTAGAGTGATGCTCCTATGACAGTGAACCCCCATCAGGTATATTTTCACTGCATGGACAAGGATAGTGGCTCAAAGCACACACACACTCCCACACTCTCGGGGGGCCTCGCACTCAGAGGTACAAAGAGGAGTTTTGGCCCACACAAAGGGCTGACAGATCAGTAACAGATGCCCAGTACAAAACAGTTGCTCTGAAAATATCCCTCGAGGTGGCTGGAAAGTGGCTTCCAGCTGTTCCTGGCTAGCCCTGGCTCGGGATACTTCCAAACTCGGTTGGTGGCAGCAGGCAGACCGGCCACCACCCCCCCGGTGGGTCAGAGCTGCACGAGAGATGTCGGTGAGGCTTGACGAAGGTAGGAAGCGAGGAGGCTACTTTGTGGCTAGATGGTTTTTATTGTCACCTGCCTTTCGCAGGGGAGCCACACTTCTCTCTGAGCCTCTCTCGAGAGTGTCCCCATGCCAGAGGCGCGGTTACAACTTATACGGGGTTGGGAGAAGGGGGTGGACACAAGAGGGAAAGCCAATAAGGGAAATATGGATGTCACACAGACAGCGAATGGGAAACGAGGGGTGGGGGTTCCCCAGCCTGCTCCAATCTGGGACCGAGTGTCTCTGAACATTCTGGAAGGAGAGGAGAGGCTTCCCAGAGAGTGACAGGCTGTGGAGAACAAAGACAGGGGGAACCAAATGGGGAGAAATAGAGGGGGGAACTTGGGAGAAGCCATTACAGAACAAATTAATATTAACAATAAATCAAAAGATAGAAAACACGCCGCTACATTGCTCAAACAGGGAGGGAGAGAAGCACTTAGTCTTGGGAATTCTCTGTGAGTGCCATCCCAGACCCAAGCAGAGGCTTCCTGTCACAGCCCCACTGCTCCAAAGAAGATCACACAAAGGAGAGAGGGGGCAGGGTGGTGTGCTCCTGCCACTCCCAATGCCATGTCTATTCTGAAAAACTTAACTATATCCTCAGCTTATAACTTATATCTTTAAACATATCTAAGACCCATTGTGTACAATAAGAATTCTTTTGGGTTTAAGAATTGCTCAAGTGTTTTGCTGAGTTTAGGCCTAAAGAAGTAGAAAACTTTATTTTCCATGTAAATCCATATAACTAAAGGGAGGACAACACCTCTTTGGGTGGAATTAATAACAGCAAATCCAACCCATTTTTCCTTTGATGTTCTTGTCGTCCACAGTTTATTGTTTCTGGGCACAAGCAAGAAGTCCTTTCAGAAAGACCATTACATGTTTTAACAAACTCCTACTGCAGTATACATTCCCATCTGTTCCACTTTCTATCCCCAATCCTCCTTCCAGACACTCATTCTTTCATGTTGCTAATAGTTCTGATTTTTTCAAGTATCCCACTGTCCCAGTAAATCAATGCCTTAGCCAATTTCAGGATTATATGGCAACGAGAAGTAGCTCTTAATTTCATTTAATAACTGTTCTTCCTTGAGTCATCCTTCGAAACTTCCACTGAATGGAGAGACTCTGGAGCCAGTTTGTGACTTAGCGACTTAGCAAGGCTATGCCAAAAACCATGATGCTGGACTCACAGGATAGATCTTACTTGAACAGTTGTATTAGAAAGAGTATAATGAAAGCAACATCCTGGAATCAATAAAGAACTGTAGTTACAGAGATGTATGAAGAGAAGAGTTCTTGGGTGAGTCAAGAAGCAGCCTGGGATTAGTACAAAAAAGAAATCATCAAGGAGAACATTAAAAGGACTTTTGCAGCCACCTGAGGTTGAAGGATAGAGCAAATGGAAAAAGCAGTCATGGTTAAAAGGGAGAGTTTGAGAGGAAAAGCAATTGAAGACAGTAAGGAAAATGCATTTCCAAAAGGTGTTAGGTTTGGGGTTGCGGAATTGGGTTTTTTTTGTGGCATTTTGTTTGTTGTTTAGCTTTGAAGGATCATTGAAATCATTTGTATGCATATAAGTGAATTAGATCTTTGCTTTAATACTTCTTTGAATCATTAAAAATATATATATATATGGCCTAAAATCCATCAGGTTTTGTAACAAGAAGCAGTGGAAAATGTAACCTCGTTTGAATAGAAGGAGGCATAAAAGCCTTGTTAAAACATTTGAACTTATACCTCAGGCAGAACCTCAGGGAGCCTCTTCTCATGGATGAGACGGTTCCCTATTCTTTAGGGAAATTTAAATGATCTCCTAGAGAAGACTACCATTTCACAGGTCCAGTCACTTGTTAGTGTGCAGAATGTTTTAACTTCTATGATGAGTGCAGCTGTTGATCTGAAACACCTTTTCAAAGAAAGGAAGGTGGCATGTTGGAAGTGAGAAGGTCTTTTTATGTAGAAGAAAGAGGGAAAGATACAGTATAAAGATTCTAATATGAACCTATAAAGCCTAATTCCTTCCTTTTGTCACTTGTACAAGTAAACAATTTGGAAAGAAACTTTGATATAAATCAAGGTAATTGTGAGACTCTATTGTCAGCATGCATCATTACTAGTTGTTGCTCATTGTGTAACTAAAATCTAGCAGACTACATATTTTTGCAGAGTTTCTGCAAATCATGATCATACATTGGCTTATTTTTTTAATGAAAAATCATGTGGTTTGAAGGGTTTCAAAGATAGTTCAGCCATGAAAGTTACATACTTCCCTTAAACCCTATATTTAAAACTTAAAAAAAACAATCTCTTAACTTGAGTCAAATAATAGTGTTAGTCATATTTAGTGTGGATTGCAATTCAGAGTGGGCTATGCTAGCAGACATTATATAATAAATAAATCTCTGCTCTATACACCACATAGAGACTTAATTTATCCTGTTCCAAAGTAAAACAAACAAACAAAAAGAAAAAATAACAGAGAACATACAAACCTAGAATAACTTACACAGCATTTGTTGAAATATGTATACATGACTTCTGGTTTTAGCCTTTCATTTAAACACATTAATTGCATGCAATTTGATTTAAATTCCTAATAATGTAGCAGAAGAAGCACAAATATTTAACAGAACTCTCATTCTGTGGCTCTGTTGGAAAAAGTTAAGCAATGAAACAATGCCTACAAGCAATTCACAGACACCATCTGTTGTATCCTACCTGCACTTTTGAGGACTGTCAATGAGTAAATGTGAGGAGCCCAGCTACTAGAAAAGTTAGCAAATTCTTAGCTTTGGTGTATGTTGACGCTGTCATGTGACCATCAGAAAGGAAAAAAAAATGTCAAAGAATTATAAATATTGTTTTTCAGTACCACAGTTGCTAACTGTGCTGAACTTACTCTGATACACAGAATATTAAAGACCTATAATTACTAATAATAGTGTTATGCCTTCCATGAGAGGAAGTCATGGAAGATTCTCAAGGTTTTACGGTTCAATTGCTGTATACTGAAGACAGAATTATACGGGTCTTTAATTACTGCATTCTTTGTTGAAAGCCCTAATAATGGGATCCAAAATAGCTGAAAAACTTATCTATGTTTTCCTAATATCTGAGAAAATTGTTAAGGGTTTTTTAAATTATAAAATGTCTTCTAGCATTTTTTCCCGTTACCATCTAATAAGAATACTATAAACATTACCAATATTCCATTTTCTAGATTAGCTTAATTCACCTGAAGGTAAACAATTCCATTGAGTTAAAATTCACATTCTTTTAAGAATTCAGACTATATAAATTTGGAATAAGTCATTTCAGACTAAATGACAATTTTAATCAATCTTGATGGCAGATTACTCTTGGTAGCTTCCTGCTTGGAATCTGATCTATTGCTTTTTAACTCACAGGCATCTGTGAAGAAGGCAGCATATTTACATAGAAAATCCATTGCAGTCTTGGGCCTGCCAATATTCCAAGTATCAAAGATTAATTTAGGTATGGTAGTGATTAGGAGCCTACGTTGGAGATAAACACACTTTGCTAGAGATACAATTATAAAAGAGGGAGTTCACACTCCTGTACAGATTTCTGATCTTCTATTATGAGAGATCCAGATCAACATGTAGAAAAATATAAAGTGGCTTATTATGGGAAACAGCAGCAGTATATAACTTACTGAAAACATCTCCAAACAGAAAATCTGGAAGGTTTGTTTGTTCATCTCCACTACCCACCCCCAACCCTCCATCCACTTCCATTTTTTTTTCTTTGAAGGGATATGGCAGCTTCTCAGACTTTTTCTCTTACAGATGGCAAGATAAATGAGATGGTAGTAGTTGTTGTTACAAAGAAGAATAAATGCCTTTTAGAGTTTAAGTTAATAAAAGATCTCTTCAAGACTCAAAACAGACATAGAAAAGGGAGATATTTTCGTTTCAGAAAATAAAGCACTTTTTTTTGCCACTTTTAGCTATACCTTATTAATCCCAGGATAAGACCTGGCCCTGGTGATTTTCCCAATGAGATACCCTCCCTCTTACTTAACTGTGCTTCATCTGAAGAACAGTGTTAAAATATAGCTTTGCAAACTCAAAGCAACTCTAATCTAACTTGTATTTCCTAAAGTAAGTACAAGAAAAAAAGCTTGATTGCGATAAAATACTTCATCACTTTTTTATTTTTATGGAGTATATGCGGCATTTAGATCCCCTTTGCTTTAGCAATAGCTTCCAAATACTGTCAAGCTATATTATTATCCAAATAATGATATTCATTACGTTCAACCTTATGCCTATCAGAGTCTTCCAAAACTGCCTAAACAATAAGAAAAAAATCTGAAATACTTCCTTAATGATGTGCAAATCCTTTAAGTGGAGCCCACAGCTCTAAATACAAATTCAGAGGACCAACTTCAGCCTTTGGGCAATATTTACAGCAGGCTCAATAGTAACAAGGAAGACTTGACCCTTTTTATTCAATAGCATGAAAGACAACACTCTTCTGGATTCACTATTTCATTAGTATTAGATAAGCATTAAAGAAAAATAATTTTTAAAAATTACTTAACCTTTTTTTACCTGAACCAACATTAAGGTTGTCAACAGGGACAAACTCCCCAAAATGGAGATATCCTGAAAGAAATGAAATTGTGAATGAAAAGGTAGTGGGTAATATTTTTCTCTTTAGTCAGAAAAATAATAGCGATTATGACCCTGACAAACTATTTCAGAATCATGACCCATTTCTCACTTAGAGATATCTAACTGAGCTGCAGCTTAACAGAATTTACTGCTCAGCCTTTTTCTTGAAGCTGACCTGATATCTGAAACTGTACTGGTACATATATATGTAGAAACATTTCATTATTGGTAGAACAAAATATTGGCATCTTGATATTAAACAATCTTCCATCTGAATCCTGAGGAAAGGAATCTAGAAAAGGTTCTCAAAGTATGCCTGCCAGTTCCTAATACCTCGAAAAGAAATTCCTCAAAAGAGATAAGAAACTGTTATTCTCTCCGAAAGCAGCCTGACAGTATGGTTTATGGGCTTTCTTCCACAGTCCTATGTTTTGTAGAGTCGTGTGTGTTGTGGGACACACAGCTCTATCTGCTTTCACAAGGAAGATCCAATCCCAAACCCCACTTCTATGCCGTAGCAAGAAAGAAATATGCTGCTTCTGGAAACGAAGAAAAACATATTTTCAATCTCTTCTACTACATAGAATAAAAAAAATCTGAATTAATTGACAGAGATGAAATTGAGAAGAAGCATAACTGAATGTCTAGAGCAATATCTTGGAAGATAAAGTCAACCAAACTATAAAGGACTTGTATTGAAATGCACAAACAGATGCTAGAAATCTAGTCCTGTTTCTTGAAAAGTTAGCCAGGTATTAACAATAAACTTAAAAGACTGATTTCCTGACTGGGTTTTGGAATTTTGCTTGATTGGCGAGGAAAAGCCATGGAGCCAGTCCTGACTCTGCAAAATGTCTGAACATTGGAGAAGGTGGACCCAGCTGTCATCTCAGTATTTTCTATTGGCCACCATTAGACAGCATACTTATCTTTTTTCTTCTGCCTCATGAAGGCTCTCTAGTTTGATCCCAATCCTAGGAACTCACCTCTCTATTCACACATTCTGTAGGAGACTCAAAGCATTTTATTTTTGAGATTTCATATGAGCTAGTATCATTGCAATTTGATCATTTTATGAATACAAATATTCTACCAGTTTTGCTTTTGTCTTCCTCTTCTTTTAAACAAATTTCAAAACAATGACATAAAGGTAATTCAGATACACAATGAGATGTCACTAGGCTACACAGAAACTTGGTGTAAAGAGACTTTACTATGATATCACTGATTATATTTAGGCTTGTGTATACACTCGCAGCCTGTACGTGAAAAAACACATAACCCATTTATTCTGTCCTTCCCAAGCAGATTTCACAGTGTTTTACTCTGCTCAATAGCCTGTGTAGCCCTGCAGCATTCAGACTGACCCAGTTCAGACTACGCCTAGTTGTAGTGAGGAGCAATTCCTTTGCTGTGCTTCAGCTGTAGACAGCAACCAAACATTAAAAATATCTGAGAAAAACAGTTCCATTTTTTATATTAATGCCTTGAATACGTCACAGCTGGCAGAACAGGAATGAAATCAAATGGTGACCAAATTCCTTCTCTACCTTAAGGAGAAAATAATAATGAAAAGTCACTTAGTAATCTCATAATCAGCAGCTTTACAACATGATCATGTCAACACAGGCATGACAAAAGTCATGACATCCCCCTTTCCTTTCTACTCTTTTAATATATCCTGTAGAAATAAAAGGTACTTATCAGAATTCTTCTGTAGTTTCAAAGAGAGTGCTGATACCTTTGCAGAGCAAGAGCAATATTCTTAGTACACTTTTATAAATCCAGTATAACAGTAATTTTAAAAATAAACAATGCTCAATAAGCCTTTACTCTGCCTAAGTTAAGCTTATTTCCGGTGTTATGCTGTTTCTATTAGCATATAAACTTAAAATTCATGCAAGGATCCAAGAATTCTTGCCCAATGTTTTGACACTGGGGACATGGCCACTATTGACTGTAAGTTGTTTGGTTTCTCAATAGATACTCTCTAAATGTATCATCCAGCTATCACAGGTGTTTGCAGGCAACCTGCAAGTGTCTGTCACATTATCCCCCTACCCTTCATGCTCTTCTAATGCTCAGCAAACGTCTTCCATTATCACAGAAAAGAAATTCAATGCCATTGCACTATCTTGCCACAGACAGATTATCCTTGACTCCTTTCATGTTAAAAACAGCCGTGTAAGACTAGGTCCCCACATACTCACAAAATCCCTCTTCCTAGCTCCTTGGGCACCTGCTTGTATGCAGGCTGAATTACTCCCACGATCACTGCTGGAAAAAATGCATTGTAAAGATGTGATACAAATCAAGCAGCTTCTTTTGGTCATGTCACAAATTGTTTGGAAGAAGAAAAGAAATAATTTTGAGGGTACAGATTTCCTATAGCAAGCTAGCAAATTTTAAAAGAAAATCAGCAAAAAGCAAAACATACAAATGTCATGCCTTTCTTTTCAAGCTATAAAATCAAGTTTGTTAGTTTACCATCAAAATTCTTTCAACCAGAAAGCCATACTGGTGAAGTCGTACTTCATCTTGACTGTTCATGTGGGACATAAACAGCCAAATTGCCATTGCACAATTTTTTATTCTTCAGTCCTCTTTATCCCAGCTAAGCAGTCTTTCTTGTACTACTTTCACCAATAATGGCAGCAATATTTACTAGCTAATATTTTCTGATAGAGTTGGAATTGCCAGGAGTCTTAGTCACAAATTCCTCAAGTCTCAAAAATCCTTGCTATATTACATAATTTCACCTGATTAAGTAGTGAAGTGCTCACTCTGGGACTGCTTTCACCAGCAATGTTTCATCACCAAGCCAATACCAGCAGCCTCACTGCAGTCTACTACCATGACTACATCACACCACCCAAGTAGGCACCCAGCATCCCAATTGTGGCCTTTCCTTGCAGACAATGAAGATCTCTGCAACTGAACAATTTCACTGACAAACATAAGCGAATAAAACTGCATGTAGCCAGCCATCTAGGTCAGGGCTGTGCTCAGTTCTGTCAACTTACTGTCCAAAACCAGTAAAACAAATATAAATGAAGTTATTAGTGACTCAGGTGGAACAGTGAACCTCACTGTTACTTCTTGGGGGAGAAAGTATAATTAATGCATTGAAAATACCACCTCCTTCTCTACCTGGGATTTTAGTTTAATGTTGTATTAAATAAATTACATGATTTTGTACTTTTGGTGTTGCTGCCATGAAGAGTTTTTTGATTGCTTCCAAATGAGTCAGACTCTTGAAATCTTTCCTCTACCCATATATTTCCCACTTCTCTATATATTACTCACATATTGTATTAAGTTTTGCACACCCTATGCATAGTTTATTACTATATATGACTCAAGTGCATCAACTACTCTCCGTTTTTTTAAAGTAGCAAGATCTTACATTCTGTGTCTCTATGCATAAACACTTTTTACTGAAGTTACTGTCTTAATTTAGATGGAAGGGCAAAGTCACAGTAGTGAAGAGGGGAAAAATATAGTAAATGTTGCAATAACCCTCATAGCTAGATCTTCATGTAAATGAGGCATTTGCAGAAATTGAAGTCAAATTCAAGGGAGTGCGATTTGTTCTAACTTACATGTTTAGGAACTGGCAAAGAATAGATGAGGTTACTGCTTTTAAGCCAGACCATTAAAGACAGCCTAAGAGCTACTTTCATCATTTCGGCATTTGACCTCTGTCTGATGTTTCATAAGATCACTGCCAAAATTCGAGCAATATGAGAAGAAATATTTGTTCACAGCAGGTAAATGAGTTTAAGCTCCTCTAGTTAAACAACATATTATGAAAGAGCAAGCATTGAAAACTCATTGCTTTGGGACCCATTCACTATCCACTAGTGATATTTGTTTACAAATATTTATATTTGGGAGAAAAAGATAAATTTTAAAAAACCTTGAAATAAACAAAGTATTGACCAAAAAAATGAACTAGTACTGCCTCTGGGAATATAATGAGAGGTGATAAGGACATTAGCCATTCTTACTCTGAGTTTCCTGAACATAGTTCTGTTTATTTCTTTTACAATTCTGAAAGCCTTTGAAGTACATAACAGTGAGTTCCAATGAGTTGGAACCTACTGCTTCCCCATTTTTTAGTTCTTTTTTTCTTGTCTTTTACCACAGGGCCAGTATTTTCTGGCTTTGACAAAATATACAGCGTTCACTCATTTTCTACGACAAAGGCAACATTTCCATTACTTTATTAATGCCAAAAAACCACTGGTGAAAAAAAAATAGTGTATGCACAGGTGCAGCATTAGAAAGAAAAAAATAACTCAAACATTGTGCAGATATGTTCTGAATGTTAATAAATGGATTTGTTTGTGTGTGTCAAGACATCCATACAACCACTGCTGTTACGCAAATTGACAACTACAGGATAGGGAAAAGCTTCTCCTGGTTTTGATTATGCACATCTTCTTGTGGGTAGACATGGAAGAAAAAGGTTGTTTTGCTTCAACATAAGGGTTTTAAAAGTCTGACAGAAGTCTCCATTTAAAAAAAAGTTAAAAACAACAATCAGATATTCCAGATGTGTTCTATGAAGTTCTCAACAGCCTGTAGCTTTCTTCTGCAAGTTCTAATTGGAAATAGAGCAGAATACAAGACACATGTGATGTAAGTATGTTGGCATTTGCTTCTACTTTGAGGTTTAAGCAAGATTAATTTGGACTTGACAACTACTTACTCCATGACAGAGCTCATATTATTTTCCTACCTTATCTCTTTTTTCCATCTGTGTGGTAGGAAATTATGTGTTACCCCTTCCTACAAGGATGCTTTGGCATGAGAGAGAGCATATTCCTTATGAAGCATTACTGTCATGAGATTGCAGCAAAGAAATACTAGGCACACCATGCACCATTACAATGGAGCAGCCTCAGGACCTACTAAAAGTTTGGATTTCTAGAAACTATCATCATCATTTAAATACAGTATTTATTAACACGATGTTGGAGGATCTAATCTTTAAGTGTAAAGAGGTAGCAAAAAGAGACTTTAAAAAAAATTTCCCAAGCCAAGCCTAATCTTATGTCAAAATGATGGGATTTATCTCACCTAATGTTACGTGTCTGTATTCTAAGCTTATTATATTAGCCTTCCTTTAGCCAAAGATGGAGTAGGCACATTTAGGGCATAAAGTCTCTAGCCTGTATTAGTCAAATGAACTGTGCCTTGAAGTGTCTGCAGAAGTCTCCAGGATAAATAAATACAGACAATCTACATTTCATCAGACAAAAACACCAAATGAGGTTAAGCTAAATATAGTACTAGAAGCAGCAGATGGGATCCTAAGCAGCCTCAGATTTCATGGTTTTCTAGACTGTGGTATTGGCATTCCAGCCTTACTTCTGTTATGGATCACATGGTATGTCATTCCAGCTACCTCCACTCATGGCACAGAGTCAGTTCTATGGGAATGAGAAGCAGAAGGTGAGTTCCATGAATAATCTGAAAGTCAGTCCCCTAAAGACTTCATCTGATTTTTCATCTTGATCAGGTAGCCTGAAACAAACTTTCAGCACAATGTCAACATTCATATCTTGACCCAAAATAGAAGTGCATTTTATTAGGGAAAAGGTACAGCAACAATAATTCCAAACTAATGAGCTCAGCTTTGTGAAAAGTTTACTGTGATTTATTAGATGATACACAAGGCTGCACAGCAAAAAATCTGGACTCCGTGCCCCATTAGCAATTCACTTACTGTTCGACCTTGAAAAGTTATTTCACGTACCTGTCTTTAACTTCATAATAAGAAGCAATTTAAAACAGCATTTAGAAAATCTTAAAAATACCTATTGTATTTTTTGAATATTATATAGAAGCAGCAGTCTTTCTGAAAATTTGAAGGAGCTGTGTTCAGCAAACATTTTAAAAGCTGTATTTTTTAGAGTACATTTTATTCTTTCTAAGCTTAAGTGATTACAAAGTGTTTGTAAATTTGTGTTCCTGGAGTCTCTTTAGTAAATATGCTTACATCTTTTCAGACCATAAAACTCCTTCTGGCTGCTAAATTAGCAGATTCCTAGAAGAGTTCAGAAAAATTTTTTTTTTTCAAAGACTTACCTGGAGTTAATAAAATATACATTTTATTCCTCTGTAGGTGGCAAAGTTAACAAATGCTAGTTTATTAACAGGTGGAATAATATGTGTGGGAAATAAATGTTTCTTTGTGCTGCTTTCTCATTAAATTCTGCATTAGGGAGCAAATACAGGTATTTTCTATATATCATCCTGTATATACATATAGGCATTTGGATCTTCATCATGAATCAAAGTAAATAACAAAGGCTATGTGATGCATTAATGAAAGAAGCTGAAATCTCAGTTCAACAATGCAGCAGCAAGCAACAGCAAAATTCCACTTAGTACATGAAAAAAGGTGAAAAATAAAGATTAGCCAATTTATGGCAGATACAAGAAATTACAATGATCAAATACAAATAATAAAACTTTGTAAGATACTATAAAATAATAAACTATTCTATTGTTGTATTGAAAAACAATATTTGAAATAGTTACCTCTTGATAACCAAATGCCCATATATCAAGAAATTTTCATTTCATTTCCCTTTATTGTTTCTGTGCCCTTTGCACTTTTGTATATTCTCTAGATTTTTTGCATTTCTAATGGATATAAAGAAAATATCTGCCCAGAAGGCAAATAGGATTTCTCTTTCGCTTACTTAACAGTTAGAATCACTTTCATGGAGATATTATTAGCTTAAAGTCTCTCCTGACATACTGTCATTTTTATAGTCTTTTATTTCCCCAGAAACTACATTAGGACAAAACTAAGTTTAAATACATAAATATGTTAATAGGATCTGAGTGCTGAGGGAGCTGGCTGATTACATTGTGGAGTCACTCTTGATTGGTTCTGAACAGTTATGTTCAGACAGGGAGGATCTCTAAGAGAGCAAATGACATTCCTATCTTCAAGAATGATAAGGAAGAAGAACTGGAGAACTACAGACTGTCAGCCGCACCTCTTTAGCTCAGAAGATGACGGACACAAGAGCTCTGAGCAGCATTTCCAAACACATGAAGAGCAAAGTGATCGGGAGTAGTCTTCTTAGAATTATGAAAGCAAATCATGCTTGACTAAGCCATTAGCCTTCTACAATGAGGTGACTAACTTTGTGAATGAGAGGAGAGTAGTGGTTGTCTCTCCTACGACTCTTCTAGGGCTTTTAACACTGTTTCACATAACATTGTCTTGGACAAGGTGATGAAGCACAGATTATGTGAGTACACAGTGGAGTGATTGACATTTGGGCTGAATGGCTAAGCCAAATAAATTTTAACCAGTGACACAAAATCCAGCTGGAGGAAACCTAGTAGCAGTGTACGCCAGGGGTTGATACTGAGGCCAATAAGGTTCAAATTCTTCCTTAATGATCTGGACAACAGGATACTGTATACCCTCAACAAGTTTGCAGGTGGTATAAAAAGGGGAAGACTAGATGGCTGTGGTGGATTTGCCTTGGCTAGTGACCAAATACACCCTCCCCCTTCATTGTCCACTTCCCCCAACCCTACCCCCAGCAGCACAGAGAAAGAAAACAGAAGGGAGAGGAACAAGTGACTTCGGGATTAGAGATAAAAAAGTGATTATTTCTTACCTGGAATATTGCATCCAGGTCTGGGGTCCTCAGCACAAGAAAAACAGGCCTGTTGGAGCAAGTCCAGAGGAGGGTCGCAAAGATACTCAGAGGGGTGGAGCACCTTTCAGACAAAGACAGGCTGAGAAATCTGAGGTGGTTCAACCCAGAGAGGAGAAGGTTCCAAGGAGATCACATTGTGGCCTTCCGGTACTTAACGGATACTTATAAAAAGGAGGGAGGGACTTTTTACATAGACATAGTGATAGACAAAAGAGAGTGGTTTTAAATGAAACTAAAAAAAAAAAAAAAATAGATTAGATGTTAGCAGGAAGTTATATACACAGAGGGAGGTGAGGAACTGCAACAGATTGCACCATCCCTGGAAATGTTCAAGACCAAGCTGGATGGGGCTCTGAGCAACTTGATCTAGTAGGTAGTGTCCCCAGCCATGGCCAGGGTGGGTTGCAACAAGATGATATTTAAGATGCTTTCCAACACATGCCTTTCTATGATTCTATGATTTGTAGTGTGAAGATGCTAAATATATCAAAAGAATGAATGATATAATTCAGACTCAGACCTTTCTGTGCTACTGCATAAGGGTGCTTTTGTGCTCTTTTTTCTACCTCCCATAAACTCTTTCAAACTGTACTCTAATACCAAAACTCTTGTTAAATGGGTCAAAATAACTGCTATTTACTGATGTGTATTTTGAAGATCGAGTTGCCAGAATAAGGATCCATAAGGACAAACTCATTCTGGAGTCGATCTTCACAAAAAAAAAAAAAAAAAAAAAAAAAAAAAAAAGCCAGTTTGTTCTATTTAACATAAATAAGACCACTATGTATATCCTTCTATTATACTAATCATATATAGTGAGTCCTGAGCATAATAAGGCTGTCATTCCCTAAAACATAAAACTGGGACAGAACTAATATTCTCCTCCTTTTATAGATATGCTGGTAATACTGTACACCTATTGAGCTACACTTATAAAAGTAATGTTTCAGAGGTAGCTTGTTTAGCCTTCATCTCATTCATATAATGGCCACTATAATACAATTTTCAAACTAGCTACCTCGTTGGTCTTTTCTGCTAGGTCTGCTTTTATGGTCTTATATATCAAAAAAAGAAAAATGGTAATAATATTGCAGCACTGGTAAACTCTTCCCTAGGTCCACAATGATTTATTTCTAGAGAGAATGTTGTATTCATTCAGATAAATTACATAAAAATGCAATTTTAGCTTCCTAGAATATTGAGAAATTGTATTTTCAGATTCTTTAACAGCATTGTATTTTAGTTCCTTGATGACCTGAATTTCATTAATAATTTTCTTAAACTCTGTATGTTTTGTTGACTCTTGGTTTCTACTCAGTCATATCCCTTAGTTAATTTTGTTTGTTCATATTACAAGGACTTTGCAGGGTTCTGAAGCAGTAATAGGTAAAATCAGGAGACTCATTCAGCTGGTAAACTGTCAGTCTGTCATAACTTGAATATTGATTTTGGGGAGTTGGTGACATTCCCTAGATGTATGTGTCAAGTTTGTTGACAGAGAGCTCTATACTTAATTGAATGTGATGTCTGTATGTGAAGTGATGAAGTATGTCAGTGATGTATATTCTCTTCCTCCCCTCCCCTCAGCCCCTTACAATACACTCAATGGAGTGTTATGAAGTTCCACACTGCTCTTACAAAGCTTTATTTAACTTCATAAATTGAAAAGCTGGGTCTGCTCTAACATGATTTCCTCACAGGTATGCCTTCATTGGCTTGTGAGACAACAAACAAGTCCTGCCCTTTTAAAGTCTCATTCAGTTCTCCTGAATGTTTATGTGAAAGATAAAGGTGAATCTCAGGTGGCATAAAACCTATAGGAAATATATATTTTCCTCAGTGTTCCTAAATCACAGATAATCATCTTACAACCATTTCATACCTTGCTATTTAAAGTATCATAAAGGAATGAGAAGCCAGGGGACTTGCTTCAGATATCATCATATTTGATCCTGAAGAGCAATTTAAGTGTATTTTCTTTATAGGACTGTATAGGATTTTTTCTGATGATTATTTTGACTCTTACTCATCTAAGTGGACTGTTGTTCTTAACCATGAAAAGCAGAAAGAGAACAATATCTCATAAAGCTGGTGCAATATTCCTGGCTTGTGTCTGGTCTTCTTTGCCTCAAATAATGAATAAGCGGATATGTTTTTAAAACTAGGTTGTCAGGTTTCACTTCACCTTGCTGTTTATCAGAGTTGCCTCTCACAGGTTTCAGAGATTAGATTTTTTGCAAAATAAACTTAATATTATATTTTAAAAAATATAAACGTACATTTGCAGATATATGCAAAGGGAGATTGTGATGCTGAAATATCCCATTAAATAAGAGAATATATGTATCAGAATAATATATCTCTATCTGGAAGTGCAGAATAGGCTCAGCAGGCAGGTGCAACTCATTGCTTTAGACAGCAATTAATATCCTTTTACCGGCCAGAAAAATATATTGATGTTCCAACAGAAAGGTGGTAGAAAAAAGGACAAAGGAAATCAACTGACTAACAGAGAGCCATGAAGGTAAGGAAAGGAATTATATTCCTATCACGCAAAGAAGGAGGAGGTTGCATCCTGCTCCAACAGAACTGGTATCAGCACAAGTCAAAACCAGTGATCAACAGCTCAGTTGAGTGGGGTTAGGAAATGGAAGAGAATATGAAAACATCTCTAAATTAATAATGAAATTGTACAAGGTAGTGGAGCCACCTGGCTACGAACATGAATTTCCGTTTTCAAAGTTCATATAGCTGTAATAGCCCATCAATATAGCTGTCAGAGAACTTTTTATTTTATTGATCAATTTAAATGGGAAAGGAATCTTCCTGAAAACAGGAAGAAGTAAAAATGTGGCTGGACCTAGCCAAAATATAGTACAAAAAATAAAAATAGCTCTTTAATTCTTTAATACTAATCTGGTGTCTGAAACTATGCATTTAATACTCTTTAAATGCAAATATAATTTTCTTTCTCAAAATCTGCATTCAAATCTAGGTTTTTAAAGCAAAGGAAGTTTGAGCCAGAGCCATTTTATATTGTGTTTTCCTTTTTTTGTCTCTATCCTAAAATATTGGTATCTACACTAACATGAGAATTTTTTATTGAGTACTTAATAAACATGTGAATTTAACTTTCTGTGGAAAAAACCAAAAATATTTAACTAGTGAGTGAAAAAATAAACTTCAAGAGTTCTTTATCTGATGTGACTTTGAAAAAACAAAACTTATGTTATTAGACTCTTTATGGCTGAAATTCTGAGGGATTACAACTGACAGGCAATAACACTGGCTGAAATTTCTGTGCTGGAGGCTGCACCAACTCTCTGAAGAAAATATACTGTTTTAAAAAAAGATAGTGATTGTACTAGGAATCCAAATAGGCTTTCCAAAATCTCTCTGCTTTAAAGAGAGTTTGACATTTAAAAATTGAACTCCTTTACAAAGTAACATATTTTCTGATGTGTTTTAAGTACTTTATGTGTTCAGTAAATGTCATAATGCCATTAATTCTCTTTGCAAAGACATGCAATATTTTTGCTGTTATCAAGAGGAACCACACTGTTGTGCAACACATTGTGGTGTATTTTGTTGAGCACTGGAAATCTGGAGTAGATTGGCCTGTAAAAATTCAAAACTAATTGCTTGGAATTTAGGAATCATATATATATGATCAAATACCTCAAGTAACAGGGTAAAAAGGGTAAAAAAAAATTTCCAGGTTATACAAATCTTTTTATTTTTACCTAGTTACTAATTTTGAAAAGCATATCACTCTTTTAAAAATAATTTTAATGTGGAAATTTTGGGCACCTTGGTATTTTTATCACATGACTAAACCAAGCAGGTTGCTAAGCAACCATCTGCAGCCAGGGGAAAGCGCAGGCAATCTGAAAGAAGATTTATGTTGGTGACTGTAACACTAAGAAAAAAATAACAGAATATCTAAAATTTTCCATTGTTTTTTAGACCTTTGAGGTAAACATCAGTAATTTACTCTTCCCAAATCAAGCGTCGTTTGACAAACCATTGCAGCCACAAAACTTTTGACATAAACTTTCAGGGAAAATAAATGGGTAACTAATTTTTTTATCACACAATTGCAGCCTTGAAGTATTTCTGTTTGGTGTTGCTATGGTATTTACAGAAGCTTTTGAATAGGAGGATCCTCCTCAGTTAAATAAAGGAGTAGGTAGATACCTACTTGCTTCTTCTTGCAGTGATAACTGGCAAAAATGAGGACGTGCCAGGGTCACCAGGGCCGAGTGCAGACAGCTGGCACTGGGCACACAGCCCTGTGCAGCACCCAGGTGTCCTCAGGCTGCCCAGGCAAGGAGGGCTGACTGCAGACACTGCAGCTCTGACCAGCTCCCAGAGAACCAGCTAACCTGGCACAAGTCCCCTTCTGCTGGCAAACAGCCTCTCTGCACTAACAACTTCTTTGCTGCAGCACAAGCATCCAAGCAACGGGATTTATGACAGGACAACATTAGTTTAAATCTCCATTTAAACAGCTGTCCAGATCCATTTTCAAGTCCAAATTTACCCATCCTAAACAATGCTAATACACCACCACATATTCAGACGTGTGTCACTCGTGGGCTGGAGCATGCTGGAGTCGGATCATTGGCTCATTGGCTGAGTACATTAAACAAATACAGATGCCAGCCAATATACCATCCATCCTCTGACCTGGAGGCAGGCTTTATCTGGGAATTGCCCTGTGCTTTGAATTAGAGCAGCCTACAAGAATTACACATGGAAAATCCAGCTCACGGGATCCAGATCCTTTCATATTGCATCATCCACTAGCATACCACAGTGCAGATCCTGTGCCGACTTGGACGGTGGGTTTCCTAGCACTCTAATAATATATGTTAATAATAAGACCCTAGGTGGGTAATTAACTGAAATTCAATTTTACAATAGTGTGAAAAACAACAGAAGACGAAACAGTTGACAGTCAGTGAATGTCAGAGACAGATAAATCAAGCTTGTGAAACAGTGGCCTGAATAGATTAAAGTCATTTGAAATTTTAAACAAAATAAATTTCTGCTGCTGTTTTTTGATTCTTGCTGTCTACAAAAAATCAAAATTATGTGCGTTTTCATTGTACATGTGCAGGTTTGTAACATGATTTTATTCTCTTATATGAAATAACTAACATACTACAAATTTTGGTAATGACTCAAAAATATAATCCCATCTTGTTAATATTAGCTCTGTAGTTAATCTATAAGACCCATTATTTATATGTTCCATCCTTTCCTTAAATTTTTATTGTATCTCTACTTTTTGATAATTTGGTTGGGTTGGAAGGGATCTGAAAAATCCTCTAGTTTCAACCCCCCTGCCATGGGCATGGACACCTTTCACTAGACCACATTGCTCAGACCTCCATCCAGGCTGGCCTTAAACACTGCCAGGGATGGCACATCCACAGCTTATCTGGGAAACTTGTTCCAGTGCCTCACCATATTAATAGTAAACAATATTTTCCTAGCATCTAATCTAAACCTACGCTCTTTCAGTTTGAAGCCATGGCCTCTTGGCTTATCACTACTTGTCCTTGTAAAGAGACCCTCTCCATCTTTCTAATGTGCTTTCCATTGGAAATACACCTTTATTTTCCATAAATATTTCCCATAGTTTCCATTTTTAAAATATCTAAATTTCTGCAGATCTTAGATGTAAATCAGATGTTTATCCAACTCAAGATTACTTTAACAACAAAGCCCTGTTTCTCAGAAAGTGAGGTTAGCTTCATATTTACTGGGGCAGTTCATTTCAACCTATAAGTTCTGAATGAACTTTAGAATACTTTGGATAAATCTGTAAAAGAGTGTTGATGACAAGAGAACCCTTGCTCTGCTTCTCACTTATACTGCACCTTACTTCACAGGCCAGATTCTCCCATGAAGTACCTCTGCTTTGTGAAAGAGAAAACTACTTTCAATTTCAAGTAGATGAATGCCTAACAAAAGTTAATTAATTTGACCTCAGAAAACCATTGTTTGAGAGAGGAATGCTCCTGGAAACTACCAAACAAAGAGAATGTGCTACCTTCTCAAGGTTGTTTGCAGAGTCAGTGACAAGGACAAGAACTGCTACCTCTACATCTCCTGTTACTGCTGTCTCCAAGATCTGTCACTTCTCCTATACACCTCAGTGTTTCAGGCAGAACGTGTTCTGTCACAGGTCTACCTGAGGTAACCTAAGAACTAGCAGTTATTTATATAAAGAAATATTATTCCCCTTCTACATGTTGAAGAAATTATTGAGGTGAATTAATTTACCCAAGTTCACAAAAGTCCTCAGTGACTGAAGAGGAAAAACAAATTTTCACTCCCCTTATGCATCTAAATCCAATACCCCAATCTCGGCCACAAAGCATAACTTGTTAAAATGGCATCAGATCTGTTCTGATAGGAAGGAAAAATCACCTGGAGGCATACACAGAGGCTTGTTTATAATCATCTGGGACTAGGAGGCAGATTGCTAACCCAGCTCTGTACACAGAAACCTGAAAGATAAGAGAGAGCACAGACATCATATCTGCTCTCCAAGCCACTTGGCTCTTTAGAGACTTCATTTTGCAGACTGCCAAGAAGATGTCTTGCAAGCTGGGGTCACTTCAACTTAGCTCCCAGCAGTGTGGTAAATCAGATCCTGTCTATGTACCACAATACAACCTCTCATTTGGAAGAAAAATCTATGCTTAATAATCTATCAAGGTGAAGAAAACACTGCAAAGGGAACTGCAGACCGTTGTGCCTGTGAGAGCTGACAGTTCAGCTGGCAGCAGCAGAAGATAGAGGAGTGAAGTACACAAGTCCTGCATTCACCTCCCTGAGTGATAATTCTAAAACCTATTTTGCCACCAGTGAGTGTTATTTCTCTGCTGACTGGAGAATCAAAGAAAAAAAAGGATGATAGCACTATAATAATCAGCAACTTGTTTCTTCCCATAAGAGACTGAGAGTGAACTTCAAGCAGAGCTTTTAATAATGCTTCCATTCTACTGAGGGAAATCCTGACTTCTCTTGCAACCATGGGTGTTCCTTCTGCTGAATTCAGTGGGGCTAAGATTTCATCCGTAACTGTTTAATGGTGACAGTGAGCACTAGAATGTGTATTTTCAAGAGCTCAGTTCTCAGTACTGTTTTTTTCTTAAAATATGGCACTTTGCTGCAATGCTTAAGGAGAAATCAGCCCTTTTAAAAATTTAGCTAAAATGGACTACAAAGTTCAAATTGATATAAGACTTCTGGTATTTGGATTTGCAATATGTTAGATTAGATTGCAAACTACAGGGATCAGGAGCTAAAAATGTCAGGGTAAATTCAGTGACAGCTATCTTGTACCCAGGGTCTTAATATATAATTTCTGTAAATGGCAATAAAGCATTAGAATTTCTTACTTAACAGAGCTGTACATCTACAGGCCAGGGTCAGGATGCTCAATTCCCTGCTGATCTGAACAGAAGCTGATCTTCGCTGATCATCAAGTGAAGTGAATATGCATCAGGATTTCTGGCATGCAAAGCAGGGGTTACAATTAAAAATGCAGCAGCATCAACAAATAATCATAAGTAATGTTCATAAACCTTTTAAGAAAGTTCTACTATGCAAAGAATAACTGGTATTAGAAACAGACCCCTTATCTCTGGAAAACACATTTGTTAGGCTTATAAACAAGATATAAATTATGTATACCCTTGCTGCTGTGACAAAATACAACAAATACATTAAAAAAACATTTCATTAAATTTTAAATAAATTGCAGTTTTAACTCATGAGGAGATTTTTTCTTTCAAGAGGTTTTTGTTATATAACTTTGTTTTATCCTTATATGGCAAAAGTTGCTGACAACTCCTTCAGAAAAAATATTATCATTAATGTTGTAAAAAAGAAAAAATAATTACTCATATAATATTTTTTCCAGTGAATAAGATTAATGGTCCTCTACATGGTGTTAGAACAGCAAATTGCAATAACAATCACCAAAATTTTTGCCCACAAATTTGAAAAATACAAAGTATTTCAATAGTACTCAAAGACATTTCAGTCTTCATGATTTTACCAAGAGGTTAGAATGTTCTCTTTTCCTCCAAAACAGTTGAGTTTTCCTAATTGCTGCTGTAGCTCTTCTAGCATAAACCACTTTCTTTCTGTATCATCTCCAGCTTATATGACAGTGATATTCAGGTAGTATAAAACTTCATTACTATTTTTTTCTTTTGGTTGAAGTTTCTGTGCTTTCCCTTTTCTCCAAATGTTTATCACTTCTTTTCATCCTCCATGTTCCATACCACTCCCTCCAAATCAGAAAAAATTCTCTGATCTGCCTCTCTTTTTAGGTAAACAAAGACTTAGAGGAACATTACAAGAACTGGTAGTGACAAAATTTGCTCTCTGATGACAGTTTTTGCAAAGAAACCACAGGCAGTATAGTCTACAATATCGCTATTAATAACTCCTGCCCACAAAACCTGTTTAATTTAGGAGGAAAGAACACATGAAGTGGATTTTGCAGATTTTGAATGTTACATCAGTTAACATATCATTTTCCTGACCAATCAGGTTTATATGTGAAAGGTCAGAGGTTCTGGATTGCAGCAAGCTGAGGCCGTTTGGGTCTTCTCTTCTGACAGATTCTTAGCAGCTGAAGCAAAGCAGGGTAACTATTTTTGTTATAAGAAGTATAACTGATCCAAAACAGGCTTTCAAATACACAGAAGCTTTATCCATCTTATTCACTCCAAAACAGAAGCTTTTAAAGTAAGGAAAAAAAAATTGTAGGACCATTCAGTTGAGTCAAATGCTTCCTCTACATCAAAGTATGCTAAATGTTTCATGCTTCTTGTTGTTTCAGTGGTCATATGTACAACTGAGAAAGGCTAAATACAGTGTTTGAAGCTGGTCCTTTGTCACAAGGCTGGATGTATCAGGTGGAATGAAATTCCCTTCAAAAGAGATTTTCAAAGCCACTAAACATTGGCCTAACACTTTTTTGACTGAACTAATAGACACTGCAGGCAGAGCTAAGGTGTATGGTCTCTCTGACAGTTTAGGCTGATAGGCTGAAGAGAAGCCATGGGAGAATTTAGAAATTAGATTGCAGAAAAGTAGTGCCAAGAGATATACTAAAATAAAATCCCAGTGATTAAATTATAAATGCTTATTTGACAGAAGCATGTCTAAGCACTGTTGATACAGTTCAGAAAGAAATGTTTTGACCAGGACAAGTCAGAGTTCCTGTGTGTTCCTATGTGAATAACATGAGTTATGGCTAACATAAGGTGTTCCCACAGTAGCTGAGTACTACAGGGTAGGGAGACTGAGACCCATTTTCTAAGATTGAGAGCATTGCCTTGTTTCAGAAACCAGTAAAAAATGGTTCATTTTTATTTCTCCAAATAAACTTTAATATTGAGCTGGGGTAATTTGATACTTCATGCATTTTCTTGGGTTTATTAAGAAAGATGGACTACAATATGCCAATTGTTGAGTTTTAGACAGTTCAGTTCAATGCTATTTTATTCTAATATTCAGAATAGCTATTCTGAAAGTTTTACTACTTAAGGTAAGTGAAGATTTTCTGACACTTTTCTTGAAAATAGAATTAGATTTTAGACAAAAAGAAGCTACTAATTGAAAAATTTTGAAGGAGGGAACATTTTAGCACAATCTATATTGTGGAATAAAAATTCCAACTTTCACTTTAAACAACGGTCTAAGAACCCTCATGCTTTGGGCCTTCATTTGTTTTGTCTATAGTTGAAGAAAAATCTTTTTCTAGGAATGACAAGAAATCTGGAATTTGCACCAGTATTCACTCTCTAATGAGCTGAAATCTTATGGAACACTGAATATTCCTTTAATGTGAAACTCACATAAAAAATGTCATTTTTCTCCTGGCCCAAAAAAAAAAAAAAAAAAAAAAATTGTACAGCAGTTCTAATTTTACAGAGTACTTGAAATTTCTACCTGTGACAGTATTCAGAATGACCTCCCATCCCTCCGACAACCTTCAGGCATTAACAACTCTAGCTAGAAAATCTAGTTTGAAATGACATTGTGCAGTTCTACACTGAAATGCAATGCACTGGTTTTCACTGAAGCATTCTTGACTTAGAGTCATAACATGGAACAATGAATATTGCTTAAATTATTTATTTAGGACAAAAACATAAGGAGAAAACAGACTTTATAACAACAGCACAGAAAGAAGCAGTCAACCAAGTACATAACCAAAACCATAAAATGAGCCTAAAATGTTGGATGGATATCCTACAAAGTCTCATGTAGTTTTCCTTGATTTAGAAAATTATAAACTTATTTCTGCATAAATGAGAGAGAGAGAGAGAGAGACAGCTCTATGGAAACTTCCTTTTTCCTCATCCACCATTCTCAAGTGTAGAGTACTTTTAAAACTTTTCTTGATGTGTCAATATTTTACCAAAGATTTTAGTATCATTGGGGACAAAAAAAAATCATTAAGGCTTTCCACTGCAAGCCTACAGGTTCTTATCTTCAACCACCATTAATCTCTGTACCATGGATATTTAGTGGCATAAGTTTTTATCTCAGTTTATAAAGTTGGATCAATATATTTATAAGTTATTCATTGTATTTTAAAATGTGAAAATTGCAGAATTTTAAGGTGACAACACAGTTAAATAGCAATTTTATATAATTCACGGGGCAAATAAAAGCTTCCTACAAAATTTCAGTTCTTATATATCAATTATATTACTAATACTCTTTTAAGAAGGCTTGCAGAAAAATTATTGAGTTGGCTGATTACTAATAGCAGAGCAGAATGTTTACTTTTATTTGGAGTGGATTTTAAAGTGGTAATCAAGAGATCAACAGTGCACGGATTATTATTCAATTTTTCACTTATTTGTTCCATATGCATCTCTTCTTTCCAATCAGAAAAATCCATACCTGTCCATGATAAAGAGTAAAAAACACAGACAACATCAGTCTTTTCAAAGTCTTTTTTCTAAAAAGAGAGACTATTGGAAATTTTCTAAGCTAGTTAGTAACTTGATCATTGTTACAGTTTTAACTTGCAGAAACACAGTAATTTTTCTTTTATTAATGGTGAGAAAAAAATGTTTCCAGTGTATGTTTCTATGTGTTATTTTTTCACATTCTATAAAATCTCCTTTTCTTCACACCAGGTGAGGTATAGGCCTTATTTTTCATTAACAGATAACTTCTGGGAGTTCTCAGATTGAAACTGCAGCATTTACTTATCCTGGAGCTTTCCTCACCCCCCAGTATCAATCTAGTTGCAGTGGTAAAATGCTAAAATCTCACATCATTTCAAATCTAATTTCTTTCACCTTCCAAGTAATCTGTAGGTATTCAGACAGAACATATTTCCAGTTATCAATTTCAAGGTTTTAAAGTTTCTAGCTTTTTTCTTAATTTTTGTTTGCTTCATATATTCCTCTATATTCTAGACCTTACCTTGCAATGCAAGTACAGAGAGACAAACAGAAGAGATTTATTGGTCTGTTAGACAAATAGAAGAGTATTATTTATCATTTGAAAAGAAGATAACCCAATAATATATTTGAACAGGATAGTCTGCTTGTAATTTTGGTAATTTTTTAGTATTAAGATTTGATTATTCCTATTTCCAAAACCCTAATTAATTTAATATCTCCCTTAGGATCTTGTGCATGTGCATGAAGCATAAATTAAGAAACTACAAACTAATTATAATCTTACAATCTCATTGCCAAGTTCTGATTCACAGTCCAAATCCTGGTAAATTAGTTTCATATGAAATAGGAATAGTATTTCTAGTTATCTGTTGTTATCTCTCAGATATATGAATTTTCCAAGGAGAATAAACCAACAAGATCTTGTAGTTTCAACCCACTAGCCATGGGCAGGGTCACCTTCCACCATACCAGAAATTTCCATCCAATCTGAACTTGAACACATCAAGGCATGAGGTATCCACTGCTTCTTCAGCCCCTCTCTTCTTCAGTCCCAGCTCTCTCAGCCAGTCCTCAAAGGAGTGATGCTCCATGCCTCTGATCATCCTTATGACCCTCTTCTGTACTTGCCTGAACAGATCCATGTCCTTCTCAGGTGGAACCCTCAGAACCAGATGAAGTATTCCATGGGGATCACACAAGAGTTGAGGAGAGGGGAAGAATCACCTCTCACAAAATGCTCACCTCACTTCTGATGCAGTCCAGAGTAGGACTGGCTTTCTGGGCTGCAAGTGCATATTGTGCACATTCCCAGCTCATTTTTAGGTTTTTATCTGCCAACATCCTCAAGTTCTTTCTGCAGGATCCACTTCAATCCACTCACTGACCAGCCTTTCTCCATGTTTGAGCATCCCTGACCCAGGTGCAGGACCCTGTCTGAGTTGAACTTCGTGAGGTTTGCATGGGCTCACCTCTCTCACCTGTCAATGTCCCAGTGGAGTGCACCCCATCTCTAAAAACCAGCTGAAAGAGCACTCAATCCCACTGTCTATATCCCTGACAAAGATGTTAAGTAACACTGGCCCAAACGCTGACCTGTGAGGGAGATGCTTATCACTGCTCTCAGCCTGGACACTGAGCCACTGACCACAACACTTTGAAGTGTGATCATTCAGCCAATTTCTTATCCACCAAGTGGTTCATCCATCAAATCCACATCACCAGTTCAAAGACAAGGATGTCATACAGGGCAGTGTCGAATGCTGTGCACAAGTCTATCATCCACCAATGCTGTAACCCTACTGTAAAAGTACATCAAGATTGCCAGGCGTCATTTGCCCTTAATGAAGCCATGTTAGCTGTCAACAATCACCTGTCACTTTTCCATGTGCCTTAGCACAGTTTCCAGGAGGATCTTCTCCATAATCTTACAAGGAACAGAGGTGGGTCTGACTAGCTGTATTTCCCTGGCTGTTCCTTTTTCTCCTTTTTAAAATTGGGGGTTATGCTTTCTTTTCCAGTCACTGAGAAGTTCACCAGTCTGTCATGACTTTTTAAATATGATGGATAGTGGCTTAGTGACTTCATCTTTCATAAAAACAATGACAGGTTGTCATTTGGAGTTCATGACCTGGATTAATCAAGCCACTCCTTTGGTTTCTCTCCTGTCCTGTGTCTACAGAGGAATTGCCATTGTAGCCCTTATTAACTTGTTCTGGCAGATGTCAAGACCGGTTATTTGGAAAAGAATATAAAACTATGACACATAATCTAATATACGATCATATCATTCAAGGAGGTTTTTCTCTGATAACATATTTCAAGATAGAAGAATATTATTTTGTACTTATTGTTAAATCTCTTGTATCTTCTGTATTTTTAATAGCCAGTGACAATGTTTCTGTTATCCTCACACTTATAAACGTATATGAATTACTACAAGCTAAGAGCAAGCCATTAATACTTGGTAATTTCTTCACTAAAAGAATTTATTGAAGTTCAGATTTTTTTAAATTACTTTAAAAAAGTAAGTTCACCTCTCTCTGGTAATTTTTCTCAATATGTATTGGTTTAACTATACTCTTTGTCTTCAGCCAAACAATACTGCATGGCTCAGTACAAACTATGAATTATTATATCCTGCAGGAAAATAATTTAATGTGTAATATATTCTACTTTGTTGATATTGTACAACACATAGCTAAAAGATAAAACTATATCTTAATTGCTCTGTGTTATTCATTGCTCCACAAAGTTTCCTCTTATCTGAAAAGACACACCTGTGTGTATATAGTGCCCTCATCACTGAGGTACCATGTTAATTTTGCAGCCAGAGACACTGAAATATTCCAAAGATGAGAAATGCTCTGGTTCTCTTAAATTGTTGTGGTATAGGACTTGGAATTCCCAAAATAATAAAATTACTCTGTAATAAACTTTTCCCTTTCTAGACATTCTTTCATAAGTCTGTTTAGTCTCCTCTCTTTCAAAAGAAAACTACACAACGTATTTAGAAACTGAGGTAGTAATGAGCAAAATTGAGATACCATATGGTTTTCTAAGATCTGTAATTTCAGAATTATCTACCTCATATTGACTCAGGTCTCATCAGTAGCACCACACTTCTGTTAAATCACAACTAACTCTGAAATCCATTTCCTGGAAATGTGAGTTCCTTTTTTTGAGTGCTATATTATTGTAAATATGATGTCTCCTTGACTTATCAGTAGCAAAATTATGTAGCTTCACTACTATTTTTTTTAATATTTCCCAGAAATCTGCTTAGTCTGTTCTAGGTTACAATGTAAGATGTGCCCAAAGTATGTATTCTATCACCATCTTCATGAGCTGTTGAAACCAGGTGGGGCAGTGTTTCCTTTATCTTCTGTTCATGGGCCCATCAATGCCTTGCCCATGACTCATAGATAACTCCCTGTGGGAGCTATCTCTGTTTAATGGGCCATCAAGGACCCACTGCATGGCTCATAGAATGAGATGCTCCGCCCAGGGGGAGGAGCCAAGCATTCCCACCTGGATATAATCCGGGGTTTGGGACAGCACAGGGAGCCTTTACCCACTGGATTCACAGAAGACAAGAGCTACCAGACTTTTCTACAGGATCACTGCTTTGACAAGACCATTTCATCTGGACTGCCGCTACCACCCTAACTAACAGGGTGTCAGGTTGTATTCTGACTCTGTCAACGGGTTTTTGTACTATTGCATTTACTTTATTTTACTTACTTTATTTTACTTTATTTTACTTCTTTTCTTTTCCTTTTAATTAATTGTATTTCTAACTTGGAGTCTCCCACTGGTTTTGGTTTCAAACCAATACATAGTCCTAGGAAACATATATAAAGGACAGCTTCAGTAAAAGTTATCAGTTCATATTTGTCTTTTAGACATTGGTACTGATTTCTAATCACTGTATTATTTCAGGCTTTTTCTGTGACAAAATTCATTCACATCTTCCCAGTTTAATTTTAGGATTTTTTTTCTTTTTAATGTTCATACCTCTTTGAACTTTCTCCAGTAAATTAGTCTTCTTTTGAAACACTGTTAAACAAATATGCTGCTTGAAATTTTTTTATTGACCACTTTTTTTGTTTACTGTTGACCATGATATGATACAGTGCATTTTCAAAGACAGGGTGTATTCTCTTTGGTGTATTCATCCAAAGAGAAAAAGCTGTGCTGTGTACATAAAATTAAGTGCACCTCTTTTTGACATTTCACAAATACCTCTACATTTTCCAAGATATTCAGAAGACACAAAAAAAGATCAATGAAAAGGAAAGAAAACACTGAAGTCAAGTTTTGAATTGGAAAAACATTCTAGCTACAACCTTGTTATACCTTACAAATCCCTCTTGGCAATAATCTACTGACTAACATTACTGAACAGACAAACCTTAAGTGAAAGCACTGGGAAAAGGTGGCGTTTGCATGAGTATGTTACTTTGTTGTTTTATTTCTCTGAAAATTAGCTCACAAAAGGGAGGACCACATGAATGTAGTCTGCCTTAGCTATATAGAAGCTCACAGTCTCTTGTAAAGGTCTATTTATCATTAATTTGAAGTAGATTTGTATTTGATTATGCAGTGCTCCAAATATTACTGAAGAAAAAGAAAGAGATAGAAAGACAATGAAAGAAAGAAAGACCAAAAGAAATAAATGCTTTGGGGTTTAAAATCACATTCTGAATTGAATTGTATAGGCTTCCATGTTTTTTAAAAATGACACAATGTAAAGCAATAATCTGGCATGCAGATTGAGAATAAGGAAAGGAAAAAGAAGAAGAGTTCTGTTAGACTGGGAAAATGTGAGTTGTATTATTATTTCTGATTAGCATTAAGAATGATGTAAAAGAAATATAAGGATTCATAAATGCCTTGTCCAGTTTAGTGCACTTTAGAGTGCTGAAAGGAATAGAAAATGTATAAACAAATTGCTTCCTGGAAGAGCCAACGTATACAGGTTTCTGAGATATTTCCTTTACCATTATTAAAGTTTTAACAGTTATTTCATAAAAATTAGTTCCCTCTTTCCATATGCTTATAGTGTCTTTTTTATCTGTTTGAGCAAGCAGATAACTTGGTGCAAGAAAGGTAAGGATATAATTTGCTTGAATAATTCCTAAAAGTCAAATTTGTTGTGTAGTTTTAGCATTGGTTTATTGACTTCCTAAACATTTGTCTTTCTCCTACTTGCCATGAATTCTGGGCTTATCTGGAGAAGATTGTATTTTGCCTTGATGAGGATTTGAAATGGAAAGCCCTAAATAGTGTGACTGAATATTCAGTTGTTTGCTGTGAGTTCTTTTATGAATTTATGACATTTGATTTCTGTAACAGAGCCCTGAAAAACAACCTTCCAGTCACAGGAATATAAAAATCATTATTATTTTGGGTAATTCTGAGGACACAAACAGAAAACCTTGACTTGAAGAAAAATATAATACTCAAACAATAAAAATTTCTCAGAAGTCTGATTATGGAAGAAACATCAGACTCATTGACTAAAGTCAAAATAGGAAACATTTTGACATCTTCCACTGAAGTAACTTCACAACATTCATTTTGCTATTTCTTCTGTTTTCCATCTTACAGGGGAATAACTATAAGTAATTACTCATTCTGTTAAAAATCCAGGCAAAAGGAAGAGTAGGTTTCTCTATTTTTACAGACTTCACAAAAGCAATATTATTTCATATATGGGTATGTTCCTTCTTCTCATTTTCCTGCAATGCTTCTGTATACCACACTCCAAACAGTGACAACGGCAAAAAAAGGCCTGGGAAAATTGGGGCATTTGTTTGCAATAACACAAAACTTTGCAAATATTCATGTCATAGAAGCCTCTTTCCTGCTTAGTTTTGACTCTATTAGATTTGAAATTCAGCAGATCACAATCCATGCAACCCTTACACAAAGCACCAAGTAAACCCAGTTTTAAACATAGTTCCGGTTTTACATTCTTGTACATGTCTTCAGTGAGGCTAACTAATAACAGAGGTGGTGGATAGAGAGAATCTTTGTCAGAAAAATAAGGAAAAAAAAAAAAAAGAGAAAGAAGAAAGTCTTTTTCCTTAATCAGGCCCTCTTCTTCTCTGTAGGGATGTTCAAACAGTTAAGAGAGCACCTGCTGTTCATGGGGGGAGAAACATTTGTTCTGCCAAAGGAAATATTTTGCATAAAGCCACGTGGATCAAGAGTGGCACCTAGTGGCTGATGTTTTGCCACAGCAATGTGGCTCCAAAAGCTGTGCTTCCCTGACCTTCTGTCTAATGTACTTTCTACATGGAAGGAGTAGCTCTTAAGCCTGTCTAGTTTAATAGGATTAAGCCAAATATTGTTTTGTAGGTTTTTTTCTTTTACTAAAGTCTTTCAATATTCTCAACAGCATGCAATGCATGATGTTTTCAAATATCCGTTTTATATAGGTTTTAGGCAGACTTTTACTAGCTAGTGCTAAAAATAGCATGCAGCCAACGTGAAAGAAGAATGATGAAGTCAATGCGAAAGAAAAATTGGGCAATTAATTTAAAAAATGGCATCTTGGCATAATACTGTGAAAGCCTGTAAGTTTAAGCAGTGCTTACATGTAACTCAATCGTATACTAATGTTAATTAATAGTATATTATTATCATAGTATTAATAATGAAGTAAGATTTCATTATCTAAAAGTAAGCACACACATTATTTCTGTAAGAAATTACCCATGTGGTTGCATTCACATTGCCTCTTCTTAAGCCCTGATCGTGCCAGTGAATCAACACAAAAGACTGCAAATTCTTCCAGATACAACCTGTGTTTTAAGATTTGTAGGCAGGATTAACTGAAATAGAAGGAAAAGTAAAAGGACTTATATTTAAATGTTGTGCTTCTCTTTCAAACTGCTAAGGTACAGTTAATGAAAGGGTGTTCCCCTATTGTTTGTGAGGGAACAAATAGTATCTAAATTATTTGTCTTTCAGGGTAATCATTACAAGGATTTTTTCCTGCCTGATGTTGTGGATAGGAGTATTACTTGCTATGTGACAACACAGCCTATTCATTTCATTGTAGATGGTTAATCAGCACAGAACTAGTGATATATATATATACACACACACACACACAAATCACTTTATAAGTACATAGATAAACATGTCTTACTCTCCCTGGGTCATTTATTATCCAAATAAGATAAACACTATCCTTCTCAGACTGCTGAACAGCATTTGTTGAATTACTCCCCTGATATGCAATTCGGTAATGTTACACTGATGCTAAAGAGTAAAAATTGTAACTGAAAATCTGCCATGTTAAAAACCAGGACACAAACTTAGAAATTAAGGTGAAAAAACATGTAACACTGCTCCTGGAATATACAAACTGCAGAGCAGGTGGCCTAATCTTCAGATAAATTAGGTTTCCAAAAGAATACAGGTGCATTTGGAAAAAAAAAAAAAAAAAAACCAATAAACAACCCCACTTTTTTCTTCTTACTGTGCTTTGTTAATAAGCTGATGCTATGGAAAGATTTTCAATAGGTTTTCTAACATTTTCCTACAAAGATTCTCTTCCAGTTGTATTTTCAAATTCAACCACAAAGGTTTTTTGGGGGGGGTTTGGTTGGTTGGTTGTTTTTTTAGAAAACACTATAGTACTCTGATCTAAATGAAGTGTTAACTAGTTAAGACAATTTTTTTTTATATACCAGAAAAATGTTGTCTATCTCTTGCAGTCTACCTCTTGTCTCTCTCCAAAACAGTCAATTTTGGAGGTACGACTGTTTTCTATGAAGCAAATTCCAGTGTTCTGGCTGAGAATCCTAAAAAGTAGAGTTGCCTGTGTATTGGGTATTCCTTCTTTTCAGAAGTATGAACACAAATACAGCTAGGCAGCCTAACAAAATTTCCAAATTCTTCCAACCAAAAATTACCTGCAAGAGTTCAAAATCCATTACTGCTTGACAGATGATAAGGACAAAATCCTATGGCATGGATATAAGACTAAATTCTACACAATTTGTTAATAGAAACCTTCTAAAAGTCTACATATATATATATTTATATATATATAAAACGAAATACTCTCTACAAAAAAAGGCTAGTTGTTTTCATACTTAAAACTTTAAGAAACCAAAGGGTTTATGGTGTTACCATTCCAAGGAGACATTCTCCTCCAAGCATTCTCTGCACTGCCCTTCTACCTGCCAAAGATAGTCTGATTAAAAGTTCCCTCTGGGAATCATTTCTGCTAGACCAACACTCTGCTTTATCAGCTCCTTTGTAGCTTAGTGAAACAGCATCCATGACCTTTTGAAACCTCCTTGACCTTATATTAGAGCTTTCCATGGCTGAGAAATGTGATCACTTCTTCCAAAAGAATATTTGACAGCTATATTTGGTCACCCCAGAAACATTGTTGTCCCAGTTATCACTGGCAAATAAAAATCTAGCAGCTAGGTAGTATTTGATATAAACAAAACAGTAGCCCACGGCAAATTTCCTCTGAAGACCGGAAAGAAGTTTACATTTCAGCTCATAACCACTTACATTATAAAAATGACACTTTATACAAATATAAATTTGTATAAAGTGCATAGGCAAACAATGAATGGGGGTCATTATTAGATTTAAGAAAGAAAGAAAGAAAGAAGTAACAGTAATAAGAAACCACAACAGGATAGTTCAGTATGACTGGACCTTATATTATGCTTGCCATGTTTCAGCAAATGAAGGCCATCAGAGAATGTTTGAAGATCAGAAGAAATTATTTTACTCCTTTTAGAAAAGTTGTGTCATTACAACAAGGACATGGGCATTTTCATATACACTGTTATTTGTGCTATATGTCTATTACAGGCAAGTTTTTAATGAACTGACATAGTTATTGCAATTAACACTGTACCACACAATCTACATGGGAGAAACTCACTGCTGGACATGCAAGGGATTGCATGTCACAGTCTCATTTTACAATAGCTATCAGTTCATGCAATTTTTAGGGAGGCATTCTTACATACTGAGATATCATCCCCCTCTTGACTAATCTTGACTCACAATTCAGACATTTTACCACTACTATCAAGTACCAGCTAACCATTCCAATTGGATACAGATGAGCAAATTATATACCAGAATAACCCTCAGAATGGCATGCATAAAGCAGAAAAGGAGCAATTTTTAATTGAAAAGTCACATTCATCTTAACTTCATATCCTCTTTCAATTTTCAACTTAAGTACACAGGTTATTTGTCCACTACCTTTGCACATGGTAAAGGCAATTTATAGTTCTCACCAAATAGTCTCAAATCCTGTTGATTTTTTTGCCAAATGACTGAAACTTCATAAAACATTATTTGATGTCTCTGCCTTTCAGGTGGTATGCCTGGGAGCAGACACATTGCTGTTATCCAGTGGCAGGCCCCTTTCACTGTGACCATTTCTCCCTCTACCTGTCAGCCATGTAGCAGACCCCACCATTCTGGTACTTGCATCACTACAAAACAGTGTTGTACACTAAACCCTCCCCTGCAACAGGGGAAGCAAACATCAAAAAGGTGGCTACAGAGAACACTTTGGAACTCCAGTAATACCTATGTATACTTCAGAGCAAGCAAATCCTTTCCTGGCCTTTTGGTGAGTAATAATTTTTCTCCAGCCCTCCAGCCAAGTTAATCCATGTCCTGTAGCTAATGCTATTTAAAAAAAAAAAAATGACTTTATGGTGGGAAATGAAGGCTTAAATATTGTTATGACATGCATGATTTTAAGGAAGTGCTCAATGTTTGGAAGGTGCTGTAATCATCATTAAATTATAGGTGAGATAGAAAAAGCAACACACACAGAATAATAAATTGCTGCTCAAATATAGTAGTCCTCATGCTCTGATCAGAAAACAACAAACTCAGGAGACTGAATGACCACCTGGCAAATCAATGATAGCTCACAACTGCATTCTTTTACTCTTATCCCAGAAAACCAGGAGGCTCAATATTTTTCAGCTTTCATTACATTTCAGAATAAATTGGAAGAGAGAAATTTGATATTCTACATGGAACAATAACTTATTCATGCATTCCAACATTTTGTTTCTACATAAAGCAAACTTTCCACAATAACTTCTGCTCTGCATTTTTAATTTATATTTTTAATTTAGTTTTCTGTAGGCTCCCTTGCATTGCCACATTGTGATTCAGCTGAGCTCAAGTTCACAGTGTTGAATAAGCTTCCCAAGCAAGCTAAAGAATTTTTATGTCTTAGATCCAGTTGAATAGGCTGCTGCATTAAAACCATTGGAGTGTGTGAACTAAATCTTACTCACTGTTAGGGTTGGGATAAAATATTCAAGACCATAAAATCTGGCCTCAGAAACTCTGGAACCTGCTTTAGCATTAAAGGTGGTATCAACACATACCATAAGATAAATGATGCTTGTCTATTATTACAATGTATAAGTATACATATATATATATCATATAAATTCTTTACCAAAAAAAATTTACTGTGGCAGTCTATATCAGCAACATGAAGGTAAAATCTTTATTTTACTATCACACCAGGTGCTTTTAGAAAAATTAGAATATATATGAAATACTTAGAGCATATTACAGCTGCTACACAATGTCATACTCTTGTTTACTTACACTTCAGTAGAAACAATAACATATAGGAAATACATGGCTTTACCAGTAGTAAAGTTTTTGCTTCAACTAAAGACCAATATTCAGAAGGAAGACAAAAAATTGAAATATTTGAGCTCTCATAACAACACCTTCAGAAAGTTATTTTGTATGCTCTGTATTTTCACTTATGCATTCCAATTTCATTTATTTTGTGAAAGACATAGTCCCAGCCAAACTAATTCTAAACAAGGTAAATGCCCTGGAACTCCAAAGTCAAAGCAGAGAGGAATTTTGGACGTAGCCTTCTTCCTTTTTGGAGTCTAGTGACAGCAAAGAAATCATCATCTGTTTTCATTGACAAGGATGAAATCTGACCTAGACTAGTCTCAGAAACAGAACAGCTGTTGATTTCAGCAAGGATAGAATTTTATCCGTCCCTTAGTATTTCAAGTTGCAAGGAGCTTTTATCTGCATATTTACACAAAATATCAATGATCACTGGACTTTTGAAGCAAGCTATAGTGTACAGAGAACATCCAAACTTTAGAAGATAAAATCAAGAAGTCTGAGAGAGGTTAATATTTTTAGCAACAGCACAGTTCTTGTTGGGCTGCTACAACAAAATTTGAAGAACATTGAGTTAAAGAGGTTCAACATGCTACTGATAGCACCTGTGCTTTCCACAAAAGCATGCAGTTTAATCAGCCTAAGTTCATATTTAAATCTTCTGCTATATCATGTTCATTCATTCTAGGGTATAGTTTGCAGAAGTTTAAATAATACCACACTTTTGAAAAAAAAAGATAGAATTATTTGCATGATTACTTTGCTTGCTATAAGCCTTAAACTTCTGCCCTCTGGAATCTTAAGGGAAGTGTTAGATACTTCTTCTGACACGATGAATTTAAGATGCAAAATGGATTTTAATTTTCATTCTCAAGTGTTCAGAAACCTATTCAGCACTGGACCCAGAGGAGTGGAGAGATGTACATTTGAAGTGTATGCTTCCCAAATCTCATCTGAGCTTTTTTCAGCTTAGTCCTTCTTCTACTACAGATCTTCATCTGTATTTTGATGCCAATCAACAGAGTCTTGACTCCAAGGACCATTTCAGAAGACAACAAAAATAGCCAGGCTGGCAAAGGGTGTTCCAGCTTATTCTCTTTCCTTCAGACAGCAAGGAAAAAACTTTGGAAGACACAGCTGACTTTTCCTTTCCAAGTATTTTCTTTACAAGATTTCGATCGCTGGGCCCACTGATGTTGCAGATTTTTTACAGCACGACAGCCATTGAAAGGAACAGAAAACTGTCAATACTGTGTTTTTCCACTGAGGTGCAAACAGCTGAGCCAAACTGAATTGCTATTATTTGCAGATAAAGTGAAAACTGTGAGACGACCGGGATGCACCTGTACTATGCTTAGTTTTTTTGTTTCCAAATATACTTTGAGTTAAATATTAATTTTCAGGAAAAGATAACCTGCCCCATAAAATAGAGCTTAAAAAGAAAAAATAAACAGAAAAAAAAAAAAAAAAAAAAAAAAAAAAAAAGAAGAACAAGCTGTTATCAACTGTGACTGAGTGAAACTAAAGATCATGCCAGAGAGCTTAATAGCAGTGCAGTGGTCACAGAAGCCTGGTGTTTAAAAATTAATTTCTAGTTTGAAGCTGTTAGTACCAGTGCCAAGAGCATAAAAAGTACATTTGTTCATCACCAGAGCTAGTTTCAGAGTAGAAAATTCAAGAGAAAGACAATGAGGCCTCTCCAGTTTCTAAAATAGATCTGGGAAATGTTTAAAATCTCCAGGCAATGAAAAATAGACTTCCACAAAAGAATAGCTAAAGGGCAAATTAGAGAAATATCTTGTCACATTTTACATGCCTATAAACTTGTCTACTTCACAAATGATGGCCTCCTTTTAATTTGATAAAAAGCTAATCAGGTGTAATTTAGTTTTCTCTGAAATAGGTATTTAGCAAACATATTCTGCTCTCTCCATTCCCACTTGAAAGAAAAGAGATGTTTATTAGACCATTGACTTCTTAAAACAGAAATAAATATTCTACCACTTTTCATGCTGTAAGTGAAAAGAGAAACAGATTTTCAAATTCAGCCACTGGGCTGTAAATACATTCCTGCAGCTACTCACAAGCATAGCAGAAAGATTCCATGGTACCCATCCAAGATGTCACCATTGAGATCAAACAATTTGTATTCTAATCTGTGAACACTGTGAACCTAAAATTTCTGAACAAGTCTGAGCACTCCTGATCAGCAGTTCCAATATTTTAACAGAGGTATTGAGAATGTGTTTTATCTATCCAGGCATTATCACCTGCTCCACTTCTAGCACTCCAGTGAATGAAAGTGGTGACCTAACAAGATAACATTTCACACTGCAGGAGCACCAAAAGCAAGCAAGCTTGCTTTTTGAAATTATGAAAGCCAAGAATGTTCTGTTCTAAAGACCAGCTTTTTATGGTTAATAGCATTCTTTCTGTATGGATGAAAATAATTTTTGCTTTCAGAACAACAGGAAATTATTCATAGTAAACAAAATCTGTACTGAGTTCTGTTCAGTAAACAAAGATTTATTTATGTGAAAATGCTTATTATTTAGACCTACTAGACAGATAGACAAAAAGTCCTGAAACATTTTGTGGATTCAGTTGTTTGCTACTCTCTATTCAGGATATGTCAGTGGTCTTCTAATACCTGGAGTTTGTTTCTCTTCCTTGATTGGTTGGTTAAGTGTTTTTAAATGGAAAAATATATTAATCTTTTTATTGCAGAAATATCTATTTGCATGCAAATGCATGTCTCTATAAGTAGAGTAGCTATTCTCCAAAAATCCATTGGAACAATAAGGCATTCAAGTGAATATTTGTAAATAATAAATAAAAAGGGGGCAGGGATGTGATGAAACATGACAGCTGTTTGAAATTTCAATTTATGCTTTCCAGCATGTAGACAAAAAAAAATCAGTTGATCTGATCATCCACTGCATGTACTTTGCTGAGCCATTTACATTTGTGCAAAGCAGGAGCAACATAAGAATTACTCCCTGGAAGATCTGACTCACCCATTCTCATTCCAGTTGCTCTTTTTGTACATTCAGTTTTTCAAGTAGAGGATGAGGGAGAGCCATGCCCCAAATGACTGGATGCAGTGAGAAATGCTTCACAGGACTTTACAGCATAGTTAGAAATACCTGTTAAGGGTTTAACCTTAAAGCAGCAGCAAAATATTAATCAAATTACTAATGGTATTGATAATGAGCTGTCAAGCCTAGCAGCTGGCAACAAAACAAAGTCCTATGGCTGGCAGCTGAAGTTAGACAAATACAGCCTTTTATCAGGTACCTATTTTTAACTGTGAGGAGAATTAGAATAGGTCACACAGGTTCCTCTTAGCAATTTAAAAATCAAGACAGTATTTTCTTTCATTGCAGGTGAAAAGTTAAGGATGTTCTATGGCCTATACTCTGAAACTGAATTATCACACTGAATGTGTCTGATCACTTATTCAGAAAGTCCTTCAAACAGATACTGGCTTTGCCATCTGCTAACTACCACAGCTATTGAAGTCGTAATGCTACTGGCATTGTCACAGCTTAAAAGACAAGAGAAAGCAAGACTTAAAAGGAGATGAGATTGTTCTGAAAAGGTTAAGTGAAGAGGGGAAACAGGACTAAGGAGACAAGATTAGGGTAAAAAAATGATTCTACAGGTTGAAACAGATACGATTCATTCTGAGATTGAAGTTAAGAATAGTCATTCTGAGTTAATTTATTATGTTATTCCTTTTTATTAACATATTTATTATGTTTGAAAGGAAAAAGGAGGTCAGTACCTGTGGAACAGACAAGATTTTGCCAAGTATGAGAAAAACAGAAAATAAAATAATGCCAAAGGTTATATTTCCCCTAATGTGCACGATGAGCTCTCTGCAAAGCCTAAAATCTGTTCCTGTGTTAAGTGTGCAATAATGCCATAAAGAAAGAAAATAAGCATCTTTTCTATTCATTAGTTAGAAAACAGTATCTTTATCTCAGTTTTAGCTGTACAACTTCTTAATAGAAAGGACAAAGCAGGACAAAGAAGTTCCAATTTTTTTCTATACCCACTGCATCAAGGTTTAGTACACAGGCTGAGGAGAGCACAGATACTTATTAAAGATGCTGACAGTGGCATAAAAAGTAATTACAGTATTGTGCCTCCCTTTATAACCAACTACTCTACTTCCCTATCTTAGTCTGAGGTGACACAAAGTCTTAAATTAGAATGCTCACGGTTTCCCATATAGGCAAACACTGCAAGATTTGAACAAGTGGATATGTTTACTGCCCATATTGGTTACTGCTAACAGTAATTATAGCATTTATGAGTTTAAACCTTAATGACAGCAAATGCAGTAGCTCCACTGCTTTTGTACTTGAGACGTCACTTTTAGTTTTCCCTCAGACATTATTAAAAATGGGGGAACATTCATGGGGGCAAAAGAGAGATTTTTTTTTTTCCCTTCCCTCCCTCCATTTTTCTGTTTTCAACTCAGATACTAGGGTTCTTGGAGAGACTTACATGCAACACACGGAAGCACTGATGCAAACCCTTAAATATTTGTTAAAACTTTCCTGGAAATAAATTATTAAATGAATAGGAATTGTTTGCAGCAATCTTTCCTGTCTCAAGATCTGAATGGGGTTTGTGGAAACTGGTGACTGACTACCATCTCTGCTAAAAGAGAAGAATCTATAACCAAGAAGAGCATTTTGTGAAGACCAAGACACTCTCACTAATCTCCCAGCACTTTGTGAGGACGTAATTAAATGCATTGATAAAGAGGATTCAGTGGACATAAAGTATTAGGATCTTTCAGAAATGCTTGAGAAGGTTCAAATAAAAGTTTAGACAGGAAGTAAGCTGCCACAAACATAGTCTTGGAAGTTGGTAACCATGAGTTGAAAACTGATGTAAAAATAGAAAACAAAGGGTTAAGGCTTAATAGTTTCTGTCTAGGATAGCGAAGAACCATAATGATGTCCCATGGGGGCAACTGTCTTGGTTGTCCAAAGAGCTGAATGATGCAGGCTAGAGGGGTCACTGTTCTGCCTTAGTAGGTTGGTGTCCTGTACAGCTATCATCTTATAGCTTATTATCTTTTTCCAGTACTTTGGGTTTATGCATTTACTGAAGAACAGAAAATATGTGAGGTAAGAAAGAAATTGTACAAAGTGTTACAACAAATGAAAGAGCATTTTCAGCTGTTCCTGAACAGCAACAGACCCCTATCTAAGCACTGGGCATATGCAAGTTATGTGGCCTTTCAGAGAGCATCCCATGGTAGAGATAGCTCAGCCTACTTTAATTAGAATATCTCTGAGCAGTTTACAACATTATTTATAACCTCTGTTATTTTAAGTTGTCTAGGCTTTTTCTTTATTCCTAATATTGCATCTGTTAGAGAGGAATATCTGTATTCTGTTGGCTTTATTTTTTGTTCTGTTTGCTTTGTTTTAAGCGCCATGTTTTATCCACCAGCAGCAGTTTATTAAGGTCTATTGCATTTTGAAACATATAGCTGTTACAATAAGGTGCTGCTGTAGTGAAAATAGCCATTTCTACCAAAGGAACAGCAATATAATTGATAGTGAAAAGGGAAATGTAGTACAATACATTTTTGCCCCTCTTTTGCTTCTGTGAATGTTATCTTTCTAATTAATTCCTTCTTACTCTTTTCATAATTTCACAGTGCTGTAGGTCTCACTGAGCAAAGTAACTCATACATTAACCCCAAGAACAGCCCCACACAGCAGCAACATCAGTGAGGGATGACTGGATGTGATGTGGTACTTCCTGAGGAAGTCCTCATAGAGGCAGCCTCAGTTTTGGGAGCTGCAGGTTCCATATGTTTTAGGTAGCTATATACCTTAATGAAAGGATCACTTGAACAGACACATTTCCAGTTTGTCTGAGATTACTACTCCAAGGACTGTACAAGTTCACATGTTTAAAGTAATCACAAATCTCAGATCTCTGTATCTCATAAATTTCCTTTATGTCCTATTCTGCAACAATATTTAGTTAGTTTTTTGGGGAGAGAGAGCTTGCTATATTCTTGGTTGGTTTTTTTTTTTTTAATTTGCCAAATACATACGTAATGGTATTAGCATGAAGCAGATTTTTAAGAGGTTCTGTGACCATTTTCATTGCTCCTTCTGCAGAATTTCTTAGTCATTTGATTCCACCTTTCCTTGCTCCATGTTTGCCCAGGTATCATGGACAACTGTGACGACACCTTTAGCAGAGGGAACATGCAATGAGACCTTTTCCCTGCACCAGTGTGATGTCCTGTCAGAAGACTTCTGCTACCAAGATCAGTGAATCCAGGACTGCAGCCACACCCTGGAGTCTACAATGGATCTGAAGCAGCTCTTTACTGTGGAGGTTGCTCAGTGATGTTATCACCCCTACATAAATTTACTGCCAGAAGCTTGGTAGTGGTTTCATGGTTCTCACAGGAATATATAATCTGGTATAGTCTCCGTTTGGAAAGAGCCTTTTAACTGAAAAGAAAATTTAAATTCCAGGAGATCTGAGATTGACATCCTATAGCAATAAATAGGAGAATTTTTTGTTCCTAAAAGCTCTGAGAAGCAGAAAAGTTATACATAGGGCATGAAAAATAAATAGAAACCCAGAATATTTATGAATATTTTAGATATATGATTTATATATACAATAGTGTTTGAAAGCAAAAAAAAAAAAGTATATGAGTTATAAAGATAATTTTCCTGCAATTCTTTAGGAATTTTATAATTCCTTGTCTTTGTTTTGCACTTCAATAGATTACTTTGCTTTGTCATGACTATCAATGCATCAAAACTTTTGCTAAACTATTTTAATTTAAATGGGTGTATTTACAGTTATTATATCACATTAATATTCCAGTAGGCATAAAATTTTCACTAAATAATATTGAATAATTAAGAAGAAATACATTATTGATCAGATAGGAACAGTTTCATACAATATAAAATGCTATTGTGCTATGTCTGTGTTTTTAATATCTGTTATTGAAACCTCAAGTTGATATTGGGAAATTACTTTCTACCATATAGACTAAGGAAATTTTAATTGCAAATCTACTACCATTGTAGAGATATAGAGGACATTGTCTAGTTTTGTAAATATGAAAATGAACATCAGTCTTATTTATTCCCCACTCAAAAGAAAAAGAAAAAGGGGGGGGGGGGGTGTAAAGTACCTGAAGATAGTATAAGCTAACTTTTCTACTTATTGTACTTATTACTAAGTTATCTACTTACTGTAGCATCTCACAATTTCCTTTGGATTGCTGCCCAAAGGGATACCTTATCAAGTAATTCATTATGTATAAATGCTATTCTTTGTTATGCACCTTGTGATATTGTTCAGAAAAAGCCTGAAATAAGTATTATGGGGGACCCTGACAGTGATTATGAAAAGCAGATCATATTCTGAAATGAGAGTGACTGAAACTTTTCTTCCAAAAATAGTCTATTGATGTAGAATTTCACAGTTTGAATTTTCTGTGGAGTCTCTTGGCTTCTCTTCATAAGTGTTTAAGGAATAGACTTTGAAAATGCTCACACAGTAACTTTTCAGCCCTACTTTACTTTTTTTACCATTTTCTCAAAAATAAATACTACGAACATCAAGCAAATCAGAAGCTTGTTCTAAAGCTTCAAGTTAAATATTAACCTTGTCCTTGAGGACCTGAGTACAGCCCAGCTGGCCCCTCACTGGCCACGTGGGATACAGCTGCATACCACCCTCTTCCCCAAGGGTGAAAGAGGACTCCTGTGTCCTGCACTGTAAAGAGTAGCAAGTGACTGGTGATTCAGTGGGATGGGTCAAAGAACAGGAGCAGGATCTGGAGATGACAGCAGAGGGAATCCATAAGGAAGTTAAATACTTTGTAGATCTAGAGAGAGACAGCTGTATCATGAGGGGAGATGGAACACCTGCTATAAATGTACAAATAGCACACACAAAATGGATATTTTTACAGATTCTAATTATTCACAAAATTTCAGTTAGCATTTCTAACTGTCATAATCTTCAAAACACTGAAATGGCAGAGAATTATATACCTGTAATAACATAAATGCCAGAAAACTAGTCAGTGCAGGGTACCATCAGCAGTCCATCTCTAGGAGAATTCTAGGATCAAAACCCTGAGATGCATAGTAGAAGTAGAGAAGTGGGCAGCATAAACATGCTGAGGTCTCTTGACAAGGAAATATAATGAAGCTATGAGACTGGCTGCAGCTGGGCTTAGGAGATGGGGAATGATTCTTTCTATAGCAATATTCTTGGATGCCACAACTGGAATCTGAAGTGACCTATACCCTGATAAAAAGTACTTCCTACTGGCCAAATTTAAAATGTTAGAAACAGCTGTTCATCAGAAATCCTAGTGCTGTGTGTAATTCCAGCACCACAGGAAAGCAGCACAAAGGTATCTCAACTGAGGCCTTGGGAAAGTGGTGATACAAATAATTTTATTTTTCATCCATTTTTGCCTGAAAAGATGATAATCCAAATTACTCTTCATCCTAGAGGGAGTAAAACCTTCTACCAAAAGGTAAACATTGACAGCAATAACAAAAGTGCAGAGGTAATTATAACTCAATACAGAAAAGCATTTGAGTAAAGATTTTAAAAGGAAAGGGAACTTTGTGTGTTCTGAATTGCACAAGTACTGACGTATTTACTCTCTTGCACTAAGAAACCCTAAAAATTTTTGTTAAGAAGGCAGATATTTTAGGGCTCCTTGATTTCTCTGCTTTGTAAATGATAGAATTCTTTTTAAAATTCTAATTCTTTCAGTAAAGTATTATCAAGCTGATATAGAAAAAATGTACCTAAACAGCACAGAATAAAACATTTTTGATCTGTACCTCACACAAAAAATTTTGTCTTTTTTTCACAAGTTAGTTTAATCAGTCATAAAATTCTGTTTTAAAACGTACTTTTACAACATTCTGTTTTGAGACTGCTGTTTACAATATGAAACTTCTTTAGCAGGAATTACATACCTACACTAGGATTTATATTACAGTATTTTAGCACTTAGATTTTTGGATTGTGTCAGTAGGGAAAGGGAATGACATTCATGAATATGTTTTTTGTTTGGGCTGTGTATCTTTTACTCATTTCTCTTTGTTGTTTTACTTGGTAGAAACCAGGAGACATTGTTTGTCTTGCATTTAAGGAAACATGAGTCAAATTTTTCAAGGTGGAATCAACATATGAAAAATATATAAAGAATCATGCAAATGCTTGGAATATGATGGAAATAAATCTGATATAAAAATAATAAATTATTAAACCTGATTTAAAATATCAATTAAATTTATATCTAAATCTATTAAATACTATGTCATCTATTTTCCTATTCATCTTAATTTTTATATTTTCACTGAACCATTAAATAAAACACAAATAATCTTTTCAAAAATACCACAGTAGTTCCAAATACAGCAATGATCAAAATACATATGCTCACTGCTATTCAAAGAAATGGTTCTGTTGGTTAACTACACTTGGGAATATTATTTTTTTGTCACAGGAAACTATAATTTTACTATAATCCCTATAGATACTTTAAAATTTACAGAAAGTCTAGGGCTATATTCATGATCAACATTCATGATAGATTGGGTTACAAAGTGTAAAATTGACTGCAGAGAAAATCCTGAAGATTTTTGCAGCAAGTGAATCCTGGTGCAGGCGTTTGGGGGAATCATGAAAGTGTTTCTAATATGGCATTTGCAGGTGCTGAAATGTTATTACTAAGCTACCAACTGCTTTGAGGAGTCAGATGTGAAAAATTCATTTCTGGTATCAGAGGATCCACCACTGAAACAAGGTAAGGAAGAATTTGTATGCGAGTGGCTTCAGTTTCTGCAGAAATCTTTTGCACATCATGAAACCTGAAAGGCTCCTCATTAGGATTCATTTTTAGATAAATGAACATGCTTTGCATGAAATCCTAACAGAAACTCAAGTGAAAAAGCTACTTTTTAAAAGCCTGGAAGTAATTTCACAGACATTGCAATGCAGCAGTTTCCAAATAATTTATTTAAATCTATGACTGTAGGTCCCATTTTTTTCTAATTATGAATTGGAAGCACCTGTTTTCAGCATGTCCTGTAATGCTGTGCTGAACCAGTAATCCATTCAATATGAAATTATCATTAAACAATAGAATACTGAGTAAAATCTCAACTCAATGGGAACACAATAACCTCAGGTGTTGGAAAAGGACTCCACAACCTCTCCTTTCTCAGAGGGTACCTGCACTCAGTCGTGTTTGCAACTTGGAGTTTTAGCATCTAGCTAAGTTTTGACCAGGAAACAAATTATAAGTGCAGGAGGAACCATACTGGTGAGGGCCATGGCAACCCTCCTGCTGCTCCTGGCATTGTATGGTATTGAGCAACAGGAGAAAACAATGAAGGTCCCCACTGCAGCATATTAAATGTATTTGAAAATTAAATATTCAAGCAGCCCCAATGAAAACAAGAGATTACACAAGAATAAACCGTATTAATAAACCTATCTGTATATTTATCTGTTAACATAGGGGCATCAAAGAACTAGAGATTTGTCATCTTAGCATGTAAGATCAGTAGGATACACTCATTCTTTCCAAGAAAGGACATTCTTGCTAGTGGTAGCACCTCAGCCTAGACCACAGCTGTCCCTCAGCCTGGGTGAATTCAGCTGTACTTGCCCAGTGCTGGTGTCCAGGTACCAGCAGGAGGAGCTGTGGCATGGCTGGAAACTGCTGGCTCCAGCCAGCTCCAATGGAGCCACCACAGGGCATGGTGGAGTCCCTCAATCAAGATGGCAGCACCTTTGAGAAAGGACAAAGATGCTGCATGGCAGGTGTGAGAGAGGAGTGAAAGAAATCACAAACAGCCCTGTAGACATTTAGGTGGAGCCCATGAAGGAGGAGGGGCAAGAGGTTCTCAAGGCACTGGAGCAAGTTCTCCCCTCAGCCCATGGAGAACCACAGTGGAGCAGATATCCTCCTATGCTAGATCTAATCACTAATAATGGCATGGGGTGATCAAGAGGTGTTTCACTAGTTCTTTATTTTATTATCTGTCTCAGTGAAGGTAGAGACATAAAAGATTGTAAAACTCACACCATAACAACACAAGCTAAAGTTTCTTTTGTTGCAAGGCCTTTTAAAAGCTTTTTAGCCAATAGGCTAATGCTAAAAGCTTAAAAGCATCAATTTAAGCCAATCAATAAGCACTACACATACACCTTACAGCATACAACAGTTGCTTGTTCTATACTTTTTGCTTGTTCTATACTCAAAAGCTTTCTATGCTCCAAATATTTCAAGGTCTAAAATTCAACTCTGTTTCAAACCTCTATCTATATACGCTTATTGCAATGCTGTGAAAGTCCTCTACTTTTTCAGTTCCCATGTTCCTCCAGCCCCTGGAGGATCCACCACTGGAGCACATGGACTGCATCTCATGGAAGTAACCCATGCTTGAGCAGTCTGCAAAGAGCTGCAGCCCATGGAAGGACATTGGCAAAGTTAGTGGAAGACTGTAGCCTGGGGCATGAACTTCATGCTGGAGCAAGGGAACAGCATGAGGCAGAACAAGTAGAAGGGAAAGTTTATTTTAGTTTCTCAATATAAACCTGTGCTTACCTTGACACTTCCTCTTCTGTTTTGCAACTCTGTAGGAATACATGAGACATGAAAATAAACCTCTCCTTGCTCATAATAATAAAATTTCTAAAAGCAGGTTAGCCCATTTTGAAATCCTGAATTACCTTTATTTCAATTTATCATATTTTTAGCAGCTTTGAGGTAGTACATAAGATCATGACCAAAAATCAGCAAGAAAGCAAAAAGTTACTTTCTTTTAACTGGAATCCAATTTCAATTGTTTCAAGCGCAGCAAGTTTTAGTGAAAAAAGACATTATGTACTTTTTTAAGCACCTAAATACATATGAAAAAATTTTCATATGCATTTTCATTGAATTAAATACAAAATTTCCTTATATTGGTAGTCTTGGCCCATATAATCAATTCACAGCAGTATTAGTTAAGGACAGGTAATTTTACACATAAATAAAAAAATCATTGACAAAAACTTTGCCATGAACATTATGTTGAAAATTTCATTAATCATACCATGTGTGGCATGAAAATCATGCTGATTCTTAAAATTAAGCAATATGATTCAAATTCTAGATAAAAGAAAATATTCTACCTACATACCTCAGGAAAGCAAGCCAGAAGCTCTGGAATTTTGAACACTAGAAAAATGTTCAAAAATTTTATCTCATTAATAAATTTTATAAAGGAATCATTTTAAATACAGGAAAAAATACAATAATTTTTATCAAATTAAAATCACTTGTTTTATCAATTTATTTATTATGCACCTTGTCTTCTTGTTTTGCTTGTCTTCTACACTTAAAGCTAGTAATTTGTTTTGGCAATTCTCATTCTTTCCCTCATTCTTTTATGGTGTTAAAAATAATATGGAAAGGAGCCAAAAGTCCAAGTAAATCGGCACCTGCATGTTTTTTGCTGCCTGGATTTGAGCACCACTGAAGTCCTCTTTTCATCTTTAGACCATGGCATATTGTAGCAACTTTATCTCCATACATGGCACCAGAATGGAGCTGGAAAGATAACCTAGTTCCTCTCCAATGGGGGATCACTCTCAGTTATTTCATTCCTGACAGACCATGTCAGTTCATGTACTCAGAGACTCCATTAACTCCTTAGACAACATGCAGTGCCTCATGGGCATCTGTTATATTTCCCAACATCTGAACTGAATAATAGGTACTGCAATTCAGCCCAATTTCTCTTGTTCAGTCATAAGTGAAAATAACAGAGGGGGTTTTATTACTTTTCAGTAGCTGTGTTAGCATTTTGAGACAGTTAATGACTTGCTCTCCTGAAATTAAATAGTGCTTGTATTTTTAAATCTTTCCCACCAAAACGGGAAATGACTAGCCAAAAAACATGCCATAGAAAAGGATGGGGGAATTATATTGGATCATATAAGTCACTGTCACATTGTGACAATGTAGTGGCCTGCAAAAGGGGGAAACACCATACTGAGATGTACAGTCCTTCCTTCTACTCTTCACATCACTCACTTGAAAGAATAACAGTAATTTTCTTTCCCTTTGCTTTCTTGGTCAACGCAATATGCATTTTCATCTCTTAAGGCAAGTGCAAAAACAATTGTCTTGCTTTCAAAACCTGAAGGTTAAAACCCCCTGTATTTCTCTCAGATTAAGACTACCCTGCTTTAGCACAAATTTAAGAATGACCAAATAAGCAATTTAATTTTAAATTCTTTCATGAGGGGTTTACCACGCCAGCATAACTATGTGCTTTGCTTGTCAGAGTTGGCTTTGGCACCATAAGGACTTGTACTTTCTTCTTGGTTTTGATTTGTTTCTTTGTGTTGTTGGTTGATTGGCTTTTTTTTAGCAGTGTGTGTATACATATGTACACATACGTATGTAAATGTGTACATATGTATATATATGTGTGTATACACATATATATTACATAGAGTAAATATTTGCAAATGTATAATCGTGCTAATAAACTTCAAGTTTAATTCAATTTTCTCATTATCAACATTCAATATTGCTGGCCAACTCCTTACGACACTCTTCATGTGGATATTGAAAAGACTTCAGCAGAGCTCCACAAAGACACTTCCTTTGTTCTTAGGTATTTCCTTCCAATACAGCTGTAAGAGCAACTGAAAAAGTGCTCTTTGTGACCTTTGCTCATACCGCACATTCATGTAAATTATATCTTCATATTGTGCCATGACACATCCTGCATTCATTCTTATACTACTGCTAAGTCCTCTCACACCTTCTTTCTACTTGTGGTTTATTCTAACTATAGAAATACAGCACACTTCCTGGTGGCACAGATTAAACTGAAGCAATTTTTTTTTTATGCTCACCATACTCCTCCTGGACACATACAAAGCAGAAGTCAAAACCAGGTCCCTGGTTAGGCCAATGTGTATACCACAGCCACCTTCAGGGAAACCAGGTTTTCATCCCAAAGGACTGCACTCAGACTTCAGTTGCCTTTCATCTCTGAAAACTAGCAGGTACCAAAAAAAGAAATCATTCTTTTTATTTAACTGTTTCTTGAGAGGAATGCAGACAACACCTATATTTTCTCAGTGTGGTGTTCTGCCTATATGGTTGATACAACATTGGTTACTACAAATATACAGGTTACACCTTGCAGGAAAACAAAAAATATTCCTAGTTTGCATGAGGTCACTGGTTCTCAAACTTTCCTCCTTCCCACAAACACCAATGCACTTGCATGCCAGCATAGGTATCAATTTCTTTGAGGCCATAATTTGAAGGACCAGTTCACACTGCCCACTAACAGGGAGACTCAGTGCTGGGAAAGAACAAGACAGGGCTTGAAAGCTATGTTTTTGGAAACCTAAGATAGTAGTTCCAATAAGGATCATAATTTAACTCACCAGACATTGTAAAGAAACTAAAACTGCCAGCAAAGAACAAGACATAAAAAGGATAAGGGTATGTGTGAAATCCTGCCTTTCTTGATTCTGATGATTTAGGGCTCCAGGGAAACCTTGAATCCACAGTTTAAAACTCTGTCATGGAGCAAGACATCCCCACTGATCTTTACACAGGAGCAAAAAGGTCTCAGATTTTGCTTTTAAGGAAATTACAGTAGATATTGAAGTTTAGATGTATATTCAAAAGGAGTCAGAAAGGAAGCAACAAAAGAGGATGAAATTTTAACAGAAAGTACATGAATAGGCATGAAAACATTTAATGAGAAATAAAAGTGGGGCAATCACGAATAAAAAAATAAAGGAAGGGAAAGATGAAGTTCAGAAGGAACATATTGTAGGTGAAAAATAACCTTTTAAGGAAAAGTAATAGGTTCATAATTCTCCAAATATCTCAGGAACCCTCTGGAGGCATTTCCTGCATGTAGTGCTTGTACAGGCAGCACCACAACATGCACACAACCAAGGTTGTGATGCTTGTATATTCTACCAAGCATGACAATTTGGACAGATAGATGTACAATTATTTCATATTGTTGAAAGACCAACTGCATTGCATATTGTAAGAGACAAAAATGCTGCTTTTTGATAAAAGTATGCACATGTCAGAGAACTGGAAATAGGAATTTGTTGTATTTCTACTGCTGAGGCTAACTGACCTTAGTGGGCTTGGGTTTTTTTGTTTGGTTGGGTTTTTAAACAACAATGAAAAGTATCACTTCTTGAACATCTGATTTTATTTTTGTTTAGATAGTGTGCCATTTTTAGACTGTCTTAATGTCTGATAAGTGTGTGGGTTTCTGCAGATAGAATTTGACAGTGAGTAAGGCCAGCAGATGAAAATAGCTGGCTCTCATTTAGTTGTTCCATCTCATCTGAGCATCTTTGGAGAGCTCAAGGAGATACTTCACAGCTTTCAGTATAGTTGAAAACTGCTAGGTTTATTTCCACAGACCTTTACTATAACATTGTTTCAGAGATTATTTTATGCTTCTGAAATACATTTTTCCTCCTTTGTCTTCAGATCTTGTGTTCTATAATTCACTTTTTAGTTGTGTATTTAATCTTTTTATTGATATCTTAGTGCTTAGGAAATGATCCATCATAAATTCAGGTTACCAGTGAGCTTGTACACCAGTTAATTTTGCATAAGTATGATACTACATAAAATTCAGTCTATAAAGTATTCAATGTGTGTTACACGAAAAGCAATGATTAAGAGAACAAGTGAATCTCTATGACACTGTTTACCGTACTTCATAAAAAAACATCAATTAAGACCTCCTATATAATTCTAAAGACCTGAATCCTGGAAGAATCTTGATTGCAACATCAGCCCTTCCAATTGCTAGAAGTGTCATAGCACATCAGGAAAAAAAGAAAAAAGTGAAGGTATTGCACTCAACAGCATGGTAGAGTTCCTGTACTGCAGCAACGTACTAAGGTCATACATCTTACAAACTCTGCTGTATCCTGTGGATTTAGTTAATTACAGAAAGAAGTTTCTTTAGGTTTACCTTTATGATACACACTTCAATAACAGGAATTTTCTTACCTTATTCTACAATGGTGGCTTCAGAAGGAATTATTATTTCTAATTTATCTGTCTTGTAGAGACAAGTCAGAAGTACTAAAATGTAAAGCTCTTTTGTCAGCTGAACAGATGTACTAAACACTTGCCATTCGCGTATGTTAAAAGAGCAACAATTATAAAGAGATAATCTTTCCTAATACATGTCAAAGCAGAAGAATTCTTTTTTTGTTCAGTAATTTCCTTGTGTGGTTTGATTGCATTACACCAGTTATGAACTTCTAGCACTATTATATGGAAGAAGAATGATTAATGTATTGCTACACCTTTTTGAGTTCCAGGAACCCATAGTTCCTGTTACACCTTTATTCTATCCTTCTATCAAAATACAGAGTTTATGACCTCAGAATGGAAAAATACTTGGTAAAATATTCGTAACAAAGTGCAAATGCTGAGGTTCCAGCAAACCTTAAGTTAGAACTTCATTCCCTTTAATTTTTCTGGAATAGACATACTTTGCAAAAAGAGAACAATTTTCTTGGTAGACCACGTTTCTTTCATTTTCCAAATGATTTAACAGTCTTTAGAGGTTTTGTTGTCATTGCTGTTGCATTTTTAAGAAAAGTGAAGTGGAAAACTTATTCAAAAATAAAAAGAATATTTCTCATTTGATTATTAGAAAAATAAAGATTAATAGATTGTCATTGTTATAATAAAGAAATTAAACATATTTTCATCCTGTGGGAAAATAACATAGGTGAAAAAAATAATGTGGCAATATAGAAACTATAAAGATAGCAAGAACTATCCTTGAAATCCCATATATAAATGATTCTTTTATTCTATTCTTTTACTTTAAAACATCTACAGGCTATTCTAATTCTGGGAGATGCACCATACAATGCTGAATCCTTGGCTTTGTTCCTATTAAAATACAGTAAGAATGACAATTACATCATCCAAGCTAAGATGCCCAAAATATGTGAAGATATTTAAAACCTGAAAATAATAATAGTAGTTGTGCTTGAGCAAAGAGAAACAATATTGTTCATTTTGCAAGCACTCTTCAGAATTCTGGTAGAAAGAAAGGGAGCTTATCAGCCAGAGCTGTTATAAACAAACTGCAGCTCAGGTTAAGACATCCTTCAACAAGGAGTGCATAACAAGCCATTTCCTAATGAAGCATTCAGTAAGTCAAAAAATTGGGCATTAAAACAACTGATATTTTTAAGTAGTCCCTCTGAGGGTCAAAAGTCAATCTCATATCCTTCCCCCTTCAAGAAAGAAAATCAAGAACTAATAACACATTTCCAGTGTTCCAGAATCTTACACAGGTTGTCTTCCTCACCTGCTGCAGGCTGATTATCCCTGCTCTCTTCTGGAAAAGTAAGAAATCAAGGTACTTGTGATTCATCAAGATCTGTCTAAAAGAACAAAACAAATATTAACCATGTTGATGAATAATTAGCATTTGGGGCCCCAAATGAAATTGCAACCTCTTCATTCTCAGCCTAAGTAAGCAGACCTTCCATCTTCTTATAGCCATAAAAAAAAAATCAAAATAATAATAAATTTTAACAAAGGTAAAAAGAAAAAGATGCCAAACCTACTTGCCACCTACAGAAAAAAAATATGAAAAGACATTGAACAGGATATTAATTCAAATCTCTGGACAAATACTGTTATGTATTATTTTCTTCTATTCCACAAAGGAAATACAGTTCCTATAATTTGTTTAATGATTTCTGCCAGACCCATGAAAACAAAACCAAAGCTGTGCAAGCTGTGCTTGCAGTGTGACCGCAAACCTCTGTTTCCACACCAATCTGCACACAGACGTAAATCCCTGTGCATGCATATTTGAAATAATGGAGGAAGGTTGAAATCACCCGAGGAAAGTTGTGCTGTCTCATTCATTTTTTGCAGCATGAGGATTATTCTCTTTTCTGTGTAATGCCAGAAGCTAGCTGATTGCATTACAGGAGGATTCCCCTCCTCTTCTTGTTCTCCTTCAGGAAAAAACTTATTATGAAACACTGGAGATTGCCTATATCTAAAGGCAGGTCACAATGCATGGTTATGCTGGGGGTTTTAGGATCTCTAGGTCATTACTGAAATTTCTTGATCATTTAAAATTTTAGTCAAATTTTTTTTTCCTCTCTCTCATAAAAAAAGAATTTTAAAATCTCTCTTGACCAAACATGGCCCAGTATACCTCCCGAAGTCAGCTCAGCATGTGATCCACTGCTAACCCATTTCATTTTCTTTCCCTGTTCCCATTATAGTGCTACTTTAGGTTAAGTATCACTAGTCTTTGCTTTACCATTTAGTGGTGCCAGTGTGGGATCTTGAGTGTGAGAGTCAGGGAAGATGAAGATATTCTCTTTCAGATTTGGGGTTTTGTTTTTCTTGTAGGTTTTTTTGCATGAGTAATTAAAGGAGGCTGGACACAGTATTTCAGCAAGCCCCTTCTACAGTTCTACCACCCTGTGCTGAGGTATTTAAAAATTCCTAAGATTAAACTGTTTTAGGAACAGTAAAATGATTTCATTTGACTTGAATAGCTCTCCTCCTATTAGAGAGCAACTTTAGCATTACTGTAATGCTGAATTTACCTTTCAGTATACATCATTACTGATTTTTCTGCCACCACCATCACCCACCCTCCCTCCATGCCATACATTTCTACATACTAAGACTGAAATTTCTGGGTAAAGCCACAATGAAACAAAGTCTACAAGAAAAATACACTTCTAAATATAAAGGCTTTCCATAGATAAAGTTACAAACTTAAACACTGAGTGTAAAAAGCAAATAACTGTATAGTCCCAATTTTATAAGGTGAAAGGACTTACAGAGCATAGTTGTCTGCCTCAAAACACCATCAAAGCCATGGAAGGAACTTGCCATAATTAAGCCACCACAGTGAGTACTTGAAATAAGCACAAGAGAAAGGTGCTAATTCCAGGCCTAGCAGAGGTGAGGTCTGGTTAAAGCATCATGGTTAATGCATCTGGACAAAAATCCCCACTGTTGCTAACTATGGAAAAGGAAGCAACTGCTTATACACATGCTACCCCAAATTATAGGAACATCTGCAATCACCCTATGGATACTTGGAACCTGGTTTGCATAAAGGTGATGACTCAAAATAACTTTAAATAAAATCTATATTATTGACTTTGGCATATGGTTTCATTTGCACAGTAATTCGAACAGAGACAGCTCTCACTAATCTGATTATAACATATGGTCAATTTGAATAGATGGGAGAACATAACCAAATTCTAATTCTAATCAAGTAAGTCAACACTACGTTGAAACATCTAATGCTTAGATATTCTTTTTACAACATATACAAACATATACAAAGTAAAAACATACTACTTGGATACAGTTTTAAGTTTCTTTTCATTAGGCTTAAGAGAAGGAAAAGGGACAAAATTAAATATAAAAATTAGACAATCCATAAAGTACACTAAGCTCATCAATTGTTCACAAAAAATACTGGGAAATGGCTAAGTTATTTAACTTTGCAGAACAGCTGCTTAGCATTCACAATACTCAGTAACATTAATACTATGAATGTCTCACAAAAGCTCAGAATACTTCTATTTGGGTTAAAAGAATGTAATTTGCAAAAGTTGTTCAGAAACGAAAGCTGTTCAAAACATCTTTGAGAAGCTTCAACCCAGCTCTGATGGATATACCTTGATTTCAGTTTTAATTTAATCCTAAATAAGAGAAATTAGTTTACCAGCTAATTTTCAGTGCAACTTTATGAAGTCAGTGTATTGCTTGAGGTATACTCCACTGTTAATATCACCATGTCTGCTGCTTCAGATCCATGAGTACATCATCATCCACAAAAGGAGAAATACATCCCAATATCAGTTTTCTACCACTTTTGCATGTGTGCGTTTTGTCTTTTTTGTTTTCCTTCAGTCTGCTGTTATGGGACAAGGTTTTAAAAAAGGCTCAGCAGCACAACAAAACTTTGAGCTTTCAGCAGAGCTATAGGCTAAAATACCAGCTCAAGCAGTGCAGGAAGGAGGGAACTGGTTGTTGCAGGGTGCTGATAATCTAATTCTTCTATGTAGCAAAAGAGAGTCTTTGGTTCCAGGTTGATTCAGGGAAGGACAAATGGAGTTATTCTGCTTGCAATTCTGTCACTTTGATCAAGACTAGCAGAAGAGGTAGACAGAATCATGTAAAATCAACTCTACATGTGGCAGGAAGAGGGAGAAAATATTACAGCAGATGATCTTGATCCTTGTTGAGCAAAGTCAGAATGTAGAGTGCAGCTAAGATGATGGCAAGAAAGACATTAAGCTGAAAATCTGAGCCTGGGAAACTTACTTGATCTCATGCTTGTGCCTGAAAATCTGTGACATTTCTTAATATTGATGGTAGAAACTACATTTTCCAGTAAAATCACAAAAGAGTATCTATATTTTTCTCCAAAGTAACTAAATTCTCCCTCTTTTGACAAAAAAAAAGATGTTTGCATAGTTTCTATGCAAAAGAAACTAAAAGCCTCTATTTCTTCTAATATCTTCATCTGAGTCCATTCCTTTTGACAGAGTTATAGTGCTGTTTTAAGAACTTCTTTTTTTCCTTTTATAATTTCAAAGTTTACTGTGTTGTATTTCTATTGAGAGATCAACTTTTCATTCTGTGAAGTTTACCTTCTGTGCTGACAGACCTCCAAAGCCAGAGCAAAGGCAATAAAGCCACGGCTGCCACAGGAACTGGCTATGATTTGTATAGGAAACTTTCTCACAGCTGAAGCTGTCAGTCTGCTGTGGAAACATGACTGAATTTTCATCACTAAAACTATGAAATATAAATCTTCACATATCAAGTTTACAAAAATTTTTTATTGTTCTTTTACAAATTCTTTCACTTCAGTTTTTAACCTAGTAATCCAAGACTTCTCAATTTTTTCTCTCATAGTTTTAAAATTCCTGTTAGGTCTGTTAATGTTTTTATTTTTCTTCACTACAAGCTAAATAAGTACTAGATTCATGGAAAAGTTCACTACTACATTTTGTAGCTACTACTTTTTTCATTTTATGTTGATATATGCTAACATTTTTTGTCTTTTTGAGCAAGAGTGTATATAAAATAGAATTTTATTATTCTTACTACAACACCAAAGATGGTTTGCTGGAATACATATGAATAATTCAGTTTCCATATGAGTCATCTTATATTTTTCCAAAACTGCACACCTGAACTTACATTCACGTTTTGTCATCTGCAGAGTTCCTTCCCTTTTCCCATTGTCTCTGCCACTAAATTCAGAAGTAAACATATATATCAGAGTGATCAGTGAAGAAAAACAGGACAATTTTCAAATATTTCTTTTATATGACCTCTTGTCCTAAAGAGATTTAGAGTGATAGTATTTTATAAACAAAGGCAAGGCAACATATATATGGATTATTTTCTTAACTCCACAGCAGTAGGCAGAAAAAACATGGGCTGCATTCACATGGACAGTACACTACATGGAAAAACTAGACTTCAATATGAAATAAGATAATTCCTCTAAATATCATTAAGTAGCTGGAAGCTGCTGCAAACTGCTGTCTGCATCCAAGAAATATATCTAGTTTTCTGCTCAGTAAACCTTTTTCTACAAAAAATGTTTTTAATTCTTAGCAAACTTAAAAAAAAACCCCACATGGTATTTCATGCTGTCCTGAAAAAAAATAAATGAACATGATGTTGGATTCTTTTGCTAGTCTCAAGGAAGAGCATTCAGCAAAGTGAATCAATATGACCAAAATGTGCATTTATAAAAACTACAAAAAGACTTCCATGCCCATGACAGGAGGTGATTCAACTAGCTGTCTGGCAGTAAAGGTTGTTTACCAGGTTTTGGATTCCTAATTGGGTGCCTAGCTTGCTAAGTAGCAGCTGGTCTTTAATTAGTTGAAAAATTATTATCACTAAAAGTTGCCATAAAAAGAAAGAGAACAATATAATTAAAGTGTTATAATCCATATGGTGGGATATGTATCTTCACTTGTCAATAGCTGTTTTTCCTCTCTTTTCCACTCAGCATTAATAAGGAAAAACTGTTCATTTGCCAAAAAGTTCTCCTTTTCTAATTTGAATTGAAAGTAACATTAAATTGGAAGTGTGCTGAAATACTGTACATAGTGTAATGTTTCTTTTTGACTGTGAAGTTATCCAAGAAGCTATTTTCCACAGGGTTGAGCTAGGATTGATGAGTCACCCTTGCCAGCACACCTAATCATGGTAGGACATCATTATCTCACCTTCATTCATTATTTATAAAGTAAAACTAGAGGAAAAACTCTTTCAATGTAAGACTTAGCAAAACACAAATTTTATGCCTGTGATGTATTAAATAGGACCATAGCCTGAATGCACATTACAATCTGCAACTGGAAATTTACACTATAATTGCCTCAAAATATTTTATACACCACTTTCTCTGGTGGTTTACAGATCTCTGCATTTCAGGATTATTTGCCTAATGCATGTGGAATGATGAAACTACATGTGAAGCAATAGGGTGTTAATATAAATAATGTTCAGGCATATTTTTTCTAAAATATTTTAAACACCTGTGCTATCAATTTTAATATTGTAGAGTACACTGTTTTTATACATACTGTACTTACTGATTTTTTTTCTTAATTTTATAATAGCTGAATTGCCTCCAGCTCAAAACCTGGCAGAATCATCTTGTCCATTAACCATCCATTATGTGGTGAAGAAATTCAGTAGTTGGGGAAAGTATTTCCTCATAACATTGGTGCAGTATTAAAGGAAAAAACAGAAAAAGAAAACACTAACTTGTTCAGTGTCCAGATTAGCTATGGAAAATGGATAAATTCTACATTGCTCATATTAGCAGTGGATAACCTCCACTTACCTGCATTTGTTATTGTTTAAATAAGAGCAGAGAAATCTAGGAAATAAAATCATCTTCTGCTCTACGGGAGCAAATTGCCAGTATTTCAACTCTAGACAATCTTTCTTTGCTGAAGGTAAGATCACGACATTCAGCATAGAAGAAAAGAATTGTTTGAAAGCCTAAATTTCCAAGTGACTCAATTATCCTGAACAATCTGTTGAGAGAGTTGAGAAAATACATTTTAAAATAGCCCTTCACCATAAAATAAATTGATTCTTGGCAGTAATTACATACAGTGGAAACAGCCTTTCATAATTTTACATAAGTCTTTCTTTAAAGTTATGAATTTGCAGACAAAGTAGAAAATATACATCAGATAAGCAGCACAGAGCAACATGCATCAGCTTCAGTCCTTCACTGTAATGCCTTCCAAAAGCTAAGTCATTATTTTTTCCCTGGTGAAGTGGTGTTTTCTATCTAGATTGTTCCACATTCAGATCTCATTCGTATTAGGTCACTGCAAGGCACCACAGGAGATGAATGTGCTGTAAGGCAACTATAATAAAGTAAAAAAAATATATCAACATTCCATCTTCAAATACTTACCACCAGGTCTCCAAATTACATTGCAGGGATTAAGAAAAAAAGGTTTATCTAATAATTCCGTTCCATTTTTCTCTTGACCTGATTTTAATAGGATGCTAGTAATTTTCTGTAAGTTAAGATACATTTTTTTGTTGTTGTTGAACTTGAATTTAACACTTATATGTATATAAAAAATATGATTTCACATGGATATATGGGGCAGATATTGGACTTTCATTTAGATTTAAGGTTTGATCTATACCAATTTAACTTTTTGAAGAGAGAAGCTAGAAAATGCAAATTTTTAGCAAGTTACTTAAAAATTTTTATTAAACTTTAAATATTAATTTATAATTACAAGACTGCTGAAATCATTCTGTGTTCAACAACTGGCTGATTTCATAATACTTTAAGACACGACTTAACACTCATGAAGAACTAAGACAAAATGTATTTTAGAATGTTTCAGAAACAACCACTGGTTTTTACAGACAGAGGAATTTGTGTGGGGATGATGGTGTTTGAACTTATATATTTAGTTCTTCTCCATTACTACATTAATGATGGTTAACATTGTTTTCTATCTCCTTGTCACCCACAAATCAACAAAAAATCTCTATGGCATGAAAAACATGGGTTGCATTCTTGACTCATTTTATGGTGGAGAATTTCAAGAAACCATAAAAAGAAAGTGAAGGCACCTTACACTCATTTATGCATTGCTGTTTTAAAAACATCAGTATTAGTGTTTGGTGCCCATAATGTTCCTACCAACGTGTTGGTAACTGAGGTGTGTGACCATTTCCCAGTCTGTGTAGAACAGAGGTCCTAATTTAATCTGATACTAGAAATGTGTCAGTAGGACTGAAGGAACTCTCCTCCCTGTAATTCTAGGAAGCATGGGAAGGCAGAGCCTGAAGAAAGGGAAAAATGGACCCAGTCGTAAATGTCAGGTTGGTATTCCAGACAATGTAATCCACCTGGCTTCAACAGCACACCTGCTATCAGTTTAACCAAGAGGCAATGACAGCAGCTTCAAAATATATTTAATATACACATGCATAAAAACTCACAACAGCAGAAGGGGCATTAGCATTAGAGAAATAATTGATGAATTGCAAAGAGAAGTGCCATGACTAAATATTTTCATTCAAAATGTACATGTATAAGCACAAAATTGTATGTTTCTCCAGTCTGCTAGACAACCATTTTCTCCAAGTTTATAACAGACATGCAATAGTGGAGTGCCATTTATTTACACTTACAAAGACAACTTGTAGTCAGGACCCCATAAGTTTTCCTCCAATTAAGCTGAATTCATGTTTATTTAAGTTTTTCTCTATTTTTTTATTTGAATCTGTATGGAAAAATGTATCAAAATCAGGCATCCTAGCTGCCAGATTGCTGCATGGACGTAGATTCAACCTTCATGTAATTTCCAGTGCAGCTGATAAATGAAGAGATGAAAAAGGAGAACTGGTACAGAATTCTGATGAGCAAGCCCTTTCTATCTCCAATCAGAAAAAATGAAAACTCTATTTGATTTCCATGAAACAGATTGTATATTATAAGCAGCAGCTGGAAAAGAGCTTACTAAAAACGTAATTGTTAAAAGATGACACTCTTTTAGTATCTATTTTCTGTGAGGGCTAAGACTCCTGACCTGTCTCACTGAAAGTTCTTTTAACTCAGTAAAGCTTACAAGGGAAGCAGGATTAAATACAAAATAACAGCAGCAAAATAATAAAATGAGAACATTTTTATTTCTTTAATCACAATTATCAAATACTATAATACTAAGCCAGCATTCTGCACTGCAGAGTAGAGACTGGTACAAAAGATTATGAAAATAAAGTTTTAATTCTCTAACCTAAAACAAATTTCTGTCTAGTGAACCTGATATTTAACTTACTGGAAAATCCACCCATACTTAAAATTGGAAAAAAAAATATTACACTTGGTAGAGTCCCTCAATATAATTTCAACAAACTATGAAACTTAATATTTGTATTTCATAATTTCACTAGATATTACAAGTGTGGACTTCTTTTGTCTTGATAAGTAGTCACAAAGACCATCTGCAAGACATTAGATATTAACATAATCAGGTAGAGATATATATTTGTAAAACAGTCTAATACATATCAGTTGAAAATTCTGCAATCTGTTCTGCACTAGACTGATTTGATATGGAAAAACAAAAAAAAAGAACTCATTTGATCTCTTTGCTCTGTAGAATTTTTTCTTTGTTTCTGGGTTTTATGCTTCAATGAGGTGAGATGCCTGGTAGATTTTCCCCTCACAGCTCCAAGTTAATGCAAAGTTGTGAGATCTAGAGACCACAAGGGGCAAAAATAAGCAACCTATAATAGCTTGCTTACATTATTCAGCATGTGGTATATAAGCACACATTATTTACAAGATTCATTTTACATGCACATTAATTATGGAAAATTAGAGACACCAAGAGAGAGCCATTAAGCATCAATTAGACACTAAGAACAAGAATGCTGGCAATGCTAGTAATGAGAAACCTAGATTACTTCCAAAGGGAAGGCAGTTCATTAATATTTTGCCTCTCAACAGTTCAATTATGCTTAATGTGCTGGACATTAGCCTTTGGGGGCCTGAATCAAATTGTAGATCAGAGTGAGATGATTTTATTTGTTTCTTGAGGATGCAGATGCAGCTTCCTGGGGAACTTCTATTGCTGTCAAACCAGTTGATCACCTTATTCTGAAACCTCTTTAAAGCAACACATCTCCTTCACCTGTAAATGTTTAGGGCAACACCAAATAAATTGATGACAAATTTTTCTCTTCTACTGGAAACTGGAGCTCCACAACTTAAAATAAAGTGTACACAAATATCAGAACACAAGAAAAAGCATTTTTCAGCATTTTTAAGACCTTGTTTTAAGGTCTTAAAAAGCAACATAAAAAGTGGCAATGTGTCTCTCTTCAATTGTGTAAAATGTATGGTATGGTGAATGGGGTAGGTGTCAGCCTTCATGGGAAAGCTTTCTCATGGTTTAGTTGTCAATTAAGTTAAGTTAACTGATTGTGAAAGAAATTTAAAAATACTTTTAAAATATAAATCCAGTTTGTTTCTAGAAATCCATGGCAAAAATTTCTGATTCAGGGAAAGAAAACAGTTTCTAGTGTACATATTAGTTCAAAAGTTGTTATTGAAACCAGATGAACTCTAACTTCTTCATAAACTACAATTATTGTCTGAAAATAGAATATATAAATAGCAATGTTCATGAGACACGGTTTTACTCAGAATAAAGCATATATAATTTTGCTTGCATTCAGAATTTTTACTCCTGTTGGCCTACTAGACATTTTATCTTGATAATAAAAACATAGTAGGAGAAGGTAAGTAATTTTTTCAATCCAAGTAGCATAAACTGGCCTTCTGTTTAAAACCTAATCATAAATATAGCTACAATCTTTCACTGTGCAATTTCTTTTCACAGTTCATTAATTGCAAAGAGATAACTTGAATAGTGAGTTTGCAGTTTTATGATAGGGTCCTGTATGGCCATGAGGGAAGGATCCACTTTTATGTGTTCATCTCACTAATGATACATTAGGGAATAGAAAGGTGAATATCAAGAGCTAAGAAGCTGAAAACATTTGTAAAAAGGGGCAGTATACATCATATTGTACTTTTGGAAGCAGCAGACCGGTCTTTAATTTTTACTACTTATTTTTCATCTCCAAACAGCTGACAAAATACAAGGGTAAAGATTATCTTCATAATAACAAGGAGCATGAGTGCACCAGAAAACAATTTGACCACTCTTTAGTTACTAAATCAAAAAAAATATATATTTAAAGGTGTTGGAAACAGGTGTTAGGGTGGAATAGGGTATATACAACATTTCTTATCTACTCATTGCTTTTGCTTAGTGCCATCAGGAAAACAAATGAGTGCTGTGTCTGTCTATTAAAATGTCTGCTTAAAAAGCCCAAACAAAAACGTGAAAGTAAAATTTGAATGCATAATGTTAGTTGATTTGTAAAATACCTTTGAATCATTTTTTAATTGTAATGAAAGTTTTACTATGAAAACTAAAGTGATGTAAGAGTATCATCAAAAAAGGTTACCAACAGGAAATACATGAGATGATTTAACGTTTTCTGGTTTGTTCACAACTTCAAACATACCAGGTTATGTCTACCAGAGATCCAATATTTGGTTGTATGACATGCTTGATTAGCCAAAAAAACCAAATTACATAAAACCTCCAGTATCTGTGAGGATGGAGGTTCTATTTAAGGTAAACATTCAAAAGGAGAATTCAACACTGTTATAGATAATGAAAATCTGGACAAAAAAAATTGTTCCTTACAGAACCAGTGTCCACAAGCTGGAAGAGAATTAACGAAATTCCTAAATTCTTCTACTTTGATCTGCCTCAGGGTATCTACAATAACTGAAATAAAAACTAGATGAAACCATGTAGACAACATTCACCTTTGAAGTCCTCAGCAAGATACAGGTGCAACCTCTTGCCATTGAATTCTCACCTTAAGTCAAGTACTTTGAAACCTCTGCTTGATCACCATAACCCACCTGATGCAAAAAGAATTATTCTGAGGAAAATAATATCCATCTACTGCAAAATTGAATTTCAGCACAGAGTCCCTCTATTTTGTTAAATGGGTCTCAAAAATAATTCAATAAGGGAAGCTTTTGCAGACACATTAAAGAGAAAGGTTTTCTGTTGTAGGTTGAGGGGTTTATTTGTAATAGAATTTTCAAGATTAATTTCTGGCTGTACATTTTGAATTCTAAACTAATATCTCCTCTTGAAACCCAAGTAGTCTGGAGAAAAAGGAGATGGCTGCAAGAGACTCAGCTGGAGATAAATTAACTCCTAACTGCTGAAACATCAGATTTTCTGTAACTGATTTCTCATCACTGTCCATAACCAATCAAGGTTGCATTATTTAAGTAAACAAAATATTCAGGGCTACTGAATCTCAATAGCAATATTTTATGTAATACTGTCAGGTTATTTTTACAAACCCCAAGAGTAAATGGTAAATAACTTGCAATTTTTATTAATTCAGTCATAGGTGGAAAACTTTTGAATTTTTTTATACCTGACAATTAAAAAGATCAATAATCATCACAAGATATGCATTTATCCCATAAATTCTATTCAGAGACAACCAAGAAAGTTAATGCTGCTATGATGTAGTTAGTATAAAGGAAAGCAAACCTTTTAAAAGGTCTTCAAAAAAAATTTACCTCTAGTACCTTTTTTGTATCAAGAATTATATTTTGAAAAATAAGCTTTCTAAATCAAACTTGGTTACTAATACTGAAAATCCGTAGAAAGCTCAAGCTAGCGAGAACTTTGCTTTAACATCTGGAAGGAAAAAACCAGTGAAAATGCATTTGCTATTTAATGAGTAAACCCAGAAACTTTCTTAAACTAATGGTCAAATTTATTGCTATTTTAGAGATTATTCATATTTGGTTTTCTGTGTTCTAGTTCTTAGAACAGATCTATGCAAACATTTTCAAACCTCATTTACCTGGCCAAGCTGTGCTATATAAGATGAAGAAATGACAGAAAGGGAACCAATCATATTATCTCCAGGTTATGGACAAAATGTACTGTTGTTCTACTCAGTGATTTAACCAAGACTCAAAGACACATTCTCCTACATGAACATTCTGTAATCTCTCACAAAACCTGATTTCCCCTGGAAGGAAAGCCTGTAAGGATTCTCATGTGGGAAATGGAACAGTTTATGTTGAAAGTCATCACACAAAATTTACAGGATGGCCAGGATATCAGACCCAGCCAGCATGGGTTTAGGAGGGGTAGGTCATGTTTGACCAACCTGATCTCCTTTCATGACCAGATGACCTGCCTGGTGGATGCAGGGAAGGCTGTGGATGTTGTCTGTTTGGACTTCAGCAAGGCCTTTGACACTGTCTCCCACAGCACACTCCTAGATAAGCTGGCAGCCCACAGCTTGGACAGGAGCACTCTGTGCTGGGTTAGGAACTGGCTGGGTGGCCAGGCCCAGAGAGTGGTGGTGAACAGTGCTGCATCCAGCTGGGGACAGTCACCAGTGGTGTCCCTCAGGGGTCTGTGCTGGGGCCAATTCTGTTCAATATATTTATTGATGACATTGATGAGGGAATTGAATCTTTCATTAGCAAATCTGCAGATGACACAAAGCTGGGAGCGTGTGTCAATCTGTTGGAAGGTAGGAGGGCTCTGCAGAGAGACCTGGAATGGTTGGATGGATGGGCAGAGTCCAACAGGATGAAGTTCAACAAACCCAAGTGCCGAGTCCTGCACTTTGGCCACCATAACCCCCAGCTACATTATAGGCTGGGGACAGTGTGGCTGGACAGTGCCCAGGCAGAAACGGACCTGGGGGTTCTGGTTGACAGCCGGCTGAACATGAGCCAGCAGTGTGCCCTGGTGGCCAAGAAGGCCAATGGCATCCTGGCCTGGATCAGGAATGGTGTGGCCAGCAGGAGCAGGGAGGTCATTCGTCCCCTGTACTCAGCACTGGTGAGGCCACACCTTGGGTGCTGTGTCCAGCTCTGGCCCCTCAGTTTAGGAATGACATTGAGATGCTTTAGTGCAGCCAGAGGAGGGCAACGAGGCTGGTGAGGGGCTTGGAACACAAACCCTGTGAGGAACGACTGAGGGAGCTGGGGTTGTTTAGCCTGGAGAAGAGGAGACTCAGGGGAGACCTTATCACTCTCTACAACTTCCTGAAGGGTGGTTGTAGTCAGCTGGGGGTTGGTCTTTCTCCAGGCAACAGCAGACAGAACAAGAGGACACAGTCTCAAGCTGCGTCAAGGGAAGTATAGGTTATATCTTAGGAAAAAGTTTTTCACAGAGAGAGTGATTAAGTACTGAAATGGCCTGCCCGGGGAGGTGGTGGAGTCACCATCGCTGGATGTGTTTAAAAAAAGACTGGATGCGGCACTCGGTGCTATGGTCTAGTTGAGGTATTGGAGCGTGGGTTGGACTCGATGATCTTGAAGGTCTCTTCTAATCTAGAAGTTCTGTGATTCTGTGAGTGGTCTACCCGTAACAGCCTGGGAAGACCTGAGAATTGTTATATGCAGTTTAAAATATTTATCATCTAATGAGCTTTAACAGTCCCAATATGTAGGATGAATGAGTAAACAGTGGGAAAAAGAGACACTCTGAAAGCAAACCTAAATGCTGGACAGCCATCACAAGTGCAAACTACTAAGACACAATAAGCTAAAGGCTAATGACTACAATCTATTTGAAGAAATGATATTTCAATCATGCTGTTATTTAAATAGATATATAAAGCCAAAATAGTCAAATACAAAGAAATTATCTGCTTTTCAATTAAACAGACTAAATGTGGATGAGGAGAAAACAACATAATAAAACTCACACACAGAGCAAAACTCAACCTATTAGTTTAAACTGTGTGCAGAACTGGACAAACCAATGTTAATTAAATTTTGAAAGAAAATACTTTATGTAGGTGTAATTTGCAAGAAACTGTGCTATTACCAGGCACAAGCAATTATTATAGGATCATTAAGGAACTGAACTAAAATAATTTTAAAAGGCAAAGAGAGTACATTTGCTTTAGTTTGCCTTCTGATTTGCTGAGGACTACAAATGTAAATATGTAGAAGATCTTCAGAGGAATTTCTAGGAATAGGTTACAAAACTTTGGAACACCTGTTGGCCAACATCTCAATTTCTCTCTCTCTTGATTACTTCAGCAAAATCCCTTTCTCTATAATAGCACTGAGAAATCTCTATCAGGACTTAAGAAAAAGGTTAAGGCAACCTTGACACAATGGTCTTGACCGTAATGAACATACTATCTGCAAACAGAGGCAAAAAAAATATTCAGAGATGATATGGGCTCTAAAGAGAAATCATGGCTAAAGCTTGAACCATAAATTAGACCAGAGTGGGAGGATGTATAGAAGATACCTTAAACATTAGGATATTCCATAGTCTAAAACACAGAACAGGGTCTAGAGCAAAAAGAGGCAGGGCTCAAGTAAGGTCAGGTAGACTAAGTAAAATTCTGAATTGCAGTGAAAGTACAGGTAAGCAGGAAGATACAGTTGTCTATTTGGCATTAACATCCACATCCTTCCTCCTCATCAGTACCCTAGACCATCATAATTTTCTAGTGAAAGATGAAGACAAAGCGTAACAGGAATATTCTCAAAGAAATTTCAGCAAAGACAATAACTAAATCATTAAGCTACAGCAGTGGTAAGAGCTAATAAAATAGCGGATTTCTTTTCGCCTTAACTGAGCTGCAGATGGATCCCATTTTCAGTGGAGCCACAAGTAAAGCAGTGCACTCTCCAAACTGACTGTGAACTATTGAAAAAACTTTGCAAGGTTTTCTGCCTTTAGAGAACAGTTTAGTCTCAAGAAACAGTGGGTTTAACAAATACTTCATTTTTTGACAGCACTGAGAATCTCTCCAGCAGTTCAGAATCAGGAATACTGTGTGGAAGAATCCTGAATCTTTCCAGGCAATCTTGCCACAATAGGCTTAGTTCTGCAATTTAGTACATATTTTTACAAATAATTCAACTTGGAGTACATTCAATTCGTTTGTCAAGGAAATCTTTTTCTACCTCACCCATATATAGTTCATTTTTCCCAATGTAACGTACTGAATCCACAAATTTCTCTTAAGTAGCCCAAATCAAAATATTTTTTTAGCGCATTCTATGCTCCGAACAGGGACTTGAGACAGTACTTTTTTTTCTATTTTTTTTCAGTTTCCTTTTGGACTAAAGCAGAACCGAAACTGTTCTAGTTCAAATTCAACCAAAATCTGATAGCTGACTCTCAAACTGAAACAGACTGCACTGGAAAACAGGATATAAAAATCAGAGAGGTGATATAGCAGGGTAGGCCTAAAACAAAGCATCATAACGAGTGAGAGATGCACCCCTTACTTCCTTACTCCTGCAGGCACCAACCTCATCCCCAGAAGAGCATGTAAATTTCTCTTAAGACTTCTTAATATGGAATTTGAGCTGTGGAGATGGTGGTAGCCTGGCAGCACTCATAAGGACAAAAATTGTGCCAGCACTGTATCAGAGTAGAGAAAAATCATAGCAGTGAGACAAAATTCCTGTAACTTTAACTCTCAGATAAATCTGTATCTCCAGAGCAGCTTAAAACTACCCCAATACATGACAGCAAAAGGCACCCCAGGGGTGCCTCTGGCAGACAGAGCTGGAGGCATCCTAACAACTTGCCTCAGGCAGAATAGCCCAGAGCTCTTCCTAAGGAAAAAATAAAAATCAATAATATGGCCAGGCCTTCCCCATTAAGTGAAGAAATCTTTGGGGATATCCTTTTCCCACTGGACAGATTCTTGGATAACATTTGCAAAACCCTTTAATGCAAAAATTGCATCTCAACTCAAGTCACAGAGTAAAGATAAGGGCTGCATGAACACACTTTGTAGATCCCAGCTGGTGAAATCGACCCCACACTAAAGCAGTCTCTGCTGAGGCACAAAACCTATTAGTCAAACTGCTCTTTTGAACTGGCATCCCAAAATAGTACCTCAGAAAGAGATCTGTTTTGAAGACAAAATTCTAAAATAGCAGACAGTATCCAGCTCAAGTAAATAAAAAGAAAACAAAGAATCTAGCTCATATTTCCTCTTGGGTTTTCACTTGATTCCCTCACCCATCCTAATAAATGTGAAAAAAGCCACACACAAACAGAACACAGGAATTATGTTAAACAACAAAAAGAATGGTTACATGTCAACTTTACACCTACCGATCACGATTGCAGAAGTTTAACAAGGTAATGATGAACCTGAGATTTACTAAGATTTATTAAGATACTCATCTTAAGTCTTCTCACTATTATAGGCCCATACATAAAATACTGGTCTCCCATTTAACTTCATTTTGCAGATGAGAAATGAAGCTCTTACCAGGTTATTCAGTAGCTTTCATATGGGCAGATACAAATTATTTTTTTAACATCCTTACTGATTTTTTCTGAAAAAATCCATCTCCTAGTTTTAAGAAATGGCATATATTCAATTACAATTCTCTAATTGTAATTGAAAATTGCACTTTACCAGTCCTCAATACGGCACAGGAACAAGAAAAGATCAGCAGCCATTAAGATATTGCAACAAACCACATTTATTCTGCAGGTCTTAGATCAGTCTGAAATGTGTAGTGCAACAATAATGTGTCAGATGTTTAGTTCAAGACTTTGACACCTATTTAAAATAATTGCAAATTTAATTTCTACTTCCCCAAATAAATGTTACTTGAGTTAACACTGTCACCATTCAGTGTGCCCCTGCGAATGTGCATATAAATTTGTGCACATATATATGTATGTGTATGTATACATACAACACCAAATTTAAACACATTTTAATAAACATCTTCTTGATTTTTATGGCCTATTAGCAGCAGTTATACAGATATTTTACCTGTGACATGGTTTTGAAATAGAACAAGTGTTTCTGTAGTCCTTAGAACCAATAAAAATACACAGACCATTTTCTTCATGGATATATTCACTTCAATGCACAAAACTCTTCCACTGCTCCATTTATTCCATTAGTGTAGTGGCTTAAATGATGCATGAGGCTTTCAGCAGTGAATGTCATTCTTAAGGTCCCAATAAAAAGATAAACAATATAAAAACCATAACTCAATACTGAGAAATATCTGCAAATAAAAGTACAACTGTAAATAGTACATTCAAGTCCAGCCTGACAGAAAACAAAGCAATTTCTCCTGCTGGCATTAGGCCCCAATTCAAGTCAGCATTTAAGAATGTGTTTATTAAGTACCAGCTTTAATCAACACAATTTGAGTTCAGGCTGATATGCTTCCTTGAGACAAGGCCTCAGTGATTAGAAGAGGCTCAATTATGAAGCGAAGGTAACGAAACAGTCAATAGTGCACTGGGAAAATGAAAATCTACAAACTTGTTTCCATTTTAACAACTGGCCAAATAAGGTAGCTGCAAAGTCTGAAAAACTAGACTTGCTTTGTCAGTGCTACATTCCAGAATAATAAATACTACTATAAAATATTTGAGTTTGATCCCATTTTCTCTGTGCTTCCTAGCAGAGTTGCCAGATACATTATTTGAGTCACTTGTCCAATTTCTTCAATCAAACAAATTATTTTTCCAATTAAGCTGCTCAATGTAATCAAGAATAGAAGTAAATGATGTGAGAAATGTTACGGCACCTGTGCCTACCAAAAATAGAAGAGGGAATAAGTGAGCATACTGCTTCTGTGCTTCCTCTCTCCTACTCTAAAAGATCTGGCCAATTCCAATCAAACACTAAAGGCATCAGTAACTTCTTAAAAGGCTGGTGAAAATCTGTGGCAGTGTGACTAGTCAGACACAAAAGGGACAGCAGCAAAAACAAGCAGATGCTCTTATTAATACCTCCCTTGAAGCAAAGGTGCCATGTGAGCTCATTAGTGCTCTGGTCTATTGGTCCTGCTGCTTAACCAGACAGCATCTACAACACCTGAAAACAGCCTCAGCACAGCAGTGCCTTTTGCCCATCCAGGTGTTATGGACCAAAGTAAAATCAGCAATCCCAAGGGATAAGTGAAGACTAAAATCTACAAAACAACTGAAAATTATTTCATTCCTTGAATAGGTTTTGTTTTGAAAAGCAATGCTGAATTTTAAGAAACTCCAGGCCTAAAAATCAAAGTACTGTGCTACATCACTATCTTCAGGAACTGCTACCTACATACTCAAAAGGCAGCAAGCAAGGCTGTTCTCTCAACCCTGGGACCAGCTCTCACACTCAGAAGAGCAGTGGTAAAGTTGTTGGACAAGCATTTCCTAGTCCCTGCAAACAGAATAATAGTTACCTCTGTCCTCTGGTAAAGAGAGGGGTAAATCTCTTCCCCCATTTAGGATTTGGCACTTCTTAATTGAGTGTGTTGGTACCCTTCTAATTTGTTCGTGTGGGGACCATTTTTTCTCAAAGGAATTAATTTCCCATTTAAATACTAAATATTCATGGGAGGTCAGCAACTTTGTTAGCACCAAGCAAGCTCTATCCAAAGAGCAATAGAAAAGCCTGCCTTTGTCACCCTGAGCTGAGCAAGGCCTGTTTAGAAAAGTACTTCAGCCCACTGAGATGGTGATATTCCAATTCACATAGCCAATAGACGTTGCTTTGAAGACTACTTTTTGTCCTCCTCAATAGTCTCATTATTTAGATGTACACCCTAGAGACACAGTTTCAAGATACAAGAATTAATACATTGTCTCGTCTACTACATTTCTCTCCCTTTTGATTCTTTCACATGATGCCTTGTCAGAGGACAATTCTGTGGAAGCAAATACTAATTTTCTCCTTAAATAAAAACAAAACCACAAATAAAAACAAACACACAAAAAGAACCCCCAAAAATTAATTTCAAATCAGATGTTACTAATTTTATAGTGTTAGACAATTAAAAATATTGAAGGCCATAGTATGGATTTCAGAGTATATCTTGTCTTTTAAAAATATCTCTCCAGTATTTACAAGCTGGTACAGAGTATTAGAAGAGCAAAAGCATTGACATTTCTTAGAATCCTTGTATCAAACAAAATCTGAAATCAACAACAACAAAACAGACAAAACCCTGGTGTCCCTGCACTGCACAGAAAAGCTTCCAAACTTCAGGAGTTTTACACAATCAGTTCTCCCAGTTCAGTCTTAAATTATAACATGGGGCATACACATATACAAAATCAATAGCTGCATATAAACAAACTATATTTCCTTATTTCCTCTGCACTGTACAAACTACACATATCAAAACAGACTGCTTTTGAATAGAAAATAAACACATGGATATATATATATATATATAACACAAGAATATATATATATAAGCATTACGCTTCAGGCTCAGGAAATCAGCTGGAGGTTTCATGAAGTGCTCTGTTCTTCTGCAGCACTGTATTTAGTTCCTGAATGACATTTGATGGCAATTTATTATCTAGTTCCAAAGTAGTTTTGTTTGTTTTGTTTTTATTCTTCTTCAGTGTCTTATGTGGTCTTTGGTGTAATTCAGTCATCTCTGAGCCTGCATCATCCTCAGAAATCAAGTTTTGATGTGTTTTTGCATGATTTCGCACTTTCTCTTCCTTTCTTTCCAAACACTGTGCCACAATAGATGCTTTTTCTTTCAAGTTTTTTCTTTCTTCCAGATGTTCATTATCATGATGTTCACCAAATCTTGATTTTCCAGATTGTAGTTCTATATTCTTACCAAACTAGCAAAGAGAAATAAGTTAATTCACACCGTATTAAAAAAATGTTTCGATTACAATTTTAGCTCATTAGTTTCACGTAAGTTTTAAAGAAAAAAAGTTTACTCAACAGCTGAGACAGCAAAGTCAGTTTTAAATTACCCCAATTGTCCTATTATCATTTAGTAAGCATTTTTAGTGAGCAAATTCTCAATTAAGTGATACTTCTGAAATTTACATAAATCATGCACCATGCCAATGAAGACATTTATTTTCATTTAATCACAATTTGATTTTTCATTCTACCACAGTAGACTAAAATTAGCATTTTACAGCAGATTCATATACTCTTAAAGACTTAGAATTGCTTGATGGAATGAATACAACTGTGTATATTGCAGTTTTGATAATATAATGACTGAGCAACATGAATATACAAGAGATAATTTTAAATAATCACAAACATTTTCAGCAGCTGTTAAATACTAACTGATATGTTATAAAGACTGGCTTCTTTTTCAATTTGCATATTGGTGGACTATTTTCAAGTTCTTAAGCTGTAGAAAATTAAAGGTAAAACAGATGCTGCATCTAAATTTGCATTATTGTATTCCTGCTACTCAGTTGGTGTGGCAGTAGGTAGAACATTCCTTATCTGGAAAAACCTGGCAGTTCTAAAGGAAAATTAGGTCCTGGAATACTTCTATTCATGTGTGGCATCTTTCTTGACAACCAGAAGGTAGAGAAAGCTGAGGCAGACTTTGGGTATTTTTGTATTTCCTGTGTGGAACTTGTTCAGTTTGACTGCATTTTTTTATGGAGTTATTTATCCACAGCATATGAGCAACTTGTTCCTTGGAATCATAATACTTCCTATACATTAAAACAAACATTAAAAATTACTCAAATACTAGGGAGGAGTTAGTTTAGACACACAAAATTTTAGAACGGTTTAGGCCTTCTTGTATGAACTATTTTAAGTCAGTATGGAATTTATCATACTTGAAAGAAAAGATTTTTCCTCATTCCTCAGTCTTCATGTATTTTGAAATAAAACCACTTACTGCAGGTACACAGCAATATATTCCTATTTCAAATAAATAATTCTATATGCAATATAGACATATGCATCTTTTAAATGCAGTATCCACATGTGTAACACATGGTGTAGAAATAATCAAAATGTTTTGGTTCTATTTGTTGTTAGGATTCTTAGTTACTGAGTCTTTCACATCTTTGATATTACACATTTATCTTGCTAACACACAATAAAACTTCTTCCAACAATGGGGACAGACATTTGATATCAGACATTTGATAGACATTTTAGCAAAATATATTAATATTGAACTCAGTTTCTGGGTATCTTTGAGCTTATAGTGGTTTGAAGTTTTACTATGGAAAAAGTCAACTTTGCCACTCTGTACCTGAACCACCACCTCTGTTAGTGGTGATAACATATCCCATATTAACTACCTCCTTTCAAAATGTTCTAAAATGTGCAAGAAATTATACTGCTGCAGTCAAAGGACCAAGCTGTTGTTTCAACAGTTATTCACTGCTGCAGTCAGGCTAGTTACCACTACTATTCCAAAGTAGAACAGTTCTCATCTCAGCTGGAAGGCAAGAAAATTCTCCCCACCAGCATCAGTATCTCTATGTGGATACCAGAAGGTATTCTCAAGCTAATATGATACGGTTCAGATTTATCACTAGTGCATGTAATGTAGTAACAAAGCTCAGTCTATTCACAGAGTTATAATTAAAGCCTCTAATTCTTCTTTGAGACTAATAACAGTACAACTTAAATGTATCAAAGTTAGTTCCATCTGAGCTCTTCCATTATACTCACAGAGTAGATAACTAAAACAGTGCAGTTATTTTAGACAGAAGAAAAGATATTTTAAGATACACATGCAGGACAGTTTTCAAGGATCTTATTAAAAAAAATACTGTAATAATGTGTGTAGTATTTCCAGCTAAAAGTCTTATTTACTCTTAATGAACAATCTCTACTCAAAAAAAACGCAAGCACAAATAAAAGTCCATTATGATTTACTGAACAGCCAGAGAGGCTATTTAAGACTACAATAGCTTTTTTGCTTTAAATTATCCTAAATGTTCCTTTAATGACAAAATATTGGATGAGACATTAATAATAAGAGCATCTACATTTTATATTTATCCAGCTCTAGTGAGTTCATTATTACTGGACTTCTTATTACAGCATTGTGGTTAGAAGTTCTACATCAAGTTTTAACCCCACTTACTTCTATATTCCCCCTGATTTTACAAGTGTTCTTCTCCTGATGAATGGGAATTAGTGGTAAGCCTCTGATCTTTGGACTTTTAGTTATGGACTGTTTTCTTGCTTTTCCAGCAGGTGGCCATATATCTGCATGCTAAAGAACAAAATGATTCCTTATTTTCCATGTGGAATTTCATAAATACACAATATTCTATGGTATGTAAAACTCCCTTGGAAAAGGCTATATACGACACAATACCATGCCCTCCTCTTGTGGAAGAAAGGGTAAAACACAATGATGCTTAAAACTATGTTAATATTTTGTAAGTGCTGCACAATGTTGAGTGAAAAGAACCAAAATGTCTCTACATAATTGTCCTGTATCAAACATCTTCCTTCCTTGATATTATTCTCATTATCCTCAAAAAATAGAAAATATCATCAAAAGCAACATACATATTGACTTGTTTCCCAATTTCAAAATTCCACAGAAGTGTGCTTTCAGGACTCCCAACAAAAGTTTCTGAAATAAGATAAAATTACCTCAATGTGCAAGCATTTCAAAATGCGTTTCTTGTTGAGGTTCAAGACCAAAGTGCAGGGCACAACACTTGAGCCACAACAACCTCATGCAGTGTTACAGGTTGGAGCAGAGTGGCTGGAATGTGTCCCAGTGGAAAGAGACCTGGGAGTGCTGGTCTACAGCTGCTGAACACGAGCCAGTGTGTTCCCAGGTGACCAAGAAGGCCAATGGCATCCTGGCCCATGTCAGCAACAGTGTGGCCAGCACGACCAGGGCAGTGATTGTCCCTTTGTACCCAGCACTGGTGAGGCCACAGTTCATGTTCCATGTCCAGTTCTGGGCACCTCACTACAAGAAAGACGTTGAGGTGCTGGAGCATGTCCAGAGAAAGGCAATAGAGCTGGTAAAGGGTCTGGAGCACAAGGCTTGTAAGGAGCAGCTGAGGGAGCTGGGGGTGTTTAGCCTGGAGAAAAGGAGGCTCAGGAGGAACTGATTGGTCTTTACAATTGCCTGAAAGGAGGCTGTAGCCAGGTGGGGATCGGTTTCTTCTCTCAGGCAACCAGCGACAGGATGAGGGGACATGGCCTTAAGCTGCACCAGGGAAGGTTTAGGTTGGATATTAGAAAGAGTTTCTTCCCAAAAAGGGTGATTAGATGTTGGAATGTCACCATTCACCAGCCCTGAAGGTGTTTAAGAAAAGACTATGTGTGTCACTCAGTGCCATGGTCTGGTTGACAAGGTGGTATTAGGTAATAGCTTTGACACAATGATCTCAAAGGTCCTTTCCAAACTAACTGATTCTGTGATTCTCTGAAAATTTGTATTAATAATTTAGAGAAAATAATTGCTTAACCTACGATAACAACAAGCGTTATCCAAAACACAGCCTACAAATATGCAGATCTGGTTTCAACAGTAGTCTTTGCATTAGCTTGACTGAAATAGGTCAGTTTTGGGGAAAAATGTGAAGTTTCATTCTGAAAAACAAGATTGGGAAGGGCAGGGAAGTAAAAAAACAAAAATTACTTACTGAATATTTCAAATTTGAGCACATGAGCTCACAGTCCTCAGGTAATGTTAATGAAACCCAGAAAGACAGATTTGAGGACAAGGTATTTCAAGACCATTTTACTGAAAAATCATCAACATGAGATTCTGTGAATCAAAGAGAATATCCAAGGCCTACTTCTAAATCAGCACAACTTTGAAGGAAACTGGCAAGTCAGGACTGCAAATCCATGAAGCAAGTCTCTTCCAAGACTGTATTTAAAAAAACAGTTGTGGAGCTCTGACTATACATGCAAACAGTCTGCAAGTAAAAACAGCATTACCATTAAAAAGCCATCAGAATCAGTGATTATTGACTCACAATGGCTGACAAGACATTGGTAGCCTTGGTTCCAAATTTAGAAAAAGTATTTTATAGACTCATATCTTGATGGAGTAAAAAATTCTCACACATGATGTGACCAGGGTGATGCAAAGGTCTGTGTTCTCTCCTGTGACCATTAAGAACATTTTCTTCCAATGAAATGAGAAAGTATTATCTGAAAGAGGAGCTTTGCAAACCAAAATCAGTTTATTGTGGGCCAAGATACAACAAACAAACACAATCCAGAAAGTGATGGAGAAACTTTATTCAGCTTCTGAAGAAAACTGCTTTAATTCCCAGCAAGCCTAAGGAAACCATCCCTGTCAGTTAAGCAGCCTAATTCCCCTTTCGTGCCTGTAACATTTCTCAAAATAGAACTCTGAGAAAATATATCAGAAATACTAGCAATGTATTAGGCCACATAAAAAATGTATTTATTCATAGTTTTGACCCCTCTGTTCAACTGCACCTCATGGTAGTATAATGTGCCTCCAGCTGATCAAAGGCAAGGAAACTGGAAGGAAACTATTGTGTCCATCTTCATACCAGTTAGTTACTTCCAACCATATGCTATGCATGCTCTTAAGAGATTTTGTACAGAAATATTATAGAATTCAAGAATCATGCTTTTCAGGAGGGTTTTGCATAGAACTGAAAGAAACATTGGTCCTACTTCAAATACTTAGTATGTACCAGCTTGAAATGGAAGATAAATAACCTCTGGGTTAACTTGATGGCCTTTATCAAAGTACTCTTGTCACTAGATTACAGCAATACCTACGCTTTGCTATTTATATACTCTGCACTGTTTATACTACAGGAATAAACATTATCAGACAACAGGAAAAAATAGCAATAGTACAACTATCTTACTGATATTAATTACTAATAAAGCTTTACTCTGCTCAAGCACTGAAGAGCACAGTAATATTGGTCTATGTCCCTCTTAATTGCACAAGATCATTAAATGTTAATGTCCTAATAGTTCAATGTCAATTTTACAGTATTTTTCATTTTCCAATCTAAGTTATTCCACTGGCAAAGATGTGCTGCCTACAGTCTCTCTAACATGTATTCAAATGCAGTAACAACATATACAGTAAAAAAACAAGCTGCCTTCCCTAAAGATGGTCTTAACTAGAAAATTCTAACTAGAAATAACCTCAGTTGACATTTACAGTTTTCTGGTTTAGAAATGGGATAATGTGGTAAAAATTGTCTGCTGCTGTATGATACAAGACTTTTTAGAGATCCTATAGCAAGCTTTACCAATCCAAGACATTGCATTCTTAAGATTTTCTCTGTAACAAAGTAGTAGATTGCTATAAGAATAATACACTAAATCTGCATCAGTAGCACATCATTTCTCATGTAGTTTATAGACTGACAACTTTACTGATGTCCAGAACGCTGGTAAAAAAAAATCAACAATTTCCACAAAAAATCAAGCCAAACCAAAACGCCCTTTCAATGTAGTACTGCTAATTTGTTGCACTGTTCATTCATTGGAATAAAGTTTTAAAAATAATAGTATGAATTCATAGCAATTTTTGAATGTACACAAAATGATTTAATTCTTTTTTTTTTTTCTGTTAGGAAAAATTATCCTGGACATTGAGCAATGGCTCCCAGTTCTTTATCTATATTGTCAAAGGAACACTCTACCTCTGCCTGAGCAGAATTCTAACAGACTGCCCTTCATTGTGATTTTATGTCAAAAAGACTTCAACAGTTACCAAGCTTGCATGAGTTACTCCTAAGTTTCCTATATCAATAACCTCTGAGCCTATTTGCTGTGACACTGTTCATGTTATGCCCATGAAATGTATGCCAGTTGTTTCCATAGAAACAACAATAGTCACTTCAGTTAAGGGAGCTGAATAAGACAAGAATTTGGAAGTCTTACTTTCAAGGCATGCCATTATACTTCTAGCACTACTATCTATGAAAGTCAGATTCTGTTTTAGAAAGCCACAAAGAAGTCTGTAATTCAACAGCCTTGTGCTCAGCCTACTTTATGCAATACAAAGCTCCTAGGTAATCATAAATCTAGCAATGCTTATTCACTGTGATATCCTGCAAATCTCTTTGAACATCATGGGGAAAAAGAAAAATCTGACACAGATACAAATCCTGTTAAAACCTTAAACTAAGTTCCAGTCTCCTGTCAGGCTGAATTCTTCTCATCTTGCTTACTTTTACTTGTAAATATTAAAGTCCATTTCAAAGAATGTGATATTTGTCACTCAAACATATACCCTCCTTACAATGTCGTAGCAAATAGAGTACTTAATTCAGGATAAAGCCTACCCAACACAATGAATTGTCAGTGTTAACTAAGCTAACTTGGATACCAGAGAAGTAAAACCATATTGGCACAGATCTTCAACAGGGCTAGTTCACACCACTATGCTTTTAAGCATGACACCCTTTTTTCATAACTACTTTAGCAGCATCCAGACTAGTGAGCAGAGGAGTTGCTCTCGGGTATTGTGGCATACAGACACACCCTTTAGGTCAACAGGCAGAATTTCACCCACAAGAGCTTTCTGCAAAGGAAATAATTGTTCTTCTTTACCAAGCTTCTCTACAACAGTGTGGGGTGGAATGGGGAGATGATGCAAAATCTAATGTTCTTACTCACTCTAAAAGCACTCCTAGTCTTCATGGACTAAGACACATCTTTTGGCACTTTCATTGCATGAAGTGTTCTAGAAACTTTGGCATTGAACCTTATATATAACACACACATATATAATGGGATTTTCATAACAGCAGAAAAATTACATTTTTTGATCAGATTAGTACCTGTGCCATAAAAATGCTGACCATCCAATCCATCTGCACATCTTGTCCATCACAACATATATACCTAGAACATAATACATCATTTATATGAAACACAATGGAGACTCCTGTTACAGTTAAACATATTAAAGAATAGGCTTCTAAACTACTTCAAATAGTGCTTACATTCATTCATGTTGTCTATATTTATTATTAACACTACCAGAAAAAATAGGCATATATAAATACTTCAAATTATCACTTTACCTATTTTGAAGATAATGCCTGTGTTTCATTTTAAGCATGTACACAGGATTAAAATCTATCATCCTAACTTTATGACTGTTTGCTCTCTGTAAACATAAGGAATCCAGACACCTAAACCCAAAGATGAACCACATATCAGTTAAGAAAGATTCTTTAATTAAAAAAGCAAAAATAAAATTCAATATGAAAGCAAAAAAATGCCCATTAGTTTTCAAACATTCTTATTTTCCAATTGAATATTTCAACAAATAAGTAAACAGTGAAGTTAAACCTAGTGGACGTTTCATGTTTACCTACCACTGGTGTTTTTCAGAAAATACTGCAAGTCCCCAGCTGAAAGAAAGATTTTCAAAAATTAGTTCCATTAACAGAGACATATTCCTCAAACTGCAGAGACTAATTACCTTTACATAGTCCTTTTAATTTGAAAAAAAAAATTAAGTTGCAAAGTCTAAACGTGTACCGCAAATACAGAATTAAGTTGTGGGTTTAAGGATGGATTTTGCTCATTTTCTCACAATTGATTCACTGTTAATGAACTTTCTGTTGCAGACAAAGGGTTATAGCAAAGCACTGCAGATGACAGCTGACTACTTGCCTCATTTTTGCTCTGGCTGTGCTTTCTAAAAGGTGCTGGAAATAAAACTCCTTGGTAAAGAGTTTTATTTATTTATTTATTATTTATTTCCACTACAGTGTGGAAGTCACAGAGTGAAAAGAGCTATGCTTGTACTATGAACAAAAGGAATCACATGATTTTATAGGGATTTAATAATTGCTAGGGAAACAAAAAGGGAGTGGGTGCACAATTAAGCCTCTGAGGTGAAACAGACACTTCTGGAGATCCAGAAGAGACTTAGTAAGCTCTGCTTTTGAAAGTAGACTAAAAATAAACCTCAAGGTAAAAAAAAACACCTGCAAAGACTCATTTACATAATCTTTTTACTCCTATTTTGGACTAATCTCCTACTCATTCTGCACTTGAAAAAAAAAAAAACAAACCCACACAAAATAGCCACCAACATTTTCCTTAACATGGCTAAGCTTTGAAATTCACAGACCTTTTTGGGGTGTTTTGATTTGCCAACTGTAAAGGAAAAGTTCAAGCAGATCTGTTTAAAGGCTACAGCCAACCTAGACTCCCTCTGGGATAAGATCCTATGTGCATTGTCTCAGTATCTCAAAGCTTTGACCGAACAAGAACTGGAAACATCTGAGAAAAACAGGTGTCATTTTTCACTGCTCCTTTCCTGGGAGATAGTCACTGATGTTTGTAAAGGGCACTGTAGTCTTCAGCTAGGAAAAATATCAAAATAACAAAGATCCTGAAAAAGGAAAATCCTCTGCTGAACAACAGGAACTGTCAGTAAGGGCCATGACTAGCTGGTTTTCTGTTCTTTATTTCTACTTGGTGCAAGGGAAGTGTGTCCACCAATGACATGCAGGACACATACCACAAAACAAAGTGAGCTAGGAGAGACCATATCCACAAGAGATAAGAAATGTTCTTTAAATTACAAAAAGCCAATCAATAAAGTAATTTCCTAGCACAGATTAGTTAACATGGAACATGAAAACAGATATAGGAACAGAACAAATAATATTACAGGGGATAATTTAATTCAGCATACTGCTATAGGCTTGTTGACTTTCCTGTGTTCCACAATGTTCTATGCTACCCTTTACTGATGATACTACAATACTTTTTACACACTGTTAATTTTCTTTTCTAGTCTTACTTTGTTGGAGGCTTCATTTTCTTTTTTACTCCAAGATAAAGCTTCATAGAATTGACAGGCAACACTTTTTCAGGTTTGCTAGCCTGCAAATAAAGTAAGATTCTAATTATTGTATCAGGAATGTGCCAAAGAGAAAATGCCACATGACTGATTTCACAGTTCAGTTTCTTTCATGGAGTGCACCTCTGTTTTCTAGCAGATCATAAAAATATTTTGTCTCTTTCTTTGCCATTAACAAAGTGTATCAATCACTATTACCGGGAGCAGACTGATTGAGAACTCAAGGTTCACATGAAATCACGAAACTGTAACACAATTAGAATAAGGAAGGTGTGGTGCTACGTATGAACACAAATTCTTCAAGAGACACAGCAAGATGGGAAATGGGATTGCCCTCTGTTAAATAACCTCTTCTATGGAATGGTGAGAATTTTCTTCAGATCAGAGAATGGTTTGGGTTGGAAGGGACTTTAAAGATTATCTAGTTCCAACCACCTTGCCATGAACAGGAACAGCTTTCACTAGACCAGGTTGCTCAGAGCCCCATCCAGCCTGGCCTTGAACACCTCCAGTGATAGGGCACCCACAGCTTTTCTGGGCAACCTGTTCCAGTGCCTCACCACCCTCACAGTAAAGAATTTTTCCTAGTATCCAATATAAACCTACTCACATTTTGAAGGCCTTCCCTAGTGTCCTGTTGCATTACACTCTTCTAAAACATCCCTTTCCATCTTTATTCTAGGCTCCTTTCAGGTATTAGAAGGCCACAAGTAGGTCTCTTTTCCAGGCTGAAGAAACTCAGTTCTCTCAGCCTTACTTCCTTCCTTCACCTCTCTAACTGACCTGGTAGCCTCCCTTGGACTCACTCCAACAGGTCAGTGTCCTTCTTGCACTGGAGGCAGCACTGCAGGTGGGGTCTCAGCAAAGCAGAGCAGAGGAACAGAATCCCCTCCCTGGCCCTGCTGCCCACAGGGCTCTGGATGCAGCCCAGGACTGCAGACCAGACGTTTGGCTCTCTGGGCTGTGAGTGCACATGGCTGGGTCATGTCCAGCCTCTCACCCACCAGCACTCCTGCATCCTTCCTGGTAGGGCTGCTCTTCACCTGTTTATCCCCCAGCCTGTGTTGATACCTTAGCTGACCCAAACAAGGTACAACACCCTGCACTCAACCTTGTTAAATCTTCTGATATTCCCATGGCCTTACTTGTCATGCTTCCCTTCTGGATGGCATTCTGTCCCCCAGGTGTTATCAACCACACCCCCATCTTGGTGTCATCTGCAAATTTTCTGAAGATGCACTTAATCCTTCCTTCTCTGTTATTAATGAATATATTAAGTAGCATTAGTCCCAGTAAGGACCTCTGAGGGACACCACATGTCACTGATGTCCATAAGGACTCTGAGCCATTGATCACGACCCTCTTGATGTGACCATTCAACGACTTTCTTATCCACCTAACAATCCACTTATCAATTCCATCCGTCTGCAACTCAGAGAAAAGAATATTGTGAGGGATCCTGTCAAAGGCTTTACAGAATTTCAGATAAATAGCACCTGCAACTCTTCCCTTGTCCACTGACATAGTCAATTTATCATAGAAGGCCACTAGGTTGGTCAGGCAGGACTTGCCCTTGGTGAAGCTGTGCTGGCTGACTCAAATCCACAATTCCTGGTTTAGCCAGTGCTTCATCCATTAGGCCACTGGGGCCACTGAATCAGGATGGAAAAAAGCAAATTATGTCTTCGAACAACGCACAGAAGTCTCTAGGTGGCATATCCTGACTCTTATGGGACAGGGGATGGGGAGGGCAAGGCTTTGTTCTTTCTGATACCTTCAGAAAGGGCAGCCCAGAGAGACAGAAGGAATACACCTGTTTTCTGGAAAACACTAGTATTGGGACTTTCAGAGGAACCTATACAGGACAAAGAAATGGAACAACAGGAATCTCATTAAATTTAACAATGATATATACAAACTCCTGCACTGGAGAAGGGAAAAACCCCTCTAATGATAGAGAGTGGGAGGCAGTTCTGCTGATAGGGACCTGAGCATGCAGGTAGATGCCAAGCTGGACATAAACCAGCAGAGTATCCTAACAGCAAAGTTGGTCTCATTTTTCTGAGTAAGCAGAAGCACAGTGAGTAGGTGGAGGAGAGTGATTCTCCTCCTTTCCTCATTGCTTGTGTGACTACACATTTTGGGTCCCTGAGAGAAAAAAGAGAATCAGTAATCTGGAGAGGGTTCAGCAGGGGCCCACCCCCACCAAGCCATCTGCGGGTTGGAGCACTTGCCCTGGAGGAGAGGCTGATCTAACAGCAGCTCCCAGTGCCTGCAGGGAAGTTATGAAGCAGACCCAGTGAGGCTTTTTTATATTGTGTGAGAAGGACATCTATACCTAAGGACAGACAAACTTTCCCCCATGAGGACAGTCAGGTACTGCAATGGCCTGCTCAGAAAGGTTGTGCAATCTGTTCTCGGGGTTTTCAAAGACTTTAACTAATTAAAGCCGTGCACATCATGTCCTGACCTCGGCTGCTATCCCTGCTGTGCACAGGAAGTTGGACAAGGATCTCTTGAGGTTCCTTGCTTGCTCCTTCTTGAACAAACTACCTTTAGTCAATCTGCAGCAGACATACATTCACACTAGGTATGAGAACTGAATGTGACTGGAAGATGAAGTGCTGAAAGGAAACAATAAATGCACACTATTACAGAGAAAAACTAATATTTAACACAACACAAAAGCATTCTTTTAGTACTTTTAGGTCAAGTGTTTTAGCTTTCAATTTAGAAAAAAGTACACCAAACAACTTAACAAATCTTATAATCCCAGTACACAAAGCTACTCCCTAGTGTTTACTGTCCCTGGATTCTCAATTTCCCATTCTACAGCTTTCAATTTCTAACAATCCAGTGTGGGGAAAAAGAGACTCTGAAGAGAACTTAAGAAAACAACAAAACATACAACAGTTTTATGGTTGGTATTCTTGTGTAACTTCCTGTTCAAAAGAAGGGTACTGCTAGGATGAAAAAATACCCCTGCAGAACATACTATTAAGTTAAACAACTGCATACTTCTCACAATAATGCACCTTAAGGGAGCCATTTCTTTGTCTGTAACCTTATCTCTTAGCAACAGAACATTAAAGGAGTAAATTATTTCAGTCAATTAGCACAATATAGTAATTTAGCATACAGTATTCATGGAAACTTTTAATGTTTTTGATAATTGCTCTTGAACAAGAGAAACATTGAACAGAATGTATCTCCACCTGCACGAAGTTAATTTGCTGTTAATGAGAATTTATAAATTAATTAGTACATGTGGTCTTATTAACTACAATTTTCCATCTGCAATGTCAAGCTTTCCTACTATTCATTTCTAAATATGACTAAAATTAAACCAAGATTATTCCTGATAGATTAATATCTCTTAAAGTAAAACAAACTCATACTATTTCATCAGAATGGTATTGCCATTTGCATTTAAAAAAAAAAGTAAAGCCATTTAAAAATAAATGTTCAAAGCGCCTCCTGAGTTGGGGAGTTCAATGTTTTATAAATTAGAATGGCTTTAAAAAGGAGATTATAAAGTGGCACAACAATCCTGTCATAAATTCTTTCCAAGATACTAATTAAAGTTTTATGGGCATATTGATTTATTCTCAAATACGTGCCAATCTGAGTTTTAGCACTAAATTATAAGACACTACTTTTGATGTTCTGGGGTCATTCTACTTAAGATTGTATCCACAGCTTCACACAAAGACAGTGGATTAGCTTATGTGAGCAAGGGATATGTCTTAAAAAAGTACTTTAGTAAGGTCAGCAATATACATCTCTATTTTTTGATGGGAAAAAACAGCAGTCAACAGAAATAAAAGCACTTGAAACTTTGATTTTTTTAAAACCAGAAATTACAGGAACTAAAACGAAAACATGGTTCAGGATTAATATTATTTGGCTTTATACTTAAATACAAGCTGCATATACTCAACCCACTGTTTTAAGAAAACTCCCATGAAATACTTAAAATTGAACCCTTCCTTCTATTAATCATGACTAAATTCACTTCTATGGAGTTCTGAGGTATATCTAACCTAATTATCAATACTAGTTTTTAGTGCACTGAGAATACATCTGAAAATTGTTGCTGGGAAGCAGGGAAATGTTTTTCTAGTGTATTGAGAGTTATTGTTTCCTATAATCTCTTCTATCATGAGACGTGCATGTTTAAGACCCTGTTGCTTCAATTTTTAAGGGCCTTGTGTGAAATACAAAGAAAACAATGGCATGCACTCATTTAAGTTCCATATTACTTCTTCTGCAGCTCTCTACAGCAAGTTTTCAAATAATTTTGTGTAGCACAAAGCTGACATTGTTCTATTTTTAACAAACTCATTGTTCCATTTTTAATTTTTAAAGGCTTATATTAATGCATAACTACAATAGCTAAATGACAAACACACACAAACTCCTTCTACTAACACACCTGTGAAACAGCAAGACAAAAATCTTACATGTCAACCCCAGATTCTAGAATTTGCCATTTAATATGAGAAAGGTTGATCTGTTTGCCTTCCTTTTTATTTCCATACAAAAAAAAAAATTAATGCAAAGTTTCTTGGAGAGTTTGTCTGCTGTACCTTCATATCCTTATACAGAAGCAAGTTTCCTTCCCGCAACACAAAATAACGGTCTTGAAATTTGTTTCCAGACAGTAGTTTTGATGGTTCTTCCTTGTACTTCAGATTGCCTGCTTTCACGCTACCTTTCTCATTTTTCTCTACCAAGAAAAAAAAAGAATTTTGTTAGAAGATTTTACATGAGTGGAAGCTCCTAGTTTTTAAGTATTAACTCATATAAAAAACCTAAAATTACATGGGTAAAATTCATTTGGCACTATGCTATATATCTAAAAATAATAATATTAGTTATTTTACATAAATACACACATATATATACATTATATATGGCACTTAAATACATATTGGATATTAATATATTCTATATTCTATTAATATATCTATATTCTATATTATCATAATTACTGGTGGGGAAAAAAAGTCTTCTGTTTCACTTCCATAACATGCAAAGAATTTACCAACAAACTTTAATTCAAAGAATGTTTTCAGCATATGATGTGTAGTGAAACCCAAGAGTATGGCATGGATATTTCTAATCTCTGTGTTTAAGACAGGCAAAACATTTCAATAAAGATCTGATTTTAACACGAGTCTGTCTGGATTTTTTGTGTTAAAATACACACAAACTCGCATATATTCAGTAAAATTAATAAAAATCTCAAACAAAATACCACCTCGCACACAAACCCAAAGAGTAACTTTGCAGTCAAGTTTATAAAGCATTTAACTTTGTACTTAGAAAGTTTTTATTTAAAAAAGAAAAATACTAGAGCTATCAAAGGCTTTCAGTGTTAAAATTTCTCAGTGCATTCTCAGCAATTTAAAATCCTAAAGGAAATAATGGAAAGAAGTATTACTAGTACATATAAACCAGTGCACCACCACTTAGGTATTTTTAGGTTTCCCATTCTGTTTAATATACATATATTTTATCAGCTTTTCCCAGTAAGTGCCCTTCCCCAGAAAAACTTCTGAACATAAATTACTGTCATTGTCATGCTGCTATGACTCATGCATATAAACTGAAACTCAAACCAAAATGGCACTTTATTAGTTAAAGTGTGGAAGAACAAATGCAAAGACAATAATTCCTACTGTCTTTATGACAGAACACAGAATTCAGCAGAATTCTGAAATATTCTTTTCTCCCTGAGATAAATAGTGGTGGAAGCAGACTGTGGACACGAGAAGAGAGCAGGTAGGCAGATGTAGCCTTCTCCTCCACTTAACACCATTTCATCTTGAAGAGGGAGCCAGATTAACAGGGCTAACAATTCCTTTATCCCCAAATGCTACAAGCCTACTACTTATGCCATGTGTTGGCTTTCACCATCCATTATTTTTAGCTAAGTGTAGCTACTTCCTGTAAGTCATTAATTTATTTAGGAAATACTGAACCAACTTGTTTAGGAGTCACAGAATGATACCACTAGCTTTTATACTATATTAGTTTCAGGATAAGAAATAAAACTTTTAGGTAAAAGGGTTATATGGTATATTGAAAATCTCATCCTTACTCAAAACTCCACTTAGACTGAGCATTTGATATCAGAACTCTATTATTAAGGAGCAACACATGATAAAATATCAAAAAAAAAAAAAAAAAGAATATAAATCCAGATTCATTTCAACAATTAAAATCAGAAATTACTTAGAAGTCCTCAGTTATAAGTGCAAACATACATGCACAGTTAAAGAAAACACCGATGTATTCTCTCATTGTCAATAAGAGTATTTATTTCAAGTTCAGAATAGAATATGTATCCTTATCCACACCATCACAAGCAGTTTTTTTCCTTTTTTTTTTTTTATTTTTTTAAAAGCTATACAAAATAGCTGACTACTTAATGAGAGTAGCAGGATACTTCTACATCTGTACCAAGCTGGAAGATTTTAAATTTCTGCACACAGCTTGCAACATGACAAAAACTCCTACCAAACTTCACAGCACTCCTATGACAGCAAATCTGTCAAACCCTTGATAATTACAAAGATATTAGAATAGCCTGAAGGAGGAGAAAAATAATTCTCAAAACTGATGATATTCCATATACTTTAGAAGTTAGCATTTCATTAAGTAAAACTAAAACAATAGAGATGTGTCTTAATCAGAATGTATTTTTCAGACACAAACTTTACAAAACAAGCTAAACTTGCTAGAACTTTGCAACTAGGAAGTAGGTACACTTAATCCATGCAGGATTGATCCGCCTACGGTTTAAAAGCTTGCATTTCAAAGAATGTCTCTGAATAATAGCCCCTGTTCTCAGAAATCAATATGTACCACTCAAATTATATAACTTTGTATTGGAAAAATTTCAAGGACCTATATACACAGACTTTACAGTAAGCTTAACAAAAAAATAATATTTGGTTTTCTAACAAATAAAACTTTAATATGAGAAATTTTTAGGTAAGGAGAAGAAAAAGGGTCTTAAAATAGAATTAAGCTGTCCTGAGTATCTCTTATACCAAAATACACACAATGCACACCTTCCCCTACTGAACAGCACTTGAAAGAGTGCTCCCACAACAAGCATGAAAAGCTATGGAATAAATTGTCAGGAACGAGTAACTAAAAAGCTGGAATAAAGTAGAAAACTCAACACAAATTTGCTGAAATGTACCAATACAAATAAACCAGCTCTTTTTCCCTTGAAAAGGAAATTTGGGTTCTATACAAGAGAAAACATACATTTAGACCTCAGTACAAGGTTTGGATCATAGAATCACAGAATCGTCTTGGTTGGAAGGGACCACCAGGATCATAGAGTCCAACTCTTGGGTGAATGCCCCACATGGGAATCCAACGCACAACCTTGGTGTTATTAGCACCCTGCTCTAAACAACTGAGCTCATCTCATTTGCAGAACATGAGAATTTAAAATGGACAAGATGGGAATAAGTATCAAAATTAAGAATGTAAGTATAAGGAACATAGGAAAAGTTGCACTGAGAGCAAAGACTGTGATAAGTTGCCAAAATGAAATGAGGCTAAAAGAGCTGTTCCTTAGCCTCACTGTTGAACCAACAGTATTTCAAACAACATTATACACTCAGGAAGAAAAAGGAGAAAAGTGCTGAAAATGAAAATCTCTCAGGTAATATTAACAGAAAAAAAAAAGTCAGGAATATAACAACTAGTCTTTAAGATTATCACATAAATCAGGGAAGCAAGGAATATTTATGGAATTAAATTATAAACATTATATGATCACAGTCCTATTAATTTTACTCCAAAGTAGGAAGACATCCATCTATCCAGCTGCCCATTTGTATGGGCTGAATCCACTCTTAAAAAACATACTTCAGATCATAGTGGTTGGACATCTGACCTCAGCCCTATTATTCAGTGACAAGGAGTTATCCACACATAGAGTGTAAGAGACAGAAAAGATTGAGGTCTCCCTTTCTTCCTTCAAGCTAGCAGTTATTTCTTGTGCTGTTTGAGATGGAGAGTCCCATAATAACCATTAAGTGCCCTGTACCCTAACACTGGGAGCATCCCTTCCCCAATGACTTTGTTCTGTATATTTTCTCATTCTGACACTATGTAGTGATGGATTCACAAGGTTACTCTGCCATGTGGAGTTTGCAGACATGAACACTGTAAGTTTGCAATATGGCAGAAATTTTCCTTTTCAAACCACAGAGAAAACCAATACAACTTATTTGATATGGTTTAATTATTTTATAACAAACATAAAAAGCATCAATAAATGTAAACAGTCAAAATACAGTGTATCTACACTAAGATCAAACTGAATGTAACTGATAGGGTAGGAGAACAAATGGATGTAAAATCTAGGAGACAGGAAGGGGTGCAAATAGTGGCAGATCTCCCCTTTACTACATTTTGTAAATTGACACTAGCCTAATCCTTGTGTGTTTCTTAGAGCAGTGATTCACACAATCCTTACAACCCATTCTCTTTTCTGATTATATCTCAACACATACCTAGTGAGGTGATGGGAGTTCATATATCAAGCTTTTAATGAAGTAGGCCATTTCTCTCCATTCATGATCTGCTATCACACATTTATTGACAGTGAAACCCAACCATAAGTGTCATGAAAAAAACACTTGTTCAGGTCATTCATATTTGTGAAATATACTTTTTTAAAGGAATAAAGCACAGTGGAAGAAGGGCATTACTTTCAGAAGAATAAGCACAATAGCATAAATTTTACTTCTTAAAATCAAAGCAAGATATATAGAATGGAAAGATTACCATTTCCAAGTATTAGAAAGAAAGGAAAAGATAAGATATATTTGAATGAGTCATTAGATAAAACAAGATAAGCATTAAACCAGGCATCATGTGTTACCATCACGCATTATACAATGATAGCTTCTCAAGCCTGAACAGACCAAGTGACCTCAGCCACGCCTTATACTTGAGGGCTTCTCCTCAAGGCCCTTCACCATCTTTGTTGCCCTCCAGGACTTCAACTGCTTGAAAACAAGATATAATTTTTGAACTCCTCAACTTCACTTCTTGCAAAGCAGATAATACATATTACACAAGAGACTTAAAGCCAGATATTATGTGGGGGAAAAAAAAATAGACTGGGACAATGTGTAAATTGTATATTTTCACTATATACTTGATCTATATTTTAAGTGTCAGCTCCCTTTTAAAGACCACATACTCTCCAAATTATTCAGCTGCTTGAGTATGCTATTCAAATGAGTATGTCACCTGGGATGGGGCAACCCTGGTTGTACAGACAGACTGGGGAATGAGATGCTGGAAAGCAGTGACACAGAAAGGGACCTGGGGGTCCTGGTCCATGACAAGTTGAACATGAGTCAGCAGTCCCCTGGCAGCCAGGAGGGACAAACCTGTCCTGGGGTGCATCTCACCATCACCAGCCAGGCAAGGGTGGGGATTGTCCTGCTCTGCACTGAGGTGGCCTCATCTTGAGTCGTGTGTGTGGTTTTGTGCACCACAGTGTAAGAAGGTTATAAAACTATTAGAGAATGTCCAAAGGAGGGCAACAAAGGTGGTGAAGGGACTTGAGGAGAAGCCCTCAAGTATGAGGAGTGGATGAGGTCACTTGGTCTATTCAGCCTAGAGGAGACTGAAGGGAGACATTGTAGTCAAAAACATCTTTGTGAGAAGCAGAGGGGCAAACACTGATCTTTTCTTGGAGGTGACCAATGTTAGGATAACAGAATGGTCTGAAGTTGTATAAGGGAAGTTTGGGCTGGATATCAGGAAAGCTTCCTCCAGAGGGTGGTTGAGCACTGGAAAAGGCTCCCCAGGGAAGTGGTCACAGCACCAGGCTGAGAGTTCAAGAAGTGTTTGGACAATGCCCTCTGGCACATGGTGTTATTCCTGGGGCTGTCTTATGTAAAGAGAGGAGTTGGACTTTGATGATTCCACGCTGGGTGCCGATTGTGACATTGCGTGTTTAGGAGGGAAGATAATGCCTTATCCCCAATAGGCTACTCCAGAGAAGAAGCTGCTTGGAGAATCTCAGGCAAAGCAATCAAGCTCACATATCCACATGTGCCACATGGCCAGCAGCAAGGAGAGGCAGAAGGCCCTTGGTCTGGAATGGTTCCAGCAGTTTATTTCCAGGTGGTGCTGAAGAGATGTCCCAGTGCTAGGAGAGAAAATTGTGGGCTGGTCCTGGCTTAAGTAAGGGTTACAACAGCCAATGACCTTGAGGCACGGGGACGGTGCAAAGGGCAGGTAAGGTCAAGGTCCTGTAGGGAGACACCAAGGGAGGGAGAATCTATAGGGTAGGGGGGACCCAGGGCAAACCATTGTACACAGAGCACCACTGGGAGGTCCTGTCTCTCAGGCCAGGCAGGTGATTATAATTTATCCTGCCAGGGCAAACTCCTAGGCATTATATCAAAAGGTTGCAGGGATTCCACACTGGGTCCCTTCCAACTCAGAAGATTCCATGATTCTATGAAATCAGCTTTGTCGTTTGGAGGCATCAAATTAGATAATAGAAATTTTTATTAGTATACCACAGTTATATAAATATAGTCAAAGTATAACTCTTAGATAAAAGCAGTTTCAAGCTTCACAGCAGAAGTTTACAAAGTGTGAACTGACTGCAGAATTTCTGTAGAGTTTTATACTTCAATGGGAGAGCTTAAAGTTTGTAGAAACAGACATCCATAATATCTGTGTTTTCATAGGGAGTCACCACAACCCTTCGTAAATCTGTAATTTTTATGAAGTAGCAGTAATTTAGTTGTTCTGGGACGCTTTGCTCCACTGAAAATAATTGCCATCCTCATATTTCCATGTAAAATAACTAAGTAAAAGAAAAAATTACATACCACTGTAGAGGTTCACCATGTCTGCTGTTAGGAATCTCTTTATTATTAGATATGCAGTGCCAGGCTCTGGTAGTGAACTCCAGTGAAGAACTTGTTCTAGTACATTCTCTGTATAATGGAGAGGACGTTCTGAAAAATGCCAAAGAAACAAACAACAAAAAACTAGAATTAAAATAAAAAGAGAAAACACAACAATATTGTAGGTCCTCACAAGTTACGTTTGCCTGTATGCAACAAAGTGTCATTGACTTTGAGGTATAGAAGAAAAATATTGCTTTCAAAATAAGACAGTTAGGCACTTCATTGACAATGCTTTGCTGGCAGTGTTTGTACAGGTAATGAATATAAAATTAAACAAGCCATAGCCAAGTGTTCAGTGACTCTTTTGTATTGTTACATTTTTAATGTAAAGACACTAAAGCACTGCTTTCAAACTAAATACAAAAGTTAGGACCTATTACAGGACACGGCTAAATATGATCAAATAGAACTGAGGCCTTCAGCTATACAGTGCCTTATTGACCTCTGCTCAATGGGAAAATGGAACATCACAGCTACCAATTCTCTGCAACCAAAGAACCAAAGAATCTGGAGTGATCAGAGTGAAAAAAAATGCCCCCAAACTGGTATGGATTATACTGTCTGTTATTGATCAAAGCAGACTGAAACAAACCCTTGGTTTCACTAGATTCTTTTTACTAGAGGGGAAAAGCATGTGGTCTTATTAGGTCTTCACCCTGTTGCTGTGGTTAGGGAATACCCAAACTTGCACCTGTATATGTTAGTCTTGTACAAAAAAAATGCAGCAAGATTAAACTTCCACTGAAGGCATGACTAGACTGTATGTGTGCACTCCAAAACTTCAGATGCTCAAACACACATTTTTTGATAGGCATCATCCACCCTAGAAGAGAAATTCTGAGACCTAGCACAGAATTGAAAAACTAGAAGTGATAAGAAAGCCCAGCCAGTACTCCACACAAACCCCAGTTCACATACCAAATGAAGGCAGAAAAGATCTGGCAAATAGTGCCTAGATCTGCAGTACCAGAGCCAGCAGAAACCTGAGTGTAACATGAACAGGACAGCCTGACACAACACTGATCTGGGTGTGGAAAAACACGTTCATGTCCCTGAAGGCTTTCGCTTGCTCAGCACCAGCACCAGCTGCAATTCATGAACCCACAAAAGCCTTAAAAATGGCTTTGTGGCTTCAAATGTCATTTTATCTCCAAAGAGAGATTTTTCCAAAATATCTGTGTTCCCATTTGGATACCAATTTATGTGGGTCAGGCCTTGAGAAGAGCTGGGTATGGCTCCTGAAAAGTCACAACTCTGTGACATTGTCATGTTGGGTCACAGTCTAGCCATCTCCCTTGAGTACTGAAGGGCAAAGTATGCAACCATAATCTCATTTTTCATTCCTGCTATGGTAGATGAATATGAAATGTCAACAGCTGCTTTGGGACTCTCCAGCACTACAGTCTAGCAGAATGTATTTTCTAGAACACCTGAACACTAGAGCCTCAGAAAGCAGCAGCCACAAATAATACACTTAAGTGACAGAAAAAACCACTGCTCTTCTGGGATGCAAAAATACCTATGCTCCCTGTAGAGACGTGATACCACCTATATAAAGATTTCATTATTCAGACATGACACCAAAGCAACCTAACAAGAATACCATTGTAGAGAGCAGCTCACCCCCTACTTTATTAACACTGCTTCTTCTGGCCCTTTTGTTTTAAAAGGCCAAACTTTTAAATTTTTGGGAAACTGTGGACTCTGATGTGATAAGGCTTAAACACTTGATGCCTTTGTACAGGAGAGAAAATCAACTTTAGGGAGAAGAACTTTGCAAACCGAAGGCAGGAGACTGGCAAATCACCACATCTTCCTAGAACACCAGCACTCCCACAGTAAACACCTACTGTTTTATTTATAGTTACATTTAAGACCATCTGTCATCATGGATTACATGGTACATAAATCATCATGCTGAAAACCATTAGCTATTTTACTGGCAACACACCTCATTTACAAACTATCCATCAATCACATATTATTAAAAAAATTATATACACCCTATTTTGTAAAAGCATATGGTATTAAATATTCTGCATTAGGTTTGATAAAATCATCAATTATTGCAACTTTTCTATATGCAAATAATTTAGCTGATTTTTTAATATTGCAATTCTAGTATTTTGAACAGAAGGCAGTTAACATGTATATTCAATTACCCTTTCTTTCACTTAGGTCATCATATGCTAGTAAATATCCTAAACCAGTCATTTTCACCTTAAACAACATTAACTATTATTAGAAAATTGCATTCTAGAAAATACGATTCTATTTTCTTGCTTTCTCAGGGGTGTTTTCCTGACAGTATATATTAAAAAGTAAAATAAAAACTTAAAGAGTAAAAAACTTCAGGGTTGAGTATAGCAAGCAGAGTACCACCATGTACTGGACAGGTAGTAGACCACAGCAGGAAAAAAAGCAGAAAAATAATTTTTATCAGAAGGACACTGTGATTAATGATGTACATTTGAAACAAATATGCAAACTTTTTCTGTCATTATGTGTCAGAATCTCAACTAATTTGTAAATGCCTCAGATGGTGTTTGTCAAATGACAGTAGTAGAATCAATTTGCGGTAGTGAAGACTCAAGTAATCTTTTAATTTTTTGAGTGTCACATTTAGACCAAAGACTTCATGGAACTAATTTTCTCTGTGTTCCCACCTTCTGCAATCCTGTTAGGTTCAGCCATAGGATCACAGCAGTCTACCTGAGTGTCTCTTTACTACAACATTATTTTTATTTTGAAACAATAATTCACTTGTTCTCATGCACTGATTCTTCTAGAAATGGATTAATGAAGAAGATATTTCATCAATACAGTTTGTACTAACAGGAGTGAGGTGATGAATTAGGACTTAATTTAGTTTGCTTTTTGGTTCCTTGTTTTGGATTTAAAACACTGGTGTGCCATTTCCACTTTGTGTTGGAAACTCTTCTTTCAGTAGGATACACTCTAATGTCTTGCCCATATTTACTGTGTTATGTAGGGCCTCTAGTGTCTCACTCTTAGCTTAATTTTGTTCACCTTCCATATTCATTAGCTGAGACAACAATTTGATACCCCACTAAAATATTATTTGTTATACCTAAATACCTCAAGATGCTGTTGTGGGGTCTATCTGTTTATTTACTTTTATGTTCTTGTGGCCATATCTGGTTTACTTTTCAAGTTCCTGTAAGCATCATATATCAGGTTTAAGAAAATAAAATTCAATTTTTTTCCATTATTCAGTCTAAAGAAATGTGATTTGTACTGCACTTGTAGGAATTATAAGGACTCTTCTAAAGGTAACAGATGCTAGCATTATTTGTCAGTTAAATTATTTGTCAAATCTAGGAATCTGGAAATAAACTCTATATAATAACTATATACAGCATCACCTGTAAGATGTAAGATGTGAAGAGTGCTCAGAATAATTTATTTTAAGTTAAAAGGGAGAATACACTTCCATTCTAGTTTTTTATACTGCCACACTTAAGACTGAGTACATAATATTTGTAAAACTGAAGGAATTATTGTAAGCAACTGTATCATTGTATTGATCAGAAAATCAAGTACAACAAAACAAATCAAAACATTAGAATAATATTTAATAATCTTATTTTGTCCACTTTCTTTTTTCTTTCCTTGACTTGAAAATAGGTATCTTCAGTATAGAAATAAACAAGTCCACAGTCCTCCTCTGTAACATGAGAATAGTTAAGAGCAGCAACTTACTAGGAAATACAAATAGATGTTGCATATTTCCATCCTCATCTACTCTTCAAAAATTCCCTAAGATTACCTTAAGGAATATTCATCAAAATATCTTTAATTTAAAAAATCCCTATTACTTTACATTATTTAAGGAACCTCTAACAATAAAATTCTTCAGTATTTTAAACATGCTCCAGCATATATAAAGTATTCCCAATGTTAAAAAGTCTTTACCATTCGTGAACATTGTGGCCATGTGACATTTGCTTTTGTTGGCAGCAGAACCATATTTCAAAGAAATTTTTCAAGATTCTGCTAGATGCACCATAATGTCACTAGCCAAATACACACTTTAAAAGTGTATAAAGAATTACACACTTTATGCCTCCTTTTTCACATACGTACATTAAATATTTGAATAAAAAAAAACAGAAAAGATTCTTTCTCCTAAGTATGACATATTTTCTCATTTAATTTTTTGAAAAGCATTATTGCTTATAAAATCAAGTACTGACATTCTTATGAAAATAGGGTTTTCCTCTAAGACTTATTGGTAAGACCTACTTTTCTATAGCTGATGACTAATGAACTGCAAAGCACTGTAATATAAAGAACATCTTCTCAGCCCCTAATTTATAAGCAGTTTACAACAATTCATCCCATCCTTTCTGGCAAAGTGAAGAAAGAAGTCATGCAGATGCCACAACAATCAAATGTAAAACATTGGTATGAAGGCTATTTTTTTTGTTTCTATAAAGTCTTTAACTAAGCTTTTGAGGATATTAAGTATTGAAAAATTAAAACAAAAGCTGATTAACATGTATAAATTTAAGTATCACTAACCTAATTCTCCATTTTCAAGTACTTCGAAAGCAGCCCAGATATCATCTTTGCTGGGAATAATGTTTTTGATTCCTAAAACATCATTAGTTAATTCCTCTGCTTCCATCAAAGGTGATACCTGTAATACAAATTGAGTCAGTGTAAAATACATTTCAGCTACTGATTTCTGATAGATTTTTTCAGTCTTCCTCCCTGCAACTGCCCTAAGGAAAAAAAAAGGCAGTAAATATATGAGCTGGAAACCCATAAAGTGTCTATCAGATTCCAGCAGGCTTTCCTTATTTTGCTCCATGAGATTAAAGTTATATTTTTAAGATGACTGTTAGTTAACAGGGAAGGTTTAAATTCCTTTTCTCTACCCCAGAAAAATTTGGAAAAAAAAAAAAAGCTTTGATATATTTTCTTGGGTGTTGGAAGATAAGTATTAGAGAACCACCATATTTTTTATCTTAGAGATGCATATTCCTATTTTTATTCCTCTTTTAAAAAGCATGTCTTTATATGCATATGTCTATCTATGTATACCATATACTCCATATGTGTACAAACAAAACTGTTTCAGTCATATGCTGAACAGCACAAAAAGGAAACAAAACCACAGGGGTGTAATAAAAAATAGATGAACGCTATTACATGGAGATGCAGGTGTTTAAATACACTATTAAATAGAAAGCTCACAAATCTCTATTATAGTTAGTAGCAAGTTTTGGTTTCTAAACACTCAAAGAAAGAAGAAAGCCACAGACAAAAAGAAAGGAGGAAGGGCATTTTGATGGCCTGAACTATCAAATAAAACCAACATTCATTGTGTACTTGTTAATTCTCATGTTGCACATGTGGAGTTGGGAGAATTTATACTGTTGTATACTACAGTAAAACTCAAGCAGGACATCTCCACTTTAAAATTGTATTATTTAAAAAAAAATTTAAAAAGCAAAAATGCATAATAATCAGTCTTTACATAATTTAGGCAACACAGCAAAATCTAAAAAAATATTTTAAAGAATAGTGATAAACATAAATTCATACTTTCATTGTGTACTTATATAAAAAGTATTAAAATAAATCTGATATACTTAAAGAGCTTCATAAAACCACTGTAGCATTTTTATACACTAACCCTGATTATAATACTACAGTCTGGCTCCTTTCTTTCAACATAAACTTCAATAAGCAAATCTCCAGCCTGGGAAACCTAAAAAGAAAGAATTAAAAAGTATTTAATTGTTAAAAATTAACATTTTAAATAAAGAAAGTACAATTATTTAACTAGTGTAAGGAAAAAACACCTATTCACTGATTCAGGAGAAAAATCCAAACCCTGAATAAATCCAACTGAACCATATCAAACAAAATTACCATTGATTTACAAATATATGTTCAAGAGCAGGAAAACTAAAGGCGACATGGCACAAGTGGAAATTTTAAATTTACATTTAAGAGTACGACATCTAAGACATGAGTGTATCTCAATATCTTAAACTAACTCTGATTTGGAGGTTAGTCAGGCTCACTTCAGAATCAAAACAGATGAATAGAATTTAAAATAATGAAAAGGGACTGTAACCCCAAAATGACTTAGTCAAGAGTGAGATGAAAAATTACAAATAACAGACTATTTCAACCACACAGCCATACGTACATATCAAGAAAAGAAAAATTAATTACTACAAATACTGTACGATTCTTAACCACAATGAAAACTTGTCATTACCTAATTAAAGAAGGAATTAAAACAAATGCTCTTGATATCAACCTCTGTTAAATATAGCTCTTCAGATTTGTTGGAGACAAGGCTAGACTTTACACACAGTGCTAATGTGGAATAATCAGATAAAGCAATATTTATGACATATTATAGTTTCATATACTCAATACTAACAAATGTTATTTAAGAATGTCTAACAGCATAAAACTCAGAAAGAAATTAGAAAGGTAGTAAATCCAACATTTTATGACCAAGAAGAAATGTCTAATTTATGAGAAAGGATGTAATATTTTCTATTTTAACTAGGTTTGCTCATCTATGGCAATAAAATTATCTTCATGGATAAGAAATTACTTTATTTTTCTAAAGTTAAAAATATCTCACATTTTGCCTGCTCTAATTCCCTTTTAGTATAGTCATAAGCATCTTCAAAAGATTGCAATTCATCTCAGTCCAGTACCAAAAAATATTTCCTAAAAAATAAGTGATCATCAGAGCATAGGAAGAAAAATTAAGGCAGAAACAGGGACCTATCAGAAGGTGTGCCATTCTATTAATAGGCAAATATAAAGAATTAATAATCAAATTAACACTAAGATAACAATTTGTGTCCTCATTTTTGAGAATGGTATTGATAGTGATGCTACTTATTTATATATCACTACAAACAGAGGAAAAGGTTAAGTATATAGAAACATATATATATATATATATATATACACACACACACACACATTTATATAAGCATATATAAGCAGTTGAGTTTGGGATACATTTTGACCAATTTCCAGAAGCTAAGGTTACATTTCTATAGAAAAATAATTGGCAGTGCTGAATTTTAAAGAACATTAACATTCTGAAAAACAGCAACTTTTAAGTTAGTTTAGCCTTTGAGAATAGAAAACTAAAGAAAACATTTCTGAGGAAAAACATTACAAAGCTACTTTGAAGAAAGCTGCTTAATTATAGTGGCACAGACTCAAAAAAGCTCATTTAGTTATAAAATTTGCTTTTCAGATGATATTACAGGAAAAGATTGGAAATAAGAATGAAGCTGACACATGATTTCCACCGGGCTCATATAAACAACCGTATGGAGAGAAAATGTGATGTAAATTACTGCAACAGCTGGCATAAGTACATGGTGGACAGAAAATGAAAAGCGACTAATGAAGTGCCACCTGGAACAGAACTTCAGTGACATTTCAGACATGTGAACTTTGAGTAATTCAGCAGAAATTCAGTTCGGATGTTCTCTGAACATTCTGCATCACCAGAGATAATAGTACTGTGGTAACCTATATATTCCAAAGTATTAAGTATCTGATTTTCCCACATATATGCACACATTTTGATGCAATGATGTCAGACTATCTGTTATTAAATGTAAATAATTCTTACAATTCTTAATTGTAGCTGCTTGAGGCCTAAGTTGTCAATTACCCATGACACTTACATGATTACAGTGCTGCTGATACATCACTCAATTGCACTACATCATTAGTTTTAACTTTAACTGGAAGCCTGTGGAAAACTGCTGTGGAGAACTGATGAGGGTGGCTGAGCAAGAATGTGAGCTGAGCCACTTTATCTTGCACCTGGTTCAAGCATGACTTAGCAACTGTGCAGTGCCCTGCAGAAGAGCACTCACTCCCTTTTATGCATGTCTAGCTGGACACTTACCTGGGTATCTTTCCACCTTGTAATAAAACTGTTCTCTATGTCCATTTGTTTGACTTGGTCTTCATTTATCTGTATAAATAAATAATTTTGGAGTAATTAATAATAATTATTGTAACAATTGCCAATATACCATCAATCATGTTCTCATAGAAGCAGGTATGCAAAATATTCTATCAGTCAGAAATAGCTCTTCATTAGTGGGACTCAGTATTATAAACTTCATGGAATACATACTGAAATAGAGAGGAATCAATGAAAAATGCAAAACAATATTATAGTGGCACAGTCAACTCCAAACAAAAATGGCTAATACGAATTGCTGCTAATTGTAGCTTTTCTGTCCAATAGCACTTAACATTATTTCTGGGTCCAAGGAACAAAAAAAATTGTAATCACAGCTCAGAGATTAAGAACACAAAGTCCTTCCATGCTTCAGTTCTAAATCAGGTCCATAAATTTTAATTAGAATCATTTTTTTTCATAGTCATAATCATAAAATTTTCTTAAATTTAGGAAGCTTTTGATTGCAAGGAGAATGTGCATCATTTTGGAAAACAGTAGCTCACAGCACTCCATAAACAGTCTTTCTTACACAGGTTAAACTAACTGGGAAATGAAATTTAAAGCAGGCCAAGAAAAACATCCACTGAATTCTGTAAATTCTCAGACCACTGAACTAGTAGGAAGACCATTTTAAAGCAGATTTTTATATTTTTGAATCTCTAACATTTGAGTAGTTAGGATATCTATAAAGATACCTACATGAAAAAGTTGCACATAATTTTTAATTAGATCTTCAATTACATTGACTTCTTCACTAGTTTGGCCTTTAGTTTGAAATAAGCACGAGGAAAACACCATGGCTAAATTGTGAGAGTTCATTTGGTTAATTTCAGAACACTTCTGCACCCTGTAAAAGGAAAAATAAACATATTTAGACAGTTTCACTGTTTCTTTGATTGTCTGAGGCTCCTTTACAGAATATGGAGAGCACTTCAAAAAAGGTAACTACAATAAATGCAATGAAAACATGTACAATGACTTATTTATTTAATGTTTCTTTATATTCTTTCTTTGTCATTACAGAAATGAAAACTTTCTAACTTCATTTCAAGTGATATCAAAACTATTTAGAATAGAAAAAAAAAAAAAAACAGAATAGGATACTTAATTTAGAAGGGACCTATAACAATCATCTAGTCCAACTGCTGGATCACTTAAGGGCAGACCAAAAGCTAAGGCATGTTGCTAAGGGCATGTCCAACAGCACTGACAGGCTTGGGTCATCCACCATCCCTCTAAAAAGCCTGTTACAATGTTTGAGCACTGTTTTAGTAAGGAAATGCTTCCTAATGACAAGTTGGTACTTCTCTGGATGCAGTTGTTAACCATTTCCATACACTCTACCACTGGATACCAGGGAGAAGAGATCAGCACCTCCCTCTCCCTTCCCACTCCTCAAAAAGCTGTACAGAGCAATGAGGTCACCCCCCAGCCTCTTTTTCTCTGAAGTAGAAAAGCACAGAGTCCTCAACCACTTTCCACAGGGGATTCCTTTCAGCCCTTTCACCAGCATTGTTGCCTTCCTCTGGATGCATTCAAACACCTTAACATCCTTTAATTACAGACCCCAGAACTGTACATAGTGCTCCAGGTGAGGCCAAACCAATGCTAAATACAGTTTCACTATACTATGTAATGTAAGTATATCCGAAAAACTTGAGATCAAAAATCAAACAAAATGTGGAAAGAAATTAGGTCCTTCTTAGTTCCTATCCCTAGTGTAAAGTTTTCATATCAGAACTTTTCCGTTGTTTACATAACATGCCCTCTTTTAGAGGCAAACACTTTAAACTATCACAGAATTTTAGCCATTACATGCATGAATTCATATTACTTTCAGAACAGATGCAACATCATATTAATATCTCTAACTGGATATGCATAGAAAGTTTTTAAACACAATATTTAGTACAATCTTTATCCAAATAATGGCATCAATCCCATAAATATTTTTAAATGACATCTGCCGTTTACCTGGCTATGTAACAATTTCCAAAAGCAACATCCTGTAAAGAGAAGTTTCTATGCATTCTATACTCACTGCAATTCACCAGAAATATAATTTGACCTGTTTGATAGACGATATAATATAGACTAGTGCTATTTAACCATGACACCTCAGAATCATCCTGTCATATATTTTTTACATATTTTCTGCCAATCCTTTGATCTAAGAATAAGTCATGACCTTTGGTGCTTAAACAAGTTTGTAGTTTAGATATTCTCTAGCACTACCTCAGTTGTAAAATGAAGCACTGATGAAAAACAGAAAGGGTAGGTAATTCTCAAAGTTATTATGTGCAAAACAGATTGTGGAGAAAGACATTTTCACTAAAAAAATATTTTAATTTCAAGAGCCATTTGCAACAATCCTCTGGAAGACTAGCAGACTGGAGTAAAATGAAATTGCATAAAGAAGCTACATCAAAATTTACCCTACTTGGATTGCTACAACCCTATTGGCAGCCCTTTCTCCCTGTAAGGCTGTTCCAATCCATTTATTTTTATAGCTACCTACTGCTAAAAATACAACCAAAGAAAAAACACATTATCAATTAAAGGAATTCAAATGTGATTAATTGCTGTAACTAGATAAGTTTTTGTGATTACTAGTTAATGAAACAAGCCACATTTTATATATTGTAGAGTTATCCTGAGAACACATTATAAGAATTTCTCTGCTACAATACAATATTTGCAATGACCTGTAAAGATGTTCAATTAAAGCAGCCAGAGTTGCTCTATTGACTGATGGAAGACTCTGAATAAAAGCTCTGTACTTCCTCACACGTTCCTTTTCATTCTGCGTATCTGCCAGAAAATAAAAATCATTGAGCATTAATAACAATGCACACTAAAAACCAACAGCAGTTCTCATTAATTATATCAGCATCATCTAGTCTTTTAAAATTACTATTTAAAAAAATCAACCTGTTCTTCATAAAGGCACGGCTGACAATATCAAGAAAGTCTATTATTATACACCAGTTCACGGAAACACCAATAAAGAGGGACAGTTCTATGTTCAAGCACCATTTGACACCACTTAAGACTAAAGCCCAGAACAGTAACTGCATTTGCACTCAAAGCATATTTAATCTGTAGTTTGTGCATGTACATGTGTGAGTGAAACTGCATATGCACAAGTGTAAATGTAGTCCCCAGCAATGAGAAAGGAAAAGATCTTGTCATATTTTAAATATTTACTGGAAATGTGTCTGAAGGCACAGAATAGTTTAAGGATCTAAGTATTTATACGACTGATTAGAGGAGAGCATGGGGAAAGGGCTGGTAAATAAGTTGTACCAAGTTACATGTAGCTGAACAATGGCAAAGCCGATGGCAGGAATTCCAGGTTTGGGAATGACAGTATCTGAAACACAAGCACTGCTCTCAAGTCTGCCTCCCTGTGCTGCTTATGCCCCCTTACTCAGGGCATAAGCAAAGCTAATGTAGATTCCATTTACCTAGTTAGTGCTTCCCTCTCCGTCCCTTGCTTCTCTCAAGTTTCTGAAAAGAAAGCACAGAACTCTTCTGGCCGATTGATGGTGCTCTCCACTAACTACTGACTATGTTTTGGTTTCTTTGGTAATTGGAAGAAAAAATAAATAACAAAACAACAGTTTAAAGATCTTCTAATCTATTTTCTTGAATGTTTTAGCCTTCCTAGAAGTACCTTCTATATCACTTAATAGGACAGGATTCTCTATTGTAAAGCTGAAGGAGAATTGTAGCCACATGTACATATCAGGAAGAGGAATCACTGTAACACCATTACAAAGAGCCAAGTTAAATTGAAACTGCCTCAGAACCTTTTCTGGTTTCTAATAAGATAAATCATGTCGTAAGTGAATAAACTCTTAACAGTTTTCCTCTAGTTTTTGAAATTGACTTTAAAGGTCGAAAATGTGTAATATTGACAATATTTTAATTTCCTGAAAGTCTAGTGGCTCATATTAAAGCAACATTCATATATTTGAACTTAACTAAAATCAGAGACAAATATGGTTCTAGTATCTTTTATTAAAGACAAAACATGCCGCACTGTAAATATGCGTCTTTGACTCGTATGCATTAAGATAGAAATTAATGTTCTGTCAGAATTTCCCATGCATCTCTTAGTGCTGTGCCTGCAATTTTATAGCACAGTTTGGCAGGGAAACCACTTATTTCTTGAAGCTTGCAAATATTGCAATATAGAAACTAAAATTATAAAAGAACATTAAAAAAATCATCTCTGAATAACATGCGTCTATTGCACCCATGTCCCAAATATTTTTTCCTCACTACATTGTTTTGCTAGTTATGAAATAACATAGGTTGACCTGGGGTAAGTAAATTAACAACCCCCTCAAATTTGATACTGAAAATATACATATAACCTTTATTGTATTGAATGTCATTGAATACATTACCTAATGCAGAGATCCAGAAAGGATAAAGTTCTTTAGTGAGAAGTGCATCATCTATTTGAGAAAGAAAACTTTTCAGTACATCAGTCACATCTTCAAGTTGATGTTTTCCTGCTCTTAGTTTAACACTTCTTGCATCTTTTTTGAAGCTTTCCAGCAGTTCGACCACATTGGAAGAATCACCATTCTTAAGATAGATTTGCTTGCTACCTAAACCTAAGGTACAAAAATACAGAAGAGGAAAAAAAAAAATGAATGCAAAATTAACAAATTTTTTTAAAATTCCAGACATCATTATATGAAAATTATATGTGGCTGCTAAACACATTGCATTTCCTAGCAAAATCTTTCTGATCTTTTATACATACTCATTTTGTTAGTAAAAACACTGCCAAGTCTTCTCACACTAAACTAGACCTCTTTGCAAAAATACTCATAATAGTAAGCAAGACCATGACGACTACTTCAAGAGTATTTTACAGGCATTTCAAATCCCCAAATCTCTTCAGGACTTCCTAAAACAGTACCTTCAAAAGGCACAGTCAAGAGAAGAAGTTTTGATGGTAGGTATTATATCACACACAAAACACAGCTGCTTTCATGAAAAAACTCTATTTTATTACTCTACGGATGAACTTAGCTTAAGACTCAAAGTATTGCATTCATCCAACCTGAAATATTTTATTCTTAAAAGCCTCACGATTAGTAGAAAATAACCTTTTTTCTGATTTTTCTCATGTTCTGGAAGACATCAGTCAGCTCTCCTATTCTTCTATGTAAAAACAAAAACCACTAAAGTCAACTTAAAAAGAAAATGTATAGTTTAAAACAAAGTCATGACTACCTTCAATCACTGCATATGTTATTGTAGTCAAAACTTTTGTTTTTTAAAACTTGAGTAAGTTTGGCATAGATGCGCAGTGGTATTTGTCTTTGTAGAGGTGATTTCTGCATTCACATCTCTAGAAAGAGGGTGGTACTCTATGCAAAACCCTGCTTTTCTTATATACCTGTCAAATTAAATACTCTCTCAAAACCTGTGAAATCATGTTTAATGTTTTTACAGTTCACCTTTCCTGTAATGCCCACAAGCACTTCCATTTGGTACGGCCCTTGCGGTGTTACTATCAGGAACAGCTCTGAACTGCAATAGCATCTGTCCTCTGTAGACAACAGCTAAATATAGAATCTTTGCAATGATGATACAAAAGATGTCTGCATGCAAGTAATGCATACAAATAATTCCTTCAGCTTTCACTTGAGCATTTTAACAGCTACTAATGGTGATCCTGAAAAGCATATTTTTGATAAAGACTTAATTGATTTAAAAAACTTTAGGAAACTGAATTGAGACTACACAAATTGTTCTAATTGGCAGACAAAATTATCCTGCTTTAACAATTCAGTGAATGAAATGGTGTAAACCATACTTGGAATTATTTCTATTGCTAATGATAAAAAATAATTTGGTAAAAGCTTCTTTTTAAATTTTAGGCACTAGGTATAACCCCAATACAACTATTTACAATAATGCAGTGTTGCCATATCCAAAGGTTATTTAGTTAAACTTCAATGACTCAAATAGAAATTAAGTGCTCTCATACTGACAGAGGTTACAGACACATTTATGCCAAAGACAGATTTGTACAGGGTTGATATGCATGTAGCAATATCACAAAAAAAAAAAAAAAAAAAAATCATGAATTCTACCATTCACAAAAATGGTAGAAATGGTAGGAAAGAGGATCGTGGTAATTATAGGCCAGTTAGCCTGACCTCAGTACCAGGTAAGATAATGGAATAGTTTATACTGAGTGCCATCATGCGGCATATATACAGGATGGCCAGGGTATCAGACCCAGCCAGCATGGGTTTAGGAGGGGTAGGTCATGTTTGACCAACCTGGTCTCCTTTTATCACCAGGTGACCCACCTGGTGGATGCAGGGAAGGCTGTGGATGTTGTCTGTTTGGACTTCAGCAAGGCCTTTGACACTGTCTCCCACAGCACACTCCTAGATAAGCTGGCAGCCCACAGCTTGGACGGGAGCACTCTGTGCTGGGTTAGGAACTGGCTGGATGGCCAGGCCCAGAGAGTGGTGGTGAACAGTGCTGCATCCAGCTGGGGACAGTCACCAGTGGTGTCCCTCAGGGGTCTGTGCTGGGGCAGGTTCTGTTCAATATTTTTATTGATGACATTGATGAGGGAATTGAGTCTTTCATTAGCAAATCTGCAGATGACACAAAGCTGGGAGCGTGTGTCAATCTGTTGGAAGGTAGGAGGGCTCTACAGAGAGACCTGGAATGGTTGGATGGATGGGCAGAGTCCAACAGGATGAAGTTCAACAAACCCAAGTGCCGAGTCCTGCATTTTGGCCACAATAACCCCCAGCTACATTATAGGCTGGGGACAGTGTGGCTGGACAGTGCCCAGGCAGAAAGGGATCTGGGGTTCTGGTTGACAGCCGGCTGAACATGAGCCAGCAGTGTGCCCTGGTGGCCAAGAAGGCCAATGGCATCCTGGCCTGGATCAGGAATGGTGTGGCCAGCAGGAGCAGGGAGGTCATTCTTTCCCTGTAGTCAGCACTGGTGAGGCCACACCTTGGGTGCTGTGTCCAGCTCTGGCCCCTCAGTTTAGGAAGGACATTGAGATGCTTTAGTGTGGCCAGAGGAGGGCAACGAGGCTGGTGAGGGGCTTGGAACACAAACCCTGTGAGGAATGACTGAGGGAGCTGGGGTTGTTTAGCCTGGAGAAAAGGAGACTCAGAGGTGACCTTATCACTTTCTACAACTTCCTGAAAGGTGATTGTAGTCAGGTGGGGGTTGGTCTCTTTCTCCAGGCAGCAACAGACAGATGAGAGGACACAGTCTCAAGCTGCACCAAGGGAAATATAGGTTGGAAACTAGGAAAAAGTTTTTCATGGAAAGAATAATTAATAAAGTACTGGAATGGTCTGCCCGGGGAGGTGGCGGAGTCACCATCCCTGGATGTGTTTAAAAAAAGACTGGATGCGGCACTCGGTGCCATGATTTAGTTGAGGCCTGGGTTGGACTCAATGACCTTGGAGGTCTCTTTCAACCTAGTCATTCTGTGATTCTGTGAATTTGCAGTAGTAAAAGGACATAAACATAATCTGCATATAACCTAATGCCATGTAAAATTATGCTGGCAAAATTTACCTAAATAAATGGTAACCTACTATACATCCTTAGGTTACTTCACTGAAAAAACAGCAGCCTAAGACTGAACTCAACTCCACAGTTAATGCCAGCTTCCAAGATCTGTCCAGACCACAACTTTCACAGGTTTGTAAAGTTTATCTTTTGAGCTGAGTTTTCTGCACTGGGGCAGTGGACCCCAAGGCTGAGTTTCATAAGATGAACAATGCAATATTTAAAATAGAAAAGTGTCTATAAAGGGCATTTACCAAGTTGTATTTCCCCAAATTGGCCATTCTCAGATATGTGGTAGTGAATTGCACATCTCATTAAAGAATGGCAAGGCTAATGAGGGGCATGGTTTTACTTTAAGTACTATATAAACTCATTCAATAGGATCTGATACCGGGGGCGCTTAGGTATTATACAAATGATCTTAGCTTGAATAAAATCCACTCTACTTACCATACTGTGTAACAAACGCTATGCAGCTGTTCACTATAATAGGAACATCATTTTTGCTGAGCTGCTGATCTTGTAATGCATTACCATCTGTACCTGCTGCTTTTTCAATTGCAGTATACCAGACCATGAAATCCAGCTTTGTATGGCCATGGATGTATAGTGTTCTGAAAAGTATAAAAATATTTTGAGTTCGGGAAAGAAATTAAAAAATGATGTTATTGTACCACGGCAACAAAGCAGATGTTCAGAAAAGAAAAAAATATATATATCTACTTGGAGTAAGACATCAAGGTACCTTTAACCACATAAAGCTGTGATGGTGGTCTATTGTTACAGCATCATTTTTTTCCAAATTAATTTGTATTACCAATGCCATAAAAAATGGAAGAAGATCCAAAAACACTGTCACAAGCCTTTGAAAGGACCTGTCAACATTGTAATTATTCTTCTTCAGTCTTGCTCCTACATTATATATTCATATGTCCAAGCCACAGCAAAGCAGGAAACGAATTTAGAGACAACTTTTAACACTGTAAAAAGCTTTCCCTTCTTTTGTATTCACACCCCTAAACACCCCCCACACCCACCATCTTCTATAGACTAGCTGAGCCATATTGAACTTCTCTCCTACACAAGTATTAAAATAATCCCCCACTATCACAAAGGTAAGGAACATATATGAAAAAGCTATGAGTTGAGGCAGAATAAGTTAATGCAACACTTTGTCTGTATCTCAAAGCACAGCCCTGCTCTGACTCTTTTATTTAAGAATGCTAGAGTAATCTCCTGTGTGCCACCCTGAGAAGCTAACTTCTAAGAGAAAATACCAAAATTGAAAAGTTTAAGGAGGTGTGTCCAACCATATGCATGTGTGTAATAAACAATTGTTTAAAGTGTTAAAATAGTAAACAAACTTTTCTACATACGTTCACTTATCTCTCAGTAAAGAAATGTAAGGGATCGATTTTCTCTAATGACCATTTATTTGCTAATTAAGAAAAGTCAAAATTCTCTACTGAACTTCTATGATAACAGTTTAATCAAAATAGAAAATACATTTATTTTGATTTTTTCATTTTTGGAAGGAGGGAGCATTTTATATGATGAGAGAGTACTTAATTTAATTTCTTTTACTAAGTATCTTTCAATTTTGCTTTTATAAATGTTCCAATTCTAACATTCCTATCTTGCTAGGAAGTGGACATGTATGTATTACATACACACAGTCAGGATCTGAACTCTTCTCAAGATCCACCATACATACTGAGCCATTCAGCAGCAGAGTACATGTCACTAAAGTAGTTCATTCCACTGAACTACGTTTTTAGGAAGACTTTACTTCATGTTAACTTCAAAAGCCATGTTAACTACCACACATGCCTGCATAGTAGAAACACAGCCTCTCTCTTCCACTGAGAAAAAAAAAAAAAAGGCATTTGCATAAAGCTCTCCTATTCTTGCAGCAAAATGAACGAGCCTAATTCAATGCTGTCAAATGTTTCCTTAAGACTCGTCAAAACAGGTAGTTGTCAATCAATGCCTTCCAAAGAATACATTGTCTCATTTTCTGGTATTACTGTTGCCATACATATATAGGGAAAGTAAAAAGTTTGAAGTAAGTAGAAAAAAGCTTGACAGTGCATGATACTCTACTCGTTTCCTATTATTATTCACAGATCAGAAGAGGTTAGGACAATTATTTATAAAAGATTTGTGGTTCTTTCCAACATGAGAAATGTACATATATATGCATATTACTGTGTGTTTATTTCCCCTGCAAAACAGCAGGATTCACATTACGGTATTATGCAAAAGGATAAATGGAAGACACAACAGATTATTTTTCATCCAAAGAATTACGATATATACAGGAAGCAGCATACTGTAAAGTGAAAATATTATTACTTCTAAACAAGAAAAGGGCAACTCTGCTGCATATCAATGAATTGATACCAGAGGAGGAGAGAAAAAATACCATACTGAACTTCAAAGGTCATACAAACTTATCAGCATTTTTCATAGAGATACGAAAGTCTAAATCATGTGCCTGTCAATCAATTGTTGCAATATATGAAATACCTAAACTATGTGGAAAAGATCACCTTGTATTTTATGGATCATTCCATCTTCCCCTCAATGCATCACATTAGAAAAAAGATATCGGAGTACAAAGTGATGTTCTCATTGTTTTCTAAAACTTGAGAAACTGTTGAGCTTAATTCAGTTAAAGAGGAAGAGGCTACTTAATAATTAGCAAAGAAAATGTCCTATTTAAGTTGTAGTCCCAAAGGACCAACGGTCATGAAAGACAAGTTGCTGGCAAGAAATATCAGTGTGAAAATCTTGCTCCTATCATGGAACCTAGATTGTTCATAGAAGATAACTAATTATTTTTGAAAAAATTATACTTGCCCAGTCAAAAATCTCCAGAGTGGCGGCATCAAAAATTAGGATAAATCAGAGACATATTTTCACTACAATACCACAAAAGTGAAGAAGGGAGAAAAGGAAATTAAACCAGTTCCAGATACATTTCAGAACTCAGTCAATTTCCCATGGAAGTGGTAAACAAGTTCATCTCAAATCTCAATAATTTTTGGCTGAGAGAGAACACACGTGGAGTAAATTTAAATCAGAAAAACATAAAACAATTTAAAAATAAGATGTTTAAAGTAGTCCTCAGTTTAGTTGTCTCAGACAAACTTAACAATTTTTTTCCCTTGATTGGAAATGAGTTTTTTATCTCCTTGAATCTGGAAGTAATAAAAAAGAAAGGGGAGATGATTTCCAGAAGAGCAGAACTTTCCTCAAGCACAGTAGAAATCTTTTACAGAACTTCATGCAGCAATGGAGATAACTTTGCAGATTTGACCTCTGTGTTCATCTCTTTCACACAGTTTTCAGACAGAATTAATAAGAAATACATGCATTTCTCCCTGAACTAATAGTCATTATCAAAACATAAAGTTATATTAAATCCAAGGTTTAAGACTAAGCATAAACAGAGGCTGAAAAAAGTGATGTCCCATGTAGCACAAAACTGAGGAATTTAAAGAGCTTACAGAAGTAATCATGTTTGAAAGTATTTGTACTGTAATGTCCATAAAGATCTACCATGCAGATTACCAACTATTTTCCAGAGACTCAAGCAAAATGCATTCTTTCAATACAAATGCACTGCCTTCTATAGTATGATTATGCTATATTTTTAATGCTAAAAATTGATAAAGATCTTACATTTCATAACAAATAGTTCGCAATAGTGACAACATGGTGAAAAATAGCAGAATTTTTGCTATGTTGTGTGAAGCACATAGCCAAGAAATTAATAATTTAAGTACTCAAACAAACAAGGCAGTCTGCCAATGTAGACTTCTGCCTTAGTGAATTGAGAGAATTGAATTGGCACAAGTGAATGCAGCAGATCAATGAGTCTCAACATTGAGGGAGCTACTGTTACTTGTACAGCTTTTTTGTTGACTACCAGCACATCCTCCTGCCCCAGCAGTCATACCTGACCACACTTCAACCACAAGTGTGCAAAGGCTTCTCTTTAACCCATCCTGCAAAGTCCTCTAGCTTTACCTATGTCTATAAGCTTTTTTGCACAGCTGTGCAATGGGAAAGCAGTGGTACTAGGTGATTTGGGATAAGGTGGGCAGGGAGAGTGAGAAACAGACATCAGCACAAGTCAGTGGCCTCTGGCAATTCCCACATGATTTTAATAATTGTAAAATCTAATAAACCTGTCTGAAAACAGAGGTATTAAGAATGTAAATATTGATAAAAAATTATTTTGGAAAATCAAATTGCAACTGAAGCATGGACGTTCCATTAAAAATTACTGTTAAATGTAACCAAGCAATATTTCTTCAAGGGACCCTTCAAAAGGTCTTACATCCAGCATATCATATTGGAAGTACAAGTCCTTTCATCTGACTCTTAAGTTTATATTAATTCTGGATTTTAGAATTTTGTGCCCATAACAGCACTTTATGAGAAAACTTACTGGTATCATCAAAGGGTTAAGAAGAAAGCATTAAATGAACTATCAGCCTAAAGAAATTGTGCCAGTATGTAGGGAAGGTTTATTATCCATAATAAGAAAGAGCTAACTACATCAGAAGCATAACAGGGAAAAAAAGCACCATCTGGATTACATTATGGTCTGAAAACATTCACTGGCACCTAAGAGAGAGCTTAAATTATTTCAGAAAAATATAAGAAATGTTTGAAACTGAATTATCTGCACAAGTGTTTCTTTTAAGTGTAGCGTTAGAGATTTTGCATTAAATTCCACATACAGAAGATATATTTAAAAACTACTGTATACAGATGTTTGCAGACAACTTTCTTCTTTTCATCTTACAGATCCCTCTGTTGACCTCTATTGAACTACACAGGAGTAGCTGTTTCACCAATATGCTACTCAACTTCTGTTTGGATAGCAACAGGAGATCAAGTATCACCAGTCACTTCAAGTATTTTAAAAATACAGAGATCAAGGGGAAAAATACTAGATTGAATATGGATCAAATCAGAGGCCACCACCATGTGACGAAGGGAAGCCTCAAAAACAGAAAACCTTGAAATGGTTTGCCACTTCTAGCAAGAAGTCAAGAAGCATTTCAACTACAAAACTAGAATATTTCAACTATGAAAGTGGAAAGCAAGTAGAGGCAAATGGCCATCTGATTAGAATTAAAACTATACACCACAGTGTTGTGAGAAGTCAAGATTTAGATACAGTTAGATACAGTTCTAGCAATCCAGACAATAGGCTCCAATAGAGACCAGAATGCAACAAAATTCAACGAAAAGTATGCGTTAAAAAAGTGTGTTCTGTAATTCACTTTAGCAAAGATACACAAATACAAGTATTAACATGTCTGAGATCTGAAAAAATAATAATGTAGAATTAAAAGTCATCTAGAATTATCATGAAAATTCACACTGAGCATCAAAAAAGACAACAATCTTCAAAAGAGAAGCAGCCTTGCAGTTTCAGAAATCTTTTAGTGTGGTTCAGCCTCTGATGATATTCTATTACTTGGTATGATTGCCACCTCTTATTTCTGAGCTGATAGATGTCATCAGCTGAACATGTTATATAGAGAATAAATGAACAGCAGGGTACCAAGCAGAAAGCAGGGTAAAGGAAGAGGGGGCAAAACCAGAAGAGGTAGGAGTGGATTGTATTAATATCTAAGACATTTTCAGGAAAATCTCACATGCCTTTTTTGGTACTATTGTCTCTGAATTCTTGTATTTTATACAAGCTAGAAAGTATTATGCACATTACAGCCCAAACCAATTGTAAATTCTTCTTCTGAGTACATATCTATCAGATTAATGTTAAATTTTTGTATCCCAAATTTATTACGCTTTTAGGAATCAAGAACCCATAGATTTATTACATTGTAATAATTTCAGCAGGAAGACTTGAAGTCTTTATAGTTTCTTAAAATGTTTACTTGCATATGCAATCATTCTTAAGTGAGAAGTTTATTTGTAACAACTGAAGTCATTCTTCTACCTACCATAATTAAAAGGCGTGAAAGAGAAAGATACATGTAAATGTGTGACTTTCCTTAATTAATCATCCCAAAGACTGAGACTTGAAAAAGAGGTATAAGTATTTGTAAGAAACAAAGTCAGTAGAAAAATACCTCAAGGAATTTTCATAATATTTTCTCATAAAATTTAACCAGACACTTTAAGACATTGACCACTTTTTTTTTTTAAATGCAAAGGAGGGTGGCTTTTTTTGGTTTGGTTTATGGTCATTGGGTTCTTTTTTCTCCTTAACTTTTCCTAATTCTGGAAAAATCTTACATGTTTTATTTAATTCTCTCATATTACTTTTTATTTATTTTATAATTTACCCTGCATTTAAGTGACTAACAAATTAACAAGAAAATCATCAGCTACATAGAGTCTCTTCCAAGTGATCAATCCGTGCCAAAGCTGACATTAGATAAGCACAGATATAAAATAACAGACAGAATAGGAAAACCTAGAAACTTTGACATTTCATTTAGTTGATGCTGATGCCATCTCAAGGATATTCATTTATCTAGAGCTTGGAGGAGTACAAAGAGGATTAGTGGCTTTATTTCCAGTTAAAGTAATTGAATCTAAAGACAAAGGTGATTTTATATGTAATCATTTTCCCCACACACATTAAATTGCTTATCACTTTAAGGTGCAATCTCATACAATTGCACTGCATACCTGGATAGTTTTGAAGTAATATCCTAAACAACAATCACCATGACAAAGCCTATACACCCATATGGCTTTCAATGTTTAAGATAATGAGAAGACTATGCATTTCAATTCTTTGTGGCATACTTCAGTGAAGAAAAATTAAATATATTCATGTCCACCTTAAATCAGCCAGTGTCCTGCTGAAATTATTTTCAAACAGTTCAGAATTTCCCTTAAACTACTGAAGTGGTTCAGGGAAAGCCTACTCCCACTTGACAGAAATATTATAATAAAATAAATAATAAGCCCTGAAGTGGAGCTAAAAGTTTTGCTCAGGAATAATACCTATGAAATTATATGCATGGTTTATATCCATCTTTTGGAGTGCACCCTGAATAGGATACCTCAAGTTTCCAGTTTGGTATATGTAGCTTATTTAATGCTGCATCTTTCAATATGTTTTTTTGAAAAAAAAAAAAAAAAACAAGAACAAGCACAAACCAAAACAAATCAAACAAACAAAAAAACCAAAACAAAACAGAAACCTCCCCAAAAGACAAGAAAATGTTTCCTTCTAACCTGCATAGCCTTACTCAGTTCTGAAACTTATACAATATCCTAGAAAGAGTTAAAATTCAGAATGCACAAGTTACAATGCATTTCTGACGAGCTATTCCAATTCTGAATAGATGTCAAAGCTATCTACAGGGGTTTTTTTGTTTGCCAAAGAGAAAAACATTCTTCATTTATTAACCTATTATTGGCTGTATTCAAGACTATAAATACTGCACCACTTAAGACAGACTCTTGCCCAATAACCCATCATTGAAACAAGCCTCAACCTATTAAAAACTAAGAATTATATTCCACAATTTTTACTTTCATCTTTGATATGGATCATGTTTGTTTCATAAGCATACTTTTTCCTAGATAGTATATATTAACTGAGATCAGATACTACAATAAGATTAAGCAGATGACTCATTCATATCCTCTAGAAGCTGACCTAGGCAGATTGAGACACAATTTTGAGACATAAGAATGATTAAAACATCAAGAAGTTTATAGTAAGTGCTCCAAAGAAATAGTCACTTTTTACAGGGTAAAAGGCATTAGTTCCTTTCAAAGAAATCATTATTGGCAGAGTAATCTGGGAATAATTTTCTCAGTAAGAAAACTGTTTTTAATTAAGTAGTGCTTGTTAGCATTTTGTGACACAGACATAAAATGTATTTATGCACAAATATATTCCCTCCTTTAAAAAATCAGGAAATTTACTCTCTCACTAGCAACACTAAGTGAAAACACTCCAGAACTTATCAGCAATAATTCTAAGATATCAATATAAAAACAGATCAAAGATTTTTTTCAGATAGGAACCTTACCTTCCTTTTTCAACAAGTAGCAGGACGTCTATTCTCTCTCCATTTTGCATCATGCTACTGGTTGCTGAAAACAAAACACGTACACATTCATCTGACCTTCACAGACACATATTTATATATAAACACATGCATGCACATATAGACATGTTTTTTCCAAAATTATTTCCAGTGGCAAAAGGAGCAAGGAATTCTTAAACTTTGCAAATAAAGAGTGCTGCTAATAAGAGAAATAAAATTCCACAAAATACCACACCACATTTGCATTTAAAAGAAAAACTAACACAGAACATTTTCAAGAAAGTTTAAACATGTATTTTTTAATGTGAAAACATCCTACAGGTTTTGTTATACTAAACTTGTAAATACAAGTTGTAGAAAACAATGATTTAGAAGTAAGCTGGATTTTGGAATCCATTAACTTTTTTGCACCTAATGGCTGCACAAATTTACAATAAGATAATGGAAGTTATCTGTTTAGCACAAAGATCAGTGCCACCCTTCTTTATGTTGCCTTATGTTACCCCTGCTAAAAAAGCACCCTGTAAAACACCTACATTGTACATAACACAGCAAATACATCTGGATAGTTTTCAGTTGCACTGCTTAAAAACTATACCATGCACTATACTAAAACCAGTAAATTAAATGTAACCTCCTTACTAATTTGAAATTCTGAAAACTTAATTTCTCAAAGTGGGTGTCATATATAATCCACACCTTATTTCAACTAATTCCCAGAGAGAGTAAAGTCCTAAATACCAGTGAAATGCAATAAACACATTTCATATTATATGAAATATGTTTCCTAGTCTCACCTATATTTACTGAGTCAAATATCAACAAGGTAAGTTACTATACTTCCACAAATGATTCACTATTTTTCAGATTTCATTTATACAAATCAGTATTAATAGTGGAGCAGAGGTATTCTGGAGAAAGCAGAAATAAAAGAGTATAGATATATAATATTTCCAAGAAATACAACTAATATTAAAAGCCCCAAGCAAAACAAATTCTCAACTGAAAGTCAAAAGTGTTTCATTTTTATACATGAGATATAACATAGACGGATTTTGCATGCTCTTATGATTCTGGCAGAAGCAATTACAGTTGCAACATCAAAATAAATATCAGTAACAGTTCTCATACTGCCTAATCTTTTAATTCTGAATGAGGATCAAAAGTATTCACAAGTTAAAAGACACATGGAGGCATAAAAACATTCCTGATTAAAAACCACCTTCATGGTGTTATTCACACCAAATATAAGGTGGCAGTAAATAAACAGTAGAAAACCCAATGGCATTTAGGCAAGCTCCTGCACAACAGTCCACAATCTGTCAGCATTTATAGAGTATCTATAGCTCAATAAAGAGCTAAATTATCTTCTCTATGTTACTTTATTATAAACTTCAAATTATATGTATTTTTCTATGTAATATACTGCCTTGTTCAATATAAAAACAAGTAGGGCAGACATGCTTAAAAGAGGATTCAGAGCATAATTAAAAACAATGATATAAAATTTGTCATAGAAGACCATTTGTACAAATATTCTTATGTCTCCACATCATGATATTGAGAAAATAATATTTTTAGTATCAGAAAGAAGTCTATTAGTATGTGAAACTGTTTTCCAAGAGAATTATAATTTTCCAGTATGTTTGAGTATTTTAAAACTAGACCTGTCAATCATCTCAAGAATGTGTTCTGCAGTGAGTATTTCTGCCCTGTCAAAAATATGAGACAATAATCCCAAAAGGTTATATATTATTATTCAATTCTGTACTCTTGTAAGAAAGATACTGCTGCAACTGGAACAAAAATTGTCATCATTCATTTTAAAGCTGTTTAAAATTTCTCTGGCATGTGCCAAAAAGTAGGGAAAAAAATCCCAAGACAGAAATTAGCCAACTCCATATTTAGATAAGCATTGGAAGAACATCTGACACATGTGAAGGAATAGTTACTGAGCTTCCCAATGTTTATTATTTTGAAATGTAATACAAATGTTCTTAACAGCGAATTAATCCCATAGAACATTTTCTGAATACTAGATGTGCTTACTTAGTTCTTGCAACCTCCTTAGATATATGGAATCTTCTTCAGCATCCTCCATTTCAAGACAAAAATAAAGGCTCGACTTTTCTATAGCAAACCAGCCTTTTCTCCACTGATCCAGGTTATGGCAATCTTTGTAGTACAGCTGCCCAAGAAGGTCACAGTCTCGCTCTAACAATGATTCAGCCACCGGGGGAACAAAATGCTACCAAAGAAAATGGGGTGAGTCAGATGAAGAAAAAAACCCTCTGCCCCTAAAAAACAAAATCAAAATATTTCAAATCTATAGGAGTCTAGGATGAAGGTCACAGTAAAAAAATACTTTGAGATATAAAACCCACACTTATAAAGCCATAGAGAAACTAAATTTAAAATGTAAAATCAAGTTCAACATTTTTTCCATTCATGCTTTACAATTCAAACATTTTTGGTTTTAAACTACCATTGATTTAATTAGTAATGTGATTATTAACATTTGGAACAGTATAAAATATGGTATCGCCTTATGAATTCCATTTCAGCAAATAAATTTAATAGAATTGCAACCATAAAAAACTTAGCTGAAATATATTCATACAGTATATGTCTTTATACTATAGCACATTTAATATATTCTTAAGGTAGGCATTAAAATACTGCTTCAATTCCTTTCACATTTTATTTTATCTTGTTTCAAACATTAATTCATAGAAGTTATTTCTTCCTGCTGCACAAGAAACCTTTACATGCAGGAAAGATCAATATTCATCAATAATGGCTTCTCAAAGATTTTAAGCTAAGAGTGGCACTTTATTATTTGTGCAAAGGCTCCTGGCCTAACTGAAAAAGAGAATTATCAGTATTACCTTAGCTATTGCTGAAGACCATTTTCTTTGTGAATATGCAGTTTCAGCTCCAAATAGAAAAACACGTTCTGACATTAAGTATATTTCAAATGTAAAGATGTCCCTGAAGCAAGCAAGAGAAGAAACACAGTTGTAATTATTCTTCAAAAGAGTAGGCACACAAGAGTTTTACTTCACTATTTTTTCCATTCTTTCATACATATAGAATGGAATCCATTTGTATTTCTCCTCCAATATTACAAGTACTGTCCAGCTAACAATAAAGAACTTTACATAATAGGATCAAAGTACTTTGCAGGTCAGTAATACATGTTTAAAGGCTACGGTGTAATAGTTTTTTCAATAATTCCAAAATGCCTTAAAATGTTTACATATAGCCATTAAAAATGCATAAGGAACTTTTTGCTTTTGCAAGCTCATGTTATTTGTTCAAGTATATTTTTATGATGCATTCAAAATATTTTTTTGTATGTTTAATATAGGCAGAACAACTAGTTGAATGGGGAGTCGTAAACAAGTTGAAATATTGGTTCATAGGGACTTAGGATGTCATTTGGTCTAATCTCCTGCTCAAAGAGGGATTATCACAATGAGAAGCCCTGAAAACAGTCAAGGATGGAGAGTACTATTCTTGTCACCAACCTGTTCCTGCCCTCCACCTGCCCTTTAATTGAAGAGGCTTTTCCTGTCAGACAGCCTGAATCTGTTGGGGTGAAATGTGGGGTCACTGTGTATCACCTGCCATCATCAAGACAAGTAGGAATACTTTGAAGTTGCTGTAGCTCAAGAAGCTCTTAAAAGTTTTCTTAAGCGAAGTTCTTGGGTTTTTTTCCTTTTAGAATACCACTATTAAAGCAGATGAGCCCTGTTTATTCAATTTTTAATGGACAAATAAGGACAGTAAAAGAAGAAAAAGCAAACCAGTTTAAATTGGTGTGGAGTTTGGAAAGTAAATATTGTGCTGAAGTTAGGGTCGGTCAGTCTTTAACTTACAAATTATGGTTCACCAATTTATAGTTGTCTTGGGTTGCAATATGTAACCAGATATGTGTATTCTATTTACCGTCTGTGGAATCTGGTTGGGGAAGTTTTTTTTCTTTATCTCTTGTATAATCCATTCCTCATAACTCTAGGGGGGAGGGGGCAGGTGCCTTCTGCTAATGGGCCAGCTGTTAAAACCAGGTGAAGCAGTGTTCCTTATCTCTTCCATGACGCATCCTCCCTCCAGGGGGATATCTTCTGTTAATGAGCCATTAAGACTCACCACATGACTGATACAATTACATCATCCCATTGTGAGATGCTCCACCCAGTGGGAGGAGCCAACCAATCCAGCCTACCTGGAAAAAACATGAACACTAGGACAGCCCATATTCCACTGAATTCTCAGAGGAAGATCAGACTCATCTCACCACCACTGGACCCTTTCTACAGGATCATGTCTACTCCAACAGAACTACATCTGTCACTTCAGGAGGACTTATTTTGGACTGCTCCCAACACCCTGACTAACAAGGCGTCAGGTCGTATTCTGACTCAGTCAATGTTTCTAGGATTTTTCTTGTTTGTTTGGTTGGGTTTTGTACTGCTGTATTTGTATTTTTTAATACTCCTACTAAAGAGCTGTTAGTCCTATTCCCATATCTTTGCCTAAAAGCCCCCTTAATTGCAAAATTATAATAATTTGGAGGGAGGGGGTTTACATTCTCCATTCCAAGGGAAGCTCCAGCTTTCCCTGGCAGACACCTGTCTTTCTAAACCAAGACAATAGTATGATTTTGTCTGTGACCTCTTATTAGACGCCAAATAGATGGAGTGTGCTTTTTCCTTTCAATGCTGAAGACTGAGGTTTGTCTAAATGTGGAGAACTGAGCATAAGTCACTTCTATCATTTTCAATAACCACTTTGAAAATTATATAAACACTTAGTCCTGACTAACAGAATAGGCATTTTTAAGGACCAGCTGTTTCACTACACAAAATATCAAATCGAAATGAAATTTCTCATAAAATTCCTCAATCACAGATAAAGCACAACAAAAGGTTAGTTATTTCCAAAGAGTGACGTATTCAGCCAACATGTTTTGAAATTTAGGTATTATCCTAAAATGGAACCATTTGGAAAGGCAGCAAGCAATAGGTTAGATTTGAAGACAGAAGAAAAAAGTGATTTTTTTTCTTTTTTCTGGGTATCAGAGAGTTACTGCAGAATAGTGAAGATCACTTCTATATATTTGATAGCATATTGAGACATCACCAAGTTTCAGGATTCCTCTCCTCTGTAGTAGTTTAAGTCCTTTATCCCCATTATCTTTTTCAGTAGCTTACTTGAATAGACTATGCTTTCTTTGCAGACAATTTTTTTTTGTTACTAAAAGCATTAAAGTATTTTACTATAGAAAGTTTTTTTTATTTTAGGTGCATATACACATGTTAAAAATATAAAGAAAATGTTATGGAGTCTGTTAGACAAATGCAAAGTATATTTTAAACAAAAATGTTGCACTGAAGAAATTGAGTATCACTGGAATCAGATTTAGGTCACTCTCCATATGATGTTTTTCATCAACAAATGGGATGTGAGAGAGCTATAAAAGAAAAAAGAAGACTCTAAAAAAAAAAAAAAAAAAAAAAAGCTGGTTTCTTCCAACTAAAAATGTTCATCAGTTACACCGTTTTTCCTCAGCTACAGAACAAAGAATGGATTTCAAAGACCCGTACTTCTGTGACCAAATCCAGAGGCATTGTGGAGTGCTCTAGTCTGCTGCATTAGAAGGAAGAAGCAAACCAAGAATTTTGGCTTGAGGCAGAGGTCAATCCCGAAGAAAAATGAGTATTAATTATTCAATGTATCATCATGTAACTTTCAAGAACTGAAAAATATGCATTACAGATTAAATAAGAAACAGGTGTATCTAATTTAAGCAGCCCTTTTAAATTACCCTAATATTTTCATTCTATCACTATAAAAAATCCCTAAATATGACATAGCACTAATTTCATGAAGTCAAATAACACCAGCTTTTTTACTAAATTGCCCATTCAAAATTCAAGAAAAAATGAACAGTTTGCTTATTGAAATATGAATTCAGGAGCTTACCCTCTGTTTAAAAAGAAGTCTGACTTGTGTACTACAAGACAGATAACTTCATTGATGTCAATCATACCATTAGGAGTGGTAGTTTTATCATTTTCATAGTAGCTCAGAAAGCCACTTTCCAAAGTGCACCATCTTTTGTTGCAATCTGTGATTAAAGAAATAATAGAAAGGTCAGATTTTTTTAAGTTTTGTTTAAAGAAATAAGTAAATACAAGACAAAGAAAAAAGTCTGCAGAGCAACTTCAATGACTTATTTGGAATCTTTAGATACAACTAAAGGTTTACTCCCTCTTATGACCTAAAATATGAATACAACACATGACATAGTATAGCAATGTCTTATTTGCTACAGAAAATAGTCATTAATTCATTCTAGCTTATGTCTGGTTCTTAGAACAAAATCTGAGGTGCATCTGTTTCCAAAACTGCAGAGTAGTAGATCCAAAAAGAAAATACTCTTTTTATTTTCCAGAGTCATAAAATTCCAATACAGCTGGCAAAGTATTTCTGAGAATTTGGTAAAACAGATCTGGCAAAAAAATCTACAAAAATCAAACAAAAAACCAGATTCAATTTCCAAATACATACTATGTTATCCAATATTTCCAAATACATACTATGTTATCTGATATTTCATCCAATTACTTTTTCTGTTGTTTTCTATACAGTTTATATAAGCCTTATAAATATTTTGGTACTATTTATTAATATTTATTTGTATCATGCTATTTGCTGTCTAGTACTACCTAGATTCTATCTAAATACACATGTTAAGTACTAAAATAAACATAAGATAAACAGCTTGATAACGTATAGGTTTACGGGAGTTGAGCACCAAATTTTAAGGTTTTGAATGTTCAGCGTTTTTTGTCCCCCAGCTTTCCCTCTCCCATCTTCCAAAACCTATTCTACAAAACAGCTCACTCCTTCAATATTCATTAAACTATTAAACTCTCAAGGACAATTTTGGAATATCAAGGCTTTTTAAAGGGCTCCACAAAAACTTTTACACTAGAAACAAAAGCAAAAATCAAACTTGAGCCCTTAAACCTCTAAGATTTACTTTTTGATCCAGTACATCAGAACACCACCAACATTTGAGCTCTCTTCCTGCTGATATCAACAGCTGTTAATTAACAACAACTCTCCTCAAAATTTACACAGCCCTGCTGAAAACACTGATGCCACTATAATGAGAAGTACACATGGAGTTGGCTCTCTCCTGTCCTGAGACACACATAATGAAAAATGAGGCTGTATGTTCCCCCTGGTTGGTATAAACCTTGGTTAATTCTCAGCACTGAATGATTTCTTCAGTGTCCTTTAACCATTAGGGCCAAGTGTACAAAGGGGTAACAGTTTTCTGTGACAACAAGCAAGCACTTAAATTTTCAGCCCTTGGTGCTGAAGGCAAGGCTGTCAACTGCCTCAGAGATTCCTAGCACTGAAGAAGAACTTAATTCTAGTGGTTAAACAGCTTCACAGGATTCTGAGTTGGAGTCCTATCCACGCACAGCATAAAAAAGAAAAATAATAAAAAATTTTAAAAAATTAAGAAAAAAAATTTTAAAGCTCCAAATTTGTCTTAATGCTGTGAGAGAATGGTGCTCCCTCTCTGGCCTGCAGAGGCCTCAATTAGTTCATGGCAAGTCAGAACTGTTTCAACAGGAGTTCTATTCTCTAGAACTAGACAGTTAGGTCAGATTTTTCAGCTATCAGAATATCTATCAGGCAGAGGAGGGAATTGAAATTTTCTCCCGCATCTTAGTACTCAAACCCTCAAATTACTTCCTAAAGAGAGTAAGAAAGAAAAATAATATTTCCACTTATTCACAATAATTTGCAATATGAATATTACTTCACATTAGTGAGATTTAGAAACAGTTCTGGATGCAGTGAAAGACGAGAAAAAGAAAGATTATATATTTTATATTTTGAATATAAGATGTGCTTCTGTGATACTACTTAAATATGGCAGAGATAGTTTAGAGCCCCAAGGCAAGAGTAGTTTCTCATTCAAAGTTCCAGGGGTTTTTGTTGTTTTTGAAAGGATGTCATTAAATTTCCCTCCCTTGTTCCATTTGTATCCTTGAACTGCAAATGGTCAGAGAAACCTATCTTCCTATGTATCTGTAAAGAGCCCATCCAAGAAATATCAGTCCTGAAAAACCCATGGGTAATTCAACATGAATGCAAAAACAAAGCAAACAAACGCCCACCCCCAAAAAAGCAAACAATAGCACGTCTACCATCTTCAAGACCCAATCATAATTTCAGAGAACAAAACCTGAGCAGAGAGAAATCTGGTTCCTTTCCATTTACTGTATGTTCCCTCAAATAGTAAGTGCAATGCTAAGCAACAGACTAAAAACTTTCAAAGCAGCTTCATTTCTTTCCACTAAAGACTTGAAATGGAAGACAGTAAAAATTTCTTCCCTGGGGGCTTTCCTCATAAATTTTAAGACATCCTACTAGATAGGTATTACTAAATACCTACAGGTATTTATAAATATACTGCACTTCTAATAAGCCATTGTGTGAGAAGAGATTCCCTTGTATCTGATTTCCACTTGGCTAAGCAGTGACTTCTGGGTTGTTTTTTTATAAATTTCTTTATGAATATATACAGATACCCACAGCACAGAAGATGAGGCCTGCACTTGGAGCAAGTAGTAATGAGGTCTGCGGTTATTACATTGTTTCCCAAATAAGCTCAGTGCAGTTTCAGAGCAATCCCAGATAAAACCCCATCCAGAAGCAGTCCTCTGTCAAAACGAACATCTTTGTTAAAAACAGAAAAGTTGCTGGGAAATGCCTGTGATCAGCCATTAGCTCAGTTATCATCCAATGTTTTCAAGAATTTGGAGCCACCCTAACACACAGATTCTTCTAAAGCATATTTAAGTAGGAGTTCTATGCTTTTGCATGCTTTTAATGTCCAGTAAGGATCTTAAAGGCATATGCCATGAGAATATGGACATGATCATACAAAAATATGTCTACACCAGTGCAGGATGCCATGCAAGGATTTTAGGAGCAATAAATTCAATAATAAATCACCACAGATTTTAAAAATCCATGTTATATGTTTAGATGGAAGGAAAATATAGGAAGACAAATGGGAAGGAAAAGGGAAAATTTCTCTCTCAGAAAAAAAAAATCAAAAACCAGAAAACTCATATGCACAGGAGATCATGTTTATCTATTATGATATGCATGCATCATGCCACAAAGCTCAAGTTGTCATAGAGTTGTTGTGGATGCTCATTTCTACTTGGAAGACTTTGTAAATTTGTGAGCTTGAGAAATACCCTGTTAAAAAGCCAATGCTACTTGTAAATGATTTCTGTAATAAAATCATTTTAGATGAAAATTAATTTTTGGCATTAATCTAAATATAATTAAAGCAAGAAGTGTTTCTATTTGTTTTTTATAAATTACTGTGTTAACTGAACAATTTTTCAGTTCAGTCTTCTTCCTCTGTCAACTACTGAATGAAGAGATCAATACAAACAGTATTTTCTTTATCTAAAAGAGGTCTACTAAATCAAAAGAGGACATGTCATATCAGACATTTTATCTCAAAAAAAGTAATACAAGAAGTTAAAAAGAATAAAATTCATCCAAACCATACATATTCATGTGTTATTCAAATACATAAATTAAAAGTTAAATACCTTCTTTTAATTTCTTCTCTGTAGGAAGCTTAGCCGCATTAGAAGAAACTTTGTACAAGAATTCACAAAGAAAGGTGGAATGTGAAGAATCTTCAGAGAAGCCACTTTCAAAACAAGGATCATAGTTTGGGAAATCTATTCAAAGGCAAAGGAGTAGAAAAAAAAGATCTTCAGTTATATCAATTAAAGCCATTTTTCCACACATCTTTCTAAATGCATGTCTGTAAATATGTAGTTGGTCTGCAGTATCTTTACTACAACACTGATAAAACTTGTTTATTTTTATAATTAGAAAACATATAAATTTAAAAATTTGTTCACATTTGTTACAGTGTTGCCATTGTCGACTGCTGCTTGCCAAGGTAATATAGAATACTGTTTTGTGATGTACCAAACTTTGATTTTCATCCCTTTTCATCTCCTTCAACAGGAGATTGCTTCTCTTGGGGGCTTATGTAGAGTTTACCAGCAACTCTGGCAGCAGACAGACAGCGATTCTGGGAGTCTTCATCAACATGCACTGATCTCCCTTTCCCTAGAGGTAAGAACGTGATGGTGCTGCCTTGGCTGGACACCCAAAAGTAGAAAAGACAGGGCCAAGACAAGCAAACTTCGCTATGACCTTAGGACCACTTGAGACCATAGGTAGCAAAAAAACCACCCTAGCTACATGTCTGCACCTGACTGAGCTTAACACCCTATGATCCAGTGCATGGCACTGGCCTGAGCAATACTCAGGCAGAAGTCAAGGTACTGTGTGTTTCCCCTTGGAAGCCTTAATTCATTCTTGTGTTTCCCACTAAATCTTTTTTTTGTTCAGCCTATACAGTGTTACTTTGCAGAATGACACAAGCCAGTGGAAAGTTGGCCCAGGACTACATCCACATAGCTTTTTTTTTATCAATGTAGATCTGCATGTGAACTTTCAGTCCCTGACAGTTTCAGACACTGTCCAGCACTTTTAAAAGAAAAGCTCAGTCACACCCATGCACCTCAATATATTTATTGTTAAAAGCAGCTTTCTGTTTTCAAGAGCCTCATAGCAGCCACACACTGCAAACAGAACCACTGACTTCCAAGCCAAAGTTTATCATTTGCTCCAAGCTGCAACAGAAGCTGTGATGGGAAAAAGAGGTTTCTGGGATAGACCACATTGCATGTTCAAGAGGTGAGTTTTATTTTGGTAGGAGAGTTTGTGAGAAAAAGCTAGGTCTATGTGCCATAGGAGTAGATATCAATTTAAATAATCTGTAAGAAACAAAAAAAGTGCTAGATGAATTCTTTAGGCTTTAAATGTGTTAAATTTATGTACCCATTTGTTTTCTGGTAAAAGACTGATAATATTGGCAGAGAAGATGATGGGTTTTTTCTGTGCTACAACTAAGGGTATGAGATCTATGAATTAGCATGGTGCTGTCTGGGGTTTTATAAGTCCTAAACATGATGTCTGAGCAAAATAGCCTATCTGCACACCGTTGAAATTGCGCACTAATAAAATACAGTTAATGCCATCACAACTTCCCCTCTGCTATACCACTATTTTTCCAAGCAAAGCCAATTTTGCTTCTGAATTATTTCCTTCTCTTTTTCACAATATAAAATTAGATCAAAAGAAAGAAATGCATCATACCTGAGAACTTATTATGGTACAGGAATTCCATTTGCAGTCTTTGTCCAGCCTTCTTGGCTAATAAGTATGGGGTGCTGTAAACAGGGTCTCCAGTGGCACACATAGCATCAGCCCCGCTGAAGAGTAACATCAGAGTTTCTAGAACATCTTGCTTGACTACAGCAGCACACAGGGCCTTATCATAGAAAGGGGAAATACAAAGTCTGTTTAAATTGGAAAGTTACTGGCAACAAATACATGGAATGTAGATGCAAGTCCTTTCACCTCTGATATAGCTGGACCATAAATATTGATGAGTATCAGAAATCATGAAGTATAGTCTGAATCTAGAAAAATTCAGCAACAACAACAAATATATCCCAAAGTATCAACCCAAACCCAGTAAAATGTTGCTTTCACAAATTTCACTTGGGAAGGATAACATGAGTAAATATAATTGGAGGGGAAGCTTGCTGTTTATTTACATCAAACTACTAAAAAACTCTTACTATTTTAGACCTCAGAAGTTCAACCAAAGACATGAGATTAGATTCTTAAACTCTGTTGTTAGGATACATATTGAAATTCCTCAGTAGTTTTTTTAAAATCCACAGTCAGTCAATAAGGCAAACTATTCTTTTAATTAAGATGTACTATTAAGATATATTAAGATTATTAATACATATTAAGAAATTTTAAAATCTTTTTATTAAGATGTATCTTGATACTTGTTCATCTTCCTTGAAATTCATTCATCTCACACATCCTAAAATATGAGTGTCCTTTTATTTTTGTATACACAAAGACAAACATGATAAACTTATTATTTTCTTTTAAAAGATTGGTGCAAAACCTTAAAACCAAAAATAGCTACACAATTACAGCAACCTACTCCATTAAAATTTCTACTATTTAATATTTATTTAAGTTATTTAGTTAATGATTGACTTTTTCTTAAATGATGAAAATAAAAGTCAATCAAAATATGAAGATTACTCCTATAAAATTTAGCTGTTCTAACAAACACATAAGCATTCAGGAGGCACAAAATAACAGAGAAAACAGTTCAGAAAAGTTTTAGAATTACTTGGCCGTGAACACCTTATTACATGGTAATTTCATGTCTCTACAGAGAATTTGATAACTTTTCCCAGTATTTAAATTATTATTTGACATATATATCCTTCTCCACAAAAAACAAACTCCACAATCTCTGCATATGCTTTGAGACAATTTGACTCAAATACTTGAATACATTAAAATTGCAAAATGCATTAAACTCTTCTGTATTCATTAATCCTGGAAAATCATGACTCAAACCATCAGACCTTAGAATTCAGTCAAATAGACATCGAAATTTTCAGAGACATTGAAAATTAAAATTCTCCATTCTACAACTCTAAAATATTTCTTATTTTTGTAAAAGTAGAGAACACACATTTTCCATCATTAATTTTAGCTTTTTCATTTCCAATAAGCTACAAGCTACTATGTAAGCGTGTATCAGCTATTTTCACCATTGATAACAATGAATAATCTACTGTATTTGAATGTTAGATGTCAGACATGGGATATAAAAAAACACATTAAAAAAATAATCTAAGGAAGCAAAGTGGAAATTTTCATCCCTAGACTACAGTTGAATTAAATAAAGATCCGTATTTTGATGGTTAAAGAAAACATAGGAAGAACTATAATAACCTTCTTCAAACAAACTAACAGGAAAAACAATAAACTAGGTAGTCATGCAATGAATTTGCAAATGTTCCTAAATAACCCTTATTCAACCGTGTCAGAATGTCACACAGGATGCTGAATTAATTTCTTACCAATTTAACAAGACGACCAAATTGCATACAGATACAATACAATCCAAAACACGTTATGGGCTTAACCATGCTATATTACCTTATTCAACTGTTCCTTGGTTTTGTAGTGAAAAGGTGTTTTCCTGAACTTTCCCTCTTTGTATTTTTGTGTAATGAATGCTATCCTTTTTTCTGCAGGGTCATTAATATGCAATTCTTCATCTGGAGGAAGATTTCCAGCCCAAAAACTGTTTGCTCTCTTATTTCCAATGATAATAAAGATCTGGATGAGATGCAGGGAATTTAGCAAAATAGTATCAAAGATATGAAGTTAGCCTCTAAACAGTTTTCAGCTGCTAAATGTTGAAAAAGAAAGTTATTAGAGAAAATTTCCTACAGGAGATAGAAGCCTCTCTCAGTCACTGTCTATGGTCATCTATAAATGAATAATAAAGCCTGCAGTCATCATTTACCATCAATAGCAGCTAAGCTTTACAAGGCAGAACAGTTCATTACATATTTAAAGATATTAAAGTTTAGAGAAAAGTATACCATGTGTTTTAAAGAAAACACTGATTGCTCCAACTCTCTCTATCAGGACCACTTTCTACCACCACCACCACTTTTTAGCATTCCAAGCAGTTAAGCTGGTATCTACAAGTTTCCTCTCTTGTCCCCTTTCTTCATCATGAGCATTCTCCAAAAACATTTTATTTCTTTTTCCCCTAAAATATTGGATACTTGGAGAAATACTAAGAGAAATTGTACATTTTGTTAGCAAAACAAATGAATATTTGAAATTACAGAGATGCATGGCACACAGAAACATCAAGTTTACTGTAACAGCACCATATTGTTTAGCACTTATATGTTCAGTTTTCTTGTGAGTAAAGCAGTAAATAACTCCTTTTCATACAGTACGTTTCAAGATGGAAAAAAAAGAGTTAGAATAGCACAACATACCTCAATAAGTTCATTGCTCCAAATGGTGGCATCCATTTTTAAACTGCGGACCTTTGAATCTCTTGGTCCTAAAGATCTGTGTTGTCCTGAAAATCCAAGGGCATTACTTAACTAAGACACTTAAAGAGGGTTTCTCTTCTGCTGAGATAACAAAAATAAAGTGATGAAGCCAGATTTATTCTACTTGTTATTTTTAAAAAAAGTTGGGTTTGACATTTGAATATTAAATAGAAGCATCAAAAATACTCCTCTCTTTTAAAAAAAGTTAATTTCATTTGATAGTAATGAATAAACAAAGTAGACTGTCTCATATAGACTATTTTTGGGAGAGTTTGGTTTGAAGGAAAGCCTAGAATTAAAAATTATTTCCTTGAATCTACCACTTAAGCACATATTTCAATATGAAACCTGACAGAACTATATTTTGAGAAGGAACTGAAAAAGCTATCTCTATTGGTAGTAAAATATGTGCAGATGTAACAAAATTAATACTCAAAATTCATACACTAAAAATTGTTATTCTTTGGCATCTAGCCTTGCAAAAGCCATTCCTTTCTCATGAAGTGTTACTGTGTCATAATTTCCACTAATTGCTAAAGATGACTCACCTGAGAGAACTCAATCACCACAGGCATGTCATTTATGCATGGAAGTGCTTTAGAATAAGGATGCCCTTGGTATTAAAAAAAAGTTATGCTAACACTTTGTTTCTCAAAACTTCAAGGATAACATTTCAAAAATTAAAAAAAAAAAGCACCAATCCAAGGACATACATAGATATACAAATATGACATTTTGTACAGCTCACATAGCTTGTCATTAATTACTCTACCTGCACACTTCTTACAAATGACAACACAGAGATTGATGGATGCCCAGTCAGGACTGGGAGCTTTACAGTCAGCGCAGCTCCTGTTGGACTCATTGAACCAAATCTTCTCAGCTACTTCATAATCAGATAGAGTTTCTGCTATTGATTGCTGGAGTGCTTCAATCCAGTCTTGTTTCTCTCTTTCTGACTCTGCTGTAAAGCTGAAACAATTGACTTTTCTGTGTTATTGATCTTTATTTTAAAGCCCAATTAAACATGGTCTGTAGTCTCCTCATTTATTACATTTACACCCAAAATCACAGTCAAAAATCTTCCTCCACACAGATATAAATCCTAAAATGGAATGTATCATTTTGTATTTTTAGTCAATGAAATTCCCTCTGTTTTAGTATTGTTTTTAACAAAGCCACTACTAGTATAAGCTACATAGCTTGTGTAACATTCATGTACCATCCCTGAGTTAATTTCAATCCTTTTATGTTACCAATTACCAGACTTAAAAGACTGAACTTTAGCAAAAGCAAAGAATTGCATAAGGAAACATGGAGAATTAAATGAGAATTTTAAAAAAGACTGATAATTTTAAAAATTACTGAGAAAAAGGAAAAAAGGCTTGCTTTTCATTTAAATTTATCTTTTTAAAAATTAAATAGTAAACAAATATCAACATGGTCCTGTCTTAAGAAAAAATCAAGGAACTAGCTATCTACCAACTAGCAACAGATTCAAATTGCTGATCAAGACTAATTTACCTGCAAGATGACTGAGAATGAAAGTATTTGCTAACATTTAACAAGCCCAGGAGAACTAAGAAATTTCTTTTTCTCCTTCATTACGACATTTCATTTAAGAAACACTGCAACACTTAACAAAAGGCTTTTATTAGCAAGTACTTTCATTTTCTTAAAAATCATTAAAATTCTCAGCAATCAGCCAAAGTGAAACTTTCAACTGCTTTTAACCAAGGATTTCTACAAGGAATAGCACATGAAAGCTTCTTTTCAAATAAAATGCATAATAGTAAATGGATGCAGCATTATTTCACTATTGCAGTTTATTATTCCTTAGGATGAAGTCAATTTGTAAAAGTGGAGGAACTCATTTCTCTTCTTTTTCCTTTTGCCCTTGCACAGAACAAACAAAGAGGGTTACATAAAAGTACGAACCTGTGGGCATAATATGCCTAGTCAGGAGCCAACAGATGAAGCACACAACTAAACAAATCAAAGAAAATCCTCCCATTTTTCTAAAAATTGCTGAACACCCTTAATAAAAACATTACATTTTCATCCAAACTAGCTACAGCACTACAATATGAAACCAGTATTTCTTTAGTCCCTTAGTTAATTGCATATTTTGTAAAGTAATATTAAAGTCCTTACCTAAAGCTTTTATAAGGAGTAATTATTTCAAAAGATTGTTTTGCAGCCCGATCCACTTGTTTTACATTTGCCACATTCATAGGGATTAAAGTGATACCAAATCCTGTCTTAAAGTCCTAGGGAAAAAGATAATAAAAGGTTATCACTCAAGAATAAAACATATAAAGAAGTATTATTTCATCATGGTCCCAAAAAAGCAAGATCAGTAATAGACATCTTTGCCATAACATATAAGCCACTTCTAATCTATTAATTGATAAACAAACCTCCACTAAATTTTGTCTAACCACTAGGTTTTCAACTGTAAGTAAGAATTCCAAGTAATGACCTCACTTGATTTTTGGTAGGAGAAAGAAATGCATGCTCAAACTATTGAAAGAATAAAAATAAAAGTTTAAACAATAGATTGCATTAAAATATGAATGCAAAATTACAGAAGTATGTAGCTTAAATCATGCTCTAGTGTCTAAATAAACTTTATACATTTAAATCCTTCTCACTGAAAACAGTTTTTCTTGCTTTAAATCTGAGTGTTTTAACAAATCTAATATGTATAAAATTCTTTCTTAAACCTTTGGTTCCTTATGCTTCTGATGCAGTACATGAACAATACATATCTCTGAAAAAAGGTCCTATACAGCAGCTAAAATAGACAAAGGGTAGTTGTGACTCAATTATAAGAAATTATTTTTGCCTTAAACCAAGCGAAATTGTTTGGGGTTTTTCTGCTGCATGGAAAAAGGTACTAAAAATAAAAATAGTTTCTGTATTGGCAGAATTGGGAAATAAAATGTCAGCTCACACTAAGCTCCTGTCAGGGCCTCTCAAATGTATGGATTTTGGAAAAACAAATGAATACATACGTTATTTCTTATCTATTTGGAATACCATCAACATTTCTTTAAATTTATTGACATGTTCATATCAAGGCAGTCACTTCTACAAGTTTAATTCCTGGAAATAGTAGAATACTACTTGAAACAAAAACAAACTATACCCAAGCAAAAAGCCAAATTCACATATCTTACCATTTGCATGTTCACTGTTACCTCTCATGTAACAAGTAGTTGAGTACAGACTGATAAAAATAAAAGCACTGAAGGGTAAAAGCTTCAGAGTTGCCTGCCTCTGAAGAGAGGATTGTTTTGCTAGTTAAAACATATTTAAACACTGACAAGTTCCTCTTTGTAAGATTCACAAATTTTTGAGCACTAAAGCCTATAAGGAGAAAATACTTCACAAAACTCTTGAAATTTTATTTCCCTATTTCAGGTATGAGCAAATAAAAATATCATTTTAGCCAGGATTGCTAAGGCTAGATCTGACAAAAGACACACAAATATGTGTATGTCTATGCACAAGCAGAAGTATCATTTGTACCACATGAGGCACTGAATAGAATAATGTCCCAAAAAGCATAATACTGTCCATTATGAGATTTTTAGAATGACAGAATTCCCACTAATTAAATATACTGTGGGACAAGTTAGCTGGACAATGTTTCCTGGCCAGGCTTCTTACTAAGAATTTTTGGGGGGTTTTTTACATGCCATTACCTTTGATAGTAACAGTGGGGAACTAGGTGTGGATTTCAACACAAACCTTTACATAAAGTAGAAGCTTTTCAATAACTAACCTGGCTTAGCTACTCCTCATATAATTTATTTTAGAATATAGAAAAGAATAGAAATATTTTCGAATATTTCTACTTTTCTTCTACCCTCTTATCCTGTTGTCGGAACCCAGGACACCTCTCCAGCTGCCCTGAGTGGTCCGGGACCCCAGCAGAGGGTCCTGAGACCCTGGCACAAAGACAAAAATACCAGTGCCTTCGATTTTACCCCATGGGAGCGATTACCAACATTATATGAAGAATTACAAGTCACAAGAGTGTGATTAGGGTAATAATTAGCTTATCACTAGGTGATAATGTGGAATTTTGGGGGTTTATAAAGGAGGTTCAAAGAGGCAAGATGGAGGGATTTGGGTGTGTCCCTGTCCTTTTCCTTCTTCTTCTTGTCCTCCATCTTCTGCTCTGATGGTGACACTTTTGGATTGGTTTAGTGTAGAGTTGCGCTGTCTAACATAGATGATAGGTATTGGTATATTATTATAAACATATTTCACGTAACACTTAGTATAAAAGATAACGACTGCCCTTGAGCTGGTCAGTTACACAATCAGTGCTGTAGCCAGCATCCACGCCGGGTGAGAAAGAATGTATGCAGATAAGAGACAATAAACAACTTCTGAGAAAGAAACCAACGCATCCTGCCTCTCTCTTCCGGAACCGGGGGCTCGGGAAAAGGACTTTAACAACATTCTTGGAAGGCTATCAGCCCAGGATCCGAGATCCTGTAACCTAAACATTTTTATTTTCTCCCCTCATCTTCAGCCCCCACTCCATTTTCCTATAAATCAAGGGGTTTCATACTCATACACCTGCCTCAGAAGAGAGCAGAGTTCTGTTAAGCCTACACAGTCCCTAATTCACTTTCTATGGGAAAAGCGTGGGCAGAATAATCTCTTTTTGAGTGTGAACTTGACAGCATCCTCTGTGGCAGTGAAGCATTCTTAACTTCACATCACCAGTGAAAAAAAGAGGAGCATGAAATAGTAAAAAAAAAAGATACAAAAGTTTTATTTCTGTTGGTGAAATGAAATAAAAGAAACCTAACCAAAACAACCCAAAACCATTAACTTTCTAGAATTAAATGGCTTATGCTTCTGAGATGTAAATTGGATGCAAGTTTCATTTGTTGATTCAAATATTGCAAATTATTTGAAATAATTTGCCTTAAGAAATCCTGATTTTCAAAGGAGAGGTAACAAGCCCATCCTTTAACCTGCACAGTGAAATGCATTCTTTGCTTATTAAATAACAGCTGAAAAACTACCAGAATACATGGTTAAAAGGTGTTTAATATACTTTTAGGTCGAAATTAAAGGTCACTGAAGGTAAATGACTAACCAAGATAATCAAAATAATTACCCTAATGAGCCAGATCAAAATTCCCCTATAGAGCAGCTTCCCTCTAGGCACTTGCTACTGGTGACAGTCATAAAAATAATGCAAATAAGAAAAGGTACATGATCATCTTCCCAAATAAGCTTCCAAAAATCTAAGCACTTAAAAGTCCCTAAACAAACAGTTGCAGCAAAGAAAATTATACTTACTAGCCATTGACAGACACATCCTCAAAGAGTTAAAAAGCCCAACAACAACATGCTTTGAGGTCTCTGCAGGATCTTACTCATAAATTTCCCAAATACTGGTTGTGAAAAAAGGAGGTCCTTTTGTGTGTGTGTGTGTGTATATATATATATATATATATGTATAGCCACCTGATAACTGAGAATTCCCAGTTTTTTGCCTGACAACTGAGAATTTCATTACCTAAGAGGAAAGAAACACTAACTAAGCTTCATTCACCTACTTATTCCATAATGTTCCTTCTTGAAAATATTTATTCTATGTTCCTTTCAGTCTCTTTCTTATGCCGTCAAACAGCTGCTTGCACCTCTTCTCCTTGGTGCAAAATGGAGCAAGCTGCATGGAAGCAACCTGCCACACGAAGGCCACAGACACACATTTAATGTCTGTGAAAACAGACACCAAACTTTGTTGTATTACATTTAACAATACAGAACCAAGAAAGCACTCTAGAAACAAAGTGCATTAGTTTGTAAGTCTTTACCTTTAGGTGCAGCACCAACCCTCCACAATTTGCAATCCCACTAAAGAAAGAATAACTCATGTTTTACATTCAGCAAGGGCATGAGAACTTACAATACTGAATTTCAGTGAGAGGAATGTCAGAAACGCTAAGAAATTAGAATGTACTTTTCAGAACAGAATATGGTGGCAAATTAACCAATTTCATTGGTACATTAGAGCGAAATTATTTACATAATGGTCCAAACAAACTCCTTAAGGCAACTGCGCATCACTTGGCATAAACCTGGCTTTGTGAGTGACAGGTACACTAGAATCTAATTTTCAGTGCTCAGAATTATATGCTTTCAGGAGTTCAGTCTTCTTCTCTACTTCAGAAACAGAAGTGGGAATTGGTACAGGGAAGAAAGAAGTGCTCCACTTTGAAAGATGAATTCATTCACTTTGAGTGCACAGAAGGACAATAGGACTATTCAAGAACTATACAAAAAATATCGACAGCAAAAGCAAGCAGTATCTTTTCAGAATAAGAATTGTCTTGCTTCTACCCACTGAAACCTCATTGTTTAAGATACATTGAACTGTACTAGGCTTTCTGACAAAGGAAGAAAACTTTAAGATTCAAAAAATTCACAAAGATGAGGGTTGGGTTTGGGTTTTTTTTTTAAATTTAAATATAGATATGACTTAAATGTCTGTAGTTATACTATCTTCATGAATTTTAAGAAAGGTTGAAAAATAAGTTGACAATAAGAGCTTAAAAAAAATCTTTATAGTTATAATAATAGATCTAAGGTATTCACTAAACAGCACAGTTAACTGAAAGCTAAAAATACTAAGTTGAGTACTGGCTTTCTGATTTGCTGTTGTTCCTTCCTGAAGGGTGAATGATTATAGTGTGTGAATGTTCTGTCATTACCACCCCTGTCTGAAAAAGACATAACCTATAAAAACTTGTCATCTGTATATAAATCATGAAATTATTTAACTTTTATTTTTAAACATACCTTTAACATGTATCTATAAAACATAGAGAAGGTAGTGTACAAAACTGCTTTCTCTATCATGCATTATCTTTCCATAGGCAAAAACTGCCCTGTGACAAGCTTTACTAACATTTCTTCAATTCTATTTTGGATGAAATTCAAAGAGATTCAAAATTAGTCTCATACCTTTTCTAATATACCACCACTGTTTTACAGACAGAAATAAACACCAAGGTTAAGGAACACTAAAGTATATATGTACAAAATCGTGCAACTATATCTGAACAAGTGAAATTTCCAGAGCTGCTGGACACTTAACTTTCGGTGTGTTGTCTTTAAAAAGACAGACTTGGGTACCTTTCTGCATGGAAGTCATAAATGAATTTGCAATCAGAGGCTGAGCCTTGTGACTCTCAGTTAGTGAGGATACTTTCTCCACAAAACGGCACTTCTAAAAAAATTCCTCTCCTACTTAGAAAGTATAATTATTTTTCTTTCTATTTTTTCCCTTCCACTTGGTTTTGTTCCAGTAACACTAGGGCTGGCATTCTTATTGGTTTATTCAAACCAAAATTCATCTGAACACAGGAATTCTAGAAATGCTGCTTGTGTTCCTCAACCTTTACTGTTTCAGCAGTTATTATCATGTCTTCGGATACACTGTCTTTCATGAATTTAACATTAGCTCCCCAATGTATAAAGTTGATTAAAAAAATCCTTGCATCAGGAAAACATCTCACAGTAATGAAACCAAAAAAATGCAGCCACAATTATAACTTTACCCATACTCCTTGCATAAAAATAATTGAAAATAAAAGGTTAACTAACTACTACTTTCGTATTAGAAATATCAATCCATATTTTTATCACTTTCTTTTTTTGGTGGAGAACCAAGTGGATAATGGCAACAGCAGAGAAAAAGGAAAATTTCTGACATATATTCAAGAGACTATGTTTCCACATACTCACAAATACATATACTCACACAAGTATATACCTTAATATATAAATATATGTTTCTAGCTTATTTAGAAGTTAAAAAAATACAGAAGTACAGAATTCTGAAGTACAGAAATAGCACTAATATATGCTGGGAACACAGCACTTTTGGAAGTTCTACATCAACTGGATATCCTCACTGCACATCTGTTTCCTTCCTGCGAATTATGAGATGATGGTGCGTTAGCTTTTTTTGTCATTGGCTGTCTGATCTTGAGGACATAAAATATTTAGGTTTATATATATACAGATATAGATATAGATGGTATAGATATAGACAGATAAAAAACACAGCCCTAACAGTGGTAAGAGCTAACAGATCAAGAACATTACATACATATAAATTTACACACAAATGTATATGTATGTGTTTATAAATGCACACTTTGTTTCCTTTTTAACAGCTATCTTTCATACCACCCTAACACTAATTTATAAAAAGACTATTCATATTTCTGACACTACTCTTCTCCTCCTGCCCATACACAGAAAGTTCTTGACTTTTAATCACAATATCTCTGATCAGAGTTCCAAAATAGGATATTACATGGTTCCTTGAAATTACCATTTAATTTGCAACAGCTCTTTAGATTTACCTTGGGGAAGTCACCATGAAGTTTGTGACAATTGCACTACTCCTGCAAGATTTGAAAATTCCTTTAACAATTTAGCATGATTTAGTCTTTTCCTTCATTCTTGCCCCATGGCATTTGATTCCTTCCAAACAAGAAAATTATTCCAGAGAGATTAAAAACCAGTAACTAGAATCATTCAGATGAAGCATTCATAGTTTCTTTCCTCTCCTCATTATTTGGAGGAATTATACTTCATCCTTTCCAGCTATTAAGGAGAGGTAATTTCTGCAACAGAAATGTGGGAAAAAAACTGGCTTCCATATTAATAAAAAATTAAGATCTTTTTATGTATTAAAAAGTTTGAGAATGACTAGTAATGCACAAATTTCTTTGATGATATTAAGTTTACACAGGTTTATATTGATTTCCTCTCCTGCTATATGTACTGAGCTTAGCATCCCCAGGTATTTTTCATCAGGCTTCTCTACATCCCTCATCACAGCCCAAAATCTTTTAATATGGACTTGCAGTGATAGTTACATATTGTGGAAGGTAATAAAACTACCACATATGTACTCTGTCTTATAGTCTTCTAACGAGGTCCCAAAATATAGCCACAGTGAAGCATACAGTATATAATTACACACTCAAAAATAATGTTAAAAGAACATGAAGGTGGCTAACTCAAGCCCTGACGAGCAAGGAGATGCTAGAATTTCAGTTGCTTGTGCATGTTAATTCTGTACCTGCATGCTTATCTGGTATGTGAGGTAGTCACATCATCATTTTTAAGTCCTTAACTAAGCCAAATTCTTTCCCCCAATAGAGAACCACTTGAAAATTATTCACACTGTTTTTGAAAAAAAATTGTAATGACACCCTGGCATCCAAAATTTTGGAGGTTACAAAGAAAGAAGACAGCAAAAGATAAAGGCCACTCAACTAGCTCTAGTCAGTGCCATGTAGTAAGCTTGTCTGCAGCTGAGTATTTTGGATCTGCTTCTGGAGTACATTCCTCTCTGTGTTATTCCACATCATTATTTTATAAAAAAATGTAATAACTGTACTTTGAGATGACTCTATGATGAAAGACAATACATAGTAAGTGGGAATAACTAAGAGATTACTTTAAAAAATTCATTTCTGATGAACACTCTAAGGTAGTTACAGCCTTGGATGTTACCTCTCATTTAAGTTTACAGATCTCTCTGTTCACTTACTACAGGAGCAATTCAGAATCCTCACTTCAGCAGCTACGTGTATGTATTTTGCAATATCAACACCTTTTATATCACTTGATTATGCACCATCAGGCCCATGCCTTGTTGCATGGAATGGATCTGGGACACGTGATAAAAGCTCCCTGCCTTTATGGGCTGCAAAATACAAAAAAAGATGAGGAGGATCACATAATTAAAGTGACTGAATACTATACTGGAGAGTTAGTTCTTATCTTTGCCTTTTCCAGTTTCTACTCAGTGTAAATCAAAGCCTTAGCATACAGTCATTTCACTGCACATTTTTCATTTCCTAGTAGCTAACTTTATGCTCTAGGGTTTGATTTGCAGAACTGCTGAGCAATTGGAACTTCAGCCAAGACCTATGAAAGCAGTATTTTGAGCAGGTATAGTTTGACAGAGAACTATTCCCTCTCAACCCCCCATAAAAGACTGGAAAAACAGAGAATGCAAAATATATGGATATTTGAATCCACTGTGTTTCTCAGAACTGTGTGGTCACATGGAGGAGAAAACCATGTTCCTTTACCTTACAGGAACTGATGAAAAATAAATTTCTCATTGCTCCTCAAAGAACGTTCCTTTTTCCATGAAGGAATCATTTGAATGTAAGGCACTTTTCAACAGTGTGCTATAAAAAAGGCATGGGCTACATCATGAAAAGAAATTAAAATTACCAAACAATTAGTAAATAGACAATGCACCGAAAGAGGTAGTGATCCTGTGAAAGGAAACAGCATATTATAGTATCTACTGCACAATATTATAATCAAGTGAAATTAAGGTCTTATTTCTAAGACCAGATTTCCCATGATTAGAGGGGTGCACAAATCTGTAACTGAGGTGATGTTATTGAAGGTTTTTAGCTGAGTTATTCAAAAAAATGAGGATTACATAACACAGGACCATCTGTCTCCCCATGTACCCCCAAGTAAGCTCTTACTCTAGAGAGAGATCCTTGGCTTCAACCAATTTCAACATAATAGCAGCCAATGAATCTTCAGGTCTTAGCAAGATCTAAGGAAAGTACATCAGAACAGAGAACCCAGAATCCACATTTCCCCACTTCTTTACTGCCCAGCCCCATAAGAAAAGGCTTTAGTGTATGGTCACAGTGAATTGAGACAAGATGATGCAATCTCAAAGAGGATGTTCAAAGTCAACAGCCACAAACACATAAGCATATAAATTAAAAGCTTCTATTTCTTAATCCTGAAAAACAGAGAGAAGAAGACAACAGAGGGTAGAGGAAAAAAATCCAAATGTTTATGTTTTTCACTTTTTCTGAAACATGTTAAAAGGGAAAGGAAGAAACAAGCCATGCTGCAACTATACCTTGCCACTACAAGTAATTTGTATGTATGGATGTACTTCAGAAACAACATATGCAAGTTGTTGCATCAATATAAGAGCCTGAATTCTACATAAAGATGTACATTTTAACACAAAGCAGTTTAAAGTTATTAGTGGGAAGTAGATTTCTTGACTTAAAGGTATCATAGTCATTTGCATTCCTGGTTTAAAAATATACCGAAGGATCTGAATTCTTCAACCATTCTACAATTTAGAACTCAGCTTTCTGAATCACAGAGAGTTTGATTCAGGCCATATTCCAGTCTTCAGACACATGCTTTCTTTTTCTTGTCACTCAGCATACTAGGAAAGCAAGAGTCTCACATCTGAGGCACACAAGACAGAGCCAAGCATCAAAAGCAAGTTGGTAATACTGCATACAAAACCCTCTTTGCTATCTTCCCAAATACCCTGACAGGTAGCAAGCAAGAGAAACAAACCTGTTTTCTGTGTTGTGTCACCGATTCCCCCACCATACACACAAAAAACAAATGTAGGCAAAGTTCCAATTTGAACAATTACAGTAACTCCCTTCCAGCAAGGCTTCTCTGCAGCATGGAGCTCATTCAGAAATCAGCATCTTATTAGCTAAGGGGGCTGAAGCCACTGCAGCTGTCTGGGCTATGATCTTTATTTTTGCTGTTTCATGAAAAATCATGAGATGACAAAGATGGTACAGCTAAATAAACATGTATATAAAAGTCAAAGCCTGTTAGGAGCAAGTACAGACTATATTCAAGGGTTTCACTTTTACTTTTATTCCTATAGCTATTCATAACATTTCTCATATTTAAAGAGGCAATCTTGTTCCTTAAGATGCACAACTTCTGGCACTCATTTCACTTGAGAAACTCATTCCATTTTAGAGCCCATTTCTTGCTACTCAGTTCACATCTTTTTCATCCCAAAGGGATACCACTTTAATAACTGTAAATTCTAAAATTATGCAGAAATGCCTCAATTTTCCTCACTTTCAGTGTTTGAGCCCTTCCACCTTTTTTTTTTAATTTAGCTGAAACAGCTATCCCTATAGTCACCATCTCAAATTCACACAACATTTTAAACACTTCCCTGCAATAAGCACCCAGAGCAACTCCTGTTCATACAAGGACATTTTTAAACATAGATATTACTAGTAAAATTTTAAGTAGCCATCTGGATTCTTCTTTGGAAGTGCTTCACAAATGGAAACCTTACATTTAGTAAAACTGTTCTCTGGAGACCAAAGGGATCAGTGAATTTTAAGATACCACATATAGCTATAATTTTCTGAATTAATATCTTTATCGTCTTCTTGGCACAGATTTACATACACACCAAAGATCTTGTTATGTATTCATAATCCAGAAAAACTGGTAAAAAAGTGTTTGAACTCTTACAGAATGGACAGATTGTGAACATTTTTGTAACACCTTAAAATCTAAACCAGTTGTTATGCAAAAATGACAAACCTTTTCATAGGAGTTTTAGTACAGTGGTCACTAGATAAGAGAGAAAACTGCTATGACATTCCCACTGGCAAAATTCCCCTAATGAACCAAGAAATCCTCCAAATAATGGAGTGTCTGCTTTCCTCCAGAATTTGCCCATGAAGATAAACAAATATGATATTAACAATAAACTATTATTGACCAAGCACAGTGCTTTTAGTTACTGACTACAAAGAGTAAGGTGTTAAGACAAATGGTCCTCAAAGTAACTATGAAGACTTCTTATTTTATTTACTACCTCCTCCTTTAACAAATTGAAATTTAATTGTATGATGTGGTGTTTCAGAAGTAGAAATAATTAATAACTAACATAATTGGTAATATTTCAATAACCACAAGCAAAAATAGAATTTTCTGATGGAAAAAGGCTTCCAAAGCTTTTTTTAACGCACAAAACTAATTTCCAAGTAATCTGCATAACTCAAAATATTTACAAAGGGAAATTAATTTTTTAAAAAATTTCAATAGTTTTTAAATACTATACAAATAGGACTAATTATTATAGATATTTTTAAATCTTAAAAAGATTTATTTATGGCTATCTGAATATTCTCCAAATATACTCCATTTTATCATAACTGGATCTCTATGGATTTTCCAGCTGATGTTGATAAAATGAACAGTTTAGATTTCTGATCCTATCAAAATGAATTACTCTTCTGAGATGGTGTACATTGTAACAAAACACACACACACACACACACACACACACACCTTATAAGAATAAATGAATGAATTACATGAAATATGGAGAGTTCTGTACTGTGCTAACTACTTTTTCCAGCTTGGGAGATTTTAGACACCTTCTGTTTAGGGAGCCATGAAGAAAAATGTTCCACTTTAAGAGTTTACATGATGATCTGTGGGGGAGATACGGGTAGGCTGGATTGGAGAGGGACAGGCGCTGCGGAAGACTTTCGGATGTTACGAGAGAGGGAAAGAATTTAAAGATAAGCAATCCCCCAGTGACCAGTCACCTTCTCTCCTTGCTGTTCATCTCCTTTTTAGGAAATGTAGTAAGACCCCCGATAAGGGGGTGAACCAAAGAGTATTTAAACTGCATGTAACCGTTAATAAACGCATTTTAACCGTCTGCCATAATGGTATAAGCGAGTTAATTGTCCGAGCGACACACCGAGCCTGTGTTCGCCGTGCTGCCTTATCCTAGACACCAGGCCACTAGGGTTGTGGATAAAAAACGCAACATTCTGGTGCCGATAACCCGGGAAAAGGACCTAGGGGAAAACGGGAATACGCCTGGAAAGGAGGCGGCGGCAGTGGCGGCTGGACCCGATCCACTGCGAAGGGGGGACGCCCCCGGAGTATCAGCGAGACCATGGAAACCCTGGTGCAGGTAGTGAAACTTTTAAAAAGACAATGGGGAATACGCTGTGAACAAAAGAATTTATATCTTGCTATAGCAAGGCTTATAAATTTGGGCACGATCCAAAGGCCTATAGATATATTAAATGTAGAAAGGTGGGAGAGTTATACTGCCGCTTTGGCAGAGGATGCAAAAGTTACCGGCAGTGGAAAGAATCTCAAAGCTTGGGGAAATCTAGAGGCTGCCTTGAAAAAAGCAAGGGAAGAACAAGAGACCTGGGTAGCAATTAAAACTTGTTTATTTGCCGGAACACAGCCAGGGGAAAGAGGGTTGGAAGCCGCGGGAACCCCAGGGGACGGCCAGCCGGCCGGTGGGGACATGCGGGGAGGGGACGGGCGCTCCCCCCGTTGGAGCCCACCCCCGGACCTCCCAGGCTGTGGGGGGGACTCTCGGACCCCGCCGGGCAAATCCCCGGACCCAAAAAACCCCCCAGAGCCTCCCGAAAGAGGCGCGGGTCCCCCTTCACCCCCCCGCCGCTTTTTTCCGCGGGACCCGCCCGTACCCGACGGCGCCGGGCCGTCGCCGCGTGCCGGCAGCGGCGGCGAGCTGGGGGACCGGGAGCCGCCGCCGCGGTGTAAACGGGGCGACAACAGCTCGCCGAGTCCGGAGCCGCCGCCGCCGCAGCCGCGGGGAAGCGGCCGCTCTCCGGAGCCAGGGAAGGAGGTCGCGACTCCTCCTGCCGCCGAATCGAAGCGGCGGGAGGCGGGGGAGACGCGAACCCTGTGGGAGAAGCTGGCGTGGGAAGCGAGAAACGCAGAGAAAAATGCCGAGAGAGTGGCGCGGCCCCCACCCCCCCCCTACCTCCAACATGGCGACCGGGAACAGGGGTGGGGCGCCTGGCCACGAGACAGGGGAAAACCGGAAATGCAAACCCCCGCAGAGGCGCACGCGCGGCAGGGAAGCTCGGACGAGCCGATCTGCACTGCGCACGCGTGGGAGAGCGAGTGGGGGGGCGAGCGAGGACGGAAACCCCCCCCAATGGCGTTTTTCGGAGGAGACACCCCCCCGTGGGGGGGGCGCGGCGAGCCCAGGGGGTGGGAACGGGACTGCCCACAGGAGGCGTGGCGGCGCCACCCCCGGGAAGGGGGGAGGGGCCGGACCCGGGAGGCGGAACGGGGACGGACCCGAGGGTCCGCCCAAAGCCACCCCCGGAAGGCGGAGCGAGGGCGGAGCCGAGCAAAAAGGCACAGCCGGCCGGAAATGTATCAGCAGTTAGCTTCCGACACGGAGGGAAGCTACAACTCCTCAGATAGCCTCACAGACAGCTCAGGGACCGGCTCGGATTCCGAAACGGAGACAATAGAACCCATGGGTTTTTTACCCAAATCAAACAAAGCTTTTTATAATACGGGGGAACAAACACAACATAAACTCACAGATTGGGGAAAAATAAAGATAGCTTGTGCTGAATGGAAACCAGCGGCAGCCATCCATGCATTTCCAGTTAGGGTGACAGGGGCGAGACAAAATCAGAGAAGGACATACACACCTTTAAATACAAAAGAAATACAAGCAGTGGTGAAAGCAATTCAAGAAAAAGGGATTGGTTCAACTGTAGTATCCACGTTAATAGATGGGCTTTTTAGTAATGATGATTTGTTGCCTTTTGATATTTCACAGATAACTCGCATGTTTTTTGATGGGGCAGGGTTGATTCTATTTCAGCAGGAATGGTCTGATCAGTGCACAGCTGCTCTAGCTCAAGCCTCAGGGCAGGGACAGTCCCTGCATGGCTCTACCCTCTCCAGGCTCCTGGGGAAACATGATGATGTGGCAACACCACAAGATCAGGCAACACGCCTCTCAGCAGAGGAGGTCAGAGCCACGACTAGGGCGGCTCGAGAAGCTATTAAATTAGCTTCAAGGGTGGTAGATCATGCCACGCCTTGGTCCACCATCAAGCAGGGGGAGAGTGAGAAGTTCACGACTTTTGTAGATCGCTTGCAAGCTGCAATCGATTCATCTACTCTGCCTGAGGCGGCAAAGGGACCTGTGGTGACAGACTGTTTAAAACAACAGTGCAATACTGTCACCAAAGACATCCTGCGTTCTCTGCCAGTGGGAGCCAGTCTGGCTGACATGATCAAGCATGTAGCCAAAGAAGAACAACTAATCCCAATGCAGGCAACCATCCATACCATAACCAATGCAATAGCTTGCATGAAGTGTGGCCAAACAGGTCATCTGGCAGAAAGCTGTCCTCAGCCAGCACAGCAGCCTGTGGCAGCACCCCCGACCCAACAGCGCCAGAAGCCAACCTGCTGGAGCTGTGGGAAAAAGGGTCACTTAGCCAGGGAATGCCGATCCAAGCCCCGGGGAAACGGAAAGGGGAGGAGGCAGGCGGGCCAAATTCAGCTTCCTCCCACCGTGAGATGGCCCATTTTTCCCAACACCCAGTGGGGTGGGGGGCCTTCATACCCCATATATATACAGGACCCAGTCAGCATTACATCCCCACCAACCATTCAGTGGCAGAGCGGTGCAGCACCATCAGTAACAATTTCACAACCCCCACCACCACAAACTGTGCAAGTGTCACAGGGTCAGCAGGGGGCGCCCCAGAGCGGAACCCCTGGGTGGCCCTGGTCATGAAAGTAGGGAAAGAGCCCATGAGGGTTTGGGGAAAATGTCAGCTCTATGGCGGTCGAGACCCTCATGTTCTAGGGCTTCAGTTTTTGGCAGACACAGGATCAGATTGCACGATCATCCCTCAATCAAATTGGCCCAGGCATTGGCAAGCCAGGGAAGTCCCTCCTGTGAACGGGGTGGGGGGACAATCCAGAGCTTGGAAAAGCACCCAACTAGTAGCCATAACACTTCACACAAAAAAGGGACCAGAACAAACCGTCGCAATTTATCCCTACATTTTGCAAAACTCTCCACCCTTGATAGGAAGGGATGTTCTAGCCTTGCTGGGAGTCAGAATCACAAATTTATGATAAGGGCCACTGCTGCACACCCATTGCTCCCGATCAAATTGACTTGGAAATCGTCAGACCCCGTCTGGATTGAGCAGTGGCCCCTCTCAGAGCCTCGAGTAGCAGCATTGCTGGAACTGGTTGAACGGGAACTGCAAAAGGGTCACATAGAACCCTCCACAAGCCCATGGAACACTCCTGTGTTTGTAATTCCCAAAAGGTCTGGAGAGGGGTATCGCCTAGTCCACGACCTGAGGGAAGTGAACAAAACAATCAGACCCATAGGTCCAGTTCAGACACTGTTACCTATGAACTCAGCCATCCCTGAAGGACAGCCATGTGCAGTTTTGGACATTAAAGACTGTTTCTTTTCAATACCTTTGCATCCTGAGGACAGGGAACGGTTTGCTTTTTCCGTGGTCTTTCCAAATGGCAAGCGGCCCAGCCTGCGTTTCCAGTGGAAGGTTCTCCCGCAAGGCATGGTCGACAGCCCAACTATTTGCCAGATCACCGTGGACAAAGCACTGATGCCAGTCCGACACTCTCATCCCACTGCAACCATCATACAGTACATGGATGACGTCCTGGTTTCCGCACAGTCAGCGAGTCAAGTGGATCACCTGGTATCCGTGATCACAGAGATTCTTCAGGCCAACGGCTTCGAAATTGCAAGCGCAAAGATCAAGAAAGGACCCTGCGTCACCTTCCTGGGAGTGGGGATCACAAACTCCTACGTGACACCTCCCAAGGTGAAAATTCACCGAGACATCAAGACGCTTCATGACATGCAACGCCTGGTAGGATCACTGCAGTGGCTTCGCAACATCATCCTGATTCCTCCTGAGATCATGGACCCTTTGCATGACCTCCTGAAAGGAAAGCATCCCTGGGAACCCAAGGAGCTGACACCGCAAGCAGCAAGCTCCCTCGACTTCATCGAAGGACAGATGTCCACTGGTACACTTGCCAGATGGAACCCAGCGATGCCCTTGGACTTGTATGTACACTTCACACCAAAAGGGGGAGTGGGAGCACTGGCCCAAGGACCTTCTGAAAAAGCCCGACCAATCCAATGGGTGGTCCTTGGAAAACCAGCTCGTGCATTCTCCCCAGCAATAGAATGCATCTCCAACCTCATCATGAAAGGCAGAAAGCTCGCCTTGAAACATCTAGGGACTGAGCCAACGAGAATTCACCTTCCTTTTCGCAAGCAACCAACCACAGAGTCAACCACAATCTCAGAACACCTAGCCCTTGCTCTCATCGGATTCGGAGGAGAAATTTTCTACTCCACCAGACCACCTTGGACTCAGCTGCTGACCATAGTCGACATAGACATGCCACCGAAGGTCATGGACAGACCACAACCAGGACCAACAGTTTTCACAGACGCTTCCTCCACGACTTCCACCGCGACAGCAGTGTGGCAGGCAGAAGAGAAATGGCATTGTGTCAAAGCATGCGACCCCACACTGTCGGTGCAGCAATTGGAAGCGACAGCAGTAGTCCTGGCGTGTGGACTCTTCCAAGACGAACACCTGAACATCGTAACAGACTCTATATTCGTGGCAAAGCTCTGTCTGGCTATGACAGGACCAGGTGTGTCAACATCAACAGCAGCCCTGATGCTCGAAGAAGCACTTTCCTCACGGAAGGGCACAGTGTCTGTCATTCACATCAACAGTCACAACCCAGTCAAAGGTTACTTCCAGATCGGCAATGACAAGGCGGACGAAGCGGCGAAAGGCGTTTGGACGCTGCAAGAAGCTCGTCAGCTGCACGAATCTCTCCACATTGGACCCAAAGCACTGGCAAAGAAATGCGGAATCACCGCAGCAGATGCCAAACATGTAGTGGCCACATGCCCTCACTGCCAGAAGTCACCCCTGTGGACCAGTGGGGTCAACCCCAGAGGTCTCAAGCCCTCAGAAGTCTGGCAGTCAGATTTCACCTTGTGTCAACTGTTGAAGCCTCGAGCATGGCTCGCAGTGACCGTGGACACATTCAGTGGAATGATCATAGCCACACAGCATCACAAAGCTAACTCCAAAGCCACAATTCAGCACTGGCTGACAGCTATGGCGTGGCTTGGCATTCCCAAACAGATCAAAACTGACAATGGTTCCAATTTCATTTCTAAACCAGTGCAGGAATTTACCTCGAAATGGGGGATCACATTAGTACAAGGCATACCATACAATAGCACCGGACAAGCTATAGTTGAGCGGGCAAACCAGACCCTGAAAAATAAAATAGAGGTGTTGGCAAAAGCAGAAGGTTTGACCAACTCCATCCCCTCAGGAGAGCAGACACGTATACTGGCAACAGCTCTGATAGCATTGAATCAGTTCCCTAGAGGAAATGAAACAAACAGTCCTGTTCAAAAACACTGGGCCTCCAAAATAATAGAAGAGGGCCCGCAAGTTTCAATTAGGAATGAGCTGGGTGAGTGGGAACGGGGCTGGAAACTGATGCTTGCAGGGCGAGGGTATGCAGCTGTCAGAAAGGACGGGAAAACCAGGTGGTGTCCTCTCAAATCAATTAAACCTGATCTTCACAGTGAGCAGAATGAGACTAATGAAAACTGTGAGTTTCTGTTTACAGGACATGCTGGTGGGGCGGCCACGTAATGCATACATGCCCCTTCCAGAGGAACGAGACACGCCACCAAAACGTCAGACAGCAGCAGAGAAACCCAAGCGGGTGAGACCCAAGCATCAACGACACATCTGTGTGATCTTGTTCTTGGGGCTCATTGCCAGAGGACAAGCCAGCCCAAATTACTACCCACATCAGCCGTTCAGGTGGGTCATGAGACACCTTTCCAGCAACAAGGTGCTCAGAGCCATCACCACACCAAACACTCCATCCTTCGTGCTTCGCACCAACGATCTGTTTCCAGGACGACCAACGATAAATTCCTTCTCAACACCCGTGTACATATCCTACTGGTGCCCAGCTTCAAACCCAGGGAAAGGTTATTGTAATCACCCTGGGTGGGGATACTGCGGGCACTGGGGCTGTGAAACTATAGTCACAGACGCCAGACCATCAGGATTTGGGTGGAACCCACCAGAGCCTGATCAGTTCCTGCAGTTCACCTGGGCACCCGCAGGTTGCAAAATACCTCCTTCTGTACAGGCAAACCCCCATCGAAACAGTTATAAAATCTCAAAATTTAAAAAATGTTTGTACTATAAAATGACAGTCTTGCAGCCAAATCATCCTGGTTGGACAGTGGGTAAGACATGGACAGTGGTCCTCTACGGGACAAAAGAGTGGGTGAATGTGCGAATTACCAGGTTCCAGCTTTCCGCACCCCGAGCGGTTGGACCCAACAAGGTGATCAAAAGCACACAGACAGAGAAAAACAACTAACCCCAAGATCTTACCCGCAAGTGTCACAGAAAAACCAACCAGTGATGAGAAAGCTTTCCAGATAGGCCGATTTGTCAAGTCAGACCCTGACCCAATCCTTCGTATGTTAGATGCTACTTTTCTATCCCTGAATGAATCTAACCCTAACCTAACTAACTCTTGTTGGCTTTGTTATGATGTCCAACCCCCTTTTTATGAAGGAGTTGCTGTGAACACTTCATTCACTTACTCCACAGCCAATGCACCTCATCAGTGCAGATGGGACACACCCCGCAGAGGCATCACCCTGAGCCAAGTCTCAGGTCGGGGCAGATGTTTTGGAAATGCAGCCCTAGCTAAGCGAAAAGGGGATGTTTGTGCCAAAATTGTCAAGCCCAACAGAAAAAATAACAAATGGGTGGTCCCAGCTGCATCAGCAATGTGGGTTTGTCAGAGATCCGGAGTAAGTCCTTGTGTGTTTCTTCCCAAGTTCAATGATTCTAACGACTTCTGTGTCCAAGTTCTGATTGTTCCTAGGGTCCTGTACCACTCAGATGAAGAGGTATACAACCTTTTCGAAGAACCCAGCCGGCTTCACAAAAGAGAGATACTGACAGGAATAACCATAGCCATGCTGCTTGGCTTGGGAGCCGCTGGAACGGCAACAGGTGTCTCGGCCCTAGCAACACAGCACCAAGGACTGTCTCAACTGCAAATGACCATTGATGAGGACTTGCAGAGGATCGAGAAATCCATTTCATACCTAGAGAAGTCAGTCTCTTCGCTCTCGGAAGTGGTTCTGCAGAACAGGCGAGGCTTGGACCTCCTGTTCATGCAGCAAGGGGGCCTGTGTGCAGCCCTGAAGGAAGAATGCTGTTTTTATGCAGATCACACCGGAGTAGTTAGAGACTCGATGGCAGAACTTCGAAACAGACTGGCTCAGAGACAAAAAGATAGAGAGGCTCAGCAAGGCTGGTTCGAATCCTGGTTTAACCAATCCCCATGGTTAACCACTTTGATTTCCACTTTAGTAGGCCCATTGGCAATGCTACTTTTGACAGCTATCTTCGGACCATGCCTGCTGAACAAGATAGTTTCATTTGTTAGAGCTCGCCTAGAACGGACTAACATTCTGTTCCTAGGCCTGTATGAAAATGCCGTGAATTAATCAGGGAACATTGCCAGTCACAAGCTTTTCCGAACTTGCCTGGCAAAAACTTACTCAGGTTTCCAAACTCCTTCTCCCTTTAGTTAAATACTAACCTTCTACCTCATTTAGTGCTTTTATATATATATATACATATATCTACCTCATTTCTTTAGTGATAGAAGGGGGGGAGATGTGGGGGAGATACGGGTAGGCTGGATTGGAGAGGGACAGGCGCTGCGGAAGACTTTCGGATGTTACGAGAGAGGGAAAGAATTTAAAGATAAGCAATCCCCCAGTGACCAGTCACCTTCTCTCCTTGCTGTTCATCTCCTTTTTAGGAAATGTAGTAAGACCCCCGATAAGGGGGTGAACCAAAGAGTATTTAAACTGCATGTAACCGTTAATAAACGCATTTTAACCGTCTGCCATAATGGTATAAGCGAGTTAATTGTCCGAGCGACACACCGAGCCTGTGTTCGCCGTGCTGCCTTATCCTAGACACCAGGCCACTAGGGTTGTGGATAAAAAACGCAACATGATCTTAAATTTAAAAGGAAAAAATAAGCTAAGGAGAGTACAGACCCTCACAAAAGCTTTTGGCCAGACAGTATAAACCCTCATCTATTTAATAAATGTTCACCTTTGCAGCAAAGAAGTATCAACAGATATTTCTGATATCAAGTATCAGATTTGTTTAAAATTTGAAATTTAGAATTTTTGGACTACCTAAACCAAAAAGATAATGTTTTTTCTAGTGAAATACATAAATAAATGTTTAGTAGATCTAAATTTTGAGTGTGCACACATATTCATTAACTTTGAAGAGTGTGTCAGATTTCATGGAGGTTCAGACCTTTTCTAGAAGCCAACGTAAAGTATAAACTTCCCACTAATGCCTAGAAACAGAAACCTAGGGAGACCAATTTATGATTTATGAATTGCTCCCACTTCTGTAACACTTACTCTAAAACAGTGAAGGGACCGCAGCACCAACAGTTTTGCCATACATTCTTCTGTGCCTGGACCAAGAGAGGGCTGATGTCATGACAACAGCAACGCTGCACCACAGCTTTTTACAACCGAGCCTTTCCTAACTCACTCAGTCATTTCAACGTTATCCCTCCTGGGAAGACAACCTCCTTACATTTAGTTCAAAAATAGAGTGCGGTGGGTTTGGGGTTTTGTTTGTTTGCTTTGAGGGATTGTTTTCTTTGTTTTTGTTTATAAAGAAAATATTTTCTTCTACTCACTAGATTGACTCGTACTAATTTGTCTCTGTGTGGCAAACAAAGATGAAAATAGCAGATAAATGTAGAGAAACTGTTTTGAATTTTTGTAAAGCAAAATCACTTATGGGCACATATACAGCTACCGCTTAGCAGCTATTCACTTTCATACTTGCCTAGCCTTTGTGCCATGAAGGTAGTGATTTCACATAAAAAAGCGTTTAGTATAAAAGTAAATACATAAAAAAGAGTTTCAAGAATCAATACAGTTTACAAACAAGCAATCTACTTCCCAGTACTTAAATACTGAAGTGGTTATAGTATTAAATACTTGGATTACTGAATTCCTAGTAAATCCATGGTAAATAAGTTTTTTTATGAGTCCATGTAAAAACCATTCCCATCTGATTTTAGTGATTAATTTTTTAAAATTTTGATTTTACAATGATCAAAGCAAAGATGGGCAACTATCACAGCTAAAGAAGGATCCAGCTCTAAAATATCTGCACTATACTCATGTTTCAGGACTGTGTGTAGAATTAATATACCCTTCTAAATAAATAAAATGCCTTTGTCATAATGAATATAATCTAATTTTTTAATGAATATTGCCTCCCATCAAAGTGTAAGCTAGAAGCACCTTATGTAAAAATAAAGTAAATTCAAGCTTTCAATGAAATTATTTTCTGCTAATGAGGAGCAAAGGCTAATATCTAACAGAAAAGGACAAATTATCTGTAAAAATATGGAGCAATCATTTTCTAAAACATGTATTTCAACAGATAAGAAGTTAGAAATAAACCAAAATTCTTTTAAAAAAGCCCTCTACATATATCTTTCAAATAACCTTTATACTCTGTGTTACTATCTAGACAGCTAGTTAATGGACAGAACACTAAAAATTAAATCTTTAACAAATTATCTCCATTTACACATTTATCTTCTGGTTGTTCCATTAAGCTTCCTGTTGTCACACACTGAACAATACAGGAAGGTCTTTTAAGACCCACAATAAGCTACAGATACATGGCTCCTTTTTAGCATACTGATTCCACCTGTCTACAACAGTCTTTTTACTTCTTGAGTCTCTCATTCATGCCAAAATCCTCACAAGCAAGAAATAAATCTCAACAACAATGTTAGCTCGTGCCTCAGAGCACATTCTTGGGTAGGGGCAACAGGCCTAGATTACAACTTATTTCTTTCCTGAATGTTGTGCTAGAATAGCCTTCAAAATCACGCAGTAATGAAAAATAAAATAATTTCTGAAGCACGTATAGCTCTGCTTGGGTTAGTCAAGATGCCTTACAAATCAGTAATTTGAGCAGCACCTGTAGTGGCAATTTGTTCATGGAAAGTGACCAAAGCAAACAAGGAAGCTCTGATTTACAGGCTGATCATACAGCAACGTCCTGACCTAGACAGCAGCAAACTGAACCCACTTCATGTCATGGGGAAGCACGATGATAGAAATGCTGCTCTTAACTGAAACCATGCAGATGCATCTCACCACACACAAGTTGCATCAAAATTGCAATGACTTGATCAAGATAACACATAAAAGAGAATCTCACAAACAGTAAAAATAGAATTAGAATTACAAAATCACTCCAATTTAGGATATTCAGAAACCCAGCAGAAGCATTTTGTACCATTTGTAGGTAGGGAGGGTTGTAACATGCTACAATGATTTTTAAGAACATGAACTGTACCAAAAAACCCTTCTATATTAGTAGGAATGGGCAGCTGCAATCTGGAAACACACTGAAGTTACAGGAAAGTATATTTTCTCAGCATGAACATATCATTTAAGAAACAAGGATGAAAAAGGACTCCAGAATGAGACAAAATACTGGACTAAAATGATATACTGGCAATTGACATGAATGGCAAAGCTCCAACTGACATTCAAAGAGATGGAAATTCACCCCAGGTATCTGTGTATAGACCCTTCAAGAAACAGCTTCCCTCATACAGCCCCATAAATACTGAAAATGCAATACATCTTTAACTTTTCTATTTAGAAAGACAAGTAGCTACAACAAAATCTGCACGTGCCTCTTCAGTTTTATTTTAAAACAGATCTACATGCAGTATAGGAGAATAAAATTTAGGTTAGAGGATAAAAGGCCTGCACAATTAGAAGACCTGAACAGCACCACAGAATCACACAGAATTGTGATAACATCCTCTGGTTTTGTATCTACAGTGCACTCTATTAACCTTTACTTTTTCTTCTCTCTGTAAAATTCCCCTACATCTCCACTTGCATATATTAAGATATATGTTTCTGATATTCCATACCACATCAGTGAGAGACAGATGAAGAAACAGCCTGAAACAGTTTGTTTTAACTACAGACAAAGTTACAGATGTAACCCTTTCATTCCTACATATAATGCTGTAATTTCTACATTAGCATTTATTGCTGAAAACACCAGTAAAGACACACAAGTTCCACATGGCTAATTGTATATATTTACCATAAGCAAGTACCTAAGGATCATCCAACTGCACATTGTTGTTAAAGAAAACCAAAAAAGTTGCAGATCATCCCTTTTTTAGCTGCAGCACACACAAAAAACCAACTGATGTACTTATTCAGGCTGAAATAAACCCTTTCTAGGTAACTCCCATAAAGAGGTTCCTGCCTTCTGTTGGTTGGTTTGATTTTACAAAATAAGATGAAAGATCATAGAATCCCCCTTGCTTCTCTTTGTGAAAAAGAAGAAGTGCAAGGTGAAACAAACCAACCTGGAAGTCAGAATCCATCTCTCACATGGGCATCAGTAATGGCCAGTCACAGCACTGTCTCCTTCTCTTCTCTTATAGCTACTCAGGATTCATGCATTTTTGGCTTGATCAGTTTCTCAACTTTCGTTATGACCCCCATCTCCTGTCTCATCAGTTTTCTTGCAGCCCAGTAAACTGGCAGCTGCTCAGTTCCTTCAGGGGAAAGAAGGGAGAGCCAATTGTAATAATGGGCTGCAATTACTCCTGTGTTGCAGGAACTGAGCTGCTGTTGCTGACTGCTGTCATTTTATCTGCCTTTGAACTTTTTTATGGCCCCATGGCAAGGAATAACAGCCCTTGGCTGGAAAAAGCATCATACATACAACATCCTGCAGAGTCTCTCAAATAAGTGCCAGACAGGCTGACTGTGAACCAGGAAGCAGGACACAAAGCCGTATTTATTATACCAATGCAGCCACTCTGCTTCAAACCTTTTTTAAACCTCACTCATGTATCTCTAACACAGGTCTGCATACTGGTCTTAAACCAAAGACAAGGATAAATGTGGGCAAATGCAGTATAGTGGATACAGACTCCTCTCTGCCTGCCTGTAGAGCACAGGAACCTCTACAATGTGGAAACATTGACTGGTACAAGACAAACTATTTTGGGATAACTGAAATAGAATCATATCCATAGACAGCAGCAAGAGGTTTTTTTACTATTTTTTAATAGTCTAACTCACCTTAAACAAGAAATTGACATGTAATATATTTAGTGTAATAATTAAATATTACATACCAGAATCCCCAAAAGGATAAGCAAAATCAACTATGACAGTGTTAATCTCCACAAGTAAAATACACCCTTCAGCTATTACATTATTTGGCTCAGCTTTTTTTTCAAAGTAATTTTATTGAAAAAGCCACAGAAGTACTATTAAAAGGTCTACCAAGAGGAAAAAAAAAGAAAAGTTGTTTGAAATGCTCAAAACATACTAATGTACATCACTAGGAATGACTCACAATACAAGCAAGATTATTTCTACATTTATTTCCTGAATCATAGATTTACATATATTTTTCTGAAAATATTTTTCTTTTAACCATTGTCCAGGCCTGTTCAAATGGTTCTCTGGATGACCACAGCAAAATGTTTTGACAACTTTCCATCCTAAGTGAAGGTAACGAAACTAGATTTTTTTTCTGCTCTTCAGTGCATGTAAGATTTTTCACGTTTCTTTAAAAGCATTAGATATCAATCAATCAATCAATCAATCAATCATTCTCATGGATCTCTGAGGTGTCCTGACCCACATGCTGAGATGGAAGTAACTTTTGAGTGAAGTTTTCTGGAAATATCTCTAAGATACTGATTTTTAATGAATGACATTTAAACCATCCCTAAAAGATGTTACTTTGTATGCAAAATATTTAAGAGGGAGAATTTAACTTAATAACCATGATGCTGAAAGCATTTCGTGTAGTAAGAATTCAGTTTGAGTTGATTAAGTTCAAATTTGTTGGCCTAGCAATTTATTAACTAGGGACAGAAATTATTGCTGAGAAAGCACACTGGGATATTCCCCACATTCATACTAAGCTGTAAATCATAAATTCTCTTCCCTTTGCTGTAAGGGTGGTTCATTTATTTAGAATAAAATTTGTAGATATAAGATAGTGGAGTAGAAAAAAATAATGTTTATTACCTGAACAACACCATACTGCTCCAAACTACATTAAGAAACCAACACAGATGAAGAAAAATAAAATATTTATGCCTGAAAATTATTGAAATATCACTTGAGCTACAATGATATTAAAGATCTTAGTATTTTAAAGATCATTTCTATAACTCTTATTTTAAACCATTCACTTTGCATAACTAATGAAAACTCCAAAATGGCCTAATTATTTTAGTAGTCCAATGGCAACTCCAACCTGCTCTCTCTGCACTGCCATCAAAGCTGCTGTTCCCATTTCCAGCCCACATTGTGGAAAAAAGAACAATTTTGGATCAAGCGTCTATTGTTGAATTAAGCATTTGTACAAAAAGGGGTGAAAGCTGAAAAAGCATGAAGAGGAAAAAAGGGAGGGGATACTACAAATTCTGGGTGTTTTCAAAAGGTTGCAATGGTCCTCACTCTGATGAACACCAACAGAGAGTGAAGTAAGACCACCCAATCTTGAAAATCACCACTGAGTAACTACAGAAATCCATGAATGCCAAAACTGTTTTCCTTATGAACACTGTGCATTTCCTGCATGATCAGCTATTGCAACCTAAATGCATTATGATCAATCACTTGCTTTTAAGTGCTTGGAGTTCTAAACATTACAGTGTCAGCTACAAGGCACATTAATGAATTGCAGACATACTCTTGGGTCTCCTGCTAGTGCACACTAATCCATTTTATTTAGTTTTGCAACCAAGGAGAAAATTTTAATCATCATAAAGTGACTGCCACTGCTCATCTGATACTTGTCATAGATTAGGCAAATCCTAGTCTTCAGCAATATTGCTTTTCCCCTTCAAACTGGACAAAAAAGTAGTCCCACCTGTTACCTTGCACAGAAGGATATCCATACAACTTAGTTCTTTATCATATAGGTAATGTACCAAAAAAGATCCTTTTGTGACATTACTTGTCTGAGCTCTGCCACAGGAAGTATAGACTGAATTCAGAAACCACATGTGATTTAAATGTGATTTAAAATAAAAAGATAAATGCAAGCCCAGTCTACAGTTATAAAAGGAAGTTCCCATAACAATTCTCTGGTTCCTATAGTTAGGGCTTTTGACCCAATATATTATTTTACCATGGGATTTGAAGCCAAGCTAGTAGTTCTACTACTAGCAAATGAGCAACATATATAGTGATGAACAATGGTCTTGGGAAATTCCAGTACTCTTAGAAGTAAATGGATTTCCCCAACATTACATTAATAATGTTATAGCCTTATGGCAAGTAGACATGAAACCTTCTTCAGCTGCTTATGTGTGTGCTCTGCCACTATGTAAAATCTTCATGATATTCAAACAAATCCCACTTTTCTTTACTGTTAATATTTAAGTGATTAAGGTAGCCGGCTATATATGTATTAGTCATCCATAAAGCTTGACACGGCATTACTGAAAAACTGACAACTCTATTCCAAATGAGATTAATCAGAAAGCTTTTTATCATTGTGGAAGCATTAGGCTTTTTACCATGTTTCATGACTGCTTTAGGTCATGAAAACATGACCTATCATGTTTTAGGTACTTACATCTCAACAAGATCTTAGTATTAAAACAAATGAACAGGAAAAAATACTCGAAGTTTAGCTGCATGTAGAAGAACTTAACACTAACTCTTACATCTTTTTTTTTTTAATAGAAGTCCTGTTTATGCCCTTCTCTGTGTTAATATTTTCCACAACCTAGAACAACACCACACATAAATCAATTATTTTTGAATGTAAAATGAAGATCTTCCCTGTAAGGTGGTCATTTACACACTTTTCTTCTCTAATTGAGCCACTTCAGCGGCATATCATTTTAAATCTATTTTTAAATCTTTTTTGAAGGAGGGGTGCAATTAGTTTAAAATTGAAGAAGTAATTGTCATAAAAACAACAAACATTTTATTATTTCTTGTAATCATTAATTTTGTATTATAACAAGCAAAAACAAAAGATTTAAAGCTTTCTTACACAATTCAAGTTATTTCCTGATCAGTTGTTTCTTATGTCATGCACAGCAATTGATCATTGCTACATTTTTGAGTGTGGAAAATTAGAATTAATTTCTTGCAAGGAACTGCTAGAAAGTTAGGGATACAGCCTTAATCTATCATCCCAACTACAGCTTGATGCAAACAACTATATTTATAAAAGCGGCTGGATCATTCTATTCCACTACAGTGTATCAGCATATTTTGCTTTAAAACAGTTCTTCATATTAGTCTCTCCCTTCCAATCTATTTGGTATATTTTTGCATTGTTCCATTTCTGCTTTTTAACATTTGCTACAGATTTGTATTGTTATGAAAGAAGAGCAAAGCCAGAATGAATCAAACAACAAAGAGCAAATGTTCTTTTGCTTTTTTGTTACCTCCACCTATTTAAGGCATTCCAGGACAAGCCCAGTTGCATGTTTGTAACCCTATTTGATCACAGTCTGCACTAGCAATCAAGTACAGCAGAGTTTCTTTAGAGTTTCCTAGTTATTATGAACAAAAGTTTTTCATCAGAAAATCTCTAAAAGCACACATGTTCTTGGGGCAAGGGAGATAAGGATGTGGTACAAGAATGGGGAACAGGGTTACTCATTCTCAATAATTCCTCCTTCCACTGCCACACCCCATACATACCAGGCACTTCTCTCCTCTCACCCTCTATCAGCCATCTGAACAGTCTTCTTGTTCCTCCTCCTGCTTTCTTTTGTTGCCTTTACTCCCCTATCTTTTTCCCTAGCTTCCTTTTCAGAACTCAATTGCTTTTCTCAGGGTTCCTCATTAGATCTCAAAACTCATATTTTCCTTTCTGCTCAAATTGCATTCAACTTGCATTCAACTCCTCTCCCCAATTTTCTTTCATATTGCTGTTTCCATCACCTTGTACTTCTTGAATTTGCACCTTGTACCTTGAATCATTATATTCATAAATAAAATCATGATGATACACCAAAGAATCTACATACATTAAAAAGAATTTCTCGTGATGCTTTAGCATGACAACCAGTCATTACTACTCATCTTCAGGACTTCATTTAACTTGGTTCTTTGGTAACCTTCCATTGTTAAACACTTTTGACTGTTCTTAACAGATACTTTTCTTCTTAAAATGATTTCTCTCTCATTCCTCATGTTCTTGATTATTAATCAGAATTCCATTTTCTCCAGGAAAAAACAGAACATTTCCTAATGAACAATCTCCTTTGCAGAGTATCATTATAAATTCCCATTGCTGTATACTAAAAGACTTCCAAGTCTGCCTTTGAATCCCAACCACAATATCTCTGGCAGTGTATTTCATAGTACCATAGAATGGTTTGGGTTAAAGAGGACCTTTAAAGATCATCTAATTCAATCTCCCTTAAACACATATCCCACAGGGGCATCTTTCACTAGATCAGGTTGCTCAAAAATAAATGCCCCCTTTAAGCCTGTTTCTTAACAGAGATAAGAACATATCTCTGCCCTTATGCAGACATAGACTCATGCACACATCCCTTCTGCTTCCTTTCACTGACATTCACGTCTCCCTCTCTTTCAAGATGCCAATCTCAAGCATCAGCTTTGGCTTGTCCTTTCAGCTATCCTTGCATCACTTCTCTATGTTATCACACCCTTTGCCATTTTCTGCCTATTTAATATCCTTTCTCATAATACATCCTTTGGTGTTGTCCAGTTTTGCTTTAAACACACCATTAGCATTACAGAGGAAATTAAAATTACTAGACACCCTTACTAGTTCACTCAACATGAATAAACATTTCCATCTGCCACAGAGCAAATCATTTCAATCTTCAACAAAACAAAACACCCTCCGAAATCAATAGGAACATTGAGCCAAAATGAAACAAGAGGTTTTTAATAAGTAATGTATATTATTGCTTATATATAACAAAGAGAATACTAATCACCATTTTAGCTTTAACTTGGAGTCAGGCATAAAGAAAACACGTCACAAATTATTATGGCACACAGCCATACCAGTCCTCCGTCTTTATGTTTGGCAGAGTTTCCTCAAATATCCCAGGTAAATACATCTAACCATCCAAAGCAGTAACAAGAAGAACCTGATTTCTCTTTCCCGAGCCAAATTCTAGCACAAACACTATGACACCTAGGCCCTCCCTGATGTAAATCTTATATATAGCCTAACAAAGGGAATATATTCAACCGGACCAGACAAGCATTTGTCAGAGCCTTTCTGATGGTAAGCGGAGGAAGGTTGTCACTGGCACTGCCACTGCAGATTGACATTTCAAGCCAATGTATGAACTGCCATGAATGATAAGATTATGTATTTTTATTTAAGCACAAATGACTTTGAAACAGAAATGGGAATTTCAGCAAGCTGCAGGTTGAACAAATTGATTCCGTACAATTTACTTTTCACTTTCGCTCAGGAGAGGAAGTTTAAGAAATTTACACTACATGAGCCAAAGAAATTGATGGTTTAGTACTAGCACTATATCACTGCCACAAGTTCAAGCTAAACCAATCACTTTTTAACTAGAAACAGGCCTGAGACATGATGTTCTGATCTCAATCTGAACTTCACAAAGTTCATGGTGGTTATGTTATGATTTGGCATTTGGCTTAGGATCTTCTCCACTTTTAACACTGAAGAAATTTTTTTTAAAGTAACAGCAGACTCTCCTCTATCAAGTTTATTAGAAATCAATGAATAAGCTCAATCCAATCTCATTTCAACATTGTAAGAAGTCTAAATAGGTGTCTTTTAGCACTGCAGTTATAATAAACCCCTCTAAGACTCTCTGGGAGTCTAGTATGGATGTGAATTCCAATATGAACAGGATTTGAGGACATCCCTGGACAGATTTGCCTGATAATTACAGGCTCAACTGCAAACTGAGACAGGGAAGGTTTTTTAGATCAACATCGCCCTCTAATGGATTCGTGCTGTATTGTGATGGTTTTCTTCAGTACTGCAGTAAGAATCATTGTTTTCCACTTGAAATTAATACCCAGGAAGTAGACAAAGAATTGCAGACTTTGAAAGCCTAAAGACAGAGGCTATTTCTTCTGATTCAAAAACATCTAGAAATTGCATAAAGAAAGAAAAAAAAATACAGAATCTGAAAAAAAAAACATCTTAGGACCATTTGAATTTTCTGGGGGTTAGATAAGTAAGCTTTGGGAAGAAGATGATTTTGCACCATTGTTTGCAATATTCATACACACAGGAGGAGTTAACAGGCTGGCAGCACCATCTAACCATTCTGTTTCAGGGTTTGAATTTGGTTTGCTTTCTGCTGCATTGCAGTCAGTGATTTTTGCAGAGCATCCATGTAGTAGAAGAGAATAAATATATAGTAAAAGGACTGTATAAGGACATGCTTTTATTATCAACTAAAGCAATTCTGAAATGCATGGTGTTGAAAGGGCAGAGCAGATACAACCTGCCACACAGCAGCACAAGCAATAGAACCAACACACCTGTGAACACACAAAAAACAAAATTAAAAAAAATCTGTAAAAACAGAAAGTGATGGGGGAGAGGAGAAGTCTTAGAGTATCTGGATTACACAATCTGGACTCTGAAAATGCAGAAAAGAGCAATCAAGAACCCTTCAAGAGTAAATGGCTCTGTTTTGTATCAACATACAGTCAGAAAAACTGACTCAGCACAATGGGCAGAGCTGGGAGTGCCCCATATGAACAGAGGAAGTTCAAAGCACTACTTGAAGCAAGAAAGATGCTCCCAACAGTTATATGCAAGTAGAGTAACAATGAAAGAAAAAAGGAAAAATTTGGTGCCTGGTACTGCAACTCTCAAGAGGGACATAACTAATTTCAAATGATCTATCACTCTGGAGGAGAAATTCCTCCACAAGTCTGGATATCTTTGCTCCTCAATCAAAAAGGCCAGAACATCCACAAGGACCACTCAAAAATATTCAGGGGCATAAAATTCAAAAAGCATAAGTTCTGAAAGGAAAAGTGGCTCATTAGCAATGAACATCCACAAAAAGAAGATTTTAATGGATGAGAATGTTTTCCACGGACTCTCACTGATAAAATACCTGGAAATGCCACTACAGAAGAGTAACATTGAGCACACTCATAGTGCAAGTCTCACAAGCAACAACTATAAAATCAGTCAACCTCGTTCTTTCTAAATGCAAGAGCACCTCAGTGAAATACAGGGTCTCAGAAAGGAGGGGTGATCTTTGCATCTTGGTTTTGTTCCTCCTTAAAGATAAGCTGTGAATTTAAATAAACATACTAACTGACAGGTCACCTATTCATTACAATAATCAGGCCTGAAGATTTCAGTATATATAAAGAATATTGTGCTCAGCTATGAAGACCAATTTCTCTCCTTGATGCTCATTCAGCAAAACATATGCTGCAGGCTTAAATTCAAATGACACACAGCAAATACACTTTTGGTATCATATTACATATCTAAATAATATATGGAGTTTTGTTATAGTTACAGAACAGCATAAATCCATAAACGGTATCATGTTTGTGGTGGGTTGATCCTGGATGGATGTCAGATGCCCACCAAAGCTGCTATATCACTCTCTCCCTCAACTGGACAGGAGAGAGAAAACATAAGTATTGAGGGAAGAGGTAAGGACAGGGTGAGATCACTCACCAGTTACTGTCATGGGCAAAGCAGACTCAACTTCAGCAGATCAGTTTAATCTTTATATTACCGATCCAACCAGAGTAGGATAATGAGAAATAAACTGAAATTTTAAAATACCTTTCCCCCACCCCTCCCTTCTTCCTGGTCTTAACTTTGCTCCTGATTTTCTCTACCTCCTCCCTACTCCCACCTCAGCAACTTAGGGGGATAGGGAATGGGGAGTTTAGTCAGTTCATCACACTTTTTCTCTGCTGGTCCTCCCTCCTCAGGTTTGCCATGCAAACACAATTACAACATTCTTGATTTGTTTGCTGTTGACTGACCTCAAAGAATGTACCTAACAAGTAAAACTTCCTTGAAGTACAGTAAGTAGAAAGAAAAACAGTCTTTCTCAGTCACTAATTTCCTGCCATATCCTGAGAAAGAATGGTAAGATTTGATATCAAACATTATGTGGACCCTCAAGCACACCTAAATAATTTCACACAGAGACGGATAACAGGGGAGGAAGTGAGATCAACTCCAAGACAGACCACTCACTTTTGAGATGGGGATTTGCCTGTACACAACTTTGGAAGAAACAGAACAAGGCAAGCATGTAAAAACACCCCCAATGCCATCCCAGGTTCCAGCTATTTGTGGGTAATCAACTGCCTCACAAAGAAATAGCACCTGCTATTTTAATGTCCTGCAATAGATTTTTCTTCCACTAGTTCACACAATTATTCACTGAACCCAACTATTGCCATTTATTACCTGCCTACGACACCCTAGAGAGTTCCACTTTATATTATCATATAGTCATGCCCAAAACAAAACTAAAAGCCCTAGATTTTGGAAGTTGAAAAGATAGGCCTACTTCACGTTTTTAATACTGGATTTGCTTAAAATATTACAGCGCACAACAGAATCTGGCCAGTCTCTATTGTTGGAAACAAAAAGAACATAATTTCTGAACATTTCCCTGAAGTATCAGTTAAATACCATGATGTGTTTTTGTATAGCACACTTTCCAGGGCAGTGTATTATAAAACACCGAAACCAGTGCACAAAATAAGCCTTCTGATTAAGTTGAGTGCTTATGGCCCACATTTTAAGAGTGAATTAATCCCAGCCCTGACACTAACATGTTTTGACACTCAGAGCTTTTCACTTCACCTCACTATATATTCACTTTTTTCTATTGTACAACAGACATAATGATTCTTTGACTGCTTTTTGAAGCCTTCTGAGAATTGCAGCAATAAAGTACTACATATAAAGAGATATGCATTTATATTGAAATGCACCTATTCACAAAGAGCCACCAATTTCCAAGTCACTAGTTAAACCATTTTTATAAGCTTTCATTCACAAAAAAGCACATGAAAAATTTACCTGTTCATTTTTGCAGATCCATACAGTACTCCCCTGAAGTAGAATAAAGACTTTGGTTTTGTATCCTTTCAGCTCAAGATATCCGCTTTTCTCAGGGGTGACAGAAGTTCGAGACTGAGACTTATTATCAGACTGCAATTTCAAGGCATTGAGCATCGTATTAACCCAGTCATTTCTTTCCTCTAAACAAGAAAAAAAATTGGTCAAAGAGTTAGTTAAGCAGCAGTGTCATTCTTCTCTACACATTGGTTTTCCCAATGTTGTTGCTACATTGGTTGATGGTATAGCTGTGCCAAATAAGAGAACATCCACATTGAGGAGGAGGTGTAAATAAAAATAATGAGAGTCTTTATCAATGGAAGTGTTAGGAGGACAGCTATCCAATTAACTCCCAACAATCAACACACCTATCCAAACAAACTAATGATCGAGATTCCTAAAACCATGAATGCTAGTTCTGAGATACTGTACTCCAGACAGCTCAAAGACTGAGGTAGCAGAGAGGTGGCATGTTCACCTTCTGGAAGACAGACCAATGGGAAAGAATTACAGCAGTTATGTAAGCAGAAACCAGAGTGCCGAAATACCATCTGTCACTGAAAAGGCAAACCAGCACCAATGCTATTCCATACTTGGCCATGCTCTTAAGAAAAAATATTTGGTAGTTTACAATCTTTTCCATTAAGGTGTGGTGGTGAAGCTTGATATTGTCAAGGACACTGAGTAATTAAGAAAATGCATGTTTGAGCATATTTGCATGCATTATTGATGTAACATCTTACAAATACATGAACACAAGGAGGTGAAGTAATCAAGTTTCACTCAGTCTCATTCACGATGTTCAGACATTTCACCAGACTAAGATCAATATACTTTAATGCTGAGTAGTCCAAATGAATTAGGTTTGCCTTATGCAATTGGAATATCATGAATATTTCAACTATTTGCTCTGAAAGAGCCAGATCACAAATTATATTGGGGGGAGGGGCAGGGGGAAGAGGGAGGGATTGGAAGTTCTGTACACAGTAGGTGTAAAGCTGGCAAAATTAGCTTGGAAAATTAGCTTGGAAGACTGCAGGGAGCACCACTGAAATAATAACATGCTTACTTCATAAATGGCATGTGTGCAACATGAAGGAACAAGTACACAAATATAGGTATCATAAAATACTTTGCAGAAAAGGAAGATAGCAGCCTGACAGATTAGCACAAGGAATGTGTTCCAAGTGTTCCTGTAAAAAATTTTGCTCTAAAAAACATATATGCTGCCTTGAAATACTCCAGTAATCTTTTCAAAGTACTTTAGTATAGCTGAGGGCATCAAATTACTGTAGAAGTGTTTTTTTCAATGGTATTTCACTCTGGCAAAACAAAATCTCACTGCATCTGAGCAAGTTATGCTCTAATTCACTGCTATCTCTTGTTTCTTACTTATTTTGCCCCCAAAAGCCCCTAAACTTTCCAAACCATTATATATATTGCTTTTCCCTCGAGATATTTAAATCCATCCAAAAGTAATGCATTTCTGGTATTTCAAAATACATATAAAAGTCTCAATTTCAAAATCTTTGAAAGAAGTTAAGTACCCTTTGAATAGTCCCAGAACAATTCCCAACTGCAAATCAACAGAAGTAATAGCATCAAGTAACAGTTTTGGTTTTTGCACATTACACAAATCAAGCAGGGTTATTTACATACTTTACTGGGAATACATCATTCAGTTCTGGATGCAGTAATGCCCAAATTCCTTATACAATAAGCATTTCTAACCTTAAGTGAACAGCTTTTCAGACCGATTGCTATGTCCAAAGATGGTTATATACTACATGAAAATGGAATTTCATGTATAACAAGTGGTTGCTCTGAATATATTTTACAAGTCAGTATAAGTTTTTAACATTTTTATAGTATCCAAGGCAAAGGTCCACAAAACTAAATGTAGTCCTCCAAAATGTATTGCACCAAGATGGTTACATTCTAATTTATGAAAAAAATTAAAAATATATTTGGAAGAGAAATGCAAAAGTAATGAAGAAATACATACTTTTAAAGTCAGCATAGAGCATAAAAATAACTAGAAATTATTTGAGCCAAACCTGATAAGAAGGATTTGTTCACTGATGCTGCACTCCCGTTACAGCCTGCAGCAAAGGTTTACAACCAACTATAACCCATAAAAATGGAATTTGATAATGGAAATGCTGAGAGACCCTTAGCTATAATGGCTCTGGCATGTACTGCTGTAAATACATATTGCACAACTCTTTTTTTCTAGGCATTCATTTTTATTTGATTGTTTCCATAAATAAATCATACATGCACTGATATTGATTCCACATTTTGCAGCTGCAGGTTGATAAAGCATTCAATTAGAAGTCATACTTCCTTGCTACAATTTACATTTTTAATGTCTATCAATACCTGGCTGAAAATACTATATAGGACAGAAAACCTCAGATTTCCTTCGATCACAGTATCACATCCCAGACATCATTCACTGTCTCTTTGTCAATTTTTTATCAAGTGATGACTCAGAGATGTCTGAGAGCACACAGGCTGTAAGAGCTGCTAGTGAGAGTTGAGAAATGTTCAGACAAATTAATCTTTGGGAAGGATAAAGGAGGAGGCAGAAGAGTTGGGAAAATAGTCTTCTCATTTTGATATTTGAAAAAGTCATTGCCCAACAATTTCTGTTGTTCTTACAGAGTTTAGAATTATCTCCAGTTTCACTTTATGAGCTTAAACCAGTTGGATTCCAGAAATATTTCTCATAATATAACAAGTTATATTTCACAAACAGAATTTATCAACAGTGATTACATAGCTCTTTGGCAATTTTTAGAAACATACACCTTCTACTTACCTTCTTTATCCACACGAAAAACAAAAGTCCTATGGGATGTGACAACTTCAAACTTATTCTCCCCATGAGCTCTTACTGTTGCTATTGCAGAGAGCAGTATTATTCCTTTTGAGAACACTTCCTGTAATAAAAAGGTAGTCAAAATATTTAATTCTCAAGGAAATTTAAATTTCTCTGATGTAATACTACTTGTCATGATGTTTAGGAAGTTCACTATATACTATATCTAAATAAGTGAACCCCTTCACTACTTTCTATCACTGTTCTGGATCTATGCACATCTACTACCTTCCAAAATAGAATAAAATCCCATGATGAGATAGATTGTGCATATTTGAGATGAAACTTCATAAATTATTTGCATTAATATTGCAAAACATCACACCTTAATTTATAATTTTATGCCGAAGTAAATTTCACTTACTATATCACAGAAAAATAATTTAAAAATACGTCATTATTATACTTGTATGATAGAATGAGACATGGGAAAAATATTATACTTTCTCCAGGCAGAGAATTCCAAAGAGTTTTGCTGTTCCCCCTGCACCTTGCCACTTCAGTGGGTAGCCAATACAAAAAGTAAATTCACTGATTTTATCCCTAAGTTTGAACACAAACAAAAATATCTCCCATCACACTGGAAAAATACACTCTTCTGTCAGTGCTTACAAGAATGCTCTAGCTTGGATCAGGTATGTGCTTTTCTGCTATATGTGTGTGCTGGTTTTGGTTTGGAAATTAATTCCCTTCATAGTAGCTAGTATAGGGCTATGTTTGCTGATAGAAATAGGGCTCACAACACAGGGATGTTTCAGCTATTGCTGAGCAATGCTGACCCAGAGCCAAAACCTTTTCTGCTCCTCACCTTGCCCCACCCTACCACCAAGGAGGCTGGGGGTGCACAAGAAGATGGAAGGTGATACAGCCTGGACAGCTGACCCCAGCAGACCTGAGGGATATCCATACCATATGGCATCATGTTCAGTATGTAAAGCTGTGGAGCTGTACACTCCACAGTAGTGGAGTTTGTCTTCTCAAGTAACCATTAAGCAGAATAGAGTCCTGCTCTCCTGGGGATGGCCAAACACCTGCCTGCCCATCAGAAGTGGTGGATGAATTCCTTGGTTTGCTCATGCACAGCTTTTGCTTTACCTCTGAAAGTGTCTCTGTCTCAACCCACAAGTTCTCATGTTTATTCTTCTGTTTTTCTCTCCATCCTGACTGGGGGAAGAGTGAGTTGGTGTGGGGTGAGGTTGCTGGCTGAGGTTAACACAACAATTTGTCAGCACAAATTTTCCCAATATGTTTAGATTTCCAACAAGGTATTAGGACAACTGAATTGAATATAAATGCAAAATAGGAAAAAAGAACTGCTACAAATACTTCTTTCAAGTAGCTCACCTTTTAACCTAACTAACCTAAGGGTTAGGGTGGGGGTTGACAGGAAGGAAAGCTGAAGCAGACGTGCACTTCAGAAATATATCTGCATTATTTCTGGATTCCAGAGTTAATGCTCTTGTCTCCACTATGCTTTCATCAATTCATTTTCTGACCAAGACAACTCAGATATACTGATAAAATTTATGATTCAGAAGCAGTGATAGTCCAAGAGCCAACTCCCCATAAAGAAATTGTGCTGTAATAGCTCCCCTCCCAAAATATAAATTATTATAACAAACTTCATACAAGCACTCGAGGAGCATTGTGAATGTGAAGCAGCAAGAATACCCTGGATCTTTTTTTTGTTTACTGAGTTTAATATACTAATATTGTTTCACTTTGAGATACTAATACATGTCAGTGAAGGTAGTTTAGCAGATAAATAAATAGAAATATTGAAATACAGCAGAAGCAAGCATGTTACTATAGTTACACACAAGGAACAGTCAGAATGACCACAGATAGAATTGCATACTATTTCCATTATGGCTATATTTGTTAAAAGAGAGATTTTACATATTTTTAATGAGGTTGGATATGAAGTTTACTACTGATCCTTCCATGGTAAAACAAAATTTTTATATATACTGGTTCTGCAAGTGTTCAGTTCTAAATATGTTATGGTGTTTGCAGGCATCTACTGGCTGTATTTGGTACTACTGCGAGAGAATAACAGACTGCTGGAAGTTACAACTATTTTATTCCATTTGTTAAAAAAAAGTCAATTTCCTTTTAAGCTGAGCATAGTTTTGATTAGCTATTTAAACAATCACCCATCATCCTTTTTAAAGCTTTGTTCTCCAAGGCACACATATTTTCAAATACAGTTTAAACCATAATAACTTATCAATCTATCTTTCTTGTGCAGCAGCTTTTCTTTCATGTGCAAAAATAATGCCTGTTAAAAAGCTCTTGTAGATCAAGATACAATATCTCTTTGAAATACTCCAGACTAGAAATTAGGTGAATTATTTAAGAATATAGAAAACAAAGCCAAACAAATGTAGCCAAGAACTTCACAGCTATTTATTCTGTTACTGAGTGGTGTAAACTAGTTTTAGAGCTACTAAAAATTCTCTGACAAAAAAATTTCTAACAGGGAAAGCAAAATGCTTAGGTGGGGTTGTTTTTATATTAGCTAGTTCAAAAAAAACTTTTATTTTCAAATAAAACCCCGTGTCATTCCTTGACATGTTTGATTCAGAGATGAGCTAATATATCCTGGAAAATACCATATTGGACTACTTTGGTTTTACTTCCACAACAGATAAGGTATGACTGGTTTCAAGAATGACATTGATTCACCTGTTTTGCAGTGAATTTTGCTCTTTGTAATCTTCACTTGTACTGTGACAACAAAATATTGAAGTTCTCCACTTGAATAGTGAAGTCTTTTTCCTAAATCACTAATATATTTGTCAGGGATGCTAAGCTGTTTTAAATAAAAAATTTCAACAAACCCAGCAGTTTTTGTCTTACTATAAAGTGCATGGTAAAACACCAGAGTTCTGCCAAAAGTAGGAAGAAATTTGAAACAAAACCTGTGCATATAGGGTAGCTGAAAAAAAGTCTCCAATTCTACCTTCCCCTCTTCAGTTAACCACACTCTGTTGAGACAGAGCCACATGGGATGTTGTTCTGATTACATCAGCTTTCTCAGGACCAGGAATGCAAAAGAAATGAGAGCAACACAGATTCCACCCAAAACCTTCCCTAGGTCAGATGCTGTTTGTTAAAAGCTGAATCTTTTTTTCATGTATGCAGATACAAAGTAAAGAAGAGATCTCTATCAAGTAAAACAAGGTTAGAAAAATATTTATAAAATTGGTGTTTAAATAATTCAAAAAAGCATTAATATGGGCATTTTCAGGAATAACATTCTCTGTGTCTTCCCTCTATAGAATCTGGTTATTTCACTCTTCATTAGCCATGTAGTACACTTCTTGAGAACCTCACTCATCTCTAGTTCCTAATTTGAATGACAAATAGAGCTATTTAATATTGGTAGCATTTCTGGGTAAAATAAACAGTTCCTTTCCACTGAATCTAACCTTCTCTGCTTGTAATCAGAAGAAAAATATCAAGTATGGATTGGTTTCCTTCTGAGAACTACCTTTAATTGATACAGGAAACAAAAAGTATAATTTCTCTAAAACATGCTTGTCTGAGAAGGAATGTCCTGAGACAAACACACATTAGAATAGAGAGAACTTGTCATTAAGCTCCAAAATTAAAACAACAACTTCCCCACTTAAATATATAAATGGCCAGCTATGTAGGTACGGAGGGGGACATGTAAGGCCTTGCAAGGAGCTCAAGCTGGATGCAGATCTTGATGGGTCTGCAAGATAAGAACACACAAGCCACAGTAGGAAAATGCTGATATCCATCTCACATGAAATACAACCACTGCAGGCGTGGAGGCAGTGATCCCGCAGAGACCACTGCACCAAAAACTCATTTTCCCAAGTGACACCACTGCTCATTCAGAACAATCCCATTGGGCACTATGTTTTCCTCCTATCTGCAAGCTAATTTGAGTTTCACCAAATCCTCAGTGCACAAAATTTGCTTCAGGCCTTGCAGTTTTCAAATATAACATTTCTTCATGTATATGACTCAGTTAACAAGTCAGACACACAGATTTGACCAAACTGTATATACAGAGACCAAGCAGCATCTCCTTCCATACCCAGAGTGAGGATTGGGCTCAGATTCCAGTAAAAGTGAGACAAGAAACCTTCAACACAATTGTTTGCCAAGCTGCTGATAGCCTAACTTACCACACAGGTCTTTTAAATAGAGGATGCAGCGTTGGTAGCTTCCTGTGCATCATGTGACACAATAAACATTCATTTCAGCAGAAGGGAAGAGTTCTGGAATCTCTTATGACAAACAGAGGCATGAGAAGTGCTATTGTAGCACAACTGACCTCCAAGTAACATTTTTAGTGATTTTCAAAGAGAAGAAAAAAAATAAATTCCCAGTGCAGATACAGGACTTCAAATTCCTTATTAGTATTTCTTCCCCTAATTATGCTACAGATAGTGTTAAGCAAATCCCATTGCTGTATTTTTTTAAGTCTTTCTTAATGACTAACCCTGCTTTTCTACTCCTCTGAAGCCATGGGATCAGTACTGTAAAGGGGTACCATCTTTTGTCACTGCAGTCCAAACATTATTCTCCTTACTCTACTGTTCCCTTCCCCTAAAAAATCATGTATTCTACTGTAAGTGATGCAAAGTAAGCAAGTAAAAACATTGTCTCAAGGAATCAGTAGGCACAAATATCAACGTAGATAATTGTTTGAGCTAGTTCTTAGTTCCCCAGACCCTCAGAAAATAATCAGTCTCACCCTACTTCAGTTCTTACAGAACTGAAACCCCATCATAAGGCATCTATAGGTCTCTTACCACCAATCAGCATACTATGTCAGAACTATTACCTGAAACTGTATTTTCTTCCTAATGTAATATGCATCTTCAACAGGAAATGGTTTCCAGCATTTAAAATAACACATATGCATGAGGAAGGGAACCTCAGCTTCCCTTACCATGCATATTGTACAATCATCTATCACTTATAAGTCTAAGAAGGTCTTCATTACTTCCAAGAGGAAAAATTAATTAGTAAACCACAGAGCAAAAGAAAAAGAATTTTGTAGTGCTCTGAAGGGTAATTACATGGAATTACAAGAAAATTACAAGGAATATAGGCTTTGTTGAAAACCATGATCTACAAATGTATTTTTGTATCACATAAAAGAAGTGAACTACTTTAATCAAAGTAGCTCGTGAGTCTGCAAATGCTTCAGCAAGATTCAATCCTCAGGTACAGGTACAGAAACAAAACCAGCCATATACATTGAAGTACTGTGCTGTTTTTGAACATTCCAATTCAAACCTAACCTAGTTCCATGACATGCAATTATTCATAGAAGACAAACAGGAAAAAGAAATTTTTAATCAAAGTGTCAACAAGCGCATAGGTTTGGGTTGTGTTCTTTTAAATGGTCTTCCATGTTACTTTTAATTTCTCTGTCACACTCTCCACCATGCTCGGTTCCCATCACCAGACACTTTGCAAACATCATCAAAATAACATCTCTCAAAAGTGTTTAGCATGATCCTGTTCTGTTCTGAAGACAGCAGCAGTATCAGTTCCTCACTAAAGTAAAAAAAAGATCTGATGATATCTACCTGGAAAGGTAATACAAGCCCTTCTAGGGATGAACAACACATGAAGACAAGTACACCTTAAAATATTTCATTACATCTCACCCAAGTATTTTAGAATTGAAAATACTTCAGATGAATATTCATTTGTAATTATTCAATAATTTCTTTATAGTACCTTGTCTATTACACAGATTCATTTTGTTCCAAACACGACCAAAACATGTCCCTTACCTTTTCATTGTTGTAATAAGAAATGCTCTCTCCATCAAATTTAACCCAGCGCTTCTGAAACACACGTTTGCTGTGAATCAAAAATTAACACAATTAATATACAGTTAACACTGGTATTAAGAATGTCTCAATCACAAATTACAGAAAGGTCAAATCTTATTTAGTTTTCTGTTCAAATGAACATTGAGTATAACTTTAAGTGCTACAAGCTCTATTAGGATACTTTCCAAAAATGAAAGCTGAGAACCTCAAATGACCATCTCACTGTCATGCTTATGACAAGGACAGGATATGGTATCTCCAGTCATTCAATGTTAGCACATCTCCCCAAGACTCTGTTTTCTGGCCAATGAATCAATAGCAGCACACTACATCTCCCAACAAGTACAACATAAAATTTAATTTTCAGTATGTGTTATCAGCTGGACATCATTAATGAGAAACTTTCAATGTGCCATTACCTCACGCTCTATAAAGACCTTCTAAAAATATATTGTTACATCAACCTGAAGTAGTCCATTACACTCATTAAAAATGTTGACAGCTTGTTAGTTATCATCTATAAATGTCTCAGTTCTAAAATCTATTAAACAAGTTAATTAAGCAAGAACAAGACCCCACTAATATCTTTTCCCAACATTATTTCCTTTCCTTTTAAATGAGTGCTCTGCTTTAGGATTAGTAGACTGTGATAGCTTATCAAAACTTTAATCAAATAGCAGCTCTGGCTTAATTAACTTGTATTATATGACTACAATAAATCATCATTTTTCATAAACTGGAAAGGTCATTGTACCATCTATTTTGCATTAAAATGTCAATAAACTTCAAGACTATACAGGGATGAGCAAACCTAAGTACCACATACAATGTGAGCAAACTGAATGGCTGTACAATTTATAGTGAATTACCTAAAAAAAAGAGAGGCCATACTTTAATTGCATGATTTGTAGCAATTTAAGAAAACAGTATATATTCTTTTCTCCAAGGAGTCACAAACTGCCAGGTGCAAATTGGAGCTATATAAAAAGAATGGGAGGTATAGAAAGAATGAAATATTCTGTTGATGGGAAGTGAAATAAATTATGACAGTGCTTCAACAGATTGAAAAAAAAATCTTTTTTCTAACTGGTTGGGTTTTTTAATTCTTCAGATGTTTGAGAAATGGTATTGTAAGAAAAAGAAACAAAAATGTATCATTCACTGAAACACCCCTGAGAAAAAACCCTTGAAATGTAGCTGTAGAGTGTCACTGGATTCAGGCTAATGACCATGCAACTGTTCTACTCAGTACTAACCACAAGTAATTTTGTGGTTAACTCATTATCTTTTCCAAATAATACATTTTCATGGCACTTTCTTAAGTTTTCATAGCTTGTTCTCAACTCTCTCCCTTCAAATAGAGCAAGAAATGTCAGATGGAATCAAGAACTATAGTTTTCACCACTCTGCTAGCTAACTGCCAAAAGTGTTATTAAAAAAAAAAATCCTGTAAGTAAAATAAAAGTTACAACTGCAGCTTTCCAAGAAGTTAGTACCCTAATAATTCTGAAAAAAGAAAAAGAAAGAAAGAAATGTGGAAATACTCTATGTATAATTATTCTTTGATTCTTAAGCAAAGGTGAACAATGGCAATCCATAAATGTGGATGAAACTTTCAAAAGAATTTAAAAAGGAAAGAAAATAGTTTTGAGCACATTGAAATTCTGTGATGGTAAAAGAGTTTTATTAAACCTAATATTCCATCTTGTTAATTGTTTTCAACAATGTATCACTGCATCAAAACAAAAACAAAATAAAAAGAAGATATAACATCAAATCAGATTCCCTAGAAAGGAACAAGAAAAAAATGGAAGTTGCTATGCAACAGAGCTGCTTCCAGTGAGTTCAAATCAGATTGTATTCTAAAACAATTTAATTCCATAATTTTTTCACACACAAAAAAAAAACCTGAATTATATTGCTGAATATTGTTATGGTGTGATATAATATTGCTGATGATTATTACAGCAACAAAGAACCAATGGAAAGGCCAAACACTTTGATACCTTTCAGCACAGCTCAATATACAATCCTAAGAACAAAGAATGCAGATCTACTAAGGTTTGAACAGAAGTGCAGTAGATGTATTATAGCACTAACAAGGACAACGGCTTTAATTTCTACATGCTAGTCCTAGTGAAGATCAGAAACAGACTTAAAAAGTAAAATTGTGCCACCTTCAATACAAAAAGAATTCACAGAATTCATAAGAACGTAAGTCATTAGAACAAATGGAAACTAAAACTACAATTTAAAAGGAGGAATCTAGCAGAATTCTAGTCAGAGTTCACAAGTATTTATGATGCAAGATCTGCTAAAGAAGCATTCTTTAGCAAAAAACTGTTTAACAATAGCTGGAGTTTAAAACCAGTTAAAATAAACCAAAAAACTTATAACAGAAATCAAATATAAGATTTGTTGTTGTTGTCATCTAACTTCCAAATGTGACAGAGAGAATTCATTTTTTATTGTGGTCCCTTCTCTTCATTATTTGGAATCTTAAGACTTGAGCCCAGATTTCTCCCATCAAATTTTAGGCGCAAAAATAAATTAAATTAGGAGGAATACACCCCAGGTGAATTCTAAACTCAAAGCTCAAGTAGAACAGACAGAAAGCAACAGGGCATCCAGTCACACTAATTATTAAATTATAATCCATGGCCTAATTAGTAGCATTTCAGAATCAGAGTTTGTTTTCACTTACTTTGTGGCCCACAAAAAATCAGCAAAAATGTAGCAACTGGAAATACTGGTACAAATTCTTCCTGTATTTTTCCACTATAGGCCATGATCAACAATTTTAGGAAAAATATTTTTTCCTGAGTGCATCTCCTAAAGAACTTTAGGATAGGTAACATCACTAAAAATTTTTAAATTCATAAAAGCTTAGTGCTCTCTCAATGAAAACAATTCCCTTTCCCCTTCCACTACAAAGATTAAGCAGTGACTAAATACAAACTTAATATCTCTCATGCAAAAATACATTGTCACAATTACACAATAACCACTGCAAATACCATACCCTTGAGGGGATAATTTATCCAGCCATCCTGCTTTAACCTTCTTTACTGATGGTCCGTAAAAGCAAGCGTATGGTGTTATGGATTCATTTCCAATCAAAGTTTGATCTCCACCAAATTGCCAAAAATTCATTTGTTCACTGGCCAAGCGATCAGAATCTCCACTTTGTATCTTACTGAAAGATGCTGAGTGTGTTTTGGTTTTATTTTTCTTTTTCTTTAAAGACAATGAATGCTGTTCCACAACAGAATATACAGATTCACTTTCAGATTCTTCTGGTGTTAATGATGGGTCTTCCTGAGACAAGGATTCATTTTTTGCAAATTCTTTTGTCTTCTCTTTCTGATTACTAAAGTAACTGGAAAGAAAAAGTGACTTTTACTCTTAAAATATATTACTACAATGCACAAATACATAAAATTAGTAATTAGAAAAAATACTGGTAAGATACATTATAAGCATGTTTATAACTTGTATAATCACAGTGATAACCACAGACATGCTGGACACAATCTATCTTATAACCATGACCGTCCTGAATCCTACTTTCTCCATTCAACAGGAATAGTACCAAAATAACACTCCTTTGGAAGCCTGAACAGAAGTTTAAAATTAAACTGTCCTTTCTTAGGAAACTAGCTTTGCTCTTTTGAATACTTTTGATGACTTGCAGTATCACCTCTCTCTTCCCTCTCCCACCTCAACAGGAGCCTGGTGCAGACTGGATAACTAAGAAGCACATTAGCTCCCACTTCCTCAAGCCACTGGCCTCTGTCTCACGACAGGAGTGGTGACTGTGTTTTAGTTTTGTATTTGTTTGGATGGGTTGTTTTCTTTCTAATGACAAATAAGTTATGAGAGCATTCAGACACAGTTAGCTATGAGACATACAAAAATGGAACTTGGTCTTCCTTATTTTGACTGGGGAAAACAGGGACACTCTCCAAAACCACAAGAGTTTCTGAAAGCTGGTTTAAACGGTCTTAGAACAGCCACAGTGCCCAGATTTGCCTCATATAGGAAGGGGTAAGACCTCAACTAGAAGAAAAGAGCTCTGGTTGTGCCCTCAGAGCTAGAGATCCACTTGTGACATCAGTAAATAATATTTTCTTCTTCACATTTTGAGTTTCCCAGTAGTTCTTATTTAATACCATAGATTTTTGGAAGAATATTCTTCATTCACTCCTAGATGCAATTTATTTTCACAAGCCAGGAATTCATTTCCATGAAGTTCCTAGAAAAGAAATATATTGTAACTAAAACTTGTAACTGAAAGAGTAAATCTTATTTAAATTACTGTAGATATAAATCACATACAAACACCCTAACTGGCAAAGCTGGTCTTTCCCACATTTTCAAACATGCACTTGAAAGCTGATTTTTGTATTCTAAGAAATGTTATTTTCAACATTTAAGCATGGCCCAAAACACCTGATACAAACAAATCAGATAAAGAAATTCAGTGTATAGAAATACCACTGCTCTGATTTTTCTGCAGGCACCACTGACATCCTGGATTTGGCAGGGATAGTTAATTTTCTTCCCAGTAGCTGTTACAGGGCTGTGTTTTGCATTTGAGAATGAGAATAATGTTGATAACACACTGATGTTGCTGGGTACAGCTTACTCTAAGTCAAGGACTTTATTTAGTTCCCATGCTCTGTCAGCGGGCACATGCACAGGGAGTCAGGAGGGTGCATGGCCAGCATAGCTGACCCAAACTGGCCAAAGGGATGTTCCATACCACAGAGCATCATGCTGTCTCCTTTCCACTAGAGTTATTGTCAGCATTAGTATTATTATTATATTTGCTTTTGCTGTAATTATTAAACTGGTCTTATTCCACTGCCTAAGAGGTTACTTGTTATCCAGTTCTCACTGCAGTGGGTGCAAGCAAGCAGCTGTGTTCTAGTTACCAGCTGGGGTTAAACCACAACAACTGAAAGTTTTTTAAGCTCAAGAGCGACATGTTACATGCAGCTTAAGTACCATTTATGATTTGTCACTGAAAATATTTCTTCTTGGAATAAATGTACAGCCTTCATACAACACTAAAAGTAATGGCAAATTCAAAATCCTAAAGTAACACTGAACTCAGCCATACTGAATATATCTCACTGAGGTTTTTTGGTTTTATTTTGCCAAGATCTTCTTCCTAAAAGGCTCATCTTTAAACTTTTATTTAGAAATCTTTATCACAAGCTGCTTGCAGTGTACAAAATGTCAAGGTTAACACTGCTCGCTCTTGAACATTACATGTCACATTTCCTAAACTTCATCTGACAATCATATGGCACTACTAAGCTTTTCAGTGTGTCTCTCTTCCTCTAAAAAAAACCCTAAAATTAACATCTTTCTGCTTTCTGATAGAAGTGTTTTAATTAACTCATTTAAGTTTTTATGTGTACATAATGAAGCTGAACAATGGCAGAAACAAAGTGGATAAGCTGTCACAACATTGCCTTTTGTTTTCTGAGTAGCAGCACCTAATTTTGTACTTGTGGACTGTACCTTGGCAACATGGAAAGGCAAGACTAAAACAAGGGCCTAGTTCAAAGCAGAGGAAGTGTGCAGCAAAAAATGTAGAAATCATAGTCTGATGCTAGGATAAATCTAGCCTTTGTCTGTCTTCCTCTGCTAACCAGGCCCATTATAAAAATAAAAACCCACCAAAACCTAACCACCCACACATCATAGTATTGTGCTGTAGCACCACAGATTTAAAAAAAAAAAAAAAAAAAAAAAAGGCAACTATACAAACTCCCACACACGTCAATAAAATCAACTAAACAAACCCTACAAAAAACCAAGCAAAAAGCATAAATACACCTTGTAAACAAATTAAATAGAAAACTCAAAAGAAGTCTATCCACTGCTTATCGAATACTTGCATTGCCTGGAATCTCCCAAAAGAAGGGGAAACGGCCACACTTCTGCACAATAGTCAAGAGGCTAACATCACAGTGCATGAAACCATCTTCAGAGTAAAAACAGTCAGTATCCTTTATCTTCATTTGTTTATCAGGATACAATTGCAAACCATACCCACTGAAGGTACATGGTAGTAGATCTTCCTGCCTGTCATGAACCACTAAAATAACAGTTTGATGTCCTGCTTGTGCTCATTCCATAATCTTCAGTACTTGAGCAAGTGAATTCAGAGATCCAAATAACTTCTAAGCAATAACTAAGAAATGCATTTCTATTGTCAGTAGAATTTAAAATGTAAAAGTCCACAAATGAAGACAGGTTGTGGGTAAAGGAAGTTCTATTTTCTCACAAAGATCTATTTCAAACAAATTAAAATCCAAGCATTTGCATTGTCCTGTTTACAGAAATACCCTAGAAGATGCTCAGGCTCAGGAGACAAAATCCCCACCTCCTGCAAGTCTCTGAGGTATTATACAAAGATAGCAGCATTTTCTCATGCAGACACCATTGGAGAGAAAAGTATTTCTTCTACATAGGTAGTGTTCTTATGCATAGGAAGCACCTATAGTTAAGGAAGAAATATGGCTTCTGGATCCCAGACGAATGAAACTGCCTGCTCTCGGGCCTGTATAAAACCCCTGCACTTTTAATCAGGAAGTAATTCAGATACACTTCTGGTTTTAGCCTTTTCTAACACGTAGTCTTTCTGACTTCAACAGCAAGACAGGAAGCCTGAAAGCTAAAACACACTGCAGGGAGGGTATCAGGACTGGGCCTACATTAAATGAAGATTCAACACTGTTGAGGAGAGGCATCTTCCTTGGGAGATACCACCTAAGTCTCCTATTAAAGGTAATGTCATGCAGTTCTCAGATTGATTCTTGAATCATTGTCTGGCAATACAACTTTGTAATGGGTCCATGAAGATAAATTCTTCCATTTAAAATATTAAGGCTTCTCACTTTAAAATGGTAAGACTTGCAATGTGGCCAGCCTTCAACAGTACCCCAATGCTCAGGAGCTCACACAATTTACCGAGCTCAGATTGCATTTTTAATTTAGTCTGTCTACAGCAAGAAATAAAGCCAGTATTTCACTAATGAGAATTCAGTCTTCCTCTGAAGGAATTCTAATATAATTAACTCTTTTAGTTAGACACAACAATAAAACATCTCTAAAACACTTGGATATTTTCTGTTATTTTTACATCAGTATTCTAAAAAACAGTTCCTTCTTCAGATTGCCCTTTACAGATTTCACTTTCTACTTATTTTCTTCCTGACCCAAATCAAAGGTGTATTTTCTTTATAACCTTCATTCCCCTGTTCTCTCATGCTCACTTACTTCCAGTCTGTAGTGACTCATTACCTACTTCTACAGGAATTCCCTTGATAAAAGCCTACAGAAGTATTTTCTTTACACCAATGAAACAGAAAGAAGGCTGATGGCTAACTTACAAGCCCTTAGAACAAATTTCAGTCAGTAAGGATAACAACTTGACACCTTTTATTCTATATGGACAAAATATACTCTTGTGACTTAACATGAAGCAGCAGCCACAAGCTCTGAGATTTCTCAGATACTTTACAGTGTTATCTAAATATTCTTATTTGTTCCCAGGATATTTGCTTCTGCTGAAAAAAATCTGAAAGTGAAATGTATCTCAAGATGTTTGTTTTATAGTTCTTTATGACCTTTATCCACAATTAAGTGCTAATGTAATTAAAATCAGCTATGAAGTTTCCAACAGGAATGTGATAAACAACGCACGAAACAGTTCACATATATGAAAGTGATATTAAAATCCAAATCTTCAGATCAGGTAAAGGATGTTATAATGCATTGCATTAATCATGATTCTTCATGACAACCTGCAAAATAGTAACTTAGATTCAAGCAGTTAATCCAGTTTAACAGCATGGCATTTTTGTACTTTGTGCCTTGGTAAGATAAGAAAGAGTGCTGACAACATTTCTAGGTATGTTTTTGCACAACCAACCATTTCAATGAAATGTACAGAATAATGCTAAGAAATAACAAGAAGCCTGGAAACTTTTTTTAGAAAATCAGCTTAAAACATTGAAATAATTACAGAGTTAAATTTCGAATTTTTAAAGACATTGGCACAGACAACAATAACTAACACAGACAAGATACTGCATTCAAGGAAGGAAAATGAACACTCAAAAGTCAGCTTTGCATGCACATAACAAGAAGGAAAGACAAGGTATGATTTTGTGTGTACTGTGTTAAAAAGTCAACAACAGAAAAACATAGTATACTTCCAAAAGAATGTATGCATCAAAAAGAGATTACTTTTATTCCTATAAAACTACTCTCATTAGAAGATGAAACTTGAACTAGTTACTCTTGTTGATCAATTCTTAAGAAACTAGAATAGGAGAAAGACAAACCCTAGATATCCATTTGAGTGGTTTTTATTTTAGTCAATAGTTTAAAATTGTTTAAAACTGAAACATTAGATTGAAGACCAGGGCAGAAGAATTTTCTGTTATCTTAAATTCCGTGGCTTGAGACTGGCTGGAAAAATTATAAGTAATCACAGAATCAACAATTTCTGGTCTACTTCCTCCTGAGACAGAAGCAGGAGCTGGAAATTCATGGCATTTGGCAGATGCCTCACTAAGCTAATTTACCTCCTATATCTCCCTCCAAGTGATTCAGAAGTCTGTCCACATATCATCTGTGGCATTCACACAATCAACTACTAACCCCAACAAAAATGTTTACTTCAGAGAATCCTAAAAGAAAAGTGACTTTCTGGGTATACAGCAAGTTTAGGAGATGCATGAAAAATATCATGCAAGAACTAAAAAGTCCTGAGAACTTTCATATACAGGAATTGAAAAAGGGTAAGGCCAAATGTGACCATCAATATGACCTAACCTAATGTGCAAGCTGCTTTCACAGGATATGCAGAAGTCTGTGTAGAGATGCCCAGTCTTGATCTGCAATTCTCAGATGAGAAAAAAGCCACTTTTACCCATCCTAGTAAATTCTAACAGTTTCAAATTTCAATGGTTTAACCTCAATTATGCACAACGGAGATTAATGCCTGAGAGCATAAACATGGCAGCTCTGGCCAACGGGGTTAAAAAAAAATCAGTTATCTGTCTTATGTTGGTTTAAAAATAGAAAAGAAAAAAAAAACAACCAACATGCACACTGCAGCTTCCTATTACTACTGAGCATACAAAGTGCCTCTTGAGACTACCAGAAGTCATTAGTCCTTATATAGTTACATTATAAACGCTTTGCATATACCTAAAAAGACAGAAAAAGTACTGGCAACTAAAAAAGCACAAAACAAAAAAGAAGAATTAAGGCCAGTATGAAATACCTAGCATGAAGATTAAAGTGAAGACAGACTATTTACATTCAGACTTCTCAACTTACTTTAGTATCTTTAGCGTTGTCACAAATAAAGGTTTCCCCATATGGAGAGATAATGGGTGGCTTTTCTTCCATGAAAGTATCTTAAAGCAAATAAATAAATACATAAATAAATGCAATCACACAGTGCTCTACTGTGAGTCACAAATGCTCTGCTAAAGTCATAACAAGAACAATGAGGGACACAGATTTTTCAGCTTGTAATTTCTCTGTCCTTCCCAGAAAAAACTTTGAGGAACAAGAAACTATGTCCTAATTCTAAGTGAACTCTAGATACCTTCTTTTCACCACAGACATTATCACTATTATTATGTAATTTGAATATAACTTGCACACAGGCATTTTCTTCTTTCCTACCCTGCATCAAGTTAAAATTAAAAAACCTTCAGTTGTCTAGTCTAAGAAGTAATAGCTCCAAAGTGTTCTTTATTCTGACTTTAAAAAAATACCAAAAATAAACCACCATACAACCTGTTTGTGCACAATCTTCATTTTATCACCAAGTATTTGCTTGAAATAAATACACATAACTTCAAACAAGACATATTTTTTGAATATGAAAGAAGTTTCCAGCTGACTGCACAAGACTTCTAAACGCTTCAGTAAACTATTTAATGCAACAAATTTCCTGTTGTTTCCTGGAGCTATGAGCACTTATAAACAAATTAAGCAGCATTATTCAGGTATATACTCCTTATATCTTTCAAGAAGTTAACTCTGCTTAAAAAAATCTGGATCTACTATTAGAAACTTAAAATACTAGTCTAAAAAAAAATATATTAAAATAAATGGGGCTTAAAGACTAGATTTTTTAATTTTTACTTTATTTGGCCATAACCAAAAAATAAGTAAAAATGCAGAAGTGAATAAATACTCTGCTATCACATAAATCAATTCTTCTAGACCTTTGAGATGCCCAATATTTCTTAAAATACGTAAGTATTTTAGATAACTGGTCCAAGGTTTGTTTTTCCTTGATATTCAAGATGTAAATATCAGTATGCTTAACTCACTGTTTTGTGAAATTTGCCTCCCAGTGCAAGAAATATTTACAAGGTCCATATTTCTTCTTCTCTGAAGGGAACTTCAACAAAACAAGGCACAGAATGAAAACATTAATTGATATTTCCCAGAAAATAAGCAAAACCATTACATGCAGTTAAACAATTAAAATTATATACAAATATGCAAACAATAGATTTTAAATCTGGGGAAAATTTCTGATCTATTTTAAGAGTCACATAACAATATGTTTTCCTCTCCTTATGACACTTAATACCTCTCTGATCCTAGCACACATCCCAAATTCAGGAGGTTTTTTTGTTCTGAATTTACCTTAAAAAAATTTAGATTGTTTGAAGAATGGAGATCTCAGTTTTCCCCAACTTTTTCCTTCCCTTCTTCTTCACAATTATTACCAATGACTGTATTTAAAAAGGGATGTGCTATGAAAATCTACTTTAACATTAAACTCATAACAGGCCTGAGAATCCAGCCAAAATATGCTCCCAACCACTGAAAAAAAAAAAAATTGCTGTAAAGTTTTGATTTCCTAAGGTGAATTATTTCCCCCCACAGTTTTAAAACCAAGAGCTAAATGGCATTGCATTGCAACTGCCTGTGACAACCCTTACACATTTTATACATGGGTAAGAATGTATTTCCATGCACAGCAGAAAAGTTATTTTATTAGTGGTGTGCTGGCCCACATGTATTTCAGTAATATCATGTAAAGTACAATATTACTGCTATTATTAATATTTCAGACCAAGACAGCTTTATAATCAGAACACAGGAAGAAAAATGTGCGAATCCGAAAATTTCTAACCCACCTTCACTAGTCCAGTGGTCTGTATTAGGGGTCTTTTCAGTCAAGCTCTGAAATCCTCCATTAACATAATTAGCAAATTTTCCTCTTAATAAAGGTTCTCATGCATCCTTATAGAATATTCAGAGGCTGATAAATGCCATGTAAGATCCTTATCAGTTTTCCTAACAGTTTGTGGGTCCTCCATCCTTTAAAGTCAAAGGCAATTATCTTCTACTAAAAATATCAATCTCCTAACCTTTGTTTCCCCACTTAACATATTGAGAAATTTTATTAAGATAAGCTACATTTAGAACTTTAGACCTACTGTCTCATGAAGTTAAACTTGATTTACTCTTAATTACAAAATGAGGTTTCTTTGTGACAGAAGGCAGGCATTCATGAACTACTATTTCACATAATTGTTACTCCACACCTAAATCTGCCCCAATAATTTTATTAGATTAAATTCAAGATAGAAGCCATACCTTATAAAGTTACTTGACATTTCAAATGTTATGCAGGTTACATAAACTAAGTTCGCCAATGATTACTTGATAAAATCCTGGGTTTGAAAACACAGGGTAAGTTTGGCCAGTGAAAGTTGATCATGGCCTAGTTGCCATATATAATTGCCTACTCTCCTGAGTCCTAATTACAATAAATATGCAGCGAATACTTTAAAAGTCTGCATTTCATCATACATTTTAGTAAAATTCATGTAGTTACACCTTTTGAAGCTCCATTAGCAAATTAACTTCATGTGTTTGTACAAAACGAATTTTAAAGAATTATTTTAATTATTTTAAAGAATTAATTTTAAAGAACTTAATATGCTTATAAAAAACCAACACCTAACCTAGTGTTTTTCAACACAGATCAGATTTTTTGTTGTTCAGTTGGTATCTTTTGAAGGGTATTAGCAGCATGAAATTAAATTAAGACTTACAGATAAGGTTTTGACTTGAAGAGCTTTTAAAATTATGGAGGTTTTCCTTATGTAAAACATTTGCTTAGTTTCAGGGTAGATGGATAATTTCACCAGGTAATGAAAAATAACAAGTCAGCTGAAAAAAAAAAAAAACAAAAAAAAAAAAAAAAAAAAAAAAAAAAAAAAACCACCCAAACAAACAAACAAAAACCCCATGCCCACAAAATACCCCATACTTTTTTTTTTTAATCCATATGCTTTCCAGGACTCTTGTATTCTTTTTGATCATACACCTACATTTATGTATACATAGCACAAAATCCTGCTAAAAAGCAAACTATAGGGTTTTTTCCCAGCATTCAAAAATACAACCTATTTGTCATTTTTGGAAAGCAAATTTCTAACTTATGTAAATTAAAAACTGCCTCAAGAAATAAAATAAATGAAATGAACTCACTTTGAATATCTGCTTGAAAGATTATGTGTCATAAAAAAACTACAGTGCTAGCTATAAAATTATTATAATTTGCCCATGCTTAATAAAATAACAAACTAGTTGTTGTACAAATTAAATACCTGGATTAAAAGAGAAAAATACTGAAGACATCTTTTGAAGGAAAAAATGGAAAAAAATCTTATAACTACATCAATCTATGACTTTTTCTTAGGCATTTCAGAAAGTGAATAACTCTTCTCTTGAATTTTTTCAATTCAAAAAATGAGTACCTCAAAGAAGATTGATGATATTCTTTTATTTTGCTCTTTAATGGAAGGCTAGTGCAAGCAGTCTGCCAATCATAAAGTGGACCATTTTTTCAAAGATATAATAGTAATTTCAATTAATTTTCAGTGTTGACTTTGTTACAGCTGTGGTGATTCAGACTCCCTGTTTTCACATATTAAGAGGTACCGGATGCTGCTCCGGCTGCACACACTTCTTTAGCGCCCCGTATTATGCATAAACAAGACGAAAGGATGTGATGAGGCAGTGACTGCTCTTGCTAAATGCTGAGAGGCTGGAAAGCTAAAATTTTGCACAGAACTTTGCACCAAGCTGGTTTACTCAGTATACACTCCTGTCACCTTGCAAATAAAGTGAGGGAAGGAGGTCAGTGTAAGCAGTCAGTGCTTCAAAGTCTTTACTGGCATTCATCTGCTGAGTGTTTTAAATGAAAGAAGCTTTCATTTTCAAACTCATTCAAGACATGTTTTCTTTTCTATCTGTCTCAAGACCTAACCCTCTCATAAATACGAACACAAAACTGCTCTAGCATGCTGTGTTAAAGCTTTGGGGTCCATAGACTTCTAGCAGAGGTAAAGTAATAGTGATACTTTAACACAGGAAAAGGGAGGGAGCACCTTGTGTCTTTTAAAACATTTTGTGTGGCAGAACATGGTAGAGAGCTTGGCACCTCATTAGCAATCTTGACCACTTGTATGTTAAGAAAGGAGTCTAGAGGACATCAGCACAAAGCAACAAATTCCAACTATAGGATCTGCCAACTGCAGAAAACAAATGGTGCCTGCTTGGGCCAAGCACCATTATCTATTTTACTTATTTATATCTTCCTCCATACTCAGGATGTTGTCCAGAATTTTGGTCTAGTTTTCCTTATTTCTCTTAATAAAGAATCAGAACAACCCCACTACTGCACAACACAAGTAACAAAGATGGTGACGTGAAAAAATCTAAAAAATTATAGAATTCATCAGTCTGAAATTTTATCTGCATATAATTCTGTATAAAAATTAGATCTACTATATTATAAATCTACTTTGGCTTTTTGTTTGAACAGATTGCTTCCTGGAATGATGCAATGTAACTATTTCACCGAAGAGTGACTGCTAGCTGACCCAAAGTATCTAAATCTTCTAAAACTATTTCAAAACTAATTATCTTTAATCTTGTCCTAAAGACACATGAGTGGTTAGTTCCATCCATTGCAATACTTTCACTATTTTGTCTTCCAAAAATCTGCAATTTTTCACTTTGTGGTTTCAAACACCTTTTGACAGATCTTTACTAATTCTCTAACAACAGAGAGCTCATAATGATATGATAAGGAAAAGTCTAGCTGAAAAAAATCTAGTATAACTACACATCAATACCGAGCAATAAAAACCAGTACTAAGATCTGCACAATAACTCCACTATTAAGAAAATCGTGTAATTTTTCCTTTCTTTTCTTTTTTTTAAAACTCTGCACCCCCCAATACTACAGTAATGCCACACTGTAGTGCCATAATTAAAAAAAGAAATAAACTCAAACTATTTTCAACTTCTAAAATGCTATGGTGTTTTTTCAGCTGCCAGCATGCTTTGTTACAGGCAAGAGCCAGGGGCAGAAGTGAGGCACAGGGAAGTAGACAAAATTGCAAGGGAGGTAAGTTCATTATTAGTAATAATAAATGACATGGTCATAGCCCTACCATGGGGCACAAGGATACCCACTGTATGAACTTTTTGTGGCACATAGGAGGTGATGAGAAAAGTATTCCTTGCATAAAAATTTAATGACTAATATTCATGAATGACTAGAAGAAAATGCTGAGTTTCCCAGATTTCAGTAAGATTTCTCTGCCTCTATGGAACAGCCTTTATCCAATGTAATAAAGATGAAACCAGCATCTGGCAATAAGGCCAGTTGAGGCTATTTGTCTATGCAATTCTGTGATAAAGACACAATCTTTTCCTGAGGCTAAAGATGTTTGCACAATGCCATTTTAAAGTTCTGAATTAGCTCTCTGCCCCTATGGAAAGGTTGTCAGAGAGGTTATCAAAAGCATTTCTGCGAAGTTTAAGTTCTGCTGTGAAGTTCTCGTTTAGTCTCGATCTTCATCAGAGAGACTGGTCCCTCAGGATTTCCATATTACTATAACTGGGCCATAAAGACCAAGAAAAGAAGCTGGAACTCACAAATCAAAATGGTGGGTAATGCAGTTAGTGACCCAGTCACATATCAATCACTAATAGACTGGGATTTGAAGGATTCACTCCAGTGGTGGGAAGACTACAAACACGGCATATTCTCTCAACTGGATGATTGTTTCTCAAAAGACAGTGAGAGTACTCTTTTAGTATGTAGTTATTATTATCTTTTAGGTTAAGAATCCCATTTTGTCTCAGCATGAATAGCTTTATTAAATGAGGTATGGATAATCACTCTACAAAAGTTAACATAAATCTGCTCCTCACTAATACACATGCATACTTAAGTTTCAATGAGCACAAACTTCTTGTCATTTAGAAGACACCAATGACGCAGTTTTTAAGGCACATAAAAAATCTCCAATTGTTGCAAAGAATTTTTGCCTCTCCACCTGTTCAAACAATTGTATTACAAGATTAATTTTGACTTCTTTCAGTAATCTAAAAAAACGTATAAATGCTGGGAAACCCCTGCATTTAGAGCATGTATAAACTTGATGATGTTTCTAACTGCTGAGATATGCAGATGAAAAACCCAAGATAAATACAAAACATTCTTAGACATGTCCCTTCCGGGCATAGCTTGTGGTTAAAAAAAAAATAAAATAAAAAATAAAATAAATGCAGCTTAATGATTTGGATATGGCTACACCAACAAAACTTTGCATAGGCCTTTGCATTAATTTTTCTTCTGTTTAAGACACATAGCCAGCATGACAACTAAAACTTACTTAATAGATTCAAAAATATTACAAATTAACCTGTGTGGAGATATTTTTTACTTACAGACTGTAATATTGTATTATGATTGACTACAATTCAGTGCCTATTATTTTTAACATTCAAAAAAATATACTTTTATTAAGATAGGTCTTGAATTAAGTCCCAACAGCAGATATTTTTCTCAGCATTCTATCATATTTTTCCAAGACAAGCTACAACTAATGCTTATTCAAGAAAATAAGTGCCACTCAGTAATTTGTGGATTCAAATTATGAACTCAACCATTTTGAAGTAAGAAAAGTGCACAGTCACATCACTTGAATAATTAGAAACAAATTCAAAGATTCCATAAACTCTGAAAATCTTCTACATCTATCATCTTTTTTTCTCCATTTTCCACTGCTGTTTTCCCCTGCTGGAATGTCTCGAAAATATTTTTGTACTAGAAATACCATTAAAAGCTAAGGTTTTGTTGTTATGAGACCACCAGCAAAAATCAACACATAATATGAATAAATAACTTTATTCTCCAAAGTTAACAATTAAATGACTACCAGTTCAGAAATTAACCCAAAAGCCATCTTGAAGTAAGTTCTTGCTTATGCTTTATATAGTTTTTTTTTTAAGAGATATATCTAAAGGAATAAAGATTCTTTTCTTTGTTAATATGTAAATGCAGAGAAAATTGGAGAGGTTATAAGGACACACCATTCTAAAATTTCCCTTTACACTCTCATGTTTTGCTTTTAAATTACATTGAGGCTTAATCCTCTCTTCAATTAATTTGGCAACATTCATATCAGATCCAGTGTATTCACAGTACATATTAAAAAAATCCACACCAAAAAAAGACAAAAAAAAAAGAAAAAAAAACAAGAAACCCCAAACTATAAGCTCTACTGTGATAGTAATTTCTCATTAGTAATGAACAGCAATTACCTTGATGAAGCTTGAACTGTACTTGATTCAGGTATTTCTGGTACAGGTCGATGCCTTAAGATAAAAGATCGGCTTGCTCTTGGAAATACTTTCATGCAGTTTAGCGCACAGGAATCATATAAGTCATTGTCTATCATTTCTCCTTTAAACTTATAGAATGGAGAATCTGGTTTATTATCAGATAAATCACCCTCATCTGCAAACCTCTGATGTTTGTTTTCCTTGCATTTTGTCTCGCATGAACGAATAAATGAAGGAGGATCACAAAACACCAATGGGCCAGTCAAGTGCTCATCAGCTTGGTATGCAGCAGCTTCTGTCAGTGCATCTGATGCAGCTGGCTGAGTATTCATCTTGATATTTCTACTTTGACTGACAGCTTTTAGTATGGTGTCTGAATTATGGTATAAACTGGAAAAATCCGAATTTGTAAAGCTATCATCATTTGCCTCCATTGAGTTTTCCTCGGCAAGTTCAAACTTTTCCTTATTAACATAAGATTTTTTAAGAAGTTGTTCTGATGACGTTGTAGGTATCAAGCCAGTCCTATCCAAACTTGAATTGCTTACAGGAGACTCCTGATCTGAGGATGAATGTTGCTTCTCTTCTAAACCTTTCAAGTCTTTGAGTTTTAGATTTTCACAGAAAAGAGAATTTCCTTGAATTTTCAAAAGACTGTCTAACTGCTTAAGGATCCTTCTGCGATGCCCTGTAGGCAACACTCCCATTTGCTGGAGCACGCTGTTATTTATTCCCATGCAATCTGTCACAGTGTTATAGCCATATTTTTTAAAGTTAGGAAGATACTGTGCAAGGTTAATGTTGACCAAAAATTCTTCAATATCAATGCCATTGCCTGTGGATGACATGACTTCATTCCATATATTGTCCCACACAGTCATGTAGAAATAGTCAGGTTGCATGCATGTTCACTAGCAAGAAAACTCTCTTGAATTTGGTGTCCACCAGCCAGCAGAAAATATCTGTTTCCTCATGACACCTCTTCAAGTTTCTTCAGTTCAAACTGATTTTTTTTAAAAAAACTGCAAACATATGGAAAAGAAAAAGGACATTAAAAAAATTTCTCACCTGAACCTCACAATTACCTTGAATAAAATTGTGAAAGGCTCCCTGTCACTTGAACAGTAAGATTTTTTAATTGTTTGTATACAATAATTTCAACAATGGTAAACCCATCCTTTTATCTTAGCCTATATAAAAAAATAGCAAAATCAAAGTCTCAGCAGAAGTAATATAGACTTAAAACGCATATTCCTAGTAGTTAAACATTAAGATGAACAGTTAAGAGATGAACCACTTATCTACACACACACTTTTATTACACAGTACTTGGATATCAGGGAGAGAGAGAGTTATCCAAAACCACAACTGGAACCTAAAGCTTTCCTATTTCCACACTAGCACCAATTAATTATAGAACAGGGCTTCTACTCCCTTATCTTCCAATCTCAAGATTTAGTGAGATTTTAGTGTAAAAACACATTGGCAATGGAACACAGGAAAAATCACTGTCTAGAGCATTCTAAGTGTATTCAAGCCCTCTTCAACCGAGAATCCAACTGAACGAGTACTGTCCTCAATAACATGGTTTGCAACAGTAGATCCAGCCCTTCAAACAAACTGTCCTGCAGGAACACAGGAAACAGGTAACCACCAGCATCTCAACTCTGATGTGGAAGCAGTTTTCCCTTGGCCACAGAGAGAAAAGGCATGACCACATAGGCAAGTTCTGGCTGTCCATGAGTCCTCCCTTAGTATTTTCCAACCCAGCTCTTACACTTCAAATTTCATCTATTTGAGTTATTCTTTCTTTCAGGGCAATATCTAAATTCACAGTTTACAAAACCCAGATGCTACTGTTCTGAAGATGTTTGAAACAGCCTGAAATCATATTTCTTTAAAGAAGGTTTAAGATCAGCAACACTCAACAGGTTTTTTCACCTCTCTCTTTCTGTATAAAGAGTAATTTGGCCTTAGGGAAACCTGCTGACTGTAGCAGCTGTCCTGGCATGCCAGTACTAGCCTTAAGCAGCCTGGAAAAGAAAGAAGAGCTTCAGTGGAATAGCATAAGATTTAAGTAGCATTTAGAAAGAGTAGAAACCTTATGTCCAGAATTTGTCTGTGGTAGTAGGCATTGGTATCTAACTCTTCAAAGTATTTCATGGCAAAAATGCAGTACTTATGATCTAGAATTGAAGCTTAAAACATTGCCTATATTTTTACTGTGTCAATTCCTAAATAAAGGATAAAGCCTCTTCCTACAAGATTCCTCCAATGTCTTTTGAATATCTAAGTCATTATTCAGAAAGGTAGTAATAAATAAATATTTATGCCCCTCCTCATGACCCAAAGCCACATACAAATATAAATTTAAAATAATGTACTCTATGAAGCACACCTGTATCACTGCTATTGGCAATTGTACTTTATTATGATTATGAAATAAATTATTAAATAACTACCTCAATCACTGGACGTCTTTTCTTGCAAAATTTTGTAAATATCTTCAATACTCCCCCACTTTCATAAAGTGGTAATCAAGACCAAGGAAAAAGCTAGACTCTTCATACTTACACCATGTAAACATGTATGTGAAATAATAAGAAGAAAAAAAGATGAACAAACCTACATTTTTCTGGAAGGTGTAAAAATCAACATAGTATCCGTACTATAAATGTTCCTTTATTTAAGATAAATCATTAGATTCTCTCTAGTCTCTACTTCATTTTTCTGGGTATATTTTTATTAACTTTGATCCTTACCCACAAGTCTGAGAAGTGACTTATCTTGAGTATTAAATTGATAGAACTGAAACCTTTTAGAGAGACAACTCTATAGGTCAATCAGATATCAACCTCTCAAGAAAAAATAACTTTATTGCAGAGTTAACCCTCAATTAAAGATTCCCAAGTCATTTAAATTCAAAAATCCTTGGATTGATCTAAATTGATTAACAATTCACTTTTGTATTTACCTTTGTCCCACCCTAACCTGCATGCTTATATAAACTGTCATCATTCCTTTAAAAATTTGAAAACTCAGCATTTCCTCAAAATTTTCATGGCAGTCTCTAGTCATAAGGGATAAAATTCAACAGTATGGCCTCCATCCATCTCTAAACTCTGGAAAACAAATGTATACTCTCTTAACTAGTTGAATATATATTCTCAGATTCTGAGTACAGAATGAAAAAAAATAGTACAGAAATTACATACTGGGGAAAAAAAATTATCAGACAGGTGCTGTTTGGGCCAGAAAATAGTCTTTCAGATATCCAGCAATTAAATAAAAAACACAATCAGACTACAAAAAAAAAAAAAAATTCAAATATAGAAAACCCCTACAGTGTTAGCATGTCAGTCTAAGGTTTTTAAAGTTGCAGTTGCAGCTGGTTATCTCAGCCATTTCCACCTTCTTTGACAGTTCTGGGTTTCATGGTAGCATTTGGCTATTTTTCCCCTAAGGTGTTAAGCGTTCATTTTCAGACAGTATCATCTTCTCAATCCCTCCACCTTTCATAATAACAAAAAAAAAGCACCTGAGAAAGTAGCTTTAGCTATTTATTTATAAATAAATATATATGTAACATATATAAACATATATATTTATATCCACACATTCTCTCTTCTCTATCTTAATACTGGTTTTTCTACATGCAATAGCTTTGCCTACACTTTTATTCTGGAACACCTCCAGTGTTGTTACTTCAGGAACTCAAATAGCCATGTGTTATCAGCTATTTGGATTCTAACCCATCTTTGTATAAACCACATACCAGTGCAAAGGGTTATCTAGTAGAGAACAAACTTTGCTTTCAAATCTGTAAGAATGATTACATTTTGCTGTGTATTTTATGAACAAAGCATGTAGCAAAGGAAAGAACTGCTTGCTGAGAAGACATTTTGACCACAAAGTGCCAACAGTGCTGGAAGAGAAAGCCCAAGCCACTTTCTGTTTCTGTAGTTGTCTATGGCAGAAGCTATCAGTGTATCCATCAAGATTTCTAAAGAAGTGCTATAGATCTAGCCTAGCTATGCAACTGGTTAAATACCATTAAGATCACATTTTGTGGGTCTAAGCAAAGGGTTATACTGACAACTGGTTTGGTTCCACTACTTACACAAAGATTAATGTAACAAACAGCTAAACAAATCTACATAGTGAATGTTTTGCAGGCTAGAACATAAATATGTAATCTCTTCTTGAAATGTTTTATAAGGTTTGAACTCAAGAAGTATACAGAAATGCAGAACTCAAGGACCACTTTATTCAACACATTTGTCTGTTTTGATATGATTGCTATCAATTTAAAAAATAATTTAATCTCCTTAGCTTTGATTGCAAAGCAAGTCATAATAAACCCTAAAGAATGTACAGTATTATAAATGGAGTGATATATACACATTTGTACAAATACATTAATTCTCTTTCTCATCCATATTTCTACCACTACAAATTTTGCATTTGTAAACAATATTAGTGCACATGGTTGCATACATTCTGTAAAACAAATCTCTCAGAAGCAAGGCAAAATAGATTTTTCCTACTTAGAAATAAATAGCAACCCCCTCCAAAAAAAAAAAAACAACAAAGAAACAAAAAAAACCCACAAGGGAAATTTGAACTTGCCGAAATAAAATTGATTCTTTTTGTAATATTATAATCTCCTAAGCAACGTAACCAAGACAAAAATCACCATTTTTAACATGGTTACTAAAACTAAGAAAATGCTATAATGGTTTAAAAAAAAAAATCAAACTTCTTGGAAGACACATAACCATTCCATTTTATCAAAATAGGGACAAAATACCTAACTTGCTATGTGAAAAAAGCAACACAAAGAAAATCATTTGGGCTTTTCTTCTAAGAAAATAGTTTCAGCACAGGATGAATTCAATGTGTGTTGTACATCCCAAGCCTTCGACGGGATCATCCAACTTTCTTTCACAAAATATGTTCCTCACATTTTTTTACAAACTGATTGTCAGTTTCCTCCTTTTCCCATCTTATGGAAGGGACTTAAGACAAGGAGTGGCAAAAAAACCTCAGAGTGGCCTAACAGTTCTTTTCTTTTACTTTTAGTGAGGGCTAAATAGCATCAAAGAAAAATGGCAATTCTAATTCTCAGAACCCTTCCTCACATGGAGGGTAAGCACCTGCACCTAATATTCTCGAAAGCTAATTTCAAAATTCTCTCATTCTATGATTTTTCAAGTTGAAAATTCTTGAAGACAAAATTGACTGGGAGGTAAACAAATTTTGTTGAAGCAAGAAAAGCAATCCAAATTTTAATAATGAAATGTGTGAACAGTAGGTTATAGGTGAACACAGAAACACTCAGGTGGGACTAGAGTTTTTTTTCTTTTTTTAATATCAATACAGATACAAGCCTGAAGAAGCTGTCAAACCTTTAAAAATACATGGCAGGATAAAAACACTGCAAGCAATCAGTTCAAAAAACACAAGCAAGTTCAGGCTTGCTCTCAACTTCTATTAAACCACATACTATATTAAGATCCTCATAAATATCTTAAAAGGGAAAAAAATGGCAAAATAAAACAATACAACAGGTCTTACCATGGAGCAGAATGGAATCTGCAAGTAGGGAATTTCATCTTCGCATTGTAATTGACTCCATACAAACTGACAAGATTAACATATCAAACATTGCACATTAAAGATCTTTTCCAAAACCTACATTATACAATCAGCATATGGATTGCCTAAAAAAAAAAGAGAGAGCGGGGTACTGATTGCAACAATTCCGATAGAAATGTTGCCTTTACCAATACAAGGAAGTTACTAAGCATAGGTCAGCCTAGTGGATAATTACAAAATAACTTTAATCACGTCCTCTGTCAAACCGTTTCTTTGTTTGGTTTTTTTCTTGTTTGTTTTTGGTTTTTTGTTTCTTTTTGGGTTGGGTTTTTTTTTTTAAAAATTTCAGAGCACTTGCCTTCTAGAAAAAGGTTCAGCAACCTTCGTTACCTCGGAGCCAAACCTCATTACTGCAAGAAATTCCAGTGGAACAACTTGCAGAGTCGCTGGAATAAAGAATTGCACGGCATGAATAAGCAAACTGAAGGTAGAATTGGAACTTTGGGAAGTTGCTGTGGCAACACTAGGGTGCTGTACACTTCACTTCGGATTCTCGATCCAGGACATACGGCAGCTTCTTTAACTTTCTTTAATTTTCTGATAAAATTTCCACGTATATAATGACAGCTAACATGAGGTCTGTACACGTCTGACTTGACAAAAACAACTCACAGAGTAAATAAATACACAATAGTAAAGTACTGTTCTTTAGCATGACATTTACATACAAATCGTTGAAACAATTGAAGCTACAAAGAAAACAGATAGCAATACACGCCTTATTTTCTACCTGCCTACCTGCTGTTTCTAGTCCGATGCCAGCTCCGGTATCTGTGGCTCACCTGGGGCACGCCCGGTCCCCCGGCACGGCGCACTGTCCGGCAGCGAGGGCAGAGCAGCGCAGGGCTCGCTGCCCGCGGCACCGGGAGCCGCAGCATCAGCCCCGGGAGCTGCAGCATCAGCCCCGACAGCGGCCGGCCCGGCAGCGGCCCGGCGGGGCGGGCAGACCCTGCCCCCAAACCCCGCACACCCCGCGCCCGCCGAGGCCGCCTTACCTTCGGCAAAAGCCGACGGGACCAAGGAGGCAGAGGAAGAAGTGCAAGGCTTTAGATTGCTTCAACTTTCAGTTCTCCCTCCGGCTCCCTGACGGCTCACTCTCTTGCTCGCTTTCTCTCCTTCCTTCCTTCCTGCCTGGCCCCACACCCCACCCCACCCCCCGCGCTGCTCCCCGGCAGGCCGCGCCCGCGGAGCTCCCTGCCTGCCGCAGGAGGCGGCCGCACCTGGGCGCGCCGGGAGCGCCCGCCGCCCTCCGCGCCCGCGCCGCGGCTCAGGGCGTTCTGGCCTGGCCACATATTTCCTGAGGAGTCACTGGGAAGCCCGCAGGCAGGCTCCGGCTCCGGGGCCCTGTGCGCCCCAGCGCATCTCTTCACAGACATCCCGGGTTGCCGAGCCCGGGCTGGGCAGGCCGAGCACAGAGTCTCCTCTTCCTGCCAGGCCAGGGAGCAAAGGGCGTCGCGGCGCCACCTCTGTCACCACGCGGAGCCACGCTGAGGGCCGGCGCTCCAGCTGCGAGGAACCAGCACGGCCTGCCAGTAGTGACACAGCTGTGACCACTTGCTTAAAAAAAAAAAAAAAACCTAAAGGCACTAAACTTAGAGTAATTTCCAAGAATTCCCCAATTCTTGTAACTCCCCCATGTCTGTGAAAAAAAAATGTCACTCAGATGAAACCGTGTTACACAAAATGATACAGAAAGTACTTTAATGTAGTCTGTTGGTGGACATACACATCTTCCTCCTGTAGTGTCAATTCTCATCTATTCTAATTAAATCCAAGGAGGTATCAGTGGATTTGCAGTGCTGCAGCTGAAGTTTGAGGTCTGCCACTCACCCACTGCAGCAGAACAGAAGCAAAGATACACTGAGAAAAAAAGGCCAATTATTAAAGTGCTAATTTAGGAGCAAGTAAACCTGGGTTCCTTTTAAGTTTGCTTCCTACACACTTAATAGCCTTACTAAATATCCTTACTAGTAGAGGGGCTGTAAAAAACTGTTGGGGCTATGGTACTAAAGTGAGGTTTCAGGATCACAATTCTGAATGCAAAAAGCTTTTTCACTCTCCAACTTTCAGTCAAAATTTCCAGATTAGAAGTTTGCAGCACAGTATTACAGCACCAATTACACCGGTGCCCAAGCACTTCTGAAAATCCAGCTACAAGTTCTAATTATTAGATACGTAATTATCTGTGTACCAAACAAAATGCAGGTAATTTTCCTTCCTAAACTTTTATTATGCAAGGAAATTTCTGGGTTTGCCTTTTTTTTTTTTTTTTTGACAATCTAAATAAATTTATTGTGTTCTTGCTTGTTTTTTTTATTAATGCTTTTGTAGCATCTATCTCAGACGAGGAATTATCATTCCCAATTATTTGCTAAGGAGCTGATATGTGTCCAGTCCAAGTGAATGCACAGATGTGATTCAGGTAAGTATACTAACACCCTTTTTTGTCATAGCCTTTCTGGATTGTAACCTAATGACTCACAGAGTCATCTGACCTCAGATTTGCCTAACATTTCCAGAAGCCTAGCTTCCTTTCAGAACAGTAGGAATGCAAATGAATACTGACTTTGAAAAGGAATTTTAACCACAGTAACTTAAACTATTTGAAAGATTCAGACCCTGTAAAGGACAAAAGATCGGCCTCCTTTGCAAGTCTTACCTCACCATGCAAAAATTCAGTTAATTAGAAGTTTGTGGTGGGCTAGAATTTCTTTCCTCTCAAGTCTAAGGGTATGGACATTGATTAATACCCTTGAGCTCTGCTCTCTTCCCTTTCAAATAGTTCCCAAGTCTTTCTGTTAAAGCCCACTTTTCTTCCTCTTCCAGGGATCCATGTGATTTGCCGTGTCAATGGGCCAGTGACAGAGACCATAGATAACAGTCAGCTCAGCCTTTGTCTTTAAAAACCGGGTGTCAGACCCTCACATGGAACCCCTGGAAGAGATTGCCCTCAGCATATTTATACCTGTACAGTAATGGTATCTTCCCTCAGACCACAGCATGACATTGCAGCCTGACACTCTGTGTCTCAGCCGGAGTTTTACTTGCTTAATTTCCTTGACCACAATACTGGATCACAAGAATTGAGATAATTTTTTTCAGTGCGTTTTTTGGGAGAGGGCAAAAAATGGGAGAAATGAGCATTAAACACATACCCAGTTCTGCTTACTTCTTTCTGTTTGCATTATGGCCAGAAAAATTGCAATATATACAAGATCATTTTAAGTCACCTTGTGCTATTACGGGTTTAGAGGCTTTTCTTGGCATTTTTTATATGTCTAAGTTACATTATTAGTACCACACCAACCCATATGATATTTTATTCTTTCTTAGAAATGAACTAGAATCAGAGTACAAAGTCTAACAAACGCTCTGGAAAGGAGATATTATCAAAACCATTGCAATTGAAAAAAAACCAAGAAAATCTGGAAATGATTACAACCAAATGGACTGAGATGAAATGAGGGGCAGTGAAAAGGACCAAAACTGCCAAAATTACTCCAATTCAAATCATGAAATCAGGGAAGAAATGTAAATAAAGAGACTGGAGAAGAAACAACAGAAATGAAATCTTAAAGATAAAAAAAGGAAATTTTCTGAAACCAAGTGAAAAAAATAAAAGTGAATGTATGACAAGAAGTGCAGGGAAAGGGATCGAAGCTTGCCCAATTAATCCTCATTGAAATCGCAAGATTTCATTGCCTTTCCTGAAAGGAAATTCTTCCTTTATTAGAAATAAAGTAGTATGGTTTGATATATAGGGTTTTACTCTTTTTTAGAAATCAAGTTGCATAATATATCATCTTTTAAGAAAGCTCTTAAATCTCTAATTTATCTACAGCATATAGTTCTCTGATGAGCATGGAATGGCAGCTTTCTAACAATGCAGTAAAAGAAGTCTTACAAAAATCTAGCAGGAAATTGCATCTTACTAATTTCCGTGTAATTCAGATATGACATAAGGCATACCATTTTAAGTACTATTCTGGGACTTGTTGATAAGTTTGTGTTTTGAAAAATCAGGCTGATAGGCCTGAAAGCTGCAGAGGTTTTGTTATCTGATAATTTCCTCCTTTTTTGTGTTTCTATGATGCTATCATGAATAAGTGTTAGGTGGGCAGGTTTTTTTAGTAGATCAAGACAAAATTTCAGTCAATAAATTAATTATAAATAGGAGTTGCATGACTTCTGTTATATTCTCTGAAAGATATTAGGGCTTTTGTATCCTAAAATATGTTTAACCATATAAGAAGGTCATTCACAGTAAGCATGCTAAGAATACCTTCCAGGTCATATTTATCATTACAAAACCCTTTAAAAAGCCTGTTTTCCAGTGATGGATATTTATCTGATTTTTTGTTTTGTTTTTAACATCAGTCCATAAGAATAACCCCGTTAGCCTGTGTTTAAGTAAAGATGGAATAATGCCATCAAACTGTACAGGAACTAATCCTTAGGATATAAATGTATCCCAGATTTCCACACTCTGTGTGGTTTGTCATATGTCAGAATAGATGTTTGCCACATTTCTTATTGTTCATTAAGCTTATAATGAAACTGATTCAAACTAGTCAGGCATTTTCCAAATTCAAATATTGTAATTTTTAGATGTGTATATTTTCAAAACTATAGGTCTGTTCTACTTGCTACATATTTATTCTATTTAAGAACTCCAAATCCAGCTGCACAAATAGCCAATTGATAAGATAAAATAGGGGAAACTACTCCTTCCTTTGCAGATGGCTTACAAGTAGCTCTGATTTTTACATGAAGTTTGTCAGCTACCTAAAAATGCACAGGAGACCTGAGTTTATTTATCACTTTTAATGAGATTATTTCACTTCCTCCCAGAAAAAAACCAAGCAATCCACATATTCTTATTGAACACAGTCCAAGCAAGATCTAAGTTCTGAACTTGGTCTTCTGCAATTGGTTCAGTCTCATTTGCTCCTCTTCAAAGCAGAGGTAATAAAATTCATCTACCAGTCTCCTCAAGGTGTTGAGAAGGTTAAATATTTAGATTTTGGAGAAGAAATGATATGTTAGTTACACCTCAATAAACCAGCAGGTGAATATCTAGGCCTTTTATGATTTGAACCTCACTATTATTGGTATAGTATAACATTGATATCATTATTAATAAAATATCAGGAAAACTAACCTTGGAAATTAAATAATGCATTACAATTTTCATAAGCAGAGTTCTATCATGAGGTAACATAGTTCACTCAGGGTAAGACATAATGACGCAAGGCTTCAGAAAAATGATAGGATTGCAGATAAGAATAAGCACTAGAGTTAAATTCAGTTTTTGCATTTTCTATCAACTGTTTATGTGTCCTTGGGATTCCTCTCAGCCACTTACTCAATGTATTATAAGTCAGTTACTTTTATATGTCATACTGGATACCAGCCTCCATTTTAGACCTGTAATTCACTTTGACCCATACCCCATATTTTAATGTAATTAATAGTCAGTTTGATTTCCAGGAAGCTTCGTAAGATAGTTCCCTGTACCATATGATGAATTTTTAGATTATCATTTTATAAGCTATTAATGTAATTTTATACAGGTATGATAACACAATGATATTCAGTTTTGCCATCTTCTTTTAATGGCCATAAGTTTGACCTTAATGCAGTCTATATTTTGTTAAAACTACTGATGGACTCATTAAGTAGTCCCTTTAGTTATTTTGATATATGACTTTTGAAACAAATGTGTAAAAGTGATCCCAGAGAGTCCTGTTTACTAATTACTTTCACAATGTATTGATGTTTTTCTTTCCTTTACCAATTCTGGTGACAGTTAAGTCTGAATGAATTTTTTTGGCTTACATATTGTATATAGTACTCAACTGCCCATGAAAAATTCTCTCAAGAACTCATTAGATTAATTGATGTACTCTTAATTATCATAAAACTGCTTTTAAACCAGCAGTAAAATTTGTTCTAATTAGCACCTTTCATATAGCGGTGATGGGTGAATTAGAAACATTGAACCTGACTTCACTTTCAACACAAGTCTGCAAAGATAGCAATTCAAAATACATTCCCTGGGACAACGTGAGGTTCTAGGAAGTTAAGAAGGCTCTATCTGCTGTCTTTGCCAAAGCATACAATACTGGACAGACACTTGCTTCGACTAACCCACTCCAAGTCCTGTCCTAGGCCTGCACCCAAACCTCTGGATACAGCTCTATGGGCTGTGATTCCCCACTTCCCTATGTATTGGTACATGTTTTAACCTACAGACAAGCTGAGAATCTTTTCTGCAGTACTGCTTTATTGAATTCACAAGCGTAGAAATGAAAGCAGACAATTTATTCTAGTAATGCAAGGGAGTTAAGCTCCTGCTATAAATGAAAGGTGTCTAGTTTCTGACTAGGGTTTCTCCAAGAAATCTGTCACTAGAAAATCTAAATCTAGTGGCTTTAATACTTTTTCTCAGAGTACCTATGTTCCAAGTGGGACCATATTCTAGCACTTCTGTCTCTCATTTATAATTTAAAGTTTTCCAAGTTGTTTTTGAATACAAATGTATCTTCAAAGCATGTGGCATGTTCAGGGGGTTTTTATTTCTTTGCTATTGCTCTCACTAGGGAATTTGGTTACCTTGACACAGCTTTCTGTCATCTTTGAGAAGTTTAATGGAGCATTATTTAATTTACTTGAAAATAAATCCCTCTGAGGAAATTTCCTGCACATCAAAGTGCTAAATTTTTTCCCATATTTATCTTTTGCACAGTTCATTGAATTGTAATGAATCACACATTATTAAGATTCTATCTCCTCAACATTGGCTTATTCGAACTCAACAGAAGCCACATTTGACACTTTTAACGACACTGTTAGATTTAAAGGTCACCATTTCAGGGGCTTCCTTCTCTCTTTCATTTTACTAGTTGCTTAAGCAAATTTGTCATGGAAAGTAATGGAATATAATAGACATCACAGAACTACTTCTAGAGGAAAAAAATTCCATAGTACAAGCACAATTGAAATTGTCTATAGTTATATACAATTTCACACTGTTATTTAGGTCTGATGAAACACATTATCATAGAATCATAGAATTGTAGAGTGGCCTGAGTTGAAAGGGACTTCAATGATCATTAAGTCCCAACCCCTTGCCATGGGCAGGAACACCTTTCACTAGACCAGGCTGCTCAGAGCTCCACCCAAACTGGCCTTGAACATTTTAGTGTTCTCTGGAATAACTTCTGTGGACAACCTCTTCTCTGTCTTCTCTTTCCTCTTTCCTCACTGCTCTCAGCTCAACCAAAGAAAACAACTCTTGATAGCTGACTCACTTACAAGCATTCTGATGCTATCAAAGGTGCTTAACTGGAAGCTTATTGTATATACAAATAACACTCAATAGAAAACTCAATATGAAGATATCCCATCTGTCCATGAATAATTTCTTCTAAAGTTACTAGTTTAAGTTAGAAGCTGAGTGGTATCGAGTCTTTGAAGTTTTACTGTATATATCCCATTTCATAAACAGCTTCCTTAGTCTTCTGTCTCATTTCTAAATAGCAAATAAACAACAGCCTCAAATGTAAAATGTTAACTGTTTAAAGTAGACAAGCTACCTGGGTAGTACCAGGTGTTACTGAAGCTACCTACCAGTAAGTAACCTTACTTATTTTACACAAACAAAGGATGGCATAAATATTCTGCCTGCAATTTTGAATTAGATTGCCATTTAGATTGCCAAGAAATCTCATCTGAATGCTCAGCTTATGTTACAAACTCTATTGAAATTGATGATAGCACAACATTTTATATCTAGGTAGTTCTTTCTATCTTTTTCATTTTATTCTGTACAGAAAATGTCATGCTTCCTTCAAACATTTCTTTGTACCAAAGGTATCTCTTAAGAGCAACGAAGGTCTGACTTCAGTACTGAGGACAGCATTATAATGGACTGAGACTTTCTCATTATGGAAAGAAACACTGTCAAGTGAAAACAACACTTTCATGTCATGTCTCTACAGTCTTTCCCTTTCTAAAATTTAATTTAGATTGCAATTTAACAAGTGTTATTTCAATATTGGATAGAAAAGCCTACAGTTTCTCTGTGTTTAATAACTACAAAATACTATTGCTGATCACATGAAAATGGCATTTTTCTTTCAAGAATTAGTTTTCCCTAAAGCTTGAAATTCAGTTATTACTTATGCATTTTATAGTTCAAGAAAGATTTCAGGCAGACTAGATTTTCAGATGGATTTCCAACATTCTTTCCAGTAGAAGACTGTAAATAGGATAATACAGTATATGGAGTTGAGAATATGTACTGATATTTTTATCTTCTCCTTCATTCTCACCATATTTTGAAGGTAACTTAGATATCCTTCCCTCCTCAACTCTGGAGTTTTGCTTTTCCTAATATTAGGCTCTTGAACATTTGATTCATAATTAAGATTGCTTAAAGTCCTGTGCTGTGTCTGCAGTCAGAGAGAGATACTTTTTTTAACCATGTTACTTCATAATTACATATTTCAAAGGGATTATGTCAGTGACCAGTACTAATCACTGTAACAGAATGCTAAATGAAGTACTTACATGAACATATTATATAAATTCTATGGCACACTGCATCTGTAGCACTTTCTTAGTTTTTCTTACAGTATTATTGCTTTTTAACTTGGGCCTTAAAATACCAGAGATGGGAAGAATAACCATTACACATATTTTCAAATATCAATAAACACACCAAAAGGCATTCATTGTCACATACCGAACTTTGCATTATATGCAGAGTATATAGGCAGAACTTATTGGAGCTGTACCATATACTCTAATCTCTTTCCCTAGCAGAACGAAGTCCACTTCCTTTGTTATCAGCTATGCAACACTTCTAAGGTATTCTGAAAAGAACATGAATATCTGCTAAAAGTCAAATCAATTTAAATGTATGATTTGACCCCTATTTTCTAAATTGGATAGTTTGTTCTTCCTACATCCAAGGCTATTATTTAATATGGATGAAAAAGCTCTTTTTAAAAAGGACTGTTCAAATACTTAGAGAATATAGTTAAATGTTAATACAACCCAGTATTAGGAATTATTTTAAAACAAAATCAACTATGAGCCAATTTTTTCAATTTGCTTTTATTCTGCTGATGTAGCTTTGCTGAAGATCATTCTTTAAAAAAATCAAATTTCAGTGGATAACTAAACTTTGAGAATGAGTGCACAGGTCTTTTGTTGTTAGTTCTTTCACATTAAATAAATAGATAAATAAATAACATCACAAGACGTGAAAGAAACAAAATCTAGTAACTCAGTGCCATGGTTTAGTTGTGGTGTTAGGGCATGGGTTAGACTCAATGATTTGAAAGGTCTCTTCTGACCTAGTGATTCAGTATGTCTGCATGTCACTGTTGGTGAGTATATAATTGTAAATAACCAGTTAAACTAGATCATTTGTAATAATCAACCAGTAATGATCATTTGTAGCCACCAAAGTAAGAAATTGCGCAGAAATCCTGAAATTTTAAGTCACTGCTACATAACTGGGTTACATAACCTCCTTTAAAGGTGCATGGTGTACATTGGCATCTCCTGGCAATCCTTGCCTGTAGTTACAGGCACCTTCCTGTCACCTAGTAACTTTTTAATAGTCAACATCAACTCAGAGTTGCTCCGCTAGAGTTTGGTTGTGGAATACAGTACTTTTAAAATTTCTGTTTAGGCTGGAAATGTTAAACAGTGTAGTAGCCTGAACCAAGGACAACAACCTGTGGAAGTGCTTGAGCAGAAAAAAATTGTAATAGCATATTCTGAACATAAAACGGATACGGCTGAAAGTAAGATTACACCTGCAGGGAAATCAGGACAAGTCCTAGGAAAAATCTGTTACCTGAACTTTTTAGCGAGAGATGTGCTTCTGAAAAGTGATGTGGATAACATATTAACAAACATTTATCAAAGTAGAAGAGAAAATTGACATTTCTATCTAAGGTCTATCAGCATTAAATCTCAGAGTATCTAATAGCCAAGGGAGGTGATTCTCCCTCTTTACTCCACCCTTGTGAGAGCTCACCTGAAGTATTGCATAAAGGTCTGGAGTCTCCAGCACAAGGATATGGACCTGTTAGAGCAGGTCCAGAGGATGGTCATGAAGACGATCAGAGGGATCAGAGCATCTGTCCTTTTAAGAAAGGTTGAGAGACTTGGGGTTGTTCAGGCTGAAGAAGAGAAGGCTCTGGGGATACCTTGTTACATCCTTCTAATTCTTAAAAGGGTCCTTTAAAAAAGAGGAAGGGTGATTTTTTACATGGACACAATCACATATAGTGCTAAAACAGGAGGGAAAAGTTTTAAACTAAAAGAGGAGAGATTTATATCAGATGTTAGGAAGAAATTCTTTACTTAGTAATGAGACACAGGAAGAAGGAAAAGAAGGCAGAGAACTTGTGGAATACTTCCTGAAAGTATTCAAGTCCAGGCTGGATGAGGCTTTGAGCAACCTTGTTTACTAGAAGATGTCGCTGCCCATGACAGGAAGGATGGTTGGAAAGAACCTTAAAGATCATCTCATTCCAATCCAAACCATTCTGTCATTCTGTAATGATTCTATGATGCAAGGAGGGAGAGAGAGAGAAACACATAACAGACAGAAATGTTTAGCTATGCTTGTGTTTCTGAGTCTTGACCTACAGATTTATAAAGTCTGTAATAATAACATAACATTTGGGTTTTAAAAGCCTCCTTCTGGGCTCCAAGCAAGCTAACTGTCCTGTTGGCCTCATGGTTTATGTGATTTTTTTAAAATTCATTTTTTGTCAGTTTTCCAAGAATCATTCTCCTTCCAAAAAGCTGCTATTACTCAGCTGAAAAATTCCCTTAAAACACTCAGCAAAGAGGTTTGGAGACAGTTGCATATAAACTGCCTCTGTACTCTAAAGCTGTTATCATACATCAGAAAAAGCACAGAAAGCAAAGTGTTAGAAAAGAGATGGGGGAGGGGAAAAACACAAAAGAAGACTTATTTCATGGTTAACCTTGTAATTGAATGCAAAAAGTGTCTTTCCATGTGACACAATGGATAGTATATGGTTACAAGGCCATATCTTTTCTTCCCCATATTAGAAAAGTCACATTTACAGCATAGGAAAATGCCATTGTTTTGAATCAACCTGTTATCTTCAAATTTGATTTTAGGGAAGTTTAAAGGGCTGTACAATTTGTTTGATGATTTGTTTTGTTTTGTTTTGTTTAGAAAATGCAAAATTCAGGGGGGAATATGTAAATTCTGGCAGTATTGCCTAAGCTTGAACTTTGCCTTACAGTGAAACTGGGAAGTCGTGTTTTACAACCTGCTCTGCAAACAAAGCTCTGTTATTTCCAATCTTTTCATTTTATTTCTCAGTCCTGTTAACTGTCTAGAGATTTTAAACTACTGTAAAAGTGCCTGTGAAAAAACAGTAAAATATTATTTTTTAATACCAGTGTAAACAATATTTTAAAAATGTATTTGCTTCCTTTTTGCTTTATTTTTTTCCAAATATAGTCAAAGTCTAATAAGTCACTTGGAAGCTGAGGAAGTATTAGAAAGTAATAAGTTTTAGACCAAGTTAAATAAGAAAAATACTATTCTGAAGTGTACTTTTTGTAGCTTTAAATTAATCAGACATAAATAGAGATGAGAGGCCTACCTAGACCACATAATATCACTCATTGATATGTGATGACATTCTTAATAAAATTGTTTTCCAAGCTGAAAATCATGAGGTATTTATTTACCTCATATGACATTATTAAAAACAGTGAAAAGTCAAAGGCTTCTGTGAGACTTGTATCAGACCTTTCTGTTTTCCTTTCCTTGTGTGTATCTGTACAGTTTAAGTGGAGAGCACACCACAGTGTGTGGTACTGTCATCTTATTTGTATTGACTTTCACGACATTTAACCTGCAAAACAAAATTATTCACAATCTCATGAAGCAAACAGAAATAAGCAAAACATTTTCCAAGGTTTGCAATATATATAACTAACGAAGATACCTCTCCAGTTATAGGGGTTGACAGCATAAGATGCAGAAAGAGCTCTAAGTAATACATTTTAAATCCTTGGAGAGAATATCTGGAAAAATTTCTAAGAACAGCTTAAAGATAAGAAAAATAAGGGATCATAAAATATGTAAGTTAAAATCTTACATGAATGGTGTATAGTGATTTTGTGCTTTTTGTGCATTCTTCTTCACATAGTAGTTTTAATTATATGCAAGGGCTACCCTCACCAATTCTTATAACTGGATGTTACAAACTGCTGAGCTTCTGCATCATATGTGGGCTGGTGGTTTTGTGTTATCATCTATTCTTCGTAGCAAAAATTCAGATTTGCTAAGGTCTCAGTTTAAAATTAGATCCATGTATAACAGCCTTGTCAGAGACCTATACATTAGAATCTTGCAGGATTCAATTTCAGGAAATATAATGTTTAGTTTCAAAGATCTTCCCAAATTAATTGGGCTATATTTTATCAATACCATGTTTTGGACTGATTGTCATTAAGAATTTAGCTAGTGTCTGATCATTAGAAGAGTGTTCATTAGTGTTGCCAAAGTAAAACTTTGACAAATACACACACAGTTGTTCTTAGAAAAGTACAAAAATGTGCTTTTCTATATTCAGTTCTTTAAAAATTTACTCCACCTGGACAGCAATATATGCAAAAACATTGAATGGAAGCCAGGAAATAGAATGTGCTTCATGTATTGAATGGTGCTATGGGATTATGTGGAATTCAATAAGAATGCAAATAATAGTTTTCACATTTTTGTCTAGCTTTCATAGCAAAATTTAATTGGTTATTTATTTTTTGCCTCAGAATACAATGGAATTATAGATTATCTGCAGAAAGTGAGGGAGTATTTGATAAGTACAATCTCACACCTTCAAGAGGCAGAAAACAAGTTTTATGCTGCAAGCTGCAGACAAGACAGTGATTCTCCAAACCAGACTGGTGAAAATGCTTCTACAGAAAGAGAGGTGCATTTTTCAGAAGGAGAAGCAACAGACTCTTTGCAAGCATCTTCCAGTTCCAGTGAGCAATTCCAAAGAACTCCTCCCTTGAACAAGATAGAAAGTCAAAATGTTAATCAAACCCACACAAGTGAAATTAAAACTGTGGAAAAAGTTGCATCCTTAGCTGAAAACAAATCTGCTCAAGAACAGGATAGCAGCAGAGAATCGCCAATGGAATTGGAAGATGGTGAGCACCAACTACAGATCATCTCATTTACTGAGAAAAAAGAGTGCAATGGAAAGGATAAAATTCATGGCAGTAGCTCCATTACTGAAAAGCCTCAAAACCTGGCTTTTCAGGATGCTCTTACAAGCAGTGAGGAAGTCATTCTGTCTGGAACATTGAAAGACATTTATGACAGAGGCATCACAAATTGTTTTGAACAGTAGAAAAAGGAAGTAGTCAGGGACAACTTAAAAGAGCTAGAAAGTGAAGACCATGCACTGACAGAGAAAATGCAAGACAGTAAAATGGAAAAAAAAAGAAGAGAATTTTAGAAATTACCTAACTACCTTCACATCTTCAGCACAAACCTATGATCTCACTGATGTCAGTCCTTCTGTGAGTGATTCAGAAGAAGTACAAAAATCTAAATACTGGATGAACGAAGAGTAAGCATATATTCTTTTTTTTTTAGGAACAGATGCACATAATTATTGCTTATTAACTTAAAAATGTGTGGGCACAGAAACTCAATATACATGTACTGAACAGCTGTTGGTTGTGCACATAACAGCAGTTTACCATTGGAACATGCTCAATGAAGATCTTTCCCTTTGGTCTAAAGTAAACTCTAAGTTTCTATTTGTATAATTTTTTTTCTGCCAGAGAGGGACTGAGTCACAGCCAGTAAAGTCAATAATCCTCAAATTGTTAGAAATTAGTAGGAAAGAACTACAATTCACCAGTTTTAAAGTAATTTGTAAGCTGTTCTGAAACAGGCTAAACATAAAAATTTTCATGATTTTCTCATTTAGTCATAAAAAGATTTTTCTGAATTATCTTTTTATGCTTTGTTATAGTACATCATTACATTGAAGTATTTAATTAAAAATACAAGACACTACCCCACTCAAAATACTTTTTTTTTTTTTTAATAGATTTCTAGTCAAAGGGAGTGGTAAAAATAAACAGGAAATATCTTGTTTTATTAAAGCCCCTGCAACTGTTCTGGAGAATCTAAAATGTAACATACTCAATGACACTAGTTCCTTGGTGGTGGATGATTCTGAGGAGCTGGTCAGCAATGTCATCAGTATCGAATGGTATGATTATGAAAAACTACTTTTCCCTATCAACGTTGCAATCCCATTTACGTCATGCTTCAGAGGAAATTATCGGGAGATTATGGTGAAGGTGACTGATATGAACTTTCAGTCAAACTACTTAACTCCTATTTCTTTGCAAGGATACCAAGGAAGCCATAAGGTGAGTAACTCCCATCAAAGCATTGTAAAGCACTATTTGAGGCTCCCAGTTAAGCCTCTCTGAAGTTCTTCAAGTAAAGTTCTCATCATTAAATCATATTTCCCACTATGTGTGGTTAAACAGAACTTTTCTTTCTACTTTCTCAAGCATAAATTCTATTTGAAAATTAGTATTTAATAACATTCTTTTTTTTCCTTTCAATGTTAAGTTAATGCTTGGTCCCACAATACCAATGGTTGAGTACTGTTTCATGATTATTGTAAATGAGTGTAATGTGTTGCATTATTTGATAAAAATAAAATTTAAGGGGAATTACTGTGTTTTTAGATCACAACAAAGTAACACAGTTCCATGAGTATAAGTAAAAACTCCATATCAAATGAACACAGGATGATTCTCTTTTTTTAAATGCAGAAGTATTGTATTGGACCAGATTCATCACCCAGTTTATTTCATTTCACCCCAATCATACAATGGAATATGAATGACATCACATGATGACTAGAGATCACCAGATATTTGAGGATGCAGGTGGCAATAATATTCAATTTATTTTCATTTAATACTTTGCTCTATAGAGAATGCTACCTTCTCAAATTGTGAAACACAGCTTCCTTTCCCTCTAATACTCTAATCTCACATTCTCTTTATTCAGGAAAGCTTTGCAGAAGTGAAAATTTATCATCTGGGTGTTTTTTCTGTGTTGTCATGCTTAAAGAAGGAAACATTTACTGTTCCAAAGGTAGGACTCTTACAAAAGCTGAACATGGATTCTAGAATCTCTTTCTGTTACCATCCAGAAGCATTCAGTTCTCCAGCACCTATGCAGTTAAAGGTAAGCTTGAAATATGTGATACTTGTTCCATAAGCTTGCTATCTGCTCAGTTCCGAAGTGAGTATGCCAATGGTGTTAAAGTGCAATCTCTTCCAATATCAGAAGTGTACAAAAAGTGGTTGCAGCTTCACATCCTGTACATGCAGATTTCCTGTCAGCTTTGTTAAAACCACATGTCAGGGATATCTTTAGCTAAAAAGAAGATCTATCTACCTCTGTTTGACATAGTTCAGAAAATATAGTGGTTTTCAATAAAGACATGTCAACTCAAAACTTTAATTTCTTGGCCCAGTGGTCAAATTAATGGAAACATTTTTCTCACCTGACTTCATCCTTGGTGCCAGCAAGTGCAGCAAAAGGTTTTTCTCCGCTATTACTCTTAGGCTGAGTATAGTCTCAAATTGTGCTTCAGTTATGTTTCTCCCTTTCCCTATTAAGATATTAATTTGGAAGTATGGAAAAACTAAAATTATGAAAAAATACAGATTAGAAAAACCTTAGAAATTTTTCAAAATCTGAAGAAGCTCATGAGTTTCAAAATTAAATCAAATCAGGAACAAAAAAATATAAATATTTTAGGCAGTAAAAGTTACAGGTTTTGGTGACTTTCAAGCATTTTTCTGTGCTTTGTATAAAGTGCTTGTTCTTGGGTAAGGTTGTTCTTGAGTTAAAGAGAGGAGTCTGACTCTTCTGTTAGCCTAGCCAACTCCAAAAGATAAACCAATTTGTAAAAAATCCAGGCATGTAATGGAAGATGTATTTTTTTGCAAGTCGATTGTACAATTTCTTTCTATATTTAGATTCAGCCAATTGAGCCTACATTGGTTTCAGCATTGAAAGCAAGACATGATATGTATCACTCAGTGATATCTACTAGTGCACTGGTTCATGTCCAGCATTCTTCTGCCCAACCTTTTAACAGCTCAGTTACTATTACTCTACCCTGTCCTCCAAGCCCAAACAAAAAAAGGCAAGGCGACGAGACAGAACATGCAAGAGCCATTAGTGCTACAGTAAAGAGGGTTGCTGCAGCATACTATCTTCGGTAAGACCCTCACTTCCAATTCACCACTCTTTAAAACATCCAAATCAATTAATTCTTACAGTTGTTGGCTTATAATTTCTTGTATTAAAAATGTGTTTGTTCTTTAATATAGACTGCAATACCTATGAGCATTGTTAGAAACAGTAAAGCAAACCCTCAAAATTTTCATCAAAAAATTAATATAGTATTTGATGTATATTCTTTAAATATACTGACTACTACATTCTTAGCAGGAGTCAGAGTGAAGATTGTATGAGGTTTTTTCAGCAATAATTATTCAGGCATTTTCAATAAAGTCAAACACTGAACAAAAAGAATAGACATGACTTAAAGCTGCTGTGTTCATAACACACAAAGTTGATTTGAGTCTGACCTTTGAACTTTCTCCTCTCTACTTCTACACATTTCAATGGTTGTCTGAATCAAAATGCATGGCACAATGGTTTATAGTAGGTCAGTTTTATGCACTAGATAAAGGTCCAGATTTTTCCAAAGTATGCAGTGCAGTATTTCTAACTTAAACTTTTTGGCATGTCTTAAAAAAGCATTAAAACATGGGGACTCCTAAAAAAAAAAAAGATAATCTCTAAGTTTCATCAGTTTCTGGAGAATTTCTGGAGGTAAAAAAAAATCTCTTAAAAATGATATCATTCACTTACTCTGGAGTATATTTCCAGATACAGATTTTAAGCAAGGTGGGAAAACCAAAAAAAAGTCACCAAGAAAAGCAGAGGGGAAAACAGCTACAAACACGAGCCTACTCTTTCTGCAGAACTGTTTTTATGTTATTTTTTCTGTAATTACTTGTCTTTCCAGGGCTGTGAGCCATTCTGTGAGAAAAAGTGGGGACAATCTCAGTGATACTTTGAAATTATTAGGTCACGGAAACAAAGAAGAGGGGTGGAAGGTCTTTGATGATGTAATTATCCAGAATGCACAGAATGGGCTTGTATCTTTTGAACTGAATGAGCATTTAGAAAGGTAATGTATGAATAATTAACGAAATTTTATTTACTGAAATATTTAGTTCTGTGTTTACAAATAAGTGGAAATTAGTATTGCTAAGAAATCATCCATTTTTAACCATTAACTTGTTCTTAGATTTGTTGCTCATAATTCAAGAAACCCCACTTTTCATTCATAGAATGTACACAAGGTAGTACATAGAAATTTGAAACAGGAAATGCAGATATCAGTCTAATTGTCGAATGAGATTTATCTCTCTAAAAAAACAATTTTATTTTAGCATTCTTATTACAAAATATTATTTTACTTTCACATGAAATTCATTTGTATTTGAAATCATACCTACATAGTCAACATACTCTACACTACAAATGCAAGCAAATTTATACTTTTTCATGTGCTGGAAACAAGGATGCAAAGTAGCAAAAGTTCCCTTGGAGACTGAGCCCCATATTATTTTTTAAGAATAAATTATTAGCAGTTAATAAAGTTATTTAAAATAAAGTTTTTAAATTTAATTTTCTTTTCTTTCCTTATTAATTTTTACCCTTAATATAGCTTTGTGGTCGTTCGCCCTTCATTCCTTTTGGAAAATACGTATCTTCTCCTCTTTGCTCAGGCTCTGGAAGAAGCACAATGGCTAATTGTATCAGAAAAGAGAAAACCCATATAAAATAGTAGTTTTGCTCTCTGCATCCAAAGACTTGACCAATGAACTTCAAAATCTCCATGAGGAGGGTTATTTTGGTCCCCCTGAACCTACACAGCAGTTCCCATTAAGACAAGAAGATCAGATTCATTTTAGATTTCGAGGAAATATTTCTGCTTCAGGTAAGGCAATTATTCATTTATCTGTATGAACATTATCAATTACCTCAAGTATTTAAAAATGCTATATGGGAACACTGGTAGACTGAAGTTAGTCACAGTACATTTAGTTATTTCAGTGTTTTGATTCTTCTCAAAGAAAGGAATGTGGAGCCTAATGGGAAACTGCTCCAACTGTAAAGAAAATGTACTACCTGAATGAGCTCCCGAGCAATGTGGTCTAGATGACCCTGCTTTGAGCAGCAGAGTTGAACAAGATGATCTTTGGAGATCTCTTAAACCCCTGTGAATTCTGTGAAACCTGGTCACTCAGAAACATATTGTATTTTAAGAATTATTTCAAAAGGACAGGTTTCTATCTGCTTAATTCACTTAGCAAGAAACCAAGGCAAAATATTTCCTGTTGTGAATTGCACGGTGAATTGAGATAATGAGAGTTATGCTATTTCTGTTAGCAGCCTAGAAAATTCCATGTAGTGGCTGCTACCATTCAGAGACGTTCTTAGAGAAAGAAGATAAGAAGTCTCTGAGAAGTTTTCATCCAAAATTGCACATAGTCTCTTCTGCCTGTTTTAGATTGAACATATAAATATGTATTTGGACCTCTGAACATTTTGTACATAAACTCTTCCATTGAAAACTGCATGTACCTTAAAGAAAAGAATATTCTTCAAAAAGAGAAGTCTCCAACCCCTGAAAAATGTCTGCTCCTGTACACAAAGGAGAGTATATATAGATGTATCAAATAAATGCATTTAAGAAACCTGAAAATACATCTACCTACCCCTCTGCTGCAATGGCAGCAGAGCAGCATTTTGTTACAGATAGACATTCATCCTGAATAACCAGAAAACATACTTCTAATTCCATTCACAACACCCTTTTATTTTTATTCTTCTTTATGTTATGTACATACCTCCTTTTCTGTTCCTTGATTCTCAACTTGTGGCACTGCCTTCACCACTTATTCTTTAAGCCAACTATTAAAGGGCTAAGAAAGCTAGCTACAAAGATATGCCTACTACTGAAGTAGGCTGAACTCAGAGGTTCAATAAAGTAATAATAATGATAAAGAACAACCAAGGAACAACCAAATATTATGTGATTACCTTTACTTGACTCATGTTAATGAATTTAGATGCCATGCATCTGAATGCAGGGTAAAAAAAAAAAGTTATTTAAAAAATTTATTATATGGACTGCAGAGAACAGAGAAGACTTCAGGAAAGTCTACAGACTGATTTTTCATTCACAAAGACAACCAAGGCTGGAGCTCCAAATTAAAGAAGTGGATGAATTTGGTAACCACAGTTCACCTCATTACAAAGGAACAGTAGTGTTTTATAAAATTACCAGAGAGATGATACCAAAGAAATGGCAACAAACCTTACCATATGATGAATATCAACACCAGTCTCCACTGTGCAAATTAGCATTAACATTGCCAAAGGTGCATTTCTCACTTGATAATATTAGAGACACTTCCCTCTCTACCTTACCATATATTTATTAGAAAAAGGATCTTGGTATGATTTTTGATTTACAGATACACAGAGGAGTCACTGATGGACTTCTGGTGCATTATCAATGCACAAACATTCTCAGAATTTCTCTTAGCTGTATGGAGGGACCCATATCCAAGTATAAGCATGGAAAATTTTCTAGCAGAAAATTTTCACCCATCTACTCTCCTCAGCTGTTATGGCACTGTGAATTTATTAATGAAGTTTCAGTTATATCATTCTTGTTTCATTGTCTTGGGAGAACAGAATTGCCAATTGTAGGATGGTTTAAATGGTTTGTGTAACCAGTCTTCTACCTATCACCTGTTTATTCTATTATTCCTGATAGCCTCTGCAGTACAGTCATATGGGCAATTATCTCCATCTCTGGTGAAAGTTAATGCTATATAAATTGATCTTTCATATACCGGCAACGAAATCTCATTGTAAACTTTTTAAAGAGCCTATGTACCAGCCCACTATACTGCACAAAATGCTGCCACTAAACTACTATTATCAAAGCTGCCTACATTTTAGTATCAAAATATCTACAGAAATACTTGGTCTAAATCTCTGGTGATAAACAGTAACATGTCTCTCTTTTTGAATTTAATTGTCTTCACACTTTTCTCAACAAAATTATTCTTTTCTAGATGATAGTTAAAAGAATGTCTGATTTTGGTTGTGATAAAGACAGATGGAATATTTTAAAGCAATTACTGACTACTACATTTTCACTGATTTCTGTAAAATTCCCACCTAAATTTCTTTTCTAGACAAGGCAGTAACTATAAAATCATGAGCCATTTTTTATAGATATATGCCCTCATTATCCACTTACAAATATATTGCTTAGAGTGGTCAAAAAAGTGTTTATTTATTTTGTATGCAAACATTCACATCAGTTTTTACTTTAAACATATATTTTTACAGAAGTAGTCTGATTTTCACTAATGATTCCTATTTATGGTGCTTTCATTTCCTCAGCAACAGAAAGCACTTGTTCCTCCAATGTATTATGTTCAACACAAGTCAGATACAGTTCATTAGGTTCTGATGTCAGGTATGTGAGTGCATATCTACTGATTTCAAAGATTTTGTATTTATATGACACAATAGGCTAAGGAGGTAAAAGATTAATTTCTCCTTTTCTGTCTGTCCTGTTTGATATGCTACTAGAGTCTGGTCATGTCTGAGAGGTACATTTGATAAAGTACATCAATTTTACTGGCTGGGAATGCTTTGCAAAAATAGATTGCTGTAATACATATAGACATTATGAAATTACTATTCTGCTGGAGTTTTATGTCTAATGATTGTCTAACAGCAGAATAGCATGTTATACCCTGCTTCAGAAAGGCAGTTGCTTGGCTAACTGAAGGGCCTTCCAGACTAGAAAACTGCTTTGGCTGCTAAGAGTATTTTACTTAAGCTGTCAACCAGAACAGCAGGACCACATGCCATTGCAGCTGAACTGAAGATGAATTTAGCACTTCACCACAGATACTTAATCATTCAAGGCAATTTACTGTTTTAGATCTAATGCATTGTGTGTTATTACACTATTTGTAGACAATACTTATTTTCAATTCTTATAATTTTTATTACTATTTTAACCTTAAGTAGCATAAAGTGGTTCCGATTAAAGTCAATGCATGGGTAATTGAGTTCATCTACAATAACTTTGAAAATCCAATACAGACCTTTGAGGCAGTAAATTCTCATTAATAAATGAAAATAAGTGTAAATACAAATGCATAATTAAAGCCAGAGAAAGCTGAGTCTTGGAAGAAAAGCTATGCCTCCTTCTAGAAGAGCTTTATGTTCCCTTTATTCTGAGAGGTTTTAGCCATGTCATTCTATCTTCGTACTGGGGCACATCCAATGACAGAACTGCTGTAGAAGTATTCAAAAGAAGGCAGATTATCATGGAATAATTTGGGTTGAAAGGTCCTTTAAATGTCACCTAGTCCAATCCCCAAGATCTCAAGAGCAGTACAGCACAGGATGGTTTTACACTGCCATGCATAACGTGTGCATCCTGAGCACACTGAAATCACCTCTCAGGATGGCTGTGTACAAGCCTGATGAAAAGTTGTTTAATTCACAATAGGTAATGGTTATGAATGTATTTACCTTATGGCTGTGCAGCTCAGTACATTTGAGACACTCCAAATACTGAACAATATTTAAGGTGTGTATTATAGAAGTGATTAAGATAAGCTCCATAAGGCTTAGTATATCAGAAAGAGAAGAATAGCTTTTCCAGACTTTCATGCCCTTAATTCCCAAATAAAAAACAGAAGATCAGCAAATAATCCTCAGGCAAATCTCCTTGGGAGAGCTGTGAATGAACAGCCAGGTAATATAATTGAATGTGTGTGACAAAAGTAACACGGGCACTGAAAGAGGATAATTTCACTTTCAAACAAAAAAAAAATCTGAATTTCACTTCATACAAATTAATCTCTTTTTGTGTTTAATGCTTATGTAAGTAATTTCTTGTTCTATACACAGTAGGAAACAACACTAGAGACAAGAAGACTTTCATCTTTCTCAGCCATAGGTAAAACAGGACAAAATATTTTTTCTTTCCAATGTTTAGAGGAAGAAAGAGGAAAAACGAACTTATCTTTTGAATTTTGATGATTTTTCATTATGTTTATTAAAAGCTGAACTATGTAAAATTAATAACTATAGCTACATATACAGTGTGGTTACCTGGCCTAAAATAACTACAACATACCTAAAAGTTGTTCTTTTCCTTGAAAGGAAGGCAACATTAATGCAGTATGCAAAATTAGAATCTGTAGCATCTATGCAAGTTCTATACAAATTTTCTATACACCCAGTTTCTATACATCACTAATGGCATAATGCTATTAATCAAAAATCTGTAGAATTGCATGAAGGATGAACTTTTTTATAAGAAATAATGAACATCCATTTGATAGATGAAATTTTTTAATAATTTTGTTCTTATATACGATATATACTGTTATATACTATATACTGTTTTATACCTGCTGATGGTGTTAATCGGTTTTTAATAAGGACAAAAATATTCTATGTAAGTAGAACAAATTTTAAATGCTTAGAATTAAATCCCCAAGATTTTACTGCAATCCACTCCTGAATCATATGCCTCACCTCTCACGCATCATCTTTTCTCTTTCCTCAACATATTTTCTTTAATAGCATGAAAAATTGATCCACCGTCCACGAAGTACAAAAAGAATTTTTTCTGATTCATCAGGTAAGAAAACAACCAATAAGTTAATATCAGTATTAAAAAGTTACTTGCTATTTTTTTTAGTTCCAAGATTTGTTTCAGCTGTTACAGACACTTGAAAATGCCATATTCAGGAAGGAAATAGTTAATGTGGTAAGAGATAGTAAAAAAAAAAAAAAGATCTGTTTACCAGGAAATGCAAAAGCTCTCATAAGATACTATTGTGGTGGGATGCTTGAACAGCATATAATTTTGTGTGTAAGGAAATTCAGTTTGTACTGAAAAGCTCCAGTATAACTGACAAATCCAGTTACAGTAAATACTGAAACCCTTGTATTTTTTTGCTAACTTTCCCCATTCAGTTCCAAAAATTATAGATCATTGCTGAATCTGCTCTTGACTAAATTCACTTCCTGCCGCAGAGCAGTTGCCAAAAATGGCATTGGAAATGAGATGGGATGATGTTTCCACCAAAGTATAAAACACACCCTATTTAGTTGGGGAGTTTACCCACTGAGCCTCCAGCTTTAAAAAGCTTTTCAGAAAAAAAGGAAGATTTATTCTTACTTCACTAATTTTTGCCCTTCAGAGGCCCTATGGGACAACTTGCTGTTTTGGCTTGCAGAAGAGCTTGCACAAGATAATACATCATTGTTTGCTTTATGTTTACCTGTTCGACGGAGCGTAGTTCAGCTAGTTAGGCTGAAGTGCCCTGATAATTTAACACACCAGATTTATGAGCTGCTTTGCTGCTGGAAAAAGACCCTTCCAAAGTCAGCTGATAAACAGCAGCTCCTGTCTCGCTATTTGCAGAAGAGTGGCAGAAGTGATCTTTCAGAGGAACTTGGTTTAAAGTGGCAAAATAAGGTGTTCACTTGACAGAATCACTGGCAACTCACAGCCCAATTTCTCTTCTTTCTTGTTGAATTGTAGGAATATTTCCATTATACTTCTGGATGAACAAGTGACAGGGATATCAGTCAGGATAAGACTATTAATTTGTTACCTTGCAACATCTTTACTAAAGCACAGTATAATAGCCATGTCCTTGCTTAGTAAAAGTGAACATTTCTTACATGGAAAAGTGAGATTTTGAAAATGTAGGTATGAAGAATTATAGACTGATCTGCATAGATTTCTAAAGATTTTAACTGTTTACATATGCCATACTCAGTCAATACAATATTTCTACATATCTTAAACATTAGAAATTATTCATTATATCAAAATCATATGAATCATTCTATAACATATGGATTACTCTATGTCCAGTATTAATAACTAAAAAATTCTTCAGATTAATGTACAGACAGAGGTAACTTCTTACTTTCAGATTTGTTAGTAATTAATTCTGCTTTTATAGTTTCCATGATTTTTTTTTATTCTTGTGAATTTCATACAAGATTTCAGTGTTAGCTCATGTGAATATGTAATCTCTTTGCTGAAGTTATGAGATTTGTTGCCTCACTTTAAACTGTCTTTGGAATGGAATCTTTCCAGCAAATATGGAAAAAGAACTATTTCTTCATAAAAATTTTTAAACGTATGGCTTTGACATTTTGTTTGTTATACTAAGTTCTTGTATTGAAGGTACAGATAGTAAATCAGAAGTATTTGTGCCATTCCTTACTCACGTTTCCAATCTCTAAAAATTCATGTCTTTCCAAAATTCTTGCTAGGACTAATGTAATGTTTAACTCAGAGCAAAAGCAAGGTTGGGGTTCTATAACGATGTTTCTACTGACATAACATTTAATTTACCATCTTCTGTTATTTACTTCTACATTGTAATCCACCTCATAAAACACACAAAAAATTTATCTAAACACTAAACTGATTTCTATTAAAGGCAAAAAGTAACTGGCAAGAGTCAGTGAAAAACAATTCTGAGAGCAAGCTGACTCCTTGGTACTTACACATATTGTGATTTCACAGGCTGTCACATCTGTGTGACTTCCCTACTGCTTCAGCAACGTGCAACAGATGCCTCTTTCTTCAAGTCCACCTGTGCACAATTACTTACTGTTATTCTTCTGATACCAATTCAGTGCAGCAATTATTTTTTTTTACATCTCTCCTTTAATCACATAATATAAAAATCTAAATATTTATCTCAATCAAAATGTTATTGATCTAAACTTTATTAATTTTTAGGCTATTTAGAAACTCTGTATGTCTTGCTGGCAAGTCTTAATTATGATACATAGTTAGTCTGTGTATTTTATTTATAGAGGTCATATATTTGCAACATTTACAAATTGCTATTGTAAATGAGAAAATTGCATGTTAAAAGAAAAGATAAATAAGAATAGTATTGACTGGTTTTATTCATCTAGCCACTAATGTCTCTTCCTATGTTATTATCAGTTTTTAGATGTAAGACAAATATACAAGTAATTTAATCCCTTCTCTGAAAATAAAACATAACAACCATCCTTTCTTTGTTGGTTTTTTTTCTTAATAAAGAGGTTCTTTTAACTGTAAGCTGGCTTCTTATTAGAGGAAAGAATTATCACGCTTTTCCCAATGCTCAACACTTTTTACCATCAGGCATTTGTCATAAATGCCTTCTCTTGAGGACTAAATATTCACTTGCTAGCTCATCAGATATCTTCAGTATGTATGTGCATTAGGATCATGGTTCAATGTGTGATGGTATGGCAAACAATACTGGAAATATTGCTAAAAATTTGACTTCGTTTCTCCACCAAAACTAAAACTTGTCTGATACAGCTTCCAACGTTTTGCCACAAGATGGCATCTTTGTCTAACAAAAAATACAGTATGTGTATTTCATAAGCTGAAAAATACGTGCATAAAACACTGCTAAAAAGTAATCTATAAAGGCCTGAATACTCCACACAGTATCAGACACTGAAACAGGTTGCCTAGAGAAATTGTGGATCACCATTCCTAGAGGTGTTCCGGGCCAGGATGGGGCCATGAGCAACCTGGTCTAGTGGAAGGTGTTCCTTCATATGGAATTGGGGGTGGAAATACAGGGGTTTTAAGGTCCCTTTGAACACAAACCTACTTTGAACACAAACCTACCCTACTATATGGTCAACACCATTAGGGCAAGGCAGTAAGAACTGTGAGTACTTCAATAACATCTACAGAAAAGGAAAGCTGCATTCCATGGAATTTGAGATTACTGTTTACATTAATTGAACAGTAAAGCTGAATGAAATTTGCCATGTTAAAATCTAATTTTTATTATTAAGAAGCATTAATCAAGTGACTAAATAAAAACATATTTTATTAAATATGGCAAAAATTACTAATAAGGCAGAGTAAAATATTAACAATTTTAAATATACTACCTGAGGTTCTTTTCCTGTGAGGAATGCCTTAGGTCTCCTGGGTATTTTTCTCTACTTGTAACTCATTTGCAGTTTGAAATTAGTAACTAGTCTTGCTGTGGCCCAGCAAGCTGAACTGGCTCATGACATACTTCTTCTCTATTCTTCTCCTAACTCATGTCTCTCACCAGCTCTGCCTTGTGCTGGGACCTTCCTACCTAGCTGCTCTATATAACCTTCACAGCTTTCATTTCCACTTTTTTGATATTTCATCTCTTGAAACAAACATGACTAACATTGAGCACACACTTTCCCAGCTCATACAAACATTTTGACAGAAGAACATTTAAAATTAACACTTTAACAAAAAACTATATAAACAACATATGAAGACCAAATATTCTTATGCCTTCCCCCATTGTTTCTTTTGTTCTACCAGATAGGCACAGGAGCACCCTCCTTGTTAGAAACTCTTGGCAGGAGGAGGGAATGCAGGGGGTGGGATATGTGTATTTCCCTTCATGTTATGTCTCAACCAACAAGCTTATATACAGAAATGGTTTTGATGCCATTTTTTTTGGTCAGAAAAGAGATTTTTCACATTCTAAAGTTCACAGGCTATAAATAAAACCTCCAGACAAAATAGGTTTCAGCCCAATGTGTGGCCTTCTGTACAACTGAATGACATCAGCAGCAATGAGACTCAAAAATGTAGCTCTTTGTGGTTAAAGTAAATTAAGATCAAGCTGTTGCAAGATCCAAGGAGACCTTTTCCAAAGGAAAATCTTAGTGGGATGTCAAATAAGCTGTTTCTTCAACCTTATGAAAGCAAGAATACCTAACTTCTACCTTTTCTGAATAGCAAATGCCAGTCACAGGCTGATATGGCTCAACTATTGACGTGGAAAGTTCAATTTCTTAACTACTATCAACACTGTTCTTTGCTTTTCAGGCAATCAGATTTTGTCCCCTAAATGAAAGAGCTCCCTTACTGAGATTTAAACAATTTGAACTGCAAATGTGGCAAAACATGGAAAAGAATGAGAACTGCATGGGACAAATCTACTCCCTATGTTTTCATTGACTACAAAAAAAGATGTAGGACTAAAAGCAATAGCTGAGCTTTATGGCTTAGAATGTGTACGTCTTCTCACTCTAAAGAAAATGTGAAACTCCAAGTGTCTGCTAAACAGTGATGGCAACTGAAAAGGAAAGGAGCTAAGATAGGAAGCCGATTCCTCAGAAAGAAATCACCTAGACAACCATAATTTGGCTAACTGAAGAAAGTAGTTCATTATTTAAGTACTGAATACTTAGTCAAATAAAAAAGGAAGAAAAACAAATATTCTTTTTGTGACATTTTTACAGGATGGATTGCCAACTCCATCTGAGATGATGAAGTGCAAAGGCATATAGCAGACTTTGTATATTCAACATTTAAAACATTAATTCTCTGCTTAGTGAAACAGGGTTCAATGATCAGAATCAGTAAACTGATTAATACAACAGATGCTTAATTAAAAAACTGAAGATGGTATTTAATCAGCATCCCATCCAAACCCCTTTCAAAAATGAGTTGTTTTTTCCTTTAGATAAGTACTGCTTACACAGAATTATCTATAGTGAAGTCATCTTCAAGCACGAGTCTCAACTTAAAAGCTTCTCCCAAGTGAATTGGGAGGAAGCCCACAGGCAGGGCAGTTTGGTGGAAGAGCTGGAGGAAAGGCTCCTTCCAGCTTTTCTCAACAGCTCATTTCAGTGAACAGATCTTAAATGCAGTGAGATAAGCCCCTGAAAAAGCAGGGGCACTCAGGAAAGTGGCATAAAATAACTCAGTTGAAATCATTCCCACCTTTCCATAATATCTCTGCACTTTACCTGAAGACACAACAAGAAGTCCTTGAGCATATCCAATACAATTAGAAAAACTGTCAACCAAAGAAATGCAAAATTTGCATTTCCTCAAAAAATTTTCAACTTTCATATACTATTGGAGATGACCAAAACACTTATTATGGATTAGTAATCTACTGTAATATTATAATAAATCATAGTAAAGTTCACAAGAATAGAAAAGCAGAGTTCTTGTTCTACTCTTTCCCCCTCAACAATGAAAATGTCATAAACATAAGAAAAATGATTCTATAATAATGCAAGTGTAAGACTTTGTTCTTATCTCTAGTCTACGTGAAAGACATTACTTCATCATTACTATTGTAACCATATTCTTAGTCTTTTAAAAAGTCATATGCTTTTGAACTCTATTACATATATAAATTCTTTATTTCACCGTGGATATATCCTCTTGACAGAAGATTTTTCAAAGCCTTATATGAAGTCTTACATGTCTACGTCTCACTTGCCTTTTTTGTCCTTTGAGCACCTACCACAGCATTGTTCCCATTAAGATCTTTTGTGCTATAGCTTCCCAAGTGGAAAAAACCAGAACCTCTTCAACTTGTTATTACACTTTAAAATACATGCATAACCTTTTTCATCATTGTACTCTATTTAGAAATCCAATTTTGATAGTATGACTGCCAGAAATGCCCTTTTGTCAGATTATGGCCAGAGCAGACTAATTATTTACCAGAAACTGAAAGAATTTAATACAACTGGAAAGATTCCAGTCAGGATTAGTATTACTACATGGCAGTTCCACATTTCAAGTGCCAATTCAGCCAGCAGATATCATAGAAGAGCTTCTACAAAGAAAATATTTTCTGTATTTTCAGACCTAAAATCAATATGTAAAAGTCATTTCACTAAGACAATGAAAGAGAAACTCCTGAAAGACTGCATTATACACTTGTCTCTTAATAGGTTACCCTATTTTAGAGTATTTTGAGGTCAAGGGATGAAAATAATTTAAGGTGCAGATACTATGCAATCAGAAATAGGAATATTTTCATTCTATTAACATTAGTATTTTGTTAAAATAAATGTCCATGCCTGAAAAATTAAGTAAACTAATAAAAAAGGGTTGAAGGAATGAAAAAAGTTTGAAGCCATAGAGAATCAAATATGTAAAAATATTTTGAGGTGTTCTATTTCTAAAAAGAAAGAGGAAATTATTTCAAAGTGAGGAAACTTTTAAAAAAATCAGAAGACCTTACTGCTCTACATAATTCCAAATATTTTAAGAAACTAGCAAACTTATTTGAGGTAAGTGAATAATTACTAATGAAGAGACCCAATTTACATTCTCTTAATTTCTCTTATGAAGTTTGATGAAATGTCATTTCTCATAGAAAAAAAGATGCTACAAAAAGTCTGGAAGTTTATTGGGAATATTTGCAAAGAAATAAGCTGAGAAACTCCTGAAGGTCTAGATTTTTTGTCAGGCTGGAGGTAAAACAGTGAAAGCATCCTGTTATTTTTTTTTAACTATATAAACAATTTCCAAAATGTTCCAGAACAAATGCTACCAAGAGGTGTGCATACAGCTGAATGGCTAAGAACTAAAGAGGGAAGACAAGGTAAAACTACATTGACTCAACTTGTAAAGTCAGCAAAGCTAATGTGGGTTTACTCAACCATTTCTACCTCATTTATTTTGCCCTCAGGCCTTGGTTGGGAGTCTTTTTAATTCATTGGTCACATACAATATAAGTACTGTGAGTTTTCATCAAGAACTTCACATTTTTCTCATCATTGCCATTCAAATATAAATAAAATCCCAGTAAGTACTCAGAAAATATTTTTAAGAGGCACAACAAACTGTCACTGCCAGTGTAGAAGAGGTTGAGGAGACATCCTCTGCAGCATGGTGCATGGTTCTGCTCATGTATTTTCAAACAGAGTAAACTTAAAACATCAAATCGTTGCTTAGCCCTTCTGCAGAGATGGAATAAGTAAAAGAGCAGGGAAAGGGATAAAGAGTCTTCAAAGGAAACTAAAAAAATTTTGTTTAGCAAGTAAAGTAAAAAAAAAAAAACCAACCAAAAAAAACCAAACCAAACGAAAACAAAAAAAACCTGTAAAGTTATTTTCAATTAGATAAATACTGTACTGGTTGCAGAGAATAAACAGATAGAGAATTAGAAGTACTTCCCTTGCTATCACAATCTTCCAGCAGGATTAAAAAGGACTAAATACTACAAACATTTTAAAATGTAATTTTAAAAGTTCATGAAAGGAGTTTGAAGAGCAGTCTTCAACAGTGGAGTACTGAAATCACAGGAAGAGGTCACACTCTACACGTTTGTGTTCCTAGATTGTACAAACTGATGTAAAATGGACAGGAATTATCAACATATCCTTTATACTGGTTTCTCAACCCACCTGCTCTTGCAAGCTGGCTCCTGCCTCTCCTTACCACATTACAAACTGTACACAGACAGACACACATACACACTCCTAAACATGACAGGCAGTAGCCTCAGTTCGTGTCTAAAACAGGTATAAAGTCAACCTGATTTGTGGTTTCCTGGCTGACAATAAACTGCTGTCAAATCTTTGTCTCTTTTTTTCTTCAGTGACTGGTAACCATGGATACCCAAGGCAATAAAGTTCACTGATCCACAATGCTGTAATTCAGGGTGTGTTTATGGTAGCTGATTTTTATGGAACCCCCAGAAGATAAAACTAGTAATTCAGGGTGAAATGGAAATTAGCTACTAGTTAAGATTTTGCTTGTATTTTAATAATAATAAAAAAATGTGCTTTGTTGAACAACATAATTACTTCCCTGAATAATTTATGACAACCAGTCTGCCCCATTGAAATGTTCATATTAATTTTAATGAGCTTGTCAAAGCTCTTCTAGCCATTTTATATTGAATACATTTAGTAAGGATAATATTTTAACCCATTACTCCTTTTAACAAACATAAAAATCTGTTTTATATAAAATATCTTTTTATTTTCAATTTATAAATTAGCATCTCTAGTTCATTCAAATAGTAGTAACATTATGATCTTCGGATTATATTTCCATATCAATTTAAATTCTGCAGGAAAAAACAAACTTGGAAAAAAGCTAGATTTTTAGCTAATGGACTAGAGGGCATAAGTTTGTCAATTACAAATGTTTGGATGCAATGTTTGCATTTACATTAGTGTTTTTCCCAAAGTTTAAATTTATAGCAGCTATAAATGTTCACTTTATTCTGAGAAGACTGCGACATATCTGGTGTGCATGATTTTGTTGTTTCCCACTGTGTAGCTGTTTATACTTTTATTCAATAATTTCTACTTTAGCTGCTTTTCATCACATTAGTTTTAACTATTAGTTTTAACTATTAGCTTTAGTTTTAACTATTAGTTTTAACTATTGTTCCACAAATAGTATAGAAACTGATAGTATAGATATCATCCCAATTTAATCTTTTTCTTGAATGCCCTCATCACAGCACTCCTGAAGGGCCTCTTGGAACATCAGCATTTACCTGACAAAAGGTGCTTTTATCTCCACTTAGCCATGTCAGGACCAAGGGTAAACTCTAGGGTAAAAGATACAAAAAAATCCTTGTAAGAACTAAAGTTAGCAGGTTTGTGTAGAAATTTAAGCAGTAGGAAAAGAAATATTATTACTGCTACATCCAAAGGGACAGGAACATGCATCCTTTAACTGAAGGAGTTTGGATTAAGTGACAGGTATTTTTCCATGAGGACTGATCTATTTCTATCAACTCTTTCTGAACTACAGAAACACTGTAACAACTTATTTGTGTGTTCATCATTCTGGTCAGGAATGGAAACAATCTTCTTCAAAAGCCCATAAAACTCATTAAATGTATCTATATGGCTTGGGTGAGGTAAATTTCCATGAAAAACACCTGCTAATGAAAGGATAAGGACATAATTTCTTTCCTGTTTTATCTATAAAAACTTCTCTCAAAATCTTCTATTTGTAGTGGTCTCAGAACTGCAGTCTTAAAATCTGAAACCAAATTTTGTAGACAGTGACCTCTAGCTTATTCTTGTACTGCTATAGCTTTTCAGATTATTTTTTAAACTCAGCTCATAAATTTGTGATGTTAGTCCCTGATGATGATAAATTAGTTTGTCTGGGATATGAGGACTCATTCACTGAACAGACATTCTACTACCTAAAAATAAATTAATGAGCAAGAATTGTATTCAAAAATTAGGTTATATTCAATACTAGTCTGAAAATTTTAAATATTAAAAAAAAGCTAGAAGATTAATTTAAGTGTAAGGAACTAGTACATTTTGAGATAAATTAATACTGGAAAGTGCCTGCATGATTGACCAATGCTGCTTCAGTTTTCAAAGGTTTGATACAGGCTTAAATATTAGAAGTGGAAAAAATTCAGATCGTTCTTATGGTAGTGGTCCAGTATTATGCTCAGCAGTAGAATATGTTCAGTAAGGGGAGATTCTTTAGAAGAAGATAGGACTTTCTATCACCTGTGGTCAGAGAAAATAATCTAGAAATATTTGTAGTGGAGGGAGGACAGAAAGTAATTATAGCACCATACACATGCAATTCTCAGTAGCCACAAAGATGGTTGTTGTTATAGTACAAACCAAAAGTATTTGAGTTTTATATTTTTTAAATATTAAGTACTGGTGGGAATGTCTCTTATAAATTGCTCCCACTTGTGCTAAAATTCAGCCACTGTGTGCTATGAAGTGGGACAGAATCTCTTGGTGACACCAAATAAAATGCTGATTCCCTGACAGCTAATTTATTTCACTCCTTTAGATGTTTGAATCTGGGAGAATTGAGATTATATGTAACAGACAAATATGCCTTGAGAATATGCTTTCATGAGATGCTTCAAATATGTTTATTTTATTATAGTGGTTTTAAAATATTTTTTTAAAAAATAGAGCATGCTACTGAATGGAAAGTACTTATTTATTTTCCCTCTTTTCCATGGTACTACTCCAATGCAACAAGGAATTTTAAAATGTTTTGTCTCCACAGGCCTCTAAGTCCAACCATGATCTACAAGAGAGTTTCTTATTATAAAATGAAATGCAAGAAGAAAAAAAATAGATTTACATTAAGTTGCCTTAAAAATCTGTAAGATACGGAGAACAAAACCCCACAAAAACAAAAACACCACAAAAAAACACCTAAAGCATGAAGTCTGCATTTTTTTCTATAAAAAATTTGTTTAGCATGTAACCTCTAAGACATAGAGATTCAAGGAAAATCTTTCAAACAAGCTTGTAAACCAAAGTAGAAGACCTCTTCTGGTAATTTTTACCCTTTTAAATTTTTTGTAGTATGCTGAAGTATGCTGAATTACAATTCTGACTTATTTTTTGTGCCTGATTAATGCTGCTGGAGCTTTAAAATCTGTTGGAGTCCTTCTGTTACTATACTCAAAATTATGGTGGGATTGCAGCCAACTTTATTTTTTGCAATTTTTACATTTGAAATCTAACCAACAGATTTTGATGAATCTCAAATTCTACAAAACTTTTTTATTTCTCACTATATAGTCAGAATTACAGCAAGTCTAAAACTGTGAAATAAGAGAGAAGTTTTGTGACTTTCCTTAAAACTAAGACAAAACAAACCCCACTATTATCTGAGAAGATTGAGATTTAGAGAATCTGGAATTTCTTTTTGCCATGCACTGAAGACACCCTGTATTTGAAGAACAAGGGCTCATTTCTGATAATTCTTTTTCCATCCAAGTGTCATGTTCACAGGAGTGACAGTGCTCTGGAATGTGATCTCAGTCCATAACATAACAATAACTGGGAACCTGGGCAAACTCCATGTGGCTGGAATAGCCAGGTGAATCTTATTTATTTGCAATCCCATAATGTTTCTTAGAAACTAGAAAAAATTAATGTCTGAAGAAGTAAATCAGCTTTTTCTTTTTTTTTTTAATGTACTCACAGCACTAGATTTGGTAAGAACGATAATTGCCACAATAAGACTGACATAGACAACAGTGAAGCTCCACAAGTCAAAGATGTCTGCATAATGTGAACATCCTCCAGAGTTACATTAGGGTGAAATGAAATAGCCAAGTACATGGTTAGGCCATGCTTCAAAGCTGTACCACTAACAGCTTTGCTTTAGGAAAATATGTCATCACAGCACTCCATAGCAATTCTTTCCTGGAGAACCGAATTATGGTGCTTCTTGAATCAGACCTAGGATCAGTGGTCCTGTGCTGCATGTCTGATATTTCTGAGTTGATAAAAAGCCAGGTTATTGAACCTAAAGGCTTAAACCCTCAAAAAACAAAGCTCAACTATATTTATTTTCTGCACCCTGTGACACAGCCAGGAAAATACCATTCAATTAAACATTTCCCTCAGGTTACTTCTCATGGAATATACCAATGTTGAGCATTAGAATAAGCATTTCCAGCAAATTGAGGGAAGTGATCCTGCGCCTCTTTTCACCCTTGGTTAGGCATATCTGGAGTGCAGTGTCCAGTTCTGGGCTCCTCTCCACACACGAGAGAGGTGTGGAGTTCCTGAAGCTGTTCCAGCAGCGATCAATGAAGATTATTAAGGGACAGAATGAAGACAGTCAAAAAGAGTATTATGGGACAGAAGCATCTCTCTTATGGGGAAAGGGTGAGAGAGATGGGCCTGTTCAGCCTGGAGAAGTGACTGAGATTGGACCTCATCAGTGTCTGTCAGTGTCTGAAGAGGGGTCAAGAGGATGGAGACAGGCTCTGCTCAGTGGTGCCAAGCAATAGGACAAAAGGAAACAGGCAGAAACTGATGCACAGGAAGTTCCTCCTGAGTATGCACAAGACCTCACTGTGCCAGTGACTGAGCACTGGAAAAGACTGCCCAGAAAAGTTGTGGAGTCCACCTCACTGGAGATATTTAAAACTGTCTGGACACAATCCTGTGCCTTGTGCTCTAGGATGACCCGAACTGAGTAGCAGGGCTGAACAAGATGACTCACAGTTCAAACTGTATCCATTCTGTGATCTGTCATGCCATCAGAAGTGTCCACAACATCTGCACTGAACAATCTTTTTCTTTCCTGAACATTTTGTTTTCATTTTACTTCACATAACCAGTACAGAAATGGCAGTATGGTTTTGCACACCACAAATGCATAATAATGGATATACTTTAAAAGAACAGAATAAAGGATGACAGTAAAACCTTTGTCTTCTTCTGGCTTGAATGCTTGTTGAGAAATGCTAAGTGCACCATGTAAAAAAATAACTGGAAATAAAGAAAGTGGAGCAAGGAGCTTCCAATATGGAGTGTTAATGTAAAGCTAGACAGTGAGTTAATATTTAGAAAGGCTCAGAAAAAGAGAAGGAGAGTCACCAGGAATAAACGGACAGCCTAAGTGCTAACAATCAGCTTGGAGAAAATCCTTAACGCAAGAAGGAAACTAAAGGAGCACAAATACAAATTAAGGTGACAAAAACAGGGGGATGTGACAGGGAACAAGAGGAGATAACACTCAAGAATCAAATTCTATTAAGAACTATTATATATGATAAAGAATACACTAGAAATACTACATGACACCAAGACAGAAAACATTTTGGCATGACATCAGAATACAAAAATTACCCTAAAAAAGGTGTGATAAAATTCAACGAACAAGTTTTACATTTTTGGGAAAAAAAGTGCAAAATTCTCAGAATGGAGAGATAGGCATAAAAATTTAGATATGTATATTTATATATTTATTGCTATTTTAATTTTTGAGGATTGAAAGGAAGGCGTTTAAATTTCAAATCTTTTCTAGAGTGAGCAATTCTATTGAATTTTTATTCTGAACTCAAAAAAGTCCTCTCTTGAGAGATATGAAAGTAGTTAGAGTGATAAGTTTCCTTCTTCATGCAGAAGAGAACCTGCTTTATGGAAAATTCCATGAGCAAGTCTAATTCTGCCTCCTTCTGATGGTAACAATGAATTTACCCTTATTCTGCATATCTTCAAATTCTCTTGTTCAAGCCAATCTCAAAAGCTGTCTGAAAGTTCCATTGAAACATACATGTTTATATGGCAGATAGTTCTAAGCTGTTCATCATATGACATTTCTGTAGATAACAAATGCTGTGCTTCTGAAGCAAATTCCTTCTTCCTGGAATTTTCTTTCTGTTTACACAGCATCTCTCCTGAAAACTGCAGTGAGAAACAGTTCTCTAAATGGCAGACTCATCCATGCACAATATCTCTTACTACAATTTTGCTCTTAATTTCCCATCACTGCTATTTAAACTAAAGCCTATGTCTGAAGAACTGACTACCCATAGTCTCTAGTATAAATGGAAGTATCCTTTGAACACTTCTAATCTCCCAACACTATCCCAGTTCCCATGGGTACTAAGATCGGCACTAGAAAATATTCACTGAGCAACTCAACCTTCTGTTACTTCTTGAGAATAATACACTAGAATGCATACTTCTACATGTATGAAAATTTAACATCATTGACAAACAGATCTTTTTCCATGGCATAATGCAGTCACGTGGCCATTTCAACTCATTTTTTACTTCAGTTGAATTTAGTAAGATTCCTGAACCACTATGACTCCTCAGCAGTAGCCTTGCATCTGTGTAGAGTGTTCAGACATTTGGTGTGGGAATGGATCCACCCTGTATACCACATTCTGCCACTCCACTCAAAGGATGTTCAAGATACATAGGAAGGATCATTAAAGAAGGTTCAAGGTTAGTCAGTGATATACAGTTCAGCTTTTACTGAAATATTGGATTTTAACCGCCATTACAAAAGTTCAATAAATATTTTCTTTCTTCCTACCACTCAATTTCCCTTTAGAAGTTTAGCAGACAAAAAGTAAGAAAAATAACCTCTTAATCACCAAATAGCTCTTTTTTCTATACAAAACATTTTAGCAGGCATAGATTTTACTATCCCCTTTTGGTAGCCTCCCAGATTGATGTGCTGTTCTGGATTCAGAATTCAGAAAGATTAACACCCCTCCCCACCATCTTCCAAAAACAACTGATTCAAAAATAAAAACTTTCAAAATAATATTTGAGAGAATATAGAATCACTCAATTATCAGATAAAGCCTTTTATCTAGGATCATGTACCTACCTGATATCAATCACTGTGCTTCAAGAGTACATTGCTACAGCTCATTTTCTTTGTTATATGTTATATTTTCTACATATAATTTGAGGTCTTTGGCATCCACAACTAGACATTCCTGCCTTTATATGCAAGAAACTTAGCCACCAACTTATTTCCTATCACACTAAACCACTAAAAATCACATAAGAATATCTATTAAAACATGAGCATATGTCATTCTTGGTTCAAAATCATTAAGCATCATCGTCTTAGAGCACTCACATATTTTTCACCTTTAATCAAGCTCCTGCTCCCATGTATCTCCAATTTCACTGGCATATACAATGCTAAAGAAAGTTCTTAGTGAATAGAAGGTGATAGAAAACATTACATTTATTTCTTCCAGACAAAAATCCAGAAAAATCATTCCCTGAATAGTAGTACCAGAAAAAACAAAAACAACCAACCCAAACCTACTTCTTTTCTTAATTTGAGAAAATAATTATCATTAAAACAATTCTGCCTTGGCCATGATCATCACAGGACAGAAGTATAGATGCCCTTCATTAATTTAATCACATACTTAAAACCTATCTCAGGAAAAAATTATCAGTTTTCAAGAGACTCTTCCAAAGGAAAGAAACTACTTAGGAAAAGGATAATAAATATTCACTGGTCTTAAAAAACCCCAAGATTTGAAGCAACGTTATTGTTCAGAAAAAAGAAACAAGTGTTCCAGAACAATAGCAAAGTTATATATTCAACTAAATTCAGATCTTTTTAAAAAAAAATTTAGGGGACATCAACCTATTGCCTCAGTATTAAGTGTTTTACATCTATTTAAGCCTTTAAGGTCTTTTTGTGCTGGTTTTGGCTGAGGCAGAGTTCATTTTCTTCACAGTCATCATCATATACAACAGAGTCCTGCTTTCCTGGGGATAGCTGAACATCAGCTTACCCATGGGAAGCAGTGAATGAATTCCTTGGTTGGTTTTGCTGTGTGCAGAACCTTTGCTTTCCTTATTAAACTGTATTTCACTCAGCCCACAAGTTTTCTCACTTTTACCCTTATGATTCTCTCCCCCATCTCACCAGGCGGGAGTGAGCAAGCAACTGCGTGGGGCTGAGTTGCCAGCTGGGCCTAAACCACGACACATGTACAAAATCCAGTACCACTGAGGGAAAGGCATGTGTTAGATCCAGTCTTTTAATTAGTCTCTGAACTTTCCAAAGACTTTCATTTATCCTATAGATGCTGATTTTCCACTGTGTTCAAAGGCTTCTTATAATTAAAAATGCTATGATTTAATTAATTAAAATTAATGAAAGAATATGTGATAAAAAAGAACAATTGATCATATTGTATTATTAAAATAAAATCATAGCAAAACAAAACCAGAAACAGAGTTAATTAACTTGAATATCCATTCTTCAGATATCTGAGGGCATAGGCTATTGCAAACTATTTTATTAATTGGAAATAAAACAATACAATTGTTGGACCAAATAAATCTCTAAGAGTACACAGAGGATAAAAATGTCTAGTTGACTTTGATCTTCAATTTATGAAATTCTTATTCATTATGTTATTTGCACAAGAGGGCCTGTGATATTCTGAATGCCAAAAATAGATGTCTGCTTACAAAAAGATACAGAAAAATATTTCCCTGTCTGCTGTAGGTGTAGAAACATAAATGATTACTGGTTTTAAACATATAGCTGTATACTAGACTACATTTTGTGGACAAAACCTGTCAGGGAACTGACACTTTGCAGACAACTAAAATAAAATTTTCAAAGTACGATCTAGCTAGTAAATGCATAAAGATATTAAATTATCTATGGATTCTTGTGGTGATTCATTTTTCTTAAATGATTGCTCTGTTCACCCCCAAAACATACAAGTTGTAACCCCTCCCTAAGTTGTATGTGTTCTCCTCCCCTATCAGTACCCCATTAGTCAGCCCCCTCGCTAGAACTCTCTCTTAAGCTGGTACAGGAGTCTCTCGCTCTCTCTGGGCCTGTGTCTGGCCCCTCGGCCCCTCGGCCTCTGGCTCTGCTGCCCTCTCTGCCTCTGGCTCAGGCCTCGCTCTGGGCCTGGGCCTGGCTCTGGCTCTGGCTCTGGCCCTCTTGCCTCTCCTTTGGGAGCCATGCTCCCTCCCTCCGGTGTGGGACCCCGAATAAACCCCATCTGATCAGCACCCTCAGAAGCCGTGTTGTGCCTTGCCTGCCTGCACGCTGCCATTAGCTGGCACAACCAAGAGACCAAGGCTCCCCAAGAAGCTCCGGTAAGGCTTTTGTACCTGCCCTTCCTTCCAGGACCCAGAGAAATGTTGCCCCCAGCCCCCTGCAGCTGCTGGCCGGGCCTGAAAAGAGCAGGGCAGGGAACGCAACAGACTCTAATACTGGAAGTTTAATAAACCTTAAATTCTAAGGAAAAAAGATAGGAGAGGATAGGTAATCAAGATTCTTTCCATCCCTCATTCTCTCCATACTATCCCTGCTTTAAGGTCAGTTGCTTTTTCTGGGAGGTGCATCTAAAAATATTAATGAAGGGTCAGTTTGAGTTGTAATCCTTGCGGGACTTTCATGGGCTTCTTTTCTACCTTATATAATACGTGCCTGCATAAATACATAAAATGCAGTCATCAACTCTTTCAGATAGAAACTTCCAACAGAAAAACACAGAGAATTCTCAGGAATGAAAAATAAGGACTTGAATGTATTCCTTTGTTAGGAAAACGTGTTTAATGTACTGAAATCTTGCAAAAATATTTTTGTGTATGAAAAGCTCCAAGTCTCTAGGGAAGTAACAACTCAGACTGAAGTATTTCTGAACATTCTGGTCAAATCTTTCACCAAATAAAACACGAGACAGGATATTATTCAGTTCACTATTATGTTCACACAAATACATAATTTTCAGATAAATAGGTATTTAAGCAAATATCTGGATTATTAAGAAGGGAAAAAAGACACCTTGTATTACCATGGGAAAAATCATGTGTCATCAGTCAAAGGTCTCATGTTGTCAGTATTAAAAAGATTGTTGTAATTGTGTAAAGCCTGATACAGGATTCAAGAAATAAGCAACTAAAGGAGGATAATGTAATTATACCTAATCAGCATGGCTACCTGGAAAATTGATCTTGTCAAATTACATTGATATAATTTTTATGAAATTATAAATGCATTTGATAAAAATTATCAAGGCACAAGGGTTTAACAACTAAGTAACATGCACCTTAAATCTCAACATGCTATGCAAATAGGGAATATCACCAATGGTTATTTTTCTTTCATCATATTTTCCAGGGACTGGTTTTACATTTATTTATATTTTCATAGACCTGACAACAAAAATAATTCAGTCAATGCTGATAAATTTGGTTGTTGATTCAATGAGTGATTAAGAAAGGCAAGATCAATCAATGAAGGAAAAATTCAATATGGTATTATCTGCATTTACAAGCAAAGGATGAAGGCCCTTCTTAGAGTATGATAGAAATAGTTTGAGATGTAGCAATAGAACAAGAAGTAATGTATATTGTAAAGCTATTTGAGAGAAATAACCCACACCTCAGAGAAACTTAGAGGTTTTTTGTGTATTTCCAGGTTAAAAAAAAGGAAGGCCAGATCCTAGGAGGCAAATGGCTCACTATTAACTAAAAATGGAATTTAAAAGAAATTTTTCAGTATTTTATTTTCAATTTTACATAGTTGACCTCAATTGGCTTTAAAATGGAGTAAAACTTTCAGGAGGAAATAGGACTTGAAGCAACCTTCTGAAAATGTGATGTGCATTCTGTTGCCTGCAAGCATTCTTACAGGGCTGAAGCCTCTCTAGAAAAGAGATGTTTGCACTTCTTTGATAGATTGAAACATGCTGGAAAGTCACTTCTGGAAAGAAGTGAATGTTCATTTTCTATTGTAGAAGAGACAGCTTTAAAATTCTTTGCAAGAATACTGTTTGTTTTTAAAAAGGAATCCATAGTTTTGTAGACCATTCTCGCTGTATGTGTTGGTTTGAAAGCAAAACCAGTGAAGGACTCCAAGTCAGAAACACAAATTAATAAGATTAAAAGAAAATAAAGGAAAGTAAAATAAAATAAAAGTAATAGAAAAAAAAAAAAAAACCACTGACAGAGTCAGAATACAACCCGACACCCTGTTAGTTAGGGTGGTAGTGGCAGTCTAGATGAGATGATCTTGTCAAAGCAGTGATTTCTGTAGAAACGTCTGGTAGCTCTTGTCTCCTCTGGGAGTCCAGTGGATAAAAGCTGCCTGTGCTGTCCCAAACCCTGGATTTATCAGGTGGGAATGCTTGGCTCCTCTCCCTGGGCGGAGCATCTCCCAATGGGCTGATCTCATTCTATGAGTCATGCAGTGGGTCCTTGATGGCCCATTAAACAGAGATAACTCCCAGAGGAAGTTATCTATGAGTCATGTAGCAAGGCATTGTTAGGCTCGTTAACAGAAGATAAGGAAAACACTGCCCCACCTTGGCTCCAACGGCTCATGGGGATAGAATACAAACCTTGGGCACAATTTTACATTGTAACCTAGGACAGCTTTTTAAAAGCTCTTTATAATACTCTTGTCTAATATTCAGATTGGAATAAGAATTGTTCCAAACAGCATCCCAGAGAAGAATTCTAACAGCAGTGTGCAGACTGTTTTATATAGCAATGAAAATCTTCAAGAGGAATCGCACAGAGAAGTAAAATTGCCCTACAACAAAAGAATTTAAATATTTGAATTTTTTCAAAGTGTTTTTCTTTCAATTCATTAACCATGTTCATTTAAAGTTGCTGGAAATCATGCAGAAGGTAATATGATTTAGAGGCACAGAGAAGCACAGAACCACAGACTGATCTACTGGTATCTTGAGCTTCAAATACAAGATGGAGAATATTTCCTAGGAGCAAGAACAAATATATTTGAAGGCTATTTCTAACTCTAATCTTATAACAGAACAACATATAACAGCACTCTTCTAAGGTTCTAAACAAGCATCTGCTATTCTCTATTAACAAACAGTACACAGATGCTGGAAATCATCTGGGAAGCATGATTCAGAGTTAATAAACTAAAATAGAAATCTGCCTATAGGGAAAAATAGAAAATGGGCTTTTTTTTCTCTAGAGAAACCTCTTCGAAACTTAGAAAGGGTATTTCTGATGCCTAACGTATATCCTATATATCCTTTTCTTTAAGATGGAATATCTAGTTCCATTTAAAGAGAGAAAATGTACTTTGTCTGAGAAACAGTTATAGGACTGCCAAAGCCAGAATTGTTACCTGCACTAGAAAATAACCAAAAGATAATTGTGTCAGTTGTCTAGCAAAGCTGCTAGCCTAACACAAAAAGTAGCTAATTATCATACTTCATCCCTGAAAAATAACACAGATCTGTTACATATAGAATTCTTGAGACTTACAGTTTATGGCTATTTTGTCTTTCAACAGCTAGAATCCAAATATCACCCAGTTTTTCTACCCAACAATATCCCCTTTTTAAAGAGGACATAGCTTCTCCAGACTTTGATGCATTTCCCAAGCTGCAAAGATTTTCATGGATATCCTCTAACTTCATTAAATATACTTCATCCATTCTGTAAGCATCCTGCAGTAAATGTCATCAGGCCTAGACTATTTAAGACTGCCTTAATTAGATTTTTCCTGGCATTGCTAAATGCTTCACCTGATTGAAATATCTAAGTTTTCTTTTCTGCAGCTGCGTCTCAGCAGTTGTCACTGTCTGACTCAATACTGCACAGACATGATTCCAGCTGCTGTGTTTAACTGCATGGTTTTGATGGCAAAGCCAGTCCTCCCTTATCTGTTAGTGTACCACCTTGAACTTTGAAATTTTATATTCATTTCCCTGATTGTATTGTTTTCTTCTTCTCCAGTTCTTCTCTACCATGTTGTTTTATTAGTGTACTTGTCATTAGACTGCTTCTCATTTTTCTATTTTACTCTGAAGTAATCAGTTGAAATGTTAAGCAAGATCTTTATTCAGAATAGATCCTAATGGCTGCTCTTGTGATGGTGACCGAACAGTTCAAGGAGCGTCTGCATTCTCAGCAATCTACATTTTTTGACTTGTTTGTAAGTGTGTGTGTGTGTGTGTGTGTGTGTGTCTATGTGTTAATCTTTGCTGCTATCCACAGCACAATCAGTCTATTCTGTTTCCTGCCTGCCAGCTGCACAGTTAGCCAGGCTTGATGTGAGAGGGTCACTGAATCAGTCAAATGCTAAAAGTCAGTACAAAATGTGCCTTAGAACCTGCCTCACGACAGTGCCACTATTTTCTTACTGACTTTCAGAGAGGTCAAGATTTGATGCTGTTTTTCTTCTCTTCTCCTATAGCAGCAGCTAGTAAGGATTCTTCTGAATTATTGTATCTACTCAATTTTTTTTGTTGTATTGGATAAGAGAAGTCTTCAAATGGTCTGGGAGCTCATGTAAGCAAAGATAGTAGTAGATGCAGACTAATTCCTTTCTTTGATATAATAGCTCTCCTGTAAATATGTGGGTTTCTTTGACAAGTAGATTTGAAACTGTTCACTGGAGAAAGAGAAAATGGTAACAGCCTTGAAACCTACTCCCTATCCTGGATCTTACAGCTGCACAATGAGATTGATGCTCCACTACTCCTAGCTGTTAGGAACCTGAGAAGTTATTTGATCCTTTGTGCCCTACACAACGCCTGCCAGTTTTGTTATTCCTTGGGCAGCAGGAATAGGAAGGACTTTGACACTGAGTGTGAACAGTTTATCTGTACTTAAAAATAAAATAGAAAATTCTTTTATACTTTATTTTACTATCTTGGCAAGATGTAATTCTCCTTGAACCTTGGCAATTCTCATGCTACCCTTGTGTATGACTTCTGAGAGTTTGCAATTTTTCTCTGATCAGATGATTTTTCTGTTCCATGTAAGTTATCAGGTTGTTTGGCACTTCACAGATGGTAATTCAGGCTAGACCTCAATTATACAAGTTCTTTCCACATGCCCTTTGCTTGAAATCCTGACTCCTTGTAGTTTTATTGATTTGTAGAGTCTTGTACAGTTCTCTACCAGCTCTTTATCAACTAGTCCTTTAACAAGTTGATTCTAATTAGTTCCCTTGATGAATGAAAGATTACCGTTTGAAATTGAGAACTTCATGGAAGGGTATATGAATAAGTATAAATTATGCAGTAAAATCTAACATGTCAGCCTCTCCACAGTAACCACTTGTACCTTGTACCTGCCTAATCCTTCGCTAAAAGAGGAGTAAATTGATCTGACTTTACAGTATGACCATAAGTACAATTGAGTACTTTGCAAGTTTTCACTTCATTCCACCATAACTTACATATTGAGATTTAAATATTTCTTCATTTAATATTCCAGTGTAATTTGTATTCTCATAATTATATTCATACCATACTGTGATGTTATTTGCTCATTGGATTAAGAGATATTTAATGTTGAATTTTGCTAGAACATTCATCAATGTCTGCACCTGTTACCACATTACTAATTCTACTACCTGTGCAATGTGGCAACATAAAAAATCCCAATATTCCTCAAATATTCAAATATGTAGCTTCAAAAATTTCATATAGAGCAACAGAAGAGTTTATTACAACCAAATATGGCATTAGAATACCACAAAAAGTCCTCAGATTAAAGTAAATTTTTTTTATTGATCCTTTCCTAAAATTATATCTGCAAAGATCTTTATCCCATTCTGTCTTGTTTCTTCAGCAGGTTGTTACAGTGTTCTTAACTCAATATCACCTTTATATTTCATTTTTTTGTCCGAGTAGAACAAAGGCTTTAAAAGTAGGAACCGTGGTTATCATTCTGTCACATTCTTGTTACTTCTTTAATAAATCCCTTCACATCACACAATATTTCAAGTTCTTCAATGTCGTTTCCTGGAAGAACCATTTAACAAAGACAGAATTCATTTAACTATTGCTTTCAAAAATATTAATATCTTTTTTGGATGGTGTCTGGCCAACTGGTCAGGGAGATCTATCATCCATTTTTAAAAATCTTTTTACCAACTTTTCTCTCACATTAGCCCTCAATTTCTGTAATCTCTGAGCCTGATGATGAGAAGGTAGTTGGAATATGCTTTTTCATTCATGCCTCCTAGGTATGTGAGCAGCTGCCAAGTGAGGGGAGACTGGTTTATGTGTAGGATTATCCACTATGTCAGGATGGCTAAAGCTGGACTGAAAGCTAGAATGAGAAGGCTGAGGAATTAGATTTTTAATAAATTAGGTTTCTAAATAAATTATGACCACATCTTATAGGAAGAGGAGCTGACTTATCAGGATTAGAGACCTCACTGAACTCAGGCTCTGCACTGTGTGGCTGTAATGATCAAACTGTGATTACTCGCTAGGAGAGCAGCTTTCAATGGGAAACAGTTTTTCTACCCCACTCATCAACATTGTTTAAGACCACTGAACTATCATTTTAGCCTTTAGCTCTGCAATGACTGTGCATAGACAAAAAGGAAGGTGACAAACAGAGATATCACTGTATAGCCCCTGAGTGTGCTGCAGACACAGTTACACAATCTGCTCTCTGTATTGCCCTTGAGGGATATGTTTGGTATCTATATAAAGAAGATGCAATTAATCTGATTCTCAGGTTTTCTTTCCTTTGTGTATTCATCTACATCAGAAGCAAATGCAACATTCAGCTGAACCCCAGAAGCATTGTTTAAACCCAGCTGATAGTCTAAAGATGTGAAATTATTACAAAAGCATCAGAGCAAGGTTAGAAAAATATTTAAGAAAGGTTGAATCTGAAATAACATTAACCTGATGCTCAATGGGTATCTTTCAGAGTGAAAGATTAATGGCCAACTCTGTGATTCAATTATAACATTATTCTATTTGTATTACAGGGAAGGCAGTTTAAAACACCCTTTCAGTGGCTAATGAACACTGGAACAAAAGTTCTTCATTACCACAAGGTGTCACTTTTACAACTCTTGGATGAACAGCAAAGTTTAAAAGCAAAATATTATATGGAATCATTCCCTACTTTTTCCTGAAAATGCTGTGCTTGTTTCTCTTGTTTGCTTATTACATTTGGTATGAAAATTGAATTAGCTACATATTAGATATGAGCAGACATCTTGTGAAGAACAATCTGTGTAGTTTAGCAGCTGTTTCTGCCTTTGAAACTTTAGGAGCAAAATACAACTTCCCTCAGTTTGCTAATTATCGATATTTGTGTAACATCTGTGATATAATTAATATTACTCCAAGTTTAAGTATTGCACACTGGATATTAGTTATATTAGTTAGATAATAGCGTTAATATTTCTGCCCTTTGGCTAAGCACTCGTGCATTTATAGAAACATAGCTGAGATTAGTTTTAGATATGGCTGTGACTACAGTTCTTTTTGAAAAAATTCAGCAGTAATGATTTTTAAATTCATTCACTTTAAATTCACTTACAGATTCACAGACCCATTTGCTCAGTCTCACCTCGAGCTCACACAGAGCTTCAACATCCTCATCCCTGCTAGGCTACTGAATTCAGCAATCCCTAAGAATTACAATTTTAAAAATGCGTCTTAGGCCATTGTGGGTCAGTAGAAACATTCCCATGAGCTTCAACAGACTTCAAATAAAACATATCTGAAGTACTAAAAAACTGTAGTTTATTTAAGATCATAGAAGAGCTTAAGTAATTTCTTAAGCAAACCTATCTAAATAGTTGCATGATTTAAAAATTAAAATTTCAGTCTAAACCAGAAAGACAAATTAAAGTATATCACTATTGCTGTTGTTGTTAGAAAACTGATAAAGGAAACTGGAAACATACCGAACTGTTTTCAGGGAAGGTCTTGATCTTAAGTGGACTTATTATTACAACTTAAAAGAAAAAAACCAAAACATTTAATTATAAGGTGTTTTTTTCCTGTGATTTCTCACTCCAAGAAGCAAGCAAGAAATGTTTTGAAGAATTTAAATGTTCTTGTTTTTACTATAAGCATAACTTATTAATCTTCTCACTGCACACTTCGTAAAATTATCAGCTACAGTGATACTTTTAACAAATCATGTATATCTATAACATTTCTCATCAATTTTAATAAGCTGGTGTGATTTTATAATTGCCTTGTAATCACTAACATGGTAAATATCAGTGCATTTCTACTTGGAAAATGCATTTCAATTACTTAAGAAAACATTTGTTGTGGCATCCTCTTTTATAAACCAGTTCATTACAATAAAAGATTTAGCTTTTAAAAAACCCACTATAATTTGTCTCGAGAGCTGCCATTTCAGAAAAATTTGTTCCCAAATTTGACTGAAGCGTCTGAGAGAAAATTCAGATTAAATGATACCTATCATAAAATATTTATACATTTATAGTGCATGGTTTAAAATATAACAAATCAAGGAGCATCTCTCAAAAAAAAAGAGGCCACAAGAACCAAGAGAAAACTGGTTGAGTTAGTTTTGCTAATCACATATCTTGAATGCATTTTGGCATATTTTAAACCACTACTCCAGGGTGACTGAGATCCATAAATGCACTGACAGAGACTTTGGGGAAATGAAATGAAACTGACAGTTTTTCCTTAAGTGATCATCTAAATTTAACCACAAAGGTCATTTAGCAATATGCATATTGGCATAATGATACATAGCCTCAGACAACAGGCAACTAATTCATAGATGAGTAGCTGGTGCAAAATCTGGCTGACAAAGTAACTACTTCTAACAGATTAGCTATGAGTTCTAGAAAGAAAAATAATTGCTCTTATTCTGCCCTTGTTATTTCTCTTCTTTTTAACAGAGAAGTTAATTTTTTTTAATCATGATAGTTCCTGTGAGGTGCTGCTGATGAGAAACTGACAGTAAGTCTCAGACTACACCATGTGAAACTGTCTTTGAAAGGTCACAACCTTTTAATATTTCTCCAATACAAACACTCTTTGTTCCTGTAGGATCCAATGCACAGTGTTTGCATATTATATATTACCAATAAATGCAAAAACAGTAAATTGGTGGATTAAACAAGTGTGTGCTGAAATTCTTCACTTATATGAGGAAATTATTACATATATGTTACCAGGGTTATTTTGGAATAGATGGAGTGTGATTCTTGAAACAAATGTCTGTGATCCTAGAGCTATGAAGCCACTAGGCATTGTTACCAAACGTTGAGGAAATTGTCACAAAATGTCTTAGTTTATTAAAATTTGTAAAAGTGCTGTTGTATCTTAGCTTTAATGAAGCTCATTGGAGAAATACAGGCCCTACTGATTAAAATTCAAGCGTGCATGCCAACTTTTCCCAGGATGAAAGTGTCCAGATCCTTGGTTGTAATTCAGACCAACATACACTTTAGACCCAGTTACCTTTTTACAACAATAGACAGTCAAGGAAGAGATAATTGGATACTGTCCTTAACATATTTGTATATTAAATTTTCCAAATGATTTTTTAATTATTGTATTCTAACTTTGTGAATATAACTGTCTGACTTATCCTATTGTTTTAAATTAAAGGAAAGCAAATATAAATCCACTAAACTTCATTCTCAATGAACAGCAGTGAAATTGCCATTGTTCAAAAAAATTTCGTGAAATATTTTGGATTCGTTTGTTTCTGTATAGCTTTTTACTAAGTGCAAACATGAATAGGACTAGTAATTCAGGTTGCCATTTTTAACTTAGAAAAAAAATTAAAATCAGAACATCTTCAAAAATACATAATAGTTTTAGTTCTTCCAGATGTGAAGAAAAAACAGTCCATATTTGAACACTGACATTTTCCAAAACCTAACCATGTATATATGAGAAAAAGGAGGCACCTCACTAACTTGCACGGGTAATTCAGGAAAAAATTAAAGAAAACCATTAATGGTCTGGAGGATTTGATTTGGATATTTAAGAATATGTGTGTTAACATAAGCATGTGTGTCTTTGCTTAACAATTACAGAGCATGAGGTAGAAATATGGGCATTTAAAATGTCTAAAAGTCAAGGCTTCAAAAATTGTTATTATTACTTGGGGTATATCACTGGGATTAGAAATAATAGCTCAAAACTTCAGAGATAAATTTTGATTTACTAGATATATAAAAATAATTTGTCCATAAAATATCAAGTAAATTACTCTTTAAGCCCAAGTATTCATTCATAATGTCAACAGGAAAACTGGCAGCTGTAGTTCCCTGCAAACACCATTTCCACTGATATCCATGATTTCTACTGATGCTGAGAACTATCCTTTAGGGCAATCTGGTGTCCTTTGAAGGATAAACTCATGTCAGCTCTATTTAGCACTTACTTTTAATATTTAGGTCTATCCTATCTATTACTTCCTTACGAGAAGATTAATCTATGCTATTGACAGCAAAGAATAAAAGGAGTCCATTGTGCTTGGTTACCTTCTCAAGAAAATGTGTCCATTAAAGTTTTTACAGTTGTACTCCTGTTGAACAGTGAAGGAGCTGAGTACAGGCTGATGGTTCAGACCTACTCCTCTGCTACTTTGTCTAAATAGCAGCCCAATACTGTCATCTGGTGTTTCTCTTCCTCCCTTCATGCAGAGAATTCAGTCAGGCTTTGATATGCTTCAGAGATGAAGGAGAGAGTAAATGAGGTTTTTTTCCATTTTCATACCTGTAAATTAAAATACACTGTTTAAAATACATTTATTAATTTAGCTGAATTTGTTCTTAAATAATTCTTGAACCTGGGAGTAGAGTTCCAATGAATCCATGTTAGCACAGTCAAAACATGCCAGTATTTCCACCATAGGGGCAGTTACTCATATTTATCTCTCTGCTTTGAGGATAAGGTTTTTTGACATTCAGCCACACAATCTATACAGACACTATACAGGGAAGCATATCACATTCAAATCTATATCAGTGTGACTTAGCCACAATGGCTTCAATTTTTTCCCTTCAAATGTAAATTTACATCCTCATCCCCTCCCACAATTTGTTTCTTGCAGCAAGAATAAAAGAGGTTTTATAAGACTGTTGCAAATATAAAATACTCACCGCTAGACCATAATTCTTGCTCATTTGTGAGATAGAAACACTTCCAATTAAATGAAAAATTCAGACTCAAGATCTTTCTGTCCTCTTCCAACAAATGATTTACACAGGGTTTTACACACTAGACTGTGGCTTTATTGGCAGTGCAGGAATAAAAGTTGATGCACTGGCATGTAAATACTGCAAACAGGGAGCAGCTGATGAAAAAAATGCATAAATTAGAAAGACTTGACAGCTTTTTTTCCTTACATCTTTCTCAGTAATTCTTATTTTAGAACAGGTACTAATAGGATAAACGTTTTTCTTGAACTTAGATTGTAACAGGTGCTTTCCTCTTAGGCTTATTAAGTCTCGCAGCATAGACAGATTCTTGGTTATGAGCAAACTGGGGCATCTGAACTTGAGCAAGCAAAACAGTTTTATATAACCAATCTGTTGATTCTGTCAAATGCAGAAATAATTTTAGCATATAGTGAGAATAAAATTACAAAAGGTAAATATTGATTTTACTCCATTAAATTTTGTATAAAACAGACCTATAAGCACTAAGCATTAATGTTGGCAGCATGAAGAAATAAACATGACCTTTAAAAGAAAAGAAGGATTTCAGTTAGTAAATATCTTAAAGCACTTCAGAGACATGCATAAGATAAGAGAAATACTCTTTTGAAATACATTAAAAAGCTATTACAGGAATAGTGTAAATAAACATTGAGACTCTATCATTGAGAGGAAACTCTATCTTGAAAAACATAAAATAGGTCCAAATATATACCATGGTGTAAATGATATTTGTAATCCTAATATGAACACCACAAAGAAGAGTATAATTGTCGCAGTAGGACATGAAATAAGGGTAGTTGACTCCAGTAATTCTCAGAAGACAGAAGAAAAAATGAAGGCTCTATTTACAATTCATCCCGCTTTTTTATAGCATGCTGTGCTAAAAAACAAGTTATTGGTGCATTTGACCTCTCAAATTCATTGGTTAAACTACAGAAATAGTACACAACACCTGAAGAGAGGTTTGTTATGGGAAAAAGAATATTGTTTACTTAAAAATGTTTTGAGAAAAGTAGTTATTTACAGAAAGATGTTTTGGGAGAAGGAAAAACTGTTGAAAAGTTTCCCTTGGGAAGAGCTAGAAATTCTCAGGCTCAGAAATACCGGGCCCACATATAATGCCACTTACTCCATTTCAAATCCCATAAAGAGTGTGTTATGTTCACTGAAGTCAGATATTTACTTGTAACTCACAGTATCTTTGAATTTCACTTGCTCTTAGTTTCTTGCTTCTTTGTGCTGTAATTCTGCCAACAGCAAAAATTTTTGGTGGCTACTGAATTTATCCATAAAGTATGATGTAGTATATTTTATATCCAACAGATAAAAACCCGTCACTGGAATTGCAATACCCAGCATTCACACCCAAATTCCCAAAATCCCAGACTCACAGAAATTATTTCACTTTAGTATTTGTTCTTCTAAGTTTTAGATTTCTTTCTCTCTTTTCCAAGAAGAATACCCTTAACAATAGATGACCTATTACAACTGGTGATTAATATGAGTAATTGCAAGACAGGTAGTTGAGTACAAGTTAATTGTGATTTTACAGTAAGCAATATTTAGATGAGATATAAAAAGAGTCCTTGGAAGACAGAATAGTAAATTGTCAAAATAGATTAAAAAATCCAAACTATAAGTCTAAACTGCTAAAAATAATATTGCTTTTCTCTTTTACAGTAACTTCAGTTGCATTTTTCATGCTTAATTTAGTACCATAGATGCTTTTGTTTTAATCTCCAACAGAGAGAATTCCTATTATATGTTTGAAATACCTCGTTGGTTTGCATTTAAACCTGTGCTCTCTTCTGTCTCTGATTCTACAAAAGAGGTAGAATTTTTCAAATATTTTATCTCTTCAATCTTTTATCACCATTCCTATAACCAAAAAACTATCACCAATAGTTTTTTTCCTGTTCATTTACCTGGATTTTGCAAAAGGAAACTTACTTTAAGTATTTTAAATGGAAATTACATACTTTTTCTGGAGCAGGATGTCAACCACTTCCATGTTTTGCTGTTGTTAGTCTACATTCATTGAACTTCCAATCTTTAGCAAGTGCAACAGCAATGAACATATTTGAAGTCAGTTTGCATGACCTATTACTCTTTCATTTTTTGCTCAAATATATAAATTGAAAAACTCTGGGAAAAAAGAAGACAAAGTGTGGTGAACATTTGTGGGTTCAGGCATTGGAGACAGTGGAACTTGAAAAATATATGTGATAAAACAGCACACTGGCACAGAGGAGAGAAAGCAACAAAAGTCTTCCTGAGGGAAGGCAAGTTTAAAAGTTTCCAGGACATCAATCAGCACAGATATTTCTGACCCCTTCCTGAAATACTGCTGGCAAATAGTTCATAGATGTCAGATCATCTTCCTCTATGTGGAGCTCTCCATAAGTGTTGAAAAGAAGACTTCAAACTTGTTTGAAAGGAAACCAAAAATGCATTGAGAACCATGTACATGCAAAGAAAAAAGCTTAGGGAAAGGGACAGTAAATTACCATGTATTGCACTGCTTTCACTAATAACTAAAATTCACATAATCAAAAATGAAAGTTGCATTGCACAAAATGTTGTTTACTGATTAAAAGCCATTATATATGCTGCTATATTGAGATTATTTATTACAAGACTGATTAAGAGAACAGTTCTACCCACTGATTTACAGAAGATAGATGGGATCATTATGAACGTATAATTTTATTTCACATAAAATAAGCCAGAGAATATCTACCTATTATTAGGTAGATCAATGATAATCCAAATAGTTTTTGACCTAAAAGAATTAACTAATGTCATGGTTGGGCAATCTTTTCCATCAACCAGTTTATTAGGTAATTTTCATCTTATGTATATTCAAATTAATAAAGTGGAAACACACTTCTGAAGTTGATTAAAACTTGTAGTCAGTCTTGGAAACCTACTTTGCCATTATTTCAACCTACATTAATGCTTATTTATGAACCACAGCACAAACTTTAACAGATTCTGTGGTAATACCCTCTGCAAGTGGAACTAGACACGAGCAAAATTCCTCCAGCCTTGGGCTAGGAAGTCTTCCAAATGCATGAGGAAGGGGAAAGTATATGCAAAGTATTGCATTTGAAATGTTTTATGAATTTCACACCACAATATGCTTATATTAGTGTACATTTATTTAAAAATAGCTTTATGCTGTATGAGTTTCAGCAATTTCATCTAAACAGGCAGCATACTTGGAAATAAACTGTCATCTACTCCACTGAAAACACTGGGAGAGTACCAGTATTAGTGATTAAATATAATCTCATGTTTGAGTTGATTGAAACCTCCAACAGAGAACATGCCACTGTGTGTTGTTTCAGGTGTGTGAATCTTCTGAAAATTACTCTAATGGTGCATTTTCTGGGACCTGATTAAAACTTAATTGAAGTTTTTGAAGGTGAAATGTTACATTTCTGGATTTTCCCAGAGTTACTTCTAGTTTTTCAGTACTTTTTTCCCTGTAGAAAATGTTAGCACCTACCAAAACAACACTTTGTCAAAGCTTAACGCATCAGCTTAAATCTTCTTCCTTAAAAAATGTTACTTAGAAGATCAGCATCAATAAGTTGCATATCCCATGGGATGCCTGAGCTGGATTCATCTCAGAAACCTTCAACTTACCAATTCAATATCTACTTTTCCCTCAGCTACAGCTGAGAATAGTAGTTGAACACAGAAAATATGTATTTAGTGGCATTTGAAGGTTATCATTCAGACTAAGCACTGTTTTTCTGAGTTTTTCAAATAGAAGAAGCACAATTTAGGCATGATTTAACTAAAGCAGAGCCATTCACTGGAAACCTGTCCTAGAAGTCAGCATCAGGGATCTCACATGTCAGGAAGACAAATTCTCATCTGTGCTGCAAGTTCTCAATCTGTTATTTCTTCCCAAGGCACATGTCAGCTTTCAGATCCCATGAGCTCACTTCTGTGTATCTGCCCATATCCACTACCTGTTTCCAAGTGAATTTTAGCCCTTTCTAATTCCCCTCCCTGTTTTCATTAGGCATGCTTCTCATCAAATGTACCAAACATGCCTTATGCATTCTATTAAATCCATGATTCCTATTGTGTTACTGGCTCTCTGGAGATGTACACAGGCTGCACTGCTCATAACATGAGGCTCTGAATTTTCCATGATTACATCTGAAATAAGATGCTGAACCAACATAACAGATTGATCCTAACCAAAAAAAGCACAGTATTCCCTAGTCTTTTCCAGGTTCTTATCCAGTCCCAAGGTGATCACAAATCTTCTAGTTTATCTAAGTGCTCAAAAACTGTCCCCAGGACAAGGAAATAGATCCAGTCACTTGACAGTCGGACTGGGGAGATTGGTGTGAGCTTCCTGGTTTGTCAGCAGTGAACTCTTAGATCAGCTAGGCCAATCTTAAATACTGACACCAAGAAAACAAATTCCTTTTTCAGTTTCTCCTTGGCTCTTTTATTTTAGTCTGTGCCCATTGTCTCTTGTCCTGTTACTGGACACTGCTGAGAATTTACGTCTTCCCATTTGGTATTAGTAACATCCATAGAACCTGGTTGGTTAATTGCATGGTATGTCTTGCCCATATTGTGTGACTTTTCTTGCCAACACAGTCCAATTCTGTTCCTTTTTACCCTTAAATTTTACTTCTCAAAAGTCTTACCCCACAAAAATCACAATTTCTTTTTACTATGGAAAAGAATAGAATAGTTTGCTATTCATGCTTTGGAAGTGTTTATTCACAAAGGATATCAGTAATATCAGTAAAAGGCTTGTAGAACAGAAAAACCTCTGTGGTCAAAGGCATAGGCCGTTTGAGTTTGATAGAAATATCTTACAAGTTTGAAAAAAAACCAAATTCCCCTTTGTATGCTTGGTTTGACATCTCCTTTACAGGTTATTTTCTTACATGTTCCCATTATAGAGAGCTGTTTATCAAAAATTTCGATACTTTTGTCCTATGACTGCTCTTCCAGTATGATGTATTCTATTTTCATAATACTTGAATTTGATCAGATGTTTTTAGTTATTACCACTTTTTTCCTGAGCTCTCTATGTGGCTGCATCTGTATCTCTGGAGATACTCATTCTGTACAAGAGACCATATGCTTATTTTTCTATATTTTCTTCAATGACACCTTTAAGATAGGCTAAAGATAGACAAACAGAAAAATACAAAATTTGGTAATTGTATGCATGATGCTCATATATTACAGCATTCTGCAGAAGAACAGAAAATGAAAAGTCCTTCCCAATAAGTATGAAAATCTGCCAAAGAGAGTTTTAGACTGAGATGATTGGGCAGATGCCAGACAAAAACAGTACTATAAATTACTTAGTGACACTTGGTTTTAAACCGCCTGGATCTCACACTCAAAGGATCAGTCCCTTACACAAATTCAATTTCTTCTATGTGTATTGACAATGGAAAATTGAAAATTTTTCACCACTGAAGCTGCATAAATAATGGAAAGAAAAAAGTTTTAATAATATCACTTAGCTTAACTGCATAGACATTGAGTATTTTGTTTAGTTTGCTGCATGTCTTTGATCTCTTCACTGGCACAGCTCCCTAGCAAAATATTTCATCTCCAGATGATGCTCTGAATTCCAAAGGCATGAACAATGATAAAAAAATAGTCACATGATAATGGAAAATAGTCTGTGGTACCATGTAATGGTAATTTATCCTCCTTGGAGTCACAGAATCAATGCATTTTCTGGAAAGGGAGAAGCAAGTTTTCCTTACAAAAGAATAAGAGCAAAATTATTTTTTAATTAAAGCAACGCATGAACCTCACTTGTAAGAGTTACTGGTCATATGGGATCCTAGCCTCTTGCATCTTTATTTACCTATGTAAGTATGAACTCATTTTAGCTAAGCAGAGGAATTCCCTCTGCTTTCATCTTTTTCTTTAACATACACTTTGGTTTACAATTCTGAGCTATCACCTTTCTTCTCCTCCCCTTACAATAACAGAGCTCTCACTCAAGACAGACGATTTGTATGAAAAAAATAAAAACAACCCTACTGAAATATTTTGGTTGACATAAGTATTTATGCACAGCCAGAAATGATGATATTAATTTGAAAAAATTAATCTGAACCACACCTTGAACTTTGCATGTTACCTCAGTGATATCAAGAGCTAAAACATTTTGTACTTCTTATTAGCAAAGAAATTAGGAACAAATAAAAACACATCATTTTATCCAGTGACATTTACAAGCCAAAGTTATTCTACTTTTAGATTTCATCAGTGGAATTTCCTCTCAAAGCTTTAATTTTCCCAAGCTCAACCTAAATAATGATTTTCATTTTACCCATCCTATGAAAGTGTAGCCAATTTTTTTTCAAGGAAGGGAAACAACATGAGAAATTCACCTTCTTTGTAAAGCTGTGCAAGTGACAATGTTTAAATCTAAAGATCAGTTTTCTAGGCTTTTTCCAGACAATGCAGTGGTAGTAATATTTAATGCTTCCATAATAGCTTTTATTTTTAGCTATGCATGACATTGTGCTCTCTCTGCAAATACACGTGCAAATTTTTGCAAAGCAGTAATACCCTCTTCAGCTAGAATGCTTGAACCTCCTAGCCACCCTTCTTTTCAATATCTTTAGTTGTTTAATTGTTTTCATATGTACACCATCAGCTGCTCCATATCTAAGAAATGTGTCTGTGGCTTGTAGAACTGATTAGAAAGCCACCCATATGCATGACATCCATATATGTACCACTTAAAACTTAATGTGCTAAATTAAAGAGATGATGTGAAATAACCTATGACTCCTTATGAAAAACATAAAAACACATGTACAATTTAAGACAGGCTGGACAGAAGCTCTTTTAGCTGTGATTGTAGCTAGAGATCCCTGGTACAGGGTTTCCATTCTGCTCCCTTGTTCTCTGACAGCGGGTTGCCAAGACTGTTTCAAAGAAAGGAAAGTGGTGGGGAAAATAACATTCATGTCAACAAATCCAGGTGTGCATTCATGGGAAAAACGGATTCCAGACAATTATTTTTATGTTAATAAAGGCAAGTACACATACCTGGGAGGGGTGGACTCCTTAGGGAGCTTGTTATCTGACACAATTGACACTATGGAAAGATGGCTCTTGGGAGCACCACATCCAGCATCAGCTTAGCTCATTGCAGACAGACAGCATTCCAACAGAAGGAATTTTCCTCTTGTTAGGATAAACTTAACTAGATTTCTCAAAGATATATTAATAATTTTTCACAGTACCAGTGAAGTTATTTTTATTGGATGAAATTGAAAGGGTAATTTCATCATAAAAAAGAAATAGTTATAAGAAAGACATCTAATTATATAAAAATTTTGAGCTGGCTGGTCTTTTCAGGCTTTCTGAACAGCATGTTAAGTGAAAATTAATTTGCATATGTGTGGTATATTTTATCTTATTTGCAAAAAAGCATTTAAATGTGGAAAAAATCTAGTTGTAAGTATTGAAGCTTGACATTTTTCACATCCTATTTTTGTATTATTCTGGCTGTAGAATAGATCTTGAGACTGCAATAACTAATGTTCATATCAGCTGATCCCTAGAGATCAACTGCAGCTTCCATTGCATGAATGATGATTATCTTCATTAGGGGCTTGTTTAATTTTCACAATTCCTTGCTCTTTTTACAGTTGTTTTAGGTAATCAGAGTGGAGATGAAAAAGTGAAGCACTGAAAAATATCTCTCAGGATAATCTGCCATTCCAGGTGCATACAAGGAGGTAGAATTAAGTCTCTTTTAACTTGTAAACACTTAATGTAGTTGTGCTACCAATTTTATAGATGTTTGGTCTAACAAGAATATATATGAAGGGTTCATTGGAATGTTTATGCACTAAGCTTCACAGGATTGAATCTGACAATCAGCGTGATGGGGCTTTTTTATTAGTGACAGAATAACATTGGCTAGTAAAGCCAGGCTTGGAGCCACTATTAGAATATATATTTGTATACAAACATCTCTTTAAGCCCTTTATTACTATTATTTGGTCAACTAGAACATGTATTAATAATACTTTCAGAAATGTATTTATTTAGTCAGATACCAACCTGCTTGAACAATCTGCTGTCTTTATTTAAAAATGAACAGATTTAGTTCATTCTGCATTATGGGACTAGAACAGATCCCATTTGGAAACCAGTGTAGGCACTCTTCCCAGGCTGAGGTAGAAATGGTTGGCATTTAGAGATTACTCAATTAGAACATTTTATTTAAAGTTTACATATAAATTTACTAGGGTAATTTTCTGCATAGTTTCACATAAACATTTTGACTGTTTAAAGAGCAGATTTGGACTACTCTGAAACCCCAAGTGCAAGCTGATAAATGCCTAGTTACTGTTATACTCCACTTAGGATTCCAACACTGACAAATTGAAACATGTGAATGTACTTTTTAGTTATTTTTCTGTGTGTATGACAAGAACTCTTTAATAAAGTTTCTCTGACTTACCATATTCCTACCTCACCCTCCTTGTGAAAGTATTCACAAAATAGACTCTCAGTTGAGGGGCAATCCCTGTCTGCAAATGATATAGTTAAGATTTCATCACAGGTCCTCTTCCCTGCCTCATTTCCAGCATTTATCATAATTGTGAGAGGTAGGATGCTCCTCTCTCTTTTGCACCAGATTGGAGCACACAGATCTATTGCTTTCCCTGTACTCAAAAAAGGCAGCTTCAGTGATTTTTATTACTTACTGATTATTATTACTGATTTTTATTACTTACTTCTCCAAAGAAGTTTCAGCTGTGACACAGAGGTATAAAGCAACTACAGATCCTGTAGTGCACAAGATTTTTAGTTAAATCATAACAACCTAATTAAGAGACTGAAGATAAAGAAAAGCATTGTCTGGAAATATTTAAATCCTTAGAAAAATATCTTTCAGAATTGGCATTAAAAAGATTTGGAGAAGGAATCTGTTGTCAGACTAACATTGAGAATTTGAAAGAGAGGGACTGTGGGGATCTATCGCAGCTGATAGGTCTGACAGGTCTGAAAGAAGCAAATACCCTAAAGGAGGTCGTCTTATTAGAGGATGGAGTTTATACTATCTCGTTTCTGTGAAAACATAGAAAAAAATTCCTCTTATTCAAATATGATACCCCTGCAAGGGGTTAAGGATGCAATTACATTAGTCTTTTAATTTGTATCAACAGTGTCCTTTTCAATGTACTTATCATTCACATTCACCATGTTTTTAGGTTACAATGGGGACTGCACTTGGAACAAACAAACGTTTTTCTATTAGTTGAAGCAGGAGTACAAGATCTGATCCAGGTGCTTACTACATTCCAGCCATTCATGCCACAGATCAGACTAAAGCCAATACAAAAAAATCTATTTTATTCTGCATGTGAGGTCATCGGCATCAACTGTTTCACTTTGCAAATCTCCTCTTGTAGCAGAATTACTGCTAATACAGACAGAACCAAGATGAGAAAGGTCAGGTCAACTTCACAACTTCACAACAATTCTCCAAAAAGCTTTGTTATGCACATATATTTTTGGGAGGGAAAAAAAAAAAAAGGCAAACCCAAATCTCACAGCCTTTTAAAATTGTTATTGAATCTGAGATGTGCAGTTGATAATATTCTATTTTGCATATTTGGAAACTGGAGCTCAGTTAACTGGCTCATTAATATCATACAGGCATTTTCATGTCTGAGCTGAGAATTAACCTGCTTCTTCCAATTCCTACTCATATATACAAAGAAAGGTAACTTTACCACAGCATTAGAGAACTGAAACTGGTATGAAAAACATGCATGTTCAGAAATATTTACATATCTTGTATCAGTAGGGCAAAAGCATTTCTGCTCTGCATACAAAAGATGGAAATATATACACTTTTGCCTCAAATACATGTACAGATCTAAAAAATTTAGAAAGTGAACCAGTAGGTATAATGACATAGTAATATTGTAATTCTCCAGGAAGGGATTAAGACACAGATAGTTTTCTTTCTTTTCTTGTCCCAGAAATATTTAGATTCTGCCAAGGAGTCTGATTCACATTGATCCAAAACACAAGCTTCTGTCCCAAGCAGTGAATAATGGAAGGGAAAAGGAATGAATAAGCATTATATACTGCAAAGATCCACAAAGTCCAGTAAAAATACTCCTTCTGGACAGATTTGAGGTGTCTTAGAAACCTTTTTACAGAATTATTCATATATGCTTTTTAAATGTTTAAATATACTGTATTCTATGCAATTGAATTTTTAGCTGTATTCAGTTCCCAAAAATAAGAATAAATTAAAACATCAACTGCTATGCTACAATAAGGAGATCTCTGATTCACCCATAGCACCAAAGTTGGTGCCATAATGACTTTAACTAGGAGAGTATCAAATGAAGAAGCATTTTCTCTGAAAGAGACTGTGGGCATTACACTTACCTGAATGTTTCCTTCAGTCAATAAACTGAAGGAGTAATAAACAGGTATGTTCAATTAATACTGAAAATTCCTGTTCAGAACACAGGATAATATTTTAGCTAGAAATAATGACCTATGATAAAAAGACATATGATAAAAGTACTTAAAGAATAAGTAATTCCTCCCACTGAAAGAACATCTAAAACTGCATAAAATGTCCATTTCATAAATTGTGACATAAAGTACTGCCTAATTATAGGAGGGGAAACATGAACAGTCAGCCATAATCAAAGCAAGATGATCCACAACATTTCTGTTTGTAACCTTATACATAATGTTATATAGTCATATAGCAAAATAATTGGATCTACTGACTCTGTGCACTGTGATGGAAACTAATTTGTTAAGAAGGACAATTTTTCAGAGAGCATCTGTCCTAGAGATCATATACTGCACAGCTATATGTCATTTACACCTTAGGCATTTCCCTATTTTCTTGCTGTTGATTCCCCTGCCAATATAATTAATGCTGTGCACATGCTCTCTGTATTTTGTCTGCAGCATATTTGCAATAGGTCAAACATATCTAATAAAAAAGGTTGCCACAACCTTAAAAATATTAAGCTCACAAAGAAATTTCTCAGCCTATATAAGTAACATTTAAGAAAAACCTCAAGCACATAAATTGCTGAAATTCTACACGAATCATATTGTCTATCCAATATTTGAGACTGAATAAAGCTGATATACAAGGAGAAAAATAAGTGACACTATGGGAATTACTGTATAGGGTTGTCCCACACTAGCTTCTTTAAATAATCCTTTGGCTCATCTGGTCATCTGAAAAATAAGAGTGACAGTATAGAAAGCAGAAAGTCAACGTGGAAAGAATTTTGCAACAGGATACACTCATGGGCAATTCTTCATTCTGACACATTTCTTCATCTTTAGCTTTCCAACTTTTCTAAATATCTTTTGAGATTTGTAGTTAGTAAAACAATAGGAAGAACTTCCTTTATTATCACTCTTTTGAGGACCTTTTCTTCCTTGATTTAAACCTGCTTTGAGCAGCAGGCAGTAAGGGAGGATTAGGGACTCAGGTAAATAGAGCACTAAATGAGAAGGCTGAAAAGTATCTCAGTGAGAGAGCATTGTCTGTCTCATTTGGTGAAAAGCTGTGAAAGAAAAGCTATGATATGCAACAGAGAATCCTCAAAACACACAGCAGACAAAAAAAACCTGTTCTATCGCCTCCTCACTGAGGGTATTAAGAAACAGGTACAGAGAGTGCTCAGAAAGGAAATGCAATCTAGATGAGGGATGAGGGGAAACTACTTGAAAACAGTATAATAGAAAAGGAAGGAGAAGCACTTGGAATCTGGAAAAGTGAACATCATTTTCTCACTACCAGAGCTCCTGAGATCAAGTCTGTTACCTGGGGTAAATGCAATCAAGGCTCAGCATATGTGACAGAGTACTTGGATCCTTCTCATCCTCATATGCAGAAGCATTTTTTTTCTTTTTCCAAGCATTCTGCATTGAAATATGTAGAACCCAATTTTAGCTATTCATTCCATGGCATTCAAATAGTCAGTAGTTATTTCACTGTATTACAGAACTTCCTGATTTTTCAGGTCTTTCTCAGAGAAAGAGAGGAACCTATATAATAGGCATCCACTCCATTGCAATACTCCCACTTGCTTTTTTATTTGTATTAATATTATAAGAAAACAAACATGAAATCCTGAGATTGTTGTGGACAGCAAGGAGAGAGAGGGACTGGTGCCTAGAGATTGCTTATCTTTGAGTCTAGTATGTGCCTCTCCCTAGCCCGTAACATTCCGAAGCGTCTTCCGCAGCGCCTGTCCCTCTCCAGTCCAGTCTACCCGTATCTCCCCCACAGATTGTGTTTGAAACTACTTTTTAATAATATTATTTTACATACATGTAATCAAATAATGTGATGTTCAACCTTGAGTCTAATCTGTAAAATTAATTTCACAAGTACCTCATGAATACCTTTAGTGTACAGCCAACCCTTCTCTCTGCTCCTCAATGCAAAGCCAGGTTAACAGACTGCTAAATTTGTAGAAGGGGTCCCCACAATCAGTTATCTAGTTGCAGGAAGGAGAGAAAAGTGACCTGTCAAGTTTTTAGGTTTTCAAGTTGTGTTTTGTTCTGTTTTGTTTTAAAAAAAGATTTTTCTCTTTTGTTACAAAGTCACCACTTTACTATTAATTTTATAGACAGATAATTTCAAGTTTGGGATTGGTTTTTTAAGTTCTTATATAGACATTTGAAAATGTGTGAAGAGATCAACAGGTACTGGAAGATTAAAAATTATTTTTAACCTTGTAAATGACTTTGATAGGAAATAGAAGGCAATTCACAGCAAAAATAGCTTGTAACTGTCTGCAAACAAAATCACCTAGATTAAATAGCCTTTGGACTAACTTCTTCATGGATATTTGTGGTGCTGTATGATCTATCTTCAGGGCCCACCTGAATTTGGGGGGTTGCTGCTTTTCAGAGCTTATATTCAGATGCTCAAACCTAGGCTTCAGTAGTAAAATCTGAAAAGCAGTAGCATCAAGCTTAAACATAGGTACAGTTTAAGCTTTAAAACATAAAAGATGCAATTCTTTTCACAATGCTCATTCAATTCAGCACCTCCTGTTCAAACTGATGACTTTACTTGCTTCATTTTTATTTTCATATTCTAGAAAATCTTTAATTTCTGATGTTTTATGGCAGCACAGTTATAACTTCAACAACCAAATACCACTGAAATATATCTTAGTACACAGTTCCAACACATACTGCTCTTAGTTAACAACAATTATCAGACCAGAGAAATATAAGTTGACAAAGTATCTTTTTTCTCTTAAATTCTGACCTTTCATTTTTTTTTCTTCCTCAGCACTTAACTAGTACAATGTAAAACACAGTTGCAGTCACTAACCTTTCCAAAGACCATACTAGTAATAGTGCCATCCAGAAAGTGTTTAGTTTAGATTCTCCACAGCCTGAGGAGATTCATAATCAACCATTACCATGGAGATGTTTTACCCTCAGAGTTGCATGCTTCCAAAACTGTAAGGCCTGTTCATCTCGTTGCAAGAATGGCTGCCTATTCTAAGGAGTGATTTTGGAAATTTCATAGGAGTAGATGTGTTTTCCCAAAACCCCTTCTGCTCTGCCGGGAACAGCAGGGTTTCAAACACATCTTCTTGTGCTTTTTCTTTAGACTAGCTGTAAGAGACAGCATGCAGGTTTTCCTCTCCTGCCAAGAGTCCATCCTTAGGTGCTTAGCTCACCACATTTGAGAGCTCAACAGTTAACAGAGGGTACAAGCAATTCTAGAGGTCAAGAGCCTGAAAGGTATGCCTTGTAATGTACAAAGTATAGCTAAGTATAAATCTTTCCTTCATGATTTTCAGGAATCAGAACAATTACATTTTCAGCTCTACTTTGTGTGTTGAAATAATGACAAAAGGATTTCAAATAACAATTACCCAGTGGGAATGCACTCTCTTTTGGTATAACATAAAACATCTGGCATTATGGCTTCACATGTAATAACAAACTCATTTCACTTACAGTCAGTCAGAGATGAAGTTACCCAGTGCAATAGGGTACTTATTTTACTGATTAATTTTCTCTACTAGCATTCAGAAGACATGCCAGTTTCTTCATAAATGACAACACTTTTCTTCTGCACTAAAAGATTGTTTATATAAGTCTCTATTCATTGATTCATAGATTTATTCGAACATACTTCATTATAAGACCTGCAAGTAGGATGAGGGGGTATCAGCATTTCATATGGGCCATTTCTCCATATTTCTTTCAGAAAAGAAAGAAAACCTGACTGGTTAAAATTTCCTAGTGTCCTCCATGAGTCACAGGATATAAGACTTTCAACAGCACAAAATAAAGTTCAGAACCTGAAGTGGTTTTGGTCTTAAGTTAGTATGGTGAACTTAGCTTCTGACCCCTTGAGTCTATTCTATAACCCTAAGTGCCCTGTGCATGGGCTTTAAAATACATCATGTATCAGCTGAGGCAGCCAAAACCAACACTGAGGAGATATTTCTTAAATCTTGCCCTTTTGGGGGCACGTCCTGGTTATATCTATCTCTGAGCAGGCCTTAAAATCAGTATTTCAGGATACAGCTCTTGCAAAATCAGTCACTGTGCCCAGAGCATTCATCTAGGGGCAAATATCATCCATCTAACTTCCACTCCTTACAAGAAATAGTCTCAGATAATGAAACTTTCTGGCCTTATTTTAAGGTTTTCCAAGTATCTTTGTTCAATCTCAGTGGCTAACTGCAGATTTTGGGGATGAAGTGGGAAGCAGGTTTAAACACAATCTGCATAGACAGCAAACAACTTGAAAAGTAGAATCCAGCCTCTCTGCCCACAATTAGGGTCAGCTTTTACCTTAGAGCCAAGCTGGCAGAACTGTTCAAAGCTCACTGATATTTTTGTCATTTTATACCACTATTGTCATGAACAACACAGCCAAGGTAATTGTATTATGAACACAATGTGTAGAATGGGGAGCAATGTAGGGTGTCTGGGATTTGTCACATCTAGCAGGTTTCCATGATCCTTTTCTCATAAATGTTCATGTTAGTAGGGTTTCTACTAATGCAGTAGATAGCTCTTAAACAAAGTCAATCATAGTATGAATTCCTTTGGTAATACAGGCTGCACAATAACAATAAAAATTAAAATAAAAACATAATAACAAAAACCATACCAAAACAAAAACAAAAATAAAAAGCAGAGGGATATGTAAGAAAAATTTACAAATACTTTCAATTTTACAAAGTATAGCAAGAATCTTTTTGTTTCTTTAGTATTGTTCGGATAGCAAAAACTCTTCATGTTTTCTATTTTTTGTTCTCCTAATTCTCTGGTACATTATTCACAAGCATGTACAAACACAACCTTACTTCAGAATAATCCATGGAGGTCCCCAGAAGCTACACAGCATTATAACTGTTGCTGGTTTAGTCCCTGGATGGAACATGGAATTTGACCAATGGCTCAGTGAACAGTTAATTGATGAAAGAAAGAAAAGGTCAGAAAATACAGATGTAAAATAGTCAGAGAGGGTCTATGAAACACAAATGGTGGACATGAGAATTATTCTTCTCTGTGAGGAAACGAGGAAGGCAAAGGGTGTTTTCTCTAAGAGTCAATTTAGGGTTGAGAGGAAGGAAAGCCCAGAGCTACAAAGGAAATAATAGAGAATAGCTGTCAAAGCAAATTGGACATTTTTAAATAAGCATCATTTTTTTTTCTAGATGAGTCAAAGGGCCCTGGCTCCCTGTAGCTCAGCTTAGGGTAAAGGATGAAGATTAAAGAGAGTAGATGCTTGGAGCTTTGTACAAGGCTGGGAACTGGAAAGAATTATGTACAAACAGCCAAGGGCTGATGCTAGAACTCTCCACTGGAGAGTTTGGCTCCTGGAGGGAGAGGGATCCCCTGGGGTATGATAACCTATACATGATTAGAGATGGGATTCAGAGCAGAAGAGCTACATTCATAGCTACAGCCAATGGGACTTGAGAAAGGGGCTGCCAGAAGAAATATCACTGAGGAATTTTTGACCTTGCAGAGGGCAAAGATACCTTGCCCAAATTTCAGTATAGCAATTGGATCCAGGGAAAGAGTAAACCCAGAACTGACATTTTCGGGGGGGTTATATAATACACTTCAATGTAAACTAAGGGTTGATTCTCATATTCTTTTGTGACTGTATCTTCCCTAGACAAGATAACCTATCAAGGACATTTTGTTGCTGGACATTTTGTTGTGCCACTGGGCTAAGGGAGCTAGCAAAAATATCTGAAAACTTTCACAACAGCAAATGATGTACAGCCAATTGAGAATGGAGATGAACTTGAGCAGGCAGATCTTGGTTTTAATAACTTTAGCAGAATATTATTCCAGTTTAAAGTAGAGATAACATTAACAGAAAAAAACCCCATATATATAATTTTTACTTATTTCTTGGTTAAAATGTTGGACTGGCATATCTGCAGAAGATGTTTCAGGGCCTTCAAATTCTGGCTCCATAGCAATACAATGAGTTTGGAAAGCAAGAAAACAAAGCAGCAAAATACTATCAGTAACTAAAGAACACCTCGTTAAGATAGTGGTGTGAAAAAAAAGAGTAATTTTGTAGTTAAATTACAGCAGGATCCTACAGACTTCTTCTGTTACCCCAGCAATAAGATAGATGAGGTCATATTTATAGGAAGGAGAAATTACATGGGCTTTCTCTGTGGTAGAGCAGGAGTGCTGAAAATAACACAGTGGATCTGACCACCACCTGATTAATCTGCAGCCATTTCTGAGAAATAAAAAATGCCTTAAGTAACCATACATTTTGTGAATAGACTATTTTATCCTAACTGTATAGAATACTGTCTGAGATTATTCCAATTATTTTTTTCTTGAACTATAATACAATTTGTAATACTACAGATGAATCACTATTTTAAATCCTTTTTTCCCTAGTGATTTTTAGAGCAGAAACAGATAACAATTACAGTTTCTTTCCCTACTATTAACAATTTTATATATATTGCATTATTTCAGGGAGTTTACTACTGCCATCAGAAGATTACTGGATTTCTAATTAATTTTCTTCTGTCTTTTAAAAGTGTTGTTTTGCTGCATAAAGACAGTGATAAATTTTAGACCACAGCTGCTAGGATTTTAGGAAATTACTTTATTGGTAACAACTTGGCAGTGCAAATCCCTGAATCAATAGTAAAGTGACTCATGCGTCTCGACTTTGTCTTTGGAAAGGCAGTGCAGACTATTAATTTCTTGGTGCTGCAGAATGTGAGTGTTCATGCATATGGAAGGGACATTCAGGTACACATGAGCACACTCTCAATGAAAGCATAACACTTTAGCCTTACTCACAATATAGAAATTACATCAATTAAATTTAGCTCATGCAAACATTTATATGTTCTTTTAATAGTAAATAAGCCAATAAATTAGTAGGAAGGACTACTCTTTCTGTACCTGAATTCAAAAAGCTGCTTAATGCAGCAGCTTTGTGCATTGTTTTGACTCCTGGTTCAATTGAAGAATGGAAATTCATAAGAAAAACTTTTAAGAATTCTTCTGTTTTCTACCAGGAATACAGTTAAGTACTAGTATTCAGGAATGGAAAGAGGAAAGGCATAATACTTTCTATTCTCAGAAAGGATACAGTTTAACTTTACCTACAATGTAAGAAGTAATTGTCATTGTCTTTTGGGTTTTACTTCAATGGTTTGGGGTTAAAAATGTAATATTTGATTAAATGCATTTTTGTCCTTCTTTGACTGACAACTAAAAGCAGTTGTGTAGCTTCAAAGTCTGGAGATGGAGGAAATCAAAATTTAGAACATGAATATATTAATCTTAGCATTTATTATATTCATCTACTTACAATGAAGTACAGTTTCAATAAATTTAATGAAAACGGGCTTGCTATTGAAATGGTATCATTGAAATCAAAGCAAATTCAGGTAGATATTGGAAATTCCACTTTTCCAGTTCAAGTTATGTACAAAAAAAACCTAAATTAGACCACAGAAAAGCAATATCATTCAAGTTTTTAGAACTCATCTTTTAAAATGTGATACTATGAAAAACTACAACTGATAATTTTAAGGGGACAAAGATCTATCTCTAATTCAATGAAAGAATTCTTTTCAGACTGAAGACCAAGAATAAAGAAATAAATTAATCAGTTCTCATTTATTAAATTTTGAATTTTCCCCTGAAAGAATATTTCTAAAAGCTTGTTTATATCTTTTGGACTTCAACTGATTTTTCTGGGGCCATGGATATGAAGGTTAATAGAATTTTCATATTTTGTTAATAGCTGCATACCTTCCACTTTGACAAAAGTTAAGAAAATCTTTGTTTAGAGTAATCTACAGACAGCAGCATTTTTCAAACACAATCAAAGTGACACTGCAAGAAGAAGCAGCAAAAAATTGATTAAGTGAAAAGAAAAAGTACCTGGTAACTTTAGCTGGATGATTAATAGTGTATCACAGAACTCAAGCAACAGATGTTTATTAATGACAAGAGGAATGGAAATGCCAAACAGAAAAGTGAAAGGAATACTAACTCTTGAAAGCAGAGCTGTGCCAGGAGACAGGGGGGACATAAGGGAGCCCTGCCAGGAGAGGAAGGACATATGGAAGCTGCTGAAGTCGAGGCATATCTTTCATTAAAAATGTTAGAGGACATTTGGACTTACTTGGGATAAGCAGTGATTAATGTTCAGAATAGAAAAAGCTGTTGGACTAATGTAAGACAGGGAAACCTGGGATATGTGTATTCAGAGAAGTTTGGATTATGAACTATAACAAAAATACATTCAAAGGCAGAAATGCCCTTGGCTGGATCCTGCATTTCATTCCTCAATCAGTGAGGTCTAAGGTAATCCACTCAGAGATGCTCTAAGCAGGGCCAAAATAGGTGAAGCCAGAAAGAATGAGTCCCATTTTGGACTGGGAGAGCTGCTGTCTCCACAGTGTTTTCCACTTCTTAATCGTTCATTGAAAGGAATAAATTAGTTTCTCTAAAAGATATAAACCTATAAAGGGGAAGTGCAAAACTCACTCAGGTGGCACCCTGGTTCCTGGAAGTACAGGGCATATCTGCAGGATTCAGAGAGAAAAAATGTCTGTGTCCAGGCAAATTTTAGTTCATCCAACTCAGCTCCAAAAACCACCTTGGATGTGAAAGCTGGAATTAATGCAGGACTCTCTGCCATAGCTTTCCAGACATAGCAGGTGTCCAGCACAGCGCTGAGGCTGAACAGACACATCACCCAAGGCTGCTAACCATCAACCCCACCCATATTTTCTAAATCTTCTTTCAGTGCTCAGTATCCTCATATTTGATGGCAAAAGGGTTATAAAAAGTTCTCAGAGAGAGAAAGCAACACTCATTCTAAACACATCTTGCATTAAGTTTTAGGGGTTTTTTGCATGTTGTGTCCCTCATATTTGGGCAGTCCAGTGTGAAGTCGGTGGGTTGATTTTGTTTGGTAATAACTGGGTGGTGCAGACCACTGCCCTTTCTTTGTGGTTCATAAGGGAAGTACTGCAGTTCTATCTCTGGAGACCTCTTGAACAGTTACTACCTCTTGAAAAAACACAGATATCCATACAACCAACACAGATTCTGCTGGCTTACCACACATTAATACCATATAAATGTTGGCTTTCATGTCACCATATCTTTGCTTTTGCTAAAGACTTCTTTCCCTGTCCTGTATAATTTTGTGATTTGTTTAAATATGAAATTATGCAGGAGACCAGTAAGGACTTATGACTCTCCAATTCCAGTTATCTACCAATGTATTAGTAGCTTAGGTAATGTAGTCACCTAATGGACTGTCTCAGCAGAACTGCATGCAGAAATGAGATAATTCTGTATTTACCTGTTTATCAAAGCACAAGGCTTGGTCAGCTTATTCACCAGAGACATAAAAGTTAAGCAGCTTCAGACCTCAGTCACCTTAACAGCAATCTTCATTGATTTCAGGTAGTCTTTTATGTGGCAGAAGTAAAAACAGAATGCCATTATTTGAATCAATGGCAATTATATTAAAGTACCTTTAGTGCACACAATAATTTTAAACTTCAGATGGTTTGAGCCTTCTTGGTATTTGTAAGCAACTGTTTAATGTTTAATTATTGTTCTTTCATCATAATATATCATAGGTATGATTATGTATTCATTTTATTATTTAAATTTATTAATGACTCAGACTGCTTCAAGGAAAGTAGCAACAGACTGATATTATTCTTTAGTATTACTTCAGGGAGTTCTAATCTAAGCAGGTAAGATATATACAGGTGAGGGAAGGCGACACAAGAATTTCCAAATATGATAGCAGGATGCACAATTTTAATTTCTTAGTGAAAAGAAAATAAAATAAAGTATGATGGCCAAAAAATCAGAAAATCTGTATGTAGACTGAAAAACCATAACAGAGATATCAGAACAACTTATAAGATAAAGCTGAAATTCTCCTTATAAATTGTAACGTGTCTTCATAACCCAACATGAGTATAAGATATTTTTTGGGAACAGACAGAACAGAAGAGTTTTCTTTCAAGAAGGGTTATTCATAGAACTTTGTCCAATAATCTGTTGGACAATCTGATATAAATTTCTAACACTTAAGGTTAAAGTTCAAGGAGATTTACTTTGTATTAGAACATAAAAGTTTGTTAATATTCCATCAACAGTTCTTTCTTCAGGTCCCTCACACTGATATTTTTTATATCTGACTACTAGAATAATTTTGACAGGTTTACAAAAACAAAAATACAAGGAAAACTATTATTTGAGCTTTTCTATAATTATGATGTAAAAGATGTGTCAAACAACTCTCAGTACAGAAGAGAAAATTTAAGAGAAAGGACTAAGCAAACTATTGAAGCGGGCTGGAAGGAGAGGAATTTGACTGCAGAATATTTTGCTTACTCGAGATAAATAAACTTCCTTCTTGGCCAAATGGGAAAAATGGCACCTTAGAACATGCTGTGGTGGCCAGAGGCAAACACATAAAGAACAGGTCTGGAAGAACTACTCTAGGAAAACTGACATAACAAAATGCTGAGCAGCTGGATAATTGCAGTGCTCCAAATCTATCCATTAGAATGATGAAATTCCATGTGGTGGAACACTAGGTTTCTCTGCCTTTTCCCTCTTTTTAAGATTAAAAATTGTTAAATTGCATTTATTTACTTAGCATCCCAATAGATGAGTTTATCTGAGTAATGGCATGTGAGACCTTGAGCTGAAGGTTTCAGTTTGTTTGACCTCTCTCATTAGGGACTTTATAACTTGTTTTCTAACACAGATGTTGCTCTGATACATGTAATTTTAATGAGCTTTGGGGAGCTTTTTAATCCTGACAGAAGCTGGAGCTGGGTACTCTAAAGTTCACTACAGTTACAAATATCAAAGGGGATAAAAATATCCTTTAAAACTGCTAAAATGTTAGAATTTCTTAGTGTCACCCTCAATATATAAGTCCATAGTAAATTCTCTAAGAGCTAAATCATATCAGCTAAGGTGTACCAGGCTTTTTAGAATACATAACCAACTTAACATTTACATTTCCAGCAATCTGTGTGTACAATGTTTTGTGCACTAGTGTTAGATCAGTCCTGCAGCCCTTCTATCATAGATGCTGTACGAGCCCTTGCTGTGGGGAGACCGTTTTCCTGAGAGAAGCTAATTGCTCTAACGGATGCATGGATGCATTCACTGTAGGATTTCTATGCTGATACTATTTTATGAAAGTGCCTGCAGCAAGGAAATGGTCTCATTACATACATACATACATACATACATACATACTTACCTGAAGGCTTCAGGAATAGTAATTCTGTTGAAATCACAAATGAAATATTATTCAACTAGTACATAGTAAGAAACAAGAATCGTAAGAAATAGTAAGAAAAACTGTGTCTGGTTAATTGTGTTTCTTTCAGGAGACAAATACTGATGATATTTTTTCTTGGTGACTGTTTAGTCTAACTACTGACATTTCAATGTTCCTGATATTTCAAACTACAGTTCATATCACTTCTGCTGATTAAAAATTCTATTTCCTTGGCATTATAGAATATTTTTTTGCTTTAGAGATTCTCTGCCAATGATAGTCTTTTCAGGTCTCAAATATAAGCTTGGGTGTGATCCAAGGTCAGCTTAAGCTGACCAAGTATTTTAATTTCTCAATTGATTTTAACTTGGATCCCTTGTTTCTCAGCATCTCAGTTCTGCTTTTGTCTAATAAACTTAATCCTACTATCATTTCTCAATGGCATTAGTGCCCAGTGGGGCACTCAAATATAACAGAACAGTAGGAACAAATTAAACACATGGCTGAATGACCCTAGATAAAATTTAACTTTATCAATCTGAAAAATGACATTGGGATTTGTACTTGATGCAATATCATACGCTACAGTATCTGCCTCAAACATACTTACAGTGTTGTTCTACACAGATAAACATTTTATTTCACTATAAAGGAACTAAGTATCAACAGAGTAAAAGTGTATGATTTGCAAAGTAGTTTGCAAATTTTCTGGATGGAAAGAATTAGGGTCATGACAAATTCTGCTCCTTTTTTAATTAATGTTTTAATTGTGAAAGTAAATAAATATATCTAACAAGAAAAGATAATCAGTTGGTTTACATTGTCATTACCCAATTTTTCGAAGTAGAAGCCAATACTTTTATAAAGAATTTGTAGGAATAGTTTTGCTGGCTTATCACTGCATTTTCCATGGTATTTTTAAGGATTATAAGTAATAATCACAACTATAGTTACTAATGTCTATTCAGATGTAAAAGAATTAAGAGAGTAATGGAAATCCAATTATTATTTCTTTGCTAATGGGAAAAATTTTGTCAAGTTTCTGTCTGTAGAATCTGTGCCATTATGTAGTCATTTTTATATAGATAGCCTCTGAGACCCTTCAACTTATTTTTTCTTTGACTAGGAAATAGTCTTACTGTGGCATGAAGAAAAGTAGCACTGTGGTACCAGAACTAGCAAATGCCTTGTTAATGAGAAATGTACTACCTGTCAGCTTCACCGTTGCAGAAGAAAAGAGTTAGAAAAATTAAATCAGAAGACCACAATGGCCAGAAGAAAAAGAAAGGAAAATTCTTGCTTCATTCAGGAGACTAGTCAGGATCAAATATGAGGTTTGACAGGCTGATGCAAATGTGAGTGATTTTATGCAAGCTAATGGAATAACATACTGAAACAGAGTTTGCCTTTAATTAGAGATGGCAAGCGGGAAGGAAAGCCCATTAAGCCTGGAAGCTTGTAAGGTTCACGGTGTGTTAGATTATCCCAGAGAGAATTAAATTTTCAAAGACTTTATACTCTTCTAGGAGTTATCCCACATCAAGAACAAAATTGTTCAATTATCAACTATTTAGAATATAATTGAAAAATAATTATATATTCACTTTGTATCATGATTGATTAATCCTCTTGAAAAAGAGCATAGTCTTTCATTGTCAGTCATTGTTCCTGACCATCCACAGGAAAAAAGAGTCTCCCAAAGAGCTCTGCTTAAGTTACTCATCAGTAGCCTTCAGGCCTGAGGGAATGAATATTGAATCAGATCATAGAGGTAATCAGCAACAATTTAGAGAGGAATAGAACAAACTTACAGAAATGCTGTTTCTCAGTGGAAATATACAAGGACAAGAGAATTCCATCTCATAGTCACTCCTGTGAAGACTGAAAATTTGAAAGCAAATCTTAGAAATCTGTGTTTAACTCCTTCATACTAAGTAATGAAAACGTTAAAGCCATGAAAAATAAATGGAACAGATATTTTGAGAGTAGATAGCATATCTCTCCACAGATAAGGGGATAGATAGTGTTTCCATTAAGCTTAGCAGTTTGTAATTCAGAACTGCCAAAGGAAAGAGGAATGCAGACAGCCTAGCTAGGTTATTTAGCTGTTCAATCCAGAAGGAAGACTATTTTAGCAATCAAACCTCAGTTGTCTGGCAGAGCCCAGTCCTTCAGCAATGCTAGAAACAATAAGCAATATATGTATTTGACAAGAGCGTAGACATGTCTAAGCATCCATAGATGACTCATGTAAATAGTCACAGATTCTGTACCATGGAATTGGTTTAGAAATTAGCTTGGTTTGCTCCACAAGGAAAACAAACTGAAATCTTGGAAACCACTTGTCTGGCAATACTACTGCTTTTTGTGGTTTTCTGTCAAAAGTAAATTGATTACAGGTGTGGTTTACTGAGAGACTTCTTTGATTCTCCTTCTTCCCTGATGCCTACCTGATGTCACAGGCTCTAGATATTACACAGACTCCCTCTCTCCTACACTCCAAAATTATATTGCAGCCATCCTTACAACCCACTCTGGAACTCCTCTCAGTCCATAGAAAGGGATTGGACAGCTAGAGCGACTAAAGATCTGAAGAGAGAGCAAGGGAAATTATAGCTTCAACTTACAGCCAGCAGAGAGGAACAAGACAAGTGAGTAGTCAGAAGACAGGCTCCATAGGGATGGTGAGCAAATCAGCTGAGGTCACCATCAGGGATCCCATTGACAGCATCTCTCTCTGCTTAGGATTCCGAGCTCCTACTCTTACACTGCCATCTATAGGGAAAGTCACTCGAGACAGGAACTGTAAGCAAATGTCACGCACACAAGGTGCTCTGGGCAGTTCTGGAGATGTCAAAATGACAGTCTGTAGTCACCATTAAACTCTTGCTATCCATGATATAGGTCTGCCCTTGGGCCTGAACAGCCAAGGGCTGTTGTACTGCAAAAATAGCTAGCATAGCCACAGTGATTATCCCCCTTTTCCTTTAACACCTGGAGTCTTGCAAAATATTGGACTGGAATCATCTATTAAAAGTCACTGCAAGGCTTATTACCTGTTTTGTGGCAAAGTGTGTTTATTAATGTCCCCTAATCCCTTTATCTCTGAGAAGTTATCCTTTTAGGGAAACATTAATGAATGCACTATTTGAAAATTATGGCAATCAAAGGGCACATATGTGTATGCAAATCAGCCATGATCTTTCCTTAAGAAAAAAAAGCAAATTTAATCCTTCTTCATCATATGGCTGGCTAAACATTTAGATCTAAAGAATGTAACCCCTCATCTAGGCAGTGTAATTCCACATGAAAAGTTGTGGATAATATGAGAAAATATTTAAAACCTCAATTTACAGATAATTGAAGTTAATAAATGGTTTTGTTTTTAATCTGTCTCAGTTACCTTCTATGTCCCAGAATGCCTAATTTCAGAGACAGTAATCTGTATAAGTCTTTGACTATGAAATGCTAAATTGTTAGGGATGAAAAACATAAAGAATTTATTTAAGCCAAGAAATGCTTTAAATATTTAAAATGCATTCTGGTTTAGATATAATTATGTTTTAATCTATCTGGCTGGCCTTCCTCATATTGAGGTATTATTAAATAGAAACTGTTATGAATTTTACATGTGAAAAATTACAAGCATTTGTGCCTCTGCTAACAAAATTTTTTGTTTAATAGACTGGATCATTTAACACAGAGATGTCTAGTATTTCTTATGATTTAATTTGTTAAAAAGGTACAAAGCATTTATTAAAACACAAAAAAATCTTTTTGGCCTGAAGAAATTTAGTAATTCACAGCTACTGTTCATGGAGAGTACAAACTAAGGTTCTAATTAATGAGATCCAGAATATTTTTTAAATTAGATCAATCAGAATCAATTATATGAAGTAACTAACAGGCAATTTACATGTGAGAAACTAAATGCAATTTGTTGCCAGAGTAGCTCTGGAGTCGGGAAGGGTTGAGACATTTAAAAAAGAAAATTTGGCTTCACCTCTTTCTAAAAGCGCCTTAATCTGTACAACTCATCTGTGATTGGGATCCCTAGAAAACTAATATCCCTTAGATACTCCTAAAGAACATTGTGGTGGTTGCATCACATTTGCCTGTTTTCAGTGCATCATAAACTGTGATTTGTTTTCAAATGTGTGTGTGAGGTCCTTTATCTTGCTTGTTTTGCCCTGGGTCAGGTGGGAAGCTCTAGAAGAGTTTCTCTTCTTGGAAGTAACCGTGTGTCTTGGTTTAAGTCAATATAAAGAGGTGGATACTCTAAAATGAGTTACATCCCCTCAGTTTTAACCAACCGCTTTCCACCAATACAAATATAAGTAGATATAAGTGAAAAAATAACAATTTAGTAACAAGCAAATGAGCAATGAGCAAAGGAAAAAAAACCCCAGTGAATAATCACTAGATACAAAATTGCTAAATCTCAGAAATTCCAGCCAAAAAGCTTGAGTACTGTCCTTCCAACATGGTGGTCCCCACTGCCAACCATATCTAGGGAGACAAATGGAAAAGGGTGTCATCTCCCTCCCCCAGGATGGTGCCTTCCAGGCAACCACATGGTCTGAGAGGCAAAGGGAAAACACAGTGGACAGAAAGAACCCTCCCGGGAAGGCAGGGGCTTACGGAGCAGCTCTGGTGGCGGACGAGAAGTGCCAGAATCTGTGGGATCAGCACCACCACCCTCAGCTTCCTCCTGCTACCTCCCAGCATCCATGGCTGTTGGTGCTGCTGTCCTCAGCACTGTGCGTGTGTCGGGAGGAGGAAACCAACCTGCCCAAGAACCAAAAACCACTCCAGACCCAGCTCCACATTGTCAAGCCTGCTTGGGCAACCCTGACTGTTTAAAGGAACTGCTACCTCCTGACCTTGCAATTCCAAAAGCAGAGACAGAACTGATAGAAAAGGCATTTTTCTATCAAGAGAGAGAGAGCTGACTTTCAAGGCATTCTGGTAAGACCATGCAGAGTTTGCGCAGCTAGGAAAAATTTGACTTTAAAGAAACAGATAAAGAAGTTTCTGCCCTAGAAAAGACATAAGTCACTAGTATAAAGATAAGTTTTCAGGCCTTTTGTTAAGATGGGCCTCTCTCACCTTTTTGTCACATTACAATCAGTGAATGTAACCTTAGGCCTTGATCTAACTTTGTAATCTGTCCTGCCTTGGAGCAATGACTAGAAAAAAATGTCCAGACTTCCCTTCCAGCCTAACTTATTCTACAGCCTCATGTCCATTGATGGGAAGACTTGCATTTTCATTAATAACATGAATGTAACACAACAAATTGTAGTGGAAATAAACAAATAAACAAATCAGCTCTATGAATTCAATATTTGTAAGCTTTTTAAAGGATCTGAAGAACACAGGAATTCACTTATTGGCCCGTGGTAAGGCGTCCTGATGTGGTGCTGGAATCACAGCTAGCTTCCGGAACCAAACTGAGATTGAGCTGTTCCCCAAAAGCAACTGGGGATACAGTTTAGAGTGAATGCTCTACGGCACAGATGTAACAAGGCACAAGTGGAGACAAGGATGAGGGAGAGGTCTCTTGTACAGGTTCCAAGGCAGTTTATTCCAAGGAGGATCCAGAGACAAAAGACCCAGAACCAGTGTGTGCAAGGATTTTTAAACTGGGGAGGTTCAAGGGGAGGGTATAAATCATCAGCCAACAGGGAGAGAACAGAGGAGGATTACAAGGCAGGGTTTATACTACATGGACCAATGGGGAAACTCAAAGGGAGGGGAACAGGTTATATAAACAACCAATGGAGTCTCCAAGATTAGGGGATTTTCAAGGGGGATTTCCGGGCAGGGGGACGGCCTTAGACTGGATTGACAGCAAACTTGCTTGAACAAGAGCCAGGTATAAGGTTGGATTGGCAACTTGGGAGGAGGATACCAACTAGGAATGAACCATCATCAACACAGGGGTAGCAGAACAAACCAGTAAGATTGAGACATACCACAACAACCTCCCATCTCCTACCATCTGCCACTATCAGTGAGGATCTCCCAGCACCTGCAAGTGTAGGTTACATTCCCCATCACCAAAAGGACAAATACATTCAATCTTTTTAACAGAATAAGGCAGAAAAGTCCCACCCAAATGTTTACAAGCTGTATTTTATTGGTATACTAGAAACTTACAAATACTTTCTCTTAAAGTCACTGGATCAAAAAAAGAAAAGCAATAATCTGTTAGACAGATCTACCCAATTAATTTCATTAAAAGTGCCTTTAAAATTTTGCATACTGGATATTCACTTCTATTATTAGAAATATAATTGAGACTTTCAGAGCTTTCTATTTTTAGTCTGAAAATTAGCCATGCCCTGAAATCTATTACAGAAACGTTCCTCAGAAAACCATTGGGTCAACAGGAAGAACAGACAAATTAAGAAAACTGTTATGTAAAGTGTCAGTGCAGTGATGGAGTATTTTGCCTAGTATCATTTTAAGTTGCTGAAGATACAGAGATTTGTTTCTTCCACTAGAAGACTATTCTAACCTGCTGGATCTGACTGTAAGGAATTTTTTTCTAGTGCCATGTTAAATTCACACTGGTTCTTCCCATGTAAGAAGTCAAATAATTTGAAATAATCAGGTAGAGGTATTGGAAAAGGAAGCAGTGAAACATTAATTCTCAAAGTATTTTTATAGAAATTAGAAAGAAAAGCTTGCAAAGGTTTTACACTATTCATGTAAAATAAACATAACTTTATTTGATGTTTACATCCTCTACATTTTTTTTTTCTCTAGAGGAGAGCATTATCACTAGATACCTCTCAGGAATATATGGAAGGGATAAGATAAGGTCCATTTCAAGGACCAATAGATTGCAAAGCCAGTCTATGGTCTTGGCAACTGTTCACCAGTAAGAAGCCAGGAAATCTCACTGAAATTGCTTCTACATGTAGAAGCAATACCTTACATGGAAAGTAAAACATATAAAACAAGCCCACCAGCTCTGGACTATGAGCTACATCCATTAACCCCAGTGACAATGGCTGTTGGGTAGGTATTGCCTACATTCCTAGATGCTTGGTTTCCACAGCTGTCTCCAGACCTTTGGGCTAAATGCATTGGCTCCCTACTTTGTTTATGTAACGAGATGTCTCAGAGAAGGAAATATAGCAAGTATGTTCAGCAACAACTTGCCAAGATACAGACATAAAAACATAAAAACAAGCTGAGCAGAATTACTATATCTGCTTTATTGTAAAAGTTTCCAGCTTAGTGCTTCAGAATAAAAATAAACGTAAGTTTATTGTATTGAGCCCCACTTGTAACACAGAGCCAGGCATTTCTACAGAGACCTGGTATTTAAAACCTATTCCTCTCCTCAGTTCTTCACTAATCAATGTACCTTGTCCTTGAAACATCCACGGTGGACAAGAGAATTCCTTCAACCACTCAATAAAGCCAGGATTTTTTTCATTTCCTCATCCTGCTGAAGAGTGGAAATATTTCAAAAGTGCCAGGGAGGTGGACATGTGGGATTGAAGCATTCTGAGGCAAACAATATTCTGCCCAATAAAGGGCTCTTTGGAGAGAGAGGACAATAGTCCACAATCTCCACATTTTTAAAAAGACGAGAAATGCCTACCTATGTAGACTTACTGAGTTTGCTTGCTTTTCTTAGCTTTTGCACATATCTGAATGGTGTATAAACTGTGTGCCTGGACTGAATGTCAAGTGCATGTGGTGTATCATGAGCTCAGATCAGAGACTGTAGAATAGATATTTTCAGAGTACATTTGCATGTGTGCATATTTCAAGCAAGAGAGATCAAGAGCTACTCAGTTTTCAGGTTCAGATTTATCTTATAGGGAGGTAAACTGTATGCAGTCATGTCAAGTCTGACAATGTTGTCGCAGCATTTGTGTTCCTGACGTAGCTGTGCACTGTCTGAGAAGCAAGGTAAACTGCCTGCACAAAAATCCCTTAGTCTGTGACTACCTTGCCAATGCTGACTTACATCAGCTTTAACTTGCAGCTTGCTCATGTCTCTCTCTAGGACACAGCAATCACTTATCTGCTGGCATTGTGATGCCTGAACAGCTTCATGTCTTTGCAGCACACACAGATAAGAATCTCATGGCTCTTCAGAAACCTGTGTGATCCTCAAGAGCACTATGGTGCTTATATGTTTGCAGGACTTGGCAGCTATTAATCAGGATGTTCAGGCTCTTCACTTGGGATTGAGGGATCTCAGTTCTGTTATCTAATCTTTAGCAAAGTCCTTTTTGGGGGATCTAGCACTGTGTAATACTGAAGCTGAGTAAATATTAGATACTCTCATTAAATTATAAAATAATATAAATTTTTAATAGTAGAGTTGAAAAGGAATGGGAAAGATCATAGAGTCCATCCTATGCCTTTAAACCAGGATCAAGTCTAAATGCACCATTTTTAACATTTGTCAAGAGTGATTTTAAAGTTCATCTGTTGCTGAAATTACATGACATTTCTGTGCAGTCCTATTTCAGTGCTTGGCTGTTCCCACCATAAGAAAATGCTCATTATGCTAAACTAAATCCTTAATGTGACTAGAGACTATAGTCAATAAATTATATAATTCATATACTTTATCATGCAGATAACTGGTTTTTGGAATAAGCTTTGCTTCTTTAAAAACCTTCAAGTACTTTAATTTTTGTGCGTTTCTTTTATACAAGCTTTTTTGATGTGATCCAAATTATTTCTTTCAGAAAGTTTCTTCATTTTATTACTGGAATATTCTCAATAAAATTTACTATTTAATGCCAGTGTATTCTCATAATGTCCACTGTGGGTTTGCATAAGAAAAATTACAATCCTTGTCCCAAAATAGATAGACAGGCATTTCAATAATGTTTTCATAAATTTCTGAAAGCCTGATTTAACATCTCCATTTCTTTTAGGATTAGCTGTTATCTAACACCTGTCAAAGGGATTCAAACCTAAAGTCTGATTTATGTACTGAGCCATCTTTTACAGTGTAAGGTGAAAAATGGTTTTTTTCTATCTCACCAATGATATTACATATGTGTATGATTTTCATGCCCATGATCTCCCTAAGAATTTGAAGGAACCTAGTCCTGCAATCTCTCTTTGTATGAAAGCTGCTTAAGTTTGGACAGACACATCTAGTTTCTTTTCTCCTGGGTAGTCCAACAACAGTAATGATAGGCCCAAATATTCCCATGTCTTGTTTCTGAAGAAAGCCAGTAGCAAATAAGTGGGAATATATGAATAAGAAAAAATACAGAAATATTTTTTCATTTTTCTCTCCTTTCATGTGACAGAAATAAGACCATGTCTCTGCCTGGCCTGCTCTACTTAACCAATTTTCTTAATCCATTTACTATTTCCATTTATTCTTTTAAACACCACAACTTTATGAACAAGTTTCACAGTGAAAGTATATACTTTTAAAAAATACTTCTGATTGTTTACATAAAATCTTGTGCCTGGCACCATCCTTGAATACAACCACCCATTTCATTTTAAGAAGCAATAAATATATTTTCTGTGTGAACTCTTTTCTATTTCTTTTTAATTTTTCAGAATAGTTTACCATATCTTCTCTCCTCCAGTAATTACTAATTCAAATACCTATTTAGAAGAATGCAAAGACAATTTCACTTTCAGTATCTATCTTACTTATCATTTTGTTATTGTAGTTTTCCTTTTATATTTTCACATTTTGTGGAAGTGAATTTGTGCTTGTTTCTAGCTTTGCTTTTTGTTGAGGTTTTTTTTTCAATTTTACTGTGTGATTCAAATAAGAGGATAAATAATTTCTGCTATTGTACTAGTGAAAAAATTTGTAAATGAAGAATTTGGAGATTTTTTTTTTTAATATTATTGCAGTATCTGACTGAGAACTTCAAATGTGAAAATTGATCCTGTAGCAGAAGGATAATATACTCATGGCTGGGTTTTGCATTATTTGTTGAACTAAGAACTGTTATTTCCTTGAATAAAGGATTGCACCATTTGAGAAAACAAGTTTAAAAAATATCAGGTTTTGGTCATTTGAAACCCATCTCTTTCCCTTATCTGTAACTTTTTTTTATAGTTATAACTGTAACTATAACTTACCTATTAGCTATAAGAACATTTAAAATATTACCAGTATCAACTAAACTCAGTTTCCCACAAAGTCAAGAAAATTTGAAAATATCCATTTCCACTGCTGAATCTTAGAGAGAACAGATTTGGTGTTCTCGTTAGGTTTTTCTAAGAAGTCTATGTTAACTTCCTTTGAAAAAGTTTATGGCTGTGCAGGGTCAAACCAATGGTTCTACAGCCAGTCACATGCACATTGGCTTATGTTTGTGAATATGTGCAAGTGAGATACACTCTCAGGCAGAAATCCAATGAGTTCATAAATCATTCTAATTCTCAGAATATAAGGACAAATTAACAAGGCACCTCACGCTCAAGAGAGTACCAATGCCCCTGACTTTAGCACTGTCCACTTTTCAGCTTTGGAGAAGGGAAGGAAAGGCTATTCCTGAGGTAACAAAAAAGCACTTTTACAGTATTTAAGATTACACACAATGTCCTTCCTAGCTACTTTCCTTCACATAAGAGCGTGCAGATGACTTTATAAGCTTTGGGGCAATTTAGATCATCAGATCTGACGCCTACTAGATATAAAAGAAACAAATCTTTCCCATTCAGATGTAATACAGCAACAATGAAGTTTTTAGGAGAGAAACCAATATGGATCAGTCCAATTTCTAGAATATTCATTGGTTTGTTGCCTAATGTAAAGGTGAAACTCAGCTTTTGAAATCCTCCAGCAGGTTACAGTTTCTGCTTCTCTAATTCCTCTCCTTTCATGTCCCACTTGGCTCCAATCCAGAAAATCTTCAATACCAAAAACCTTGTATAATCAGTGTTCACACTATTTGTGTCATAAATGGCACAAGAAATTAAGTCAGAACAGTATTACTCCTCCAAAGATACCTTTCTCAACACTTACATATCAAAAAGACAAGTCTCTATCTCAATAGGGCTGTAATTTGTCTAGTCGGTTCTTGCAGCAAACTTAGAAGACTGCATATAAATTACCTTGACATTACTCCAGTAATTTTTATTGGTGCCAGGATGTATATTTAATGTTGAGATCTGCTAGTGTAGATACTTGTCAATTAGAATCATGATTTATAATGTATGTTTATGTATAGAGATCTATTTTTTAAAAACAGCAATTCAGAGGATACAATAACCTACTTTATCTAGCAGAATATTATCATGGAGACTTAATTCGAACAATCTCAAAAAGAAAAAATCATTTTTTCCAAGACTACACAAATAGAAAAATATGAATTCTGCATTTTTTAATCACAATAAATCTTTTTCCCAGGTTGAATTCAAAATTCAGGATGTATTACACATGTTCAGAGAAAACACCTCTCCAAAGGCAGTAGGTAATGAGGGGATTCCATCTCCATTTTCTACTGTTAACAGGTTGTTGAATATGCCGAGAAAGTGACATCATCAAATTTGAGAAGGTGTATTAGATTTTAATGGCCTCATTTTAAAACAATTATGAACTAATAGACACTTTTCTTTCTAAATATTTGTACAACGGATTAAATCACTAGAGTACCTCTGGTCATTTTTTTAGTATTTTGCTACCCACAAAGCAGTAAGTCATTGTAAGGAATAGAGCATGTATTAAAATTTTCATGGGAAATTGATAAGAAGAAAAAGGTTTTTTAGAATTCTTTTCTAGGCTAATTAACATGCCTTGAGCAGTCTATGTATGTAAGTAGGAGGCACTTAATCATCCTTCTGAAGCAGAAAGTGCAAGTTTTGTAACATGCATTCACTTGTCAAAAGCAACCACGCACCTTTGAAGCAGAGCCTTATTTTTAAAGCTGAAAAGGTGGACAGCCCTGAGCTCTCTAAGTGAAAAATAAATCCAAACATAGTTCACTTAAATGAAATTAAGTGTCCAAATCTCTGCAACTCCATTCTCATTGCTTTCTACGCTTCTACTATTCTGAAAACTTCCAGCATATGGTAGGGTGAACCAGAAATATTCACTGGTTTATTAGAGAATGGAAATGCCCTTAGCTTATCGCCTAATTTACCATGTAACAGGATTAATGTATCTTTTTGTATCTCATGATGTTGACATAGACAAAAATAGTACACAGATGTGTTTATTAGGATTTGAGGGAAATCTCTGAAAATACCAGTGGCATCTGCCTTCAAGGTGTGGGTGGATTTTATTCATAACAGTTACACGTGTTCAAATAAATAAAAATCACACTTCATATAAGCTTCTAAATTTAAAGTTTTACTATTTTAGCTTTCCTGAATTTCTGTACAAAATCGTATTATCACTATGGAAAGAAACACCAGCCTTATTTTCCTTCAGGTCACATAAGTCCTGTGTAAGGATGGTGATGACATACATAACTCCAAGGCAACTGTTTAAGATAAGATGCAATTGGACAAATAGATACAGAAAGTGTGACTTTTAGAGTGTGAAAAGCAGAAAGAAATGTTCAGGTACCATACACTTTTAAATGCAATCTCCTATACTGCAGAATGAATTTATTATTTATTAAATACTGAGATGTCAAAAAGGTTAGAGGTCTAATTTTGATAAGGAACATTGAGACAAATGAACCCATGTATCTGATTTCTCATCTACCAAAAATTTACCCTGCATGACCTCTTGCAAACTTAAAATAGAAGAAAAGGGTAATTATTAAAAACCCAGGGGCATGGTTAAATAGAGTGTTTACCATCTTACATGCACTAAGTGTCAGAGAAGAAAGACTGAAAGTACTGACTACAACAACTGATTCTTATCCTTATTGAACTTTGCAAATACTGAATAATGAATATCATTTCTATAGTGATAAAATTCACCTCTCCTATCCATTTTTCATTAATAAGTGGTACACAGAAGAATTTCAGGGGTACTGTATGCCACAATCCTTGTAGCCACAAAGTCATACACAACAATGAGGGAAATTTTTATCTAAATGGGTGACTTATGTTGTTTTCTTTAGTGACCATATGTTTCATTTAGTGGACAGCTCCATTGGTATATGTCTTAAACTACTTAATTTCTCTTTTATCAACACTATAAGATTATTCAGATACTAAAAAGTGATATTCTAAACATGAGCTTAGTCACAAAATTACTAATAAACTCCAAACACTGCCTGGAAATTTTCCTGAAGAAGCCTACTAATTATTTTTTCTTGATTTTATTTGGTTTATTCCTCTTTGGTTTTGAAAAAGTTTGCATAAATATTGTTTTTCACCCTGTCATGACCCATCTTATTTTCTTTAGACTCAATTTTCTTCTGTGATATACTAATAGGAATCTAAAGAATCATGCATATCAATCTTAAATTTATTTATTTCAATGATTGAGAATTAAATTTTAATGAAAATATTTCATTGATATCATGAAATGGAATCATAATTAGGAAAAACGCAGCAGAATTTTAAGGGAGAAATGTCTACTTCAAGAGTGAGAGTGTGATTAATCTTTCTTCGATATATGAGATCAGTGCATGATGTGAAATTGGAAGAAAAAATAGTTAGTTACTCCTTTTTACAGACAACCAAATCACAGATTAGAAACTAAATGGGGACTCCCAAAATTTCCTTCTTCAATAGTAAAGTCTAAAGTAAAAATTTAACAGAATCTGATAGAAAGCAGTCTTGTTTATGTTTTACTTTTAAATAAAATCTTTAATCATTACACCTGTGTATCAAGATTACACTATGGTTTTACTAACATGAGAAAGACTGAACCAATTGTTCTGTCTCAGTCAAAGCACAGCAGTAGTTTCAAAACTATGGTTATTTAGACATCAAAAAGCACCAATAGGCTAAAGTAAATTCAATGTATAGCAAACAGATCAAATTTACTCTAATGTCCAGCTGTTCGTTTTTCTTTCCTTCTCTTGTTATTGAAGAAAGAATTATTTTGGTTGCATGTATCTGCAATAATGAAATAGGGCTACTAGCAAGCAAGTGAAATGGTCATAGTGACAGCATATCTTTTTCAACAATTTTTTTTTTTATCAGCATCCTTGATTTTTTTTAGCATCCTTGATGCTTTGCAACTTGTGACGACCAGCTTCCTTAAGGAATAAATCTTGTGTTTCCATGTAAAATCTCCATGCTCTTCCTCACATAGAAAAGCACCAAACTAGAAAGTCTCACCTGTCTTATGAAGCTAATTCTGGATCATTGGTCTAATTTTTTGGTTCACAGGAGCTATTCATCAAACAACACTGTAAAGCAAAACAAGGTATATAAAATATTATTAGATAACCAAGTCAACTAACTTTAAAAAATAGAACTTTCTGAAGTATAAGCACATTGATCAATTAGGCAGATTAATGAATCTGCCATCTTGCATCAGTAATATTTTCTAAATGAAGTCATATTCAGTATAAGAGTCTTATTATTATTCAGATCACTTCTCAGCTACAGCTGTAAGATTTGATTAAATCAGTATGTGCCTAGTAGGAGCAGTTGAGAAAAGCAGTGTGAAAATACATGCAATGTTCACAGTTCAAGAGGAACAAAATGCCAGGCTAAATTCCACAGATAAAATCAAAGTATGTATTAAACTCTACCTTTCTGAGATGTTTCTTATATTTAAGCAAAGTTTTTCTCAAGTATAGACTGCTAAAATTAGCAAAAATAATATAATTTTTTGAGATTACTGTGCATATAGTCCTCCAGCAGTCTCTCTGGCTGTTTTTACCAAAGCACAAAAGCTGATATAAAATTAGAGGAATGAGAAATGAGAGGTCATAGAATCACAGAACGGTGGAGATGGAAACAGACCTCCAAAGGTCATGTTGCCCAAACCCCCTGGTGAAGCAGACCCGTTTAGAACAGGTTGCTGAAGACCATGTCCAGGCAGCTCTTCAACATCTCCAAGAAGATAGATTCCACACTTCTCGGGGGAACCTGTGTCAGTGACCAGTTACCGTCACAGTGAAAAAGTCTTTCCTGACTTTCCAACATGAGCCTTCTCTGTTTCAACTGGTGTTCACTGCTTCTTGTGTCCACTGCTTCAGCACACCTGACTCAATTGCTCATGCACCGTTCTCTTCAGGTACTTGTACATACAGCTGAGAGCACCCTAAGGTTTTCTAGGCTAAACAGTGCCTACCCTGTCAGAGAATGGGTAGAGAGAAATACTCTAGACCATTCACCACCTTTGTGGCTCTCTGCTGAGCTCTCTCCAGTATGTCCATGTCTCTCTTGTACCAGAGAGGCTAGAACTGGATGCAGCACTCCAGCTGTGGCCTCACCAGGGCTCTAAGCAGAGGGGAAGGGTCACCTCCCTTGACTTACTGGCAGCACTTCTAACGTACCATTAACAACCTTTGCTCCAAGTGCAGATTGGTGGCTCATGTTCAGCTTGGAGACCACCAGGATCTCCAAGTTCTTTCTGAAAGCTACTTCCCAGCTGCTTGGTCCTTAGCATGTATGGGTGCCTGTGGCTGCGCCTTCCCAGGTGCAGGACTGCACTTGGTTGAATTTCATGAAGTTCCTCACAGCTCATTTCCCCAGACTGTTAGAGGTCCTTCTGGATGGCAGCATGACCCTTTGGTATATTAGTTACTCCAGCCAATTTTGTGTCATCTCCAGAATTCAATGCTCGTTCATAATAGTAGGACTAAAAATTCACATGAATTTCATATGAAGACTCAACAGTTTCAATTAGCAATGTCAAAATTTTATTTTGAACTGCAGATATTTTCTTGTTTACATCAAAATGTGTCTTATTTATGTTTAGAAGGCAGAGTTTCTGGCAATTACTATACAAAATAGACTTCCAGGAACAGCCACTTGTAATAAAAATTACCCACTCTTAGGTGCAGGTCAACAGGATTGATAGTATTCCTAAAAGATCAGCACACAGAACATGGAAGTAACAATGTATCTAAAAAAAGGCTTATCAATGTACTATGCTAATATGCCTCAGAATCTCTTCCAAAATGGGTATTTTTTGAATCGTTATGCCAGTGTTGCTAAGAAACTGAAGTATATTCTTTTTATGTTTAGTATGCAGGATCTAAAGTTTTGTATACCACTTCCGTGACTCTTCTATTTTACCATTAAGTTGCCTTATCCACAGGAAATTCAAGTCAATCACAAGAGAAACATGAGATGGACATTATAAATTTCAGATGATAGAGAAGCATCAAATTAGCTATAACGTTGAAAGAAACTCCATATGTGTAGATAAGTATGTTCCCAGAAAAATATTTTTGTGCAGATTGAAAGACTGGAGGAAAAAAAGGAAATATAAAGGAAACTGACATGATTCAATACTAAAGAAAATATCAGATCATCAGTTTTTTCATATTTCAAAAGACCCCATGAAATCCAAAAGATACTACAACAAATTGTTTGTAATGCTTCTAATGAAGGGATGTTGCAGTGCTCTAGGGAGTTACCCACAGCAACAGCACAAGTTTAAATTAGACAGATACTTATCACTTTCCTGCCCCAGCACTAGAACAAGGATTCTGCCTCAGGAAAAGGAGGTCTTTGGAGATCAGTTGATGATGCACAGTGACACTTTGGCATGGCCTGCTGATACAATTGGAAGAGCAGCTCTGCTCTCTTATAGGAATATATAAGAGAGCAGCTCTGCTCTCTTATATAGACAAATAGAAACCACTACATACACTGTTTTACGTCATGGTTCTATAAATGCTTCACTCTGTTCCTCAGGATATATTATCTGGAGCATTATAAATTCAATAAAGTCAATTAATGTGAACTATTTCTAGGTACACTACTCTTAAAAATCATGGATTTAAGTCTAAGTAATGCCTACTTTTCCAGATCATGTTCTCTTTTGTATCAGAGATAAATAACAGATTCTGACGCAAAAGAGGGAGCTAGTATTCTATTTTAAATTCAAGTCTAATTTAAAAAATATAACCTCCAGCAACTTCACTGTCACTACAATCAATCAAAGTGATAGCCTTGGAACTGCAAACCACTTCCTCAGTCACATCTGCTACTGCAATATTTATGAATTGCTTTCCTCATCATAGCAATTTAACTGGTACTGTTATTACAGAGACAAGAACAGACTCATACCAGCTATCATAACTAATACTATTATTTTGAAAATATTTTAATTGCTCTTGAATTTTAAAACATATAGGCTATTTTTGAAGTATAAATACCACAAAAGATTACACACAGTCATGTACATGCACATAAATATGCTGACACGTGTACTTTTTTTCCTATTAGCTAAAGGCCAGTGCTGTTTTAAAGCTTAAAAAGCTCCTCCATGCTCTTTTATTGAGGAGGAATATGTGTAATGCTGTCTTCCTACTTTACAAGGGACTTTACTAGAACAGATCAGAAGGAAAGCAATACTGTGTCATAAACATGACATATGTTTTAATTCCATAGTACCACCCAGCAGTCAGAGCTACCTTCCAGGAAGGACACAATTACCTTCAAGCCCAGTGATGAGAACCCTAAATGCTCCATGTCTGCTCCTTGAAGAGGGTTTCAAAGCCTGAAGAGAGTGCATAAACAGGCCACAGAGACTGGGAGCCATGTACATCTGACCAGGAGGAAACACACAGGGTTGCTCCCAGGCTTCATGCTTGTTTACATGCCTGACAAGAAATGTAAACTGAAGCTATGACCAGAAGATATTCAGAGCTCAGAATCCACTCCTGGGAAAAACACTTGAAAGCTCAGATCTCTCATACAATTATTTTGAGCCTAGTAATCTTATTTCCATCTAGTTCTAATCTTGGATTTTTATTCTGGGAGGTATTGAAAAACACCTGAGGAACAATGCAGTTACTGGTCCCAGCCAGCATGACTTCATGAGAGGAAAGCCCAGCTTATCAAACCTGATTTCCTTTTATGACAAGGTAACCTACCTAGGTATCAAGGGAAACCAGTTGATGTAATCTGTTAGGATTTCAGTAAAGATTTGGTACTGTCTCTCAGAGGATCATTCTGGACAAAATGTCCAGTACACATCTGAATAAAAACATCATGGGGTGGTGTTACAACCCACTTAAATAAGCTGAGTTTGTAGTGGTCTCAGAGGAGGAAAAGAGAATACTGTTTAACCAGAAAAATCAATGCACTTTTATTAATGCGCCCACAAAACTGATATGCAATAATGAGAGAGAGAAAACAGAGAGGAAGGAAAATGATACAGGGAAAGAGGGAGAGAAAGAGAGAGAGAGAGAGGTAGGAAAGATGGAATATGTACCACAGATGAGAGACGGGAGTCCTCGTAGCTTCTACCAATAGACCGTCTCCACAGTCTCGTGGCGCTGCTGATGGATTTTGTCTTCTGTGGGGAGGCCTCGGAAGGGGTCTCCTCCGAGGCTGAGATATACAGCACCCAGCCAGAGTGGGGGAGAAATCTCGTGACTCTCGTCTAGGCCCAGTGTCCAATGGAGCAGGGCTGGTCCTGCTACATCTCAGACACAGGTGGTACAGTACTCAGGGGCAGTGTACCTTGGCCCCCATTGTTTCAGCCAGATGTAGATCCGGCAATTCACATTCCCAAGCAAACACACCTGGCCAAATGGTAATTCTGGTAGTGGTTACATCAGCTCTTGAGGTCTCCCCCTCGTTCCCCGCAAAGTTTCCATGACGAAGCATGAGACAAATTGAAGATTTTCAGGCCTTCTCTTACAGGTGGGTGAGCAACTGGTTCACGAGTCAGGCACAAAGGGTTATAGTGAATGGGGTGACATCAGACTGAGGACCTGTCACCAGTGGGGTTCCACAGGGCTCCATCCTCAGCCCTGGGCTCTTCAACATCTTCATTAATGATGTAGCAGGACTGGGTGGGATACTGAGCAAGTTTACAGGTGATACAAAACTGGGAGGAGCTCTTGACTCCGTCAAAAGCAGGGAGGCCCTGCAGAGACACCTTGACAAATCAGAGCACTGGGCAATCACCAAGCATATGAAGTTAAGCATGGGAAAATTCTGGATTCTGCACCTGGAATGGGGTAACCCTACATGTATGTACAGGCTGGGGAGGATTCTGGAAAGCAGTGCCATGGAAACGAGATCCTGGGGGTCCTGCTGAGCATGAGTCAGCAGTGCCCTGGCAGCCAGGAGGGCCAAGCGTGTCCTGTGAGGTGTCAGGAACAGCATCGCCAGCCAGGCAAGGGAGGGGATTGTCCTGGTCTGCTCTGTGCTGGGGCAGCCTCATCTTGAGTCCTTGGGCAGTTTTGAGCACCACAATGTAAAAAGGATATTAAGCTATTAGAGAGCATCCAAAGGAGGGTTACAAAGATGGTGAAGGGAACTGGACTCAATGATCCTTGTGGTCCCTTCCCACCCAGCTTGTTCTGTGACTGTGTGATTATTTTTATTGCTTGTATCTGTCTATCATTTATTTGCAAGTTCCATAAAAGATTGCAAGAATCACACACTATTCTTACAGCCATGATTTCTGGTGAGTATAATTTGCATTATTTATAAGTCATTTGTGAACATTGGCAGTTTGCTGAATAAGGATTTCACTAGAGCTGCCCACTACTTCATCTTGTTATGATTTAAACATACATAAGCCAATCAAAGGCTGATCTGTGGCTTAGGCTTCAATGAAATAACAAAACATGATTAATTCTCAGTGTCATTGCGATTGTCAGACATCTCAGAAAGGACCCAGACAAAGAATGGGGATTGCAGCTCTCTTCTGATTGATTTCACCTTGATCAGACTTTTTTAAAATATTACACTGGGATTCTATACTTGGATCAAAGTTATAAGTGTTCTCAAGATAGTAGAGGCTGCAGGCACATTTTTTCCTTTTCTAACTTACTCTTACTTCTTTAAAATTCCTTATAACTACAAAACAGCTTGACTGAAATCCAAAAAGGTAAGTAAAATGACTCGGATCCATACATAAATGTCTTTACTTTCAAAAATTTTGATTCCTGTGCTTTAACTCTTGCCTAACACAAATAATACTGTTGTGTGAATTCAAACAAGAGCCAGAACATGTCTCCAACACTGGAGTGCCGTCCTAATTATGCTCCATTCACGGTAAAATCATACAACTAGGAAAACAAGGCTTCCTGTCAGACTGGCTGCTGCACCTGAAGTTTTTAAACTTAAAAACCTAAATTTAAGTAGGCTGCAACAGTTCCACCCTTCCTTCTGGAGCTAAGTATATTTAGACATTGATGTCAGTCCCTTTGAGAGCAGCCCCTGAAGTACAGTCTTTTTTCACTTACCAGAAATAGTATGATAAACAGCACAATACATAAATACTGCCCTGATGCAATCATGCAATTACTAAAGTTGATTTATATAATCTGCAAGTACACAGGCAAGATCCATCTGACCCCAACTTCATATGTCCTTGCTTTTTTCAATAGATGTTGAAAAGATGGCAGCTTTAAAAATCTCATTAGTGTTCTATTGATGGGGCCTGAAGGAAGTTGTCTGTGACAGACTTGCCATATCATTTTCCTCCCAAGACCTTGTTGAACAATGGGGAATAGCAGCCCACTTTGAAACTATAGAAACTATATAACTTTACAGTTCAGCCTACTTTACTTTTATAAACTAGAGAATATGATCTAGCCCAGTCTTGGTTCATAAATATAAGCAGTCACAAGTCAAAAACTATCTCCCAGCTTTTTTTAAGTAGGGAATATTATAGCAGATCAAGGGAGATGATCCTCTCCCTCTACTCTGCTCTCTTGACACCCCACCTGGAGTGTCGTGTTCCACTCCAGGGTCCTCAGCACAGGAAGAATATGGACCTGCCAGAGTGGGTCCAGACGAGGCAGCAAAGGTGACTGGAGGGACGGAGCACTTGTCCCACAAAGACAAGCTGAGAGAGTTGGAGTTGTGCTCAGCCTGGAGAAGAGCAGGGTCCAAGGAAACCTTAGAGAACCTTCCAATACTTAAAGGGGTTTTAGAAAAATGTTGGAGAGGGAATTTTTACAAGAGCATGTAGTGAAAGGATAAGGGCTAACATTTTTAACTGAAAGAGAGTAGGTTTAGGTAGGATGTTAGGAAGAATTTCTTTACCTATGGGAGTGGTGAGGCACTGAAACAGGGTGTCCAGAGAAACAGTGGATGCCTGGAAGTGTTCAAGGCCAGGCTGGATGGGGCTCTGAGCAACATAGTCTAGTGCAAGTTGTCTCTGTCCACTGTAGAGGCTGGAACTTGACATTCTTTACTAAGGCCCATTCTGACCCAAAACATTCTGTAATACTATGACATCACACGGCAAGGAAAACAAAGAAAAAGAACTTGTTTCTCTTCATTTTTTCTTCAGTGCTCCACTGAAGTCTGTTTGCCATAGGCTTATTATAACCTTTTGTTCAATGCATTTGAACATCTATCACTGTTGTTATGTTTCAGTCCTTGTAGAAAATTATGCCCTGGGTGTAAAAAAGGGGGGATTTTAAGTATAAATTCAGGGAAGAAAAATGCCTGTTCTTATAGATAGAAACATTCATTGATACCATCACTCAAATATCCAACCGCTAAACACTTTTATTATCAGAATTTCCAGTGACCTAGCTATTCTGCCCAAGATTGAAAGTTTGTTCCCTTAATAGTTCACAATTATGTAAATCAACTATTATTAATGAAAAGGGGGTTTTTTACGTATCTGCCCTTTTGCATATGCTCAGTTTGATTACAATTTGGCAAAGCATTTCAGCACTTGCTTGTTCAGTATGATTTTTGCCATTGTATCTAAGAACTCTTATTTTTAATCATATATTGCAAAACAGTGGCACTTAAAGGAGAGGCAATTCTAAGGTATTTTAATTTTTTATTATTACTATTTTAGTAATAGTAACCTAATAATAATTTCCTACATGCTTCCAAAAAGTTTAAATTCACTGTTCTCATATTTCTAGCACTTGGCTATTCAGTTCATCTTGAAGAAATGTCTCAGGAGCTCCATTTTTGTTTACTAATGTCTCTCTCATGCTGTTACATATGGCATAAAAAAGCCAAAAAAATGAGATGGTGTACTTAAGGTACAGGCTGAAAATAAAAAATAAACCACCAAAAACTTCAAGAATTTACTTTCTACTTTTACAAAAGCCTCAAAGATGGACAAAAAGATTAGTTTTATAAAAGATATTAGTTATATGTGTTACACAAAGACAGAAAATATATGAAACAACCAGCATGGTGCTCAGGGAAAAAACCTAAAATTTACTTTCATTTCTATTTCCTGTTCATCACTTTTTTAGTTCTTACATTCAGTTGTTTTTCCTAAGAGTGCAAGTGCCCAACACCACTGCTGTCTTGGAAGACACTGACATGCTGTTCTGAGTGTTGTCTTTTTAGTATCACAGACCACTGATAAAAGAAATTCTGATCATTTTGATGGGCTCATAATGAGGAATATAATTTTTTTGCATGCACACGTAAAAGTGAAAAGTTTTTGTACTTCATATTTGTCTTTCATTGCTTGTCATGTACACTTAAATACTTACCTGCAAGGAAACAAAACAGAAATATGGAAGAAGAATTTTGACATTTTGCTTTTACTGTTCAACTTCTCTGTTTGCAATATTTACAGAAGAAGAAATAAAGGATTAGGGAAATTGGAAACTCTCTGTTCTGATAAGAAGAAACATGGCACTAGAGGATTTCTGAGCCTGCATCTTTCATCTCTTTTGTATCAATATTCACAGAAAATTTCCTGCTCAAACAGTTGACAGGATACAGACTTAAGCCTGAGACCAAAGATAATTTTCCCTCCTTCAATATTCACAAGACACCTTACAAAACATGGGTATAGGTTGTTCAGGTCCACCAGATGCTTCTATAGTAACAGAAACAACTGTTTGCACTGCAATGCAATACCTACTAGCAGGCAATCTAGGAAGCAATTTAGAAAATTATGCTATTCCAACCTGCCATTCACTTTTCTAAAGGAAACTTAAAACATACTGACTGATTTTTGATTAATTTTCATATAGTCTTGTCTTTTGTTTCTTTTATCTATCAACTGTAAAAATGGGAAAACTAAACTTTCAGCTTTAGGCTATCCCATCTGACTTCCAATGCAGACATACATGTGCCTGGAAAAAAAATGAGTTATTGTGCTATATTTGTCTATCTGATTTCCCCTTGGGTTCAGAGTTCCCAAAACTAAAGTGCAGTCTCCTTCAGCAATATCTAAATGTAAATTAGTTTAATTTGAAGAATACGTAAATTAGGAAATATGGAGACTATTCTTAGGTTTTCAGAGTTTTGAGAATTTTCTTCACTGTGAAAGCGTAGTTTCAATGTCCATTATAGAATATACAATGATAAAAGATGATTTCCGTTTTGGAAAATTTGTGGTCATTTTGTCTTCCTCACTGCCCTACTTTCTGACAAAATTTGATGGCAGTATGACCTGGGATATTTTCTTTATTGTTCAGCATTGACCTGTATAGTGAGTACACTGAACTTGAATCATACATCCTTCAATTGTGAGGTGCCTTTTTGGACACCAGGGAAAAGCTTGCATATGCCATCAGCAGATTAAACTCATTTGTCTACCAAGCAAAAGATCATTTTCATTCCCACTTCCCGTAGCAGTGCTTGCATATCTAGTACCAGTGGTCATAAGTTGCAGCTATGAGTTGCAGCTTTTTACACAAATAAATATAAACGTATCTTTTATTTGCTTTTCATGTCAGACTGATTAAAAATATATCAACATTTATTTATGGTAAATAAATGAGTGAAATTAATAGGTAACAGCAAAAAAATAAAATAGAGCATTAGGTCATCTGATAGGAAATCACACAATAAAATTATGATTGTGATAATTTTAAAACTATTATTACCTATCAATTCTTGACTGAAAAAAAGTGCAGAACAGAAGAACCAGTATCTAGCACATTATTTTAAAAATTTAAAAGAATAAACACCATACATTCCTGTATGGATTCTTAATGAAACTAAATAAAAACTTTTCATTAAAGGTAAATTTGTGATCCTTCAGTTCAATTGTTACTAAAAATGAAATAACATTTATTTACTTTTTTTTACTGTAATGCAAAAATATAAACATATGGAAATATTTTCCTGTATTAAGGCATGCAAAATATGTATTAGCCTGATCAGAATCCTATTTCAGCAGTTCACTAACTGCTTTTAAATAGCAACAGGATGTGTTAGCTACCAGAGAAGTTAGACTTCAAGTTGTGGTTTGGTAATCCAAATGCCAAAATTACATTCCTTTTTCAAAGGTATAGGGGAAAGTTAATCAGACATGGTAAGCAGAAATTCCTCTCAGCAGTATCTTCTTTCATTACTGAGTTCTGTCTTACATCACTGGAAAGATTTTGCTTTTCTTCCTAGAAAATAAGGGAACTACAACTACATCTAAGAATTAGAATGTGTTTGTCTATTCAGAAAACTATACTGTTTTATTTGCCTTACAATCTGAAGGGATTTTCCTTTTTCTAGCTATAAAATGTTTCCACTTTACCACAGATTTGTCACACAAAAAAACCCCATAAACATCAAAGAAATCCCAGCAATGAAACACCTACTTAACAAAAGAACTCATTGAATGTTTTTTGATGTCTAACAACATTACACAACTATTACAGCCTACTCTTGAGTAGCCTGGATGCATCATTTGTCCTCCAGTGGGTAATAGGAACAGAAATTAAAGAGTTTAGCTAAACGAACATGGCATTGATTGATAATGGGGATAGGTGTTTTGATCAATTTATAAGAAGATGAAGTGTTTGAAGCATTATGAAAAAAAATATTTTCTGCAATAAATCTCTAAGAGGCTTTCAGAACTGTGATTACCAGGGGGATTACTTCCTATTGTATCATACAATAGACTTTACAGGCATTTACTTGAAATTGTAAGTAGATGGAGCTGGACCAGAAGCCAAGGATGCCTTGGAAACAGTCCATATGTGGGTTTCAAAGCTCCTTTCCCTGCTTTCATATCTAAGAAATTAAACAAAAATTTAAAATTATCTGTTCAAAACAATAGCTTCAGGAAGAATGTACAACCACTGTCCCTATCTTGGCACTTCCTTTATCTACTATAATCTGTTTCTTCAGCTCTTTACTTTTCTAATAATCTTTCATCTAGTTTCAACTTTTTCCAGCTTCAAAGTAATTTTCTCATGTCATTACAGGGCGTATTTAATTACTCAGACATAGTACTATATACCATGTAAAGTCTGTCTAGCTATTCTTATTAAAGAAAGATATAAGATATATCTCATTTTTCAATTCTCCATTTCTTTAACTACTTTTCTTTCAAAGTTAGATATACCAAATATATACTTGGGAATAGCTCCTTCCAATAAAACAGACCCAAGAACTACAGGAAGAAATTATTCCTTTGAAACTAAGCCTGTGTTTTCATCCTTTTCCTGCATTCTTAATGGCTATTGTAACAATAGAGTGGGGACACAGCTAAGCAAGTGCAATTATGCTGTAGTTCTTGGCTTTCCTCTGTATTTCTATTTCTGACCACTGTACAATCCCAATTACCAATCTAGTTTTAGATGATTTCATTAGGTAGAAATGAAAAGAGATAATAACAAAAACTAAGCAAAGATAGCATAAAACCAAAACTAAAAATCTAACACAAATGCTTCCTTGCATATCAAATTCTTATTTTAGATAGCCTGTCTGAAATCTAATTTCATTAATTTATTTGAAGTGTGAAAATGTTTTCTTATAATCCTTACCAATATGATATGCTGTTCCTATTTTGGAAGTGGATTTTTCTTCCTTATTTTATGTCTGAGGCTTTGATGTATCTGTTTTTACCTATTTGACGTTATTTTGCTTGGCTCTGTGAAGTTAAATCAAAGAGATCTGCTAGCCATAATGAGCAGAAAACAAAGTAATGTCATCATTAGGATATCTTCAGTCAGAATACTAGAACTCCTCAGGGGAAATAATTGGTGAATCAGTCAGTAAGAAATATCTTTCACCAGCCCATTACTCAAGGTTAGAAAGACCACTGAACTGTTAAGGACCTCAGCCTGGAGGAAAGTAGAGGGGAACATGCAGCAGGAAGAGTCACAGGAAGAGAAAAGTCTGTCTCTCAGTGCCAAGTTAGACAGAGGCCATTGCAATGGTGTGGCAATGAGCTAAGGTCATTTCTCAGGACTTCGGATCTCAAATAAGTGTTGCAGTAGGTGAGCCCCATGCTGTTTGCATCCTATGTACTTAGAGGTGAATAAACAGTATATCTATTTAAAAGATGTTATTCCAAGTCTCTGTAACTACTCACATGCCCAGGTCTCCTGGAGGAAAGTGTCCTCCAACATTAACCATTGCACTCTCACAGTCAGAGGATTTCAAACACATGAGAGAGTTCCATACTGAGACTGAAAATTTGTGGGGATCCACACAGAAAAGTTTGAATATATCAAGGGCTGATATCTAGAGATAGTTACTTCTCTTTACTTCTCAAAAAAAAAAACAAAAAAAAAAAAACAAAAAAAAAAAAAAAAAACAAAAAAACAAAAAAAACCACCCCAAAAAAAACCACACCACAATCCTACAAAGAAAGAGTACAAAGCCCTCTTTTACCACTAATCGGACTAAAGACAAGCAGTGTTATCAAGCCATCTATCTGGGTTAGAAAAATTACCCTAGTAGGAGGACCCACAGGACAGAATCTAAAAGAGAGCTCACAGGTGCAATTTACTGATAAGCAGTCAAAAGAAAAAAAGACATGAAAAAAAATTACTTCATATGAAATACTTTGATAAAACAGAAAAAAACCAAAAAGGTGAAACAATTCATTTTAACACATTCCTGTCAAAAACAGTGTTAGAAGCAATGCAATCCCACAAGACGGTTCAGTTTTCTTTAGAAAAATGCTGTTTTGTCAGAATTGCTCAGTGTGATACTTTTCATCCAGATTTACAGCTGTGGCAGTAACTGCCTCTTGACGTTAATATCATTCCTCCATAACATCTGTCAATCTCAAGATGCTTTGCTACAACACTATCATCACTAAATATCATCACTACTGTCTGGTTTTACAAATGGAACAAAGAGAGACATAGATGAGGATAAAGGACATCGTTCTTGTACTGAGGTGCTTCATTAATGGAAACTGAAATGGAAACAATATTTGTTCCATACCCAGAGGACTAGACTATGCAGGGACTATCACAGCTGCCTTGTGGGTAGCCACTGGCACCACAGACATCGTTTACTCTGCATGCACCTACATACTATTGTGGTTTCCACATCACCAGGGACCTCAAGGCCTCTGGCTACCACTCTTGCTACTCCCTCATTCCTTAAGTGAAACTACCGATACAAACTATTAGTAAGGTTTTCTTTAAAAAGGAAACAACCTGTATTTACAATCAAGGCAAGAAAGAAGACATCCTGGCCTGTTACAGTAAAGGTCATCTAGACCCATGTATCATTCCACTTAGTTTTGTAAATTAAACACAGCAGAGGAAGTATTACTGGGATACATGAAACACAGCATCTCCTGCTAACCATCTCTCCCCATCCATCCAACACTACAGCACCCCAAAGGGCAAAGCTCCCATTTGCACTTGAGTAGTTCATGCAAATATTGGTACTCAGAGGTTGGGACTACACAAAGTCCAGGGCCATGTTATATTTCTAAAAATTTAACTGTGTGGAAAACCATGCAGCAGAATTAGGTGACATCTGCTGCCAGTATTCTCTAGCACAGAGAACAAGTACTACAAGTTTATTTCCATACTTATTTTCTATTAGAAAACTCTCCAAATTCCTTAATTTTCTAAAACAGTTTATTTGTGGATATATCTCAGCTATCGACGCTGAAATCCCATAACAGGCATAATATATCTCTGTTTATATTCCATAATTTTTTATTTAGACTAAGACATGATATGCACTTACATGGCACATTGAGCTATGCAGCTCCGAATTCAACAAAGCCCTACAGAGTTACTTATATTGTTAGCTATTATTTTGATGATAGTGTTTTAAGTGACTTCATTAAAAGGGAGATTTCACTTTTTTATAATAATTATTTTGGTGAACTTTCTGCCAAAGTCCAAGAAACTCCTTTGTCTATTTCACAAATTTTTTGTGTACTAGCCAAACTAGATCAAAATACTTCTTTTAGCAACTCCAGATTTGGTTTCTCTATTATAACATCTCAACATCTGTAAATTAACATTCCAGCATATCTCTTCTCTTAGTAAGAAAAAACCCTTAAATTCAAACCATATTAGAAGTTTAAAAATATAAAATTATCATATTAAAGGCTGGGTAGTATATTAAAATCAAGAATGTTACAAATTATTCTGGAACATTCAGTTTTACAATTTCACCTCTCAATGAAAGAAGGCTGACATGCTATAAGCAGTGAGAGCATGAAGTACCAGATGCAGCAGAGTAAAAACCATGAAAAAACAACAAGTGATCATTTTGATATCATGGGGCAAACATGTATAGAAATGTCAAATGATACCCCAGGGTATCATTATCTCTACAAGTAAACATTAAAAAAAATGGGGAAGGTAGACAAGCTAAAAATCAGACACTAGAAATATTTGAGTACTCTTCTTATCTTTTGGATAATAATCTTATCTGACAGACTTGTAATCTTTTTTTCTTGTTGTTGTTTTATGTATTCGTAAATAAAATCTGCCACAGTATTCATCTTCAGTGAAGACTCAGAATTGTATTTTTGGATAGTGTCATTAGCACTGGTCTCATTTGTGTCTAGAAATGATTTTGTTGCTATGGAATACAATTCATTAGTTAGAAATTCCTCTCCCAATTACAGTGCAAAAGATTTGGTCAGGGCTACAATAATTCACAAAATAACTTGGAAAATAAAAACAACAGAAAGTAATTAAAAATTAAGAACAATCCAGCATTTCTCAAATTGCAGTTCATATATGCTTTAATAAATTGCTTCATTTTAAAAGGCCTTTCTAGAAGGGCTTGATGCCACCTGCAAGGCAGGTGATGCCAGTTTAGTCAGCTTTCCATTGATTGCTTCTTCCTTGCCAGAGTTTGCTCTGGGCAGTGCAAAAAATACACAAAAGCTGACCTTTTCCTCAGGGGTACTGAAATGTCAGCCATCAGATCTAGATATCCAAAAACAAATTTAGCTTCTTGAAGCATATTTTTGACAGATGTCTCTCAAACTGAAGCTGTAGTCTGAAAGCCGCTGTTCATGCATGTCACCAATGCTTAGCATGCATTCATAGCAGAGATCAGACACTGTTGATTTTCCTCATATAAGCTAGAGAAAGGATCAGAATCCAGGCCTATCTGTCTCTAGAATTTGGGATGATGACTAGTCTTCAGCATCATGTTCCTTATCTCTGAAATATCATAACAATTGTTCCAAAAGGTTTGGTTCAGACAGAATAGTTCAAGTTTTCTCGGTTAGGTTACTCTCCTGACAGAGAAAATGTGAGGTTTACCTCAGTCAGAGAAGGTACTGAATATTCATCTTCCACATCTTATGGCAATTGTGGGGCTAAAAGTAAAAAGTGAGCTTTGGTCAGTTATTTGAAAGATCAGTAGAGGTCCCAATTTCCAAACCTGATTAGTGTGTCTGAGAGCAAATGCAAGATCTTGGACCCATTAGGATAGTCAGCTTGTCTCACTGGCTACTCATGATTGCTACCCATACTGGTTCTAACTCACCCAGGTCCTGTTCTGAGGAGCTGCAGAATCTGCCTATGTGGGTGGATGGAATTGAGCTTTGCCTGCACCCTGAGCTCCTCAGACATTGCTCAAGTCAGTAAAGGTGCTTTATTTCAGTTCTGTGGTGTGTTCACACTACTAAGGCTGAACCAGGACCCAGATCAATCACTAAAAGGTTTAAGCAGAGTCAAATCAAAGATTTTGTGTCCCTTCTTCATCTCTTATCATTGTGTGCAACTTCAAGGCACAACCATCCCATTTAATGGTAGGCAGCATTATGCCATAATCCATTAGAGGATGTTACCTTTCCATTTAATTAAAGTAATGTAGAGATATATTGCAGTCAGGCTTACTAATCAGTCACTGTAAAAATATCTTGGCCAAAGTCCTGTTGCTTAACAACGGTAATAGCCCTGCTTTCTACATAGCTACTAGGATAATTTACAAAACAAATCTAATAACTTTAACCAAGGAAAAAGCAATACTTCACTGAAAGTAGTGGTAACTAAATAGCTACCATGTCTTCCATTTCACAAGTCAAATATATTCTTCTTTTTCCATCTTCCTAAGGAGGCAAGGCCTCCATTTTATCCCTATGCATATGCACAAACTAGTGGGAATATTCACCTTTTGTCTGTTGGTTCCCTCCTAAATTCTTTCAAGCCTGTAGGAAATCTTAACCACACTGGGAAAACAGAGAGACTGCACAGGTATTGCAATTTTACAATCAGCAACATAGTGGAAAAGAATGAGTCTTGGGGAGATAAACAGCATGAAATTATTTTCCCTTACATCACATAACATCTGTGGGGGGGAAACATTTTGAGTGTCCCAAACACAAGGACAGATTTGATCAGCTGCAATAGACTGCTAACAACCTGACTACAAGACACACATCTGTCCATTTACACCCCATTTGACCCACTGCTGATGGAGGCACAAGCAGACACGAAGACATGATGGATATGAGTGGATGACTGACTTTTCTCTCTTCCTACCCCTAGTAGGAATGCTCTGTCACCAACGCAGTACCGGTGATTCCTGAGCTGGAGGACTAAGGGGAGATCCTGCTATCTGGTATCTGAGGAGGTTTTCTCAGTCTGAACGTAGCGTTGAGCTGATGTTAGTGAAAGTGGGGTCTTAAAGATCTCAGTTCTGCTTTCTCATAGATGGGCAGAAAAAGTAGGAGATATGACAAAGTCCTTTGATGTCCATCTCTTGTAGCAAGCCCACAGAAAAGCAGATTTCTAATGTACTATCTACTTCAATAGTTAAGAAAATGCAGAATTCTGAAAATATAACTGGATATAGTACTCATATACCATATACCAGAATAAATACTCATCTTCTTAAGCAAAAAATCCAATGGTAAACAATTTATTTTTCTAGAAACCATATTTTAAGGGATATCAGGAATATGTGGCTTTCCTTTCACCACTTAACAGAAATTTAGGAGATGCTAAAGGGTGAAGCCTACATGCCATAATTTCACAGACTACCATTTGTATGATTTTACACTTTCCAATCATGAACCTTCAAGGAGAAATGCTGCTGTTCAATGTAATGAACTTCAGGAACATAATTTCTGTCAGTGTAAAAAACTTTTTTTAATATAAAAGCTTACATTAAAAAAATTAAAGCTTGTTAAATTAGAGTATAAAACATGAGAACAGGAAACAGAAAAGTGATTAAAAGAACAAAACAGTAGTATTTTCTTCCTGACAGAGCTTATCATTTCAGGCACTGCCTCTGCAGTTGGAAATAGGTAATTACAGTAATAATAGAGAAAATTACCATTGGTACTGCCTTCTCGCAAAATATTCACAACTGCTTAAAATGGAATATGAAACATGCACAGTAATAAATGAGAAATAATTGCTGTTTCAATATTAATCAGCAACATTGTAAACAGTGACTTATAGCACATAAATGAAAAAGAGTCATTTGAAGGACCAGTTATGGACAAATACTAGATTATCCTTATTTAAGAAAAATCCTAAAATATCAAAGTGACTTCGCACTCCCATCTACACTCTGCAGCTTGAAAATATCTGATCAGTTCCTCCAGCAGGGCAATTACTTCTTTCATCTCATCCAGTAGATCCAATGTTCTCCATGTTGTTCTTAAGGAAATTCTTTACCTTCAGTTGGGAGATAAATGATATCATCCCACTTGCACAAATTTGTCCCTGAAATTTGTGGGGATTTGGCCATGGTCTCAACAAGAAAACCAAACTTGGCAAGACAGAGCTGGACCATTTCCTTACTCTTTTTCTCCCAGTCTAATCCTTTTCTCTGCCCATTCTATATCACTGCTACCTGTCCAAATTCTTTTTTTTTAGTAAAACTTATTCAGGGTTACATCCAACTCTGTCTGCATCTTAATAATATTCTGGACATTTTCCTCTTTGGCAGCTGTTCAAAGATAAATGCCATCAATGGGTTTAGCTCTATCAGGTAAAGGCCTGAGCTGCATAGTCTAGTAGGAAATTCTGCACAGTTCGGTCCAGGAAGACAGAGGCTCAATGTATTTGAGGATTAGTTAATTTTTCTTATTTTATACTCCAGGAAGAATCTCTAAATAACTCCTTCTCAGCAGCTATTTAATACTCCTCCAAGACATGTAAACATGTTTCTTTCACTTCCTATGTGCTAAAAGGTAGCTAGGCTTATTAGAGATGACATCAGATATTTCAGTTTATCTGAGGTTTGCTGAGTGTAAAAGAGGAGGTTCTGACCCTCTCCTTTCACCCTCCTCCTATACTCTAACTTACAGATCACTCTCAGGAAAATGGTGCTTAAAAAGGGAAACTTAATAATCTATCTGATTTACCATGTAACTAGCACAAGAGAAGAATATATCCCTGGTCCTGGAAAGGGGATAGGAAGAGAAGACAGCAAGGAAAAAAGACTGAAAATCTTCTTGAACTGTTAACTCAGCCTATGCCATTAAGTTACATTGTGCAACTTCATCAACATATCAAAATATACTTCACTTGGACCATATTGAATGAAGCACAGTGGGCAATTGCTGCTCTTTTTCCAGAAATTCTGAATTAATCTGTCTTGGCTTTCATACCATTCCATTTAGAAAGGCAGTAGAAAAGACTGTAAAGTGGCATGAACTCACAGTCTGATAAACTTACAGGTCCCTTATAATAGAAAAAACAAAATGCTAGCAAAAGCCATAAAGGCTTCATAAACATGTAACATTTTTCCTTCCATTTCACTTCAAATTTTTTTAAAAATATGCTTGGAGTGATCAAGGCAATGTATATTTGAATATATGTCTGGATTTTCATATTTTAAATCCAATGAAATAAACTTTGAAATAGCAGAATCTTTTATGATCTCTTAAACAATAAGAAAATACCCCAAAATCCAATAAATTCCTCAGTGACACTATTGCTGTTCTGTATCTCCTGAGACTGATTTTCAGAACAATAAATGTTTTACAGGAATTTATTTCTGCTTGTAAACAATATTCTGTCAGAAAGACTGCACAGTAAAATGCACAAGCAGGAAAGAATTATGAATTAAACAATACATTTTATCTCCATAGCCTGTGAGGAGAGCATGTATAAGGTAGAATTTTCAGTTTGTAAATTCTATGCCATTTTCCTGTAACTTGTGCATTACACATACCAGCATTGCATATACATGAGACAAAATAATAGATTGATGGTACCACAGCTAAAAAGCAGAATAATGAATGACAGAGAAAAGACTTGGAGACTCTTACGCATTGAAACATGTGAACAGAATGCTATAAAATATTAATATCAAGGAATAACTAATGTCCTTTAATTAAACCTGTTGCTGCTACAAGCAATGTACGGTTAACTACTTTCCATTGGCTGCTTAGATGCTAGAACAGAACATGCTTGTTTGTAAGATAAAACTTGGTTTTAAAGGGTGATGGGGTGGGTTAAAATTTCAGCAATGTATTGCATCAGTCGAAGTCCATGTTAAACTTTAGTTGAATTTCAGCAAAGATGCTACCTGTTGCCATGACAACAGCTGAAGCAAGAGATAGTGAAAGAGAATTCTACATTCCACATAAAGGATGAGTTATGTGTTAGCACAGACAAAAGAGTAGTAAATGGTCTCTGTCTTCTCAACTTCATGAATACAAACACCTCAGAACCAGACTAGAAAGGACAGTTTTTCTGCTCAGTGTAGAGAACAATATATTATGACAAATCTTTGACATAGCAGATCTCTGTTCTCGAATAGCTCACCCCTCACACTGGATCTATAAACACCATCTGTGTACACTGAAGAAACATTTCCAGAAATAGATGAGTCATATACCATTATCTCTTGTCAGAACACAGCAGATAGATTTGTAGCAAATGATAAACAAAACAACAAGCTAATGTCCTAGAATCTATCCCAAGACTAATAAAGTAATAGCTTACATAGCATGGATAAAAAACATTGCAAGTTTATTTTCGTGCTGATGACCAACTAATTTAGGGTTTTTGCACTCCCTGCTTGTTTATTACTCTACCACTAACCACGCCTAAATTGACAACTCTCAGCATACACCCTTCCGGGATTTTACTCAAGGTCTCATAGTTTGAACATATAGTAGAAGACCTGAAAGATACTACTGATATATTATCTACCATGGCTTTCAAACTGAACAAAGGAAGATGAAAAGGGACAAGGAACACCCACCAAAGCATACCAAATCAGAGATTTTTTCACTAGGTCGAGAGGTTTCAGGATCCAGTGAACAGGAGTGACTTGCACCAGTGCATATGGTTCTTGCAGCTGATAGTGCCTTATATGACAAAATCACAAATTAGGAACAGGAACATGGGCAAAGCCATGCACCCGTGCATACAAGACAAACATTGTTCGAAAGACACTAAAAAAGCACAAACAAGAAAGATAAAAGGCGGCAAGACAAGGAGACCCAGAGGAGTAATTTTTCTGGCTGGACCCATCATTCCTTAAACAGGTCAGTTACTTCCTAGCCTCTAAGGGAACATTCAAATGCTCAAAGGACCTTTCTTCAAGGAAGCAGCCATGAGCCCTCTGTCTGGACTAAACCACAGATGACTCCTTCTTTCAAACTCTGAATTTCCTGAGCTGAGGCCAGCTGAAATCTGAGATTGATGTATTTATATTGTTTTACTTTCCTTTAATCATTTGCATGAGAATATTTTTTTCTAATTAATATTTCTGTGAATAATTGTCAGGCAAGGAATTATATATCTGGAATAAAATGCTGCTTTCCATGAGGCAAAATGCAGTGGGCATATAAGGCTATGCTACCCATATTTAAGTGTACTTTCCAAAGGGCTGCTTCTGTCTCAAAACAGCTTGTATCCTGAATAAGAGAGCTGGAGAAAAGAGTGAGAGTTGATCAAAGCGTCCAAGAGTTGATCTTTATTTCTGAGAATCATAAATGTGTTGCAAAACTTCCTGAATAGGGAATGGCCTTATGAACCAACCCAGAAAAGGATTTGCAACATGGAGACAGAATGCATGCACATGACCCTATCAGCAAGAAAGAATGGATCATTGAGAAAGAAATCTTTTGCAAATGACATACAATAGCAATATGAAGACAAAAATTAGAATCTTGGAGGTTCACAGTTATACAAGATGTTGGGGAAAAGAATGTACAAAGTACAACATTTTCTGCAGTATGAGAAAGGGAAAGGGAAAGTGCAGGAGAAAAATAGATGTAGTCAATCAGGTGGCACAAGGAGGTGATCCCTGAGTCTTTGTGGGAATAAATGTGAGTAAAAAATGCAAAAACAACAGTCCTTCTCATGAAAGATTCAACTCAACTGTCACCTCCAAGGACAAGGTCCTACTTTCCAGTGTAAAGGTTCTTCTAGTATGAGTAAAAGTGGGAAGAGAACTGTAATTCCATCTGCAATATTAGCAGAATTTACTTGGAACCAGAGAGGTTTAACTTGGTGATCTGAAGGGAAGTGAGAGAAAGACAATTGAACTTGGCAAGAAAGAAGCATTGGCAATAATTGGCAGGAATAATGGCAAGAATTAAGTGTTCAGCAAAAGTAAGTAAAACAAATTTAAAGATGGTTTGATCAGCACAAAAGTGGAGAAGATAGTCATCTGTAAAGCAAGTCAGACTTGAGTGAAGGAGAAAGGCTTCACATGTTGCCTATTCTGCCTGTCTGCCTATAAGGCATGAAAACGGGGTGAAGAGGAAAATAGGGAATTTCATTTTATAAAGGTAAAGTTTTATAAACAACTTTATAGAAGTTTATAAGGTATGAAGAAAGAGTATTACCTTATAAACTATGAGCAGAACTAAATATATGATTCAAGAGAGAAAATATGTTCCTCCACTGATACCAAAAAGGACAAGGGAATCACAAGCTACTTTTAAAGAACAGAATTCAGTATTCAAGTCAAAGACTGCCCTCAACAAATGGAAAATTTTATCTTTATCAAATAGAAAGTATTATATTCAGAAAGTACAATGTCAGAGTGAGAAACAGTGTCCTGACATGGTAACTTTACAATATAAGATCTCATTAATGCAATCTCTGTGCATAATTACATCTTTCATTGGTTTGTATGATGTTGAGCTCTTAGACCCTGCTTTTACTTTTTTTAGCTTTGATCTGAAAACATTATTTTCTGTGCTTCAATTTGATTTTTGTCATTTTTTATTACCAGTCTACCCAAATAGAGCATTCACATTGTTCTGTTCTGACCAACCACTTAAAAGGAAACCCATTAGTGAGATGTTGAATTCATACTTTTTGTTCTGGTGGAAAGAAGAGTTCTAAAATATCACCCTTATATTTTAGTTTTATCCTTTAGCAACAACAACACTTCTACTTTTGAAAGTTCAACAAGCTAAAATGGGAGAAAAAAAGGTTTTCAAATTATAAGACATCATTTTCTTGATACTGAATATTGAAAGAACCTTGTTTTTTCTGTCAAATAATCACTTAACACTTGAAATTCTTTCTCTGTCCTCCTCTGATATTCTTCATCTACCTATCTTTTTATCACTTGAAAATTAATTTACGACTCCTGAAAGACTGTGAAATATATAACACCATTAGAAGCCATACAGTACTACATACCTTTGTAGTTTTGTGGTACCTCTAACATTTGTGGAAGTAATCATTAATCTCTTCCTACCCTCTAGACTCAAACGTGTCATCTTGATAGAGACTGCTCCAATCACTTAGGCTGTCTAAGGGGGCATGTCATTATGTTCATACAAAAAATGAAAAAAAATTGAAGATCAATGAGTTATGATTGTCAGTCCCACTTCAAGCTTTCTTGTATTTTTACTAATGGCTGGGCAGTAGATCAAATGCAAATGCACCCCCATAAATTATGGAAATATCTTGCAAGGCATGAAGCCTACAGGTTTTTTCATCAGGTGTACATTTTCAGCACTTTATCTTACTCTTTCCCTTGGCATAATGAGTGTTTCAGCATTGGATATTAAATGTCACTCTGTCAATGAAAAAGTTGGATCTGAGTCCCCATCAGAAAAAGAAATTTAGTCTTCTATACCTCTCTCAAACTTGCTTGATAAGAAGTAAGATAACCACCCTCCTGTGGCTTTGTGGGACTACCACCTGCTGGGCCCTATGCAGAAAATGTTCTGGTTTTTATCTCAGGTCAGGCTGGGTGTGAAATAGATGTTTAACCCTGACAAAGTTGTTTCTTGACATGTCCAGGAAAAAATCCACCTCAGTTCTAATGAGCTCTGCAATGAAACTTTTACCTGCACACTACCTAGCAACTAACTGGAAAGAGAAGCCCTCAGGGCCATAGTTTTGTATACAGACACTAAAATAACCATTGATGGAGAAGCCACTTGGAATCACTTAGCCACTATAGAAACAGGTTTTTAAAACCAGTTCTAAAGTAAATATGTCTTGCAATATAAAGTATATATCCGACTGCTGTGAAAACTGTGATTTTCAAGTCTGCATTTCCTCATTTTTTTCTTAATTCAGCATATGTGGAATAGCCAAAAAAAGCTTGAGTCACTGTATGGCATTGATAGTCTTTAGCCAAAGGAAACTGTTTTGGCTCAGCTTGTAAAAATGTTGCCTAGGAGTCATAGACATCTTTGTTCCATTCATGATTAATACAGACCACCTTGTGAACACACAAGTTAAATCTCCAGATGGGAAGGATGAAGGTTTTACTAATTAGTTAGGTCTGCTCTCGTATCAGTCCATCCATTGGCAGGTGTACAATAATCTACTCTAAGCTATTCTATGGCTTCTGAGCTCCTGCAAAATTTGTTTCTGCAGTTGGTTATTTCCCAGACACTCCTCATTATTTTACCTGGTGGATCCAGGAACGTTTTTAGGCTCTATTCTCTGAGACAATCAACACACAGATTAATTACATTGATCTGCCACCTAAGACCTGGACAACTTAAGATGATGATTCTGTCTTTAGTCTTAAACCAAAAAAGTATCTTATAATTTATGCAACAAATATAAACTAGGTAAACCCCATTATTGCATATATCAGAGGGATTTAATCCTGTGCTAACGTAACCAGTCAGTTCACCTTCAGATCAAGAAACTTATTATTTAGTTTAGTTGAATCCCAATTATTCAACTTCAGCTTGATAAAAAAATCCATCTTTATTTTGTTAAAAATGAAACAACAATTTCTCTCTTTAGTTCAACAGTATTTTGTGTTGTTTGGCAGCAGTACTGTTAAATAAAGCCTGCATTTAGTTCTCATATATCTGTATTTTTTAATATCTGTAATAAACATTTATTGAATCAGCAAGTGAGATTTTTATCCCATTATTTTAGTTTTTGGATTATCAAAAGAGGAAAAATTGCCCAGTATTTATACTCTTCTGTCTTTATACTTTTTAAAAATGTTTAAAATGCATATCTGAAAAAGAAATAAAACAATAAATGTGCTATTTTTCATTTTCCTCTCTGGATTTACCATTGAAAAATAAAAATATTTTAGAATATCTAGCACCTTATAAACAGTTACACTAACCTTACCAGATACTATTCCATAGAATATGTATTGCTATATTGCATCATTCTCTTGTTTGCAAATTAGATTTTTAACTTAGAAAACACTACTGCCTGGAAGCACCAATACTTGTGTTGCAGTTAGAACAGGACTGGACACAGCAGAAGCCCCTATAGCTATGCCAGCACTTGCCAGAAAATGTAGTACACAATAGTACATGACATGCTGGAGCTGCCCCTGTATAAATTAAACAGTAGGAGATGTTGAGTGCCACTCTTAGCAGGCCTTGGAAAATATTTGCTTTCACTGTTCTAGCTGCATTCATAGATACAAAGACACTCTGGCTCTGGATTTTCTGATAAAATATTCTCAAAAACTGGATTCTAAAGAATACCATCTTGGTTGCACAAATCCCCATCCACTTAAAATAGATTTGTTTACAACCATTATGTCTTCTATGTTTTATAAAAGTAGAAATGAATGTTGACTATGAAGAATTTCAGTAGCTAAGTTCAATCCTCAACAAACAACTGATTTCTACAAAATTAATCTATTTGGGTATCCTACAGAGCTGTATGTGTTTTTGTTTCACTGTTCTTTCATTACTTTTTATTTCAGAAGCTTTTTTTTCGGTATTGTCTCCTCTTCAGTTACAATAAGGTTCATAGCTACAACATGGGGTAAAGCACCTCTGGTGACAGATGGTTGATTAAAATCATGGACAGAGATTAAGCAAGAAAAAAGTTGGAGGGCTGGAAGAAGCAATTAAAATGGCAGCTTGCTCAAGAAAGCAGAAGAGAGGTCATTTTTGCCCTTAAGAAATGCATTAAACCATGCTACAGTGATCAAGATTACCAACTGCTCAATGGTTAGTGACAGAAAATCCTCTCTTTGTGTCAGTATTTTTCAACAAAATCAGTTCTCAAATTTGATTCCAGTTATGCACTTTTCTTTTTTCCAAACTTAGAGGAGTAACTCAAGTCAGCTCTTCCAGAAAGACCACACAAGTCCTAGAGTCCTTGTTGCAGCTGTGGTAATCCATTATTAAGTTCAGGAAGCATCATTATTTCCACTTTTAGGGTGGTGTGGCTTCAATTTCGTGGATCTTTTAAACTTAAATATTTCACCCTTTTATCTTTTTGTTGCTCTGTTTCTGGGCTCAGGTGCAGCCCATTGACATGACTCAGTTCAAATGTGTTTCCAGTTAGACTACAAAAATTACTCTCTAGTGTGCATTGCCATCAATTGTTATCCAAAATATTGACTGGATAGAAGACTGCAGAAAGATATGTGTGAACACACAGAGTAATTCAAATACGGTCGAAAAAAAGCTTCTTCTTCACCACAAAAAACAAGGAATAGGGAGTGAAGGAAGGCTGTGAAAAAGGTGTCAAATTCAGGTCCTAAGCAGAAAGCTGAATTTATTTTTCAAAATATCAAACATTTAAACAGGCATGACACCTTCCCTACAGCTCATCAATTTAAAGTACCATTCCCTTACAATGCTCAGTGCTACACCACAGTAGTGTAGCAATACACACTTAAGTGCAAAATGCTTTCAGTCACCCTTTTACCACCAGGAAAAGATCAAGACAGAGTACAAATAAGACAGACCTACTTTCACTCTTACAATTTTTTGCTGTGGGTTTATGTAAAGCTCTCTCTTGTGAGGAATTAAAAGATAAAAATTAGGGCACCCCTCGAAACAGATTAAGGACAATAGAAGCTGATTATCTAAATGCAGACATGTAAAGCTAGATGAATTCTCACAGCTAATACAGGTATGGCTCAAACTAACTGATTTTTGGGACAGAAACAGCACTAGCTCAGGTTACATAATTTATTTATCAAATCTGTTGCCATTCTTGCAACACCTCATAATTAATATGCTATAATTTGAAATTTAGTATGGGAAAAAGCAGCCCTGTACTTCAGAACTGAAAGCATACAGCCTGTGTAGAACACCAGCTAACTGTTATAATTAACATAGCAATCTGTGCAGAAGTAGGCTAGCTGTCAAGATACACACAGCACCAGGGTTTGAATTGATCCCTGGTACCAACAGAAAGACTGGCTCACCAGAAATAGGGAAATTTTAAGTCAGATTTTTTTTTAGCCTGAGTCACTATAGAGTGTCCATAAAAAATCAGGTTCAACATCACTTGCCTGATATTCCCCTGCCCAGAACTGGTACTGATAAAACACATGACCCCAAAGCAAGCACATGTGCAAAGGTAAATGAAAAGCTGCAGACCCACCCTTTTTTTTAGACATGAAAAACAGTGCTGGGGGTGTGCTCACTAAATCTTTGATACAGCAGGGAAAACATCACAGTTTGAAACACTTCCTCAGTGTTCAACCTTCCTTTATTGCCTCTTGCTCCCTGGAATAAACCAGACAAAGATCAAGCAGGTGCCCATACATCATGTCTGTATCTTTCAAGTCTCTACATTTTTACTGTATTTTAGAGCACTTCAAATGAAATCCAATGGATTTTAGAAAACTTTAAGTATTACTGTCTTCGAAGCAATAAGCAATATTCAATCACCATAGCAACACAGCTGCTGGGAGTTTATCTAAAATATCCACAAAAGTAACTGCAAGGAAGGAACACACTGTGTTATTGTAGCACAGGTCTAATAAAGGTCAATTTAAATAGGTAAATTCATGTAAAATAAATTGCATTAAAATTTTCAGTTTTATTTGCATACTTAGTCCTCCTCAAGGTGTTACAGAAAGACTAAATTATCCAGTGAGTTTGCTTCATGTAAACAGCCAGACGTTTGCTTGATGACCAAAAGGTAGTCTGGTCACACAAGTAATAGACATTTTGGAGTATGGTTTACACTTATGCATATCCTAGAACACAAATTTGTATTAAAAACAATATTTTAAGTAGAATTGCACAGAAATTACTTAGCTCTGACCCATGACTGATGAAGGGAACAAATGATAACAGAAGGCAGAGAGAAAAACACAAAAATCATAAAAGCTAGGAAAACAAATAGAATTATACAAAGTTAGAGAGGGTGGCAAATGAAATTAATCAAAACTCTAATAACCATTTGGTGGATTTTGATCTAAGTTCAAAATTCCTTTTTGGAAACTTTCATGTTATCAGAAATATGATAGCAATAAAAATAAGACATTTTTGTCTCAAAAATCTTTCTCTTCAGAGGAAGGATATAGCACAGACATTATGTTGGAAAGATTACGGGCAGAAAATTGCTGAATTTAAATTATCCAGTGTAATGGCTTCCTTATTTGTTCCAAGTTAAATGTTGGTACAATTCTTAATTTTTTAGCATCTTTGTGGCACATAGATTGCTCTCTGTCAATGACTCATTCATTTGCAATTGCTGTGCTGCATCAAGCATTCATATTTCATACTCACATTTTTTCCCACCTTCCTTCTTTTAAGTGGTTAAATTTAATATACAATTTGCTTAAAATGGCTAAGATTTTTTTTTTTCTTCAATATAAGTCTTCCCAAAGAGGACTCAAGCAATTAAGAATTTTTAAGAATTCTGCTTTAATTTTTTTTCTCTGTGCAAATTTTTGAAAAGTTATGAATGTACAATGTGGACACTTTTTTGAGTTTAAATCAATTTTCAAAATTAACTAAATAAATTTTTTCACTACTTTTTGTATTTCTGACTACTTAAATCTATTTTATTTTCACCTTCTAATCATATGATGTTTATAAATACTGCAAATTGCTGAGCAATTTCTAGGAGATAAATTATGTTTCAATCCTTTTTTATTTATGAAGTATGTGATATCCATTAAGTCACTCAATGTTTCATTCAAATTAAGTTAGAGTAAACAGACATCAACTTTTTAAAGCAATGTCCAATCTTCTGACTTCCATTACAGTTATTACTTTGGCAAACACATTAAAGGCTGCATTCATAACACGTATTCTCTATCTTGCAATTAATTTTCAGTAGTGTCCCAAATGCATGAATTAGCATGCCATAGAGCTCCAAAGTGTGATTGATTAAGCAGCATGATAGATGGTTTTAATGCATTTTACTTTAATACTTGGGTTTAAAGTATGGCAAAGCCATCAAAATGATTAGTTTAGGCGTGGCAGCTTCTAATGTACTTAGCATAACTGATTGTCTGTGTGGCTCAGCTAATTCATGAATTGACTATAAAATGCTAAAACAGCAATGCAACATTTTAGAAGGAATTTTTCTGTTTCCTTTCAACAGATATTACTTAATGTACTGTCCCCTTCTTGGCTGGGACCCATGATGCAGATCAGCTTAGTCAATGGAAGGCAGAGTCTGATTCTGCCACTTTGCCCATTTTGGGATCATACCCACCTCCCAGGCAATCTCTACCAGTAGCTGTGAGTACTAACATCAGACAGCATGCCTTCAGTTACTCACCAGACAGCAAAAGAATGACATTGTACTTCATTTAGAAACACAAGGAGAGAAAAAATTTGCAGATCCTTTCCTGCATTTTCCTGCAAAAGGCAATAAGAGGAGATATAAAATCCCTGAAGCAGAAGCCCTGGTTTATAGACTGTGATGCAGATAGCACATTTTTATCAGTTTATCAATAATAAATAAGAATTGTGACCTAACTCAGGGTCATGGTTACAGTAATTTGTGCACTGTGCTGTTCCTGAAGACTTCACCCTGTGGAAGCAATTCACCCTGTGGAGGAGTTCATGAACAATGGCAGCCTGTGGGAAGGACTCAGGCTGAAGAAGCTTGTGGAGGACCCCACGTTGTAGCAAGGGATGGACTCCTCTCCCCAAGGAGGAAGCAGCAGCAAAAAAACCATGTGATGAACTGGCCATAACACTCATTCCCCATCTCCCTCGGTTGATGATGGGTAAGAGGTAGAGAACTGGCAATAAAATTAAGCCCAGAAAAGAGGGAGATAGAGGGAGGAAGGTGTTTTTAGGATTTGTTTCATTTCTCATTATCCTGCTCTGATTTTGATCGGTAAGAAATTCAACTGATTTCCCTAAGTCATCTGTTTTGCCCATTGGTGAGTTATCTCTCCCTGCCCTTATCTCAACACTTTCATTGTGTTTTCTCTCCCATGCCCAGATGAGGAGGGGAGTGATAGAGAGGCTTTGGTGCATACCTGTCACCCAGCCAAGGTCAAACCACAACAATACCATAACACCAACATATGTGAGTTCTGAGATGAATATTAGGGAAAGAAATCCCCTTGGATGCATGCAAAGAAGGTTTGGGGAGTAAAGAAAATAACAGAGGTGAGAAACAGGTAGGGGATGTTGTGTGGATTCTTAGAGCAAAGAAGGAAAATTGTTTATTTAGCAGTCAGTGGAGATTCAAGGTTTAACGTGGTGCTTTATACAGTCATTAGCATTTTTCCAACAGAATTTGCAAGGTACTAAGGAAAGATCAGGGAATCATCACAGCACAAGTGATAGTACAAGCCAGACAAGTAAGGTAGAAATCAGCTTCCCATGAGGAAAAAAAAAGGGAATGTGCATATGTTCATTATTCTGTTCTGTGAGGATGGTGAGGAACTGGACCAGGTTGGATGGGATTTGAGCAGCCTCCTCTAATGGAAGGTATCACTGCCCACAGCAGTGGGGTTGTAACTAGATGATCATTAAGGTCCCTCCATACTCAAAATATTCTTTGATTCTGTAAATACATTATACTACATACAAGACATTAGAGAATTATTATTATTGTTGTTGTTATTTTTGATATTGCTCCATTTAAATATAATATTCTAATTATAATGTCATAGAGTAGATTATTATATTTCATTCTAAATATTTATAATATTTGATTCTATAACTCTAAATAACCATTTGTTCCTTTCCACTAATTTTAAAACATTTTTGAAAAAGTTTGGTTTGGATAAACAATTTTTCTGATGTTTTCTCTGTTCAGACTTAGACTCACTTTCACTTACAATGCTCCTGTTTCTTTTCAGTCCTCAAGGTCTGTATGACATCCTTGGACTTCAGTGAAGAATTTTTCATTTACTTCAGTAAGGAATTAGGGAATAGAAAGATTTATAAAGGAATGAATATGATTTTTCTTCTTCCTACCATCGTGAGTCTCCTGAGAAAGAGCACTGTATCATAAAAATATAAAAACGCACCTAATATTTCCTAACTATTTTCAGTACTTGACAGTAAAAGATAAAATTGTCTGTAGGGAAACACATAAAAATTGTGTGAAGCTTCAGACTTGTAAATGTATTTACTTGCTAAGCCTCTGCTTGATATTTTATTACTTGGAGTAGAAAGTGTTCCTGTTTTATAGCTCTATTGAAGTTTCAGAAATTTAAACAAATTGTATTTTTTCCCTTCTATGACTATATAATTCATCAAGCCAGGGTCTTGCTCGGTTTATTACATTATTTTTCCATGCATGAAAATCCATTTGCTGCTCTGGTTCTTATTGAAAATGGTAATTTCCTGGGTGGATGCACATCTGTTATCATTTCAGAGTCCAGTGTGATGAGCCTGAGTACAAAATCTCTTCTCAATGACACTAGAGCAATGGTAATACTCTGTTTTCTTCTAGTTTACTGAAACAAAATCTAGAAAATAAAAATAAAACAAAATAAAATAAAATAAAATCTTTCAACACTGGAAGATACTGAGCATCATTTTTCCTCCTTTTATGTTGCTAAGTTTCTTTTCTAAGTCCTGGAATCACGAGGACTACAAATGAATCAATGAGTCAGATATATACACACCTCATAGCAGGAGAATGCACCAACAGAATAACAGAGGTTCAATCAGTCATAATTTTGCTGTTGACATCATGGGCAGAAATTCCCTAGAACCAGGGAGAAAACATAAAAAGAATATGAAACTGTTTTTCATATTAAAATTTTCTGTTTGTGCATCAGTGTTTCTTTTCAAAAAATTATACCTTTCATGAAACATTTTGTGTAAGCAACTTTCAGAGCAGAAATCATAGAATCATAGAATAACCTGTGTTGGAAGGGACCCAACAAGGATCATCGAGTCCAACTCCTGGCCCTTCAGGACACCCCCAAGACTCACATCACGTGCCTGAGAGTGTTCTATAACACTCCTTGAACTCTGTCAGGCTTGGCGCCATGACCACTTCGATGAGGAACCTGATCCAGTGCACCACCCTCTTGATAAAAAATCTTTTCCTAATATCCAACCTAAACCTCCCAAAAAAAACCTCCAGGCCATTCCCTCAGGTCCTGTCTCTGATTTCCACAGAGAAGAGATCAGTGTCTGCCCCTCGTCTTCCCCTCATGAGGAGGTTGTAGACCGCAGTGAGGTCTCCCTCAGTGACCCCCTCTCCAGGTTGAACAGACCAAGTCACCTCAGCCACTCCTCTTACAGCTTCCTCTCCATATCTTTCATCATCCTTATGGGCTTTGGACACTCTCCAATAGCTTGATATCCTTCTTATATTCTAGTGCCCAAAAATGAACATAGCTATCTATGTTAAAAGGTTTATTATTTCTGAAGTCAAGAAAGCTTCTAGATGAAGGAAAAATAATGCATTTCCATTTATAGCCTGCATGAAGTGATAACTCAATTTATATTTTGCTCACACAGACTTTAATATTTAGTGAGAAGCAATACATTCAAAAGCAGAGCAACCTTCAGTAACATGTGGAATTTTTTCAAGGAGGACACTGACACTGAAAAGGATTTTCATTGTATTGCGTTTCCTTCCATTCCTTCAGAAATTATAGGAAAGCTACTTCAAGAAGTTTCTCTACAAAGCCATATTTTGGACAGAACATGGAGCTCACAAGTATGCAACAAGTCATGGTGATGAATGGAAATGTCTAGAAAACAGAAGGTTAACTATCTCAGCTAACAATCTTGCAGCCCTGCAGTTGCTTTCAGCAACCCAACAATTAGTCTTAATAAGACAGCAAGCATTCCATGGGGAAATAAAGACAAGAATAATTGACAGCATGCACCTGCTTCTCTATGAAAGAAGAACTCCTACCTGTATCAAGGAGAAATATTGTGAGCTGGACTGTGTCCCCAGAGTGCAAATGAGCAACTTTTGTCTATGATATTGGGTAGTAGTAATTCCCTGCGAGAATATAGAATACATTTTTAATTACTGAAAACATTTTTTACACTAGTTAAAAACATTAGCTTGCTAACAAGTACAGTTTCATCAATAGCTTAAAACTAGAATATATTCTAGTCCTGACCTTAAAAAGTCAGGGTTTTTCAGATGGCAAACTCGTCCTGTATGATAACAATGGTTTTCCTCCTGCAGCAGAAGTATAGGGAATTCATAAACAGCTTGCTTATTTTATGCAATATAAAGAAACTATGACTGATCTTTTCCAAAGCATGGAAATTTGCAAGCCAACTGCACCATAGGAAATCATGAAACATGAAGATGTTATGGGGAATGTAATGCTAACATGATGCAGACCATGCTCTGTGAAGTATACTGCTTCTGGTTTGATCAAGGTTAGTATCTGAAAAGCTACTTCCAATACAAATTCTCTGTTCTATTTGTGAGATTGACCTATGTGCTCAGACCAGATTACTCATAAAAATAACCCTACCAAGAGAATCAACATACATCTTCTTACATACATCAACTTACATCTTCTCACATACATAAACTTATATCTTCTCACACTGATTTCAGTTATGCTAGAAAATAAAATTCTTCAAAACAGTGTTTCCAAGATAGAATATTATCTACTTTTCAACACATAAAAACACACAACTTTGATCTTTTTATGTTCTCTGGTCAAAATTTTAACTTTATAAGTATTCAGGTCAATAATATTTCTTTTATTGGTATGCATTTTCTCAACACACTTGCAATTCCCTCTCATTTCACTGCATGTAAATATACTTCTGCAAATCCATAACACTTTCTACCAAAACAGATGAATTCAGATCATGTTTATGATAATATTTTTATTGGTCTTATTGTAGCTAGAAAAGCAAAAAATTTAACACAGCTGCTTTTATCCTGTGTTTGAACACGTTGCTTCTGTCAAGCAAAGTACAGATGACAATAGTGTCAGTAGACTTTACTGAAAGATTAATGGATTCATCTGTCAGTATGCTTGTTTCCTGGTCACATGCTAGCTTGAGTCCTGGTATCTGCAAAGTATCTCAATACACTGAAGCTTATATCCACTGTACACCAAAGGGAAAGGAAAGAATCCTAAGAAAAAGGGTCCTGCCATCAAGCAACCAATATATGTTAAAAAAAAAAAAAGTTAATTTCCTGTATTACTTACTGAACCCACAGGAAAATAGTAGAAAAAAACTAAGGAAATTAAAACATGGTGCTAAGACCATTTTCTTCTGGGATGTTTGAATTGCAGAAATAAACTTTTACAAAGAGAAAGAGAAAGCAGAAGCTATAAAAGCTGATGTCCTCTTGTACATTGACACAGCTAAGATCCTACAGCTGCTTAGTCCCTCACACCCCACCCCATGGACAGACAACTGAGACCTGTTCTGTTCCATTCTTCAGGGGCCAAAGGCAGCAGGAAGACTGAGAACATTTAAGAAATCAGCATCTTCAAACAAACCTGAGGCAGCAAACATTGAAGTATTTTCTCTGGCTCCTTGTGACTGTGTTCAGTGATTCCCCTGCAGATCCTATGAAAGTCAGTGAGAACTGGGACCCTAATTCCCTCTTTTGTTCACCAAAAGCTCACAGTCTTGGGCCACACTGAGCCATTATGACACACACACCAAAAAAAAAAAAAAAAATTAGGTCCATTTCTACACATATTTAAATTCCACCAAATTTCAAGACAAAAACAGTGGGAAAGTAACATTAAATTATTATCAAAGTGCTGTTTCCACTACAGGAGTTTTCTGAAGTCTGATTCCACCTTTCCAAAGTCTGATCCCATTTATTTTCTAGTGGAAATATTAATAAATTTCCATTTTTCAACATAATACTATGATATATTAAATATTGAGTTTAAGCTGAGAGGGTATGAATAAATTATGTCAAAATAAGTTTCATAAGACAAGGAAATGTTATAGTCTTTCAATGCGCCATCACAATGATAATAATAAACCTGAAATTCAAAGAACTTCATGTGTCAACACTCTAGTCTAATCATGTAAGATACTGGTGTTACAAATAAGTGCACTGTGGTATTTACAAGGTATAAATTTTAGCATACAAGCTCTGATTAGACAAAATTATTTTTAAAATCATTTCATCAAGGAGGAGGGGAAAATAGTTTAAATTTTCTCTTATAAGACACGTGCTACACTTTGAATTTCACATCTTTAATCTCCAGTATCTCCTCAGGCCAAGTAATTTACAATTTAAAAAGACCAGCAGAGTTTTTGCTAAATCAGCAAGTACATTGCCCAATTCCTGACACATGAAGCTCACCAGCTCCTCTCAATCGAACAATCACATGCAAACTGCCTACTGAGAAAGGTCAATGGCTGACTGACTTACCTGCTGTGGCTCAAAAAGCCTCAAGTAAATAGTATACAACACAGCTTAGACAAGGAAAATGTTATCTATCTTCCCAGTGTTCATTTTGGGCTATTAATTTATCAACTCTATCTCCAAACCCCTTCATTTCCTGTCAGTGGAAAGTGGTGGGGCTCCCCAGAGACATATTGGACTTGTCAGTCCAGCTGCAGCTCCAACATGCTGCCCCAAGGAGCCTCTCCCTCTTCACTGACAGCAGGGGGAAATGACACAACCTAACCTCCAAGCTTAGGTGCCTACAACAGACACTTCTCAAAACCATAACAATGAAAAATTAAACTGCTTTGGTCTATCCTATCCACAGATCTGTTTCAATCTTACTGCTGGTGAACTCTCTCCCCCTTCCTTCCAAAGTTCTACTAGCACCTTTTTTTTGTCTAAACAGTATTTATCTGAGGGTCACTTTTCTTGACAAAGTTTTGATACCTGTGCAGCCATTTTTTAACTTACACTTTTATGAATTGAAAAAACTGAAGGCTCAAGAAAAGTTGACATTTTCATCATCATGCGTATTATACAGGTTTAAACATCAAAGGGATATCATCACAAGCATTTAATTTTGATCATGTACTCTTGAGTGTGGTTTTCTCTTTCACTCAACTGTTTAGCTTCAAAAATACAGTGGTTTTGCAAGTTGAGAATCTAATTCCACTGCACTTTAGATAATGTAAGGTACAGAATGGAGTCCTAGCAAACTAATTGCAGTTTGCACAATGAACAGTTTTTAGTGAGGTACTATGCCTTTAAAGAAATTGATTTGCTTGGAATACAGTGATTTTATGCATTACTACCAAGATTCACATATTGTCCTGGAATGGTCCAGGCACACAAGAAAGTTCATAATTTAAAAGATTTTTCATTGTTAATTTGTACCATTTAATGTTATTTTGGGACTACATGCTCTCATTTATGCCGGTATAGCATAATGTCTTTGGGTATTTATTAATACTGTCTTTGACAATGTCCAAGAGACTGACATAATTCCCAGGAGCATTATTTTGATACTCCTAGCACTTGTCATTTGCCATGGAACTAGTGCAGTAGTTCACCACCGAGAGTAGCTCCTTCCTACATTTCACAGACATCAAACATTTGTTCAATCTCTCACGTTAAAACCTCATCAGGAATACTTTAAAACCAGTTTAGATCCTTCCAGTCAAAATGTTATGAAACCCCACAACACCAAGTTTGCTCATTATGTAATATATTACTGTTAAAGTAGTGAGAATAGTTGAGAACAAATTGGATAATATTTTGTTTCTCTGCTCTGTTGGATTTCTCTCAGGGTTCATTACTAGATAGCTACAGAAAAGAGCAATCCCAGAGATCATACTGGAGAACATAAATTTCCTTAATTATTCCTTAATGAACCTGCCCAGGTTGGTCTTGAGGTGAAGGAAGTAGACTCCCACAGCCTGACTTCTAAGTAGTTATTTTACTTGCTTTCAATTTTACTTTTGTCCTGTTGGCGCTAATAAGTAAATTTTATTATTCATAAAATGCATTTTGTACTAGCATGCAACAAGGCCCTTTTAGACTGTACTGACATGGACTGGAATTCACATATATTCCCTTTAAGTTGACATTGCCAGGAAGCAGCAAGTTAAAAAAAACCTGAAAAAGCTTAAGGGAGTACTTCAAACATGCCTATCCATTCTTCTGAGAAAAATTTTGGTCCAGCCGTGAAAAAGCCTAAGTGTTCACATATCAAATCAACAGCAACACCAACTTTCCCAGTGGGGTGCAAGAAATCCATAATTGCTTTTCAAACTAATAAAATAAGCTTTCAAGCTTACAGTTCAAAAAATGAATCAGCACTTGCAAGAAATTGTAAAAAGAAAACAAGATCAAAATAATTTTTATTACTGAACTAATTTTTTTATGAGGCAGTTTTATCACATAGGAAGTGTCTTGAATATCAAAATCTATTGAGCAAGGACCTTGGCAGTCTACAGGTGGTTTCTGTGAAATGGAAAAATTATTTAAGGCTTATAAATTAAATATGGAACTGCTTTTGTTTGTTCTGATGAGGCTGCTCTGTTCAGTAATTTTGAATGAAGCAGAAATGGACCATTCTTTTGCTGCAACAACAACATCTAATTTCAAAGGGTCCATTATGCCAAACCAAGGGCAGAATCATTCACTTGTATACTAAACATATGTCAAGAAACATGCTACAAACAGCTTTAGACAGATAACAATGGAGAACACCTTTATTTCCCTGCAGTTCATCTGCCTCCTCTTTTTGCCCATGAACTTAGAGTTTTGAATTCAAAAACTTATGGTATAGCGCTTTGAAATTCATTTTTTGGCTGTTTTGGTAAAAGACTGAGAAAAATTTCATTTGGATGCAGTTCAGTGTCATTGAAAAATAGTTTTACTTGCCCTGGTATTACCATGAAGGTAATTTTCTCAAGTTTGGATCCTATATAGCAGCATTTTAATAGCGTGACCTACAGCAATTTAATAGCGTGACCTACCGCAATTTCATAGCAAGTTCCACTAGAAGATGGAGCCCTGTGATAGACAGTCTCAATTCCACACATACTAAATAAGCCCCATCCATCGACTTTGGGTGCCATATTCAGGAAGGGATTAACTGTGCCATGCTGCAGACTCATGGGTTTGCTCGATGGAAAGTCATACGGTCACTCAAAGTATTGCAATACCTGTCGTGTATAACCCAGCATTAATTCACAGTGGCTAAGGCAAAGGCGCTTCCAGGGGCCCTGAGCTCCAGCAAACACAGTGGCCAGCACAGGGCCAGCTCAGCCTGGCTGGCACCCAGTTAGACATATCAAACTCAGCCAAAATGAAGTTCACCTCTAATGAAAAACATTCAGTGGTCTGAGGAACGGAAAGAACTACTACCATTTTTAAGCATCCTGGATTAAATCCTCTCTTTTTCAAGGCTTCGCTGATAGGTTCAATTCCATACAAGTTACTTTTGATTTAAATAAAAACAGTTGTTAAGCATTTAGTCAAAACCACACAGGAAGCAGAAAGGATCAGTTCAGAGGACAGCTGAAGAGATGACTCATCTGGACGTTTATAAAACATGGGCACAAGTGTTTAAAGCAGACCCTATGAGACAGGCAAAGGCAGAAGGGGGACGGCTGCTATGGCATCATGTCAAAATGCAATCTAGGCTACACACACCTGGTTTCAGTATGTCCTGCAGCAGACCTAGTGCAAGTGTGGGGTATGCTGAGGATCCTGTTGCATCAGAAGAATTAAATGCATTGCAGAAGGATTGCCCAGAGTACTCTGGCTGTTATACAATTACTGTATGACCAGCATAGGACCCTGTTCTCATACAGGTCAACAGTGGAAATTCTGATATTTTACATTTATTTCAGGTGCTTTCCCAACAAAAACTATAGAGCTTACTGGGCCTGCAAACCTTCACACCATAGTGCAGCAGCTAATCTGCCCCTGCTTGGTGCATTTGAAGTGATGACAAGTATATTCCAAACTACAGGGAAAGATAGTAGTTTAGAATATCTGAAAAAACATGAGAGGCACTCATTCCCTGTCACTTCTATTATGAAGGCTGGAAGGCATGCCTGTAGTCTCCTCAGAGTTTCCTGCCTGCCCTTACCAACGAGTCTCGAGTCATCTGTTCAAAACACACAATTGGTATAGCAGCACTGATGGGTACACAGAGGAAACAATAAACAAGAACTAAAATAGTTCTATGCTTTGTGCACTATTAAGCAAATTGCTTTTCATAATTTTGTTGTAAAGATCAGAAGAATATGTGACAAAATTATAGTGCTGGACTCTCATGCTTAAAGCTCAATGTTTTATCTTTCACACCTCTGCAAGTACAATTGTTGAAGACAGAGATGAAAGACAATTACATTGTCTTATTCATACCAAGTTACAATGATCTATTTAAATTAACCTTTAGTTCAGAAGATCATTTACGGCAGAGAGAGAAACAGTTTTCCAAACACAGATTTCCAAAGCCTTGTCCACTCCTAAACCTTCAGGATCAGTCAGCCAAGCTCCCCACTTCTCTGGGCCTGTGGAGCAGCATTTGCTCCTGCCATTAAGTACAACAAAGACACTAAATGGGACCTGCCTATATTTGGTCTACTCTTTTGGGTTTTTTTCTGTCCCTTTAAATTGTGTCATACTGGATGGTTACACAGATACTGGAAATAACTGGTAATTATTGGGCAGGGTTGAAAAGCAGGTGAAGAACGCCTGAAACATTAGCTGAAAAATCTTTCATTGTGATCATCTAATCACTCTGAGAACAGTAATTTTGGCATCAAGTAAGATCTAATAGGCAAATCAAAACTAATAACAAATGATAAAGCCCATTTCCAATGATTTAATCAATCATCTGGATGTCCTCCAACGATCTTAATAAAAACATCTTGAAAAGATAAAATTGGTTTTTTAGCAAGAGAACATACACCCTTAAAAAAAACCCCACCAAAATCAGCCAGCCAAATTAAAAATAAAAATAAAATAATAATAATAATAATAATTTTAAAAAGGGACATGGACTAGAGTGGCTTTTATTTACTTAGAGAAAAATTATGTCATCAGAGCACAAACTGGATAGCTCCTGAATTTAGAAGAGAATCAACAGTATTTCTCAGGAACCGTGATGTTCAGATGTTACCATACTTCTTTACTCAGCGTACAAATGTGCACGCTCTCTACTCAGCGCAGTGTTCATCCTAAATACTGCCTTCCCAGATCTCAGACAAGAATGCCACGGGCATTGCACCCCTTGGAGGTGCCAGTACCTTGTCATTGTCTTGCCATGATCCCTGTTCCAGTTGGTGACTCCTGAATCTCCCTCTCAGGAAAGGCCGAGTTGCTTTATTACCTTCAAGACACAATAGATCCAGAATTACAATAGCTAAACAAAACTAGTCTGAACAATTAAATTCAAAACTGCCACCAAAAAGAATGTCTGGAAAACATCATAACTCCATTCTTTTTATCCTTTTCTGTTGTGTTTTGGTCTACATGTCCTTTTCCATTAACAGACCTTTTCTGGAAGATCAGAATATAAATAAATCAAGATGTTCCACTGCTGAGTGTAATCTCTATCTGCATGAAGCCTGTGCGATTTTTTTCACGTGCCCAATATGAGGTACAATGAATCACAATCTGCACAGGACTCACTCTTATCTCTAACCCAAGGAGACACGAGACTTTTGGGGCAGGAGTGCTTCTTTTTTTTTTTTCTCAAATATGCATCCTCCCAAATATGCATCCTCACAAACACCAGACAGCACTTGGTTTGAGAACCCAACAAGCTGAGCACCTCCCTGTGCCCTCCCCCAGGTAGGGGAAACTAACAAAGAACAACACCCATAAAATGCCATGGATTTTTTTAATCTATGAGTAACCCAAAGCACCTGCTCCCTTCACAGAGCATTTTACCAGTGAATCTCACTCAATATTTAGGATACTCATAAGCTCTGTTTGCATTTTCTTTTCCTGAAAGGATATTGGAATATTTTTATTGTGCTCGTTAACACTACTACTTTAAAGTGGACTTCGTTTGAGGCAATATTCTATCTTTCATCAAGACTACTTTTCTCATGAGAAGTGTGCTTGAATAGGCTTGTTAGTATTAAAGATATCACATTCATCAGCTGGAAACAATACCCAAAGTCCCAATTTTGGTATTACCTAGCCATGATTTGGAGTAGATAAGGATATAAAAATGTGTGCTCCTTGATTAATTCATAAACAAAGTTGGATAACTGAAGAGAAGTTGACATTAAACAAAGCAACCTTCAGGGAACCTCCTGGGCTCTTGCTGCTCTACTGGGAAATATTCTGCAGGACTCTGAAAAAGCTTGTTTATCAAGGTAAATATGTCAAGGAGGAATTATTCAGACATAGCCTGAAAACAATACAGCTTTTCAAAACAATCCACTTAAGGTATTGTGAGGACTCTTCCTCAGAGAAAACCATTCAAAATGTCATACAAAAAACAAATAGATGTAATCAAGTTGTAAAATGATAGAAGAACAAACAGCAATAATAAGACAAGGACAAATACATAACTCTGTTTCAGGAAAAAAAAACCACAGTAAATACTGAGTCCAGAGAGCCTTCACTGGCACTTTTCTACCTGCCTTTCTACATACCCTTCTGTCTTAATAATTCCACCTCTACCACCATTTTGCAGCTTTAACCTTTTCTTCTCCCCTTCCCCACATATGATGGGTCTTTCTTTTCCTTGCACCTTATACCTGTACCACAGCTGGTGTCACCCAAATGAGGAGGAAGAGGAGGAGCAACCTGAGAAGCAAAATAGAAAGCCAGGGAGTGGTCTGCAAAGCTTTGGTAAGCAATGCTGATGGGGGTGCGAGAGCTGAGGCAAGCGGCAACCACAGCCACTCCTAGTCCTCCCTGGGAGGAGCACTAAAGCTTGCCTACCCATGTGTCTACAGTCTGATAGGTACTGCAGGCTCTCAGACACTCTCTGACTCAACCTGAAAAAGAAGAAACAGTCAATTATTTCCAGCAATATCTTTTAGACTCTAGCAATGACCTACTTTACCTAACAGCTAAAGGTACATGCTTTATCCGGAGGGAGGAAATTCCTGGCTGAAGTTCAACACCAACAGCCTCTTGTTACCTTACCAGGAAAACACAACATAGAAGATACTAGGTTTTGGTGGGGTTTTTTTTATTAGAAGATACCATTCGAAGTGTTATGTCAACAACTGTTTAATGTTGACAACACAACTGTCAAGACTGAATAGACACAATGTACAAGCATGTGCAAATATTCTTACATCTGCTTCTACGTGATCTAGAAAATCAGCACTAGCATTTGAATCAGTGGGGAGAGTAAAAAAAGGTGCTTTCACTTCAATATTAATTTGCCTAGTTTTTATACAAGGCAACCTGAAACAACCATAGGTCATGCAAGAACTTAAACTGAAGCTAACAGGCTTTTACTCAAACTTATGTTAATAGTGAAATCAGAAAATACAGCTTTCCTGAAGCAGGTTTTTAGCTAGTCAGAGATTAGTGGTTTTTAAATACCTGTTTCTTAATACTTTCATCTTCTTAATTTTGGATAGTCCTATTAGGCCAGCTCTGATGTTTTGAGATAAGTAATGGAGGGTAAGACACGATGTATATAAAGCAAACACATTGATCTATTGCTAGCTGCTTTCTTCAGTCAAATGTTGATAAAATTTTTGAAGCCAATCCCTCAGTAATCATAATTTTTAACTCCAACATTTAGACAGAGTATGCAATGCACATCCCTATATTTACTACTAAGAGAGGATTATTGTCTAGGAAAATCTTTACCAAAAAGTTTACTGCATTAGCAAACACTATACGCAGCGCTTGAGGACTAATTTATTGGAAGCAAAATGATGCAGAATGCCCCACAACTTTCTCAGAGAATGAACAGGAATCAGTCAACTTGGAGTAAAATCAGAATCAAAAGGGCTGTGAATTTCAAAGCTACCCAAAGATCACAAGTCTGTGCAGCAGTTCATTATACATTTTTACAAAGCTAAGACTTTGGATTTGGCTACAAAGGAGTGTGGAAGCCTTTTTAATACAAGACGACTCCAACTCATCCTCACAAGTAAAAAGATCATTAGGATTACAAATACAAATCTGATTTTTAAGTTGCAGAACAAATCTTACTTCTACAATAGCTGCAGTGTATGTATGTAGGTATGACACAGCTTTCTTTCACCATCATTTCTGTAGTTCAGATTTAGACTTATAAGAATGGTCTTAAGGGGTATTTTTTTTCCCTTTTTAGTTCTTGCCTTCTTCCTTTCAGACATCACATTTTAGAAACCGTCACCTCATCTCAAATTCGATCTGTCCAAATGTGACCTTTTCTACCTTAACAATTCCTCATTTCTTTATCTTTTCTAAAGCATTTAAAAATTCCACTACACTTTCTATCTCTCAGGATCTCCCATAAAAATAAACAAGTAAAAGCTTGCTTGTAAACATAATAAAAAAGGAATTCTTTTGGGTTCCCACCATTATCAAAATAATGACAGAAAATATGTCAGGCTGCACTGAAGCTCCATAAATTCTTCTGTGATATATTCTGGAATTTTGAAAGGTTTGCACTGGGAAACTAGTTGTCACTTAGTCTAATTTAGCAAGCCAAAAAGATTAGGTCATATAGACATTTTATTGTTCTTCTGATGAAAAATAATGTTAAAAAATCACACTTCTAATTAAAAGATTATCTACCTGTCATTTCTCAGTCACTACAGCTTTGAGAAGAAACTGCTCCTTCTTCATCAGGACTTGTGGGATTATCTGGCACCCCACCCACAAACACAGATTAGTAATAGCTATTGAAAACAAAATCCTTATTATAGAGATTTCCAGAATCTCAGCTAGTAGTAGAATCAAATGGATATATGTTGCAGTGTGTTTTTACCTAATGATTTAAGTGTAGTTTCTTTCTGTTCTGTAAAAGCTTATTTAATGGTTCATTCCATGTTTCCCCCTATTCCTTTCCCCACTTGGTACAGTTCCTGCCTCTGGAAATCCCCTTGAGTTGTTTACCCCGAGTCTGTGTATGTCAATTATTTATTGCTCCCCTCCCAGACCTTGTCAGTCTCAGGGAGGCCTCTCCTCCTTCTAGAAGGCTCAGAGAGGCTCATTCCTGATTGGGGCAAGTCTGGGAAATCCCCCACCCCTCAGTTTTCATTTGGTATTGTATGTACCACCCCTTTTCTGTTATTGGGCTTTCCTTGTGTGACCACTCCTACTGTCTGTACCCTAAAACCCCCTGCGCAGCTGCAGTTCCGGGCTTTTCTGGCCTGTGCCTGGGGGACCCCAATAAACATCACCCCATGGCGCCTCATGGAAGTCTCCTTCTCCTTCCTTCGCCGTAGCCGCCCCTCCACCGCCCGTGCAGCAATGCACTCACCCACCGGGTGGGTCTGGCCGCTCCTGCGAGACCTTTCTGAGGCTAAGACTGTTCCCTGCCAGGGCTAGCAGAACTAGCTGGGAAAGCAGCATGCCAGCAGACAGGGAACGCCTCAGATATATATGATTGTATATATCCATTGTAGAAAGTAAGATATGAGCACTTTCTTCACTAGAAAGTAAGATATGAGCCTTTGTTTCACTAGTCAATAAAGGTTTTTTTCCTTTTTTTCTGTTATTTTTCTTCCAGTTACTGGCTTCTAAATGAAATTACCAGTTTATCACCGTACAGGCTCTTAATAAGTTACCCTCTCTCTACCTCTTCTTCCTCTTCTCTAGGATTTCTTTTAAAAATAAGGTTTATTTTGTCTATACGCTGGTTTCTTTTTTAAACTTCATGGTTTTCCCTTCCACTTATTGAACTGGGGCTTTGGGGGCATCTAATTAAATGTTCTTAAACTGCTCCTAATTAATATCATTCTATTTCAGTTTAAATTGTCTTCCACCTGAATGGGTTTATAATTGCTTTCTAATTGCTAAGTTAGTCTTTTCAAAACACCAAGTAGATATCCATTAGTGATGTGATCTATAGTGAATGTTTAACTCAAGTTAAATCATTGCCTTCATAACTTAGGTTTTCTGTTTTCATATATTCCATAGAATGAATTAATTTTGCAGTTTGCCTGCTGCAGAAAACAACTTGTACACTTCTATGTACTACAGTTTTTAAAATATTGATCAATGTAAATGAATGTAAATAAACACAGGGAATGTTATTTTTCTGTTTTGTTTAAATACTCACAAAACTGTGGGTTGGATACCAATATCGTCTTGTCAAGAAAAAAAAGGAGAAATTACCAAGGTAATTACCAAGTAGTTGCCAGTTGGTTTTCCAGCTACTTTAGAAGGAGAAAGGGAATTTAATAGCATATTATGACACAGGAAAAACAATTTTAAAGCCTTTTGGCCCCTGTTATAATATTTTCATTTCAGGGTAGACACTGCTTCTTCATATCCTGACTTTGTTAACACATGTGTAAGTTAGTTTGAAATTGAATGACACACAAAATCACATAACACATCACATAATCTGCATGCAAATGAACACTGTAACTGGAATTATTACTGCCTAGAATGACTGAATGACTTTGGTTACTTTTTTCTGCAGAAGAGGAGTGTATTTGAAGCTCTCTTTAGAATGAAGAGCAAGAAATCATCCTGTACTTTTCAGAGTTTTCATTATCTAATTTCTCTCTTTACTACCATGACCAAATTCTAATGGAGAGGTATGAAAAGGTAATCCAGGAGGTTTCTTCAACCTTCCTCCAGTTACAAAGTCTAAAGTTCAAATTTATTAATACACTCTTACCAAAAATTCTCCATACTGAAATCATTCATAAACAGAAACACTTCAAAGGAATAAAAGATCAGTTCAGATAAATACACAAAATCTGAAAGCTCAAGTAGACATCTTAGTGCTAGAAAATCCTCAAATATGCTGGCTGACACTAAAAAAATAGGTGTCACAGCAATACTGAAAAGCTTCAGAAGGGTGAGTCACCACTTATGAGAGAGAGCAGATTGTGACAAAAGTCTAATACATGGGAAGTCTCAAGAAAAAAAAAATAAAAGGGGGAGTTAAAGAAAAAAATTGAAAAGCTGAAATGCAAGCTAACAACCCAAACTAGGCTCAATATGGCTGTAGTTAACTTCCTTTCAATGCCACAGGTAACACAGGTTTTCAATTCTGCAATGTACCCACTGACCTATTTTGTATCATTATTTTAGCTGTCCAGTAGTAATAAACTTAGTCAACAGCTCAGCTTCTACTCAGCAGCAGTTTTCAAGAAGCATTGGGACCAAATTTGATCATGAAGGAGAGTATCTGTTTATGTATATTGAAAAACAGACAAATTCAAGATATGGCCCTACTGGAGAAAGTCCAGCATAGGATCACTAAAATGACAAAAAGACTGGAGCATTTCTCCTATGAGAAATGGCTCAGAAGTTGTGACTGTTTAGCATGGAGCAAAGAAGGTTTGGTGGAGTCTTATCAATGTATATATAAATACCTGAAGGAAGAGTACAAAAAGAGCAGAGACAGACTTATAATGATGCTCAGTGACAGGACCAGAGACAATGGACGCAAAATTAAACACAGGAGGTTCTCTTTGAACACCAGGAAGCACTTTCTCACTGTGAGGGCAACTGAGCACTGGAACAGGCTACTCAGTAGATTTTGGAGTTCTTCACTCTTGAAAATATTCAGAAGTTATATATAGCAGAGCATCTTGCCCCAGAAATGCTTATCTGTTGCTTTTTAGCTGGTGAAATAACTCAGGGCATCTCACCCCTTGCAAGAGCTTATCTGTTGCTCGCTAACTGATGAAATAATCAGGCAGCTTGTCTTGTAGGGAGTTAATTCGGCACCATGGGAGTAACACTCCCAGCTGACAGTAAACATCTTGCTGTGGAAGTGAGATCTGGAAAGATAAGCTGGAATTTCTGACTGACAGGCACAAACTACACCAAACTTTCAAAAAGCAGAAATCTTCTGCACATTCCCTGGAAAACTGCTGGGCTTTCTCCCAGAAGGTGGGACACCTACTTTGTGGTTACTTCTCTGGAGATTGAGTGAAAAGGACTTTTTGTTCACTGTTGTCATTTCAGCAGTATGTTACATTGACTCTAAATCTGTACTATTTCTCTGCTAGTTTCAATAGAGATACCTTGATGTTGTGCACTGTTTTATGTCATCTACTAGCGGTTCTTTTTGGTTTATACTGTGTAGTAAGTAATTCTGTTTGAGGCCTTTTTTCTGCTATCTCTTGTCTTCAATAATAACTCATTTTATAACTGACCTGATCTGCCATCCTTAGAACTTGTGGGCCAGGACAAATTTAGGTGCAGGACACCTAAATTTAAGCTGCTGCCAAAAATCTGATGCTAAGGCAGGGCTTCCCTGAAGCTTCCACTCAATCCATAACACATCTGGACTTGATCCTGGACTATCAGCTCTAGGTGATCCCAAGCCAAGCGGGGGAGGGTTGGACAAAATGACCTCCAGAGGTCCCTTCCAATCCTCAACCATTTTATGGTTCTTTAATACCATCTTATTCCAGAACAGGGAGAAAGCAAGTCAGGTAAGAAGGAAGATTAGGAACCTAAGTAGTGGAACACAAGTAAATTTCAAATCCAAATCATAGCTTCTGCTGGTTCAATATTCAACTGTTTGAAAAACTAAGAACATTTTTGACTGTGTGATTGCTTCAAGTTTTCTAAAATACTTTCTTCCCACTCCATTCATGTGCACTTCATAATTTAAAAACAGGAATCCATAATTCAAGAGAAAATTGATCTTCATGACATAAGATATTAGCAGATCCTAATTTGATATAGTAATGCTCTCAAGTGTAGAACATGTGTTTACAAAAAGGGCTAAAAAGACCTTTTTTTTCTTTAAAAAAACAACAAACCCCAACCAAACGAACAAACAATCCTCACAAAATTAAGTTTCTTAGTCCAGACTTTTAATCTGAAGAGGTAGTTTTATTTCTGCAATAAGACCTACATTTCTAACACAGGCATGTGCCTGTGTACTTTATAGAAATACACAGTTTCTGCATTATTAATAACACAAAAGCTTCCATCACCTGTCATACAGAATTCCAGTTTTCAACACTTTTCTGAAAGCAGTGCTAATTTCCTGAAGTACCAAGACATTCTTGATGCTCTCAGCATTTGAAAATCGACCAGCACAGAAGTTAGCTGTAGAACTGATATTAAAGGTCTACCTTATGTACTGTTGAACAAGACCACACAAATCTATCCTGGGATTTCACTATTTCTTTAACCTTCTAACTGAGAAGACAAACACAAAAAGAATGTTACAACTAAAAATCTGAAGGCAGAAATGCACTTCCAGAGTTTAGCAGAAACTTTGGTGGTATCCACTTCTGAGGAAAGTATTATCCCAAGACTGATCTAATAAAGAACATTTCTTTAACCACATTCATTTCACATAATACAGTGGCTGATTTTCCTCCTTACTCAAGAAATTGTTCTTCTGTTTGGCACAAAACCTGTTTAAATTGAACTATATTTTCAGCTTTTAGCATTTTTGATCATGAGTTATCATTCACCCAAATGTCATTAGTTTGTGAGTTATGACCTTCTAACAATGTTTCAGATAAATTATTGTCTGAGAAAACAAGAAGAGACAAGAGCAATGCTTACATATTTCATTTGAAAAAGGTGTAAATATCTGAATTTATAAACATCAGGATTTTCCAGCAACTAACTGGCACTTTCCAGTAACTTTGGCACATATCAACAAATTCTTTGTACTATAGAAGTACTTCAGACTAGTTTCTACAGAATGATTTCTCTTACACTTTTGTTTCAGTCTTTATCTTTCCAAAGACTGCATTCTGCTGTGTGTGTGTTCCTGCTACCCTTAGGAAAGACCTTCAGCTTTCCTAGTTCTGTGGCATTTGCTAAAATATTATTCAGGATTCTCTACCTTTTATTTAGTTATCATTTCTATCTAAAAACGGGATTAAGCCATAAACCCATTAACAGTCAACAGTTAAAAAAATCCAATTGACTTAGAAATATTGAAGCATCAGAATAGACTAGTATAGGCAAATTTTACTTGCAAATTGGTTCATTAATTTTTCTATATGGGAAGAATGTTAAAAAAATTTTGGAATTAGAAATAACTAATAAGTTTTAATTCAGGATGGTATTCCTCTGGAGACCGATAAAATGACAGAAAGACGTGCTTTAAATAAATTTTATAAAAAAAAACCAAACTATATGTTAAAAAAGCTCTAAATCTTCTAATTTAAAATTTAAATTTTGATGTGGATTTAAGAAAAATAAATTTTGTCTATTATGCATTGGCTTGAATGAAATTTGATGGCAAAACTTCGCACATATTCAGTGTATCTTTGTCAGCTTTATTTCTAATCTGTCTAATGAAAATATGCATTTTCTTCATGCTAGTTATTTTTATTTTCCATTATTTTAATAACAAATTTAAAATACAAAAACTCCAGGCCAATAAAAGAGAACTCTCCCACAGGCCTCACAACATCACACTCATATATGGAACAAAATAAACTTACTCCAAGTATTTTTCCTCTCTTCATCTTTGGAATACGATGCTTTAAATATTGAAACTGTATTATTAGCTTAACTTAAAACTCATGCACAAAAACACATATGTCATGGTGTGTATCGCCAAGCTAGCCAAAGTTAGCCACACCAAGACTCCAGTGAGGAAAATCTTTGTAAAACTTTTGCAAAACAATTTAAAAATATAGTAACAACTCACTGTGTGATTTGGGGCTGAACACTAAAGGGTTGGTAAGGACCTTTCCCTTGCAAAAAAAATGGGGTACTTGGATATTATTTTTCTGTCCTCCTTTGTTAAGAGTTACTTTGCTGTTCTTTTGCATCCCTAAATGGTAGAAGGTAGTAGAGACTTCTGTTGGCCACATGCAACAAGTTGCAGGTGGAATCTAGGGAGGAAGGTGCAAGCAAGTATATCTTGGATTTCCCAGCTCCAGCTCCCTGCTCTCTACTGCTCACCCAAAGACAGAGGCTCCTCTCCAAGAATAGGTGGGAGAGGTAAGTACTCACAGACATTTCTCCCAAACAGAAAATATGCCAGTCAGGTTAACTGGGCTCATGTGCCTTAATTCTGACTAGAAAGGGAAAAAGACATGAGTGCTATATAGCTGACTCAGGATGGCAAGAAATCGTTCCTTACAGTACAAGATAGTTATGACAAAGAATATTGCAATGTTTGATTCATAATCAACTGTAACTACAGGATTTCCCCAATGCATTTCCTTTCTTGTTATTTACAAAAAAATCCCAATCTCATTTTCATCCACTTTGCATTCAATTGCCATGAATATTCAACAAATAGACTTTGAATGTTAGGAAACTTTGATATAAAGAATTCTCCCAGGAAGAAGAGAGAAACCCATTCAATGACTGTGAATCTATCCCACAAGCTAGATTTTCAGGTACTTGATAGAAACAACAGATTTTTACATTTAATTTTAATCCTGAAATGATTGGCAGGATGATTCAGAAAACAACTTGGGATAGTTGAACTATTTAAAAATGAAACAAAGTCATTTGCAGGCAAATAAAACTACATTAAAAATAAATATCAATTTTATGTTCAAACCCTTCAAGGGCATACTTAGTAGTCAATTTCAATGCTAATAAAGCCTATTTTTATTTTGAAACTAAATATTCATTTTCCCTGGAAGAAATTAAGCAAATGCTTAAATAATAACATTACATTGTCATTAGCTGAGAAAAGCTTGAATTACCTTAGCCTTCATCTGCCAAAACCTATTTTTTTAAAATATGCTGCTAGAATTGAATGCAAGAATTTGTCAGAAAAACATTTTAAAACCTTGAATACCAGTACAGAATATACTCTACAGTAAAATGTAAATATTAGCTTATAAATGTTAGAAGCTTTCAAAAGTTACATTCAAGTCAAATATACTTTTCAATGAAACTTAAAATTTTAAATTTTGAATGTTCACTGAAAACCTGAACCCAAATTTTTCTACTGGTAATCAGAAGTTTACAAATTAAAAATACAAAACTACACAAAATGAAAAATTGCCTTACTAACTCTATCTTCAAAAATTGCAATCACTACATAAATTATGTTTTTCTAAATAAAATTTTGCAATCTTCTCTTTAAGGAAGAAAAAATTGGAAAGATTGTGTGAGATCAAAACCTACATTTCTAGTTAAAACGTTTGCAGTTTACAGCCAAATTTTAGAGTCAAAAAAATTGTTGAAGCAAATAAATGACAACAAAGTTCTTTCATATATCTTTAAAATCTTATCATCTCCCTGAAGATGGAAAAAACAGTTTCAACAGAAAAACTCTATAACTTCTGAATGATATGCACTGGATGTAATTATTTTACACAATGTCCTAGGTTACAATGTAAAATTGTGCCCAAGGTTTGTATTCTATCCCCATGAGCCCTTGGAGCCAAGGTGGGGCAGTGTTTTCCTTATCTTCTGTTAACGAGCCTAACAATGCCTTGCCACATGACTCATAGGTAATTTCCTCCGGGAGTTATCTCTGTTTAATGGGCCATCAAGGACCCACTGCATGACTCATAGAATGAGATCATCCCATTGTGAGATGCTCCGCCCAGGGGGAGGAGCCAAGAATTCCCACCTGGATAAATCCAGGGTTTGGGACAGCACAGGCAGCTTTTATCCACTGGACTCCCAGAGGAGACAAGAGCTACCAGACACTTCTACAGAAATCACTGCTTTGACAAGACCATCTCATCTGGACTGCCACTACCACCCTAACAGGGTGTCAGGTTGTATTCTGACTCTGTCAGTGGTTTTTTTTTTTTGTACTGTTACTTTTATTTTACTTTCTTTTATTTCTTTTCTTTTCCTCTTATTAAATTGTGTTTCTGACTTGGAGTCTTTCACTGGTTTTGCTTTCAAACCAGCACACACAACTTGCAATTTTGATGGATAACTGAAAGAACATTTGAGCATTAAAAAAGTTCTAACTGAAAGAGAATTAGTCCTTAATTTATTCTCAATCACACCCTGACAGCTCCTGTTGATAGTTCTTGGTTACAGTTGCTGATTCACATCATGCACACGAAGTGACACAACTAATGGGAAACTATAAAGGGAATAATCTCCACTCATATTTCAGGAAATTTATCTTTCATTTTTGCATAAATTCATTGTCTTTGAAAAAAACACAAAACTGCTATTGTGGGATTCCACAAAATTTCAGCATTTCCTACATAATGCATGCAAAGTTATTGCATAGTTTTGCATCTTATTGCATATTGGCTCATATTTTCCAAGGAAAAACATACATATACACTTGATATACAAACATGCACAGTATATTAAGTATCAGAAAGAATAACTGTGTGTTGAACCTCAATAGGAAGCTGAGGCTATGAAATGGATGTGGCCTGGGTTTACTGAGGACTTCTGTAACTATTTGATCATATTAACACACACTGCATTGCAATGAAAATCCATTCTTTGTGATATGTAGAATATTCATCCCCACCATTTTAAAATGCATTGAAGTTATGCAGATTTACTTAGGAGAAAAAAAAATACACTAGCATGCTTCATGTCCACTTCAGCAGAACAATTTTCTAATCATGTGTTAAAGATATCATATGTTTTCATTCAGTTCTATGCAACAAATTCAAAAATAGATAAAACCATTCCGAACATATTTCTAGCACATTATTTTCTGTGGATGGTGAACAATCAGAGAAAGCCTAACTGCAACTCTTTCTGCATATCGAGAATTATGAATTTTATCTGCTATAGAGAGTTACAAAGTAGACCAAACTTTTGTTAATATCAAGGGTTTAACACATTTCTGGCATTTGACAAGCGTATGAGGAGGATCATAAATGTGCTTTTTTTCGAAGTAGTAATAATTTTCTTTTGCACAGGTTCACTTCAAATAGTAACTTACAGAACAAAAGAACTTCAGGAATCATAAGGCAAGTTCTAGTGCATGTCTCCCATATGGTGTTGTAGGATAAACAGAAACCTCAAACATTGCCACATTGTAGGAGACAAGTAATTTAAATATTTGCAAATGGTGAGGTTGGTATTTTTTCCTTATTTTTGTAAACAGCCTAACCAGACAAGTAAATTAATAACATGTTAAGCTAAAATTCTTGCTGATGATTATCTGAGGTGATACCAAAAATATTTTTAAAATAAGGTGGACCTCAAAGACTGCCTTCTTCCTCTTCAGATAAACACTTTGGATAAAAGTTGGGTCTTGGGATACACAATATGATGAGAAATGTCATCGCATGGGCACATTTCAAAATTCCCTAGGCTGTCTGTAGCAGATGAAAGTGTATTTTTAAATGATGCATGGAACAAAAAGTACATGAATATAGTACACTTCATTCTGCTAAGAAGCACTTTTACTTCTGTCCTAAAAGATTTGGTATTTGGTATGGATGCAGAGAAGTAAAAGTCCCTGACAGAGGACATTATGCAAAACCTTGGATTTCCATATTCCGCCTTTAACCGGCAGTGCTCAGTAGGTATTTCTGAAAGCCTTCACAAGGAGACATAAGCAAGAGATATTTCCCTCCCTCCCTTTTGGTCTTTAACAGCATTTACCCATACATCATTTTCTTGTTCCTTTGAGAAGACAAATAAGTAGGCATTTTCAACCTCATCAAAAAGATTGATCATCTGAAGGACGAAAGACCTTTTCCTAAATAATACAAGCACAAGGTCCAGGCTGAAATCTGACAGAAGAATGACTGAATTGACAAGTGCAGAATATTAGGTAAGACCAACAGGCAGAATGCTTCTCCTAAAATCAGACTGGAGAGCTTCTAGATAGAGAGTTTAAAAGTAAAATCGAAACTAAGCAAAACCAAACCCATGTACTGGCTAGAACACACAGGAAGAAAACTGATTTCAGAACTAGCTTTGAGCATGCTTAACCACATTACTGGAGACTCCACTATTATCAAAAGGCAGAAAAGGTATTATCTAAAAATTTTCATTGAAAGACATTTGAATTTTGACTGTCCCTGTTAGATTCTAGGTCTCAGACTGCAGAATAGACTTTCATTCATTCATATTTCTGAGGAAGTGATCTCTTTTCTTTGGTTATTTGAGACACTGTATAATTTAGTCTTTCTTAACCCAATATTTCTTCTGATAGTTCTTAAGCTATGGAAGATAAAAGCATGTGCTATTTTTTAACTCAGGTTAAAAGATTTTCATATAAATCTGATTTATATCAGACACCTGAAAATTGTGACACAGCAGACTCCTGGAGTTAAATATTCCTGTTTAACTAAGTGTTTCTCAATGTTATATGAATGTTATTTTTTGTTTGTTTTCCTCTACCTTGCCACAATTACTTTGTATAATGAGATGTGGCACTACTGCAAGTTCAAACCCCAGCTTATGGATTGCATGAAAGTAACTGTCACTTGTAATCATTATCAGTAAGGGTTGGTTTGGGGGGTTTTTGTCTTACATGCAGTGATAGCATTTTGTTTGCCTGCTTCTATTATTCAGAGTGGGTAACTTAAGGTTGTGATAGTGCAATTCATGATGATGCCTGGAGACATTTAGAGAATTCCATTCACGGAAAATTCAATGATTATTTATTTGTCACTAATTCATTCATGTGCTGAGGCAAAGAGCATGCTTAAGGAGAAAGAGAATAATTTTCCATTTTTATTTTTAAAGGGTTGTAAAAAGTCTCTTCCATCAAACACATCCCCCTAAGCATCTCACTTAAATTTCATATTGCTAACTAAATTATAACTCGAGATCATTAGACTATTTAGGGCATAATAAAAAGAGGAAATATACAGCTTACAGCTCATTATGAAATTTCTCATTATCCTGGCTTTGTTTAGGACAATCACTTGAATATGCATTTAGGACAGGCAGAAAGCCAACTATTTGTCCCTTAAACTGAATAGGGACTTTGGCAAACTCCACCCTTCACAGCAAATGAGTTTTCAGAAATAGCCACTCTTCTTTGAGCAGACTAACTGGTACAGTGCCAAATTTGATACGTCCTGGAAGAGACTGAGAGGCAAGGGCAGGGGGAGGGCAGGAAGTGCAGAGAGGAGAAAATCAGCAAGAAAGAGAGATAAATTAAAGCAAGCATAAAAAATCTTCAGAGAAATTCAGAAGATAATATGCCAGATAAAGGAGGCAGCAAGACAGAAGAACAGTGTAGACTAGCATAAAAAAATGTTCAGTTTATATGTTGTATGTCAGTTAGAAAGCTTGCACCACGGTGCCTGACTCCTTCCACTCTGAGATTGGGTTTGCAGTTTCCTATACCTCTGGCAACTTTTTACTCTACAGAGTGGAACCTTTCACTTTGAACTCTTTTTTTTGAGTCTGTATCCATACCTTCTTTGGGCCTCTTTCTCCTGTCCTGTTGACTATCACAAAAAGAGTTGAAATACAATATAACATTACAAGCTTTCTTACATTCAAAAACTGCTAAAATAAGTCTCTTATAAAATAAGCTTCTATATTCTTTACTATGAAGATTTCAGCCTTCTACAAAGTGGGGGAAAAGAGTCAGACATTTTTCAAGTAGGGAAAGGAGAAATATTTGTGCTTTTATCCCTCCTTTTAAGATATCAGCAGCTTACAGGCAATCTATAAGATTTACACTGGCATGTGCACAGGACACATTTTTTAAAATTAAGAGACCTCCAATTTTATTCCTACAGTGTATGTTCCAGCTGCTCTACAGAGGTCTAGTATATGACCATTCCATCTTAAGAGTTTTCCATCCCAGGCTTGTGTGGACCTAAGATGCCCTTGTCAATAGCTGGCCTTGCCCCTATGGGGGTCCTCATCAATGGTCTCTGTCTACTGATGTCAAGTGCTGAACTCCACCATAGTTCCTTCCATGATGCACACACAAGTGCCCTTCAGGTCACACACAAGAGGAGTCTGTCTGTGGAGTCTATCTATAAAAGGTGAGATGCTAGAAGGATTAAGGGTTGTAGACATTAAAGAGCAAGGGTTACAGAAAGAGCAGCTAGTGAGCTCGGAAAGGAAAAGAGGAAAAATTAGTCAAGAACAAAAGAGTGGAAGGAAGATGAGACAAATGAGTGCACAGCAGTAAACTATCTCTAGCTACGCACTCAGTATCCAATACTAATAGAGTTTGCATTCAAAATTCCTAAGTCTATTCATGAACCTCTAGTTAATAACTGGTCCATTCTGGTTTTCCTTCTCTAAATGAAAGTAATTTCTATGGGCCATGGACCTAACTATCTGAACGTGTTATGCATCATATAATTTCATGGAAATATTTCTCCTTCTAACCCTCCATACTCCTCTCTATGACCTCACATTATTTTTAAAGCAGACTAAAGAAGAAATCCTAAAACTTAGGCCTAGCAGAAAAGATAATGCATCATTTTACACTGGAATGGGTTGCCCAGAGAAGTTCTTGATACCCCAACCTTGGAACTGTTTAAGCCCAGGTTGGCTGGAGCTCTGAGCCACCTGGTCTAGTGGGAGGTGTTGCTGCCCATGACAGGAGGGTTGAAACAAGATGAGCTTTATGGTCCCTTCCAAAGCAAACCATTCTATGATTCTAAGATTTAGTAGCTTTTTCAAAGACATTATAATGAATTTTACTTGACCCATCTTTGTAATTAGACCAAAAAAAGTTTCGTAAATTTTCTCCTGTTATTTTCTGAAGTTTATCTATTTATTTTTTTTGATCTTAACAATTTGCATATGTCTTTTCTTAGACTATGAAGGTGAGTCAAATGATTTGGCTACAGAGTCCTACTCAACTTTCTGTTTACTGCGCACAGACACAATGTCACTGGCTCACAGTCAAACAGGCAGTCTGAAAATTGTATTAAATACAGCTTTCCAAAATCTGTGCTCATCCAAATTTAATTTCTGAAATCTAATATGGTTTTGTCTCTCAGTTTCTTTTAAAAAAAACTAATGAAATGTTACATAGAAGCAGCAGAATATTGTAGAATGAAGTCATTACAATATTCAGGCTAAGATACAAATTCAAAAAATTCATCCACAATCCAGATTAAATCCTCACCTCATTTTTACACTGAACTCAGAGATCATTACAATAAATATAATGCATTAACTGGTTTGTTCATTTTTTTTTTCTATGAGGGCCTGGATGAAGTGGAGCTGTACTTTGATGCTCAGTCTTGTATATTTTTAAGTGGATCAATATTCCTGCCCTGTTTCATGCCCACCCCCCCCCCCACGCCCCCGCCTTCCTCCTTCACTACCAAAACAGGCCTTGAAAGTTGCAAATTATTTGGGGTAGAAGGATGTATGAAAAAAGTATGTACTAATTCACATTACTGGAATAGTGAAACAGGGTTACCAATTTCAAAAGGAAGATGGTAGCAGAAAGAAAGTAGAGTGATCTTTATTACTGCCAGTGTGTGGCAGGGTGACCAAAAGGCACAGTCCAGTGTGCTGCAGCAGGATCACACCCAGCCTCAGGAGATGTGTGTTGCAGAACAGGGAATGAATCTGCACAATTTGCAAGTGAGGGAGAGAATGGAGGAGCCAACGACCATGTCCACTCCCTTCCACTGATCTATTCTTAGATCTCAGCATTCTCCCTCTATCACAAAAGACATAAAATCCACAGAGAAGTATCCTGGGGATTACACACCATCAAAAGCCTTATGGATGGCCCTCCAAATTAATAAAAGGTAGGGAAGAATCCCTGTGGATGACTGAAACAGATAATTGCTAAAGCACAGCACTGAGACTAATCAGAAAGAAGCTCACAGCAATTGGTCAGTTGAGCTTGACAGACCAACGTGGATTTTACTGGCTGATATCTCTCAATCAAAATCTTACAGTTTCTAGGCAGAAAAATTTGGTCACATGAAATAGCCATTTCCTAGCATCTAGTCAGCCAGTGAAGATCAGTAAGAAGTATAGGCAGAGATTTGTCTGTGAAAGACAATTTCATGTGCTATGCAGAGTTGATATAGTTCATTGGTTTAATTCTGTATCTGTTTAGGCTGGTGATCTCTGCTACTTCTTTATATATCCATTATCTATATCCTTTATTTTGTCCCATTACAGCAAAAACATTCTTTCAAAACGCTTTAAACAATCATTTAACAAGAACAAGGTATATTTATTGGCCTACGAGCATGCCTACAGTACATATCCCAAAGTGATTTCTGTTTGAATATCATGTCACCAAATTGCCTGAATAAGTGGTAATAACTTGCCATTACTAGTAATAGCATACCAATCTACAGTTCTTCCTAGCAAGAAAGAAACCACTGAAATTGCACATCATATATTTACTCTCTAATATAAAAAGTGGAAAGTTGAATAGCTAAAGACATAAAGAACAAACTAAGATGTTACTGACAGTTCAAATAGAAATGGATATGCCATAAAATAAAACTAAAAGAAAAAATAGAGTAATGGCAGAAAATGAAGTCGTCATAATAAAATTTGCATGTGTATAAAATTCGCATTCAAACTGAGCCTGAGAATTTTAAATTCCTTGTAGAATCTTGCACTGATTTGTTTTCCAGGGTCCTGCTCTTCATGGTACCATGGGGCAAAGGCTGCCCCAGTTAGTAGCTGTGATCAGGAGCAAATCAGGGTGACAAAGCTATTTTGCTTTCAGCTAGTAACAAGGTTTACTAAATATGCCTGGGCAATACTAACCTAAAGCATACAATTCTTCAGAGTTCAGGGGAAAGTGCAGAATCTGACAATGATTGCTAAGAGGAAAAGGGACAGTAGTTCTTATACATGCTTCAGGTATAAGAATTGCTGAGAGCCCTGACAGTGCCAGAAGAACTCCTCCATCTTCAGAAAACAACATTGTATCAGCACCAATGCCTTCAGCAAGCAATCAAGCCATTTAAGAGACTAACTGCTCCACAAAGTGTTGTGGGGAGTCTGAATTCAGCAATGATATTTTGTATCCTGCAGAAAGTCAAATACAGAAGCAGTGAGAGGGCTTAAACAGCAACTTCATATTTCATTAGGTTCAGCACTTGGTGATTGTTATTTCGCTGTTTGGTCCTTCATGTTAGCATATTCAGAGTTTTTTCCCCGAGAAAAAGGAAAGAAATTTTTTCATCTACTGCAGAGAACCCTGGCTATTAGTAATACTCAAGAGCAGGAGAGGCAGCTCAGACCTGATGCTGCTCCATAGCAGAGTAACAGAGAAGCATCCAATCAATAGCTTTATCTTATGTATAAAACGAATTTAGCTGTGCCCTTTGCGTACTCACAGGTCTCCCTCATACCTCAAAACAATCAAAATGTTTTTTATTTCTAGCCCATAAATAAAATAGATAATGTGGATTTAGAATTTTATTCCGTAGTTCCCTAATAAAGGCCAGTGTCTTGTTTATAACACAGCATACAGTTTTTAGCATTGTAGGCTAAAAATTAAACCAGGCTGGCATAATATGCTGGGGATAGTCCACAAAATATCACGCTGCTTAAGAGCATTCACCTCCCAGTGCTCTTCTAAACACACACCACACACAAATGGAGTCACTGCCAGAGTACAGCCAGAACAATTCAGGAAATCATTTCATCTACTAAAACACATAAGCAGCATCCACAGTTTAAAAATCCAGTCTAAGAGCTAATCATGAATTTTAGGGATGCTAATCTCCAGTGTCCTAACCGACAGAAGTTATTTTATAACAAATATAATACATTGAGTATTGGGATTAATTTCACTTCTGTACTTAGAATTGTTACAGATCTGCACCATGAGCACCTATGACCAGCTCTGAGTTTGCTCTGTCCATGGTTTCAGGTACTGAGATGCAGTATGGTGCTTTGCTATCTGAGCATTTATATGGCAAATGGAAATCAGATATCAATAAGACAGAACTATCATTAAAGTTGTGCAATAATAAGTATGCATAATGTAGCAATGTGCATAAATAGTCTTAAAATATATATTTTTAAAAAAGAACAAGAACATTTTTCCTTAAATAGTCACAAGAATAAAAATCTTAGGCAACAGATAAGATATTTTTGTTGAGGGTTCAAGAAAGAGGCAGAAAACAAAAAAATTCCTTCAGAAGCCATCACTCAAAAAGCTATAAACAAAACTGTTGACAGATATAAAAGGTCAAAATGTATTTTCTAAGAATAGAAAAAAAAAAAACAACTGACCAAGACAAAAGATTAAATTGCAGAGATATCCTAGTGCAAGCAGAGTTCAATCCACCCTTTCACAGAGCATATTGCCACATCTCTGCTCTCATATTTGAAAGACAAAAAGCCAAAATATTTTAAATAAATTGCATTTAGTTTAAGAAAGAGAGAAAAATAAATGTAATAACAGCTCCAGAGTATCAGATTTACATGTGTGAAAATTTTCATAAGCAAGCAGGCTGAGGTAGGCAAGAAGCTGGAAGGGGACACAGCCAGGACAGCTTATCTGATTTGGCCAAAGGGATATTCTGTAACACAAAACATCATGCACAATAATAAAACTTTTGGTAGAGGAAGAAAGGAGGAGTGCTTCCAAGTTGGTCGTTCCTCAGAGACTGGCAGGGCATTGCTCCATTTATGGGAGGTGGTGAGCGGCTGCCTTTGCATTACTTGAGGTTTTTCAGCCCTTTTCTTCAATTGTTTAAACTGTCTTTATCTCAATCCAGAGGTTTTCTCTCTTTTGCCATTCCTATCCTGTTCACTGTCATCTTGGAAACATGGGGTAGGGAGGAACAAATGGCACTGTGGGCACCTATCTGCAGGCTGGGGTCAATACACAACATAGGTGAACACCTTGTCTCCCTATACATTTTACCAAAGCTCATTGAAATAATTGTTTTATTATGTAGCCATGCAGGAAGCACAAACATCCCAAACACATTTTACCATTTTTCTATATTTTCTTCTTTTATTTGGTGATGGGGTGGGTGGATGTGTTTTAAGAATTGTTGTACAATTCTGTAAGATCATTATTAATTATATACATGTGATACATTAAATCACTTATCATGAAAAATGTTTTCATTGAACTAGATATACTTCTTTACAGACATCGTGGGTCAATTTTCTGTTGCATTTCCCAAGGCAAGGTTTCAGAGGTTTCTGATTTTCCTTTCCACAGGCTCCAGTGATATTCTGCACCACACCCAGCCACTAGAGTTTCCAAACTAGAGTCTCACAGGCAGCTAATAAGTTAAATTTATTTTTGATCCTATTTGTTGAAATTTACCTAAGCAGATGTACGATTGTGAAATGGTTTATTTTTGAAGCAATAATGCTCACACTCTCCCTGTCAGACTATCAGTTTTCAGTTCATGTGAATAGATAGGTAGGAATGACCTGTGGACAAGCTAAGATTAAAACCAAGACTTCAATTTTTATAAAACCCATGAACCAGAAAATCACTTTTATTCACTCACCTTTATAATTAAAGTGCCAAAATCCAGAACTCTTTTTTTGTATGTAGCACAACACAACCTTTACTTACATATGCTTGCAGCATTCTTAAATAGGAATCAAGCTTACTTTCCTTATGAAGAATGAACAGCTTTAGTTTCTATACCTTTTACTTAATTGAGATAAAAAATATATTATATTGGATGTGAGCTTGAAATGAACTGAGTGTCATTAAGAAGCAGATGACTACTTACATAGCCTTAGAACTTATTTTCCTGTAGTTCAGAGGAGGCTAAGTACTACTCTGCTGACTTCATTAGCAACGTGGAACATTCTGCTGCAACATCAGAGTTTGAGTGGGAAATGGTCAAAAATGCAAGCTCTGGTCATCAGCATTTTCATAGGAAAAGGGGAAACAGACAAGCTTCCAGGAGAACAATAGCATTCTGTTTTAGCTTGAACCACGTTACAAGAACTGAGTCAAACACTCATTAAATTGAAAGCATTAATTCTGCTGAGTTTAGCTCAAAATACCAACCATTTCATTGGCAGGCTTTGTCATTCTCACAGAAAGAGAAGTCCTCAGATATTAACTGTATTCATAGGTTAAGAGACAGTAATTTAAAAGGTAATATTTTGCACCTTATAAGTACTCCACAATAGACGCTTAGTAACATGACATTTTACTTCAAAAATATTCTTTAAAAATATTCTATTCTCAAAAATAAGATTATGGGATAACAGCAAGACAATTTAAGTTACTAGAATTTATTCTGCTGTAATTAGCTGAATGCATGGACTAAAGATATGGAAGCTATCTCTAGTTTTATATACTGAAACATTATCAAATCTATCTAGAACTGTAAGTTATTTTAGATTGTAATCAAAAATAACCTCAGGGGCAAAATGAAAATTCTGTGTTGTATTGCATACTCTAAGGTGTATTCTGTGCATACTTCTGAGGTGTTACTACATGTTGGTTTACTGTAGCCAATACTGCTAGACTATCTCTAGCAAAGTCTGGTGATTCCCAGTATAAATATCCAAAAAAAAAAAAAAAAGAATCAAAAGAGTTTTCAGAAGTTTGTATTAGAAATCATTACTGTGAATATTGTGGTCTTCAGCTAAAGAAATTCCTGAACTTGCCTAATTCCCAAAGTTCTGAGTTATCTGCTGTAACTGCTGCTGAAGCTAGTAAATACTCTGTGCAAGTACAATATTCTGCACACTTTTATACAAAATCAGGACAAATATATGTGATTCATGATGTTTACGCTTTAGTTATTCCCTTGAAGACTGAAATAGAGTGGGGAAACTTCCAGCACTCCTGAAGCTGTTAGGCAACAAGAAACAGGTAAGAATCAATGGAGTCACATGGCAACCAAAGCACTTAATTAAGTGTTATTTCTGCCGTTCTTAAGAGCCAGGTATAAATCAGGAGAGCTATTTTTCTAAATATTTATATCAAATATTACAGTAAGCACAGAACACATCGTAAACAAGAATAAATACAATCATCTTCCTTCCAGCTAAGTTTTCAGATGTTCATTTAATTCTTTGACCATTGAGACAGGAGAAAATATATACATAATTATCGACATCCTTTACATCATGAAAAAAAAAAGCCAACAATCTATTCAGACTTTTTGACTGTCAAGAGATTTATTATAATCAAAGTAAATGCAGGAAAACATGCTTAGTCCATATGTTTTATCCATGATAGTTCAGATGGTTTATTTGATGGGGGAAGCATTAATACTATTATTATTATTCATCAGAATTTCTAATTGCTAACTTATAACTAAAAGAGCAGCGTTTAATAATATGTTTGTTATGTGTAATAAGAAGTCTAAGGCCTGGAAGGATACATGGATACAACTGAATTTTCCTATATTAACAGATATAATAGAGACATAAAAATTGCCAGTCCATCATAAAATGAGACTCTTTTTGAAAGGTGATGCACATTTAACATTATGACAAGAATGAGGAGCAATGCATGACTTAAATTACTTTTCATTCCAGAGAAGACTTCAAAATCACTTCAAGGACAATAAAAACAAAGACAAAAATTTAAAGAATCTGCTTATTTTTTAATTTGCCTTTAAAACTTGTTCATATTTGTATTTCCATTTATCCAGTACTGTTATGACATAAGATAAACTAAGGCAGCTAAAACAAAATTTCTCAAATCTGAGGCAAGTGCTCTAGCCTTAGGCCTATTTTATTGAAAGCAAGAACAGTGACCATTTCTAGACAGCAGTAGCTTCTAATCAACTCCTGAAAGCTGAACTGGATGGGTGCCATACTGCAGTTTTTCCATTGGCTTGGTTCAGGGCTGAAAACACAGACCTTAAGTAAAGTGATGAAATGTCAGTGACATACTGCTCTCCCCTTTATCCAAATCTAGTGGTCCTCTCACTCAGAGAGCTGACTTTTAAGATCACTTTATTGTACAGCCTAAAGCATTGTCTTAGGAGTCTGTGCACAGCACCTCCACTCCAGGGTCTGGGCATAAGTAGCCAGAAGCCTAAAATCTCTAAATTACCTAAACTGAGACCTCCCTGAAATAGAACAAGATCTACTATTGTCATTTAATATAAAATTTATAAAAGTCCGCTCTGTAAAAGTTGCCTCTTAAGCATGCAACCAGGCCTCTAGGCAATATTCTTTTTCCATGGCATTCTTTTCATGTCTTTGGTCATTACTACAGAATGGAAGTATAACCTCGCTCAACCTGCTGCCAGTGCTCTTCCTAATACAGTCCAGGAGGCTGTTGACTGCTTTTATCACTGGAACACATCACTATTTCATATTGTTTATTGACCAGGATTCCCAGGTCCTTTTCTGCTAAGGTACTTTCCATCCAATTGGTCCCCAACATTTATTCCTGCCTGGGGTTATTCCTCCCCTGATGCAGGACTTGGTATCTCCTTTCATGGAATGTCAGGAGTTAGTCCATTCTTCTAACCTATTGCAATCTATCTGAATGACTGCACATCCATCTATCTGGTCTATTAACCACCCCTCCCAGTTTTGCATCACTTCCAAACATGTTGAGGGTGAACTCTGACCCACCATCCAAAAAATTAACAAAGATATTAAACAGTATAGGAGCCAATATCATCCTTGGGTACCACAAGTGACTAGTCTTCAACTGGGTTTCATTGCCACCAATCACAACCCCCCTAAATCCTGGAGTTTACCTGCTTTTCAATCTACTTGAATGTCCAAGTTCATAGTTCTTCAGCTTGTCTATGAGGATGTAATGTATTGGAAAGCCTTGCTAAGGTCAAAAAGCAATACTACACTCCATCCACCAATCCAGTCATCTCCTCATAGAAGGATGACATTTGCTGTCTTCCCACCCTCAAAAACCTCTCCCAGTTACTGCAACCTCTCACACCTAAACAAGCACAGCCTCTCAGTGATGTTGGCCAGCTCCCTCTGCACTAGTGAGTCCCTCAGACTTAAATACACTTAGTGTGTTTAGATAATCTCTAACCTGGGGCCTTCAGCTGAGGGCAAGTCTATCTTGCTCCAGACTTCCCCACTAATCTCAGGGATGTGGGCTTCCCAAAAGCAAAGAAGATGTTGGGTACCTCATTACTGTCTATATCCTTTGTCACCATGCCCTCAGATACATTCAGTAGCAGGCCCACATGTCCCCCAATACTCATTCTGCTGCTGATAAACCAGTAGAAGACATTCTTCTCATCCTTTCTGCCCCTTGCCACATACAACTTCACATGGCTTTGGCTTTCCTAACCCTGTCCCCACACATGTTTGGGCTGGGTCTTCATGTTCCTCCCAGGCCATATATTCCTGCTTCCGTCTCTTGTACTCTTCCTTTTCATGCTTTAACAGCCTCCTTATAAATATATATATATATATATATATAAGATGGATTAAATAAAATTACTTTATTTACAAGTGTGTGTGTGTATGGTTTCAGTGCCACAAAAAAAAATTCCCAGCATTAATCAACCCAGAAGAGATAATCCACATATTAAATGCATCCTTTTTATTTTCTTGTAGCAGTATTCAACCACTAAGATCAAACTAATCATGTTCTGAGGTGAAGCAATTATGCAGTTCCCCATGTAATCAATAATCAGTGCAATCATTTAGAACCCTAACTTCTGAGGTAGTCCTGATTTCCCAAGGAAAAAATCTGCACTGCTGAAACTACTGTGACTCATATGCCAGGGCAATCACTGACATTGAATTGCTGGTTGTCTCACTAAGATTATATGACTACATAAATGTTTGAGTAGCTGTCTGACATCATCATGAGACCTCTATGATTTTTGAATGGTCTTGGGAATCCAAAGCGATCCTCATCAACTGGAAGCTGCCACACCTTATCCCAATTTACAAGGCCAAGAATAATTTTTCTGGAAACTACAGGCTTGTCAGCCTCACTTCAGGGCCTGGTAAAATTACGGAGACAATTATTCTAGAAGTTAATGGAAAACACCTGAAGGACAATGGTCATAGTCAGCACAACTTCACAACAGCAAACTCCAGCATAATCAACCTAATTTGTTTTCCCAATGAGCTGATCAAGGGAAACCAGTAATCTGTTTAGATTTCAGTAAAGCTTTTGAAACTGTATCTTATACTATTCTTCAGGGCAAAATGTCCAGCACACAGCTGGATAAATACAGCATGTGGTGGGTGAGCAGCTGGCTTACGGATCAGGCACAAAGGGTTTTAGTAAATGGGGTTGCATTAGGCTGGTGACTGATCACTTAGTGGGGTGTTGCCAGTATTGTTCAATGTCTTCTTAAATTACTTGTATGATTGACCAAAAAGTATACTAAGTAAGTTTGCCTATGACAGATATTTTGGAGGAGCTGTTGACTCCCTTAAAAGCAGAAAGATCCTGACAAAACAGAGGGTTAGGCAATCACCAACCATATGAAGTTTAACAAGGGCATATGCTAGATTCTGCACCTGGAATAAGGCGACCATGTTATACATACTGACCAGGGAGTGGGAGGCTGGAGAACGGCCCTGCAGCAAGAGACCTGGAGATTCTGGTCCATGGCAAGTTGAACATGAGCCAGCAGTGCCCTGGCAGCCAGGAGGGACAAACCTGTCCTGGGGGGCATCAGGCACAGCATTCCCAGCCAGGCAAGGGAGAGGATTGTCCCACTCTGCTCTGAGCTGGGGCAGCTTCACCTTGAGTCTTGTGTGCAGTTTTGGGTATCAGAGCATAAGAAGGTTGCTTGATTTGTTTAGCATGGAGAAAGGGGACATCTCATTGCAGTCTACAGCTTCCTCACAAGGGATAGCAGAGGGGCAGGCATTGATCTCTTCTCCCCAGTAACCAGTGACAGTGTTCCCAAAGGAACAGCATGAATCTTCTTCAGGGAAGCTTTAGGCTGGATATCAGGAAAACGTTTCTCACACAAAGATTGGTTGGACACTGTAACAGGCACCCAAGGGAAGCAATCACAGCACCAAACCTACCAAAGTAAAAGAAGCATCTGGACAAGGCTCTCAAGCACATGATCTGATTCTCAAGGCTGTCCTGTGCAGGGCCAGGTGTTGGACTTGATCATTCTTGCTGGTTCTTCCCAACCCAGGATATTCTAAGATCCTATGAGTACATATAGAAAAATAACCCCTACCACCTCTAAAAGGTGCAAATCCAGTGGTTTTCAGAGAAGGGCTCTCCACTTGTGATGATTTTTCCCTACTCATTTTAGGCAACATCAGCTTAGCTCTATTCAGAAACATTCACAGATGTTATCTTGTCAAAGTAGCTATTGCATCTTTTTCTTAAACAACAGCTGTAATAAATCTGTTTACATATCCACAGAGAGTTCCCAGAGGAAACATTTACTCCAGGCTTTGATTCATATCAGTTCTGGTTTGATCAGTTTCTTTAGATATTTACCTATTTAAGTTTTAGATATCTTCAAGGAGGAAAGTTCTATGTGGAGCCTCTCTGGGAAACAGGTTACTACATTTGATCACTCTCATGGTAAAACATATATTTGATATTTAATTGGATTTTCTGTTGTTGTACCTTGTGTCCTCTTATTTCTATCTAGAGTACACAAGAAGGGTCCAGCTTCACCTTTATAGCTTTCCATTAGGTAGCTGATAACAGCAATAAGATCCCTGTTTAGCTTTTTTATGACTGAACAAACCCATCTCTCCTGCACATTATGCACTCCATTCATTTTAGTGCCATCTGTTAGATTTGCTCCACTACATTAACATCTTCCTCACACTGGGAATCCAAAACTGTACTTTGGATGCAGCTTCACAACTCATGAGTCAGGGGGCTGCACCACTTTTTACCCTGCTGGTTACCCTACACTCATGTGACACTCTAGCTAGGCACATTTGCCTAAGTGGCACTGGACAGGGTCTACCTGCTTCATATATTCTTAAACACACTCCCCTCTCCACACTTTAGATGGAAGCCCAACAGGATGTAAAACTAGAGCTGTAACCTTAAATTCAATTGTGTGAGGATGGAAGGATTATTTGATTTGCTTTGTTTATTGTTGGTGGAGTAGAGGGTTTGTCTTTTAATTCTGTAATTGCTCTAGAGCAATGAGGCTGTTTAGACTCATGCCACAATCTGGACTACTTTCCAGTTCTAAATATGTAAACTACCAACCCTTTTTTTCTTAATTTACTTTTATTACATAATATTTCCTGCTGTTGGCAAAGGGCTGCAGAATATGCAGAATAGCCGCAATGGCAAACACCCTGTAAATCATAAGTCACATGGATTGCCCAGTGAAGAAATTCTGAATGAGTTTATTCTTATTGGCAAAATCTATCTGAAGAGTAACTAATGCTACTATTTTGGTAATAAAAACTGTGGAAGAATAAGAATTTATCATAAAAGACATTGTTTAGGAGTTGGAATCAGAAGACTTGATTTTGTGGAAAATCCACATGGTAGAAGACATGGATGAGAATGGGCATGTTCAATTCCATTTATAGTCCAGTATGAGATGGAGCAAACTAAGACACAAATATAAAGTATGCATCACACAAATAACCTAACCTTTTTCTTCACTTAAAATAAAGTTGAAAGTTTCTTTAAATGGATTGGTGGTTTAATTTTAAAATTTTGATTGGTTCATCACAGACCTTTTTTCACAGACTCTCCTGAAATCTCTCGGACTCCCCAGAAGAGAATCATGCAAGAGGTTCAAGACAGATCTCCTGGAGAGACACCTCCAGGTGAATTATAAATTCTTTGCCTATTGCCTCAGTACATGTACTCCACTCAACTTATTTTTTAAAGTCTCAGTAAAACACTATATGACTTAATCAGAAAAACAGCTATCACCAAAAATAGAAAAATGGCATTTCTGAAATACAGATTGGATAGTAGTGGTTGAACTCAAAAGATCTCAAGCACTGTTTCACACTTCTGGAGTAACCTGCTTCAATAAATATATTGGTAAAAGAAAGCAGCAGTATAATGTGTCAGTAACTAGAATAGGATACACTGGAATATATAAATAACTCTTACATAGTAGCCACTTACATTATTTTAAAGTAGAAAGAAGCTAGACTCTCAGGTAGCTTTTATCCTACAGAAATAAAAGCTACTGAGGGGAGAGACATTTTGTCCCATATCCAACACAGCCCATGGTGAAGTACCAGATAAAAATCAAAGCACTAAACCTACAAGGGGCAGGAAAAAGTGCTGGAGGCCAGAAGCATGATCCTGAACTCCATCCGTGTTCCTCCCCCTCAATCAATTACTGCCATAAAGAAATCTGATTCCCAAACAGGTCTTAGATCCAGCAGACACAGAGAGCTGCTGTTATGGACCAGCCCTGATGTCCCACAGCTCAAGTGACTGCAGGCTTGTCACTCCATGGCACACCAGCACCTCACACCTGCACAGCTGGCCTTTCCACCACCTCTGGCTCCAGCAGACCTCTGCACCATGTAACTGATGCGCTAAGGACCACTTTCTTGTAAAAGATGGATGACAATGGCAAATCCCCTTCATTCTGCCCAAAATTTACTGCTGTTGGACTGAAGCTTTCCCTGCCCTCCAGAGTGAGGGGGTTCAGTCCCCTGCCTCCACTGCACAGTGCTCCAGTGACCATCTGCAGGACTGCTCATGGGAGGCTGATGGTTTTCTACAGCCAGGGCAGGCACTCTGTCCTTGCATCTCATGTACCTTTAAAGGGAGATCAGCTGCAGGGAGGAGGAAAGACAGGAAACCCTGCCTCCTCTCACTGGCTCCAGGTCTGTCTCCACAACACGTGCTCTGTGCTGCCCTGTGTAAAATACAGCTCTGGCCTTTAGAAAGATGGCCAGGAGTGAAGGAGTAGAAATTCCATCTGGCCAAGGAACTGCTACAGCCACTGCTGTATTGCATGTAAAAAGGTACCTTCCTCACTCCAAAAATATATCCATTCCTTATTGAGAGAAAAAGTGATGCAGAGAGAGGGTATTTCTGCCTTTACAAGAGTTTCTGGCTCCAATTTTTAGTCTTGGTAGAGCCCTGGTGACACAAGCCCAGTGACTGTATAGAGGTTAACTTGGTGCTGACAGCACAGATTTGTCTCAGCTTGGCGGTAATTTTGGACTCCTTTCCCTTTGTTGTATCACCTCTTACTGAAATTGCATCAGGCTAGTCACTGCACATTTCTACTTTGCCATCCCAGAGGATCAGTGATGGCAAAAATTTGCAAGATCCAACCTCTCTGCCTCTCTATTCCCTATGTTTAATACAAACCTTCTATAGTGGGATAAATGTTTACCTAGGGACAATAGTCATTAATGTTTCAGCAAAATTCTGAAAGAAGTCTTCAGCTTTTCCTTTTTTTCCTTGTTTTTTGTGTTTGGGGTTTTTTAGATTCCTGACTGATTCATCTATATTGTCTATTAATGTATGAACAGCTATTTAAAAATCTCTGCAACTAAATCATGCTATCAAAATTTTCAGATAATGTCTTAAGATAAAAACACTAACAGATATGGATTTATCTTTTCCAGTATTGCTGTGTGAGATTGGTTTCATTTCTGGCATATGACAAAGAGCCCTGAAATATTTAACAGAATCCTAAGAATTAAGCAACACAGAAGCTGTTGTTATAGGACAGAAATCAATGTAAGCTTACTTATAGGACAGAAATGAATGTAAGCTTACTTCAGCTATTCAGAAAAACTAGTACAAAAATATCAAATTTTTTTCTTGCTATTTTGACCCATCTGGAAGACAAAATCTTTGTTCTTTTAATTATTTTGTTTGGAAAGAAACTCTGCAGGAAGAAAAATAAATTAGAAGCTAGCAATATCTTCTAGTTAGTATGCAATGGTATCAGACAAGGCATGAACTAATCTGGGGAGTCTGAACACTCCATAAGTCAGGTGATGGGCAATTTTTTTGCTGTCAATAGAATAAATATTTTTGTTATGTGCAATTTGTGACTATATCTTTCTGTAAAACCCATGGGTTTACCGTAGCAAGTGTGTCCCTTTTGGCAGACTCTTTTCTTTTATTAAATCTTGTTACTAGAGATTGCTATTTTTGTTTGCTATTATTGTCAAAAAGTGCATTACTATTTTCTCTGAAGTGCTTATGAATCATTACACTTACAGTTAGCATAGTCATAGTCTTCTAGCTCAGCAAATCTCTAAATATTCTGTACATCTTTCTGAAATTGTTGAAGTGTTCACCTGAATTTATTAAAAAATGCTACCAGGAAAAATGTTTTGCTACACAATAATCAGTAGGTATGTCAGCTATCAGGTGTGACCTTTCAGTGCCTGCTTCATTTAACCCAGTACCTCTATCCTGGCTGTGGGATTCAAAACAGTAACAATATCTGCTACAGATCCAAAGAGCAAATATTTGCTTTCAGTCTACAAAATTCAAGAGAGAAGTAAAGGTAAATATGCTACAGGTATGGCAATCTGACTTAAATCATCTAACTGGGATATGTTTTTCTAAAAACTCAGAGAAAACAAAATAAAAATTGGTACTGATACATCAGAATACCAAACAAGGCCCAGTTTTTGAAAACACAGAAATCTATTTAGGTGTAAGTATGCATTTACAGTGATCTTATTCCTACAAATTAATTTAGACACAGTAAAAATGTTGCTTTTACTCCAAACTTGAGAGTTTTTAAGGTTTTAAGGAAAGTATTCTTCCCACTGAAAGCTATTGTTTCTTGGTTTATCTCAGAAACACTTACCTTGAAAATTCTGCAGAATTTTAATTAATAAATAAAAATCAATTTTAAAATATTTATGTTTCCCTCCACATTTTCTACACCAACACAAATCATGACATTGAATAACTTTATCCCCTTCAAGGAAGAACACATTTTTAGATTAAGCTTAAGGAAAAAAAAAAAGCCCTTAAAAACATACTAGAGTTTATTTGTTTCATAAGGTTAAGTTCCAGATGGTAGGAAAAAAACTGCTTTAGCAGTAGGAAAAATACACTAAGCAGTTATCTCTTGCTAGCCAGAATTCAGCATCACCTGGAATATCTAAAAACACTTTGGATTTGCAAGAACATGCACACCAAATAAATTACAGCACTCTGCTCTCTGTAATCCTTCCTCACCAGATATACACACACAATTTTAGGCATAATAGCCGTTTCCTAATTATTCTGTAACTGTGTTCCTATTTAGAGCACTCTGGAAGGCTTTGCTCTTTCTATGAGAAACATATTCAAGCCATATCATCACTTTTACTAAGAGACACTGCTGCCAAGATCCAGGCATGTAAAGCTCTTCCCTATACAGTCAAGAATATTTTTAGGACTCATATTTTACCTTGCCTGAGGCTATCCAAAAAGGACATGAGGAAACACAGGAGCCAAAGATAAGAAATTAAGTAAAGGTGATGATGGCTGAAATAGTGATTGCTGATCAAAAAGTCTATGGATGTTATTCTAAATCTTAGAGCTTTAGACTGAAAAAAAATTCAGACAGCTAAACATTTTCTGAGAAGATGATGATTCAGTCTTGAAAGTACCCCCCACAAAGCACAGTCCAAGGCACAGAGGGATGATTCATTTGGCAGATCAGGACACGCCCAATGCTTGAGAGAAGGAAAGGGACTCAGGTCAATTGACTAGGCATTTTGTTTTGTGAGATGTAACACCTCTGAGTGAATAAATACTGGGATTCTGTTAGGTGTTTTTAATATGCTTTATTGAATTAGCCACTTATCCCAAAAGCCTAGAGAAAATATCCTGCCCTATATCTAATTCAGTTTCCAGGGCCCAGCACAGGAGCATGTCAGGGATCCCCAAACACTCAAGTGCAGGATCACACAGGATTTAGGTGTAATCCTGCAGTTTGCAGGTGGGATGGAATTTCCATGGAATTTTTGCAGTCAAAGTAAATGTCATCATTCTTCACTACATAATTAGGAATCTTAAAAGTATGGCACAGAGAAGGCAGGGTCTGACGTAGGTACTGTCATGGTTTGTCATTACCAGAACAAGTAGCAGAAACAGGAAAATCAGCAAGAGAATTTGCAATAGATGTATTTTCCAGGAACACAAGTTATTATGTGTAAGAAAGAAACTCAAGGAGAAAAAAGACAGATATTAGCAAACAAGGGGTGGGGTGAGGGGAAGAGATGATGAAGACAAGACATCGAAACAGAAAGCCTAAGGAAATGGAGAAGAAGACTAAAATAATACATAGCTACATTTTTACACACATAGAGTGTATGCATAAAGTGATAAGCAAAAATCTTACAGGAAATGAAAGCTTGCACATAACTCAAGATCACTCATGAAAGATTTTCAAATGGATTTCAAAGATGGAGACAGCATGCCAAATCCCACAGGGTTTGTAAGCTGACCTAAAAGGGTAGAGTGCCATAAGAAAAACATGAACAAATAAGAAGGAAGCCAAAATAAGATGGGAAATAGATTTCAAACATTAGAAATAGACTAAAATAGGAAAAGAAATATAAGGCCAAATACAGTAATGTGCTAATTTGTTAGTAACAATGTGGAATAAGAAGAAGAAATATTCTTAAGTGAATGTAGTGTATGTATATACTTATATATATGTAATGATATTTATACAATCACTCAAAAAAGGACCATTGCTTATTTGGTATATTTTAAAAATAAAATCATAAAAGTAGAAAAATTTGTAAGCATAGGTCATATTTAGCTATTACTTAGGATACTTGAGCAAGACTTCAGAAAGACTTATGTTTACTACATAACATAGAAACCATAGAATTCCAAGCAGTCTGATAAAAAGTTATTTCCTTAACAGAAAACAAAGTAAGAATACTTTGATTTGAGGTTGCTAGTGCTTTCTGCAACATGCAGAAAGATAAGAATTTAACAAAGTTGAAATAATTCACAAGAATGGTCCTGGATTAAGTAGCATCACTTAAAGATCTTCTGTTTCTAGAAGTTATAATTTCCCCAGATACTGTAGCAAGCTTAGATTATCTTTCTTATTATATAAAACTTTCCTTCACTTTCTCTCATGTTTCAAGTTGTATTACAGAAAGACACATTCAATTGTCTCTATGAGACACCTAAGACCCTTTGACTCCTTTGTTTATTAATATCACTTTTTCATGTCATGAAGCACAGAGAAAAGGCAAAAATGGGCTGCAGAAATATTTTACTTCTATCTGCTTTTAAGACTTACTAGGATTCATATTTTTTCAGAGCTCTATATACATTTTGGGGGAGTCAAAATTTAACAACTCTTTCTAAAGAAATGTCCAGCTGAAAATACCTTTTCCCCTTTAATTTTGAAGCTATTTTCTTTTATTTTCCTCATTTTCTACACTCCCAATGGTCAAAATCAAGCTGGACTGAGCATGTTTCCAGCAGTCTTCTGGCTTTGGAGACTGTTTTCTGACAGATCTGGGAAACTTTTGACCTTTTAGCTTTAGAATGTTTCGTGATGAATGATTCAAACATTCTTTTCTAACTTTTCTTATACAAATACATCAAAGTTCCTCTTAGATGGTAAGAGTTTTATCTACAATGAAAATAAATCTTTTTTTTTTTTCCTATTTATTGCTATTTCAACTTTGCCACACAATTCTTTAGGGGGAAAAAAGAAAAGATCAGCTATGACCCGGTTGCCAGTAACTACCTATCCACAATACACCTGTACAAAAGCTCTAGCTGTTTCTGACAAAAAGTTTCTAAAACTTTTTACTAAAAGGAGTATGAAAAATAAATTAGAACACTTTAGGAAGCTGATCCTGCTCTGCTTTACACCACAGGCAGAACTACCATAATATATTATGCTGGAAGATAGCACATGAGTGCCTCAGACCCACAACTCAAGTTAAACTGAGTCTCTTTTACCAATTTGTAGGCATTGTTTTATTTAGTCCAGATAGCAGCTTCTTGACAAGGTATCAAAGCTACTGCAATGATTCTTCTGTGGCATTCTTTGTAGGATCATAGTCAGACATGGGATAAACCCTTGGGCTTCTTAGAGTACAGCTAGGATTTGTGGGATGGACTTTGCACAGTTTTGTTCAAAGAAGAAATGGACTCAAGGCAACACAAAAAGAAGATAGGAAGACTGAGTTTACTGTCCTTATTTTTTGCACACTATCTCAAAGGAAATCATATATTGCCAAAAATATTGGGGTTTTTTGCCCCTTTAATCCATAGCTATGTTCCCTTAAAGTTGAGAAAATAACAACTTTTTGGATTTTTCATTTACAGGCAGTCTTCTCACATAATGCTTCATCTTGCAGTTCATCAAGGATCCTCCATTTGCAGAAGCATCGTTCTGTGGCCTGTGCACCAGCTAAATACTGAAACAGAGACCTTGCTCATGTTATTACTTCATGGGCTACTGGGAATCAGTTTGATTCTTTACCAAAATTTGGACAAACAAGAACTGTACTGAATCATCTTTCATTAATGAAAGCCCCTAGGGACTATTAAAGTGGTAGAGAAGCAGTGAACTGCAAAATCATCAGGAATGTAGGAGAAACCACTGAGATTCCCTTACAAGTTGTCTCACCTTTTGTTTGCTTTAGTGTAGCACATGGAAGGAGATATGGGAGAAAGGGGATGCTGATATACAGCATGTCTTTAGAACTTTTCACCTTCTGTAATGTTTTATCTAATTTTTAAATTAACATCCACACATAGTCTGTGACAGGAAAAATGTTAGATTTTGAAACAGAACAGAGAACTGACATGAAGAAACTGGCAGCTATGGCCCAAAATGATTCTCATTGTATTAATTGTTAAATTGTATTATCTTCATGAGGTTTATAAGTCAGTATTTAATACATTTTTACTTTTCTGACAGCTGCAGCAAAACCAGCTCTGGATGGATGGTGAATGACATTTACAAAGCAGGAGCAGAACATGTTGCATATCACACCCCCATAGAAAAAGTTTGTGTTGGAGAATGTCTCAGGGCAGTCAGGCAGCTAAACTTCCTACTCGAAGTAGGGTTAACTTCAAGGCAAAAACAGGCCTTGTACCTACAAGGTTCTTTGTACAAAAACAGGTTCTTTGTACCTACACACAGTTGGTAAATACTTTCTCATTCAGGCCTGAAACCCTCTTGTCTGAGAAACCTATTTCACTGCTTAAATCATTCTCATTAAATGATGGAGCAGTGTTTTCTCTGCACATTATTTCTATTTTTAAAATAACAGAGGAAGAGGAAAGATAACAGAGCAAATGATGGTGAGAAAAAAAAATAAATTGACATACAGAATTTTAGAATCATTTAGGTTGGAAAAAATCTTTACAATCATCAATTCTAACCATAAACCTAACACTGCTAAGTCTATCACTAAGTATTACACTTAAGTTCCACAGCCCTAAGCACCGCATCTACACATCTTTTAAATACTTCCAAGTTTGGCGACTCAATCACATCCCTGGGCAGTTTGTTCCAGTGCTTGCCAACCCTTTCAGTGAAGAAATTTTCATAATGTCCAATTTAAACCTCCCCAGGTGCAACTTGAAGCCTATTCCTATTGCTAATTACCTGAGAGAAGAGGTACAATCTCCTTTCAGGCAGTTGTCGAGAACAAGGTCTCTCCTGAGCCTCCTTTTCTCCAGGCTAAACAATCCCAGCTCCCCCAGCTGCTCCTCATAGGATTTGTGCTCCAGATCCTTCATCAGCTTTGTTCTCTTCTCTGGACATGCTCCAGCACCTCAATGCCTTTCATGTAATGAAAGGCACAAAGCCAATATTTCTAATGATCAAAATACTACATTCCTTGGGACCAGAGGGAAAGGACAAAGCTGCTGCACCAACATACTCTTACGTTTGCCTGATAATAGAACACATACACTGTACAAAAGCCAGTAGAACTAGGAGTCAGCCACTTCTTAGTGAGAAACCACCAGAGGGGTAACTTGAAATTGCCTCAGTAAAAATATTTAAGAATTTTAGAGATGTTATCAGCAGGAATCTCCATTATGAATGATCAGCTTTTTCTCAGCCTTTTGGGGGTGCTGTGAATAAATTCTTATTCACATTCTTTCATCTTACAGATAGAAGATTCAATAAAGAGCAGTGAAAGGAAACCTGCTTTCTCTATTCAGTGTCTTTGTTCCACTTCAGACATGAAAAAGACAGATAGGTCCAGTGTCTTGTGCTACAACCCCCTTTTTATTCCATTTTCTTCCAACCGTTCTTTAACATCTTACAGGTTTTTGACTGTCTCATGGTTGTTTTATTAAGCAAAATGCCTGCAGGATCTGATCTTTAGCAATCATAAATGATCTGGGAAAGAGAGTGAGCAATGTTTTAAAAAGCCTTGCAGATAATACAATACATTTTAAAATTAAGACTCAACTGTACAAGCATCTGGCAATCCTGAGTACCCACATAAGAAATTGCACACAGAAAATTTCACATCAAGGGGGAGAAATACCTCTAACTAAAAAGAGGAGACTATTCAAAAAAAAAAAAAAAAAAAAAAAGCCCATGACCTGAAAGATCTCTACTGCTTATAATCTTTATATTGTAAATTGCATTGAAGCTTCAGCTGTATAAAGTTTATTGACACTTCTTCCATTGGTACTATTAAAAAGGAGTCAAAATTCTGAGTCCTAGCTTCAACTGACATTTTATGCCTTTGATGCTTTTAGTGTATTTAAAGTTTATTACATGACACGTGACACAAAGGAGTCCACAAAATGTGCCTCAAATTTGATTTGCATTGTTTTCTGTAATTTAGAAGTTGAAACAATTAAATGCTTGCAGCTCATATTTAGAACTAAAGCTCCCTTTCTGTAAAATGCATAATTAAATTGCTGCCCTTATTACCTCTGCATTTATTTGTGGCTACTTTTCTACAGCATAACCATTCAGGTAATACAATTTTTTTTTCTGTTACTTTTCTGCTGTATTAAAACTGCCATGATATCTTTTTATCAGTACATTTCTTACAGTGTAGTACTTATGTTTCACTTGACTTATGAAAGTCAAGACTTATGAAAGTCAAGACTTATGAAAGTCAAGCATACAATAATTATGTTGTATCTTTTTAAGGTCCTGACTTTTAGCTGGTTTAAATTAATAGATTTCTGTAGCAGTTCATTTAAGCATAATTTTTCAAATTATTTAGTAGATTTCATAAATATTTTCTTGAATGCCAAAAATATTTTACAACCCAAAAATAAAGGCTAAAATTCTAGGCTCCTAACAGGATTAGATGTGTCAAGTCTCATCAGACTCCTGCAGAAGTGCTCAGAGCACAATTCCGACAAGCAGAGCAGGATATTTCTTACAGATGATGGGCCATGTTGCACTTTTCAGTCAGTTTTCTGGCTTCCTTGGCAAGTACATGTTTTTCTTTCACTAAATCCCTGGTTAAACCTCTGTGAAGGTCACCTTTAAAATTAGGATATTGGAAAGCTGAAGGGGGATCTTCTGCACAGTACTGCAGAGTCTCCAAATGTTTTTTTAAGTAAATAGGTTCTGTCTGACTATATTTTTTTCTACATTTCTTTAATGAAAGCCTACAAGTTAGAATATACAATTTAGAATCTATGATCTTAAGTGTAAAAGGAAATTAGGCTGTGATCCAATGACCAAAAACCTGAAAATAAAAATTAGTAAACAGATGAAAGGCATTTAAACTCTAACAATCACATCAAATTGGGAGGCAGCAGGTACATCTAATTTCTCAAATAAAGTTGTGAGAACAGAGGGGGAAATAGATTCTCACATTATTCATAAATATTAGAGTTCACTCTGATTTACAGAAGCAATTTTCTCTTGAGAACTAGTAGATTTTGAAGAAATTCTATTAAATAATTATTCAGAGATGTTTTAGGAAAAAATATACAGAAGTAGCAAGTTGTGGGTTTTGTTTTGGTTTTTTTTATGAAGATAGAATATTTTTAAGGAGGCATGATCTAACAGTTCTAAATGACATGTAAAACAAATCAATATTACTCTTGTACTAATTTCCACAGAAGAAAATGAGATGCAGTGACTTATCAATATATATGAAAATAAAGGGAGAGGATGACAATTACTCATTAAATACTCCCACACTAGACAAGCAAGTTTTATCACAATCAGCAAAGAACATGGACCTATATGCTTGATTTTTTATCGGACTACTTGCAGGTCTTCCACTAGTGTGCAAATATAAGTGCAAAATAAAACTTTTGCACTCTGCAATTCTGCAATTGAACAAAAAAAGTTCTTTAAACTAGAAATAGTACTTCCTAGAACTGTGGATTCAAAGAGTCAGTGTGTGCAGCTAAAAATATTCTTCATTGAAAGCCAGGACAAGGAAAAGGTTGATTAATAACACTAGCTTCCAGAACTCTTCAGCATGCAACTTACACAAGACACTGTTACTTTCTTTCTATTTATCTGAGTACAAAGTCAGATTGTAAATTGTAGGTACAAGATGGTATTACACTTCACACAAGAGGTAGTGAATGCTTCTGCCAATATATAATCAGTGTAGCTAGGCTAAAAATAAGCAAACGTAACAGAATAAGGTTATATCCAGGCCAAAAAGTCTACGAGATTTCACTCCTGTGATTCAAAATCAATCAAGTGAGTTTACTACCTTTTATTGACACACACTGTTTATTTCATTGATTTTATTTTTATTTTTAATTCACCACTGCCTGGTGCTAGAGTACCAATGTAAACAAAGCAAATAAAAAGCTTTTTACGGGGGCAGCAGGGAAGTAAGGAGATGGTCCACTACGCAGAGCATCTTTATCAATTTCAATGGCATGCTAATGTGCAACAGTACATGCTTGAAGGAGGTCAAAGAACGATGAAGTTGGCAAAAATAGCTATGAACCTATGGTTTGCCTATTAAAACAGGCACTACAACTGTAATTGTGGCAGGACTTATTTAGGTGTTTGCGGCTCCTTGGTAGATCATTTTAAATTATATGAACAGAAAGTGTCGGTATTAGATGACCAATCACATTTGCAGCTGTTACACTGGCACCTTTACAAAACCAAGTGAGCTTCTTTGGGTATGACCACTTTACAAAGTTGGACACAACGATCTTGAAGGTCTTTTCCAACCTTAATGATTCTATGAAGTCTATGATTCAGCAAGTCAAATATGACAACTGTGACAATGCCCATCGCTCATAATCGTTACGACAGAACCTGCTTATAACATTTATTGGGCAGTATCCAAGATGCAGGTTCTTAGACAACTCGATGACTACCCAACTCAGTTGCTTAGTCCCACAAAAAAAAAGCTTCTTCCACAGGTATAGGTGTATTTTGTTCAGAAAGATTATTTAAATATGGCATAAGTGACCATAACATCTCTTGATATCCCCTGCATTCCCATTTCTGTAACATTTGCAGAACTGTACTATCACATTTACTGTAAGCCGATTTCTCAGACACAGGCTCTACCTTGGCTCTTGCCAGAGGCAGGGAAAACATGCAGAAAATCCTAAACCAAAACTGACTGTAACTGTATTATTTCCTCACCACCACAGGCCTTACAGCTTCCCGTAAGTGTCCTAAGAGATCATCCTTTTGATATAATTTTTATAAATATATTGTTGTTTATCTTTCTATCTCTTTTAAACAACCAAAACCATTTCATAGACATTTGTTTCCATTTATATTAAAAGAAAACAGAATGAGTCTAGGAGCCAACACCTAAAAGGATCAGATGAGACTATTCCTTCATGAAACAGCATGGTGAATACTCTCTTCCCCTTTTGGTCTACCAGGAAGCAACACAGATGCCATTGACAACATGAAGCAATGCATTTCTATCAGGACTGAGAGGATAACTACTTCTGCTCTTTGTCTGAGACACCCTGTGACCTTCACTCACTACAGGTCAGAGAAGCCATCATGGCTGACAACGATCAAGAGTAGAACAGAAGAAATAAGATTGACTTAATTTGTTTTTGTGTTTCTTTAAAAAACACAGTAGGAGTGAAAAGTTCACAATTTCTATATCTGGATTTATCCATTACTGGAATGTAGTTTCTTATGAAACATGAGGGGAAAACAAACACCAAAAAGCCCAAATAGAAACTGAGATCAACACAGCCATGAAGCAAACCAAGAGTTCACAGAACGCACAACAACACAAGATTGAAGGCTCATTTCTGAATGCAATCTAATTATGTTAACTAAGCTTTGTAACTCACAGTTAATGAGTTATAGCTAGTCATGGCTTGTTAAACCAGGTGTTGGATCAGGGAATTCAGGTGCACTGCATGTGGACCTGCACTGACTCCTATGCAGTTACCTCTAGCAGCTCTGCAACCTCCTGTATGGAGGCCTGGCAGAACAACCACAGATGCCACTGCTCTTCCTTGGGTGAATTACCTCCATGTTCTCGTTAGAAAACATGATTTCTTGTTACATAAAGCAGAGGGCCTGAAGCAATGAGGTTATTATTTCTTTTCCAACTGATGCCCTTGTCCTGTCATTACGGGACCTGGTAAATTCTTGCTCCACTCTCTTGGTAAGCCCACCCTAATGACAGAATGGATGCAATAAGATCTCTTCCTCAGGCTAAATGAACTCCAGCCCACTCAGCCTTTGTCCACAGGAGAGAGATTGCAGCGCTCTGTCATTTTTTTTCATCTTTCTCTGGACCCACTCAAACAGGTCCATGTCTTTCTTGTACTTGTGGGCCAAAAGCTGGACACAGCTCTCCAGCTGGGGTCTCACAAAAGTAGAGGGCGAAAATCACCTCCCTCGACCTGCTGGTCACACTTACCTTGATGCAGCCAGGGTGCAGTTGGCTCTCTGGGTTGTAGGCACACACTACCAGCTCATTTCCAGATTTTCAAACGTTGGTGTTCCCTAAGCCCTTCTCCCATTCATCACTCAGTCAGCACTTATATCAGGGATTGCATTGACCCAGGTGCAGGACGTTGTGCTCAGCCTTGTTGAACTTCAAGTTTTTCACTTCTCCAGCCTGTAATATTCCCTGTGGATGTAATCTCTTCCCTCCACGATATCAACTGCTCTGCTTAGCTTGGTGCTGGGTTGTGTATTCATGTTCTACAAAATGCATTTAGTTACACTAAACATTGTGTTTGTACCTGTGTGCTTTCATATTGATCTGGCTGTCTTCAGTAGATGCAAGTAGGATATTTTAGAAGCTTACAGGTATAGATGCAATTAAGGGGACCACAGACTAAGCCTATGCATCAGGCCTCAGCAGCAGTTATGCATGCATTGCCAACCTTAATTTAATATCCTGGGGGAATAAGAGAAGGCTGATTGTTCTCCTGTATGAACAGCACAGGTAGCTCATTAATGGAGCTGCACTGCCTGTTTTGTCATTCTGCTCACAGTGCCGTAGGCGCTAGTGACAAGAATGAAACTTAAGAAAAACTAACAATTCACAGAACCTGTCAAAACCCATTACTGTGACTTGTGCAGGTCTGTATCCCATCACTATCAGCTATCAGAACTCACAAAGGCCAGTCAGTTGGCATGTGTCTCAGCCTGGTGGGCAGTCAAGTGCACCAAAATCTTTCTGATGCTTCAAAACACAGCTGATTCTGGCAGGAGAAAAAGAGAAATTGGAAAACTAATGGTAAAGGAATAAATCTTAAAACATAAAACCAAATGTAAAACTGTGAAGGAAACTGGATATTTCTTGAATCTTAATTCTTATGTTTCTCACACTGCTGTGTTTATTATAGATGAACTGTAGGAAAAATCCAGAGTGCTAGAAGCTGCTGTCAACATACTGCTCCAAGTCTATAAGCATTATCCATCAAGTAATATACGGTAATTTATTGTACACTAAGAGTTTAGTGCTGATATTTTACTTCTAGAAATAGCTTTGGCTCATTTGGTCAATATATCCTACTTTTGATTAAAATAACTGCTTGAGACTTGACTGATGTGAGAGTTTGAACAGATAGCAATTGCCAACCTGGGTTGCTCATCAAAATTTGGCATTTAGAAAAACAAAGTTAATCCACTGATTGAAAAGCTTTGTGTTCTGTGAAGAGCTAAAATGCATAATGCTGTGACTAGATATGTCTGTCATTCTATACTGTGAAGACCCAATGCTAAGACAAAAGGTGTTAATTACACCAAATTCAGCTATAAGGGATCTGTTTTTTGTATTATCATCCAGAATAGATGGAAAGAGCAAGTACTGTCTACAGTGACAAAATTATCATTATAATTCATCCTCAAAACTCTGAATGCCAACATATTGTAAATTATGGCTGCTCAGAAGCAGGCCATCCCTTGACCCTAATTATTTCATTTTATTGTTCACTGATACACTTGGAAGATAATTAGACCGTCTAATCTATTTGGTAATAAGTAGGAATAACTTCTCTTTTGCCCTATGAACTGTAGGAATAATAGTGACTGCCAGTGGGAGACGCCTTCTGCTCTCCCATAAAAATCTCAGGTTATAGGGTAGCAGCTGAGGTAGAATAGTACAGCTTCCTGTAATTTCACAATAATTATAGATCATAATTACAAGGCTGTTATTCCACTGTTCTATAATTTTCCACGTAGTCTAATGAGACTGTAGATAACAGTACCATCTCTTTAGGAATGCCTACAGAAGTAACTTTACTCATTCAATATTTTAGTGTGATCAGGTCAAAAACATGCAAGCTTTTGCAGAACTGAGACTCAATAGCCTCATTCTACACTTAAAATGAACTTGGAAAACGTGAACTTTTATCTGGAGCTTAGAGAACAATAGGTCACAATTATGTAGACTGTCCTTTTAAAAACTGTGAATAAAACAATTATAAACTGAAAGAAAAAACAAGGAAAGTGAATTTCTAAATATGCTTTGGCAAAGGACACCTCATTTTACTTCTATGTGTTCTGATCTGAGCATGTTTGTGTTAAATTATATAATTTAGGTCACAATAAGACTATATTACAAGTATATACTACAAGGAAATTAAGGTAAGAATTTATTTTGCATTTCACCAGCATTTACACAGAATAGGTCTAGCATATCAAGAAAGTCATCTCCATTATGGGATCAATTACTGGACTTTAGTTTTCATCTTTTGGTTGAAACCAGGTAATCTTTCAACCCACACCATTCTATGATTCTAGAATTGTTTTATATGAATAGTGATAAATTGTTCAGTATTTCCTGTGCAATACTCTGACCTCAGCTACCTGTGTTAGCCCTACTAAGTGAAACTTGCCAACTGCATTAGTTAGGATAAGAACTTTAAAAAGGTTTAAATAAAATGAGAGTATTGATTTCTGATTTTCACACTAAGATCACTGAACAAAGTGTGAAAGAGAAGTTTAAAGAAATAAATGGTTGAGCAAGTCTTAATTGTCAGGAAGATAACATGCTTTCCTATTAGAGGAATCTTAGCAAGAAGCAATTGCAAATTTCTGAAAACTACTTACAAAGGAAGGTCAGTGTCACTTTGCTTTCCTTACAATAGCTGCAAATATAGCCAGTAAAAACAGGTATGGCTTAGCCTACCTTAAAGACAGCATTTGATCTGGGACCTATTGAAAAAAGAGACAGAAAAGAAACAAATAAGGAACCGCTGCCTGGCTTAAAGCCATACATATCAATGATTTCTCAGAAACTATCAGCTGAAAGAAAAAGAATCCCATAGCCAATCCATCACAAGGAAGAAATGCAGAACAGAACATATTTTAAAAGGTTTGCTCAGCCAGCGTCATGCTTTAATTAAAGAAAGTAAGAGAGACCATAGCAACATACAGCACTCCGTAGCTACCATGCATCTCAGAGGAATTACTCCATGTGCAAATCAATATATGTCTGCCCTCACAGAACAATGCAGGTAGTTTGACAGAGAGTTAAATGCTTTCTATAATGAACTCAGTCGAGCCACTGACATTTTAATTTGAGTTAAAGCTAATTCAGGACTCCTGACCACAAACTTTGCAGTACTGAAGAAAAATAAAAAATACCTTTCATCTCTCCTTTCAATAAGGATGAGGTGTAAATTTTTCTTTAGCAGATTTATCAACCTTCAAATTTTTCAATAAAATCTTGGAGCAGAACTAACCCCATCACATTAAACACAGGTTTAATTTTCCATACTTATCTCTGGAAACCTGACCCAATCAAGATGTACCGTATTACTGAGCAAAATATGTTACTCATACGCTATAACTCCAGTGCATCCATGGATCTTGCTGACTGAGTACCTGTGTGCCCTGTGGAGTCACAATGGATCCAACACCATTCCAGATCAGCTGGATTCATTGTCCAGTCATGCTACACATGTCTAATGCTCTGTTGCAGGGGTAAACAGATAAAAAGAAAAATGCCCCATGCTAAGTCCCATTAAAAGGTACAGATAGAAAGCAAAATCTACCTGAAAAGTAGGAAAACCTCTTCCTCAATTGGCTTCTACTATGATTCTTGTGGATCTCTTCCAACTCAGAATATTCCATGAAAGTTAAAGGTTCTGTAAAAGCTATCCAAGCCATAAACTCAGAGCTTGGGCATGAATCCCTGAGAACTTGTACACTATTTCTGAATGGATCTGCCCCTATATTTTTTCAGGTTACTAGGGTAAAAATGGATATACCCTCCTAAATCACACTGTTTAGAAAAATCAGGCATGCTAGGAGACCACTGCACTCCAAGTAGAAAATGCTATTCACAGCTTGTAACACTAGGTACAAGGAGAACTGATTGATAGAAGCAAACAACAGTGAAAAGAGTAGGTTTTGGTTTTTAAATGCTTGCTTTAAAAATAATTAAGAATTTCAGAAAATGCTGATCCATAACACTTGGATTCCCAATTTGTTTCTTCTCAAGTGTCTTCTTATAGCATCCCCCCTATTTTTTTCTTTTTTTTTTTTAAACTTACAGTAAACAAAGAGATAGCACAAGTCCTGGCAAGACACAGATTAACTATTTCAATAAAATGTACAAGTGAGACTATTTAGGACTGTGATTAAGAAAAACAAACTGTATCTCCTGCAGCAGCTCTCTGTTGAATACTGTCAAGTTCTCCAACCCTTAAGCCTCAGTGACTGTTGAAGATACAGGACACATCCAATAGAGATATTTGTAGATACCTCCTTCTGTCTAGTCCTTGAGTCCACCAAGCATGAGTCAGCTCTAACCTAGGAGCTAGGTAACCATACCAGCACAGCACTAAGGTGAAGATAATGTCCTAGTTCTTAACAGGATGCATTATTTTGCCTCTGGCTTTCCCACAACATAGCCATTATCTGCCTTGTCTTCACCCTGCAGGAAAGGAGGACACATGATGGCTACTGTCAGATGGACACTGAGATATTCCTTGTTCTTGAGTAGTTTATTCCAGTCGGTAACTAGCCTAGATCCATAGACTGCAAAAAGCAATTGCTGTTATGGTGTTTATGATTTCATTGTTAGCCACTCTAGGAACAAGCCTTAGCAAGTGCTTTGAACATCCACATGGTATGAAGAACCAACTTTGCATAAGAATTCTTGGTAAGACTGCCAGATACAAATTTAAAGACAGAATAAAAACATATATGCTTATAATCTTACAATGGTAGTATTCATTAGAAAAATTGCATAAGCAATATTTTAATACAGCAAAACACATGGAATTTCACTTTTTTCAATTTCCTAAATTCAACTTTGTCAAAGTATAGGTGGGGTTGTATATGGATATGAGCTAAAAATTCACAAGAGCTCTTACATTTAATTTTCATATATTGATGTTCAAAGGTGAAGAAACTCACATACAAATAGCTTTTTAATATATGACTGATTAAAGAGGAATTTTTGTTCATTACCTACTTGAACATTACAGCTCTAAGAAAGTCTTTTGAAAACAATGGAATTTAATTTGACATGTGGAGAAAACAAAAAGAAAAATTTGTAAACAATTCTTTATTTCCTGTACATTCTTAATACTAATATAAAATATTGCTCCTTAAAGTACCTAGAAATATTGTCTAACACATTATAAACTAAAAAGATACCAAATTAACTGGTTTCTTTTAAAAAAACTAGCTGAAACTGGAAAAATATTTTATGTATTAATATTGAAATTTTAATACTTATTTTTGATGCAGATTAATTTCTCCTTTTAAATTAGACTGATTTCAAGAGTGCATGCAAAGTAAAATGAAAGTAACATGTTAGGGGTCAAAAGTAACCCCTCTAATAATTGTCAGCATGAACCTCCTTTCTGAAGGAACCAAATTGTCCTGACGAATGAAAAGAAGGATGAAAATAGGAATAGGAAACCACAGCCACTTTCTTTAGAGCAAAGCTGTTCAGTTCACAATATCACTATTTTCCATGGCAAAAGAAAAGGCACATTACTTTGGGCTTACCTTTAAGCACAGTATATATCACAGCAAGTATAAACATAAGCAAAAAACAACATAGCATACATTTAAGTAAAAATCTAATTTCTTCTCCCAAGAATGAAGAATAAGCAAAACATTTGAAATGTGCCTGGATAACTGAAGTTGAAGACGGTACATAGTTCGGTTAAGATCAAACATGGCATTTGCTGGTCACCATTCACACATTGATGCTTCAGACTCTGTGTATTCTCAAGCTAGAGAAAAAGCTGTTTATCAAAGATATTGGCAATTGCAGCTTCAACACAGTGAATTATCAGTGAATGGCTGAGTTTGGAAGAGACTATAGAACATCTTGGGGTTCAAATTCCTTGCTCTAGCAGGGCCACCCGCAGGCAGTTGTCCAGGACCATATCCAGATATATCCAGAATATCTGCAAAGAGGGAAGCTCTGCAAAGTCCCCGGGCAGCCCAGGCCCATGGTCACTCAACCTCACAGCAAGTGATGGACCTGCACCCAGACAAACAGCACTTCCTTGTCCCACCATTTACAACTGTGGTTGACAGGTGAACACAAGTGCACCCTTCTAAGAGTATTATTTACTTCAAATATTCCATGTTACCACAAGACCCTTTTCACACAGTTTAACCACATCACTACCATGTAAAACATAATTCTTGGGGAGGCATCTGTGGGCACATATTTGACAGTGTCACTGAAATGAGTCCTTCTCTTTTGTTCCTCCATTTCTCTTGGTCTTGATCTATTCTCTTTAGACTTTTCCTGGTGAGTTGCTTGGATATATTGACTGTTCCCCTCCCTTTAGTCCTGATCTATACTCCTCAGGCTTTTGCTGGTAAGTTGCTAGGATATATTGACTGTTTTCAGTACTGATCATTGACATGAAGCTAAGATTAGTACTGCCAAATTCAGCCTTATAAAACACCATTATCTGAATAGTTTATTTAATGGCTTATCACTTAGTAGCTGAAAAAATTCAGTGCTTGTTATTTTCTCTTTTATCATCTGTTTGTTGCTTATTGGATCTGAATATTTATCGCTTTCCTGGTTATTCCCTTTACACTCCATAGTCCATGACCAGTTAACTTATTGAAGCAGATATTCACATGTTTCAAATATCATCACACATTTCATCAAAAGCACACCTTGTTTAAGAACAATTTCCCTAACTTTCCATCTTTTGTGATCCAGGACACCTGAGAACTGTAACCAAAAAAACCCTGAAAGCAATCACAAATTCACCAAACCCAGAGAGGATTACATTTATAAACTAGCAAACAGAATTGAAAAGGGTGAGAAAATTGAAACCTGAGAAAACTTACAGTGTTATTTGAGTTAGAATGCTCTTCATAACACTGTTTTATTGCTGAATTGAAACTGAACTATGCTTATTTTGATGAATCAAGGGAAAAAGTATCAGACAACTCCAAAACTAGAAAACAAATTTGTCAGCCTAAATTTTATTCAACACCAGGATAATGTGATAAGCAATGAAAACACACTCATTTTTGTAGAAGTAAGAAATAGGTAGCAGTTCAGCATTTAGCATACAAAAGCTTGAAAGGAGTTTGGGCTACTAGAGAGTGTAGTTGCTAAAAAATGCAAATCAACTTCTCCTTTTCCCAAAACAGAGATGAAATTTGTCTAAATTATATGCATGGCTGTTTTAGATGAGATATCAAAGGCCTTTTAGCCATTATCCATTTATGATAAAATTACAATGTTGTTTCCATAAAAGATACCAATTTCCAAGATTTTTTTCTCATTAGCACCTGACAGTGAAACACTTTTGTTATCAAATTATAAAAGGCATAACAATTTTCTGCCATCTTTTTTATACAATCAAAAACATCTTCTGGCAAAAAATTTAGAGTTTTTCCCATTCTAGAGGAAAAGAGTACTTCTTTTCTGTGAATAATATGTTAATCACAGGAATTAATAATCCGGGAGAAGTAGATTTACAGTCACCATGTTAATGTGCCAGCTCACACGTTAATGTATCACTCCATATCTGTCTTAACCAATAAGCTGCCAATTTCTCATTCTTTTTTCATGATTATACTTTGACATTATTTTTGCCTTTCTGTTCTACAGTAGATGGGATTGATGATATAAGTTCTTTCCAAAGGTTAAGACTAAAGGATTTACTGGTCAGCTTGAAAGAATAATTATGAAACACTAATCTTACAAAATTTAAAAAGTAGTTTGGGTTTAAGAGATGTGTGGAGTTCCAGGTATGTGAAGTTCTGCAGCTACTTGGATCTTTAATAAGGTAAAAGTTTATTTTCACTAGCTACCAAATCACTTTTAAAGACTATGAGACTTTTTTTTATTTATTTGTAATAAGGATGAAAATTGAAAGCTTAAAAGAATCTGGAGGTCATCCAGTCTACTGTTACTCTCCTTAGCTGAACAATTTTGAGACTGAATTTACATATGAATAAATTTCACTTCATTGTTAGAGAGGATAAGAGCAAGAAATCAGATTAAATTAAGAGCATGCTCTTCACTTCCTTCTTCCATTGATTTAAAACCTTCCTTCAATGGACATCAGTGTGCCAAAAACTGCCATTTCCAAGAGCCTATACTGGCTACCAGTCCACAACACATAAGTGTAGAAAGACAACCAAGTTCGTGAACCATCCCTACCTATTAAAGTCTTGCCAGATGTTTGTGCAATTTGTAGAAAATTATTCCAAACGTTTCTCTCCAAATTTAAGTCAATTAAACATTTCTGTATGAGAATAGGAACTACTGTGATGGCCAAGAGGCCCTATGCCAAAGAAAATCTAGGATCCAAACAGAGAAAATCACAACTCTTGAAAAGGTAATTACCAGCAACTGTGAAGTGCTAAAACACTTCCCCCTTCTATTAATATCCAGAAAAGCTTCACTTTCCCAGAAATCTCCACAAAATTGCAGCTTCTATATGCTCATTATTAATTTCAGCTGCTCTGAAATCAAACATTTCTAACAACACTTCCAACTCACCATAAAGATGAAACAGATCAAAACAGAGCATGATCATACTAATAAAAATGAGAAAAATACATGGATGCTATGTATGAATACCTTTTTCTCCATAATATTCTCTGAAAGATGAGCCCTTAAAAAGTCTTAAAATAATAAACCCCCTCCATAAACTGAGCAGAGAGAGAATTCTGTTCCAAGCAAAGCAGAACATGTACATAAAAGTGTAGTTTTCAGTGACTATTGTTCATGGGATTTGAATAATTTTAATCATCTGAGATTTATTTATTTTTACCACTGCCTAACATTTTTAAAACTTTGTATTTTGTGCTTTGTAAAACAAAGGCAAAATTATATTCCTGATATATTGTGGTTATTCCTAATCTCAGGTGCAAATCAGACTTTTTTTCTGTTTCTCTCTCCTTTTTTTAATAAATGTTTTTCATTCGAAATTGAACACTTCTGGAATGTCTGACATTTTCTCTCTAGGTGTTTACTTCCTGAAATCCCTCTCTTACTGATCTTCACTAAAATTTAAAAATAATAAATAGGAAGCCTGTAGTAGAAAAGCTATTTGTTGAGATGTACCTCTTCATAAATTTCTTTAAATAATTTCCTTCAAATTTCAAAAAAATACCAAAAGATCTGTCTACAAGGTTATAATCTAATCAGGCTTACAGGCATGTAAACTTATATGACCTTCTTGATTATAAAATACTATTTTCCTACTGAATTGCAATATTTCCATTCTTCCAAAGGAACTTTTAGTAGCTAAGCATTTTTGTTGGCCTTTTCGTTTAAGGTAGTAATATGTGATATTTTTCTTTTTCTCCATCCTTGTCATTGTGTGGAACTGAGATAGTTCTTTTCTTTAGATCTTTAAGGAAACTTTGGGTTATTGATTTACCTGAAAAATTAAGACACATTCAATTTTTACTAGAATGAGGTGCCTTATTACACCACTGTTTTTTCTTAAGAGTTTCCAGACAACTAAAATCCTTACCCTTAAATCTAACCCAAGAAAACCTATCATAAAATCTCATCGTCCATTTTGCAGTATTTACTATTAATATTTGTTAGTCTGTAGCAGTTAGAAGATTCAAACAGGGATGACAGCTGTGCACAAAAGACAATCTATTTTCCAAAGAGCTGAAAACACGTATTTTTAATTTAATGAAATTTGTTATTTTAAATTCTTGGCACAGACCACTGAGACTCTCACAAAAGCCAGAAATCAAACACATACCAGCAGAAGAAGAAAAGCAAAGGGAAGAAGCAAGGATGCCTGAAGGAGTATTCACTAGAAAGTTAAGTTGGGCTGTTAAAGAGAGTAAGAGCAAGAAATTAGATTTAATGAAACAGAGAAGGAAAACCACAAAGAAGTGACAACTGCCTCAATTTCGAGAATCATTCAAATGCAATACATCAGCTGTAACATTATTATATGAGAACAGATTATATGAGAACAGATGGACAGGGAAAACTTGATGGAATAGAATTTTTTATCCATATCATGATTTTCAATCATGTCCCTTGCTTACCCAGACTCAGAGACCTCTCAAAATATGTTTTGGCTTCCTTCTTCTAATACAGTGTTGTAACAGAGTGAAGAGGAGAAGAGGATAAGGCTGCTGAGAGGTGGGTAGCTGCACCTTGTCCTGAATTGATCAGGGTGCTAGGTTCCCTAAGATACACTGCCAAGTTCAAAGAGGTCTTTACTCTTACACATTTAAAAGGTCCCATTTAATTTCTACCTGTCAGTTTACACCTGCTTCTCAGTTCTTTCAGGATCAACAGCCTGGCTGTTGGGGATAGAGTGTGGAGACTTCTGAGATGGTCTGCACACCTTGCGCAGCAATCCCCAACACCGTGGTCTTGGGGACACGAGAGTTGAGACACCCACCCATACATCACCATCCTGTGTTTTAAGTACTGGGCTACAGCACAATCTGAGTAAATTATCCAGTCCACTAACTTACTGGGTTTCTGAGACACCCTGGTATGATGAGCTGTCATTTCAGAGCCCTCAATGGTATCTCAAAGATTTTTGTGGGGTGTTTTTGAATGAGCATAACCCCCCAGTTACACCGATTTCAATTTTGTATGCTACGAATTGACTTTCATCTTTAAAGGTACTTCTAAGAAACAAATTCAGAAGCAGAGATTTGACACTGTACAAGCACCAGCAGTAGACATGGTAATATGCCTCCTACAATAGCATGAATAATTGAAATTGCCCTATCACAGATCATGTGCCACTTGACTTCAGACAACCAGTTCCTTGATTATCAAATCAAGATAATCAGTGCAAGGCCATTCTTTCGCCTGGTGCAGTTTTACATCCTTTCAGATTTTTCTACTGATGCATGAGAAGATCAGAGCTATAAAGGTGAAATACATTTTTTGAGACTTAGCCAGCTGCTGCTGGCTTTGGCACTGCTATGCAATAAGCAAAACTCCTTTGAAAAGAATGATTCTTAAGAAGCAATGATAAATGCATGATATCCAAAAGAAAAAAAAATCAGTGCAATCTTTTCCACACAGTTATACTCATATTTTCCAATACTTCAAAAATTAAATACTAAAACAATCATATATAGTGAGGTGGAAAAAAGTTTTAAAGTCTAAGTTCTATCTCTGCTATAGTAAGACTACAAAATAATCAGAGCAAGAGGAATTTTCCCCTTTTTTCTTGTTTGTTTCTGAACTCAGAAAGAGCATCTATTTTACTGCTTCTACAAGAAAAAGGAAAGAAAGGCACCATGAATCATATTAAAAAAGCCCTCAGGCAGTCAAAGTCTTCATAAGGTAGCATAGTATAGATTGGTAATTCAGTAAAAATGGTAAATTTATCATAAGGCATTTGAGGGGGAAAAAATACGTACAGAGATAATTTCAAATATGATTTTTAGTCTATATGTAGAAATAAATGGCAGCTTTCTTATTTCAGATATTGCAGAATAATAACTATACACAGAAGGGAGAAAACCTTAGACACACATTTTAAAAAGAGAGAAAATCCTAAGAAAATACCACAAGAAAAATTAGTTTTAAGCTAGTAACAACAGAAGTTGCAAATATTTCCTGTAGTGTCTATATTTCCCATAGTGCCTATAAAATAGTCTCTAAGTTGAATATTGTTTACTTCTTAAAAATATAGGACACACTCTCAAAAATCTAAAACTATCCTTCTGTTTTACTGGCTGTACACTAAAGATACCTTGATTGCCAAAATGGTTTCTGACAATGTTCAGCTTGAGATGAGCACAAGATTACAGGTCTTGTATTTCAATAACAACCTGAAGCATTTTGGTAAAATTATGAAATATGTCATGTAGTCATGAATTATTTATATAAATAATGCATTATATTTTTTATTACAAAACACTTTTGCCTCCCTGTAGGCCAGGTGGCTCAACCAGCTTTGGGAGAAAACGTGCACGTTTACAAAGACAGAGTAATAGATGGTCCATTCAAAAACAAAAAAGCACCAAAAAAAACCAAACAACAACAAAAAAAAAATCAGACCAACCAGATATAAAACATTTTGCCTATGCAGGCTTCATCTACTATATACACCTTCTTTCATGTCTTTCTCCTCCTCAAAGGACACTGGGATCTCTTCTTCCTTCACTCTTTCCTCCACATGGATGTAACCATCATTCTTGTTGTGAACAAAAAACCCAGAAAATTCTTTGATTTCTGTGAAACTTCAAAACTACCTTAATAAAAACTTCCAGTCTAAGTTTCTGCATTGTAATAGACCTACAATATGACAGGCAAAAAAATTGACTTCCAGGAGAATTATTTCATCTGTGATGCATCTGCATTGATACGATTTCCACAGGAAGACTGCGCTGCATATATTATGTACCTCCTAGAATAACCTAAATACTCTTCACGTCTGGTCTAATTATTCTTTACAATAGCTCTCAGAGCCTAACATCTAATATCATGTTTTGGTATGATTTCAAGGACTACACGTCCCCATGTGTGTATCAAAATTCCTTGCTTCGTTCATTGCACAACCAACAGAATCTCAACTTTCTGATCAAATCCTTTCTGTTTTCCATAGTGATTTGAAAACAGTTCACTTTCTACTCTAATATTTCACTGAACATCTCGTCTACTTAAGGACCATATGGGGCTACAAAAAGTTTTCCTATACAAATATACTTTCTAAGAACTCTACTAAAATAGCTGTTTATAGAATATTAGAGCTGTTCAAGAAGTCAGTTTTCGTTTTGCCAAAGAATTATCCCTATATAGTGAGTATTTTCCATCATTCTAATTAGCTCACATAATAGTAAAAAGCTAGTGCCTGTCTCAGCAGAATCATTTTTTTAACCTTAGGTTTTAGTAGTTCTTGACTTCTAAAAAGCCTGCCTATCAACTGTATCTTCTCTTATTATTTACATTAGCATAGGCAATTACTAGTGAATATACTTCATCCTCTACCAAAAATAATGTTCCAACAGATTATTGATTAGATAAGAAGAAAATGGGAATAGTCCAACATGCAAGGCGTGATGACAATTCAGAAGACCCTCTTATTTCCTGAAAAAAGACTTCAAGAAGTTAATTGTGAGACACATGAAACTGTATCATTTAGAAATGCCTTATGAACATTATATATTCTAACTCAAAAGGTATTTCATTTACATGTTGGTAAATCAGCCTTTGAAATACTTCAGTAGGAGGTCATATTGGGTAGGAAACAAATGATGAAAACATAAAGAAAACATCCAATAAGCTATGTCAAAACAAGATAATCCTTTCATTTTTACTCCCTGCTCTATTATGAAAAGATACAACAAATTTAAGACATATCTTCACTTCCCAAAATTTCAGCTTAAGCTCTCTGATGACACTACTGTGCAGAAATTTGAGGTATCTCAGGGAATTTTTAGATCCCCTTTTGGAAGCCATGCTAAACCTGATCCAAGTTATTGTTTATAAAGCATCACTGATTTATTCAGAGTACAAAGACTTAGGAAATCATTAAAGTGACAAGTGTTATATGGTAGCTGTGTTTTCATAACTTTTGTCTGCAACTTCAATAATAGAAATACCCTTTCCTCAAGAATAAAGGAAGCAATATAATTTTTTTTTTTTAAGCCATATATATCCAGTGACTTATCAGGCCACCACAGGCATCTGCTTTTCTGTTTTCCACATATAGCTGCTACCTAGATATAATTTTTCCCTGGAGCAGTTGAAAATTTCATTGCTCTGTCATATTAAGCACATATTCAACAGAAGAAACTACAAGACTGTAATCATGTCCAAATTTTGTCTCTGTGTGTGAGGGGGTGTTTGGTTTTTTGGCTTTTGATTTTTTTTTTGGGGGGGGGTGTCAGGGGATTTAATATGATAATAAAAATGTTTATCCTTATCTATTTTGCTCCCAAATAGACTGATGCCACACTGATGCCATTCTTGCTTTACAGCAAGAAAGCAGTAGTCTGCAGAATCTTCAGATCTACAGAAATTGTACGCTCAAAAATCCTTAATTACTATCCACTATGATTAAACCCTTATTCATAATATTAGTGACTTTTATGTCAAAAAGGCAAACCCTTTTCTCTTCCTCAAACAAAGACAGCCATGATCCCTTAAGTTTAAGGAGGGGATAAGAAAGCAAGCAAGGCCAGTGGTAACTGAATGAGCCTTTAAAACAAATTCCACCTAGCTCCAACTATTTATATCTAGGTTTGAATTCATAAGAAGGCAACCTGAGGAGTTCTTATGATCCATTTTTTGCCATCAACTTCTGTAATCCCATACCTTGAATTCAATTCCTTGTTGACTTAATCACATGACTTGGGATATGCCACTTTGAAGGCATATTTATTTTTCCTTACTTCTTAAAATTATCTTTAATAATTTCTATCTCTCCCTAATTAATATTTTTTAAATCATTAATCAGTATATTAAAAGATACCTTTTATCTGAGAGGGAGAAAAGAACAAAGGAGCAATGTACATATCTATGTGTATTTACACTAATCTGTGTGTACATACACATATCAACTGCAATGTAAATTATAAGATGTTTGAACATGCATAACACTTCTGTCAATCCCAGCAGTCAATATTTTTCTGTCAGAACAAATTAATAATAATTTACCAATATTTTTTCATTTGCATTCTGACCTGTAGTTAAGCAATTAACAGTTTCAGAAAATACTTAAGATTTTAGAAAAAGTTGCCAACTAAGTGTTCAAGCAGCAATTCTGCAGTCTTAAACACTGGATTCATGCACTGTTGTAGCATAAATTTGACCCATGTCAGACAGAAATACATTGCATTTCTAACCATCAAGAGTGTTCAACACTCTTATAACCACCTCAACTTTGTATATCTTCTGTGCTCATAGCAGGGTACTCAGCAAATCCCCATCCAGCAAAATACCACCACTATAAAGTTGATTTTGTTGGTATTTTTGGAGGTGCTTGAAACAGCAGCATATGGTCATACTTGATCAGAGTTTTATATAATTTCATTGAGTAAGGACTCCTAAAGCTGCAGGTGCTCTATAATCAACCTGCAGTCTCACACTGTTGCAACTTATTTCACCCTACCCAGAAGCTGTGCTAAACTAAACTTACTTGAGATACCAAAAATAGAGACCTAGGTGAAAGAAAACGAACTATTTTCTCTCCTGTGGTTTTTCATCATTATATGAGCCACAACTACTTTGAACAACAACTCTCAGAAAGTAGGAAATAAATACCTAGGTAACTTCTCTGCAGGCATTATGCAGTTAAATAATTTGTGTAATAATGTGATTTTTCACACAACAATGGGAAAAGCTGTTAGAATTTTTTCTGAAGAAGGTGGAAACATAGTCACTAAACATCAGACTAAAAGTTTAGAAGAGAAAGCATACAAAGAGATCCAATCCTTGATATAACAGATGGCTATATAAATGATAAAGTACTTGAGTTTTTTCCCAAAACTAAGGACTTTCCATTTTAGTTCAAGCCATGACACCATTATGTAAAGTTTGCCAGTGACTGATTTGGACTGCTTTCATGAAAATCAGCAATTTAAAATAAAGCTTCTGTTCATTTAAGGTTACAAATTAGATATATAAGGCAGCACTTCATCCACCACTGAAGTGCAGCCATCTGTTTTATAGAAGGCATTTATACAGAACAGTTCAAAAATTAAGAAAAATATTACAGCAAACTGAGAAGGAAAAGAGACAACTTGAACAGAATGCTGAGAACAGCTTCCCTCAAGCAGTCAAGAACTGCAATTCCCACAGCCCAAAGGCCAATAATTACAAACTGAGACCCTAAAAACTGGGTACACAAATCCATATTGAGACAACTAAATATACTACTGTATTTCCAAAACTGTTGAGCATCATGTTTTTCAAAAGGAGATTGTATATGCCACTTCCTAAATATGGAGTTAAATCAGTTAACTTTGATTCCCTCCCCTTCTAAGGCTGCAAACGTGAACTCCATTGAGGTATGCAAATGTCTGTGGTATGATGTCTCCTGTCCTACCATTTAGTGGTCCACATAGTTTTGTTGTTTATAGTGAAGGACACTTCCAGGTGGTCTGTCATGGATCCTCTTTGTGCTACCTAACTGTGCCAGTCAGGCAGTGTGTTATGTAAAAACTGAAGTATGTAGAAAAACTGCTTTTTATATCATAGCCTGAGAAAAGAGGGGTTTAAATTATTTTCCATGTAACTTTCCAACTAAGAAGAATTTTTTCTTTCCTTCTTTAACAATATTAAACAACTTCTGAGCAGCTTGTCTCAGAAACAGATGCTTACTGTAAAGCCTGATTGAAAATACAGATGAATATACCATAAATATTTTTATGAGTAACTAGAATATTTTTAACAGCATATTAAAAATTATTGTCACAAAGGAAGACAGTGAGACTTTAATGATGGACTTATCAATCAGGAATTTAGTCTCAGTATTTTATTTCTCTATCGCTTGTCCTTTCCACCTGTTGGATATTACTGTGACTTATGAATACACCTTAGCACTTCATAGGTGTAAGTGTGGTGTATGCACATCAAACCAATTCCTTCCTTGGATCCCACTATAACAAACAACCTGTTCAGGTAACCACAACAGCAGATACAAACTTATATATGAGAGATTCTACTTATTTCTAGCAGCTCTAAACAGCAGATAGAAATCAACATACAGTTATAGAAAAATGGCTTAATTTGAAAATAATGGTTGTTTTTTAAAGAATTAAAGTTAGGAAGTTCACAAAATTCAGTGCTAACATCAATTTTTGAATTATGACAAAGCATAAATCTACAGAGAACATATTGTGATGTAATATCAAACAAGTCAAAGCTGCTTGAATGAACAGAATGAAAGCCTGACAGCCAAGCACACTGATCTATGGAAATAAATCATGTGGGGTAACCACAGACCAAGAAGACAATCATTTTCAAGTCTTGAATTGACTTTAAAGTACTTTGCAGATATGGCACACATCCTGGCTGCAAACCCTGTTGTCAGTGGCAACCACTTCCAGGATAGAAATTGTGTAACCACATGTCAGTGATATTTTGTTTGACTGAATAAACTCATTCTCAAGAGTGTTGATTGGCTCAATCAAAATACTGTAGTAATAAAGTAACAATATTCCTTACCAAAATTAAGGGATGGCTCAAGATGACCTGCCCAAATCTGGCCAGCTGCAAACTCAAGTCTGTCTACAAAGGATGTGGTTTCAGAAACACAAGTTAACTCACTCTGGATATATCTTTGTGCTGTTTGGGATATTGTCTAAACTAAATAAAAGCATTGTAGTCCCCACTAACAAAGTGTTGATGTTGCTATTTTAAAAACTTATTAAGTAAGGAAAAGGGCATGTTATGTGGTATACGTGGGGGATTTTAGCTGGTCTTTCCCACTGGCTTAGGTGACAGGACTTGACCTGGCATGGATATCAATCAATAGTGTTTCTGTTTTAGCAATGCTGGAAAGTAAGGGAACTAAGCAAGTTTCAAACTATATATATATAAATAAATTAAAACCATAGTATTTGACTTTTTGAAGTTAAGCCTGCTTCAGGGTTTGATGCTTATTTCAAATAGACCTACATTCTTCTTGACCAGATGATGAGGACATTATAACTCACTCTGCAAGCCAAGTAATTTTTGAGATTGAGAAGTTTGGTTTTGGCTATGCATTTTATAACCCAACAAAACGTAATTCAGCCTGATAAGTATTAGGAATTTTTTTTTTTTAAAAGCACATTCAGGGAACTGTATAGATTTTGTTTTGGTCTGATTGGGAGGTGTGTTTGCTTGGGGTTTCTTCTTATTTAGACAATCTTATTTTTTACTAGGGTTTTTTTGAAAGATAAACCATTTCAAGCTGAAAAGAGTGATTCAAAGTTTTTCAAATTTTTCTCAGATTTGATCCAAAATCAACCAGCTATTTGGTTGCTGTTTCTACAGCATTACAAGACATGGGATTCTACACTGATATATTCTATATAGTGGAAAAAAAACAGTTATAATTCCTTTTTAAAAATTCTCATAAGTTAATCCAGGCCCCAAAAAAGCACACAACAGGAATGAACAGTAGCTATAACTGGAATAACTGTAATTGGGAGATTTTATTCTGAACAGTGGAAGCTCACATTTCACTCTTTCCCCTGAATACTGCTCTAGGATGTAACAATAACAAAAGAAAAACTTTGCAAATTCTGTACTTTTTTATTTTGTCTCATAATATTTTTTCTTATTGCTATAGTCTTACATAAAATGTAACAATTGATATTAAAATACTAATGGTCTTTCTATTAAACTGATTACTTGGCACTGAGGCACCAAAACATCAAAAAATATACAGGCCACAAAGTGTCACCTTCACATAGAAGGAATTCCCTGCAGTGAAACTGGCAAAGCTCAGCCTGGTCATGAGTCATGCTAAAGATTCATTTAAATTACTGGAGGGCATCCAAGCTATTTAAAAGTCTGGCTATAAAATACATGTTGCATTTTTGTCTTAGTCCTGATGTATTTGAGCATAACTAGAGCAGCTCTTCACTTCTTATATTCCCCCCACCCTTGCCAAAGTATACTCAAATGGTATTCCACTTACCTACCAATTCCTCTCCTTGACTTACTGTTTTGCCTCTTATATCCATTTAATTTGCATCCTCCTGAAGATGCTTCTGCTTGGAAGTCTAATAACCCAAAAACTTTGTATCAGTTTTTTGAAGTGACCTCATATCTCTATCAAGACATCAATCTGTTTTGGGAACATTCAGTATTTTCTGGCCATGTGTTTGAAAGAAAAAACAAGAACAAAAATAACTCAAACAATATTCCAAGGAGGATGCTATCACAAGTCAGCAGTACAATAAGAATCTCTTGGATATGAGTGTCAGTGAAAAGATTATCTGCTGACTGCTGTGTGATGCAAAAGTGATAGCTCTGGAGGAAAACAGAAACCATATTACGAACTACAATTACAAGACCACTGCAGCTCATTATCTTTATGCCATATCTTTGAATAGATGTATATCTGGTTTGGCTGAATATTAGCTTGTAACTCCTAATTTGTAAAAGGAGCAAAGCCTCATTTACCTACCAACATTTTCTCACAGCTTAAAAAAAAAAAAAAAAAAAAGAGTTTTCAAGATGAAAAGGACCAGCTTATCTCAAAATTTCCTATTCAATAGCCATATTTTAACATAATTTTTTTTCTCGTGCCTCAAAAATTTCAGCCCAACCATTATTTTTCATTCTCTAAGGAAAAGAACTGATGCACAGACTGAAGAGAAGAATCATATTCTGCTCCCACATGAAGGGCAAGACGGAGACATTCAAAGTGTGAGGTCAGAGAAAAACAGCAAACCAATACCTTCAACTGATGTGATTGTCCAAAATGCACACAGGCTTTAGACTGCAAAATGGGTTTTAAAATTCCATCATATTTTACCTCTAGTAATTTTTCTGTCCTCCCTTTCAGCATCTCTGGAAGATAAGAGGCAAGCTCAGTCTTACAGCAATAGAAACTAACAGAACAGAGTGCATAAGCAATTTCTTTCTTAACTAGCAGCAAAAAATTGTCACCAGCAACTCAGTTTCTGAAGATTATTTCTCCAGAGTAACTGAAGTAATATTCTCCAGAAACAAATGAAAATAATTAATTATGGTGTCACTCTCCTTACCCAAGCTGAATCACCTCACAGTTAGATGCCTGAAGTCTAGCATCTAGCCTGAGCAATCAATAGAAAAGCATAGATCTATCCCCATTGATTCATCCCCTTGGCTCCTGGGGAGCTATTTGTCACTCAGTAAGCTACACAGGACACCCAGCTTCTAGGCAGCTTAAATTTCTTGAAAAAATTCCAAACAAAGCCTTATAAAGTTTTCAAAACTCGGGACAGAAAACCCAATCCCATATCTAGAATCCAGCTCTCCTGACAGTGTTGATTTGCACCAATGTTGTGGGGCTAAAAAATCCCATATTCAGAACACTTGATACAATAACGTGATTAAGCAAGAGAAGTACATTTTAGTAGTTTGAATGACTGATGTTACATTCTGGTTCTGTGTCCCTGACTCTGACTCACACATCATGGTCAAATGGCAAACAGTTGCTATTAGCAAGACTATGCAGTATTCTGACTAGGTCAATGTATGATGTGCCCAAATCTGAACACACAGAAAAGCCTCAAGGGAAAGTAACTGCATATCAGACTACTAAAGGACTAATACCATTATATACTTTATCAATTGTCCCTTTTGTACTCGGTTTCAGTCTTGCTAGTTCATCAAGTAGATTTATAATACTTGACTGTGAATGATCTATCCATGAATTGAAATAATTTTGCAGCTCCAGAAAGCTGGAAAAGTAAGCCTCTGCTGCAGTCCTATTTGTAATGATCTATACCATGAAGTATAACATACCAGAACATTTTAAGAATAGCACTCAAAAGTGTCTATGCTTTTGTTCCATATTCAGTGCCATACATCTGAATACCTTCTGTTTACACATGTGCAAAGGTACTGTGTGAAGGTTGAGAAAAGTTTCACTTATCTTCAGAAAAAATAATTTTAGACTATAGTCAAACAATGAATCACCCTAGATAAGTCACAGTATTCTCATATTCTCATTTACTTGACTGCTCAATATTTAGTACTTATTCTACTGCTAATGGAAGTAGTCATAAATCCTAGTAATCCTTTGGGACCTATTAATGCTGGCTTTTCACTGACACAGTGTTCCTCTGTTCTTCATTTGGTTCCTCACACAATCAGAGACGTACAAGAGACTATGCAATATAAATGCATTTCCTAAGAGAGAAAATTAAAAGCAAGCATAAGAGATAAAAGAGCAAAGCATTAGAATGGAAGAAGATGAATTAAGACCAGAGAACAAAAGGCAAACCCCCATCTAACTAGGCCACCCACACTGTTAATATGGATAAGTGAACCACTTTAAAAAGGAGCATAAATGTTAGCATGTTTGTATTGCAAACTGGTAAATGCTCCAGTTACTGCTTCCCAAAATAGCAAGGAAGTGGCACATCTCTCCTCATGAGATCTCAGCATTGCACTCTGAGCTACGAAGTAAACTAGGTTACACAGGTTTATTGGAAAGTCTGCTTATTGCCATTGGGAAAAGAGCATTTAATGGACTTGGCTAATAAAGAGGATGTAATACTGAAACAGGTCATATGAATACAAATAAAATATACCTCTCATTGTACTTTTACCTTCACCATGACTAAAAGGGTAAAAATTCTCAGAGTTACCCTATAATACTTCCATGGATACTTAGACAAAAAATTAGAAACAATGAAACTTCAAAACAGAAGTCTTTCAGACTTGTTTTAACTGTACAATAACTCCACCAGGCAACTTAAAGGTATTGCATGCTACTGTCTCACTTAGAGATATTTTGAACTTTCAGTGCCATAGAACAGTTGAGTACATCTGTATTATGAACATTGAACAGCCACTGTAAAAATCAAGTGGTCAAGAATGAAACAACCTCTTTTATTCAGGGCTCATTTAATGAACATCAACTGTTCGGTTGTTCTGAGGAAAACCAATCACCATGTTTGTCTTCAATATCTTCGGCTATATAGCTATAATTTTACCATCCTCAGTTTTATGCATCTTGAATAAAATACAGTACAGATGGCTCTCTTGGCACTTACTTCACATTTCTTTATTGTGAGGAGATGCACTGGTACTCTCCTTGATGGGGAGGCCTGCCCCTAAAGCCAGATGACCGCAGGATCATCGGTTTATTGAATCTCCAGAACCCCTTAAGCCTTACTCTAAATCAGTTGTAATTATTCTCTTCCTTTCCTAATGTAACACAGAACACATCTTTTCCATTTCCATTGAAGTGGGGATGAAAGATGTCATTATTGAAAAGTCTGATAAGTCATTCACATAAAACAGAAATGTAAGGCGAATCTTCAGAGAAAAAACCTGAGCACATTTACCTTGCTTGATTATTTGGAAGACTGAAAACTGTAAGTCATCCTGATTTTTAGGTCATTTGACTTCTATTACTTTTGTCTTCTGCCCTTTTGTAATCTTTCTTATCAGTTATTTTATTAAAAGCTAAAGAACAAAATTTATCTGGAGTTTGTATATCCTAGGATATGTTCATGGGAGACTTCCACTTTATTTGTGGACACAGTAGATTCCCTGACACAAGTGTTCAAAATCATACAAATATTCAGGAAGCAAAACTTATTTTTATTACCTTCTCCTTGCTACACTAATCTGATTAGACTAATAAATTGTAAAAAATGAAAACTGGTAGTTATATCAAATTAATGTCACTGAAACTATTGCAATCCAATCAAAACTATTCAATATCCAAACCCATTTTATAGCTTTTAGGATAATCAGCTTAATAAGAGGTTGATCATCTTCAATTACTTTCAAACTGAATGTCAGAATATTTCTCCTATTAATTTGATTAAAATGGTATCATCGTCTTCCAAAGGGTTTGTGTTTACAGTAGAAATGCCTAGATCTACACAACTCAAACATAGTCCTTAAAATCCAGAACATGGATTTATGAGCACAAAGCTCAATTCTTTCTGGTTTCTTTTGCAGCACTGTTGCAATTCTGTTGGCTTGATCTGAACCTCTTTGATGTAACAGAAAGGAATCGCAATCTCTCGGAAATTTATTCTAAAAATTGGCTTGCAATATTACAGAGCAACTAAAACTCAGTTCTTTCAACAGCTGTTGGATCTCTTCAGGAATTTGTACTGCTTCTTTACCTTGAATGAGGGACTTAGTGCTTGCTGTATTCCACAGGGCTGCAATCTATGCTCAGATGCCCCAGTCAAGAGAGCTTCTGTATGAGAGGGGAAGAGGTCCTACCACTGAAATCTCAGATCTGCAGTACGAGAATGAAAGATACAAATGGAATATGTAATTTCAAGAAGCCCTAGCTGAGTATTATAGTTTAGATAATTTACCTGTACATTTTGTTGGAAGACATTTCTATATTCCTGAGACAGAACATGAGCAGTGTTAGGTGTAGCTCCAGGATCAGGATGAAAAAGTAAGTTTCACTAGAACTGCTTCCTGCCAATTTGTTAAATAACACCAAACCCCAGAGGCGATTATGTACCTGTAGCTCATTTACACTTGGGCTTTTTACCATGCACACATTGTCTGTTCTGGACTAAAATAGAAACAGTGCCTGTTCACATTGAAATTTTTCATGAAACAGGAAATAATCAGCCTAATTTTACTGAATTTTAGATAGCCATGTTGATATTTGACATGCTACCTACCCAGCTTAAGAATACAGAGCTTGCAAGGGACTCTTGGTTTGGGGTTTTTCCCCTGACCCCCCCCCCCATAGACTTACAGTAAAACATTCACCATGGATCACAAGACTGTTTATGTTCTTACAGCTGGCAGTAAAATAAAAGTCAAATTCAGATGTCTGCAGTCTCTAATTAAAAGAAGGAAAACAGTATTTACAAGAAGGAAAATGGTATTTTTCCAAGACTGTTTTAGACACAGTTCTGTTTGCCAGTTGAACGAAAACAAAGGTTAGCATGAAGCAAGTGCACATCACACTCCCACTATGAAGGGTTAAGAAACTAATAGTACCATCTAACTATTTTAAAATTCTTCCTACACCAAGAAAAGAATCCTTGAGCTATAGAAAAAGATGATTTTTGGAAAGTAAAGTCTGTTTTTCACACAACTATTTTATAACAAGCATCATGCTGTATGTAAAGAGCTAAACCTAAAAATAATGAGAGCACCGTAATTAATATCAAACAAGAGCACAGAGAAGAAGCTCAAAACCAGAAAGCCTTGTACCATCAGGACAAATACTAGTTGACAGACATGAGGTGTACTTGAAAGAAAACAAAACAATGCTTTCTCACCATGAGGTGAGTAGTAATGTGAGATTTTTACCTTCTCCCATTCATAAGAGAATTAACTCCTCCTTTTCCTTTTTGTTTCTAGAAAGAATCCCCCACCCTCCTGCAGTTCACTGTCTGCATGGAGCAGGAGGGAAAAGGAAGTGGTGGCAGGGGATTGTCTTCTTCCATCATAACTAAAATAGCTTTAAAAACACACCAAAACAGGCACTAGATATCCTGGAGCCAAATTTTAGGTCATTTACCTCTGCTGTTTCCAGAATTATATGCCAACTCCAGCAAAAATGAATAGAGACAAATAGTTTCACAGATGATGTGAGTAGGAGAACACACCAAACTGGATCAAATACAACTATCTTGCTCAGCTTCAGAGGTCAGCTTTTTCATCTTGTTCTATAGACAGGAAGTTTCTCTGGGAATCCTGCCAGGGAAAATAGAAGCACCAAAGTTTAGAACAGAAAAATGTTTAAAAAATCCCAGCTAGCTAATCACTTCTGAGGCTGAATTAAGAAAACTCACCCTGAGACAATCATGAATAACAGACTTGCAGATTTTCTGGTTCTTTACCTATTTCCCATCCTCAACTGAAAGGTATAGTTCAGTAGAAGGAAATGCATAACCCAAGGCTGTGCTGAGTTAGACACAAGGAAAGAGTATTGCCTAAAAGAGCAAGCCAGTAAGGTACCATTGCCAACATCTGTCGGGAATAGCCCTGCAACCATGAGGGACCACAAATTTCTCCCTACTGCAGTAGTTTTACAAGCATGCTCTCTACTATGAACAGCCATATGATTAGAGGTGATATATTAATATAATAGACTTCATCACCATCACCTTTTCCTGTAACATATACAAGGCAACTTCAGTCAACAGTTTCGTTCTTGAGCAGGATCTGAAATACAATATGAAACAGATTGTGACACGAAGCACATTAAGCAGAGAAAATGCATAGTCTGCAAGTCATGGAGGATGCACAGACATACAGACAGGAAACCAATGACTTTTTGTCAGCACCCTGTCATTTATCAACCTGTACCTCATAAAACCGACATCAGCAAATCAACAAATTATGATGTTCCTCATGGGCTTCTGAAGAACCCTTCTCTCAAGGGTTCCTCATGTGATGTGTTTCTTTTCTGGAATCTTTCACTTAAGAGCTGTCCAAAAAGTTTTCTAGACTAAGTTTATCATCTTCTGCATTTTTTAGCTCGAGAAGCCTTGTACTTATACTTAGTCTTGTACTTAGAAGTAGAAATTTCCTTGGAAATCTGAAGGAAGTGATTCAGTATGCAAACAGCACAGGACCAGAGGCAAGACACACACTTTGTTTTACAAAAAGTAAAAAAAAATCCTCTATATCCTGTGATCCAATTTCCTAAATGCAAAAGTCATCCCTGCCAGCATCCTAAATAACCTGCAGCACAGACACATATATCACTGAAGGAGATGTGCACAAAAAGCTGACTTTGTTACCAAAAGAGGTCTTCAACAAGTATCTTCAGACCTAAGTCATTGTATATATCCAGTGAAAAGTAAAGCTTTTGAAGTACAGCATCCACATAAAAGAGAAACCTGAGAAAAGTAAGAAAGAGCCAGAGGATTTAAATGTTATACTTCCTCTTTCTTTTTATTCACTTGATAAAATGTTCCGTGAAAAAGCCGTATCATGACCAATCTAAAAATAAGTGAGTACTATTACAGGATCATTAGAGCAGAAGGCAGCAATTCTTGAGATAGTAATTTTGTCTGGGCTGCTGCCAATATCGTTAGCCCTGTCATTAGCTCAGCTCTGGTGGCACTAGTAATGACATTTGCAGAGCATGGCTGGGCTGTTACAATGCCCTGCCAGTTGTTTGTGCCTATTGCAGCTACCTAAGGCACATCCAGTAGTCACATTCTCCTATTCTTTCATTGGGTAATATTTACAGGAGTCAAGTGAGAAGAGAACTTTACACCCTCCAGCATCATCAACATATATTTTGTGGGTTCTTTTACTCCAGACTAAATCTGTTGAAGGGATACTCCTCGGTGATTTACCACAAGGTTTCCCTCTTTTCAAATCTTACAAAAAGTTATCAGAAACGAGAAGTAGTTGCCAAGACTAGAGATGCTTATTTAGACTCCAGCAGAAGCCTCTCCAAACTCTCAGTCTCCACGTTCAGATTTCATTACTGTTAATTTAAAAGCTGAGAAAGAGTAGGTGTTCTTAAACAGTGAAGAAGCCAAGTGCATCAAAAGCCTCCTCTTACTGCAGAGAATATTTTGGCTGCTACTCAGAAGCTACGACCATAATTCAATTATTTTAGCTCCAGCTAGGCTTCAGCATTTTGAAAGAAGGACTGACACAGGGAGGAGAAACATAAAGCACTTAGAACAGCAAAAGACAGATCCAAACTTCAGGAGAATGTGTGTTTTCAACACACATTAGTCCTAAATTTTGCTGTCCTACCTTTTCAGTGGCATCATATCTCCTGAGATCCTCTCTGTGAGGGGTTCACCTCAGTTCCTACTTCCTTACCTGCCAAGAGGTAAGTCAAAATATTTTTTTTCCTAGTCAAACTGATGGAATTTCCATCCTGTAAAAATCTGAAGCTTCAGACTCTTGTTGTGTTGGTATGAAAACCAAACAGTGGAAGATGAGAATTTCCCACAAGTCAGATATTATAAATTTTATTCATTTCTCCTACATGAGATATATACTGCTGGCCATACAGTGGCAGATTATTGTTTGCTTGGGGGAGGCCTTTTCCTCATGTTGCTCATATACGTGTGAAAAGGTCAGGTGTCCCAGCCAGGTAGACTGGACCCTTCTCTGTACCACAACTTATTTGGCCATCCATATCTGTCAATACAAATACAGCAAACCAAAGCCAAAAAAGTTTTTTTTAATATAAAAGAAGTGAAAACAAGTGGACAGGCCATTATTTCTATCTCATCTCATGCTGAGATAGGTAGAGCTAATAAATTTTTAGTACCAAATAGCAACAATACAGTATTGGTTAGAGCTAATAAAAAGCAAAAAGAATTGTTCCAATGCTTACTTATAGAGTGATTATTTTTATTAAATTCATATCCCTGTGGAAATGTCAGAAAACTCTCCCAGTCTAAAGTAAAGAGAAGGAAAGACACCACAAAGTAACCATAGAGATTCAGAAGATATTCAACATACCTACAGACATATTCTAATTCTTAGCATGGTAGATATACCAGACTGTGGCTTTCCATGGAAAAGAAAGTGTCTGGTTTAATGATAATGAAGAAATGCTAAACACCAATAACTTCATGATACAGAATTTTGTCTCTCTCACCTGTGAAAGTATTTGCAATTTTTCTTTACAATTTTTTTGTTAAACACTATGCTCAAACACACAAAAAACATATACGTCTTTCTTAAACTGCACACACTTTACACTAAAATGTATTTTAAAACCATTTTCATGCATTTTATTTGCTGTATTTTCCACAATCTGAAGACATTTTTTAAGAAAATCTAAGCTGATGGAAAACATTTGCAGGATCCGGCTCATGCTAGGTATACAAGCGGACTAGTCCAAGAACCTTTCTGCACCGTCTCAAGCAACTTCATTCAAGATCCTAAAATAACATTCTTGAACCATTATTTTTAACGTCTATTTTGGTTCAATTCAAGTTGTTTGAAAGAAAAGAGTAATTTTAAATGGCTACAAAAATTCAATCATATCCAGTTGGATAAATATAAGTAAAGGTGAAGTCATCATTAAAGGCTTTCATTTTTACTCCTGCTGATGGCAAAATGTCAGCAAAAGGTTCCCAGCAACACTTCTGAAAATGAGTGCTATTCAGGAGACTAATTCTTGAATGTGAGAGTGGAATCACATCCAGCCTAAGCAGAAGAAAATCACTGCCCTTTCTGCATCTATACAGAAAATACCAAACTTTCCTGCCATGCTTAAAAGACCGAAAGGTGCTGGCATCATGCACAAATCTGCAAGAATTGAAATGTCATGTTCGCTCTGGGAGAGAAAAGAATCCTCAGGTGCTCATTACTACTAAAAAGTGTTCCCACAGAAACCAAACCCCAGGCTTTCTCTCCATGATCAGCTTTTAAAGGTTAATTAACAATAGGAAGCAATAAAAATGTATAACCTACTGCTTATAATTTTTTAATGGTGTGATTTCTAATCTTTCATCATTGGGCTTACAATTGAAATCAAAGTCCCATCTGCTCACATCTCATAAAACCCTGGGGACAAAAAATAAATTTAATATTCTAAACCTTTTACTCCATGCTGGAGATACAGAACTCATTCATTTTCCATCCCCTTGCCCCCAGGGTACAGATTCTAAGCAACTTTGAAATAAACATCCTTGAAAGCTCTCCATCATAAGCTACAACACTTAAGCAAAAAAAATTTAGAAACAGTATGTCATGGTTTAACCTCAGGCAGCCACCAAGCCCCACAAAGTTACTCACTCAGTCTCCTACTATCATTAGGAACATGGAAAGAATCCAAATATAAAAGCAGGAAAATTCGTGGACTGAGATAAAGAAAGTTGAACAGAGAAAGCAAAAGCCACACATACAAGAAAAGCATAACAAGGAATTAATTCACGGGCAAGCAGGAGTTCAACCATCCCCAAGACAGTAGGGCCCCATCACAGGTAGCTGTGACTTGGGAAGACCAACACCATCACTCCAAACATCCCATCCCCCCCACTGCTCCTTCTTCTCCCCACTTTATTAACAGAGCATGATGCCCTGTGGTCTGGAATATGCCTCTGGTCAACTTGTAACTCCTCTCCTGGATTTTTCTCCTCCCAATCTCCCATGCATCCCCAAAATCCTTGTCAGTGTGTCAGTACAAAAAGCAGAAAAGGCCTTGGCTCCATGTAAGACTTGCTCAGTAATAGCAAAAACATCTCTATGTTATCAACCCAGCAATTAGCACAAATCCAAAACATATCCCCACACCAGCCACTCTGAGGAAAATTAACTCTACTTTAGCCAAAACCAGAACCAAAAATTCAAAAATATCTATTGCTAGGTCACTTTTGCAATTCAAGGTATACTTCACATAGAAACTTTGTTGTCTTATAAGATGTTCTAACTCACCTTTCTTCCATGAAGTCAACCCTTTTTCCAGTAACTGAGAACTCCAACCTTGAGGCCTTGCAGTTGTTATTTTACATGTGAGGGCTGCACAAATCTGCACATGCATTGCAGTTGTGCACAATAGAAATGCAACCAGAAATCTCTAGTCCTGAGAGAACAGTTCTATTCTTTTAGCTCATTGCAGCTACCCATGGCTGGAAAATGTTCATCTATGTTATAATATCTGATTTGCACAGTGACCCAACAAGCAGCATTTGCAAGATAATTTTAACCTGAAAAATACAGGTTGTGGCCACAATACAGTTGTAATTCACTGGAAGCATTTGAACATTCACCACAGGAGTGCCATTCTGATACTACAACAGAAAGGTGTGTACCTGTGTGGGCTCTCATGTCCATGCTTCCCCCACTTTAAATTGACTGAGTGCAGTTCCCATACTGGAAGCTTTGTCCCCATCACCAGTGTGCTGATCATGAAAAGGAGTATTTTTTCACTGGGGATCACTGTTATAGCAGACTTTGCTTTGGCTCCCAGACTTCTTTCTAGACAGTTCAGGGCATGGGCAGACTAGCACTTCTGGAAGCCTTAGGTTCTGCAAGTGTGTTTACCCAAAAATATTGATAACCATCTATGTGGCCAAGTTAAAATGCAAATTTTCAAATATTCAGTGGCAGAACATTCTTGATACCAATCCAAATCATAACCAGGATATTGCCATAGGATAAAGGAAAAAAAAAAAAAAAGAAATATAGTTTTCTCTATATCAGGAATTGAGCTACCTGAAATGTCTCAACTCATAAAAAATACTTCTTCAACAAAAAATTTATTCCTTCACTATATTTTGATGGGTCCATGGCCCTAAGTGAGCAATTGCACCCCACTTACTTGAGCTGGTTAAACAAAAAAGAAGTTTGTTTCTATTTTATCTCCAGGAAATATCTTATAGTGAAATATATAATGCATTTTTCAACACTAACATTTTGAACCCATGGATATCCATTAGATTTCTGCCCAACAAAAGAGTTAAATACTTCTGCTGAAACCTTCATAGCCTAAAAGTAACATCACTCCACGCTGCCACCAGTGATCTCCACTAAACTCAGAATTTGGAACTTACATTAGAAGAAAATATGGTCAAAAGCGCATCTCCAAAAAGTAAAAGATAGAGTATTACAGATGGCAGACCAAGTCAGTTAGATAGCTGTGAACCAAGCAACCCACCTCCTTGTGAAGATATTTCAAAATACAACCAGGACAAATCACCTTATTCCACCATGAAAGCACTTAGTCATGTCATAGCAGTAAGAAGTAATATTAAGTCTGTATTTGTAATTTTTTTATATTCTATTGGAAACAGAAGTTCCACTTATGATTAATAGCAGAATCCTGGTGCCTGCTGATCTCACATCACCATAATCTGACATAACCTGACTTCAGCAGAGCTGCTATTACTTGTGTTCCTTTGACTACAGGCAGTCCTGCTTTTAAGAATTAGAAGCTTACTGCTTTTGTATTGCTCTAATGTAGCCACTCAGCAGAATATTTTTTCATGTCTCATATCTACATTGTTCTCCTTAAATGCTTGGAATTCAGATAAATTTTGAAACGCCGGGTCTTGGGAGTATATTAATGCCCACAAATATACCCACTCATGCACACTCTGCCTGCACAGAAGCAGAGCAAGCATGCAAAACAAAAATTTTGCTTTGAGGAACCTTTCTTGTGCACAAACACCAGAGGCTCAATGCAAGTTGTCAGAAAACTGCAGTGAAAGGCTCCTGCTCAAGGGTACTGCAATAACGTTCAGGGGCCTCTGAATGTCACTCAGGCTCTAGGTCTGTCCACAGGGCAGTCATTCCAGAGTGTTTGGTGTAAAGTGGGATACATTTCAGTGCACTGTGACCCCTCCCTCTCCTCCCTGTAGAAACCAGGTGACACAGCAGTGGAGCAGGCTGCAGAACAAGGATCTGCATACACTTATGTTAGATAAGTACCCATGTTCTTAATATAGGCATTACATGCTCAGCATGCTCCTGTGTTAGGCTGCCTGACAATATCACAATAGATTCCTGGTACCTAAAGAAACTTTCATTTGCTTTGTTCTTGGAAAAAATTCAGCTTTGCTTTCCACACAGCTTAAGCATTCTGATCTAGGTGTGCAAGAGTGCTATTTCAAGGATCAGAACAACAAATATTAGTTAAAAATAAAGATACTTCAAAGCTATTTTTTGCAATAACTGAAATCTTCAATACACGATGAGGGGAAGAGTACTGAATCTCAAGGAACTTTTATTAGCTACTTTTTGGATCAGGAACACTAATTCTATTACCAATTTTTGAAGTGTTAGGAGCTTTAAACCCAACAGTTGCTCAGCAATGTATATCTTGTCTAGGTCTATTAAGATTCTGTTTATCCTACAAATCATCATAAAGTAAAAATATTATTCTTACAGAATTATGCATTAAGACTCTTGAATCTGATGTTGTAGGGTTTTTTCTGCATTATCATTGTTTTCTGTACATTCTTTTTCAGACAAGAAAAGTCAAGAGTTACTAACATCATCATAATAGCCAACACACTTCAATACCAAAAGGGAAATCTGCAAAAACTGTCATTGTTTTCTTCTCTCTCTATCACTCTCAGCCATGGGATCAGCAACCTCCCAAAAGTTGAATCTTACAAGGCAAAGGTGACATGTTCATTTCAGGGACAATGATTTCACAAACATAACATTAGGCTTTTCTTTCTGAAAGCATTTTCAAGTAGACTGGGAGACATTACAAAGTGTGTTTTAGAGCAAACAAGCTATGGTTTTTTTCTCTTGTATGTGAATTGAAAGATCATCAGTTTTGTTTCACATTATGCTCATCTATAACTGTTTTTCCAAATTTTTTTTTATTCACTTGGAGACATAGATGGCTAAGTCTTCTGACCTTCTGCCTGAAGATATCTTCATACTTTTTCGTGGAAAGGAAAATGTGCAAAAACATGTATCTGCTTCCCACATGGAAGAAGAGGCTTTTCAGAAGAAAAGAAAAGAGGCTTTTCAGAAGAAGAGTGTGAATAGACTGAAGACTAAAGCAAACTTTCATTATTGTAGATCAGCAGTTCCTGATATCCACAGCTGCCAATAAATACTTTTTTTTTTAGGGAACAACACTACATGCATTAAATCACTGAAGAGTATATTTCTTTCCAAATTTGGGATATCAGATTATGAGAACAGTAACATAAGTGACTGGCAAACTCAACTACTTTTTCGGTGATGTACACCATTTTATACTGCTGACAAGCAAATAATGATTTTTTCAGCTTCCTAAGAAAACCTCCACAGGTTTTCATCTTTTATAATTTTTCTCTCCTCTTTGAAGACTGATGTCTTCTTAATAGCATTCAGAATTATAAATGCCTTTTTTAAAATCAATATCTGTCAATGGGGTTAATTTGATAAAAGCTTTTCATAGTATATTTTTTCTTTATAATCACAGCTGCTAAGTCTACAGGAAAAAATAAAGCAAGTGTTAACTTCAATATCAGTAAAAGAAAGTAAAAGCATGTTTTATTACACATTTTGTCTTACAATTGATATAAGCAGGACGGGTCCTTCATTTAAGAGGGTCAGAAGTTCGCACACTGAATGAAAGGGAAGCCTGCCAGAAGGTGACCGACTGATTAAACAAAACTGGGCAGAATAGATACCTTGCTGCTCTACATAAGAGGTTTATGCAGCAATTCAGAGACTTCAACAAGCTGGAAAAACAGGCTGCTGGAAAAAGACTGACAGGAATGTCCTGAAGTTGATAAAGGGGAAGTGCCAAGTCTTGCACATGGGGAGAACAGCCTCAGCCCCCCAGTATTCACTGACAACTGATCAGCTGGAAAGCAGCTGAGGGTCCTGGTGGACATCAATGCCAGCAACTTGCTGCAAAAAAGACTAACAGTGTCCTGGGCTGTTTCAGGAAAGTGTTGGCACTGCTAATTAGCCCAAACCTGGGCTGAGTCCAGTTCCGAGTTTCTCAGCACGACACACAGTCATACTGAATCAATTCCTGTTAGGAGCCAAGAAAATGATGAAGAAATGGGATCATGAGGAAAGTCTGAGAGACCTGCACTATTCTTGCCAGAGAAGGTTCATGGTTTATTTTATTTATGTATAGATGTAGAGAAAGAGAGGATGCAAAGCAGGTGAAGTGAGGCTCTTTTTGGCAGTGCTCAAGTAACAAAACAAGAGGAAAAGAACATCAATTGAAACAGAGAAGGCTCCAAATGAATATCAGGAAGTCTTTTTTCACTGTAAGAGTGACTGAACACTGGCACAGACTGCCCAAAGAGCTTGTGGAGTCTCCCTTTTGGAGATATTCAAAAGCCATCTGAACATAGTTCAGGGGAACTGGATCTATGTAGCCCTGCTTGAGTAGGCAGTTGGATCAGATTACCTCCTACCTCAACCATTCTGCAATTAGAAGCAGACTCAAGATGCACTAGCAAAATCCTCTTATATTTAAATATGATTCAAAATTTCTTATCTTCAGTTAAGTCACAGAACAATTAACTTTGGAAGTGCAGTAGTGTTGTTTTTTGTTATGTTGATAGGTAGATTACATTTGTTGTACCTAAAAGTATCCAGAAAGTTTAATTAAATGTAAATCAGAACCAGTCTTAAAAATTCAGAAGCGTGGAATCCTCAGTCCTTGCCATTCAGCTCTTCCCTAAGGACAAAAACAAGTAGACTAATAATGTGATCAGTCATCTGAAAATGCAGATTTGGACAAAATAGTGAACTGAACTAATTCTAACATCTTCAGCACAATGCAGGGAAAGCAAAAGGAATAAGCAAAATCTCTAAGATTTAAATGTAGAACTGGCTGTTTTTACTGTCCATTCTGATGAGTGAGAGATGTCAGATGCTCCCTTTTATGGACAGCCAGATATTTTGCCCACAGCTGCATCAGTTCCTTTGTATGGCATGTTTCACCCATTCTCCCTAAAACAGACATACAAGTAAAATTTAAACTGTGAATCTGTAACTGTTAAAGAACTTCTTTACACTAAAAATTAAACCCACAGCAATTTTGAACAGACAGAAGAGTTCATATTAAGCACCAATAAAGATATAGTGGATGAGGTAGATGCAGTGCCTACTTGCACGAGACATCTCCACAACAAAAAGGTTTTCTCTGAGCTGGAAAATAAGGATGAATTAAAATTTGTGATTTTTAACAATACAGTAAAAAGGAATTGGTTTTCAATATTTCTGTCAACCTCCCAAGGGAAGGTTTGCAAAATTGCAGACTTCATGCAGTTTCTCTACCTACAGTTAGTGTTAATGGCAATAAATAACCTCGACTCCTATTAATGACATCCTAAAAATAGCCATAGCCTCTATAACAGTTCTCCTTGAAGAACAATAAATACACATTTAAAAAGTATTTTTCCAGTAATCTGAGTTGATTGATACCGTCATACACAAAATCAAGAAACAGAACCAGAAAGATCTGAAACTTCCAGAAGGAAAAAAAAAAACCACACCCAGAAAAAGCACAACAACAAACCAAAATAAAAAAACCCACAAACAAAAAAAAACCCACAAAAGCAACCAACCAAATCAAAAAGGTTCCTATACAAACCACAAGGGTAAAGATAAATAAATGTACCGATTTGCCTTACACAGGACTTACTTACAAGGGAACATTCTTGTTTTGAACCAAAGCAAGATGTTAGTCTTTTCAAACCTAGAAGAACTGGATTAAGAGGGATTTTGCACCTTGGTGCCTTCCTGAAGGAAAACAAGGACAGGTGACCAAGACCTGGCAGTGAGAACTACCATGTCAGTAAGGCTGAAATAATTGCTGACAACAACCTATTTCCCCAACCAAGTCACAGGGAAAAGAGTGACAAAAAACACAGCATACTAATAAAGAAGACTAACAAAGTGAAAAACAACTCAGCGATATGTCCTCGTGGCAACATCAGCTAACACTGTCCTGGTCTGCATCAGCAGGAATGCTGCCAGCAAGTCAAGGGAGGTGACCCTTTCCCCCTGCTCAGCAGTGACCACTCTTTAAGTGCTGTGTCCAGTTTTGTGTTCCCCACTACAGAAGAGATAGGAATATACTGGAGAGACTCTTGTGAAGGACCATGAAAATGATGAAGCAACTGGAGCATCTTTCATATGACAAAAGGCTGAGAGACCCTCTTACTGATGTATAGATACACCTGAAGGGAAAGTGTGTAGAGGAGAGAGCCAGAGTTTCAGTGGCTGTAAAAGGACCAGAGGCAATGGACACAAACTGAAACACAAATGGAACATCAAGAACACCTTTCTCATTGTGAGGAGGACTGAGTATGGCATAGACTGCCCACGGAAGTTGTGGATGCTGCATCCCTGGAGATATTCAAAACTGTCTGGAGACCATCCTGGACAACAGGTTCTGGATGGCTGTGCCTTGAGAAGGAGCATGGGACAAGAAAACTTCCAGAGGTCCCTTCAAACCTCAGCCATTCCATGACTGATTCTAGAGCATTCTTACAGTGTAAGAAAGACTAACACATTTTGCTTCATATACACTGATTTTGGTCAGATTCAGGGCAGGAAACAGGGAAGGCCCAACCAGCCAACAGACATGACAGCTGGAAAATGGAAGACTGTCACACAAATCCAGCCATAAGGTGTTACACCAGGCAGTATCATTCCAACAGACATGAAGACAGTAAAACGAAAGTTGTCAAAAAAATACATTCAGAAAGGGGAAAAATAATCCAGTGTAGAGACCCAGGGGGACTAATGACCCAATTGATTAAGATTACAAAGTTGAATTCAAGGCTTATTTCTCATTCAGATACTGAGTTAGGCAACCAGATACTGGCATTAAAAAGAATGAAGCATGATCAATAGCTACACTTTTAACTACTATATATATTCTAGGAACTAGCAGTCTTACTTTTTAGGAGAAAAATACCCAAAATATTTGGTTTCATTCTTGCCTTCAGAGTATACACAGTACATTTTTACTGTGAGGCTTGGGTTTTGCTGTGGGTTTTGGTGATTTTCCTTTTTTTGACAGAGGAAAGTATATAGTTCCATCCTAGGAAAACAACTGCAGAACTGACTAGAATATTCTAAATAAAATACTATTTTTCCTTAAGCATTAAAAAAACCTTCCTAATTATATATGTACCTAAGAAGCTATTCCATCTTCAAGAAGCACTTAGAATGCCTTGGTTTGCTCACAAAGCTTTCCTTCTGTTTCTAATTCTCTAATTACTCAAGTGGTCACAATTGCAATTGAAAGCCTTACACAGAGATTTAGGTTAATTTTAAAATGAAAAAAAAAATCCATTATTGAAATAGACTTTGCTAAACATAATGAAAGTGAAATGGAAATTATTTCTGTAATGTTGAATTTTTAAACTTCTCTAATGTAGTCTACTGTTAACTCCTACCAATTTAGCATCCTAATTTTACCTCCTGACATTGTGAGGTTCTTATAAACTCCCGTTGTTCTCTTCTACCTGCAGCCAGAGTAACTAATGATAACTTCACAGCATTTATAAGTGCCTCATCTCTCAAACACCTCAAGGCAGAAATAGCTTCTGGAGGATGTCGGACCTTTGACATTTAGATCCCTTCTTCACTGTCTTTAATTAAAATTACCATATCCTAACAGTCTGACAGAGTGTGTGCGTTTCTTTAGGTGCTCATCACCAAACTTACCCTCATAAAGATTCTAATTGGAGATCTCTGCAAGAAAATAATGGAAATTTTATCACCATTTTCCCAGATCAATTGACATTGAGAATGTCTATCAGAATCCAGACTGTCAACTCAGAATCCATAACAGAATAGCAGGAAGTTCTGTGCTTTCTGTACAGGTGGTCAACATTTCAGATTTTGCTCAGTTAATTCACAAAGGAAAGGAGTATGTATTTTCCTAACTCTTTCATGGGCCTTGAATATATTGTACATGTTATGAAAAAATACCTCTGAAGCCATAATTTTCATAAAGATGCTATGTCTGGAGAATGTGGCTCTCTGGGTTCTTCACACAATACCCAGAAAAAGAAATTAAACAAGCAAGGAAATGCTAGCAGTTTTACTTGCTCTTAGAATCACATCTAATGCCACCTTGGGAGATAGAGCTTTTGTTTCTGTTTCACTTGTCAGAATAAAAACACAGCATTTGTAGCAGATATGAGTCAAAGAGAAACTATCACTGACAGTGACATCTTTGTCAGGAAGGACAACTTTCCTGCTGAGAGAGTTATGCTAACTACCTGGAAATTCACAGCTGTTGAATATCAACCTCAAGATGTTTGAAAGCAAAACCAGATATTTTAAGAAAAAAAATGTGTAGTACTTTGTACCATTAAATCTGGCTTCAAAGCAAAAATGTATCCAGCTCTGCTTGAAGTCCTTTAAACTTCAGCCAGACTTTTACATTTACCTGCAGTATAGCTGATGCCTAACATGAAGGACCATTCTGCTAAAAATTAACCAGTTCACCTCACTTGGGATTTATTGCATATTTATCTGAAAGCTATGTTTCACTTTCAAGGAGATGCAAAACCAGCTTAATTTAGAAAATGATTTTGTGCACTTGAGAAACCAGTAAACTTAATGCTGCTGAAACCAGCTCTAAAACAAGGTACCTATAGTTCAAAATGATAATTACAGGAATGAGTAATGGCCTGTCACAGGCCTTGCTGCCTTGACTAAAGAGCAATGGATATTTGCATATTCAAAATAAGGTAATCATACACTGTCTCCATTTCAGCCCTGGTCTCAAGAGAAAACCAAACAGGCAGTTTTGAACTCACAGTCCATCACAAGACTCAATTGTCCACAATTATAGGAAATACATAGTTTAAGCTGTGAATGCAAACACAGGGGCACATAACTTGGGAGAGGGTATGGGGGTGTATAAGGAGGGAGTGAATATCCAAAACACATTTTCTAAACTCTCAAGCCAAAGCCTATCTGCTACTTGTAACCAGTATGGGCAGATTGCATATTTTGATAACATCTACACAAAAGCAGCACATCCTGAATTCACCAGCTCACAAAAAAAAAAAAAAAGAAAAAAAAAAAAAAAGAGATGAGACATAGCTACAGATTAGAAATCTCATCACAGATTGTGCTTCTGCACATAGACTGTCTAGACAAGAATAATCAGGGACCTGGGGTTCTGTAAAGAGGCAAAAATGCAAGTGTTCCCAAAGAGAGATTGTCTAGAAAACAAGAGATAGCTAGGAGACACAAAGAAACTGATCCATGCTGGGGAAAAAACCTGGAGATGAAGGATGCATGGAGACTAATGACAGTGGTGCACAGGAACCTTGGTCTTCAATACCAGGGACTGCAGCTGTGTAACTGTGAGCATCCCCACAGCAGCAACCACAACTTTCTCCCTGGACCAGCAGCAATCCCATTGCCAGGAACAGAAGGCAAGACCTAGAGAATGCAATGCTGTATGAGTGAGGAAACTCATGTGAGTTAGAGTTAAGCAGGGCAAAATCTCTCAGTTCATCTGTTCTTAGATAAACCCACACCAGCATCTAGATCTGCACTAAATTTAGTTCACCTAACCAATGACAAGACATTTTCCAGCCCAGGTCCAAATCCTATTCATTTTTCCTTTTTTTTTTTTTTGGAGTTAAAAAGTTCTATTACTGAAACTCTCACTATCAGGATAGCTGATACATTTCCACTTTTTTTTCATCCTTTAAAACCTTGGGTTTATCCAGATGAAGTGTATGTAGTGAGTGACTAATATACCTGCCTTGTTAGAATAGTGACATCTACACATCAGGTTTCAGAAAAGCTGGTTTGAATTCAAAAATCCAATATTCAGATTAATGTCAGCACAACATTCTAGAAACCTGGATAAAAAGATCCAGACATCTGTTTACTTTTACAACAGACTCCCCCATTTTTGTCTAACCTATTTTTTTCCTCACCTATCTTCCCCCTGTAAGTAAAGCCTCTATAGCAGAGATCAAGATTTACACCATGTATCAGAGAATAATTAGCGTGTATTCAGAGTAACAAGTATATATTTACCACCTAAGGTTATTTTCCATTTTATTTTCAGTAATTTCTCATTGCAGTGGTAGACAAAGCAAACATCATTGAGGAGTTAGAAAAAAATAGAATCATACTTTAAAACCACTTTTTAGTGCTTCTAAATAAAACATCTTTCTAAAACAGAGTCCAAAGAGCTGGAATAGGTTACCATTTCAGCAAGGAAAAGAAAAGTCAGAGAAAAAGGTTCATCTTATTAAAACCTTCCCTCTTTCAATAACTGAAATAAACATGAATGATTAGATGGATAGCTTGGAAACTATTGAGACTCCAAGATATAATCCCAGGCATACTTATCTATAACTTTAGGTGACTTTTACCAGTTTGCACAACCAGTCTTTCCTCTCTATTTCAAAAAGCATTTTAAAAAAACCCCTATGAATAATTTTATTTTTAATCAACTACTATATCTATTTATTACTCACTAAAACTTAAAAGAAGCTGTAGTACATAGAGAAACATACTAAAGCAATCATTCCTCATCACATCTGAAAACTGATTTGATCTGCTGCCAAAACATCTCATTTCACTTATTTCATTCAACACTACTTTGCACTACTTTCTGTGTGTCCATAGATGACTTATCTCATGGAAAATGACTAGGATAAGTAACTGAGTATAAATAAAGGGTGGTTATTCCATTCATTCTCTTGGTTATAACCTGTAACTGTAAATAAAGGCCTTTGTCCCAAAAGTGCAATGAAGCATATGTGCTAAAGGTTACTCCAGACTAAGGGTAAAATTTTTTACTCTTCAAATTGAACATCATTTCACTCAAGGCAGAGCTATGTCAGTTTCCAGAAGTTGAAAATATGAGCAATACATTTGGGATTTGAAATTAGTCTTAAGATCTATGCTTATAAGATAGAGAATTTACAAGATAGATCACATTTGCTAGTTCTTGAATAACAAAGGGAAGCCACCATAAATCTTCACAGAGCATAATTTCTTGTTGAAATATCAATTTACGCACTTTATACTCTTAATGTTATTTGTATCAAAGATAGCCTGCTATAATTTAGACTGACTTTTGGTCTTGTTCATATTATATTAATACCCATAATAAGGTATTAATACTTCACTACTATATTATTATTATTTCCAACTAATGAGCTGCTGGTTAGTAACAAAGAAATTCACTCCAGCTACTGGAGTGACTGCATTGCTGGGAAAGGGATGAACAACTGATACCATGTCATCTACCTTTACTTCTATAAGATATTGGATGTGGGCCAGCAATGCACACTCATAGCCCAGAAATTGTGTCCTGGGCTGCATTAAAAAAAAAAAATGGCCAAAGTTTGAGGAAGGTGATTCTTCCCCTCTTCTCTGCTCTACGAGTCTACATGAAATACTGCATGCAGCTTTGAGATCCACAAGAAAGACATGGACCTAGCAGAGTGGGTCCTGGGGAGGGTCACAGAAATGGTCTGGAGTGCCTCTCCTATGACAACAGATTTGGAGAGTGGGGACTGTTCAGCCTGGAGAAGACACCAGGGAGATGTCATTACAGAACTTGAATAATTAGAGGGCGTGTAAGAAAGATGAAGCAAGACTCTTTACGAGGGGCTGTGTGACAGAACAAGGGCACCAATTTTAAACTAAAAGAGGGGAGATGTATGGAAGAAATTCTTTATGAAGATAGTGGTTTCCCAGTGAAACTGTGCATGCCTCATTCTTGGAAATTGTCAAAGTCAAGTTGGATGTGGCTTAGAGCAGCCTGTTCTAAGTGGAAAGTGTCCTTGCTTATTGCAAAGATGTTGAACTAGAGGATCTTTAAGGGTCTCTCCCAATCAAACCATCTTATGATTTTATGACTTCTTCCTTTAACTGAGTAATCTAAACACTTTATAATTCTCAATCATATTTCCTTATTAATAACTTAAAGGCCTTTGTAAAATTCTTGATTGTTCTTCATATTCCCTTCTGCAATGAACATGCCCCTCCATAAAAATAATATATATGTATAATATATTATATATGTATTTAAAATATATAAATAAACATTCCCATGTGGTCTGCACACAAACCTTAATTCATCATCATTGACATTTATATTTATTTTTATTCACAATATGTTTCCCTTCTTATAGGTTACTGCATGGCACCACAGCCCACTCAACATCTCCAGCAGTCTCACAACAGCTGTTCTTCTGTGCCTGAGAGAGCTGGTGTTCCAGACAGGAAAAATTTCTCCCTTTCCAAGCTTTTTCTTCATATCAGAATGTCATTTTTAAGAAAAGTAGATAAATTAAGCACCTACCACTGCCAGGTGCTTGATTTTCATCCCAGATATTCATGATTCAATATTTCAAAAAAAAACCTATGTAAGTGTAGGGAAATTTAAATACTATTTGGAAGTATTTTCCACACAAGGAAAAAGTTAGGTCCCCTTATTCTAAAAATAGGGGTTCCAATTTTTCAAGGGTCTTTAGGTAGAATTGACTGACAACTTTTGGCTTTTAACACATTTTTGTACAAGGGCTATATAGGGTCAAGCCTCAAAGAGAATAAAAGTACACAGAATCACAAATAAAAATTCACATCTCCTGTTCCCAGCTATCCTAAAGCATACAGATTTGGTCACCAACAATTGTTTTAATATTCTAAGATTTCTCATTACCTTTTCACAGCAAAATAACAGTGGATTTCTAGAAGAATAGGAGGCCTATACCTAAGTTTCCAAACCTTTGTTTCATTCAAGCACTTATATACAAATGAAAAACACCAGCCCTCTAAAACTGACAGCAGTGGTTATATAAATGACCTCTTGACTGTGGTAAACAGTAATCATGCAAAGAAAAAAAAAATTTAAATCAAGCATAAGAGGAAGGACTTCCATCAAGTAAATGGAAGAACATTCTCCCTCCTGTCTGTTGTCAGACATTTACATGGGTAATTCAAATCCCCATGAAAACTTATCCATTCCCACTGTTTGCAAAACAAACCAAAATAAAAATTAAATTAAAATAAAAACAAACCAGTTTTAAGTCTTCTCTGCAACTACCAAAACCATGGGAACAAACACAAAAAGAAAGTACAAAATATTAAGATGCACAAATTCTACCTGAAAATGGAAACTGAGCTATTATGAAATATTAAGTCAGACTGGATAACCGACATATTTTTTGTACATTCAGTTCAGTGATTTAAAATCATCCCACCTTGTTAGGGACAGAAGTTGTTTTCACTTGCCATCTGCTGAGTGGCTTTTCTGCAGCATGCCAATGATCCCTACCAAATTCAAAAGCTGATGTGTCTGTACCACAGCACTCTCTCAGATGCCATTTGACAAAGCAGCTTTTAATCTGACTCAGGCAGGACAGATGTTTCAGATTTCTCTTTTCACCAGTAATTCTTACAAATAAGGTATATATATAAGGGTATATATGAGTGAATTACATGCATAGAGCTGTTATTAAGGACATCAAACTTTCATTGATTTCACAGGAGTATAAAGCAGAAGGCACAGGTTCATCACTGCTCTCCATGCAGTGTCCAACAATGAACAGCCATGGGAATTGTTACAGCCATCATTTGCACAGGACACAGTTTCAGGCCTTTCCTGGCCCTTACCCAACTGCAAATGTCACTATGGCTCAGGATTATCAAGGCAGCACCAAATCTTCACACTGCCTTGCAAACCTTTTGTCAGTCTCTAAGTCCACTTTAAAAGCCCATATGCACAAAAGTCAAAATGAAACTGTGTCTAAGGAGATTTAATGGTTCACCAACACAATTTTTAAATTGTTTTTAATAGAATATTATAGTGCATAATCATAACAGACATTGCTTGAGGTTTGGTGAAAGTCTTTTGTAGGGTTGTTGTTTCCACAGAAAACAGAAACATATGTTTGACTGCCTTCAGTCCCTTTCCACCTAAATCACATTTAAAATTGCATCAGCTTTATGTCAAGAAATGGAATGACATATATACAGCTTTTTGTATTTAAATTAAATGGCAGAAGTGCCTCATTGAAGAAAACAGTTTAAAAGGTAGACTGTTTTTAACTTTGTAGATCTTTAGCAATAAAACAGTGGGGAAAGAGGGTGTAAAATCTGAACTGTTAAATAGACATAATTAAGTATAAGGAAAAAAAGGAAAGTATAACATTATCTAAATTCATAATTGCCTTAGTTGGAGTATGTTCAGGCTCTTCCACTTCATATATGATTTGTCTTCCAGAAAATCTTCAGTGTTTATTTTTATTGAAGCCAAATCTTCTGGGCAAGGGAGAGCCAGCTCTGCTTCAAGAAAGAGCAATGTAATAATTGATACAGGGCTGTGTTAAATACCACTGTTATATCATCTTCTATTATGGGCTTTAGATGTACTTCTGAGCTGCTTGAGAGTTTGAGACTGAAGGAAATCACTTGGCTGACATTTGTGATACAAACTCTTATAAAAATTCCTCTCTTGATAGACAGAATCCTCCAGGTCCAGAAAAAGTCCCGACATCAAAGGTACTCATCTTCTTCCCCCTTGCTTGTGCTGATCCCCTTGAAAAGCACCCAGTTAAATGCCAGCAGGTCTGAAGTAGGGCCACTGACAGCATGTACCTGGTCACAAGTACCACAAGAAGCCAAGACTACATAGTTCTGGTGCAGATGCCACAGGAAGAACCAGACCTCTAAATAGGACCTCTGTGCAACTCAGTGGATCAAAAGGTCTTGACAGCCTGGATATTGATCCATGGAAAGAAAATACAGACCTAGCAAAAATTAAACTGGAGGACAATTTTCCATTGCCATAGAGAAATATAAGCCCATGAGGCCTGAATTTACCCACAGCTTTTTATAACTCAAAATACAATTTTTCAGGTCTTCCGTGTTTTAACAGTTTTGTTTTAATTAGTTTAATCAAATTGCATTTCATGCAAAGTATTTATGTTAATGTAACACAATACATATTCCTCTCTCCTGTGCATGAAAGTTAAGGATCCACAGTACCACGTACAACATAAGGCAAGGAGAAACCAGTCTGGACTAGGATGTGAAAATAGGTTGGTGACAATGGCTGCTGGGCAGCAAAATATTTGAAATTCAGTTTTTGCTGTGCATATCTCCTAAGAACTTGCAAGTCTTCTGCTTCTCACCTATTGTGTTCTTATTTGACAGTCTCCCATCTGCTTTACTCCTTAGATTTTTAATGCCTTTGCACCTATTAGTTTATCTGGTCTCTCCTTTGTCAGCTTGCACATGTCCTGAATAAGTGATGGCACGCACACCAAAGCTTTAGTAAGGATAAAATATATCTTTTTCCTCTCACATCAGCATTTTTCCCTTCCTTCTGACAAACCCTCTATTGTCACTATTATTTAATTTTGCAACACAAAAAAGCCTCATGCTTTCATTCACATCACATTCACAAAACTTTTATCAGCATAAAGGATAACTAAGTTTTCTTTGTCCAATGGCTTTTAGCATTCACCCACACTCAAAACATTAAAATTTCATCTCAGTACTCACAGAACTGCTTTCTGGAAACTCTAATAAAGATCTGTTCAATCTCTCTATTCAAATCATATCCTTCCTTCAAACCTCTACAGTACTTTCCTCCACATTACCATACCAGATCAGGTCTGGTCTTAAAGGTTTACCATCCTAAATTATCCCTAAGACCTTGCCTCCTGTCACAACAACTTAGTCAGAAACGCCTATTTGTCTCCTTCTCCTGCTACTTTTTCACACTCCCTCCCTGCTGCCCACTCTGCTAAAAAAAAAAAAAAGAAAAAAGCCTTCACACTCCAATATGCCATCCCCCTCCCCCACACACGCACTCATTCAAAATCCTCCTGAGACCTGCTTTTGGTGAATCTTAATAAGTCACAGTTCTTCAACCCCAATGTTGACCTGAGAGTATCCTGAAGATCCAAAGGGAAAAATTAGGCACAAATCGGCTTTTCTTTCCCTTCTGCCAGAGCTTTTCCCTGTAGCTAGCTTCTCATAAAATCTCTGCTCCATCCTCATGTACTCTGCAAATGATGGAGCTCTCACCTTTCCTGTGCAGTAACTACTTTGCCAATATATAAATCACTTTAGAAGACGTAATTCTGAAATGCTGCTTATCCTGTCTCAAAACCGATTTGTTATTTAGCTAAATTGTTATAAAGTTCACTTCCATAATTGTTACTGAAGTTCTCAAAACCAGAGATGATTTTCCTCTTCTGTTGAGAGCATTTCAAGCCCATCATGTCTATACTTTTCCCTCATTTTTTGCATTTTATAGTGATAATTTTTTTTAAGAGCCAAACAGCTATTACATAATCAATGGGAAATAAAACAAGAGATAAATCAAATCAATAAAACAAGAGGTAAAGAAATAGATTCTTTCTAAAACTCAGACTGACTAATGTTCCAGAAAGATTAAGAGAAACAAGCAAGTGTTCCTTCAGTAAAGGGTAGAGAGTGTCTTTAGATTAAGTAACTGTATGTTTAATTTTACTGAAAAAGAAATACATTAGTAAACAATCAGTGAGAAGATACAGTCCTGGACTACAATGTATAGACTATTATGGGATTTTTTCAGTCTTCAAATATGAAAGCTGCTTATGTCTACTAAGACTAAAGTGAAAGATGTCCTTTCTCATTTGCATTGTAAATGCTCACAGCTACTCCCACAGCCAACACCAAGAGCAAACCTGTAGAGCAATTCAGAATATATTTCCTTGCTACAGCAAATTCAGTTCCTGCTGTCACTGCAGCAGACTTTTCTGAAGTGTTACTCAACTGAAAACTTAGAACAAATTTTGAAACAATCCTATTATATATTACAATTAAAATCCTGTAATTAAGTCCATTGTTTTTGCAAATCTATGAATACTTTATGAATTTCCTAATTAACATTTGGAAGCCACTTTTCTGTTTAATCTCAGGAGGAATAAGTAGTGTGAATTACACCTCAGTCCTCCCACAAGTTCCCTAGAGAGGTACAGAGGGCCCCAGGAGAGTGTGCTCATTCTCCTTCCTGGATGGACAGCCCATTGAAATGTAATACAAACCAAAGAGTATGTTCCAAAAAGAGGATTTCATTCTTTCTTTAATCACATTCTGATTCAGAAAATCTGTTTCTATTTCTCTTCCTTACTAAAAATAAATGCTATTGCTTTACTACTGGTTTTTGGTTCAGAGGAGCTGCTGAGGCCTTATTTAAAGGAATTAGTCTCATGTATGATAAAGATTTTGCTATGAAACCAACTGCAATGACATGAATGAAGGCCAACAGCATTGCATATCACAGTTCCTTACAGGAATAGTTTCTGAATGTTTTCCTTCACTTGTAAGACTGTAATTTGAAGTCTCACAATGCACCTAGAAATTGTTCATATTCAGAAATCATTGGTATCTCAAATCAGCAGCTAAATTGATGCTGTGAGCAGAGTCAATACATTGAAAGCATTTCTTTTTTGCATAGGTTTTCTGCAGCCATTGGACCACTTTTAAAGATGTCTTCATCAAGAACATATGGATTCAATGCACATCTCTAACCTTGTTTTCATAGAAAAACAAGTAAAAGAGCTATTCTAAATCAAAACTTATAAAATATGGTGTTTGTCTTAATTTATAGCTATATATTCCATTTCTCTATGGACAGGATCTGAGTGAATGGCCTGAAGTTGTGTCAGGACAGGTTTAAGTTGAATATTAGGAGAAGGTTCTTCACTGAGAGGGTGGTTGGGCACTAGAACAGCTCCCCAGGGAAGTGGTCACATCACCAAGCCTGACAGAGTTCCAGATGCATTTGGACACTGCTCTCAGGTACATGGTGTGACTCTTGGGGTTGTCCTGTGCAGGGCCAGGAGCTGGACTCAATGATCCTTATGCATCCTCTCCAACACAGCTTATTCTGCAACTTAGGCACATCCAAACACTTGAGTAAGACATACTATTTGTTTCTTATGGAGATCTGGAATACATATTTTCCTGGTTGGTCTTTCATCATCAAAATGAGTGTCAGCCATGCATAAACTGCCCACCTGTCACAGTTTAACCCCTCTGGCCACGAAGCCCCACAAAGCTGCTCACTCTCCCACTAGCAGGATCTGAGAGAGAATCTGAAGGGTAAATGGTAAAATATTTATGGGTTGAGATAAATAAAGTTTAATAGGGAAAGGAAAATCCACACACACAAGCAACCCAAAACAAGGAATTCACTGCTTCCCATGGGGAGGCAGGAGCTCAGCCATCCCCAGGATGGTAGGGCCCCATCACAGGTAGCTGTGACTTGGGAAGACCAACACCATCACTCCAAACATCCCCCCATTGCCCCTTCTCCCCACTTTATACACTGATCATGATGTCACATGGTCTGGAATATCCCTTTTGTCAATTGTGTCACCTGTCCTGGCTGTGTCTGCTCTCAACCTCCCACACATCCCCAAATCATAGCATGTCATTATGAAAAGCAGAAAATGTCTTGGCTCTGTGTAAGTCCTGATCAGCAATAACAAAAATCTCAATCAACCATACTTTCAGCACATATCCATGTACTAGCTACTGTGAAGAAAATTAACTCTACCCCAGCTGAAACCAGCATACCACCTCATAACCCCTTCAGTAGTGTCATGAGGCTACCAGATGTCTGCAAGAAAGAAATGCCAGTAAAACCATTAGAAAAATTCATTTATCTGTTAACTCTCTTCCTCAAAGTCTTAGATACCTCTGAAAATCATGGGAAATGAGCATAAACCTAATGAGGCTTTCTATTCTTAAATTATCTGCAGAGGGAGACAGTATCACTCCACAACTAAATAAGAGAGCAACAATTCACTTAAAGAAATGGGCATTCCTTCTCACATTAATTTACAGTGAACAGGCATTTATTATGCTTGACCTTTTTTTAGAAGAAATGCAAGCAGCTGGTTGCTATTTATTTTAAGTACTCAGCATGAAGTTTTCTGTGAAGTGACTGTCTCCTAACAAGACATGAAAGCAGCAGGTGTGGAGACCTGATCTTCTTTCTCCTCCCAGCATGCAGTAATGTTAAATGAAAAAACATTGTAATTTTGAGCTTACAACATTAGAACAACAAATCTGTTGCTGTGCTGAAAGCCAGACAACTTAAACAAGAGAGACTTTACAGCTCTTCAGGTACTTTAACTTCAGTGCCTTTTGAGAAGAAACCAAGAAAAGTAGAGCCACAGCCCTTTTCCATTGTTATTCTTTGGAGCTTATGGCTTTATGTAGCATGGCAGGTTTGGACAGAGAAAGCAGGAAAATTTGGTAGAACATGGAACATCAGTGTCTTTTAGGGAGGGCTAGGATTTGTGATCTTTTATATGGGCTAAGAGACTACTGGATGGTGCCCAGGCCACACACAGGAGAGGGGTTGAGTGCCCATGGTTCTGCTGTGGGCAGCTAAGAGCATATCCAGGAACTGTGAATGAACAACTCCCCAGCAAAGGAAATCTGATCTTGAGACAGGTTCATTAATAGAGATTGATCAGCCTTCAAAAGAAGCTGACACTTGAAATATTCTAATTTATTAATAGCAACAGTCATATTTGGGGTTTTCTTCTCTACAATGCTTTAGGCCATTAGCAATGGGCACAGGAGGACAGCACTGACATGCCATTGCTGATGTTACAGATTACATGTTTGTACAAAGGCATTGTATAACATTGCTCCTGGCAACTATTCAGAGACAGCAAAATCTACATCACATGCCTACAGTCACATTCTGTAACCACTGGAACATGAGAAAACAAAAAACCCAAGAAGTTGTCAGACAACTACTGCCACAGCTCACATCACACAAACAAATGCTGCCTGATGTCACAGTAGATTGCCTGTAAAAGAAGGATTATCCCTACAGTGTAAACTCAAACAGCTTTGATCTGCTAGAGCAATGTATTGTGGTGAAATTCAAAAGGAAAAAGCATCTTCTCTTTAGTTTTGTTACAGAGTTATAACCAGGATTCATGAAGTTTATATTGGCCATTTACCATTTCTTTGAGAGGACCCAGCCTCAGCATTACTAATTCAGCTTCCCTCTTACTTTGTGCCTCACTTTGAAAAGGTTTGCAGAGCACCAATGATACAGCTTTTCCTACCACAGAGCTTCTGTTGTCAGCTACAATTTCACAGCTATTCCCCAGCTAGCACTTCATGTTGCAGGAGTTTTGTAGATGCATCTGTGTCTTTATCCATCTCCTGTTCTGTATCCTGTATCTGGTCTCTTACTCTTTTTCATGGTACTTTTTTTTTTTCAACAACATAGCATACTCCAACAAATTTTTACAAGCCTTTATTTTCACAGTTTAGTCCTTTCTACAGAAATTAGAAAGAGCAATATAATTACTTATACATTGATTATAGCATAAGTCAGCCTGACCTTCACATCAGATGCTTCCCAGTATCCTTATTAATTACCATTTATTCATGGTCATAGCTGTGAAGATTCGAGTAATTAATATTTTATGTTTTGCTATTCCACTCCTGTAAGTTAGTCTTTCTTTTTGCTTTTTAAATCTGTGGCACCCCAATTGGAAAATTTCAGGTTCAGAAGAAACTATTTCTTCCTTTCCTCTGCAGTAATCCCTCCCCATCCCTCACATTACCTTTATGCTCTACCTAAAAGGTGCATATTTGGTAGGTTTTCAGATGCAAAAGGCACTTTTTCTAGGAACACAAAAGAACTTTTATAGAAACCTCATATTAAACCTTTTTTGTTTCTTGCCAATGTCATCACAAGGTCTCAAGCACATGGGGACAAGAATCCAGGCATGTACTAACACATAGCAAGGTCCAAGTACTACTAGTCCTAGAGGTTCATATTTTACTGTTGCAAGTTCCAGTGCTGATACTAACAGCACACGAGTTCCAAAGGTTCTACCTGGGATAGGTTAATGCATTTATTTGTATTTTAAATATGATATAATTTTAAAATGCAGTTTGTTACAGTAGAAACTGTGTCTCAGCTCTCAGCAACATTTTGCTTACAGTTTACAGAGTAACTGTGAAAAAAAGGTTTCAACTAGGAGAACAGCCAGAGGAAGCTGTCATAAAAGTCAAAATTCTTTATAAAACAAAACAAGCCATACTGTTCTTTAAATGTTTATGAAACAATGACTACATTTTAGTAAGTGACTAAATCAGACAAGTATGAAAGAAAAAACATCTACTTGTAAGCAAAATAATTCTCAAAGCAAGTTTGATTTAAGAAAATCAAGAGGGATAGTGTGCGTTGCTGAGCATGACTCCCTCAGACTATTCAATTCATAATATATGAGCAACATGATTTATTCATAACACAAATCAAGAATTCAAGTAAACAATAAGGAACAGAAAGAAGATTACAGTAGCTGAAGTCATAGAAGTCCCAAGGGCTCTAAGATATGATAAAATTTGGCTTGACATACAGTATCTGTTCTGTGAAAGGAGATTATTCAAAGTGCAAACTGAAAGAGTGAAACAGTACATGTTCATTACACTTATGGCTTCATAATAGTTCAAACAGCCTAGATTACCTTCTTTACATCTCTTACAGAGTCCAAAAAGCAACAAAACCTTTTACTTTCAAAGAAAGCTGAAAGGATATAGTTTCCTGTTTCAAATGTTACAGTCAATTTTCAAAGTGTTTAGAGATGATAAAATCCCTATCTTGAGCTCCGCTTCCAATTCAACATCCCAGTTCTACAGCGTATAGCAGATAACTGGTTTTCACCAACAGTGAGGTTTAAGTACATTCTAAAATTAAGTATGCTGGGGTTTTACCAAAAAGGAAAAAATACTTGTACATTCTTCTATTCAATAAGATTTACAGTCTGTTCTGTCTTCTGTAAGCATTAACATTTATTAATTTATATTCAGGTTAAGTTAGTGCTTACCAGGCATTTTGAATTTATTTTTTTGCCCTACATATGAGTAAATGTAGCAGTAGAACCAACACATGCCTTTAGTTGCAAATGAGTTTGCTCATGCACAAGTAGGGCCATTCCAAAAGCTAAGATGCTATATTAGTTCTGTCTTGTGCTATTTGGGTTTTCAGGGTTTTTTTCTGTAAGCTGCCTTATGCAAGTTTATTTATTCATTTTTGAAATTAAATTAGATAGCAGGCACTTCATGGGAACATACAGAGAAGATGGACGAGACTTGTCTGCGAAGTGCACAGAAGCAAGAAAGTTACAAAAATGGACATTCTGTTTAGGCACAGGAGTTTCCCCGTGGCAGCAGTCAAGTGTCAGGATAGGTTTCCCAGAGAGATTGTGGAAACCCTATTCCCAGAAGCAATCAAAATTCACTTGGACAAACCCCAGACTGCCCAGGTAAACTTTGAGCATCTCCAGCCTCCTGTTGTTTAAACAGGGTTCAAAGCAACCTCTGTAGCTCCTTTTCAAACTAAATTATTCTATGATTATGCAACTGATAGGTAATTTTGGTCCATAAAGAGATTAAACACCTGCAATCTAAGTAAAGAGCCAGGCCACAGCATCTCAAATTCTAATTTTTGACTTAGACTTTCCTGAAAATGTACAGCACCTTTTTCACAATCCTTCAAAGAACAGCACATGTGCGACATTATCACACTCTGAAATCAGACAATAGGGCTTGGCTTCTCCACAAGCTAGCTTTCATTTAGTTTTTCATTATATTCTTGTTGATGTTGAAATAAGTAACCTATGGCTTTTAAATAGCAATTTAAAAAGGCCTTGCAGGTGGTGATTATTTTTACATGCTTGCTTTCCACAAGAAGGATGCTGGCAATTCCTCAGTACTTTGCAGTAATGATCCTCTCTAAAAATATACTACATAACACCTACACAGTCATTTCCTGATACCTAATGGTGAAGCTGTTATGCAAATGGTGAGGTGGTTTATACAACAAATAATTTTGGCTGCAAAAAAATTAGTTACATCAAAATTTTCCCAATAGTTGGACAAGGCTGCATAAGTATGATCCCTAGAAGAAGCAATATTAGAAACAAGCTCTCAAGCACCCAGTTGGGAGCAGTGGGTAAGCACCTTTGCTTCTGCAATTCAACAGCTGGTACTCCATGCATCCCAACCAACCACTACACATCAGACAACAGCCAAGGGAAATACAGATGCTGAAAATGTCATTGGCTCAGTCTTCATACAGCATTTTTCCTGCAATCATATAATACTTCAGTTCTCTTGAATTGAACAAGGAACAAAAACTTCCTAGCACAAAACTTTCTACAGTATAACAAAAATTGAGTCACAACTGGCAAGACAGAAGTTAAGGCACTGCCAGTAGATTCAAAGATAGCTAATGATTTTAATGAGATGCTGTTGTTGTAGTTCAGAATACTAATCACTTCTCACACTAAAGAGAATAGCCCATGTATGCCCAGAAAGGCAGCATGAGCCAATCATAACAAACCAAAATAGCAAAGTTAAATTTGGAATTTCACAGTGATTCATTGACCTGCCTTTTTCAAAAGAGCCTTTGAACAGATGTCATTGCTAAGTCATGTTAAAAGAAGCAAATATTTTAAGAATGCTCACTTTGCTCCCTTATACAATTGAATCAAGCCATCTGTGCTACAGTGGTCCTTAACCGATATTCTAGCCACTTAGAAGGTACTAAAAATCATCCCTGTTTAGTTGTCTGAGCAGATCCTTCTATGATACACCTCAAAGTTGTTCTCCACAGTTAGACAAAAGTGGAAAAAAAACCAAAAAAACCCCACACTTGTTTAAGATATGAGTTCTGATTCTTGTTTTGTTTTCCCTTTCCTGTTCACAGAATGGGTCAGGTTGGAAGGGATCACAGTGGGTCATCTGATCCAATCCCTTGCTCAAACAGGGTTATCCAAGAGTACACAGCACAGGATTGTGTCCAGATGGTTCTTGAATATCTCCAGTGAAGAAGACTCTGCACCCTCCCTGGCCAATCTGTTCCAGGGCTTGCTCACCCCCCCACAGTAAAGAAATTCCTCCTCATATTCAGGTGGGACTTCTTTGCATCAGTTTCTGCCCATTGTCTCTTGTGCTATTGCTCGGCATCACAAGACGCTGGCTCCATCCTGCTGCCATCCTCCCGTCCCATACTGACAGACATTGATGAGATCCCCTCTCAGTTGCTGCTTCTTGAGGCTGAACAGGCCCAACTCTCTCAGCCTTTCCTCATAAAAGAGATGCTTCAGTCTCTTTGTTCCCTCCTCTTGGATAATACAAAATTTAAACTAGAAGAATTATGTGAATATTTGGAACCACAAAAGTTTCCTAAAGACTAGAAATATCCTCCTGACATTAACTAGAGAATTGCATCTTGAAAAGAACCATAATTCTTAAGAATTTCTACTTTCAGAGCACACATTTCAGTCCTCTTCTAGATACATAGATTTGATGACTTGATTATAATGCCCAAATATAGCCTCTGTTTAATGGCAGTGATGGAAAGGCACAATCTTATCTTTAACTGTTTCCAGATCTGCATGACTGTCTTAATTAGAATTGGAGCATTCAAACTTGGCACCCTGGGGTTTTTTTCTGTGCCTTTCTCAGCAACAAAATTATTCCTTTTTATACAAGACTGTATTTGTATATTTTGCTAGAACAGGGACACAATTATGGGGTCATGAGGGGTTGCACAGCATAAAGCAGTTTAATCTGTATTTTCTAATCTCTGAAAGCAAAAAAGAGAACATTTTATCATTAACTCCACCCACGCTGAGACTGAAAACTCAATTGGCACAGTAAAACACTAAATTCTTATTGCTGTTAGCAACAGTTAACTCCAAGAAGTCATCTGGATTTCTTCCAGTTACTCTAATACTCAAGAATACTTAACAGGTTGCTATTGTGTGGGGATTTTTTTTTTCTTTTAAACAAAATATTTCAGTATTTCCCAATGTTGGATGATGAATCCTAGAAGTTAATACACTTGCAAAAGGCTACAGAAACATTTTCTCAACGTTCTCTGAGGAATATTTTGGAAGCCAAATGAATTTAAAAGAGTAGGAGAAAAACAAATGCTATTACTGAATTACTCCACACAATTTTACTTCCAAGTACTTTCTAATCTTTTTCTCTGAACTGCAACTTCTAGATTTTCATATTGCCACAGGAATGGAGTGTGAGAGTAGCCAGTGTCCCCACTTTCTTCTGCTGTGCAATATTGCTAAGGCAGCGAGTTGGCTCTGAGATAAAGGCAGATAGGAGGTTGGTGTGCAGATGACACCAATATAAGCACGAGGTAACAACAGTGAACTCAAGGTAAGAGTTCAAGGCAAATGCAACATTTTAATCCATTCACCTCACATCTGTTTTCAGATTCTTTTTCTGAGCATGGTGTTCCTGCTCTCCTGCAGAGCTGGATGAGCAGACACACCCCATCAACAGACCCTTCTGGGAGGTCTGGCAACTGCAGGACCTTAGAGACATACTTTTTATTCCACACAGCTAAAGTCTTGTGATTCTGCTTTCCAGAAGAGGATTATTTTGGCCGCATGTGAAAGTTATCACAGTAAAAGTGGTAATCAGCAAAAGTTACACAAACTTGCATTTCTTATCTTTTTTTAAAAATCACTTACTGCAAATCAGCTCAAGGCAAAAAAATGAACAAATAAATAGATCCATTTTCTATTACTTGCTAACTTCTGGAACATTATTAGAAAATCTTTAGATGGATTAAACGTTCAAACATAAAATGAATTTACTGAGTCAGGCATCCATTTAAGGAAGCTTCTGTAATACATTAACTCACTTCTCATTTTGAGGCAAATATGTTTTCCTTATGAAATAATTATTATGTAAGTATAATCCTGATAATACAGAACCTAATCTTAGGGGGGGGGTTTGAGCATCTCCAAATTTGATTACATAGTAATTGTTAGACAATAAAAAGGAAATATTACTTTCAGGCTCCATTCAGGCTCAAGTTTTGTTCCCTCAATTCCTTACTTCCACAAGATAAAGTTCTAAACCAACCTATACCTAATAAGTACCAACCTGTATCCAATAAGTCTTTGTCTAGTTTCAGGGGTTTTTTTAAATTATCATCTATGCAAGCAAGCCTACAATCACATCCTAAGGAGAAAAGCTCATCTCTCCACTGAGGAAAATGTTGCAAACAGACACAGATTTGTTTTTTACAGATATTTAAGTGAACGACTGTAGCAAGAATCAAATGCTCTAGATCAATGTAACAGCTTCATTAGATCACAATTTTCTATCAACCAAGCATATGAAGCAATTAATTAATTCTACCCCCACTTCTGAAGATTGTGCTTGAATACATACCTAACAAAGAGACCTGTAAATTTTTGACTTAAAATCAAATTAAAATTATTCGAATGCAGCTATCTATGTAGAACTCTGCACTGAAGTGCTTAGGGTACCATGGCCTTACAGTAAATACATTACTGCTCACCCACCCAAAGTGTTTGCTTGCATTTTGAGAAGTACTACTCTGCTAGCTAACAAATATTAAGCTGTCAAGGCATGTCAATTTGGATTGTAAAGACAACAGAAATCTTTACAGCTACCCACAGTATGTTACATTCCTTCAGCTTCCTGTGGGACAAAACCTGCCACAGGCTCATGTGGATTCAACCAAAGCTGCCAGGCTTCAGACAGGAATATTCAGGATGTTAAAAATGTGTTTGAGTATCAAAGTCCAAGACTCTCAGAACAAAGACAAGCCTTGAATGAACTCACTCAAAAGTTTTACTAGCAAAACAAAGCTTAACTTTGCTTTTTAGTTACTGATAGTATCCAATAAATCACATCTGTGTTCACATGGTGCATGAAAGGCTTTACAGTGGAGTCTACTTCATTACTAATGACAGAACTTGGGTTTAGAGATCATATTTTCCTACACAACACTCCAGTTGAAAGCTCTTCTCCTTGAACCTGATATTCATTACATGACTGCCATTAAATAAAAGTCAAATTAAGTTCGAAAATAACATTGAATTGTTTATAATTGTAAGACCATGTCATTGCTTGTGAATTTATGAAGTTATGAAGAAGCATAATGCAAGGAGTAGATGTCTCTTTCATCCTAACACTAGATTATCCAAAGTTCATTTTGAGTCTTAACACTGCATTAAGAAGTTTTACACAGATGTAGGGCACCTATGTCAATATGATCCAGCTCAAGCAAAGCCAGCAGAGCTTTGGTTATAGAAATCCATTTGCTTTTAAATTTTAAATCTTACTAAAATTTTTCCATGTACCCATCAGAAAGGTCTATTTTAATTCTCATATTGCTACCAACACCATTTCCAGAACACTGCTAACAATAACTTGACACCTTGAAAGTAATAGATACTTCTTTTTATAATTTCACTAGGAATTTTTTTATCAAAAATAAGTTTAAGTATTTTAAATTTATATATCTGGGGATGGTAGAGAGAAATGACCTTCAGCAGCCCTATTTGTACATAAAACTGATCCATTTACCATAGTTAGTATAAGTATTTACTGATTTAGTACTGCATCCCATACTATCAAATAATTTATCATTTGTGTAAAATAAAGTCAGTAAAGATTTATTCATCAATAGAAAGAACATCCTTGGCCCATACACTCACACTGCATTTATCAGAAAGAACAGAACAGTACTCTGCTCAAACACCACCCACAAAAAAAAAACCAAACCCACAAAAAACAAAAGACCCCCACCACTAACAACAACCTCACACCACTCCAACACCCAAGGCAGCCTTTTTCACAGCAAGAAAAAAGAAAAAAAAATCTTATTTAAAAGTGACAGCAAAGCAGCTTTTAAAGTTGGTGATCTCCTGGGCTAAGCTGAACTTCTACTTAAGCATTCTTTTGTTAGATCAGATTCTCATTGAAAGAGCCAGGGAAATTTTTAAAAAAGTAGCTGTATGGTCGATAAGGAAAATATATATTTTACATGTTATTTAGAAGAAAGAAGAGTTTAGGGCATATCTGCAGAACAAAAAACCAAAATTAGCATAGTACTCCCCTGAATAATACCATCTGCTTCTCAACAGGACTATTTATCCCAAAGATTATGTGCTGTGATGCATCTCTGACAGTTTGATCATCTAAGCATCCCCATTCAAAGCTCTACAGGGACAGTGCCTCATGTTATGTAGATGTAGCCTAAATGTCAGCATCTGGAAGAGAGATAACACATTACAGGTATTTGTAGAAAGAACAGCAGCTTCATCCACAGTGTTTCTTCTGATAAACCAACACAAGAATCTTGCACTAGGTTTAGACTGGAAAATACTTTTTTAAGAAAGCTGCAAGGACTAAGTACAGCTATAGTCTTTGTTCTCACCAAAAATCACAGTATTTATCATAGTTTTTTTATAATTATGCATGATGTTGCAAACATGAAGTTGTAGGTTAACAACCAATGATTTTTCCTAGTCATAAAAGGCCTTTGGAGATGAACCATTCAAAAGCAGAACAGCAGCCATACTCCAAGAGCTTTAAGATACCATATATAGCATGCCATATGTGGTAAGAAAATAAGGAATAAGTTAAAACACATTTGGTATTCTAAAAGTATAATCAAATCTACAACAATTATGATACTGTCCACAAACAGCATGTTTATGATCAAAGTCATACTATATTACACTTCCTTACAGGCTCCTTTGATCAAGCTTCTTTCTGTGAAATCTTCCCTAACAACCTTCTGCAAATTAACTCAAAACCATAAATTGAGATCAATAATATAAGACCCAAAAATTAGGAAATTTAGCAATGTTTGCATGATATGATCTTCATGTGGCAGGAAAAGCTCACCTTTTTCCTACTCTACCTTCAAAGTATGCCAAATTAAATATATACTTTCAAAAAATCATAGTATTTGCAGAATAGAAAATATTTTCTATCTGGGACAAGAAGCTATTTTGTAACTCTACATTCACACTTGGTGCTAGCTTCTGAAACAAGTTATTTGGAATCATCTTTCAATTCTGGCAAACATCTTTACAAGTCTGGCTAAGAAAAATAAACCAAAAAACTTTTTTGATTGCCAAGAGTAGTTGAGGATTTCCCATCCTTAGAAGTGTTCAAGGCCAAGCTGGATGAGACCCTGGGCAGCCCAGACTAGTGGAAGGTGTCCTTGCCCATGGCAAGGGTGTTAGAACTAGTTGATATTTCATCCCTTCCAACCCAAATCACTCCATGATTTTATTGACATATTTTGTGAGCAAACAGTACACTGGATGCCACTCCCATAAATCACATGGATCAGTCATCAGGTTCTGAAGGTTCAGTCTGAACATTAGACAGAGCCTCCGGACACTAATGTAGCACTGGAACAGATTCATTAAGATTGTCATGGAATTTCCAGTCCCAAAGGCTCTCAAGATTTGGCTAGATCACTCAACTGAGCTAATCTAACATTGACCAGAATTCCACCCTGAGCATGAGCTCAGAGTAGATGATCTACCCAGGTCCTTTTTAACAAGTCTTCCACAATCCCACAAATACACATTAAAGAATTTGATGCAGAAACTTTATGATGTACCTTATCCATGAAAAATTCCAATAAGATACACTCTTGTTTTTAATTTCTGATGGGGTACACATTTTCAGTACAAGATTCCACTCCCCCACATTAGTTTCCAAGCTTCTCAAGAGCATACAAGCCATTATCTTTTACTATTCCAGTCAACTTTTTTTCTCCTAGCAATAATCATCAAGCTCCAAGACACTGTTCCCTACATTATTTACAGTGTGAGTCTCAGTAGCCTCAAGTGCACTGGACTCTTATGGGAAAGCACATAGATCTCTTAAGGGAAAATTAGTCAAGTGTGCAATGTTGCCTGGAAAAGCCTGTCTGGCACTTTTGTATGGGCAGCTAACTTTTCAATGCCACTTTGACTGGCAAAATATTTGAAAGAGGCTTTCCAACAAACCATCTTCAAAAATTATTTATGTTCTTTGAAACAAAGGTCATGAATCCCTTTCAAACCTCAGCTTTGGTCACCCACAATCAGCATATCCTGTAGCAAATATTTTAAACCCAGAAACTGATAACTAAATGTACATGCACTCAGCTCTTCCGTGTAATGAAACCCTGAATCACAATTTTTTTGCAATAATTGCAATACAATACCAGCACATCTAAAATAATGTCTCTTAATCTAAGTTAACCTTTACTTGGCCTACATTTAAGATTTGCTTCTACTAAAAACAGAATTCATTCAATCTTTTTGTTGATACCATCATTCATAAAGGCAGCCACAGAAGTCAACAGTTCTGTGTTAATTACATAAAATTAATCCACTCATCCCTTTCTTTCAGAAATCAGCTTTTACTGTTACAGAGTAGCTCCAACACAGAAAAACCTTAGATGCCAAGAGGAACATGGAGAATGTCAGTGCTCTAGAAGAAATAGGCAGGGAAGCAATACAGTTGTTCTACAAGTGTTCTTAAGGCTGTATTACCCTTGCTGCCAGTGGCAAAGAAAATTTTCAGGAACCCCTTACTAATAGTGTGAAAAGTGATGTGAATGTAAAAGACCTGGGGAATGAGTACCACTTGTGTACCTACTTCCTTTTATAAGGGAGCCTGCTGGTGTGAAGCCAGAATTGTACAGGTCTGTGATAAGCTCAGACCAGAGTGACACTCTTAGTTGAGCTTTTTCCTTTAGGCCTTCTAGTTTTCACCAGTTTAAGACATCTAATATTCTTAAAACTAGATAAAATTAGAACCTTCCAGCTGCAGCCTGCAATCCTGGAAAGATGAATTAGCATTCAAATAATGCAGATTTACACAAGGCTGGAATGAGTTCCAGCGTTCAAAATTAATTACACCTCAACTTTTACACTTTCCTTGACTAAGTCTACTTTTTGCTAAGAATTGCAAGACTGTCAGAGAAACCAGCCCTGGAGTATTCAGAACTTTAAAGATTTAATAAAAACAACCCTGTCTCCAAATAAAAATTCCCTAACATCATGAAAGGCAACGGCTACAGATTAGAACTTAAGGAAATAGCTACTTAGCAAGTATATATAAGTTGTTTTCATCATAGCACATTGAAAGGATTTTGAAGCTTAGCCTATCAGTCCAGATACTCACATTGAAGACCTGTTTATGATTACATTTGAACTGGCCTTGCACAGCTTTTGGTGAACATGAAGGATTTCCCTCAACTTCAGGCAATTTGTTATTTAGCAATCTAAATAGGGTAGATAAATACAGCACCATTACTCACCGCCTGATTTTAAATTATTGAGGAAGTAACAAATGTCATCAGGAACCCTAGAGTGCTTTCATGAAACCAAATGTCACCTCTTCCCATGTAGTTAACACTCTCTCTCCCTCATTAGACAATCTGCTTTGCAGAGATGTCTCCTTGCTTTGCAATACAATCACTGCTAGCACCTCACTCTGTATTTGCTTTCAAAAAATTGTTTTCACTAAGTCTACTCTTTGATGGCAGTCACTAATTAAGAAAAGAATTTAAAAAAGGAAAAGGGTCACTTAGCCAACCTAAATTTATTAGGGTCTTTTTCCCCAATGGACATTAATGATAAAACCTTAAAGAGAGCAAGGAGTATGTTCTCTTCAAAAAAGAGATATGCTTTCCCTACAAATCAAACAGGCTGCTGGTTTAACTGAACTTGAAATTGTGGATTAAGTTATTTCTCAGTTAAATCTCAGTTTTTTAATACTAACTGCTCCATATTTCTTCCAAGAAAACTTTCTAATTCAAAAATAATAAGAATTAGAGCATCCCATAGCAGGTGTTTCAGAACTAGATGGAATCTCATGAAGGGAAAACACTAAACTACATCCCACAGCCAAAAATAAAGCATCTTCTCAGCTAAAACTTTGTGAGTTAGTTCCTTCCTGGCTAGGAAAGGATTTGTGAAAGGACCTGCACTTCACTTTGTCATTATTAAGACAGTAATAAATTGTCAGTTAAGTTTCTAAATTAACAGATTTTATCAAGTTTGCATATTTGTATTAATCCCTTTGAAATACTTACCTGTGCAGAAAAATGGAGTCCTCAAAGCCTGACTGACTTCCTTGAGAAACAGTATTAAGTAGGAATACTGATCTTTAAAACAATAATTACACTATTAGAAAAAGGCCCAAGGAGAGATCAGAAATAAGCACAAAATAGAGATTTTTGGTTTTAAAAATGCTAATACACACATATATACATTAAATATAAATATACAACAATGAAATTGTGTTACAATGTGATTCTGTGTGATGCCTACCCAGACAAAACCAACTGAAAGATGAACAAGTCACTTTTGGTGGGGTTTTATTTGAGATTCAACATGTAGTCTAATTTTTTAATCCTGTCACTTTCAAGGCACAGATATCAATTAGATTTTCAGATAAACATGCCTCTGATTAGAGAAAACTGGTCTTTCATATATGCCTCAAGTCTGCTATAGGTTCTCTGATACCAGCATCACAACTATCTCTGTCACCTCACAGCAAGTTTATTGCAATGGCAGGTTACAAATATTTTAAAACACTCCATTGATGCCTTCATTCACATTTCAATTAAGCTGATGGTACATCTTTAGCATTTCCATATAATGCTTTTACCTTCAGGATAGGACAGTTGTAAAGGCTTTAAACCATTTTTATGATTTTATTCTGGATCTCTTAAGTAACTGGATTTTTTTCACTTGGTTTCAACATTTTTATCCTATTTAAGCATAGCCAGTCAAAAAATGACACTATCAAAGCATAAAGATCCCTTCAAAATTCATTCAGTACAGATGAAAAAAGCTTATGAGCATACAAAACAAAAATTTAGTTCAGGAGCAACACGAGAGCTACAGATTCAAAGAATAAACCTTGAGCCTGCCCTCCCCCAGGTCAGCATGGTCAAAAGGATTTCATGTCTTTGCTCCCCATTTTACAGCAATAATCCCAACCCCTCTGGAGGAGGTCTAATTTTACTGACACCACAGGAAAGGGAGACAGGTAGAAGGAAGAGACAGCAGGAACTGCAGTTCCCATCCTCTATGCACACCTCACCTGAGCACCTGCACACCAAGCAGGAGAGGCAGCTGGCCAGCAGCTGCTGTTTCACAGGTAGCCTCTCTCATATTTCACTGTTTTACTGTAATGCATGGTGAAATAACCTTCAGGGATTTTTACACCTTTAAAAAAGGGCAACTCTCAAGATCAAAGGGCAGCTCTAAGACTTCTCTGCTATAGCACATGTTTTCCATTTCTGTCTCCAATTCCAGACATGACAGGGAGAAAACTACTCACAGAAGATAAAAAGCACTTTGGGTGAAAAAATCTTCTGTGGATTTTTATTTTCTGCTGTTCTTGTTTTGTTTTTTTCCTAAACAAAAATTACAAAAGTTACAAAAGATAACGAAACAAAAATTTTTTAAACAAAAATTTCAAAAGATAGAAGACAGCAAATCAGGAGAAAGGGCAGCCTATGTCACACCACCACCCTTCTTTATTCATACATTTACAATGATTTTAACATGTACATCTGAAACACAACTGCACCAAGCAAGTTCCCTCCTCTTTAAATTATGTCTTACAGTAACACTTCTCCACTATACTAAAAGTTGAACCTAAAAGCATTTCACACACTGACTCAAGCAGAACAGTGATGCATTTTCTACATTAAAAACCCTAATAGGAAGAGGCAAGCCTGCTGCTTTTAGATAATTCTATTTTTATTTCTTCCAAAAATCCTTTCATCCATTTGACCCTTACTTGACTTCCACACAGCTAAGGTTTCTCCTTTCTTCTGCCTCCACGTCAAGTAGTATTTGCAAGTACCTTTGGAGGTATACCAGCCACAATACCATTAGGCTATAAACATTTAACACTTGCTCACATATTTCTGAATAGCAAGGTTCTTGTTACCCTAATCTAATGGGAAATATCTATCACATCACAACTTGTAATTAATCACAAGAAGGCATGAAACCTGCACTCAAATGGGAACTTTGCTATTTACATTTTCTGCAAACTCAGTTTTCTTTCAGACACACATTGCACTAAAATAAAATAAGAACCCATTTTGAAATCCCAAATAGAACATAAAATGACCAACATTTGATCATTTCACTGACTAGGTGTCATGGTTTAACCCCAGCTGACAACCAAGCCCCACACAGTGGGATGGAGAAGAAAACTTGAAGGGTAAAATTGAGAAAAAAAAAATCCTGGGTTAGAAAAAGACAATTTAACAGGTAATGTAAAAGCAAATCAACTCAAGTAATTCATTCACCCCTTCCCAAGGGCAGACATGTTCAGCCATCTCCATGAAGGCAGGGCTCCCTCACACAGAGCAGTGACTTGGGAAGACATATGCCATCACTCCAAACATCCCCTTCTCCTCCTCCCCACTTTCTGGCTGAGCATGTCACCATCTGGGCCATGCTCCATGGAATATCCCTTCAGTAAGTTGGGCTCAGCAGTGCTCTGTCCCAGCATCTCGTGCACCCCCAGCCTCTTCACCAGAGGGGTGGGTGAGGAGCAGAAAAGGCTTTGCACTGCTCAGCTGGGACAAAAACACCCCTCATCCCTGTGTTATCAACACTGTTTCCAGCACAAATCCAAAACACAGCACCATACTTGTCACTGAGAAGAAAATTAACTCCACCCCAGTCAAAGCCAACACATTATGCTTTTCTGACTGGATACTTCTTCCATTGTCATTTGCTCCAGGGCTGTTGCAGCACACTTCTGTTGACCTGCTGAATATTCCAACCATTAAAAAACAAAAAACACCAAAGCCTCCATGTCTTCTGTTATTGAATTAACTGGCTATATTTTTTTTAACTACTTAATTTACTTGACACAAATGCTGTTGGGCAATCCAGGGAAACCTTTGAGAATTCTGTTGCTTTCCTTTACAGACACATGCTTGGTATGGTCTTCTAGCTCTCATAAAGACCACAACCTCCCAAGAATATAGTGTACATATAGTATATCCAGCAAGAAGGAAATTCTTCAAAAAACCATAATTCACACAAATAATAGCAGCTACAGTTATACTAAGGACAAACTTATAAGAGCTGATCATATGTAAAATTAGGTCATGAACTCATCACAACCAAGTCATAAATAAGTTCTTGGGAAAATATTGCACATAGTCACGGGTACAGCAGGCAAAGAGAACTAATTGCGCATTCTAAAGCAGCTAGTCACTGCTACTTAATTTTATTAGTCTTCAACATGATTCAGGACACAACCATGGTAGGAATCGTGCAGAGGCAACTAAATAAATTCACCAAAGCAGGCAACCTACAGCAAAGAGCTGTTAAGAGGGACTTGGCAGTAGTTGTGGGGAAGAGGTAATTCAGTTTTGACTAGAAAAATACCATAATTGTCATAATAGCTCCTTTAGATTTATTTACATGCTGCATAAATCACTTTATATGAACACATGTAACCACTACCACCTGTGAAGACAGGCTGCAAACCTAACAAGCCAAGACAATTGTGGCAAATACACACTTTAACTTCTAATTTAAAGACTACCAGGAGCAAATAAATGAAGGACCAGGCTCATGATCTCTAGTAATACATTCCTTATTCAGCAATACTGAAGTTCTCCCTTTGTCATGTTAAAAGTTCAGTCAGCTCTCCTTTCAATTCAGTTTTGAAAATGCTCAAATCCATAGATATCATCTGTGAAGAATAGCTTTTAGGTTAAAGTTGACAACAAGTCCTATAAAAAAATAATGAATTCCTTGACATAGCTTAAGAAAATTAGAGCATGAATATGTATAGTGTAAATATAGCTCTTCATAGGTTTATAAGGAGAAGAATTTATGTTACCAAAAAAAAAAACAGATATAGCAATCCAAAATCTCTTTAAATGCATTTCCTGGAGTTTGATTCAGTACCTAGCAGTTAATCTAGAAATGGCTTCATTCCCTATTTTTAAATGTTAATTCCTCTATCCATTCAAAACCAGCAGAAATAATCAGGAAGAGGTTTAGTCACTTGGAAGCCATTTCAAATGTAGAATGCAAGTGCTGCCTCAAACAAAGATTAAACTTGAATGATATTCAAATGCTACTATAACAAAAAAAAAAGTGAAAATAGAAGAGACACTTCATTTTTTTTCTCCCAAACCTCTTGTTTAATCTCTACAAAGCTGGGGGGGTTTTTAATTGCAAGACAGTAGACTAATACGGAAGTTGAACTTTAGGTGTATATAGAAAGGAACAAGAACTAGCCTGCCAACCGGTACTTCTCATGATTATAGGCATACTAAAAATCTAGTTGCAATATTAATTAGTTCTCAGATTACTTTCTTTTATAATGATTTGCTCTTAAGATACACATTTTCACCTAGATGTTGTGTTTTGCTGTTTTAAAAAAATAAAACTCTGACTATGCTGGTCTATAGTGATGCAGCAGCTCCCAGCCACAAAAAGACAAGTCAAAAAATATGCAATTCACTGTAAATGAGTATAAGTACTTCTCACCAGTTTATTTATAATGTACTAGAGTGATAAGTGATTGCTTTACATGAAGAGGAACTGAAATGTTAATTAGCACCTTTTAAATAAGTGTTTCAGTTTATGTAAGTGTTTACTTGCAATAAAAAAAGGATTAATATAACTCTTGTCTTCTACAGCTGCATCTAAATTTTCCACTATATTGTCTTTATACAGAACTTGTTTTTTCTTAGAAAGCCAGTGTAGTGGTATATTCAATAATCCTTCTATATTCTTAACTCTTGAACAAAAATAAGTCAGTGAAATCATGAATTACACAATAGAGCTTAAAACCATTTATTCCTACTGATCTCCAGAGTTAAAATTCCCATTTTATGTGCTTTCTTGTCCAGTAAATTAGATTGATTTTCATATCATCAGTTAAATAAGCACATGACCATTTTGATCTCATGCATATTCTTTTTCACAGAATCTGCATTTATGACTACATCTATAGCTTTCTTCCTTACACCCTGTTCATGGACAGTTTTAGCCACAAACAATTCCACATGAGTGACCTCTTGATTGCTATCCTGTTAAATATAGTGTCCCTGTCCAAATGTGCTACTTTCCAAAGTACACAGAGCGCTAGTTTCTCATTTTTTTATTTCCTTCCTCCTCTTCAGCTCAGTAGGTCACTATATCAAACTCACCTTTGATCTGCACACAAGCCATGTGCAAGACACACATCATTTTCCAGACAGATGCAGACAAAACAATACAAGCATAATCTAAATTAGTATTTTGCAGCCAGTATGGCAGGTAGCTTTGAACTAGCTATCAGAAAGAGAGCTCAGCATGGCTTCCAAACCCAGTTAGTTTGGCTTGTGACAAAACTGAGGTGTTACTGGCCTTCCACCACCAAGCAGCTGAAAAGTGCAACCCCATCACAGTGCCAGGCAGCACCATAAATCCAGGTATTTACAACGTAATCCATGCCAGGCCAGCGAGGACTACTGCTTCAGCTCCAGTTTGGATTAACAAACTAAATTTACAAGGCTCTAAAACCTCTCAATTCCTACCTACAGAGATCTCCCACTTACTTATACACTGACAGTACTGTGTATATGAGAGCTGTTCTGTCAGGTCTGTTCTCTCCAGTTCCTTTCCACAGAGATGCGAGTTCACAACTGACAAACCATACATGCTTTGGTACTCATCTGTCTTTGGTCTTAATCTAAAAAGCAAATCAAATACAGTAACCCTTCAGCTCAAAAGCAGCCTCATTTAATCCAATTGGTTTCCCTACAGACAGGAAATATTAATTTTAATTTTCTAGTGGCCTCAGATCATTAAAGAAAATAACCCACCTGTCCACCTTTCAGGCAGCAGTGTCAGCCACTGAGGCAGCATTCATGCATGGATTTAAGACTCAAATTTCACCCTCCCTGGAGAGAGAGTTAGTGAACTATCATGTGCAGCATTAAGCTGGTTATTTCATTCTTAATGCATCCTTCATGAAAATCAGCACATCTCCCAAGAGGGAATAAAAATAAGCCAATATGTTTAAAATTTTACTCTCAATACACATTACAAGGCCTTAGATAGAAAAGGTAAGCCTTAGAACCCAAGTCAATTTCAATTTGACAAAGACCACCTGCCTCAGAAAACTCAGGCCCCTTCAGGTTCAGGGAAGTCAGCAGAAAAGTAAAAATATAATTCTCTGCTCACCCTCCTTCCTCAGACCCTAGGCTGACAGCCTGAGCTTAGACTTTGGTAGTTCCAATTATCAGAGGACTTCTATGAGCTACCCCTTTGAAACATAGGAGGAACATTTAATAAAGTTGGAAGCCAAACCAGTAAGAACTGTGTGCTCAGGAAAGAGCACTCACCAACAGATATGTATAAAGAAGTCACAATTCCATTTTCTCTTACCAATGACAGAAACCCAAACCTTTTTATTACTAACTCGGGATTTGCTGCACAGGACATTGCCACTGAGCCACAGTAAGGGCAAAAGTGTTTACATTTGGATGCATTCATGAAATCTGAAGAAACAAAGTACAGAGTTCACACAGAAGAACAAAACACACAAGGTTGAGGACCACCCAAAATGCACATTACATCCTTGCAAATTTCTTTCACTGGTTTACCACAAAAATATTTAAGTAAAAATTGAATAGTAACTACAGATTACTGCTGCTTGAGTCTGCTGTAACATATTTATTGCACTCTTAAGTTAAATCTCAGTGCTCACATTTGCAATAAAAATCCACTTAGGAAAACAGAAACTCTGTTTTACCAGCTAGAATTTCAAGAATATATGCCAAACTTGAAAAATCAGGAAATTTCCACCACTGAACTTGGCACAACATGAAATGTACAAAGTCAAAATTTTAATTGCTAGAAATGTGAGCACACCTACTTTATTCCAGCTCACATAAAACCACTTATTTTTGAAAGAGCAGCTTCATCCTCAGCTAATTCACTGTTTAGCAAACAATGTAGTGTATTGAAGCCAGCACAATTATACCCATCAACACTTACTCAAGATTTATATGTACATTTATATCAAGACTAATACAGACTTTAAATTTTCATGACTAGCTGCTCGTGATAAGGGCCTATTTTCTCTCTAGCTACACCACAATTCATGGGCTGCCATCTGGTCCTGTTAAAGCAGTCTTACAGAGACAGAAATAAAACAAACTTTCATAGTTCATCTGCACAGCAAGAATAAAAGTAAAAACTGCTTATTCTACTCCTGAAGCTATTTTTAAAACCACTTATCCCAACATGCACATTACTTATCATTTGTATGATACCAAACAGGCTTTATGCTGAAATGAGATTTTACTCTGTATTAGGTGATTGCATCTTGTGCAGAATGCTTGCTGGCTAGAAAAAATTGTTTGATGTTCTGCTTTGAATACCTGACTCAGTAACTGACATCAGGAGCATCAGTTTGACGTGAATATGTAGATATGTGAAAATCTGCGTTCAAAACAAAACAGACTATGCTGAAAGGTCAAGTTTGACAGCTGGAAAGAAGCCTTAAGGCTCCTCTTCAAATCAAGTTTGAGTTTTATTCAAAGGTCAATGTCACTGTGACCTATTTCAGTTTTCTTCACTAGAGGGATTCAAGAATGCTTTGAAATACAATTGGTCTAGGCATTTTGAGAAAAACTTAGAAGTTGGTAAAAATTAATCACTGCATGACCAGCACAATGCCCGCTCAGCCTGTCAGTTCTTGTGACTTACGGGACTTCTCTATATCATACATTTTTGCATCAAAATTTACAAGCAGTTTCAGTTTTAGAATGTTGCAAAAACCACTCTATCAAAGTGGCCAGCCTAATGAATACTGCCTCAAATATAATATACATCTTCACACAGCCTTACTTCAAGTAACTTGATTTCTTTTGTTTCAGAAAAGTCAGTGATTTTTGTACTCCTGGTGAATACCAGTCAATGGTAATAAGTGCACTCCCATGACAAAGATCAAAATTACACCTCCTCATGATTTTTCTTCCAGGAGACTTCCTCCAGCGTCCTCTGAAGATGATATATCCTGTTTGTTCAAGTCTCACGTGACTACTGCATCAACCAGCATGGCAGATAAGATCCATAACTACCATCTAAAGGTACTAAATAAGACCATTCTCAAAAATGAGATCTGAAGGTATAGAAAACAGTTTTACTCAAATATCTGCCAGTTTAAGACCTACACAAACTGACTATATGAAGCTCATTCTTATTTCATGTTTCAGGTTATTGCTGCTTCCAATTTAGGTCTTGGGTCAGGTCCTGCCTGATTATAGTTGAATCCTCTAAATCTTTTTATTGGAGTTACTAACTGCATTAAAAGTATGCTGGTGTCATTCCTTTCCTTGAAATATTTTGCATTAAAGAACAAAAAAGGCTTAATGATACAGCAAGCATGCATGAAGTGTCCAACTTCCCCAAACAAAAGTTTGTAAACAAATCTTAATAAGATAGCAGCATATATTTTCCTACACACCCTACCCACCCCCCCCCCAAAAAAAAAGCCACCCAAAAAACCCCACAAACCACCTCTATAGCAGGTATCTTCTGATAGACCTAACATTTCCTACTTTGCTCTGATGTTTAAACATCATACAAGCAAGAGTTTAATGAAGTATAAAAGTACAGTTTCCCTGAAAATTCTCAGTTAAAGTTCCTTACTATCAATATTACTATACATCATAATTAGACACCTTAATGCAAGAAAATAAATGTAATAATAACTGTATTTATTGCTGCACTGACTGCTTCAGCCCTTATTTTAAAAACAATGTTAGTACTGCTTATACCAAAACATTTCAATGCTTTGCAACTTCAGGGCAAGAGATGCACAAAGGGCGAAACAAATATTAGTTTTATGGGTAATTTAGCCAAACACAATTTAACGTGAGGCAGCTTTAGCGTAATCTAACCCTTATAGACAGGGTGACATCTAAAATATGGCATCTCTCCCCCTTCTCAGTGAGAAATTGGTTTTTTCATCTCAAGTACATCCAGAACATTTGCAGGGAGGATCTCTTTGCGCCAGCACCTGGCTAATCTCAGTGCAAATCACAGCATTAGACACCCCTTCACAGCAAGAGAGTATGTCTGAAACCTGAAAGAGAGCCAAAGATTCCTCTGCTCCTGTAGACCACACAGAGCTGTTTTGCATCTATGAGAGAGGGGTGGGCATTCACAGACAACATAAGCAACTACAAGTCACTTTACTGGAGCTGGAAGTTCTGCTTGCAACTCCCAGAATTCATAACTGCTACTATGCATGTCAGTGTTTCAATTATACTCATATGGACAACTTTCAGGTGTTGTTGAGGCACCAATTCTCCTTTCATCAAGGGATGGTTTAGAGTTTTCACTGCACAGATTTTGAGCATCTCTTTCATCCAACCTCACAGTTACCTCATGGGGAAGAACCTTCCACAAAAGCAGAGGCCAGTCTTCAAGAACCTGCTGCAAAATCTAAACCACTATCTCTGTTTACTCACCAGACCCCAAACATAAGTTTCACTTGCCTGTATGGCTGACCAAGCAGGACAAGAACAGCACTCAGACTGCAAAGAGGTATATCGTGGCTATCTCAGGGGAAAGCTAGGCTTCAACACAAAGTAAAACATGCTGAATTGAGAGAACAGTGAAAAAGAAGGACATAGCATTTTTGTTTCTACTGTCAGGTACGGATAATTAGCCCATCAGCACAATTCAGTGGTTACTAACTTAAAAATCAAGCAAGCCCCTGTTTCCCCCTCACCTTCTCCTGACAAAGGATCTACTTTCTCTCCTGCTACATACAAAGGCAGTGTAAGCATCCTGGAGAGCCAAATTCACCTACACACAAACTCCTCTCATAAGAAGCATAGAGACACCCAAGTTCACCTCACCATGCTAGAAGCAAATCAGGATACATGAGGTGTGCATGTAGAGAAGGAGGAGTTGATTCAATACCTCACAATTTAGAGATATTTTCAATCATTAAAGAAAAGTATTTTGCACATTAGCAAAAAGCATCTCCACAGGAAAGCCTATTCAAACTTGACTATGCTGTTAGTGCTCTAGCTGCTGTACATAAAAAAATAACTACTCACACAAAACGGAAATATTGCTCAGACTGAGTTACACACATTTACATAGATTCTTTTATCTGAAGTAGAGCAATAACCTCTAAGCACAATCACCTGACAAAGGTATCAGATATGCAGTTGAATGATTCTTTATAATAGCCATTTTAAAAACCTTACAACACATGAAAGCACTTCCTCAGCCTTTGCATATTCCCTTTTTGATGTAGCTTGTGTACACCTGTAGAAGCAGGGTATTATGGACTGAGCTCATACCAAGTGGAAAATCATAAAAACTTTACCCAGAAAGCATTTCATTAGGTTTTCTTTCTCCTCCTTCTTCTTTTATTTCCATGGAAAACTCCTCATCACAAGCCAATAAATCGAACCTCTCTTATCACCAATAACCTACAGCTTTTTTTCTCACATAGCTATACACTTAATTACATTTCTCTCCAGCTTCTTCTAATGGAGTCATGGATTCCCTCTCAATTTATATAAATTCAGGAATATTCACAGAGTATCTCTGCTATGTTCAGAAATAAAAAAAAAAATATGCTGAAGCATACTACAACACCACAAACAGTATCACAGCTACAAGATTCCTCTACTCCTTTTTTTTTTCTAACCCTACTTCCTAGAGCTTTTCTCAAGAAGAAATCCAGAGCCCTTCCCTAGGAACTTTTGTCTTTCCCTCTTTCTTCTTTAGCTCCTAGAAAAGCAAGTTTCTACTTACCCTTTTCTCCTTCAATGTCCAGGCAACAAGCAGACAAAAACTTAAAGTTCACTTACAGCATTTATCATAAAAAAACCCCACTAGTGTCAGCAAACCAATCCTCCCATTACCTTTCCTACTGCAAGAGAGGCAAAGAACACAAGGCAAAGTGGAGGAAAGCCCATGAAGAGCAGTCTAGCTTTCCTCTCCTTATTTCTAGGTGCAGGTGTCACGTGGGCTGCCCACTTTCCCATTAGAGCTGGATGGGGAACACCTGCTCCATGGGGCAGGCGGGCTAACTCAATTTGCAACTCTATGCCATGAGTCTATAGCAGCTTTAACTGGCTTCCATAGCTTAGAAAGAGCTGGAATGTCAATGCCTTAGTTCTTTCTAATGAAACCCTGCCCAATTTCCATTTTTACTTAGAGAAATCTACTGGCATTGCTTTTGTAGAGCAATGTAGTTGATTATCTTTTATGAAGTAGCAGCTCAGAGGGGATTTTCTAGCTTTCTTTAAATGATCTGTGGAAAACTGTAGGTCTGTGCAATTTGGAAATGTTTTTCTTAAATCAAATACTAACTCACATTCTTTTTGTAGGAAAAAAAGACTTCATTATATCCTCTGGACCTAATAAAAACAGGACAGTTACTCTGTGATATTTTGATATCCCAGGAATTGCTGAATACACTTCTTTTACTGATTTAAGCCTTTTGCAGATTCTGAAAAGCCAAAGGCTGGCTTGTAGTTTATGAATCTTGAGATATGTCCTAGGGTGATGTGTTTATCCCTCAATCGTCTGTCGGGTGTAAGGGGGTGGGGGGGAGGCGCAGTTTGTTTTTCCCCAGGAAAGCTCTGCTCCTCGGACGGACCTTGAGACGAAGCGGGGAGGAATTCGCAAGACAAAAGAATGTTTTTCTCCGGGAGAGCAGTAGTTAGTAGTAACTTAGAGCTAGCATAGTTAGATCTATAGAATAGCTAGAAGGTTTTTTTTTCCTTTTTCCTCCTTTTTCTCCCTCTCCTCGGAACTGTACCGATCTCTCCGGACTGGGGACCGGGGAAAGCGCCGGGGGCTTCCACAGGGGACCCACCCCCATCAAGACCAGCCCTGCAGAACAACTCCCTTTCCTCCCAGCACCAGCGGAGACGGGCAGCAGTAACATCTGCAAGAGGACACTTGCTCTTTCCCAAGTTTGTTATCCTCCGTAAGCGGCACGAGGCTTTTGTCATTGGGTATTGTGCTGGGGAGTGTTTTGCCTGTGTAATAAACAGGTCTTTTCCACCTCCCTCTCAGGAAGTCTTTCTTCCAGAACCGGTTGGGGGAGGGGAGGGGGACCCCATGGGAGGGTTTCTCCCGAATCTCCCAGCACAAGATACCAGAAAGAAATTGACTGAATAAGTCTTAACTACCAAAACATGATGTGCTAGCACCAGGGAGAGTTAATCCCAACCAAGACTAATCTTCTAAAACAGATGACCTGAGCCAGCTTTAACTGCAGCTGGGCATGTATATTATAGTTTCAGCTGAATTATTACTTTTTAATGTCTCTCTTTACCCAAGGCACTAAAAGAGTCACTTCTTATTTTGTGCCCCTCTCAAAAATAAAAAAAAAAAAATTAAAAAATTGAAACAGCAATAGAATAGCAGGCTTACATTAAAAAAAAATTAAAAAGCACGATGCTTGAACAATGTCTCCTCCTGTATCTGCCCCAGTTGTGCTTTGCCAGGAGGGACCACTATGGCTCCTGCTGCAGATACAAATCCTTCACCTCTTGCCACCAGTCCCAGGCATTGCCCTATGCACAGCCCAGCAGTGCAAACCAGCTCCTTGTGTCAGGCAACAACTATTTCCCCTACTCCTAGCAGTGAGAACAAAACACAGCCCACAAGGGGTCCAAAAACCCAAATCTGTCCCATACAGCTGTCAAAATTGGACCACCCAACAGGTGGGAATGAACACATTCATTATCTAAGTGCTGGATCTCTCTGCATTAGGTGACATATATTGGGGGCTGTTGGGAAATGTTTCTTCACTTTCTTGCAAGAAGCCTAGTTACTGTGTGTGCATCGAAGTTCTCTCACTGCCAGCAGCTGAAGTAGTGTGGGTGCCAGTGTGTGAATACCAAATAATAATGGAATCCCCAGGAGACATCTGATTCAATTTCCTCTGCAGTACAAGACAAACATGAAAATTCATTGTCTTGATTAGCTCTAGTGCAGGAAAACAGCTTTCACAGCTGATTGTAAATCTTCTGAATGATCTCATTTAGCTTTTAACCTTCCTCTCCTTTTCATCCCTACACAGATTATTTCAGCCCAGACATTCATTTATTTGAATAGCCTAAGACATGCATATGTTCTCTCCAGTCAGGATGAGAAGCCTCTGAAGTGCACAAATAATACTAAGACCATTTTAAACATCTTTCAGAGTTTTTTATTACAAATGTATAGTTCAAATGTTATTTCTAGAAATAAGAAATCTACAAGCAGCATCACCATCAAAAATAAAATACATCTACTTTCCTCAAAACTGCTAGTGTAAAAACTAGGAAATGGGTGAGCAGTTTAAAAGCTGGCAACTACCCCCTGTGTTTTAAATCACCTTTTCAAGGACCTCCAAAATGAAAGCCAGTAATGTGTGATAGCACAGTGTCAGTGGGGGTCACAGAAACAGGGGAAAAGTGTTGTGATCTAACGAGACGCTGGCAGCATATCCACATAGCTGTGTTATTTTTACAGTCACTGCATCTGGATTATCTATGCCAACTCTTCTGCTCTTCCATGGCTTCATCTCTGATGTTTCTGTTTCACTACCAAAGGAATTCTGCAAATGTCAAGAACTGTTATGACCAAGAGAGAAATCACTCTCCAACATGTTTTTCCAGAATTTTATTAATGCAAATGATGACGGAAATTACTTATCTGCTTTCAAAAAGCATATGGGAGATTAAATCACAAACAGAGCATCATAGTCTGGTTTCTATCAGTATTCATCCTCAGAAAATCTAAAATCAAAGCTGTTGCACAATGCAAAATATAAGGAATCAAAATCTCATTATATGTAGTCCTAGCTCAGATACTTTTTGGCCTTAATAATGTTTCAAAAACTTTATTTAGCTATAAATTTTATGGAATCTTCATGAAATAATCAAAACATTGTCTTCTCAAAGGTGAAAAATGTCCAGAAAAAATGGGACATGCTTTTTCTCACCATCTCTTCCTAATATAAATAGGAGCAAATAAAGATCAATAGGAATATTTTGTTAGGTTTCCTTCATTCATACACATGTCCACAAGACCTTAGAAAAAATATCAAAATTAATGCTTTCCTTCAGATAGAATTTAAAGACACAAATATTCAGGACATCTCACTTTCATTCTTCAATTGCAGACCTACTCTAAACTAGTTACCTCAGTTTGTTCCACAGCCTGCAGGTAGAGATGGGCAAGTTTAACCAGCTATTCAGTTCATATGTCCTAAAGACTCTCAGGATGCAATGTAGATATTTTCTCTCCATTGTGAATGATGACAGCCCAAATGATTGTTTAAACTGGATATACGATTTTTAGAAAATTAACCCACAAAACTCCTACATAAAACTCTTCCTGTTCGATTTTCCATACAAGCTGCACAGAAAGAATTATAACAAACAAACAATAGCTGACACACATCTTGTCTTTTTCCAGTTATTATCAATCAATAATACAGAACATCAATAGCATTGAGAGAATCTGAGAATCCATCTCAGATATTCACCAACCATTGTACACGCTTGTCAATGCAAGGTACACATCTGGTCAACCTGTAGCAGAGAACAAGTCTGGAGGGATTTGAGTGAAGGCTGCCACCTCTTGGTGAAATAAATAGCACAAATTTTGGCTTATCTGTTGGTAAATGACACCCCATAGGTATTGAGTTAAAATTCATTTGTTCAAAAATCAGTAATAGATCCCTTAAGTGTATGAGTTTCAATTCAGAAATACTCCTAGACCATCAAAGAGTAACACCAGTTGGGATGGTGTCTTATATTCTAAACAGATGATATATCATTAATAGCCTTAAAATGTCCCCTTAAATACATGGCACATCAAATAAATACTGAAACAGGTTAACATCCTTTTTTCCACTCAAACTAAAATGTAAGATTGATTTGTAAAAAGTTGCCTATTGCTTTTTATTTTCTTCTGGAGCAATGTCACAGTTTGAGAACTCCAAGCTTTTTCTCTTCCTTGGCAATTGTTCTGTAATATTCCTAAAATCCCCAAAGCAGCAAGAGCAGCAGTGCAAGAGATGCTGCTGTTGCTGTTGTTTTTATCACAGGCCTTTATATTAAATTAAATCCAATGATGACTCTGCAAGATGTCAATAAATATCAGGATGCATTTGAAATAACATTTGTCTTGTATTTTATAAATATTACCTTGATCCAACTTGTCCTCATGTCTTACACGGGACAGCAATCTGACAGTGACATATTGTACATATTTTTCTTTATGAAAATTCTACAAGGTAGATACAGCACATTCAAATGCCATTTAAGTTTACTTCTGTTGAATTTCTGCTTGATGAAGAATGAACATATTCACTCCTTGGCCAATACTAAGAAGAGGAAAAGTAAATGAGAAGACCAAATTAAAATGGTACTCCTATTTTAGTATGAAGTGAGTGCACAACGCATTTATTAGTATGTGAATACTATTACCAGAATGATGCTAGTTTTACTGACACTCTGTGTTTTATTTTAAAGTGTCTGAGATACAAGTATCTACTCCTGACTATGAAAAACCCATTGCAAGAACCATCAGAGAGGCCATTTTTTCCATCTGCAATATTTAGCCTGGGTTTGGAGTGTTAGGATGGGGGCATGAAGGGAAGAGATGAGGTACTTTAAGACTTTGAACCAACATCCACTGAATTTAATGGGAGACTCTCAAAAGAAGGTCCCCTCCTTCCTCTTCAGAGGAGCCATGGTTAAGTAGACAGTAAGTTCCTAGTTAATCTATAATTCTGTTTCAGGTAAATCTAAAGGGCAGTAAATCTCTACAGTCCCTGCAGAGGCCAGTGCAGCTGGGGTTTGGGGTCAAGACATAAATGGTGGGGTGGATAAATGCTCAGAAAAGGGTTTGTTCTACACAGTACCATATTCACTGTTCTGCTGGGATCAGCACTGCTAAAAGTTCCTGAAACATTTTTAAAATACCCCACTATAGCTGTTAAAGCAAACTATAGGAACATATACAATTGAAAACTTTTGCCAGGTATCTGCAATGCTGACAGATCTTTTTATAAGCCTACAGAATGTGTTTCTAAAAGTTTTATCACATTAATTGCTTTGCAAAAGGCTCACTTTGACATCCCCCATTGGCTCCAAGTTTGCTGCTCACTGCCACATTAGGCAGTACATCCCACTTCAGTGGCACCAGATATTTATGGAATAAAGAAAAATATTTTAGTATCAAAGAAATATTTAAGCCTTTAACAGGATGGATTATCAGCTCTGTCTCTGAAGAGGTGTACAGACACATATAAATATTGTGGCTAAACTGACACTGAAGAATTACTCCCACAATAGGCATATCTCAGAGAACAAGAAATTAATTAATTTGCTCACAGTGCAAATAATTTTGTTTTCTACTACAGACCTAATTTAAGGAGGACAGTAAGTTCTAGAGCCAATTTTTTTACAGAAGATCAGCACAGTATGATTTAGCTTAACTGTATCTAGTTTGCCAATGCCTTTTTTTTCCTGTCTTCTGCAGAGCTTTCTGACTTCTAAACAAAATCCTCAGCCAAAATTTTGTTTAGAGTAGAAAAATCATGAAAGAGACTTGAGTGTCAACATGAAGAATTTGATTTTATAATAGCAAATACATTCCTAGGAAAATGAAACATTCTTGTAGCCTCTTAAAATTCTGCTTTCTGGACTTCTAAGTAGGAATTACTCCTAAAGAGTGAGTATCTCCCTAGCAGGCATTTTCGTATTATGTATGGATGGCTTGGTCTGGCCTGCTACACATACACAGAACATACTCCAGTATATGTTCAAGAAACACATTTTCCTTAGTGTAAGGATTATATGTCCTTCCCCATGGCTGGTCTCTGTGCATTACCTATGTCCCAACTCCACTTTCATATGTACTTACCAGAGCATGCAGTGTTGCCACATACTAGATTTGGAGTCATCCAAGCGCACAACAAAAAATATGACACAGAGTATAAAAAGTAAGTTGAGATCAAGCCAGGTTGTTTTTCACTTGGCATTTAGCCTCCTTCATATTTTTCACTTGCTCTCTGGATACTAAATAAACCTTTTCCATCCTGTTCTGTAACCTCTTAATAAGGCTTTCTTCTTGTAAAAAGCTCAAACACTTTTTCCTCCCACAGGAGAGCTACAACTACCCTGTAAGTATCTGTTCGAAACAGATTGACATATTAGGGGCAATTTGAAAATGTGGGAACCAGGGCATGCATGTAGTTTTAGTCTAAGAACTTTCTTCAAAATTTTGCTCCAATGCGTGGACCTGTTCCATCTGGAAACGGATGATTTGAGTTTGGGAGGAATGGGTTGCTTCTGAGGGGTCAGCAGGGTCCTGGGTGGAAATGGGGGTGTTTGGTGATTTGACAGAAGGAACTACTTTTATCTTCAGAGCAAAATGAGTTTTCAGTGTAGAGATATGAGGAGTAAATGTATCATTCATATCAGAACAGGTGTTAAAAATCTTATCCCTCCAGCAATGCAGCAAAGTAGCTGTACTATTATGTCAGACTGTGCCCCCACAGCAGAGTCACATCCATGGACGGTATGTCTGAAACATTGCTATCTCTATTTTAAAATAATCTAGCATGGAATCAGAGCAGGAGCTCCAGACGTTGTCACCAACAGTTTGTGGTGTCTAGGTGGGTGAGTCAAAGATAATCCATATGGTGGTGATAATACAATATGGAACTTAAGCTTAAATCCTAAGAAAACCTACAGTTATCTACTACAAGAATATTTTTAAAATCTGACTTTAGGTTCTTCAAGGAAACATGTTTAAACTATTGCCCACACCATTTATAATTAAATCAATAGACAATCATTCTTGTTCATAAACTCTATTCTGAATAATCTGAATACTTTTTGTTGGACATTTCAAGGTTACTATTCTCATAAAATTTGCACTTAATTATGACTAGACAAAGGCATGTAAATAAGTCCAGAGTCACAGTACAGTGGCTTCCCTTATATAAAATATGTAAGTTGAATAAGCAATAACAGAGCCTCCTCATGTATCAAGATAATTACATGATATACCAACACTTCTCTGGTCGTCTTAGCCACTGCTCAGTACCTTTTAATATCAGCTTATTTTGAGCTTTGACTAGCTATGAGCTGCATGGACTAACAATAGCTGAGAGGATATTAATTTAGCACTGGAGATGCATGCTGTAGTTTGACCCAAATGCATCCTATTGTTGAGGACTGCTTGGTGAAATTTTAGGCTTCTGTTACTTAAGAATTAAATTCAGTGGAAATGTTCTGATGGATACTTGTCAGAAAATGTCAATGTATGGAACAAAAGCTTTTATTAAAAATGTCTTGGACTTGACAATCTTTTGCCAAATGCTTGAGTGTTCTAGGCCATGGAGCCTATAGTGGAAGCAAAATCCCTCCAGGACTTTCCCAAAGACAGAAGCACATCTCTTTCAAGGTCCACATTTTCAGGATGAATCTTTTGATAAATAAACCAAGACTCTGGCTCTTCAGTTGAGCTGGGAATCTAAAACTTCTACATCTATCCAACACAAACTCTGGAATTTTAGACCACTCCTCAGTGAATTCAGCACCTGGCCAATATGAATTAGACAAGGGTTAGAAGTTCACAGAATATTGCCAAAGTGTAGCAAGCATTTTTAATTTTGAAAAAAACCCGCAAATATTTAAAAACAGTCTGCTTAATAACTTTTGAAAACAAAATGGTTCCAGTCCAGTTCTTATCTGAAAAAAAAAAAATCCATCATCATATACTTACAGAGGGTAAGGACCCAGCCTTCATCAGTGACCTTGCTTACTAACATATTAATGCCTGCACCTCTGTACCTGAGCAGCAGATCTTGAAAAAGCCTACACCTATGCCTACTTATCTGATTCTAGAGCTGAGAGCTTTTAAGACAGATGTTTCCCACTAAACAAACAAAAAATTTTCCTTTGCTTCTGAGAAATGTTGAGGAAGTTCTTGCTAGCAAATAGAATAGGAACATCTTTACACTTTACAGCATGGATGTGGAATGGAAACATTAATGGTTCCCTTATGATTTCATAATGTTTCCATTTCTGTCAGTAAGAGAACTCTTAAGATGGAGATACTCTTTAGTGAATAAAACCTGATTAAACTCTTTGCAAGCCAACTGAAAAAAATGAAAGTAGAATGTACCTGCAGCACCTTTTCTATCTCAAAAAAGCACAAGATAATAGAATGAGTTAAGTATATTGACACACTGAAAATATTACTTTAATCAGATTCATGTGAGGAAGTCAAATTGCAATTACCATGGTGATCCATCTGAGCAGTGACCTGTTCAAAATGTGCATTTAAAATACTAGGTTTGCATTCAAAACCTGGTAGTACCTACCTCTAACAGACTTTCTCATCATCTTAAGCAAGCTGGTTGATACATCAATATCTCCTGTGCAAAATGAGACTTACAGAAGTCACAGGAGCTCAGGAAAATATCCATTGAGAACAACGGAGTGCCCAGGAAACTTAATAAATCAGATTCTGAGTTTTTTGTAAATATGGTGAGGTATTAATTAAAACTATCCTCACAAACTATAATATGTAAGCAGCCTTACTGATAGTTCTGGGAGTTTTCATCTTTTCTAGATTTAGAAATAATGTATCAAATTGGAAGAGATTAAAATGGTAGGAAAAAAAACCTCAGGATTAGAAAAGAAATATGACGGAAGTAGCAATCAAAACAGAGCACTTAGGAGTTTTACTTTTTCCCCAGTCTCACTGAGAATCTCTGAAGACTTACTATGTGTTATTTGATGAATAAAAATTAAGCCTCTCTTCTCTAATTTAGTTCTGTTAGGAATAGCGTTAGAACTGCTGTAATAGTTTAAATACACAAACTATGTGCATAAAAAATATTTCTCAAAATAAATAGTTATATTCCACCTCCTCTAGAAGACCACAGTAATCACGTGAGTTTTGCTTCAGCAAACGCAATCCAACAAAAGTCTTCAATTCATTCTCCATCAAGACTAGATGTGCCCCCTCTTTAATACCTGGATGTTCCCAGATTAGGTCCTCAGGATCCCCTCCATCTTTCATCCTTCAAAGTGCTTTCTTTGCCTCATATCTCTCTATAACGCCTCTCTGAGACCCTTCCCTTGGGAACTGCTCTGGTATCTTCCTGCAACTGCCTTTTGCTGCAACATTTTTAAACAGGGAAAGGAAAATTATTTCAACCTTACCAGATGGGAAATAGTGGTGGGATCAGGACACGGCCTCTCTGCAGTTTCCTACACTGACTGTCACTGTGGGAAGGTGGCTGCTACATCCTGAGTTTCTGAAGGCAAAATACCTCCAGGAAATACTATTTAAATAAGTAACAGAATATACCATTGACTTACATTCATGACATAACATAACGGCTGTCTGTAAATAAGCTAAGTATTTCTGAGTCTGAATTGTGGAGCTCTTCCTACTCCTGTGCATCTTTCTCCTGCCACAGCCTCTTTCCTCCTCCATAACCTTGTCTAGCTGGACTTTGTTTGTTTCTTTACTTCTACTTTTTCTTTCTTTTTGTATCTTGCCTTCTCATTAACATCCAAGGAATTGGTACTATCATATGCTCTCAAATAAAATCCTTTAAATCCAGTTTCTCTCTTCAGTCTTTGTTCCTACTAATATCAATGAGTGTGACTCATCTGTGAAAACAATCAAACATACATTTGTAATTCCCCTTCATTTAAAACTCCTTTAAAAGGGCAGTAAGCTCTACTACACTCCTTTATGTTGTTTTGGCACTTTTCTGGAATACATCAACCAGACATACAACTTTGGTTGTGAAGAGCCGTTAATGTTACACAAAATCACAGCCTTTCCATTTGATGGACACTCAGTGAACATGTGTAAATACCTAAATGCCTGTACAGAAAAGGTTGTGCAATGAAAACATTGTCTTCACCAGAATATTAAGTGCTAGCTTATGCTTAGCAGATTTCTTTGTATTTTTGTAGATATTTTTTTTAAAACTTTCAGGATGAAAAAGTGTTAAAAATTAATTCTAGTTCACAGAATCACAGAACAGGTAAGGTTGGCAGGGGTCACTGGAAGTCATCTGGTGCAACCTCCCTGCTCAAACAGGGTCATACTAGACTACATTACTCAGGATTGTAGGCAAATGGGTTTTGAATGTCTCCAGAAGAATCTCCACAACCTATCTGGGCAACCTGTGCCAGTGCTCAGTCACCTGAACTTTAAAGAAGCTCTTCCTTATATCCAGGTGGAACTTCCTGTGCATCAGTTTGTGCCCACTGCATCTTGTTCTTTTGCTTGACACCTCTGAGCTGGGCTCCAGACTCTTGACACCCTCTCTTCAGATACTTAGACACATTGATGAGATCCCATCTCAGTCGTCTCTTCTATACACTTAACACAGCCAGCTGTCTCAGCCTTTCCTCACAAGAGAGATGTTCCTGTTCCTTAATCATCTTTGTAGCCCCTCACTACTTCTTAGACTCACTCCAGGAGATCCATGTCCCTCTTGTACTGAGGGGACCAGAACTGGATACAGCACTCCACATGAGGACTCACCAGGGCTGAGTAGAGGCATCAAGACCTCATCAAGAGGAAGGATAGTAGCAGAGACAAACTCTTTAAGAAAACCTGCCACAGTAAAAGACCTCAAATTTACTTTGCTGAATGGTTCTCTTTATACCTGCTACCACAGCTTTTTCCCAGAACAGCATAGCTGACAGAAAGCTCAGCTGTCACACCAAAGGGAAGAGCAACAACACACGCCCTTTCATAGCACCATGGCATAGCACCATTGCTAGTGCTGCAATCACCTCATAGGCCTGGAGAGCTTTGTCCAAGGTGTGATGCTGTCTAGAGTTCGATGTAACTGCTGCTTCCACCCTCTCATTTTACATCACAAGTTAAATGAGCACATTTAACAGCTCCTCTAGAAAACATTTTCTATAGAAGATAGGACAGCCTGTGATATGACACTTGTTAAATTATGACTAGAAATTAAAGGAAACTAAACTGTGCAGAGTCAGATGAGACAGTAATCCACAGTTTGTTCAAAAAATGCTGGAAAGGATCCTCATTCTCCCCATAAGAATATGAAATAATATTCTCCACTTAAGCCTGGGACACAGAGTTCCAGAATGCACAATTCAGAAAACAAACAAAAGCTTGGTCTTTTTATTTTCTTTAATTACTATTTATTTATTTATTTTATTTTTTGTTTATTTTGGATAATTTTGGGTTCCATCACCCAGTTTGGTGAAACTGCTTAAGCTAGTTTTCTGCTCAACATTTGCACTTCGTTTTGCTCAGTCCTAAAAATTATCACCCTTCTTTGCAAGTACACAGGGTCTCTGTGACCACCAGGATGTCTAGGAGGGGAGTCACTCTGTGAAGGCACGTGTCCAGTGTGATATCATTCATCCTGCTGTAGGGTGTTTGTTTCTGGAACACTGCCCAGGTACTTCCGACAAGCTGGTTTGTCGCAAGCCCAATAATGTGTTGTGACACAATCAAAAATGAGGGGATTTTGCACCAATTTCTATTAATTTAAAAAGACTGATCCCTGTTGCTTCTTTTGTCCCCAAGAGAAGTGTATAATGAAGTCTACAGATTGTGCTGCTCAAACGGTAGGTTTTTCCTTTCACTTGGGCAAATAGCCAGGCAATGAAGAATTTCTTATCCAAAAGAACTAATGGCTGCCTCTGTCACCTTTTCCCTTCGATTATTTAGACTTCCTCCACACTTATGCTGGCTTCCTGCTGGCAGCAGTGTCTATTAATCACTAACTGTCATTGTGCTTTAAAAGAAGGAAAGTGAAAAGATTGCTTAAGAACAAGAATAGACCTTTCTTTTTTTCTCATGAAAAATAAATGACAGCTGTGTGCTACCTGGATTTACAGTGTCTTCAAACATGTTTTCTATTTTTTTTTTTCCCAAGGAATAATTAACACTGGACAAATGAGAAAATTGGCTGATCCAAGTAAATACATATTCCAGGGCTTCCTTTTTCCTGTCATATCAAGGTCTAGTAGCTTCTGATAAAGCTTACAAGTCATCCTCTGCCACCAGCTCCAGAAAAATATCAGGAGAACAGGACTGCTTTCCCTATTTACCATTGAAGGCTTAGCCTGTTAAATCAATGGAAAGGTGTCTCTTCCCATGGACCCCCTTCACTGTTTCCCAGGAACCCTCCCAACAGTGTGTGCCCTTTGGCCTCCTGTAAGAGACTTAAAAATCATAATTCTTAAGCACTGTTAAGATCACCAGAGGACTTTGCCCACTGTAGCAAAATGTGCAAAGAAGTAACTGCTCATCTGCACCAACAAAGCCCACCCTTCCTCGGGTGAATGTATCCAGTATGCCTCCTGGATTTTGGGAAATTGGACTGTGAGTTGAGCCACCTGATGGGAACTTGAGATAAAACAAAGGTGGTTCTGTAGTCCAGTTATCTCAGGTCTAAAAAGATGTAAACAAGGCTGGGGGAAGCTATAGCCCACAGACTCATTTGCTGAGTTTGGGTTTCCCCACTTTTCTCCAAGAACCAAGAGGGAGCAGAGGAGTTTTTGGGGTGATGGCAAAACCTCTGGTCTGCATAAAGCAGTGGGAGTGAACATCCACCACCAGAGATTACAAGCTGAGCTTTGGGCCAGATAAGAAGCAGACCCTGCAGGTGGTGCTTTTTATCATGCCAATTGTGTTCTCTTATATAAACTAGCTTGGTTGTAAATCTCCCCACTGCCCCAAGGGAAGATTACACTCACATGGGACATTCACATGAGAGGCATCTGTCATGTCCCAGAAGGGTGCACAAACCATCAAAGACCCCTGAAGTGCCCCTCAGACACATTTCTGAGGCCTTCCACCAGAGGACTGCACACAATCCACAAATGTTGCAACAGATCCAGTGTTGCAAAAGGCAGTGTAAAACTCCCCCCAGGGATGGTGCTTGGGCATTCCCACCTGTACCTGAACATACCCTAACTCACTGAGCTCTGTGTTTTGTGGGACCCTCACCACTGAAAAGACCAGAAGAAGAGGACTAGTGGGACACTACTGGATCTTCAAAGTGGTAACTATCTTTCTGCTTCATTTGTTTTTTTGTCACTCTCTCTCTCTCACTATCTCTTTCCCTATTTCTTTCTATCTCTCTCTACATCATATTTACTATTAAATAAAATCCTTACTATTGGCTTTGACATATGGTCTTGTTTGCAGCTTAATTCAGGCAGACACATCTCTAATAATTGCAATGATTGGATCATAACACCTCCTGTGCTATCCTTCCCTGGTAGACCATAGACAAGATCCTCCTCTGCATGTCCTCCCAAGCGGCCTTCTCACTCAGGAGTCCACAATAACATTCCAAGTCCAGGCAATCTTTCCCTGAGCTTGGATTTCCCACAACTTGTTTTCCTAGCAGTTCTTCCTCAGTTGAGTGCTACTCTGGAAACCACAGGCAGAGCTGAATGCTTGCCGGTACCAGGCCAGACAGAACAAGAGCATTCCTCAAGCCTTGAGCTTTAAGAACACATAAAGCCATGCCAGAAAACAGGAAAACACTCCATCATCCACCTCAATACATAGTCTCAGTTTTGGTTCTTAGGGACTGAAAAGCCACAATAAGCAGAAAATCACATCACGCTGCTGCTATTCACTGCACACTGTTTTTCACTGTTTTGAAATACACTACTGCCACATACCTGACCCAGTCACTCCAATAAATAATTCATCGTATCTCTCACTCCAATGCTTTCCTACAGGGTCCAAGAAAACGGGATTTCAGAGAAAATAACATGTCCATTGAAGAAATTGCCATTTGAGTGTACATAATGAAAATCCTCCTTGAGTAGCAGTACACCCTGACAGAGATAGAAGTCAGGCCCAGTTGGAGAGGCAGATGTGAGGACCGAAGAGAGCTGAATCTATATGGCCAAAAAAAAATGTTTTCATTGATCATCCTAGCATGTCCTGAAAACACAGCAAGACTCTGAAATGTAAGGTGCCATCTGTTTCTATACTGTTTCAAAATGTCCCAAAAGCCCTTAAGAGTACAAAGTAAACAGCTTTATACATTTCACTGTGATACATAATTAAGTTTGTAATAGATTTATGAGCTTAAATTTTGTGAGACTTTACTATTGTCAGACATTTTCTGTGCTGTTTTCTCTGAACAATCATGATATTGCTGCACTCTGAAGGCACAGTTATTTGCTCCACATATTATTCAGAACTGTCCTTTTATCTTCTGAACAGCTCAGCTGTCCTTCTCCTTTGGAGTGCAACAAGCAACCTCTATGACACCTTCAATATGAAGAATGAAACTTTAATTCATTCCTAAATACAGGTCACACCTATGTTAAGAAACCTCTGTGCTGCTGGTGTCCCAAAACAACCAAACTGTAACCATGTTACTTGCCAAGCAGTGCTGCAGAGGTGGACACCCAGCTTTACAAATAGAGCTGCCCAGCACCTGCTCTGAGCTGCTTATGTTTCACACCTCAAGTTTATGTCTTCAAAGAGAAACATCCAATCTTACAAACTCAGTTTTGGTGTTATACCTTAAAACAAAAAATGAAAAAAGAGCACAATACATACACACCATTCCAACCTGTACTGCTGTGAAAAATTCAAAAGATACTGCTGCTCAAGGGAACCATGAAGTGGAAATCACCAAGGAGGTGCCATGGTAACTTGTAACACCTATCTGCTCTCAGTGATTCAATGCCACGAGTTGAATTTAGCAGAGAATGTGGATCAAAATGCTGGTGAAGGGTTAAATGACCTCTTTATGCAGCTGTGTTATGACAGTACCAAAGGTAGTCCTCTCAAGACTAGTAGACTCATGTCCATTGTCCTGGCCAAATCCTGATTTGGTAAACTAGATCATTTCAATTTTTTAAATCTTTTTCATTTTAAGTTTCACAAGTACTGAAATTTGTAATAGACATCCAGTGCAACCTGGAGGGTCTTATGACTGTGTTTTTCCTCATGATTTCTAATGCTTCCATCATTCTCGTGAGGCAAGGAGATACTACAGCTTGTATCTCAGCTCCCTCACAGCTTACTAACTAGGAAATGATGCATATAAACTTATTGCTAAACCTATTCAGTCATCCACTGCAGCTTTGACTCCCTAGCTTCTGCATATCCTTGGAAAGATTTATTTTCTAAGGCAGGAGGCTCTCAGAAACCATAAGGCTGAATGACCTAAATTAGCAAGTATGGAACTAAGGATTCAGCAGCAACCAAAGATGCATCATGATGACCTGGAATTATATCCTTAAATTTCTCAGATGAGCTAGTCCTAATTAACTTGTTTAGTCATTGCAAATGTTGACAGGCCTTGAAGTCCTGACACATTGACTATACCTCATTCAGTAGAAAATTCCATCAGCAAGTTGAAGAGAATAACATATATTTGGGGCAAAGAAAACCTAAAGGAAAACCATTTTACTTCACATAACTTTACTTATGGTATTATAATATACCATAACACATTTTCCAACATCCAGTAACAAAGTGAATCCTCCATACTGTGTAGTGCATACAGCGCTACAAAGACACAAAATTACTGTAAGCATGAGAATTTGTGGGGTAAATGCCTGGCCTGGAGGGAATCATCTTCCTGACTCAGATTTAACACTTTGTTTAACTGTATGTGCTTCACCCCAGTTCTAGCTGTGCTCTACTGAAATCACCAGGTGTGAGTACTCACATCCTCAAAGGAAGACACTTCCCCTCGTCTTTCACATTTTTATATGCATTCATGAACAAATGAAGGGGGGGGGGGGGAGACTGATGAAATACTTTCAATTGCTTTGATTCCTTTTTTTTTTTTATTTAACAGAAAAAGAGTCAAAACACCACCTCAATTGAGACTCAAGAATTTGGGGTTCTGTTCCCCAAACACGCCTGAACTGTCCCTTCACATCTTCAGGCCTCACTTCTGTCAATAGAAGGCAGCTACAAAAAAACCAATAAAGCAATTTCACATACTCCTACTGGGAGAACAGGCTCTAATTCTGAAGAAGAGGTAATTTATTATTTTTAGATTTTTTTGTGGGTAGTTGGACACCTTAAAGCAAAGCTTTTACAGGGTTGTTTTTATAAAAGATTTAAAGCCGTCCAACTGGTTTCAGTTGGCATCCAGACAAACAAGAGAAAACCGTGTCTCTTGGAAGAGCATCTGCCAACTCTCTTACACAGGAAAACTAAAAATGGAGTGATTGCACCCATCAGGCAGCTCAACTGATAGGAAATATCAAATGGCATGTTCAGCACACTTACCTGCTCACAGAGAGCTTGGCAAAGATTGAGTCAGAGGTTGGTGCCTGGAGTTAGGCACCTAGTGAGTGTCCAGGCACTTGTCTCTGCCTGGTACCTCCTGCTGCTCCCATCCAGCCTAAACAGGCAGATTTTCTTCAAAAAAAAAAAAAGAAATGCAGAAAAGGGGTGGGTACATCATCTCACCCTAACAGTAACCTTCAATGACTGTAGAGCTGGGAGCCCTGAAACACTCTTGCTGTTCCCCATAGGACATGTTTTGTCCTGTGAGGAACAGCTGAGGGAGCTGGGTTTATTTGGCCTGGAGGAAGCTCAGGGTGGAGCTCTTTGCTCTCTACAAGCACCTGAAAGGAGGTTGTAGTGAGGTGGGGGCTGGCCTCTTCCAAGATATCTACAGTGAGAGAACTAGAGGAAATGACCTTAAGCTGAGATGGGAGATTCTGATTAGATATTAAAAAAACATGTTTCACTATCAGGGTAGTCAGGCATTGGAATAGGTTGCCCATGGATGTGGTGGAGTCACCCTGGAGGTATTCAAGACACATCTGGATCTGGCACTGGGTGATGTGGTTTAGGGGTTACAGGGGCAGTGCTGGGTGGATGGTTGAACTAGATGACCTTAAAGGTATCTTTCAACCCTGATGATTCTATAATTCTATTTTTGCATCTGCTGGTTTATACACACCTACATTGATGAAAGGACAGACTGATGTAATCCCCTACAATAAGCAATGCATAACTCATGGAAGAGAGTTACTGAATTATTTAAATAGCTCAGCAAATATGATTAACTGCCAAGAATAGACTAAACTATTCTTGCTTCTGTAAAAAAAAAAAATTAAAAATCATTTTACTGAAGCAATGCACCAAATTACCAATTCTTTTTGTGGATAAAGATTATTTTGAATTAAAAATCACCCTTGGATGATGATAGTTGTCTTCATGATTCTTCAGCAAATGTTTTTACATTGAGGCTGCCTAAAGGCCTTCACAACACTTCAGAGCACAGCACTGTACAACTGTGACATGGCAATGATTGCAAAACATGTCTGTGAAGACATTTGGTAATAAGGTACTCTGTGCTCCATCAACTTACAGAAATCACTATTAGCAACAGTAGACTAGACACAGAAATCCACTGCCATCACTTCTGTGCCAGAATAATCAGATTCATGTAAAGGCACTCCCTTTTGTTCTCACTGCTTGCCTCCAAATTTAAGTACATTGTTCTGGACTTGGAAAGGTGGAAGTTTCCTTTTCCTCCAGCACAGCTGCAGTATCAATTCAGGATCCAGATGAAAAACTATGGCATAAACTAAATAAGATTTTAAAAAGGGATAGATGCTTTTCCAGAACCCCTGCAGGTTAAGCAAAGCTTAGCAAGTTGTCGGTTTTTTTTCTTTAGATCTTTCTTAGCACTAAGAAGACAAATTAATGTTGTTATTATAATCCCACTCCCCCAGGTCTTCATATGTCTAAAATAAATTTACCATGTCAATAAATCCCATAAAATCACATTAAGAATGGAGAGTAAACAGCATCATTTTCTATTTGCATAAACACATCAGATAGCAGTGATTTTATTTTCCATGTAATGTGCACAAATAAACATATACAGAGACACAAATGTAAAATCAGATTGTTAAATTTTATTCACCAACAACCTTGCAACATGAATATTTTGACTTATGCATCAAAAATTGGCTTGCCACTTGTGCAGTAGGTATAGTTCACTTAGAAGAAAAAACACTCATGACACCCTGCACAGCAGATGGGCCTCTCTTAACTCAGCTGCAGACATCTACATACTCCCTAGGCTCAGCCTCTCCTTAATTTCTGTTTCAGATATGATTCCAAGATTCCTTGCCACAACAATCTATGCAAAAGCAGTGACACAGAAACTTGGACAGACTCTCAAAGAAACATCTCAGCCTTCTGTCCCTCCTCTTCCTTTACTTTCTGGTTTGTATTTGGAATGCATTTCCTCAGAGAGAGTGCAATACGTATCCTCTTTGTTGCCATAAGCAACTTCTAGACCCAGAAGCCTTTAGATCCATCTCAGATGTTCTCATTGTATGGGAACGCTTGTCACCACTACCAGTATATACTCTAGAAGACTAAAGCTCCTTTTCACTGTCCTGGAAGTGCCTGTCAGGGAGGAGCAGGGGCCTCCCCACTGCTCTTGGTGAAAGGGAAGAATGAAGTAAAATAGGGAACTGGGGAGAAGAGAAACTCAGAACAGCTAAGGGAAATCATGAACCCTAGAAAGCACAGGGAGAAATGAACTAAAAGTGAGGGGTTGGCCAAAAAAATGAGGACAAGGTGAGGAAGTGAGGGGACAGACACTCACATTGCACAAAAAGAGGACCTGTAGCTAGAAAAGGGAAAAAACAGGTGTTGGGCAATGGAAAGAGACAAACACATGGGACAGGAATCTGGGAAATGTATGAAAAAACTGGTTAAGACAAGCAGAATGGGATAAAGAAATGGAGAGTAGAGTAGGATAAAGTCTCTAGGGAAGCAGACCGAGCATGTGAGAAGATCCAGGGGGTGTGCTAAGGGGGGAAACTGTGGCTTAATGAATAAGTTAAAAGCACATGTGAATATATTTTGCCTATTTTATTGTAACTACCTTTAAGGATGATGCAGGACCATAAAATAAAGCAGATTGCAAATTTATTTTTAGCTGAGGTTAGGAATGAGGCAAGGAATTACAAGAAAGAACCACTTTCACAGCTAAGAAAGTTAACATTGCAGGGGGGAGGGAATGACATTTCGTCCTGGCTTCTACCCCAGATTTCCTATAATGCTAATTAAGTAATTTAAATTTCCAGGGGTGGTCATTAACTCTAGGTTCTTCATTTTCTGAGGAACCTGACTTGAAAGTCCTAAAGTTGATATACAAAAAAAGTGAACACTCTCAGCCACAACCAAAGCTGATAAAAAATCATGTCTTGTACTCAGTATCTAATACCAGTTACTCTGAAAAAACGCAGTCCTTGCTATCTCAGAGAGGGCATCCAAAATTAATTGATACTTTAGGTGTTAGTTTCCCTGTGCTTCAGTGGAACAAATTTGCTTCAATAAAGAAACATGAAACTTCCTCTGGCTTCGGTGTTACTCAGCTTATGGAAATGCTTATATACTTACTAACTTAGGAAATTATATGGGACATTTCATAAGTTAAAAACCTGCTTCTAACGGTGTCTTCACGGTGACCTGCAAGTGTGTCTCCAAACATACCTTGACAAAGAGCTCAAAACTGTTCATTAAATGAATGCCCCTCTTTTCTGCACTGAGTTATGAAAAGGGATTGTAAAAGAGAGTACTGGGTCAGTTAATTATAGGTTGCTATAACGCTTATGTGCAACACGGTAAAATTTAAAGGCATGTGGGAAAATTAGAATTACTAACATGGAAATCTTATTACTACATACTCCATGTGAATTTAGTTATCCATACATTTTTGTGTGTCTTTGGAGTGTGTGTACATGTGTGTATGCACCTATGTGTGGGGAGTGTACATCTATATACATGTGCAAGAAAATGCTGCATGAATTAAAAGGGCTTCTTTTAATCTTCCAGTAGAAACTAACACACCCAAAATATTAATCATGTTATTTTAGGCCCGAAGAACCATATAAATCAAGCATGAGATGATATAAAATTATAGATGTGCTGTAGCCACTTACAGCATTAGAGAAAAGGCTATGTTTGCCTTGCTCAGTTTCAAAGAAAAATTTCAAAAAGTGATAATTAAAAAAAAAAATCTACACAAAAAACCTAAACAAACAAACAAAGCCCATGGTGCAGACGTCTCTTCCAGCATGTTGTCAAGCCAGGGGTCAAGGCAGATTCCCAGGAGGCAGGATCTAAAATAAAATAACTGGAACTTGGAAGTGGAAATGAAGTACAGCTGTGCTTACAAAGGTACAAACCCAATCAGGTATTAACCTCTCTTTTTTCCTTGAAATACAAAACAGTCTGTGTATTGTACGAGTGCATAATCACATTGTTTGACAGCTCCTGAAAGCCAGAATTGTTCTTATCCCTCCATATCTGGAAATCATATTCTAGGCTGGAGTCCTCTCCTCAGCATTTGTGAAAGTAAAGTGATTTGAAAAGCTAATGCATATCCCATTACTGTATATTCAAAAGCAAAATAGCAAAAGGGAAAATGAAAAAAAAATCTTTATGAAATTGTGCAAAGAAAACGGAGAAGTTAGCAGAATTTTATTACAGGCTCACTCACAAGAAAAATGTATTTCCTGGATTAAAAATACGGAAACACAAACTTGTCCTTGTTTTATGAGACCCAAGTTTAGCATCCTCTTTTAGATGAAGTAATGTAGGCGTTACAAAGTGTAAGAACATTCCAGTGGGCCAGTGTGGGATAATCTGCCTCCCATAAATCTCCTTTGGATGACGGACACAGTGATTGACTAAGGTTGCAAAGTCTAACGAAATGTAGTATGTCTTCCAAATTCTTATTACTTCTGATAATACTAGACTGTCTGGTTTTTTGTAATCCATACACGTTTCCTTTCTTTCTATTACAGATCTTGATGTGTGGTGAAGGCTGACCTAGCAATGCTTTCAGAGCATGCCTTTGGATGGCACAACAAACCAACTGTGAACCTAAAGCAAACCAATGCAGTGTCACCTCAGCCCCTGCAGTCAGCTCACAAATCTCCGCTGCTCCAAGCAGCTCCTCTAAAAACCAGTAGGGAAAAATGACTGTCATTCCAGCCAGGTTGTCTGTTACAGCTTGTTAGCCATGTGGTCAGTGCTAGCAAAGTCTCCACCGAGCCTATCAGCAAAGCCTGATACAGCAACCCATTCACAGCATGGCAGAGATCCATCCCAGAAGTCTAGAGGTGTCAGAGCACAAGCAGTGGAGCAATGGAAGGAAACATTTTTAGCACTCAAAACTGGGTGGAAAATGGAAGCCTACATCAAGTAGTGTTAACTGAACACTGAGATGGCTGCAAAAGGTCTGTAAAGCAGTCCAGTACCCATGTAAGATTTACTAAGACATCTTATTTCTTGCAATCAGTTTCTTGACATAAATATAAACTCAGTAAGTCTCAGCAGCCTGTCATTCCTAATTTGCAAGGCTAATAATAACAAGGGGATTTTAGTGAAGCATGAATTTTGTGAGCTCTTTAGTCTCTAGCACAGCTGTCCCTGCTCTCCTGCCAATCCAACCATTTTGGCAAAAGTAATACAGCACTGTCAAGAAAAAGGAGCAGAGGAGGAGCATATAAAGTTTCTCCACTTAGTTTCAGCAGCAGCAAGTTGAAGCAGAGACAAGCACAAATAGATGGGATGTTCAGACAACCATGGCCATGGCTCCTGTAGTAAGGAGCTTGCTGAGTCTCAGCACATCAGCACCTTAAGGCGAATGGTGCCTGGGGAATGCACTGAGTCCTCATTAAGCCGCCAAAAACAGGCACAGAGTCACAGGGTCTCGTTCTTGCTTAGAATGTGATTTTATTGCCTCCTGTTGTCTGTCGCTCTAGGCAACTGTCTTCGTTGCCTGCTCGTAAAACTGGGCCAGCTTGCTAGGGAGCAGCAAAGCAACACTCAGCCTTGAGTTACTATTTCAACAGATGATGTAACTCTACACAGGAGTCTTTTAATTTCTACATGAAAGGTGAGATGCTGGTCCATTTGCTGATCTTTAAACCTTGATTTTTGACCTGATCTTAAAACTTTGCCTTCCCAACTCCTGCATATAGTTACTGGTTTGGAATGAAGACAATAGCAAGGTTGCACATGCAGCCCCTGGCAGAATCAGGCTCTAAATATCTGAGGAGAACTGATGCCTATTTCAGGTATGTACCACAGTGCCTGTATTTTAGTGCACAGCAAAACACTTTACTTGAAAGATATAAATAAAACCCTTCAACTATTTTGACCTTGTCACATACTTGGTATAGGTTTTCCAAAAGCGTCAGCTACAGGTATGCCTTCAAACAGAAGTGCTGAGCCTGTCTCCACTGACAGCAAGTGAGACTGAAACTGAACTACTACCAAGTGCTTTTGCATACCTCACAATATATACTGAAGTATTAGAACACATATGAACAAGAACTTAAATTCAGCTTGCAGACAGAATAAGTGTTTCTCACAGTTAAGTTTGCATCATACTACCTGTAGCATATCACTCAGATTACTTCCCAAGCTCTTCAACATAGTAGAAGTGATCTGGCTATATTCATTTTTAGACAACCTGACTCAGAGAGCTGGTTTTAATTTGCAAACGCCTATCATGCTGGGTTTAAGCCAAACAACTTCGTGTATTTTTTACTGATCATGATGGATGTGAATCAGGACTACTGAACTCTTCTTGCTACCTTCAGTATCTCACCATTTCCTGTGGGACTACTCAACAAATAAAGCACTACTCTATTTGAATTACTGCAGGATCAGTCCATCAGGAATAACTACACTCATGTGTTTTACCAAGGAATGAATCCTGTAGCTTCATTTAAATATAACTCAACTTGGAGCAAATAAGGACAGAAGGATAACCATGAAACATTATGTTGAAAGGGGAAAAAAGCACACACCAAGTGCATATTTGCAAAGATTCCCTGCTACTATGCAGATTTATTGGTTTTTATGACTTGCAGAATTATAGATCTGGTTTTACTCGTTTGACACAAGGATACTTCCTACACTAATTTTAATGACAGACACTGTAGATCTGCTGCAAGTACAATAAAGTCAGGGTGAAAGTTTGGGGTTCATATCTTCAGGAAATGCTCTACCTTCTTTCACAGGACAAGAACCTCTGCCCAGGCAGCTTCCACATAACTAGTGTAGGGACTCAAATACAGACACTGATTCTAACATAATTCTAAATGAACAATTTAAAAAACATGTTATTCAATATGAAACAGGGTCATTTTGATGTATGCTTATAACAACAAAGAAGAACCCTAGACATGATTTTTATTTTGGTTTACACAATGTTTTTTGATATTAATGTTTTGAATTAACAAAACAATTATTTTTAATTTGAGAAAAGCTACCAACTAATCTCCCAACTGAGTTCACCCAGAGTGCTTTCATACTGATAAGGGCTCAGGTAAAGCAATAAATCCATTTCTCTGTAGTCATTCCTTTATCCTCCCCATTTCAGCCTCACTGTACTTCATTCCCAGCATTTTATATTCACAGGTGCTAAAGCTTAGGACATTGAACCCCAAACACAAACAGATTGAAGCCGGGCAGCAGAAGAGATTACCACTCTGAGGCATCTGCCCATTTCAGCTTTCACAGAGGTGGCAGCTACCGTGACAGGAAGCTGAGTCATGCATAAAGGCAATCCAGTGTACAGATCAAAATAGTAATATAGATCAGCACAACTTCTGAGCTGCACAGTGGCAGCCTGCAAGCTGCACAGACTACCTGCTTCAAATGCAACACAGCAATGCCTGCCACCAGCACAGCATCAGCCAGGCAACAAACAGACAGGGTGAACAGCTGGAAGTGATACGCTTGGTCCCATTTCATTCAGCCTGGGTTCACGAAACAATATATTCAGTTAAAAGCTGATGTTGTTGTCAATGCCGTCAAAGACAAAATTTCAAAAGAATTCAGATTATGCAAACTCAAGTTTTCAACTTAGTAAAGATGACTGCCAAAAAGAGTCTTTAAAGAACAACTGCACTATGGCTGGCATGGTAAAGCAGTAGATAAATGAGCCTCATCTTCCAAAGAAGCTGTCTGAGAAAATGATGATAACACTAAGGCAGCAGCAATATGAAGTGATAGTCTCTGCATCCTTACCAGGAGCTGCTTCCACAAGCAAATTCCTACTTTAGAACTGCCTAGTAGTTTATGTGGGAGAAGCAAAGGACATAGCCCAGGTGAGAGTTAGTCTAGCAAAGTATGTAAGATGTAACTCAGCTCACACTATAAATCATTTCCTTTGTGCACTCATTAACTGTCTGCAGCCTCAAGGAACTGCTTTTCATCTCTGTATTAGAGAAATTACCTGTTCGTGAACCAGCCAGAAAAAGGCATGCCTAAGCATATTGGCTACACAAAGGCTAAGGGAACTGCAGGTAAGACCAACAGTTTTGTAGGCAATGACATATATGAAGCCTCATTTCCTAGGGAATTGCATCTCCTGACTGTCAGATTTTTAAACCGAATTACACCAAAGCTTCAGGCTTCTCTTAAACAGAGCATCATAGAATCCAGAGAGAAGATAAATATGCATGTCTACCGTGACAGGCTTCAAGTGAGATTAGCTCCTTATTGGACACTGCTGAATCCTACAGGAATACATTTGGATTAAAAGTGTGATTTTTCCAATTTCTGGACATTCAGTTCCCAACAGTCCCACACCTCTTCTGCCCAATGCTGACATTTCAATATAAATGGCTGAAATATATGCTGCATATCTTTCTTTTTGCACATAAGCACATTCTCCCCAGCCCAGCTATGTTCACAGAACTTAGAAGAATGTTCTTTCTTTGAGAACTAATATCTCAAAATATACCCTCTGTTTCATTTATTTGAAATCGGCCCAAAATTTATGGAGTGCAGAACTAACAAACCAACAGCAGGCAAACAGCACCAAATTTGCTCCCTTATATTCACATGCAAATACATATGGGATGCAATTCTGCATAAGCCATATTTCTTTAAGAAAACAGGATTTTTTTAACAAATCTGCTCATCAGTACTTAAGGAACCCATCTGGCTGTCACCTTCGTTTCTGAAACAGAGCTGAGCAATTTGCTTTCGCCTACTTTAGTAGCATTGCCTCCGCGAAAGCCAGCTCAGGCTCCCCTGCTGCTGCCACAGCGGGCAACTCATCCGGCTGGGACCACGGCAGCGCAGGGGGTAACGCAACCGAGTACAGGTCTTAAGCACTGCGTTTCAAAACACAGTAACATTGTTTCGTGTACATTGTAAATACTGTATTATATATATGGAAATACAAAAATCAGCTTTGTATCAGTTACAGCACATAAAATGTATAAACACCACCCGCGTTAAAGACTTTTGTCTCCAGCCTTTCAAACACGGACAAACACCTGCAGAGTGACAAATCCTTGTCGAAGTCTCCATCCTCCTCCTCCCCAGAAGGGATTCTCGCGGCCAACAGACCCATGAGGCTGTCTGCAGCTCCGTGCCCACCCCTCCCCTGCCCCCCAGCCCCTCCTCTCCGCCGTGCTGCCATGTCCCTGCCTGCCCGCCCCTCCCGGGGAGGTTTCTAAACTCCGCTGCTCGCCCAGGGCCCGCCGCCCGCTGGGGCTGGGGCCGCCGCTCCGCTCCGCACCGCCCCGCCGCCCTCCAGCGGGGACCGGCCCGCCGCCCCCGTCCGCCCCCGCGCTCGGCGGAGCCGCGGCCCGACCCCGCCGCCCTCCTGAATATTTCATCGGCGCTGCCCAACGGGATGCCCCGCCACTGACTGCTGCAAAGGGACCGCATCCCGCCGGCGGCGCGTCTCGCTGCTTCCTGTCTCTTTCATTCTTCAAACCGCAGCTTTTCATTTATTCCGATAAATAAATAACTGATTAAAAACAAAGGAAAGAAAAAAGCAGCAAGAGCATCTCTCTTTTGTATCTGAGCAGGTGGGACTCCTGTGCAGGAAATTACGGAACACAAGAAGGGCTCTGAACTCTTCCGAGCCCAAAGCATGAGCCGGCAGCAGTTTTCCTATAAAAATCCGATCCCGGAGCTGTGACACACTCGGAGGAGAGAAGGCGCCGTCAGCCTCACCGGAGGCGTCCCCGCTTTGGACACCGCAAACCCTCGCTGGCGGAGGGGGAACCAGAGCGACTCGCCGGCCAGACCGCGCTCCCGGCGCAGCCTCCCGCCGCTCTCCGTGGTGACCGCGGCCGGCCGGGCGGCGCTGGGGGTCCGCCTGCCGCCGCGGGGCCGCCGTCGCGCCGCAGCCCTCGCCGCGCCCGGCACCGCTCCGCCGCAAACTTTTCTGCCCGCGCCTTCCTCGCCGCCGGCCGCCGCAAGGGAGCGGCGCGGGGGGCGGGCGGCGCATCGTCTCCTCGCTCCCCCCGCGCTCCGGGCCGCAGCCCCGGCCGTACCGCCGCCGCGCAGGCAGGCGGCGGCCCCGGGCTAGCCCGAGGGTCCGTATGGCCGCTGCCCTTCAGCCGGTGGCGAGAGCTGCCGGCGCCGCCGCGGCGCTCCGGGGGCTGCTCTGAGCCGGCGGCTCGCCCTGCGCGATGTGGCCGGCCGGGGCGGGCGGCAGGCTGCCCTGCCCGCGGGACGCGGCGCTGCGGCGGGCGGCGCTCTCCGGCAACCTCTCTGCGCTGCCGTCCCACCTGGTGCCGAGCGGCAGGAGCGTCCGCGTCTTCATCAGCGCCAACCCCGAAGGTAACCGCGGCTGCCGCGCCCGCCCCGCAGCTCCCCCTGCCGCCCGCAGCGCCCGCGCCGCTCCCCGGGCCCGCTCCGCCGCCGCCGCTCCCGGGCACCCCCTCTGCTCCCGGGCACCCCCGCTCAGGGGCCGCGGCGTGGCCGAGAGCGGTGCCTGCCCCGCTCCGCACGGCCGGGGCCCCTCCGCCCGGGCGCGGGGTGCGGCGCCGGGCCGGGAGGTGTGAGGCTCGGGGCGAAGCGGCCACGGGGTTGTGGGGCGAGCGTTGCTGGGTGTGGGTGTACGAGCTCGGAGCGGGGCTCGGAGGCACCGGTGTACTGCGCTCCGTAAGTTTTATTTATGTCCGTGAATAACACGCCTGAGAGGCACAGGGGCGCTGGGCATCCTCTCATTTTTGCGTTGTCGGAGCTGCAGGGCACACGGGGGTCTGGAGACGCGGGCTGCCTTCTAGCGAAGGGAAGGCTTTTCAGGGGGGGATGTTTTGAAGATCCCTCCTGGGGGTCTGGTTAATAAGAGTTGCCGATAGATTTCACACCACAAGAAAAGCTGGTTTTAGCCGGCTGAGGTTACAGCTAAGATGCTCCTTTGATCCCGGCTGTACTTTGCTTCCAAGGAAGCATGCGTTGAAAACTGCAGTTTTAGCTTAGTAAAGTCTGGGTCGTATACCCAGTATCTGAATTAATTAGGCATCCTGCTGTTTAAAGCCTATTTTTAAAATTACCCTTTGATTCGAGGAATTTGCATACATTCAGGAGGTGTCATTCCCACTTGTAAGATGGGAGTTGCTGAAGCATATTCCCACTTGAAGCACGGAAATAATAAACTAAGCGTTCACACTTATGACGTTACTTGTCTGTAAAAAATGAGCCCACTGTATTCACAATTATTTCACACCACCACCCACCACCTTCCCCCCAACACTTCTAATTCAACAATACTGTCACCTTCTATGCAAATATCAGAGATCTGAAAATCATGCCTGAAACGACAAAATAGTTTGAACTTTGAAGAGAAAATTGTCTTGGCACAAATACTTACGGGAGTATGAGAAATAGTGCTCACAAGCAAAAAAAAAAAAAAAAAATGGGCATAGTGCTGCTTTGAAGAATTCCCACACCTCCAGCACTTCTTACTTGCTTTCAACACAAGGAAGCTCTCAGCTCTCATATTCAACATCCCTGTTTGTTTAAAAAGATGACATTCTTTAAGGAGGGCATGAAGATGCTTGAAGTTTATTGCTGCAATCTAAGCAAAGAGATAAAAATAGTGATACTTGAAAAAAAAAATGTTTGGCTCTGAAAGAAAATTACTGTGGATTTTTAGAAGATACGTTACTCATTAGAAATGGATTTTTGCCAGCATTGCCTTAACTGGGAAGCTGCTAAAGCCTCTGCATTTGATGTGAATGGCATTTAGGGTAGCTTGGTATGTTAGCTAGATATTTGCTAAAATAGAAAACCCACTAAACTCATTCTAAAAGTTGAGATTTAAAGCCATATATATCCATTTCCAAGATTTTAACCTGGAACTGTAATTTGAAAATACCAGCTTTAAAAAAATCCCAGCACTGAAAGAAAACAATAAAACATTTTAGGATTGTTTGCAATTATCTTTCTTGTAGTCTTGTAGTCTCACATGTCACAATGACCAACACTCCTCACACTAAATATTTTATCTGTGACATTGCTCCTGCTTTTAAAAATGATAGTAGGAGACCAAAATTTCAGAGTGGTTAGAGGTTTTGTTTACGAACAACGACAAGAAACAACCATTATTACTTATTACTTATTGGTTAATATTAATTATTACAATTACTACTTACTGGTGAAAGCACTGTTGTTGAAGTATTACTGGCTGAATGTGACTTTTGAAAAAGGAAACGTGGATAAACAATAAATTAGCCTATAATGTGGTTTGGACATCGTCTAGTAAAGTACTTTGAAATGGAACTGTTGTTGGTAAAACACTTGAAAAAGTTCAGGTACAAAAATTCTGGATGAAAAGGTTGAAGTATTCCTACTCAGTAAACCTTTTAACACATTCAAGCCCTTAACTACAATTTATATTTGCATGACTAAGGCCTCTCTTGTATTTTCAGCGTATCACTACAGTACAGTTTTATACCCATTCTTCTTGATGCAGAGCATTCCTGAAAAGGGGAGTGACCCCCCAGACTCACAGAGTGAGACTCAAACTGTGATATCAGATTAATCCTGCTGGCAGTCACAAGAAAAATTTATCTACTACTAGAAGTGTACAAACCTAAAGGAGGTTTTCTTGAATTATATTTAGTAAGTGTGTAGGGGAGAACTCTGGTAATCAGTGTTTGGTCTGTTCTTTATAAACATACTTTAGTATGACTGAAATACATTATGGTTTTATTATGCAACTAGGCAAGTGGTTATTTGAAAAATTTCTTAACTTCAAGTCCCTGAAAAGAGCAAATGGAGACCGTGAACATGGGTAGTAGGAGCAAGATTACTTCATTTTGTAGTCTTGTTTTCTAGGGGAAATTTTGTGGATAAATGAAATTATCTTTTCCCCTAATAGTTAGCAGTATTGTCTTGCTCAAGTTGTTGATATCAGTTAATCCATCTTCATATGCCTGAAAATGACCAGATCTTTAGAAACATGGAAGTTGCTCTATTATTTGAATACAAATAAATCTGTTTTCACATTTCAGTAGATATAAGCAATCAGCAATATTTTGAATATGCATTTAAATAGGTGTTTATCTTAGGTTGAAGATTTTATTTGGTTTGGTTTTCTCAAGATATTTTCATTACTTCAAAGTGATAAGAAAAGTCATATTTGCCTGATTGTAATAAGTATTTTATTGTTCCAGGTAGAAATCTGTGAACTGTTAACAGCATGTCAGTTAATGACAGTTTCTCTGCTACTCAGTAGTGCCTGTGTAGATGCCTGCCATTAATACAGTTAATGTGAAAAACAACAGGTATAAACTCCCATATGGTTTCATTATATGGAACTGTATATCAGCCCGATATAGCTTGAAAACACAGGTTCCAATGATTCTTGTCACTACTTCAGACAGAAAATTATCTGAGTTGCAAAGTTGGCTGTTTCAAGAAGTTATGTGGTGTAAGGAAATATGAGCTCTCATTGAAACTGGTTCCTAAAATGGAGTTAGGAATGAACTCCAATGAAAATGAAATCCAGTGAATTGGAACAAGCAATCAAAACTGAACATTTTAAATCTTATTAGGCCTTCTGAAAGTGGGGAAATCAGCCTTGTGATAGTTTGACTTAAATTCTTGTTACTGCTTTAATTAGTTAAGACAGATAATTTTTTTACTCTGAGCTTTTAGAGTTTAAGTTGTGAAGATGCCTTAGTAATCAGTAGAAACAAATGCACTGACAAGGGATGTGTATAAAGCCAAATCCTACACACAGGTGGTTCCACTGCAGACAGGATGATAATACCTCTATATAGAGCCTGAGCGTGTCCTGACACAGGTGGTGTTAGCCAGCCTTATCTCGATGCATAAATAGGGTTGCACCCAGCACTTCACATGGTGAGGATGATCCTTTTCTCAGCTACTCTTTCAGCTACATACTGCACTCTCCTCTGAGCAGCATCCTTGCATACTTCCTAAGTTCCAGCACTGGATTGCTGTTACTGGATTTTGATGGTTAGTAGTTTTTAGCCATTTTTAGCCAATTAATACCCTCTGTTGTACAAACAAAAAAGTTTGATGAGATCATGAACAAGCTTTGTTTTAACAGCCCTGTTTAATTCCTCATGGTTTCTGTGCCTCTAGTACCATTTTTTAAAACCATTAAACCAACTACTAGTTTTGACACGACTAACAATCTTAAGTATGAAGTTCTATGTATACATGCAGAAATATAAAATGAAGCTCTTATTCTATTAGAAGATACTACTCATATTACCACCACTTTGATGATTCCATTGTACAAGCACAGTATAAACCAACTTGTACAGCTGGAACTTCACCAGCTTCCCCATGAATTGCTGGAGTGAGGTTTCTTTGTCTTATGCTATTGAATGAACTTGAGTTTTCTTGATTTATTACTTAGTTTTCCACCTTAGTTTATTTCCATAGACATGCATCATCCAAAACATTGTATTAATTTGAAAAACACTCAATTCTAGTGAAGTGTAAGTGTTCAATGTCAAATTTACTTATATTCTCCTGATAAGTAAAGCAAAATTGTCACCAGCAGTTAGTTTTGCTGACTAGAGAAGAATTAAATAATGACTGCAGAAACAGGTCTTACCAATGTTTTCATTTGGACCTGTTGTTGTAGGCTGCTTTGCAGCAATTACATGTTTTTATCTATGTTGATGTACATGTGAAAGAAAAAAAAGTCATGTGAATTTGTAGTTTAGAACATGATGGTAGATAAAACAGATGAAGAATTATGATTGCTTTAATTACAAAGTTATTGCCATATGTGATAAGAGAAAGGCATAATCTGGCATTCTTAGCCTGTTTGAGGTCTGTTATATTATTTTTACCTGAAATATTGTTTTCCTTAAGGAAAATATAATTTGAGGAAATGTTAAAGTGGAAAGATATCCAAAAGCCAGAATAATGCTTAGTTAATGATGGTCCATTCTGACCAGTCCCAAAATACCATATGGTGTCCCTACTTGGATATGTTACATGAACATCTTTTTATAAAGGCAATTTTATATAATCTGAGTGGAATTTATTCCTTAGCTAAAGAAAACCACAGATGTTCAAGTGTATGAAAGTGCAAAGGAGGTGTTGCGGAGATGTGGAGACAAATAACTCCAGGACTTTTTTTGTGCTAAATGTTAGTTCTGGTTACCTAATTTTGTATCTATTTATGGTTTTGTGTGACGCACATCACTGTAGTGTTTAAGAGTCAAAAACCAAGCTACCATTTGAATTAAAAAAAAAAAAATTCAGTAGTTTCAGAGATAAAGTATCTCAGAGTCTGGGGGAGAAAAATCATTCAAGTACCCGGGTTTGGTGTGAACCTTAACTGGAAATATGTCTTATTTCAGGAGGTCCAGAGGTTAGAGATACCAACAGTTTATTAAGTTGGAAAGAAACCTGCCATTTTCAGTACTTCTGCTTCTATGTGTCATTTTCAATGAAACAACTCCATTGTTGGTGTGGTTGAGCAAAAAGCAAGATCTGACTTTTCTTGACCTTGAGACTATATGACCAAGTCTTATGTAGGCTTTAACTTTTTTTGCAAGGCAGGACCAACCAGTACAAGATGGTTTTTTGCTAAGTAGATCCTGAAGCCTTTGGTCCTGTTATTCTGTCGCACAGATAAACCTGAAGAACTGTAATAATCTGATAATCTGTATGAAAAGAACTGCTGTTTGTGTCTTCTGTTTTTCATGTGGGTTATCTGCTTAAGTAGCCTGTGGACTGGGCCAAAGATTTGCTCTAAATGTACCAAATATGCAAATGACAACACTGAGAACTTTTGTTTAATTTTCCACAAGATTTTCATTCATGTATTTAAAAGGTAGGATGTGCATTTGGCAACAACACTATAAAGAACAGGTGTTGAGTGGGGATACTTTAGTAAAGGAGCAGGCTGTGTAATTTGTTGGGGTTTTGCCTTCTTGATATTTAGAAATAAGGAAAATTACCTCAGTCATCTTCCTGGTAGCAACACCTGGAGTTACCAGCTTCAAATGGATTAGGTATTTACACTATCTCCTTAAAATTTTTGACCATGTCCATTATTTTTAATATTAAAAATACTAAAATTGTAATTTTCTGTAATTTTGTGTATCTGTTGTTGTCTGTACATACATTATGCACACATCTACATAAATTATATAAAATACTCTAAACTGTGTAGGATGATAAATGGATGTGTGACACTCAAGTCACACTGTCATAGACTATATTCAAACTTGCTGGTAGTGCTCAGTTCTCTTGTGAGAACTGAGTATATTCAAAGGGTATCACTCAAGGTTGTATTTCTAGCAATACTGAAGAGCTCCCTAGATTTTGTTGAATGCTATTCACATTATTACAGAGGAGTATGACTGCTTTTCAGTGTGGAAGAAATAATATTAAAACAAAGTAGAACCTACAATTTCCTTTTTTTTCTTTCTAACTTGGCAAATTTTGCTTTATTTCTTCAGCTGTATTTGCATGCTAGACCATGCCTCATTCTTGGAGGCAGTGGCTTTCTTTCAGTGAAGGGGAGCTTCTAGACCCTTGACACAGTTTCTAAGTACAGTGAGGAGCAATGAAACAAGTGTGCAAATTCCATATGATACTAATTTCTCAAATAATGTATTAGATGATGAACAGCACTGGTGTTGAATCGGGTCCTTATTGTGAATCGCTCCCTCAGCAAGGTGTGAGACCATTAAATGAGAGACAGCACCAAGCAGGCAGTGTCCCAGTGCCTTCCCTGATCAAGAGTGGGGAGCTTCTTTTCTGCCTGCTCAAGGGCAGTGGGATGACCTCTCAGCTGAGCAACAGTCTGCTGGGCAGCAAGCTGAAGAGGATTTCCAAGGCTGTGTTTCAAGGAGGCCACGTGTATTCTGTGGTGGGATTTGTGTAATCACATAAGAGCAGTGAAGTACAAAAGGTACATAACCACATAACTTGGCATCCTATCTCTAAGCTTATGCAGCAAAATAATTCCTCTTAAGAAACTTGCATACATGACTGTGTGGGCATGTGTCCACAGATTTGTGAACACACAAGAGAAAATACTACATTAGACTTTTAAGTTTTGTTTGGAGAATTTTAAAATATATGTCACATAAAGAAAAATTCAAGGAGTTACTAAACTTCTAATTCAAGATATGAAGGCAGTGCCCAAGTGGTAATTTTCTCATCTAAAACAAATGGAATTTCTTTGAGTTTAGCAGCTGAAAGAGTATTTTATGATGCGATATCCTTTCAGGCTGCAGTAATAATATGTTAGTAGTATACACCTACAGTAATTTAAGGTTTTAATATATTGAAGGTGGTAGATATAAATATAATATCATAAATAGTCATGTGCATGGATTACAAAGAAATCTGGCAGATTTTAATATAGGCAGCACTGTTCAAGAAAACTGCATTATCCCTTTAATGGAATTTTAATTAAAGAAGGATAATAATAGATAGAATTAGAGAACACAACTTAATCATGGTTGTGTCAGCGCTTCTCTAAGTTAAGGCCTGACACTACTGTTATTAATATAGGGTTTGTATCAGAGAGTTTTTACTTACAAAATCTGTAGTCAAAAGGGGGAGTAGGGCTAAATCACAGGTAGCTGGAAACAAGCAGTGTAGCAGAGTAAATAAAAAGAAGGCTCAAACCAGTGCAGCATATCATGTGTATGCTGCTGTGCTGGGTAAGGAGGACGTACCAAATGCAATTTTTGTAAGCCACCTCATCACCACCATAATTAAATGGCTCTATCTATCATTGACCTGGTCTTAACTCCCTCTATCAACACCTGTCACTGCCCTCTGTTGAAGACAGGACACTGTGCTGGACAGACCTTAGGCCTGAGTAGCTACAGTCATTCTCGTGCAGAATATACACCTAGAGAAAAAAAGTCACCCTTAGAGACTAGATTTATTGGTGTTCAAAATACTTTCTCCCAGAAACTGGAAAGACTAGCAAATGGCAGGACTTCCACACTGAACTTAATCCAGAGTCATGCTGTTGTATGTATCAATCAATGGGACTGATCAAATAGCTAAACAGGTCAAATTTCAAACTGTCAAAGCCTGTCAAATACTCTTGTTCAGCCTGCTCCTAGCATTTCCTGGGATGGCAGAGCTGCAGTCTTCAGTATAGTAACACTCCTCTGTGGTATGATTAAACCCTTACAAATATTTATCAATAGAGCCTATTTCACCCTACTAGCAATTGAGTAGCTAGCTTCACAGCCTCATCTAGGCTTTATGAATTTCCAAACTGAAACAGGTGTTGAGATAGTTATTATAGTATATGTGTGATACATAGCAATGTTATTTGTGAAATTCTTATTTAGTCTTTAAGTAGTAATGTTTTACAAAACATTAATATGAAAGAAGTGATGACTAAGAGCCCTATCTGGACAGCTTTAGTTTCAGAGTTTAAGTAAAGTTTAAAATATTAGACTAAGATTACTTTTAAATTATTTAGAACCAATGAGTAACCATGTGGGTTAAATACTTTTAGATGAGAGGTGTTATCCATACTTGCAGAGTTATGCAAATCAGCTGTTACATGCAAGGTAAACAAGAAGCAAATGTAGTAAGATCAGGCTTAGTGAGTTAGACCGAGGGAGCCCAATACTCCTCTTTGACCCTGGCAATTTCAGATGTGTGATGAAAGAATAATAAATCACAACAGGGACAAAATGATGAAGGTTATATCTTTGTCCTTAGTAACCTGTGAGGCCCTTTGCTTCCATAAATTTTTCTAGTTGCTTTACTAATTAGTCAATCGTGTTGGCACTTGTAACTTGGTATCTTTCCAAATGTTGAGATGGATTATTGTCCCGTAAAAGGCCTAGTCCTGCTGACTTTACTGGGAATTTTTCTATGAACAAGACCATACGTATTGACCCAAAAAATAAATTTAAAAAAACAAATGTGAGAATATCTGTGGAGAAGGGGTACCTAGAAACAGATCTCCCTAAAAGAGTAACTTTATCCAAAACTATGATCGTAATGATCCATTTTTGTATATCTGTATATAGAAAGAGAGGTTAACTGTGGAGACTTAGGTATCTGAATGTCCTTATTCCTACAAAGTTATTAAAATAGAGCCATAATAAGAAATAAATAAGGAAATGACAGCGTTCAACAATCTAAGGAGCATAAGGTATGAAGTCTGATCCAAAGAAGTGTTATGCAGGACTCTAATCTAAGGGTTACGGTATTATCAAGAATTTTCCGCACCCAACTGTGCCAACATGACACATCTAGAGGATCTTGCTTTACTGTCATAATTAAACATAAAACTTGTATGACTACTTCATAAGTGATTTTTTTGAAATTCAGGAGTTAATAGTTTTGATCTCCTTTTCTAGAATTTGTGGGGTCTTTATTACACAGCAGTAAGTATGGAAAAATAAAAGAAAAATATTTACTTCCTTGATAATAGTCCTGGTGGCTAGATTCACAGCCTGTACTGTTCTGGCAAGACAAAGTAGTAAGTACTGAGGAAAATTTCTATTTTTCACTCTCTAATATTTATGATAGCTCAGATATCAGTGAGCAGTAAGTGTTGATCTTTTTAGGAGTGTTTGCTAGAAAAAACTAGGAAAATTATAGAATCATATTATTATTTGATAATGGTCTTGTTTTATCTATATGTGTATTACATTACATTTAAAAGTGATGAAGAATTATGCAGTGCTCTTGAAAATAGTTATTGAAGCATTTCTGTTTGTGTGATCCCTAATTTGGTACATGAAAACACTAGCAGAGTTCGGATCATGATTTACTTTGAAATGCAAGCCATTTCTGACATGGGATTATAAAGAACTAAGCCACCTGGGGTGAGCAAAGTTAGTGCCATTGAGTTCCATGACATGCCATCTAAAGAAGGTGTGTGTGTGTGTGCTGTAACAGAGGTCCAAGGGACCTGAGACAGCTATGTCATTAGTTATTTTTTGTTGTACAAGTCACAGACTACAGGGCCTGCAAGGGACCTCTTGAGGCTTTCAGATCTGTCCTCCTGTCTGAAGCAGGAGCAAACATACCTGTGCCATTCCTGACAGATTATCTCACTCTTCATGAGCTGTCTTGAAACCAGTTAAGAAAATTCACAGGAAAGCAGACTGTACAGCATACTGCAGTGGTATGCATTCAATAGCACTATGGTCATGCTTACAAGCAGCATACAGACACGAAATAAGCTCATTAGTCAATAAAATTACCGAAAGTAAAAAAATTTCTTGAAAACTTCCAGGTCTAGAATGAGTTTCGGTAACTTTGAGTAACTGGTGTATGTAATTATTTGTAGAAGGGAATACAGGTGACCTTGTCCGTGAAATTACCCAATACAGCCTCACCCCTGATGAGTCACATTTGTATCCAATAAAGATAAGTGTGATAAAAGGGAGTGGGTTAGGTGGTGAGGGGGTCGTGAAGGAGGAGGAACCTTGAGGAAGAGGGAACGAGAGGATCATGAAGAAGAAGGATCCTGGGGAGAGAGAATCCCTGCTGTGAGGTCAGTCTGGGTCTGCAGTTGGAGCCTGTTGTTGGAACCTGCAGTCACAGTCTAGCAAGGTAAAAGCCTGCATTCAGAGTCTGCAAACTGATCCCTGCAGTCATAGTTTAGCAGGAAATACCCAGCAGTCAGAGGCTGCAAGGGAAACCTACAGGAGGAGCTTGCTGCAGGCAGAGTCAGTGAATAGTTGGAGTCAGGATGGCTGAGGTGTAGAGAGGAATAAAGCAGGACCCTTTTCATACTGAGATAAACGAGCAGTCTGTGTCTTGGCTCATTTCTGCCGTCCAACAAGAGGGCTGCTGCAACTATTACTCACAAACTTCTCAAATCCAATTTCTTCCTCCTCATCCTTTTAGCATGTCAGGGACTCAATCTGAGCATCCGTACAGAAGACAAGTAATATAAATCAATAAACTCATGTAAGGATAATTTTCTCATGGATGTATGTCCTGCAGTGGTCTGCTTGTTTCAGGTGAAGCTTTTCTTAAAATGAGGCATTTGTGAAGTGTCTATAATGTTATGGCTCATGCTACAGCTTTTGCTTTGGTGGTTTATTTATGAATGGAAGGAGGAGACTCACAGGATTTCTCTTATTTACGTGGTGATTTGTTGGTCTGATTTGTTTAATGTCAGTCAATGAGTTAAGAATACTTTTCAAAAGAGAACAGAAAACATGTAGAAAACACAGTTCATCATGTATTCTTCCTTTTTTAAAAAAAACATTAAAACTCAAATAATCTCTTTACACTCCATCTGTTTTAATTAAAAATGTTCTATTTTACACTTTCAATATTCAGCCATGTATAATATTATGTAATTCTATTAAGCAATTCCATTGCTGGTATATTGTTCCAATGTTAATGCCACAGTCAGCTCCTCACAGTCATTATGTAAATTCAAAGTAGTTTCAAACAAAATCTCCAGTTATAGATTCAGTTGCCTTTAACTGTATGTAGGCATGGCAGATAAAAGATTTTTTTTTTCTATTTTGTGACCAAGGGACAAATACCTTTGCAGGCACTGAGAAAGACTGATAGTGTCTGGCAGTGCAAGAAATGAAGTAAAGTCCACCCTTTCAGCCAGATTCTACACTGCCATTGAGACCATAGCATCACAGAAGGTCTTTATCCTCCTTTAAAGGTAATTATAACTCATTGGGTATTGTTATCAGGAAAGTAAGAGCAAAGAGTTGGGAAAGATGGCTAAAGTAATTTGAAAGTGCTAATCTGGGAAACATTCTGTAGTTCAGTCACCAATTAATTAAATTGGTATGCCATTTGGAAGTTTTCTTTAAATATTATTTTCTGTACCATACTTGAATAAATTATTTGTGAGAAACTTACTTGTTTCAACTACATCCGCTTCTCCAAGTGACTAGACAATGTGTCGTCCTTTTTCAATTACTAATTCCTCAAGATGGTTAAACTGCAAATTTACTGTTACCTTTACATATAGTGAACAAAATGTGGTTAGAAGCAGAAGAAATAAACCTAGAGCAAGAAAGCAATAGCTAGGAAAATCAAAGCATCAGAAGAATAATTGACAGATAAAAACAGGTACATTTTATAATTTATTAAAAATGGCCTTTTCAACTGGATTATATAATCTTCACTAAAAATAATGCTTAGATGAATCATTAGAATGGGAAGGGTAAGAAGAACAAGTTCTGATAAATTACTCTTCCTTTACATGTCAATCACTGTTTGCTTCTCAGACATTACATAATCCATCAAAATACACCAGCTTTGTAAATTATTTGGCCATGTTTAATGAGTTTCAGTGCAGACCCTGCCTGGAATTCTCAGTTTAAAAACAGTTTAACACCCCTGCAAGTGGGTGTTAATACCTAGGTTGAAATTGTCTGTCAGTAAGTGAAGTAGTCCTTTAAAATCAGTTGAGATCCTCTTCAGGCAAACCATAGTTGAGTTTCTGGCATCCCTCCCTCATGTAGTCCCACTGTCCTGGGCTTAATGCCCTCTTGCAGCTGCTCTCCTTTGCTGGAGTTGTCATTTCATTTATTCATCTTTGATAAGTTTCTACAACAGCCATGAGCTATTTTGACTGTTTAGTGATGTTATTTAATCCTCTCCATTTAGCACCAAGAAAAAACATCTGTTGCAAAGAAAACCCCTACTGTATTGATGCAAACCTACTGCATTGATAGCAAGCAGCATCTCTTATTCTTATGTGGGTGCTTCTGTACACCCAAAAGTGTCAGGTTGGAGACGTTTTCCATCCTCTGGCATAACACAAGATGAAAACAACATTACTTGAGGCCCTCACAGTAGGCTACATTTATCAGTCATGCTTTTGCAGTTGGCCCAACTGACCTCACCAGTTTTCTAGTGACCCAAACTGTGGCTGTGTTGCATCAAGCTTAAGAATGTAAGCTGGATTGGAATTCCATGACTTGTGCACCTAAATTAGGTAAGGGAAGGGCAACTTTATTCAGGAGCTAACAGTGCTTGCAGAGCTCTTCCACTGTTTTGCAGTACTGCCAGATGCAAAGTTGCATAGGAGTGTTTATTGGAATTATCTTCGGAATGAGGTGTGTTTAATGGTCCTGTACCAGATTGTACTGTGAAATAAGTGTGTGCTTTTATGAGACTGCCTTTCTTGTGGTTTTTTTAGGGCTCTGCTTTATGCTTTCTCAAAGCCTACACCATACTACTTCATTCTCTTCCAGCACTTGAACCTACAATTATGAGGAAGAATGTCTGTGACATCCCTTTGCTTTATTGACTGCCACAGCCTCATTACCTTAAGTGCCTTAGTAACACACTCAGATGGTTTTTCTCTTTGGTCTAGTGATGTAAGAAAAAAAGTAGCAAAGCTATTGCAGTACACATAACTTAATTGTTAAAAGCATTTTCCAGTGTTGTAAGCCTTTCTTTCTGCTTTCTGAGAAATTCCATAATTTTTTGAAGTGTGGGTTGACACCTCTCAATGAATCAATGGGATTTCTGCCCACAACTTTGTTACTGCACTGGCCCTTATTTCTATCCTCTGTTACTCATTTTTTCACAACTCATTCAGATTCCTTTACATTTCATAAGAAGTTTTTTTTTCACATTAATTTTGATCATAGTTGCAAATTTTTGTCCTAACAAGCCTTGTTGTTTTCCAGCGCCTTTTTTTCATAACCTTTGGTGTTCTGCAGAGATAATTTTCAGACTTAATTCTGGTGTTTCTAAATATGCTGTGACTTCAGTTTCTCCTGTCACATCATACGACAATAATGGTTCACAAATGGTCATGTTTTCAGGAGCTTTTCCTAACTTGCTTTATTAAATGAAAGAATTAGACTTTTTTTAATGCTTCTACTTGTGCAGTTTGTGGAGTGCAAAAAGCTCTCCCCCTGCAGAGATTCTGCCTTCAGCCTGTGATGTCGCTGAAACTCCTGCTGTTTGTGGCATTTGTGTGCAGACACGTTTGCATTTCCATGTTTGCCACAAATCACAGTCAGGGGACACAAGGACACCTATGCACCCAAGCAGCTGTCTAGGGAGAATGAGAATATGCAGGCTTCGGAAAGGATCCCAGGTCAACCTAACTCTTCTTGTTTTATTTAAGGACATCTATGTTATAAGGGTGCTGTGTTCCCAAGGGGTAATGTGAGGTTAATTAGGATCCGTTATGAGATAAAGTTCTGCTTCAGAGTCCTCATCCATGTCATCACCACAAGAGTGACACAAGATTCAGTACTGTTTATTTACTCAGTGATTTTATTTATGAATTACGAGATTTCATGCAGACTCTGTAAGGTTGAAGTCAGTAAGGTAGCAAAAGATACAGGCTTTCAATACATGCCAAATGTAGAACTTCATTAAAAATTTGCTGAGATTAGCAGACCTTTCCATTAACTTCACCAACTTCTGGATCCAATTCCAAATTTGTTTCATGTAAGCATGCTGCACACAAAACAGAACTGTCAGAAACCAACATTTGTTTCAAATTGGGAAGACAATTGTGTGAATAATGACAATTTGAATCTTGATATTTAGATACAGGAAGTACTTTTTCCCTTCTGTTATGTAAGTTTAATACTGATGTTTCCCCTAAATTCTGTATTTTAACATTGGTCTGGACTGGTCTGATTTTACTAGCCAACTTTTTTTTTAATTGTTTGGGTGTTATTGTTAAACCAATAGGTGGCACTGGTTAAGCATATTATTAGTCAAGATGCAAGGTATTTTATAAAATGACACTGAAATCTGGCCATTAGAATTTAAAAGACATAATTTTAAAAAAATGCATATTGCATATGTTCACTTACTGTACATGTGGGGATTTTTACACTTGTCATCTTACTGAACTGGCAACATGGAACATTTCAGAGAAAACTATGCCTCATTTAAAATCAGGTATTGTTTGATTTGGGGCTAAAAAAGAAGAGGTAATTACTGCAGCTAGAAGTTTTAGGCTTATAATTACCCCCTACATTTTGAATCCTGCCTAGTTAGGTCTTTTGTTTTGAAAGTGTGTTTATTTAAGTGTTCTGGTGTAGATCACAAATTTGTAATCACATCCTGTCATTTCTTCCTGCTGGAGAGACACATTTCAGAATTACTTACCATCTTAATGTTATTTTTCATTATTTCTTCTGACTTTCATGACAAGCAGACATTTCTTTGGGCTGAAATGTTTGGTCCAGTCTTGTACTTATGTTTTTGTAAGAACTGAGAAGGCTGAGTCACACAGACTTCGTGCACATTTTGTGAGAGAGCTCCAACCATCAGGTGGAGTGAGGACATGCAGCTGTGTTACATCACAGTAATGCTGCAGTGTTTTGCTAATCAGAATTTATTTGGGTGGTTAGTTAGTTGTGGGGTTTACTTGAATTAATGAATGGTCTTCAGTTTGTCCAGTTTCTTATTTGCCTTCCAGAGAGCCAGTAGAGACATCAAGGTTGGCATTGTTGTTTAGGGAAGGGACACTAGGAGAATTGACCCAGACCAACCTGTTCCCATTCTTGTCTACATAATTTTGGGAAGTTTTAGATGCCTGTTCTAATGCTCTCTCCTCACAGAAACTCCAAGGGAAAAAAGTTACAACAGTGTCTATGGAGTTCATTTTCTAGGAAGGCAAGGGTAGTTGGAAGCTCAAGTCTTTTTTTTACCTTCTCTTCTTACTTGCTACATCATTCAAACTCACTGCTTGGAAAATGCTCTGAGATGAAAGGCACTATAGAAATGAAGATTACTTATTATGGTATTATTTTCAGAGACAAATTTTCAATAATATATAAGGGCATGTTACCTCCTAGTATTCAAAGTTTTTAGTAGCACAGGTAATACACAATACTGTTGCGCATTATCAGTGAGAAGGGCTTTTTAAAAGGAATAATTCAGTTGAACAGTCATATGAGTCAAGAACGTACTAGCATTAAGAGTCTTGGCAGCCACTTCTTTCTCAGCACTTCTGCAAAGTAATTTTTAACCTTAGATAACTGAAGTGCAAAAATTCTCACTGCAATTAATAGACAATGGTTATAAAATACCCACTTTTTTTAGTATTGCAGTGCATTAAAAAAAATCCTATGGCAAGAATCTGTTCTACCCTTCTATAAAATCTAAGCATTCAGAAAACTTAGAAAAAGCAAATAGCTGGGTGTCTTAGTGGATATGCATTCAGGACTAGATCAGACATTCAGTGGTGATCCCGGGCTTCCATAGTTGCACAAGAGACTCCAACATTATGTGCTAATAAATGTAATGGTGTGAACTGGGCAGGAGACTGTGGCAGCAGAGAAGTGGTCTGAAAGACAAGAGATGAAAACATCCAGCAAATCTATCCTGACCCACTGTGAAGCAGGAGAACACCAAGAATGGAGGAGGTGATACAGAAATTGTTTCTTCTGTGTGTATAAGGACACTTTCTTGGGTGATTGCCTGGAGATGACACCTGTAGACAGCTCTGTGACCTCATATGACATTCATTTCTGTGGTGCTCTGAACAGCTGCAAGAGCAGGGGGGGGTTTGTTGGTTTTTTTTGGTTTTGATTTTTTTTTCTTTTTTTTTTTCTTTTTTTTTTTTTTTCTTTTTCTGCCTGGGTTCTTCCTGGTTCAGCTGTCTGCCTCAACTTGTTATGTCAGTCAACAATTTTCCTGCTGGCTCTCTCAAGCTGGGAATTGCAATGTTCCTCTGTCATTCAAAGAGTAGCAAGGCAAACACCCTCCCTGCTTAGGATTTTCCTCTGCTTGAGGGCCTTAGCTTGCATCATGCATGGGTATGGTTACTCACAGGTTACTTTTCCATGAACAGATTGTCAACTTGAATGTGCTGCTCCTTTGAGTATGGTGGAGTGGGGCTCACTGTCCCCACACTGGTACCTCCTTTGCAACACATGGTAGGAGAATGGGGCTGAGTAATCTCCTTGTTCAGCTGCATCAAGCCTTGACTGAGTAGAGCCAATGTGTGACTGCACTCCACATACAAGGAAATAGCCATTCACATCACTGTGGCTGAACTCAGACCAGTACAGCACCAGCAAGAAATAAATTACTTGGTCCTAGGACAGAATAACTGGTGCTTGGAAATGGGCAATTCCCATCAGGCCCATGTTAACTCTTTCTGCTCACTTTCATATGCATTTTGAAATTTTCTTCAACAGGGCTGTGTTCCATGACTTATTTTATCCCAGGGATTAATGTTTGGCAACTCTTTGTAAATACACATTATCTATTTACTACCACAAGAGTGAAAAACATACTTGCTATATTAGAAATAAAATAAGTGACTTTAATAGCAGAACAGCTTGTGTTTGAAGGTCAGACTTTGGCATGGGAATAGTTCACGCTGAGAAGCAGCACCTTGGCGTACTCTAATGAAAACTGGCAGTGATTTGACTAAGCTACAAGCCTTCAGAAATCACACTGCACACAAACAGTTGTGTTTATTGGACAGGAGAAAATATGTAAAAGGATATGTGACTAATTCAGTCCTCAGGGTTACCCTGGGGAACATGAGGAGAAGGAGGGTGCAGTGACGTTCTCAATCAGTTCCAAGTGTAGGAGTGGGCAGGACAGTGTGGCTATGGAATGGTTTAGGAGGCAGCCATCTGTAAGAGATGGCTCTTGTATTGAAGATGTGCACTCAGCAAGTCACTGTCTTGTGGGTTTGGGTTTGTTTAAATACTGGAGACAAGTTTAGGGTTGGGGGGTTTTTTAAGTTTTTTCTTATGTTTATTCAGATGTAGTTTCATTCCCACAGTTTATTGTGAACTATTATTTGTATTTCTGAGTATCAGAATTAACATTAAGAGGTGTAGAAATCTCGTCTCACAACTACTGTCTCATTTTGGCTGCTAGAAGAATGTAATTTAGTTAATCTGTTCATCTGCAGCAGCAGCCTGGAAGGTAGAATTTGCCTGTGTGATGTTATTAGGAATTGCCAGCTTCACAGATTTGCTGTCACTTTAAATCAAGTTAGATTATATTTAATTAAACCAGCTTATCTGCCATCCATACTAATTACCAGAATTCATCTTAACTATATACACTTCTGTTTCCTTAAAGTTTCAAAGCTTATTTCAAATACAGGAATTCTTAAAATTAATTAATATAAGCACCAGACTCAAATTCCAATTAGTTATGGAGGTAGGAATAAAAATACAGGAAGGATATGCCAAGTGTCTTATCTACACCACAGATCTAGCTGAAGAAATGTTTTATCTATTTCATTTTTAAGATATTACGAAGTAGCACTACTCCTGCAGTGTATTGTTTCATTTTCTGAACAAGACTCTGCATGTTAAGCTGCAGGGAACAGCACCATGTTCTAAAACTAGAGCCAGCAGGGTTCTGCGGTATAAATCCTATGGGCATAAACAATAAGTAAGAGAACATGGTTTTATCTGTTGTAAGCGTGAGGCAAAGTATTTCCCATTTATAATTTAATTATGTTTATTCTTAAATTCTGCTTTTTTCCAATACTTCCTTTTTGTTGTTGTTGTTCCTGCAACTTAGCCTATTTTATATGCCTAGTAAGACCATTCTGTCTGCTGTCATATTAAAATAACTGCAAACAATAACTGTGGTTTGTTGCTTCCTTAATAACCAAGCTGTAGTCATGATTGATTTTCATTAGAAAAGGCAAGAATCATTTTGGTTTATCTCAATAACTGAGTAAACTCAGTTTTCAACGGAGTTTACTCCACTTGATCATGAAGATATGATGCTCTGTGTTTTCATAAACTTGCACGCCAAAATTAACCTGTGTTAAGGCAAAGAAAAGAGAATATATGGTGTTCTATCACTGATCTAAGGGTCTCAGTTACTGTGAAGGTAAAAAAATGAAGTATTTCAAATAAAACTAACTACACATTTAGCTTTTATCACAAGGTACAGCAACACCATTGCTTTGGAGCCAAAATAATATTGCTGTGTTGGCATCATGCAAGCCTCTTACTAATTAGCCTTGTTAGCTGTGTACTACATTCTGCAAGGAAAGGATGACTTAGACACTAAAGTATGAGAGAAAATTAATGACTGTGGATCCTAAGGAGGGAGCAACTCATCCATCCCTTTTATGTACTAACACAGCTCTGAGCTGAGAGTGCTGGTTTTGTCACTCCATTCCTAAATACTTGTAGGATGTGTCTGTATTCAGCAAGATCTGCAAGGGAAGTGGATCTCTTGATCATCGCTGTCTAATACACTTTGCCTCACATCATAGGGAAGTCTTGGTGTGCATGAATTGGATTCCTTTTTGATAAAAACAGGAAGATAAATCCAGGTTCTCACCAAATGCATTCCAGATATTTCTGAGGATTGAGGGTTGCTCAGTGTAAAGTAAAATGCCCTAAAGAACATATGGCATGGACATTGGATCCTTGGTACCAGCTATTTTGCTCTACAGCTTTGCTCCCACTAGCCCAGACAAGGGCAAGAGTCTTCCCAGGCAGTGTACAAGCCTGGATAACTAAGCCACACCTGCAAGTTCTCCTGAGGGTTGCTTCAGGTTGCAAGGGGTACTTAGGTCAGGTCACTTGGGCTGACCTCCCTCCTGAAGTGCTGTCAACAGAAACTTGGTCAACCATGAACTAGTTGAGTCTTGAATAGCTCCAAGGATGGAGGAGCTTCTCCTGGTGTCCAACCTGAAGTTCCAAGATGTAATATATTATTGTTGTCTTTGTTGTACTCTCTGGCATGAAGAGCTTGGCTCCCTCATCTTTGTAAATTCCTTAGAAGTAATTGTAGGCTGCAGTGGCTCCCTCTTACACTCTTCACTGGATGAAACATGCCCAGAGCCCTCTCTCTCTGTGTAGGCCATATGCTTTTGGCCTCTATCTCAGTAGCCTCTGCAGTTTCCTCCCCATCCTCCTGATTCGGGATGTCCAGAGCTAGGTGCAGCACTCCTGGTGCGGCCTCTTTAGTATCAGGGAGAGGAGAGTAATGATTGCCCAAAAGAAACTGAGGTTACACTCATCCAAATGTAGCCCAGAGCAGGGTCTCTTATTAATAGTGTTCAGATTGGATATATAAGAGCTCTACACTTTAGATTTAGGATCTTGCCTTGCGTGGCATGTAGACAATCAAATGGAAAGCTTGTGATGTAGCAAGGACTTCAATGCTTCTTGGACCATTGTCAGAACACATAAGCATAACATATTTTAAAATATTAAAGCATAAATACATTGTATTACATTATTCCACTTAGAGGGGATGTTTTCTGAAAGTGTCTCTGACTTTTTTCCACATCAAAATTTTGTGAAGAGCTGTGGTCATTCAGATAATTTGAATTAAACCTGACTGTACTTTTGAGACTTTTGGTATAGGCTTTTTTTACCTTGATGAAGATTTCAGGAGAAATAATTCTCTGGACATTTCTGGATTGCTTTCTTTTCATGAAAATAAGTGGTAATTATACCACACATCTGTGTAATATTTCAAAGATGCACTTAAATAGTGAGAAGGATATTATTAGTTTGGTGTAATAAATTAAGTTACAGATTTCACGCTCTTAGACTTTTTTAGATAAAAAATATTATAAGGCTGTGACCATGATTCTATGAACAAACATCTGGCTCAGGTATATCAACTGTGGCTGGTTGTAGCGCTAAAGCATTGTTAGATTTGGATATATGTCTCTTATTTTTAACAATATGGGAAACATCAGATCAGTTATAATCTATTGCTTTGTTTTAGTTCAGTTACACAAATAATGTGTTACCTGCAGTAGATGTTCTCCATCATTCATTAGTTAACATTTCATTTATCATCACATGGCACTCAGCTAGTGGTTTACAAGAGTTATGTTCTATTTTTGGAAATAACTTAGCAACAGTGCTATCTCTGTTTGGTCTTAACTCAGTTACAATATAGCAAAATCCATCATATATCATAGTCTTGTGAAATAGAATAAAATTTATTATCTACACAAGATTTCACTACTAACCAAATTTATCTCATATTTGACTGTATGTGCGAGTGGTATGTTTTCTATAAATGTGTTCAGATTAACTTGGACGTAGTGAACTTAGTAATAATTTTAGTGTCATTGCCATATTTGTACTTCATTACCAGAATGTGTCATTTTGCATGGTAAAAATGACATGATACCAGAACTGAGTATTTGGTATTTGGTATACAAGGAGGAATCACCTGGGGAAAAGATAAATAATGCTATTAATGATAAATAATGGTTTTAAGATACTATTAGATTAAAGATGGTGATGAAAGTGATATATTTGAGACAATATTGTTAGTTCATGTTACTGATTTGTTTCTAAGTATTGAGATCTCTTTCATCTTTGGTATATCTCTTTTCTATGGTGTTTCTTATTTGTAAAATTCAGCATCTGGAAACTAAATAGAAATCAAAACAATAAAGAAATTCTGACTGTTGAATTACAAAATTAATTCAGCTCCACTGAATTGTAATATGCTGCAACACTGAAATGTATATGAAGCATAATTTTGACACATACAAACACATTTATGTGATTTTACATGTATTGTTATACATGCTAACACCTCCATGTGTTTCTGCAACATACAGTTAGGGGATTAAATCCCAGCACTTGATTTTCATTAGTGCTCTGTGTGGGTTAAGGGTTCATTTTTAAGTGAAAAATCTGTATCCCTGACTAAAAGAAGAGTTTATATAAATACTGTTAATAGCATCTTTTTCCACAACACAGATACAATAGCAGAAAGGAGGGCCCTAAGAGAACATGTGTATCCTAAGCTGAGAGAATTCTGCAGAGAAAACTATGGCCTGGAATTTCAGGTAGGTTTTGTTGTGTTGAATCTTGTATTACTTTATCTTGAAATAAACTCTATTTAGAACAGATAATATTTTTAAATATCATTGGTAAAACAGAAAATCACAAAAACTTTATTTCACAGAATCACATGCAAAATCGTTGGGGTTGGACGGGACCACTGGAGGTCATCTAGTCCATTCCCCCAGCTAAAGCAGGTTCACCTGGAGCAGGTTGCATAGGATTGCATCCAAATAAATTTTGAATATCTGCAGAGAGGAGGACTCCACACCCTCTCTGGCCAGTATACTCCTCACAGTAAAGAAGTTCTTCATATTTAGGTGGAACTTGCTGGGCACCAATTTCTGCCTCTTGTTCTATTGCTTGGCACTACCAAGATCCTGGCTGCTTCCTCTTGACACCCATCTTTAGGTTATTTGTATGCTTGAATAAAATCCCCTCTCATTTGTGTCTTCTCTGGGCTAAAGCTAAACAGGCCTAGATCTCTCAGCCTTTGATGTACTTAAATTATTTTACATGCAGATTTGAGGTAAATTCTGAATAGATGAAAAAGCACCACCTCTATTTTAGATAGTACATAAGAAGAAAATGTTAATCTGAAGTACCGTGTTGTGTTTCTAGAAACCATACTTAAGTTCCACTGTAATGTGGAAAATAATCTAACCAGGTGAATACCAAAACTGATTACTTAAATTAATTGAACATGTTGCATTTTTATTGTGATTATATATGATGGAATCTGCTTTCTTTAATGTCAGCTGTAGCATTGCCATTGCTTAAGTAAGTTCATGTTTTCCTTTGTGTTATGAGAGACATAGACCCATACATATCTTGGCAAGAGCCAATTGGTAATAAGAGTTGTATTTGATTTAAAACAGGTGTTTTTGGTATCACTGTTAAAGTTACTGGTACTTTAAATCAGGTATGTCCTAATTCACAGTCCCTTTAGGTCAGCAGGCCTGAAACCCTTTCTCTGCTAAGAGAAACAAATACAGCTTGTGATGTTGTAAAAATGTTGTTCAGTTTTCCAAAACTTCTGGCTCTGCATCCAAAAGTTTTCTTTTCAAACTTAGTGACCCCAAAAATACATCTCTCCAGTGTGTAACTTAGTTGGAAACAGCTAATGCCTTTTATACAGCATCCTGTTCCTCCCAGTGTATTTATTATTCTTGATGCACATGCAGCTGGTTTTTAATCAAAATAACAAGTTCTTAAATTAGGATATTTGGTTTTAATTCCCTGAGTCACAGTGGAGTTGCTGAATCTGCACGGTGGTAAATTCCAGTGATTTTTGATTACGGCTATAAAAGAATTTCATCTGAAGGTCCTAGCTCATCAGCTGATTGGGAAGTCCCAGCTGCAGTGGTACACAAAAAAATTAGCAAAAGATATTTAAATAATATTTTTCTTGTATTACTACCATGTGATATTCATCAAAAATACCAACTTCTTATTTCTGTTACCTTTGAGGAGACATCTTGGTGAAGGAAGTGTCTCTTCCAAGTAGATCATAATCCACTGAATTCTTTGTGAGAGGACACTTGTCTTTCTTCAAACAGATTGTAATGCAGTCTCTAGGGGAGGAATAATTAACTTTACTCTAGTTGATACTCATGGAAGCAAATTATTTTACTATGTTGTTTCAACACCAAGAGCATCTTTATGTGGTATGCGGTTTGAAAGACAGCTCTACTGACACAGTTCAGAAAACTGCTAGAAAGCTATCACATTTCTGTGGAATCAAAGTAGGAAAACGTACAAAAATAACCAAGGAAATGTAGTAAAGCCTTTTCAAAGAGACTGAGGTAGACTTTAGCAAGACATTTTTTTCTTATTCCAGTCCTGATATACTAAATTTCTTAGGTTAGCATGGAAAATCAAGACTACAGTTTTTAGTGCAGTGTTAAAGTATTGTGTAATTTTCAGATACAGGGGTAAATTTATATTTCTCTGTACAGAGCAGAGCACATAACTTTTCATCCTGTACTGACCAAAGAAGAAACTACCTCACATGTGACTATTACAAATGCACTATTCACACCCTCTACCTAATAAATCATGACCAAAATGAAAAGCATTTGAGTACATGCATTAGTCCACGTTTCACTGAGTCACCTGGCTGCACTCAAAATTGTTTCACTTGCTGCAAAGCATGAAATCTGTGAGGAGTATCAATCTGGTGGGAGCTGTTACTGAATATAATCACCATATGAGTGGAAGCAGATCTGACTATATTCAATCACACTATGGATTTGTTAGCTTGATGGCCTTTTTTTCATTGTATCAGAAAATATTTCAGAAAAAAACACACTTATTGGCTAAGAAAGCAAATAAGCTGAAGAAAAGACTTCCAGAGCACATGGTGGTTTTGGCCTGAAATACAGTACTTTTACAGGAGAGGATGGAGAGGGTAAAGAAAGTAGTTATAATTGAAAATTTGAGAAGGATAACCAAACACAGTTAATTAGCAGTGTACACTTTTCTTCTTCAAACAATGAACTGTTCCAAATAATTTTCAACAGGATATATATGCTAGAAGAAAAGTAGAATTTTGCATTAATTAAATTCTTAGTTCTTTTTTAAGCTCTTGGAAGTCATAAAAATAAAATCATTTTCTCTCCTAAGCAAAATCTGTGCAACTGTAGGTTTGGTAGGACAAAAGATAAAGTAAGCAAAAGGAAACACTGAATTATGAATGAAAAGTCTCTTGTTAGGTGGCTAGTGTGGAATTGAACTAGACCAGTGTCAGTCCACTGTGGGTGGGTAAGGAGCTCTTGCAGAGGGCACTAGTTGTCATATGACCTTGGCAGCCTTACTGAAAATTTGAGTGTTTGTCCCACAGGTTTTCCAAGCATAAGTAGAAACATGCTTCAAAATCAGATATAATTGTCTCCTTGTTCCATTTCTTTAATTTTGTAAATCCTATTTATTTTAGTTAGCATATTGAGCAACTGATGAGACCTTACTCTGGAATTCTTGGTGTCTTCTGAGGTTTGTTCTGTAAAATATTTACTCTTGCAGGACAAAATTGTATCACGTTAAGATACTATGCGCCAAAACTGTTACCCCATAACATAACAAACAGCCACTGAGCCCCTAGGATTATCTGGTACTCCAGGGAGTTTCCACTTCACATTTACAGAGTTAATGTGATTTCCAAACAGTTAATTAAAATAGAAATTGCTTTCACATTTTAGGAGAGCCTCAGCAGCACAATAAATTCATTCAACAAGTAATTAAAACATTTTTTACTGTATGCTATGATCTGTATTTGAAGGATTTTATAATGAGAATGTTTAAACTTTATCATACATCATGCAAGTAATCAGATTAATACAATGTGAAGTGCAGTAATAAAGTTGTATTAATAAATAACATAAAGTAGAGCGGAAGAAGGGAACACTTTTTTTTCCTAATGAGACTAAAAGAGAAAGGACACAAAAGGAATCTGTGCAAGTGAGGGAAATAGGAAGGTTACTTGAAATGCAGTTTTGTAGAGCAGAAAATGCATGTTCCAGCAACATTTTACAACAGAGTTTCTGTAAAAAATAAAGATATTGAGTGTATTTTCTTGGCTGTATAAGCTACACTTACACTGCCAAGAAAATACACTCATTATCTTTATTTACCCTCAGTGCATTCCATACCTGGGTTTTTTCACTCATCAAGAGTCACACAGGACACTACCTACTACTACTAAACTACACATTTAGTAACAATGTGGCTGCTCCAGCAAACACTGATATGAGTCACAAACTTTTAAGGCAGAAATAATCAATGAGACTATTGGTAGTGCAATTATACATAGGCATAAATAGCTCTAGGATTTGGTCTTAAACCTTGGTATTGGTTGGAGAAATTTCCCAAGAAGTTTACCAGCTGTAAACTACTGAAATTTAGTTTTACATCAACTCATTATTACTTCTTAAATTAAATCTTCAGGCTAATTTTATAATCTGTTTGAACAACAGCTAATTTTATGATTGTTTCTTGCAGAGTGCTTCCACAGAACAAACAGTATTAAAATAAACTGTAATTTTGTAATATAGTCATGTATTAATACAATTTTGATTAGTTTTTTAAACTATCCGTTTGGACCTTTTTTCTGTTGAAGTTACATGCAAGATTTTAAGAATCACCAGTGAATGAGAGAGCAAAACTATACCATAAGTTTTGTTCCAAAAGTAATTCATTCGTATGATCACTATCTTTTTAGATTTGATTTCCCTCTGTAAGAATTCAGACTTTTAGTTAAAATGTATAGTGAAATCACAGGTCATCACTTAATTTGTTCAAATAAATGTAACATGAATAGTTTCTTCCAGGAGTTTGTTTGCAACTAATTAGGGTCACAAAACTGAGTCTGTAGCTAAATATGAAAGACTGGACAGCAAACTTTCCGCCACTGTATATCTCTACAATCTCTGCATACAGAGATCAGCTAACAAAGGAAGTATGATAATGTAAAACCATTCGTATTCTTTCTTTTGAGCCATGTGTGAAGGATGAGTGTATATCCTGTGGACACACGACACTGGGTGTCAAGTTATGGACTTGACTGTGATCCACAGTGACATTCCCATTAATTTTCCAGGAGCCAGGATTTTTTTCAATTCTGTTGTAATTATTCTTACCTATCCATTGTAGGAGAAGGGAATACAGGTGACCTCGCCCCTGATAAGTAACAGCTGTGTTAATTACCCAATACATCCTCACCTCTGATGAGTCACAGCTATATCCAATAAAGATAAGTGTGATAAAAAGGATTGGGTTAGCTGGTGAGGGGAACCATGAAGAAGAAGGATCCTGGGGAGAGAGAATCCCTGCTGTGAGGTCAGTCTGGGTCTGCAGTTAGAGCCTGTTGTTGGAACCTGCAGTCACAGTCTAGCAAGGTAAAAGCCTGCATTCAGAGTCTGCAAACTGATCCCTGCAGTCATAGTTTAGCAGGAAATACCCAGCAGTCAGAGACTGCAAGGGAAACCTACAGGAGGAGCTTGCTGCAGGCAGAGTCAGTGAATAGTTGCAGTCAGGATGGCTGAGCTGTAGAGAGGAATAAATCAGGACCCTTTTCATGCTGTGATAAACAAGCAGTCTGTGTCTCAGCTCATTTCTACTCTCTAAGAAGAGGGCTGCTGCAACAATCCATTATATGCAATCTAGTAGCAAATAAAAGACTACATCAAATCAAGGTCTTGTCATGCTAATCTCCATATGACTATGAAATGAGAGACCGCTGCAGGAGGGACTATCTGGGAGGGAAAGTAAGAGGCTGGAATTCTCACTTGTATGAGGAAACCCTGCCACTCTGTGTAAGGACTGAATGTAGACCTTGTTGCTTTTTACTGCACTGAAGACCAAAGCTTAGTGGACAGGATGTCGGCAAAGTTAATTTTTAATTTGACTGGTAGAAAGGGCATATGATAAGTAACTATATTGCATACTGTTTTCCAGGTCATAGACTTATACTGGGGAGTTGAAGCAGATGAATGGGACAGTCCTGAGCTGCAAAAGACTCGCATGAAGCTGCTAGAAGATTGCTTGAAAAGTTCTGCAGGTCCATGTTTTGTTGTGGGTATAAAAATAATGTTTTACTTTACAAGAAAAATATAATGTTTCCTAACATGCATGTTCAGTAATAAATGTGTGATTTTCTTTTTTCTAAAGTATTTTGTTCACTGCTGTGCATTTGCTATGCAAATATTTCCCTATGCAGCTCTGTAGATTAACAGTGATTACTCAGTATTAGTGGAGAGGAAAGAAGGATCTTTAATGATCAGTCCTCATAGCAAGATAGGTATGACTGTACTACTATCACAACAGAATTATTGACAACTTGTTTAAGGAAGCCATAATTAATTAATTCTTGGTACATCTCACACATGCATTATCAGCTGGCCTAGAAAGACTGACAAAAAAGCAGCAGCCAAGATCTGCTCTGATCAGCATTTACTGTTTCGTGTCATAAACCCAGGACCATTTAGGATGTCAGGTATCAGAGAGTGAAAAGACTGGAGGTCAGTCACAACCTGAGGAGGCTCTGAGTCTGTGATACACTGTGATATGCAACTGATTGTTCTCTCCATGGTCACTTGCTGTACTTCAGTGCAGAACAGTCAGTCTTAAGACCACAACTTTACTATCCCAAATTTTCTTTTCTGTAATATATTTGCCAAGAAAATACTTTACAAAAGGTACAGAATTTTTCTCCTTTGTACCTAAATGTAGCTAAGTCAACTCTAATTCTTAGCCTTGCCATAATAAGACAGAAAAAAACCTGCACAAGTCCTTGATTATTTTTTTAAAGGGAAGAATATGAAAGACTGTGAACTGAAACGCCAGAATCCAGTGAGATGCAAGGAATACAAAACACAGCCTGCTGTGAAGGCTGGAGATCACGTCTCTCCAAGACAAAGATTAGACAAGGAGCAAACTAGCATATGTGATTCTGTATTTCTATCATGCCCTTACAACCATCTCTGTGGATCTTATTCATTCACCTGTTGGCCTTACTTTCTTATTTAGCTTCAGAGCCCTGGAGAATAAAGACTTTACCATAAGAACCCAGCGGCTGGAGCACAGAGTGTGGGCTGGGTTTGATGCTGTCATGACACTGTTTTTCACAAGCACACACTGGCCCAGATCTCCAGAGAGTTTGGGTAGCTTTCATCTTGTGTGACTATATTTAGTTTTCTGGGTTTATTTTTCTACTTTCTATCTTCCCTTTGATGGAAAATCCAGATCTGGAACAGAAAGGCATGGAGTTTTTCATGTAGTAACAACCAGTGTCCTTAGACATGGATTTGTAAAATCTCTGATTGTGAAGAAAACCTTGTCAAGTACTATTGCTGCATATGTTAGCAGCTCAGAATCTTGAAGCTTTTAAGAACTGCCTGCCTGATATTGTTACTAAAGAAACCAAGCCAAATCAGAATTTTTGAACAGAATGAAACAGTTAGCAAAGAGGTTGCAGTGAGCCCATGACTTCAGTATTTATTTCAAGATTTCCAAGTATGGGCCAAAGTAGTAGCTCTCCCAGGGACTAGGCTGGCAAAACCACAGAAGTCTGTTTATGCATATTTGGTTTTTGCTCTGCTTTACCATAGTGAGATGGGGTTTATTTCATTTACAACAAAAATTAAAGATGATTCTACTCCAACAAGCATAATTATTTTTAATTTATAGTAACACAATAAAAAATTGACTTTGGCACTGCAGGCTTTGGGCAACTTGCCATTTCTCGAGAAAGTTCTATAAAATGTGCCACTTCTTTTCAGCTGGTGTTTTTGTTTGTTTTGTTTTTTGGGGGTTTTCTTGGGTTTCTTTTTTTGGGTTGGGCTTTTTTGTGGGGTTTTTTTTTTTTTTGTAGTTATCAATTACCACTTTTAGAATTGAGACACAGATCTGGAATTAAATGGAACTATTCATAATTAGCTACTTGATATATATTGATTCTAGAAAGTGTTTCTTTATGGCAATAATTGCCTGCATTGTAGTATTGGATGGAGAGAAAATGAAATTCAGTCCTTAAATTAGTGCAGTGAATAAGCTGGAAGTCCCAGGGTTTTTTCCAGACATGAAACAACAAAATCAAAATTAATGCATATTCATAAGTACAAGGAGGAGACAGTTCTGAAAAAAAAGATTAATTTCCTGTGAATACTCACTTTGGGTATGTACCGTTCTTCTCTTACTTGCTGCCTCTATTAATACTTGATTCAGTTAAAGGAGAATTCTTTGGATTTTGGTTAGGTTAGGTTTTTTTGTTAAGTTGGTGTTTGGGGTTTTTTCTGCTGTATAAAATCAGTGCCTATTATATTATCATTTAAATAATTTATGTACTCACAGCTTTCACTGTAGGTAAACACATACCGTGCTATTTTTGATCTACAGAATAATTTATGAAGATTCATTTATGAGGGGAAAATACTTTTTATACAAATTTTATGCAGAAATCTTGTATTTGGAATCTACATGGGAAGATTGAAATGCAGTGTATTTAAATTATTAACTGCTTAAACTCTACATTGCACAACAATACCAGAGAAAAAAATGCATTCAGTGCATCACTGGAACCTTTACATTTACATACATCCTGCAAACTATAACAAGAGTTGTCACATCTAAACAAATGTAACCGGAGCTGTTGCATCATCCCTTGTGTTTTCACTGGTCTGCTGAGGTACCCCACAGAGTATTTCTGAAGCTCCTTTTTCCACAGACCTACTGGGGATGTATAAAAGCTCTTTTCTGTACTTTCAGTCCAGGGCAAGGGCAGGAAGAAGCGACTGAGAGGCTTGAATTCAGGAGCAACACATGCATCACTTCCTGAAGAGTTCCTAGGGAAGCATAAAACTCAACTCCCATAAACCTAAAGAATCTAGGATAATAAATTTGGAGTTCTAGTAGGATTTTAAAAGAATGTTAGCAATTTACAATATTTGGCATGTCCTTAAATTACACTGAAATTGAAGAGGAAGTATGGTAAATTATGGAGGGGAATGTTTCTACTGTTTGTATCTTTGTGTTCCTCAGTATACTGCATGCTTTAATTGTTCCATGAAGTATACTGCTGCACTCTCTCTGCTTAGTACAAATGCTTGATAATTAATTTGGAGTGCATTCCAGCTCAGAGAAAATTCCAAATTATATTATTCCTGCTCTACTGGATCTCCTCAACTGCAGTTTCAGTTCTGGTGTTACTTTAAGATTTATTCCTAATGTAAAAACTAAAAACAGGTTCTGGAATGCCTGAGTTACATTTTGCTTTTGCTTTCCTGGGAAAATCACCACACACTTTAAGTTAGGGAGGCAAAAGTCAGTCAAATGTGTCTATACTAAAACATCCAGTTCAGGGGGAATGCTAAGTACCCAGTATTTTTGGGGAATTCAACAGAAGTTATCTGTGCTTGGGCATTTCAGTATTTAATTTTCCCCAAGGACACAGCTACTATTTATAGTTTTTAAATGAATGAAGAGAAATACCTGGAGCCAGACACAGCAGAACAGTCCACCTCTTCCAGTTAAGTAAATTCCAAGAGAGAAATATCAAATTATTACTTTTCTTCTCACTCTGCATCTGATTTAAAACCCATCCAAATAAGAACTCCCTCTATTATAAAGTGGGACATATCAGGAATGGCTCCATAGGACTTCTTGGCATTGATTTGGAGTTAAGTATATGTCTGCAGATACTAATCCTGTTTTAGATGTACTTGGCCAATAGGAAAGATTCTTCTGTAAATATCAAAGTAGAGCTTTGTCTATTTTAAAACCCTTCAAAACAGACAAAGGGATCAATTTTAAAGACAAAATAGGCAACTTTCCCCCCAGCAAGCTTTGATCTTCTTTCACAGCCTCCAGACTAAGAGGCAAAGGATGTCTGTCCCTTTCCATATAGTTTGGCTCTGAACAACAGATATACACAGAAGGTGAAATCAAGCATGGGGGGATATTACATGATTAAGCTATTGTAAGTGAATTCCCTCATCTGCTTTTGGGATGGGAATGTATTTTCCTGTGAATCATCTCTGATTCTCTAAATCTTAAATACTTATCCATTTTTTATACTTAGTCCATTGGAAATGGATATAAGATTCATCAGACAGCTTTTCCATGTAACACAGAAACTGCATGGGTTTTTATGTAGTCTAAAAATAACTTGCATTTTCAGTCAGAAGACTGCACATATTTTCTGCTAAGTCACTGTACTTCTTTTTCTTGACAGAAATACTATTTCTGGTGCTGTGTTCCAGAAAGGTTAAGTATTATATTTAATATGAATGACCACATTACCAAGAATAAGATTAACATGAAGTCATATTTCCATCATTCTATGTAATGTGTGGAGGAAGAAATAGGCTGCATGAGATTTATGCAATTTATTTTCTCATGACCCTCAAGAGCTTTTACCAAACCATGTTCTGAGGTAGTACTGTAATCAGTTGAATGTAATGATCTGCCCTACAAATGAATCAGCTATTCTGCAGAAATGAGAGGGATGGAGGGGATTCTAAACCTTGCAATGCTACTTCTGTGTAAAGAAACAGCATACTGTACAATATTTAGCAGGCAGCTGGCAAGTTCAAAGAGAGATTAATAGTGCTGCTTGCACCTAGTATATATACCTTCCCTTTTCTCAAACACAGACATCCAGTTCAGAGATTCTTTGGTTCTCCAATAACAGACCCAGAAAGAAACACCTACCCAAAAAATAACTAGTTCAATCTGTTTATTGTTCAATCCAGCTAGCAGTACCTGGGTCTTTTTTTTTTTTTTTTTGAATAATCAGCATGTATAATTTCACAGTATCCCTCTTTCTTCAATGAAAGATGCTAATTTAAGAAGTAAAATAAGAAAAAGTATCAGTGTTCTTCTCTCAAAATATTTGCATTTAGTGCAAGGTGCTTTTCTGGAGTTTGAGTCCTGTTAATATGCAATGTAATAAGCTTCTTTGTTTCATAAGTAGAGAACCTCACAGAGTAACTTTTTATTTCGTTCCACCTTGAAAAAAATGAAGCATAGAATATTTGCTTAGAAAACTAGGGAGACTGCAATTGTTGTGAGTAAATTACATGTTCTTCTCTTGTTAGTTCTTTTGCGTAGTATAGAAATTAATGCTTGAAACTGTTTTAAAATGCTTCAGTATACTAGTGCTACTCATGGCTGGAAAAAGTTTATCAGCTGGCCACATGCTTTTGGCAGACCATATACTCTGCCTCTCAGTCATACAATTGCATGGCACAGGCAAGAAGGATAGTGTTTTCATTCAGGCAAGTGGCTTTTTTTTTTTTTTTTCTGTATTTTTTTTCATTACCTTGGACATCTGCTTGCAGAATTTTTAAACTTTTGGCCAGTTATTTGACCTATTACCTGCAGGCAGTACTTAACATTCAGCATTTGTATGCTTACCATTAATTGCAAGTCAAATAACCTATTATGTAAAAATTAGTGTTAGAGAAGTCATGAACATGTCCCAATAGAAAGGCACTATTTTGTTTTATCCCATCCTTGAAGAAGTATGGCAAGTGAAGCTAATAAAATTCATAAAGTTGATTTTTTCATTTATTTTCCATAATAAATGGAAAACTAATATTGGGTAGTTTTGAAGAATAGTGTTTGAAATATGGCAGTTGTAAAGATGACTTTATGAAAAGATGGATTTATATTTAATACAATTTAAATGATCAGAAAGAGCAATCTTGTGATAATTGGTGATATGAATTGGCTGTTAAGATTTTTGACACTCTAAACACCTTAAGTGATGCTGGGTTTGACAGTTCACAAAACTAAAGGGTTTGGTGCTTGTTTTAGTTTTCTCCTTCAGTTCAGCTTCTTTAAAGATACCTTTTGCATTCTCTCCTTAATTGTTTAGATCATTACTTTCTTTTCATAGGAAATAGTTCTTTCCATTCTGCAGCTATTCTACTGTGCTTTCTGTCCTCCTCTGAATTTATAATTTAATAAATGGTAAAAAGGGTTCTCTCCCTCCAGTCACGTGAAAAGCAGGGAATGCATGCAAATCCTGCAAGAACGTTAAAAAGGGACCAACTCTTCTACGTCAGTGTGGAGTTCACTGGGCCATCATACTAAAGGAATTTTCTACCAATTTCTTTTCATCTTTGAAGGACTAGACTGGTAAAATACTTGTTCAGAGAATACCAGCCACCAATTGTCCCAAGTAACAAAAGCCAACGCCAGCTGGCTTGGAAAAAAGAACTATTTGTTACAATTAGGATACAAAATAGGATACAAAAGTAAATAAAAGTTATCAAAATCAAGGAACTAGTCAAAATAAATAATATAGGCCATTCCACATGTACATGCAAAGCAGAATTGATGTTATGTTCTGGTACTTGTTTTGTATACTATGCTAAAGTCTAAATTATGGGTGTATTAAAATCTGCTAGAACTAATGTCACCTATACTAAAAATTTTTCTGAGGGCCTTCCTTTATGTTTTACGTAAAACACGTTTATTAGCAATGTTTTAGGTGCTTCATTCCACACTACACAGTCATGGATCATATCAGGTTCTCAATGATTGCATTACTCTATGAAAGTTGTGAAATCAGTTTTTTTGACATTTAATTACATAATTAGATTTTCATTTGCAGACTCAACGATTACCAATCTGTTAGCTCTAATAAAAAGGGGGAAAAAATAAAATAAGGAATTTTCAGTAAAATGTCATGTCATGTTACAACTAGCTTCTGTATTTCTGAAGTCAGGAGGAATGTTGAAAATTCCATTACACCATCAGCTATCTCTGCCTCTGATAATACTTTTTAATGAACACTTTCTAATATCTTCATCGTGGTGTGTATGTTACTAAGAACACACAGCTTAATTGTGTTACAAAAAAGCATAAATATATGTCTGTTTCCAATTAGGTGTGTATGTGCGTACAGTGGGATTTGGATAGGTTTTGCAGTTCTAATAACCCCTTCTCAGCTGCTGCAACTTTGGAGGTTACCACAGACTAGATTCCTCTGTCAATCCCTTAAGTGTCTTATTCAGCCCTTTTTGCCTTGCTCAAATTTAGCTCAGTCTAAGCTCTCTGCCTCACCATTTAACACATATAAACCATTCCAAAATGGGAATGTAGAAACTAAGCTGCATTTCTGATAAATACAAGAAAGAGAATATTTCACAGGAAATAAAGATATGGCCCCTTCTTGCATACAAAGTATACCAAAGAGGGCAGTAAGAATACAGAGGAGTGCCAGCTTTTAACTCCAGGGTTTGGTGTCCAGAAGTCAGTGCCCTGTCCTCCTAGCTGACTACACTGATAGGCTCCGAGTATCTTGTTCCTTTCTGACTCCATGATACCTGTGTCCCTGGATATTCAGGAAGGCACATTAAACAGCAGTAGTAGGAGAAGCTTTTCCCCATTAGCCACACTTCACCTGTGAGGTGAAAGACAGGGTTTCAGATCACAATTCTTTCCGGCTTGGATGAGTGTTTTGATTATTTTACAAAGCAGGGAAGGTTACACCACCACGTCTTCCTCTAAAAGACAATATTGATCTCGTTGCTGTTTCCGAGAAAGCTGCATTCCCTGTTCTCTGTAAGAAGAGTAGTGATTTCCACAGACAAGTTATTGACTTCAGTCTGGGCTATGTGCTACAGTTTTTTATTAAACCTAACCCTTCTGATTTGTTTTTCTACCCAGTTCCACTCTTGTCAAGTGTTACAGGACCTGTCAGAGAGTTGACAAAAATCTGGACTGCAGTAGGAATTACCTGCAAGGTCCTAAGCTTTACGTGAAAGGAAAAATGTACATGCCTGTCAAGAAATCTCCCATGTAATTTCAAAAATAGAGAAAAGTGAGAAAAAAACACATTTGTTTGGAGGAGAATCAGAGTGAGCGAGCACCTCAGATCTTTAGGCAGAGGTAGGCAAAGTCTCCAGTCCTTCCTCTATGCTATCTTTATTCGCTGACCTCTTCCCTAATTATATCCTTTTCCACTGATTTTCTCACCTGCGTCTATGCTCAGGCTGATCAAAGATGCAGCAATGATAAGCAGTGAAGGAAAAGGCAACAAAATCAAATTGGTGCTGCGTGATCCTGTAGAACACAGGGAGATGGTGGAGGAAGACCATTGATACTTTCTCAGCCAGGAGAAAGGAGGGTTGTGATGAAACAAACTGTATCAGGGAAGTAGGTCATGAATTTCTTCTGAGGAAGCACGTTCACTCTGTATGATAGACTGGTAGCTCCTACACACTGTGTCCTGAGAAATTATTCATCCTTATTCCATATCTCCCTACCACTAGGGAAAAGCTTTGAGATTTAAAAATACCATACTGTGGGTGAAGTTCAGAGTTGAGAGAATTGGCTCATTTACAACCAAATTTGGATGCTCTCTTTAATTTTCTGAAAGATGGGTCAAGCATCAAGAAACTCCACCATCATTTTCTTCTTTTCTACACCTTTTATGTCAATAAGTATACTCACAGCAAAACATTTCAGCACTTGCACCTCATCCTTCCAGTCCCAATTGCAGTCAGTTTTCTTACAAGGTAGTTCAACAGTCCTTTTTGTTTTTCATGGAACTGAAACCAAGACCTGTCTTGAGTTTCTGAAACTCATATAGTCCCCCTAGGGTACTTCTGCAGTGCCTCCAAGGAAGATAAAAATTAGGGCATGGTTCTGTGAAGCAACACACTGCAATATTTCTCAAGCCAAGGAACATAAATATATATCCGGGCAGGTGGAAAAACAACTCTCAGTACAGAAATGTCTTTATTATGCCTTCAGTTTCCTATTTGCTTCAGCAATTTCAAATAAAAATTGTATTTCTTATGTTTTCTACAGTCAGCTGAAGTTCTAAAATTAATTCTAGTTATTCACAGCTTCAATCTATGGAGAAAAAGCAAATGAAAATGCTTGATACTGCTCTATGGTATCATTTTTCCCTTAAAGATTAGAAAGGACAAACAGTGTAAAATAACAGTTCCATTGCTGCTGATACGTAAATACACATCCTTTGCGTATCAAAATAGAAATACTCAAAATGCTTATTTTGCAAGCTATCATTAGCCTCTTTTTATGGATAGGCAGTCTGAGTCAGTGGCAAAAGTATCGGAACTTAGAAGTTTTCTTACTGAAATGTAGTAAAAGTGGAAAGAAGATTTAAGAGATCTGCAGCAGCTCTAATGTTCTGTCTGATAAGCTACACTGCCTTACAACTCTTGGTAGAGAAGAAGAATGCTGCTCTAAAAGACACCTTGACCTATACATCCCAGAAATCACAGATTATGACATTTTTGTGTTTTCATATTTTTAATTTCTAATAGTAGTATTTTTGTGAGACTTAATACCAATGCAATGTAACTTTTTTCCTTTGATAGGCAAGAAAAACCATCAAATGTATTTATTTATTGGGAGGACATTGTCGCTGTGTTTCTATCATGAGGTCCTTACACTGTACCTCATTGCAACTAGAAATACAATAAAAAGGAGTAGAAGCAGTTATTTTCAGGACATCTCCTGGGCACCAGCTACTCTGGAACTCCAGCTTCCTAAAACATGGCTTAGTTTAAGCATAGTATTACAGCTTTCTTCACCTTGATTTCAGTTTCCAGTACAATGGCTTGGAGTTTGCCCTAACAAGCAATTAACGTGTATATTCCATTGAGATAAATTGAAGTAAATAATACTTTTCTGGCTAGTTCTGATGATTCACTATTGTTTAGCATTTTTGCTTTGAATTTGAAATGAGCTGACAATCATTCCCTTAAGTTATAAAAAAATAATTAAACAGGACATTCTTTTCTGTTTGTTTTTTTTTGTACTAAATTCTTGGTTTCAAAGCCTGGCAGGCAGGGACCCAGCTAATGCTGTTATTTTAATTTTTTTCCCCAAAAATATGTCTGGCTGCACCCCTGCACATTTTATATTATGTAAGTGATTTCTACAGGATACTGTTACAAGAGAGTTATCATAGACTTGCAAGAAACCAGGAAGAGCTATAGTTGTACTAAGTTTCCTAGGATGGGATGTTAAATAAAAGGCCCTTAAAAACTAGTATCCTGACCATTTGTTTCAGATTTTCAAGATGTGGTTTACTGTATATTTGGTTGTATCAGTTAAGCCCACATTTCTGCAGACAAGGAGGGTAAACATGCTGACATGTTACAATTCTGTGTGTCTTCCTTAACTTGAATGGCTTCCTAGGCAGGTTTGCACATGCAAATGCAGTCTTACCACCTCCAAATTCAATATGAAAGATAAGACATACAGTATAGCCAGCATGCATGTAAAAAGTAAGATTTGAAAAGAATGGAGCATTTCTTGTAGTTACGTTGAATTCTGTCTCCATACATACAAATATAGCAACTGAAAGAAATTGATGGGTATTAGAATCTGACTGCAGTAAGTATGCTTTTTAGAATAATATTTGGATAAAATCTGAGGTCTTTTAAGCCTGGTGTTAAATATAAATTTTATTTATGTTTTTTAATTTATAAATCAATATTTTACTTTTTTCTTTGCATCTCTTTTGTCTATAGAAATCTGATCCACTACATACTAACATAAGTTTTATCAGCTAATGGGTGTGTGAACATCCCATTAAGTAGTAGAGAAAGAAATGTATTTGTCTGAGAAAAAATGGCTCTTTGACTGAAATAGATGGCTTTAAAGAGGAAAAAAGGTTTTATTTCATAAGAAAGATTTTACTGCAAAAGGGAAGAAGCCTAGAAGCAAAGGCTGTGGAAGGGGGAGTTAGGTCTTTAACCCCAGGATAAAGAGAAGGCAATGAATAGTAAGTGACCGTAGGGGAGAGAGGGATCCAGAGGACTTTGTAGCCATTGTTAGTCACACAAACTGTGGAAAGATAATATTCATGTTTCTGTTGCAGTTAATATTCAGTTGCTTATACAATGCTATGAGATTGCTTGCAGAGAAAGGAGCTGCAGTAGCAGGGCCTTTGATGTGCAGCTGTTACCCCATCATTCACACTAAAGCCTGATAAGTAGGGTTTATACCCGGTGACCACAGACTTGTCCTTCTCCCAGTTCAGGGGAGGTTTTGAAACAGGGCTTTTGAGCTATGAGTATGGTTTGTTACTACATGCTTTGCTGCAGGTGGTTGCCCACCAGCTGCTACACCAGATTTCTGTGCGAGGCCTCCTGCTGAAGCATAGCGTGATCCAGACTGCAATCCACAGCTCTCCTGAGAATGGTAAAAGGACACCTCACCTCTGGGACATCAGTAAGACCAGCCTTTCCCAACCCCTGACAACAGATGAACTTAAAACCCCACAGTGTTGTAAAAGCGCTTAAATCCATCAAATTTTCAGCCCACAGTGTGAAGCATTGAGCACCTTTTCAATAATATGAGATACTCATTCTCCTAATGGAGCTGTTCTACTTTGAATAAGTGATCTTAGTTTAAGTTTATATTAATTTAGCAGGCTGAAATGTGACTCACTCAGGACCTCATCACAAGGGGTTAAGGCTTTCCTCCTTCAGTAGGGAGCAGTTTCTGTAAGAAAGACAGAGCTGAGAATTAGGAAAAACAGCTTGCACTCTGTGGTTATGACTAACCATTGCATACCTGTCCCAGCTCTGAATCCTGGCCCAGGCTTAATGCCCTGCACTTAATTCCTGTGGCAGTGGGTATAGTAATACTTCCTAATTCCTCATGGATCTTGCAAAACCAAATTGTTTAAGGAGTGCTTAGTCCTGTACACAAGGAAGTATATTAAGTTTAAAATTTAACTGTTGTTAGATTTAATTTCTTCAAAGATGATTTCTTGAATGCTTATTCTTCAAAAAGCTGGCAATCCAGGACTGCTCTGAGAAGAGGCAGAGAGGACTTAAGTATGCACTTCAGTGTCGCATGTCTTCACAAAGACCAAGAAACAGGACTGACTCCAATTAGGACAGCAAAAGATCATTGGATCAGATCTCTGTTGGCAAAACGGCAAAAAAATTTGTTGCTCTTAAGTTGACAAGTACCTGAAACCACTCCATAAAACATTACAAATCTGACTTCTCAAATGGCTTCATTTGCAGATGTCAATATATAATTTCTTAAAAATGATTAATTAAACCAATCAGTAATTAATATAATTTGCTGTTATTTGACAGCTGTTTTTTATTAAAATTAGCACCAAATATCTCAGCTGGAATTAAATGTATCTAAAATTTCAGCTTGTTCTGGTTTAATATAATGTGTATGGCATGAGAATTCATGAATATTTTAGCAATGATATCTGAACTAATATGACATGCCGTGTGAATCCCTTATATCTCAGGATCAAATCTAAATCTTTGTGTTTTCTTTTTGGTCATTATTGTGACTGCGCCTACAATTTTAATATCTTTCCATACCAAGAATATTAGAATGAAAAATATTTCCCATATTACAGACAATAGTTTTTTAACTTTCATTTATTGGTGATTTCAGCCTCAGGCTCAACAAAGCATCCCTGATGGAAAGCCCAATGGATGGGGCTCTGAGCAGCTTTGTCTGTTGGAAGGTGTTCCTGCGCAAGGCTGGAGACTTGGAAGTAAATTATCTTTGAGGCCCCTCCCAACCCAACCCATTCTGTGATTCTGTGAAATATAACAAGGCTACTGCTGAGGTTGCTCTTTGTTAATTCTGTAAAGTTTTGTTAGACACAAATGGTTGCTGAGGGTTTTATGTGTTTGTCAGCCTGGTCGTTTTATAAAGTTCAATCACCTTCAATCTAATGAGACTTTAATCTGTTGTTTTACTATTAAAGGAAAATGAATCATCAGGTGGGAGATTTTGGTTCACGAGTCTGCATATAAAACTATCTCTTGATAGTGAACACAGCATAAACATTACTGTTCCCTTTAAAAATAATTCCCTATAATAATCATCAAAATGATGCAATGTTGTTACCACATACTGAAGTTTTAGGTTCTCACTGTAGAGTACTATAATATATTTCAAAAGATCAGAAATAATGGTAATTCTTATTTACAGACTAAATATGAAACAACATGAAGATTGTGAGAAATTATATTTACTTTCAAGCCTGTTGCATCATTTTTCTTTATTTTTCTAAGAAGAAATCTGCATTTACTTGAATGTATAGGGAAATGGAGATGGGGCAGATATTCCCGGAGGCTGCTGCAAGGCTCTGACACAGATGCAATTCAGACACTGAAGCTCCTGAAGGAAAAGTGCAGTTCAGAGCTTCTCACTGAGGCCTCCAAGGTTTGAGTTGTTTTGTGGTACCCTGATAGATTACACTTTCGCAGACGCAACCAGGATTTAACCAGAATGACACCAAAAGAGTGAAGGGAAAGAGGTATTTCCAAGCCTCACCTCTAATGTCGGAAGATGTCGTTTTCACAGCTTGTTCCTGCAAATGCACCCATCCTAAGGCTTTCACGCAGCCTTAGAAACAAAATAGTGTATTAAAATTTCAGCAAATACATATAGTCTGTTTATACCCCTTAGTCTTTTTTTTTTTTTAATTTACTACTGTTACTGCTAATGGAAAACATGCAGTTCATCTAGAGGAAGGTGCATTTGGGTGAAGAACTGTTCCCCAGGAACCTGGTGTGCTTATATGGCATAACCCAGCACCTAAGCATTAGTTTCTCAATAGAAAACACCTGCAATTACTCAGCATGCCTCCCTGCTCCCAGCCTGGGGTGTGATACCACAGTCCTTCAGAAAACCAGAGTTAGTCACTTCTGTACTCTCCAGAAAAATGAAGAGTTTTGTTTCAATGCCTCCATTAAAAGGCCAGTAAAACTGGGCTGTGGCTTGAGCCTTGTCTGAAGTTACCAGAAAGCACAGGAGTGACTCCATGAAGAGTTTTCTACCTCATAACATTTTCTACCATAATATTCTTCAAATGACTACAATTGAGTCAGGTATTAATACCAGAACCTCAGGTAACTTCTGTTAGGGCTCTAACAGGAACACAGTTGCAGTGCAGTGCTCTAAATGATACATCTGCTTAGCACTGTATTTAGGGTTTGCTGGATCATGTCAAAATTCCTTTTTATTGTGTTTTGCTCAAGTAGCCAGGAGGATAATCCCTAATACAAGATTATTTACGTAATGTCTTTTTCTATGACATGAGATGAGAGGTATAAAAAAAACCCTTTTCATTTCAAAGTAAAACCAGTCATTATTTAACTATAGTTCAGTGGAGCAAGAACAGCATAACCTGTGCCAGAGAAGCAGAAAAGTACACAGAATAGTTCCAAAACAAATTTAGTTGATTACATGCAGTACATTAAAATCAGACATAAAAATTTTGACATTTTAGTATTGTTTATGAAGGGCCCAACTACTGATCTTTGCTCAGGCAACTGTCTATTGAATCCACTGGACTTGCATTCAGAAAAAGTATAACCAAATGAATTTTAAGTAATAATTTCTATACAAGGTAAAAGCTGCTCTGAGAGAAATTCATGAGATTTCTATGTCAACCTGAAAGTGAAGAGACTTACCAATTCAGAATGATATAAATTATTAACCTCACTTGAAGGAAAATAATACTATATTTTGTTTAACCTCTGCAGCTTCAGAACTCCAAAATTACAGGGAGTATAGATGAATGAATAGATGAATATGAATAGATCAGAACAGTAAAAGCTTCAAAATTTTCCCCAGCTATCTCATTATGTGAAGCAACATAGCCATCTCTGAGGGGAGCTACTAGCTGGAATCATCACAAATCAAAAATAAATTTAGATTATAGAAATACTGGATCATTTTATTCCATTACATTTATTACTGCATAATTTTAGTTGCTGAACGCATTCATTCCATTCTCCTGACTCATTGATGTGTACCCTGAATGAAGCTGTGGTAGGATCTGAGCGGGCAGGCAGGCAAACTCAACTTTCCCCAAAAGCCTCTCTATTGGAGAAGCTTCTTGAAGGACTTGAATGCTGTGATTTGTCAGAAACTGGATCCAGGGCTATATGAACTATCACAATTCCTACATTCCTTCACTTCTCCTGAGCAGTGGACAGACACTGACTTGTTCCTGTTCCACCAGCTCTTTTGCCAGTGCTCCTCTGTGGAGGATGTCAACTGCTTGCCATCAGAGCCAACACAGTATTTCATGAGTTCTCCCTAGCTTGCTCCAAGCAGAATCAGCCAGGTTGCTTTACATGTCAGATGTGGTCTGAGCTAACTAGTTTTGTCTCAAAGGACTAGGAAGTGTTTGTGCATTGCTCTGATGTCTGCTCTGGGGCTGCAGCATCTGGCATGGTGAGCCACTGGAGTACTATGTGCCAACATAGCTGGCTTCAGCGAAGTGTCTTGCTGCTTCGTGCTTTTATAATCAGTGAAGCAGGCTTCATCATCATTGGTTATTGATTTTCAGTGTTCTTCTGCTAGAAATGTTTAAAACAGCTTCTCATTATGACGAGTGGTTTAAAAATAATGAATATTAAATATTATTTACAAACATGCTCATTTACATTTTTAGGGCACTACTATATTTGCATTAGCATTACTTTACTAAGAGATCTTTCTGATTCAAATCAAGATTCTGATACTGTTGGTTCCTCTCCACATTAAGTACTCCTCATTAACACAAGATCTTTGTTGAATACATTTAAAACGAGGAAAGAATTTTTTAAAATCACATTTTAAATTAAGTAAGAATTCTCACTGACTTCTGTGGATCAAGTATTTAATGCAGAATTGATCTGACAATCATAAATTTGAAAAAAAAATGGTCAAAAGATTGCAGCAGTTTCCTATAACACTATTGTCTACGGAGTAATAGGACATTACAACCATATTTTTACAAAATGTTTACAGACAATAAACTACAGAAATAAATTTCTTTTTAAATAGTATATTTAGAGCATCACAACCAGTATTTTAATCCTCATTTTTTAAAGGGAAATGTCTCCTGTGCCCCAGTTTAAGAACTGACTTCCACAAACCTTTACCTTTATGCAGAGGTACTAAAATTGGGTTTGATCAATTTCTACTCAGTATTTGTTCCTTCCTTGCCCCACTGTTCATTCAGTGGACAGATACTGGGGCAAAGACAACAAGAATAGAAGACAGCAAAGCAGCTTGTGGTTCTGCAACACTGATCCTTGCTGGTATAAGCCAATTTGCTTTTGCATGTGAGGATAATCACAACCTGTGACTAATGGAACGCAATAATACATGAGTCAATACTGTGCTAAGTATGTAGGGTAGTTTTTAATTATTTCTTTTGAACGCCTTTGTATTTTACTACTAGTTAGTACTATGAGAGATACTACATCTACTTGAAATTTTTTAAGTCATCATAGTAAAATACAGCTCAGTACAGTACCCTAACTAATTCCTGTCACACAGTATCTGTTTCCCTTCCTAGTAATTTCAAAGTCATTACACTACTACCAGATTTATTTTTAGGAAATTCATACCCTGAGGATGCTTTATGCATAATTAAAAAGAAAAATTTCATCCCTACTTTTCTGTAAATACATAGGGCCTATTGGGAGAGAAGTATGGGAACATCCGAATACCGGGGGAAGTTGAGTCAGCCGAATTTGAAATGATCCTGGATGCTGCTGTAGAGGCCAAGCTAGAGACAAGGATTTTAGAAGAGTGGTACTGCAGGGATGAGAACGCAGTGCCGCCAGCATATTACCTCAGGCCAAAATCAGAAATGCTGAAGAACTACCAAAATACGGTAAGTCATAGTCACCTGCTCACAAAAATTTTTCTCTATCCATTATGGTGGCAGGCAGTTCCCAAGGCCAGGTAATCAGTGTTGTCTTTGAATTAAGTTCTACAGCCCTGTCCACACCTGAACCACTGCTGCTGTGGTGCTCCTCTCCTGTACATGGTGAAGGAGCAGCTGGAAAACACCAAGAAACACAACTCCTACATTCATGTTCTCTCTGCTATCTCAAGCAAGTGAACTTGGGTTGTCTGTGACCTGTTGAGGCTAGTGGGACAGTTTGTACAGATTTCCCTTCCCTGATGTTGTAACATGGAGAACTCAGGCTCATCTGCTTTGTACTGTGCATTTGCTAGATTCAATGAACAGGACTTGCAGAAGAAATACACATTTTCCCTTCTATCCCCATAGAAGAAAACTCTAACAGTCAGACAAGTGCTTAGCACTGTCTGAGTCAGATATACGTTTAACTTGTTAACTGTATTCTAATGTAAGATTTTTAAACACTGTTAATCATCATTTTTAAAGCAGGCATTTGTCTTTAATTGATGACAATAAAAACTGTATCTGTTTCTCAGGGCTCAGTTCTACCCTCCTGCACATCCCATATATACCTGAGGACATATTTTAGTGTGCAAAAAATGAAGACCTTAAAAGAGTTTTCACTTCATTTTGAGTGCATATTGTATTATTGGAGTTTTTGTTATTAAATCTTTGTACTTTTCCTGAAGCTACTGGCTAACATGGGACTAAGTAAAAGATGTTCATAATTTGAATGACCTAATGTTCGTAACTAAAAATAACTTTAAAAAGATGTTAATCATTTAAAATTGTAATGTAGATGTAACATAACTTAAGATGTAACACAGTTACACCTCATAAACTTAATAGAAAGTAATAAAAGATACTCAGCTCTGGCAAGAAAGAGTTGCTAGGGAATTTATCCTGAAGATTCCACACTCTGAGAAAACTGGAAACCCCTGAAATATTTCACCAGCAGTAAATAAAACCTAGCTGCTTTAAAGAAAGCACCAGCATGGTATTTGTAAGATACTATCTGAAAGGATTAGTGAATATATATTAGAGTTCCTCTCTGGTGACAGTTAGGAGTAGTGTTACTATAGCAATGAATGAATGAACGTAATGTCACATATAATCCTGTATTTTAAAATATGGTAGCTAATATAAGGCACTTAATTACAGGTACCAGGATCCTCATTTCCAGTTTTGAGATCCAAGTTTAAATTATTATCATTATTACATCTCATTAAAGGAGCTATAATTTTAGCAGTATTGCTGCTGCTTTATTATCGTTATTTCAGGCTTGGTTCTCAAAATCCTCTTTCTATAAAGGTGCTATTGGCCTTATTCTTAAAAAATACTACATTAGCTGCCTGTACTAGGGATTTAGAAAATATTCCAAGGAGCTATCTCTTAAAATGCTAAAATGGAATACAATAAAATCATCTGCAGTATATAAAATGTTTAACTTTTAATTATTTTTGTAAGTGTATGTGTTTCTCTGTTACCGTGGTATTTTTGATCTTGAATATTAGACTTCTACTTTCTGAAGTTGTATATGTATGTATTACACCTACTTTTTAACTATGGATATTTTTAAAAGATGGAATCTTCTTCAAATTCTATGAATGAGAACAAATGGCAAGATATATCAGAAGAGATTAAGAAGATTTTTAAGACTGCTGTGAAATTGCTGTATGAGAAAGGAAAAATGAAACACAGCCAAGCAAAGAGATATCTTTCCTCTGGTAAAGTTCACACTAACAATTTCTATGTATTCATTTATTGTCATTTCTGTCAACCTTTCCACAAACATGAAAATATATTTCTGTTGGCATTTCTCATATAACTAAAAGGGAAAAGAAAGGTTTCTTGTGCTTGCTTGAGACTAAAACCTATACAAAAACACCCAGCAAATTCTCTGTGGTTTTTTCTGGTTTTTACAGAGAACAAATACAGTCGAGTCTGCCTGTTGGGGGTAGGGCATGTTCTTGAACTGTTTATGAAGAAAAGTTGACAGAAACTCTTGTGTTCTCTTTTCATCCCCAGCTATTGAAGATGAACTTGATTTTGCCTTGGGTAAACAAACACCGGCTTTCCTAAAGAAGTGTGTTTGCTACATCCGGAAAATTGCGAACATTGAGCGTTTCGTTAAAATTCCAGAGATGGGAAAATACATGGATGTGGTACATAAAGCTGGGAAGTTTCTACGAGATCCTGAAGCACATGAGAAACTGATCAAGCTCAGGGATGAATTCATTCCTACCATCGTCGCATCGTCCAATCTGAGAGTGTACACATCCGTCACCCACTGTGACATGAAACTGGGTTACTCCCAAGAAGTGGAGAGCCATTACATTGAAGGACTTGGTAAACAGTTCTATGAAGACATGATTGATATAATCCAAGCTACAGTGCAGCAGAATTTTGATACAGAGACAGACATGCTGTACGATGAAGTTCTTCAACACTCATCGCTATGTAAAACGTACTCCACTTTTTATGAGTATAGATGTGAGGCATTAAGCATAGTTCACAAATATGTTTTACCTAGAAAATTAGGACACATTAACCCTCTTATTATATATGGAGGACCGTGCACAGGGAAGACTCTTTTGTTAGCTGAAGCAGCAAAGAAGGTAAGTAAGTACCTTACATACTAAGGTCATATTGACAGCATTACTGTGTGTAAAGGCCAACTTAAATTCTTTCTTTTCTCAACAGATCTATCAGCCCTCGATATATAAAATAAAAATAATAACATGTATATTCGGCATATTATTGGACACATTTGCAGAAAAATATTACCTTTCAATAATAATGTATCTGTGTCATATGCTTAGCCAAAATAGATATAGTTTATCAAAGCTCTTGGAAGTCTAATAGGAATCAATATGTTTTGAATTAACAATGTATATTTTAGAATGATCTCTTTCCTTCTTGTTCCTCTGAGGCCCTATGAATCCACAACCACCTAAACATCTTATTCTGGTTTCAGTCTTAAACTCAAATGCAATATGTCTTTCCAAGTCATGCCATCTCATGTTCTCATACAAAATTATTCCAGAATTATTCTAGTATACTTGCTACAAATCAATACGTAATAAGCTGCAAAAATACCCAAACTTACATATCTGGCGTTTGCTGTTACAGTCATTGAGCTGAGTACTACAGGGAAATGAATGAAACACTTTGTGCAAGGCAGGACAAGATGCAGGAAAAGACCAATCTGGTATCACCAGACCTAAGTCTGCAGATGACAGTCACAACTTTGAGTTCCCAGCAGGGTGGTCAGACAATTTAACATGGTGAGCTGGGAAACAGCCATATCAGCCAGAAGGAAGTGAAGAAGGGAACAATACTGTTAAAAATCCCTATATCTACTTCCTGCGGAGTCACATTAGCTGCGTATATGAAATGAGGATTTGCAACTGAAGATTTCATTTCATATCTGAGTACATAAGTCAGCCTAGAGACTCTGGTTCTGCTTTTCTTTTCAAATACTGTAATAACATAAAGTGAGGTGAAAAGATGTGTTAGCCTGCACAGACTGGGAAGATTTAAAGAAGTTACATTCCTCACTGGCTTGGAGTACTCTAACCAAAAAAACTTCAAGAGATAGATACTTTTTCCTTTTTGTGGCAGTATTTTAGAGTAGTAAGTTACAAGTACACCATGGCAAAGTGTAGTTCTATGGGCCAGGGATTAAAGTAACCAGCTAGTTAAGGGCACTCTGTACTCTGATCTGTGTCCTCTAGAGACATGTCTTTATACTCAGTCAGAATCAATGCTAAACAGGTTTAGGTGGTAGGCTGGTGTGCCTGACCACGGATGACATTGTGTAGTGTCTAAGTTCATTTATAAGAGACTCTATCTACCTTATTTTCAGAGGTGAGACTCAGATTTTGCAGAGTTCCCTGGGATTTATGGAGTACATTCTAGTCATGTCCCCTTTGATGTAAGCCTTTATGTGCTAAACAAAGATGATAAATGATTTGAATTTCATTCAGTGCACCCACCTTGAACTCTGCCAGTGACAGCATTTCTATTCAACCAGCAATATTTTTAAATGTTTATTCATATATAGACTATCACTGTTTTTAAACTCTGTTACTGTGCTTCATTGAGATGTAAACTAAATTGTGCTCTACATTCTAGGCCTATTCCTGGTTGCAAGAAGAGATGGGACCAGATTCTGACCCAGTGGTAGTAATAAGATTTTTGGGATCCACTGAAACAAGTACAGATTTGAAGAATATACTTCAAAGCATTTGTGAACAGCTAGCAGTCAACTATCGTTGCCTCATACAAAGTTACCCAAAAAAGATTCATGACCTTCGGGACTTGTTCATAAATCTCTTGAATGAGTCTTCATTTCACAGGCCACTGGTGATTATATTTGATGCTTTAGAACAGCTAACAGATAGTGATGATGGTAGGAAGCTCTGGTGGCTTCCCATTCACCTTCCCCGTTCAGTACGGATAATTTTGTCAACACTGCCAAACAAGCATGGGATCCTGCAAAAATTGAGGTGCCTTATTCATGAAGAAAGCAACTATATTGAATTGACTGCAAGGGACAGAAAGATGTGTAGTCAAGTATTGAAACATCAGCTACTGAGAGTTAAAAGAAAAGTAACATCAGGGCAACAAATATATGTCAATGAGGCATTCTCCAAGTGCACACTGCCTATGTTTGTGAATTTAACCTTTAGAGAGGTCAGGCACTGGAGATCTCATAAGGATGTGGATGAGTCCTCCCTCTGTGTTACTGTCCATGAAAGCATAGAGCAGTTGTTTTGGTCACTGGAAAACAAGTGTGGGTCAAGACTATTGTCGAGAGCACTTGGCTACATCACTATGTCCAAATCTGGCCTGAGTGAAATGGAACTGGAGGATATTTTAGCCCTTGACAACAGTGTTATGTATGAACTGAATGAGAGAGTCAGAGAGAGTAACCCATTGAGAATTCCATATATATACATTGCAAGACTTAAGGAGGGCTTACAGGGGTATTTAATAGAGCGACAGGTGAAAAATGTAACACTGCTTCTTTGGGCAAATAGGCATTTGCAACTAATTGCCCAGAAACTGTACCTGCACAATGAAGAAGACTTGCGTGAAATGCACACAGTCATGGCAGAGTATTTCCTAGGTGTTTGGTCAGGTGGACGAAGAAAACCTTTTTACAGCAATGACCAATATCTGAGTGGTTGTCTTGACCATGACAGCAGAGGCCTGAACGAGGATGAAAAGCACTGCATGGATCAGGCTGCTTTTGACAGGCAGGCACCAGATCAGCCATGGGTCTTTCAGTGTAACCCATTGGAACCTGATATCTTTTTTATTAATCACAGAAAAATGACAGAGCTTATTCATCACTTAACAAGATGTGGAAGAACTGATGATCTTCTGTACGGGGTCATCATGAACTTCAGCTGGCTGTACACCATGATTAGAATAGGGCAGTTTGATAAAGCACTTTCGGACATAGAACTGGCTTACACTTACTCTCAAGAAAAGGAGCTGAAATTCCTGGCCAGTACACTCCGCAGTATAAAGTTCAAAGTAGTAAAATACCCAGGTTCACTCTCCGCTGAATTGCAGCAAAGACTTCTCCCAGTAGTAAGTTCATTGCCCAAACTCAGACATCTCCTCCTAGAATGTGACAAGGATGGACCCAAGTACTGCTCTATCGTCCCTTTGCATTCCTCCATGGATGTGACTTACAGCCCTGAGCGCCTGCCGCTGTCATCAAGCTGCATGCATGTCACTGAGATTTTGCCTACATTTAATCCCAGCACAATTATTGCTGCTTTAGAAAATGGCTCCATTAGCACTTGGGATGTAGAAACCCGCCAGTTACTAAGGCAAATTACAACAGCTCCGTCTGTTATCTTAGGGATGAAGCTTACTAGTGATGAAAAGTATCTTGTAGTAGCTACAACAAACAACACACTTTTGATATATGATAACATAAATTCTTGTCTTCTGTCTGAGGTGGAAATTAAGGGATCAAAACACTGTGGAATTGCAGGGGACTCCAGTTTTATAAATGGATTTACATTATCAGTCAACCATGCACTTGCTTGGCTGGAGGCCAGTAAAGATGTTACTGTAATAGATCTGCTTTACGGTTGGCCTCTCTATCACTTCCACTGCTGGTACGAAGTGACCTGCGTGCAGTGTTCTCCAGATGGAGTTTATGCATTCTGCGGGCAGTATTTGAACACTGCGACTATTTTCCACTTGGGCAGTGGAGAGAAGCTGACCACTGTGACCTCTGAATTTTCAAGTGGATTTGTGAAATTCCTTCTCATTTTGGACACAGCCCAAGAAATGGTGATGGTAGACAGTGAGGGTAGCCTCTCTGTTTGGAATACAGAGGAAATCGCAAAACCCCAGCTTACAGATGACTTTGACTGCAGAAGAGAAGACAGCGAAGTTGTCAGCATAGAGCTTTCTGAAGACCAAAGTGCAATTTTAATTTGTAAGGCTCTCAGCATTGAACTTCTTGACACTCGTGTGTGGAAGGTGGCTGAAAAGTTTAGAGCTAAACACAATGAGCGCTTTATATCTGCTGTGTTGTCCAAAAATGGCAACTGTATAATTGCTTCAATGGAAAATACCTCAGCCATTTTTGTTTGGAGAAGAGATACGGGACAGTGTATGGCAAGCTTACAAGAAATCTCAGGAACTATAGTCAGGCTAATTAAATCAAATCATCACAACATGCTGCTATCCTTATCCACCAGTGGTGTCCTTTCTATCTGGGATATAGACATCATAACTGCTATGTCCAATATTGACAAATCTGGCAAACCCATCCAAAGACTGGTGCTGCCAGCCAGAGGTGAATTAATATACACATTGGACGGATCAGATTCTGTCCATAAGTGGAACTTCAGCACTGGATTTATTGAAGCTGTGTTCAAGCATGAAGGTATTGTTGAGAACTGTGTTCTGACCTCTTCTGGAGAGATAATGGTTACATCAGATGATAAATGCAGCCAGTATGTATGGCACACGGTTAGTGGTGAAAATATCTTTCGCATTAATGGACAAAAAATCTCAGAGCTAATGATTACTCATAACGATCAGTTTGTAGTCTCTCTCTGTGAGCAAAATGCATCCAGAGTTTGGCGACTGGCTACAGGACACAGAGTTTGCAATATTTTAGTTGCCTTAGAGAATGCATTTATAACAACTGCAAATACATTTGTAGTTGGAATGGCAAAGAACAAAGTGTTGGCAGTGAGTCTCTGGACAGGCAGTATAACAAAGAAGTTTTGTTGTGATGATGGTGCAAGCATTGTGGATATTAAGTTGATACCAGACTGCCCAGATATTATAGTATTTATAACGTCTACTGAAACTGTGAACATCTGGAGCCTAACAGAGGAAGTCATCTGCAGACGTGTACAATTGCCTACCAATTTCTTAAAAAAATTGGAAGACTTTGAAATATCTCCAAATGGGAAGCTAGGAATTATAACCCGTGGTGATGAGAACATCAATGTGCTTGATTTATACAGTGGAAAACTTCGTGTGGTTCATGCTCCGGGTGTCATCTGGCGGCAGAGGCTGTCTCGTGATGGCCGCTACCTGGTGTACATTTGTTGTCGTGGGGAAGAAGATGATGACAATGGTGCAGTCTCTAGTTTAATTGTAATGAGGCTAGCAGATGGCAAAAACATCGGTGCCTGTTCTCTTTATAAAACTCCCACTTTTCTTGCACTCTCACAGAGACATTTAAACATTATTATTGGATTTGATGACGGAAGTATAGGTACTTACACTGTAGTGGATCGGGTTGATGCTGCACTGAAAATCAAAATTGCTACTTCAAACAGCCGTCAGATTTTCAACAACGCAACACAAGTGATTAGGCCAAAGTGTCACAATTACAGTTTCAAAGTGACTGCAGACTGCATTTGGAGGGAATCAACAGAAGTATTTGCAAGGGATAGCCCCATTACAGTTACAGAGGCTGAGGTGAGTGAATCAACACCAACCAAAAGACACAGCTACTGCTATGAGAAGGTGTGCTCAGCCATAGATTGCAGAGGACACAGTTTTGCATCTGACAACTGAGTAACCATCTGGACGAGCTTATCTGAATAGTACACTTGCTTAGGTATGTTTTCTGAATTCATGTAAAAATCAGTGCGTTTTTTGGAAGACAGATAGAAACAGCAGAGGGCAGACCAGCTGTTTTTTCCTGTCTTACATTTCTGTAAACATAAAAGCAAACATAAAGCAAATGAGCTGCAGGGGTTTTTTTAATTTCGGAATACAAGGTTTAGTCCAGAATTTCACCAGGGCCTTGATTAAAATTTTCTAGCAATACTATCAAAATTGTTATGCTATTACAGAAGTTAGGTGATCATATGTGTGGTTGACAGACTATTTTAACTAGAATAAAGCTCTAAGTGATTGGTAAGAAGTCAGACCACTATTTTATATTCCAAGTCACCTAGATGGGTCTATAGTTAACAGTGAACTTTATACCCACTTGCAAAAATGTGTTTTTCTGCTTGATGGTGCAATGACAAGATGTCACCTGCCAACCTGGAACACTTGATACATTCCATCATCATTTTAAAAATACCTACTTTATTTTTCTTTTTAATTGGGCTGAAAGGAGTAGGTACCAGTCAGCTGCTAACACTTCAACATGTGAGGCAACACGTATTTGTTTGCCTTAATGAACAGAATGAAAGCTTTTTTTTTTTTTATTGCATGTAGGGATTTCAGGTTTCTGTATTGTGATAAAAATTACAAAAGTCCTGAGTTTTAAAGGAATTATAGGGATTGGGGTTTTATTTTTGGTTTGGGGAAATGTTTCGTCTTCATAGTCTGTATTAGTACAGGTCGTAATGAAAATTTTTCAAAGAGAAGGGGCGTTACTGATGAACACTTAAAGACATTCATTTATTTATGTTAAAAGGTTGTTGTCCATTTTGTTGTAAGAAGGTCTGAAGTATCTCCTATGTCTCCAAAGTAATCCTGGTAGTTTTCAGACATGCCATGTATTAGTCCTTATAACATTTGCCTTAGTATTGTTTCTGTTCTTTCCTATTATAAATACAGATCAAATGACCAAACACCCTGGGACTGTTTGTGTATCTGCTGAAATATTTCATTAAATGTAAAGGCTGTCCAGAGGTCCTTTCCTAGTCCAGTTTGTAATGGGTTTTTCTTACTTTCACATACATACAAGCTTCACTTTCTGCTTTGCAAACTGTTCTGAGCCTTTTGTACAGTTTTATCAGTTTCAAGGCAGAAATTGTGAAATAATGAAATATGCTGAAAAAAAATTATTACATTTTCCTAAGTAAATATATATACTGGACAACATCTGAAAGGATAAGAAAATTTTCCCCCACTTGCATTATCTTAAGGATGGCACACCCATGGAAATATTTTCAAATTATTTAAACAGAATAATCTTATTTTTAAAATCAGAATTCTGTATCACAAATTTCCAAGAAATGAATGCTAAGCTAGAACTTAATGTAGTGTGTGAATGTTCAGTGTACAAGCCAATATAGTATATTAAGTGACTTGAATGATTTTTCCTAAATGGTTTGCAACAATAGATCATATTGAATGTTTTTATGTAAACTTTGTATTGTTGGGAAAAACCTACCCAGAGATTTATATTTTCATAAATGTCAAATTTAGTTAAATTTTGTTACAGAGTTGTTAAATTAGAAATCTACTGCAGTCTTCAAACAAATATACAGTCTTGTGTATGCATTGTTTGTACTAATAAACTATGGAAGCAGATTTCTGTGTGTCCCTTAATTTCATGGGAATTCCACACTGGCAGAGGGAACGTGGTCTTCACAGTTTCCTTTGGCCTGTACATAAATAATTTTTAAGGACAGTATTGATAAGGGAAAATTTCAGTATTTTTCCCATTGCAGCTAACTAAATCAAGCATATGAAATACAGTGAGATTTGCAAAAAAAAAATCAAAACCACCATGCTCAGATGATATTTATGACTAGATTGCATACTGACAGTATGCAAATCAACAGACATGAAGGCTTTTGTGACCAACCCAGTAAAAAGCACAAAAAAAGAGGACCTGAAACCCCACTCCCTGTCAGACCTGTGAAGCTATGGGAAGAGGCTGTTGGCACCACAGTTCCCAGGATCCTGTCCCGAAGTTATGCAACTTCCATCTTCTTTCAAACACGGTGCATGACTTGTGCATTTTGGCCTTGAACTCCCTGTCCATAAGCTGTGTAATATTGGAAAGTTAGTTCTTTCATTATCTTGGAAGAGTACCTCTATCTACCAGGAGAGTGGCTGCTTTTGGGTAGTAATGGAGTATAATGTAATCACAGAACCACTGAATATTCTGAGTTGGAAGGGACCCCCATGGATCATCAAGTGCAACTCTTAGCCTTGCACAGGACACCCCCAAGAATCACACCTTGTGTCTAACCTAATTCAGCTTGCCAGCTTTCTGAATCAATTTCTCAGGGGTCAGACTCCTCATGTTGAGCCTATACAGCAGACACAGGGTTCTGAATGGCTTCAGACTGCTGATACTTGCTACTGCCAGGAGTGACTGCTCCAGAGCCCTTCACAAATCTGCCCCCAAGTATGTGTATCCAGTGATACTGAGACAAAGTATTTTCTCCAATAATGAGCCATCCAAATACCAAGTGCTGTTGTACCCCTACATAGGAATAGTGCAATTTACTTTTTGTTAAAAAGCACTATTTGCATCTCTAGAACAAAGCTTTCATTTATCTTTTAGATAAAGTGCATCTATAAACAAGCTCAGATGGGGTCTGTATTTTCTGACACAGAAGATTCTAGGAATAGGCTCTAGCTGCAAGAAAGCTTTAACAGGGAATTAGCCGGAAATTCTTTGGCAGACAAAGGTAAGCCGGAGGTCAGCTAGAAAAAATATTTTCATCAGTCATTTCCTTTCCACCACAGCTGGGGAATGCATGGCCCGTGACTTCATTTCAAACAGCCTGTGGCCATTCGACTTTTTTTCACATTATTATCAGATAACATCAAAATGTGGGTTAACATGTAGCCTGGAAAATTTTGCATTCAGAGGGCATTTGGGTTTCAGTGGCTCCCCAGCCCTGATTCTGCATTCCCTGATGCACACTCAAGCCCTTTACCTGCGGAAACAGAAGTTTTAGCCATTTTGCAATGAGAATTTAAAGCAAATATTCATTGCTGAAATGGTGTTTGTATGCAGAGGGGACTGTTTTAGCTCAAAATCCTGAGAGTTTGCTCTTTGACAAAAACTACAAATTTGTCTGTATGATACATCATAAAATGGGTTCTCTGGGGCACTTCCATAAAGCTTTTAACAACAAGCTGCATTGTTTCATTTTGTTGATTAAAGATTTTTAAAAAACTGTTTTAATATAAATATTAAGACTGCAAAAGAGCAAACTTCTGAAATCTGTTTTTACTTCTTCTAATTTTTTTATTTCTAATCTATTTTTATGTCTTCTTCTTACTTTTTTTACGCACTTTTTAAATATAATCATAAAACTGATCATGTAGTCATCCAAGTGTGGACTAGGGCCTCTGGACAGGTTTCATTAACAATGGTTTGTTACAAAGAATCATTATAAAGTATTTATGCTACAAATATAACCTACTTCAGGTTCTTGTAGCCTGTTCTGAACATTACTCAATATTTCTTCCTAGATCACCACATGGCTGCAGGGAGACCATTTTTTCCTGTGGTTTACCACCTGGTTACAGAACACCATTCCTTGCATTTTGGAGGTAGTCTCCTGACTTTTATGACATGAACTGATGCTCTTCGTGTGGGTCTAAGTCATAATCTCAATTCTCAATTTCAACAGGAAGGTCAAAGGCTGCAGGAATAGCCATCATGATCCTTCCCAAGGCAGGATGAGGCATTTTATGGTGTGTTTCTCCAGAAGGGGCAGTTTGAACCATCACCCTTCTGTGAAAAAGCATGTTTCACTATCAAGGACAAGCTATACAGTGCTCAATTCACTTGAAAACAGAGGGCAATAAGCAGAAGAGTGTGAGGGAATGTTTCCAGTCCAGTAAAACATGCTTGTAAAATCACACATTTCCCCAAGTGACTGTTAAAATCTGCCCCTACTAAACTCTTCTCCCTGCCTCTGCTATCCTGTCATCCCGGACCTATGCTGCTCCTGCTTGCCAGGGTGGATGAAGCTCCCATCGGAACTCAGCAAAGCCCCTGATTGTTCCCAGCCATGGTACACTCTCCATTTGCAGCACCTGCTCTTTTGGTGGTAGCTCACTGGTCTCCTCTCCAGCTTCAGCAGGGAATATACAAAATTGGATTTAAGGCGTGTTCACATGTTCCTACTGTCAGAACTTTCACCACATAATACTGTATAAATAAAATTCATCTGCGTGCTCTCCTACTACATCTCTGATTACACATGCATTTCAGTGCATGTGAGAAAGCTTCTAGACTAAAATAGATCTAGTTAGCATATTTAAAGTGTAATACACAGAATTGCAAGGTGAGAGATGAAGCAAAAATCGACATGCTGTAGCACAGATGAAAACAGAACATCCCCAAAGCAACTGGATAGTTTGCTGTCATTTGTCTGCATTATCCCATTTCTTGCTAGTAAATTGCCCAGCACTTCCCTTGTATTCACTTGTAATATCACATTGACAATTGTATATGAAGCCATAAATTAGCCCTTTAGGCTGCAATTTATCGAGGCAGCCTTTTATCTCAGCAGGAACATTCTCCAGAAAACCTCAGCCAAAACAGTCCACTAAGGTACAAGAATGAGATTAGAAGGAAAAGAGGATTTCTGAAGGCTGAATGTCTCAACTACTTTTCCTTTGAAAAAGTGTCATACCCGTGTTTTTGAACAAGCAAGTGGATTGGTGAGACAAGTGATCATTTCCTGCAGGACACATCTGTGAAAACCTGTCAGGCAATCAACCCCAAAAGATCCCAGCAGTTCGCACATACTCACAGAAAAGGTTTCAGAAGCACAGCACGGTTGGGATTGCAGAGGCTGCGGCAGAACTTCTCTACTACGACAGAAATACCGGGTGATGGTTCGAGAAATCTCAAGAATGAACAGTCTATGGAACAACAAAAAATACAGCAGCCATGGAAGGGGTCTGAAAAGGATGCCAAGCATCACGAGAAGGGGGAAGGCAGCCTCACTGTGTTTGCTTTGAGTGGCCTCCTGGCTTAAAACGCAGCTTTTCGACTGGGACATTTCTTATGTGCTAAAGCCTGTTAGCCCACCTCATTAGCCCAGCAGCCACAATTACAATGGCAAAATACCATAGGCAAAATACCACAGTGCCGGCCACGGGGTGACCTCCGGCTGGGCAGCGCCATAAACCCGGTCCTGTGCACAGGGCTGCTCACAGCTGCAGATCCATGCTGCAGAGGTAGTTCTAAACTGTCTTCATATCCCACCTCCCTCACCTTCTCTCACATCTTGGGAATATTTTAGGCTGTCAATTCTTTATTTACTGACCAGAGAGCCTTTGGAGAGTTTAGTGAAGGTTTTGTGCTAAGAAACTTCCTAGCTCTTGAAGTCTATTTTCAGCCAAAACTAATCGTTTGTAGGAGAAAAATATTTAAAATGTGCCAAAGACCTGTTGCAGAGCTTTACAGAACTCTAGCTCATAGCCTGCAAATTATATTTGATCTTTACGTTATGACACAGTTGTCTGCTTAAAATTAGAATATCCAAAGCAGCTGTTATTAATTTCTTTGCTGGCACATGACGTTTTGCCCCCTATGTGTGCTGGCTCCTGCAGCGGGAGCACATCTGAGTCCCTGCTCCCGGGCACGGGACCTGCCTGCCCCAGCCCACCGCTGGCATGAGCTTAACAGTTTCGGCTTCAGCTCACTGCAGAGGATACATGGGGAAGCACGGCAGGACAAACCAAGCCCCTGGTGATTTTAATCCAGCACCCTCCTTCCACAGGGAAGGTGAGGATGCAATCCCTGCAAGGCAGGGCGGCAACTGTAAATCCGGCATTTTTTAGAGTGAGAACAGCACGCCTACTCAATACAATAGCCAAACTTCATATTAAGTGCTTCCGTGAGGCTTAACACCACCACCATCAAAAACAAAACAAAACAAAACAAAACAAAACAAAAAAAAAAAAAAAAAAAAAAAAAAAACCAAACAAACACCACCACCACCACCCCCCACCCCCCCCAAAAAACCCCCACCGGATTTAGTTATACTCTCGAGAAGGCTTTTAGCCCTGCTTTGCACCCCCCAGCTGTGACACAGGCAGTTAGGTGATGCAATCTTAGTGCCAGTTTTTTGCAGGACGCTTGTTCTACAGTTTCCAGGTACATCGACGTATGTTAAACATCACACATAACCCAGGTGCTTGCCTAACTTAAACCTCTCCTCCTGCACAGGGAAAACTCTCTCAGCTGGTCGTGGCAACAGAATATCTTTCATATCAGTTCTGGAAACACCACACTCAAATCAAAATGACTCTGGGAAAGTCGGCAGCTTTCACAGGTAAATGTGACGCGATGCCTGCAAATGCACCTCAGAGCTGAATTTCTATTTAGAGAATCACACAAAGCACTGGGGAATAAATGTTATTGCCAGGCAATATGCAATAGAGGAACTTTCTGCCAAATCCCTCCAGCACTGTTTGTGATATGGGGAGATTTAATTTTAAGAATATGCAAATAGCAGTATGAATACACTGACAGGCTCAGGCTTTGTTGTGGTCGTTGTGACTGTCCCGGAGGAAAGGAATTATTTGGCACGTGTTCTTCCGCTTCTCGGTTTTTTTAACCCTGGCCAGAAAACGGTGAGTTCTATCAGGTTTTTATCCAGCTTGCAGATAAAGGGTTACAGATTCTAGGAAGTATTAAATGCAAACTTTAAAGGATTTTATTTTCATCTACAGTCACATGATGCCTTAATACCCAATGACACTAACTACAGTGTCTCATTAAGAGGTCATGCAAACTCCCAAGCTAAACAAGGCATTCTTACGTATTTAACATTCAAATGCAGAAGTCAAGCTAAGCCATGGAAGATTGTAATCAGGAAAAACTACACTTCCTGATCCACACAAAAGCTACAGGTAGGAAAAGTTCTTTTAAACTTGTAACATTGTGCTTTCTAGAGAAACTGTTTACATGGCATATTTTGTACTCTCTTTTCTACCTTTCAAAACAGTCTAAGAACATTATCCTGGAAATATCTGATCTTGCTTGTTCCACCTGTTGTAGAGTCAGGATTGTTTTTACACTCAGAAATACAGTTGGTTCAGTGGAAATCCAAAGAAAACAATTTTTAAGCCAGACCTATTTAAAAAGCAATGTTTTTAAAGATTCTAAAGATAGTTATTGAAATGGTTGAGTTGGAGTTTGTGGGTGAAGGAGTTAATATGTCTTTGATGTCCGAACTTAAGGGATTTAGAACTCTTCTAACTTACATCATGAATTGCACACTGTTTCAGTCACACTAATCCAAGTGTGTTTTAACGGATGTCGTGGCTTCCTCAATGAACTTACATGATTTCTAAATCCCCCTCCTAGAATTTGGTATATATAAAAATAAAATCTTACAAAAGCAAATGAAAGACAGATGGGGAGTACTACAGTGCTCCATAAAAGGAGAAAAAAATTGCAAAATAGAGAGTAAGAGGAAAGTCAGTTAAAACTAGTTTATTTTAAATTGATAATTTAAATCACATTAAAGCATATCAGTTTTCACATGGAGTGATAAAGTTTCACTGACAATTACTGGCAATATTGCAGGAGTTAATTTTTTTTACTTGCACTGAAGGAGTTTTCCAGGCTACAGTATTAGCATTTTTATCACAGAGATCTTTTTCTCATCACAATTTTTGTTAAACTGTAATTGCTTTCAGACAGTGTTCTAAGTACTCAGGTTTTTAATACCTTTATAGGAATTTAGTTAAAGACTGCATTCTAGAGGGTTACAGAATCCAAATTTACTAAAAGATCTCTAGCGCATCATAGGATTGCCACATCCTGAGGATTCCCACTGCCCAAAAGAAGCAAGCAGTGTTTATTGTTTTGCTCCTATAATGGTTGGGTATTGACTGCCAGCAATGTAATTTTTCCCCTCTTCATTCCATAAAACACATCTCTTTTTCTTGTTTCCACGTAATGCTAGGAGACACTAAAAGAAGTAGAGAATAATAATACCTGAAGCAACTTAATTCAGATAAGCTCCCAACTTTCTTTGGGGAAATAAAAGAGTTGTCATTACCAGTATTTAAAAAAAAATTTGTCCAAACAACTTTACCAGTGGCACTTCAAAAAACTGTCATTCACTTTCAGGGTGCCCATCTTGAAACATAGTAGGTCTCATGCTGAGGAGGGCTAAGACCCAAGCACAGCCTAGATCAGCCTGAGCCATGGAGTATCTCTTTATCAAACTCATTGTACCAATGCCCTGACAGAGTAGCTGCCAACAGTGTCGATGGGAGTGTAGCAATAAACCTCTACGCTTTAAAAGAACTGCTCCAAGTTTAATATAACTGACTCCTGAGCCTATATTATTTACAAAAATCTATTTAGAAACTGTTGTAGATAAGGGGCTTATTTGCTAAGCTACATTTATATCTCAGGGGAGTGTGAGGAACACAGCAGCTCCCAAACAAACAGCCAACCACAGGTTTCACTGAGAGGAACATTGCACCCGAAACATGAAAAGCAGCCTGCCACGGCCCATCTCTTCTAAGAAATGTTTGTACAAGTTGTGTGTCATGGTAAACCAGCTTAGTAGCTTAGTAGTTAGATTTGTTGAATATTAATTACACAAAGTGTCTTTGGAGGGTAGAAAGTACAATGCACACTGAAGCTGACTCTGTGACCGAAAAGACAGAGTGGCCATTGAATGAGAGGGAGTCTCCCTCAACTCCTTTCCTAAAGAAAGGAATACAAATAAGGCACTTGCTGTCAAGCACTCTAGTAGTTCAGATATTTTTAATGCCCACAATTTTACTCTTAGTGCAGAAATTTGTACTGCTCTAATTATTACCTTTTATATTTTTTCTGATGAAACAAACCAACCTATCTTCTTGCTTTGTCACATCAATATAGAACCAAATGTAATGTTGTTTCACAGGGAAGAAACACAAATCAAATATTTCTTGCTTATAACCAAAAGAAGAGAGAAGTTCTTGAAAAATGAGATAATTGGAAACCAAAGGGAGATTTTTTCTCTAGAATTTTGGGGCAAGTCAAGCAAATATAAAAATCAAAGTATCAAAAGCTTAGAATAGTTTTCTCTTTACCCCAAAGCTAAGACAAGCATTGATCAAAAAGCAATCCAGATCTTCCAGTTTTCAGATCCCAGGGAACTTGTACCACATTTAAGGCTAATACTGAAAGTCAACCAGATGATTTTTGCACAGCTCTAGATATGTGGGAAGATAGAGCAAATCTTCAAGTGAAGGGAATCGTGAATTTCTTCCTTGGAAAGCCTGGTTAAAAGTAGTTCACTGTGCAAGGCTAGCATTTGTGAGTGTTGAGGCCCTTCTCTAACCACACTATTGTTTGTACCTGACCTCAAGGAAACAAACTTGCTGGAAGTATTTGCTCTCAGACTTTACTGAATGAAAGCTAAGGAAAGCCTTTCTTCACATCTTTCAGGAAGGGGTGGTCTTTTGCTGTGTTTGCACTATATCCAGTTAAACATGGCCTCAGCATTGTCTACATCTTTCACTTACACTGTTTCACAAAGCACAGGGGTGGAGGAAACACTCAACCTACTGAAACGTGATGAAATGTAGTCAGGCAGTAAATATTTTTTGGAACTTACAATTCCTCCTTCAGTTCCTGTCTTTCTAAGGATTATATATGATCACCTGTCAGCAAAGTATGTCCATGCCTTCTACACAACAGACATGGTGGGGAAGGCATGGCTAACCAGCGCAGGTGGCCAAATCCCACCGCTCTTTAACCAGGAGCACCTCATTTAGCACCTGATCATGCTGGAGAACCAATGTCAAAACTTCATCCCCAAGCAATGACGCATGAAAATCGTTGATTTTTGATGACCTACAGAAAAGTGCTGGCAAGCAGGATGTATTACTAAGGAGAATAGGCATAAAACACAATGTAGTTTTACTTTTTGAAAGCTTGATATCAAAACAGACAAAATAAATGAGTTATGGTCAAAAGGGACTGTTGGGAAGGGAAAAAAAGGCAGCAATTTTCCTGTGAGCTCTCCTCTGGTCATTTTCATTTAGACATACAGAGGAACTTTAAATTTTATTAAGATCTGAATGCTTGAGTGGAGACCAAACATTTAATCACAGCAGGAGGCAGGGGGAAAAAAGGCCCAAGCTGGGTTTTTTTCTGTGTGACTTTTTCTCTGTCTGCCATTTTTATACAAGTTTATTTAAACTCCCTTTTTTCACTTTTATCACAGATGTTTGATGCAAAAGCACAGATGCTTTCTGATTAGAAAAAAATTCTGGTTGAATATTCTATTATTATTTCACACAAGTTACTTTTCCATTTCTGATAGCAAGGAAGAGTAAAACTTCTCCTTGGAGCTTATCTTTTTAATGTTACCAGCTTGACCTGGCTCAACTTTGCATCATCACTTCCAGCTTTTTAATCTAGTTATGTTTTTCTGTTAAAGAGCAGTTAGTTGTATGATTTTATGTATACAAGGTCCAATGCCTTGCTATTGCAGTCAATCTGCTTTTCTGAAGGAGCTGAATAACAAGCACAAGTGTACCCCATGTCAAGAATAACACACACCCAATAACTGAAAACCATTTCAATATGAAGTCCACCCTGCAAACTCTTCTCACTGGTTCCAGTGGGAGCCGTATCAAATCCTCACGCTGCGAACAGAGGACAGGAGAAAAGAAATAACCTGGTGCAAGTGGTGCCAGTGCTACCCAGCACAGTGCTGCCAGCAGAAAGAGCATGGCAGCAGCACGGGTTTGCCTGTGCTGAACAGAAGCTCTCCAGACCATAACAAAACAGATTATTTCACATCTGTCCAATCCGCCATGCTCAGAGCAGGTGCATCTGGCTGTTAAGACACGTTTCCAGGCAGGTTAGCATTGATGTCCTCTTACGATACACTCTGATGCAGAGTATCTGACAACAGCTTTCAGGCAGGAGAGGCAGGGAATGACCCAAATGAGCCATGTGGAGCCACATGTCTACTGTCCCGAGGGCCCACCAGACTGCAGGTCTGTTCCTCCCCTGACTACCTACCCTCCCGAAGAAATTTATTGCAATGACTGTATGTGTTGACTGGACTGTATTTCTTACACTCACTTCCCCCTTCAACCCACAGCCACTTGGAAACCCTGTTTTATCAGCAGTAGATTTGGGAGTGCCCAGTTTTATCTATGTTATTAAACACCTGAGCTTTGTGCAGCAGCTTAGGATGCAGAAGCACCACCTATGCCCTGGCACAGCCACCCAGCAATTTCCCCCTCTCCATTTTGGGCTGTGTGCTCCTTCCCAGAGCCAAGCTGGGGCAGAACCCCCCCACCAGGGCTCAGGGTTCACTGTGACGGGGCAGCTCCCAATCCTGGGACTGCTCCCTTGCCAGCTGCTCCACTTGCCCAGCCAGTGAATCCATGCTGTCCCACTACACCACAGGCACTTTATTACCTCCAATAAAAATGTTATCCACTCTCCCTCCCTTATGGCAAGCAAGCTTGATAGCAACTGCATTAACATGACTTTAGCACTACACATTTCCATGGAGCTATTCTTCTCATCTACTTCTGATCTACTCATAGTAAAAGAAGCCTAAGTCTCAGGCTAATTCATGCTTTTGAAATAAGCTGGCAGTCTTGTTCACTTACAGCTCAGTGGAAAACAAGCAGTTACTGTCAGCTGTCAGGAACCTGAATCAACCTTTGTGAAGGCCTCTTCTGTCTCTATTTCTGGTTTGGGTGTGGCATGGAAAAAACAATATTTACCATCTCAGTAGCCGTGCCCTTTGTGTATTTGTTTTTATATTCCCTTTCCCCATGTGAATTTAGCAGATGTTGCATGGCTTGGTATCAGCCCTGAATTTTGTTGTCAGAATACATGCATGTCTCCACTGAACATAAGAAGTGAATAGGCAATGTCTGCACAGAAAAGATAATACAGATTCATCTGCCAGGTACCATTTCAGGGGCAAATGTAGATAAAGGGATAAACACCAAGAATACCATAAGATTTCATTTTCTGTGTAAATGAAATAAAAACTACAGCCATCAGCCCTGAATGGAAGGCTACTGGCAGCCTGAGGAGCTACCACCATGTATCATGTCCAATTTTTGTCTTTAACATCTCTTCTAAAATCAAAATCACTTGGAAGTATTTTCCATTGCTTTGGATGAATGCACACAGATTGCTAAAAGGCTAGTCTGTATTTACCAATATACATTAAAAACTAATGCTCAGTGCAATTATCCCATTATTACCTTCTATAAAAATATTTCCATTCACTTTTTGTTTATATAGAGCAAAAACATAGGGATTTGCTAGGATACAGATGATCCAAAAACCTCAAAGACAGTTTAAGAAAACAGAGGAAAGCCAAGGGCAAAAAGCTAGATGCTAAGGAAAGGTCAGCTTGCTGTTTTCACAGCCAGTTACCAGCACCCGATATCCATCAAACTACAGCCTCAGCTTTCTTTCATTTCCCTTCCATCCTTCTACAATAAAGCTTTACAGTGGCACCACAGAAATCAGTGTGGCTGGACTTTCCTACTGGAGAGTGAGAGAGAAATTATTTGTCCCAGAGCACATAGCTACCCAAATTTTCCATGTGGGGAAAAGCTGGGTTTGAGAAGCAAGGAGGTAAATCAGCCCCCATCTCTGGGTAGAATTTGAATCCAAGTCTCCCAAATGCCCTAAGAGCCAAATCTGGCTCTAGAGACTAACACTCTTTAGAAATCCAACCCAGTGACTTTCTCGTTATAGAGCAGTATATCAGATTGACCAATAAATAAAGTTCCAACACAAGCAGCAGATATTCGCTTTATGACAGTGTGACCTGAGGCACACCATTTATAGTCCCTGGAACAAGGAGTTCTGCTGGAAATGTCAGCCTGGTGCTAGCATACAGCATTACATCATGAACAAATCCACAGGTAAAACACACTCCAGCAAATTAGACCTGATAGTGCAATCTTCATTGATAATTTTAGTGAATATAGCCCACTCTTTTGCACAGGATCGAACGACAAAAAAAACCCACTAAGCTGTCTTGATGTCAGACAAACTAAGTCTTTTAAGGCAATAAATCCTTTCCCATAGTTTTCAAGTATTGTTCTACTGACAGACTAAAAAAGGCTGCAAATGCAATCAAGATCAGCAATTCAATAATACTATAGAAATGCAGCTGTATTTCACTGCTATCTTACCATTATCACATTTTAGCAACATTTGGACCTTTTTGACGCAGTGGTCAATACTTTGAATCTGCCTTGTTCTGAGAAATAGTTATTGTATTTATAACATAAAAGCTCTTTGCTCTTGTTCATGAAATTGTGTCTAATCATTCCCTTAGCCACCCATCATCACTCAATGTCTGTGAAGGAAATTGGTTTAAAATAACCAAATGGAAAAGTTCACCTGCACTGTAAAGAGCTCTAGATTAAATTATCTCTATGCTTTACACTTTAATCTAAGTGCTGTATTTAAAAGAAAGAAAAACCCTTTGAATCAAAAAGAACTCATGTATGAGAAAATGTCATATTACATAAAAGGGCCTTTATTATTGTATCACAGTAGTTGCTTGAAAATTTTTGAGTGTGACTTATAATTGTTTTGAGTATTTTTCTGTTTTAAAAGGTTTGTTATGTTTGTTATCCATTTTCACAGTCTTCTGTAACTATGCCTTTCTACTCTCTGCTGACCAATCTTGATGTGAAATGTTCAGAACAGCGAGGTTAAAAAAAGCATGCTGGTATGTTTCCCACACTTGTTATGTAAAAACAGCATTGTGTAGGAGAAGCATCTTGAGCAGTGAAACTGGGGGAAAAGACACACCTCACTCCACTACCACCTGCCCTCCCCGCCCCCCCCCCAAAAAAAAAGGTGAGGGAAAAATAAATGCATCAGGAGTTTTAATATCTTTCAGGCTGATATGAGAGAAGACACAGATAAAATCTGGTAAGGAAGCTGACTTATATAGCATATACTCTTTTAGAAGGATTCCTAATTTTAGTGCACATATTTGATCCTTCTCAAACATCCCCACAGGTGTCTAGGCCTAAGCAGTTCTAGATTAGTTTTCAAGATTGCCTCAGAAATAACTGCCTGAGCCAGGCACATCCCAGCCTCACCAATCACTGAAACACCTAATTATAAACAATTGGTGCCCCTAACATGCCAGGGATTTATGTGAACTCTGGACCACTAATACCTGACACAATTAACAATATTATTACTTTGCTCACAGAATAAAATTAATTGGCTCCCACAACATGTAAAATTCTTCTGCTAAGGAAAGCATCTTCTCCAGGTGTCACAATGCCAGCCATATTACTTACCTGGATTTCATGTTACGATCCAGTTAAAAAGCAACAAGGATAAGGAATAATGAAGAAAGTGATAAAATTATTTTTATCACTGTTTCCATACAGGACAACTTGGTGAGGTTTGTTTTTTAAAATTAGCAAAATCAAACTTTTCTTTCAAACCTGACTCTTCTGCACCAAGTATATTGTTCTCCAGGTTTTACTTTCACTTCTCAAAATCCATTATTTCGTGTATGCCTTAGCCCAAACATTGTGCCCTGTGCACAGCTGACTGATTCTCAGACCTTCTAGGAGCTATGAATTTGGGCAGGTGGCCAAGCTGTTAATTCATCATCTTCTGTTTCAGTCTTGCCAGGAAAACATAGGTTTTGTCTGAACAATGAATTTATAGCATGTGCTTTGTGGGTCATACCTATTCCTTTGTATAGGACTCACGTTGGGCTAGCAGTAACAAACCAAGGGTGTAACTCTGCAAACTAAAGCCATTTATAAACAGGTTTCAGTATCTTTTCCTTCTGTTTGCATTCCAATTTGAAAATCCAGTTATAACTTGAAATCTTACAACCACACTTACAGAAAATACAATTTTTTTCTCTATTTTCTATTTTTCTATAAATTTTCTTTGAAACAGTGAAACCAGCATTGTCTCTTTTCCCTGTGGGTTTTATCTGCCCTTCAAGAAGTTAAAGTTCCGTATTTCCCCCAAATCTGCTGATTATTTAGCCTGTTAAGCTGCCACATACATTAAAATTGCCTTTATCAAACAATTATGATGATTGTAACCCAGTGATTATTCTTATTTTCTGAAATTCTTTCCCATTCTTTGCATCATTCTAGCTTGATGCAAAAAAAGGCAAACGTGCAAAAGAAATTCTTTCATAAGGCCAGTATTTGAGATGAGCCCCAGGAGCATGGCTTATTGCAAACCTGTGGTTTGCATTGCTGTAACAGCTGCTTTAAATGAGTATTTGTTAGCATAAACTAAACCTGACTGAATTTCTCTAAAGCACATTTAGGACAAATAATCCAGCAGTGGTATGCTCATGCTACAGGGCTTGTTTTGTTCAGTATCATGCCATGAAAGAGCCTAGATTTGTATGCTCTGCTCTTGACATGAAATAAAGTTAATCATAGACTGGTATTTCTTTGTTCAGTACCAACAGACTTTTTTTTGGCCAGTACAAGTCTAGTTTATCTCACATTCCTACAGCCTGCAATATTGCTCTGTCCACAGAACTCAGAACACAGTGCAGTGCTAACACAGTTGAACAGCTTACTAGATACTGGCACAAATTCTCTAACTCGAGGACTGAGTCCGTCAAGATCCTCCTGTTTTCTAGATTTGGCCTTCTGTTTCCCAACCTGTACAAGTCTACTGCTACCCTGCAGGATTTGTTCTTTATTCAGGTTGTTTTGGTTTTTCTCATCTCCATGGCATTCCCATTAAGGAGCATAATATTCAAAGATATATTTTAAAAGCCTTTTGTGCTCTGTACAGAGTGTCCTGAGTAAGGCTCTGGAAAAGAAAGTTTCTTGCAAAAGAAACTACATGAGTAAATACACTACTGCCCAGGAAAAGTCATGGTCCTTCTCCCAAACAAAATGGAAAGGTTAACTCCACCAAGGCCTGCAAATACTGGAGTCCTTCATCCTCAAAATATCTTCTTCACACAGCTTTTGCAGCTCCTTTGACAGAAGGAAAATTAAGTTTAAATTGGCAAAGACCCTATGCATTTATGCCAGGAAAATCCCACACAATTTGAAATTAATCAATAGCACAGAAACCCCCTCCCACCTACCACATGGAGCCCAGTCTCCAAAAATCTGCAGCCTCTCTCTTGGGTGGTATTTGAATTAAGTATGTTTGCAGAACTAGCTTCACCCTCCTCCCATGCCACCTTCCCACACAGAGAGATCTTTTGGTACTTTCTTTCCATGGGAAAAATAACACACCTATGTGGAAAACAAAGGCTAGAAATGCCTGATTTGAGAAAATCTTCTCCTTATTGAGCCAATTCACTTTTTTCCCACTGAGATACAATGTTTTTCTAGTCCAGTAAAACACAACACAAATACGATTTAGCCTTCATGTCAATAAACCTTTTTGAAAGACCTGGTAAGAAAATCTTGCCTGAAACAAAGCCTGAGCTCTACTCTACTTTTTCCAGGCACTTCCTTTGCTTTCCAGGAGGCCTGAAGAACTCCTTATGGAAGCAAGATTGCAATTCATTGCCACAAAGCTTTTCATGAATGGCCTTTTTGAAGCATCCAGGTGAGACACCTGGAAGACTCCAAGGTGTTTGTTACTCACAGTGTACAATTACCCAGCTCCCATTATACTTCAGGGTTTTGCCCCCTTCCTTCCTGTAGGATTTCCCTGTGCAAGGAAGTTACAGGTGCCTTGTTTCCAAGCTACCATCAGGGGGTTTGCAGCATTTCCTTGTTTGTGTTACAGCAGCATCTACAAGCACTAAAAGGGATAAAGGCCTCTCTGCTTTGGCTGTCCCAGAGACACCTAATAATACATATCATATTTAAACATTTCTAGACTACCTAGACTGTTCCAGACTGGATCTAGGCTTCTAGCACATTCTTACTTTAGGGGGACTAAGAATTGGAACCCAACTCCATCTCGCTTATTATTAAATACATTATCCCTGAGAAATAAATTCTCTGGGTTTTAATTCCTTTGGGTTTAGGAGGCACATAATCAAAGGTACCTGAAATTCCAAACGATAGATGTTATCAGGAGGTTATTACACAGCCTGTGGTGACCACTGCCTCATGTGGCTTCAGCAGCAGTGGGTTCCAGTGTCTACACTGGGCATGAGGTGGATCAGAGCTCGCCCAGAGCAGCAGGGACTCTCCAAAGTCAAGGAAACACCAGGTTTGTGAACTTTAGGTTGCTTTGGATTATGTGGCTGTAAAGCTGCCTTGCTCAGACAGAAGGGATCTACCAGTAGCATGCTGCTGTCAAGCCCAGTAACAGGACTTAAGACAACTAAACAGATTTTACTAGGCAGTGTCTCATGCATAAAAAAACTAACATCCCATAGAGCTCGGCAGGGAATTGGGAATTGTTCTGCTATGGAGTGGTACTTGACTGCAGCTGGAGCTGGACCAGAGCTGTGTCCCATGGACCACTTCAGCAGTGCACCCCCAGAGAACCCACAGCGCATCTAGAACAACAGAGAGTACAGGAAGGCAGTGCCAGCAGGAAGCACAACCAGACTGTTGGGAGTTAGTCAGGCCTGTTAATCACAAAGCTGTTCTCCCCAATCATTGCTCCACCCAAAACACACAGCTAATTGCCCTCATATTAATCTTTGCCACCTGCTTCCTTCCTCTTAGTCTTTGCCTATGGAGACATCATTTCTCAAGTTTCCACACTTCCTTCACATTGGAAAAACTTTCTATGATCTGAAAAGGTAATAAATGAGAAAAAAAACACCAAAACCAAACAACAGATCTTTCAATATAGCTTGACATAGCCAAGCTTTGTTCCTTTTGTACAGCATCACATGCAGAGTGCTGCTTTCCAGAGGTAACAATAGTGTAGGGTTTTCTCTCTCCTCTCAGGCTTTAGCAGTGCTGGTGGTTTAATATCATGTCACAAGTACAGGTACTGCAGATTAAGCCACAGACTTGTTTTGCAAATCCCAATGTTGGTTTTTGGCTATTAAACACCACCTGAATAAGGAATTGACTAACAAACACCACTTTGTTACAGGAAGAAAGGAGGAAATCAGCAGAGAGCTGTCTCTCTGTCTCACCTCTGGGGAAAACCACTCCTCCCTATTGCCAGGGGCCACTTCAGTGCTGCACTCAGTGCCAGGGGGACACCTTAGAGACACCCTCAGCTCCAGCTGTCTTAGGGCAATGCAATGCCTTCTGCAGGTGTCAAGGCCTCTGAGCACAGGCTCTCACCTCATGAACTCCGGTTAAACTTGAGACACAGCAGACTGGTGGTTCTTTCAGCACTTTTGTTTATTGTGAAGTTTCAAATTCACTTTTTCCTGTTGAATATGTACAGCACAAGGAATAGACAAGAAGAGTGCTGGCACTTACCAGCAGTTCAGCATCACAGAAATTTGTGACACAAAACTTCACGGCAAGTCACTCCTAAGTCACTTTTGCAAGAAGATTTTGCTACGGAGAAAATAAAAACATAAAGCTTGATACAATTAAAGGATCTCAGGAGATAATATGCTAGAGTGCATATTATCGTACAGCACAGTGCGAAAAGGCCTTCTTTCCTGTAAAGGACAAAAATATCTTATTCCTTCAGATCCCTTCCTCACCTCATCACAATGAGATGTGCAGACTGAAACTTGATCAGATAGCAGAAGGGTTAGGAGAGCACTGACTACATTTTTATGCAGATTTGCCTGTCCATCCTAGCTGAAATGAATTCTGATGACTGTTTGACATGAACAAGGCAGAATTTGATAGAATCTAGCAGCTATCTGGGTCTCCACTAGTAATTCAACTACTTCCCTGTCTCTTCACCATCTCATCTTTTCTAGCACTGTGATTCAAACTGGGACAGCAGCCCACTTCTTTGGATATCAAACTGGGAAAAACTAGGCCCTAATATTTTTTCCAGAGGCCCAAGAATCTCAAGGTTTTCTCATATAGGTAAAGGCCATCACAAGGATCATGTTACAAAGTTAAAGGGGAAATAGTCTTTTCAGAAAGAATTTTAAAAAGAAATCAAAAGAATTACATTTTCTCAATCAGAACAAAGCTACATTTTTGTGGCTTCTGTAAATCAGACTTAACTTTCCCTACTCCTTATTAACACATGCCATTTGAAATATATATAATAAATAGGAATGCCTCTAGATGTCAAAATCTGGGAAGTGTATATGGTGAATCACCACAATAAAAGACATAGAAGGCTGCAAGGGACAGCACAGACCCTTTCAGGCTCCAATCCCTGGTCCACATAAGCATCCCTGTCAACAGAACCTGAGAAAGAGTTTAAACAACTGAGAGGAAAAAAAAGTTCTTACTGGAGGTATTATTTATTCTTAGGTCACATAAATCACTTAGGCCCTCAATTAAATGTGAATTGTAAAAGAAAAACACTGCATCATTATTTGTTTTGGGATGCATAATTGAACTCCAGGATTTTAACTGATTTTAACATTAAAAAATAGGTTTCATCAAAGCTGAGGAAACATCCACTGAAAGAATGAAATCACCTGACTGAAGGACTGATATCAGTCATCTGTGACTGCACTGCAGAAAAAGGAAGTCTTTGCTAGACTCATCTATCCTCAGCAACTTCAAAATTTTGATAAAGCTCATTCAAGATGTGATACATAGCACTTTTTAATGTAAATCAAAAGAAATATTGAGTATATTTCAGTAACTTTTGCATTGCGTTGTCTGCTTAAAATCCCTGGACTACATACAAATCGCACCATTTAGTAAGTTAAAACTACAACAGGGAAATAATTACCTGAATTTCAGACCTTCTCTTCATACGAAGTGAACAAAGACTGCAAACAGGGAGAATGTCTCTCACCATTTAAAACCTTTGGTTTCAATCCTGCATATGCATATTGTGAGTACATACCAACACCTGCCAAGGAAGGCAGTCACACACCAGCACACGGCAGGGGTCTCTTGGCACTGGAAATGTGACAACCCAGCCTGTATTAAATGCCACAGTAGCATTGCTTCAGCTGCAAAACCACTGCCAGAGCACCTTGTGGAAAGACCAATGTGTACTACTCATGGCTCTAAAAGAAAAGGGTGGTGTTGCACTAGCATAGTTAAACTGAAGCAATTCTGTAAAAAATAATGATGCACTGATTTAAATCTGGATTATCTATTAGTTTATTTTTGCTTCACAGCAGCGCCACTTCTATGGCCAAATTAGGCTTCAGGTTTAAACAGCTGCTTGGATTGTCAGTCTCACAGGATTAGTGATTTTAAATTAAGGAATGGGTTACAAGAAAAAACAATTCCATGCTTTGAAAAGAACTTTTATTTATTTCAAAGGCTTGGAACCTAGAACCATCACTCCACAATCTTATTCAAACATTGATGTTGTCAATGCATTAAATCAGCATTTAATTAGGTTAAATAAAGAAAACAGAAGCTGCTGAAGAAAGCCCAGTAAAAATTCCTATTTCTAGATAAAGCTGTTTCAAATGCATAACCAATTCTGCTAACTAATTCTGCGATATGATGCACACAGCCGAGTTTATAGGTGTTTAGTGAGAGTTTGTGCCACTTGGTGTGTACTGTGAGCAGTCAGCACAAAGAGAATGATATAAATATAGAAGAGTGGGCCTATAATCTCTACTAATTGAAAAACTATATATATATATATATATTGCATAAGTCATACCCAGTAGCATTTGCCTTGGGCTGCGACAATGCTTACTTTCCTTATAAAAAGTTTCATCTGCCCAAATCAAAAAAGTCCTTTTAAAGTTTTTTTTAGCTCAAATGAGTATTCAGACTAGGCAAGCTTTAGGGAACATTTCCTGTATTTAAACTCTGTCAATTAACAGTGCTGTACTCAAATCCCTTCCAAACCATAACATGATTTTAAGAAAGCTAAATTGTATCAGTGTGGAAATCTGTAGGAGAAAGAATAAATAAAAATTAGGTCAGTTGAATTGCAGTAGCTTGTCTGAAGAACACCTTTGCTACCCACTTTGAAAAGGCATTAGAGACCACATTAGGAAACAGTTTTCATTTTGAAAATCTTCTTCATTACTGCCTGCTTTGCTGAAATGACTTTCAAAATCTTCATTTTTGCTATTCTTGCTTTGCTTAGAGGACTCACTGCTGATGCCTCCTCCTGAGCTTTAATTTGTCTGGAGGATGAAAATAATACCAACATTAAAGCTAGACATTTCAAATGGACAAGGATAAGCTAGCTTCAGCAGGATTTTATGTGCCTTTTAGGCCCTTATGTGAACATTAAATTTTAATGAAAAACTCCTATGTTTCTCACCCAGAGGAGGTGCCCTATCACAGTCTGGTCTCCACATGAACTGAAAGCAAAAGGAGAAAAGGGTAGAGCTATTGATTACTTTGGCAATGGGGTTTTCTGGCCTTTGGAGGAAAACCTCTGGGAGGTTTTACACATCCCACACACAAGTTGGGGAACTTCAGGAAAAGCAGTAAGCATTGAGTAAGCCTCATATTAACACTTCACCTCACTGAAACCTGCTCCAGTCCTGGCTCTCCAGGACTAAAGGTGCTCCTGGCTGCTCTGATGCAGACACCAGAAAGTTGTCAGGCAAACTCCCCTGGATTGCAAACCCCACCCCACAGATGTCCCAGGAGTGTTCACACTGTGGATGCAAGTATTTCATAACAAATAGTAAACCAAATATATGTGTCATTTTTAGCAAGGGTTGATTATACTGATTACTGGTGTAAGATGAACTACCTAAATGTATGTCAACTATAGAACAAGGGCTCATCCATTTGTTCCACTCTTCATCAGTGGAACAGTACCATGATTTTGAAGCAAGACTAAACATGGTTCCACCCTCTCAAGAAAAACTCATTCTCAAAAGAAGGATGCACTCCACCAAAAGCAGGAAGAAGCAGCAGCCACTGCAATTCACTTATCTTTCTAGAGGAATGTACATGATTAAAAACTAAATTTGGTAGTGTAGGACTTTCCACACTCTAACTACAGGGAGTAGGATTTTATATATATATATTAGATATATATATATATATATATGCATGTAACAAAAATGATGAGGAGAGCCTGCTCTCAAGTCTGTGTTTCCTAGCTCTGAGGATTCAAAATGTCATCTAGAGCACCTCTGCTTCACATTGGCTCATTCTTTAATTGTGTCAATATAATAGTCACACAATTACAAATTATAATGAACAAGTCCCACTCTCAAATCTGAGCCCTAAAGGCTACATATGTTATCCAAATATATAACGAAATGCTAAGCACACTGGGATTCTTTCAACCACAAATTTAGGTAATTACAATTATTTCTAATGTTGCAATAGAAGCATCATGTTCAACTAATTATAGCTCAGAACATTTTTCTACTACATCTTCTGGAAAAGAAATACCATTTTTCAAAGTCACTCAATTTTCATAGCCTTAAGCAAAAGACTTCAACTAAATTTCTTACCTCTATTAGCACAATCTTTACTATTAAGTCATTTGTGCAAGTTAGTTTTTGACTGACTCTCTAATCTTCTGACTGACAGGATTATAGACATAATGCATTTCCTTAAGGGATTTTTCTGCTTACACTATCAGTCTGCAAACTTTTCACTGTCTAAATTATAGCCCATGATTTAATGTCACCCATATCCACATCTTCAAAAACATGAGAGGGAGACTCTATTTCTAGAGGTGGCTCCCCATGGCTCTTTGCCAACAAAAGTGCTTTTGACAGTGCATTACACTCTTCAGAAACATACTGATTTTTGTAGCTAAATTAGACGTTGTTTGACACCACTGCCTGAAAACAGTCAGAGACTGGGAGATGCCTAGGTGTCTGGGAATACTGTTTACAGAAATAGGCCCTATGCAAGATACCTGCAATTCACATTAGGTGGCAAGACTAGCTAATCATATGAATGTGTTTGCATCAGGTAGTACATGCCACACCAGACAGTTTTAATGAAAAAGAAAAAAAAAAAGAAGGAGACATCTACAGCACACACATCTCCCCTTCCCCTCCAGCAGTAAATACATGTTGTAAGAATATAGATAACACAAGCTTCTCAGTAAGGGCAAGCAAAGAAAAGACTCACAGCAGCTCTACAGAGAGGGCCTGAACAGAGCAGAGCATCAGGGAAACATGAGGTCAGGCTTACAGCACATCCTTGGCTCTGCCCAGCTGTAAGCCATCTCTTACTACTTGGTGACACCACAGCATTACAGTCAGGCATTGATCCTCAGTGTTTTCCCCTACAGCACAAAGGCTGAAAACAAGCTTTTCCCCCAGTGCATCCCCAAAAAGCCCCTGGCATGACATAGACAGGTGAGATAGGCTCAGTTGGATAGAGCATGGTGCTAATACTGCCGAGGTTCTGGGTTCAATCCCTTATGGGCCATTCACTTAAAAGTTGGACTCGGTGAACCTTGTGGATGCCTTTCAACTCGGAATATTCCATGGTTCTGTGAACAGAATATGATTGTGGATAAGGCCTTGCCTTTAATTTGTCAGAGGCTTCAGCATTCAAGTAATAAAACAATACAGAGCCAAGTTTAACACTGAAGTACAAATGATTCACAGTCCAACTTCACCAAGCTTAAGGACCAGACAAGTTTCTTCCCCTTGAAGGATGGTCCACTGGCATGGAGAAGGCATAGTAGAACATGCAGCAATGATGGCTAAAGAGCAGTAAATTACAGTTCATATTAATACATGCTGCAAACCTAGGTAAAAAAGAGTAGAAGAAATGCAGCCTCCTCTATATTCCCTATACTGAAAACATCCTTATCCAACAATGCAAATGGGATGATGATTTACTTTTCCAATCACCCCTACATAAGACCTCAGGATATGCAAAACGGCCTTTACACAAAGTTGTGTTTGATGAAATCAGGATGATGAGGTTTTTTACATTATAAAATGCTGTCAGATATAGCTGTAATAATAATTTTTAAAAATACCAAAATCTTCAATTGACCATGTTATAAATAGAAGAGAAAGGTAAAATATTTACTCTATAGTTAGATGAAAAAATGTTCTCTTATAACAAAGACTAGCTGCTCAGTGCCTGCCGTTCTTTGTGAGTATTTCCTGGAATTACTGGTGTCAGTGTCTGGCTAGTGCAGATGTAGGTGTGTTTCAGTATTTAAATGTGGAAAATAAGAAGTATTTTTTAACTTAAATTTGTCACGGATATTTTTGGTACAAATTTTTAAAAAACAAGGATCATGGATCTTGTCAGGATATGAGCATCATAAGGAAAGGAAGAGAGATGTGAGGATTCAAATCTTCAGTGGCTTGCATTCCTAACACTTACTCCAAATCTCAACTTCCAGGTAAATATTCATAAATGTATTCACCACAGGTCTGGCAATGTTGTTCTGAATTTTAATGGCGCAGTACTTTTTGAAGCCCCAGAAACATCCTTTCTTAGAAGACTCTCTAAGCAACAACAAAAACAAGAAAACAGCAAAAAACTGATACTTTTAGTAGAACATCACATGGTTCAAGCAATTATAGAAGGGTGAATGCCACCTATAGTTTTCAGAATGCTTTCTCACTTGTAGGTAACATGGGGCATAGGACATATAAAGCAACATTCAACCATTTTTTCCAGTATTTTCAAGCTTATTTTTCAGCATTTGAATATAGAACCACTATCTTCCAATTTGCTTGGAGATTATCTCCACAGCTCAGACATCCACACTAACTAAAAGTCCCATCCATCCAGAGGAGCTCAAATAATTTTGTTCTTAATAACTCCTTCTTATTTAAGAAAAAAAAAGCCTTAGTACACATTTTTTCAAGTCCTTTAGCTGTCTAGACAGTGAAATCCTACACTTTGAAGACTAAAGGGATAGTGTAGCCTTCTTGTTACTTAACAACATAAATAAGGGAGAACATTCAGTCAGGTCAAAAACAGAACTAGCTCAGGAGCAAACAAAATTCCTCCTCCAGCATAACAAGTCTATAGATAGCAAATGCTATCTATAAATTTGTTACCAAAGGAAATAGTATAATGAGTTTCCACAGAAAAAACCTAAACACTATCCAGTATCACAACAGTAAACATGACAAAATCAAATTTAACTTTTAACAAGTTAAATGTTCTAGGAGAATGTAAGTCTTCAGACACAAGAGACCTAAAGCTATGATTGATGTGATGTAAATGTTATTGTAATTCCAGCTCCCAATAATACCAAGGGTGTTTGTACAATTCCTTCTGAGATACCTGGTGCTGACTACAGCACTGAACTGGGGTCTGATTCAGCCTGACAGTTTCTGTGTCTCTTTGCACTTAATAAGGTAGAACTAAAAATACAATAAAAATCAGACAATGCAGAGACATTCCTGGTGATCCATTGCAGAGAGAGGTGTTTTTTTAAAAAGAGATTTTCCCTTTTTTTTTTTAACCAGAATGGCAAAAAAAATCTACTTTTTTTTTTTTTTCATATTATAATTAAGTTCCCAATCATGGAAAACAGACAAACCCACTCCTTTTGTTTACCCCTGGAGTTTTCTGTAGCAGTCATTACTAATGCCTTTGTTAAGCAGAAGTCGGCTGGAACCAAGAAAACAGGAGCTAACCTGCTGCTCCTCTGATCTGGGTGTCCAAAGAACAAGGATTTGTTGCAGTCATTGCTTTGCCACCTGCCTGAAGCATTCAACTGTATCTAGCACAATGATGCGGGAAAGCATTCAGGAGTAAATACACAATAACATTTGTATGTTTACAGCATCTGTGAAAAGTGTGGGTAGGGCAATTTCTCTACTGCATGTTTCCAGAGCAAGTCAAACCCATTAATTAAATTCATGCTCTTGTCCTGCTTCAAAAGTAAAAACAGAGATGATTTATGGGCACTGACAGCTGCAGAAACCGGTTTTGCTCACTGCCTCTCATTAATTAGTTTTGAAGCATCTGGATAGGTTGATTTCTCATTTTCTAAACATACAAAAGGCTGCAGATCCTCAGTTTCTACAAAGGAAGAAAAATAACCTGTTCCATGAAGAGAACTGTCATGGTTTCTCAGTGCTGGCTGAATAATGTCTAGTGAAATTGTGAACCTCAACATCCCTGTGCCTGCCCAGGCAACTTGGAGGATAAAGCTGTAGGAGGTCCCAATCATAAAACATTTCTTATCCAGTAATTATTTTACTTGTCCTAACAACAAAAACTCTAAAATGAGAAAGTGGCACCTGTAGAACAGTGCAATCTACACTAAGAAAAAAAAATCTCTAATAATAGACCTGGGAAAATTGCCACAAACACTTCCTTCTGGAGGGAATATCAATGTCTCTATATTGCACATAATGATATATGCAAATATAAATATACACCAATACACCAGTGTGTTTATTTCTTCTTCTAGGTTCTTTAAACAGGAGGCAGATTGCTAGCATTTGGGGCTGAAAGCTGGAGGTAAGCGATCAGAAGGCATTTAACACACAAGCTAGGAACAGGAAATTGTTACAGAAGTGGAAAATTTTGAATACTGAACTTTCACCCTTGGTTCCTGTGAGATTTTTACTAGTAAAGAACTATATAAACATAGACAGATTATACTGACATTGAATTACCTGCCCAGCAGAGCCATATGCTGCTTCTGCAGATATGGCCAAAAAGATCAAAGCTTCCCATGCATTAATGAGCTAATGGGTGTTATATGTTTCATACCATGATGTAGACCTATATTGATAGAGTGAAAGGCTGGGCCAGAAGAACTCTGGATCTCCCTTTCAATCAATCATTTTATCATTCTGTACAACACTTTGTAAAACATAAGGCAAATTTATTTTGTTGTGATTCATAGCCCATACAGCAGAAAGCCAGCCAGGAACAAGGATACTGCCATCTAAAACAGCACAGGATCACTAGCTACCAGGAAGAAATAAGAAGTATCCAGCATGGTCTATAAAAGTGGTGGCGCAAACAGAACATAAAGCTCTTTCTACCAGTGACCCAAAGGGGCCTCACTAACATGACTATGACTAAGAACTTCTGTCTAGGCATGAATGGGCACATGATAAGGAGCTGCAGAATCAAGTAAACAGACAACACTATCCCAAGGTGCCTTAGCTAACAGAAAGATAGTAATTCTCCAGAAAACTCTTGTACAACTGGCAAGACCACAGAGCTCTTTCAAAAAGCCTATTTTCAGCTGTGAATCGAGATCTCTCCTTCTGTCAGCTTATTTTTACCACTCTGGCTTTTACCAACCTGACCCTTTCAGTTACTGATGAGGTGTTCACAAATCAGGGAGATTGGTCAGATTTCAAAGAACTGTTAAACAATCTTCATTAAATGTTAACTGGTGCATGGCATCTTACCTGCTTACATTCTTCATGTGTTGGTGACAAGCTTGATATTTACAAGGAGCAGTGTGATGACAGAATTCAAGAGCTGACATACTGATATTTTAAAAAAAATTAAATTCAAGAAAGTTTGATAGAATAAATAACATGATTATAATTCCTATGTACTTTTTGTAAAGAAAACTGACTATTCATTTCTCTTCCTCCTCAATTCCTTCAGTGAACTAAGACCCAAGACAACTACATTTCCTTCTTCTCATCTCTATAGAGTCTAAGAGAGAAATGTGCAGTTGTAAGGTTCGATAGTTGGAAGATTATTTCTTCACTCCCAGCATTCATAGAAATAATTCAGGATTTTCAAATTCAGCTTTGATTTCACAAAACTGCTCCTTTTCTTGAACTTAGAACAGGACCTTTGAATTCACTCCTAGCAAGGTTAACACTGCATCAAAATGCAGTGAGAGCACATTAACCCACCCATATGTAAACAATCATAGATGAAACACATGGGAACAATCACAAAGAGTGCACTGAAATCAGAGGTTTGTTCCACTGAAAATTAAATTGCAATGAAGAATTGAACTCATCAAAAGAAGCTATTGGACAGACTTTGCAGCAGAGAAAATATCTGAATGGTACCACAAAAGCACAAGGGCCAAGGTTGTTAGAGAAAAGAAGGAAACTATGAGGGGAATGCAAACCTCAGGGCATTTGAATTAAATGGGTAATTAAAACCAGTACTGATAGCTAAGCATTCGGTGAAACTCTAGGGAACAGCACAGAATTCTAACACTTTTTATCAACAAAGGAAAACACCTTGTGTCTACAACCAACTGATCTTCAGCTCAGCTTGGAAGACCAAGTTACGATTTCCAGAAAGAACGAGTTAAGCCCTGTATTATTTGAGTAAAATATGTTAGTTCTCTTTGATCCTTAGGGTGAGGGAGCCTTTTTTTATGAAAAGCACTCATCGATTCCACACATTGTACAAAGAGAGGCTGTGTGTGGTGCTTGAAAGTTTCAGGGTGGGAGCTCCTAACAGAGCAGGACCATCGCTGGATCAGAGTGACAGCTGACCAGCCTGCTCAGAGAATGCAGCACCCCATGCACCTTTCCAGTGGAGGACAAACACAGCTTTTAAAACCAAAAGCCTAGAAAGAGATTCAAGAGCAGCACAAGAAGGTTACTAGGGAAATAACTGCTCAAATAACTGTGTCAAAAAGGTTAATTTTGTTCAGCAGGAAACAACCCAGGATCTGAAGCATACCTATGGTCTATGCCAAAGCAAGTTTAGATAATTTCATTTTCAGTTTGGTTTTACAACTTTGAGATAGCATGTTTTCAGCAACTAAATGAAATGGAAAATGCTAATATGAGCTTCTGAGAGCCTAAAGATTTTGTTTAAATTCCAGGTTATTTTGGAATGTGAAAGCTACTTGCTGCTTGGATCCATGACAACCATGTAGACACTATTCACAGTAACAATCCAGCATGGTAAGCCATATTCCAAAGACTGAGTCTCACTGGTAATTGTGTTGTGCAATAAGCTGGACTGACTAGGTGTAAAAGGTTTCATGTTTCTGTCTCAAAGAGAGTAATATAAAAACTATTAAACAACATAAGCAAGAAGCAAGCAGGTATGGCAACATGATTTAGAAGCACTGTTTTACACGCCAGACAAGTATTAAGTTTCCCAGAATATCTCAGAAAAGATGTTGCTAAGCAAAGATGATGTTAAAAAGAGTATTTAATTAAGATGTCTGAATGCAATTTATAGGATTAACAGCCCTGCTCCAAACTATCACCAGCAAGCAGAAAAGGAAAAAGGTCCAAATACAATGAAAAAAAAGATACTTTTAACTCAAGCTTAAGAACAAATATAGAACGGTTTGCCTGCCTTGGTGTCAAAAAGCCAATTACACACATCAGACAGAAGCTGACAATCAAACCAGTTATCATTGGATATAAGGAGTATGCTGACAACAGAAGCTGTGACTCCCAGCAGCCCTCCTTTCTGTCATTTTCATTTTACATTTCTACAGAATTACAGAAATTTCCTAGAGGATTCAATTTGTTAAACAGACAAAAGGAATTTACAGCAGTTAAGAATGCTCTTGAAAGTTTAGTTAAACAAGCTACCTCTTTTGAATTTGTTAAACAAATTCTGCATCCTTTCATAACTGGACCCTGGATTTTATTTTTCATTTTATTTTCACTGTATGCATAAATGTTTAGGCCATGGCTAACACAAAACAAATAAGGACATCAAGAGAGAATTATACTGCAAGCAAGATTATTAGAGATCTGAACAAAAATTAAAAGGAGGAATCTTCTAACTAATTAATAATGTTAGCTATATTTAAAAAAATAGCATGCAAAAAGGACATAAAATGACCCCAGTAAAAGGTTGCATAAAAACAGGAACACACCATGACTGATTCTTCATAAGGTTTATTATTCACTTCACATAAATTACTGGTCACATCTTTAACAGATGCACAAAAACATTCAACCCTTTGCAACAGTATAGTAAGATTGAATGGTGCTATAAATCTTCAAAGTCCACCACAAACATTAAGCTTTGAGAAGGATATGAAATTGTGACATACAGCACAACTTAAGTGACTTGCTCTAAGGGCAACAAAGCAACGCAGTGAATCAAGGCTTAATGAATCCCAGGTTCTCCTTAGCAATGAGTCACATCAGATATCCAGGCCACTTAAATTTGCATTTAGTTTTCAATCATATTTCGGGCTTTTAATAGAAAGTCTTCTAAATGTCACCCATGGGTCAGACACCATGCAGTGCTGTCCTCTTGAATTTGTAGGCAAACAGCAACCATGAAACTACATATGGCCAGGGGTACTTTCAAACCTGGAAGCTAGACAGTGAGATTTTATAAGAACTTGTCAGAGTTTACCCATAAATTCTGAAATTATAACTGCAAAGAATATGTATGCAATGAGAGTATAGCAAAAAGAGCAGCAGCAGCAATGACCATGTTGCTTGTACTGTCCTTGCTGCCTTGTACTTTCCCTCCCCAGCCCCTTTGCCTATGGATGCTAAATTCAGGAATAAACTACCCTGGCTTAGATCCTAAAGTGTTCTGCTGAAAGGGATCTCAAGGACAATAAACACTTCACTCTCTTACAAGAAAAGCCTTGCAGGTTTCAAGAATGGTGCAAGCATAACTCTGTGTGGATTTGTGATTTGTAATGTAAGCTACACTGAGATTTTTCAAGTTACCACTCAGGCAGAGAGATGCTGAGAATGAAAGAAAGCGCATGGCCCAATTTCTGAAACCCACAGCAAAATACATTGCCCATTTCACAGAAATGAGCTCGACTTGGTGGATTAAGGGTCATTATAGGCTTGCATGCACACACAAATCCACATGGGCTCACATTTCAAGAAACACTGAAAATATTTGTACTTTTAAAGGAGGAAAAGCATCTGTATTGCAGTATTGTTATACTCTAATTCTACAATTATCTCATTAATTTATTTGTCTCTTTAGAAGTTCTTAATACAAAACATTTTGCTCAGCTTTGAATTTAGCTGGAGCACATGTCTGAAAAAACAACAGCTTTACCAATATCTAGAATATTATTGCAATGCCAGAGGCATTTCTTAAGTTTCAAAGTTTGTGAAGATCTGAAGGGTGAAGTTCTGACAAGCACACATGAAGTTTTAACTAATACTAAAAAAATCCTGGCTCCCAGAAAGAAAAAGAAAAAAGAAAACACAGAGGAAAAAAGTCCCATAATACTGCATATTTGAAAGTTTTCTAACTTTACTGTTGTTGTTTAAACACTTCACATGAGTCCTAATCCACTGTAGCAAAGCTTATGCTCACTTTAAGCAGGTTAGCATTCCAGTTCAGCTCAAGGGGATGAGCATACTACTCAAGTGATTTATTTGATCACTGTCTAAATTTAAAATTCACAATGGTACCAAGAGGAGGTTGTTCTCTTTCCACATTGTTTGCTGTAGACAGTTTATGCCTCAGAGTATCCTTCTTACTTGTCTGTGCAAATGAAGAAACCACTTGCAAGGTGTTTTATTATTGCAGGACCAAGACATTTAAAACAAACCTTTCAAGCAGTCGATGGAGTACAATCAGAAAGGTAGGATTATTTTTTTTCTCCTTGTGTAGGTTTAAAAGTTACTGGCCATTCACTATTGTAACTTCAGCATTCCACAACATAAACCATCTCTCTCTACAGTACTCCACAATATTTTCTAATGACAATGCTCAGCTGCAGTAAGCACTAGTGACAAAACAGAACTGTGTTTCCCTCCAACCCATAAGTTCCCTGATGTAGCAAATAAAAGCTTTCCAATTTCCACTCTGAAGTTTAGAAAAAGACACTGTACAGGAAGAAATACAGGAATACAAAACTGAATCAAAGACAGTTAATACAGGTGAAAAATGGCACGAGAAAATGTGAAAATGCAGGTAAATGGCATGGGAAGAACAAGAAGAATGGAAGGCAAGCAGGGGAAAGAGGGGAATTGTAAAACATAAGGATTAATTTGGCTTGAGAGGGAGGGCACACTGACTTGTAACAGTTTCCCTATAAAAAGCTGCAGGTTATGCCATTAAATGGTCAAACACAAAAGCACAACATCCTGACAATTTTAAGAAATTTCCTTAGTCAATGTATTGGATTGGGGGGAGAGGAGTTTATTTTGGGGATCTTTTGGTGCTGGTTTCTTTTTTTTGGAGGGCAAGGTTTTGCTGGGTTAAGTTTTTTTACATTTGTTTTTACGAAAGACACTCATTCTAACTGCTTATGGCTTTATCCAATTTTCTTGGTATTAAGAGATGCTGATGTTCTGAGCTCTACAATAATACCACTACAATAACTGCTACTAGCAATATTTCATATAATATAAACAAATCAGAAGCATTTGAAATATTCAGGACAAGATGATTTTTGGGCACACTAAGCTACAGTTGAATACCAGAGCTGAGATATATCCTGCCTGGCCTAAATCCTGCCCAAAAGCATATACACAAAACATTCCAATCCTGTATTTGAAGCAATATCCATGGACATCCAAGTCTATTTTCAGAATATTGCTCCCTGAAGTAAAAATGTATGGCATACCTAAAGGATAAAGGCCTGCTAAACTCCAGCAGTGTCTCTTCATACCCACTTCCAAAGACTCAACAGGGGAAAAAACAATCAAACAAAGAAGCACTGAGCCTTTCCACAGAACTGATGTGCAACCAAGAGTTTTTGATAAGCTAGAACGACAGAATTACAGGAGTTAAGCTGCTTAGACTTCATTGCTGACTTCCTAGGTTTTATTTTATTATTTTAACTTACAAGAATTTCACAATACCTAAAACATAAGACATCTCCACCTCTCTCTCCTTTTCCTGTTCACCAAGGTCACCTAAAGATTCAGTCTTTCAACATCATATTTTACAGGTTCTGTTATCTTTGGCCCCAAATTTCTGCGGAAGGCCCATAAATTATTTTTGCACAGAACTCACAGGCAAATAAAAGAGGCAACAGCTTCCAGCAGATGGGCCAACAAAGAGCTTGATTTCATAGTGTGCAGAGTGCTACTATGCTGCGAGTGGCACTGTCTGACAGTGTACATGGCACAACCACAGAATAAGCTGAGTAGGAAGGGCCCCACAAGCATCATCAAGTCCAACTCCTGACCCTGCACAGCACCATCCCAAAGAGTCACACCATGTGCCTGACAGCTTCGTCCAAAAGCTTCTTGAACTCTGTCAGGCTTGGTGTTGCGACCACTTCCCTGCAGAGCAGTGCCCAACCACCCTCTGGGTGAAGAATCTTTTCCTGACATCCAACCTAAACCTCCCCCGAAACAACTTCAGGCCATTCCCACAGGTCCTGTAACTGGTCACCACAGAGAAAAATACAGTGTCTGCTCCTCTTCTTGCCCTCAGGAGGACTTGTAGACTGAAATAAGGTCTACCCTCAGTCTCCTCCAGGATGAACAGAAAAAATGACCTCAGAATATACTTAGGAAGCTTGTCAAGTTTTTCTCACAGATTAAATCCTACAGCAGTACAGTGTAGCTTTCATGTTCACCATCTGACATTTTTAATTTTTCTAGCATCCCAAGTAGGATTTCTCTTATATATGCAGTTGAGAAACAATCCACATTTGGCAAGTACTTTTATATTTAAGCAGGCTTACATCAGTTGATTCTGTAAATGGAAATCTAAGAAAAAGTGACTTCTAGGCCAGAAGACAGCACCGACATCAACTCCCAGTCAAAACCACAGAGGAGGCAGTGATTGTTTTACACAGTATTCAAAGAGTTAGAGAATTCTGTCATAAATTAGGATCCTCAGCTCAGTTTGACCCTCAGTCTCTAAGACACATCTCACAGCTATCAAAATCACATCCCTGATGGCACGCTCTGAGGCAGGCTGCTCAAGGCTGCCATTGGGAAAGGAGCAAAGTATAAGCAAGGGAACTTTGTGAATTGTAGACCCATGACAGCACCATCTCAAGACCAGATTCTAGAGCTGTTTCTATATCAAATGTTTTAAAAGACATTGGATACAACCAAGGATTTTCAGGTGAAGGGCTGGAACCCAAGAACCCATGCTCCAAAGCACACAGTTGCACAAGATCGTATAGAGACACTAACCTCTCAAGAGAAATGACACAGTCTCTCTGTTACATAAAAATTAGCTATAACCAATTTGAGGCTCCGCTTACACTGCCAAACAGATCCCCACCCAGGTCTAGCCTAACACCATTACTGACTCAAATATAGTTTCTCTGCTGATTGTTTCTTTCATATGTACATATACATTACCATCTCCTCCCTGTTTTTGCCTTGTCAGACATTTAGACCATCAATCCCTTGGGAAGGAGCACACTCCTATGTTTGCCTTAATACAATATGGGACTAAACAGGACTCAGTGTTTTAGGCCCCACTATTAACAAAGCTATTATATTTTATGGAATTGATAATTTTAAAAGACAGGAAACAAACTTCAGTAATTTAAACACTAGACTAGATGTAAGTTTGATAAAACTAAATGTAGAAAACAAGCTTAGCTGAAGAGGAAATGAATGAGTTTATGCTACCAGCTATATTTGGTTTTCCTTTATGCAAACTGGCTAATGATTGTGAGTTTTACCCTTTTCCCCACTCTTCCTTTTGCTCTTTGAAAATAAAACAATCATTTTCTATGGTAGATAATGTGGGTAGGGAAATGTTCTGTGACCTAGTGCTGTGAATGATGAGGAACTAGTCAGAGAGAATGTATTTCCTTTAAAGTATCTTATAAATATTTAAAATCAATTGCAAAGAGTTTAACAGGAAAAAAATTATATGTTCAGATCACCTCCAAATTGTAGTCCTTGTGCCCTCTAGGGCACTCTGCTGCAGCAATAATGCCTCACAAAAAGGTCCACCTTTTATGTGAGCTAGCCTTACTCTCTCAGCTGTTTATAAAACAATTGACAGCTACCAGAGATAGTAGTGAATGAAACAGTACAAGAATGACTTCTTAAAAACAAAACAAAGAAAAAACTAGCTAACTAAAAAAAACCCAAAAGCAACAATAACACAAACAAACCTCAAAACTGTCAAGGTAGAAATAGGAAGCTATGATCAGAATCAAACATGGCATTTCATATGCTGACTAATATGGTCAGGAAGCCACTAGGAGTAAATGAAACATATGGCTGACCTTGCTGGTTTGAAAAGGAGGACATTTTGAGGAGCCTAGCAGGACTTAACATAGCTATGCATATTATTATCAGCTTAGGCAATGACCAACAGTTACAAATCAAAATAGAACACCTTTTGTAAAATTGATAGCATCTACTTTTCATTACCTTTCCCTTCTGCCAACACACCCACAAACAACAAGAGCAGGTGTGCTCAAGCAGTACTGGTAACACCCAAACTTCCCTGCCTTGAGACCTGCCCACTGCCGCCTCTTAGTTTCGTGCAAAACAGCTGCATGAAAAAGCAAGAATGTGAAGGGGCAAAGTGGGAGCAGAAAATCCATCAGGGTCTGATAAAAACACAGCTAGATGCCTGGAGGTATGGGAAGAGGGCGGCTGTAAAGAAGTGGAGCAGTTTCTAATGTTGCATTTGCATCAATCCAGGCTCTCCCCATTCCAGCTGAAGTATTTGCACTGGCACATAACAATTAGCAGATACTGCCATTGCCAATTATACTGGTATAGTGTCTTAGCAGTACAACTACACATATGTAAGGTAATTAGCATGTATTTTTCCAGTATAAGCAGAGCACAGTAAATCTGGCCTTTTCTCTGCATTTTGAGAAAACAAATGTAGACAAGTATTTCCATTACTCTGACCGTCTGACCGACTGTCAAAGTAGCTTCTCATCAGATCGTAGCCAGACACCACAATGGCAGGATGCTCTTCCCCTATGTCACAGCATGCACCCACAATTAGAGGGTATAATTGACCCTTGCACAGTACACACACCTCTCAGCTCGGAGAATTTACTCTAGCTTGGATGCTGTTATGAACAATCCAAAGATATAATACACAATTTATTCTATTATGGTACTATTTCATGTGCGTGGCAGTTAAGGTTTACTGCTACTGTAATGATCCTGGAACAAATATCATAGTAACTGCACATTTTTGTCAACTATTACTATTGCAAATTTCCTGGATAAACACTTAATACACGTATAACATTTTCAGATGACACAACACAAATGAAGGTTAAGATCGTGATAGCATATTCCCACTGGTTATTTGGTGATTAGGCCACAGTTTGGTGATTAGCTATGCCATATTGATGGTTCATCTGTGTCCTGATTTAGGGCAAATTTGGGAAGAAACCTCCGAATGGGGTCCCTCTAAAACGCAAATTCAAGCGGCCCCTCCCCCAACGGCTTCGGGGAAATATTTCCTTGGAGAAAAATGGAAAAAAACTGTTTAACAGGCAAAGCATTCACCAGCACAAAAAAGAACAATATTAAACAATAAAACCTCTCGCGGTTCGGAAGGGATGACAAACTCCGCAAGTTCCCCTTGTGAGGCGCAGCTCTGCGCGCCCGGTCTCTCCCCAGTCCCTCCGGCGCGGGAACGCCGCGGGCCGGGCCCCGGCGGGAGCTCCCGGCGCCCTTCTGGGCCCTCAGTACTGAGCAGGTTCGAACAGCTCCAAGGAAAAGAAAAACCACAGTCCCGGGGAACTTCTCTGCCTCAGCTAGCCTAAAAACTAACTAAAAGCAAAAGAGAGCTCTCTCCGCCTGTACACTGCAGACAGCAGTGTCTGTGTGAAGGACGAGGGGGAGCAAGTGCAGTCTCCGCAAACAAACTTCGCGCTACTTCTTTAAAGGGGCAGAACTTAATATCAGCGTAAACACAACAGACAGTCGAGGATACAAGCATCATAATGTCCCCCCCGGACAAACTGGCAAGAATAGCAAGACACTTAAAAGTGTCACTTGGTTTGCTTTGCCCCTTGCTATGACTGCTCACATACCTTTGTCATTTTAGGATTCAGTTATTCTGCTATGTATTACCTTGATGAAGCAAAACCATTTTGTGGTATCAGATCTACTTCCTCGATAATGAAAAAACTAGTCTATGTCAGAATACAAAGCGTCCAAATTTATGAGGCTATAACTGTAAGATTTCTTTAATTTGCTTTAAGATAGCAAGCAACACATGCTTCTGATCAATGAGACCCATATTTTGATAACTGGACTGATTAAAACCACTTTTCTCCCTTGAAAAAATCGCAAGTCTAAATCAGTTTCATGGCTTTAATGGGCAGAAGCCTAAATTATATCACTAAATCCCACACACAAAACCAACATCAACTTTCATGTCTTGAATAGCACAACAGAACACATCAAATTCTTCCCTCACTGAAGTAAATAGCTATTGTCTGCATGCAGTGTCTGTGTGTAATATCACCCAGAAATTTGACACTTTAGTCATGAAAATTCAAAGGATCAGGCCACCTTGTACAATGTACAATTCCTGGGTTTAAATCACCCTGGCCACGGAGAAACAGGAAAAAAATCACCTTAAAAAATACATTATCAGTCTTAACAACAGATGACAGTGTATGGATTATTTGCATTCAAGCAAGGATCATATTTATCTGTAAAACAGGGGGTTTAATTTGAAAATGAAGAAGTAGAGGGTGGCAATGGGAGCCAAACATCCAAAACTGACAGCCGTAAGTCACCACTGTAGTTAGGCTGTGGCTCAAGAACTTTCATACAAGTTTTGAGGAGTCTCGATGTGTCAACTTCTCCTGTCTTCACTGGTGGCTGTACTAGAAATGCATGCAAGCTGTTCAGTAGGCAAATAATATTCTCAGTGGAGAATAAAAGTGGCTGACAGGCCTGTGCAGCTCCTCAGCTCTGCAAAATAAAGAAAAATAGGACAATCAACAATAACCTTGGCAATAACCTTGTGCTGGCTGGATAGCATAAGGCTCTTTCTGTCGGACACTGACACTCCTTATTCCCAAATATAGAGCCTGCCTCCTTCAAAACAGGAGAGTAAGCTGCACCAGAAAAAGCACTTGCAGTTTTCTTTTCTTGCAGAGCAGCACAGATAGGAAGGGGACTGCAAGGTGACTCAAAGTCAATCCACAGGTCATACCCTGTCAGCAGGATAGCACAGCCAGGTATCTCACTAGGGCTGGACTGCAAGATGGCTGAAGCACAGGAACAACACCTCACTGCTGCATTTTAAGAAAGTGTGAACAAAAAGACAAGTCAATTCAGCTAGCAAAAACCAGCCAGACTAAAACAGCCCATGAGGTGGGATCCTGTAAGGGATCATATTACAGTTCCTCAGTTTAGTTCATTTATTTTAAATTATATATGTCAATTGAGTTATTATCTGAAGCACATTTAAAATAAATTTCCAGATTAAGATTCAGTCAAGAAAAATGAAATTAAATTTCAGTCCAGCTCAAAATATTGATCTCAGTGAAGAAGATTTGAGCACAGACTGTGTTCATAGACCATGACAGAATAACAGAATAGTTTGGGTTGGAAGAGGTCACCTAGCCCATGCCCTCTGCAATGAGCAGGGACATCTTCAAGTAGATCAGGTTGTTCAGATAATTATGGGCCCAGGATGTTTTGGGTTCTCCTGCTCCCCAAGCCTGCACCTGTTCTGAGGCCCTCTGGTCTCAAAACAGTGACTAAGGTCAGGGAAGAACCCACAGGATTTTAATTGTTCTCCATATTTTAAGTAAGACAGTTCTTCCAGATTATATTCATCCAATAGTAGTGATTAGCCTGCACAGTGTGTGTGGCTAAGTTATGTTCCTCATCTTTTTTCCTTTACATGGTTTTCTCTGTTATTCTCTCTTCCCCTCTAGCATGGGCTGGTAATGTTTTCTACTGTATGTTTACTAGCTTTCTAAATTTCTAACTATAGTTCCTCTCAACTGTACCACTCCTCCTACAGTTTTTCTGTGCCTCTTTTATATTATCTGTCATGTAGATCAATTATTCTTCCGCCTCCACGCCTCAGTAACACAAAGACTCATAGAATGGTTTGGGTTCAAAGGGACTTAAAGGTCATCTTGTCCACCTGCCCTGCAATGAGCATGGACATTGCAGTTCCTTCCTCCAGCCTAGGCACATCTGAGCCTTTGTCAGACCTAGCACATGCTGAGGACAGTCTCTGAAATCTTCTGAGGGGTGTGAATGCCTACTGAGCACAGAAGGCAAACTGCACCTCCTGTTACAAGTTTGCAAAGTGCTAGAGCTGTCTAAGGTTATTCCCACCACACATTCTCCATACTTCTTCTGCAAATATACTCTATACTTCTTCTATGCAAATACTTTCTCTTCCCACACTTGCCTCTGTGCATATGTCTCCTAGCCAGTTAAAATTTGGCATTTATGTTAGCAAAAAATACTAACAAAGTAAATTGTGTTTGTGTTCCTAGTGAGGCAGGCAGAAATAATTTTGATGAACAAAGATTTCTGTCCATTGATTGCAAAGAGACTGGTAGCTGAGGGCAATATCCTCAGAATGGACAGATTTCACTGAGGAGTGCAAAGCACAGCAAACTGATGGGGAAGACACTGGCAGGATCAAGTCTGAAAGAAGCCTCTACTGGAAAAAGTCATCAGAAGGAGGTGCCTCAGGCCCCTGGGAGATAAATCATTCAGGCTCATCAGCCTAGATAATACCCATGCAGATAATACCCTTACTTGCTAAGGTAATCTAGAGTGGGAAAGGATGGAGGAGAGTAAAAAGCCAAGCAACAGAAGCATCAGGGTGTGTGGGATGAAAACTCAAAAAAAACAAACAAAAAAAGACTGGAATAAAAATAATGATCCAAAGTCGGAGTTTATCTGTTTGAGATCTACTACAGAAGCTATTTTAATATTGTTTCCCTCAGCTTTCTGCCTCTGCTGCTGGAGGTGTCTAAACGGAATTTAAAAATAAAACTCATGACAGTAGAAAAAATACAGCATGAACAAAAATAAGACTGACCTTTTTTGTTTCCATGTAAACCTCCAAGAATATTGAGTAAGGTGCCAAACCATTTTTATGACTCAAAAATATTTCTTCTTCCCTTTTCATGACATTATCTCTTGTTTGTCTTTTATTTACTCATAACACAGCCACAGTTTAAATAGACAATATGAGTTATGTAGTTACATAATTTAAAGTCAGATACCTTGTGTTTCTCAAATCTGATAAAGAAAAGCAGATTTCTCTTAAAGCACACTGTGGCTCGAAACACAAGGTTGTGGGTTTGGATCAGACATTATTCTTTTCACCGAGGTCTCACACTTGAGAGAGAAGTCCCACCTCATTCTCTTAGCAGGCGCCACCATAAATGTTTTTAACCACCTCCCCTTTTTCAGCGTTTGTTTTACTGGTGGGATTTGCGTCCTGCTCTCCTCAAACTAAGACTAATTACTGCCTCCTTCCATGGTGTGATTTTCTTCCAACTTTTTTTTAAGAAGTTGCTCTCCTGTATCATATTGCTTTAAAGGACGAAAATCAGTCTTTCATAACATCAGATCTCCCTTGTCTCTCTGTGAACACTTATTTAACACATTGAAAGCACATTATGTCTAAACTATCTTCTGACACAGTCAGCTGAAATTCTGTTGGGGTGGCTGGGGTAAACACACAAAGCTGGGCATCTTCCATCTCTTTCACTGAAGAAAAGGATCATAACTTCAAATGACACACATGCTGATACTGAATATGCAAACCACAAGACTGTTCTACACTGTCACACTGCAAGAATCTGAATATTTTGTAGAAACTGATACAAGCTCATCCAGAGAGACACACTGTAGAGGATTCAGAAGCTACTAAAAGCTGAAAAATTCAAGTTCAAAATTTGGGAGAGTAAAAAATTAATTCTAGGCTTCCTTCATTCTTTTTACCTCAGCAGCTCTGTCTCATTCCTGCAAATGCTCCAAGTGGTCCAGTCCACATCTAAAAAAACTTCTAAAAAATCTCTACTTAATACTTTTGCAGAGCTTTAATGCTAAGTGACGTATTAATGTTCAGGATTAAGTAACTAGTAATAACTAGTGACAGACTTTTACAGGCCTTCATAAATTTCATGGTCAAGAAAGAATAATATCAAGGATTAACGGCAGTTTGATCTGAATTCTGAGAATATGAATGTTAAAACCAAGGATTTTACTGCCACTTTAGACAGGCAGCCTTTTTTTCAGGGGGAAAATAGCCCCCGAAGTGTTCTACAAGAGAGCATTCCACATCATGTCGTGTTTATCTGAAATTATCCCATCAGTTCAGCAGCATGGCATATCTGACAGAACAAACATTTAATAAGGATGCAATGTTTCTAAATTCAGTATCAGTTAACATATCATCCATTGCTTGAAGTTTCTAACACACTTTTGTTTTGAGCCTGTAGCACTTGCTTGACTCAAATTGCTCCAGACAGCAGCTTATTAGTATTATTTATCCATTAATGCAACTATGAACATCACACAATACACAAGTCTTTAGAGCTCAGTATCTAAAACAAGATAAGTAGGATTAAAGCATGCTTTTTCATGCTATAAAAGCAATTTGTTCCCCAGAATTATTTTCCAGCTTGACTTGAAAGATTATCATAAATAGAAGGAAAGGGCAAGGGAAAGAAAAAGCCAGTGTTCAGACAGTGACATTGTAAAACTATATTCCTACTTCAAGGATGTGAAATAATTCATAAGATAATACAACATACACTGTTTTCCATATGTAATAGTTTACTCATGCCACAGGACAGATCCAGTTTTAACTAATCAGTGGTAGAGTGTAACACAGTAGCTGCAGAGATAAATTCCAACAACAGCTGTAATATAGAAAAAAAAAACAAAAACAACAAACATACACACCAAAAAACAGGCAAGTGCTTTCTGTGAAAACTACAACAGTATTTTCAGTTTATAATTGCCTTCTATAACTATCACAAATGTTTTTACAACAGAATAAAGGCCAGCAATTAGGATTTTGCAATGCTTAAAACCTATAAGCAGTATTTTTTGCTTTTTAAAAAAATCACAAAATTTGTAAATAAAATCCCCGAGTAGGAAATCTATCAGATAAAACTCTAAGCAGAAGCACCCTGACTTGAAGTGCTCACTCTCAGCTGGAAGCAACATCTGTTGTTAGAGCTGGTCTACATACAAATCAGAACTGGGTTCACCAAACCTATAAACTTTAAAGCCAAGCCAAATGCTGTATGGGCATTTCAGTGGGCAATCCTCTTCAGACAAAAACCCCTGTATCAGAATTCCTGCTATGATGTTGCTGAGGTGTGTGGGGTGAGAACACACAGTACACAGTCAGCAGAGACGTGGAAGGGAGACTGCAATTCAGGGAGAGAAGCAGCACCAAGAGAAAGGAAGCAAAGCAGCTGGCTTAAAAGCCATTCCAACAAGCACTCAGCTACATCAGGGTGGCTACTCCTGATAAAAATTTCTGCTTCAGAACAGTTCATGTGTACACAAAGACATAAAGCATAAGTATGAGCAGCTATACCCTAGGCTAAAACCAGCTGCTGAATGACTGTAGGCCCTTGGAGGCTCCAAGAATGAGACATCTGACATCAGGTATTTTATTTCTGCTAACACCAGAAATACTCAAACTTTAGAGGGGAACTGTTTTGATTTACATTTCTACTAGTATAATTACCAGTGTGCAGTTCAGGCCATGCCTGAGAAGAACAAATCAGTATTACTTTCCTTGGATGTTTTGTAAATAAATTACTCCAGAAAATACCCTGACCTTGCTTCATCAATTTCTGTTTTATGGGAAATGAGCCGCTGTCCTTGGGCATTGGCAAAAGTATGTGAGTTTGTAGAGTATCTCAAGAGAAAAAGAAAGAGCCTGATTAACAATGGACAAAACATATTAAACAACCTGCCCTGCCCTGACTTATTAACTTGAAATAAGATAGCCACCACCCATAAAGAATATTGGGGGTTTTAGGGGTTTTCGATGTTCAGATCTGGAACTTCAGTTAAGGTTCAGAACAGGAATGTTCTCAAGGGTCCAAATTAGCAAGCCATTTCTTCTCATGATAAACTCTGGCATAAGAACCATATAATAGATAGTTCTATTCACTGGATCAGGCAATGGTGTAGCAAAACAGTCTGCTAGTTCTAGTGAAACTCTGGAATTTTACTGTAGTAAAATGGAGGTGCAACATATTGCTTATAATAAAATGCCCGTTCCAGGAATTTGTCTGTGCCTCACTAAGAGATAATTCCTCAAAAATTTCACCTCAGTGCTCAGTAGCTGTCACAGGGTCAAGGGACTGGAAAAATGATATTAGGAAAGAATAAACCTGCTTCTTTCTCAAACACCTTGAGAACTCTGCATTTTTTATTTCCCACACTTCATTTGGATAGGATGTTAAAATGCAAAAAGACTCATAGAACACCACAAGGAGAGTTCATAGGCACAAAACAATGGGTAACATTTAAATAGATGAGCACTGAAGGGAGAGTACAGGACCTCTACTATGATGACAATTGGACATTATGGTCACTACTTCTTCTAATACAGGAACTACGAGGCACCAAATACTGCTAGTAAAAAACAGGTTCAATTCAAATAAAAGCAGGTGATTCTTCACACAGGCAAGGCTGGTCTGTGAAAGTACCGAGTAAAAGATGTGGTAGATGCTAGCAGTTTACTGTTTCAAAAAACAGCTGGACCAATTCATGGTAGAGAACTTTACCTACAGGTGTCACATGGGGAGGAAAAAAAAAAAAAGAAAAAAAAGCCCAACCAAACAACAAACCAACAACCCACGCCCAATACACTGACTTACAATTCTCCAAATCATAAAACTGCTTAGGAAACTATTCTTAGAGAACATCACTATCTAAGAATTGTTAAATTCTTCCCCAGATTTTTCCCCAATTAAAGACCATTGCCAATGCAAGACAACAACCTACAAAGACCTTGAATAGTACTCCATCCATTCTTGCATAGACATCTTTCTTTTTAGCTAACAAAACCCTTCTAAACATGAGCATCATTTTCAATGCAATTGCTCATATATTAATTTCATAATACTTCACTCACTCTGTCTCTCCCTTGCCTTCCCTTTCTCTCTTTTCAGATTAAGGAAAATCCAGATGGGGTGCAGGTGCTGCAAAATGATACAAAGGTATAATAGAACAAGAGTTGCTTAGACTGAATAAAAGAAAAGCATTAAACCATGTGTCTGTGCTCCCCCACACTGTAAAAGGTTGGAGTTTCTCAAAGTTTACAGCATCTTAAAATATAGGCATGCAGACTTCCCATGAAAGTCCTTTTAATTTACTGTAATGAAGATCCACTTCAATAATTCCTATCCCACAAAAGGAATTGTGTTGTATTGAAAACTCTTCTTTAGTAAAGTTTTTTTCTAATTTAGGTAACATGAGCTTCCCTCAGTTCAGCAGAACAAGGAGCATACATTATGTCAGATCCTCCCTCTCTCCCAAGCAATGAAAATGAACAACACTTCCTTGCTTCCATCACAGCCGCTAAATCTAGTTAGCTGGGGGAAGAATTCCTATATTAAAAGTCTCCCTAGAGAGGAGGACTAGCTAGTTTTATAAAGACCACATTTCAGCCTCACTTGAGGGTTAGTACTTCCCTTGTCCACTTATGTCGAACAGGTAAGGAACTGGGCAGAAAATGGTGCTATGAGAGAAAAAAGGAAGGTAAAGAAAAGAGAGGGGCCCTGGGAGAGATAAGTCAAGGAAATTATAGAGCAAGAAGAAGAAAAATCAGGAAGGAAAAAAAAAAACGGAGAAAAGACTTGAAAGAACACCAGGAAAAAAATGGAAGATATTTTAGCAACTGTATGAGGACACATTAATTAACAATCCATGTTATGACTACTCATTGGCTAATCAGCTCCCCAGAGAAAATAAAAAAATAAGGCTGGAAACAAGCAATGACCTGCACACAGTTCTCCAACATCCTCCTTATGCTCCTGGTGAATCTCACTACAGGGGTTAGTTATGATCAGTCCCAGGAGACAGCAGCTGACAGCATATTCAGCATTTCCATTAGGCTTAACTCATTCTCAGGACCCAAGGTAAAGTTCAGTGACACTCCTTCCTCAAGACCATCAGCTTAAAAGGGAAGCCTAATCTTTTTTACTAATTATATTGATTAACATCGTAAGTAACATTTTCTTTACAAATTTTCCTTACTCCAGCTATATCTTTGATCCAGAAGAAGTACAATCATCTGGATGCATTCATGAAGTAAACAGCTATAAACACAATGAACAAGGCAGCAATAAATTCAAATTCAAAGAGAATAGTGAAAATGAAGAACTCAAAAATGAACTCCAGAAGGATGAGATAAACAAAACAGAAAATAAAAATCCAGTAAACAGTACAACAGAAACTCCCTGGAATCACAGAGGCAATGATTCTCAAGAGGATGGCCTTATGAAGTGTGCTGCAAAGCTTGATGTTGCAGTCAATGGTGGCAACTCCTGTGCTCAGCACTCCATGCCCAACCCCAACATAAGCCTAGTGAAAGAAACCAGTGAAAAGGGAACCAGCCAGTCAGAGGCTTCTTCAGCCAGTAATAGAGACTTCCACGCCAAATCAAATAGAGCTGGACAAGAACTTGACCTAGAGACAGGCAGTCAGAGTAAGGCAGCCAGCAATGTGCCTAACAGTATTCCAGAATCCCAGTCTGCAGAAGACAGCATCTTTCTCAAAGGAAACTCAATACCGGAGACAGAAAACAATGCCATAAGACTACCAGATATTGATTATCCCCAAAATGGCAATCAAACTGGGAACTATGTTGAAAAAGACAGCTTTTCAGTCAACTTTGCACATTCAGACCAAAACACTAGTGCTTCAGCAATACAGGACCAGGACCTTTGTGTAATCCCGTCTTCGCCTGTGAAAGAGAGCAGTATTGAACCTTTTAAAACTGACTCTGCAAGTTTGAGTGAGAGCCTTACTGGTGGTGTCACTGCAGTGGCTCTTACTAAAGTTGCACAGGCACCCACACACACCAACCATAAAGATGTCAATGGAGGAACTGAGGAGGAAGACGCAGAAGTTGCAGCAGCTCTGGCTGCACTGGAAGCTGCAACTGCAGGAGAAGACCTAGAAGATGATGATGAGTATTAGATGGTTTGCTTCTGATACACTGGATAAGATCCAGATGTTATTTCTGGATCGATATGAACAGATACACAGCACACATGGAGAGCTGTTATGAACAGCATATATAAAAGCAGTTGGGACTAAACCTCAACCCCTTCAGTTGTTTTATACAGCCTTTTTATTTCTACTGCCTGAGGTACAGAAGTGCTCCCTTGAGTAATGGTAATTTTCTTCTCTATGGGCCCAAGCAGGAGGGCAAAGCATCATTTCTTCCACACAGAATATTCAGTTGTACACTCACCTCGTCTGGACTCATGCAAGTGTTTCCTTTTTTTCCTCATGCGGGTCTGTGCACACTGCATGTCTCAGGTTCACAAACTCTCATTATTTAAAATAGGACAATTGAAGTCATGGAGTTAGAAATCACAGATTTTCATCATTAGCAGAAAAAAATTACATAAATGAGCCAAAGTTCTATGACCTACTGAAACAAGAGAGGCCAGAGACAGATCGAAACTCAGTCCCTATCAGTTTGAATAGATTGAAACTGTTGTAAAATTACAGCCTGAAACCTCTGAACTCCACTAAATTTTCCAGGTACATGTCACCTGTCTTAACAATACAGTTTTTAAACTTTGTGTCTCAAACATCCCCAGCAAGATGTGTTTTGTTTATATGAAAACAGCAAGAGCCAACTAGACCCCTCCTTAGCTCTGCTGTAAACCCTAAATTTACGTCAGGAAAGGGACCAAGCTTCCAAACTGAATTAAACGTAAGATCTGAAAATAGTTGCATTCTTGGAGGGACTGTGTTTCTAATGGGAGAAAAAAAAAAAAAGGAGGTAGAGACCAATTTGGTGCTGCCAATTCAGCTAAAGTACAGTTGAAATAGAAAGTGCTTGACATTTTATACTGAAATTTTGTGGTTTCCAAGTTTTTGTCATAAACTCCGATTAAATTTTTTAACCATATAAAAAATAATCTGGTGGTTTTTGTACTTTATGCATTTTCTGAATATAAAACTTACATTAAAGAAGTTCAGTAAGATACAGCCCTCATTAGATACATGAATACACCAACAATATATTTGCCTACAGTATATGTTGATTTCAATTTCTCAAAACATTAATGATACTCCAAGGAACAATTAAAACAACCTAAAGACTCAGCTTCTAGAGGACTATATTCAGCTACAGGCAAGAGTCACAACATTGTATCTGTAAAATAAAAATGCTTTATATGGTTTTAAAGTATTGTAGTAGTGTTGATTTCTCTACCCCTTTCCTATTTTAATAGGTCCTTCTAAGCCTTCTCCTAAGTGCGTACAAGTTTTACATACACATTTTTCTTTCAAAGAGTACTACAAGACTGAAAGTTGATGAAGGTGTCGGCACATTGCCAATAACAAGTTTATGCTGAGAGTGTCACCAGTCCTGACTGTCCCTGCCCACCACCCCAGCCCTGCCTGGGGCCCAGGGGGGCAGACCTGCCCGCCCAGCCAGGGGCCCCACTGGAGATGCCTGTGCTGGGGCTGTCCTGCTGCTGTTGGCTGCCCCATGCCTTGGCTGTGGCAGTGGGACAGACTGGCTGTGGGATCCAGCCTTGCTATCTCCAGCGAGCCCCTACTGCTTCCCACATCCCAGCCCCAGGGAGCCAGCAGCCCCTTGCTGCACCATGACACGAATCATGAAAAACAATTCAAGTAAAAAAGATGTTAAAGGAAGAAATGCAACAAACACCCCAGAAAATGTACCAGATTTTTTCAATAGCCGTTCAATTCAATTTTTCTAACCTGAGCTCCAGCTGAAACTTCAAGTGCAAATCACGGCAAGTTTCTCACCTGGCTCCCCAAGCATTAAAAAAAATTAGAGGACAGCCCCTGGTCAGACACACAGCACAGACAACTCAAACCAAGAAACTCTTCCATGGGCAACTGCCTCCAGTCATGGGCCACCCTCTGCATGAGAGCACCCCCTGAAACACTCTGCATGAGAGCAGCTGAGCCACAGACGTGTGCATGTCTTGCAGCTCAAGTTCTCATTGTCATAAATATAAGAGGCAAAGCCCAGATTAAAACAAGTCTATTCACTGCACAGAAATAACGGGTCAGGGTCCTTGCACAGAAAAAAAAAAAAAAAAGAAAAAAAAAAGTCCGGCATTTGCATATGTCAAACCTACATCACATAGAAAGTTTCCATAAAATAAACCTATGTTGGCAACACCAACATTCAGATTTTTTTTATCTGCTAAGTAAAAAAGCCCAGTGCAGTTTTTCAATTAAAAAAAAAAAGAAAAACAAAAAACATTTGTATGTATTTTATATTTATGTATATGTTTATATACCTTCAATTCTACCACAACACCACTGAGCGTCAGGAATTCTTAGCCATTTTTCAGACTACAGTACAATTTTCACAATAAATGTGAAATAATCACTCATTTAAGAAATAGTTTTTAAATGCCACACAATTTCCTCCATAAAAATTACCTTTTAAATAATTATGACAACCAAATCTTACTCAGTCCATCAGATGTTGATTCAAATAAACACAAACGCTGCCAGCTTGAAGAATCCATATTGCTCAGGCAATATTGAGAGTAAAATTCATTAACTTGAGAAAACAGAAAATCACAGAGAAAAAATGCTACTAGGAGCAAGAGTAAACTGTATTTAAAGAGTGCTCTCAAAAACTACACATTTTTTTAAGACACCCAGACACTGTAACTTCACCTCAAATCAACTATGTTCCCTATATTCTGAGGAGTCACTTATGAAGTATAATTTAAATCTTTCAATTTTCCTTTGATACAAAAGAAATTAATATGGAGCTGGTTGGCCAGTATCTATTTTTAATAATGTTTCCATACTTGATGTAATTGTTTACAGGTAAGTGTAAAGACATATGTAGCAATAAAGAAACAGGCAATAGGATGGAAAATTATGATAAGAGTTGGCATTTCTGTGAAAGCTTTTGCATCTTGGAAGCTCATGTTTTATTTGTTATTCTTCAAAGCCAGTAACAATTTAAAGGGAATTTGCAGTCTTTCATATATAAGCAAAAAGACATTGAGGAAGACTAAGTTTAGCACTTTTGCATTTGGCAGTACGTCAGCTCTGGATTATTAAAAAAATTCAGATCACTGCAGAGATTTCACATATGACAACAGGAATGGAAAACAGCCCAGTCCACCTTCAAGGAAGTTAATTATTTCCTAGAGAAAACACAGCAAGAGTAGAACCCAAAACTTGACACTGCACAATTAATCTCAGCAAATAAAAGTTCTAACAAGTAAGCAGAAACCTGGAAATAGATAAATTCCACAAAGATGGAGGTTTTTCCTTCCCTTTTAAAGAACAAAGGTAATTGTTTGGGCAAGTGTTGCTATGGAGACTTCCCATTAAAAATTGAAATTCAGAAATAGAAAACCCTATTTTCTAAAAGATATTCCAGATTTTATTGATTAAGTAAAATATCATTTCAACCATCATTTGAAGGGTGAAACAAGAAACACTGACTTGCAAATAAAATTTTAAAAAATTAATCTTGATCTTATGCTGTATTTGTAGTTTCAATTTCCTAAATGTGATTTAGTTTTCCAAAAGATTAATTCTTACCAATGTATCTCATTTGCTAAATGAGAATACAGTATCTCAACATCTATTAAGGTCTGTGTATATGGTATGGTTTCATGTATTTATTCAAATGCATTTATTATACATTTTAATTACATTGAAACAATGAATCTTAATAGATTATTTCTCTAGAATTTTGGTATCTCTCCTTGCATGTAGATGGAAATTGTAATCCACTAAATTGCACAAGAGCATCACTTCAAAATTAAATGTAGTAAAACTTCTTTAACATGCTGAATACGCAAGGAAGTCAAATTATGAAAGTCATTCTACATTAAAAACTAATCTATTTTTAAACAATTCTGTTAATAAAACTTCCTTTCAGACATTGTGTCCTACATTTTAGAACACAGATATCACAAAATGTTTAAGAGTAATTGTTAGAAGCAGATTAAAATTTTTCATTGGTCTTTTCAACATGAAATGCCCTTGGCAGAGACTTTTTTTCCTTACCATCATGAAATCAAAACAGAAACTCTCCATCTTATTCCCTTGGTCAAGCTTTTCAAATTTCATGCATTTGCATGCACTGCTAGCAACATTAGTCTTAGGACTCTCTTTTCCATTACCAGTTTTACTTGACATCTCAGAGAGGTTTGTTTTTGAGTTTTCCTTCATTCTTGAACCTTCGCAATCCTAAATTTCAGATCAGACAATCCTTGAACCGAACTCATTGAGTAAACAGAAAGCAGGAAATACTGCCTGCCCCTACAATGGTACTACTACTGACCACTTCTGCAAATTCTGTCCCACCTACTTTGGGACTTTTTCCATTTCAAACTCTGAAATATTAAGGATTTTGAAGAATCTAAATATGCATCTTGGATTCTGCAATAAAAATTGAAATAGATTATAGCAAATTAACACCTTAACATAAGCAGCAATAACTTAAGTGGTTTTTTGTTAAATGCCATTTTAACTTTTTAAGAATTGTTTAGTCCAGTTTCACAACAGAATTTATTACATGTAGCTACTCTCCCACTCCCTGCCTCTTTCTCCTTTAGTCAGAGAAAAGAAATATTCCCTTGTACAACTTAGTTTGGAAAACAGGATTCGCTCAAAGAAGCAGGAAAAACATCACCTGTCTTGATTTTTTTTCTAATCCAGTTGTTGAAGTACACATCCCAAGCAGTCACCTCACAATGATCGTGAACAAAGCTATCAAGATTACATCATTCTCTGCTCTGAATCTTGACTGAAATTATTATAAACAGGATTTAACTGTTTTTTGTTTTAATTTATGGCTCAATTACTATATACTAACAACTGAGAAACCTTTCATTCATTAACAAAACAAAAAACCTCAGAAGTCTTTCAGGAAATACAGCATCCCAATATTATGTCAGGTTGAAGACAAATTACGTACTCAACCTATGCCACAATAAAACCATGTCACATGAAGACAGCAGTTTAAGTCATTTATTTGCTCATTAAGCTCCCTTCTGTTTACTCTGAGATAGAGATTAGCTTGATTATTATGAGGGTGCAGAAGCACTGAGGAGAAAGGCAACATCCTCAGCTATTCACCTTAACCTCAAGCATGGCCAGATTTTCAATAATCTGTGATCACATATTCTATCCCCTCCCTGCTCTTACTATCTGGAGCCACTACCAAGTAATTTACCTAAACTTAGGCAAAATGAAAGGAAGGTAAGTGACAAAGACAAGATAAGTACAGAGCAAAATGAATATATGAAAGAGATTAAAACTCTGTTTAGGTGTTTGAAGACAAACCATAGGGATCTGGTGAAGAATAAATAATTTGTTTCTATATCAAATCTCTTTAGTTTTTAGTTGAGATCCTCTGCCAAAAATAATGTATTAAATAATTTAGGGGCATTCCTCAGATTAGCTTTTTCATAAAATCTTCAGGAAAAAGAAAAGATCCATGCAAATGTCCTTAATTTCAACTGTCCTGTTTTCAGCTGGGATAGAGTTAATTTCTTCTCAGTAGCTGTTATAGTGCTGTGTTTTGGATTCAGAATAAGAATGGCATTGACAACACATGGATGTTTTGGTTTTTTTGGGAAGTCGTGCTTATCGTAAGTCAAGGATTTTTTTTTTTTTCCCCTCATGCTCTGCTAGTTAAGAGGTGCATAAAAGAAACTGGGAGGGAGCAGAGCTGGGACAGGTGGCCTGAACTGATCAAAGGGAGATTCTACACCACAGAACATCATGCCCATTGAAGAGACATTTGGGGTGATGGTGTTTGTCTTCCCAAGTCTCTGTTACACATGATGTAACATGTATAACATGTTGGCTGGAGATGGCTGAAGACTGCCTGCCCATGGGAAGCAGTGAGTAATTCCATTTTGCTTTGCTTGTGTGCACGGCTTTTGCCTTCCCTACTAAATTGTTTTCACCTGTCTTCATCTCGACCCACGAGTTTTCCCTTGCAATTCTCTCCCCGATCCCACTGGTGCAGGAGTGAGCAAGCGGCTGCCTGGGGCTCGGCTGCTGCCTGGGGTTGAACCATGACATCACCACAAGTCGCACTTACAGAAAGAGATTTCCCTGTGGCCAGAAGGGGTACAAGTTTCTCTGGAATCAGTCTCCAGAACTGAACAGATGATATATTACAGATTTTTAACGCCACAGTTTCAGTTTGGTACATAAAAGTGACACAGAGGTTTATCTAACAAGTATTTAACATCATAGTTTGCCAGAATAATGCCAGTCTGATTTTGGTTACCTTTTACTCATTAATCTGCTGTTTATGCAGACTTACATAAAAAACTCATCCAATTATCATCTGCAAAAAAAAAAAAAATACTAGAGATCCAGCATTAATCAAAATCAAGACAAATTACCAAAAGCTTTGCAAAAGAATATGCATACTCCACCCTGGCTGGGAATTACTTTTCCAGATTCATGCATGAGTGTTAATTACCAGGCGATGCACGCTGCTATTGTTTTGACATACGACACACAGATCCTGTTCTTCCTCATTGCTTTGATTAAAAAATTGGCTCAGAGACAAGTTTACATTGTTCCTTTTAATAACTGCAGCAGCTACTTCCAGGCCACTGCAGGGCAGGAGAGGGACTGAGTTGCTGGGTCCTGACAAGCCACAGCTCTGCCCCAGCCCCATGAAGCACCTCAGATCTCCCATTAAACTGGGACTTTTTGAAATTTTTTGGTTTAACTCTTTTTTTATTTACACTGACCCACTCTGACCTTTTGAATTATCAGTAAAAGCTTCACAGCTCCCTCTGCTGCCAGCAAGTATGAAATTCAGTTACTCTACAGAAAATCTGCTTGCACCTGACAGAAAACATTGCATTCCTGTCTATGCATATATTCTATGCATATAGGTGTGTGGAGTCCTTTGAAAGTGAGATTTGAGAAATATTATAGGTATTTTATTTTAAGACTCTCCTAAGATTGCTGCTCTTATTGGATAATTATTCTTACTGTAAATCAGTATTGAAGACCAATAGTTAAATACTAGTTTAATATGGTAATTTCAAAATACTATCTTATTCAGTATGAAAAATCAAACCATATTATCACCTGAGTATTTAGCTGGATACCTAATGACACCCACGAAACAAAAATCAATTTTTCAGAACATTTCAGAGACAAGAGTTCATCTCAAAGGGCTTCTGCCCTACTGTTTTTCAGTCCATCTTCCCAAATCTTTAACACTCCCATTGCTGTGCCTTCTCTGAACCTGCCCTTCCCAGCAGTGCCTCTTCAAACCTGTCCCGCTTCATTAGGTACCATTGTTAGTTGCCTTGTGGTTGCTGTTCAGCTACATGCTGACAGCTATGGAAAAGTGTACTGAACCAAATGCTCTCTACTCCCCAGGACCATTTCAAGATCACCACCACAATCGTGACATACCAGCACAAGTGCCTCCCACCTGCCTCTGCTACACTTCTAACAACTCTTCAGCCCAGAGGAGACAGGACTGGGATGACTGCCTGAAAATAGACATGGGAAGGTGGCATCAGAGGGTTTACACACATAAAACTGAGGGGTTACACTGGCAGAAAAATGCATTTGCTAATACATCCTCCTTTGTGTTACAGCTGCAGCTACACTTGATGCCATTGCACCTCTACAGCGCTAGAGGCTGCCCAGATATAATTTAAGAGGTGTTTCAGTTACAACAGATGTACTAAGCTAGACTGACACACAAGGCCTGGCATAAAAACAGATGGTCAAGCACTACCCATGTAACCGGCTCTGCACTAAGTCCATGCCACAGGGAACTTGGCTTCACTTACCTAAACTTAGCAGCAAAATACACCACCAACCCACTCTTTTCCTCCAGGTAATTTGGGAGCCACAGATAATTTGGAGGCTGCTTACTGTAACAACACAGAGCTTTCAGATCTTGCCACTAATGTCTGTTTGAAGGCTTCCGCCACCTTCTTGCTTCCAAGCATTACAAGCCTGGCATCTCTCCTACCTTTTTTTTTTTTTTGGAAGTTAGTGGAACAGACTCCTACCTTCCCAAACTGTTCAGCTTCCTTTTCCTCATCCTGCTCCAGCCTAACATATCCTTTTATTAGTTTTGCCTCAGCAGATGACCTTAACCTGCCAGGAAGGAAGCACCAAGGCTCACAGGGTGCCTTCCAGCTCTGCACAGTGGTAGCTCCAGAATCAGCCAGCCCCCTCAGAGGCAAAAGAGAGCATCCAGAAAAGAGGTAACATCAAGACATGGCTTGAGTAAAAAGGCCAGCAGCACCTTAGTGCAGTCCCCTTACCACTAGGAAAAAAAAAAAGAAAATTAAAAAAATAAATCAACAAGAAATGGAAATTTCAGATGCCAGTACTTAAAGGCCTAACTTCCCTCAAACAAAATCCCAAAATACAGGATTTCACAAAACACTGAGAAAAAAATGAAATCTAAATCCTTTTTTATTTGTCCCAGTCTTACACACTCTTCATTAATATTAGATAACCTAGACTTAACCACTCTTTTGTTTACTCATTAGCAGTAGCATTAGTCACTTAGCAGGGAAAAAAGAAAAATCCTAAAGTGCCCAGAAACCCTAAATTAATAGATACAAATGGATATACACTTTAAATTACAGGTCACAGGTGGGAGTCCTCAGCAACCACTAAACAGCCAGGAAACTTAATTCCTTAGTAAAGAGTCTCATGTTCCAACCCAGTAGGCACTTTCAGCATTATCAATCCAGAACAGACCATATGTCCACCTCTCTTCTAGACAGGGCTAATCTCATAAAAAGGATCTTTCTAACCCACATGATTTTGTATTAGTATGCAGTTAAGTACAAGCTCAATTCATTTGTAGCAAAAAAAAAAAAAAAAAAAAAATTATCTGGCACCCTTTTCTCCTGTAATTTCTTATCATGCTTCTAGTGCCTATTTCCCTCTTGTGTGTCTTTCAGTTCAGCTCTGCTACACAGCCACACTGGCAGCCCCGTAACTCCAGCAGCCTTGAAAGAGCTCCCCACTACAAGCTGTACACACACACTCTGCAGAACATTGGAGTCTAGGGTCATTTCTACAGACAGTGCATAGCTGCAACATCTGCAGACTTAAGTACACAGGAAAACACTTGTGCTTTAGCATTCCCCCAGAACAAGACCAGCTGGCTGAAATAGCACTTTCACCAAGTGACACACAACACACGTGGGAGTACAGTATAAGGTACCACTTTTGTCAAAGTTTCTGTTCACATGAAAAACAAGGATATAGTTCAGAAAGAAAATAGCAATGAGAAACCAGGTACACTATGGCATGCTTTCAACTGAGACTGTTTTAGAGATTCAGAAGCAAAAGAAATGCTTTAACCCTTACCACGTTTCAAAAATACATTGGATCTGTGTTCTTTACTTGTAAAATCAGATTTTAGTAAACACCGAAGTAGCTCCCTGGACTTTTTTACTACAGCAGGATATAGGTAAGACCCTGAATTTTGGTATAATGCTTTACTAAAAGAGCGAAGTGCCTGCATTGGGGAAAAGTAACACAAGAATTAATCCATGTGAAAAAACCAAAATCCATTTGAAAAAAATTCTTTGTTTCTTTTGAGGACTTCTCTCTGTCAGTTCAGTTTTTTCTCAAACTTTAATACATCAATCTTGTTGTATTTCAATCTAAGTATATATTATCTAATTAGACCTGTGTACTACATGTACTGCACATAATGTGCACATAGAAGAAAAAAGGAACAAAAAAAATTCTTCAAAATGAGACTCACATAGTGTGTTGAATTTCCAGAAGCTTCAGCAGCAGCAGTGTCTCAATTCTGTCTGATTAAAGCCTAGAAGGACTTTTAATTTTTTTTTAACATTCTGAATATAATCCACAGCTGTACATCAACCTCTGAAATTCAAATACAGAGCTCAAAACAGACCCTACATGATGCTGCTACGAACACTGAAATAATAAAAAACCCCAAACCTGTAAACAGGATCGTACACCGATAATCCCATCTTAGCTAGCCACAACTTGTTTCAAAGGCTCCTTCACACTATTCATAGAGCAAAACCCATTTTTAATGCCCTTTACAGATTACAGTCATCTGTGAGAACATAATGCAACAAATTAAGCATTGTAGTATCACAGACAGACACAGGCTGAAAGAAAACAACTGCCGAGAACTTCCTGTCATTTGTGATTTTTCACTCCCTACCTTATGAAAAAATTAAGAATAATGTTGAGTATTTTTTAAAAGCTCCGTTACCAAGTATAGTAAGAAGTCAAAAGTCTTGATACTTTTAATCTAAGGTACCAGCTTGGGTTAAAGCACAGATTTCTGTCTTTCCCATTTAAATATGAATCTAAAGTAGTATTTGCAATTGTCCTTTCTAAAGAAAATAAAACTGCTCTGAAGTACATCACACTATAACCTAACCTTCTCACTACCTCCATAAACAAAAACTTAAAGAGGCAAAAAGACTGTATTTTACATTTAGATGGTGCAAAAAATAAATTTCACTCAATGGGTGAATGCTTAAGAAAATCGGAAGCGAGCTTAAGAACCAATATTTTTTTTATTTATTGCTTGGTAGTATAAAAGTTGTATATAAACTATTTTGTTAAAAATACATTTGATAAGCAAATTTAAGAAAAGCAGACTAATATGGCAATATCCATACCCCTACAAAATAGCAGTGTAGTGTTAAAGGCAATAAAACAGGCACAGTTTCTAAATCCTCTCTTAGGTAGCAATGCATAAATTCAATTCTTACACATATCAGGTCTTATAATACTTTACCTAATTACTTTATACAGCTAAACAATGTTTTACAAATCCAACATCTTTCCATCCCTTTTATTCTACGTATTATCAATGGAATCAAAATAGGAACTACTTTTAAAACAAGTAAAAAAATACATATTACTGTTTAAACTTTCTTCCATCCTTTTGCCATTTATTTGCAGTATTAACCCATCATGTATCAAAATACAATATTAAGACAAACTGCCCTTTTTTTAGAAAAAGGTTTGGGGACAGTCTTTAATTGTGTATCTTCTTTCTGAAAATTATTTGAAAACTGCTATTTTCTCCAATGCTCCCTTTTTCCAGCAACATTTTATATTCATAGCTATCAATCCCTTGGAAACTGAAAGTTTATTACTACAACCAATACTAACTAAATCTAGAAATATTCTTCACACAAATAATCATGTGAAGCTTAATGCCTGTAAGATGAGGTTGGTGCTTATGTTGTACTTAAATATTGAAGAGATTTCACAAGCTGATTTTAAATTTATGGGAGCAAGGAGCAGTGCTAAACACTGAAGTTAAGAGTCCTGGTCAAACAGTTATTTTCGGTACTCAAGGACAGACAATTATCTCTAAAAATATCCATTTTAAAAAGAACAATAAAACAGTAATTATTTTCAAAGTTTGGGTGAGTAGTGGTGGGGTTTTTTTTGCAAATACAGCATCGCTGAAAAGTACATATTGATAGGAGCAGTCAGTAGCTTGTGGATACACATAGAAGGAAGAGCATCAGCAGCACATACTTGCAGCAAGAGCGAAAAAACAATGTTTCCTGACAAGACATGGGAGTAACTAATACACAAGCAGGAAGAGTAATTTTGTACACACTGATTGTTAACACTGTATACATAAACTGATGAAGAAACCCAATTCTCAGATATGAAGGAGAAACACAATTTAGAACACTTGTATTAGAAAGATTGAAGGTACACATTTAAAATAAATCCATTTCAAAAACATACAATGATTTTCATTGAGTTCATAAAAGCAGATTAAGTTATAGTTCTCAGAATATAGTGCAATCTCTACTAAAATGCCTTACATTAAAAGCTTATATTCTTAGGCACTCAGAACAAATGATATGATTTTCTATTACACAGAAAAGTTTGCTCAAGTGTTACAGAGATTTCCCTCCCAAAACAAGTAACAGGACAAAGCTGAGAGCATAAGTAGATACAGAGAATTAACATTACAATACCATGGTAATTTTAGAATTAAGTCACACTTAAAATATGAAAGGAGTAACATTGGCTTAAGATTTTGGTGCCAATGAATACAACTACCCTTAGTCCAATAAAGCCACTCTGAAGCACTTTAGTATATATTCCATAATTTTTTTAATGCCCAATATTCCATATCCTTATCTAAGGGTTGAAATATGTTGCTTTAGCTTAATAAGGAACCTGTGGGTAAGAAAAAAAAAAAAAAGCAAAACTATTAGGCACTCTTCAAATAAGTGTCAGCAGTTACAAGAAAACAGGAGAACACAAGGCCTTGAGGAAGGCAACCTCACCAAGAGCTCATCCAACTGCATAGGAAAAGATGCTCTTCAGCCTTTGTTAAGTAGAAAGGGAGAGGTACGGGTCTGGGCAACAATTTAACATCTGCATAAAACTGAACCAGTGTCTACAGTGGGGTACCCTGCACAGAGTTCCAGGGCTTATGTACTAAAGGCACACATGCAGATTTGGATGGCAAAATTAGTTCCTTGTATGTTTTACTTGGTTACAAGCAGCTAAATTAAAAGAATATTTTCATTTTTCAAAGGTTGGCTTGTATCTTCAGCAAACACTTGTCAATTCTGGAGTGGGAAGAATAGGAGAAGAAAAATCCAGATGGACCACTGGGGTGAATGCAGTTTATCCACGAGGTAATTGTATTACTCTTAATATTGAGCTCATAAATGCTTGTCTAAGTACAAAAAGAGTTTAAGACTTGATAAAACTTTTACCTTTCCTGTCCAAAAACTTGTATGTATGTTTTCTTCCCAATACAAAGCCATTCGTTATGATGTCCACACAGCTCAAGAGTATTTACATGTCTAAATCTTACTATTTTACTAGTCAAAAACCATTAAGTGTTTAACCTTGCAGGAATGACATCACAGAACTTGTAAAATGCTACAGTGCCATAAATACATTTCCTTAAATAGTACGCATCTCTTGGGAGTTTTCAGTTTTCTCCAAAGTGCTTGCAGACAATCGTCTTCTGAAGGTTCCACCTGTAAGAGAAGAAAACAGTTCTAAAAATAAGCCTAAATAGCAAAATTAGTTTTAGGATAGACACACCAAATAAAAAGTTATCAAGTGCTCTGAAATGGAAAAAAGAAAAGCCACAATTACATTAAATACTTGCCGTGCATCTGAGTTTAGCATGTGAAATCACAAAGAGGAACTAAAATGTGAGCTAGTACTCTTGAAATGCATGGACAAACACATGGACAAACTGACAAATCACACCACAGTGCAAAGCACTACAAATGGAAAATGTTACATAGCTTCTGTGTACCAGTACCAGTTTCTGTTTACCCAAAAGCTTAAAATGGATGTGTGAAGTCAAGGTTTTGACTTCAATTATCAGCTGTGTATCTACTACTCTTTTTTATGTGCCATCAAGGACATCTGAAATAAAATTAACTGATGAAATGGAGTCTGGTGAGAACACGAATCTTGAAGACATAGAGAAGACATGCTACAAATTCCAATGATGCAGCCAGCAAGACACTAGATAAGCTGAAACACTGTAGAGGTTGCTTCAGAACGTATCTGTTTAGGGGAAAAAAAGCCCTGGACTTCAGAGTAGCAGTGAATACAGGCAATCAGCAATGCTACTTCATTCAGGTACTGTCCAACTCAGGAATTCCACCTCATACAAGAACTCCTAATAACAGTGGTTAAAGTCAGCCTCAAGGCACAAACCTACTGCCTCTGAATGACAGAAGAATCTTTTCTGGAAGCAGTTAACACATATTTATGTCTGCCTTCTTCCTCTGCATCTGAACATCTGAGTCAAATTTCCCCAAACCATAAGCTTTAAGAAATGTATTGACTAGAGGCCCAAAAGTCTTAAATCCTGATTATCTGTTCAGTTTCAGTAAACTGGGCTACAGTAATTTATTAGAAGTCTGAAATAAGTAGCTGAAGTAAAGGTCTAACCTGTTTACAAGTGAACAGCTTCTCATGGCAGTAGACAAAAACTGATCTAGAACCATGCTAGCAAACGGTATCATACCCTTTTTCAAGTAAGACCTGTTTATTTTTTGTAGTGCAAATCAAACAGACCTGGCTAGTTTCCCAGATGATTTACAAAATAGCTCTGTTGGACTAGAGACCATTAAAATATTCTGCTGAGCCATTTCTCTGCTATTAGAACATTTGTTTTCAGAAGGGGCAAAACTTTAATCCTAAGGGAGGTTCTACAATAAAAAGCTGCCATAGATGGACAATTTTTTTAATAGCTTTACTATCATATCTCTCTAGAGAACAGCTTATTTTTAAATTAAAGTAGTAATAGTTTAAATTTATGGAACTTTTCGGTAATTACAGGGAACAGCTTTCCTATTTAGGAGCAGAAAGAACAAATTAGAGAGAAAACTGGACTACAAAATATTTTGAGTGTCTTCAAAATGATGGGGGTTTTTAAAGAAAATTGCACTGTAATTTATTTTCATGTATGCTCTATTCTTTCTACTTCTCATGCTTAAAGAGAATAACTAGCTTGCCATTAAGTAGAAAAAAAAATCATATTATGAACAATCTGATGAGATTTCTGTATCTCCCACTAGATATACAGAAAAAAAAGTAAAAATAGTCACAGAACTAACAAAACAATTAGCTGGGCATGGAAATGCTAATCTAGTGAAGGAAGATGTTATCTCCTACTGCATTTAGCTAATATTGATTTTTTAAAAGGGAAGAAATAGAAACCACACCACCAAAAAAACCACCTTGAGCACAACAATATTATTCTGAATCAGAAAATAAGAGTACTGTTTGCCTTTTGCTGACATCTGTAGATCCTTCACAGATTACAGTTCAACAGTGAAACAGCAGCCATTAGGCACCTCTGATTTGCCAAAATGTGCTACAGATCAAAAAGCGAAACCCTGGCATAGACAAGGATTTATCCAGTCTGGTCTTATAAATGTCCAGCAATAAAGATGCTTATTCCAATTTCTTAGTTTTTGAAACCTGAGCTCCACCTCCTTGCAATTTAGGCTATCACTGTCTTTTTATTTACTGAGAGAAAAGAAAAAAAAGTGAATTTACTTCATTACCTTCCATAACTTTCTCATTATTTTGAAGTGTACCACATCTCCAAGTCTCTCTCCCTCTACAGCAATGGTTCAAAAAACCTGAGTATAATTTAGCGATGAGGCATAGAGGCCAGACATTTACACTCTGCTTAATTCAACAGTCAAACCTGTGCTGCCAGTAAGGATTAGGAGGAAGTATCCCACTGCATACCAGCTCTCTAACCTCGAGATACTCAAGGGCATTTGAGTCTTGTTGCTTCTCCAAACAGACCTAATTTCCTCTTGTGCATTTTCCTCTTCCATTTGAGGTTATCAGTAGTTTGACATAACAATTTTACCCTCTCTCTCAGCACACGAAGAGTTTGGTGGCATTGTGCAATTTGTTCACTTTCTTCAAGTCCAGTACCTTTACTATGTTACCCCAGAACCTTTCTTCCTTAAGGGTCAAGTCTGAATTTTGAACCACATTTGTGTAAAATCACCTTCCCCCTTCACATTATCCATCAGCGTATCATCAAAGAGAGGCAAACCATATTAACCTCCAGGGTTTTTCTTCCCCCCAACATTCTAAACTGTTAAAAAAAAAAAAAACAAAAAACAACACAATGAAGATTGCATTTCAAAACCATGCCAGGCACGTTTTTCACATGCTTAACAAAGTAATTCAAGCAATTCACTGAAGTTTAATGACTCACAAGAAAACCCCAACCGCCTGGCTTAGTTAGATCCCTGTGAGATCAGCAGGTTCATGTGACTCCATTGCTATTAGTCAAAGCTTCACAGATCTATCAGAGAAGTATCTAGTAAGCAATCATCTTATACAAGCATGCAGTACAAAGCAGCAAGCATAAGGAAGCAGCTGTAGTTATTTAATAACTGTAGGTATTCCAGTGATACAACTGTCAGCAGCACTTGCTTGTTTTGGACAATAAGCACATTACCACTAAATCTGAGCCATTGTTTATAGCCAAAAAATTAATATGCAGACATTCTATCTGTTGGACTAGTGATGCCATACCCACAAGAGTTATTTCAACACCTACTCAAATTACAAAGTCTGCATAAACAATTATATAAGAATTTGGTGGATAAAAAAGCCTTTCCTAATTTATCACTGAGTGATCACATGTAATTTTTGCAGATTTGTGTAGAAAATTTTGAAACTGAAAGATGAGCTTTCACAAAGAACTGATGCATTTTCAGCTGTACTGATTACTTCTACGTATTTCACAACATAACACTTTCAGTGTGAATTCCAAACGTTCATTTGTTTGATACCTGCATTTACTCTGAGCTTCTCCTCTCTTGTATTTCCTGTTTCACAGGTGTGGCAGGTGCTTCACTCACATCCTGTTTCACAGGCGTGGCAGGCATCTCACCATTGACACTCTCCACACCAGTAACGGACATCAAGCTTTTCCGTTCTTTGGAGTTTGATTTGTGATCCACTTTTGTGACTCGAAATCTGAGGGGAGCAAAATAAAGTTCACTTGTATTTCCTCACAGATGAGTTAGATCATTCTCAGGAGCAACGGCATGGGCAGAAACAAATTTCCAGTTCCCAAGAACAAGATGTCAGAGCAGACACCTACATGGACCCCGCTTCACTTCAGAGCATCTTCCTTCCTATCACCTACAGGTATACCTACAGGTATTTCTAGTACTCACTACTGTTGAATCACACTTTCTTGGAGAATTGTGTTTTGAAGCAGAATCCACAGATTGCATACCACTTCTTAGAATAGTAATTTTCAAAGACAACTATAATATAAGGTAGGAATTAAAAATAACAAAGAGAATTAAGTGGTTACTACAGCCTCAGACTTACCTGAGAAATACCAAATTCAGAAACAGAAATTTATTAGTGTGCAATTCTTGTTTCTTTTTAGCCTGTATCAAACAAGCAAGAGCCTTACATTTACACCCACAGTAAACCTCCATCTTTTCATATAGTTTTAAAAAAAAGAAAATCACATTTACTTCTTCCAGAAATAACTTCAGTCTAATAGTAACAGGGTTATTTAAAAAAAAAAAAAACAAAACACTGACATAATAAACAGAGCAGAATCAGTGGATATCTGATCCAACACTGGCCACTGAAGCATTCTAAGTATACAACAAACTGACCTAAGCCTTACCTTCCCACAGAAAGTACTGTAACTTCTCCAATACGACTTCTTCTGTTCTCTTTAGATTTTTGAGCTGGCTTTATAAGGTGCCAACGTTTGTGACTACAGCGAGTACAAACATCCTTTTCTACCACTCCTCCAACAGTATGGAAGTGATGGGCTTTGCAGCTGTGTCTGAACGGAACAACACCTGGTGACAAAGGAGTCCCTGGACTTACTGCTGGACTCTCAGGAGAGGTAGGAGATAATGGGCTGTAGGAAAAAGAAATAAAGAAAATTTAATGCTTACTATAAAATACTATTTCTTAAAAAAGAAAAAGTATGAAATCCAACCTTCAGTTATGTCTAGTGAATAACCAGTTTTCACAAGAAACATTTATTTGCAAGGATGTCCGTCTTATGATTCCCTCCAATAGTGTATTTTTGCAGTTAGAATCACTTTCACAAATTAATTCAGCTGCAGTCATGAGGTTAAGGTAACTAACAAAAAGATAAGGAAATTAAGAGGGGGAAAAATCAGGCTAAAGTAGAAGAGAACAGGTTACATGAACTTATACTGATGAAGACATTTAGTATGCTGATTACACTCACAAAAGAACTACCTATGGAAAGTATTTCAAAATTGTTACAGGATCTCAAGGAACTCCCAGAAGAAGAGCACAGTCCCACAATATTGAAAGGAGGCAAAACTAAAATGTGTACCACAACAAGAGGAAACAACATCATTCAGTTTTCAGGGGGAAAATTTTAAGTACTAGAAAGAAAGAAAAAGCAGTACAACTTCCAAAAGGCATTTGAGATTATCTAATCAAATCAATCTGATTTTCCTCTAAAACAAAAAAACAGCATAGATAGAAACCAGATGTACTTTTTTTGGACTTGAGTATCAATTTTAACACTGTTTTGTAACACAGCAGGCCAGAGCTCATGAAAAGTGAAACAACTGTAGAGTAACACAGCACATGTGGTAAAAAAAAATTAGAATCACATACAGAAAGTAATATATCTGTAGTTGCTGTGAAACTGCAAAGACACACTAAATGTGGGGGTTTTGGTCCTGGTGATATTAAGTGTTTTAAATAGTTCACAGGGTAACAGAATAGAAAAACAGCTGAAGTACCCAGAGACTTTGGGTCACCCATAGCAACTGTATAGGTCAAGATAAGAAATTAGAATGATGAGAGAACATGCGTATGAAAGACACTCACACATACACAATCTTACTAAAAATACTGGATGTATTGCAGTAAGGACAAGACAAATTCTCAGTGGTTTTGCAGAAAGCCTTTACACAAACCTAGATTAAAAAGCAACAAGACAGATGACCATTCTTCAGAAAAGAGGATCATGAGCTGAACATGAATCATTAACAACGTTCTTGCTTTAAAAGGACAAAACAGTGGAAATAACAGAAGTATAAATTGTGAACTAAATTTACATTACTCAGCATTAATCATGCCACATCTGATCCTACCATGCAGGTTTAGAAATGTTATTTCAAGAAAAATACAAACAAACTGCAGAGACTCCAAGGAGGAACAGAAAGAACAAATTAAAGAAGTAAAACATGCCAGAGAAGACTGGGAGTTACTTGGATGTTTATTTTCAAAACAAAAATATTGACAAGAAATATTTAATGGTGTTCAAATAAATAAGAAAATGCTATTAAGGAAAATAAAGTTGTTCAATACCTGAAGCAAAGACAGAACTAATGGATTTAAGTGAGAGAAGTGTAGACTGTTTTACTCAGTCTTAAGAGTATGTGTATGGCATAAGAGAAGTGTATGGCTGTTTTACTCAGCCATTACTATTTCTATAATTAGGAAGTTTCATAGTGCACTGAACTTGCAAAGAAATACAGAAGATTTCTACTTGATTACAAAAGCTTCAGGAGTATCTATCAGATTCTACAAGAGCAATCATTTTCCCTCCTCCTTACTCTTCATATTTTAATTCACCACTGAAACTATAGTCTAAAACACCCAAGATAACATTACACATGCCTATGCAGAAAATTCAAATAAGTATTTCTACAGAACCATAGAAGTTTAAAAATATCTATACTTGAGAAGAAATCCCTTTGGAAATTCAGGGGTTTTTTCAACAACCAGGCCTCTAACCATTAAAACAGGTGTTTAACAGTTGCATACTCAACTCTGTTTTGCTGAAACTATGAAACTATGTACTCCTGCTTCTTTTATAGGTAACACTTGAACTTTCATCTCCTCTGCCTTGAATATGAACATAGGGTTATATTTGAAAAGTACTGAGAGCAGTCTAGATATAGCTAAAAATATTCATGTACAGACACAAGCACTTTTACACATATGATGCATCAACAAGTTTTTTTACACATACAATGCATCTAAAGCAAAGCTGCTTTCCCTACGTAATTATCTAAACAGGTGTGCAGTGAAAAATCCTAAGAGATAGGTCAATCAATGTCAATTGCCACAATTATAAAGAATAAAGTAAACCAAAAGGAGACACAGAAGAAGTCTCTTGTAAGTTAGCACCTATACAAATGAAATGAGTGCTGTACTGTTCTTTGAAGCCAGAGCTTAGCTTTGGACTAAGCCACCTCGTACGTAACTTCACCCCAAAGTAAACCAGTATTTGCAGCATCTGTAAATCTTTAGCCCAAAATGCAGTAAAACTGTATCATGCAACTAGAACACATAACCAGAAGAGCAAGTCACTAACCCAGGGCATATGTTAAAATTTAAGGACCCAGACACAACAGAAAATCAAAGTATTATCCTCTTAGCTGGTAACTCAAGCAAGCAATGTAGTCTTAGAAGTGTTCAGGAAACAAAGTCCTTTGAAAGCACATGCTTTTAGTTGCCTCAGCAAACATGCATTAAAATGAGGAGTAATTACCTTTCAGGTTCAAAGACACTGCTATCTGCTACCATTGCCTTTAACACATCAGCATTTGCTGCAATGAGAATAAACAGAACTCTTCAAAAGTGAACGGTCCTAACTTTAGGAAAAAAAAACCCCAAAATTAAAGTTCCTCAAAGAAATTTCATTTAAAAGAAAGATGACTGCATTATGTATCTCCAAAAAAGCACAAGAGAAAATGGCAGAAAAAAGTTAATATAATTCTACAGGTAGTCTTAACATGAGCTAAAATTGCAGTTCATATTGCTCTCAAAGCTCCACCCCAGTGCAAGCCATGAAACATAGCCATCTATACAAAACTCTCCAACAAGATCTCTGAATCACCTCACACGTTTAACCCAACTTCAGATTAAAAACATCAGTTTAAGTGAGCCCTACAAAATGCAAATTCATTATCAGCCAAGAACTATCAATTGCTCAGTTCCTATCAAAGAATTACGTAATCCCAATCTCAAGGAAAAATACACAAACTCAAAGCACTAATAGTCTAAAAAAAAAAAACCAAGAGAAAAAATCCCCAAACAGCAAAACCCAAAAATCTCCACATGCAAACCCAAAACCATCACTTTTCCAGAGGACTGGTCATCACTCAGAGGTAACTCAAAGCCAGTTCAATGGTTAGAAGTCTGATTTATACAAATTTAAAATTAAAAAGCTGAAGACTCTTGTCCTATAAAAACATCCAGTCTCCTAAATATTTCTTCTACTGGGAAAATACATTCTGAACTAACCAAGCCCTCCATGGGATGCTTAACTATGATTTTGTTTTCTCAGTCACATCTTCTTTATACTTTACTTTGCACACACATGCAGACAACACGTACAGAATGCAACATTAGTGCAACATACCAAATCGTCTCAATTATGCACAACCCTCTCATCAGACAAGAGCTGCAAGAATCACTTCAGGACAAGAAGCTTTATCTAGTCAAAACATAAAAAGTTTCTACAGGCTTTAAGCACTGCCACTAAGAAAGCAACATTGAGCTTTTACTTCACAAAGCAAAAGGCTGAAGCAAAAACCCCCAAATGTCTAAACTGTTAAAATATCTGGAAATGCATGACCTGAATTGACCATATAAATCAATCTTCAAGTAAGCAAGAAACTTCCCTATTGTCCTTGAAGTTAGTGCCTTGTAAAGACAATTTCAAAAAGCTAAGAATGAACAAACTGGTTATTAAATGAAAGCACATGAACATACCATACATCAGACTATCCAAAAAAGCATATTTGTTATAGAACACCATCACAAGGGCTGCTAACTTCAATGTCACAATACTGTACCTTCATTTTTCATGATGTAGTTAACAATTTGTCCCACAGTGTCACTATTCTCATGTATAGTTTCATTCATTTCTGTGCAAAAAAATAAATGTTGTCAGTATCTTGGCCTTATGAATCAAGAACTGAACTATTTTAAAAACAAGTAATGATAAAGTCACAATCAAAACCAAACACAATCCAAAAGAAACTACATTTTAAAAAGAAGGCAAGATCTTTTATCACTATGGAGGGAAAGCTTCGATAAGACTTTATCATCCTTATTCAGTAAAAACTATGAACACAGGCTTATCATCTGCACATCAGCCCAAACAAATTCATATAAGGATTAATTAAGCTCAGTATTTTCACGAACATACTTCAAAATTCCTTCTCTAGTAAGGAGGAGACAAACAAGAGAGCAGGGAGGGATCCTAAAAAAAGGGAGGAAAAAAACCCCAAACCAAACCCAAACATTAAACTGTCTCAAATCACTCTTCTAGGACAGGTTCTATTGGCTTTTAGTATGAGGGGGATTCAATTCAAGATTTTCACCACATCTTACAAGGACATAATAATTGAATAATTAAAAAGAAACCTGAAAACTTTTGGAATAGAATATACTCATTAACAATATTAGAAACTTCCCTAGAACAACCTGCAAAGACTGAAGATGATCAACGGGGGAACTAAAGCAATGGAAATGCAAAACTGTGCCCTTCCCACTGTTACAATGCTTTATTTAAAAAAAAATGGGGTTCAGGCAAGTTTGAGAGGCTAGACTCTAGATTCCTGATTAGGGGCTTCCCCACCTTTGTACCCAGGCTTCATCTTAATACCTGCAGCTCTGCCATGTAACTTAGAGGCAGCTAGTCCCTGCCACTAAGACACATGGGATGTCCCCGTTTCATTACCAGTCCCCTGTTCCACTCAGGGGAACAGATTAGATAGTTCCACTCACTGCACAGCTGCCCCACGCAGTTAATGCTCACGAACACACTGACACATCATTATTGCACCACATGGGTCTACCCTTACCACAGAGCCACTGTAATTTGCACTCATTATGACCCTACTGAAAGAAAGTAATTGGGAGAAAGGAAGAGGAGTGACTTGACTTTTTACTTACATTTTACAAATGTTATACCATGTTACTATAGCCCTTCCCACACGGTAACACACATTTTTTCCCCCAAGTAAGAACAGATGGGAATAAAGAACAATAAAAACAAAGGCACACATCAACAAACCTTAGGATAAAAACAATGGCATCTTTCAGGAAAAATTATAAACAGCATTACATAAAACAGAATGAAGATATTCAGTCCAAAGGCTTGGTTTTATAAAGAGAGGGAAGATGAGAATGACAGCACAACAGGAAAAAATTAAGATTCCAAAACACAGAAACTAAGATTTTAGGCTTTAAATGGCAGCTTTTTGCCAACTTCTCACCTAGCCCTACGTACACTAATATTTTGTTGTTAACAGCATGCAGAATGCAGAAAAATGATCCATCTGTGGAGTTGCAAACAAATATACTGATACTTTGATCCCTCTGTAAGCTCTTACTTAATGTTAGCAGACTTGCATGGGAAAGCGGAACACTCCTAGATTTGACTGGCAAAGATCAAACCCCAAGCGACATATAATAACAAAAATATTATTCTTAATACTGCTTTGATGTCAAATATAGACACAGAAATTACAGAAGTCTCACAATAAATTATTTCATAGTAGTTGCAATGTACAGAAATAGGAATTTGTTTATTAGACTCGATTACCTATTTTTTCATCAATTTTTTCTTCTTCTACCTCTTCAGCTTCTGTTGTACAACGATATCCTTTTTTCTTAAGGATATGGCAGATAAGAATTCCCAAGAGACCCATGATGAAGAAAACAGGAACCAAAGCAAAGGCAATATACTCTAGGTGTTCAGCCTTGCCATCATTGCCATCCATTTTAGTTGTCAAAGTAGTTGTCTGTAAGCCATGGCTTGACAAAAGCAACGGAACCTCTTGATCTATGTAAATCAATAAACACATGTATCACTATACACTGTAAATCACTTGAAAGAATTCAGAAAATTACAAGCATGACCAAATCCCCACAGTACCTCCTGCAATGATTAGGACAACACATATTCTACTGGTTGAGAACTTACACCAGAAACAGCAGATATTCCCTCTTCACCAAACATTACAAACATCTAACATCCAAAAAGCCTGTGTGATATTTCTTCAATATAAGAGTGAAGAACCAACCATATTGCAGCCTGACAGGTTGTCATCTCAAATAGAGGGCTCACATATTTCACAGCTGAGTAACACCACCATTGCTCCTTGTTTGTATGTGAGGAAAATGCTATACCATTCCTCCAGTCCTAAGTTCATGCAAAATTACCAATAAAATGTGGATCCTTACCTAATATGGGAGTAAATACAGGATTTAATATTGACGCTTGCATAGAAAAACTATCTGGTGTGAAAGAAATAGCTTTGATTTTTATTTTTCTTTTGACAGTGGGAATTCTCAAGAGAAAGAGCATCTACCCCTTATTCATCAGAATAAGGTGGGCTTAGTCTTTGTCTTAGATTTGGAAATCATTTTGTATTTAAACTTGAAACAGGACATGAAAGAATTCTTTTTGCTTGCAAAGAATTAAAGTTGAAGCATTGTGACACACTATCTCCACAATTAAGCACTTTGGTTTAAGTTCTGAATTTCACAGATGTAAACTCCATGTTATAAACTGGAATTCTGACCTATCGGAAGTATAGAATATTTACATTAGAAGGGACACTTGAAGCTTATCCATCTAAGTGCTGCTAAAAGCAGCACTGATTAGATCAGATTTTGCAGGTAAGCTCGATCCAGATGATGAACATTCCAAATTTCTGGACAATGTCTTCCAATATTAAAACACTTTTATGTCCAATATATACAAAGAAACTAAAAAGTCAGTACCTTCTTGTAGCAATGAGGCAAGATGGAGAAATGCTGCTACCTTCTCGAAGCGTCTCCTTCAGAAGCCGCTCAGAGCAGGCCATAGGAACAGCCATTTCAAGTCCATGCACACAATTCCTCATCAGAGGAAAGACAGGAGGGCCTCCTGTATGGTATTTTCCAGCAAGGTTTATTTCAGCATGCCGAAGGGATCATGGACAGAAGACCAAGGACCATGTGGTCTGCCCTGGCTTAAGTATGGGGTTCAGGAACCCATGGTCTGAGGGCACAGGGCAGTACAAAGGCAGGGCAAGGGGCAGCAAACCTATGGGGGAATGAGGGATGAACAACTGGGGAGGGCAGGGCCAAGTAAGCAATGGGGGAAGCAATCCAAGACAGATAGGCAGTAGTTCTGCAGGGCACCACAGGGGAAGTACTCTCTCAGCCTAGGCAAGGAAACTCTACAGTATATTCTTCCAGGGCAAAGCCTGGAAGTTTCCCTGAGGGGATTTTTAGGGTTCCCACACCTTCTTGCATATCAAATATAAAAGCATAAAAAGTTCAACAGCTCAGATAAATCCAAAATTACATGTTGCATACTCAAAATCTTGGCAAACCCTTAGAGCTTTATACACATTCCTCACCCCACACACTAAAGACTTGAACATTATTATCACCAACATGCATTTCTTCCTTCTATTCTTCTCCTCCACTCCAGCTGAAAGCAATGTTTTTGAGTAGGAAATAATGACAACCAGAAAGTGTAAGGTTTTTATCCATCTATTTCAAGATATTTCCCATCTACTTGTATAGACATGGACAAGGAAATTCATAATTGTTCCATTCATTAGACTTGTTGAAGAATAGAAGAGTCAGCAGAAAACCATTTACATGACAGGGACACTTTTACAACACAAATGTCTAGAATAATAATCTTTCCCTTTGAAAAATAAAAAAAAAATTGAAGTCACCACAAATTTGCAGGAAGAGTGTTATTTCACAAACATCTCCTGCACTGACTGCATAACTAAGTTGCATTTGAGACACCAGTAAGGTGACAGACAGCAAGGAGAAGTCTGATATTTACCCTGGTTTTTTTTATTCCTCTAGAAACAGTAAACCTTTTATTTTAAAATACTTCTAATTTTTCAGAACAGTCTTGAATTGTCAGTTGAGTAGTGTGCAATACACAAGACTTGCTCAAAGTGAAAATAATGGAAATTATTTGAAATAACAACTGAAAAATCCCAATTAGCTACAAGGAAAAAAAAAAAAGATGTATTAAGCATTTCACTAAAATAATTTTCTAGAAAATAGCAGAAATGCAGAAAAATGGAAAGAAGTGCAAACAAATTACTGAACAGATCTCAAAACTGAAAGTTAAAGCAGAATCTCAGGATATTTGCTTTGGACAAAACCAGATGGTCTAGTTTGTTCCCAAAACCAAAAGAGAAAGTTATTCACTTTTAAGAGACCAGCAATCCTACAGATGATTGTATGCAGAATTTACCAACATGTTATCTGCAGAAGCTCTAACATATGCTTGAGTTGGACAATTGAAAAATATCTACAATTTAAAACTTTAAGGTTGCAATTGTTTTATACTGCAAGGAAACAAAGGACAGGAAAGGGTAAGGGATACAATCATATAACTGAGAAGGCTGATCTTACATGCAGTTTATTTGCATTCTAAGATTTTATAATTCATGCTTTAATATACCAAAATATAATTTCTTTTTTTTCTCATCAGGTAGCAACAGCCACAAAGTATGCCAGTTGATCAATAAAGTAGTTTCATTTACTTTTGAAGCAGGAGAAAAGCCATCTCACCAGAGAAGTATTACTTGGATGACTACAACATCTCAGAATCTAAGAAATCCAACTGAAGCAGTATATATCACAAGCTCTTAATGGTATTAATAAATAAGCACCTTTCATGTTGAAATATAAGACAACAAAAGGCAGATAGTTTGGATTTTGTTGCACTGTATCCTTTTTAAGAAAGAAGGGGAAACACCTCCCTACTATCAACAGCCACTTGTTAGAGTTAAGCTGTTTCGTGGAAGGGTCACAAAATGTATCCAACTCCACTTTTTGGGTTTTCTGCCTCTCTTTGTGGCAAGAGTGGCATGCATTTCCCGAACAAGTATCTATTTTCTCTGTAAGCATAGCAGGCAATTCCCACCAAACCAAGAGAGCAAGGGGGCCTTATCACATGGCTAGAGGTCCATGTCTCAGGCTTTCCAAGTCATGGTTCACTGCAATTCCTCCACATGTGAAGCGGCTTTAGGAGGTCCCTTTCTGTTCAGTTCTCTGCTACCCGACTCACTGTGCTCCTGACAGACTGTAACCCTGAAAACAGTTTTAAACTGGATTACTGAGATAACCAGGTTTTAAGAAAAAATGCCACAAAAAATCTTTCATTTTTAAACAGTCATTTTACTGAATCAGTATAGCCTGTGGTTTGGCAAACTCCTCTATTAAGACAATCCACTGACTGAGTATGCTGAAATGGGGAAATAACAATGAGCAAGAATAGCCAAGTACATCTAGAACAAAGTTTCCCAGAGTCATGTTAGTAACACGGAACCACAGTCTCAGAGTATGTTCAAAAAGTAAGGGCAGTAGCATTAATTACGTGCAAAAAATTTTTAACTGTGAGGGCAGTGATCAAGGCTAGGTTGGATAAAGCCTTGAGCAACCTGTTCTAGTGGGAGGTGGTGCAAGGAGGGTTGGGACTGAACAATCTTTAAGGTCCCCTCCAGTCCTCAGCATTCTATGATTCTATTAGATGAAAGTATAACGTCAAATACATAACGATTTTTAAATCATCAATTTGAAACCCAATCAGCTTGACATAGCTGCTGAAAACAGATACAATTTAACATCATCACACTCAAAGAGTAAACCCTCAAGACACCCTCGAGATTTCCAGCCTACCTAATATATGACACCTATAAAGCTGGCACGTCAAGAACCATGGTTTCAATTTCTTTGTTTTCTGTTTCTTTTTCTTCCTACATAATCAGTTTTATTATTTGGTACTTCTGCTCGTAGACTGCCACATCATACACCAAGGAAAAAATCTCATTAGCTAAAATCTCATCTGCAGTCAACAGGCAATAATCTAGACAAATGCTCAAACAGATACAGCCTATGCAAGTTGAAAGGAGAACTGTGCCTATACTGGCACTTTTTTTACTGACACAAGAACGTTGAAAAAATCATAATTTATCAACTGAATACTTTGTAGCATAGATTAGTCTACTTATCGGTTTAAGGTATACAGAGGTTTTGAACTAGGAAGGAAAACAGAAGTATTTTTTTTCATTTAAAAATTCACTAAATTAACATGTATACTTCAACATACTACTTTATTTACATAGGCCTATGGGGCTTTTCTTTGGTTGTAATTAGATACCTAAAAATTCAACTCTCCCATTAAAATTCAACAAGAAACAAACATTACTAGTAAAACATTATATCAATAACATTTCTATAAAAACACATCATTTACACAAAATCCAGAAACTGCTTGATGCCTTTTTTTTTCAGACATAAAAATTCACCAAAAGCAAAGCAAAAATATCCTAGAAGAAATTAACTTAGCTGAATCAAATACTTAGTGCTGTGCACAAAGCATTCAGCTTTCATTATCAAACACCCTACACAGTCTTGCCCTCAAAACCCTAAGCAATTATAACATAATGCAAAGCCAAGGCTTGAGTACCTAAATGGGCAATACATTTTATGTCCAAAGTCACAGCTACATCATCCCCTATTCCCTTTCCCCAGAGGCACATTATGCTTATATCAGACTGTTGACAGTTTACCTCATTCTTGTGATGTATGATGCTGCTTCTCAACAGTTTTAATCAGGCCATAGCAATCTTCCTTAAGTCAATTCATAAAATAACTGATTTATTTCAGTGGTTTGCTGTCCTGGCATTTTTATACACCAGTCATTGTATACCAGTCTACATATGAAAATTACTTGAAGATGTCATCTAAATGAAATTATTTGCGAGTGATATTCAGCACATTTAGTGAGGCTTAAGCTGTAAATAATAAATTGCACTCATGCTACTAATTCACATCCCATGTACTCATTTGCTTAAAAATATATGCCAAGTACTAAAGATGAATATTGCCTGCCCTGACTTAATCCTTACCTAAGAAGTAAAATATAAAGATAGTCAACCTCAAACAAGTCTTTTGGCTCTAATCACTGTTACTCAGATACAAAGGTACTGTTCTTCCACCTCAGCAATTGCTCAAGACAATTTACAGCACCTTCAGGAAACAGAATATAAGAGCAAAAAAGTTAGCAGATAAATGGAAAAATATTTCTTGCTTCATTAAATTGCAATTTTTACATGGCATAGTCAAATTTTTCATAAAGCACATGAGAAATGTCTAGAAATATTTAATCTTAATCCTATCTTGCTTAAAGTACAACTCAGATTTGTGACAAACAAATCCTTTTAATAACCAAGATCAAAACAGTTTAATTCTTATATTAGCAATATACAACTCAGCATTAAAATAATGCAGTGTTTTTCTAAATCTCCTGTACTAAATCTAAGTATAATCTACATCCATCCTATTACTTTAAGCACATTCCACTTATTTTTGTTTTGTTTCATTTACAGAAAGTGGCCCATAAACAACAATGTAATCTTCTCTCTGCTCTACTGGTAAAGAATCCTATTTAGTTACTCTGGATTTTGCCCATTATGCCCATGCTGTTTACTTTTTATGGCATGCCTTTTAAAAAAGGTTTATTTACATGTTATGAATTTGATTATTTGAGCAATCTACCTGCTAAAAATAAGTACATAAATATTCACTATCTTGTCCATGAAGTTTAAGGAGTTACAAAATCATATTCCCTGCTTTTAAGCATGAAAATGAAACATACAGTATACAGAAAAAATTATTGTTGGCCTTAATGTTAATTAATATTTAAACAAATAATATGATCACATACAACCTATTTAAGTACAAAACAAATGAAATATTATGGTATGGCGCATGATCTGCTCAGACATCTCAGCTAAGCACAGCTGGAAAACATGCCTCAGTAGCAACATCAGCTTAGGCATTTCTCCCCCTCCTCGGACCCATCTGCAGAAAAAAGGACCATCACTTAAGGTTCAAAATAATAAGAGAGAATATCATTTGCAGGAGTGGGGTTTGGCTCTTTTCGGGGGGTTTCTAGTGCTTTGTCTTTTCCTTTCTTTCGTACCTGGTTCACTCGTGGTTCAATTCACCACACAGACCTACACACTGCTGCTAAAAGCATTGCTTACGCTTTCTGTAGCAATGCCACAAGGAGAAATGGTCAGGCAGCCTGTGACCCCAGCTCCCCCCACAAGGAAAAGACACCTGATGATGGTACTTAGTGCTTCATCCTCTCCTGGTTCTAGAGGAAGCATTTTTTGAACTACATTAAACACTAACAACACTTCTTACCTCCAGATATCAAAGGCGGATGGATCATAGAATGATTTGGATTGGAACGGGCTTTAAGGACTATGTAATCCCAATCCCACTACCATTGGCTAGGACACCTTCACTAGATCAGATTGCTCAATCTGAATGGGCTCCTTCATTTATAGAAATCATTTTAAGTATCATTTAGCATAAAACTTCTTTCAGGTTAAGTTACATGCTTTTTAATTCAGGCATAAAAATAAAAACTCCTTATTAGCTCAATTTCCTAAATACACACTAAATACCTCAATCTCAAGAATTTAAGAAACTAACGTTACTTTTAAGAACTTGAGTTTTAGTGAAGTTAATTCAATGCCAGCTTGTATCTCTCTAGCATTTCAGAAGTGGTGGATATTTCCTTAAAAATCAAAGTTCTAAATCAGTTGTATATTTTCACCTTCAACCTACTCAGAGATAATGCATTGTATTAGAGCTGCAGTAGAGATTTCTATTATCAAGTTGAATTTAATTTTTTTTAGAGTCTTAATTCAGATTCTTAGCAGGGAAATCATTTAGGTAAATCATTTACTGATGGTAATCATGTATTCATTTAATACACATCTTTAATTATTTTACTGATAGTAAATTCAACAAGAACAGTTGGATGCAACTTCAAAATAAATACATTTTTTATGAGTTATCTGATTCAAATAGTATTTATCTATTGTGGACACTACAGTCAAATTACTTTTGCAAAAATAAGCAGATGAAATTACGAGCAATTTCAATCACAAGACAAAATATACCACTGCCCAAAACACACACAAAAAAATAATTAGGAAACGTTAGGGCCTCTCTGCCTTACTAGTCAGGTGGTAGCTACAGAAGAGAGCAGATAAACCAGAAAAGCCAGTAAAGAAGAAATTCTAAAAAAATTATTTTCTAGAGGGAAAGAACTCTTAAGTAAAGAAAACCTATTCCCTACCACTTGCTTTGTCTATTGTTCAAGGAAATTGTACTTCAGGGAATATGCTTAAAGTGAATAACAAAGGAAAAACACCTATCATCGAAGAAGAACATTCAACACATTTGTGAATTCCGCTTAACTTCTGGCTTCCTTGTAGTAATCAGAACCTACAACCAGAAGTGAAATAAGCAGGAAGTGAGATGACCAAAAGGAAGCCACATGATGAAGGAACATACTGACAACTAATAGCACACTGCCAACTGCTTTAGAGGTTAAGCAGAGCTGATTAAGAATTTCTGTTAAGAACAGACCTCAATACCTTCATCAGATTTGTCAAAAGCAGTATCTCAAGAAAGTGAGCAGAAGCATCAGCCAAGTTTCCTTAAAGCTCATTCTAAGTGCGCCTACTTTGTGAACACCAACAGTAGGACCCAGGCAGCAAGTCTCAGGCATGACCCACCTGAACTTAACACCAAACAGCATCCATGGTACCCAACACGATGCTCATAACCATAAAACAGCATGCTTTTCAGAATAACTCAGGCTGGAGCCTGCTAAGAGTCCTTACATTAGAGACAAAATCTCTGGCTCACCGAAGTCACTACAAAAATTTTTATTGTAGGCAAATTTTGCAGGAGGTCTGGAAAGAGAGCCTTCTACTGAGAGGTAAGCCTCCACCCTAACAAGCTCTTTATTAATGCCAATTTTTTCTGAATTAAACACCCTCTTATCACATTCAGTAAATTATCTGCAGAAAGTTTTAGACTGGCTTCTCTGACAGCCTGAGGGTAGGGTGGGGATTCAGAAAGGAGGTACCTCCTACATAAGGTAGGTCCTACTCACAGAAAAAAAAAAAATATATATATATATAGCTCAAAGTATTACTGTATAATGCATATAAGACCAAACAATTTTGAGTGCTGAAATAATTGCAAAAAGCACTGCAATTCCCTCACAGCCGGAGAGAGTTTGTTAAGAAGCAACAGGGAAGACCAAACCTAATCAATCATCAGCTACCACATCATGAAGGCATCAGACATTATTTAGAATTCAATGAGAAAAAGAAATATTAACAGTATATAGAGCTGTTTTGTCCTGTTGAGTAAGGGAAAAATTTAAACATAAAGGGAAGTAAGATTCAGTCTGTTCTTTGTGTGACAATATGTGGTTGATAATGCTGTATTAACATATACAGAGACAAAAAGCTTATGGTTCACTGTTTACCAGTACTAAATTGCAGTGCTTATGGTGTAATTGCTTTGGTCATTACTTGAGCAACATATAGCTGCTATGGCAAAAATACACAGAACTAATGCTTTACATTTGCATTTCTGTTGGAAAATTGTTCCCCAATTTTCAAATAAAACACACCCTGTAAACAGCTACAGTACATTTAATAAAGCATATTTCATCAGTACGGCCGTTAAAAAGCAATTAAATAAAATCCTTCCTGGACACATTAGCTATTTAGTACTATTGCATATCATTGGTTAAATTTACAAGTGCAATCAGTATCTAGTGAGCAGTACTAAATCAGTGCCATCAAGCACATTATATCAATGAATCTATGCATGCTAACAACAATCCTCACTACAGGAGTCAAAAATCAAATTTAACCCAAACCAATGTATTTCTTGTGTGAAGAGGTATACTACAGTCCTGAGAAACAGCAGATACATTGACAGAAAGCATTTGCAAAATCCTGAGAAGAAAATTCTTTCATAGCTTTTGCATCTCTTGATAGACTTGCCAACTTTCAGCCTGCAAAAGTACAATCCCATTCAGCTAGATGTACAACTAAATTGCTGCTGTAGTTATTAAATCCTACAAATACACATAGCATACCAAGAGTTCTCCACCCAACTTCAAGCTCAATAAAGCAATCCTGAGTATAAACATTTGTAAAAAGTCTGTATAAACCTACATATACACATCCTTTCATTAACTAGAACATCTGTTTACAGCCTCTTCAACATACCACTGGTAGGTAAACTGTACAGTAATCAAAGCATGTATAAACATGCAGTAATACACTGCAGTAACAGCCAACATGCAAATTAGTTTTTATCTGTTAAAAAAATTTTTATATATATATATATATGGTAAGGATCAAGAAGAGAAGAAAAAAAGCACAGTTTCTCTCCTTCTCCTACCTTTGCATAGAAAACCTCAGGTCCTCAGATAGCAGCTATCAGTCAATATAAATCTGAAATTCAAGGTGCCTAGTGGTATTTATTTCTTTCCACTCTCCTGAAGCACTGGTTGACAAGCCTTCCATTCCTCTTGCTTTCAGAAAATAAACAGCAGATAGTAGATATCTCAAACTCTTCTTACCAAGCTTGCCTGCACCAAGTAATACACAAATATACAAAAGGAACGCCAGATAGACAAGAAACATTTCTGTATTTATTCTTTGCCAGTAAGTACAGCCACCTTTACTGTTTCCATTAATTTGAAAGTCTACTCGCAAACAAGCCAGTACACCCTTACTTATGTCATACCTCCCAAAGCTAATATAGCTGATCAAGCTGAAAGTGGAAATGAGCATCAATTTTTAATACAAGTGTTTGAGCATCACAGACAATGCACAAAAAAAAGGGACTTCAGACTACACAGGCAACAAATTTGGTTTCAATTTGAGATTATTAGTATCTTAACAGTCGTGGCTAGACATAAACAAAGAAAATGTCATTTTAAACTAACTTCCTCTGTGATTGTATGTGTGCAAGGGCTCTTCAGATTTTTCAAGGGTTACAGTCAACTTTTAATTTCCAAAACCTACACCAAGTTTAACCTCACAAGTGAGGGTAAAATAGAAACGATTCTTTAATGCACTTCTATCTTAAGAGCCATCCTATTCCAGTTAAAGTGAATCAACTACGGAGGAATTACCAGACTCGAGCTCGTACAGCTCATTAAAGTTTTTGGTTTGTTGTTGTCTTTCTTTTTTTTTCCCCTCGCCACTCCTGGCCATAAGCTACTACATCACCAGACCGGTGTGTCGCGACAGAAAGCACCGTGTGATCGCTGGCACTCGCAGCCCGCCCGAGCGGGACCCGGTAGCGCCCGCCCCGAGCGGCCCCGCTGCGCTCCGCTAACAGGAGGGACCAACTTCAGCCGCTGAGGAGCCTCGACCTCTTCCCGGCCCGCTCTCCCGCCTTGCCGCTCTCCTCCCTCGTCCCCGGCAGGGACTCGAATGCCGAGAACCCCGAGGAAATCGGGTCGGCCCCCGGCAGAAGCAGCGGCAGCGGGGTCAGCCTGGACAGCAGACCGGCGAGTGAGGCCGTACTGCCCAGCGAGGACACAGCCCGGGGAGCGGTACAAGGGCCGGCCGGCGGGGAACGAGGGGGTCGGGGATTGAAGCGTCCCACCGCAGCGAAGGACCGAGGCCGCAGCGACCCACCGAGAGCAGAGCTGTTGGCCAGCCAGTGAGCCGTCGGGCCCAGCGATGGCGCAGTCGGCGGGATCCCGCCGGTCGCTGCCGGAGCCATTCCCTACGCCTCGCCCGCGCTGCTCCGCGTTGGCTGCGGAGCCGCTGCCGCCCTGCCCGCCCCGGCCCGGCCCAGCGGCGGCGGGGCGCGCCCTGCCCGCACGGCGCCTGCGCGGGGCCGCCGGCCTGGGACGGTGCCGGCCTGGGGCGGTGCCGCCCCGCAGCGCCCGCCCTGCCGCAGCTGCCGTGGGGAAGCGCCGAGCCGGGTTGCTCGTGTCTAGCCTTAACGGGGGGCGAAGGCGTGTCTTATACACGCCTGTAGGGCTTACGTCGAAGGCACCCACGCATTAGTTTAGCATTACTACTCCCAGACGTGGTTTCCTGAACCCGGCAACCGCAACGCTGGGGTGCAGCGAGGGGGCAAGATGGGCGCAGGGCACCGTGTCCTAAAGGGCCCGAGGTGACTCCTTGACCCGTTTGCTTGGCGTTGGTCGTGTGCCACAATGGCTCCCGAGCACCTAGGGTGCAATGCCACCCCTATGGAGTTGCCCACGGGGGAGGCTCTCACCCAGGCAGGTTTGGGTGTGTCTCCCGATGGATTTCAGCTGTGGCCAGGAAAGGCTTCTCTGCCACTGCTGCCCCAGGGGCTGTGCTCACTGTGACGGCAGCTCCTTCGCTGCCAGGGCTCAAGGGCTGGGGAGGTATGTCAGGAACAATTGCCCTGCACCAGCTTGGAGCCTGTTATCAGAGCTGCATGGAAGGTACTTACTGTAAGGGCAGGGCAGTGCAACTGCCCCGAGGAGCCACAGGGCCTTGTGTAAGTTGTTGCCACCACTGCAGCATTATCACGAAGACACAAGCGTTCAGAAACTAAATGTGGCCGTGTGTTCGTTCTCCCTTAGCATTGCTTCCACTCACTCTGCTGCCTCTTCCCATGCACTAGGCCTCAAATTCATGCTTTATTCCTTAAATCTTCACTGCTAAACTCCAGCTTAGTTATATACTCCGGTAAACTAACTCCCATGTTTAGAGCTTGGCCCACTTTGTATTTCAGCAGCCACAGCTAGACTTTCCTACTGACATGGCATGAAACTAAAGACTTATTCTTGTACCAAGGCAGAGGCGACTATAGCTTCCCGATACTTCAAATACAATACTCTAAATTATTTTAATCTAAATAATTTATTTCCTTGCTATTACTGATTTTGAATACCTGAGGTAAACACCACTCATTTAAGGTACAATATTGCAATCATTATAAAGACAGATTTTGAATGGATTTTTTTAATCTGGTAACAACATTGTGTGCAGAAATACCCTTATCAGCCCCTAACTAGACCCATCCACAGGTAGATTTGGAATACCAGACTGCCAGCTTCCTGTTTGGGACAATCACCCCAATTGATATCTCCTCCCCTCACTACCTCCCAGTCTCCTTTTCTAGTTTAAAAAAAAAAAAAAAAAAAAAAAAAAAAGTATAAAATTATGTTCTCAAAAATAGCACATCAGTACCATTTCTGCAATAGACAAAAAAGAAGTGTTCTGGAGATAACAAAAGTTTTAACCCTTTTCCTCTGTGCTTGACTATCATCTCTATTCATGGTACTAACTGTAGCCACTATTTTTTATTTTTTTCAGAGATACAAGTACTAACAGATTAAGGTAATTCAGTATCTGAGATGTTTATAGTTGGGAATACCTCTTCTCAGTCAAATAGATAACCGAGAACATGAAAACTCAGATGTTTTCTTAGTACTTGGTGCAAGACTTATCTGTTTATTAACCAAACTAATGAGGAACTAGCAGAACTGTACTTTTCAACAGAATAGGAAGTCAAGCAGCAGGACACAGGGTTCTTTGCACTTCTAAGAACAATTATTTCTTCCTCTTGGGTTTTCTACAGAAAGTACTGCTGCTCACCTGAGTTGCCTCTGCTCTGTCTCTTAAATTTTTATTTACTCTGTTTTTGATGGTGTGATTCTCTGTCAACTGTTCTCAGTGTCACAAAGGTGACAGACTTGGGGAGAGATACAATCTTCCTTTTCTTTTGGGTTAAGAGCAGCACTGCAGATCCCAACTCAACGGAAATGACAAAATGCAGCAGGATTACTGAACCATGTCTGCCTCCATGAAACAAGCTCTCCAGAGGTAGGCTTTAACTCAGTCTCCCTCTGACTTCAGAAAGAAAGACTGGGGTTTTTTTATTATTCTTTTTTCCTTTTAAGATTAGAGAACTAATCTGGGTTTACAAGCAGGGAATTGGCAAAATTTTTGAGGCAGTAGCTTCCTGCCCTTTTTTATCTGCTGGAACAAACACCCTGGGGCATGGGGAAACTATCAAATTAGCTTTGCCACTAGAAGATCTGTGAAACCACCTGTCAGCTTTTATGAAAAATAAGGAATCTCACGCAAAACATTACTGAGTTTCCTTAACAGTCTCAAAACTAAGTTTTAAAGAGGTTTAGTTAGCCTAATCTATGTCAGTTATTTCCTTATGATTTCTAGAATGTATCATTGGTTTGTTCCTATTACTAGAAAATGCAATCAGTTGGGAAAAATGCAAGCTGTTTTTTCATTGCAAAGTAGTCAAGAAATTTTCTTAAAGTAGTATTTGGCTCTACCCACTACTAATTCTTGAAATTTCATCTCCAAACTAAATTCCAGTGTTAACCTTCTTTATTGAAAGACATTTTCAGGATTTCATTTTTATTGGTAATAATGTCTGAATAAACCAGACAATTAACTGTCCTCATTTGTAAAAGTTACAGACAGAATAAACATTGGCAGAGGTAAGTAGAAGACAGGAACCATCGTTTGTACATCTTAAGTAGTGTGGCCTTAAGCATCAAAATAAAGTGACACTGGAAATCTCATATCATCAAGGCCTTTTATATGACTTAATGAGATACTTTATACTGAACTAGCAGGGTGCTAATTTCATAATTAATTACATATATATGTAATTACATATTGAAATCCATCTGCTTCAAGTAGGCACAAATACCTCTGTGTAAAACTAATCAAAGCTAGTGCTAGTAAAACGTGAATAATTGAATTTCCCTTTGAAAATCAAATTATACATATTCCCACATAACTTAATTGCTGACTTTTATTACTGGAATCACAATTAAGACTATCTGTGTTTTCTAAGCATCCTTTTTCAAGCATTCATTGTATGTATTATCTATATATTCAAGGCAAAAATACTTCCAAAATGTTTTAAAGATGCATCCAAATGCCAGCAGTATTTAAAACACTTATATACATCAAAGAAGTACTCCTTGGAAGTGGTAACTTACCTGACAGTGGTTACTTTACACCTTGTGTATATGTTTATGGAAAATTATGTATTAAAAGTAAAAATTCCTAGACCAAGACCCACCTTGGTGTTCCAGGTTTGGCTGTGTGGTGCTTAGCTGCCTAGTGGAATTAAACCACAACACTTGGAAACACTTGGTATCTCTGACTCTAAGCTATATTACCAAACCATTAGTGATGGAAAAGTGGTGAGGAACACTCCCAGCAAACTATATAAAAGCTAGATTCCTAATTTGTTATTTCCACTTTTCCCAGGCAGCAGCTGTTTCTGATGATGAAAGTAAAACCATTGCTGAAAGGTATTGCTATTGGCCAGCCTGGTCTAGTGGAAGGTGTGTGTTCCCTGCCCATGGCAGGGGGGTTGGAACTTTAAGATCTTTAAGGTCCCTACCAGCCCAAGCCATTCTGCGATTCTATGATTCTTACACAGAAAAATAAATCCCTAAATCTAACAAAGCTGTAAAGGAGATACAGTTCTTCATCAAAATCCTGAACATTGTACTCGAAAAATTGCTCAGTTTTACAATATTTCAGCCTTGAGGCTGAGAAAATATCAATAGAGAAACTAAGCTATAAGGGTAGTATATTTCTAGAAATCTCTCTCCTGCTTACTCTATCTCCCTGTATCTTTAATGACACTTCTAATGCAGTAATCAGTTTTGTTACAGGACTTTGTAAGCAGGAATTCAGTTACAGTTCTATCTGTAAATGAGTAAGGTCAGGGGTCAGGTGGCTGCCATCTTTCAGGGAAATAGTTTAAACACTAGATTTTTGGTTTGAGAAGGATTGTCTTCCCTTTGTTTGTAATGATTTCCACTGATGAGGATAAAATCTGTTTCTCTGGTCCAGAGAAAATAAGAATTAGGGACTTGGTTCTACTTGCCAGAGAAGAGAAGAGTAAGGTTATTGATGCTGTCCCAAGGACAGAGCCAATACTTTACAATCATTTGCATGTGGATTGAAAAAAACTATTGGAAACCAGAATTGGAGCCTAGCACGCCCCTCTAGGATGCCAGCCCCTAACGTTGTGGCAGTTGTGGTAGGGTATAAAGAGGGAAGTGTGGCAATTTGGTTTAATTCTTAAAACTGCTGTGGTTGCCATTACATCTCCTGATGTGCCAGTTCTTGTTGGTACTCCCCAGGACTAGGTGCTCCCCAGGAATGCCTGGTAGATAGAGCTTTCCTCAGAGGACTGAAGAAGAATGTTGATATTCTGGATACTAACAAGGTTTAGGCATGATATGCGATTCATTTGGTCTTAAGCTTCAAACCAAACGTCTTCAAGGCCTTGGGAGATTTTATGGTATGGCTCTTAGGAAGCTCAGGTGCTTCCTGAGGCTTAGTAGAATATAAGAAGCTGCATGTTATAAAATCAGTTCTTTGGAATGTAGAGGAGAGAGAGGATCTTGAGCAGCTTCTGAATTTGACAAGGGAATCACAAGAAGATTACAGAGTCCATACAAGGCTGAAAGGAGTTGTGAAAGAACACTAGTGGTTTTGTGGAGAACCATATTATGAATAAACAATGTACACAGTGGCTTGCTTGGGGTAGGGTAGAGGCAGAAACCGAAGTAACACAAAGTAGATCCAGTCCCTACAGAGGACAGCTTTTTCCTGGCATACTTATTAAGGAATTCATCACACAATAGTTAGCAAGTAAAAATTAGCATGTAAATACTATATTTATATTGGGATGCTAAAATAAATTAAAAGTGAAGAAAAAGTCTACAATAATGAAACGAAAATCTACTGGTTCCTATTCCCCATTCATACATTACTATGAATTAATCTGATGGAGTTTGAGTTCGTCACAGCTGGACACTCACTGAGGAATTCAATGATAGTAGCAGGATTGGAAAACTGAAGTAAGCTCAGTAGTATTGTATGCAGTGACAAAGCATGAAGGGATTGGCTTCATTAGTGGCCTTATTACAAAGAGTACCTTCACAACTCTGCATGCCTAAAGCGGTAAGTGTACATACAAAAGGAAATCCGGAAGTATTCTATGAATATTTTGATTCAACTCTAATAATGTTGGCAACATTCATAAATGGAAGTAAGAAAGTAACTGGGGAAGATTGCTTTTGTAGTTCAGCTAAGAGGGAAGCAGGAAGGATGCATGGAGATGTGGGGAAACCTGGAACCATTTCTTGGTTCTTCAGTGACTTTGTGTGGCTGTGTAAAGCAGGGCAGAAAGTACTTCTGAGTGGAGTCACTCCCTGCATCCAAAAGCAGTTTCCAGCTGCAGATGAAGCCTCTGGGGTTTTAGACTAGAGCTCTAAGGCTTTCATAAACATCTCTAGGCTGTACTCCTCATCTTCTGCCCAGGGCAGATCAGCAGTGTGTGTTGCATTACACATTTTCCACTTCCAAGAGCTAGTAAAAAGATCAGTACAAATTAATAATCTTGGATATTCTAATTAACCAAATCCTATTGATTTGTTTTATCTAGCCCGTTTGAAGACATTTATTTTCCTCCTCTTCTCTATCCTGGTTCTTATTAAGGAAAACAGAATAATTGAAAATTGAATTTCAAGTTATTTTTAATGCTCAAAACTGCAGATAAAATATGAAGTAAATCTCCTTAGCTTCTGAAATTTGATCAATAACAACTGTCTATCCTGCAAGAAGATAGTAAATTTATTTGAAAAGGAGAGTAACAAAGTATTTTGTAAAATATAAATATTAATTAAGTTTCCATGTAATAATTCTGGAGTGACTCTATCCAAATGCAACAAAGAGATTTGCTCTTTCCTAAAAATGGACTGCTTGGCAGCCTTTTCTTGCTTTTTTTATAGATCAAACCTTTTAAAGAAGTCCTCTGTCTCCAGCTGTCTCTAGCACCATATAAGAGGTAGCAGTTAAATCATTATAAGAAGTGATTAGTCATGGCAAATATGCTTACTATGGACTCTTTAAAAATTAACTTTGTACTGCTTTTGCTCCCTTATGATTTCATGAAATTTTTTGTCAGGGAGGTGGTTTTTTTAATGTATAAAATGCTAATGTTAAACCAATTGCATTTTGATTATTTTTCCATACTGGATCTGACATAGGAGTGAAAAAGGTAGCCAAATAGCAGTAACTTGTACAGATTATGCCACATCCAGCTTTATTAAATAACCTGCTGAATATTGTATTCATAACAAAGACCTGGCTAGGAGAATGCAATGACAGTAAACTAGCAAGGAGATGTGGCATAAATACATCTGTTTGGCCTTCCCGTCTCAAGATTTATGGTCCTAGCCTGTCAGCAGCATTTTAGCTCTATACTGCCTAGCCACTTTCTCAATCCTCATTTCAGAAGCTACTTTCTAGTTCTTCGTCACTCATAAGTTATATTCTCCAGAAAATTTAGAGTCTACTTCTAGGAATTATGAACTGGGAAAAAAAAAAAAAAAAAGGATGTAAACCTCCAAGAGGCCTCTAGCAGAGGACTTAAGTGCTTCAGTTATTAGGTCAGAGGCTCGCTTACTCATAACAAGCTTTGCTTTAATTTGAGCATGCTGGCTGTGCAGGTGGGAATAGCGCATTCCTTGAAAATAATGCTGAGGCTGAAACTATTACAGTAAAATGAAAGACACACTACTGCAGTAACAGTTCATCATACATTTGCAGAGAATAAAGGTCAGGAAAGTGATCTGTTAGCCTGATATGATTAAACTTCTCATGTTGGTTGACCAAACTATTACCTACAAGGTTTAATCTCCTTAGGCAAGGATCCATAATGTAGTTAAAAGCCCAGAGCCAAGTACATAATTACTAAATTACAATTTAAAGTCTTAGTAAGGACAGCCTTTATTTCCTCTGAGATTTCAGAAGCACACTCTGCTTTATGCAAATATGACTCACCAATTTTGCATGCAAGGTGTTTGGTTTAAAACTTAGTAAAGAACAGATCTATCGAGATAAACCTCAAATCTTGTTAGACCTGTTTATTTCCACTGCTTTTGATATGAAGCTCTCTAGGTAAGAAGCCATAAACTCACTGAAAACTGTGGGCAGAGAGAAAAGATTTGATTTGAATTCCAGTTTGCTGTTTTCACAACAGTGTTTCTATTTATATGTATAATCCCTGGTAGATCAGATCACCAATTGTTTAGAGACACAGAATACTTAAAAGCAGTTGTACACAAATAAATGTAGAAAAATATAAAAGCTTCAATTCAGTAAGGTATAAAGTGGACTGGATGGATGCTTATTAAATGTAACATGCTAGGTACTATTTGGGGATTTCCTAAAATAATGTGAGTATTAGGTATTTTTGCTGCTGCTTCTTATCTTGCCTTCTCTAAGCCTAATGGTACAGTAATCGTCATACCAAGGTAGCATTTTGCAGCAGCTCTTTTTCTCTGAAAGATAGAAAATAGTTTATTGACAAGAATTGAAATGAGAAGACATAGTGAACTCATCACTGATTTCTCATGCACAGTGTTTTAATTGTACTGACCAGACTTCATTGGATAAACTACCTGATAATGTGGATCTGAAGCACAGTTGATTCAGGAGTTGATTCAGTTTTGAAGCCTGAGAGGGAATCAAGGGGATAGATGGAAGCAGGAGAGCGAGGTGGATGAGAGTCTAGGGACAAGTCAATGGAAGGAGAAGCTTCTTAAAGCTGGTCAGGAAATAATAACCCCTGATGGTGAGAACTTACAAGACTGGGACAGATTTTTCTTTTTCATTTAAGGACAAAGCTGAGATCTGAAGTATGATTAAATCAGAATACTTTTTGTTTTAACAGCTCATTAACAGTGAGTGTTTGTCACAGCTTTAAAAAGGTAACATATAATTTAGAGAAGTCCAAGTTTTCCAATGAATATATTCTCTATAGATTAATCTTCTATTTTGTTTACTTTTAATTGATTAGAGTTTTCACTGAGGATAGGAAAAACTATAATCAGGAAACAAAGTGGAAAAGGCCAGGAATGCTGATAGTCACTCTGGGGAGAAGGATAAGGCTCCACAAGCAAAATGGACTCCAGAACCGTGTTTTTTTAAAGAGGATCATCTGGCAATAAGAAGAAATCCTGGTGTTTCTCACTGAATGTCTCTCACAAATCTGATCCTGCCCTGGTTAAATTAATACTATTTTAGAGCTCACCTATCTTTAGTGCCATACTTTCAAAAGCTGCTAGTTAGCTTTGATATAAACTGCAATTAAACAATAATTTTGTTACCAGAAGGCAGTGTGCTTTTTTAAAAAATAATCAAGCAGGTTGTGTTCTCAAACAATAGGAGATAAAGGAGCTGCTAAACTTCCATGCTTTGTGTGGAGGATATGGTCTGGTTAATTGTCCTGGTTACCCTGCTGTATCACCTACTCTTGCTGTGGGATTTGAGACAAATATTTTTCACAGGATTTTAATAGGTGTGTATGATAATTTAATTATCATACATCATTATGTGCCCATACATATCAGTTAAGTTTTCTTGCCTAGGGTGATGGGAGGAGAGAGCAAGAATAAATAGTAAATTGATTAACATATATGATTTCAGATATTCCAAAACTGTATATTAAATGCATTCAAACTAGTTGCAGTATAATAACAGAAAAAACATTCTGCAGGAGATGGGAACAGGCTCCCATGTTTGCAGAGGGAGGAGACAGGTTTTAATCAAAAAGCCCAGTGTTAGCCTTCTTTTCAGATGTTCACAAGTTGTTTGATTTCCTTTTGGAACTAAAAGGACATAAGTCCATAGGTCCTGCTCTACTGAACAGTCTTAATCAAAGGGTTCTGAAAGCTGAGCCTTTCTCAACTGTGGATGCTGTCCTGCTTTGTACAACCAGACAAATCTTTAGAGCAGCAGAAACTATAGTCAGCATACTTTGTGTCCTAATCACTAGGATGTAGAGTAATCATCTTTTTTTTGCTGCTACCACAGTGATTATTTGAAAATTTTTAATGCTTCAAACAGTGTCTAGGTCTCAGAACATTACACAATTTGATGATTTAACATCTTGCCAGAATACATAGTTTCAGTATTCTAGGAGAACACAGCAAATGCTGGACTACTGGGAAAGAAGGTAAGACTCCTTCATAGTTTGTCATTCATTTTGCCTTACTAATAGTTTCAATAAAATATTTAACTTTATGCTAAGTTAAATGTTTCCTATAAAGTGTTTTTGCTTAATATTTTCAGGAAAAAACCCAATATATATATATATAGGATATAAACAAAACAGTTTTTTCCTGCCAGAGTATTTTCTAATGGAAATGGGGGCAGGAATGAAAATGTGCAAACAAAACTGCATTATAACCAGCCTAGGTTTGCAAAGCATTATCTCAGAATAAGGCAAATAATATTAATACATTAAGATGAGGACAGCCTTATGAAGGGAGTTTTTTTCGTATGAATCACTATGTACACCAAACACTAACCTGCAATAATCATGACCTTAATAATCATTATTGCAGGACTAGTGTGTAACCCAGACTTCCTCAGGAGAGTCATTGCCTAAAGTTATATTAGAGTTTAGATTGAGATAACACATCTCTTTATATTACCCATATAATATATATCTCTATCATATGGATAATGTATGATATAGAGAGATATTTTCAACTAGAATGATGTTAGGTAAAAATATTATTCAATCTCTTCACAGGGAATATATAGGCTGTATACTGTACATGAGATTTTTTCCTAAGGATTCATTTGACCTTTATTGAACCTCCTTAAGTAAACACCTAAATTATTCCATAGCATCACTCCAGAGTATTAAGTCAACAAAAGGCTTTGTAGCTCCAAATATTTGCTTCTGGTGTGATAGCACAGTACAAATAGTAGCCATAATCAGGAATTCCACCTGATGTTTATAAAATGTAACCTTGTCTCAGCTATTGAGGTCCTCTGATAAAGGTAAGGTTTTGCTGAATATTTTCACATTCGCTGAGTTCAAAATATTTTGACTGAAAAAAATGCAAAGGTTTTTTTCCAGCGATGTTTGTCCCTACACTGCTCTAACAACAGAGCGCAACCCAGATCAAAACAGTGCTGCTGTATAAAGTCAGATCCTTCACTTAATCCTCTAGTGCAAGGAACTCTGGCAAGAGGATCTTCCTCCCCTTTAAAATACCCTTTTTCAAAAGACAAATCCAATTCAAATAGTATTGAAAGTTCCAGTTAGAGAAAAAACCATTGCATATTAACCATCACAATGTACACAATACTTAGTGTAGGTACTTCATGCTGCTTCCCTCTCAGCTGTTCCTTCTGCCTTTCTGCCAGAATGGTTGTCAGAAGGATGCAGGAGAAGAGCAGCCCCTTGGACAGCTCAGAGTAACTGCTCTATCAGATGAGGAGATGTTAGTGGTTTGGCATTTGCCACAGATTCACATTTGTGGTCAAACACAGGGCAGCTTTTTACTCTGCCTTTCATGCAATTTATAATTGAAAAGCAGCAGAAGTCTAGCAGAAAAATAAGCAGTAGTCTGAATGACACTTTGCTCTTAGGCGACAAATTATACTGATAAATTTTAATGATCATGTGGGACCCATGATAGGGCTGGAAAAAGAAACAGAGGTGTGATGAGAACGATAGGAAGGGGAACAAGAGCTGATTAGCCAGCACACTGTCAGTGTCATCATTGCTAAAGTTAGTGTGAAGACAGCATTACGCTGTGTTTGAGGGCACTCAGGAGAATAGATGAGAACAAAACTTGAGAGTGATTGACTGAAATCAAAGGGTTGCTGAAGCACGATATTCTGCTTCAGCAAAGGAGGGGACATGCTGATTGCGTGCATGTCTCTTCATTAAATCCTTAACTGGTTTAGCGTTTTGATTTTTGAAAGGGTCAGGCAAAGCTTCGACTCTTTAAGAGGACATCTAACTGTTCTACTTTCTAGTCACAAAGTCCACAGCTGCTTCTGCAGTTAAACAGCACATAAATAAGGTTTGGTATCTAGATCAGTTCAGCTGAGCATTGCAGAGCAAGGAGCTCTGCACCTTAAAATAGGAGCACAGATCTATTTTAACAGCTGCAAAGGTTACCATCTCCAATATAGTCACACCAAGAGCTTGTGGTTTAATCATCTGAAGGAAACATTGGCATGTGATCCTTGCCTGTCACACAGATAGCTGCTTACAAGTCTTTTCAAGTAAGAGACAGTAGTATTTTCAGGTTAATTTAGGATGGTGGATGTGGTGGGAAGAGGGATTACTTCTGCTCCTTTGTGCATTGCTGAGTTATCCCTCTCGTGTTTTACAGATAAGTAAAGCTTATATTGCTGGTTGTTTCTGCCTTCTGAGGGCTGTAATATTTCCAGTGGATGAATAACAGAAAACCCATGTATAGTAAATAATTCTGTGGAGAACTGGCCTGCTGACATCTGGGATTTTGTGTCATTCAGTCCTCACTTTCTCCCAACCTCTTTTTCCATTTTCTGACTTTTGTAAGTTTATGTCAGTCTGTCTGGTCAAATGTCTATAACTGTAAATATTCCAAATAATGATGCAGAAGGGTTTCTTTGTTTGCTAGTTTGCTTTATGGTCAATATATTCTCTTTTCTGTGACAGTTAACAGTTCTCCATGTGTTTAACAATGATGTTGACGTTGTATTTGGTGCTTCAGTGCTGGGTGACCTACTGAGATCCTCTAAGACATCACAGCAACACAGGAGGATCCTAAATAGCTCCAAAGTCTTACAGTAAATGCAAAATGCAAAATATGACTTATTGTTTCCCTGGGGAGCCTCTGTCACATAAATAAGTTACTTCACTAGAATTTAGCTAGTAAACATCAATTTCCTGGAAGCATATGCAACATCAGGCAAGATTTAATTTCAGATAACTTGTGAGTCATGGAGGAGAGAAAGCCTTTTTGTTTGGAGGCCTCTCTTTTATCCATTACCCTGCAAACTTAGTCAATTTTCATTGCAATTCTCACAGGATTTGATATATATGTACTTTGCTATCTTCTGTGTTTGTATCACCTTCACATCAGAATAAGCTTCTAAGCCAAGAGCTGCCATTTTAAATTAGCTTGTCTAGAGCATTGATTTCACTTTTACTGTCATTAATAGGCAACAAAATAAAGATATTTCAGGTATCTTCAGAAGCATGATGGCTCTTAGCTAATATAAGACTGGACTTTGTTTTCAATGTAAATCTTAACCTATCAAGAAAAATCTCCACCTTTACTCCAGAAATACATGATCAAAACATGTTACATTAGTCTTTTCTTCAGTACATAAAAGCATAGAGAATGAGAAATATGATAACTTGCAATATTATACTAAAATTTTAAATTGCCCAGAAGTCCTGAAAGTCAAAACTCTGGGCGTGGAGTACTGGATGAAACTTGTACATTGTGATGAATCTTTATAGTCTATTTATCTTGATTATTACAAAATGTTAGCTGTGCTGCAAACTTACTATGCTCCTTTATGCTTACTGTTTGTCCTGTACTACAGCATCTTAAGAAAAATTGCAACACTTTTGTTCTGACTAGTGCATAGCATGATTATATTTTAGCTCTTCAGTCCTGTGTATAGTCTGCTGGTGTGTTACCTTTATTGTCAGTAACAAGGTAGCATCTTCCTATTGCTGCTGTACCAACATGTCTTTCTTGGGAAAGGGGAGAGGCAGAGTGCAGTTTGCTGTTTAAAATAAAATAACATAAAAAATGAGAAGAAGTGAGTCAGTGATAATACTGGTAATTACAATATGTTTTTGCTCAAACTGTGCCCTAAAAAATGCTTAGGTGTAAACTTCTGCTTCTGGCAGAGTAGCACAGAGGAAAGTCTCAGCAAGAAGCATCCTCAGTGACATAATAAAGAGACATATGTACATCAGATCTGCTAATATTTAGGCTTCTGGAAAGTGAGCAATAAGAGGTAGAGCTTTACCTCAGAATCAGGATCTCTTTTGAAGTGCTATTTTTAAATATACTGACTTTAAGAGATAACAATGAGTGCAATAAATCAGAAAATGCAGCTCTCTAGGGAGGGAAGAAATAGTTGGGAAGAAAAGTGGTCATGCTGTAGTTAGAACAGCTGCTGCTATCCAATGTCTAATTATGTTACTTAATTGGGGGGGGAGCTTTCCTTCCGTACGAATAAGCAAGGTTTGCCCTTAAACACATTTCTGTGTATGAGGTGCTTGACAGTGAGGTGATTGACAGCTGAGGTCCATAGGTGTTCATCCAGACCAAACAGGCCATGGCAACTGACTATCTGAACAGCCTCCAACAATCTATACCCTTGCACACATGGCTAGAAATGATGTTTACATATTCAACCACACTTGCTGAACTTCTGTTCCTTAGGCTTCTTGTTTGGAAGATTGCAAACCTAATTTTAAAAGATGGCAAAACACACAATCTTTTTGCTGTTAGATTGCTATGTATAACACTTCTAGTGCTATATAAATTTGCTGTTATATGCTGTATAAAATGCTACTAACAGTAGTAAAAGTTCCTCATATGATACGAGGAGCAAGGAGGTAAATAAGAGCATATATGCTCCCAAAATTTATGTCCCACACATTTGGAGATATGATATGAAAACTTCAGCTACTGCATGATTCAAAATTTGTAGCATGGGTACTGAGTGACTTGTGTCAGTGTGTGTATTTATGTGCTTTGGTTATAAAACTTGAGCTGAATGTTCTGTTTAATCTTTTCAACTAATAAGTTAGTGCGTTCAGTAGGTCTTTTTGCTGACATTTTATCTGGCACATGGCTGAGCTCACACATTACTGTGTCAGTAGTATGAAAAAGATGTACAGAAAGATCTTACAGAAAGATGTAAACGATTGTCTGTGCCTGCACAGCATGCTTGCCCAAAGTGGCAATGAGTCAATATGTATTAGCTATAGATGGGATTTATTCTTCCAGTTAACTTCATACTTCTCATCTTTTAATTTATAAGATAAATTATTGCTTTAAAGCAACTCTTTATAGAAAAAGTATTATCTTTGTCTTATTGACACAAAATTGTTCGAGAATTCTTTAATGTTGTTTTTCTCAGGAAGACTTTGTTCCTGCAAATATTTACATATACAGAGAAAATTATACTGTTTCCTCTACAATGATATTGTATTACAGTACAGAGGCAGTATATACTAATAAAGTAATAATAGAGTGTGACAGCTACAGCTGGTCTGTAAGCTGCACAGATAAATTGGCCATAACAGACCCCAACTCAACCAGCCTGGTTCATTAGAGAATAGAAGTAAACAAGTCCCCGGGTAAGACAATGACAGGCTGGATCCAACTCGAACAGGGGACCCCAGCCAATCCCATTCAATCATGAATGCAGACATATCACCAGTGAGTGAGCTGGGTGGAGTTAAGAGCCCAACCAATCAAGTGTGTAAGCACAGGAAATTTGAAGCCCCTGTAAAAGAGGGCACCTGTAGTGGTTTCAAGTTCACCAGCTTTTGTTTCCCAAAATTAGTGTAGTAGTTTGAGTGCCTACTAGAATTATTTACTCTTTTTCTGCTGTGAGATAGGACTAGGAGAAAAACAGCAGGCTCAAAACTTAAAAGAGTATAAAGACAGGTTTATTAACAAAACTACAAGAGAGAAAAAATTAACAAGAATCAGAATAAAACTTTTGAAACACTTCCCCTCCCCCACAACTTTCTTTTCCCTTCCTACAGACAACATATAGAGACAAAACTTGGAACTCAAGGTCAGTTTAACACCTATAAAATAGTCTTTCATCAGTTCATTTAGAGAGAGAAGCCTCTTTTGGTCTGCCATGGAAACTTCTCACAAGACAGCATTTCTCTTGTGGCTTTTAATTCTGACACAAGCAGCCGCCCAGGAATCTGCATTTGTGAAGTCCCTCCCATAACATGCAGCCTTCCCACAGCTGCATAATGGGCCATGTAAACTCATGAGGTTTTAACCATTTTAAAGATGAGTGGTTCAAAAGCAACGGTTTTCTTAATCTCTAGGAATGGAGATATTTTCTCTTTCTGGGGGCAAATCTTTGTCTCATCTCTCTCTCCCTCTCTGTTAAAGCTTCTCATAAAATCACAGCTACTTCAATATTTACTTGGTCCACCACAAACATCTTTGCTTATATCTGCAATCTGAACACTCTTTTCTTCTCCCCAATACACATTTCCATGACTTAAGGGGATATTCTAGTATATTACGGTCCATTACCACAGCTTTACCAAAGAATTTCAGCCTAGGACTAGGCATCTTCTCATTCTCCTTCCATCTAAGACCCAACTCTTCCTTCACTTTGATGCCTTCATATTGTCTCTCTACATGTTTCCACTCTGCCTTTTATCTAAGAGAGAGGATTAGTGTTTTGCAAATTTTATCTGTGCAAGGAAAGAGTTAAAACTTCTCCCGAGTCTGCAGAGGGTCGTGATGTTCTTTCCTGGGCAGTGGCCGAAGGTGGTACAGCTGCGGGCCACTCTGCAAGGCTGCAGAGCTGCCCACAGGCTTAGCTGCATGATCTCTCACAGCTGGGCCCTCCCTTGGTGGCTGGAGCGCGCAGTGGGGAGGGATGGCTAGGATCTCACAGCAGCATGCCCATGGCTGGGGCTTCCCTCCTTCCTCTGCCCAGCAGCCACTGGGGGGGAGCAGGTGGGGCGGGCCTGGTCCCGGCCTGCCGGGCCTCCCGGGGCTATGATGGGGAAGGCTGCTGAGCGGCAGGATGTTAACAGCCGCTGGAGGCCTGATCCGGCCGGAACAGGGCTCTCTCTCCTCTCCCCCTGCCCGGCAGTCACCGGGCCCAACCCAGGGCCCAGGGGGCTTTCTGGGAAGCGGCCTGGCCCTGGGCAGGGCTCAGCCAGCCCGGCCCCACGGCAAGGGGAGCTGAGCCAGCTTGTTACCTCTTCCAAGGCCAGAAGAAAAGAGAACTTTTCCTGGGATTTCTCTGATTTCAACTTGTGTGTTCACAGAGGCGTGTCACCTTTCTAGTGGCTTCACCAGATGTCAAAATTCAAACCTAGTCACTGACTGGTTTTGCTATAACTTTCCTGGAAAAATCACTTCTGTGCAAAACCAGCACAGTGCCCAACAGTAACCTTTGGCTGTTGTCGTATGACCTTTGGTGTGTTCTGTCGTGTGCCTGTCTCCAACATCAGTAACACTAGAGTAGTACTGAAATACCAAGGTTCAGAATATATGTTACAGCTTTATTGCTCAGTATAGTCCCTTCAGTAGCTGGCATTTACAGAAACTTTGTTCTCTCTCCTGTCATTGGTGCACAATACCTAGAGGTCATTCACCAAAGAGGGTTTGAACAGCACTTGTAGTCTGTCTGCAAGTCACCAGATCTGAGCTCTTCTGTCATACTGAATGAACAGGCTGTAGTGCCACCAAGCCATCCTGGCCTCTTAGCTGACTACCAAAGTGGCAATAAATGCCTTCTCAAGTAGAGACAACTTGGGTCACCTAGGATTAATGAAAGCTTTATATTTTGTATATAAATAAATATCAACTATGTGTGATATCCATCTCCATCTGCAAGAACCTTTCTGTATATTAAGTGTTTTCCTTCCTCAAGAGTAAGGCTTTTGTACACTTTCTTTTTAAATTCATCCTTTTTTTAAAGGTTTGGTTACCATATGATCCAAAGCACTACACTATAAACTATCAGTTCCTAATATAGCTCTAATTATATGGTGCTCATACATCTCTGGACAAAGTCTCTTAGTGGTATCAGGCAATTGTGCTGGAAGGGGCATATATTAGTAATTGTTTGTTTGCAAAGACATGATTACTCCTGGTGGTGTTATGAAGCTGTTATTATTGTAAGGAAGGAACTACTTGAAATCAAACATTCAAACCTTTTCAGTGCATCTTGATTCTAGAAGATGGGATAGAATTGAGGGAAATTACACTACTATTCCTTTTAATCATTTTATCTTTGCCATCTTGACATGAAAAACCAGCATCCTGTGACTAACCTATCACCTAGAAATATGAACAAGCAGGAAGTTACTTTGAGTATTTGGCAAGTAAACTAAGAATAAAAATGAGCATAATTATGCTAATCAGAAAGCCAAACTCAAAACAATTTCTAAAGCAGTGAAGGCATCAAGCCAAATGCCTAGAGTAATATTTGCATTTACCAAGCAAGCACATGACACCAGAAAAATTTATTAATGCAGGAATGGTTACAGAAGCAAATTGTTCTCAGAGGTAGCAACATTCTTTTCAACAGTTTGGTCAAGGAACATAGAAAGAAAACAAACCCCTTAGGCCTGTAGTGAAGTTTGACAGTCTTTACTAACATGTATTACTATGATAATTTACTTAAGTTCTCTATTACTATGATAATTTACTTAAGTTTTCTATATATTGACAATAAGACTTCAGAAAGTAAAACTTCAGAAAGTTAAAGTTTTATGCAAAATTATATATGGGGAAGATGTTCGTTTTCTCGATGCATGGCACTCCTGTTATGTTCTCAGCATTTCTTTTCATTTCTTGATTTTGGAACACTCCGGAAACAGGAATATTGAAGCAGTGTAAGAAAGAGTGCAGATATTTTTTATTCACTGACATTCGTTTTCGATTGTCTAAATTTAAAGTCAAGGAAAGGAAGCTCCTGCCCCAAATTACAGGAAGACTAACACTACATTATCAAACAATTATTATCTGGCAGAAACATGGAGAATTTTTTGGAAGGCGGGACCTGTGGATGCAGCTCCAGCTCAACTTAGAGCAGCAGATGACTCCGGTAGTTATTCCTGCTATGACCGCGAGAGGGCAGCCTGTGCCCATTAAATCATTGCAAGAAGCCTGAGCTCGGCTTTGGAAGAACTTGGGATTTGTGGGGGGTTTAACTATTCTGCTTCATTTTAATTAAAACTTTGTGGAGATTAAAAATAAAACTGTTTCAAAGACGTACTGTAGTGCAATGTCCAAGTTTTTTGAGGCCATTTTAAGACCTACCGTACAGACTTTTATTGAGTTCTGGTATGGTTTCAGTAGGATACACTTATCTCCTCTACTAAGAGTAAAAAATCTGCATTAATAACATGCTACATCTTTTAAGTCTGTTCCTTACTTGCAGATTTTTTTTACTTATTCAGGAAAAACAAGGTAGGGCATTTAGTGTTACCTTCTTAGAGCAGCTTTCTAACAGAAATGTGCCGCTACTAACTTTCCAAATTTTAGACACTATTTCCTTCATCAATAGGACATCAGATAAATCTTTTGCATGGGAGCTCAGTTTTTCTCTCTGTAAAACAAATATTTCAACTTTAGTGGTGTAAACTGTGGAGTGTAGCTGTACATTATAAAAGCATACTGTGCCAGTTTTTTTTAAGCAACCGCCTTTCCCCTTTGATATTGCCATCATGCCTCTCAGCCATGCATTTACAAGCCTGAGCATTCAATGGGAACTGCTGCAGGTTCAGCACTTTTGAGAAACAGCTTACTTAGAAGTCTAAAGTTGGATTTAGAAGCTTAATGTTTTTGGGAAACTGGTTATGTTTTCATAACAAGTTATGAAAATCCTCATTACTTATTGTTGTTAAGGCAAATACCTATCCAGTATATTTATGCTGCAACCAGTGTAGATTTTTTTACTTCTACTGTGGATAACTAATCCTGGTTAAGGAAAGCTTTCCTTAACTTAGGGTGAGAGAACTGTTAGCATCCCTTTCCACCTCATTTCTGCAACAGACAGCACAGTGTTATTCAAATCAAGTTGTAGGCCTGGTAATTCTACCTGGGTATCCAGAAAATTACCTAGGGAGGAAATAAAGTTTAATCACAATCAAACTAAAGGACATATATAAAAATAATGCACCCTACTCACTTCTTTCATAAAGGAATTGGGTTAAAATAAACTGTGCATATTACTTTTGAATTCCATGAAACCTTAACATCAAATGTTTCTTTTTTGTCACAGCATAATTTGAATCATTTGCAGAAAGGATGAGTTCAAGATCTTGTATTCATTAGTCGGACTAATTTTATTTTTCACTTCAGCTTATATTTTTGGTCTTTACATGTAAGAAAAGGGCAGCAGTCCAAAATATACTTGAAAAGAACTGGCATTAGCTCTGATTTTGTCCTGTCTGTTGAACGAACATAAATTAATTTATCCTTGAACCTAGAAACTGAATGCAGTCTAGAACAAGACAGAAAAAGCATGTTTTAGTAGGTCTGCTGCCACAGAATCCAAGATCTGCCTGACTACCAGAGATCAGAAGTCTATGTAAAACAGGGGAAATTATAAAAGACTTTCAGTTGTGAACAAGGAGCTTACAATAGACAATGGAGAAAAAATTCCAAGAGGAAATGTAAAATAATCTGACACATCCTTGAGTTAGCTGGTAGACAACAGAAGTGGAGAACAAAAACTAAAATTCAAGCCAGGAATACAATACCCACCACATCCTTCCTTTTCTTCCTCTGCTCCCCCCTCCCCTCTCATCAGATTACAGGAACAGTGCTTTATTTAAGACAACATCCTCTTCTGAGGGCTATATGTGCTTTTTGAAATGTGCAAGGTGCACCACAGTTTCCCAGTCAATCTGTGCTGTGGAATGAAAGCTTGTTTCTCTCCTGACCCCTACTAGTATGTCAAGCTAGCAATGAAAGTGAAAACTAATAAAATACCTTTACATTTTTAGACTGCTTAAAGTAGCGGAGCTAAGACAAGTGTGCACTCCAAGCTCTGAGAACCTAAAGCTAACTTTAACTTGTCATCAGTAATATCCTATAATCCTTAGTCCTTTTATTTCTGTAGGTAACACAAATAGCAATTTTTATGTCCCAGCTGGCTGCAAATGGAGAATGATCATGCACTAAAAGCATACTGAAAAGGGGGGAACTGGGGAGAAGAGTTTAAATGTAATATCTGTACATACAACAAGAAAATATACTGGTTGTGACATTCACTTTCTGTTAGCATTTCACAAATTTTCTCTACAGCTGTACCACAATACTGCAGAAGTCAGCAAAGAAAAATTTAGGTTTCTTGCTAGAACATACAACATCTCATGTATTAGAGAATTTGTCAACATCTCAGATTCACAGAATGTTGAGGTTGGAGAAGACCTCTGGAGGCCATTTGGTCAAACTTCCTGCTCAAGACCCTCTTGCCCAAAACCATGTCCTGATGGCTTTTACATATTTCCAAGGACGAAGACTCCAAGACCTCCTCATGCAACTTGTGTCAGTGCTCAGTCACTGTCACAATAAAGTATTTCCTAATGTTTACCTGGAACCTTTGTTTCAGTTTGGGCCTCTTGTCCTGTCAGTAAGCACCACTGAAAAGAGCCTGGCTCCATCCCCTTTGCATCCTCCCTTCAGGTATTTGTATACTTTAGTGAAAATCTCTCTATACAACATATAGTTGTAGATAACATAAAATTCAAAACTTGACTGAATGTATTGATGAGCACCATTGATGCATTCGTTGCTCTTCCTATCTGCAAGTTAAATAAAGCAGCTGTGGTGTTGTGGCTAAAGCTTAACTCAGCTAACAGACAAATGCCATTTATTTCATACTTGGTGTGAAAAACCTGTGCAGCTGCAGCCACATTGAGCCCAAGTTATAACATTCAATATTCACCTGAAAATTTTCAGTGAAGTGTAGGTTGAGAGAGATGCTTTAGGTACCCCACAAAGTACCCTACTCTGAAATGCTAGCATTAATTTGAATTTAGTAATGATTCCACCTGTTTTGAAGAAGACTAAATTAAAATTAGGCACAGTATTTTAAGTTCCCAAAAAATAGTATAAAGTCAGCAAACTTATTTGGTTTATTGAATGGATTTTTAAAGTTTTATTTTGTCAATTTCAGCTCGGTTTGGTAACAGCTGGAGGAAAAAAAATAAAAGAAAAACCCCTTCATCCTTTACGTCTCTGTTTTATCTGCTTTTTAACATGTAGTCAACCAACTTTTCTCCACCTCAGTATCTAGGGCTTCTCATGAAATACTGTTGGGTTTTGAATTCTTTCTTGGAAGAAATTTGAAAGAATCACTAGGAAGGATCTAATTGTTAAGTTATTGTGGTATTTTGAAATAATTTACACTGTATTGTTTTCATGAAAAACTGTGTTCATTGCAGCTGTTGGTTATTCTTTTGTTTTCAGCCTCTTCTAGTGTCATTAGATCATGAAGTTTTCAGGGCTGTGGCACTTGGCAAGTTTCATGGTTCTGGCCATCTGTTCAGAGCAGTCCCAGAAGGTATTAGACAAGAACTTTGAATGAGTTTTTCTGTGACACAGCTGAGCCTACACTGTAATGGATCCTGATAACCATTTTGGTCCATCCTAAAGAAAACCTGCTTGATTTATAGCCAACCTCAGGCATTCAATAGAAAGAGAACATGTTCTATGAATCTGTCACCTCCTTCAGTTGAGTCAGTGGCAATACTTTGTTATGGTGCTTTACAAAGTCAGTGTTGTAGTGGCTGTATCATTCTTCACATAAGCAAGTCTTGCTTTTTTCCTGTGGTTACTTCTCTCCTGCCTTTCAGCAGCATGTAGAAGTTCAGTGAAACGCCAGCCCCTTCCTCATTTGCCCCTTCCTCTACACTTGGGGGAAAAGGGATGCTCTGATTGGTCCCATTGTTAGAAAGTGCCTGGATAGGATATCCCTTAAAAGAGTTCAGATTCAGGACTTGGCACCACTGGCAAATTACTCTGCTCCTCCTGTATGGCAACTTCACCGTGACTTCACATTTCTCAGCAGCCTCAGAACACCTGCAGCACACGCTCTGCATTTGTACCGTTCTCAGGCATCTTTCCCTACCGTGGCTTGTATTGCAGAGTTAAACAGGGAAGTCAGTCACTCCTTGTGGCTCTCCCTGCAGATGTGCATCACCTGGTCTAGCCCATCTTCAGAGAGAGACTGATAAAATGTAGGGAAAACCTGCAGAACACCTTGTCCTGAAGCTCCAGAGCACTCAGACTGCTGTTTCCCTTGGTACTTTGGGAAGTTGGTGCCAGAAATCTTGTTAGGCAAGAAAGAGGGTTCAGTGTTCTCTGGTCTATATGTTTGCCCAAAAAAATTTTAAGAAATCAACCTGGCTGGAGGGGCTTACCATGGCATCTTCAGGGGATTCCAGTCAAAATGCAGGCTAAGTTATAGGAACTGTTTAGACAGAGCAGCAGCTTGGCAGCTCAGGCTTCTCTCAAAGATACTATGCTATGAGCTATAATAATTATTCAATCCAAGCCACATTAACCTCTTCTTTAATTCTGGCAGAAGGAACACATTCTATTTTCCTGAGTGAGATTCAGTTACCTTTTTATTTTTTTTTTTTTTAATAATACAGCTGAGGTCAGACTTGTGTTCAACCATAAAGGTGCCAAGGCCAGAGGAGCTGGGTTAAATGACCTTTACCAAAATGATAGAGAAAACAGGTTATTAGAAAAGTGGCCATAAAACATTTTTTTGTCTGATTTTCTTATTCTTTGGTTCCTCTGATGTTTTAACAGTTTTCCCATAAGGCTATCGTAACAATTATTTTACTGATCAGTAGTGAATATCAGAAGGATGTCCATTAACATTCTTGCAAGTGATGTGTAGAATTTCTGTTGTTCATATGCATTCTGGTAATGTACTAATGAACTTTGAAAGGTTTTCAACTATCTGTACAAGTCATTATTTCTATAAACATTTTTCATAGAATTACAGAACGTTTTGAGTCAGAAAGGACCTTAAAGATCATCTAGTTATAATCTTTATCCCAAATTAGAGTTCTCCCGAGCTCATCCCTCATTTATCTTGACTACGAAAAGGAATCTCAGTCTTAGTCCAATGCCCGTGGAAAATGATACGTCTAAGAACGGCGCTCCTTTCTTCCGTCAGCCATGCTGCGGAGGAGGCGGCTGTGTTCAGCGCACTTTTCCCGCTGTTATCCGGGAACGCTCCTCCTCCGCTGGGCGCCGTGCGGGGGCGGGGGCCAGGGCTTGGCCGGGGCTCCCGCCGGGGCTCCCCCGGGCCGGCAGCCGCAGCGCCCCTGGGGCTGTGCACCGCGGGCTGTGACAACATGCAGCGCCCCGGGGAAATATTATTAAACCCCCCCTCTACGCGAGGGCCCCGACCCGGCCCCGGAGGGCAGGACGGAAGCGAGGCCGCCCTGTCCGGTCGTGGCCCCGGCCCCGACCCTGACCCCGGCCCGGGCAGGCGGGCGGGGCGGAGGTGGGGCGGCCCGGGCCGGCCCGGCGGGCGGAGCGGAGCGGGCGCGCTCCGGAAGAGGGAAGGAGCGGAGCGGGAGCGGCAGCGGCGCGGGCGGCAGCGGGATGGCAGCGCGGGGTTCCGCGGGGGATGCCGCGCTCCGCAGCGCGGCCGAGCAGTGGCTGCTCTGGGATAAGGTGAGGGCCGGCGGCTCCGGCCAGGCAGGGGCTGGGTGCGCGGCGATGGGGGCGCAGCCTGGAGACGGGTCAGGAGGCGCGGGGTGACGTGTGCCTGTTTGGGGTGCGGTAAGAGCACCCGTTTGCTCCTTTGGCTCAGCTTTCAGAGCTCTCTGACAAAGGGGTGCTCTCCCTCCACCTCTCCATCCATCCCCTCCCGCCCGGCGGGGCCGGTGCAGGTGGGGCTGCGGGGCCCTCCGCCACTGCCGCGCCCCGCCCGGTCCTGCGGCGCTGTCACCCACCGCAGCAGCCGCCGCTTTCGTTTGGAAACCCCCCCGGGCTGGTCTCTCAGTGTGGCTTTTAGCTGTACTGAATGTCTTTTTCAAAAGGGCTTGTATTGTTCCGAACTGCTTCAGTCGCAGGGCAGGTGCTAGACTTTATTAAAGACCAGGATACATTGATTGCCGTGTTACTTGTCTCTCAGCGTTAAAAACTTCTGGTACCTTCAAGTTTTTGTTTACTAAAATATTGTTCCCAAAAGACAGGTGGGCTCACTTCAAAAACACTTTGAAATGGGGCTGTCAGTTCTGGTTTTTTCAGGTATTATTTCCCTTCCTGTTGAGACATACCTTTGTCTTTGGTTTTGACAGCACTATATGCAGAAGTAAATCTTCCGTGTGTTTCTGTTTTCCACATACCTAAAGAAACATCCTTCCATAGTGGTGTTCTGGAAATGGTCATGTAGCTGCTTGCTGCAGGTCCCACTGAGGTGCAGGCCTCTGTTGGCACATTTGGTTTGCATTTTTTCTGTCCCTCTTCATATAAACTTCATTTGGCTGTATTGGAACACACTGGCCATTACCCCCTTCAAGTCACTAAAGTGACTCACCTGGGTTGAGCACTCAACAATGCCTCTGAGTTTTGTGCAGCACGCATACCTGTTTGGTAAGGCATCCTCTGCTTATTTCAAAAATATCGGTGGAAACATATAATAATACTTTTTTTAGTATTCCTTCCAGGTTCTAAAGGACATCATTAGAAGTACCTCAGGCTTCTTGTGATTCTTCATTAAAGATCAGTCAGCTGTTTAACTGACCAGTTACCCAGTTCTGGTTTTATTAATGATGGAGCAGTGCCAAACCAGTCCCCTTTTCAGAAATGCTAATGCATCACATCAAATTACAATAATTTTTTGTGCCTTTTTTTCCCAGTTTGATTTTGAGAAAATAGTTTGGTTTTAGAGCCTCTTATTTACATAACGTCCCTGACCAGCATTAGTTATATTCATGTCTTCCGTGTAATAATTTGCTTTTCAACTGGTTATTCTGATTATTTTGTCAAACTCCCTGGAAATCTAATGCAGTATCCCTTACAGCATCTATACTTTTGAAAGTTTAGCCCTCTGTTAACACTTGCATCTTTGACTCAGTAATAATTGACTAATGTGCAATACCCATTGCTGATTGCTCAAAAATGATGAGGTGTTCTAATTTCTCAGGGAGCTGTTATATGTTTCTTCTATTGAGCAACAGAAGAATCAGATATAACCCTTGTCCATTTACTCTGATACAAAAAAAAAGTTGCTTTTTGACATGCAGAGATAGGTTAATATTTAATTATGATAAGCCCAATGTTTCTTACAAAATAATTGTCTGCAAGAGCAAGCCCTTATGGCTGATGGCGGTTTTACTGGACGTAAACTGGATGACGTAACTGGAAGTTTCTACCTACATGACAATTACTGAGCTTGTTACCAGGCTGTTTTCATCCCTCTGTTCATTACAGTAATAGCATATTTTTCATTCTTTCTATCATCAGTCATAGAATTGTGAATGGAAGGTAGCTTCTGGTTTTAGTAAAAATAAAATCTGTTTAGTCAGAAGTTTTTCCTCTCCTCTAAAACCTTGTGGAGACTCCTCTACTGGTGATAACTCTTTGGGTTTTCCTGTAGTGTAGATTAAAGTAAATAACTTGAGTGTTACCAGGTGATGTTCAAGCTAATTGCACTAGTGGCTATTAACTTGGTATTAGATCACCTGCCACTGTATTCACAGAAAATGGTACTCTCATATCTGGTTTAATTTGAGAGCAGAAAAAGCGTAACCTGAGAGAATTAGTAAGAAAGGAAAAACCCAGCACTTCATCCTTCTGATACAATTTGGTCCTTCTTTGGTAGAGATGCTGTGAAGAGCTTGTTTAAGCAGAAGAAAAAGCCAAAACCAAGATTAGTTTTTTACTTAGCTGTGTACAATGGCATCATAACATTCTCCCAACAACAACAACCAAAAAAAAGGCAGATTCTTAGGAGAATATAGCCATAAGCAATTATAACAATAGTTCTGGAAAAATCCTTCTGCCATATTGAACAGACTTGGCCTGGCTTTTTACCATTATTTGGTGTGGAGTGGAGGCAGGCAGTGAGGAACAACTAAATTAATGCATGAAGTTTGCTTTAGAAAATTATATGGACTGAAACTCTTAAGATTTGGGCAGCCACCATGGACATACATTAACCAGACTTTAAAAACTGGAGGCTCTCTCTAGTTTCACAGTAGATACCAAACCTGGGAAATTCCTCTAACAACAACAAAGAAACTCCTTGGCTGTGAGAGCTGCAGGATGTTCCTGATGTCTTTCTGCATTGGCATTACGGCTTCTAATCTGTCAAACACCTGTAAAAACGTGTGTGGTATCTACCTGAAAACATGCTCATTTCAGTATTAAGAGATGACTCGTGTGCACAAAGCTCATGCAGAGGAATTAAAAGATGACTAGGCAGTGTACAAAACTGGATTCAAGTGGTGTCATTCAGGCTTTGCCTTTGAGACATAGGCCTGATGTGAAAGCAAAAACTTGATGTCAACATGTAAACAGCCTAAACACAGTTATGCTGCCCTATATATTCTATAACAACATAAAATTATATTTATTCTTACAGAATTTAATTACTCAATAATAATAGATAATTTTGTCAAGCCACCTACAAGGAAGTGTTAGTTGCAACATTCTTGGACTGGTAAATTGGTACTGGTAAATTTTTGCACTGAAAATCAGTAATTCTGGGGTACCTAATTGTTTATTGCACTCAAGAAGCTAGATTTCTTTTTTTTAATCCTTTAGTTTATTCTGCATTATGCAGTTTGCTCATTAGTACTAAAGGCTCTTTAGCTTTCAGAGTATTTATTTAAACTATGTTGTTTGTCCTGTGGCAGTGGGTACACAGGTCAGTCATTAGGACATCCTGACTCTGGTCTCGGTTTGATGTGCAGAATGTTTATATCTTTGTATGCAAACTCACATGCCTGCTACTCTGTGTGTTCTGCAGCATTTTCTGAAGCTGCAGAAGATACATGGTTTTACATTTAAATTTTGTTCTCCTTTTGGTGTAGAATGATATTCTTTCCTTTGTTGTAAGCCTACATAGATCATCCAGGAAATAGTAAAGTCTGTGACTTTTATGAGGTCATTTGATTGCCTAGAAATCAAAGTTTGTGTCGTTTTGGAAATGATAATCTTTGTACTCCAGAGTAAAGTGTGTGTTCTTGTGCAGTCAGTAACCTGCTGCCTCTCCAGGTGACTGTTGTGAGGAGTCTGCCACCTGCCATCTGTCCTCTTGGCTCATCAGTTCTCAAGAAATCGAATACTGAACTTCACAAGTCTCATATTGCTCATTGAGAAGTTGAGGCTTTGCACAACATACAAAATTTTGCTAATTCTCTAAGTCTGGAAACAAAAAGAGTAATTAACAATAGAGAATCTGTGGAAGCAATATACCAAGAAAAGCAGTGAAAGTTGGAAACTCCTCCCTGTTCTCAAGTGGTCTGACACGGCCTTTTTGTTGCCACTCTCAAGTAATTTTATTTAAGAATTTGGCTGTGGTTTCTATGCTTTCATCCTGGGGTTGTGCTTATTTTTACAAGCGTTACCTGAAAATATGTTGGAAATGATCTTTTGCCCACTCTGCTTAATTTTGCTGCTACCTCTGGTGCTAGCCGGTCTTGGTTATGATTTAATTTGTTTTAAACTCTACAGTGCTATAGAAATAACACATATTTCTTAATAATTAGCTTAACTTGCTTTCTTAAATGTTTAGTGTAGTTCTTGTGTTGTGATGAGGAAAAATTCTCTGAACTGTGGAAGTATTGCTTTTTGTTTGTTTTTAAAAATAGAAAACATTAAAATAGACATCTTGGAAATCTTGTTATGTCCCAGATTTTTTTTAATATATATACACACACGTTGCTGTCCAGGTAGAATGTTCACTTAAGGAGATAAATCTAAAATAAGTAATACTTGATGTTGTATTGATTTAAAATTAAGAAGACAGCAGGAGTTCTGGTGTTCTAGAAGTTGTGTGCCATGTTTTGTTGAAAATTGAAGCCCAGAGATTGGGACACAAAGTCAGTTCTGTTAAAACAAACAAAACCTCATTTAGAATATCTGAATTTTGTATCAACAGAATCCAAAAACTTACACAATCGTGAAACAATTGCTTGCGGAAGGAAATGCCGGAGAACTGCAGAAATACTTTGGCTCGCGGATGGAGTTTGGCACAGCAGGGCTCAGAGCTGCTATGGGAGCAGGGATTTCCCACATGAATGACTTGACTATTATCCAGACAACCCAGGTATTGTGTTCAGTACTTTATCTCACTTAACTGGTCATGTATATGAATGGAAGGGCCTCATTTATGGCAAGCAAATGAGTATTCTGTGGAAGTACAAGTTGTCTCCTATTCTTCCAGTTTTCAGAAGTAATTTAAATTATAATTATTAGCTGAGTGCTGATCTCTGAAAACAAGCAGAGAGAAGGTATTAAACCATTAAAAGAAGTTACTTTCCAAGTTTGATTTGCAATTTAATTTATACACAGCTGCAGTTAAGCTCAAGTGTTAAACTTAGTGCTGTTTTAACAACTACAAAAAAAACCCAAATGTAGCCAACGTTTGGATAAGCTTTGTGTGTGCTGGACATGGATTTACATAAAGGCAGTGAAGGTATGTATACATACATGGATCCTAAAGTAGATACACTTGAGGAAAAAACCCACAACCTTGAATAACTGCAGCCTGAAGTGGTGATGTATCATGTGCTAAAGAGATGTCATTATTAAAGGTGAGATTTGGTTAAAAACCTGAAATGCTGGTCAGCTGTTCTTTTCTTCATGTGAGACCTAAGAGAGCTGAATCAAAACCTGCAATTCGGACTATTTGTGTTACCTGTTCCTTTTTGGAGTTGGTTCTGATATTTTAAAAAGTACTTAAATGCTGTCCAGGTTTGCAATATTAATTGAAGGTTTCTGGTATTTCTTGGAGTTTATGTCCTGGACAAGCTGAATCCCATGGCAGTTCAGTGAGATGCTATGTGTTAAAGCAAACATATGCTTGATGCTGATGTCTTAGGAAACTATGCTTAGTTTCCTAAGACATCAGCATCTTAGCAATTATCTTAATGCTGTGATAAATCAAACATCAAATTGGGTTAATGAGGTAGATTTGTTGTTGTCTTTAGGGATTTTGCAGATACCTTGAGAAGAATTTCAGTGACCTGAAAAACAGAGGAGTTGTGATTGGGTTTGATGCTCGTGCTCACGTTTCCAGTGGAGGTAGTAGCAAAAGGTACTTCTTAGGTTTTGTATTTAGTATTTTGTAGATGCCTTGTGTGATCCATGATGGATTTATATCTACTTCAACTGTATTTTCTTTGTGTAAAGTGAATTAATATGTAGGATTTACAGTATTCTTACATACTGGTAATACCAAGGCAGTTAGAGTTGTGCGTTGTCTGTTGGGAATAGTGAGAGAACACATTTAAATTGGATCTGTATAATAATTGAGATATATTGATAGGTGGTGGTGCTTGCTGTCAGGATTTTGTAATTGCATTAGGGTAGGAGGGAAACCTGTGAATTTTGGGAAACTAATTGGTAAGAAACTGAGTATATTCCCTAGGTATCTTTTCTTCCTGTTTAGGTTTGCAAGACTTGCTGCCAATACCTTCATCAGTCAGGGAGTTCCAGTTTATCTATTCTCTGATATAATACCAACTCCCTTTGTGGTAGGTTTTTTCTATTATATCTTTTTATGTACTCTATATACACACAAATTCTGTCAGATACATACCTTTCATTACTTATATTAAGGATAACTACTCAAACCAATTCCTACTTATTAAGCTCTTCCTGCAGTTAGTAGTGTACTTATTTAGCTATGTATAGTTTACAACATTCATAGCAAAGGGATGGTTTTTTACCTTTTTTTTGTTTTCTTTTGGGGGGGCGGGGGAGGAGGGGCAAGGGCAGGTATTGAATCCGAAATAGCAAGCTGTTGGAGTGCAGTGATGTTTTGCCAGAAGGGTTGTTGGATTTTGTCCACGATGCCCCCATCAGAACACCAGGTGTCTCCGGAGCAATGCAGAAAAGGCCTGCTCTTGGCCCTTGTACTAAAAGCAATAACTTCTCCTATACCAGTTGCTCCAGTGAGCATTGCAAACAGAACACAATGCTATAAAGACTTTCTACGTAGCATTCTTATACTGATACAATTTTTTGTAGACTTAGGGTCAAATTCTTCATAGTGCAGCTTAAAGTGGTGTTGCAAGAACTGCAGTTGATTGCATTTCACTGTTAAATAAAGAGCCAGAAGTAAACACAAACTGGACCTGTGTTCATGAATAATGTTTTATTTTTCATTCACTCCATCTGTTTTGAGCTAATTTATAAGAGCTCTCTCCAAAACAGTTCTCTTCTGAACCCCAATGCTCCCCAGGCTGCTCCCAAAAGCCAGTATGGACAAGACTGCTTGAGCTGGTTCTCTCCCCATGCTGATTTCTGTCATTACCCCAACAGAGCTGGCACCCTCTAAGGCCTTGCATACCTCAGGTCATTCTACAGTAGGCAACATGTGCATCTGGCTTCCTTCTACAAATCACTGTCCTAGAGATTCACAAAGCATCTGGAACAACATTAATAACATATAAATGGAAAAATGCACAAGAAAAAACAAGAGCTAAGTTGTGCCACGTGGAATCTAGTGGAGCAAGTACTATTTAGCTTTTGCTCCAGGGAGTCAGTGTGTTGGAGTCACATCCTGACTTCATTCAGCGCGATGGAAGTATTATATATGAATGAGAAGAAATAATATATAATATGTTGCACATTCTACTTAAAGTAACTTTCTCTTGTTGCAGCCATACACAGTAACTCATCTGAAGCTTTGTGCTGGGATTATGGTTACTGCTTCCCATAATCCAAAACAAGACAATGGTTACAAGGTATTCCAATGTGATTTATTTTCTGGCTTTTTTTTTTATCATGTAAAGAAACCAATGCAATTCTATATAGTTCCTATCATGGTATAGGCTAAATTAGTTACTAGTCTCTATCTTTTTTCTATGTATTTAAAGCTAGTATCATGTTAAACTGATAATATAATTAAAATCTTTGCTCTGGAAAGCAGGATGCAATTGTAATCTGTTGCCCATTGAAAAAAACACAGCTGAATTGCCTGTGCACCAGTCATTCAGTAGCTGGGCAGTCATATACAGACTGTTTACAAAATACAAAAATTGAAGTCTTGTTAGTAAATGACTGGGCCCTTTTTTTATGTTTCATTGTGGATCTTAATGTCTTTTGATAAATTAAACTGCTTTTTTTTGATTGACTAAAAATGGGATGTGAGAAGAAACAATGAGAATATGAACAGAATACTTTTGTTATATCTAAGCCTAATTTACTGTAATACTGTAGTGAATGTACTGCACTTTAACCAACAAAAAACTTAACAAAACTATCTTAAAAGATTATTGATCAAATACTCACTTATCTATTTTTATTTAGGTTTACTGGGAAAACGGTGCTCAGATAATTTCTCCTCATGACAAAGGAATTTCTCAGGCTATTGAGGAGAACCAAGAACCATGGCCTCAGGCTTGGGATGACAAACTGATTGACAGCAGCCCGCTACTTCATGATCCATATGCCATGGTCAATAAGGAGTATTTCAAAGACATACAGAAACAGTGCTTTTACAGGTAACGTGTTAATTCCTTTAAGAATACAGGATCTAGAATACACCATCTAGTATTTTAGCAGGACAGTTTCAAAATTATGGGAGTGGCCACAATCCTGCCATGACTCAGTCCTGCCCGTGCCTTTTTGTCATCTTTTGCGGTAGCACTGGCAGCTGTGTGGTGGTGTAGTAAGCCAGTTCATAAAGCTGTCCTGGCAGAAGTCTAACGAAGTAAAGTGAGCAAATTTCTGATGATATCATCTCCCTGTATTTTCATGGCCATGCATCAGCCAAGTGTCACAGCAAGACTGGGGCTGCTGGAGATGAACTGGGATGGACAGCCCACCAGCCTTAAAACAAGATTCTGAAAGAGACAGTGAACCAGGTTGTTAAGTCAGTTCTGGACAAAGAAGTTCTTGCTCTGTCATTCCAGCCTTGTTTTTGCTTCTGGTAGCCTTGTGTGCCTTACAACAGCCTATTCCTCTCACTTGGCCAGTAAAATCTTTACTCAGCAAAGTGAAGTGGATGTTTCTCTTGGTGATTAACATTTAGAATTGATTTATGTAGTAGATGAGTATCAACCTTTTAGATCTGCTTATTTTATGTCAAAATTTTAACTACCAGTAACCATGTTCTTACTCTTGCTAGAAACAGTCAGGAGTTACTAAAAAGCTGGGGCTATTAAACTGCTTTTTCAGAATTGGAATTAAATGTCTCCTTAGGAGTTTGCATGATTTTAGGTATGTCCAGCGCTTTTTACTTCCTAAAAATGAGTGTGCTGAAATTGGGCAGGCTGCTGTTGACTTGCTGTGTTCACAGTCTTTGGGGGTGGTTGAAATGCTAGAGTTGGGGATGAAGAGTCTCTTTAGTCAATTGTATTTGTTTTTCATTGGCTGCCTTTGGAATGTGTAGTGTACTGTCTTTCTTACTCGCGATTTGCACATACCAGGATCTTGGAGAGTGCCAAGAGTGACTCATATTGTTGAAAAATTAGGCTAAGCCAATTTTCAAGCCATTGCTTTTAAAATCTGACCTCCTTTAATTCATAATTTTAACAGTGATATAGAATGACTGACTTCTATCTATTTCCAAACATAGTCAGTTTGTGCAGAACATCTTCCATGTCCAAGTTTACTGTTAACCTGTTTTATTTCAGGACTATAAACAAGGAAACAAACCTGAAATTTGTTCATACTTCTGTGCATGGCGTAGGACATAAATTTGTGCAGTTGGCATTCAAGGCATTTGACCTTAGCCCTCCTTTTGCTGTTCCGGAGCAGAAAGATCCTGATCCAGACTTTCCCACGGTGAAGTATCCAAATCCTGAAGAAGGCAAAGGTGTTCTGGTAAATAGATTTTTTTTTTTTTTTTAATATATTGTGATGTCTTTAAGTGTTTTTCTTTTTGCCAGAAGTCACAGCTCTAGATATTGGTTGAAGGTCTGTTTTTAATCTGTTTCGTAGCCTTATGTTTAGTGAAGAGTTAGCTGGTATCCTTTCATTGGCATAACCCTCTTTGAACCAGTCAGGTAGTAATTAGCTATAACTTTCAGCTACTTTATGCTCTAACAGAATGCAGGATCTGCACATGGGACAAAGTGATAGTTAACTTAAAAAAATAAAATAATAATAAAAATCTCAGTTGTTTTTGGAAGGCTTCTACTCTTTCGTTGTGACACAACACCAGGAGGGGGCAGAAGTCCTAACAGGTGGTTAGAGTTTCTGCCACTATTTCTGTTACACTTTGTTGTTGAAGGATCCCATTAAATCTAGGTAGATTTTAAGTTGAGCTCCAGAAGTGGAATGATGTAGGTAAAGTTAAATGTCCTGACTATATTCTTCTGCTGCCAGGCTAGAAGTTTGGGGGTTTTTTGAGAGACGCATAATGATTTGGGGTGTTTGAGATTATATAAATTGGGAAAATTACTTAAAACCTATAAAGAAAGTGAAAATATTATTTGGGAATATTAATGCTCGTCTGGTCCTGCTTGCCACTTTTCCAGACGTTGTCTTTTGCTTTGGCTGAAAAAGATGGGGCAAGAATCATTTTAGCAAATGATCCTGATGCTGATCGACTGGCAGTGGCAGAGAAACAAGAGAGGTATGGTAAAAATGAAAACCACTGATATTTTTTACTCCCAAGGTTAGGCTCATCTGGAGGATTCTTGCTGCTTGTGTTGCAGAGGAAGAATAGTCACAGTAGTAATTTTTAGGATTGAGAACACACAGAAATGTGAGAAGACTATATGAAGCAGACCACAGTAGGGGCAGGATATGAAATAATGATCAATATTAGACAGTGTAGAGAAGTCTGAATGAATTGTTGACACTTGCTGTAGTTTAGGCATGCACAGAAGCATGTGAATTGTTGTTACTGTGCTATACCTTTTCAAAGGTAGGTTTTCAGTTAGATTTTTTTCATGTAAGACTAATAAATATTTTTTCTTTCTAGGTATATTAAACAATAACTTGTTTGAGATTCAGGAGAATCTGTATGGTTCCCTGATAATCTCTTGCTCTTTAGTATGAGTGTCTTCTTTCTCGAATTCTGTTAAACCAAACATTTTACTAATTATTAGATGATTTGTGCTTCTCTTGCTCAATTTCCCACTTCTTTACATAATGTTATGTATTTGCATTTCACCTTAAGGCTTTTCACCATTTGGTACTTCTTCGTGTAGTCATTTGTACTGTACCCTTCAAGAACCACCTATATGTGCATTATTTATCTTTGCATACCCAGTCAAAGAAGGGGATCACAAAAGGTAAACTTGCTCAGTCAGGGGCTTACCATAAATTGTTCATATTTGTGAAATGTAACCTATAGTTCTGACTCAATATGGCTGTCCCCTTATTTCATGCCCTCTGATATTCTGTACTTCTACAATTGTTTACATTTCTGTATTGTGTTTTTATCTGATGAATAAAAGAAAGCTGAAGTTCAAGCATTTGGTATCATATCTACAAATAGTGGTGTTTCTCCTTTGTCTACCTTGATAAATCAGAAACTAATCTGAGCAGTTAGACACTGCAAATCCTAAGTAAAAATAAGCTTCAAGGTTTTCAGCTTACAGAAGAGCAGAAAAAGAATCTGCTGCTGGGCTAGCCTATATGAATTCCCTGTGCATGAGAGCCAGAAGAGGGATGTAAAATTATGGCAACAGTCTTTGCTACCCAAGGGATGATATGGGCATCTGCTAGATGTCCTGAGGGGTTGTGGATGAATTAAATACTTGAATCTGTATCAGTTAAGACAAATTTCAAAAGTCCAGTGAAAGGAGACAGTACAAATACCCATTTTGTTCAACAGATAACCAAAAAAAGTTAAAGTAGTAGCAGATTTTAAAGTGGCGGTATTTTCTTTGGGGATTTGGGGTGCTTTTAAACTCAGTAGCCTCACAGCATGAGCTAAGGAGGTTTCTCTGCCTTTGGAAGAATGGTCTTACGTGGACACTCTTCTGTGTCTTGGACAGTGTTAGTTGTAAGGTTCATATTTCAATGGTTTTGGTCTGTTTCTCAGTTGGCAATTCAGCATTGAGGAAAAGGTATAACAAGTTCCAGGTGATGCTAGTTATGATGGGTTAAAACAAGAATGCAAAATCACTCATGCTTTTTGTCTGAAAACTTTGAGCTACCAGAAACTTGAAGAGGGATGTTAGTTTATTGTATCCATTACCAGTGAGAATATGGTGCTCTCATTCTGCTACCTCTACACTCGTTGTTTAGCCAGTCTCAGTTGTCTCCTAACTTCCAGTCCTGTGTCTTCTCAGACTTCTGCTGTAGCTTTTCATACACTAATCGATTATTAATATAGGCTTCTACAGTATCTGTACTTCTTCTTTGACAGAACCTCCTGCTAGAGCACACTCTCTCAGCACTCTTACACTAAGTTGCTGCTGTGCATTGCTTTGTGCCTGTTGGCATCAATAAATGCAGGAGACTGAGTCTGCTTCTCTTTCACAACAGGTACTGTTTCTGTAGGTCTTGGTTTTGTCAGTTTGGAAGTGTCTCTGTCCCCTTTTGTGACTGGGAATTTTTTTGACAATTTTGACATTTGTCTTTCTTTTTTTCTTCATTTTTTTTCTTGTTCTAGCAACACATCAATATTAATCTTTTTTACCCACTAAAGATTTTTTTCCCAATCTTCCCAATGACTAATTGATGTATTTGTGATTAAATTAAAAGTATTTGTCACGAGGTCAACTAAAAATACTGATCACTTGAGAACTGTATTTTTGTGTCTTTGTGCTCGTCTTAAACACTGAGTTTATAATTTGTATGCTGAACATTTTTGTTTTACTTAAAATATGTTAGAAATATCACTGTTTCATCTTTGGATAACTGCAAAAACTTGTGTGTATGATGAAGAAGAAAGGTAACAGTTTCAGAATGCTTTGGGGGAGGAATTTTTTGTTTGTTCATTATGAACACATGATACCTTGTTGCTGCTACTTGGAATTCCAAGGCAGTGGTTTTATTTGTTAATATTTATTTATAGAAGAACCAAGAGATTTTTTTTTCTGTCCCCTGTATTATCCTTTGAATTCATGTACTTTGTAATTTTTTTTTTTTTTTTTGCTTCTAGTGGTGAATGGAAAGTGTTTTCTGGAAATGAACTAGGAGCTCTTTTAGGCTGGTGGATCTTCACTTGCTGGAAGAATAACAGTAGGGATACTCGTGCCATTAAAGATGTCTACATGTTATCCAGTACTGTTTCTTCCAAAATCCTGAGAGCAATTGCACTAAAGGAAGGTTTTCACTTTGAGGTAAGCAACATGTTACACATTATTCCATGTTCTTTAATTAGCTTTCCTACAAAGTGTCATATATTTGTAAAACATCACTTTTCCTTTTAATGCTTTTGATTTCTCCTCACTGCTGTAGGAAACACTGACAGGTTTCAAGTGGATGGGCAACCGTGCCAAACAGCTCATGGACCAGGGAAAAGCTGTTCTTTTTGCATTTGAAGAGGCCATAGGTAAGAGACAGAATGTTATGTTTGCATATCTTGGAAAATAATGTAAATAGAACTACTGCAAAAAGTGACAGAATTGCAGAGCATCACAGAATGGGTAAGGTTGGAAGGGACTGCTGGAGGTCATTTGGTCCAACCTTCCTGCTCAAGCAGGGCAACCTATGGCACATTACACAGGATTGGGCCCAGATGGTTCATGAATATCTCCAGGAAAGGATATTCAACAATTTCTCTGGGCAACCTTTGCCAGTGCTCTGTTAGCATCTCAGTAATGAAGTAAAATGTAAAAATGACAACATAAGGGTATCCTCAATATAATGGGTGTATTTCCAGTGAGTAACAGATAAAATTATCTATTTGGCTAATTGATACTAGTGGTTAAAACCTTTGTATCTCTGCTTAGCACAAAGTTTGAGAGCTAGTAGTATATATCTACAGTAGCATGGTTGTGCAGATTTGGACTGCAAATTCTCCATAAACCATTAAAAAAAAAAAAGAAACAAACACACTTTTCTGACTTGAAAGGTTTGAGGTCAGTGTAAATGTCAATAAAATAAAGTAAAAAGTACCTCAAATTACGTTTGTAAACTGGAAAGCCATGGTTGAAAGCCACAAATGACAGTTAAGAATGAGGAGGATATTGTAAAACTATAATGGTATTTAATTATCTCAGTACCTGAGAACTAGAGAAAATGTGACTAATTTCACAGATAATTATGAGTGTTACCTTACACAACCGTATAAGGTAATCACATTTGGGACAATGCTATGCTTGCATTGTTCCTCCAGTGTGGCATTTCTCATTCTATAAAGTTCATAAGGACCTGGGAGCATGTGGCACTGATACGATGCAAATCTCTGTCTTGAACTTCTGTTAAATACCTTGTTATTAAAATTAACACTGATCAGAAGATACAATTTTTCTACTTTTGGTTTGACTCTAAAATGCCTGTACTATGGTAATGTGCATTTCTCCTTTGTTGGCTAACCTTCCCTTCCTATTTCCTGTTAAAAATGTGTCAATTTATATCTAATGTTCCTTGTTTAGGGTATATGTGCTGTCCTGCCGTTCTGGACAAAGATGGTGTCAGTGCTGCTGTTATAACTGCAGAGATGGCCAGCTTCCTGGCAACCAGGAATTTGTCTTTGTCTCAGCAACTGAAAGCTGTCTATGAAGAGTGAGTTCAATTTTAATTTTTTATTTTACAGATTTTTCTCAATTTCACATACTGGGATTGATAGGGACTCAATAGCAATTTATTTTTCTTTATAAAGAAATAAAATGTGGATTATTGTACTATTAAGACAATTCTGTGCTAATAGTAATCTTCCAGACAGTGTTCTGCCTTGTGGACATGAATATATTTATGACTTTGTGTTGTTCTAAGGTATTTTAAATATAACAATAACTACCTTACTAATTCTCTATTAGTTAATGAGATCTTTGTGATGTTTTTCTTCACTTGTCTGAAAGGTTTTTTTTCCTTTTGGGGAGTTCTGCACTTGGGTCCTTTCACAGAAGATTGGGCAGGGTTTTGGCCAGCTGTATTGCTGAGCTGTAGAGATTATAGTGCTTCTTGCTGCTTAAATGAGCCAGACACACAAAAATGTTGATGGCAGAATGGGTGTAAGTAGCTCTGATTTATTTATGCTATACATAGAAGCCAGCTTGCTTCTGTCCTTGCAGGGCTATTTATGATTAAATTAATTCTAGTTGGCTCTAAAGTTAGGCTTTTATTGTATTACTCTTTTTTTTTTTTTTTGATTATTTTGTTGAGTTTTGCTTGTCCTTTTCTCTTTCTGCTCCTGATTCTGCTCTGCTCAAATGAGATTTGAGCTGATTATGCAGAAGTGCTGTGACTGGCCATTACTCTTGGCTATATACAGCTGGGTATCCCTCTGAGAGCTTTTAATATGAGGCACTACTTTTTCTTTTGTTCTTTTTTAATGGGTTCAAAGAAATCAATAGCAAAGATGAATATTGGATTTCATGGGACAGGGAGTGGTTTTTGTGGAGGTTTTGGGTTGTTTGTTTTAAAGGAGGGGGCAACACAGGCTGTTTTATACTCTCTAGCTCTTCATGTCTCATAGACACTAAAAAGGGAGTGTGGAACCTGTGAAGAAACTCATGGAAAACTCCAGCCTTTGTGCTGTTTGTTTTGCCAATCCTGAGTTCTCATTTGTGTGCAGCACTAGCCATGCTTGTTTCATCATCTCTTTAGGCAGGAATCAAGTGGCAAAGGCTTGCTTACACTGCATAGATAAATTGTGTGATGTAAAAGCATGAAAGAGGAACTCATACCTAGAGCGGCAAATACAGCATCTGATGGGAGAATTCCCTTAAGTGCTGGAAGCGCATATTCAAGAATTGAATATTCAACCTCTGACTTGAGGTTTTTTATTTTTTTTTAAATACTAATAACACCTGTTTTGACCTCAGAATATTTGACTGAGTGGAGTTGAGCTGTGCTGCTGTGTATATAGCCAGTGAAGAGAACTCAGAGCTCCTTTAGCATAAAGCAGTCTGTAAGATGTCACTGCACATAGTCACTCTTTGTGACAAAGCTACAGATAGACAGAAGGATACAAATCTGCCCTATTAAACTGCCCTGTTGTTTGATAATGAGCTGAAAGGAGAGTTCTTGGTTTGTTTCGGGGGGGGGGGGGGGTGTTTTGTGTGTGCTTGATTTTTATTTGTGGCTAATACAGAGTTGCAGTTTTCTACTTCTTAGTTCTTAACTTTTTTGTCAGATTTGCCTTGTGAATTACACTTGAAGCAAAAGAAATCCTATTTTGTACTCTGGAAATTTAGAAGGGGAATCTGTCTCAAAGTAAATGCAGATCAGGAAAAGGACATTGGCCTAGTAGGCTTATCACTTCTTTCAGACACATGATAGGTTTTGTTAACTCCCTTACTGAATTTAACTGCTGTTAACCTCCAAGATGTCCACTTAGGTATAAACATGACCCTATTTAAGAAGGCATTCAGATTTCTAGTGTGAACATCCTAGTACTAATGAAGATTCAGCCCCTCAGATTTTCACTGCCATCAAGGATATTTATCAAATCTTGATCTGTAGCAAAAGCTCACTTGAACAACCAGTCCAGGCTCGTATGTTTTTTCAACACCATGCTATTTTGAAAAGTTACTGTTACCAGGTCATTTGTCTTTGGAGCATCACATTGCCTGGCAAACAGGTGAGGTAGAGAGCCAACATTCAGAGCAGATTGGTTTAGTAAAAACACTTTAATGGGAGAGTAGAAACACTTTAATGAAGTATGATAGGAAAAAGCAGTCTAGAATTTGTTTTACTTAGAAAAGGTCAGCTGGAATCCACTCGAAGAAGGTATTAGATGCAATCTCTTCCCTTCCTATGGTGGTTAGAGCTCCTCAAGGCAATAATGGTATCTTTTTTTCTTCTGGTTTTGCTGTAAACTTTCTCAGTTTTCATCATTAAAAATAAAACCTTCACAGAACTTTTAAAGAAGTTTCTTTAAAGTGTGTAAAATGGGATAATAACTAAGCTGTTTAGACCTTTTTAAAATCGTAAAGGCATTAACTGATGCTTCAGCTGGGTGAGCATAAATACAGAGTGCTGCTTTTTGGAAGGTTGTATAATGTGTCTGGTGTACAACTCTTAGAACATTGCTTCTTGGATTCACTAATATTGTGTCTTCACAGATACGGCTTCCATATTACCAAAGCTTCATATTTCATCTGCCATGATCCTAAAGTTATTCAACAGCTTTTTGACAACCTTAGAAATTTTGATGGAAAAAACACATACCCAAAATCTTGTGGTAGATTTAAAGTTTCTGGAATAAGGGATCTAACTACTGGGTATGACAGCAACCAGCCAGATCAAAAGGCTGTAAGTATCTTTCTAAATTACATGTAAATCATGTGTGATGTATATATGCATACATAAAACATTCTGTGGGGAAACAATAAACATATTTACATACTGAGTCATAAAATAAGTTAGATTGGTGATGATTGTTTTGCCTTGCTGAGGGGAAGTGAAGCCAAGGGGGTGTTGGGTTTTTTGTTAGGTTTTGTGGTGTATTTTTCTCTCCAAGATGACAGTTTGTAAAGGGTGGTAGGAGGACCTTGCTGCCTTCTTACAGCAATCTGCATTGTTTTCTTGAAAGTGCAAGTTCAACTGTCTGTTAAGATGTGGCTTTGGATTCTATATTTTTCTACAATCTCCCTTTCCTCCTGGGAAATGCCATGACAGTTCAACTTCTATTAACAGTAAAAGAATTGTCTAGATTTTAAATTATCTACCTAGCAGTGATACAGTTCTACCAGATTCCAGGCTGAGGGCAAGGCTGTCCTTGTGGTCTTAAGACCACAATGTTGAAGAAAACAGAACTAAACTACAATTTTAGCTTTTATTGTATTATCTAACATCAAGTCATGGGTTTATATATAGTCTCTTTTCAAGTTTAAAAAAAAATTGTTAATATTTCTAGATACTTCCTACTAGTAAAAGCAGCCAAATGATAACATTCACTTTTGCTAATGGAGGAGTGGCCACAATGAGAACCAGTGGGACAGAACCAAAGATCAAATACTATTCTGAACTTTGTGCACCCCCTGGAAACAGGTATTGTCACTTACAGCAGAATTGTCACTTGCAACAGTACATTTGGTAATAGAGTAATGTAATTTGGTAATAGAGTAATGTCATTTGGTAGTAGAGTCTGTGTGGCTTTTTGGTATTGTTTTAGTGAAATAAGAGCTCTCTACAGTCAAATAATATTACTAAAGTCATTTTAGTGAATGTATTTGTATAAAGCTTCAACTCTGCAAAGTGTATTGACACATTCTTGTCACTGAAATTTCTTTGAACTCAGTTTTGCATTCAGTGAAAACAATATCAGGAAAAACATTCCACATTAAATAAATGCAAATATTTTCACCCCTTTTTTACCTAATTAGTTGCTTTAAAATTATTTAATCAAATATTAAGTGTTCTAATATATTTCAAACCCTTTTATGTTTAGTAATTATATCCTTACCTGGTAGCCTTGGAAATCATACAATCTTAAAGATAAATAACTATTAACTTACATAATGACAAACTTTTTCACAGATGAAAAGTAATCTAAGAATACTGTTACAAGTATAAAAATTACACTTCTAATCACTTATGTTTAGTAATAGAAGATCTTCTGAACTCCGATTGGCCATTCTACTTTAGATTGTTATATGGGGTTATGTTTCTTTATAGTCTTCGTGCATATCAATTGAAAGTGAACATCAGTGCATTGCCATAAGAAATCAAATACATACACTTTTAGCATTAAGAGAAAATGCTTGCCTAAAGCAATGTAAGATTTAAAAATTCCTCATACTAAAAATATACATTTTAGCTTTTCCATTGTTTCACTGTTTTCTATGTTTGTGTGATTTTTGTTTTCAGTGATGTTGAACAGCTGAAGAAGGAGCTAGATGAATTAGTCAACGCTCTTGAAAAATACTTCTTTCAACCAGATAAAAACAAACTTCAACGAAAGACTGAATAAAGTAGCAAAATTACTACCTTGATGGGCTTTTGCAACATTAGAAGTGCATTATTTAAGAAGTTAAGGTTTTTTGGACCAAATATCTGAGAACTCTGACGATAAAGATTTCTGCTTTTAACAGTTATTTTGGGTACTCTTGGCTCTAGTATCTTATTTCAGAAAGAAAGTACCTTTACCCTTAATGGACCAAAAAAACCAATCAGTTGAACTAAAAGCTTTATGAACTAAAAGTTGACTGCACGTGTATTTCAATCAAAACTTAATTTAATTAAATATAAGTAATATTCTGATATCTGAAACAGCCTGTTTTGTGGTGACTTATTTCTTTTGTGTGAGTATAATTTGATAACACTATGCAACTTTGTCTAGTTATAGATTTGCAAAGCAAGTTCTTCTGTTAACAGGAAGTATTTAAAGCCTGTGGTGAGACTTTGACAAACTTGGGGCAGATGATTCAGAAGCAGTGATCTTTCTGAGGGATTTTGGCCCTAAGAAATAATAAATAAGCAGGATACTCACAGCAAATTTGTTGAGTTTTTGCTATTTGCTGTGGGAGTATATATCATATTCCAGGCTAGAGATACAAAGTGTACTAAACTGTCTTTGAATACCATGAACCCATTAAGATAGTATATCTACATACAACACCTTTTTTGTTGCCTCACTGAACTAAGCATAATTCCATGCATAGCCAGTTTTGGAGCCTCTCACACTGTTTGCTACCATGACTTGGTGCATAACTCTGCATGTCTAATTTAGAGCACAAGTTTCCATTTCATTGCATGCTCTTGTCTGTGCTTGCAAAGCCTGAGAAGGTTTTTTGGAGGTTGCCAGTTGACTTTAATATGGGGCTTTTCTGCATTTTCAATACTTGCTTTGGATATCAGCAGTAAAAGTCACAACCATAGCTGCATACTTCTTATAAATGCAAAACTTCTAAGCCTGATTGTCCTCCCAGAATTCTGTGCTTGTTATTTTCAGTGCAACTTGAAGATTGCAGCAGTTGTGCAGCTAGGTACAGGGAGGCAGCCCTGGGAAGAGTGGAAGGAGAGGAAGTTTTACAGAGTCTGATGTACCACTACAGATCATGTGCAGTCCTGAGGTGAGAGGCCTCAAAAATGAGTCTGGGGGTGCTTCAGGGATCGTTGGTGGTTTATGACACCTTCTAAGACATGACAGCTACCTCTCAAGTCAGGCTAGTTGACTGAATTATGCTTCATGAGAAGGCTTGAATACCTTCAAGCCTCCATATGAATGTCCCTTTTCTGGAGAGGAGTTTTCATGCCTGAGCCAATTGTGTAAGGGGGACAATGGCATGATAAAAAGCACTATCCCAGCACACAGGATCTGCTTCTTTCTGGCTTCCTCCTTCCTTGAAGGCACAGACAGAGGAATGGTTCTTCAGGAGGCAGGCTGGGGCAGTGCCTTCAATCTGGGCATTGATGAGCTACACCCAGGACTGGAGAAGCTTTGTGGGTCCGTACAAGCCTGCAGCCTTGGGCTTCAATGGGGAGGAGATTCTCTCCCTCCACTCTGCTCTTGTGAAACCCCACCTGGAGCACTGCATCCCAGCACAAGAATGACATGAACCTGTTAGAGTAGGTCCAGAGGAAGGTCATGAAAATAGACAGAATACCTGTGCTGGAAAAAAGGCTGAGAGAGCTGGGGTTGCTCAGCCTGTAGAAGAGGCTATGAGATCTTTCAATATATAAAGGGCTTATAAGAAACACTTTTTATCAGGGACTGTAGTGACAGGACAAGAGGAAGCAGTTTTAAAATGAAAGAGGATAGATCTAACTGGATACAAGGAAAGATTTTTTTATACTGAGTGGGATGAGACACAGGAACAAGTTGCCCAGCAAAGCTGTTGGATGCCTGAAAGTGTTCAAGACGAGGTTGGATGCAGCTTTGAGCAATCTGATCTGGTGGAAAGTGTTCCTGCTTTATGTAGGGAAGTTGAACTAGATGAGTTTTAAAGGAGACCTTCAGACTAAAACCATTCCATCATTCCTTTTACTTCCATTTTTATTGGGAGGGCTCGCATTTCTTTCAGTACAGAATATGATAAAGGATGCTTTCCTGAATTCATGGAGAAGGCCTGAAGACAGGATTACAGGTCTTGAATTTTTTTATCTTAACATCTCCATAGACTAGAGAGGCATATTTTACCTTTATATGCCAAACCTGGATTTGGATTTTGCTAATGTTAAAAGTCTGGAAGTGAGACCTGCAATGCGCTCATGTATACTGAAACATCCTTAGGATGGCTTTAGAGCATCCTCAGAAACAGTATAGACACAGGATGATGACCTAATCTTTATCATTCTGTCTTCCTAATGTCAAGGAATTTACTTGCTCCATTCCTTTTTCTATTGCAGACAGAAGTTCACAATTTGGGGGGTGGGAGGAGCCCAACAAAGAAAAAAATAGCCAAACCCACAGTGGTTTATCAAGCTGCTTGAGCATTTACAACAAACCACAAAATTACAAGAGAAAACTTGTTATTGCTAAAGTCTTTACTGACCTTGTCTTGCATCAGAGAAAGAGGATCTAGAACTGAAATAAAGAATCAAAACAAAGGCAGCCACTGTATAGCAAAGAGATAAGTTAGTATTGCAAGTCTGAATGGTGTTAAGCTGTGGTTTCTTCAGAGCTGGTCTAATTCTTCCACTAAAGTGTTATGTAAGATAATGAAGCCTACTTAGACCTTATTAGTCCCAAGATAGATATTAAAACACAGACAAATGTAATTTGCAAAAAAGCAGCCTTGAACTGGGAGCAGGTGCACTAGTATTTTATCCAGAAATGGGAATTGCCATGACTGGAAGGAATAAAGAGTGCTTGCAGCCCAGACTGAACTCAGGTGTAAGGGAATTCTTGGCTACTTCTAGAGAAAGACACATCCCTACATTACCAAAACCATGTAAAATGAGCTTGTTTTTTATAACAGATGAAAACACAATTTCAGTGACAGTTGTAAACATTGATCCTATAGGGGATCAGGCCTATGGGGCTAGAGGGAAAGACTGAGAACTAGCATAGAAATCAAAACTCTGTCAAAATAAAACCTGAAAACAGTAATGCTTTAAGAGTAGATGAATGGACTTCACTTGAGGGTTATTAGGTTTTTTTACAAATCCCAGTTTCATAAAATTTACTGAATAAATTAAAATTCAGGGATGGGTTGAAACAGTTTGGCTGGAAGGAAGTAAATACATTTCATCTTCCTTAAAGGCTATGAACTTAGTCCACAGCATATTATGTAAAAGTACTGTTAGGATGCTCAAGTATTGTGCTTGAGCTGCAGAAGTATTTATCTGATAATTTTGCTATATACAACAAATCATACAAGGATAACTGGAATTCATTCTAAAAGAAGATTTATTATATAAGCAATTTTTTGTATTGTACAAGTCTGTGCTTAAATATGTAACTGATTCACCTACGAAGTTTCTGTAAATAAAATTTTTCTCCTTGCTAATCCTTTTAAAAATTCCAATGGCCATGGGTTTGATTTTCACGCATGACCAACAAGCAAATCTTATGTCCTTGATTAATAATGACTAGCAACAGCAAAATGATATTAAATTAACAGTTGTTAACCACCAGCATAAGTATTAACAACTTTGGGGATTTTTAGGATTCTGACGCTGAAGATGCCATACATATGGATACCATACATATATCTAATTAATTGTAAATAAAAATAATCACCAATAAAAATTGTCTGTCTTTAAGTACAAAACTAATCAAAGGTAATTAAGCTGAATTTCTTTCCTTCCCGGTGTATTTTTGCACTATATAAGACACGCATTCATCAAGGTTAGTATTTCTGATCAACTTCCAAGTAGAAGCCAAGATCATTCTGCTGTACAGCAATTGCCAGGTAACTGAAATTAGGTCATGCACCATCAGAACATTGTGAATAATGGGATGATACTATTAAACTCTCCAATTATATCCTAAAACCCACCTAAATGAACTGTAATATAGATGATTGCATAGAAACAGCAGCTTCCAAACAAAAGGAAAAGCTTAAAATACTCACATAAACACTGGTAAGTCATTTTCAAATGTATGTATAGGAATGAAAGAGAGAAGGGAATTAATCATGACATCTGAAATGCTCAAAAATACAGAGACAGCAGCAAGCAGGATCTGTAACAGTAGCTCAACTCCTTGACTACTCATCAGTCATACTAGAAAGCCTCTTGTCTACAAAGATAATCACTAATTAATATCACTGGCATGTATTCCTACAGCATATGCAGTAGGTAAATGTGCTATAATAACAGGTATGCAAATTTTCTTTATGAATTGAGACTATACATAAATAGCATCTGGAGATAAAATGCCATTGGATAAGAATATAGTACTTCATCCAGAGCTCCCTAAATCAAAGCGCTGCAAAACAGTTAGTAACATCCCTTAATAATGTACTAAACAAATTTACATGACAGAAGTCACAGAAAAGAGACTGTTTTATATAATAACAATAGAAAATCATCATTATGGGTAATATAGAGGGAAAAGCACAGAAGCTTACAAGGAAACTGAAATATAATATAGGTGCCTGCATTCAAAGTCACAATCCAAGAATATTATTGCTCTGCTGCTGCCCAGCTATGGAGCAACTTGAACTCTGAAAGCATCTTGGGTGGAAACTTCCTGTTTGCCTCATGGTACTTTAAAGGGTACAGCACCAAGTTCTGCCCTCACTCATGGACTGGCACATTCAGCCTAAATTTATATTGATCTACAATCCTACCCCAACTGGGACCAAGCGAGTAGATACTTCTGGTCCTTAACCTACAAAAGAAGCTTCATTACCTACATGTTCTCACAGAATGCCTCACGCAAGCCTGTATATTCAGGTTCTGTACAAAAGGCAGTGGTGGGGTTTTCCTTGCATTTTTTTAAAAAGATGACAAAAAGAAAATGGTTAAACTGGTGTTATTTTTACATCATGTTTGCAGGATGTGGAAAGCACAGCTTGATTTTCCTCCTCAGTCTGAGGAAGTTAATATGGTGGTATATGTTTGATAATAGGCAACTGTAAAGAAAATCTAACCTGTGATGGAAAAAAGAACAGAGATCTCCTCTTTCAGAAAATAGAAAATTATTATAAAGTCTGGTCCTCATAGTTTTCACATGAATCCTGGGATCCCAGTCCCTGGAACACTTAAAAGTGTTTCATTTTTAGGGACTGGAACATAAACCCTTCATTGTGGTTCTTTTTTTTGCCCATTCTTAATTAACAGTTTCATCAGGAAGCAGAGAAGGAATGCTGTCTAATGTAGCCTGAAAGGTGATGATTAGGTAACTTTTATTGTAGGCAGGCTGAACTCTATGAGGCTAATTTCTTTCCCAATATCAAAGAGGAGAAAGAAGAAAGTATTTCTAATTGTGATGCTCTAGTATTGACTTCTGTTGTTGTTCAAGGATCTTCCAAGAAGGAAGAAATAGTCTTGTAGGATCCTTATCTGTTTCATTACATTTTTTGAAAGGCAACAGTGAAGCAGTAAAAAAAGTCTTCCTAAGATCATCAGTTGGTAATGCATGAGCCCCAGCTGAAGTGTCAGAGCTGTCTGGGTGGGAATTGCAGTTCACCTTCTGCTTGAGCATGGTTACCAGAGGCATACAATGCTCAGTCAGGCTGAAAACGAGCAAAGGGCATACTTGACTAAGATAGTGATATTGGGTGATAACTGGAGTAAGAGCATTGTTCTTAGCTGTGATGGTTTAAAAACTAAGGCACTGATTGCAAGGAGATGGCATTCCTCTTTCCAAGGATCGTAAAGATATCACTGAAAGGTAAGAGGCACTTGTACTTATTCCCGTGTCTGAACTGGAAGCAGCAAATCATGACCTGAGCACAGACTGGGAACAAGCTCTCTGGGTGAACTGTTACTTACATACCCCAAAGCACTTGCCAGCGATGCTGTGGAAGTACATCTATATGCCAAAGGTCATGGAGACACAATGCACTTTGTATCTACATGTGTATCTACACTTTGTGATTAGGGGATGTGCTTGGACACCAAAATCTGACTTGTTTTTCATAATCTGGGGCAACATTTTGCTTGCACTTAACAGCTTGACTGTTTCCCTCACAGCAACATAGCAGATTTCCTTTAGAAAGTTCTACAAAATCTACAAATGTGTACAGGTTTAAATGTAAGCAAATCAGAGGTCTTACTGCCAAGAAGACTGGAAATTATTGAGTGCAAAACTGGTTTGCAAAACGGGGATGTAGGGTGCCTTAATCATCTCCACTTGCAGAGAAGTATAATTAAGTCTAGAGATCCATTCATGCCTTATCCTTTCTGGCAGCGAGAAGACCACTTAATAGATACTCTTACAATGATTTTATGAATATGCAAGTGTGATTTCTTTGAGGAAGCCGTCGAGGTGACTCAGGTGAGCTCTCGAGAGACTGCCCTTCAGCCAGGGCTGGGCCTGCAGCCGAATGTGGGACTTGACAGCTTCAGAGCTCGCGAGCCGGGCTAGTTCCATCCAGTTTTATGAGCAAACTTCGCTCGCCACTTCATCGGACCCCGCCACCAGCCGAGGCTCGCTACCGCAAGATGACAACGACATGTTTTCCGCAGAGAATGAGAATGAGAGATCAGGGCTTGTGCCAGACACACGGGGCAGCGTCGCCGAAATGCTCTTCGAGGGGAACTTAAAGGGGCGAGGGGAGGAGGCTTCAGCTGCCCGCTGTTGCGACATGGGCGCCCCCCTGTCGCCGGCTGCCCGCCGTCTCCGCCGGGCGCCCGTGCCGTCCGCTCCCCGCTGACGGGACCCGCCGCCTGTTGCTATTTTCGCCCGCGCTGGCGAGCGGCCCGGCAGGGTGTGCGGCGCGGGTCCCTCCTCGTCCCAGCCCGCCGGCAGGTAGGGCGGGGCGGGCAGCGCAGGAGGCGGCGGGCGGGCAGCGGAGAGTGGCAGAGGCAGCGGAGAGTGGCAGAGGCAGCGGAGAGTGGCAGAGGCAGCGGGCAGCGCAGGAGGCGTCGGGCAGTGCAGACGGCGGCGGGCGGGCAGCCCCTGGCCCGGCCCGGCGCCCGTTACCGGCCCCGCCCGCCTCCCCGCGCGGGAGTGCCCGGCCGCGCCTGGCCGCTGCCGAGGGCACTTCCCAGCGGCGAGCACGTCCTGCGGCGGTAAGCGGCGCCCGGGTAGCCCCAGCCCCAGCCCCAACCCCGGGCCTGTCAGGGGGCGGCGGTGGGGCCCGCTGCGCCCCCGCTGCGGGCCGGCCCGGGGGAGCGGCGCTGGCGGGGCCGAGCAGCGTTTTGGGAGAGTGGGGGGAAGGAGGAAGAGCAGCTCTTGGCGCAGAGGAAGTGAAGAGTTGTGGCGAGGAGTGCAGCACCCGCCGCGGGGCGGTCCGTGCCTGCACCCGCGCTGCGAGGAGGGAGAACCCCCGGGTCAGGCCGGGCCCCGCTCCGTGCCCGCGGCGGGGAGGGCGGGCTGCGCGCTCCCGGCGCCCCCGGCAGGGTCGAGCCGCCGCTCCTGACGGGGCTCCCGGCGAGCAGTTCTGGCTGTGGGAGCAGCGCTGCTGCGGGACGGGGCGGCCGGGCGGGAGCGCAGCGGGGATGGGGGCGCTGGTGCCGCTGTTCTCGGCTGGCGGGGTTCTGGGAGAGCTGTCTCCTCGTCAGAATAACCGAAAGGTCTGCTTGAATTTAATCTGTCAGTGACCTGAGGTGCCTTTGATACTTTTCCTCTCTTTTCTGCTGTTTCCTCGCCCATCTATGCAACATCGGTGGGTGTAATTCCTCCCTATCTCAGAGCAGCAAAGCGGCTCTTCCGTGGGCAAAACCGGAGCTTTCCTACCGCGGCACAGCCGAATGTAACTTTGAATCCGCCCGCAGCGGCGCGGTGTTCTTATGGCCCTTTAAATTCGCGAACTAAGTCAGCAAGGGAATGATCTCTTGAAACTGCGTTCACGAGAGGTATGAAACGAATGTGGTTATTTATAGCGCAGTTTGAAAAGATTGAGGCCTTTGTGTGCTGTGTTTTATTTGAGAGAGAGGCTAACATGGCAGATCCGCTGTAGGAACCTTTAGTAGTGCAGATGGTGGGATTTGTGTCTGCGTTAAGCCTAGAGATTGAATGGAACATCGTGGGTCAAAATTAATAAATTATACATTTTCTGAATAGCAAATACCTCTGAGCTGATGCATATGACTATACTCTTAGCACTTTTAAGTGCTGAAATAGAAATTTGTCACAGGTTGTTATTTAGGAATGCTGAAAATCATAGGTAATACACAAAAGTAGAAATGTTTGCAGGTGAGAAAAAAGGATGGAAGGAAAGTGAAACACATTCAGTGATATATGGATGACTTGACACTTTTCACTTTAATTTGGTTAACTGCAAAGTTGAATGCAGGTATTTTGGCTGTGGATATGCAACTGAATAAAAAGGAATGGTATTAACAGCGTAATTTACCTAGCAAGCTTTCTTTTACAAAAAAAAAGCTTTTAGTGCATTACTGTTGTAGAACATGTCAATATTTTGTTTAGGTCTGTACGAGGCTGAGTCAGAAGACTTCAATCAACAGCATATTAATTTCCATGGACTTGATTAAGGAAATAGCAACAGGTGTTAAGGGCAGGAACAGTCAGCTATTTTCTTCATTTGATAGTTGATTATAAACTATGTATGTTTGTAATCAAGAACATACTACCATTTTATTGATTTTTTTAAATTAATAGCCTATTTTTAAGACTTATTTGAGGAGTGATATAAATGCTGGCGGTACTGTTAAATATTCTAGCTGTGTTTATTACTGGCACCAGTACCACAGTATATGGTCAAATATTGTGCAGCACCCAGTCTGGAGTTGCTGACAGTATTTAAGAATGAAATGCTGTCTTTCAAAAGTCAGCATTTAATGAAAAAATAATGGAAATTGAAACTAATTTCTGAGGCAAATTGGTTTCTGGACTTGCACATGCTGTTGCCCACAGCAAACCATAGCTTCAGAAGGAAACAGCAGATAATAAGTAGCTATGAGAGTAAAAGAATATCCTTGCAGCAAGAGGGTGTGTCATGCTTCCAAGTGCCTTTAAAAGCATAAAAAAACTTTTTGAACACTGTTCCCAGCAGTGACCATGTCATGACATACTTGATATATATTCTTATTTGTGTTTTTCTGTATATCCTGCCAGGTGGATAGAGGAATCTGTCAGCCTGAGCAAAGACAATGTAAATTTCAGTTAGGGATCAGAAAGAGAGGGAAACAAGTGGCATTTAGTTCTGGCTAGTGTTCCAGGCTTCTGGCTGCAGGCCAGAGCTCCTCATAATCCTTAAGTAGTATGATATTTCTGCTAAAATAATCAGTGGTGAAGTGCAGTCAGTACCGGTGCCTCTGGTTCCATTTGTCAACAGGGTTCAGTGCTAATGCCACGCAGAGAAGAGATGAACAAATTTGTGCTATTTAAGACCAGCTGTTTTTCATAAGACCTTGCTGTAGGGTTGCGGTTTTTTCTTAGCTTCTTGAGAGGGAGAAAAACTGACTTACAGAAACTTATATAAACTAAAGCTGCTGTCTTTACCCAAGCCTTATGTGGAGTAACTGCAGTTGTCTCTCAGAAGAGGTGCAGAGATCGAGGAAGATGGTATCATTCTGTTCAACACCCAGCTCAAACTCCTCATCTGTTCATTGCTGTGTGAAAGCTCTGACTGCTTCCTTGCTTGATGCATCTTGTAAGCTCATCAGTTCTGCTGTGAATCCCAGGACTCCAACTGCTACCAAAGCAGGGAAGGAGCTGAAGTATAGTGAAGGTTTGCTTAAGTCTGCAGTTACCAATGTTCTGAACAATAGTTTAAAACTTTTGGCTGCATGTCTGTGTTGAATTTAGTCCAGCTGAGAAGGAAGAAAGGATAAAAGAAGGATAACACTTCACCACTGTCAAAGTTTCTGCCTTTTTTTTGGTGGGGGGGAGGCGGGGAGCAGTATTCTTTTGGTTTGGAATATTCTCTCTCCTCTCTTTGTCCTTTTCTCTTTCCCAGATCTGCCTGGTGTTCCCCCAGGTGCTCAAACCAAATTTTCAGCGCCTCACTTTCCTAGGTTACTAACACAATAACCTTACAAGATTCTCCCTCCTAACCTCAAAGCTTACCCGAACCCATCTAATCAACTGGCATCTGGAGCCAATACCTTACCCTTGTGATATAGTCTTTGCTCTCTTGAGAGAAGGTGAGTTTTGAGGAATGCTGTCCTGCATGATGCAATGCTGCTTAGACAGGGACCTTCACATGAGGTCCAGAATGGCAGAAATAATAATTTGTGTAGCTCACCCTTTCATGCTGTCTTGCCGTCATCGTGACTTCTCTCTGAAGGGGTCCCTTTTAACTTGATGGCATAACACAGTGAGAATGTAACTTGATTTTGGAGAACAAGTGTCTAATACATATTTTTTTAAATTAGGTTAGGGTTTAAAAGAACACAATATCAGATTTTGCTAGAACAGGACCATCAGTGTAGTGTTTCATGCTAAGTCTGCTCCCCATGTGTGAGAAGTGGCTGGGTTGATCAGAGCAAAAGAGAAGTTGAGGACAAAGGGCACACATATGTTCCCATGTGTATCTTCTACATTAATGAGTCCGTCTGGTGTCCCCTAGTATAGAAGGCAGGGATGGATATATTAATGTGGTTTGTGTAAATATGTGTTACAATTCGACTGGCTGTTTTTATGCTGATGGAGCAAATACATGTTTTTATGCTGATGGAGCTGAATCAAAGCAGGCTAAACAGTAGGAACAGTAAGGTTCATATTCTCTATCTCTCTATAAACCGTATCTTTCTCAGCAGCAAAGCTGTCAGCTGAGGAGTGCCACTTTCTCAGTTTTGAGTGCAAGGGCAACCAAGATACTTCAAAAGATGCTGGTGGAAAGCAGAAAGAGGAGCTGTCCCAGCCATGCTGTGAGTGCTGGGAGAACAACTGGAGACATCCAGTGTACTAAGCAAAGCCCAGAGTAATAAAGCTGAATGGCGCTTAGGGCTGCCAAAGGAATGTCAAAGTTGAGGTAGAAGGAAACTAGTGGACAGCTTTATTTTTCTATCTTTTCTATTCCCTCTTGGGTTAGAGGTGAAATAAACATTTAATAAGCGTGAGTTAATCAGACACTTAGGAGGAAGAGGAAACTTGTTGGCGCTTACTGTACTAATATGGATGGTAAATTCCTATGGCACCTGCAGGACCAAATTTCAGAGGGGATGAACTGAAAGGAGACAGCCAGAGACGCATAAAGGTGCTAAAATTCCAAGCGGTGGAGTCAGGGCAGACATGGATGGGCTGAGAGCATGGCTACTCTTTGGCTGTGATGTATGCTTAATTTTGTGGCTGGGAATAGGCCTGTTCAGAAGAACAAAACTATATTTAGGTCTAAATTAAAGTACCTACATTTCTTCATGGTCTTCAAGCAAAACCTAGTTCTTGGTGTAAACTTGAAGGACATTAATACACCAGCAGCATGAAATTGGCATAATTTCTGGTGGGATTTGTTTACAATAAGTGACAAAAGAGGAAAACAAAGAAAGAATGGTTGGGAAAGGGAAATGGAATATGCAGAACTGTAACATACAGAACGATGCGGGTTAGATAAGGAGACTTTCTGATGCTGCTAAATTTATGCTCTGACAAACTGCACTTTCATCCTCTCCTAACATTAGGAAAAAGACCTAGCATTTTGACTTCTACTTAACTGGTTTGATTTAGTAGTAAATGTTTTTCTTTGGAAATAACAAATGCAGACACTTGAGTATTTATGCTGCTGACTTTGCAAGGTGTTTATTTTTTAAAAAAATAGATTAATGCCAAGAAGCTTCACATTTATATTAAATACATTCCAGCAGTACAATGTTCGTTTAAGTATGACAGAGTATCAGCCTTGGGACTTTTATATACTGTTCAGTCCTTAGAGTTAGCATACAAAGTAATGTATTATATTGTGCTATTCATTTCTCTTTGAGGCTGCATTGCCTCGCAGATCTGGAGTAGAATAGCATGGTAGATGGTATTCAACTTGAAATGTTGATTGAAACAAGGGTGAGTTTATTGTAATTTTACATGCCTTTAATTACATTTTTTAAGAAGACTTCTCAGAAAACACAAATAAGAAATTTGCTACAAAAAGTATGTGGCTAATATGTCATTGTCTGTGTGGTAGCTCAGTTTCTGTTTTCAACTAAGAATGAAGTTTTCTTAGGCTTTCTTATCCTGAGATTATTATCTATGCCACTAAGTGACAAGAGCAATGAAAGCTAAAACCTCGATTTTTATATAGTTTAGACTACACACCATGGTAGTTATTAATGAATCCAATCTTCCCTGCAGTTCCCAAACTATTTTTCATTGTTGCAGTTAAGGAGAAAAAAATTGTAATAGTTTGTCAAAGAAGAGACCATTTTGATTCTGGGCTGGTGGAAAGCTATAATGGTAACTGTGCTTAGCAGTCTGTGTTGTTAAGGTGTAAAAATGCTTCCTGAAGTGGCTATCCCATTTAGAATCACAGAATCATTGTTGTTGGAGAAGATCTCCAAGATTATCATGTCCAGCATTTGACTGAACACCACCATGTGAATTAGATCATAGCAACAAGTACCACATCCAGTTGTTTCTTGAACACTTCCAGAGACAGTGACTCCACCAGTTCCCTGGGCAGCCTCTTCCAATCCTTATAACCCTTTCAGTGAAGAAATTCTTCCTGATGTCCAACCTGAACCACCCCTGCTACAGCTTAATGTCATTTCATTTAGTATGTAATGCATTTCTGTTAATATAAAAGGTGCTTATTTTCTTGCTCTTTTGTGAAATAAACAAAAAAAATTCCCAATTGTAGTATACTTAAAATGAGGTGTACAAATTCCTGATTTTCATGGCCCTTTTCCCTACTCCTCCCATGCACAGATACACACATAGAGGTTTATGAAAAGACTTTAAAAATTTGATCTACACATCTAGAATGCTATTTTTTATTAATTCGTTGAATAGTGTCTTGAACTTGCACTCTTGCTAAATTTGCTATTTTTGGAACTGGTAATGTTGCCAGTGTTCATTTGTCAAAAGATTAAGAAATTGTTAAAAAATAAATGTATGCAAAGATGATTTCTGCGGTTCTCTTGTTTTTACAGTTTGCAGAAGCATTTTTCCCCACTGGGATGTTTACAGATTGGTTGCATTTTAAACAGCTCAAAATTAATTTCCATCTTGAAATTTTTAAAAAAGTTTTGGGGCTTTTTTAATCCTGAAATTTTGTTTCATTTTCAGCAAGGTGAAAGACTGCTAAAAACTCAGTCTGAAAATATTATTACAAGAGCAAATGAAGGACGAAGTTTAATGGAAACTCTTGAGAAAAATAGTGCTGGTTTTCATCATATTTGTAGATGAACAAAGACAAGAAATACTGTTGTCCCAGTAAACAGATGTCACTTATTCAATACTTGTTCAAATGTAATTAAAATGTCCTTTTTAAAGGATATCTTGGTACTATTTATGTTGTTTTTAATAGATCTTATCACGGGAAACTCTCGTAAGACTGATGGTGAACTACTGTCCTGGTATTTAAACACAGGCAATTACAGACCTGTCAGCCCCGTGTCAGTCTCACACAATATAATGTAACAGCTGAAACTAGGGTCAATTAAAGAGGAGTTAAAACAGGCTAGTATAACAAATGCCAGTCTATGTGTTTTCATGGACTGCATTTTGTGAAAAGGAATTTATAAATAAATGCAATTATTGGATTTCATTACTAAAAGTACTAATACATAATAACAGTAGAGGTAGTAGATGCTAGGTATAACAGGGTTAGAACAGGGTTATGTGTTACTTGGTATATTCCATTTGATATTTTAAGAAATGAAGATGATAAAATGTCAGTCTGGCTAACATTTAAGTATTCCTCTCTGGCTGACCAGCATTAAAATGCAACCATGAGTTGCAATCGTCATCTGGTTCTTCCCAGAATGCTGTAAGGATTGGTGCTTGTGACTGCTGACAGGCTTTTCAGTGATCACTCTGTTGACTGCTGCTAGCATTTTTAGATGATAGTGATTTCTAGAGTGTTATTTATTGGAAAAATCTGTTTGGTTACAGACAATAATTACTGGGCAAACTATACCTAAGGAAACAGCTCCATGTTAGTAGCCAAATTCAAAGTCATCCACCTATGGAAAAGAAAGTTGTCAAGCTGACTTTTTTTTCCCCCAAATGTAAAGGTGTCTTAGCAGGCAGTGACTTCAACTGTCATGAAGGTCAGACTAGCTCAGCTGAGTTCTTCCTGTGATAGCAGGATTGAAATAGGCCAGTGTGATCTACATGTGCCTGCCCATGAAACAGAGACAGGCTAGAAAGAATGTTCATTGTAATTTAGTTACTCATTAGTTAGTTGAGCTAAGGTCATAAAGCAAATTTTAAATCAGGACTGACTCTTTTCCAAGCAATGTATTTATTACAATTATGTTTGTTGGACCTGAAATTGTAAGGCCCAACATAAAGAGGGGCAACTTGCTATATGGGCCATGGTTGCTCTCTTCTGATTTGAGCTATTAATTATTTGTGTTATTGAGAGTTGGTTTTTCATAGAGTTCCAGCACCTACATAACTCTTTCTTTTCCTTTCAGAACTCTTCTGTTCGTTAATCAAAGGAGCCATCCAGCATCCAGATAATGTCATTCCATGGAACTGAAATATTGGTGAATTAGTCCAGGTTCGCTAAAGGAATGTAAAATGGAGCCAATAACTTTCAAAGTTAAAAAGTGTCAAACACCTAGTGATTTCTCAGCAAGTTTCAGTCTCCAGCTTGTGGGTTCTCTCCCAGTGCATTCCCTAACCACTATGTCAATGCTGCCTTGGATTGTGGCCGAGATCCGGTTGCTCAGTGCAAAGTCTTCCAAAGAAGAACCCAGCGTCAGCCAAATACGACTTTGTGTTTCACCAGCTAGTTTGCGATGTGAGCCAGACATGGGGGAAAACCAGCAGTGGGATCCTTTAATTTGTTCAAGTTTGTTTGAATACAAGCCACAGCAGGTCCACAAACTGATTCACAACAGCCATGATCCGAGCTACTTTGCTTGTCTGATAAAGGATGAAGCAGCAAATCAGCAAAGTATCTGCTATGTATTTAAAGCTGATGATCAGACAAAAGTAAGTAAAAAAAAGAGCCAAAGCAAGCATCCCTGGAGTTGCTTTTGTGCTGTTTGAATCCTTTCACTACACTGTAAAACCTTAAGGTTGTACTTACAATTAGAGACAATCTCATTAAAACTTACTGACTTTATTTGATGTTAATTGCTCAGTGGAATTTGAACTGCTCAGTATGTGAAATAAAAGGTGTGTACATCTCCTACAGGATCAGGACCTCAATTTCATCAGCTTAAAAAACACTTTAGTTTGAGATATGGGCTGAAATTTTGGCCCTCAAGTCAGTGAGAGCTTTTCTGTTGATGTCACTAGGGCTAGTATTTCACTCTCGAGCCACTGTGAACTTTATCTAATCCTGCACTCAGACCTCTCAAATTTCTGTTTTCCTGAGTTGAGACCTATGTGACTGGGAAACAGAGATACCTCCTTTCTCAGAAAGAGGAGAGGGTAGTGTGGAATCTCCATATGTATCATATCTCTAACAACAGGACCCTGTGGAAACCTTTTCCTAGCTCTATAATCCACAAAGCCTGGCAGGCAGGTTTAGGGTGTGGGAGAAAGGCACAGTCTCTGCACCTCTGTGACATGCAGGCTTGCTGCTGCATGGCATGAGACAAGAATTGGGTATGCATGTCAGGCAGTGGGTGAGATGTGGCTTAGTCTCCATTTCCTAACCAGTTGTGTCTTTGCTGAAAAAGTGGAAGCATTAAAATTGTCTATCGCTTCTGTTTGAGAGTTACGTGAGACGCTGACTCTTGTGATTGAGTAAATGAGTAGGATTTAAAACAAAGCTCTTTGTGAGCTACTGGGGACAAAATAGTGACGGATCCTTCACTTCTTGAATGTTGACTCTCATTATGTAGTCTCCATAATGGTGGAAAACAGCATGATCACTTGATTCATAGGAGCTGTCCTGCTGAAGAGCCCTGGAAGTATTATGTGAATATACACCACATATGGGATTTATGCCAACCTGCCCAATAGCAAAACATTGTACAGTTCCAAATCCGTGGTCTCAAGCTTACAGCTCAAAACATATGGAAACAGCTTTAGTTAAATCCTCTGAGATAAAACGGCAGTTCCAGTAAATTAAAAGGCAAATACATTGTAAATCATAAGCATTCAAGTGAGAAATCTTGTCAAGTTAAATGTAGAATACCAAGTTTATATATGTAAGAGCAAAAATAAGGAATAGGTATTTCAGAACTTGGCATTGGGTAGCAGCGGGTGAATGCATTTTTCAATTTGCTTATGCGTTTACTTGTGCTTGTGGTTTTCCAGGATTATAGTGAGGACACAGCACTGATAAACACCAGTACATTTTCTTAGGCATTTTCTTTTGCAACAAAAGATTCAAGTACTTTTTCGTCATGTTTGATCAAATTCCTGGATATGTTTGAAATGATCAAGAACAAATTAGGTCTCTAGTAAAATTTGCAGCTGTGTCTACATGTTTTTGGAGACAACACCCAAAAGTTTTGGATACCTGTTTTAACTACTTAGCTCTAGATTCACACAGATATCTATCTATCTATCTATCTATCTATCTATCTATCTATCTATCTATCTATCTATCCTTTCAAAAACTACCTTCCTCTTAGTCTATTAACTTGCCTTGCATGCAAGAGTTGTTTCTCTTGACTTCTTTGCAGTCCAGGTAGGCATCTAATCAGCATTTGTGGACCTGTGTTTTAACAAAAGGGTAATGGAAATGACAGGTGTTCTTACCATCCAAAGTGAAGCCCTTCCTCTTTTACTTAAATTTTGTGCAATTTACACATTTTAAGTAAGAGCTTTGTGCTTTGTAGAGTGTTGTTACTTTGCCCTGAATATGGCCATATAATGCCTTTTAGCTAATTGACATTTGTGTATTTATTAGGAGGAGTGAACTGATGTTACCTGTTTTGCAGATGCCCAACTCAAAAGGATAGGGAGTGCACATATGCCTTTGTTACAAACTGAAGGAGCTGTTTGTTAAAAGCCAGTGAGTTGGGATGAAGAATTGAGAATTGTTACTGCAGTTAATGTTCAATTTCAGAAGAAATAAATTTTAGAAACTGGACTTCTGCAGCCTATGAAACTCAGCAGACTCCTGTGCTGGCACTCTTGTTTGTGAGGACTCTTTTTTCCCTATTTGCTTCAGGTCTGTAAAAGAATCACAGCATTCCAGATATGTTTAGTCGCAGACTGTACATGTTCATAACAATCTTTAGCCAACAATCTTGGACATCCAGACTTTTGGGATAATTACTAATTACAGTAATATTGTAAACTGCAAGAGCCACAATTCTTTGTGTCTGCATATATAAATCTGTAGTAGGATTATATTTGACAAAGAGTTCTTGGATTAAGTTGGGTCTGACTGAGGATTTGAAGTAGCAGTTACTTTGTGGCTTTGCAAATAAGTTCTGTGTATATCCTCACCTTAAGATAAGATGGGAGCAGAAGTATGTCTGTGGGAGAAGTACAGTAGGAAGATTAGGATCTTAAGAGGAAGGCAGTTGAGTAGAGGACTAAACAATTAAAGCCGTTAAGAGGAGGACAAGAAACTTGAAAGTCATGCAGACAGAGGCATACCACTGGATTTGGTAGAAAGTACAGAAATCCAGGAATGGTCAGGCTTTTAGCATCAGCGTTGCAGATAGACTGCAGTCCATTACCTGTAGTTTTACTCCTTTATAAATATGAATTGAGCAAGAACGTACAACTGATTAGTGAGGAATTATTTTACTGTTTAATATGAGAGTTTTGTTAATGTTGCTGGGTAATATTTAGTTCAGCTCTAGAGTTGATGGAGGTGTGATGTGAAGTTTTTCCTGCATATGAGTACAAGGCTCTTGGGTTTGTTGTTGCTGCATTTCCAACATATCCACTTTGGAGAAGAAATTAGTAGACAGGTAATTAACATTAAGTAATGTCAGGATTTTTTGCAAGGAATTCTTTGTTATGCTGCTCTTTAGCAGTGAAAGAAAAGGTAGTGCCTCATTGTGGTCTTTGTTTTCCCTCTGTAGGATCTTCTATAATTGTTTCCATTGTACCATCATGACAATGTGTGGCTCACTTTCCCTGCTGGATAGCAGTAGTAGGGAAGGATGAGATGACATTACTTGAGAAAACACATGTGAATATGGAGATCATTCAACTCTACTTTGTGCTTAAAGGATGAGTTTACTCTGCCTAGAGACAGCTTCTCTTATGGATCAGTCTTCTTTCCAAGTAAATTTGTCAGACATGGGATCTGAAGTGTTCCTTCCTTCATGTATAACCTCAGTAAGTTTCCACTAGTTACAGATAGTGGAGTTTCTTATCTTTACACCCTCATTCTGCAGAGGTTCTGATGTGGCCTCATGATTAATTTCTGCCTGAGGGTGAGGCTGAAGCATTAATACATATTCTTTGTAGGTGTTCAGAAATGGAGCTGAATTCAGTTATATTGCCTGCAGAGAGCTTATGAAGGCTACTTATAGGTCAGGTGAGTAATGGTGGGGGAAGTTGGGGAAAAATTAAATCTCCACCAAATCTGTTTGCAGAATAATCCCTTCAGCATAAGAGCACAGCCCTGCTGAACACCTTGGTGAGAGTGCTTGGCTACTGTAGGAGTGCGATGGAAATGAAACCATAGATACTTCACCCTCTGCATCTCCCCAATGGCCTCTGGTCTGACACTTGCTTATGCACTACAGAAGTGGGATGCTATTGGTATCACTGTTGTTGTTGAAAACTATATAATTTAAAAATTATTGGCATTTTAGTCCTACATTTGAGATGTGCTAGTTCTAAACTGTTTGAAACTGCAGGTTTGGAACTGCCATTTCCTTCCTGAGCTCATTCTCCCCAGCTTTCTTTCCATATGGTGCCCTGCTTTAGCATATCGTTCACTCCAAGAAATGAAGGAGATAAATAACATGAGGCTAATGGCATACTGTAGCAGGGTATCCTCCTCCAGCACATGCAAAGTAGCCAAAACATTACGGAGGATGAGTAATTTCTGTTCTTATTTTCAGCTTGGAAAAGTAATTCCAGATGTCATTATGTTGATCCTTCTTTGGTGTATCAAATGATTTGTTTTACTTAGGTATGTTTAATCTTACTTGATGGCTGTTTGGGCTGGCAAATGGAACATGGGTCACTAGTTTATCTGACTCATGCCCTGAGCTAGTATTGAGCTAGATTTAAGGCAAGTTAAGGTTGTGCTGTCCTTTATTATACTTTCATATTTATTGCAAATGAAGACTAGCAGTTCTAAATTTAACGGTTTCACAGAGGTCTGAGTCAAAGAGGACATTCAGTATCTCAGCCCTTTTCTATATCCTGTGCTCTATTCAGAGCAGGCTCGCATTTTCCCAAGCCTTTCTTCTGTCATCTGCAGAGCTGGGAAGACTTTTATATTGCCTTTGACAACCCTTCCTAGATTCAATTCCAGGTGGACTTTGGCTTTTCTAATCACGTCTCTGTCTTGGGTTGGCAAGTTCTTATTGAGGCTCTCTGAAAACTGGCTGGGTTGATTTGTTTTTCTTACAGTAGATATTTGAGTGGTTGAAGTCCTCATCAGGACCAGGGTATGCTAATGTGAGGCTACTCTGAGCTGTCTGTAGAATGCATCATCCACCTCCTCTTTCTGATCACAGGGTAAAATAAATTCCTGTATGCAGAGTAGAAGTCAGCAGACAGCACTATCTTTTTTTTTTTTTTTAAGTGAAGCTGATGCTCAGAATGCTTGAAAGTTTCCTGGGTTTTATTCTGTGATATAAGCTAGAGGTTTAGAGAATTTGAGGGAAAGCCTGGAAACTTGAGCCTGATATCTTGCCAGGAAAATATTTCTGTGACATTACCAATGTAGAACTGGAGTATGAAAAAGGTAAAAAGTTCAGTTCAGATTTTTAAAGGGTTACATTTTGTACTGATGTTTTTGTTTGTGTGTATTAGGAGTTTTTTGTCCCCAAGACTCTGGACACAAGTTGTCATAACAGCCTCTAATATATGCTTGTGTTTACCAGAGCAGTTAATGCTATGATGGCAAAACACTGGGTAGAACTTTTCTCCTTAGTAGAAATATATTGCCTGTGATTTAAACAGGATCACAGCTGCACAAGGCATACACAAGTCTGTGTGGTGCTTCTGAATCTTCTCTCTGTAGTGTCATCAATCAGAGACAGCTTATAGCCCGGGCAGCTGCAGGAGTGTTGCTATAAGAGTTGGAGTGTCTGTATGGTTGCAGCAGACTGGGACACTCGCTGGAGAGCTGAGCCTGCTGGTTGACTTCACCTGTGCCAAAACTGCCCCAAGGCAAACACAGATAGGATCCATCTCCTTACACTGAGGCACTTCTTGAAATGTAACACTTGGCCTCTTGTTGAGCTTTTTGGTTACAACTGTAAAGTCGTCTATTGTCAGAGGTCTTCAGGTTTTTTGTCCACCCATTACTTTTAACAGTTACTATGCTTTTAAACAACCTTCACCTACTTTCATGAGTTAAAACAGCTTACGCACTTAAGTAGATCACGCTGTCTTACCTGGAATGCAGCACTCTGTTACATGTTGTTTATGATCTGATTATGTGCTGAAGAAGCTGGTTTCAGATAATCAACACTTAGCTCTCTGTGAGGCTGCACAGAGCTAAACTTCACATTATTCATCTATAAAAGGAATGGCAGGGGCCAAATGAACTCCTAAGCAGTTGTTGTGAGCCTTGGCTTCATGACTGCCGATTCTTACAGGACTTGTTTTTACTTTAGACTCTAGGGTATAGCCTCACTATGCATCTCATTTTTAATAGCACCATTTCCCTTTCTTAAAAGAATTCAGGGAAGATAATTTTAAAGATAGAGGTGATCTTTTCTGTATGCACTTTAACTTCAGTATTTTACTACCTGATGAGTCTAGGGAGATTAAAGCATGGTTCTTCCTTTGCAAAAAACATAAAACACTGAAACAAAATTAAGTAACTGGACTAATGTCAGTGCAAGTGAGAACTTAATTTGGCTGTTTTCTGCCTCCTTATGCACATTTGGGGTTTTTGATTGAATCTGTGTAATTACGAACTGCTAGCACTGGTTTTTGATTTAGGTTTTTGATTTGTATCCCAAATACTAACTGAAGAAAATGTAAAATACAGAAGGAAAAAAAATGCAGCAGAACTAATGAAAAATCAGATACATATTTGTGCTATGCACATACACAGTCCATTCTATAAAGTAGGTCAAAGTTTAGCTGTGTAAATCCTGACAGAATATCCCATATGATGCAAACAACCAGCTGTGCTTCCAGTACTCTCACAATTAATCAAGCTTTACAGACTTCTTGAGCCTTGAGCGTGAGTGTGATGACACCAGTTCTGTCCTGGGATCTGTTCAAACAATTCATGTATTCTCTCTTCTGTCAGGGAACTTTAATGGCCAGTGACCCTGTCCCTAGCAGCATTTATTCCAAGTCTTTATGGGGCTCTTGTCAAATCTTAGAGACTTTGTGACATGCTGCATCAGCTAAGTGCTCGTGTGTTAGCTCTTATTTTATAAAAAATATTGTGGGTTTTCCCTAAACCTTGTGTGATTGCCACATGGAAGAAGTAATTTGTGTAACACCAGTCCTGCTGACTTAGTCAGAGGTAATGTCTGATCAAGGAAGATGAAATTAATCACAAGGTTTGTAAAAAGACTTGCCTATTCCCACTCTTATGGCAACAGCAACATAAAAATTATATATTCTTGTGATTTCTTATCTTAGTATAATAGTTAACTGTATACTAAACATTTTTCACGTATTTTTCAACTTAAATAATACTGAAAGTAGCTGTGTGTTGTGATGTTACATGCACTTTCTTCTAGGGTCAGAGTTCACGCCATGGCTATTTATTGTTCAAGGCTATTAACTCTTCCTTCTCTGTTGGGGATTGTAACAGAAGTACAAAACAATAGAACTGAGGCAAAAACTGAATTAGTGGATTTGTGATGGCTTCTCATCTGATTACTAACCATTCTTTTTGTCTTTACTTGTGGCCTATGATGTCCAGCACAGGTAACTGGAGCCATGAATGTCTAAGCCTCCTCCAGAGGTGTAGTAGAGTTTTCTTTAAAAGCTCCTGTTCATACAGAGAAGAGCTTCCTTACATATCTCTGAAGAGAAGCTCACTCTTGACCAAGTTTGAGTTAGCTTTCCATGGCCTTGTATTCCCTTCTTTGCTGATTTGCAAATTCCCACCTTTCCCCCTATTCTTTATTCTGTGGTATCACTCAGTGAGCTGTTTCAGAGCAATTTGAATATTCCAAAGGAGAAGTGATAAAGTTTCAATAAAATCAGCATCCTGACATGGTCACAGAACAGTTTCATGTGCAGCTTTGTGAGAGTTAGAGCATCGCCACCTAGAGCAGGGAGAAGGCCTGGCCTCAGATCTCCATTCAGTCTTAAACTGCTGTGGGGCTTTAGTTCAAGTGTAATCTATGATGGTTCTCTGAGGAGATTTTATAGCTGTTCTCTGTCAAAAGAGGCAATTCTGTTATTCTTTTCTCTTCTGATCCATCCCTTGATGTACTTCCTTGGTGTTTTCCCTTGTGCTGGCACTTACGTTTGTCCAGCTCTGTGCTGAGGCTTTAGGGGCTAAGGTAAAAAAATTAATTTCATTCTGCTCCAAAATCAATTCAGTGCACCTTGCTAGATCACCACAGGTATTTTTTGTCAAATTTCAAATTGACATAAATTTGGAAACTAAAGTGAACATAAAATAATTTGGGACAATTTTTTCCTGGTGTTTCATAAGCAGCTGGGGGAAATGGAGTGCCACACCAGGAGTACTCCAAAGGGATTGGGCTGTGGAGCAGGAAACCTGTCGTTCTTTCTTTGTAGGATGACATAGATCTTAAAAGTAGAACTATAAGGATGGAGGTGCAAAGGGACACTTGCAGGCTTCCTTGGCCTCTATACACAGAGCCACCTTGTTTGGAGCATGGTGCTCATAACATCAAGGTTGTGGATTCAGTCCCCATATGGGCCATTCACTGAAAAGTTGGACTTGGTGATCCTTGTGGATCCTTCCCAACTGAATATTCTGTGAAAGTGTCACTGACATTGAAATCTGTCCTGCTAGTAACGTGTGAGAAGAAGTCACTGCATACCTGCCCAGTGAATCCAAGTAGCCTTGCTTTAAAAAGACATAAACATCATGGAGTGGGTGGTCTTCAACTGGGAGACTGTCTATCCACATATTAGGCAAGCACTAATCATATTGAAATCCTCAGCTTCACAACTTGTAACAATAGCAAAATATGTAGCAATAAAGTTATCCAGCTCACCTTACTGTGGTGTAGGAAAGTCTGATTTCTGCAAAGGTGTTGGATGCAAGACACAAAAGAAGTGAATGGGTCTCTTCATTGCCTTGCAGCCTCATCAGTCCTACAGCTTCAAACAAACACACAGCAAGCAGACAGTGCTGGGCAAATTAAAAAAACCCAAACCAAACTGAAAGACTTGTGCCCATGGAAAATTCTGAGTGAGAAATAGGAGGAGTGTGGAAATATAAGTTGTGTATACAGAATTAAGAGTTCAGAAAATACTGTTTGATTTATAACAGTTTTGAATATAAACTGCATGCACACTACTACACAAAGAAATACTTAATGATGAAGGAACTGCAGTGTATTTTCTGAGTTACCCACTGCTGAGGCTTGCTGAAGTTGATTTAAGACTAGTAGAAGTTTGGGAGTTTGAATGCTGCCTTATTGATCTCTGAAGTCAAGTCAGAAAGTCTAATGTAGACTCAATAGATGGTTTTTATTTTTTGTTTATTTACTTAACACTCTTAAGTAATATGAAGTATGCAGAGTTGTGAAGTTCTTAAATTAATTTTATGGATACTTGGTGCAATGATAGTTGTATGCAATTTAAAGCCAGAAAGTGTATATTAGAGAGGGGAGAAAAAACTGCTTTGAAAATAACAGTTTTTATTTTAAAAATCAGTCTTACCTAAAAGAGCGTTAGTTTTTTGTGGCACACAGTACAATAGCATGTTGAGGACAGTGTGATTTAGTTAGCAAAAGTGAGAAGATAGTTTTTGTCAAATACATGAGTAAACAAAGGCTGTATCTGTCATGTAGGTTAATATAATCTCTAAAGATAGACTCGAGTAGTTCTCACTCATATCTGGTTGATATCTGTTATCTTTCCTCAAGACTAGTAAAACCAAAACCTCCTATTTTCTGTGCTTTGCAAGTATCATTAGGAAGCTTGGGCTTTAGCTCACTTGGAGCTACTTAAACATGGACATTCATGTTCAGGCAGTTGTATTTTCTTCTTTTCAGATTTTAAAATGGACCTAAAAGACAAATGCAAGCCATCCACGTTAAAATATGAAGATGCCAATTCCTAAATTATGATACTGAGCAAATCACCTTCCTGAAATAGCTCCTTATGTTTCCATGCAGTTGGCTTTTCATTTAGAGTTTTGCCTTTCCTGGGCTGACATTTATGCTGTGCCCCCAAGGTCATCAGATCGGGACTCTGGCTGTAGTGGAGCAGAAAACCAAAGCAGAGGAGGCATATATAACTGCTGTATTTACTTTAGCAGTACAATCTCCCATCCTGTTATATGTCAAAGTGAATAATGGTAGAAAATCATTGTCGTAAAATCAGTGCTTTCCCTTGCCTGGTGTAGACACAGTTATTCTGTATTTCTGGTTTTTTTACCCTCTCTCTGGATGTCAGGTTATGGGAAGGGCTGTGGGAAATATTTTCCTAAAGAATGATTTGTGTGACTGGACAAATACTGGCTTAAATGGATATGTGTGTTTGCCCTAAAGGTTGATCATCGAGGATCTGATACAAGGATTGAGTGGATAATGCCAGTTCAAACTTGGTTTGTCCTTTGTATGAAACTGCTGGTTGATGTGGACTTCCCCTTTCTTTCCCACCCTCCCCCCACTTTTCCCAGAGTGACAGTAATTGAGATCTATTGCTAGTCATAAAAACAGCTTCACTGATGATGATTCCTCTTGCGTTGGGTTAAGTTTGGTCCTTCCGCATAAGTGATTGAATGCTTTTCATTTGCAAGCTTCTTGTTTCAGCCTTTAGAACCCCACAAAACTAGCTTCAAACAGGCAGAATGTACTTCAAAATTGTATTTTTAGTAATCATGATGTGGTTTCTTGTGTTGCTTATGTGCTATGCTTCTACTTATAATGTAAAGAACTTGCACAGGAAGAGGGAATAAAAGCTAAATTTTGTAACTCCTCATTTGAGATCTTTGGAGGTCATGTTCAACACAAAGGTGTAAAGTAGAGCTTGCAGTGAATATCTGGTGGTGTATTTGCATCTAAACTTGTGGCTAACTGAAATGGAGGGGTTTTTTGAGAGTCAGAAAGCAAATGATACATAAATCTTTTTTCTGAGGCTGAAAATCTGTATGCACTTTAACTTCAGGCTAGTTCCTTTGAAGACAACAGACATACTTGCAACAGTGACTTTAAACATGCTTGTAGATACTTGCTTGGTTAGCACCTATAATATGTAGTATATTATTCTGCTTGTTTTATCCTTAGATTTTTTTCAATGACAGTTATGTTCTTCACATAGGAAAAAAAGGTTTCCAATACCTGTAATTAATTCATTTAGAAAGATTTTTAATGAAACAGAAGTATTCTTAGAACCAGATAAGAAAAATTACAAGACTATATTCAGGATGATTAGCATTGTTGATTCAACACCACTATTACAAAAATTAGGTTTCTTTCCTTATTTAAAATTTCAAATAGAAGTATGCGATATGTCTGTGAAGCAATGATTTACCAGTCTTAAGAAGAGCAAAGTCCCGTTCATCACTTTTAATTCTCTGCGGACTATGAAAACCGTGTTCTAATGTGCATCTTCAAGTACAAACAGTGTTGGTACCTTCAGAGGTCTCTCACTGAAGCTGAATTCAGAGGCATTTCTAAAAGTTGTGTTATCACGTTAGGATTGCCTTTGTTGGACCAGCTGTCCAGCAGCAATGGGGCACTTCAGTTTTCCCGATTTAAGTGCATATTTCAAAGCGACACAATAGTGGGTAATGACACGCTGGAACGAGGCACTCTGATTCTTGAATCCAGACCGGGATTTAGGAGAGGAAGCAGTTGCTTCTGCAGAGCTCTCTGCAGTGTCTCTGCTGCTGTGGAGCGCTGTACAGCATTGCTGACAGTAGCATTCGTAGCAAGGCCCTTAGGAAGCTTTTCTAATTGCAGAAAGAGAACTTCATTGTTCTTAAGAGGGATTACTCCCCAGAGTGCCTAACTCCTTTTGTCCCTCCAATCCCTTCACAAGTTCGCAGATTCAGCAGGGTTTAAGATGAGGTGTTTAAGTGCCACTTAGTGGCTGTCTGGAGCAAATGTAAGATGCTGCGATTGCTGTGACAGTTTTCACGTCTTCTGCTTCTGCTTTCCACCAGCAGGAGAATCGCTCACGTTACCGAGGAGATACCGAAGGCTTAATCTAAAACTGGTTGAAATCAGTTGAAAGATGCTGGTGGATTTTCAGTAAGAAAGTTTCAGTACTGTAATTTCCACTTTACTTTTTTTCTCGAATTGTCCTACTGAAGTTGTGTTTGGGTTCTCCTAGTGGGTTTTTGGGGGGTGTTTTTTCAATATTTTTGCAATTCCTCTAAAAGTATTGGAATGAGTTTGTATTTTACTATGTAAAGTCTGTAGAACAGAAATACTGCTGTTTCTGGAGTTTATTCTTATGTGTTAAATTTCACAAAACAAGACATGCTTTACATTGGTTAGTGTTTGATATCAGTCACTGTTCTGGGGTGTTTCAGCTCCCCTCAGCAGAATATCTGATAGATGTGAAGACATTAGTCCTCAGTCATGTTAGGAGCTTGCTATAAGAAGTTTTTATGTGTGTAAGGACAAAAGTTTATCTTCTAGAAACTTGCAGCACTTCTGCATATTCTTTACATGTATGTTATTAGCTTTGTACTGAACCAGATACATCCTTAAGACACATAAGGATATACTAGCAACTTGATCTGTGATTTAAGTGGGCACTGTTCTCAGAGTGCCTGCGTTGCCTGTGTGCAGGCGTCCTCTTTACTGGGAGGGGGTTTTCGGTGGGCTTTCTGCAGGGAGGTTGTGTACTGCAGAAGGCATTCTTCAAGTTTTTCTTTAGAGTGGAGTTGTCTTTTTTTTTCCACTTCTCTTTCAGTTTTTGTGTTTAATAGACTATCCATATGCATGCTAGATTTGGAAGAGTCAGAAAAGTTCCCAGGAACCTCAAACAAACAAAACACAGATTTCTGATTACATTTCTTGTTAAATTTACAGAACAGAAACTGTCAAGGTCTCAGGATAAACTCCTTCGCACATGTTGAGACAATGTACTTCCAACAAGCCATATAAAACCTAGATACGTGACAAATTCTCCTTAGCCTGATAACCCTCAGTGACCTGACTTTAAGTACACGTTTGCACAGGCATGTCAGCGTGTTCTGGAAGTCTTAATGACAGCTTGAAACATCAGCTGAATTAGACTTACAGGGTTTTGTCTTAAGTGGAGTTGTGAGTAAAATCAAAGCACTGGTATGGGGGTGACATTGTGGATCTACAATGAGAGAAAGTAATACTTGATTCTTATTAAGTTCTTGTTGTTTGACTGTATATTACAGCTTTTTGCATGTTAAGAGAAAAAGCTGGGAAGATTGATTAAAACTGGCCTACATTCTACTCATAAATTATAATTGAAAGCAATGGGACGCTTGAGAATTTAATATACCCTGGATGAAATGTCCTGTTTAATATCTTTATCAATGATCTGGACAAGGGGATCAAGGGCATCCTCAGTAAATTCACAGATGGCACCAAATTGAGCAGGAATGTTGGTCTGCTGGAGGGCACAGAGGCGGTGCAGAGGGGCCTGGACAGGTTGGATCAATGGGCCAAGAGGTTCAACATGGCAAACATGTTCAACATGGTTCAACATGCTGGATCCTACACTTGGGTCACAACAACCCCAGGCAGTGCTACAGGCTGGGGCAAAGTGGCTGCAATATGGCCACAGCCAGCTGAACATGAGCCAGGGCATGCCCAGGTGGCCAAGAAGGCCCATGGCATCCTGGCCTGTGTCAGCAGCAGTGTGGCCAGCAGGAGCAGGGCTCGGCACTGGTGATGCCAGACCCTGAGTCCTGTGTCCAGTTCTGGGCCCCTCACAACAGCAGACATTGAGGGGCTGGGTCAGAGAAGAGCACCGGAGCTGGTGAAAGGCCTGGAGCACAAGGCTTATGAGGAGCAGCTGAGGGGAGCTGGGGGTGTTCAGCCTGGAGAAGGCTCAGGGGAGACCAGATAATTCTTTCCAACCACCTGAAAGGAGATTGTAGTGAGGTGGGGATTGGCCATTTTTCCCAGGTAACAAGTGACAGGATGAGAGGAAGTGGCTTCAATTGCACCAGGGAAGGTGGATATTAAATTAGATATTAGGAAAAAAATCCTCAGTAATAGAATTGTTAAGTATTGGATCAGGCTGCTCAGGGAAGTGGTAAGATCCCCTGGAAACATTCAAAAAATATGTGCATGTGACACTTGAGGACATGGTTTAGTGGTGAATATGGCAGTGCTGAGTTAGTGGTTGGACTTGATGATCTTACAGGTCTTCTCCAACCTATATGGATTCTATGATTCTAAAAGACCTGCTCGGTTGACTTCTGAGGTTCACTTATCCATTTGAGTCTTTGCACCTGTGAACACATTCAAATATGTGAGTTAAGACTTGCAAATTATTCAAATACATGAGCTCAGACTTCCAAGTTGCAGTGGTATATGTGAATATACTTCAGTGAAGGATTCAGCTGTCTAGCCCATCCATCCAGCTTTGTGCAGGTTTCTCCTGGAATGCCAGAGTTCCCTAATAGTACTAAGAATACCCAGAAAGGAGGAAATGGCAGAAGTGACCCATAATTAGTTATGTATTTATGTATTTTGGTAGTGTACTGCATGTCAACCAATAATTTAGACTTTATTCCTGAAAATATGTACACATTTCCAAATTTTACCATCTCCATGAGTCTTACATGAAATGATGCAGCTGTCTCCCCTTCTTGGTGATAAGATGGTTAACAGAACCTGTGGGGAGGGGCTTTGTGGATCCATGGTTTTTTGGATGGCTGACTCAGCACAAAAAGGCTTCCATTGTTCTGGCAGAGGAGCGGAAGCGCAGTCAGCACATGTGGGTGAAATGTGCAGCAGTGACTTACACTAGTATATCCTGAGCCCTTTGAAGCAATGCAGCTTTATGAAACCACAAAAGATCCATAAGGACAAATCCTGCTACTGCTGTCTGTTTTAAAAGCCTCTCTATTGTGTGTTATATTTCAAAAATGTTTTCCAGTGGTTTTTTAGGAATTAAAACAGAATTGTCTTAAAGTAACTAAATGTGGAAATGTTGTTTGTAATGAAACCTGGAACTGTAAATTTCTAAATGGAAAGCCAACTGAACCATGGAGAAAGTGATTTTTCAGATTGGTAAAACAGTGTTTGAGTCTTGGTTTGAAAGATGGTTTATTGCCATTTTGTGGCTTTCACTGTAACTGAAAGACAGTATGACTTACCCAAAAATACAAAAGCAAAAGAGCCCACATCAGTGACAAAGATACACTCGATGGGTTAATAAGCCTGCAGAAGAGGGTAGGAAGGGGAGAGATTAGAAACAGTAAGTTAAAAATATGTGCAAGGGAAAATTGCTGATAAAGTTTTCTGCTTTCAAGACAGCTGAATATAATATATAGGAATATAATCAACAATATAATCAACAACACAACATAGCAAAATAAAAATCACAGATAATTTAATAAAAAGGCAGATTTATATGCTTCATACAAAATTACTGTATGTGCAGATTATTATGTTAGTAGTTTCCACTGGTATTCTCAATTTCACATTACACTGGAAATATTTAGGGAAAAACTGTTGCAGCTTGTCAAGTCAAATGGAAGGCTGGTGATGAGAAGTGATGTAGAGCTAGGGTTAGACAGGCACTTCTTAATCAACTGCAAGGGGCTGCAATAGTTCTCAGTTGGCTGCTGCAGTTCTCCCACCAGGGTTTTTTCCAAGAGCACCCGAGCAGAGAGGCTTATGATATGAGGGCAACCTTACAGACATTAAAATTTCTTCAGTTTGAGTCTGGAAAAGAACAGGACAATATGGTATTTGTTTCCTCTTTTTGTTATCTGTGCTTAAGATGCATAAGTAACAACTTGGTCTGTGATGTTAGTGGAGACAATTCTCAAATAAATAGCTTTTACACTCAGCTGGTCATCATATGTGAACTGCAATATAGCTCCATTGACTGTAGGTAAGTTCTGGACTCTACACCTACTGAGAGATAAACCCTAACTGATAGTTCTTATTGTTAAGCAATTTCCAGGAAAACCAAGAATATTTTGGTTTGGGGATAGAATAGTTAACACTTAAAGTTTTATTTTAACTGTTGGAGTTTTCTCGATTTACTAAAATGGTGGTTGCTTTAGGGTATGTGAATTACAATATAAGCCCATTAGAATCTGTGTACTGTCTGTGGAGATTGTGGCTGGATTAAATAACAAGAAATCAATGCTGTTAGAAATAGATTTATTTAATTATTATGTAAACTGTGGAGAACTGAGAAGGCTGGCTACTTTTCATGGCTCCCCATACTATGGAACTCAATATGCTTCCCTAGTCTCCTACTGTTGCAAATGAAGTATACAAAATAATATGCCTAGGACAGTGGGAGTATTTTTGTATCTATAATTAATTATGTGAACAAAGAGCTAGGCTATAACTCTGTAAAATTATGTATACATGATTTCTTATTTTATATTACTCATTACTAGAGTGTTCTAGTAGGCTACAGTAAATATGGTAATCTAGTAGGCTACAATAAATAACTAATCTAACATGAAGTCCCATGTGATGGAAATAGGAATTCATAATATATATGTCTCCTATAGCATGTGGGGAATTGATAAAATTATGTTTTGATTTTAACCAGCCAAATGAGAGGTGTCATGTTCTGTTCATAGGTTTTCCTCAATACTTTCTAGACATTTTTTATTCTCTAACTTATCTACTTATTGGAAGTAGAAGTGCTTAGTAGTTTGGGGAATTTTTTCCACTGTGAGGTAAGGCTTCTTTACAAAGGAAATGAGACCTATCTTCAAATGAATTGTCCTTTTTCCCATGTGACTGAGTTAATCATATAAGCTTCAATGTCAACAAGCACTTTAAATATCACTTTTAACTAATTGCATTTTGAAAATGTTTTTTTAAACTTTAGGAGGATTTTTTTTTTCCTCCTGAGATTTGTGAGTACTTGTCACAAGGAAGCAGCAGTAAGCTGATGGAAAAGGGTGCAAAGTCCTTTCAGAGCTATGTATCTAGTGCCAGGTTACATTAATGGCAATTTGATTTTCACATGTTTTGCATCCCAGTGCTGGGAGATTTTTTAAATAAGCAGTCTTGCATAATTAGTATTTTATAGTTTATCCAGTTGTGCCAGGGTATGTGTGCAGGTGTGTGTCATCCTTGTAGCATCTGCTGCTCTCTCCCCAGAGCCGCCTCAGCATTCTGGAGAGCTCAGCTAAGTTATCCCTCAGCTTGGTGACACTGAGAAGACCAAAATCTACTGCCTTACAAGGAGGAGAAATAGGAGGTTTCCAGCTGTTTCAGCTACAGTCAAGACTTAGCTGATGATCTCAATGGCTTGACCTGTGTGTTTGTCATTGCACACTGGGAGCATCCCCATTTATTTTGAGCTCTGTGATTTGCTTCTGCAGTTTCCTAGTTTGTTCTGCCTGTTATCTGCTCTTCCTGCTCATTTCACAGCTTCCAGAAAATCCTCTTTACTAAACAGAATAAATGCATGGAACCTCTGATGTCTCTTTGTGGCAATTCCCTGCTGTGCTCTGAGTTTCCCCTGTTGCTCATTTGCCACATCATCCTTGTGGGTTTTTTGTGACCCCTTCACAAGAAATTTTTATAAGTCTTGCTTGGACTTATCTATAGATTCAGGCTGTGTTTTTTCACTCATTTATAGAGATCTGATCATTTGATTACAATTAACTCAGCAGGGTACATTTCAATCTCAGTCAAATGCAGACGTATGACTATGCCTGAGTGGAATTAGTCAGAACCCATGGCAAAGTTCCTGACAACTTTAAGCTTTGTTTTGCTCTCTGTGGGAAGACAAAAAATATGCAATCCAGCATAAATTTGCCAATCCAAAGTTTTCTCATCAATGTTTTTTGGGAGTGTTTGAAGTGGCACAATGATTTCAGTCCAGATGTGTTCTTTGCATCAGATGACCCTAATGTTTATGAATGGGCACCAATAGACCCTAAGCTAGATTGTGTTACTGTTATGCTGATTATATATAGCCTTGGTTACCTTTACAGGATGATGGGTTCCACATGCTGTGAGTAGTATTTTCTCTAGTCCCTTGTTTGACTAAGGATTTTACCAAACCCTTCCACTCTGAATTTTCTGGAGCAAAGACTAAGAAATTATCCATTCCATTCAAGGTAACTGATCATCCCAGCATCTGCTATCACCTACAACTGCCTTCTAGCAGGGCATAAGAAAAGCACAAACCGTTCTCTCTAGATAAAACTTTTCAGGTGAAAGAAAGAATGCCTAAATACTTTTTTGTCCAAAACAGACCCATGGGGAAGAATCTGAAGACAGTGGTAGCCAATCAGGAAAGCTTCTTCAACCTTATGAGGTGTTTTATCCTCTAATACTCTCATGATCTCCCTCCAGTAGATGTAACCCTGCCTCTAGGATATTACTTGCCCAGAGCGAGCAACATGGCCCATGTGCTCTTATGCTTCTCTCCTACAGGTGTAGGTCACCTTTCCCTTCACAGATCTTGCTTTCCTTCAGTCCTCTTGCTGAGGTGCAGTTGAGCCTCAGCACATGGCACCCCTCTTATGCTCTGACACTGTTGGAGAGAGAAGGGATAGTGGTGGTAGGGAAGAGGACAGAGAGTCCCATCACCAACATGACTTTTCATTCCTGAGTGAGAAATCCTAATATCACTTGAATCAAAGCATTTCAGCAATTACAGATTTTGTGGAGGAAAAGGCAGTTATGTGTAAGCTAGCCTACAGGAGAGGTTGGAAAGGACTCTGCTGCTGAATCAGTGCCCAGTAGTCTGGTGAGGAACTGTTCTCTTCTGTCTGCCACACGGGAAGTGAATTGCAAGTTATCTCTGGGCACTGGCCCAATGTCAGCATTTTTCATATTTGCTACTGGTTAGCAAATAGCCAGAAAATTTCACTCACAGTACCAAGAAGATTATCCAAATCTGTGTAATTTCTGGTTCCACTGAGTGTCTAGAAAGTACCAAGAAAGTCATCCCAGGTGCTTTGGTGAAAGCTGGATTTCATCTTTAGCGTGAGCAGTGGGCTCCTATGCACTTTAACTCAAAGGGACAGACACTACCAGTCTGCAGTTAGGTGTTGGGTCCTGCTGTTGTCTTTCATCAGGGGGCTGGTGCAGATCTGGTTTGGTGAAGTAATTTGGGTTTATGATTAATATGTTATTTTGTATTGAGAAAAAAGTTTGCTTATAATTTAGCCAAAAGAAGTAACAAAGCTTACTCTCTTCTTCACCACAGTATCTATTCAGAAGCTACTGAGTTAGGCTTGATTGGGGCTTTGGATAGGATGAAATCTGGAGGTTTCATTACTCTTTTCTATTGATGGATTCAGACAAATAATTTTTTGCATCTTGTGTTGTGTGAAGGTGCCATAAAAGTCTGGTGTTTTCTTAGACACCTTTATTTTGGTATGATTTATTACAGCTGCTTCTGAGTACCAAAACATTATTACATTTTGAATTCACATTTCAAACAGTTCTCTCACAGTAGTTACTTTCTTTCCCTCTTTTTTCTCTGATAAAGTAGAAACCATCACACCTGAAGGGGAAAGGATGAGACAGTACTTAGGAAACCCTAAAGAGCGGTGAGAAATAAGTGATAAAGGATAAAAATTGTGGGTGTTTTTAAACAAAGACCAAATATTGGAAAGTGATAATTAATGGCAGGCATTTTTTTTTCTTGTATTTTTTCCACCTGAATTTATCAAGACTTTCTTGTGTACAGTAAGGAAGGAGATAAGTGAAAGTTGCAAGTGAATGTGGACAGAGGGGATAATTCATGAGAAGAATAACTGCCAAAATATGTTTAAGTACAATTCAGAAGGATAATCTTTAAATAGAGATAGGATCTGCTTTAAAATCACCTCTAGTTGTAACAAAAGAGCAGCACAAGAGGCCAGTTCTCAGGTACCACAGCTGTGGCTATACTCTTAATTCAAGTTCTTGTGAGACATCATTCAGTCATGATGCACTGTGAACACACAAAAATATTTATGGCCATTAAACCTAGAGAAACTGGAATTATAGGAAAATGAGCCAGAAATACTCCTTTTTTGAGTTGAAAGGTCAACTACACCCTCCTTAATAGTTCCTTATGTCTCCCTTCTCTTTTTATATCTCTTCCATTCTCCAAATGGCTTCTTTTAATGCAGAAAAGTTTGTTGGAGAAAAAATAATGGGGGTATTTGTGTATGTGTAAATTTATGTAGGACATCTGTAAAACAGAAAGATTACCTTTCTGACAATGTAAGCTTTAAGTTGTGGCTTTAAAGTATTTTAATTGTTGCTATTTTAAAAACAGCCACAAATATCTTGCTAATACTTTCCATGATAACATGGAACAGCTTGTAGGACTGATGGGTTTGTTTTGATTTTTAAGAGATCATACACTTGGATAAGATGGTGTCAAGTGCTACTTACTATTTATGCAGTACAGATGTTATTCCCTGACCCTGAATTTTTCCATTTCCCCAAAAAGGGTGTGTAGTATTTTTGGAGAGACAGTTATCTATACAAGACAAACTTAAAATACTAAAATACAGAGGTTCTCTTTTTAGAAATTTGAACATCCTGAAAAATGAATGCAGTTATTGTTCCCACTACATTACTAAATACATCTTTTTTGGAAGGTAAGCAACCAGTGACCTTTTCATTTACACTGAAGAATTTCATCATTACTAAATGTTTTTATAGCTGAACACATAAGCCTCTCTTCCAACTGTTTCCCAATAGCCAAAGTGTGCCCACTTCTCCTTCCTTCAAGGCCAGCATCTGTCATCTTTGTTTAACAGATTAACTAAGGCAGACAGAGCAGTTATGTGGCATTCATGAAAGCCATGTTAACAGCAGAAGCTGGACTTCATTCATTGTTACTCTATATGGTAATTTGAGTATATGGTATACTCTAATTTGGTATCTTCACCACAAGACCACTCTTCTTCCCAATCCTGTAGAAGCATGTAGAAGTTTTCAGAGTGCATTTAAAATCATACGAATGTCACTATAACAACTACATGCAGCAGGTTCAAAGTTAAGTAGTGTGAAGTGACACACTGGAGATGGCTGTTTGAGCCAGTTGCAGACAGGGCGAGAAGCCAGATATCCTGACTGACATCAGTGTTTAATGAGGACTCAGGGGCAGATGTGTGTATTGTTAGTTTAAAATTGTGTAAAGATGTCAGTCAGGAAGGGGAAGCTGGAAAAACTCCCAAGCTGGCAGGATCTCCTCGGAGAAAGGGGAAGAAATAATTATTTAGAAGTAATATTGTTCACACTCAGCGTTAGAGAAATGACACTCTTGAGACTCTGATGCTACCATCAAATATAGTGGTTGTACTGTACTGTAGAGTGGTTATTAGCAGCACATAATGAAGAGCATTCTGCCTTGCTCGTGCCCTCAGTTACTTTATGAAATAAAAGCAGACCTGCTTCTATACTTCAGATGGTATTACTTCTAGAGTTCTTGTTAGGTTCTGAGTTTAAGGCCCTGAGAATAGATGTTATTTTTTCATGTATGTGCTCTGTACATCATGAACAGTGGCAGCAGTGAAAATGTCTCCCTCTATCATGCCAGTAAGCCTTTAGTCACTTATTGGGCTTATGGCTAGGAACATCTGTACAATTGACAGAGAGAACCATTGGCTATCTTTGTGAATTATCTCTAATCTGTAGAACTATTAGAAAATGGAACTCTATTCTCCTTTTTTGAAGATCTGAAATGTATTTGTTAAGGTTTTTATTTCAGAAACTGGAGCTTAGGTACAGCCTGAGGAGAACTGCTTTTGTGTTGCCCCCTCATCCCTCTGCGGCCCATTACAGACATGCAGCAGTGCTGGGGCACTCACCAGCACCACATTTGGAGGTGATAGAGCTCTCTAGCAGCTCGCTGCCTTGTTTGCCTTGTGTGAACCAAACCCAGGGCTGCAGGGTCATACAGTCTGGGGCAGGCACCAAAACTACCCCTTTTCTGCCTCAGTGAGCTGTGAAATTGGCTCTGGTTCTCCTCGGCCCATGTGCGTGGATGTCACTCTTTCCCTTCGGTTTCCATTTAAAACTCAAACAACTGGAGCAGTGTCAGCTCTAACCCGGAGATAATTCCATTGGCCGTAAGTGTGCAAATGCAAGCATATGCAGGGCACTCTCACAGTGGAGTAGCTGTCTCAGTGAGAGTGTCTTTGGGCAAAACAAAGAGCTGAATTTGGCACTTCATCATCTAACTTTGACCAGTTGAATTTTATTGAGAAGTGCATAGCAGATCCCTATGCTTTCCTATTACAATTGTGCAAATCTAGTTCTTCGTGTTGTTTCTGTAAGGTGGTGGAAAATAAAGGGCTTTTTGTTTTGAGCCCAGTGGATTATTTCCTGTGAACTCCAAACACTTTTTTCCTTTCCTGGTTCTGTGCCCTTCCTCCAAACTCGGGAAAATTAGTTGTTTCAGGCCAGCCCTACGGCCACTGAGTAGGGGAGGAGGGTGTTCACAGCTAGCTCAGCCGGAGCAACGACAGGAATGAGCATTCCTGACTGAGTGGCAGGTAACATCCCTGGACCTGCCGGAAACATGTATGCTACTGTCTGGCCTTCTACGACAGTCTGATTTCTGGAAGGTGAGCTGCTAGCGTGTGATGTCAAATGCCATTAGCTAACACGAAGGACAAGACAGACTGGAAGTGTAACATTTCAGAGCGGTTTCAAACAGATGATTTTTCGCTCGGTCCTTTAATGTTCGGAATGGCTTCGATGCCGGGATGTTCCCAGAAAATTTTAGTTACGAATCCCGTCGTCAGCGCTGAATTACGTGGCCGGGCAGCGCGAGGCAGCGGCCGGCGGTTCTGTGTTGCCGGGGCGCTGCCGGAGAGCGAGCCCGCTCCCTTCCCTTCCCGAGCCCGCTCCTTTCCTGAACCCGCTCCCTTCCCGAGCCCGCTCCCTTCCCGAGCCCGCTCCTTTCCCGAACCCGCTCCTTTCCCGAACCCTCTCCTTTCCCGAGCCCGCTCCCTTCCCGAGCCCGATCCTTTCCCGAGCCCGCTCCTTTCCTGAACCCGCTCCCTTCCCGAGCCCGCTCCTTTCCCGAGCCCGCTCCCTTCCCGAGCCCGCTCCCTTCCCGAGCCCGCTCCTTTCCCGAGCCCGCTCCCTTCCCGAGCCCGCTCCTTTCCCGAACCCGCTCCTTTCCCGAGCCCGCTCCCTTCCCGAGCCCGCTCCCTTCCCGAGCCCGCTCCTTTCCCGAGCCCGCTCCCTTCCCGAGCCCGCTCCTTTCCCGAACCCGCTCCTTTCCCGAGCCCGCTCCTTTCCCGAGCCCGCTCCCTTCCCGAGCCCGCTCCCTTCCCGAGCCCGCTTCTTTCCCGAACCCGCTCCTTTCCCGAACCCTCTCCTTTCCCGAGCCCGCTCCCTTCCCGAGCCCGATCCCTTCCCGAACCCGCTCCCTTCCCGCAGTCCGGGCGCGGGGAGCCCCGCCGGAGGCGGAGCGCGTCGGGGGCGGGACGCGGCCGCGGCCCTTCCTTTCCCTTCCCGCCCCGCAGCCCCGCGGCTGCAGCCGGCGCCGCCACGGGCAGTGTCCCCGGCGCGGAGAGCTCGCGGTGCCGCCGGCCGGCGCTCGGGGACACTTGGGGAGCCCGCGCGGGCCGGTCCCCTCCCGGCGCATGAGGCGGCGGGAGCGGCGGGCGGGAGAGGCGGAGAGGAGCGGCCGGAGCCGGGGATCGCCGCGCCGGAGCCCCTAGGATGTCACCATTGTTCAGCTGGGTGGCCAAGGTAGGCGGCGCGGCGCCCGCCGCCCTCCGCGCTCGGGAAGTAAAGTCCAGCCTTAGGGCTTGCTGTTCGCGTGTAATTTAAAGGCAAGTCAGTCGTCTCTGGGAAAGGAACAGAGCCCTGCTGTATTGTTCAGCCAGGGAAAAGGGGGAGTACTCAAAGTGACTAGTAAAGTCAACCTGCTCTCAGACATGGCTTGGGTTTAGGGGCTAAAAGCGAAGCTGCAGGTCTGGCCGACTTGTTCTACGTTGCTGCGGGTCTGCGGAAGGGGAGAGCTGTAATTAAAACTGCTCAGAAGGCCTGATCTTAGTGCCTGTTGAAGTCTAACGCTACTTTTGCACTCTGGGGAATGTGTAACAGCGCTCCCACTGTTTGTTTTGGAGTCTTTTTTTCCCAAGGTTTTTGTCATGCTCTGAATTTATGAAGAATAATAAGTTGGATTTTAGTTAGACACTTACATGTTTAACTATGACAATGCATGTGTCGTGCTGGCTTCTTCATCTGTGTGTCTAGGGCTTCAGTAGGTTTTTCCACTGTAACTGAAATTATATATGGATGCAAAGCAGTAAAGATAGTTAAAGATCTATAGTTTTGAGCTGATGTTTAAAAAACTTCTGAAGTAACAGTCATTCTGAATTTAAAATGAGCTGCAAATGATATTCTGTCTCAAGGCACAGTTTAACATGTAGAAGAGGACAAGTGTGTGAAACAGCTGTATGGCAGTCAAGAATTGTAGGTTCGTTGAATAAATTAGCTGGGAGAAAAAACCCTATATCTTGAAATTCAACAAGCGGTGTAAGCTGCTAGGCAGACCACATAAAACCTGGTTCGCCCTTCTCTGTTGTCAGCTGTAAATGGTCAGTTGCTTAATTACTTCTGCGTCTCTAATCTTGAATATTTAACAGGTGAAATACCTACCCTCGGGTGATGCTAAGAGGGAAATGCTTGATATGTGACTTTTGCCTTTGTTCAGGTTCTCAGGACTTGTTCTATTCTGCTTTGAAAGGAGACTGCTGACTTTCAGACACACCCTGAAAAACCGAAATGTATCCTTCTCTCTTTCCACTTACATTTTTTTCTCTGGGTGAAGACCAGTTGGGTGGAGCACGTGTAGTTACCTCTCCTGTCACTCCTCAGGCTGTGTCTCATGCATAACATACGACCCAGTTTGCCGTGGTATCTGAAGGAATGATTCCGGCTGATGCCCGTCCCGACTCTTATAAATGTGCCGGTCTCCTATACATGTGGCTGCTGTCAAAGATGAGTGATGCCATTGAGTAGGTACTTCAGAGATGTCCCCAAGGGATGGCTCATTTCCTTCCCTCATTGTTCTCTTGTCAGCTGGGCAAGGCAGCTGGTCGGAGAGGAGTTGATGTCGGAGGAGGTCAGAACTTGTAGCACTCGGAGTCCAGTGTTTTTAGACAAACACACTTCTGACTGCTTTTAGGAGTGCTTTCTGGGCTTTCAAAACTAATTGTTTCAGTGCTGGTTCCTTATAACTACTTAGTTTTATTCTTTTGATGGCCATTAATTGTCAGCACTAATTTGGGAGGGAAAGCAATGAGTGTACTTAGAAATATAAAATGAGTCTTGTTGACAGAGAAAGCTTTCCTGCCTGCCAAAATCTGATCAGTAAAAATGTAGGAGCTATTGCTGTGGGCTTTCAAAATAAATGCAAGCCTTTCCAGTTTTTATAAGATGGTCGGCTGTTCCAGAACAGGGAAGGACTGTAGGATGGGGGGAGGAGGAAGCTGCTCACCTCGAAGAAAAGCTATCCCCTTGCATCTGTTACTTAAAAATGAATGACCCCCCCACTTAAGTCACATAAGTATTTAGTCTCACCAGGCCTGCAGATAGTTACATGTGAAGCAATTTACTCCCGTGTGTTATAAAACTGATTTCCCTGGTGTGTGTATAAACATTAACTTTTAATATATCATGTTTACACATTTTTTCATGCAGTTTTATCCATCTTGTCTCTTACCTAGACACAGGCTCCTCAGGACTGAGTTTTGCGGTGCTGCCAGGCTCAGCCATGGGGCCCATTCTGGGCTGGAGGATAAAGCCCTACTTGAGTCATGTGTGAATTGATGTTGCCCCCATTGGCCATATGGATGCTGGCTAAACCCCTGAATGATGGCTCTGTGGATAATGAATTCTAAAGTGCTGACTTGTTTTAGTCTCCTAAAATTATTTAAATAAAAAAGAACAGTTATACCTGTTTTTCCTGCATGGTTTGATACAAAGACAACTGACTTAAGGGAAACCTTTGACTAAGCGCCTAAAGGCAAAGTCTCTTGAAAGTGTAAACTATGTTTGCACTGTTCTGAATAGAAAATACAGTTGGTTTTGTAGATACACAAAGACTATTCATATTCAGTTAAGATCACTGAAGTGACTCTTACTAAAAGTAATCATTGTGGTGTTGAAAAATGTCAAAGCTCTCAGTCTCAAAAAAAAGACATGCAGAGTTTTAGTGGTAAACTGGCACATTATTAATTCATTAGTAGGAAATAATAATGCAGTGACAAGTGTTAAAAGTAATTTTATTTCTGTTCCTGTAATATTTAATACAGATTTAGTTAAAGGAGATTTGTCTTAGTTCTTTACAAATTGCTTAATTTTATAATGCAAATTTCTATTCAGAAGCAGCTTTACAGCAACCAGAATTGGAGAACTGATTGCTGAAGAAAGAACCAGTTCTTAGTGCAAGAAATTGTATAGAGAATTTTGAGTAAATGTGTCCTTAGATTCTTAGCTAGCTATGAAATTTATACAGTTTGTCTTTCTAGTTAAAAAAAAAAGGTGCTGTATATAATTTAAAAGCTGTGTTAGCTTCAACTTATTTTGTCTGAAGGATTATAAAGCAACAAAGAAATAGTAAAGAAAATAACTAAGATAAAATGCAAAGTTCAGTTACACAATTTAATTCAAGGTTTCTTATATGGTGATTTTGCTGGTAGGCATCAATCCACCTTGAGCAGCTGCCTCCAACCTGCAGGCTGGATGCTCCTCCGCGAGGGGAGCTGACAGTGATAGAGTGTGTTGCTGAAGCCTGAGGAACCTCCATTATTGTGCCACCAGCACTGGAAGAAAAGTGTTTTCTTCCAGTGGGTTTACAGTGGGTTTACAGTGTAGCCTTCCCCAGCTGGGTTGGCTGATGTTGGACCTTGAGTTGAGAAAGCCAATTGTTTGGATTTCTTCTCCTACAAAAATCCGATTTTAGGGTGTATTCACAATAGGTGTTCTGAAACTCCCAACAGCAAAACAAAAAGTAAGTTTTAGTATGGTTTGTAGTTTTTTCAAGGATTTCTGAGTCAGGAGGGCCTATGAGCTTTCCTCAGTTTGGGAAGCTCTCAAGCCATCAACAAAGGAAGTTTCTATCCTATTCAGTGCAGCAAGATGTGGTTACTTGGCTTGTGCCATGAAACATTTCTGAAGAAGTAATCATAATAATATTGGAAATGCCACTTATATTTCTTGTAATCCTAATATAGATTTATATGCTCTGCTAGAATTGATCTTGCTGCTGTTTTGCCATCATTCCTACTATATTTTATATAATAGAGTGCCTAGTTGACCTCTGGAGAAGCATGCATGGGAGTAACAATATACTTCTTAGTTTAGGTCAGAAGCTACAAATGAAATGAATTTGCCTTCTGCAAAGGAATGAAGAGGAATGAGAGACTGAAAATCAGGATGGCCAAGAAATCCCTTCCTACTTTTTTTTTTTCTCCTTTTTAAGAGTGTTCTGAAAGGATGATTTTGGCTTTTTTTTTTCTGGTGTGTTCTAGGGTATATCACACTTATCTATGAGGATGTTTTGCTCCAGTTTAAGTGGCGTGCCTCTTTCTTTTATTCCCCACAGCTTCCAGCAAAGTTGAGCACCTTTGGACATCTTTAATCCCTCAGTGAATTACTTACATTTTAGCCAAACAAATCAAGTTTTGGTCTCTTCAGGAGCCCTCATAACCAAACATTTTAAAACTGTCTAAAGCCAAAAAACTTACATGTTAAACCTGTCTTATTTCTAAGCCCATCTTACTTAAGATAAATTATTTGGGTAGGTAAGTGGTGGTGGTATGCTATGCGGTGCAAGTCTTGTTTGTGCTAGTGCACTTATCCCTGATAACCCTTATTGCAAAGGAATTTGAATACTTACATACTGTACCAAGAATCAAGTAGTTAATAGAGAACTAGTGCCAGGGAAGAACTGGGAATCACTGAGGAAGGAAAGCTCAAAAGCCATAGTTTTGCTTGTGGAAGAATCTCCTTGCAGTCATTGACGCTGCGGGTAGGGCTGAAAGGACAGACCCTCGCTTGTCTCCCAGGCTGGATGCCAGCAATGGAGCAAAGAGAAAGTGCAGATTTCTGCCAGAGCTATGTTTTGGTGCCCAAGCTTGCACAATGCCCTCGGCAGAGAACACTACGTTTCTGCTCAGTGTGATTCTCCAGGTCAGTTTATGTTGATGTAAAATGTTGTTGCCAATTGACAGCTTTCAGATAAATGCAGATTATCACAAAATACCAAGCACTTCAAATGCACTGTTTTCTGTATGCCGGTCACTCCCCGCCTTCCCCTGCGGGAGCCTGGGTGATGACTGAGGAATATGCACTCAGCATTTGAAATGAAGTCAGTTCTGTGGTGAAACCCCTCAGTTACTCAGCAGTTAAGTTCCCTTTGGAACTATTCGCTTTTATTCTTCGTCCTTCCATTTCCTTATCTGCATGCCAGGCTCGAATTGCACCTGTCCTGCTTAGATGTTCCCGGTTTGATGGGAGAGGGCCGGAATATAGTCGGAATATAGTCGTTCACATGGCATTTGTGTGGCTGCGCAGGTGTAGTAGGGCAGTGTCCTCCGCATTTGTCATTTGTCGGTACATTAGGGATGCTTAGTAAGGAGTAGAGCGTCCCACAGAGAAATTCCTGGCCATTTGATTGCAGTTTAGCAAGGTTTTTCTCTTGAATCATTTATGCCTTTCTGAATTAATTTCTCATGAGTATCTTCTTTCAGGTTCATGTTGACCTTCAGATTTAACAAGCCAAGCCTGATAAGTTAGCTGAGCTTGCTCTTTTGTACAGGTTCTGTCCTCTGCAATTCAAAACAGAACTTTTAGCCTCTAGTCAAACACTGTTTGCTTTTCTTTGCTGAAGGGCACTCTGGAAGTTGGTGCTATCTGTCTTCATGTGGTTAACATGTTCTCAGCCATCCAGTAGTAAAACCACTAGTAAATCCTGCAGGATCAGGGAAAACCCCAGGTCGTATCAAAGACGAATACAACTAAGGGTTTGTTTGGATTTTTTTGTCATATATACATATGTCTGTAGCACTGCAGTTTAACTTTATTTGCCTTACATTTGAGGATTTAAAATACTGTTTCACATCATAGCCTTTTTTTTTTAAAGGGTACTGTAATGAAGCAGTCTTTTATGTGTACTAGAGGTGTTCATGAGAACACCAAAGCAGCAGTTCCACTCTGGGTCCCATAAATAGAAATATCCTTAGGGAAAAGTCAGGTAAAGGACTCTTTACAGTTTGTAACTTCCCATCTTCCTGAATGTAGAAGCTGGAGCATATCTGAGAAACCTTTGCTTTAAGGGGTTGCTGGAACTTCTTTATGTGCCATCTAAAAAAAAGCTTTAAATACTTGAAATCTTCTGAGCCATTTTATTTTAAATTTGAAGGAGCTGAGGTTGTGTATGGTTGACTAATGACTTAACCAGTAAATCCTCAATGGAATTATTAAATTATTATTCAAGTAATGGAATTATGGCTTGCCTTTTTTTTTTTTAATTAGAAGCCTTTACAGCTGAACTGTTCAAGCTGAAATACTTATGGATGGCAGTGACTCAGAGGAAAAATATTCTCAGCCTCTGTTTTGGTAGTATTTTACATATCAGTTAAGACACACAAAATATGTCGAGATGTTTGCTAATTTTTATGGGGAGGTGAGGCAGCAGAGCTGGGAAAAGCAGCCAGAACTCAGACAGCAGAAGCTGAGGAAGGGAATGACTTTAGCTACTGTGTATTTGTTTCATCACTGAGTTAACTCTACTGAATTGTATTTGGATTGTTTTCAGTTATTCTTGCTTTTTAACCAAGTTACAATAAAAAATCATAAGATGCATTAATGCATAAATATAGAATTTTAATAGGAGTATTTTCACAGAATCACAGAATAAACTGAGTTGGAAGGGATCCACAAGGATGAAGCCCAGCTTCCTGGGCCTGCACAAGATACTCCCAAGAGTCACACCACGTGCATTGTCCAAACACTTCTTGAACTCTGTCAGTGTGTGATCACCTTCCTGGGGAGCCTGTTCTAGTGCCCAACCACTCTCTGGGCGAAGCATCTTTTTTTACTATCCAACCTAAACCTCCCTGACACAACTTCAGGCCATTCCTTCATGCCCTGTAACTGGTCACCACAGAGAAGAGGTCAATATTTGCCCCTCTGCTTCCCATAATGAGGAAGTTGTAGACTGCAATGAGGTCTCCTCTCAGTCTCCTCTTCTTGAGGCTGAATTGACCAAGTGCCCTCAGCCACTCCTTATATGGCTTCCCTCAAGGGCCTTCACCATCCTCATTGCTCTCTTTGGGCACATTCTAACAGCTTTATATCCTTATTATATTGTGGTGCCCAGAACTGCACACAGCACGTCAGGTGAGGCTGCCCCAGTGCAGAGCAGAGCAGGGTGGGACAATCCCTTCCCTTGCCTGGCTGGGGATGCTGTGCCTGATGCACCCCAGGACAGCGTTGTCCTTCCTGGCTACCAGGGCACTGTTGAACTCATGTTCAACTTGTCATAGACCAGGACCCCCAGGTCCCTTTCTGTATCACTGCTTTCTAGCATCTCATTCCCCAGTCTGTCTGTACATCCAGGGTTGCTCTGTCCCAGGTGCAGAATCTGGCACTTTGCCTTGTTGAACTTCTATGTTTGGTGATTGCCCAGTCTGCTAGTTTATCAAGGTTGCTCTGCAGGGCCTCTCTGCCTTTGAGAGAGTCACAGCTCCTCCCAATTTTCTATCATCTTCAAACTTGCTTAGTATCCCTTTTTTAAAGTAAAATCTTCCTGAAAAGCATAGTTTTCTTACTGAGAAGCAAGAGGGAGGTTCAGGCACCTTTACCCGGTTTCAGTGGACTAGAGCATAAGAACAGGATTTCTGCTGCCTCTTTTCCCTTGTGCTTTCAAGTTCCCAAAAGGCCAGGCCAGTATTCCTGGATCAGCTGGCCAGGTGCATGAAAACTGCAGTTCTTAGCCTGAATGAAATCCCCTGTAGGTTGCATCTACGTTAGTAAGTGCCATACAGCAACATGTTGTTCAAGGGTGGCCGCTGGTGCTGAGGATAGGTTTTATACTTCACTCTAGGAAGTGACTTACTTTAAATTAGTCATAATTTGGTGCTGTGGACCAAATGCCTGTTTGCCTGTATCACAAAATGAAGGTTAAGTTCTGTTTAAATGGGTGACAGTTGTAATGTTTTGAGACACTCCCACAATGTAGTCTGTCACACAAGAAGTGGAATGAGAAAATCCACTCTCAAACACATTCCTGGTTCAAAATAAAATAGTGAAGTAGTCACACCAGATTATACTTGAGAGCCTAGTTACAGAGGCTGGACAAACAGCATACACATGGCTTTGGCTATGTGGACACACTGTGGCACAGTGGATGGCCCTGATGGAGGGAGTAGAGGCCCATCAGGGAATTTTTGTTTTATTGGGATGTTTTGGCTAGTGCTTAGTGAAAATATCAGGCCTGAAGAGGTTATCTGGAATTTCTGTGTCCTAGACTTCTGTCTGTTATTAAGAACTATGAAGAGAGTGTAAAAATGTTTGTTGTCTTCCATTCTCAGGGCACTATGTATGTAAGCACACATGTTGATGATCACATTTTAAAACCAAACAAAACATTTTTCTGGAGTATCTGGAAGCTTCTTTCCAACTCAAAAATTGCTAGCTTTGGACATGTGAATATTTCTCTTTATACCTTTGCAGCACCATCACTATAATCAAAAGCATGGTTTTTTCCAGGGGAAACCTTTGCTATGTAGCTACCAAACAGGATTTTCAGGTACAGATATTCTGTGAAATTGCAGGTTTGAGGAAAAGAGGCTGCTTATGCATAGTTGCACAGGCACATTCCCTGCCACTGAAAATGTCAAAGCTGAGCTAAACTGAACAGCTCCTTTTATTTTTTTTTTTAAAGAACCATTTTGGGGGATTTATGTGTTTTTCTCAAGGACCTATGTAGCCAAATACCTTACTTTTACCAGATCTTAACAGTTCCCTCTCTATATTTACTGAACTATTGGTCTACTGCTGTAGTACCAATGAGGTGAGCTCACTGAAGCTGTTGTCATAGAAATTTGGATGGTTGGCACTAAATGTTTCATGCTGATTTTGTTTCTGTGGAGCTTCTTATAGCTTCTAATCTCCTCAAATGCAAGTCATGAAAAAGGAAATTTGTAGAAGTGCTTTGGAGTTTTAGACAATTATGAGGCCTGTCTTTAAAACTGATGTTACTTACCCAGAAGCTGAACCAGTAATATGTTTTGGAATTTCATATTTGGGTATGTCCCATTGGAATATAACCTACAGAGTTTATCATTCTGTGAAGGCAACATTTCTGCTTGACATACAGTCATTAAAGCTGACCTTTTCAGATTAAAGCATATTTTTTAATATGCAAACAGTTCATGCAGCTGATGTGGTTTTGTTTATGAAATGTGGAATAATATAAAAATTATTTATTGTAGCTTTTTGCAATTCTGTCAGCATTTTTTTCTTCTGTTTTACAGCAGAGAAGGATGAAAACTGGTGAACTAACTGCTCTTTTAAGTGAAAGTCAGATTAGTGTTCATGGGATGTTTAGTCATTACTTTCCCATCCTGTTCTTCTGTGAGTTGACCTGTGGCAGCTGAAATCTGTTACTGTATGACAAAGCAGCAAATGTGCTCATCCACAAGCAAATCAGTTCACCAGGATTTTGTACCAGTCAGGCAGAATGCTGGAAAAAACTGATGAGCTTCTTCACTACAGTTCCCCTGGGGCCTTTATAAGTTTCATGTTCAAGTAAGATTCCAGTTAAAAACATCATCTGACCCTGTGCCTCCCACCAGCAGCCCTAGGAAGAAGGGCTGTGTGGCTATTTCCTTAGGAAGTCTGTCAACTCTTTGCCAGAGATGTTCTTTTACTCTGCTGCAGATAAAACTTACACATCATGTCAATCAAAAGTATTCGTAGCTTGACTTCCCCCCACTACCTTCCTTTGTGAAAACATCAAAATAAATTTTGAGGGGAGGGAGGTTTTGACACACATTTGGGTCAGCTGTCAAGAAGGTTATATCAGAAATAACCTTAGTTGTAATGAGGATACACATGGAGTTTTCTTTCTTTCTTGTTTGGAGTTGGATATTGATTAAAAGGACAGAAGAATTTCAGGCTTTTTTTTTTTTGTAAAGAAATTATATTCACTTCTGTCTGTTTTGCTAACCCCTATTTTGCCATTTGTACCAATTTTGATAATTGTCAGAAGCCCAAGAGCAAAGGAGACCAGGAGAGAGCCTGTATCCTATTGTACAAATGAAATTTCATCTGATTATAATTTTAAAAAAAAGAGTTACTACCTAATTTCCTGTTTTAAGTCCTGTTATTGCCTTTCAGTTACAAAAGACAAGGTCTCTGCTCCACCTCAAAAAAAAAATCAAAACAGAAAAGAACTCTTGTCCTGAAAGCTTTAAAATGCCATTGCTGTCATTTTCCATTTATAGCTATTTAAGAATGGCTTCCTTCTGTTTCCCACCCCATAGCCTCCAGCAAAGTCCTAAGCCTGTCTCAACTCTATGAAGGGAGCTGCTTGCAGTTCCATCTTGCACCTCTTCCAAAAAAAAAAGATTTAATATCTGTTGATAATGAATGAGCACAGATATTTCTAGTTACTGCTTTACAACAGGTCAATACCTGTTATTCAGTACTGGCCTTGTAAAATGTGAGCCAGGAACCCTGTAGGTATGACCAGCAGCTATTTCTATGTCTTGAAATGCTGTTTTCATTTGTGAAATTGTCTGAAAAGAAACCTTTGAAACAAAATACGGAGCAAATACATCTGAAGATGTCAATGCCTTATTTGAAATAACTTTTGATTTATTCCACAGTTGTTCTGTATAAGTTTATGGTACTGAATGGAGGAGCTGATAAAGCTGTGCAGGATGAAAAGAAATGGTTTTTATTGTAAGAACAGAAAGGACTGGGCAAATATGAATTAGTGAATACCATGTAATAATCCCACCAGGTATATGGCAGAGTATACCTTTATTCTTCCCAAAAGCACAATTTGTAGGAATACCCCCTTCAGAACCAGTCAGGTGCTGTTGCATTTGGAGGTATTCTAAACGCATATGGAGACTTTGCCGACTGCAGTTTGCTTTTGGGTCATGCATTTTCATGGGGAAGGGTCCAAAAGTAAGAAGCAATCTAGGACATGGCAGTTTATTTACGGAGAGTTGAGAGAGCTTTTTTTGTATTTCAGGCTTCAAATAAGATATGTCTTAAAAGCATGCACAAGAAACCCTTTAAATGTATCAGCAACATGACGTATCTCTCTTGGGGAGAAAGCACCGTCACAAAACAGAACAGTCCAACTTCATTATAATACTGCGTACACTTAAGTTCTATTTCTGAGCTTGTTTACAATGCTCTATGAACAGATCCTGCAAATATTGGTTTGGGGTTTCTTTTCAAAAGGAAATAAAACCTTTTTTGTGCCTCTTTAAACTACATAGAGTGCTCTCAAACTCACATGATTTTGCAAAATGTGTTCTCTTTTCTGTCTGGCTAAGGAATCATGAGGAATGTTCTTGAGCTGAGATTTGCCTGTAATATTAAAAGGAATGCAATACTGGGAAAGTGGCATACAGCACTCATGACATCAGTCTGCAGTACTTTAACAATCTTCTGGAGGTAGCACTTGATGTGTGTGGGAAGTCTAGTCCCCTTTACAGCTTTTTGTAATAATGTATAAACTGTCAAGAGTATGTGTTGGCTATATGGAGCTCTGCTCTTGGTGCTTACTCTGTCAGTCATCTCAGACAATACTAGTGGCATTTATCCACTCATCCAGGTCAAAAAGAACTAGATTTCAATGGATAACTCTCTTCTGCCCCACACAGAATATCTTTTGAATTTTAGTGCAGATTCATCAGTTTCTTACATCAGCATCCCTGCAAAATTTGAATCTTAGCCTTATCACCCTCACTTACCCCTTTCTCTGTATAACGCCCATTCAAACCTTACTAAAGAAACCATGCCCACGAGTAGGCATGTGTATGACTGTTCTTCCTTTCATGGGCTTATGGTGATACTCAGCTGTTGAATTCTCCCATATTGAGGCTGAAACAATACCTCTGTCTTGCTTTTGTAGGTTTCACAGCCCTTCCTAAGCAGCACACCTGCACTGTGGTTAGTCCTGCTGGCTGCTACCCTGACTACCCCTCCCAGCCCTCTGGTTGTGCTCCAACTTGTTCTCCTTTTCAAGACATTCATGAGTTCCCAGGTTAAGTGAGACACCCAGTGCATCTTATGTACTGTGGAGAGAAATGTGCTAGATCGATGTGTGTGGCTGGTGGCACAGTTTATAGCTGTTTTATGAGCAGTGAGGACACAGCAGCAAAATTTTGGATCATATGTTTTGAGAAGTGAAGTCATGGAGTAAAGGTGACTTGTCTCTCCGTGCACCTGCCAGTCTTAACTACTTGGGGAGCTGTTGGTAAGAATGTCACTTTAGTTCTACCCCTGGTGCATTCGCTATGCATGGGAAATTGCATGGACAGTAGTCAGCCAGGGACTGGAAGAGCTGTAAACTTTATTCCCTGAATTAAATCTGGGTTTGAAAGTGGCTTTGTGGGAGGAATAAAAATCAAATCAAATCTGTTTATTAAGGGTTAATGGGTAAAAACATTTTAAAACAAGAACTGAAATTAATGACAGGAAAAAGTCAGGGAGGTGTAGGAGACTGTAGACCAGTCTCTAAGCAAGAAAACAGAAGAAAAAAATGCCCTGTGAAGACACTTGAGATAAGATCTGAATATAAAGGGCATTTCACTGAAATAGAAATTAACTGCAAAATTTTATAACTCTTTCTACTTTGAATTTCTAATGCCAGAGTGTAAGGAAATTCTGTCTTGACATTCTTGGAACTTAGCTGGATGTGACCCCCAGCATCTCATCAAAGTTTGAAGTTGTATCTAACTTGGAAGTTTGCCTTGTTTTATGTGGGAGATTGCAGAGGTCACTTCCAAATTAAATTATTCTGTGATTTTGGAAGGAGAAATTGTGCCATATATCAATTTAAAATAAGAAGAGTATCTGTAAAATATATTAATTAATATATTTTGGTTAAAAAATGCCAAACTTTAAGTCCTATGAGTGGAGAAAAGTGTTTGAGAAGGCAGTTGACCACTACTGCAGGTTAAGGAGCGTTAAGGACAGAAAATGCTGATCTGCATTGATTTCTGGACAGCTATTTTGCCACCAGTGTGCTGAAAACAGACTAGCTGCTTTTTATTACATATCAAACTACTGAAATAAAAACATTTATGCAGTTTTTAAAAAAAAATTTAAAAGTAAATATTGTGCTGTATTACCTTTTATATGTGTTATATATGTTTAAAAATTATTTTAATTTCTTCATTCTACTACTTTTAGAAAATATTCCATTCTTGTAAATGACTTATGGGTGACAAAAAAAAATTGCTGTCTGTCTTGATACAACTAGGTAGCTTCTCCCATGGTTAAATAGCTGCGTACCATATCTTTTCTGTAGCAGTATTCTCTACTAAAATAAAGAAGGAAAGATACTAACAGCAAACAGTATTAGATTTCTTGACATATTCTATTGAGCCTGCTCTATTGATCAGGAAAAAAAAAAACAAGTAAAAGCACTTGAAAATAATTCAGATGTCCTCTCTCACTTGAAAAAGCTAGCAAAATTCAATCAAAACATTTACTTGTTTCAAGAGCTTTGTGAAAGATTTTCAAGGCTTTGTTCTAGCTGGGGTGGTGTGAGACCTTCTGAGGTTCAGCCTAAGAATCTGACCCTAATGTTTTTCAGTCTCCAGCAATTCCAGGAGTCTGTCACATAAGACCAGTTCCTGTCAGGACAGGTCTGTCTTAGGTTAAACAAAGCCCCCTATGTCCTTGAAATCGTTAAGCCAGTGCTTGAGCCCTTCACTGACCTGAAGCCTTATGCAGAGACTGATAGATATAAACAGGTAGATTTGTACTGCAGGTGTAAACATTGCATAACATCTAGAATAATAAATTATCCCACTTTTTTCTTTTTTTCACCCAGTCCTCCCAGCTGATGTGTTAGCAGTTCTTTTTCTGTGGCACATTTTGCTTTCTTAGCTATTACGTATAAAAGAAACACTGAAATCTTTTTTTTAGTCTGGTCTTACCAAAAGTCAGCTGTTGCATTCAGCTGTTACTGGGCTCTTTTCATTAAAATAGTTTCTAACTCTTTCTTACATCTACTGGCAGGATAGAGACCTTGACCTCTTACATGCTTGTATGTAAACTTACAGGGTGACTGCTGGTTTCAAGGAGTAAAAATGCAATTGCAGTTTATGTGAGGGGGAAGAGCTGATTTTTGCTCTTCAGATGCAGCAAACCCATGCATGCTTAAAAATTACTGCCTTTTGTCATGATTTGATGCATGGCATAGAAGCTGTAGCTATTTGTCATGTAAATGAGTAGCATGCACTGGGAAATCCTAGGTGTTGGTTTGTATTTTGCTTGAATACCCACAAGCCAAGTCACAAGAATACTCAGCATTTCAGTTCCCTGCTTTGTCTCTGCAAAGTAAACATTCTCATTTTAGCAGAAATAATGTGGTACGCTTTAAAAAAACCCACAAGTCCAGTGTTATTTTTAATGGCTATGGATACACGATCTTTTTCTGTATCTAATTCAGATACTCTAAACACAAAACCTTTTCCCTAGTACATTTCAGTTGTGTCTTCTGTTCAGCAGGCTCGTTTGGCCTGAAGTGATAAGAAGGTAATGCTCTGTGTTTGGTTAAGGTTTCTTGTTGCTTATACTGGTGTTCTGTACATAGTTTTGTGGGTTTAGGAAAATAATTTGAGGTCAGCAGTGGTGGTTTTTCTAATTACAGAAATAATATTTATCCACTAATTATATATTTATATTAAGAAACAAATCAGAAAACACTTGGCATAGAAGTATGTTAGAAAATAGGATTTGCATGGCAGGAAGAAATCCTACATGTGTGCAACAGTCTTCCCCCAGTGTCTTAGCAAGTTCAGATTAGTAGGCACAATTACCAATAGGTATGTATAAAGCAGTTGGTATCTATATCACCAAGGTGATATAGGGTGACCCCTCAGGAGGTCATCTAGTTCAGCCCTCTGCTTAAAGCAGGGTCACTTAGAGCAGGCTGGTCAGTGAGAGTTTGCATATCCACAACGATGGAGACTCTGCAGTCTCTCTGAGGAATATATGCCAGCTTGTGGCCACCTTTGCAATTAAAAAAAAAAAAAATTCTTACATTCAGAAAGAGCCTACAACCTTTAAAACACTCCAAGCAGCATTAACTTAATTCAGGAGCAACTTCTTCCTTGCTGCTTTTGATACAAATTGAAGAGCCATAAAACCTGGTGCTGTTTACATCCTAATTAATTTTTGGAGGTTTGCAAGAGATGTGGTTACTGATCACCCAGTGGCATGCTGCTTAATGTGGAAGTGTTCCAGCTGTGGTTAATAAACATTTGCCAAGATAGAGCCTACATCTTTATTCTAGAACCTGAAATAATTGTAATATATTTATTTTTAACTACTGTTTACTTCGTATTTGTTTAGTCAGCATCCAGGTCTGTTTACTCAGAGAGCAGTGTCAGGGGATATAGAGGGCAAGTGGATTGTTCATCTTCCTTACTTGCATAAAAAGTCTGAAGTGGTACAGGTAGATAAAAAGAGCACAAATCCTGATCAGGCAAAGAGCACTTCCAGGGAAATAAGTATTTTGGATTTCTTTTTTTCATTCATCATGGATCTTGTCTTTACTAATGAACATAGATAAATGTTTAACATACATAAGCATCACAGGAAAGTGAAGTGGTGATTTGCTGCTTCTGCTGCTGCTGCATCAATTGCCTAGTCATAAGTAATAAAATTTTATTAGCAAGCTGAAGGTTTTTTAGGTCTGTAAGTGAGAACAGAAGAGTCTCTGTTTTTTAGTAAGTGTAGCACGGAAGCCAGCTGTTACTTATCAATGACATGATTCAAGCCCTAGCATGTGTGAAAATAAATAAATAAATCTTCCCTTGATTTTTCACCAGCAATCCTGCTGACTCTCCTCAGACACAAAGTTTATTAACTACTGCTGACTCCTTCTGTGTGATGTAGTGTCTTTTCCTAACCACTGTCTGTATATAAAGTATAGCCACTGTTGAATAGCTATTTTGTCAATGTCCAAGGTGTTTGGTAACAAAAAAGGTTGAAGAAGTTAAATTCAGTAACTGCATATATGTGCTGGATCCCTAATGCCTTGTCAGGGCTTTAGTTCAGCTGTAACCCTTGCAGCACCTGCACTGCTGGAAACTGCCCTTATAGTCATTGATGTGTGTGCTGCTGGGGGAGCTTAACTGTGGCTGAGATAGTGGCCCTCTTTGCCTGGGTGAGAGCTGATGTTACTGGCTTTACCGAAGTAAGCAAAGGTCAGAAAATGCCTCAGTCCTTTGCTGCTGCCTCTGCAGCTTCAGGAAAAGTGGAGGTGGGATTGCTGGACTCTGCATGTATCCTGGGCAGCTCAATAATAAAATTGCCTATGGCGGGTGAGTCCAGACACTCCCAAGAATAAAACATGTTTATGAAAAATTGCTAAAGCAGCTTTAAATGTGGGTAGAATGAAGTTTTATGTTTTACTGTAATTCTGATATATTATGCCACTCAAAATTGTTTCTTTGGAGGAGCGTTGAGTATATAAAACTGTGGGAGACCTTAAGCTCCCTGTAAAGCAAATGCATATTGTTTGAGGTACTAAAGATTTTTTCTACCCTTAATGTTCTTCTTGTGTATGATTAAGAAGTTAGGCACAAAGCTGCCTGAGCTCAAGGCTTTCTGGCTGGTTTGTGACATATCAGAAAATGGACTTATGAATTCCTGATCCTGCTTTTCTTGCCTATTCTTCCGTATTGTCTTTGCTGAATGATTAGCTGATGACTCATGCCTTGCCCTGAAGGGTGAAGTAATGCTTCCTGAGTTACTGTTTTGTAATGTGTTACTTACTGTTTTATACCCACGAGCTATATGTATGTGAATATCTATCTATCTGTCTGTCTGCCTATCTATCTATCTATCCAAATCTTTATCTTTGTTTCCTTGTCTATAAAAGGAATCCTGTTGAGGTCTTTGTGAGCACCCAGAATATTCATTCAATTTTTGCTGCTCAAATTCTTTTTCCCTCAAAGTCCTTTGCTGTTTCCTCAGTTGGTTTATGCACATTACTGCACTATGATTAAGCAATAGATAACTGTAAAAATGTCTGAACAAAAACAGAGGCCAGGTCTCCAAAATACTCTCTAGGTTAAGGGATGCCTTTTCTTGTGGTTCTTCTGGGCTGCTATTTTAGTTTGCTGCTCCCAGACTTCTTTCTGTACTATCTGCAACTAAATACTTGTAAGTAAGGCGAGTTCCAGTTGATGCTTGACAGGGGAAATTTCTTTTGTCAGGAAATTAGCACACTTTGCATGGATTTTTCTCAAACTAACTGGTAAATAAAAAAAGCTGGCAGAATTAGCAGTTGTAATCACAGATGCTGGCCTCACATTTTTCATTACAGCAGGAGCAACACAGACTGCAGAAGAACCTTAATCTCCTAGGTCAGTCAAAGCAGTGTGATGTAACCATGCACTGGCCTCACAGCAGCTTAGCAGAGAGCATATGCATATCACTACTGTCTAACCATATCAGCAACTGAGACTGTTTACTGCCACTCAAAATGCATCACATGGCAGTTTGGGTTCTAATTACAACATCTGTGATCTGTACCAGACTGCTGTCTCATAGATGCCCTGCAAGTCATACTGTATATGAGGTAATAATATTTAAGACTGTGCTCTAGGATAGTAGAATAAAAATGAACATCTAAAATAATGAGTATAGTTACTAAAAAAATACAACTATTTACATTGTAAAAAAACCCCACCAAACTGTTATAACAAGGTAATACGCTATTATGAAGGGGAAAGCAAATTTGCAAGAGATTCATTAACCTACATGGCATGAGTGTTTGAGTAAGAGAAGGGAGTAAAAAATAATAGGGATTAAATAACTTTACCAAATAATTAGTCCATGGCTTCTTGTGTACTTTCTGAAGTACTAGCTTTCATTTTGAGTTGGAATTTGTCATGTTATACTGGTTGCTTCAGCAGCATTGCAAGGGACAAAGCTCTTTTGACAAAGTCTTGATGATGGTGAACTCCTGGCAAGGAGACAAATGGGAAATTCCTCTTCTCAGTGTTTAACTGCTATAATGTGTCTCTTGAATAAATACAGGATCACTTCAACTGGTCTTTTATTTTTGAAACTAAATCAAAGTATCCTCCCAGGAAAATCACAACAGGGAGCCCCTTAATTTTGCAATTTGTTTGTCATAAAGCACCAGATGTTAATGTGTATTTTTTTCCCCTCCTGTAGGTGCCTGAGATTATAAGCTCTATTCGACAAGCTGGAAAAATTGCCCGTCAAGAAGAGTTTCAGAATAATCTCTCAGATGTTGAAGACCCTTTTGCCAAAAAGTTTGAGGTGCTGTTCTGTGGACGGGTAACAGTAGCCCATAAAAATGCACCTCCAGCACTCATAGATGAATGCATTGAGAAATTTAATCGTGCAAGTTGTGCAAAAAATTCAGATTTCAACTCATCATCCCAACAACATGAAACTGCCAATAACTTTGGAGGCTTCTCTTTCAGCAGCAAATTGCGGTCTGTATTCCAGCCCTTGGTCAATGAAGAGGAGGAGAAAAGGCCAATTAGGAAATCTTTCTCTCAACCTGGACTTCGTTCCTTTGCTTTTAAAAAGGATTTCCAAGAGAGAAGCCTTAGGAGTAACAGCTTTGTCAGGTCTTTTGAAGAAGATGCAATTTCACTGAACCTAAAAAGTCAACTCATCTATGGACACAGTGTTGTGCAGCCAACTGACATTGCAGAAAACCGGACTATGTTGTTTACGGTAAAGCAAGATGTGCGGCTTTTGGTGGCGTTTTCACATCTTGGAGTTTGGAGTGGCAGACACCAAAGCAGATGTTCTGACAGATGGCAGTTACTTCTTTGATAACTTAATTGCAATTACCAAAGCTTAACTTAAACTTGCCTATTTCTCTGGAGAGCATTACTTGTTAGTGCAAATTGGTTTACATATTCTAAATAAGTTTATATTAAATAGTTTAAAACAGTACTACCTGAAATCTTGGGCTTCTAAGGAAAGCTTTTCGATAGCTACTGCAAGTTAGTAGGTAGTTGTGCAATTGCAGAAAGGTACATACACTTACACCAGCTGGTAACAGCAGAAATAAATTTCCAGAGCAGCAGAACCCGAGAGCTAGACCTGTAGATTTTGTCCCATGATAAGCAGTGTAATTGATGAGGTGCTCCTGCTGCCAACATGTCTGTGTAATGATGGAGTGGTAGTGTAATAGCTTCCTACCCTACTCTGCACGTGCCTCCACTCCTGCCCTGCTTTGGTGTGGCTAGCAGTGTCCTTGCCTTGATAGGTGAGCAGCAAAACTGTTTTCCAGTTACTGAGAAGCAAGTAGGAGTGTGGTATGTGCTCCTCTTACAATCCTCATGATAGATAAGCTATGTTACATATTTTACTTAGCTTATGTCTTCTGAGCATAATACAAACTTGGACCTGATACTGCAAAGGCTGACTCTCCTAGGGTCATCTTGGATCCATCAGCTGTTGGAGCTGGCCGTTCTTTAAGGCCAGTAATGGAGTGTGTGCAATTATAACAGATCTTTCAAAGCAGAGAAAAAGAATCCTTAAGAAGGATTACCACTTTGTTATATCTGTAAAAAGTAGCATGCAGAAAACCTTGTAGTCAGCTATACCTGAATTAAAGCTTCTGTTTGGTTGGGGCAAGTGGATATCAAACAGAGAGTGCAAGAAGATGGAGAGATGTTTCTTCCCTAGTGAAAAGAAAGCCATGTTCACCTTCTTCCCCTGAGCATGTATTTCACATAGAGAATATAGGTACCCTTTGTAATAATAATAATGCCTAGTTTTAAATAAATTATAACTCATTATTGATTCATGGCACATATTTTAGAAATAGAGAGATTATAGTTGGGCTGGCTAGGTCCAGATGCTCCTACTTCCAGTGAGTGCATTTTTAATTTTTATTAAATAGATGCAATAGCTCTCAAAGACACCTGCAACTTCAGCCTGACTGTAATATCAGTCACCTGCTGGCAGGCACATTCCTGAATTGTGAGGCTTTGCTGATCAGGCTTTGCGACTTGGGTTGCTTTTTGCCTGGGAAAATATTGTTTAGTATGCACAGCTGTATTCTTTTCCTATTCAGCCAGTCTAAATTCAGCTGAATATAAGGAAGTGAGGTAACTCTAGTTTGTGCCTTCAGTATCTACAGGCAGCAGCTCATGGCAGAGCTGAGTTTATTGGTTACCTGTTGGCCAGCAGGTTCTGAGTCAGGGAATGCAGGCAGCGTGCTCAGGTCTCATCAGTTTGTGTGTGGCTACATATAAAACACTTAAAAGTAACTTAATATCCAGAGCGGGGGAAAAATGGTTTGTATATTCTCAGTTAGTTACTTAGATTTTTCCCAGGACTGAAGCAAAGGTTGGTTGGGTTGATGCATGAGGTGTGAAAAATATTCAGGTCAGTTACCTGCCAGCTCTCCTCACCTGATGCAAACAGTCCTAATTTTCATATATCTTCCTGAAGAACTGCTTTCCTAGCCAGTTTCTTAGGATTTGGAGGGGAGGAGGGGGTATTTTTAGGTTTTTCTCCTGGATGTATATTGAGGGTGAGAGGGAAGAGGTTTGTTTTTTCCCCTTGTTCAGTTGACTTCAAATGATCACTACTGCCAGAGGCCAAATGTGAAAGAATTATGTGGGACTGAGCAGTAAGAAAGTGCCTCTTGCTGCAGGCAGAGGAAGATAGCAGCAGTCAGGAGGCTGCTGAGTAGGTGTTGGAAGGAATAGCTCCATGAAGACATGCAAGGTCAGCCCCAGGGACAATACAAGGAAACTAGCAGGCTTCTGGGGAAAACCATTGTGACTGGTTGAAGTGAAAGAGGAGGTGGAAGGTGAATGCACAGGACCATTTTTAGACATACAGAGGTGGCACATCTGACTTGATCTATTCACACACAAGATTTGTCCCTTCCCCCTTTCTTAAAAAAGTACAGTTATATTGGTGCTGCTGATGTTTTTATGTGCATCTTTTGGGATTTGGTAGTGATTGAAGCAGGTTTCTCTAAGTCATGCTCATGAGTGGATCCAAATTCCACCTGCCTTCCTAAAATCTATAAGACTTATTTTTAGCAGTCTCTGATATGCTAGAATATATGAGGAATTTAAATTTTTCTGTTACTGTCTTACAAAGATGTTGCCAGAAGCTGAAAAAATGAAACAGTAGTTGCACCTTAAAAATGCCCTTTGCCCATCAATACTTAGCATCATCTTTTGACTGTACCAATGGGCTACAGATTAAATTACATTAGAAAATATACTCCAGTAAATTAATTTGTATAGTTTTGACTTAAGTGCTTTAAATTAAATGTTATGTGTGCCATAAATAAGTAAATAAAACTCTAAAAAAATATTAGGTGGAATACAGGAAGAGGCACACACTTGGATTGAAATTTTAGAGCAATCTCATTAACTAGCTTCTGTGACTGTAGTACATTCCAAGACTGCAGAAAATAAAAAAGGGGCATGACTATATTTCTCTCAGTGCAAAGTGGGTTACTTGTGATACAACATTGCTCTTGTCTGTTTAAACACAGTGCCATAATGTGCAGAGTTTTTCAATGCCAAATCAGTGTTGTTTCAGTATTCCTTCTGGTAGTAATACGCTCATTGGTGAAAATATACAGGTAGAAAAAAATTTGAGATCTGTGTTCAGGAAACATTTTTATAGTGGGACAAAATGAAGTGTAATGTTACTTGTTAGCACCTTGCAATTTATTTTGCTCTTTTTAGATTGGCCAGTCTGAAGTTTACCTTATCAGTCCTGACACAAAAAAAGTCGCAATTGAGAAAAGCTTTAAAGAAATATCCTTTTGTTCTCAGGTAAGACTGTAGTGTATTCTTTTTCTCTTTTTTTATTGTTTAAATATTCTCTACTTGTGAATGCTCATGTAATTCTCTCTTCTTGCACTCCACATGGATTCTCTCAACAGCAATTTTAGTGATTGCTATTGAAAAGCTGCTAATTAATCAGTAATTTTATGAGATCATCATTCTTCTTTCATGCTTTGTATTGTGATTTCTGAGATAAAGACTCACTTCTGCATGCAGTGGGTGAATAATACTAGCTAGAAGGAACACGCTGGTCAGGAACACACTCTTGTTTGAGATTGCAATGAGCATGATTCACAGTTGTGCAAATCTTGGGATCTCTGAACCATATTTTTCAAGAACTGAGAATGAAAGGAGAAAAATTATATGTAAGAGTTTTCTGAAAAATACTTTAAAAATGTTATTTTCAAGAAAATAAGTTGCATGTGTTTAAACGAGAACAGTCCTCTGCCATGTAGAGGTAGTATATGTGATGCACTGAGGGCAGGCATGGGTCAGAGCCTCCTCATTCACTATTAATCCCTGTACCTTTTGCCACAGTTTGCTCCTCTGTCCTTCTGCCTGAGTTTTTTTGTTTGTTTTGTAGGTTTTGTTTTCCATAAATTACTTTGGTTTTTAATTTGATGACAGTAGCTTTCATCACTGAACATACAGGCACATATACTGAAAATTTCGGAGTGAAATACATCTTGAATAGAATTTATTAATCTCTGTGTCTGCTATACAGCTCTTTTATACTTCATCCATGAAAAACAAAAAAAAAACCCAAACAATGTCTGACTTAATTAAAATTCAGAAGATTCTTGAAGTATTAGGTTCTATAACAGGACAGAATTTTAATGGCCAGATGTCTTTAATGTAGTTGTAACAGAGATAAGTGACCTATATGTAATGCCAGTTTGTTCTTCTCTTCCTGAAAGAAATACAGGTATAAATCATTGAGAGTAAATATGACTGTTTCGTTGCTGTTGTTTCTTTGCTAGGGAATTAGACATGTGGATCACTTTGGGTTCATCTGTAGAGAGTCTTCAGAAAATGGAGGCTTCCACTTTGTCTGCTATGTGTTTCAGTGTACAGATGAAGCACTGGTAAGTGAAAGAAAAGAATATCCAAATAGAATATTAGGCCCTAAAAGTCTCCTATTGCTCCATGCTCTGTATTTTGCTGAATGTCTTCAAACCCTGTTCCACTCAGAAATACAGCTATTTCAAAAATATAAGTCTGCAAGAGATCTTTTCATTTCTTTTGAGGGCAGAAGTTAAAATCCTCTTTAAAATCCACTAAATCTTCCTTTCATTTCACAAACTAAGTTAGACCTTATGCCTCCTTTTTGGGGAGAGTCTTCTCTTAGGGCACCTGTTCTGAAAATGAGGACTGTACTCCTGTGCTCTAAGTAAGACCAGTGCATCACAACTGCAGTACGCTTTTTTATCATAGACAAGAAAGGGGTTTGAGATAGTGAGTAGGATCTTTCATTAGACCACAGTAATAAAATAGGGTGGCCTGCAAGAGACATGAGTTCATGATGAGTTTTATCGTGCTTGTGTGTTCGTGCACAGAACTGACATAGGAACAGCTTGTCTTTTTATTCATAACCACATTCCCAAGCAAGGGGCAGTATCATTCTGAAAGACTGTTGTGTTTGTGTTAAGGAAAACAGTGGAAGAGTGAAATTCTGTTCTTTTGCATGCCGTTCTTTTCAGGTTGATGAAATCATGATGACATTGAAACAGGCTTTCACTGTGGCTGCTGTGCAACAAACTTCCAAGGCACAGCCCCAGCTCTGTGAAGGGTGTCCTATGCAAAGTTTGCATAAACTCTGTGAAAAGATAGAAGGTGAGTTTTAAAGAATTTTCTGGTTGAATATTTTTCCTGGCAGTTTCATTGGGGGGCAGTATGTAAAATCCTAAGGAAATAAGTGCTTAAAAAGAGCTTGGGACTTGGTGTGGAAAGTTAAAAGCCAATGCTTTTATTTAGAGGACTGTAGTGTCAGCTTTTTTGTAAAGTAATAAGAATTTTCTAACAAGAGTTAAACTCCTTTATTGTGTTTTAGTTGAATTTTTGAAAACTATTTGCAAATGTAAGCATTAGTGAGTTGCAGCTTGTTTGGCTCTATTAGCCCTATAAGTGCAGAACACTGTAGATAAGGAACCTCTGAAGGATAGATGCTGCAATAGCTATGACCTGCTGTCCTATTCAATCCACTTAGAAACTGGCATTATGCTATCATTAAGAAGGAACTGAACTGTATGCTTTTAATATGTGTGTTTATGGTGCTGATCTATGCTCCTTCATGAAAATACACAAAATAGAATTGTAGTTGTCATCCAGAACAGAAGTTCAAAATTCTTTATGTTTCAACAAATTTCACAGTTAGATTTTATTCATTTAAGTGATGTTTGGGGTGAATAAAGGGTAACAGTAGCTTGTCAGATCACGTGACAGTGGCTTGTTGAACTAAAACCTGCCTAGTTAATTAATTAATTTGATGAAATTGGAGAACTTCAAAACTACTTTCACTCTGTTTTGGTTTTCAGCTAGCTGTGATTTTTGGGAAGTTTCTTAAAAGCCAATGTTCCTTAATGCCTTCAATCATGCCATCTTTTTAATCATATCATCTGCTTCTGAAGGAGATATTCCATGATCAGAAACTGAAGTGCACAATACTGTTGATGGTTTGCTGTTTCTCCACAGAAAATAGAGGAAAGGAGTTCAATCCAGGATGAGAACAGAAAAAATAATCTGAATGAAAGGGTAGTCTGCTTTAGATTGTCAATAAATGTTCTCATCAAGAGGCAAAGTAAGACTTCAAGCAATAAATTACTTGTTTTCAGTAGAGCTCACAACATAGAAATTGGAGAAAATTAAAGGGAATTCTATTTATACCATAAACAAAATCCAAGAAGCACTGCACAAAACACCAACAAAACAGTCTGCTAAAATGCAGTAGATTGTAGGTTTATTTTATCTATTGTGATAATGGAATCTTCAGCTAAGAGCATAATCCTGGTCTGTGCCCAGTAAATCTCCTCATTGCAGAGTTCATGTCCCTCATTTCAAAGACGTGAGTTTAGTAGTAGCTCTAAATTAACCTAGAGTTCTTTCTAATGCCCTCTTATTAAATCATGGAATGGGCCAGCTCTAATAATTGACAAGCTTTGGCTTAAATTGTGAGCATATTTATGTGATTGATTTATTCTGAAAAATTTGACCCTGTAATTTGTTCTTTTTTTGTTCCTCTTGGTAGGGTTGCATCCTTCTAAAACTAAACTAGAACTACAAAAGCATCTAACCACACTAAATAACCAGGAACAGGCCTCTGTTTTTGAAGAGGTTCAGGTAAGCTTTGTTTCCTACAAGATTTTAAAGCAGTTGGTGTTTTTTGATAACATCTGTGTAAAACACAGAAGTTATTTTCGTTTTTTGTGAATCATTCATTATTTTCACATAATAGACTGTTAGCCAGTTTGTGCTTTAATTTCAATTCTTTTTCTAGATGTTAAAAACTTATCATTTGATGAAAATGACTGTTTTACTCATTTTTCTTCCCCTAATACTCCTTGCTTTCCATGAAGATGTTGCCCTCTCACTGAGTAAAACTGAACACATGTTTAAGGGTGAAGGCAATAACTAGTGCTGTGAGGGCATTCAAACTGTTAGACCAAAACAAATTACTGTAATATTCCCAGATGAGAAAATTTCTTGCCTAAAATTTCTCCTAGATCTTAAATTCTTGTCAAACTAACTAAAGAAGTTAAACTTTCTATCTCCTTAATTAAATCTATTTTAGGACGGAGGAAAGCATAGCTGGATTTAAAACAGTTGATGTGCATTGTAGGAAATGTCACTGGCATGGACACACTGTTGAAGATTAAGAAATTTCAGACTTTTAAAAAAGTAATGTTTCCTTCCTCTCTTGAGTCATTCCAGACTCTTTGTGTGTTTCCACGTGGCAGTTTATCACTCAATACCAAATTTGGAAGTTACTCTGTGGGACCAATTCCATGAGCTAAGTAATTTCTTAGCATATGGCAGCTAGCAGCACTGGTGCCGTTTAGTGTTCTGCACACAGTCTAAAGCTTCTAGTAGTCACAGGAAACTGTTAATTGCGTCTGGTGAGGGTCTGCAAACAATTAACTTGGTAAACTAAGGGTAAAGTACAAATCTCCTGCCCACCTTTCTCAGCTAACTTTTTCAGTTGGACAGCCTGGAATGTTGCATTCTTGATGATCCACGTATTGTTACCATGATTTGCATTTTTAGGTAACTGTCTTTCTGTGATACTTTTATTAATGCAATGTGCTACCTTGGCATTAATTCGTACTGTATCCTCTGCATTTTATCAATAGGTGTAAGGCAGCATATGTTTTTCAAAATTTAAATTTCTGGGATTAAATTCTTTAATAAATTGTTTTAAAATCTTCTCTTACAATAATTCAGATCTAAATAATATGCAGCACAGATAAATATGTTCACCCTGTGCACCAATTTGTAAAAAACCTATGTCATTTCCCAAAAATGAAATGTCCAGTGTGAAGGATTTCTAGGAGAGTCATTGTGGATCCTATCTCTAGGACAGTTCTCTATGTGTGCTACAAACTCAGAACTACAGTGGTTCAGTTTTCTTTATATCAAAAGAAAATTGGCAAAAATAGTTTTAAAGCCTTTATTTGCTTGTGGCAGTTTGATATCTGTACAGTTGTCCTCTGTCTTAGGTGTAAATTCTGTCATGTATGAAGTGAGGTCAGGTGTTTTTGTGGCTGTATTGGTGCTTTGCCTGGGACACTGGTGTCCTCTGGTGGACTGGAGTAGTAACATTAGCAGACTAAACTTGTTCCTACATTGCTGATTTATTACAGTGACAAATGAAAAGAGTAAATATTTGCTAACTGTTACACAAATGTATAATTACTGTGCTTGTGGTGTTTTCAATTACAGAAATTAAGACCACGAAATGAACAAAAAGAGAATGAGCTGGTTATCTCTCTTTTGAGAAACATGTATGAAGAAAAACAGAAGGACCATGTTCATGTTGGAGAAGCAAAACAGGTAAGTAATCATTCAATTTTAGTTTATGTAAGGAGAAGCCAGGAAAAAACTTTACATTCAATTTTTATCCTTTTCCAAAGGCAAATTTCCATCACTTGCAATTTGAAACATCAATGTATAAGCAGTGGTGAATATTCGGTTTGCTTATGGTTCATAAACTGTTGTCATGCGCCAAAACAGATATCTCAGATTTTGAGGTCCCTGGTACAGTGTGATTTCAGGCTTAGGAGACAGATGTGCAAACAAAGCAGGCTACTAAATTGTTTATTTGTTCTCACTGCAATGAAAATTGAATATATGTGAGAGAATGTATAATGAATTTGTGATTGCTCTCAGCTGATCTGTGGCATTTGCCATCTCACTGTCAACGTTGAGTCAGGATTGGATTTGATCATTGATAAACCCCATTACATTTACTCAAGACTGAAAGTTATTTCTTGTGTGCAAATAACCATTTGAAGTGGCCTTAAGATGAGGAGGATTGCTGCAGAAATGGCAGCAGAGACTCTCATCCATGTCTAAAGAGAAGAGCTATCTTTTATTCTCTATCAGGTTCCATCAGTGTTGTTTAACTGGATATTTAGACTGGATAGTTAAGGTTTTTCCAAAGGGATTAGTGATTTTGGATGCCTTGCTTTGTGAGTAGCTTCCTTGAGACAACTCGAGGTTAGTATTTTAAAAAGAATTCCATCTATTGTCTGGAAACTTTCATTTCCAATTATTTAGACCCTTTTAAAAGTGACTGTCCCTCTACTTTGGGTTGGTAATTCCACTGCAATGACTGCTGTCAGCTATTTCTGATATAAACGAGCAAATGCATATATGGAGAGCAAATGAATATATTTAAAGAATTTAGGAAATTCTAAGTGAAGAAAATAGGAAAGCAGCAGCAAATCTTCCTTTACTGTACTTTCACTTTGTTAATCTCTTCTCCTTTAATGGCTTACTAGCTAATTATTGACCTTCCTGAGTAAACAGAAAGAAAATTGCATTTTTCTCACTCTGATTTATTGTCTTGGCCAAATCACCAGAAATATGCTTTTAAGAAAAAACCATTTCAGTTGTGGGATAAGAGGAAGAAACATTGCCTGAGGTCCTCTGTCATCATACATGAAATATTTTTATTTGGTGTAATGCTAGCTGATGGTCAAATAGCTGTCACAAACAGCTTGGAAATAGGGATATATGAAGCGAGGTAAGATCCTAGTATGCCTTCAATGATTTGAAAATTTATAAGGCCTGCTGCAATCTGTTTGCTCAGTTCCTGAAACCAAATTGGTTAATCTGACACTTGCAAAAATGCCAGTGTTCTAAGAAGAGAACTGACTTCCTATCATTCTATCATTTGTCTCAGTGTAGCATTTTATATTTACTCTGATAATTTATCTCCAGGCCTGTGTAATAGCAGATACCTTTGAACACATACTCTGTTATTTGTCTCAGCAATCATTAACCCATGACACCCTGATGCCCCTGTTCCCATCTGTTCTGCATATTCACTTTCATGCTTTTCGTTGCCTTTTTTTAAAAATATATTTAAATCAGGGGAGAAAAAAGATGAAATGTGATATTAGTACATGGATCTTTTTTAACAAAAACACTTCAAAATAAGTGTTCTTTCATAAGAATGTAATAGCAAGCAGCATCTGATTTAGCCTTGGAGAATGAGGGAAGGTGTCATGGTTTAGAAATGGTACTCCCCATTCAGTGCCCCCACCAGGACTCTCCAAGCCAGGCACCTACTGCAGTGGGATGGAGAGGACAATTAGAGGCACAAAAGGCAAAGATCACAGGCTGAGATAAGAAGAATTTACTGGAAACAGCAATGAAGTAAGAAAATGACCAGTAATAGCAGCAATACTAGTCACAGAGGGTACAACAAAAGGAAATTATTCGCACAGAATCCACCCCCCAATGACAGACAGTACTAGAGGGCTCCCTCCTGACACATTTTTTTGACTATAAGGAGCCCCTTCTCTCTGAAGAGAGACCTTTTCCCCCTACCTCCAGCAATGACAGATGGTATAAAATATCCTTCAGGTCCTGGCCATGCCTCCTCCTGGCTACTGCAAAAATTAACCTTGTCTTGGCAGAACCACGACAGAAGGTAAAAAGAAAATACAGGAGCCTGTAAAGTTGTCATAATAGAAACAGGATGCTTTAAAATTACATCTAGGCAGGGCAGTTTGGTGATGGTTATAATATGTCATTCAGCTGCCCAGTACTAGTAATTACACAGATCAAGTATTCAGATCTCTGAATTTAGAGACAAGTAGAGGGGGCTACAGTGCCTGTCAGCTTCAGGATGAACCTCCCAAAACAGCACTGAAAACTGTGCTCTGGTTTCTGCTGCAGATACTGGGTTTGGATGGCAATATTTGCAGCATAGTATCATTTTTATGTTTGCTACATTAGTATTCACCAGCACTAAAAATGGACTGAAATATTTATTCAAGATGCAAAACTCTCAATTCACTGTTAGCTTTAAGGTGGAAAAGTTTCCACTGTGGAACTATATAGAAGAGTTAGATTGTTACACGTCTTCGTGGCCCTTAGAAAGACCCATTTTACTACAATGGAGAAAGTTGAGAGTTTCTGTTAATGATGAGATTTTGATTCGTTTCTTGGTTGAAGAAAAGGAAATCCACGAGAAATCTCTAATCTGTTACACTTAAACTTTTTGAATTTGTACAATTCTACATTGGTGTAAATGAAAATTTGTCAACAGAGCCGTAAATCCATATTAAAATGGCAATTCTTCTGAAGCATGCTAGTTCACTCAATATGTTTCCTGTAAGAGATTTCCTGTCCTTATTTTAGGAGAGTTTATTAAACTTCAGTACAAGTATCACTAGAGAAAAAGGCATGACAAGCTGAGGACACCAGGAAAAGCTATTGATTCAAATTACAGAAGTCTTCAAACTGTTCACTGAGATTTTCTCCATGCTGTTGAGTATTTCGCATTTCTGTTTTTAAACACTTGCAGGCTTCACAACCTCCTGCTGAGAGTGCTGTAAATGAAGTGTCCAGCAGTGCTCCAAGATTCAGATTAGACATGTTAAAGAACAAAGCAAAAAGGTCTCTTACAGAATCTTTTGAAAGTATTTTATCACGTGTAAGTATCTTCATGTTTATTGTCTTTGAACATAATGTCATTGCTTTGTTTATTTGATAGAAAAGTCTGACTTGTTGTCATTCCAGGTTGTAGCCCAAAGGTTATTAAAGTCACAGTGACAAAAATATTTGAGTGTACATTTTAGAAGACAAAAAAAAGCAGGGCTTTGGTAGAGAGAATACTAAGTCCTGGATGAAGTGATCTAATTCCTAGATAAGAAAGTGCATATATAGGCATTTCAAAAAATTAATATGAAGTTTAACGTGAGGACTTATGAAAAGCAACAATTGTTTTACTTCTCTTTTGGATTGAGAAAATTAAAACAGTAATTATAATTGTTCACTTCTCTTTATGTAGAAGGAAACTACTAAGAACCTGACTAAGCATTTCTAATGGGATGTGTTTATTAGTGACACAGAACTGATGAATAGTGGGATATCTGAACTTTTAAATCCTGTAGGCTATTTGAAGGTAAGAAATGTAAAGAATAGCACTAAGAACATGAAGACATCTATGCAATATTACATCTGGTAAAATGCTCTGTAGACAGTGTCTGGAAATACTGATTAGTGGAAAAAACTTAAGCTTCTATGTGATAGTGATTCTTTTCCAACCTAGTTAATTCTGTGATTCTGTGAAAATGTTTATTGTGGACAGATCACTGAAATTAGCCGCTGAAATTAACCAGCAGCAGTTTGAAATTAAATTAGATGTCAAGTTTAATCACAATTTAAATCTATGGAGTGTCTTCTCATTAAAATATACTTCATTTTGCACCTCATGAGAAAAGTCTGAGGAAAATAGTAGGAGGCTTGGAAGGACTTCTGCTTGACAAAGGATTAAAAAAATCAGACCTTCTCCCTTGAAACAAAAGAGTTGTGACAGAATGCCAAGCAATAAATACTCAGGAACAGAAATTGGACATTCTCATTTGTAGTCAGCAAGAAGTTACATTGAAGCAATATGTAGTACAGTTTATTAGTTCACAGACAAGTAATTCCTAGTGACAAAACTAGGTTTTCAAAGCTTGTTTCAGACATCATATCTAACCCATTCTCTTAAGACAAATGATAGCAAAAGCATGGTTTTCCTGTTTCAATTGTACATATAGAGACAATTTTTAGTTTCATATCTCCTCTCATTACTTCCCAGACAGCATTTCTAGAATTCACTCCTATAAAATCCTGCTGCAGCTGTGCTTGGGATAATGAAACATAATGTTAGTGGTGTTACATTAGCTGTAGTACTGTTCTAATTGTTTTCAGTTTGTCCTGACTGGTATAAGCTGCCTTCATATTAGCATAGCTGTACATTGGTTGCATTTTCACTGGCATTGCTGTTTTGATGGAAACTCTCGATTTTGATCAGATCTGAAGCCAGCAAGTTTTGGCTGAACTTCAAAGAGAGATAGCCACTGTTGTGAATAATGAAAACATTTTATATTTTACCTGGAATAAAACTTCAAAGAGAACATGAGCTTAAACTTCAAAACATTAAAAAATTATATGATTTAAGGTTATGAAGATACAAGTTCCGTAATTGTGTTAGCACATCAGGATTCATCAGATATTTTTCTTGGTAACACAAAAACATGACTCAAACAAATGATACAAAAATATTGTTCACAGATTCTACAGAAATATTTATGCTTTCTGGTTTGTAGGCACTGAAATGGTAATACCAGAAATTATGGTTTCTTGTGTATTAAATTTATATGGGTTTAGTCCTTTGTAAAAGATGTCCTTTTCATTTCTCTGTATCCTTGTAAGTACCTAATACAGAAGGTACTTTAACAGTATTCTAGTACATGTGATGAAAAATGTGATTATGTACATATCATGGAAAGCATATCATTGCCCATGAGAATTCCTTAATTCTACAGGGTCCCTCAAGTTGACAGAGACTATCCTGAATGAAGCTTCTGTTTCCCATAGGGGAAAAGGATTTTTTTAGGCATTTCAGGAAATTAAATTTCATACTGTCTGTGAAAATTACAGATCCCAACTGTTCTACCCAAATGCCTTTGGTGTGCCCCATATATCATTATCCTAACTGCTGATGGGCTTTATTTCTACAGGGCAGTAAAGCCAGAGGTCCACTGGACGGTTCTGGTTCTGTAGATTTGGACAGCTCTATGTCTAATACCTTAAGCAGCACAAATAAAGTAAGTAAAGTCTGGGATAATTGTACATATTTAGACACTTCAAAAAATATTCCCTGAAACAACTAAGCAAGTGTGAAATATGGTCAGATGTGAAATGTTTCAAGTTGCTTTCAAGCTTTTCATTCTGTTCCCTTTGTTTTAAACCAGAGAAGTGCTGTTGAATTAGAAATGCCTTCTACTGTATATAACATATGTTTTGTATGAATATGTGAGTATATATGAAATAAAATATTCTATAACATCATCTGAATTTTACAACAGTATAATGATCATACTGCCTATCCTAATCTGACTGGTTTTAGCCTTGAAAGTTCATACCATGAATGCAGGACTGTATTCATAAGAAACATAAAACTAAAACAAGAAGTAATTTCCCTGTTTATGTGCTTAGAAAGCTTTTAGTCTGTATAAAACAATACAAGCAAACAGCATGGAAAAAGCCAGTCTTCTTCCCTGGAGGCAGCATAGTACTCTGCAGGCTCAGATACACAGTTATTGATTCTGCTGTAGTGCCTGCTGGCCACAGAGTCCTGACGTCGTGTAAACAAGGGTCTGCTCTTTCTGGTTTTGTTTTTGAAAGAATGGCTGGTTCCGCAGGAAACACACAAGGTGAGGAATAAAGAAAATGCATGGCTTGGGATTGAAACGGACATCTAGTCATAGGCTTAAGTCCTCTGTGTGAATCTGCAGGTAGACAAGAGGAATATTATTATATGGTTAGATGGGTTGCTAAAGATACAGCATTCTGCAATGCCACCCTTTTCACTATTTGCCAAACCTCACCCTTTTGTTCTGACCCTATTTCTTCTGGGTTGTATTCAACATACTATAAAATACAATACTCTCAAAATTACTTAAAATTTTCTCTGCAAAATAAAGACTCTGCTTAGTTGGCTTAAGTGATGAATAACAAGAACATAATACATCAAATATCTTTCTTTGACCTAGCTTGATAAAAATGTGCGTGTTTGAAGCAGAGGTCTGTGAATAATGACATGGTACTGCATTCTCAAAGATGAGTTCTAAGCCCACAGATTGATAACCTTATTTCTTGCACTGCTAGGAGCCACCACTGTGTGAAAAGGAGAAAGACAGACTTCCTACGCTTCCTGCAGAAAATGCTGTCAAGACCAGTGGATCAGTGGATGATCTCTGCAGTGATACAGAGGATTCCTCTCTGGAGCAGTCTGTTGCATTGCCCCAGCAGAGCTTTCGGAGGCGAGCAAACACACTCAGTCATTTGCCGACGGAGAGCCAGGAATCCCTGGGACCTGTTGAAACATCGCCATCTGTTCCTCAGAGGAAACTTATGAGGTATCACTCAGTGAGCACAGAGACTCCTCACAAAAGAAAGTAAGCCTTATTAAAAGCAGGCTATGATTTTGTTTGTTGAGGGCATATTTGGGGATGATAATTGCATACCAGGTATGTCCTCTTAGTGGATAAGAGATGTGTTGCAGCAGTGTGTCTCTCCTTGGAGGTTTGTAGATATTCTTTTTAAAAACGCCTTTAGCCCTGTGTGCTTCACAGGGGAGAGAAGACATGAGATGTGTTGTTCCACAGTATATGTCACAAAACTACTTGATTTGGTTATATTTGTCCAAGCAATTGTTTTTGTTGTTTTGATCTGTGAGCAGTATAAATAAATGCTTCTTCTTGTTTTCTATTTACAGAGAAAAATCCAGTAGCCTCTGTGATCCTGAAAACCTTACTAGTTGGTGATTTCATAGCTTTGAAATAGCACACAAAAGTGACTTAAAGTGCTTAGTTATTGGTAGAGGTGGGGCTCATGTCTAGCTTTTCAATGAGCCTGTCTAGATTTTACTCACAAAAACAAGCTACTACTTCCTTTAATATGAATATTCTTCAAGCTGTCCTCCTTCAAAGGCCTGCCTCTGCATCTCTAGTCCCCTCTTTATGGCAGTTTTCTCCCATCCTTCTACCTGGCTTTTTCCAATTACTGTTGAAACACTCCTGTCCATAGGCTTCTGTTTTACTGCCCAAAATGCTCATTTACACAAATTAGTAGGAAATCTCTAATGTATTCCAGCCAATTTTTTTCCTGCAGGAGGCAGGGCAGTAAACGAACATGCCTGAAATGGATGATGACAGTGGAAAAAAAAGAGAATTATAACATTTGAAAGGAAACATAACCTAGGTTGCCTTTTTGTCCCTTTTTTGAACCTTTTTAATTCTAAAGTACTAGAATGTTTTTGTAGTGCAATTTAGGACTTTTTGATGGTTTTCACAAGAGTTGCCCTGGAACTTGTAGCTGCATGTTCAATCAGTTATTATCTTACTATAGGAATTCAGCTAGAAATTAAGTATATTTTTTATTCCCTTGGTTATTTCTGTTTGGGTTTGGTCATACAATTTTTAGTAAGGCCTGAGTGTGCTTGCTCCCTCACATAACTCAAACCCAAAAGAAATCCCTATTGCTTCCATTTCATAACAAATGTACAGAAACAGAGGAAATGGAAAACTTACGCAAGTATACTTAAAGTTCTCAAAAATATGTGAATTATAGAATTTTAACAAGTCCTGTTTTATGAGTGTTCTTGAGCAGCTTACCTCAATTAAAAATGGTTTCCAAAGTAGAACTAAATTTAGTTCATCCTATAGCATTTCACATCTCATTCACTTGAATTCTTGATCATATGCCTGACTTTATCACAGAAATACAGGGGAAGTAGATATAAGGGAAGAGAAATAGGGGTGTTAGTGCCATTTTTTGATGAGTTATAATTAGTCATATTCTGAAATGCCTTGCAGAAGCCTGTAAACATGAATTTGGGACTTTGCTGATTTGATTTTAAAAGTTCATGTTCTTACGGTTACTGTATTAACCATGAAAAACGTAGGAAATGCCTCATTTACATATGCCAGCTCCCTTTCAAAGATTAGAGAAGGGATTTCATTTTTTTTTTTCCTCCTTTCCTTTCTTTCTGTTTTGTTCTCTGTGCTACCTCAACTCCATCGCTCTGGTTGGAATCTGCACTATGTGGTGTGAACGAATCTGTTGGCAAATCTAAAAGTTCTTCTGGTCAACTTGCACGTTCTCCTACTCTAGCTCGTCTTAATCCCTCGGCCTCTTCACCCAACTTTTTAAAATATCTAAGGCATAATTCAAGTGGAGAACCAAGTGGGCATTTTGCACAAAAAAGGTGAGCTAGTACCTGGAAATAGTTTGGGGTAGGGTTTGTTTTCCTGTGTCATAAATATGAAACTCTATAGCATAAATAATTAAATAATTTAGTGCAGACAAAAAATAGTAGTTTTTTACAGGAGAGGGAGCTCTTTAACTGTACCACTACTAAATGTAGAGCTGGTACTTACATAATTTATTGTTTTAATCAATCAAATTCTTTCAGACACTGGCTCTTTCTTTAGAGCCAGTTGTTGCAAAGCAATTTGTTTTTATGCAGCAGACAGCAGCACTCCTTAAATTGTATGAGGGATAAGTTGCCAAGAACCTGAGAGCTCAGTCTGTCCTTCCTGAAGCATTTGGTTCTGTCCTTTGTTCCTGGTAACACAAAAACATACTACTGTTCTTTTGTGCCTGACATTAAAGGGAAGTTCACCAAGTTAACTTCATGGAGCAAGAAACTGCAGGAATATGGAGAGCGGATAGGAAAAAAAACCCCACCACATACAACCACACCACTCCTCAAACAAAACAAAAACCCAAGAACAAACAAACAAGAACTCCAACCCGTCAACCCAGCATTTGTCTTGGCTACTTGCAGCAGATCAAATTATACTTTTCCATGCCTTCTTTCTTAGAATTAAAATATAGAGAGAGAGCATTGAAGAAAAGGACATTAACACTTTGTGTCCCTGAGAACCTGAAACTAAGTGGCTCCCTAAAAATCATAAACTGTGAAACTCTTCCTTAATTCCTTGACCTAAAACTGCTTATTTTAGCTCAAAAGGTTGGTAAGACCAAATGTCCTCAGAAGCACTGTCAATCGTCACTGGCCATTGGCAAGCAGTTTTTATTGCTGTTGCTGTTTATTTTTGATTTTTGTTCTCTCATGTGAAAGTTTCCTGTTTCCCCAAGGTGCTGATTTTTCTAAACCTAAGAAAGTACTCAACTGAGGATGCTATTTCACCAGTTTCTTCAGTTGTACTTGCTGAGTACTAACTAGCATCTGTTAATTCAGCTTTACCTCAGAAGTATGACATAGCTCAAGGCAGGAAATGTGAGTCTGCAGAATCCTGTTCACTCTTCAATTTAATAAGACTTACTTGAATCCTGAAGGTTAAATTCTCAAAGCAAATGCTTCCAAGTGACTTGGTAGTGACTCTGTACACGCAGTCGCAACTTCTCCTTTCCTTTCCCTGTCTCTTAAGGATATGCCATATTGAACATCTAAGCAACAAGACTGAAAATGGAAATTGATAGGGATGTCAAATAAGTTAATGAGGTTTAAGCAATACAGTCAAGCTTCCCAATTCTGTAAGTGGAATTACCATGTAACTGTAATGGATTTACAGTGTGATTGTAAGTGAACCCTGTTTGCAGGGCACACCATGCTACAACCTTATCTTCTTTATCTCAATACCAGCTACTAAAGAACCTGCTTCACTTCATGCTAGTGATTATCCCAGAGTATTCTGCACCCTGCCCCCCGCTTCCATTCGCATCTTCAGGAAACAGTGCTAAATGCCATCCAGATAGAACATTATGGTTTATCAGAAACAATTCTTTCTTAAACTTACATTTCCAGGAGTAAATTCTCCTACTCGTGATTTTGTGTACTAGTCTGAGAAAAGGTCTTCCACTATCATCAGCCAAGTAGTTTTCTACAGTTTCACTCCATGCAAAAACTTTTCATTATCTGAGTTGTTTGTTCTTCATTCTATTAACTTTCTTCTGAGTATGTTTCAGGCTTGTTATTTTAAAAGACAATTAAATAATTCTTTTAAATTAAAATAATTTCTTTTAAAAGAATTGTTGGGCAAAAGACTGTTGATGAAATGTGATTAGCGCTCCTGTCTGTAGCATAAATAGAGGCACAATCCTGAATGATCAAATCAGAAGGCTTAGCTTTTAACTTAAAAGTTCCAAGTTTGTCTGAATAAAATCCTGTTAATGCTTTACAAAATAGTTTTTGCCAAAGTCTTATTTTTCATTTGCCAGCACAATGATTATCAGTGTCAACTTTTCCTAACTTTTTCCCCCAAACTTAGTCAGTAATTGAAACTGATATTTAAGAAAATGTGATAAAGTTGGCATTGATTCTTATTAAATTGAAGGAATTTATTTGAAACGTGCAGTAAAAGTCTTGGGATATAGCAAAGAATAATAACTTTACTGGAAGTACATTTATATACATTGGAACATTTTAGTTTGCCCAAACAAATATGTATCTCAAAGTAGGACTTTGTTAGCAGTTTTAGTTTTGACTTTGGTTTCCTTGATATTCAGACCTTTAAGATTTAGCTGCCTTTTGTTTGAAACTTAGGAATGTGTATTATTTTTATTCTGTGAATTTATACTTCTTTGTTCTAAACTATACTTTTCCCAACTGCACTCTCAGCATCTCCTACCGTACTGCCTTAAGGAAAAAGCTTCATTCTTCCTCTTCTGTGCCAAATTTCTTAAAATTTCTGGCTCCTGTAGATGAAAATAACACCTCTGACTTTAGGAGCACAACAAGGTAGGGTTCTCTCTTAAAGCCTGGAGGTAAAACTGTATTTTCAAAGATTTCTTTGTCTGAAATATTTCAAATGCTTCTTGCACTTGCAAAACCTGATTTGTGCAACTGTTCACTTGCATGTATTCTGCATGTAATTGCTGTCAAAAAGATGAAGCTATCCCAGACTACTCTCCCATTAGGATTGCAGATCTTAGTCATTTATGATGTTGCAATTGTCGTGCAACTTCCAGCTATGTACTTCTGTGATTATTTCTGACATAGGAGAGTTTTCAGTTAAGAGACTATATAATTCATCCTAAGCAATGTCAGTGTCCTCCAATTGGAAGGAGAGGATGACCTGTAAAATGCTCCTCCCTGTTGTTGCCAGAGCTATCTGAATTTCATTTATCCCTTTCAGTTTCTACAAAGACTCCTGTAATCATTTAGCCAATGGCTGGAATAAAGCAATGAATAGTTTAGAGTTCTAACAGATGAATGTTATTAGTGGGATGTTTAATAGGAAAACATCGTTGTTCCTCACTACTTCATTTTGTATTCTGAATAAAAACCTCTGTATGGCATGTGTGGATGACATCAAAGGAGTAATATCCAAGGTTCTTGGATTCTGTTCCCAAGTTTGTTACGTATTTCAGAGGTAGACTTGCTAACAGAAAGGTTAAAAGTTTTTCTCCCAGTCTTGTTGGGAGGGAATATATTGCATATTGAGTGCACAGAAGGTTGGAAGTTTAGTTGGTGTTTATAAAGCTCCTTGATGAGTACTTGAATCAGCAAGTCTTTGTGTCTCCTATTAATAATTGCTAAGTTTTGTGGACGGCATGTAAATAGTGTAATGGTAAAGCTACATTATTTTGTATGTATCTTTAATATGTTTTGATTAATATACTGCTGCAAATAAAACTAAAAATTAATTTAAACTGGAAAGAGTAGACTGTACCGAGCTGCCTGCCCCTGTTTGTGCACCTGAGTGCTGTTTGCAGCCACGTGTAAGCCTCTGCCACAAAGCAAGTTTCACCTTCGTAACACTGAGAGTTTGCTCGGCACGTGCACAGCACACTGCACTCCCAAGGCAGTGGCCCATGTGTTCACTGAAGGCTGTGTCACTGTTTCTGGCAGATCCAGGTGACCCACTCACAAACTGTTGTATGTTCTGCTGTTTTAGTGACTACGAATCCAAGCATGGCCAGCAGGCCCTCGATGCGGACAGCCCCATAAGGACTCGAAGGCATTCGTGGAGGCAGCAGATATTCCTGCGAGTGGCCACGCCTCAGAAAGCGTGTGATTCACCCAGCAGATACGATGGTAAAGTCTGGGTTTGTTTGCTTCTGTTAGCTTATTCGTGTATGTAGTGTGTGAAGTGTGAATCATTGTGTCTACAAGAGGATACATTTGCGTGGTGTTCTGTTTGTACTGTCATTGCAGTTTACCAACTACTTTTTGGTAATACTCAGCTCATTAGCTGTTGAGTTTTTACTTTTCATCTTCACATGTAAACATGTTCCTATTGTCTCATATTAACTAGCCAGAGAAAAAATTATTTTTATGTGTACTATTTTAATGAGTTCTGGGGAAAAAATGCATCACCAACTATTGCTCTGAAGAAAAGAGGATGCTTCTATTTCATCTTCCTGTGTTGGAGTGTAGAACTACAGACTAGAAAAATCCAGGTGTACTAGCAGGAATTACATTCCTCTTATGATCTCAGTTGAGTTTTGTCATGCATACTTTGTCCTCATGTATGCTGCTCCCGTCTGTGACATTTGCCACTTGAGTCATAATTATCCACTGTTCCCATAATTATTTTGTGAAATGCTTTAGAGCTGAAGAACCACAGACTAGAAGAAAACCACCGCGCATAAGCATGCATGTGCATCATTTTGTGCATTCACTTTATGTAAGCCAGATAGTACAGGACATGCTGGGGCCAAGAATGCCTGAGAAAATCCTCTGGCTCGCTAAAGTTTGAATTTCACAGCATGAGCTTTGTAAGCTATAACTTCTAACTTACCTCCAAGGCCATTGTATGAGAAATAAGAAAAATTGTAAGGAAACAGAAAGGAACAGTACCTTATAGTAAATATAGTAAAAAGTAACCATCCTAACGTCACTGAAATGTTTTTCTTGCATCTTAAAGTGAGACCTTGATTAACTGGAATAGGCACATAACAGAAGTGTTTCTATCATTAATGCACTGCTTGCAATGTAATTTGGCTGACAGTGAGGTAAGCTGCATATGAGTACAGATGCCTCTCAAATTTAGTGTACGTCAAAGTGAAGTGATCTCAGGAGCAAGTCATGTGAACATACATGTGAAATGCTCTGTTATACTTAAGGGCATGTGAAGGGCTTTTATATGAAACTTCTATTTTTACAGGTTTGATGCATCTCCTTGTGTCTGGAAATAGTCTTACTTGTTTTTGAAAGCCACAAAACCTTCCCGTATTAAATAGGAAAATAAAATCCACCTAAATTGCCTACCCAAGCATTTCCTCTGAGACATAATAGCTGCAAGATACAATCTTAACAACCTACAGCTGGGTAAGCAGAATAGTTTGGGAAACAAGTGCGGCCAAAATGGAAAACAGGATGTGCTATTAATAGGAGCAGCAATTTAAAATATTTGGCCTTTTTTTTTTCATTCATTTTCTTTTTTGTTTCACTGTACATACTCAATTTATGAACAGAAGAAAACTCAGAGTCAGCGGGTTTTTTTAATTATTTACAGCAAATACTGGGTTTTTCTATTTGGACTTTTATGCATCTCCTGGAGCATTTCTGGCAGTGAAGGATACGCACTTATTATCCAGTCTCTGTAGCCTCGAAGAGAGCTGTTGTACAGCTGGTCTTACATTGGACCCACCACCACAATTAACTAAGAAACTCCTCTAGTTCCACAGTAAATGTAACTACCTGTCATTCATCATCTTGTTTTTCTTTCATATTCTGTCTTTTTTAAAGTCTTTCTCACTATTTTTAGATTGATTTCCTTTAATTTGTACAAACAACTGATGTATCACCAAAAGATCAATTTCAGTCAAATTGGACACAGGACAAAGAGGGTTTTAAAGGTAGCATACTTTGTCATGTTCTGCAAAAGTAAGCATGAAGGGAGGGAAATAACAGAACATCTGTGATTTATGGGTTTCCCTTTATATACACAGACTCCACTGACCCATTTCTCCCTGCCATGGTCAACACCCAACTACAGGATAATCTGCAGGAGAGGAGTAACAAAAAATACCTGGGAAAGGACTGTGTTTAAAAGCTAGTAAGTCAGTCAGCCAAAACACCCACATCTCTGTGATTCAGAGATGGTACAGTTTTTCAAGTTTAGCCTAGGCTGCCTTACTAAACTTTGTGTTGAAGGTAAAATCCACCAGGGGGCCTGAACTCTGCATTGCTTTGACCACATGTGGGCAGGCACTGTCAACAAAATAAAACTGCTCTGTGGCTGTAATTTCTCTGCGTTGTAATGAGTAAATTGCACATAAGAATGTATAAGTTGTCACAAGAACTAGAGACAGCTTTAAGCTTTATAGTCACAGAAACACATAGGCTCTGACATTTGTGGTTACGTTTGTATAGGCAGGTGGCGAGCTGAATCTCAAGATGCATTATGTTCATTGCTGCTCTCTGTGTGGTTAACACAGCAGGATATGAAGGTGTATTTACTAAAAGTTTAAAAAAAGAAAAAAAAGAAACCCCAGACAACTGCTACATAGCTTTTGCTGAAATTTTGATTTTACTCTTTCGAGGTACTGAACTTGATAAAAGTCTGATATCCTGAGTTTCCACTTGAAGCTTGAACAGCTTAAACAGCACTGAATCCCACTGTCTTGCACTTCTGAATCATTTAATTCTTTAGGAAGTGCTCATAAACTGTTTGAGCTAAAACTTCATTTTCTGTAGCTCAGGTAGAGCAAAATGGTTGCTGGCTGTGCTTTGGGGGTTGCATTATGAATTACCAGGCAGACAGCACAGCATGTTTTGCAGACACCATTATTTAAAAGGAAGGATTTACTGTACCTTGGAGGAGGGTATTCAGTCCTAAATCAGTAGAAGAAAAATACTGCCAATAGATATGCTAGAAAACCATTTTTTTCTTGCCAGTTAAGATTCCTGCCTTGCCTGATGATTGGACTAATGTAGCCATGCCTCGGCAAGGCAAGCACTCTGAGACAACACAAAGCCTTGTAGAGAAACCATTACTTTTGTTTGTTGTGGGTGCAAAGCCTCACATACACGCCCTTTTCCAGCCACTTCCTGCTTGTTGGTGCTGCCACTTTCCCCTTCCCCCAGTATTTTTCCCTCCTTCTGTACATAACTTTAAAATTAGACACAGAGAACTATTATGCAATTTGCTGCCTGACCGGAGAGCCAGGTAATCCTTGGTGAGCCTGAAGATGAGGCTGATCTCCAGTTTGAAGACCTAGAAAGAATTTTCTACATGGATGAAATGATCTATAGAGACTTCTATCACTTTACAGCTGGTAGCTGGAGGATGGAGTGTTGAATTATGTTAGTTCCATTGTAGCACACTGCAATTCAAATTCTCCAGCCTCAGCTCCTGCTGTTAGCTGCTTCCCCTGAACGGCTGTGATGCTGCGAGTGGTGTGGAGCACCAGGGGGCAACGTTTCTCTCACTGGCATCTTCAGATAGTGTCTCATCCTTGGAATTCCATTTTTTTGTTTATTTGTGGGAGTGTAATGAGTGTCGAATCCTGCAAAGTGGAGAGATGGAAAAAGGGAGGCATCCTTACAAAATGGATCATGCTTTGATCTGTTACAATACTATATTTATTTTGAAAGAAGGTTTTTATTATTCTTCTTCTAAAGCTCTGTCTCTCCCACTCACTTTCTTAAACATTCTAAGTAATAAATGTGTTTCCTCAGTTATTGGATTTTTACCTTTATACCTCCCCACCCTACCTGCAGGCAGATGTTCCTACTTCTGTAGCATCGCTCAAGAGCCACATTTTTTGGCTATGCTAGTGGTCTAGGACTCTTAGTTCTCTGTTCACTGGTAAAAAGGTGAAGAGAACAACAACTCTGATCATTTTAAACCAGATGAAGTATGGACACAGTCAAAGGCCCTAATTTTCAGTTGGGTCAGTTTTCCAGTCCTACTCACAGTATCACACAAGCAATAGAGCAGGCAGGGTCATGTGTCTGGAAGGTGAGGGTGGGTGCCCTTACTCTGCTCAGGAGCAGGACGTCCTTAAATCAGTGTAGACTGATAATGTCACCTTACACTGCAGTGCAGCAAGATATTCACTTATATTTATTCAGCATCTACAAATCACTGTGCAATGGACAATTTCCACTACAGTTTTCACTGTATATTGACTGTTCAGAATTGTCATAGTAGAACTGTGTTGTAGAGTGTCAGAAACTCCCAGCACAGTCAAGTCAATTGATGGATTTAAGGGGTATGTGAATAGTTTTTGAAGGAAGTGGTGGGATTGTAGTGGTGATTGTTGGAGCTTTCTTGCTGAGGGAGGTGTGTTGGAAGTAGACAACAAGATTTTTTTGTTACAGCTATGTCAGTTTTGGATTGGAGAATGGGTGATTTGTTTTAACGTGGGCAATGTGTGATGAAGTTACCTGTTGAACTGTGAAAGAAGTTGAAATTCAGAGCAGTGAGATGCTTATATCACTTAGCAGCACTCAGCAAATAAATTCAGATTAAAAAATCAACTACATTTTATTTTAGAGCTTGAGTTGCAGGGAAAAAAAGTGGTTTAGAAAGCACAAGTATCTCTGGACAGGAAAATGAACTTGATCCATTAATTAAAATTAATTTGGTTTCAGCCTTTGTCAGATAGAGGTGGCAAACTGTTAAATCCTAAGTGCTGAAGAAAAGTTTGAATTTGAAGAACTGTTATTCTTGAAACCAGCTGTAGTTAACACCTACCTAGCTGTTTATGTGCTTTGTGGTGTGGGCTATATCTCTTGATTATTTAAAAATCATTTTGTAGTAGCATTGCAAAGTCTATAAACTGTTGCTTTAGCATTCTGTGCTTGGAGTGTTTATGGGATGTAAATCACTTGTAATGTGTTTGCCAATACTGTTTTAGCAACACAGTTATTATTAATTAAAGCCAGTTGGTTATAATTGATCACTCCGTTCTGCTTCTTTCAGAGCAAATATGTGCTCAATCTTGATTTGTGGCACAGAAGTTTGGCTACAACCAGTATGTACACAATTAACGTCTGATGGCTTCTGTGCCCATTGAAATATCAGGGCATTCCTTTCTCAGGGACTGATAATATTAGCAAATGAGATTAATTTGGAGGTCGTGAGTACTTTTTAAGAAGCCTTGGGTTTAAAAGAAAAGCCAAGTCCAAAGCATCCTTCAGAGCTGATTTTAATCAAAATTGTTGAAATACATAATTTTTCAAGAATTCCTCATTCAGCCATTGCTTTAAGTTGTATGTCAGATGAGAAGAACTTGTTACTTCTTGTGATTCTGCATCTGAAACTCTCTGATTACAGAAGGCTCCTGGTCATTTTACCATCTGGTTTTGAAGTTAAATATTCCAAGCAGCTGTGTAAAATAATAGGACTATTATATCCTTGGTTATAGAAGTTTTCATTCCTCTTTATTTCTGAACCATGTGTGAAAGAAGGTGGTGTACTACCTGAATGGAAAATCTGAAGAGAACTGAGGATGTTGTTGACATCTTTTCTTTTGGCACTTGAATCTTAAATGACTGTGAACTTCTCTTGTTTGTTTGCCAAGATGAATTTTATAAAGTTTAAAATGCAACAAAGAAAAATAACATAATGCAGTAAATAAAAGGCTTAATGGATTCTCCACATTCTTACTGTATCTTGTCTGACTTTTTAACCCCAGAGAGTTAGTGGTAAACACTACATGTAGACAATTCCATAGTGAGGATGATGATAATGCATTATTATTGAGCCTCCTCCCTATTAGCCCTTCCTTTCTACTTGAAGCATTAGAGTTTCTAGTCAAAGATGAATCCTGTTGTCTTGGTTTTGATAGTTGAGGTTGGTTAGACTAAGAGCTTCTGAAAGAATGTTTCTTAAATTTAGGCTTTTTGGTTGGATTGTCTCTTAAACCTTGTTTAATACTAAGGTGGATTGATGAGGAAAATATTTGATAAACTAATTTTTTCTTAGTGATTTACAAATATCCCTGTTCATATCACTTCTGATCAGATATTTTTATCTGATCTGTTTTAATAACTACTGAATGTCATTCACCATCTTTCCATGTATAGTCTTTCTTTAGTGTGATCCCTGGTAGTAATATATCATGACACTTCCTTCTTAATCTTTTGTACTTTGTTTTTGTGTTGTATTTCCATGTAAGAGTTTTGTGTAATGCATTTGTTGATCCTTTTGGAGTGTAGAGATACTCTGCACCTTAGGGTTGAAGCACTGCCATGTGAAGCAAACAGCTGAGTATAAATGAATAGATGAGCTGTACATATTCCATCTCAGTTCATTGTTCCTACTGGCCTTGTCCTTTGTTGTATATTATAAGTGGTGGAAGCATAAAAGGAGTGCTTTTGAGGTACATATGGATGCACTAGAATATTTGAGCCATGTTTCCATCTGGTTCATGAGCAGTGTCATCTGCAATTCAGTACCTTGAAGAAGGTCACACAAGCCCAGGAAAGATGGTGGTTTTCCAGTGAAGTGCAGTTTCTCAGGGAATCCTTGGGTTTGGCCCACAGACTTGTAAAATTCCATTGTGCAGAAGAATAATTCTGAAGCACAGTCCAGGTATGAACCTCAAATAGAAAATTACCATTGATCAATTATACTTAATAGTTATCGAGTCAACTTGCCAAATCCTGAACCTTGGAGAACGGAAGTGCGATGGGCTTGTAGGAGTAGCATGTATAGAGGTAGAATCTTATACGGAAGCAAAGGAAGCAATATATTTGAGAGGAGTTAGGGTCAGGTCAGACATGGAATAGGAGTCAAGCTAAATTGGCAGATGAACAGGGAAGCAGCCTTTCAGTGTGTGCTGAAGCGGTCAGATCCTGTTTACATGCACCTACTAATCTGATAAAAGTTCTGAAGGCTGCACATTGCTTGGATTATAACACACAGCAGTTTGGTTCAGCGGAATGTGAGCTCCCAGTTACATGCAGTTGAATCACTCTACTGTTTATCTTTGCTTTCTCTGCTATCCTCCAGATCCCTGGTGTGTAACAATGCTCACTTCCTTGTCACAGTATTTCTGCTCTTTTCTTGTGTTTGGATCTGGAAGCTGGGTGGCATGTCTCTCTATCACCTTGTATGTTCATGGACATGGGTTAGTGCTGACTTACCAAATGTCTGAGTTTTTTATTTTGCTTTGAGGGATTGCCTTTATGTTCCACCTTCCTCCCTCCTTTACCAGCCAAACAGCTGATGCAACTCTGCAGACTTCTGATGGGCCACCTGAGCAGTTAAACAGGTTCATTCTGTAAATCTTGCCTCATGCTAGTGTGCAGACAGGAAGGAAGGCAGCTTTTGAATGTGTTGCACTTTATCAGAGTAGACTTTAGACTTTCTGTTGTATGTCCACAAGTGATAAGGAGCAAAAGAAAAAATAGAAAAGGAGCTGCTGTTTGGAAGGCAAAATCAATCCTAGGATTCTTCACAGAAGCACTAGAGGTAGGGTTGATAATCATAATTGTTCAGCTTATAGAATTTTGTAACCTTTTGGTTTTCTTTTATAGTCTTAAGCATTATTTCTTTTAATGAGTACTGATTTTATCAGATTAGTCAGCAACAGATGGGAAATTTTCAGACTAAATGGAAGCAGGACCATGGTCTTCAATAATTAATGCTTTGCAGCAGTTCAGGTATTGCCACATTTTGATCATTGGAGAACGACAAGTGAGTAATGTCTCTGATAAACCCGTGAATTTGGTACTTGAAGACCAGTCCCTAAAATTTGTCCTGAGGAAGTGGGATGTGTACATTAACGACAGGAAGATTCTAGATGTGGAATGGGTTCATTCTTGCTTTAGGAATGCAATGTGTTTAATCCATTTCCTTGCATGTGTTTTGCCAGCCTGGGATTTTTTGTGTTTAGGGCTTTTTTAGCAAGTAGGTAGCCATAAACTGTATCTGGACATAGTCTATTATTTTATAACATATTAGTGCATATATGCATACATAAAATCAGAACACACATCTGACTCTAAAAGAGATAAACAACTGGGAGGATGCGTAGAAGAGACTTGTTTCCCCCAAGATATGCCTGCATTCTGTATTGGATGCTATGAGAATGGAACGTGAATGTAAAATGTGAATAGACCACAGACAGTGTGCAGTAGATAAGGGGTTTCCTATCTGGATCACTTTTACTTTTTTGCATTGATGTATGGTGACCACTTCTGTTGATTCCTCTTTCTGATAGTGTCATCACTGTATGCAGCCTTAGAGGAAATTAACAACTTTTCTTGAAGATTGTCTTTTTATTTCTTTATTATTTTATTCAAGCAAATTAAGTGAGTTTTACCAGCATTATCCTTAAGAGCATTTCCCTTAAATATTTCTTAATATGCACTAAGGAAAAAAAGCTACTATATTTAGAAATTCTACGTAAAAATGTACAGAACATTGTTAACAGTATAGCATGTGCATCAAAACCAACAATTGCATCAAAACTAGCAATCAAATAAAAATAATTTTCCTTTCATGGTCAATAAAAGCTGAAAATTATTGAGTGTGTGTATCCTACTTACGTGCTGACATTTGCCTGTGTCTCTTTCATAATTGCAGATCTTGGCCCATTGAAGTCTTTCCATTTACCTGTAAAGAAAAAGGATTAATGTTTCCCACTTTCTTTAATGAATATAATACAGTCTCTTCATTGTATTGATACTTGCTGTATTTCTGAGTGCATCTGTCAGTTTTCATGTCAGTGTCAATTTTCCTATTTTCTTTGCAAAAAAGGTGATTGCCATTAAAATGTCAAATATTTCACCTTTGCCTAATTCTCATTCCCATGATGTTCATTGTTTTTTGAAATGCTGTGGATACCAGAAGTGTGGGTATCCACATCTAAATCCAGAGTGCAAGGTTGTAAATGTTTAAACTGTTCTGCTAGCTGAAAATGTTACACTCTTTTTTATATGTATATTTTAGCCCTAGACTTTGTGGTGGCAAGCAAATAAATGTTATATAAGGAAACGGGTGGTATTTGGTGCCACTCTACTTCTCTGTGACTCTTTGAGAGGAGAAGATTGACAGTGGCAAGACTTAAAAAAGCAGAAGTGAACAGCTGTGAACATTTCCATTCTTAGTCATCTGAACTCGGTTGTGTGAGTGCCTTTGAACAAACAAGGAAAATAGCTGCATATGAATTGCATGAGTCTGGGCAGAAGTAGAGTGACAGTCTGGGCAGAACTTAAAGGGGGAAAAACCTTCCTATTTTGTTAGTTTTGAAGAGATGAGATGATATGTGTGTTTAATCTTTACCACCATGCTAGGCAATGATAAAGAAGTGGACCACTGAGCTGCAATCAGAATAATTGCTTCAGGAATGCTCCTTCTGCAGGAGCTGTTAGAAATAGCACACACACAGATGTCCTTGGCTGGCGAGTCTGTGAATGGATTTTGTTGCACTAACTTTAAAGCACTGTCTGGCGTGCATAGCTCAGGGAGCCATTTCATAGCCATTCTGGCTGGGTGAAGAAGTGCTGTTGTGATGGCCTTCCGTTTGAGATTTGGTAGGAAGAGATTGGTTGTTTTGACCATTCATTTTAAAGTTGGTGAATTAAGTAATTTTTCTTCTAGATACAGGTTGTGTCAAATACTACTGAGCCTCCAGAGAAGCTGTATAAAACAAAAAAATTAAATGATACTACAGCAGGTATTAAGAAAACAAAATATAACAGCTTGTGCATCTTACATTGATTACTTGATTTAAAAAGTTATATACTCTTTCCCTAAAAATAAATTATTTTTCAATTTGCCTGAGATTTATTTAATGTTCACTTTCTTTTGTAATTTTTTCAGTCTTAGAATTGCCCTGCATGCTTGACAAAATCATATACTTTGTGGTAGGCCTGCTGAACCCAAAAGAAAAAGTGCAGAAGGTTATGATATGGTTAAAAATGAGAAGTGAAATGTCTTAAGGGCATGTCTCTCTTTCTGCCTATTTACTTTAAGAACTGGTAATCATCCCATTGCATGGCCTTAGGTGGTGGTGTATTTGTGCAGCTAAGGGCGTGTGTTTTCTTTATTAAACATGCTTTAGAGATTATTCTTCAAATTATGTGGGTGCTATATTTGATTTTATCTGCAGTTTGAGTCATGCCACATTTCAGCTGTAGGTTATGTTTTTGTAATTTCTCAAACTTGCCTTTTCCTTTCAGTTCTCTGTGTGCAAAGTTGTAATTAGCAAGATGTGGTCTTGGTGTGTGGCACAATGTTTTTACCAGGTTATAGGAAAAATTATTCTAGGCTTTAGCCTGTATGATTCTTATTCTGAAGCAGCTTTTAAGTCTGCTTGAAACTGTCATTTGGGAAGCCTTGCTTGGTGTTGCTACCTCTTATCTATCTATCTATCTATCTATCTATCTATCTATCTATCTATCTATCTATCTATCTATCCATGGATATGTGAGTTAGTGTAGATGTGTGTATCTATATATGTGCAATCTTTCAAATTGTGTCCCTTCATTCACCTGTTCATGACATCCAAGTAGTTAACAACAGCTTCTCTTTTTTAAAGATTACTGTGAATTGGGAGATCTTCCACCCAGATCCCCATTGGAACCAGTGTGTGAAGATGGCCCCTTTGGGCCAGTGAAAGAAGAAAGGAAACGAACACCCCATGAGCTTCGTGAACTGTGGAAGAAAGCCATTATTCAGCAGATACTGCTCCTCAGAATGGAGAAAGAAAACCAGAAGTTACAAGGTTTGTGAAGTTCTTGAGTACTACACCCTACTGCAATACAAATTCACCTTTTGGTTTTCTCTGTGGCCTTGGTAGTGGACTGCACCAAGCCTTAATGAAACATTCTTGGAACACGCAGGTAAATCAGATTTGTAACGTCTCCCTCAGCATTCATTAGTGTAGGTGACAATAGATGATATTTTTTTATTACTTCACTGTATTATTTGTTTACTTGAACTGAAGGGACACTCTCTTTACCATGGCTGGGTTTTTTTAAGCTGATGTCTAGAAGCTCTCACAAGGAATTCAGCATGATCAGTACCATGAACTGAATTCTTTTCAACATTCACATCCACAGGTCCTTGTCTGAGTATTGGTCATTTCAATGTTGTGTTTAGCCAGTCATGAGGCTCAAAGGAAGTTCTTAAAGAGGTTGTTGTGGACTTGAAACTATGGGTTCTTGCAATAGTACTCACACTGTGCAGGCAAGGTTTCTATAGAGTGGTAGATCAGTCCAAAGGGTGATGAGAAGGAACTTGAGAAACTGTAATTTGCAGTTGTTCTTAACTACAATTTTTCTGTGAATGACTTATCTGCAACAAATCCATATTGGTGGCAGTTTTTACACATAAAGAACAGCTGTATGCAGAGTCACAAGTGGTTGCCTTTTAGAGCTGCTCCTTTGAAGATATGAATGATGATGACAAAATCTTTTATCTGGGTGATTTTAGATGTTCAGGAACGGAGTAGGCACCTGAAGCCTCAAAGGGGGAGGTACCTGGCATGAAAATGGCAATATTTATTTTTCTTGTCTAAACTTGAGGAAGGATTGACTTCCAAGAAGTGTGTAGAGAGAGGACCAGCTGTATGAAAAGTTCAGTGCACCAAACATGAAATCCTTCTTTAAACTCAGGCTAAGGCACGTGGCTGGAAAGACAGAACACATCTTGGATATTGGATGTGGCCTGCCAAAGCACTTGACCCAGCTGTAGGCTATTTCTTCCCAGCAGTGTAGCTCTCCTATTTCAACCCTATCTGAAGAACACCAGACACACGAGTGTCCTAAGAACCCCACAGGTGACAAGCATGTTCCCAGCAGAGTACTAGCTAATCCAGTAAAATAAAACACGGCAGTGCCAGATATACAGTGTCCTTGGCCAGAGGCTGAGACCATCTGGAGAAGAGGTACTTAGAGAAATGATTTATACAATCTCTTCAAGCTTAGAACAGTGCTGTTGTAAATGAGCTTCTGTAACTGTTTTATGGCATTTAGAAATAAATTTTCTGTTTTGTGTGTTTATACTCCTGATTTTTTAAAAATTTCTCTAGTATTCAAATTATCTGAATCTATGGCCTGAAGTGAAATTTTTGGCAAGTGCAGGTCATTATATCCATACACATTTTAGCTAGTTTTACTAGATGCTCCAATTTTGTCTGCCCAAAAGAAAAAATTGCAAAAGCATCACACATACATTAAGATGAGCATTTCTAGAAAGCTAGTTAGTGAATTAATGAGGTGGGTGTTGGCAGAACTGAAGGCCCAGCTGTGTTGTATGCCCTGTTGGATGAAGAAGTTGTCCTAGGTAACTGCTGACAATACTTGAAAACAACAGATGACTGTGTTGCAGTGAGCACAGCACCTTTACTAGTAGTGCTTATGTGTGATATTGGGAATTGAGTCGTGTCAGTATCTAAATAAGCTTTTTGATAAAGGCATAGTCTCACCTCAGTCCTCACATGTCACATTTTTGCACATAGCATAAGAAGACCGAATAAAGCATAAAAGTCTGAAAAGTTGCCAAGCCCCCGAAAACATTTGTTTTCAGAAGATAAAACACTAAAAGATTTGTCCAAGTTTGTTTTCCTATAAGCTGAAATTTGAATGCCCTTTTTTAGTTATATTCATACAATACCATCTGTGGTTTAAGGTTTTTAATATTCTGATTTATAAATGTATTGGTTTTGACCTGACAAAAATGTGAAGAAGTTGACAAATAGTTTAGGTAGACTGAATTACTTTCGGTGTGAACACACAGCTATAATAAAACTATGAGTGCATACATTTCATGTATCTGTAATTAATCACTGAATTAAAAATTAAATATTCTGAGGTCCAAATCTTGTAAACATTTAGGTAACCTCACAACTCAGATGAATAACCTCATTGAATAAAGTCATTCACATGTGAAAGCAGCTAGTGGATGGGGAGGTTCACTTCCCAGATGTAAACAGTTCTTTTCTTTTCAGTTTTTAAAATCTAGAAGCTTGTGTAGTCAGTGGGAGTACAGGACAAGATAATCCTTTTTGACTGTCAGAATTCAATAATATAAGAAACCTTAATTGCAGATACAGATCTCAGAACAAATTAAGTTTAGTGTGTTGATAGTGTCATTATGCAACGTAAATGTCAGGCAATCTTTAACTGTTTATTAAATTTATATAAAGGAGTTGAAAATACAAATAATGGAGAGTTAAATTATCAAAATATACTAACATTTTAACATAGACTGTCTCAAGACTGAAATGGATAAGAGTGATTCTATGAGTTCATACTGTGAAATCCTCAAAAGTAGCAGCAGGCTTATGATATATGGCAGAATGTCCTCAAAATAAGAGTGTATCTTGTTACCATTATACTAATGCATCATCACAACAAAGTACTGTAAATACATCAGGGAAAATTAATTAAAAAACATGGTCACTTCATGATACACTATTTCAAATTGTGTTATTTGTAGGAGAATTATCTTTTAATTTTTGTTTAATACTATAGAACATTTCCAGACTTGTATGTGTTTTGAACTTTTGCTCTGCTCATTTTTCGCTAGTAGAGAGCAGCTCTTGTCTTGCAACTAGGTGCATTGAGTACTCAGCCACATTACAGCCTAGTTAAAAAATTGAAACCTATTTTTTAATTTCTCCATAAATTTCCCACTGTTTTTCTCTCCTTAGTGCTGTCTTTGTAGCTTCATCTTGGTTTTCTTATAGCATTTTCTTTCATCATTTCATCCTTTTAGGAATAGATGACTGACATATTTGTATCTCATACAAAGTACTACTCTTTTTTTCCTCTTCTATTTTTTCAGTCTTACTACGTGCACAAAACCATCCACTGTCACAAAACATGCTTTATTATTTAGTTTACATGATTAACATAAAGAAATCCCATTTTCCAGGCACATTATAGTACTAAAATGACCCACAGAAAGAAAACTTAAAAGCTTTACCAAGACTCCCTTTGAAATTCTCACTCTACTTGTAAACTTTGGAATTACACTCAGCTACAGAATTGTTTTCATTTCTGCCATGGTTTTTTGATGCTTTCCCAGCTATTGTTTTTACTTTGTCATTACTATTATGGGGTGTATACATAACAAATAGATGACTAAATTGGGTTTGTGTTTTTATTTGCTGAAAGTCTTCTGCACTGAAGAGCTGGGAAAATGAAAATTCCTGTTATGAAAATCTTGACTTAATTATGACTAATTTCATTAGTCATCATCTCTCATATTTCTTCATATTTAGGAAGCAATCATCTTTTGATTAGGAGTAGGGGATTCAATTTAACTGGCCAAACACAATTAACGGTGCATATAATACCTTTAAAAAACCAAACAAACCAATCCAACCCCATAATCATGAAATTTTAGATATGAAATGTTTCAGGTGGATAGCATGAGAAAGTTTTAAGTTAAATTAATCCATTTTACAAATAGTAAACAATATTAACTTTTGTGATTATATCACTTTTTAGCATCTGAAAACAATTTGCAGAACAGACGCCTGAAACTTGACTATGAAGAAATCACACCATGCTTAAAAGATGTAACTTTGATTTGGGAAAAAATGTTGAGTACACCTGGAAGGTCAAAGATTAAATTTGATGTGGAAAAAATACACTCTGCTGTTGGACAAGGTAAACAGTTTGTTTTTTGAGTTGTCGAAATGCATGTAAATTGTATCTGAAGAGGAATAGTGTGGCCACTTAACCACTCCTTATAACCATATTCTCTCTAGTGCAGTTCCTCAGGCTGCTGACAAAACAAGTAACTTTTGGCACCATTGTGCTTATGCAAATGCAAGTACCAGTCCCTTTCAGTGGCAGCTGCAGTTATATCACTGGAGCTACAGCATACATTTTTGAATAACATCTGCACTTACCAGAGAGTTGTATGCTGCCTCAATGTATTACAAGTTTTGCAATCTGATTTTATAAATTAAAAGTTACAATTAAAGAAAAAAAGGCAGGATAATGCCAATAAATGACTGTGTGAATAACGGAAGAAGCCCTGTGCAGTTTTCTGGAAATTCTCTGTTCAAGCCTGTGTACTATGTCTGTGCACAAACAGTAGACATGGGTATCTTTGCAGAACTGCCTTTTCTCTGCGTTCAAGAGCACTTTGTCCCTGCAAACACCACTTACAGTCTTCCTCAGAACTGCAGGGCTGAGCAACCACCCCTATCTCCACTGCAGCAAAAGTAATATAACCTAATGGTTTTTAAATGTTCTAAGAAATTGGGCTATTACTCAATATTACATTTGCCATGGTTGGACCCAAAGGCCTTAGGCTGAGTGCTGTATGGACCAGTCATGAAGATGGCTACTCCAAGGAGCTTTTTGTAATTCTTTACAAAGCTTTCCAACATGTAAAGGAAGTATCAAGATTTAACCACTGTTAGAAGTTTAATGTTTTAAATATTGCACCTGACTATGTGCAATTATACAAGCAAGTTAAACCAAATTGCCCATTTAAAATGACTGGGTAAGTCTATATTTCTAACAATATCAAATCCTATGTTTTGATATCTTTCCATGTAACTTGTATGCTTGAGTAAGTCTTGATGTCTCCTGTTGTTATTGTCCTCCATATGATACACATATACCAAAAGAAACAGACAGTCCTAAAAACTTCAAGCTGAAAGTTACTTCAAACTGTAGTATCTGGTTCCAGTGCATTATGGATTAGACAGAAGACTTCCCCAAGTGAAAGTGCATTGATTTCTTGTGTAGATGATTTAATAGTGAGTGATAGTCTTGTATTGAATTAATTTTACTCTCAGAGCTTTACATACAGTTTAAAAATGAAAGCTATCATTACTTACATGAAATAGTTACATAGCATCTGCCTTTTTTAAAGAGAAATAAATGCAAACTTTCAACATTTTTATGTGTACCAGTCATTAAGCAAGCTGATGGCAAAACTAGAAATACAATTCTTGCTATCTGATCATCTGCCTTGTGTTGTCATCTCTAGATCACATCTCATTTGTACCTTTTTATATTTTTGTACCTTTTTATATTTATAAAGTGGGTACTTTAGATGATAAAGAGGCTATTTGCTCCTTTTTTGCAACACTTGGTAAAGTGAGTGAAAATACCAAAGCAGTGCATAGAAAATACATAGGAATGTGAAGGAAGGTGTGTTATGTGTGGTATGTGTGCATCCCACCTTCCTAAAGCGTACTCATAACATCAGAGTCCATGGTACATTAGTGAAAACTGTGAATTAGTTCTATTGCAGTGCTTTATTGTGCACTTTGCATGGAAAAGTGGGAGATAAGCATATAACTTTTCAGACACAAGTACTGCAATTCTTGATGCCTCTTCTAGAATGGATATAAGCATTCAGAATGGATATAAGCATTAACCTTAGGCAGTTCACAGTATTTCTTTCTGCTTTAAATCACTCCTGTTAAGGTGCTGATGTCTTTTATTGGTTGAGGAAGTAAAAGCACTGTAGTTGTAGTTTCATCTACTTCTGTGGTCCGTTGGAGGTAGCCAATAGGGATCTGCCTGCCTGTGTAGCAGATAGGCATCTTCAGTTCCTCAATCCTGCTAGCTCAACTCCGGCAGAACCCCCAGTAGGAGTACAAATTACTGGTTTAATTACTTTTCTCTGCTCAGGAGTACCACGCCACCACCGTGGGGAGATCTGGAAGTTTCTAGCTGAGCAATACCATCTTAAACATCAGTTTCCAAGTAAACAACAACCAAAGGACACACCTTATAAAGAACTCCTAAAACAACTAACTTCCCAACAGCATGCAATTCTTATTGACCTAGGTAAGTACAGTAGTGGTCTGAAATTAAAAGAAGGGATTTATGATCTCTGTAAGATACTTAAAGAAGGTAACACACAAAATGCCTTTCACTATTTAATAATAGGTTGTTGGTAAGAACTGCTTTTAATCTGGTGTGAGAAACCAGGAGCTGATGTTTTTCCAAGAGGATCACAGCTCTTGAGTGTGGGATAACACCACACTGAACTCACTATTCATTATGCTCTTCCATAATAAAGGCAAAAAATCAATGTCTTCCAGAGCACAGCACTGACAGTTTGGTTCTGAGGAGCTGTGTGTGTCAGTTTAAGGAGTCCATTATCACTGCATTTGATTAAATGAATTTGCAATGAAAAACTCCATCAAAGGAAATTATGCATTGCAAGTAACCAAATGTCATATGAAAGAAAGATAAAAATTTATGGGAAAAGTTGTATTTGGACTGATTTGAATTATAAATACCCATTGCATTATTTTTTCTTACTTACTATTTCTTACTTTTCTTACTATTTTTTATCTTTTATGTAATGCAGTAGTACAGAATTGTCCCATTATAATTCTGCTCTTTATAACTACTCGCACATTATTTATTTTTCATTGCAAATGGATCTACTCCCTTTCTTGCCTGATGAGGATTACCTATACCCAGAGCTGCCTGGGAGCACCCATTTATTATTTTATTAAAAAAAAAATCAATGTGCTGACTGTCTTCAGTGGGTACTAAACTGTGAGAACATTTGTCAAGTTTAACTGGTGGCCTAAGCTTTAGATGATAAAGAGGCTATTTTCTCCTTTTTTGTAACACTTGGTAAAGTGAGTGAAAATACCAAAGTGGTGCATAGAAAATACATAGGAATGTGAAGGAAGGTGTTTTTCTGCAGAAAGTGGTGTGACTGGAGGTGGGAAAGGGTGGTGGTTGATGTCACCTTCACTTTCCCATGCTTGGCAGACCTGCCTGGTTTTGACTTGGCACTGGGAAAGTAAGAGTCCAAGGAGCTTTAATGCCAGCTGGGAATAGGCAGTGGCAGTGTGTGTAAATTGTCTCCCTTCAGACTTTGCACACCAATCTAGGATTTCTCCTGGACTGAGCAGTGCCAGACAACAATCTTTTGTGTTTGAGAGAGACATTACATGCAGCCAGAGATGATTTATTAGCAAATCCCTATTGGTCCAGCATACCTGGTGTCGATAGCCCTGGCAGTGAAGGGTGAGACACTGAAGTGGTTCAGTAAGAGGTGAACAGTTTTGTGCTGGGTTAATTAATTGAACACCTTAGCAGAGGGATAGTGCTGGGATGACTCCTGGACAGTAGGGCGCACAGTCAGTCTGAGCTGGGTTGTCTCAAACAGCAGGCTGGGCCTTACTGGCTCGGCAAGCTGTTCATATTTTCTACCTGGTTCTGCACACAAATACTCTCTCATCTTAGCCATGTGCCCTTCTTGTAGAAACAAATGACTGCATGTGGTGGCAAATTGGTAACTTCGTGGTGGTTTTCATGCCAGGTGTTGTTTCTGCCAGGGTGCTATTTGCCACCCCATTAGCTGAAAGAGGGATTGGGCCCTGTCATAACCATAAGGTGAATTAGGAAGCTGAAGACTTCCTAGTGATTCACATTGAAATAGAGCTGTGCTGCATGGTAACAGACAGCATAACTGGATAGGCAGCTAGAAGGGATTTGCATGTTCTGACTTGGGTTCCTTCATGCTATCAGAAGCCTTTTCTCTCAAATCTTTAGGAATCCTTCTGAGAGCATGCACTTACACCTTGAAAGAAAAAAAAAATGTTCTCACAACATAGTGATTGTAATACTTAAAATACTTTCCCAAATTAGGCTAGATAGGTCATGTTAACACAGTATGAGCCAAAGCTGTAATAATATTACTCGCACTTAGTTGAATTGATGCATCCTCAGATGTAAATAGTGCTTCCTGAGGCCAGGAGTGTGCATGTGGATGCAGAGCTAAGCTATAGCAGCTGCTTTGCTGGCCCAATTTGCATGTCATGGTGCTATCAGTGTAGGAAGCCATCCATCACTGCAGCAAACACAGTAAAAAAATAGGTTTTGTTTTATTACATTTTAAAAAATAAAGTAATAGGTTCTTACTTTCACATTCTGGGGCTCTAGAGGTATCACAGTTAATTTAGTCTCTTTTTGGCAGGGCCAGAGATCTTTGCTCCAAAATAAAGGCTAAAATTCTTAGTTAAGCCAAAATCAGAGCACTCAGAAACACATCAGCTTGTGAGTTTAGCAGTTTTTTCCTCATCCATTTCCTGGTTCTTAGAACTTCTTTGCGTTTTTATTCTTGCTAAGCTTGTAACTCTTTTTCATGACTTACATGAAATGAGCTTTGCTGCTTGAATGAGGCAGTGCAGGTATGCCTTTAGACTGTGCTGTACTAATTTGCCCTTCAAGCAAAGGAATGCAAGCTCCTTCTCACTTGAAAGCTAGAAATACTTATTCTGTAACATTCAATTCTGACACTCTGGCCAAGGAGACCTACTCAGAACAGAATGCCATGTCCCATGTGACAGGCTAGAGCAGCTACCAGATGGCAGAAGGACTCTGCCCCGGGCTTTGTCTTGAAACAGGAGTTCTGATATTATCTGGCAGCACAGCAGCATTCCAGGAGCTAAAGGGTGGGGTGGTATTTAACAAGTGGGCAACCAGAAAACAAGTTCCACTTAATACTAGAACAAAAGAGGTATTCAAATTTCTCCTCTGTTGAGGTATTTCACAGAGGAAGTTTGATAGGGGGAGCTTTTTCCTAAAAGTGAAAAATTTGCCTTTGGAAGTTTTTTTTTTAAATCTGTAAAGGTTAAGTCTTTAATGTCTTTGTTCACAGAATCACAGAGTGGTTGAGATTGGAGAGGAGCTCTTGGGATCATCTAGTCCAAATCCCCCTTGCTCAAAGCAAGGTGTGCCGAGGCTGCCTAGGATCATGTTTGCTCAGACTTTGACTATGTCCATAGATGGAGACTTCACGTCTTTAGGCAGCCTGTGCCAATGTCTATCTACACTTACAATTAAAAAAAAAAAAAAAAAAAAAAAAAAAAAAAAAAAAAAAAAAAAAAAAAGTGGAATTTCCTGTTTTTCAATGTGTGCCCATTGCATCTTGTTCTGTCAGTGAGCACTACTGGGAAGAGCCTGGCTCCTTCTTCTTCATAGCCTTCCACTGAGTATTTGTGCACACTGGTAACATCCTCCTGAGCCATTTCTTTTCTGGGCTGAGCAGTCCCAGTTCTCTCAACCTCTCTTCATAGAAGAGATGCTCCTGTCCCTCTGTTATCCTAGTGGCCCTTTGCTGGACTTTCTCCTGTTTGGCTGTATCTCTTTTGTAGTGAGAACAGAGAACTGGGCACAGCACTCCAGATGTGGCCTCACCAGTGCTGAGTAGAGAGGAAGGATCAGCTGCCTTCATCTGCTGGCGGCACTCCTAACGCAGCCCAGGATACCATCAGCCTTCCTTGCTGCAAGGGCAGATTGTTGGCTCACGTTCAACCTGGTGGCCACCAGAACCCTCAGGTCCTTTTCTGCAAAGCTGCTTTCCAGATGGGTGGCAAATAGTGCACGAGTTTGTTCCCTCGAAGTGCAGGAATTTTGCACTTAACTTGGTTGAACTTCATAAAGTTCCTGGCAGCTCATTTGGCCAGCCTGTTGAGGACCCTCTGAATGGTAACAGGTGTATCTGTCACTCCTCCCAGTTTTGTACTACCTTCAAGCTTGCTGAGGGTGTGCTCTACCCCATGTCCCAGGTCATCAGTGACCCACCCTTGTGAGGGATCAGCTGGAACAAAGGCTCCAGGCACCCTGTCATCAAGGGCAGCTGACAAGGCCTGGTTAGCATCAGCTTTACCAGCATAAGCCTTACCTGCCAGCAGCAGTACCCTCACGCTTCCAGGAGTCCCCTGCTGATCCTGGACATAGTCTCTGTATGCTCAAAGCTCAAGGGAACAAACAGAAATGGCTGCACAAAATGCTGTGTCTGTTGGCTGCCTCGATTAGCTGTGCTCTCACATAATATGTATATAGCATATATCATAGCTTATATACAGCTACACAATTCTTGGTATTGTACGGGCTGCAGGAAAAAAAAAAGGCAAATGGAGACTGGGAGAGACCAAGGAAAGGACAGTTGTGACAAGAGACACATTTACATGAGACAGACAAAAAGTAAAAGTAAAGGGAAGGGGCCTCAGTCTGAGCAGATCAGATGTTCTAAGTCTGTGCCTGGATCCTAATAGTTGTCCTTATTAGGACAACTTATAATAGTCCTTATAATAGTTTATTATCCTTTAATAAACTGTTCTGGGGCCAGTCTTAAGAATCAGGTGTTCAGCTGTTCCAAGTAACAGGTTTTCCCCACCCCCTGACAGTTTCTAAATTAACTTTGCAAAGACTGTAACAAAACAGCGGTAGAGTATAAGAGTAAATTGTTCTTTATTGTTAACTTACTTATGGTCTTCCTGTGGGTTGGTTCAAAATCTACTTCTCAAAAGAATACGTTTTTGAAAGACTGTTTAATTTGACAACATGACAAGGTTTTGGAGATTTTGTTGTTTATTTTTTAGTTCAAGTCGCTAACTTCAGCTCTTTTCACAGGGCGCACATTTCCAACACACCCGTACTTCTCAGCACAGCTGGGAGCTGGGCAGCTGTCACTCTACAATATTTTGAAGGCCTATTCACTTCTGGACCAGGAAGTAGGATATTGCCAGGGCCTTAGTTTTGTAGCGGGAGTTTTACTACTCCATATGAGTGAAGAAGATGCTTTTAAAATGCTGAAGTTTCTTATGTTTGACATGGGCCTGAGAAAACAATATCGTCCTGACATGACAATTTTACAGGTATGATTTCATTTTTTCTAAGTAAAGCATGCTAATGTTAAATAATAATAATGCAATACAGCTAGAATTGTCAAAACCTGAACTTAAATTGAGTTCTTAAAAATAGGGAAGGATAATCTAGGAAAAGAATACCTCATCTTAAAGGCATGATTTTCAAATCAAAATACTTTTGGGGAAACTATGGAAACCATAAATAAGACTTCTATTGTGTTCAAATGAGGTTCAAATGAGCCTGTTGTAGGCTCACAGGTGACCTATCCTGTGTCTTTTAGGTGGCTTCTGAGTATTTCTTGTTTCCACACATTTTCATCCAAACATCAACTGACAAATACATTTCTTTGTTTCTGATAAGTATGAAGCATGAATATTTGCTATTATGAATGTTAAAACACATTGATCTTTAGTCTCTTGTTCTTATTCCATGCAGATCCAGATGTACCAATTGTCTCGACTTCTTCACGACTACCATCGAGATCTCTACAACCACCTAGAGGAACATGAGATTGGCCCAAGCCTCTATGCTGCTCCCTGGTTTCTCACCATGTTTGCCTCCCAGTTTCCTCTTGGATTTGTATCCAGAGTGTTTGGTAATTCTCCATAAAACTTCTTTCTGTTCTTTCTGAAATGTTACATTTGGAATCTTGTTATTAGGAACAGCATTGCTATCCAACCTGTTTCAGACACCCAGGAGGAGAAGAAGAACAACAGGGGTCATCCTATGGAGTGTGCAGTATATCAGTAAAACTGGAAGAGAGAGGAGGAAAGTAAATTACAGTCCCTAATGTCTTTTTGTCCTCATTGTTACCTTTTCCCACCTTGTAAGCACTTTTAGAGAGGGTGTAAAATCTGATGCCATGAAGGCAGTCGTTGTATTATGACAATGACACTTCAACACCAACAATTAGTTATTTTCATGCTGAAAAGAGATGTAACAAAGGCATCATCTGACAAGTATATCCATTTACTCCGTTGTCATCATTTCCAGCAGTGTCAGCAGAAAATTAGCTCGAGGGTTATGTTTTAAAACACACACACAGATGGCCCTTGCAGTGTAATCATGGATTTACTCTGCAGAAATACAAGGCATTTAACTAGTGTTTCTTATCTTGACAATTTTGTTCCAAAAATGTTTGGAATCATCTGAGGTTTAGTTTCTAAAGTCATTTCTGTTGCCTATTTTTAGAATCTACAGAAGCTCTCTTTTTTAATTAAATTCCAATTAAGAATTTACCTTGATGCTATCTTCTGAGTGTATATTTCATAGATTGTTTGGTGTTTGAGAAGATGCTTTGTTTCCTTTTCAGTTGTATGTTTTTCATTATGTGGTACTGAATTGTTCATAATGAGTGGGGTGGATTGGAGCTTTCTCCCCAGTTCTCTTCTAGTGAGAAGCTAGTTTGAGTTTCCTTAGTCAGTCTCATTTAAGAGACGCAATGAAGAAATTATTTCTTAGTGGATTAATATTGACACTTTCCTGATTTAAAAACAATATGGTTCTGTCTACCACAAATAGTAATACAGAGCTCTAGAAGAACCAACAACAATTGTGTCTGGTTTCCATTTAAGGGCATGCTAAAAGTAATGCTAGAAAAATTCACAGTGAAAGGGATGGTGTATAGGGTAGAACTGTATGTCTTAGCATCCAAACTTCAGGGAAAACAGCATGTTTTTTTCCTGGAAGAGTTCAAAGCAGGTTAGTAGCGTACATAAACAAGTATGTAGGAATCAAATGAAGTGCTGTATGCACGTGTCAATATATACCAAGTTTATAATCAGCTCATCTTTTTGTTGTTCTTAATCTTTCATAGTATTGTACATGATAAGAAACATTTGAATGAGGCAATTGACTGCAGTGAGGTTATAAAAGTGCCTGTGTATCTGGATTTCTGCCTTAATACACAGATTAGTATTTTCTGTCATTGAAGGGTTGTAGGGCTTTAGAAAACAAAGACATTTGCATTAGAATAGAAGGCACAGATCTTCACACATCTGATTTTAGGTCAGAAAGAAAGTTTATTTTAGAAAGAAAGTTCAATGTGACCAACACCTGCAGTTTTGTATTTAGCATTTTCCTTAAATTCAGTATTTCCTTTGTATTTAGTAATTTCCTTAAAACAGTATTTACTGGAACTATGTTGGTTAGGAACATTGAACATTCTCTTACATTAGAAAGTAAAATCTCATCCTCACTCATACTAAAGATTCTGAAACACAACTTTAAACAAAAAAGACTAGAGCTGTCACTCTGCCAGTGGCTGTCATTAGCAGCATGGCAAGTTAAAATCCAATCATTTTTGACCTATATCTTCACACACTTTTGCAGAACATACGTATATAGATTTTTCTTTGCGCACTTACTAGAACCCTTGGGAGGAAAGAATGTTGATGCTGAATTAAAGGTTACTAACAGTCTAAGATTGCACTGCCATTTTCTAATATGTTTTCTCTGAACTAGGATTTGAAGCTAGCCCACTCCTATTTAATTATACAATTGTTACTGAAGACCATTTCCTTGGATTTCCATAGAGTGTGCTCTTTGCAGACATCTAACAGGCAATATGTAAAAGAAATGGGGTTAGACTGTTTTATGAATCAAATAGCAAAACTCCTTTTAAGTTTTTATTTATCTGTCCAAACTTTTAACACTTCTCCTGACCAGGAGCTGATGAAAGTACAGTGTTAAGAAAGATGTGTTCTTAAGTACCTGCACTTACTTACAGAGGAGATTTGATAGAATAGTATTTATTTTGTTTCAAGATTGTAGATAAAACTTAATTTTTTTTAAATCCTGTAGGCTGCCAGTCATGCTGACATTAATTTGGGTACCTTCACTGTATTGTTTTTGGCTGGGAGCCCACTTAATATGAAGCATGGGGAGTGAATAACAAACAGGTCTTTGTTAAGTACTTGCTGTTTTAAATGAGAGAGGGATTTCAGCCAGCTCAGTCAGACAGACATTCGTTAACAACTTTTAGGTCACCTTGAGTAATCTGCACCTCATTATGGGGCAGGTGCTGAATCATAAAAACACATTCTTTTTTAGCTCTGCTTTTTTGACTTCGTGTTTCTAGCTGTTCTTCAGTATTTCCTGTCCTAATATAGAGCTTTTCTATGAATCATTTTCCCATAGTTTTGAGTTTCAATAGAGAATTGAGGCAGATGCCTGCTCTGTTATCACTTTTTAATCATTTCTGCTACTGGAGTTTACATTCAGCTCAACACAGAGCTGGAAAATGTTACACCCCTTTTGGGACAAACGGCAAGAAAGTGTGAGAATTGTGGTTAGTTTTTACTTGTGCTTTTCTTTCTTGGAGAGAGAGAGTGAAATGAGTTATGGCTTCAACATAGCAAGCTAAAAAGTGAAAGACGGGAATTTCATTATGATACAAATTTGGAAATAAGAATTTGGTTTTACTAAGAAAGGCTGTTAGCCAGTGCTTTCATACGTTCTTCACTACATCAGAGATAACTGTAGTTTTGCTAGTAGGTGTTTCCCTTACAGCATGGTGGGTTTTTTCTATCTCTCTCTCTCTCTTTTTTTTTTTTTTTTTTTTTTTTAGTATCAAGACATACCTTTCTTTTTTGTGTCACTGTTGCCTCTTGTATGTGATTGATTGTGGCTACATTCACAGCTTCAAATACAAAGCAGGGAAAGAACAAGAGAGAAACCCTTTCAAAGTAAATTTATATTTAGGAAATATGATAAAAACCCCACAGTATCTTCTGTTCCTTTATCACTTCCATCCAGTATTGTTTCATTTGTTAGATGCTTCTGTCTGTAGCAAGGTGAGTCCTTCAATGAAACCAGGAGCAGATTTTGAGTTACAGTAGCAGGAAATGCAGGGCAGTGCTGTTTATACAGATTTGCTTTCTTGTCTGATGCCTTTATTTTATTTCTTTATAAATACATAGACACTTTGTAAAAGAAAAGAAAGGAAAGGACATTACATTGAAAGGTCACTGTATACTGTGATTTCAGTGTGCTTGGTATGCCAGGTGCTGTCATTGCAGGGCCACCTGCAATATTTACACTTAAGCTGTATGATTAAGATTTCAGGATACTTATTAATATGGTTATTAGCATATTAACAGAAGTGGTTGAGACACATACTAAAATAAACACATGCACCTGAAACTTGAGGCTGCTGAAAAGTGTGCGTTTAGCCTCATGTGCTCAATCTTGTATTGTGGTTTTGTGGCTTTTTCCATGAGAGAAAAACAGAATTTCAGATCTTCAGTTGTGTCTTCAGGTATAGGATTTTTTCCCTGTTGTATTACGATTTTTAAAGGGCATTGGGATTAGATTTCTGTTCAAATTTATATTCTCACAAACATCAAAACAGCCCACTAAACTATTACATGCACAAAAAGTGGCAACATTGATAAACTTGGCTACCTAGTTTATTGTAGACTTAGCTTAAACTTGAATTGCTTTTATTTTTTGTGAAAACTCCCTAAACAAATTTGTAAGTGATTGTGTTAGTCAAGTGTGCTATTCACAGTAATAATCTTGATCCTATAAAACTTCTAAAGTCATAGCCAAAAGCACATGTCCAGTACAGTGTATCTAATCTCCAGGTCACTCCTATCAGAAGTTGTTTTCTTCGGACAATTTATTGTTTTGATATTCTTGGCAAAAGTTGTGCTTGCTTGATATAACCTGTTTTTCCCTTGTTTTCACAGATATGCTCTTTCTTCAAGGATCAGAGGCTATATTTAAAGTGGCTTTAAGCCTTTTGGGAAGCCACAAGCCCTTGATTCTGCAACATGAGAATCTCGAAACTATTGTTGATTTTATTAAAAGCACTCTCCCCAACTTGGGTTTGGTACAGATGGAAAAGACCATTAGCCAGGTATGAAATAAACTGAACACATGAGAGGTATGCTAAGGAACACTCCTGTTAAGTTCTTGACAGAAAAACCAGAACAGCTACCTCAAGCTGAGAACTCTCTAGTAGTTTGGAAGATGTTGAAAACTTTTGAAAGCAGATGACTCATAAACTAAGATGACTTAGTAGCTTTGAAAGGTATTGTAACCATTGATTATTGTCACTTTATGATGCCTTTAGTGAAAATTAATTTTTTTTTCACTAAAGAATCTTGCCTTCCAAGTCCCATATCAGAAGCAATAGTTGACTTACAAGAGCCTCACAAAGGTTAACCTTACTTAAAGAAATTAGAGGCCTCCCTACAACAACTCTGTCTTTACTGGCTTTTATGGTGCTGGCCCATTATGGAACAACAGCACCTTTGTAATTCTCTCAGGAGTACATGGGGTAGTGCAGACTCTTGCAGTGAGTGGTGACTCTAGACAGCAAAACTTGGAATCCTTGATAAAATTCTTTTTAAACAGCAGACAAGGAAAATTATGTATTTTGCTAAGCTAGCAGAATGCTCTAGATGATACTTATGGAATAGGAAAAAATCCAAAATTATTTCAATTAAGGCTTGCCTGCTTAAAAACCTCAAGTATTTTTACACTTGACATCTAAACTGCAGCAGGCAAATAGAAGATGGGTTTTAGCCAGTTTTTCTGAAGGCCTTTTGTGGTCCAGAACAGAGGGGCTGTCCTGTGCAGAACTGCAGATGCTGACAGCCCCCCAACAGCTGCCGGGTATCAAAGCCCGTGGGTTGATAAAGGAAGCAGCAGCAGCACAGTGCTCTGCAGGGCTCCCTCCAAGCCCTGGCAGCAAAGCTCACATTAGGGCCAGAAAAATGGCTCCTAGTGCTTGCTGTCAAAGGAAGGAAATGAGAACTAGAAAGTCTGTGCAAGGGGAAGGAAAGCAAGGAATTTCCAAGGGGTGAAGGGGGTTGTATGTTACCTGCCAGGCTGAAAGACTTACAGTGCTTAGGTGACCTGCAAAAAAACATGTGCTTTGAGTGGAAGGAGGGAGGGATGCTCTGTTTAGGCAGCCCTGACTGCTCTAAATTTGAAGTGGGTAGGTAGAAATTAATAGAAGGAGGAGCAGTTCTCCTGCTTTGATCAGGGCTGACTTTGAAGAGAGCAGCTGTTTGACCAGCCCACAGTCCATACACAGCTCCTGGGTTAATGCCCATGCTCCTCATCCTTCTGCAGCATGGCCTTTGGTTCTGTGCCTCAACGTACCTTCAGTTGGCTAGGTTTCAAATCAAATTTTTTATTGCCTCACGTTTCCCTTCTTTCAGACTTGATACTCTGGTTATGACAGCAGGGATTTCCCTCCCTCCTCAGAAGCAAAGAGGTTAGAAGTGGCAGAAGTCATGAGAGGAACTAACATTCTGCTCTGCTGAATTGCACTGCTTGTTTTATTGAAGTTTCAACAGGGTATCTTCTCCAGAGATGCTCAAATTCACAGAAAATGAAAACTCCCTGTGTGTAGTCAAACTCAAAATAAAATTGTATTTCAGCCTTCTGTGCTTAGATGCTCAGTATATATGTTTGTGCTGCCATTTAACTATAAGATAATTTTTTATTGGACATGTGACAGAAACATTTCATAAACTGATGTTTTCCTTTAACCAACAGTTAAAGTTTTGTAGACAGAGCAGATAAATAAAATAGGCAAATGTTCCTGTTACCTTTAACAGGTATTTAAGATGAGATTTGACATTTGACTTTTTTCAGATAAGCCAAATAATAAAGTCTTAATAAAGTACGAGTGGTTTAAAAATAAAGAATGACCCTGGAACTTCCCTTCTTGGGCTATTTTTCAAATACACTTTTAAATCAACTTTTATTTGTTCTGTGATTGGCATACTTGTCCTTTTATTTTACTATTTTCCTCACTTGCTTGTAGAGGAGATTGGAGTCATAGTTATGAATAATTTGAAGGCAGATGCTTGCCAAAACCTAGAAGAAGGAAAAGAAAATAGTAGTTTTTTTCCTTTGGGCCACTCTGCATCTCAATTAATTTATCTGCTTTTAAAATAAAAGGTTTTCTTAATGTTCATGGATAAGACTAAGCATTCATTTCAGTGATTTGTAGTTAATGATAATAGAAATCTATTTTAATGTTACATAATGTTTTTGTTAAGTGTGTAAGGATAGGTTATTTCATTTTCTTTCAGTCTGTAAAAATACTATAGAATCATAAATAAAGATAGCAAAGTCTACTGGTTTTCATTTAAAGCTTTTATTTTACTTAGCCTTACACTTGTACATGTTGCAGGTGAGTTTGGATCACACTTTTTCTGAACTGACAACTGATTCTGAGTATGACTAGGAGGGTTTATGCCAAACTGAGATGTTTTAAATTTGAAAAGGGGAATACCCTACAAAGTCCACACCCTTGAAACCTTTAGCGTAAGTAGTTTTGCTGAAGTCAGGGAGCAAATAAGTAGCAAAGTTTTTAGGTAGATCCAGTGCCAATGTATTGCATTCTACTGCCTCAGGTTTACCATTTCCACAATAGGAAATGTCAATGCCAAAAAATAAGTCTTTTTTTTGTATGCATGGATTAAATATCTAAGTCTAGGTCTAGACCAATAGATTTGAAAGAGCAATGTTTTTGATGTACACAGCACCTAATAATACTTTTATATACAACAGGTGTTTGAAATGGATATTGCCAAGCAGTTGCAAGCTTATGAAGTTGAATATCATGTGCTTCAGGATGAGCTTATAGATTCGTCTTTAAATGACAATCAGAGACTGGATAAATTAGAAAAAGCAAACAGTAGCTTGCGCAAACAAAACTTTGATCTCCTGGAAGAACTGCAGGTACAATTTATATTTCATATATGATTAACAATCTAATTTTCTAATTTATACACCTTTTCAGAAGAGACTGTCCTACACCACATCACAGGAGGGATTGATGTTTGGTCTAGTGAATTTAAAATGTAGCCACTTAAAAGTTGTATTTAGTTTAGCCCTCAAAGTTTACATGCAGAAGAAATTCTAAAAGAGGGATGATTAGAGCATATACTTGTAGTACTTGTACTTTTTAGTGAAAAGTTGATTTAACACACTGCCTCTTCTCTTGTAATTAAAATCATATTTGTAGAAGATAACTAAAAATATAGTGCTTTTTCAATTTCATTTTTACATTTTCAGTCACTGCTTTATTACAGAAGGGATACTACTCTGTCAAAAATGGGTAAACTAAATGCAATGTCACAATTAAGGGATATGTTAGAGAAAGGGTAGATTGTCTATAAAGACATACTTTCTATTACAATTTTTTAAGTGTTATACAGATTGTTTAAACATTATGTGAAATAATAATTTCTAATATATGCTTAACGCCTGTTCAGTCTGCACCAATTTCAGAGGCAATGCACCTGTTCTTTGTAAGGGGTTTTGCTTTGATTATCTGAGCAGAAGAAGTCAGCTTTCTGGCTGCTTTATAACAGGATGTTGGCTATAAAACTTTTGACTGTGCATTAAGTTTGATGGAGAAAGGGACTTAAAGGGTAAGAAGCAGACAATTCAAACCTTTTGATTATTGTTAAAGACATAAACTTTCTAAGATAATTGGTGAGGGAAGTTTATAGTTCTCAGACATTGGTTCTTTATCCTGACTAAAGCTAGTCCATCATACAGATTTAGATTGCCCCTCCTAACAAAAATTTGCTTCAGCTGTACATCCTGATCCTTGAGATCTGATCTTGTTTTAGGTTCTAGGTTGAGCCTTAGACAAGTCAGAAGGAGAGGCACTCTTCTGCAAGATATTTTCATAAAGCTTTGGGCAACATGGACAAGGAAATTGTTGAATATAGTAAGGGGAAGATGGATTTCTGGGATGATATTCAAGATGTGATGTCCTATAAACACCCCTATCAAGGATCTTAAGCTTGGGAAGTATGGGCTGGACAGTGGACTGTGTGGTGGATTGGAAACTGGCTCAATGACAGGTCTCAAAGGGTTGTGATCAGTGGCACAGAGTCTAATTGGAGGCCTGTGACTAGCAGTGTTGCACAAGGTTCAGTACTGGGCCCCGTATTTTTATCTTATCCATCAAGGACTTGGATGAAGGGGGAGAGCCTCCCCAGCAAGTTTGCTGATGATACAAAGCTGGGAGGAGCAGCCAATACCCCAGAGTGCTGTGCAGCCCTTCAGAAGGGCCTTGACAGCCTGTAGAGATGGGCAGAGAAGAACCATCTGAAATTCAGCAAAGGGCAAGTGCAGGGTCCTGCAGCTGGGGAAGAATAACCCCCAGCACCAGCACAGGCTGGGGGTGGCCTGCTGGGAAGCAGCTCTGTGGAGAAGGACCTGGGGGTCCTGGTGGACAACAAGCTGTCCATGGGCCAGCAGAGTGTCCTTGTGGCCAAGAAGACAATGGGATCCTGGGGGGCATTAGGAAGAGCACTGCCAGCAGGTTGGGGAAGGTGATCCTGCCCCTCTACTCAGACCTGGTGAGGCACATCTGGAGTGCTGTGCCCAGCTCTGGGCTCCTCAGGACAAAAGAGACATGGAACTCCTGGAGCAAGTCATCAGTATATGAAGAGAAGCTGTGAAGTGGATGGAGCCAGGCTCCACTCAGAGGGTGCAGAGGAGTAGGAAAAGAGGGAACAGGCAGAAACTGATGCATAGGAAGTTGCACCTGAACATGAGAAAGAACTTTACAATGTGCTTAACTGAGCATGTCACAGGTGGCCCAGAGAAGTTGTGAAGTCTCCCTCACCGGAGATATTCAAAAGCAGCCAGGACACAGTCCTGAGTGATATGCTCTAGGGGACTGTGGTTGAACAGGGAGGTTGCAACTAGATGACCTCCAGTGATCTCTTCCAACCCTATCCACTCTGTGATCTGTGGTCTTCCATCCACTCCTGTCCCTATAGCCTTGATAGCCTTAAGCAATTTATTACAAAGCTCATCTCTGCTTGAGTGCTGGCAAGTCAGCAGCTAGAGTCACAGCAGGGAACTTAACTATCTAACACTGTGGTGTTGGAGTTATCCCTTTGTCTTGGAGTTGGGCTTCATCAGACTTTGTTTCATAGGGTGGAAGGTGACCCATTGCTGATAGGAGAAAAATGCATCACCAGATAATGTGGGTCAATATTATTTGTCAGTATTTTGTCCCCAGAGGCTGAACTTTTTAATCTGTCATAATTACATGATGGGTTAAATTGTAGTGGGCTCATGAGAAAGGCAAATACTTTCCTGAATGCAAAGACCACCCTGTACTCATGTCTTCAAATGTTATCCAGTGCTGCAACTTCCAAACAGGTATCTGATGTTGTCAAAATACCTACAGGTCTCACATAATAAGTTTGAACAATCTAATACTTTGTTTCACCATGAAGTAGAATGCCAGTATGTGCAGCCTTTTGAGGGAGAATTTTTGAAATTTTTCACAATGTGTTTTCCATTTGCATATTGCCCTGAATCCTCTTCTTCTCCTTTACCTTAAAGCTGGTATTTCTTGGACTCAAAGTTGAGATGAAATGAGGATGCAGCTAACATGTTATCTTTGTTTTGCAAAGTAAAAAGTTTGGCTGGCCAAAAATATCTCCCAACTGACCCATACAGAAGCTTAACTTAACCTGCAGTTCTTTGGTATAAAATTTGAAGATTTGGTAACTTTTTAATTTCATTACTTTGCATTAAATTCTGAGTTTAATTTGTCATCATTTCTAAAGTATTTTATATGTATTAATGTATCTCAAAAAATAGTTTAAAGATGGTTTCAGTCCTTAATGAATTTACATTTTTTTTCCCTTCCCATCCTTTCTCCCCTCCTATCTTTTTTACTTTGATAGGTGGCTAATGGAAAAATCCAAAACCTTGAAGCTACAGTAGAGCTTTTACTGACCAATGAAGGCAAACTGAAGCAGTCCATTCTCACTCTTGAGCAGGAGCGAGCAGCTCTGCTGAAAGCTGTGGAAGAGATGCGAAAAAAGATAGGGGATACAGATGGGAAGCCTCTGCTTACTAGACAAGAACTGGATGCTGACTGACCTGCACAGTTGTAAGGGAGCAGAGAAGCTGAGCAAGAAACAAAGGGAAGAACTGAGTTATTTTGTCATGATCCATGGGCATTTGACATTGTTGTGTTCGTTGTACATGCCTTGGTGTGGCAAAGCAAGATACGGGCATGGTGGCTTTCCATATCAGAGAAACTGGTTTCTTGGGGAAAAGACTCCTCTCCTCTTAGTATGTAGAAATACTACGAAGAGTAAGATGCCACATAAGAAATAGTAAATGGGAGAAACTTACTAGTGTGTGCAGTCATACACAATTCACTGTAAATATGGTATGGATTCTTCAATAAGTGCTTCTAAACCCTAAGTGCTTTGGGTTTGTCACTTTTTTTTTTGTGTCTGGATCACCACCATGTTAAATAGCACATCCTTTAGAAGGTCTTTTGAAGAAATACATCAGTGTAAAGCCTTTGAATGAATGACTGCCCCCTTGCAGCCATGCAGTGGTCACATTTACAGGTGATTTGTGATTAGACTTGAGATTTTTGACAGTGTAATTCCCCTACAGCTTGGCTGGGTTCTGTTAATTATGTTGTTTACACCTCAGAAAACTGGTTCCTTATGCTTGAACGTGTCAATCCATCGGACTCCAGGCAGCTGGACATTGTCATACGTAACTATGCACAAGTGGGGGTTGCCTTCCTTTTTTTAAGTATGTTGATTTAGTATATTTCTTGTTTAACTACCATTAATTTAGTATATTGTTAGCATTATCTGATAAACATACTGTATATAGTAACTGCATTATTCTTAACAAAATATACTGATATTAATTTGGTGAAACCTGTGACTCTTGCAGGATCATTCAAGGATTTATACTCAGACTCCTCAAATTTCATCTTATTTATTTCTGATCAGCTCTGTGATGTAAGACATCTTTTTTGCTGGGAAACTAATGTCCCCTGTCATTTTTTTTCCCTTTATTTGCTACTCTGTGCCCACCCATCCTCTGAGAAATGTAAGACTTTTTCTGAATAAGTGGAGTCATTTCAAGAGCTTCATGGTGTGCCAGATAAGTTTAAACTGTTTCATAAAAGGTATATAAGTTCTAATTAGGACATCATTCTTTTTGCAATGCATCTTTCAAATAAGATTACATATCTGAAAAAGTAAGTCTCACTTTTCTCAATGCAAAAGTAGTTTGCAAGCCAGTTAAAGCAACACTGCAGTTATACCCATGGATATGCTGTTGTTTGGGTTTGCTTCAGAATTAGGAATATTGCCATAGTTTTTTTCAGTCCCTAAGCACTGAGTTAATAGGCACTGGTGTTTTGTTATAGTGGAGATTCACCCAGGATTTGATTTTTATATGTTTGGTTTTCGCAAGTCCACTTTGTATTCATTTAGTATTGAAATTCCACCTACATCAGTTATTATTAATCCATTTACCTCTTAAGATTGTTGTTTTGTTTTTTTTTATTTTGAAATCCACAGTGAAGCTTACACTTCATGTTTAAAATCCTGTCATAATGGACCTCATACTGTTAGATCACTCAGTAATGTTGCATTTTTACACCATAGTGCCATAGTTCATACACTGACTTTTTAATGAGCAATAAAAAGAATAATAATCTATGCCTACCTCTATGTTGTTACATTTTTTGACACTGAAAAACAAAACCATAGTTGGTGGGGTGCCAGTTCAGAACCACGTAAGGTGAGACTTCTCCTGGAAGTACAGTACTGTCTACAGTGGTTGTTATTTTCAGCTCCCTGGTACAATGAAACAGTTGCTTCTATCTAGTTAGAAAAGCCTAAAGTTGCTTGTTACCTATTTACCAGTCACTTTCTGAGAACAGTGGCTCTAGTTCTCATTTAACTGCACTTAGTAGTGGGCTTACACAAATTCTCAGTAAAAGGCTTTGGACTAGAAGTTGAAGGGAAGTAATACCACTTACCAAGTTCCCAACTTTGTAAAAGCTCGGGGCTTTTCCCTCCAGAAGTATGACAAAGAAGTAATAGAGCCTAGAGCTAGTCCTAGATACTTAATACTCCAACTATGCTGTAGCTGAGCATCCTTAAGAATGTGTAAAATTAGATCTCCTATTTTCTGAGTACCAGAAATTGTCATCACATACTGTCTTCCATATGAACAGTTATTTCTGATTCGGAGAATATTTTTTTAAAAAGCCACCTGAAAATCCATACAGCAGAAATGGCAAATGAACAACTCCTGGAAAATTGAAGTTGAAATAATCAACACTTTCTCCATATCACTTGTCCATATAAAAATCCCCAACAGTGATGCTTAATCTTTGAAGAAAAGAAAAAACAGTGAAGAAGGAAGGAAGGAGTTCATTGGTTTGTGCAACTTAGGCTTCCAAAGGTGCATGACAAAGGCAGCAAGGAATGCAGTGTAAGCGTGCTAGTGAATTACATGGATGCAGTAGTCCAGAGAGAAATTAGCCAGAAATGTGGAAAGAACTAATGTTGACATGTGCAACAAGAAAAAGGCAGGATCTCTGAAACCTCTGCAGTGAACAGCACTACGTTTATGGAGGATCAGCTGCAGTGTGTTGCGGTCACCCAGTTCTGGTTTGGTTTTCTTCCAAAGTGAGTGATTGTGGTAGGTACCTGGGACTCCCCATGCTTCTGGCTGTTTGATGTACTTCTGTATTTTGCCCTGTTGTCTGTTTCCAGTGATCGTTATTTAATACAGAATCTGAGAAATGATACAGTGCCTATCATGGGAAGATCAAAGCACTTTCATAAAGGCACAAATCCCCTTGTTTAGAGTGAGAATTGAGTCACAAAAAAGTGTGATGACTTGCAGCAAATATTTCACTTTCTCACTGGCATCCAGTGCAATCCAAATCTTCTATGTCTTGTCAAACTGTCTTACTGGTTTTCTGAAAGACAGTTCCAGAAGGTCTGTAATGTGTACTTGGTATGTCAGGCAATGCTCTGCCAAAAAAATGTAAAATGGGAAATGCAGCTCCTGGAACCTTGTCCTTTACTGGCAGCTATTCTTCCCTCCCAAAAGTAACTCTCTCAGTCCCACTAAAATATGTGTCCTTGCCAGGTACCTCCTCCGCAGGTACCCAGCACCCACCAGCTCTTGACACATACTGGAGTAGAGGCACTGCCAGCAATCCTGAGCAACAAGGACTGTAGTATAGCAGTCAACCAGTGTTCTTGGGATTTTTTTCAAACATAATAATCTAGGAATTGTATTATTTAGGACTAAGCCACAAAACTGCATCTAGTAGGACTCTGAATGAAGGACAGTAGACTCTGCATGGCAAAGAGGACAAGATAACTGGTGCTTTTTCTCCTTTGAGATCTTACTCCATCATTCAGTGGAGCAAGGAACTGAATACATTTTTTTTTTTATTTCAAGCCCACTATAATAGGTGCTGTTATTCCACTGTAATAAAATAGTCTGGTATGTCAAAATGGCAGAGCACACCACTTCTTAGCCAAGTCAGTGGGATACTGTCAGTGCCCTCAATACTTTCCCCTCTCTCCTGGATATTTGGCTGCTTAATTAGATAATGCAGACGTCTGGCTTAGACGCAGTTCAGGCCTCCAGCAGCTTTGGGCCTCAATGCCTGCTGACCTGGCAACCATTCAACAGAAAGCTGGAAGAATCCAGGTGCTTCCCACACTGCCACCATCTTTTATGAGATGCATTTAAACTGAGTCTCTCATGCTTGGTCCTTGCCTGGGCTACGTTGCAGCCACACCTGCATCTGGCTATGTACTCTTGTTGATCCTGACCTATGAGCTTGGCTTTTCTGCTTGAGCTCAGCCTTGACTGGTGACCTGAACTGTTGACCTGCCTTGCTTGTGTTTTTTGGGTATTGTGGGATGTGCCCCTTGTCAGTAAGTTGTCCCCTTTACCTGCCTGTCACCCTCAGCTCCTGGCTCACTGTCCCCTTCAGAGCAGCCCTGCCCTTGCTGCTCCCCAACACACAGCTCAGGTTTCATATCGACACTGCTGCTGTTTCCAGGGCTGGGCTGGTCAGGGCTTGTTTAGGTGTCTGTGCATGCCACTGCTCTTCCCTGAACAAGCCAGCCTGTTCCTTAGAGCCTGATTAGACACCTCCAGCACAATGGTTGCTCTGTGTAACACAGCTCTTACTAGTCTCCCATCTGTTTCAAAATTCTGTGTTCACCTTCTTTTCCACATCAAACACTGCACCATATTTTCAAACACAATATTGGTGTTGATGACATCAGAAGTGCCTGAAATGAAAAGAATGCATTTTGACTACAGCCGGATGAATGCCATTGTTGCTTGAGGCACCTTAGATCATTGCACAGCATTTCTGTGGTGTCACACCCATTTTCTTCAACAGAGCTTTACAGAACAGGTGTGTGGGAGAGAGAAGAGCAGCCAGGCCAATCATCGGGAGTACAATCCAGACACTCCCTTCAGAAGGCACATGTGTAGCTTACACCCACTAAGTTTTACATAACCTAAATTAGGGTGGATCTTTGGTACTCATTTGCTTGTGTAGATGCCAGAAAATGTTCCTTTCATCTAGACAAACCTGAGACTGCAAGAATTCTGTGCCTCAAAGTAGGCCCTTTCAGCATAACTCAAAGCAAATCAAGAAGGACTTCATTATGTATAAGACTCTAGTTATTCTTTTGTATAAATGCATTTTTCCTTCTGTCTAATTGTATCATATATTTTCATGGTGCTAGAAAAGTGTTGGGGCTATAGATGCTGAAAGATGATGAAACTCCTCATGCAGAGAGAACAGAGACGATTAAAACAGGGCTTCTTGAGAAGCTTGTACTAGCTCCCCATCCCTGGCTTTTCTCATGCATCATTTCAGAACCAAAGAGATTTTAGAAAAAATTTCATTACATTTCTTTTTTGGTTAGGAACAGCTGACAAAAATGTTTTGACAGCAGCCATTGATTCTAGATTCAACCAGATGCCTATTTCTTTCTGTCACTCTCTAGAATTCTTCTGTAATACCTTTCCTTTTGTTAACATTTCACACTAGACTGCTTGTCTGCAAAGGCGATAGAAATACATTTTTCATTTTCTGGCTAAAAGCAGAATATGATAATTATTTTTTATATCTGTCTGCTCCTCTGTTACTAGTGAGGCATCAAGTTTTCATTTCTCAGGAGTTATTTGGAAGTCATTCTAACAAAGATGGTCCTCAGGAAAAAGTCTTGCTATAATTTGGTTCGTCCTGTTGTCTTATTTCTTTTGGAAGTGGAGGATGGAGAAGGAGGGGCAGGGGTTGACTGTTTAACCAGCATCAAGAAATTTCAAGTTCTGTTTTCTCAGGTATTTTTTTCATAAGTTGTTAAAGGATGAGTGAACACTAATAACACTCCTATGTACAGCCTCTTTTTTCCATGTTTCCAACATTTGATGCACAGGATGTTGCTGGCTCTGTAGATAGTGACATTTCTTGTAATGTTGCAGATTTGAAACTGCCAAGGTAGTGATTGCCTTAAAGAGCATTTCTTCCATGTACTAGATAAGATGAGCTGAGTAGCTTCAAGGGTCAGCAGCTGGCTGGGACTTTGAGCTCATGCAGCCATGGGTTGTTGGTGAAATTAGTGGTACACGTGTGTCTTCCCAGCTCATTATTTGCAGTTTTTCTCTTAGGGCATATCACAAAAAGTCTGATTGCAAAACAAACAAAACCTGAAATGTGGTTATTGTTTAGTGTTTAAGGGCCTGGTATACCAATTGTCTCTGGTATTTTTTGATAGGGAATCTTAAATGGTGGTTTCAGTGGTTAGAGACTGAGGTAACAGGCAGATACAGAGGAGCAGTGAACCTTGCAAAGGGCAAAATAGCAATGGAATTAGTATGTAAGTACAGAATCATTCTAGAGCCTTTGAAGAGCATTCTATACAGTAAACATGTCCAGCAAGTTGTTAATAGACATTATGCTCATTTTGAGAGAAGGAAAAACCAAGATGCTTACTAAAAATGGAAAGAGATGGACTGTTAAGACGGTATGTAGGGCCAGACAGGATAAAGGCATGACATTTTCAAGACCTGCAGTAGAATGTCTGATGTACCATGAAGAGATGTGAGTGCAAATATCCATTGAACTGAGAGGCAGTACGAATCTGAGCATTGTGAAATAATTGGGATAATTGGGATAAGAAAACCTTCAGGTTTTTTGCAGTTCCTGATGGAGCTCATAAAGGCAGGCTTCAGTGTCAGCAGGGTTTTTCTGATAAAGAAAATCTTCTGTTCTTTTCAAACAGTGGAGAAAGTCAAGAACTGATTACATAACATAGTCATCTGGTCAGAATGACCTGCTAGAATGGAAAATAAAATAAGACTTGTTAATACAAAAATATCTTCCAAGAGCTTCTGGCATCTCTGGGATGCACTGACATCTTCATTATGCTGAGAACAAGCTTCCATAGCACCTAAAAATCAAATAATTTAAGTAGCAAGTTCAGCCACAGACACTTAAAATATGTAACTTTGCTGGAGCTTACACAAAGGCAGTCCATGATGCTGATCTATAATTATACAGCCCCTGCTGGAACCATTTTTTGGTAATACCTGCCACCTTATCTTACATTTAATGAGAAAGTTATTTGGTCACAGATTTGAGGTTTATTGTTTGACTGTCATGTTTCTGACCTTAACTTCATTGTTTGGCATTAAACTGCTAAACTACATCAAAGGAGTAGAAAGATTGCTTTAATGCACTGACTTTGCAGGAAAACAAGAAAAACTATGGTGAGACAGAACATATACAGGTGTTTTACTGTGCCAGAACAGAAATTGTAGCTGCAGAAACTCAAGGTGGCACAGTCAGCTCCTGCAGGATTTAATAGGATAGAGTGCTGGAGTCATATATAACTGCTGACCTCAGAGTTACTGCATGCTGGCTTAGATATGCTGGCTGGCATGAAAGGTGCCATAGCAAGCCATTACCCATACTCTGGTAGCTGCCAAGTTCCATATAGGATAGGAAAAATGAGTCGGTTTTAGCCTAAATCAAGGAGGCATAACCAGTGTCTTCTATCCTCAGAGCATCTTTAGGCATGCAAAATTATTAGCATTTGTTTGAAAGGAAAAAAAAAATAAAAAGTGCCAGCATTTCAGATGCTCTCCTTATTTGTTCCAGCATCTCAATTCCAGAAAGCAATACCATTTTAACTGGGGCTGATGTTTAAAAGACATGACTAAATAGGTACAAATTAAGGCAATGGGTGCTTAATATTGTGGACAAATTAAAGAATATATATTTGGACATTTGAGTGGATCTGTGCTAATTGTTATTTGCTGAGTTTGTGTTGCAAGTACAGTAAATTCTTGTTTCTCCCTTTAAAAAACTTCATGTCTCAACAAAAGATAAAAACTTCCATTGTCAGCTTTTGCTTAAAAAAGAAATAGGAAGTTCTATGATTAAAGGAACATAAGTGTATGTGAGAGAAGGAGGAAATGAGAGTTTCAGAAGCAAAGAGCTGACAGCAGGGATTTACCCAAACCCTTTGTATGACCTCCAGAGAGATCCCAGCAAAAAACATGCAACAGCTCACTGCTGTAGGCTACGAATTTTAGGAATTTTGAGTTACTGCAGTGACTAAAAATTCTCACATAGAGAAGGTTATACTACACTTCTCTTCTGTATTCCCCTCCCACCAGCTGCTCTGTCTTGCAACATAAAGGTAGGACATGCACACAACACAGACATAAGCCAAATATCTGCAAGTTCTGTTGTCTGTCACTTAAACACCCTGTCCTGGTGAGCCAAACAGTCAAGAGGAAAAACATCACTGAGGACTAAGGTACTTTTGTCTGTAAGCTGTGAGGTCCACGAGAGTCATCAGCTCTGTACTAATGCCAATCCTGTGCATTTTGGTGAAGCATTTCTGGAAAACCAGCAGGATATGATCCAGCAAGTATTAAGAGATGATGACTCTTCCACTTTCCATGACAGTTTGATCTAGAAGTGTCAAACAAGAACAAAACATTGAAGACCCTGAAGAGCCAAAAGATTTTGTTGTTGTTGTTCGGGCAGATCAACCATTGGAATGGAGTTCTTAAAAGATTTTGTTTTCTCCCAGATTTCCTTCATTACCAAGCATGGTTTCTGCCCAGAAATTGTTGGCACTGCCAGCCTTCTTCCCTAAGGGAATGGTCATGGGCAGTCTGGAAGCTTTTATGCATACCAGGATCTTGCTCTTTCAGTCAGGAAAGAAGGATGTTAGTTAGACCATGTACCATTCCTGATGAATGGTTCCAAATTCAGCTTCTCCCTTCCATTCCTGATCCTTGGCTACTTCTCAAGGCATATCTCCACAATTCCTGAGAAGCAGATCTACCACAAGCTGTCTGTGATCTGAGATATAATAAGCCTTCCAAAAGAGGTAGTTTATTTTACCCAGAACCCATACCTTATTGCTCTGTTTCCTGGCCAAGTTTGTTAGTTTGAGCTCAGTGCAGTCCCAGACTCAGACAGTTACATGATTCCCAGTTTGGAGTTAGCCTGTGCCCAGCAAGCTTGGAGTATAGAAAGAGCTCACTCATGTCAGCCTACACCATTCCATGTTGACTTACTTTGAGTGTTTTCAGGTCAACTTCAAGACCTTTTCACCAAAGTACAATGAGCATGCAGGCAATATGAAGCATTTTACCAGCCCCTGACCATTTATGTTGTGGGCTTCTGTACCACCTTTAATTTTTCATAATTATTGGAAGACGGGCACAGAATTTGTATGGGATGGTCCATTGGTGGTCTTCTGCATGCCTCTGGTTAGTCTTTCATTTCCATGTTTGTAGATAATATTCTTGTTCTAGCACCCACTGGGAATTCATGTTAAGTTACTGGCAATGGCAATGGCTCCTAAGGTCTTTTCAGTCATTTTTGATCATACCAAGATTTATTCTGTAGTTATGGCATAGATTATTCATTCCCGATTATGTAATTTCCACTGCATTAAGGCATTTTGTTTTCATAGGGCACAATACCATTATAAGAATCAAGACCAATCAGAAACCTTCCTAAGCTTGTTCCTCTGAAATATCATCTGTGGAAAAAATCTTTTATACCTACATTTCTTTTTCCCCTGTGGAGGTTTGCAAGATTCACTGAAGTTCCCACTCTTGAATTATGTACATCAGGACCACCCAGCTTCCCCTGTTTCCAGTCCCCACTGTTACATAGATGGGCAAGGCACTGGTCTGAGACCAGATCATGGTTGCGTTTTTTAAAGATAGGAGCAACATTTGAAAGCAAGTGGCATTTAAAAGCAAGCACTCACAAGTTGTCAGCTGTGTTAGTTTACCAAGCCCCTGGACATCCAGTCTAATGTTCTCACTGAATACCAAACTGGCCTGATGTGGAAGCAAAAAGAAGTAGTTATGAGTCTCACTGGAAGTTAGATGGAATTGTGAAAAGATGTACTGCATATTCCACAAAGAATATGCCCTTGCCTTAATCCATTTGGCCATTTTTCCTAGTTGCTGGCTGTAATGAAAGAGCTTTTCCAGCTCTCTCCAACCATCTTTTGCAAAAGGATTGTAAAGCTTCAGGCAATTAGCCATTGCTGCTGCTGGAGAAGGTTTAAAAATTAAACAGGTCTTACACCAAGGCCCATCACAAAAATCAGGCTTATTTCAGTATACCCTTACCCTGGGCAGATTGTAATGATCTTCTTAATTACAAGTTTTAAGGACTTTCTGTCTCTCAGATCTAGCATGTTCTGTCTATGTAAGTTAAGAAACACCAACAATTGTGAAGTATTACCCTGCTGCATCTTAGCAGAAGGGAAGAAATTTGATTCTAAAAAGAAAACTCAAAAAACTTCTGGCAGATATTTTATTGTCTTGTTTTACTTTCCTTTTAATGCCTGATATTAAAGTCCCAAAATTTATCCCCTGGGAGGAATTTGATCATCAATTCCAACAGGAACAGGATGACACCCTGATTATTCCTACCTCAGACAACAAATTGTCTCTGGGGGAGGGGCTCTGTTGTTGCTGCTGGGTTATTTTTTTTATTGTTTATTACCCTTGGGTTTTAAGACCTAAGCCTGTAATCTCCAAAGCAAAGCAGCTGCTGTGACCCCAAGCAAAGGAGGTGCTGTAACTCTGTTATTCAGTATTGCGCAACCACTGTGCCTGTTCTGCACAGAGCGCTTCCGTCTCCTCCAGACAGCAACTCCCACGAGATGCAGCTTTCCTCAGTGATACCAGGGCTTGTACAGAGCAGCAGGGAAAGTAGAAGAGCTGAACCTAGTTCCTAGTATGACTTTTCACACGTGTGCCTGTTGCTCTAGGAAACCTTCTGCAAGTGAAAGCGTGGCCCTCATCATGGGTGGATTTAAAACCATTCATTGGCCTTGATTTTTCTGTAAAGCTTTTTACTTTGGTATTTGAGCACTGTATAGTGTCCCCAGAGGAGGGTGTGTTTTCCTAACAGTTAACTTCTGCCTAAATCAGAGGGGTTTGAGACACAGAGGATCAACAAGCTGGCCAAGTCTAGAACTGCAAATGGTTTCAGCTACAATGCAGAAGTAAATGTGGTAATGAGGGAAGAAGCCTGGTAGGTCAGGAACAACACAGATGAGACCAGACAGATTTAAGAGAGTTGTTACGTGTCCTGCACACTCCTGGAGTTGTGCTTCACTGTGGAGGTCCCATGAATGCTGGCTGTTTTACCAAAGCCTGTGCAAGGGAAGCAACTGCTGGGACACAGTAGAGAAACCCAATAAACAATCTGAGCATCAGAGAGAAAGTGTAGGAAGGGCAGGGTGGAGGTACAGGAAGTGAAAGCCCTGTGGCCAGCAGTCCTGTCCTCTGCCACTGGCCAACTGATCACCAGCTCCAGTCCTGCACAGTGGAAGTGCTGCACAGCATTCAGCACCAGAGACACTGAACCACCTGCACACAAGGGGATGCACAGGGAAAGGACAGCTGGTCAGGCCTAAGGAAGTTTCCAGAACAAGCCATGTGGCTAAGTCTGCCTCAAGATTTCCTTTTACACCAGCCTGAAAGATGAGAGTTTGGGTTTGATTTGTACTGGTTAAATTCAGGCTCTAATTTTTACATTATTTTTTTATAGAGAGAGTAATTGCATTTTGCTATCACTTTTCCAGATAAAGATGTAGCTGCTTTTTCAGAATGAATATCAAAGTTTTCTTCTGAAAACCATAGGGAATTAAAACTAATCTAGAGATTCTTATACTGATTCCTGCATTTCTAATATTACTGATCTACAGTATGACTCAAAGTCTCTTTTACTCCTCTGTTCAACCAGTCAGCTAACTTCAAGCATTGATTTTCAAAATGAATATTTAATTGACTTCCTAATTCAGCATTTGTGCAACAGTCACACAGTCTATATTTCTGCATTAAGGAATTCGCATCTGTGCTGGATCATATTCTCCACTAGATGGTAATGTTGTTTCAAATAGTTTGTGTTTAAAGGAGCTTCCTTGCCAACAACTCCAAAAGAAAGCAGAAGCCATGAGATATACCCAAGAAATTATCTACGGATGACTTGCAGAAGAGAAAAATTCTAGTTGTTATAAATAATTCTTGGTTTGAAAAGGTTTTGCTGAAAACTTTGTATATACTGTAATTACTAGGATCATGGAAGTCTTAGTTCATGAAACAAGTTTGAAAAGCTCTGAAAGCAATGAATCAACTGACAGAGAATGCAGAAGACAAGCGGAGTGATCTCTGCTTTATGCTATCTGATACCCGTCGTTGTTACTGGGTGACTCAAAATCCTTCATTTGTTTTTAGCCACAGTTTTTCTGGGGAGTAGAAAAGTGCTCTCCTCCTCCTTTTATGGCAAGGGAGACAGAGGAGCAAAAAACCACTTCTGCTATGGTACTAGAAAACCTCTCTGGCACCATCGGGATGTGGGGCAAAGCAGCAACTGTGCTGCTCTTCACCTGCTCGCTGGGGCTAGGTTTGGCAGCAGAATATTCGGGTGAAGGCCCAGGGTGTGGCTGCAGTGGAGGCTTTGGCAGGCCCTGCAGCTCTGCACACAGAGGTGCCCATGCTGTGACAGGGGAGCGCCGGGCAGCACCGCCGGGCAGCTCCAGCAGCGCTGGCCCACTGCAGAGCACGGCGGCTCAGGAGACAGGTTCCTGGCTGTTCACGGAGACAAAAGGGCGGCCCTTGTCACACAAACATGATTTATTTATTTGCATTCAGCAAAACACAACCACTCTGAAAAAAAGAGGCGCTGACTTGCCCCACAAGAAGAAACAAAGTTCCAGCGTGTGCTGCAAGCAAGCAGCTGCAGGCTCACTCTCAGGCAGTATCACAGGCCAGTGCAGCTCTGGAAAATGTTTTTGATGGTCTTTAAATAGCACATAGCATTAAAGCTAAACACCGTTTCCACCTTAGAAACACAAGGTTTTCAGTTTCTGTATTAAGATTTGTCATAAAATTCAGTGAAATCTTTAACATTAAATTTTACTGTAATGTGCTGACAGATCTAAACTGATACATTACAAATACGAACCTAAAATTAGCTCAGTCTATTTCTTTGAGGTGACCCACCAATATTATAAACCAAAAGCAGATTTATGCTGCTTGCAAACAATAACCTGCTCCCCACTAGCACTGGCTGAAAACATCATCATTTAACTTATGTAAAGTAAGAGAGTCCCTGTCAACACTGGATCCTCTGATCACATGAGACTCAATTACGTATACTTCAAAGTTCATCTGTGCTAGTTTTATTTTTAGTAATAAAATGAAGTTTAAAAAAAGACTTTTCACCTTTCACTTGGAACAAGAGATTAAGAAAGGTACCACCCAGGAAAATTCAAGAGAGGCTCAATTTAAAGAGCAATTCCAGATTTTGATAGTTCTGCAATGTGATTCCATTAATTGTTGTTAACTAATTAATCCAGCCTTGGCTACAGACATTGTTATGACTGTTATACAGTTATGGAAAGGCACCATTTGGTTTGGAAGAGAAAAATGTAATGCCTCTGCTTCAAGTTTGGGGTTGTATTCCTTACTCTTTACTAGATGGAATAATAGGTAACTGTCAGTTTTGTTTTAAATCAGAGAAACAAGTTTATCCCTCTCTCAAGAGACATGAGATGAATCTCACACTCAGGGAAGTCTTTGTAGGGACTTCTAAGGGCACTGTCCCATTGCCAGTTGCTGTGCCTGTGCCTTATCTGGAGAGGCAACATTTACAATGAGAGGTAGTAGTTTCAATCAGAGCTAACACATGTGATATCCTTCTGGGCTCAGATTGTATTCATTTGTCCAGGCAGGAAGCTGCGACATCGGAACTGAAGGAAGGTTAGGCATCCCATGCATTCCACACTCGTTGCTTTTGCTGGCTTACCCACCAAAGACACCTTCTTGTGGCTGTGTCTATTTCAGTCCCCAACTGAGCAGCAATCACACAAGTCAAAAAGACCTTAGTTTAAAAAGGCAAAGGTGGTGTTATTTCTAAAGATGCTAAATGGTGCTGTCTGCCAAAACTGCCTCTGAAGTCTAAAGACCAAGAAGAAGGGTGAGTACATCATGCTTACCCAGTCTGCACCACACCACAGCATATATGATAAATTTATCACAATATTCTGCCACAAACAAGTACTCTGAAACATAACAAGATAATTTAAGATTCACATTATATTGTTACGACCTTTACAACTCTCTTGAGCCTCTAGCTATGCAGAGCAGAAGTTTCTTCATGTTGCAATCACCTGGACACAGAAAGAGAGCAGCATCTCTGCTTTGCAGAACAAGCCCTTAAGAAAATCTCTGGGCAGCCCATCTTCTATTCACAATACAAATTTCTGTCCATACTTGGTGACAGCAACCCACGAGGCCCAATCAACCTTACACAGTGCACATGCCTGACTGTTGGCAGAACAACCTAAGTGTGCTTTTTCCAGAGAAAACACACAAGAGAGATGGAAAATCTTTTCTTTCTCTTGCTTTTTTTCCTAATTTGCACCTGCTGTTCTGTCTAATTCTGGGGCATCAGAATGTCTTGGATGTCAGACTCGCAGAAGTAAGACCTCACAATTTTCTTCTGAGTCAGGTGTGAGGAGCAGAACCTGTTTCACATTGTTGACACATGGCATAGTTGCTGGGTCACTGCTCAGTTTGTAGATACATGCAGAGAAAAATATCTGAAAATGCAGATTTTTTGTTTAAGTTGTCATGAGTAAGATGTTTGTCTCATATTGCATCTTATTATGGTCATAATCTTTCAATATTATGAAATTTAATACTTTGTATTGTAATTTAATGATTTTTAAAAAATCTTACCTAGAAAAAAATTCATGTTTTCAACTTATCAGTTGAAATTAGAATCCAGAAATTTTACATCTCTGTTACCAAAGAGCTAGTTAGAAAGCGTTATTCCATTTCTCTGCTCTTCTATAAAACTTTTCATCTGCAGATTTTTCAAGTGCCTTGAAGAGGATGTCCCATTTTTTCTCTCTTTGTAAGCACAGTAGTGGAAACATAATAAGTTTAACTGTTTCTGTTTGGGCTCACCATGCTCTGCAAGAGCAGAGGCAGAAGGGAGATGGGTGCTGGAGAATCCTTATCCCCACTCAGACACTCTCACCCTGAAACAGCCCTGCCTTTCCTGGGCATAAACTCATCAAAGTGCAGAGAATGGTGGCACTGGGCCAGGACAAAGAAGCTCAGCAGTAGAGGCAGAAAATGTTGAAACCTATTGCTAGGCTTTGGGGGCTGTGAGTAGTGCTAGGACATCCAGATAGGCAGCAGTCTGCTTGCCACCCAAGACTTTAAGAAGTACCTTTAACTTTTGGTCATGTATTAGATGTCTGAACTATTTTCTCTGAATAGATCACTATTAGACATGTAGCTTAACCTTTAGAAAGCTGGAATATTTAGCTGTTCTTCCAAGAGTGGGCCCTAACATTAAATCACCACAGATCTATATTGCTGCTAGATCTGCACTGCAGTCATCTCTATTTTTAGTGAAAGGTGATTAACCTCCTTTGTCCAAATTCAAACACCCAAGGACACCGAGACTAATGCTTTTTTCCATGCAACAAGAGAAATATATGCAGCACCAGTGAGCAATGAGAAGCTGGGCAGGGCACCCCTGGACAGCAAACACCCCTTGCCTGCTGTGGAGCCACTGTGACTGGCCAGGGATGTATGAACAGGCCAGGGCTGGAGCAAGGCGTGCCAGGAGCCTTATTTTGTTGAGCAGCACCCTCCAAAATTCCCTAGCTTTGTATTTGGTGTGAGCAGTGAATGTAACTCTTAAGACAGGAGGGAGAAAAGCATCAACCTGTGCGAACCAATGGGCACCACTGGGACATGACTGATAATGATTGAAACAGGCTGGTCTCCCAGATTACTCTCCTATGTCATCCTTGGAGCACAGCATGACAGGCTGAGTGGGTGATAAGATACACCCTGTCATCGTCTGTGCAGAACAAAACACATGAGGTGAGGTGAAGCAGGAAACACCTCTGGAAAAGGCAGACTGATGGAGTTGAGATCACTTTGCCTGAGAAGAAGTGTGGTGAGATTCTGTGCTGCCTCTCTACAAGCAACTGTGCTGAGTCCAGGGAGAGGGTGACACCAACAAAATTTCTTGGGCCATTCATGGAATTGGCAAAGGAACCATGGCCTAACATAACCTCATGTCTTGGTTTCCCACAGGCTTAACACCTGTTTCTGGACAACTCTGCAGCTGGAACAGAGCTCTCTGCATTGCTGCCCATACATAAACTTAAAAAACCAGCAGAGGGGGGTCTACTTGCACTCCCATCACTAGTGTGTGATAGATAGGTACATTCCAAGTCTCCATGGGTCACTGATGCAGCACAGCTGGCCAGCTGCAAGCTGCACAACAGGTTTCTACAAAAGATGCTGAGAAACTGCTCCCTCGGTTCTTATCCCCAGTGCATCCCTGCTTCACCTGTTTTGAGGCTCTTCAGCAAGGTGAACCCGCTGCAGTAGGTAAAGGAGGTGAAGCTGAGCTGAATACCTCACCTGTAGCATCTTTGTGCTGGCAAATGTGAGCAGCACTGAGGGAAGAAAGCTTGTACAGCAAAAAGGTGGGCTAATGAAGCGGGGCAGCAGTACTGAAATTGGTGTAGGTCATTGGGGTAAACCTACTGCAGAAGAACTGGAAGGGACTAAACCGTGTATGTCATGTGCTATAAGCTGACTTTTTGATGTCACTAGATACCAGTCAGTAAGGCTATGAATAAATACCTATGATGATAAGGAAAGTAAATGCATACATTTGATGTCCAGAGATTTTAAGGAAAAACATACTGATGATGAAACAGGTACTCTCCCTCTGATCTTTTTGAGCCTAATATCCAGAACAAGCAGGAAGCATTAGAGCAAAACCAGGATTTCCTCCTAGTAAATTCAGTTTCCCTTGTTTAGGCTAATTACATTGTACTAAGTGATGTAATCCTTTTTTTAAGTTACAGACTGAGAATTTAATGAAAATTAGACAGAAAACCAAAAAAGAGATGAGGAAAAGCAAGAGCACATGTAATTGCATTGCCTTTGTGGTGTGAAGAAGTGCAGCCAGAAGTGACTTGTGGATAGACTGTGCCCTAGGGCTGTGTACAACTTGTACCAGTGTCTGGGCTGTCCTTACTGCGCCCGCTCAGAGCAGCTGGTGCACAATGAGTTTGGATTATTTTCCATGCATATTTGCTTGTATCTACTAATGAAAATCAAGCCTAAAATATTCTGTTTCTTCAGCTATGTCTTCTTAATTTAGTCCCTGCCAACCACTTAATCCCACTGTGGATTTCACCTCAGTCTAGTTGTCTGATTTTACCCCACTCTAATTTTTTTCTTTTTCTTTTTTTTTTATTTCTGCAGAGCTTCCTGTTCATCCAAAGAAATCTCATTTATTGATGGTCTTTCCCTAATATTTTAGTTGTAGACTCAATAAAGTTTTTATTACCAATGATCTGAAAGTTAAGTAGAATTTTTTTTCCCTTTGCTGTCCCCTTTACATTTAGAACAGTAACTAACACAGACTTTAAAATTATTCTTCTGGAGGGTTTTTTTGTAGACATGCTGGCTTACGCAACGTGTCACTGGGAGAGGGGCAAAGGGAACAGGGGCTTATCTTGAGAAAGATCACAACACAGGACTCCTCAAGGCAGCTGCAGACTGTGCAGTAGGGAAGGCTGAAGTTTTGGAAGGTTTGCGCTGTGAATTGGGCCACTGTGACCCACCAGCAGGTGTGGCTGGCGCTGGTGGGAGCAGCGCCTTTTCTATTGGGAGCACCGGCAGAATGCAAATGCGGAGAAATTGGCAGGAAGGGCGTGCTGGGGGCAAAGCCAAGAAATCATATCCGCCCAGAGCTGCGTGCTGGGGGCCAAACGACAGGAACTGTCCCGGAGGGTCAGGCAGCCCCGGCAGCTCAGCATTGCTTCATGAGGTTGGCAGCCTCTCGGCACCGCCCCGCATCCCGCTCCTCCGGCCGGGCTGCGGAGGGGCTGAAATGGGGCTGCAAAGGTCACCCTGAGCTCCCTGCACACGGCACACAAACAGGACTGGCAAGGGCTGCACGCACGGCAGCAAACCTTGAACCCTTGTGCAAATTTACCAGGGGATATGGAAAAACAAACACGGAGGAGCCCGGAGAGAGCGGCGGTGGTGGTTAAAGCTACCTCTGAATAGCAGTTTTCAAATAAATTTTGCAGCCAAATGCTTTTCATCAGCTATTGCCTCCTCTGGTCAGGCTTGACAATTTTTCACTAGGATGTGTATATATCAAACAAATTTTTCTCTCTTCCTCTTCTCTTCTCTTCTCTTCTCTTCTCTTCTCTTCTCTTCTCTTCTCTTCTCTTCTCTTCTCTTCTCTTCTCTTCTCTTCTCCTTCTCTTCTCTTCTCTTCTCTTCTCTTCTCTTCTCTTCTCTTCTCTTCTCTTCTCTTCTCTTCTCTTCTCTTCTCTTCTCTTCTCTTCTCTTCTCTTCTCTTCTCTTCTCTTCTCTTCTCTTCTCCTCTTCTCTTCTCTTCTCTTCTCTTCTCTTCTCTTCTCTTCTCTTCTCTTCTCTTCTCTTCTCTTCTCTTCTCTTCTCTTCTCTTCTCTTCTCTTCTCTTCTCTTCTCTTCTCTTTTCTCTTCTCTTCTCTTCTCTTCTCTTCTCTTCTCTTCTCTTCTCTTCTCTTCTCTTCTCTTCTCTTCTCTTCTCTTCTCTCCTCTCCTCTCCTCTCCTCTCCTCTCCTCTCCTCTCTTTTCTCCTCTCCTCTCCTCTCCTCTCCTCTCCTCTCCTCTCCTCTCCTCTCCTCTCCTCTCCTCTCCTCTCCTCTCCTCTCCTCTCCTCTCCTCTCCTCTCCTCTCCTCTCCTCTCCTCTCCTCTCCTCTCCTCTCCTCTCCTCTCCTCTCCTCTCCTCTCCTCTCCTCTCCTCTCCTCTCCTCTCCTCTCCTCTCCTCTCCTCTCCTCTTCTCCTCTGCCCTTCCCTTCCCTTCCCTTCCTCTTCCCTTCCCTTCCCTTCCCTTCCCTTCCCTTCCCTTCCCTTCCCTTCCCTTCCCTTCCCTTCCCCCTTTCTTTTTTTTCATTTTTATTTTAAGGCAGAGAAAGAGGAGTGTTTGTAAGGACAGAACAGGCTATTTGGTCACAACATCCCATTTGGCTGGGATTAGAGCCCTCCTCTGGAATGAGAAAAAAGCCCAAGGCTGGATACATACCCTGCCAGCTCCAGGCCAAGGGAAGGCACTCACTGTTTTCCTTCCCAAGTGTTTTCTCTGTTGGAGAGTGATAAGGAATGTGATTTGGGTGGTTTCTGTGAAAGTTCCTATGCTTGTTACAGAAAATTGCTCATTTTGCAGACATAATTGTTTCTTTTCTTGATTAATGGTTCTTCTCACCTTGGGGCAGGTGGAACAAATGGCTTGCTAGCCCAGGGAGAAGGACAATCAGTGCTGAACACCTCAGACCAGGCTCTTGGCTGGTTTCTACAAACTGCTTCCAAAAGTCTTGAGTTTCGTCCAACTCAGGATAGGAAAAGTCTTGTAATTTTGAGGGAGGAAGAAACTATTTTCCACCAGATACTATTCCTCAGAAAATATGTTAGGAAGCAGCCAAGGAAACTGCCAGAACAGCTAAGTCTTCATGTGTCAAGCTTACTTTCAGTGGGGTCAAGGAATGGTTGGGTCTACTTCACTTCAAGGCTTTTCATATTTTGCCTGGATCACTGTGTGAGTTTGTAATAGAGTAGAGTTCCCTAAAGCATTGTCAGCCAAAACCCACAATTCTAAAAAATTGAGCTGAAGGATATTTCTCTTTGAGACTGGATTGGGAATCATTTGGACTGTGAGTTTTGTAGACAAGGAGATAAAGATCTTAACTCTCTGTAAGCAAATCCAAGGTAAGAAAACTGTACACTTTATATAAATTTGTTTTAATAATGGTGTGTTTAAAGGAAAATTTGTTTGCATTAACAAATATTTGTTCCACTGCTACTCTTTGAGACAGGTCCTGAGTGAAGTCACTGTCAAGAGAATTAGAGATGAGTGGATATTAGGATAACTAGTTTGAAATTACATTGAGTAATTTGTGTTCTTAACAATGTATGTTAAGAACTTTGTAAGGTATTTTGATAAATCACTACACTAGATACACCATCTTTTTCATCAGTATTTTGGTAGCTCCAGTCTCTGTGAACCCCGAAGTAGGAAGTTTAGCAAAAATGTTCTTTAGCATTTTTAACTTCACTGCTTTCATTATCCAGAATAATTTTCCCTTCCTTTTAGCTTGAGTTGTCTTTTACTTAGATGCATTTACACTTTTTGAAAGGCTAAGCAGTAAAAGTTTGTTTATGACAACATTAATTAATTAATAAATAATTCAGTGTGTGCATTATTTATTTTGAACATTATGATAGTCTCTTTGGCTTAGATATTTCCCAGTTTTGTGGGATGCCTGTCTCTGAAAATGAGTTTCTAAATGTCAATAATTCCAAATCTGTCTTGTTCCAGTAGCCTGCCTGATGAAAGATTGTATTTTGGTTAGATGGATGGTTTCCTAGACTCATAAGCACTAAGAGTGCAATCACTGCAAGGTCCTTGACATGAAAGCCGTGTGTGTGCTCTGTATAGTTCCTTTTGATGTTTTGGTTAGCTCACCCCAACTAATTACTAGCTAACTTTGTGCCCATATGGAATACAAAACATTTCTCTCTCTTTTCCTCTGAAAGCAATTTTTGCTGTAGATTCCTAAGAGGGAAGCTTGGCCCCTCCATGAAGGAAAGTCACTTTTCCACGAAACATGTGTGAAGATCCATGTCCTTGTGTCTGGTCCCCACTTGTGTCTGTTCCACCCCTCCATACAATTTGAATTCCACTTTGTGGTTCTTGCTTTTTTGTCACAACAAGATTTATATAAAGGCAGTGAGGGTACGGTAAAGGGGAAACAAGTGGCTGAGAAAAAAATTTGGCTGGTGTGGAACAAAGTGAGAAACAGGAGAATTATTGAGTGGAGAGAAGGGAAGAAAGCTGAATGAGGTCACTGCTGTGACAGGATAAGTAAAAGCTGAAATGTGTCTCTGTCACAACAATTGCTTTGGACATTAGCAGCCATCAGCAGTATAGTAGTACAAAGCAAAAATAAAAATTGTCTTTTTTTAATGTCCTAAATTACAGTTGCCATATATTTCAACCAGATATCAATTAAGCAGCCAGTGTATCATCACTGCACAGTCAAGTGTCCCTCTTGAGAACACATGTAAGCCCCCTGCTTAACACAGCTCCATTTTCCAATGCAACTAACTTGTCTAAATGTTGTTTCCAATGCAACTAGAGACTTGTCTAAAGGCATACTGGACAAGTCTCCTCCTAATATTACTTATCTAGGAGACACTTAGGGCCTCTGAGATGATCCATAACTCATCTTTTTCTTAGAGTGCTGTTTGATATCTTTCCAAGGCATACAAATCTTCTTTAGCACAAACCTTTATGGTCTTCCTTTTTTCTCTGTTCCCTGTAGATTCCACTCCATGGCTTGACTGCTAGCTCTGATATCTGATTTCCTCAGACACTGGGTAATCCATTTCCACTTTCTTTAATAGTAGCTTTGATGTGTCTCCCTTGAACTGTGCTCTCATTTGTCATCCATCCAACCATCCATTACTGTCTAAAATGTGGAGGCATAGCAATGTTTAGAAGTATTCTCATCAGTTCCTTTGTGGTCCCCAGTGTATCTGACCTGTTCAATAAAATTGACTTTACATTTCTGTTTAGAATTGAGGTTTATTTCTCCATTAATCTTAATTTACACATCACTTTGAAACAGTAAAAGCAACTGGTTCCCCTCCAGTCCCAGTACTATTACCTCCTTTTATGTCATAGCATCAAACTCACAAAGTTTTCAGCCTGAATGACTCTACTTCTGCAGTCTGTGTGTTTTACTACATTATTCAATATCCTTTTTATCTTTCCTGCTCTATCAGCTTCCTGCTTTTTAAGTTTGTGTGTTTCAGTTTCCTCGCATTGTCGGTCTCTGCAGTCACATGTCATCATGTTTGGTCAATGATTCAGAAATCACTGGTGAAATCTAGGTCAGGATTTTGACTGATGTTCACCATATCCCTGCCAATGATATTCCCCAGTCAATGAATGGAAGAAGTAGCAACAGTGTTCAAAAACCTGCTTATCTCAAAGTAGTCTCTGCTTTGAATGACTTAAAAGCTGCTTTCTCAATTGCAGCATAAGAAACATTCTGAGCTATTAACAAAACCTTAAACTGTCCAACTCTCCACAGATCAAATGTGTTCTCAGGGATTATAAAATGTATGTATTTATTTGAATACCACAGGATGCTCTGTACAGTAGATGACCATAACATGATCTTACAATCCTATTACTTTTTCTGTATTCCAAATTTGACATAATTTCAAAATTAGGAATCCATTGGTTGTCTCAAATTCTCCAGACTGTTCTTGACAAGAATATGTATGATATAGAGATAAGCATTCTTCTTGAGGTATTTAATAAAGATATGTTGTTCTACTCATGTACATCATTTTCTGTTTTCTCCAAATTTTGCCAAGATCTTTGTTTGTGGCAGCAGTAAAAGTTGGATGTCCTGTATTTAACAGCTAAGCTGCAATTCATCAATTCCACAGACTGCATTTTCATTATGCAGGTCTGGAGCAGCTTCCCATAATTCAGCATGTTTTTAAAACCCAGATCAAGAGAAAGGCAAGAAAATGAAGAGGTTTGTGTATTGGTAGACAGAGCTGTTGATTTTTTTATTTTAGTTCAGTTTTTTTTTTTTTTTTTTACCATGTAAATGCTTAATGTGATCTTATTGATGAAATTTTGGCCCTCAAAGCCTGTCATCCTGCCAGAGCTTCTTGTCATGCAGATATGACTGTCCTTACCTTCAGCCAAAGGGACACAAGATGGGCATGCTCAGCAGCTGGCAGGAGCAAGCTCTTAATTATTAGAGAAACCAAACATCTCACAGCACTCCTTGCCAGGCAGCCAGTATCAGGTGCTGCAATGACAGCTTCTGGGGCAATGCTGCATGCATTACATACCTTGCTGAAATTTCTTTGTAATATTGCATAAAAAGGTGCTTTCTTACGTTTCAGTGTCATACAGTTAGGATAAATTCCTTACATACCATCCATCTGCCAATGCACTTTCCACTGTCTTCATTTTTCCTCTTTAGTCTGGGGAAGATTTCCGGTGAAATTGCTTTGAGTATTCTCCACGGACAAGATGGACATGCAGGCAGTTCCAGGGACCATCAGCAGAGTTAATCTACGCCAGTAACCTAAGTGGCTGCTCTTATTTTTGTGAAATCTGTAAGGTTTTTAAGCGTACGATTTTTCTCATTAAGTGCCCCTCTCAGGACTGGATTTCACACCTTATCACAGTCTGAAGCTGCATGAGAAAGCCTGGCTGGGAGAGCCACCATTTCCCTGAGCTTTCTCTCAGTGTGGGTAAGACCAGCCAGATCTTCTTGACACAAATATCTGGTGGGTTCCTCAGAAAGACAGGAGTCACCTTTTCAGAGGGGGCCACAAGGGACCATCCCATGCCAAGAGCAGATTTCACCTGAGATATTGCTACAGCATTCATCTCAAACTAAGCTTGCTTTGCAGAGAGACTTCCAGCCTGGCATGTCTGCAGCCAGACCACAGCTCCTTCCTCACAGCTGTGTAAGGGGAGGGAAGGACATGTACACTGGGTGTAGGATATGGCATCATGTCAAGGATGGAGGGTGAGGATTTGGGTCAGGTGTGGGAGCAGAGGACCCAGGCAGAGAGGCTTCCCCAGGGCATGAGAAAAGTGAGGGGAGGAGGAAAGCATGGCCTGCCCAGAGACTAATACAAGGTAGAGCTCTGGTATATACTTATCTCAACAACTACTTCCATCCTAAGCAGCCTGAGCTAGTTCTAGCAAAGAGGGTTTTGTCTGTGAGCTGAGAGAAAACACATGTAAAGGCACTGCTGGTTACAACTGCCCTGTCAATGTTTTTATTAAAGGATGTGGATTGACTGGCTGCAGAGGAAATGTAAGGTGTGCTCACAAGGAAAAGGCTCTGCTCACTGTGTATGTTTATTTAGAAAATGTATGAATATGGATTTCAATTATTGGTAAAAATGACCTTCCATCATATGAAGCAAGACAAGTGGATCTTCACCTAATTTTTCTAAGTGCTCAGGTCCTGAGCTTGTCCTGAGGCATTTCTCCCTGGGGAATCTCCCAGAAAGAGTCTCCTCCCATCGGGGCAGTGTGGTCAGGCTGTTAGCACTTTTTAGGCACTAACCTTCCCTCCATACCAAGCTTTGCAGATTCTGGACTGGTTTGTTCTACACCTTTGTTTTGGGGGTGAACTGAGAGCTGCTAAAGCTGAGGGCTGGCACTGACCTCTGGCACGGTCTCATGGCAGTGTCACACCAATGAATGTGTGTGTGCCGGGGTGTCCTGCTCTGCCACTGACAAGGGTGGATGAGCATAAAAGCACTGAGCAGCGGCTACGCCTGCATCTGCTGACATCAGCGGGGATTCTCGTGTTGACTTAGGGAGCAGATTTTCTGAAAATGCCACGTGTGTGTGTATTTTGCTGCCCTGTGTGAAATGGAGCGTGTGCCTGTAAGAGCACTGCCCAGCAGCCTTCTGCCAGCTTACCTCAGCCCCATGCCACGGAGCCTGCGGGAATGGTAAGCCTTGCTTATGGATTAGCCAGGTGGGACACAGGGTGGGATGGGAAGTTGGGATCATTTTGACCTGATGACCCAGATCATCTGGATGCATTTCAGCAGGGCATATCTTTGCAGCTTGCTGCTCTATCCCAAGGCAAGGGCCCGGAGCCATGCTCCAGTTTATCATCCAGTCTCTGACCTGGGTCAGGTGTCTTCAGTGAACTAATGCCTCTCAGGCACACCCCTGCCTGATTTATGTGAATGTTGGACTGGGTGAGATCAGTGAAGGAAGGTACTGTTACAGCATCATCGTGTTTTCATTTGGTGGATCCAGCTTGCTTTTTACTCACCTGCCTTCTTCTGCCATTGAAATTACATTGGTTTTTTGGAGGGGGTTGCTTTCCCAATCTTTGTCCTATCCCAGAAAATGGTACAGCTTTTACTTCTGTTATGATAGTTTCAGAACTGAACCTAAACCACAGGATTATATTCTTACTTTTTTTTATCCAGGAAACTTTTCTACTGAGCCTAAAGTCCTGCTCTTAAAGGTGAAAATATCCCTCGAGCCTGGCTGGAAAGTGGCTTCCAGCTGTTCCCGGCTAGCCCTGGCTCGGGATACTTCCAAACTCGGTTGGTGGCAGCAGGCGGACCGGCCACCACCCCCCCGGTGGGTCAGAGCTGCACGAGAGATGTCGGTGAGGCTTGACGAAGGTAGGAAGCGAGGAGGCTACTTTGTGGCTAGATGGTTTTTATTGTCACCTGCCTTTCGCAGGGGAGCCACGCTTCTCTCTGAGCCTCTCTCGAGAGTGTGCCCACCCGAGGCGTGGCCACAGCTTATATGGGGTTGGGAGAAGGGGGTGGACACAAGAGGGAAAGCCAATAAGGGAAATATGGATGTCACACAGACAACGAATGGGAAACGAGGGATGGGGGTTCCCCAGCCTGCTCCAATCTGGGACCGAGTCTCTCCGAACACTCTGGAAGAAGAGGAGAGGCTTCCCAGAGAGTGACAGGCTGTGGAGAACAAAGGCAGGGGGGAACCAAATGGGGAGAAATACAGGGGGGAACTTGGGAGAAACCATTACAGAACAAATTAATATTAACAATAAATCAAAAGGTATAAAACGCACCGCTACATCAAGGAGTGGCAGAGAAAGCAGGATCAAGCTCAGTTTTCCATTTCTACACGTATTTGAAGAGCCAAACCCTATTTCTGCAGAAATGAATGGCTAAATTTCTCCTTGTCTTAAAAATGGCAAAGAATGAAAGTTTCAGTCAAATATATGTAATTTGATGGTAAAAGTCAGCAGTCAGTCGGTGTTACATAAGTTAAGTAACCCCATACATTTGAGAAACTCAACCCAGCCTGCCCTTTCCTGCCCAACTGGAGATTGGAGTCCTCAAGAACCTCCTCTGCAGCTGTACTTCAGCAGTGATCTTAAACAGCCAACTACTGGTTTTTGTCACTTGGCAAACATAAATAAGATTATTTGGGGCCTCTCCAGTTATCCTCTCTAGAGAATTTTCATGCCAAAGATCTTCCTTAAAGCAGCTATTTCCTATATGTGGAAGCTTAAATAATAGCTCTGCCTATTTATAGCTATGTTAAGTTTTCCATTTAATGCCATCTTGGTCTTGTGTGTAAGCTTCTGCCATGCCTGCCATTTCTGAGCAGTGAGCACCCTGGGAATTCCTGTGACTGTGCCCTGGGAGAGGAATGCTAGCACTCTCCCACTACCTTGGGAGTAAAAAAACCTGACAGCACATATGAAAAAAAAAAAGCTGCATAGAGGGAGTCACTGAAGAGCAAGTGGGGTCTCTGAGCAAGTACGAAATAGACATGGTTTTCTTCATTTCAGTGTCTCTGGTCACAGTAAGGTATTGTGTAATAGAGATGATGAATTGATTGATAAATGTTCATTTATAAAATCATATGCCTGAAAAAAGTTATGTGGCACTGGGCAAGGTATGAAGTGAGAAGCTCTATCACATGGAGAGTGGATGCAAGTGGCTTTAGGACTTCTGTGTAATGCATAAGCATTTTGTGAGAGAATAAAAGGGAGAAAAGTGAGAGATTCTTGACCCACTAAGCATGCCTGTTCTTGGTATTTCAACTACAGTCACATTTTGTCATATAATCTCTTAACAAGATTTTATGGCTTAGCCAAGGACAAGGTGACCCTCCATAAAATGTTCCTGGTCACTCAGGTGCTGCCTGTGGTGTTTAGGCAAGCCAGCTCTAGCATAGGAAGTATGCTCAGGTCCCTGCCCCAAGAGGTGTCCAGGAATAGAGAGCTTCAGAGTTCTGAATTTGGTTCTAACATCAACCGAATTTCCAAAGGCCTTGAATTTCAATCAGGAATAGAGCTCTTAATGATAGGGAAACAAACAGGGCTGGTTTGCCAAGGGCTTCAAGCCTACTTGTAGAAATGACATCATTGGTTTAGACAGAGTGCTGGAACCTGGCAATGTCTTGGTAACTGATTAACATCAAAGAGAGATAGAAGGAGGTATCTTCAGTTTCTGCTGTACCTGAAACAGCCACGCCTATGCCAGAGGCTTTGAACTTTTAATTTGCTGCCCTATCAACACCCAGAAGGGTGGGACTGGGGAAGGTTTTCCTCAGATAGATCATCAGCAGATATGACTGAGCTTGTTCTTGGAGGAGCCCTGCAAGGCAGGCATAAAGAAGGGGATAATTACTTCACAAGTCAAATGTGTGATATATATCACCACTTCCAATAACAAAGGAAAGGCTTTCGGAAATATGTATAGAAGAAATGGCGGGAATGAAGCAAAAGAGACTTTACAAATCTGAACCCAAGCTTGGAGGGGAGGAGGCCCATAACTCCCTCCCACTGAGCTAACATTGCCCAGCTGCATCTTTCTATACTCCCTTCCATCAACATCCATCAACTGGCCCCTCTCTATCTTTTTCCCAACCCAGTCAAATGAACTCATGGTTTTCCTAGTTTGAATCTCATTACATACTCTTTCTTCCCATCAATTCAGTCCACACTTGTTCAGCCCGTATCCACACAGTCCAGTGGTACAGTCACAAGTAACCCTAATCACTTAGTCGTGTTCTGGTCCAGCCAAAACTGGACCGGAGTAAAAGTAAAAGTATTTAGAGTAAAGTAAAGTATTTAGAAATTGCATCAGTGTAGCTATTTGTCTCAGAAAAAAATGTGTTGGAATGATAAGGCTTTGAGGGGGAAATATTAGAATGTCTACATAATTTTCGACAAAAATCTCAAATTCTTAAAGGCAGCACATGACTGCATGGTGGAACATTAGGACCCGTTGTCTGGCCTGTTATCAACATTTTGGTCAGTCATCTCTAGTGCAGAGTACTGGACAACTGAGAATAAACTGGCTAAGGAGCAAGCTGAGAAAAAATGTCTATGGCTAATATCTTACTAAGAACTTGTTTCTATAGACAAACATATAATTATTTACTAGCAGGTCATTTAAGGACACAACAACAAAGAATTTTGTTAAGAAGAAAGATTAGATTTATTTGGGATTATGAAAAATGTCTGCATTACCATAAATCAATCAGGACTTTGTCTACACCCTTACTTGATTTAGGCTGAGATTCATAGAGCTGATAGCTAACATTTATTCATTACTGTTTTTCTTACAGGAAATCTGAAATAGGAAAATTTAAGAAGGTCATTAGGGACAATAAGTGAATAAGGTTGATATTTTACTTAAAAAAAAAATAATGAGAAAGGGAGTAATTTCACTTCCTGGAATATCACAAATAGTGATCCAGAACATGGTAATTTCAATTATGGGGATAAATTACAAGAAAAACTGCCAGAGTCAAAACAACATCAGATTAATTACTAACCTGAGATCAAATAGTGACTATGTCTGTTCACCACTAGAGGGAAATGTATAGATCAATTTATAGACTGTTTATCAAGGAAGTTTTCATTTTACATTGTAAACAAGATGAGTCAAAGCCTTGCCTGAATGATTTCTTTTTTCTCTATGCAGCTTTTTTTTTTTCATATGTGCTGTCAGGTTTTTTTACTCCCAAGGTAGTGGGAGAGTGCTAGCATTCCTCTCCCAGGGCACAGTCACAGGAATTCCCAGGGCGCTCACTGCTCAGAAATGGCAGGCATGGCAGAAGCTTACACACAAGACCAAGATGGCATTAAATGGAAAACTTAACACACATTTTTAAGCAGAGAATTTTATTTAGAAATGGGAAATGGAGAGCTCATGGCATCTAAATCCTTTCCATGATTAATTGCTATCCCTGCTTGGAAGTTATTTTCTCAGAATGACAGGATGGGTCAGGTTGAAAAGGACCACAGTAGGTCATCTGGTCCAGGCTCCCTGCTCAGCCAGGGTCATCCCAGAGCACAGGGCACAGGATTGTGTCCAGATGGTTCTTGAATATCTCCAGTGAACTCCACAGCCTCTCTGGCCAATCTGTTCCAGTGCTTGGTCACCCACACAGTAAAGAAATTCTTCCTCATATTCAGCTAGAACTTCCTGTGCTTCGGTTTCTGCCCTTTGCCTCTTGTCTTATTGCTTGGCACCACCGATAAAAGCCTGGCTCCATCCTCTTGGCACCTTCCCTTTATATATTTCTAGGCTGTATTTGCTCCACTACAACTCACAGCCTTTGAACTTTATCTTGCTTTTGCCACATTGAACTCACTTTCCTTTTCAAAATACAGAGTACTCTCCTTGGGACAGTGAGAAGGGCACTCTGGCCTAGTGTCAGCTCAATATGCAGGGTTGCAGAATGCCTCTGATCTTTTTCAGCTCTGGCATCAGCCACTGGCTGGTTCACTCAAGTAACCCCTCTGTGACTTATTTAAGCATATAAATCCCCATGAAATATAACCAAGGTGAATGTTTAAATAAAACACCACTACCAATACAGATTATTTCCATCTGAGTAGATTAACACATTGAGCAAATTCTTTAAAAACATGTACTTCCAAGATATGCATATAAATACAGCTGCTTTGGGTGATCCTGAACATACAGCACTTTTCACTGACAGATTCCAGCTCACCAAGGGCCCCAGGGAGCAAAAGGTCGGTATCCCCTTCCTTGTTCACTTCCCCCACCCTGCTCTCCCCCAGGCTGCTGGGCACTTTACCCAGGCAGACACACTCCAGCTTCTGGGAACCCCCCATGCCACAAGGAAATGTTTCTCTGCACAGGAATAGGTGCAGTGTCATCAGAGATATGGCTTCTTAATTGATTGGCAAGCTTGCTGGATGAGATTGAGTTAGAAAGGTGTGCCAGCAATACCTTGCCCAGGCTCTTATTTCTCCATCTTGCTCAACTAACATAAGACCAACCATATTGCATAAAGAAAGTTGGTTTTTAAAGTTGAAATTATTGTAAAGTCATGAGTATTCAGTAGGATCTGTTTTGAGAGTAAGAGTTTTGGGATGCTTGAGGTGTTTATTTTATTTCATACAGAAAATTAAGCCCATTGACTCTGGCTTGTTTACCTTATGGCACCTGTGCTCGTTTTGGCTGAAGTAGAGTTAATTTTCTTCACAGTAGCCAGAATTGGGCTGTGTTTTGGATTTGTGCTGAGAAGTGCTGATAACAGAGGGATGTTTTAGTTCCTGTTGAGCAGTGCTGACACAGAGCCAAGGCCTTTTCTGCTTCTCACACCACCGCATCAGCAAGGTGGCTGGGAGTGCACAAAAAGCTGGGAGGGGACACAGCTGACCAAAGGGATATTCTGTACCATATGGCATCATGCTCAACAATAAGGTAGGTGGGGGAATGTCCTTTAATGGCTGGTTGGGCATCCTTTGATTGGTGGTGAGGAATTTCACCTCCAATGAATGTTTCAATTTTTATCTTATCTTTCTTGGGTTTTATTTTTCTATCTCTTTGTTATCCTCCCACTCTGTCTCGCTGGCCCCCATTTAATAATATTGTTTTTGTTACTACTAATTATTATTACAATTATTTTTATTTCATATCTGTTTTTATATCAACCCACAAGTTTTCTCACTTTCATCCTTCCTATTTCTTCCCCCATCTGGCAAGGGTAGGGGAGATGGGTATGAGTGACTGTGTGTGGTGCTTAGCTGCTAGCTGGGGTTAAATCACAACAGTATCACATCTTGGATTTTAATTGGTGAGAAAAGCTGCTGTTAAGAATAGCCCTGAAGAACAGAGCCATTGCTGTCTTCTGAAGGCCACAGAAGCTGGCCCTGCTTTGAGCTGGGCGTTGGACTAGATGATGTCCAGAGGTGCCTTCTGACCTAAACAACTGCATAAGAAGCACTGCTTGCTGCAGTGAGATGGACAGCCTTACTACCTGTGAGCAGAAGACTTTAGGGCCTTGGTAACCCTGTTACTCCATAATGTGGCTATGTCATTGCTACAGATAGGCCATCACTTTTGAGGTGAATTTGCACAGCCTTTGGGGCTGAGCCTTGTCAGGTTGCTCTCTCCCTCATCTGCCTGAAGCTTTGTTTTACTGAGTTTGACTGTTGCAGCATTTTTTCTAACTAACCCAGTATATACAGATAATTTATTTTTTATCATTGCACGGTATATCAGTTTTATATTGGTAGCCATGATAAGCAGTTGTTTCCTGTAGAATAAAATGTTAATTGAAAACTCTAATACAGTGATGCAGAGAAAAATGCTGTCTGATAAAACAGCAGAGGCCCTGAGAAGCAGAGACACAGGGGATGGCACAGAGAAAGACAGATGTGGGATGATAAAGTACAGAGCTGCACTAAACTGTATTTAGGCAAAAAAGAACAAAGAAATTGTAACTCACCTATGTAGAAGGCATCATGTATATTAAATTCTGATGTAATGTGATAGTGTAGACCAAAGAAGAAAAATAAAAGTGTGTAAATATGTTATCAAACTAACAAAAGTACCACAAGTGGATCCCAGAAGGAGCAAGAAGAAACCAATTGCATCAAAACAATCTTCCTCCCAAAGAGGCACTTCAGAGGCTGATGACTTACTGTGTCCAAAGCTAGCCCAAAGCTGCTGGCTTCAGGACTCAAAGGTGCAGTGCAAGGGTGACCATTACCTTGAGAAAAAGGATGTCTACTAAGAACTGCAAGTGTTATGATTTAGTTGTATTACAGAATCACAGAAACTATAAGGTTGGAAAAGACTTTTGAGATCATCAAGTCCAACCTATGACCCAACACCACCTTGTCAGCCAGACCATGGCACTGAGGGCAGCATCCAGTCTTTCCTTAAACACCTCCAGGGACAGTGACGCCACCACCTCCCTGGGAAGTCCATTCCAATGCCCAATCACCCTTTCTGTGAAGAGCTTCTTTCTAAATGTCCAACCTAAACCTCCCGTGGTGCAGGTTTAGATGGTGTCCTCTTGTCCTACTGCTGGTTGCCTGAGAGGAGAGATGGACCATATTACTATAATTGAGTTTTCTCTGAAAGAATTATCATTCTATTTCAGCAACAATTAGATCTAGACTAATAACAATTCTAGAATTAGATTGACACATTTTTCACTATACTAACGATTTTAGGATTTACTTATATAAGTAAAGCTTCCTCTGTGGCCATGAACAATGAGTGTAACAGACTCATCAGTTCAGTTCAACTTATTAATTGCTTAAGACCTTTAAAGGTCTGATCAGTGAAGATTTCCTTACTACATAGTGTTAGCAAAATTAACTTAAAAGCTTCAAAGTCTTAGAAGAAAAAAGTTAAATACATCTATTAGTTATTGTGATCAATTCTCTGATGGCTGTGAATTCCACCATGAGCAAAAAATCTGGAAAATTAATTACTTTTTCTGTTTTGCTCTCAGTCTTTATTTGATAAACACTTCTATTCCTACAAAAGAAATTGATTTAAAACAGCAAAGAAAAGGCATTGCAAATGTCCACATCTACCACAGGTGAATTCAAATCTTCAGAAGGGTATGAATCACCCTTGTATGCTGTGGAAGCATAGGCTGGAGTTAGGACTGCTCTGTGCAAGGGCAACCAGGGCATCAGGAGAACCCTAAGAGCCAGATCAGAGTGTCAGACTTTGGGACAGGAAACAGAAGTGCGAGGGATGACCCAAGGAAATACACAGTAAGGCAGCAGCAGCAGCACTTGGCAGCAATGCAGAGGATGTGTAATCCAGGTCTCCTGACAATGTCTTAATGCCCTTTCCACTGGATAACAATAACTCCCTTCCAAACCAAAGCCACTGTTTGTCTGAGCCTACATCTCCCTGGGTTGTGTAGGATATCCTTCCCAGTCACCTTCTATACATCCCCACACCCCAGCACTGCAGACTTTCTCTGCTCATGGCTTTTTTTTGTTAGAGCTGAACATGATTTGGCAACACAGCACCAGGGAGATAATTTCTTTCCTTACAGAGTTGCTTGACAGTGCAAAACAAGTTCTGAAGGAATACAGAGTCCTTCTGCAGGGACCACATAAAATCCCTGTTTGCAGTTACCTCGGTAACTGTCACGTGTATCTCAGCAGACCTCAACTCAGGGTGTCACCAGAAGGATGCTCATCTGGCAGTGTTGGACTGAGGCTCTCATCCTCTATGAAATTTTATGTTATTCTGTAACACTTCTACATATCCAAAACTGTGACCATGGCATTCACAGTGATGGTGCTGACAAGACTCCTGCACTGAGGAGTCTGACATATTAGAAGGATGTGACAACCACACCTGTGACACCTGCCCACATATAGGAATAAATGTGTAATTAAAACAGCGCTTTCACTTTATGATGATCAGTGTGTGGGGACTCTGGCTGGCTCTAGTGAGGTTTGATATAATTAGATTAAACAGTGGTAAAAGGCCACTAAGGCTGGAAGATCAAAGCCCAGACCCATGCTTAGGAGGTGTCTAATAAGTTAGCAAAATGCCTAAACGTCTTTGATTCACTTCTTCGGCATGTATCATGTAACAACACTTTCACTACCTGACCACATTCTACTTTTCAAGAGGCTTTCTGCTCCATTCAAAGCAAAGCTGATTCTTTTCAAGATTGGTATTGCACAATATTAGTGTGGAGAGGGTGTGAAAGGCAGGATGTGAGGGAGGACATGATCTGACATCCTGGCAAAGGGTGCTTATTTCAGCTGTAAAAGCAACAGAGGTGAGATTTTGAAATCCAAACATCTCCAGAAACAGAATGACGGTTCTTCTTTTATAATACATGTTCATAAATAAAATAAGATTATTGACAAATGAGTTTTAAGCCCCTAAGATTTAAGAGAGGTGAATTCTTAAATTGGCAGACAGCCATTCATTTTGCTAGATTCAAATTCATGTAAACATGTAGCTGTTGCTGGAACTCAGCTTTCATTCTCCCTCTTGACTGAAAACAAATAAATCAATCCAAATCTTGTACTGGACTTCATCAATACCTTTTGGCCTGAGTTTGGTTTAGTAAATGAAGGGATATGGAAAAAAAACCCCATTTTGTACCAAAATCATAAGAAAAGGTAAATAGCTGAAAGGAGCATCCAAGTGCAGACAAACTGAGATACCTCAAGTTACCTCCAGTTGTGAAATCCCTGAATAACCACTCTAGCTTTTTATGATTATTATGAAGCTCTTTATGTAATGATAGAGAAGCATTATGTGCAGCAACCAATTGTTATGGTTCTTTGCTTTCTGGAATTTGGTTCTGGGGGGAGGTTGACCAGGTCAGAAGCAAAACAAGGCAAACTACTGCATTTGATTTATAACCCCTCACATTGCAGGTGTGGGAGAGCTGGGAGCAGTCACACGTAGCTTCATTATGCAGCACTGTAAAGCAGCTAGACTTAGTGAATTAAAAGAAAAAGCCTAGTTTTCAAAACAGTTTCTCAATTTTTTTTTGCTGAAATGTAAGAAGTTGAGAAGGCCTGTAGGCAACTCCATAAGGACTGCATGAGTAGCACTGATTATGTGTCCCTGGAGAGGCCAAGAAAACAGGAAAGTGAGCCAGCCAAGAGGCATATTTAAGAGAAGGTTCTCAAACTCCCCTATTACCTTTGGGATTGTTTCCAAATTCTAAAGCTAAGAAAGAAAAACCTGGACTTGGCAAAATAAATAATCTGCACTGTACAATATGTGGTGTCCCAGGATGATTTGTAACATTTAGTAAATACTGTATGTCATGAACAACCCTGAGGGAATAATCCACAGAAATACAGCTGCTTGAAAATTGCTTCCAAGACCACTTCTAAATGAACAATTAAATCAAATTTTTGCCCATTTTATAAGCACTGTAACACAAAAAACACTGTTTTCTGTTCACAATAGAGCTATTGCATAAGGGAAATCTCAAAAATATTCTTCCTGGATATTGCTTGGAAGGGATTATTTTGATATTTTTAATAATTTTTATTTTAATTTTAGAATGGTTGTGACTAGGAGAAATTATTCCGATTATATAATTCCTTATCATTAATTAGACTTAGAGTGATCTTACTGGCACAAATGTGCAAGAAAAGCAAGTTTAGTATTTTACTTCCTCCAAATGGCCATGTACAGATGGTTGTTATAATTATTTTCTCACAGATAACCTGATTATACCCAGTTTAAACCTGATCTACAAGGAAAGGAAAGACATTTACATTATTCAAGAGAGTTCAGATGTATTTACATCTTTCTGCCCAGCACTGGTCATGTGTGTGCAGCACTATCCATAAACAGTAATAGGGAAAAATGGTTTTTATCCCGCATTCTCCACTTTTTGTAATTTTTTTGAGAGACCTAGTGGCAAAAAGACATTTCCTTATATTGGGAATTTCCTTCAACAAACAATTTTTTTAACCATCTCAATATCTCTATAATGTCTAGCAAAAGTAAAATTAGCATTTATTTGCCATAAATCTGTAGCTCTATCATGTATGCTTTTATTGATAACACTTCAGGAGAAACTGTTTTCTGTGATACCTGAGCCATGTACAGCACTTAAATATATGTAATTAATGTCATACCATGAAAGGTGATGTAATTAAAAGCATTTATAGACTATGGTTAAAGGAGTAATGGACATTTATAAAGCTATTTTTGTCAGTAGAATAAATGAAGAAACAAATTTGCTTCCAATTAAGATTTTATATCTTTATAATAAGCTTGAGCTACAGTTCAGCCAAGTTTGAGGGACTGTTACTGTGTGGGAAGGACAATGTCCATGCTGAACTGAGGAATTACCTGCAGGCTTTTGGCTCTTTCTGTGCCATCATTTACTTTCTAGCACAGAAAGTAAATGTGCTTGCTGCTACTATGCACTATTTACACCATCATGTATGTAATATGATTATCATGCCAGAAGTGCAATTGCAATAAACCCAGATAATCCTTGCCTTCACACTTTTAAATTCATGGTGAATAATAACTATATACACTCCAACATTATCTCAGATCTAAATTTTCATGAATTTTTATCATACCTCTCATCAATTATATCCCTGTTACAGACCAAATGGTGTCTTTTGCATGCGTGTACTTCCTCAAGACTGTAGTAGAAAATATGCAGGAGAAAAAAATGGCCCAGAGCCCAAGCAGGGAATCTTGTGAGTTTGTGTTTGTGCAAAAGAGATGCCCGGTCTGTTACAGGAGGTCTTAAATATTACCTAAGTAAAATACAGTGCAGAAAGTAAAAGGTACAGTGCATGAAGTCAGAATAAGATTTGTTTGAAAATTATAATCTGATTATCTATCGCATGTTTTCCTATTCTAATGCAGACTTCATCTTTAGAAACACAGATATTTAAGGGGAAAACACATAATCCCACATTCAGCTGTATTTTTACCAGATCTTACTACTGCACATATTTGCAGTGACCGATACCTGGATTCTGCTGTCCCTGGAGCATTTTCTTTCTACTGTGCCCCAGGGCCAGCACTGGTACTTCCCTGCTGGTACATGGGTGCTTTCCATGGCACACATCCAAATGTAGTAAAGGTATCCTCCTCTACTCTATCAGCCCCACCACCCTTTGACTGCTGATGAAGGACTTTTCAAGGACAGTATGAATGCCAAGCAGTCACCCTTTCAACAAACTACATTCACTTCCATTGCTGCAAGTTAACAAATTAATGCTCAACATGGTGTTAGAATAGTAATAGACCATGGTCCACATGCTGTCCTGGCTCAATGGAATAATGAACCACCTCACAGTTGGAGATGTGTATCTGCATAATGTGTATGTACCAGAATAATATTTTGCACACAAAAGAAGGATTTTCCCAACCTTACTTAAAGCATCCTCCCTATTCTGTCTATAAAATTTGCCAGTGTATTTAAAGAAATGAAAGTCTCCTCCGCAGGTCGAAGACTACAAAATCTCTGACAGAGAAATCTTGCTATGGTGTGTGCAAAGAAGCAGAACCTCAGGGGGACTGTGAGGAGGTGCCACTCACATCGTGAAAATTGTTTAGAGCCCACTTCTGACAAAAAGCCTGCAACTTTTGTTTTGCAATTAAAAGCTCTTCAAAGGCTTTACAGTTCCATTTTCAAGTAAAATATTGCCCAGAGAGTTTGTGGACTCCCCATCCCTGGAGATGTTCAACACGAGACTGGATGGGGCTCTGAGTAACCCAGCCTGGTGGAAGGTTCCCTGCCCGCAGCAGGAGGGTGGCTAGGTGATCTTTAAGGCCACTTGCAAACCAAACCATTCTGTGATTTAATGAAATACCACTTCCTCTTGTGCTTATCTGGCAAGATCTGAAGTCATGCAAACACAGGGGGTCCAGGAAAGTGAAGGGTTTCTTCTTAGCACATTGCATGGCAGGCACCATGTCCAAAAGCTATTCTGACTGTATCACTAGGGTTGGGAGGAAAGGCTTATACCTCCCTCTTTGTACCTGCTCAGGGGACACTCTATCACTATTAGGATAGAGTTCCCAGGAGAAACAGGAGGAAGTATTCTTTGTTAAAGATTAATTTGGCTTTTTGTGGCTCTTTAACATTGAAATAAGAAAAGATGCACAGAAGAGCCTTTGATCTTTAACTAATAAATAGTCATAATAATTTCTGGGAGAGCCATGCCCAAGTCTTTTCACAGGTGTCCCCATATCTTCTCAACATAACTTTTACCCTCTGGAATTTTCCTGCCTCTCCCATTTTGTGGCCCCTCCTCCCAGCACTGGCTGCTGCCTCGCTCTCAGTCAGCCCCGAGCTGAGGTATGGGTGCCTTTGCAGGGTACTGCTCCCACTCCACTCTCCCTGCCCCTGCCTAAGGCAGGAACTTAACCTGAGGACAGAGATTCCTGACTTGCGAGGCACATGCCTGCTTGGGTGCCAGGAGGGTGGGGAAGCCACACTCAGCACCTTAAGGGGTGTAGCACCATGTGTCTGCCCTTCACCCTCACCCCGACCTGCTTACAGAGAGAAGAACCTCTGCTCCAGAGCCACTGAAGGGCTCTTGGCCTCTTCCTGAAGGAACTTCATGCTGACCCCTGAAGATGGTGGTGGTACTTCCTCCACAATCAGCCCCTCTCTGGGTCACTTTTGAGAAGATTCCCTATGTTACACCAGGAAATGCCTGTGTATGGATGTAGAGTCAGGACTGCACAAGTTTATGTATTTGCAAAGGTTTTTATTCCTTCTTAAATCATCTAAGGGAGGTTAGAAGCTTATAACTGAGGTTTGAAAAGGACAGGAGAAATCAGCATAAAAATGCTCATACAAGTGTTTTATCAGAGCTTGATACAGAAGGATGCTAAAAAATCCTAATATTTATGAAATTAATGAGCATTTTCCCCCTCAGTATCTTGATTCATAACTGAAAGTCTATGTCAGAAGGTATTCTACAAACAGCATCTCATAATTGTTTCAGTTTTAGTGTAGAGTTTAAGTTACAGTAGAATAAACACCTGAGCAATGTAAACATCCATGACCTGAGTCTAAGAAAAGGGAAAAAAAAGTGCTGTTCTTCTTTCTTGCATGGTTTTTCCTCCAGGGAGTATTTTTTTACCCTAGTGCTTAATCAAAGAGGCTTCTCACTACTTTGGTGCTAAGTTATGGCTCCCCCACCAGAGGATTGTTAGGCAGAAGACAACAAGAGTGTTTCCTTTCCCTCCTAATTGTTTCACTTTTTTTTTCAGGTAAACCCTAACTTGGCTGGCTACATGATTTGGGTGTCAAAAGGAGACCTCTGCAAGGCACGTGGTGCCCATAGCTTAGTGGAATGTGAGTAGGCATGTTGTGGTGGCCTCACTTCTGCAACCTAAAGAGCTTTGTGAAAGCTGGGGGAACCATGCCACAGCCTTGCACTCAGCCTGTCAGAGGAGTGTGGCAGTTCACATCGCCCCACATTCCAGCTAACCTAAAAATATTCTGTCCAGTCTTGCTTTATGCAAACCCAAAGTACACCCAGCACTGCAACTTGCTGCAGCACTCAGAGGAAGTATTAATTCAGCTCTCAGAAGTGAGTAATACTTGTGCTCTCAAGACAGTGATATTCAGGCATGTCTCCAGAAAGATATTATTCTTCTTAAGAAGGATATTCTCTAATACCAGGCTTTGAGATTTGCAAAGTGATAGTAGTATAGCCCAAATGAACAATTAAAATTTGGCAGACTACTGTTCACTTCCTACTTAGAATCACAAGAACAATGTCGGAGTTTTATTTGATTAACATTCACTATCTGTAGTGATCAAAGGACTATGTCTAAAAAATTAGCATTTTAGAAGGTCTTTGACAGTCAGCAATAAAATTCTCATACTTAGTCTGAAATCATTCCCATCTGCATTCTTTATTTGCGTACAATTTATGAAGTATCATTAATGAAATCAAATAGATAGTGAGCACACCTGAAGCATCCATCCAACAGAAAATAGAGACTCCAGATAATTAGGGTAACTTCTATTATTTTACTTCCCTGCTTCTCCTGTAATTAGTATTGTTTGTAGTTGAAAACAGAAAGAATCAAAGTCTTTTCAGAAGATACTGTTTTAGTCTCACCTTATTTCACAATATATTGTTTTAATCACACCTTATGCTTTGTAGGTGGCTTCTGAGTAAACTAGGTTTGACTCCCTTCAATGGCAGTCTACAATTAATGGCTTCATTATGTAGTTCATGTCCAGGAAATGAAAATTTTTACTTCAAACAGAGTTCTGCCTGCTAAAGGACTTATTCCTACATTATCAACAGAAATCAAAGAACATTACTTTTATAGCAGATACTTCTCTGCTTAAGGAAGTATGATTATTTATTGACCATCAGTATCCTGCAGAAGTCAGGGAGCACATAGGGTAAGGAATGATTAGTGTAGCGAGAGTTGGCTTGGGATAATTTCCAACACCAAGACTATGCAGTATAGAATATCCTTTTATGAATATTGCTATCCTTTATAGCATACGGCATTAGCCTATTAATACCACAAGGAATGTTTTATGCAGTTTTAAAGAAGACTGTTAAGGACATATCCATCAATTATTACTTCTGATGGAAAATTGTATTTCAACAAATCAAACTTTTAATAGAAAAAAATTGTAGGTATTTCACACACACACACACACACACATTAAAAAAAAGATGTATGAAAAAAGTGCAAAGTTCATAGCTTTCAGATAGGGACTGAGTGTTTTCCATTTGGAGCTACAGACCAGTTTTCATCTCGGAATGGTAACATTTGCCCCTGTTCCCACCTCTCCTCTGATCCTGGCTGCCTGGGCATAAACACACCTCAATGCACCTGCAGAGGTTGTGCTGAAGCAGCCACCTCCCTAAGCAGCCAGCTTGGCCAACGTTTGCTGCAGAAGAAAGCTGCATCCATGGAAAACTCACAGGAACTGACCACTGAGCTCGTGAGATGCCATCGTGAGAAGGTGACTGGCTATCTTTTGCTTTATGTGCTCTTCCTGCTGCAGCTCCACTGGGACCACGAGAAGAGTGTATGCTGCGTGGTGCAGACGTGGCTCACCAAAACCTTGGGCTGCTCCTTCTCCAGGGTCCATGAGACCACAGCTACAGTCTGGGGGAAGTGGTGCCCCTTCAACAGTGCTTGAAGATTCTCACTGGAAGAGAGGAGTCTTCATGTACCCAGGATCAAGGTAGTGCCCAGACTCATGCATTTTTCTCAGACATTTCAAAACAGGAAAGGCCAACATTTTGTCATAGTTAATGATGTCTTGTCCTTCTCAGTGCTCAAAGTAACTGGTTTACAAAGAAGAGAACTAAAAATAGTGATAACAGAACACGCACTTACACTGAGCAGCATTTACCTGGGATGTGATAAGAGGTGATCAGCTTCATGAGTCTAATAGGGATTACTTTCTATCTAATCAGTAATTAGCTGGCCAGTATAATTAGAGTGTTTGGGGTTACAAATTAATGGCATTGTTTTCTCTTCCTGAACTTTGGAGCAGGGAGATGAAAAGCAGAACGACTGTGAATGCCTCATTGTTTTGAACGGTGTAGACTGCATAGGTGTATCAGAAATGTATTCTTTCATTCACTGAACAACTGAAAGGCTGTGCAACAGTACCCATTGCAGACTCCAGTGTCCCATAGCAATAGTCAAAAGGAAAGAAATCTGCCCACAGCCTCAGTCATCTATGAGACACAGATTGACAAAATTTTAAAACTGACATTGAAATCAAGATTCAAAAATATTCTGGCAACTTCTGAAAACAGGTTTTCAGAAGTCAATTTTTCAAAGCAGCATACAGAAAGCATGAAAGCTGGCAATCACTCAGTGATTTGCAGGAACTTGATAGCATCAGAGTAGACTATCTTACAACTTGTCCATTCTTGTATTGGCAGAAGTGGCTGTATGTCTTTTCCAAACTTAATAATGTTGAAAACAATACTTAAAATAAACTTAAAGAAATATTTAAATAAATCATATGTTTGACAAATTGCTCATCTGCAAAAATAAAGTAGAATAGTCCCCCAATCACGCGATGCAACAGTGTTTGCAGGACAGTAGCAGAAACTGAAACTGCAACAGTAGTGGGTTTAGATTTAGATTAACTGCAAAGCATTCTGCAGGTTTTGTGCAACACTCTGAAACTCCAAGACCATATATCCATATATGGTATATCCATAACATATCCATTAGTGATATACCACACATGAAAGGACAGGAGTTTTTCTTACACACTGAAATGTTTACAAGTTAGATATCTGCCCAGTAAAAAACTGACTCCTGCAAAGTGTGTACCACTAGTCCTCAGAAACCTGTTTCAAAGAAGAATTTAAGTTTAAGGACAATCGTTTTTGAATAGTCATAGCATTCCCACACAGAATTCCCAAAACTGGCTACACAGGTGAATTATGCAGGGCAGAGTGTACCGTTTTTACTCAAACCCTTAAAGCATCTTGTCAAAACTATCAATATCTGCGATGATGTCACACCATGTAGACAGTTGCCATCACTTAGAAGCACTTCTCCAAGTATATAAAATCAGGCTATTGAAGATGCAGTGCTAATTAAAACTATCCACATATCATAAGGCAGGAGTACTGTAATTCTACTGGTCTTCAGTACAAAATACCAAAGTTGATTAATTTTGTAGTCATGAGAGATCGTTTGGTCCATGTGTTTGCTAGCCTAACACCAACCCTTCTCTTTTTCTGGCTGAGGGCATGCACCCTGAGCAGTACTATCTGTGCTGCTGTGAGCTCCCCGGGGTGGGAGCACATTGTCCCCCTGGCAGCAGCTTTTAAGGCAGGTCTGAATGAAGAGCAGTGTGTACAATGCTGACAAGAAACTGTGAGAGTGCGTCAGCATCTGCTGGTTAAGCCTGCTGCAGTCAGTAGCTCTATGGGGATGACATGTATTAATCGGGTTCGTTTCAACTGAAGCACAGGATCTCTCTCAGGTTTAGTAGAAAGTCCTGCTGATGAAAAAGGAAAGCCTTTTATGACTTCAGCTCACCAAATAGCCATCTCATTCAAAGCACAGCTGTCCTATAAACTCCTGGATTATTTTCCATGCTTAAAGAGCACGTGTAGCCTGGCAGCAGCTGAGACATGCTAAAAGCTGTCCAAGAGGCATGAAAAGTGGCATCAGACTGTGAGCCTTCAATAATCCACTAATCTTTTGAACACATTCTTTTGTTTAGGCAGACTTTAGTTATTAGATTTGACACGTTTCACTTATTACAAAACTGATCATTATTGTGTTGTTGCCTAATCCTCAGTTTGAGGAAGGATTGATTTTTAAACTAGTATAAAAAGGCTGTCAACTTAAGCAAGGAGGCTCTGTGTTTCTAAGCATATGATGTATTTTGCTTTAACAGCATTATCAGAGATTATGCAAATGATAGGTAGATTTACATAAAAGGGAAAACGTATACACTGTGAGCACAAAACTGCTTCACAGCCCATGATCAAAGTGGAAATCGGTTTGTTTCTTTGTGAAACATTCACTCGTGGTCAGAGTTAGATGACAGGTGTGTTTTAGCAGGCATTTCTGTAAAGGAAAAGGTAGAATCATAGAATCATTTAGGTTGGAAAACACCCTAAAGATCATCAAATCCAACCGTTAACCCAGCACTGCCAAGGTCACCATTAAGCCATGTTCCTAAGTACCATGTCTACATAACCTAATAAAGTCAGGGATAAAACTGCAGGAGAAGTATCAATTAACATCTATTTTGATGCATTTATGCCTTAATAATAAAATGAAAAAATGTTAAAATCAGAAATAAGAACACTTTTTTAATGTTAGTATTCACAGAACAGCCTGTTTTTGCACAACTATGTAGTATTTTCTGTAAAATATTTTTCATTAAACTAAATATACAGTGCCCACTAGGTCTTGCAGGATTAATCAACCTCTTTTACAGGTTTCCAGACTATTAAAGAGCAGGTTATTGTGAGGTCACTGAATATTAGTTATTCACATTGGCTTTTTTGGTGAACATCTCTTAACAGGTCCTTTAACTATACTTTTTAAGTTCTCAGAATATAATTTCACTATTTCTTCCTGATGTCTGGGTTTTAATCACTGTTCAAGTCACTGAAAGTCTTTCAATTTCCACTAACAGAACTGAACTCATTACCAGGGCATAAAGATGCTTCAGGCCAGACCACACAATAAGATCCTATTCCTTTTCTGATCCTCCTTTTTCACCTACAAATGAATGCTGAAAATCCAGGAGGCAACTCTTTCCTGCCTGAAGAGGGGTCTGGGAGAGATTTTGAATTCATCTTCTAGGTTTCTTCATCTGAAGATCAGGCCTTTTAAATCTGCTTATTAAATATGAATTCATATATTTAATTCTATTTAATTCTAAGTTGCCCACATTAATTCTTGGTAACTGGATGCACAGTAGTCACTGATAAATTCAGATGATGGTAGTTTAAAAATGTGCACACAATGTTACATTTTGTGACAAGCTTCTAGTGGCCATGGCTGCAGACCTTATACAAAACTGAAATAAGTCTAAATAAGTTATTATCTAGGTAATGAACTTGAATAACATTTTTAATTCTTCATTGATGTGACCATTTTATGACCAGATTTGCTTTGCTCTTCCACACTACGTATTAAAATAGGCACCTTCTAAGCTTTTGAAAGAATATGATCATGAATGCAGTCCAGCTCCTAGTAAGTAGGAGCTTTTTTCTCAGTAAGTCAGGCCAAAATAAGAACTGCAGTGAACCCTGGGACTTGCTGAACTGTACAGTTGAGATTTCAGTAGAAGATGGGTGCTTTATCCTTAAAGCAATGCGAATTTTCCAGCTAAAATGAAACTTTCATGATGATAATGGTACCCAAAAGCCTCTGTGTGGTTGATCAGCATAAAGTTTATGCCACACTTAGAAAAATATTTGAAAACTTAGGGAAGGACTTTACTTATGTACAGCTGTGGGGTTCTGCTCTGCACTATAATGAATTTACCCAGTGTGATTTTAATTTGCATACATTATCCTATTATTATGCCTCTCTCAAAGCTTTATTAGCTTCAGTGCAATACTGCCTGAATGTAGCTAGACTGCTTTCAGAACTTAGTTGATTCAAGCCAGTGCAAAAATCATTGATTTTTGGAGCTTTGTTGGGTGTTCCCAAGCGTATTTTTCCATGTTGGCACATGTTTGATTTTTATTACAGTCTATGCTCACCAATACTATATTTAGCCTTTTACTCCAGGAGATTCTCATCAGTGTATTATATATTAATCAAAATTATTAATCAGTAACTTGTCCTGCATCAGTACACACCAGAATTTGTACATGGAAAAATGCAAATCATTTTATTCACTCCAGATGGGAGATGGATTTTAAGGGTGAAAACTGAGCAAGTAGCAGAAATGAAAGCCTTGGCTAGTGTTTTTCCTTCTATTTAAGCAAAATTGGTCAGTGTCTCATACTGACTGCAGAGGAGAGGTGAGAGGATGTGAAAGTTGCCTGGTGACAAAAAGTAGAAATCTCTTCATTCAGATCCTGCTTGGGTGAGGGCTAGCACAACTTTCTTGTGAATTGACTATCTTCAGAGGAATCAAACTAACTTAATCACCCCTTTAGTCCCAGGCCTCTCTGAGAGTTAAGATGCCCATAACACCAAATATAGCCCTGTGGGGGCCCTCTGGAAGCCATACTGATCTATCTTTTGTATCCCCTGCAAGGTGGGCTCCTGAACTGAGCCCAGGGATACAGCCACAGTGTGAAGGATGCCAGGTCCTGGTCAGGCAGTCTAACAGGAGCTGCTGTGCAGAGGCAGCAATGCACTTTTGGTGCTTCAGGCAGGAGGGAAACAGTCTCTTAACAACACTCTGTGGCTCTGACACAGAGTGCCTGAAGACCCAGAGTCGCTGATTCTAGTTGCAAGAGGACGTTGTCCATAAGAATGATTATTTGTTGTTTTATTGTAGTCTAGTAGTGCTATGCAGAGCTCCCTACAGGCACAAATTACAGTCCTCACTCTAGCCATTAAAGATTGCAATCAAAACTTCAAAATCTATTGGGCAGAAATCCAGCGTTAGATCCACCTTTCTTTAGAAAGAGTCTCTCTCTCTATCAAAGTGCCCTACGCCAATTCACTGTGAGCTAAGCTCTCCCCACCCTGAATAACAGCATTAATTAAGAGAAGTTTTTGGCTAATTGCATTTCATACTGCCATTTAGGTTGACCTAATTTGTGCTTGGCAGTCTCTGTAAGGAAAGTTAGTCAGTGAAGAATAAGACACTGTGTTGCAGTAAACAACTCGATGCAGGCAGTATCTGGGCAGTCTAAAATAGCCATTTGTAACTCTTGAAAGTTAAAAACAAAAAATGGTGTTTCTTTGTTGCTAATTTTATAAGCACTTTATAGGGCAAAATTAAATGGTGTATTTGTTGCAGCACAAATATTGCCTGAGATGTGTGCAGAAAACTGGTGAATCATTTCCTGTTGCTGCATTGTTGCTTCACAGCTTTACCCCGGCACAGGAATGAAGTTGCCCAAACAACCTATGGAGCACATCTGGGCACTCAGTGTCACTGTCCCCTCGTGGGTACAGGGGGCTGTGTGCCGTGTGCTGGGGCAGGCACAGGGACAGACTGGAAGGAGCTGGGCAGGGATTAGTGCCCCACCCAGCCTTGCCCTATCCTGCAAACCTGTACAAGGGGAGGGGGCAGTGAGTCGATGATGCCGATGGCTTGAGGAAGCCCACTGTCCCTTTGATGCTGCAGATCATAAGCGGTTAGAGGGAAGAGGGAGCCTTAAGCTCCTTTCTTGGCTTACTTGGCATGTGGATTCCCATTGCAGTCTGACACAGGGAACGTCAGCAGCCCTTACACCCACACAAAGGGCTGTTGAAGTTGAGCCGGGAATGTCACAATTGCAATAGCAAAGGCCCAAGTCTGAAGGAGGGTCTGACGCGTGTCTGCACTAAGCTACATGAAACAATAAAGGTGTCGTGCTCAGAGTAGCTCACTGCTGGCTTTGCTGAAGCACTGCTTGAAGATCACTGCCAAGTACACAGTCACAGAAACATTGCTTAAAAGAGGCCTGTGAAGGTCATCAACTCCAGCCTCTTTCTGGAAGCAGGACTACCATCAGTGCTGGTTGACAGGTCAGCTGCGACTTTGGTCAAGTCCTGTAAGCATCCAAGGACTGAGATTCCCCTGCTTTCCCAGACAACCTCTTCCAGTGCTGCACTGCCCTCCTAGTGGAAATGTTTTTGTAATGTCCAATCTGAATCTCCAGATGTGGCCATAACTGCATGTTATATCATGCTTCTGACATGTCAAAATCTTCTCTAAAGTCAATAAATACTCCATCTAGCCTGCTCCTACCATTAGTATACACAGTCATTTCCTCACAGACTGCAGTCAGGTTTGTCAAGGACCTAGTCTTGGTTTATCTTTCTGTCTTTATGTAATTGGAAGTGATCCCCAAGATTCATGCTCCCTGAGATTTCCAGGGCTGAGATGAGCCTCGCTTGTCTACAGTTCCTCTTCCCAGGTCTTCCTTCTTGCCTTGACTACAGATAGATGTAACATTAGCCTTCTTCTGGTAAGAATAACAGCTTCCACTCCCATAGTTTCACTACTGTCCTCATCTCAGCAGTTGTTTAGTAACTTTTCTAAAGCCTCTCACATGAATCATGTTTTATACACTCACTACTTCAAAATCATTCCTGACTGTTCAAGATACCCATTTCCCCTTGAAGAACATACAATCCATGTCCTTTACTTCCTTCATTTTGAAGGAAGGTGTCTGGTTGGAACACAAGTTGAGAGCCATTGAAAGGAAGGATAGTTAAGCAGACAGAAAATTAACATAGACTGATGATAAACACTGGCTATCTTCACTGAATAGAGGTTAAAATTTTCAGCCTGTAAGATATGTTTCAAAACTTGAAATATATTGATTATTTTTTCCAGTTACTTTATTGTGTCCTGTATTTTTTCTTCTTTTGAGAGGAATATAGTCTGCTAATTGCTTTTGCAACCAGCTTGCCATAACATAATTTACACTTCTGTTTTGGGTACTAGCAACAGAGTTTCATGAAAGAAGCATTTTCTAAATTACAGAAATTAACTTAATGGCTATTATGCTTTACTCAAGTTAAATTCTCTCTCCCAATACATAGAGTTAACTTTACATAGTATAATTAATGTCTTGAGCATGCCAAATGTGTATATATACATTATATAGCTGAGTGTAAAAATCCAGAAAACACTCCTTATATGACTTCACCATGCCATTCATATATCACACAATAATAAGGATGATAAAGAACTGAATAAAGGAATTTACATCACAGAAGGTTTTTTTTTTAAAACAAGTGTTTCCTTAGTCTCTTAAATCACAAATATGGTTCTTAAATTTTCTGCTTGCTGTACATCTGATGTAAAACTTAGTCAAATGGTTGCTTCATTCCTATACTCCTTCTGATAGCTGAAATCTATACCTGAAATGACAATATTAAAAAAACCAAAAAGCAGAAGTCAACAAGGGCAATCAATTATATTTACCTAGGTTGTTTTAGGCTTCCCTCTATCAATTCAACCACTAAATCAGTTAATGGAATTAAATTAATTGTATGGCAAAGTCTGCCCTCTGCTTTGTATATTACCTTAGCTTTTAGTGTGTGCTATGCAAGTTACCAAAAATTAGCTGCCACTGTTCATCCTTCAGAGCTAGTTTAGTCAAATTTGTAGAGTTCTCCTCTCTGGGCTCCCAGTCAGCTGTCCTGCCCTACACACGCTCTTTTTCCAAGGCACAAAACATGAGATCATGCCAGAAGGAAAGCTGCCTATGCAGCATAATATGAGGAGAGCCAAATATTTCTGCAGTGCTGTAGAAGTTGCACATGCAGTATGCATTGCATGGTCATGGGTGGTGGTACATTAGGGATGTGGTACTTACTGGAACATAAATGTTCTGGTTTATGCATGTTCAGCATCTCTACTGCCTATACACCTGACAGCCTGTGCTCTGATCTAGTAGTTGCAGCTCACTAGAAGTAAAAACAGCAATTGTAGAAGAAAAAATATGAAGCCAGGGAGACTGAACAGTGAATAGGAAATTCTGACAGTCAGTATGGGATGTGTGTGAGAGGGAAAGAGAACGTGAGCAAGTCAGAATCTCTCAGAGTCTGAGTGTAATAGCCCAGTTTTTCAAAGAGGCAGAGCTCATTGACTGCACCCATGCATCAACCCTACTCTTCCTGTAGGAAGTAATTCTGTCAGCTGTAATAAAAGGAGAAATTAAATATTTTGCTGTCCCTAATCGCTGTGTTCAGATAGTTCTTGTTAGGTTTCTATCCTAATGGCTTCTTGCAGGGTTGCCCATTTTCCTTTTTCTTCTCCCTAAAGGAATGATGTCCAGCTGTTATCCTGCTCCTTTTCAAGATGATGTCAGGTGAGTGCACAGCATTCCCCATGCCAGGATTCTTCTTTCCTTGCATTATGTAGGGTTCATTGTCAAGTCACAGACAATTGCTTTACCTGATACTTGTCAACATGCAGGCACACAAGAACTCTTTACCTCCAAAACTGCCTACTCAGCACCATCTTCTGTGGACTTTGCCCTCCTTTCAGCCTGTCTGGAAGAAATGAATGGGGTGGAAAGGAGACAACAAGCTAAATCTCAAGCTGTTGCTTTCAGAGTTGAGCTGGGAAGCACTCCAGAAGGATATCTTGCACAGATGGAGCCCTGGACTCTAGAAGGGCTGCTCTGAGAGCCCAGCACCAAGACAGCTGGCCAGAGAACAGGTACTTCAGAGCCTTTGTGTTTCTTTAGCAGCAGTGAAAGAAGTAGAACCCCTGCAAAATGCACAAAGCAGTAGCTAGGGTACAGCTAGCAGCTTGTAGGACATGCTCTATGGCCTGTATTAGGTGACCACTCTCACAGCACTGAAACAGATCCATCACCCATGCCACTACTCAGCCCCAGGGAACAGCAGAAAGGCAAAAGTCCAGAATTTACATCAAAACAGTGAATATCCATTCTTTTCCTATCACCTAAAACAAAACCAGCTGATTTGTGTTAATTACAGCATAGATAAAATAAATTATCTGTAAATTTTGTATAGCAGCATGGGAATTAGCTTGGCATCCAATGCTGACCTGACACATCCATAATGGTGGTATGAAGTCAGAGGATCTATTTGCAGAGTGGTATATTGCTTGAACTGAGGGCACAAGGGCAGGGAAAGAGGCCATGCAAAATCTGACTCATTCACCTATAAATCATTTTTTGGTTGGGAAGATATTTACTGATATTGGGACACAATCAGTAAGAGAAGCAACAAGAACAAGTGATGACAAGACTGCTGTATTCCCAGGAAAGGGAATAAGGTGTTGCTACTCTGACATACAGGAATGAGCAAATTTGTTTTCAACAGCTTTTATTCCAGGTGATTAGATGGGGTGAGACAGGTTTGTTGCTAGCAAAAGCATTTATCTTCTTTGCAAAAACAGTACACAACATCTATGAAATGTAACTGATCAGACACACCCTCTAGGAGATACATCCTTCCTACTCTTGTAAGCTAGTAAAATCTACATTGTCATCTTAGACTAATCGCATGAACCACGCTGGATGCTCAGAGCCAGCGTCTCACCACATCTAAGCCAAAGTAGCTCCTCTCAAGGCAGTGGAGTAGCGCCAGCTGTGCTGTTTCAGATCAGATCTACAAACCTCCATGCATGTGTTGGTCTGCCATATAGGAGCAATGTAAAGTTACCTGTTTACAGAAGTAGGCCTTCAAAGCATGTAAAAAACATATTGTGCAGAAAGTTCGCCCTTGTCAGGAGTCATGAATCCAGGGGTCTTTACACCAAGAGCACTTCCTCAATTAAGAGCAATGTATTGCATTTGAACATGGGTTTTTATTCTCTAGAACTCAGATATCTACACTAATATCTACAATTAATCTTTTATGTATTAGAATGACTTTTAAGCAGCTACAAATAGAAGAACCGTGAAACATAGACTATGTTGTCTGTAAAACAGCTTTCCATCCCAAAAAAATTGCCTTATAGGCACTATAAGCATTATAAAACATGAAATGATATATTATTGAAATTTAAATTGTTTTAGCACATTGTCCTGGTCTTCTAATCAAATGTCACCAACAGACACCGTTCAAAAGAATTGTCTTTTTTATATGTTAATAATGGTGGGGGTTCCCAGAGCAGTGGCACAATTTATTGGTAACCTCCTAGCTCTGCTCTCCTTGAGTTCAGATCCAGAAGGCAGCAGAAATAAGCCACAAGCAAAATTCTTTCTTCCGAGATTGTCCCTGTGCCTCTCAGGAAAGACACAAACCATGGGATAGCACACTAGGGCGGAGTTCAGGCCTACTTCCATACCTAGTTTAATGCTGGAGTTGTATCCACCTGGCCATAATAATTATTCAGAGAATGAGAAGCTCATCTGCTGTAAACCGTGAGGGTTTGCTGATCTAGGATCACAAAGCTTTGACTGAGGATCTTGATGGCACTGAGCTTATTATCTAAAAACTTTGAACAGAGAAAAGCATGTGTGCCTCCTCATGTGTTAATATAGAGCCATTTTTAAAATAGTATCCTCCCAAGACAGGCAAAGTAAATCAAGACTGAAATTCTCAGATTTAGTTATTATACTCTCTGATCTGCCTTTTATTTGTTTTCTGTAATAATTGATCTCTAACAGCTTTGGTAACCAGCACAGGTAAGCTACACAGTATTGTTATTGTTTAGAAAATGCAGGCAGATTATAGGAATATTGTTCATGTATCTTTTTCAGAGGTTGGCCTTGATTTCTTTGCTGCCTCTAGTCTACTGCAGTGTCAAGGGCTGGCACTTCCCAAAGAGGTGCCACTACAAGAAAATGTAGCTGCCTCTTTCTGCAGGTCCGATCACATACCTGAATTTCAGAAAGGCCTATGATGGAAGGAAGAAGTGATGGAAACTGGATTATTTTGGTTTCACTACTCTGATATATCTAGTAATCAGGCAATTTATCAATCCTCCTTGCCAAAACCTATGTACTAAAAATTTGAAAGTATGTATTATGTAACAAACCACTATGGTTTATGGGGCCATATATCATTTGCCGTATGAGACTATGAGAATCAGAACATTAATCCTTCCAGGCAGCTGATGCAATTTATGAGCTGTGCATGGGCACAAAACCTCAGTTCTCCCATTTGAACAGTGTGCAGAGGATCTCCTATTGCTCAAGCTCCTGCCCTGAGATGCAGAGTCCAGGCAGCAAGGGACATCCAGGCTGTGCTTCCCCGCTGAGGATTTGTCCCACTGGGCAGTGATGAAATGTAGTGCAGTGCAGCCTGCCACTTCTTGCAGATCTCAGACTTATACTCACAAGGGACACAAATACAAGTTTCTAGTCATAAAGGGACTTGATTCTGGTAGCTTTGCACAGAGAACTGAACTTTCCTCTAAACAGTAGTGACTAAAAGGCAGTAAAATAATGACTGATAGAACTGTTGCTTTTTTACAGCCACAAGGCTGATAACAGTCCTTAAAACAGTTTGTGAGATGTGAGCTTCAGTCAGTAAAGGAAAATATTCAATAAGGTCTTTAAAAAGAAATTATTTTGTTGGCTCATGGGAAACAAATAGTTTTACTAAATCAGAGGCAGGTTTATATTTAGAATCTTATCATAGAGTGGTTTGGATTGGAAGGGACCTTAAAGATCATCTAGTTCCAACACCCGTGACATGGGCAGGGACACTTTCCACTAGACCAGGGTGCTCAGAAACCCCATCAACCTGGCCTTGAACACTTCCAGGGATGTGACATCCACAGCTTCTCTGGCCAACCTGTTTAAGTATCTCAGCACCCTCATAGTGAAGAATTTCTTCCTAGTATCTAGTCTAAACCCACTCTCAGTTTAAAGGCCTTCTCCCTTGTCCTATCACTGCATGCCCTCCTTAAAAGCCCCTCTCCAGCCTTCATGTAGGCCCCTCTAAGTACAAGAAGGCTGCTATAAAGTCTCCCTGGAGCCTTCTCTTCTCCAGGCTGAACAAGCCCAACTCTCAGCCTTTCCTCTTTAGGAGAACTGGCCTCACCATCTTTCATGAGGCGTCATCTTCATGGCCCTCCCCCAGAGGTCAATTTTTCCTTATGGCCTGAACACAGTGCTTCAGGTAGGTTCTCATGAGAGTGGAGTAGAGGGGTAGAACCACCTTCCTCAACCTGCTGTTCACACTTCTTTTGATGCAGCCCAGAATACAGTTAGAAGGTACTCTGCATAAATACTATGACCTTTCTTTGTAGCAGATATATCAGACAGACATTTTAATGAGGACTATGATGACAAAGCAAGAAGACAGCTTAGCTTCCCACAGAAAATCTTAGAAGCGTACAGGTCTTAACAAAAGGATGTTTGTGAGATGAAGACATTTTGAATATTTCCATAATCCATACACAACAGAGGGGATACACAGGAATGTCATGCCAGGGCTGCTCAGGTCACGAATCTCATTTCCTTTTGGGACCAGCCCCATACTGGCATGCCTCCCACTGCAGTACCCAAAAGCAGGAGAAGCAGTTCCTGGGCTGGAGCTTGGAGAGCTGGTAAAGGACAAAATGCACATCATCTGTGCAAGCAACTTTACAAAAAAGCTAGAATGTGGCCTGAGATAAGTAGAGTAAATGAACACCATTAGACCCAGTTAGAGCATATGATCTCTAATTACCACTTCGAGAACACTTTGATGTCCTTACAGAGAGATTATATGAAGTTCAAAATTACTTGTTAATAAGTAAGGTTTTCAAAAGTATTAGAACAGTGAATGAGTTCCAGAAACCACTAAGTTACATAGGTAGCTTTGAAAACCTTCCCTCAAGATAATAAATGTATGTCCCACCACTTGCTAAAATGCCTTTCTGCAGTGGCACAATATTACTTGCACACATTTTGTAGCCATGTTTTTGTTCTCTGACTAACTGAAAGCCTAGCCTCAGTGTATCACTCTGTATATTGTGCAAGAGCACATTTGGAATTTGCATTTTTTAGATTACCAGACAATAAAAAACCCTGAGATTGCAGAGATATGCACCACCCTTCATTAGAGGCAGCAATATTCTCTCCCACCCAGTCCTGCCCAACCAAGACAAAATTGCACATACACCTCCAGACAATGAGCTTACCACACCTTTTGCCTCTAATTAAAATTATTAAGTTGAGATGGAAATAAATGCATTTCAGTCTGTGCTTGTTAGCCAAATGTCTTGATAAAACTGAACATGTTCTGGTGCTGCCCACCATCTGTCCTTAAAAATACTTTTTGAAAACACTGAACAGGAAAACAGATTTGTCATTACTGACTTCCACAATTTTATGCCATGCCCTCAGGTTTTTCTTTATGCAGACCAATAGAATCCACAGAATAGGACAAATTTTTCTCCTATTAAAACAATTTTGCACTCGACACATTTCAGTAGAAAAGATTCAAACCTAATGCATGTAGAAAGCCATGCAGAGCCATGAGGATGTCCTTACTGAGAACAGTATTTCTGGAGCAATCTCTTTTCTCCTGTGTCAATTCCTCACATATTCTCAGTTCTTTCAATGCTAGATAAGCTCTCATGGAAGCACTGTGACGCCTTGTCTTTGACACAGGTTACTTTTCATAGCTCTGCAGCCTTTGAGGCATCAAAACAATGTACATCTTCTCAGCTTTCCCTTGTTTGCTGAGAATTCAGACACCTGCAAGAAAATATGCCTTTTCCATTACTGAGGTAAAGAAAACCTCCTAGACAACCATAGTATCTAGTCCTGCCATGATTCCCAATATTTTGCCCCTGATACAATGAAGAAATCCCAGCTGATGCAACACAGCAGCCCAGCCACTGATCAGTATGGGCTGCCAAGAAGGTCGATGCTGTTTCTTATGCAGACTCCCCACTGAATTTTAAGTGCCAGTCATCATCCCCAGGCTTCCAGTGAGCTGCTTTAACTATTGTGCCATAGGTGCCTTTCTTAAAAGCTTCACCGCGGGCACAATGCTACAGTCAACTGGAATTTGTAAGACAAAGGAAAATGGACTTTGCCTGAGGCTGGTGCTCATCTCCAGAGAAAAATAGGAATATCTCCTACTGCTGCAGGACCAACTGTGAGCTCTCTTCCCATAGACTGTTGCAATTAGTTCTTTTTTTTTTAAACTACTCTTCTTTCTTATCACAGAAGCTCTTCCCAACAAACAAGTGGGAATTACTGTTTATTCACAATGGTGTGAATAAACAACACCAGATACAATCTTTATCCCATCACAAGATGAGAACAGACTCACACAGGTGCAGGTATTGAATTCCTCAGGGCATGAGTTTAGGCAATACAGAAGCCACTCTCTTTTTGGCAAATTTTAGTGAGATAACAGCTGAGTGTGAAGATTTCTGGAATACCAGGACTGTTTAAGAAAAAGCTGCTCAGCTGGTATTAAATCAGTTGAGGGGTGTTGCCTAATCCCACGGCATTCCAGGTCATGTGAGGCCAGGGCTGCTTGGGAAGGAGCAGCAGTACCTCCTCCTCCTCAAACCAGTGCAAAGCTCTGCTTGCTGCCAGAAGGGGCAAGAATAAGAATAGGACAGCAAAGTCTCTAATACTAAATGCAAGAGTGTGATTTTTTTTTTTTTTGAAGTAGAGAAATACAAGGAGGTCACAAGGAATGGCAGCAGCAAGATTTAAAATTATAACAGTAATATCTAAAAGGCATCAAGACAGGATGCACAGGAAAAGGGCCTTTTTTCAGTCTTCTATGAGTTAAACTCCATTTGTAAATTCTCCCTAGAAATTCCTTAGGAGTAGGCTTTCTTCTGCAATTTCTGATCCCATTCATTTCAGGTTAGACTGGAAATATTAAGAAAGAGGCTCCTGACTCACTAACAGCCCATTCTTTCTCAAGCTATTGACTCCCTCATATTCAAATCCACAAATTTCTCAGGAAGTACAGATACATGAGTCTGAGGATGTTATCTTGTAAGGCAGAACATTAAGCTAGCTTCAAAAGTCAGAAACAAAATTTTGCATCATTGCCAAGGCTGTGTCTATGACAGCCAAGGTGAGAACAATGAGGAAAGGTGAGGATGAAAATTGGCATTTTGTTGTAACTGGAATTTATATCTGTTTCCTCTCCTTATCTGGAAGTTTAGGAGGTTTTGTGCCCCTCCCCTCTTTGTTTTCCGTTATATTTAAATTACATAGTTAAGTGAATATTTTGAGTTGTTGAAAGCTTTCTGGAGGCAATGGGAAGGAATTATACTGACTTAATCTATAGGTTAATATGACATTTTTGGAAAAGTGCATGTGATATTCTAAATGCTACTTCATACACTGCAGTAACTTCACACACCTTGTTATTGCAGCATATGGCTGTCTCAAATGATGTTGAAAGTTCACAGTTTACCCCCCAAAATCTCAGTAAGTAGACAGAAAACTTTATTTCAAAATTCAGGGGCAGGGAGCGGAAACAAAAACAAACGGCCAAAACCTAATCCTTACCTTCTCAAATGACTGAAGTTCTGGAGTACAGAATGAGAGAAAACTGGACGTTTGCTTGTTGTGAGAGGAAAGAAAATAATAACGTGCCTGCAATTACTTTCTTACTGGAAAAAGAAGAAACTAAAAGAGAAGAACTAATATTGAGCAAAATTTTTCACAAGTTAAAAAAAGAAAATAAATACCATAAATGGTTCCTTTTGTGCCTTACAAAACAATTTAAAAACCATCTTTCATCCATTTCTAACTAGAGTTGTGGTTCCAGCTTTTACATGAGCAGTAATGCAACTGTTACCTGAACTCCTGCATAATTTCTTTAAACTTTTCCTCCTTATTGCCTCTGAACACTCAGCATTTTACTTTTTTTTTCAAATGAGCATCATTAAAAACATGTGACTCATTAGTAATCATGGCTTAGTTTGGGACAATATTGGTGGTTTCCACTCCCAGCTTTCTGCCCTTGCTTTCTCTTGGTAGTTAGTTATTTCTTTTGCTTCCGAGGTAGCTCAGCAGCACATGCAGCTCCTTCACAACTCAAGCTTGGAGGAAACCAGGATCCATTTCAATTTCCCCTAGTACACCTACCTCTAATTTATGGCAGCTCAGCAACTGCTCCTGAGCAGCCACAGCCCGCTGCAGCAGAGGCAAAAGCTGCTGAGAGAAGAGCAGGGCAGATTTCCTGGCTGAATTCAAAGGAGCAGGTGAGGTACATTAGCAAATGCCGTGTGCCACATTAAGGAAATTTGAGGAGTAATGCACTCAGTGAAAACAAAACAGAGCTTGGCAGCAATCTAAATACTTGGAGGGTAGGGGAGGGAGGAAGAGAAGGTGCTACAGGGCCACTAAGAGTTGTTAGATCATCATTCACATCTGGAAAAAATGCTTAAGGCGGAGTATCCAGGGAGATACAAAATTAACCCTTGATAATATAATTTCCTGTTGTGTTCCTCTGAGGAATGGTTTTTCCCCTCAGAGTCCCCCTGAAGCCTGTGCCATGTAGTTGGACCCTTCCTCCTTATCTTACCAACTCCTGACCCTATTGGCTCAGGGCCAATATCGTTCCTTGGCCAAAAACTAGATAAACCCCTGTCTCTTCCACGTTCTTCCTCTCTCTCCTTGTTCTCCTGGAACATCACTTCAAGAATAAAGCTTGGACTGAGGCCGGGGGTGAGAGCCACTCTTTTGAAATCTTTATTCTGTCTCTATGAAATATATTTCCCTAAAACCCCATAGCAACTGAGCTAGCTATAGCCCGGGGGGTAGCTAGAGGGAGTATATTTCAATTTCCCACCGTTTTTAAGAAAGTCCAAGTAAAACAAAAGATATTGCTGCTTTAACAGGTACCCCAGCCCTTTGGCTCAAGGTATACTGGTTTTAAAATGGCAGGGGTCAGCAGACAACAAAAGCATCTGGGGATGTTTCACCACAACGTTCAACATATATTACTTGAAATTGATTCTCTCAAAGATTATGTCCACAAAAGTTCTCCTTGTCCTGTAGCAAAGTATAAAACAAAGCTATGGTACTCTGGCTTTGTGACTTAAAAAATGAAAGAAGATTGCTCAGCTGGTCTTCTGGACATAAAGAATTAAATCCTGTCTTTACACGTAGGCTGAAAAGTATTATACAAATGAAGAAGAAGGACACATTCCTTGGAGATGTGGCCGATTATTTTCCTAACCTGATGTATCATCTGCAGCCTAGATGCTACCCTTAGAAAGAATGTGGCCTTACAACATTTTACTTTGCATATCCAGTTCCTTTTTAACAGTCTTTGTTTTCTTAAACTGATATTTGAATTGTATTCAGCACCTATTTCCTGGGAAAACAACTGTGTATTGGTACAGGAAGCTGCACAGGTGACAGTTTAATTTAGAAAAGAATAGCAGAATAACTTCTGCAAATACCACGTTAAGAATTGATTCTCTAAAACACAGCAGGCACAGCTCTGCACTTACTGCCAAAAAGGTATTTGCCTGTCCTATATTTCATTCTGGTTTTCCTAAGGTAGTTTTATTAAGAAGTTTTCAAGGTCAGCAAATGAATGTGTGTAGCCAGTCTTGTGAAGTTAGCAAGAATATTTGGTAGTAGGCTTTAGGCATCTGGTTCACCAGCACAAGTTTAGGTAGTCAGAGACAAGGAGGGATGACAGATCTGTTGTCAGACCTTGTGCTGGAGTAGCATTGTCTCTAACAGCAGGGCTGGTGTCTCCAGGGAATCACACAGGCCCAAGCAACAGCTCTAAGCACCACAAAGGCTAATTTAACATTACACACATTCAGCATGGTACATCAGGTAAGAGCATTTGTAATTGGACTTGGGTTTCGTTAAGGAATTATAAAATTCTGGCTTAAGAAGAAAAAGGTAGTATTCGAGACTGCATCTTTTAGTGCTGAATCATCTCAGAGAGAGTCAGAAGAAATGATTGCTGTTGAGTGCTTGTATATACTGTAAGTTAGACCTGGTCTTGTAAGTATAGGGCAGGCACTGGATACCCATGCTGCATGCCCTATAATCTGGTTTTTAATCCATTGCTGATAAATCCTGCAGAAAACTGTTAAAGCAAACACTAGCAAATTAGCCCATCTGAGAGAAAGGAGGAAAGAAATAGTCCAGAAATGAAGCAATACAGTATGTAGGTACTACATGTTATTGATAGATCTGCTGTCATGAGGATTGCATTGTCTTTCACCACCAGTTTCTAACTCCCAGCCATGTGTATGTATAAGGTATGGGGATTTTGGTCTGGTAATTTTTATATTCCTCATAATCTCTGTTTCTTTGTGATTTTCACTTTGGTTTTGATATCATACCAAATACATCTTGTTCTTCAAAGTATAAGAAACTGGTGATAAAAATCATTTGGGAGTGAGCATTGGCAGACTCACCTGGCAGAGAAACTGGCTTTTAACCTTGCAGCAAAGGGAAGGAAAAGATCCGGTTGAGTACTCTGCAGTAGGTGAAGCTCTGCTGAGCCATGGGACAGCTGGAAAACTCCATGGCAGCTGAGATGTGAGATATGGCAGCTTCTGTCTGGATCTCCACAGCATGTGTCTGGTAGGACAAGGTCCACAATCACATTAGGCTCCCACTCTCAAATTCTTCCTCTCATGAGCAGCTCCACTATCTTTAAGTGAATTATTTGCTGCTACTTCCACCAAGCCCTAGTTCCCTATTTAACAGAGGCACATTCCCTGAAATTTTCTTCTGGTTTCCAGCTTATTTTAAGGGATAAAGCTTGGGAGATAAGAAAAAGCTCATACAGTCAACTTTCCACTATTCATGTCACAGAGATGTATAATCATTAATTACTTTAAATAGGAAGTTTAATGGAAAAGGACTAAAGTATTTTAATGGAAAGGGATTTTTAGCTCAAACATAACAGTGTGTAAATGCATAAGCTGAAAGGTTCAAAGGCAGCCAAACCCACTGCAGATCTCTCCAGCCCAGAAGCAGGAGGCTGAGGAACATTGGCTGGTTGTAGTGGTGCAGTCAGCCCTCAATAGCTGCTCTTGTATAACACCACTTCCATGGTAACAAAGAGCAGACACAAGTTTACTGGGGTTTGTTAGCTCAGGCTCAGTCAAGACCTTTCTGGACCAGTTGCAGCCTTACACCAGCCAGCTGAGGCACTCCTAAACCCACAATTCATTTACTAAATGACCAGGTAACCCATTCAGAGGCACTGGAGCTGGCTGATCAGATTTACATCACATTCAATGAGGAATCTCTGCATGGATCACAGACAGACAATGTCCAACACATCTTTTGTATCTTTACTTTATATGAGAAACTCCTTTTCTGCATTGCAGCCTGGGGTTCCTTCTGTAATCTTTACAGGGGGAACTACACACACAGCTGGTGTACAACTGCTACCTACAAAGGACCCATATCTCAGTGTAAACAAAGCACAAAAGAAATTGTTTAGCTGTATAAAGTGATAACATAATAAAGAGATTCTCTCTTCCTGAACATTCATTCCTGAGTATCTGCTTATATTTGGAAACATTTATGGTGTTGAGAATGTTTTTTAATTGTTCCACAGCATCTGCTTCTTTCAATAAAAAATAATAGCTGGCCACACTCCATATGATTCTTTACTCAGGCAATGTTGCAAATTTAAACAGGAATTGGGGAAACTGCTAGGGAACAGAGAGCATAGATGAAAATTCAATGCCATATGATATAATTGGGCCACAGCAGTGCCAAATCCAACACAGACTTAGAAGGTTGCTCCCCTAGACCAACAGCAGGATGCTGTGCTAGCTAGCAAACCACAGTGTGCAGGGAAGATGAGGCACCTCTGAACGGCAATGCTGAGCAGGGATTATGTCAGTGCAAAGCCCTGGCAAAGAGACACCCAATTCCTGCCATCAGCTACCTAAGGTAGGGCAGTGCCAGACTTCCCTCAGAGGTGCACAGTGGAAGGACAATGGCAATCATCACAAGCTGTAGCAAAGGAAAATTTGTCTAGATATGAGGACAAAAATGTTCACAGTGAGACTAATCCAACACTGGAAGAGATATCCCAATGAAGTTGTGGAGCCTCAATTCTTGCAGGTATTCAAAGATCAGCTTCACGTGGCCCTGAGAAACTTGCTGTACTTGATAATAGTTTGAGGAAGAGGTTGGATTGGATGACACCCAGAAGTCTCTTCTGACCTACATTGTCCTGTGTTTCTGTGGACCCCTGTCCAGAGTCTGGAATGCTCATGCAGAAATGCAGTTAGGAATATTTGTTTATTTGGAACCCATTCCCAAAAAGTCTCTCCCAAAGAAAAGTCCTATAACCATCTCCTCAAAAAGAAAAAGCAAGAATAGCAGTTTCTTTTAAAACTCATGACAGTGGTGATGCCAGTACCCAAGTACTTTAGGATATCCTGCTGCTTAAAGCACTTGCCCAAGAAATGGCTAGCCTTAGTGACCTGAGTAGGTCCAAGCAAATACAGGGTAGCCATTGAGAAATAAAGATCTGAAGAAAGGCTCAGGGACATGAAGGAGCCTAGGCCTATGGTGAAAGGTTAATGTCTCCTTCCAAGAAATAGTGTCTCCAATCTTCACATCTGGTTCTGGACTGGCCATGGAGATGGGGATATGCCAGGCTTTATTTCCTTCCCAGCTCTGCTGTAGCCCCTGGGCTGCAGTCACACTGCCCCTGGTTGCTCCCTTCCTGGCTCTTTGACTCATGTATAATTTATTCTGCCAAGATCCAGCTTCAAAAACAAGCTCCAAGTTTCTTCCCCTCCCACAGATGGGTTGCTTATTAGGCTGCTCTCTTGGGAAATGTACACTTGAGCTTCTCCAGACTGAAGAAGACCTAATACTGAGGTTATCCTGGGCAGGCATCCTTATCCACCATGTGGCATTAATTAAAAAAAAACCCACATGGTTGTGCCATCCCTATGACCTCCTCTATCATAACCAGGGCCTGTTTTCAAAGAGTGTGGCCGTTGCTGAGCTCTGCAGGCAGCCAAACGCCATCTATGGCGTTTAAGGCCATCTATGGGCCTTAGGTGTGCTCTGGGAACAGGGAATGGGATGGGGCCTGAGGGAGTGGGGCTGAGAGCAGCCAGTTTCCTGTATCCCGCCCTTCCCAGCACCCGGACACAGAGCCATGTGGGCTGTGGTGCTTCTGGCCAAGCAGTGAAGCAGAGCTGGAGGTGTCCAGGCCGTGTCAAGTCCTCCTTGTAAGCACAGGCAGCCCCAACTTTGGGAGCAGATGCACAGAGTCTTCTTGGATTTCTGATTTGGAGACAGGTGGATGCTCAAAGTGGCCTATGACACAACCAATTTACACACCTACAGCTTCTTTGGACTTGGATGCTCACATCCAGTGCTCTGCTTGAACGACATTTTGGGCATTGTGCCACCGTCTCAAATGCTCTGTAATCCATTTTTTCTCTCTCCTACTAAACCCTCTCATCCTTTCTTTCCTGCCATGGTGCCCTCTGCCTGGGCTCTCCATACACATTTTCAGTGGGCATTTTCTCTCCATACAGCTCCCCAGCAGACTGACCTGCCTGGGCATGGCAGGATACTAGTTGTATGACCAGAGGTGGCTCTGGCACTCCAATTGCTAAAGTAGCCCACAAGACCCACAGACTGCTTCAGAGGGACCCCCAGGGACCAGTAGATCTCTGTAACTAATAGAAATAACTTCAGGCCTAGACTGAAAAAAAGCCCCAGCCTCCACCATCTTCTGACCCCCGCCTTTCTCTACAGCTCAGCCTTTGCCTTCTGCCATACACACCATGTTCTATCATTTCTTTTTTACTATTTTCCACTTGTTCCAATGGAGCATTACTACAATCCCATGACAAAAGTAGCATGGACCAAATGTGCCATCTAAGTTCTTTGTGACCACATTTAAGTATTAAAATTATTTTTTATTTTGTTCTTCAGAGATTTAAATAATGTCTTTCAACTTACTCTTCTGTCAGAAATATGCTGAGACATCTGTTTGCAGACTAAACCTCTTGGTTTTCCACTTTGGAAGGCACATGTGGCATTGGCCTTCAGTATCCCCATCCAAGTTTCTTTTGTGGGACTCATAAATCTTTCCATCCTTGACACTTGCATTACAGCAAAGCAGGGAATGAGTCAGAATCTTAGTCTAGGAAATTATCTCATTCCCTTGTCACAGAACATGATGTGTGCCTACTTCTTCAACTATTTTGTCTCTCACTCTTCTTGTCAAAACTGATACAGCTTTGGAAACATTTTGACTTTAAAAAAGAACTTCAGAAAACAAATCCGTTTAAACGAAAATTACACCCAGACTCCTACTTTACAGTTTCCTATTTTGGGGTCCCATTTTAAAAAAATCCTTAATCTCCATGTGCTTTTCCTGTTCTTTCTCAGTTATGAGTTCTTCATGGTACAAAATGTACCATGAATAGTAATACTCTTTTACTATTGAAGGCCAGGGGATGAGTACAGTCTTCTGTACTCTATCCTATGAGACTCCAAGTAGGAAGTACAAAAACAGAATAAAAACTGAGTTTTCCTCTTTTGAAATAGCACATTATCCATTAATACAAGTGGCACATTTCAAAGAAACTTCAAGATGAAACAGAAGGGCTGGAACACTCCAAAGAATAGCAGGAACCAAACCATACAGGTACTGGAGGGGCTGACACAGGGACATCCAGATGTGGTTACCCAGAGACAACACAGCACTAACAACACTGGCACATGGCCAGAGTGTGGAGGCCCCTGAGCCTGTCAGGGAAACTTCTAGGTCAATGCCTTGGAAGAATCTACCATAGGCTTTGAGAAAGCCTCATAACTTAGGGTAAGCAAAAAGGCTTCCCTCTAGAGTGCTCTGCTGCACAATGTTAATCTACCACAGTTTTGCTTTTCCCATTGGCCCAAGGTGGGCCTTGGTCACCTCTATTGTTCATGTATGTCCCCAGTTCAAGAAGGTTTCTCCTTTCCCTGTTTCTCCATTGGTTGTAGTATCTCTGATGGTCTACATCCATATCCTTTATAGGGGGATTTCTATATAGATTTCTATAGATTTCTATAATCTATATAGGATTATCCTTTGCCCTGCCCTCGTACGCCGTGTTCAGACCATTGGCTCCTGACCCCCCTACTTAAACCTGGACATTCCTTTGATCTGGATCTTTCTGTCCCTGGAACCTTCAGCATACATCTGCAAAATAAACTTTGCTGGACTTTATACAGGAGATCCTTCCTGCCTTTCTCCATGGAGCTAGCCATGGTGTGTGTGTGTATGTGTGGACTTGAGTGCCATGCCTGTGTGCCCACCTGAGTGGCTTCTCCAGAAGAGATGGAAGAGATGCTTTTCGGGGAGAGGTAGCAGCAACCATCCTCCATCTCCATGCTGTTACACCAGAGATAACAAGCCCACTTATCCCACTACAGAGCAAGACATGTTTTTCTCTCCAGGGCTCAACGATCTGTCTGGATTTACCATCTTGGGTTTAATACCAGTGATGCCAGACGTGAGTGTACCTGCTGTGCAGTCCTGGTATTGGGAAGGCAATAGGGACCCAAGGGGGCTCTGCAGGTAGCCCACTGGAGTCAAGCATGATTCCTTAAGATAAAGGCTTTATTATTAGCAGGGTGAAAAAGAACAGGGAAGGAAAGACTAGGACAGTGGGCAAATAGGAAGGAGGGAGGAACAGGAGCGCCTCATTTAACGCTCACTTAAGGTGTGCTGCTTAATTTTGTCCTCAGACTCTGCAACACAACTGCAGAGAACCCTCTGCCAGAGCAAAGCTGGCTCGGCAAACAGTGGAGCTGTGCCTGTGTGACATTCCTCCCAAACCCATAAGTGCTGCTGATCCCCAGCTGGCTCTGCTGTCCAGTAGAATAATTCTCCAGAACACCAGCAGGCAATTAAATGTTAACTGGCCTGGCAATTTATGGTGCACAGATGGTGGTATAACCATCTAGCAGAGAAGTGTCAGGGTCAACTACCAATGGGATACTTTTCAAAACCTCAAAAAAGGGTTTTCATACTAACCTGGGAAGCTACTTTATGCTTTCTGTGTGTTCATGATGGGCATTATTTTCCACTCACTGGACGTCGTATGTCTGTCATACACAGACACATTGGTTTAAACTGTGTGTTGGTACTCATACCTGGCCTTGATCATTAGTAGATCAATGGGAGACCTCCCTCTAGGCTTCATAAGAGATCTGGCTCTCTCTTTCCCTCATGCACAAACAGTGTGGTGTGTCTAAGCCTTGGGGCTTAGAAGTGCCCCCCAGGCTGCTGTGTGCACAACCCATCCTACAGGCATAATTTGAGAAAAAAACTTGCACAAGCTTGGTCTCAGCCTTAACTGTGCTAGATGGTAAAGCATTTTCCTGCCTCAAAACAATTTCACTCCAGTGGTCTGGAGTCCCAACACTGGGATCTGGAGAAATTACAATGCCCTTCTCAAAGTACAGTTGTCCTATCCCTCTTCTCATATAAATCCTTAAACTGCACACAAAGCAGGAGAATGCTAAGCCAGGGCAGAGAATTCCATAGAAGAGATGCCACTAAGATCTACCTCAGGCACTACTAAAATATTCATAAGTTCTTAGAACAAATGTCAAATGGTAGACTAAGATGTGAGAGTATTTTTTTTTCTGTAACATGCTTAGCAAATTCCATTGCAAGAGTGTACACTGTGAATTACAGTAATATGTTACCACTATGGCTCTGCTGTGTCTACCACCAATTGTTAAAACACATTAATATTCTCCTTTTAATTCTGACACATTTTCCATTGAAGCAAATGGAACTTTTTCCATTGCTTTGACTCTGTAAAATGCCTTCTGAATAAAAACCATACAACTGTTACATGTATTTAATAAGCAACTACCATATACAATTTTATAACTATATGTTTATAGTTATACAGTCATAACTAGATATTTATATAATGTAGTTAACTATGAAGTTAAATAGCAGTTATAGCTCACTTTAGTATGAAAAGGAGTATTAAAATTTTACTGGATTGATTTAACATTTGCTAGTGGTTTTGCTAGAATGATTTACATGCACTGCCAGTCTCTTCTCTTAGCTGTGCTCAGAAGTTAGGTGCAGGCTAAAAAACACAGGGATTGAACCAATCTGTGAGTCTTGTGGTCTGTCTTGAACAGGAAGCAAGGAGACAAAGGTGTTTTGATAATTCATAACTGTTTCAATGCTGAGGTCCATTTCTTCATGCTTTGCAAGCACTGAAGAGATCTCCAGAGCACACTGAGTTCAGCTTCTCCACTGGAGCAGATTCCAGAATCCATGTGTGACAGATGTTGATCTAACCAGTTCTTATGAACTCCCAGTGAAGGAGATTAGCAACACAGCCTGCTTCTGCTTAGCCACTAGATAATCTTTTTTTCATATATAATTTAAATCTTCTTCTCTGCAAATTAGACTCTTTGTTTTATACACATCCCAGTGGGCATGTTAAACATTTAGTTACTCACTGATCTCTTGAAAACAACCTTTAAGCAGTACCAATGTTTTTCCTCTTCACAACATCTTATGCTGATTTACATAAGCTGAGCAGCTGGCCTACAGTTTTAATAGACCTGTTCTGCCAGCGTCAGGCACTTCAGGAGACTGACAACAGCAAATCAAAGCTTATGTTTTTCTGTTCCAATGTTTTGTGATTTTAATGTGCTTATTTTCATAGTGACAGTAAGACTTTGTGAGCTTACAGGTCTGATGGTAACCTGTACAAACCATCTAAGGATGGATTGTGTCCTCTAAGGATAGACTGCAAGGTGGGTTTTACACTCTCAGAAAACATACCGGGTCATTTTTGTATGATGTTCTCAGTTTTGCTCCCTCTAACAGAGTTAAATTTCCCTTAAAAACAAGGGAGGGAGAATGAGAACTTTGTTTTCTTCTAAACAACTTTCAGTAGAAGGAGGTTCAAGTTTTCAGCATCATACAACAGGATTTTTAGTTCCAGCCAAGATGTCAAGTGAGATGTTTTGCCTTCAAGAATGGTATACTCTGTTTCTTAAAGACACCTGATGCATTTATTTTATTTTATATTATTTTATTTTATTTATGTAGGAAATTCCTGCAACCATTCTTGGTTTGGCATGGAAAGGGACTGCTTCAGTCTATGCGACAATGGAAAAAAGCCCAAACCCCCTAATATCAGCTTGGAAATTAACACTCCAAGCATAACACTCCATAACACTCCTAACATAATAGGAATTATGTTCACAGAGAAAACAAGACATCAGCTAGTTATATTGTCTTCTTAATGGCTTAGAGATTTATCTTGAACTCATTACCTGAAATGAGTCAAGACTGGATGGCCTAGATAATTGACTGAAAGTTGTGTGACCCAGATTAGCATCCACCACACCTCCCAAATCTTGGCATAATTTGACCCATATGTGAAACAATGATAATGTTTCTGGACCTCACAGGGAAGAGGAAGATGAGAAAAACTACAGGGAGAGTAGAAATTAAAGCAAAAATCTGAAAATAGCAGAAAATAGCATCAGAATAAAATCCTTTTGATATACTAAGAATTTCAAAGGACAAAACGAAATGTGCTGCTCCCTTCTGGCCTGGCATGACTTGTCTTGAAAAGAATAAGCCTCATTGCCTTTCTAGGCACTGGTACATGGAACTGCTTTTGAGGCAAGCATAAGGGGTAATTTGTAAGAAAGCAGTTGTACACATTTTACAGTGACCTTGCCACTAGTTGCTGTGTGGGTGATGATAGCATGAAGCTGACTGACAAAGAAGCCGAGAAGGGAAGAGTGCAAAGAAGTGAAGTCTAAGAAGCTGGTCCCTGAGTTGGTGCTAGCCTAGGACGGTTAAATGGAGCAGACTTTTCTTGGACTGCCTGGGCAGATCATTTGCCCTAGGAATCAAAGAGTGCAGAATAATCCAATAAAATAAGTCGACTTCCTAAGTATCATAAGGAAAAAGGCAGGAATGTTTTACTGAGGGATAAACCGAAATAATGTGTAGAAGATAAACTTGAAAGTAGACAACGGGTACTTGATTTTTCTTTGAATCAGGTGTGCCAGCCAGAGACTGGAAACTGTCTCTAAAATCAGGGTGAACTTCTATGAACATTCAGTGCTTCTCAAGCATTCTTCCTCAGACTATGGTTGGAGTTACAGCCAGCACTCAGGGTGTCAGTGCAACACGGAAGCTCGACAACAACACCTGAAGACTTAGATCAAGTGCTAAGAAAGCTTTGGAGGAATTCATGGCCTGAGAGTAATAGAAGAACCAAATAGTAAAGCAAAGGCTTGTACAGGAGGAGACTTAAGGGGAAGTGAAATGTGCTTGATAAATATCAAGCCAGGGATTTTGCTGAAACTGTTGAGCTAGAGTTGAAGGCCACACCAGGATGGAGGGGGCACAGAGGAAAGCCTAATTAGTGAGATGGAGTCTCTGGATGAAAATAAAAGTCAGAGAGGAAGAAGAGGAGGAGAGCCAGAAGGTGAGGCAGGGTATTGCTAAGGCTGGGTGGTATCAGCTGTGATGTACACCACAGCAACATACAGTAGGAAGATAAGACAGAGAGAAGATATGAAACAAAATGACAAAAGGGAGAAGGATGCAGCTATAGGGGGTGGAAGCATCAGTTTTCAGCTTTTTTTCTTCTACATAGTTCAGCTTCCCGCTTGTGTAGAAAAATTTATCACTGAAATTTATCCTCAGTGTTTCATGTCATTGTGGCTCAATTTGTGATATTTTTTCACAAACAACTTTGTTAAATGCTCCCTTAATGCTTCTGTGCTGTGATTGCTGAGGTCCTTCACAACATGAAGTAGAGTGGTAAAAGCCAGATAACTGCTGTGCAAGCAGGGTGGAGTCACCAAGCAGTGTTGTTATTGCATGGCAACTCACAATGTGAAGCTGTTGAAAATTACTCATGTTTTAGGAGTTTATAACTATGCTACTTCTCCTGATACTAAATGCCCTCTTACATGCCAAATTTACTGGGCATGATAAACAAAAGCTTGTGGCCAGTTGTTGTTCTGGCAAAGAAAAGAATTTAAAAATGCAAGTTCATAAATTTTGTCATTATAATTGTGTAAATTACATTCCTGATCCCATCAGATGCCTCCTCTCCTAGTACCAGGCTCCCAGTTTCCATGTCTCCTGCCACAGAGCCTCATGACTCTCCCAGGCTCCACTTCCCTGCAGTCAGATGTAATTATCTCACAGTCCTGACTGAACTCCAGTTCTTCTGCCTCCACCAGCATAGTGGTGTCCATCAGCAAACAGTCTTGCTAAAGTAGAGCCTGATCTTCTCAGAACAAAGGCAACACAGTGGAAAAGGCCCCACAACAGAAGAGTTATCTATATGTTTGTCTGTCTGCCTTCCATTAAGGCTGATTGTGATGGCTGCTTCTCTGACTCCAGAACCTCTCCCCACCTTGTCCTGTGCCCAATGGCAGCTCCTGACTGCTGACTGCATCCTCTTGGAAGAACTTCTTAACAGTTTGCTGATCTCTGGATTTGCAAGTATAGCAACCAGCAAAGAAAAGCCTGGAGCTTTTCACTGAGCAGAATATAGGATGCTCAAATGGAGCAGCTTGTCAGTGGCTGCCAAGATATTGTTGTCTGCAAAGTCACTGTACAGACTGACAAGTTTTGGTCTTCCAATAGTCTCACTTAATTAGACCAATGCTGGCTAGTCAGGAAGCATTCTCCCCTCTAGAAGTCAAACAGATTCGTTTTCAAGGGTACATTTAAACTGCAGAGAACATGATGCAGAGTTCACCAAGCTAGCACTGAGCTCATCTGGTGAATCCACATAGCACAGCAAAGTACTGTGCAGATATGCCAAGTGGGACTGCAAGGCGGAATAATCATGTTCAGCTGGCACAGCACTCAGGGCTACATTGTGTCTGATTCAGTGCTGGCCTGCATAGAGCCTTTGCACTGTGTTTCCCAGCTCTTCAAGCTGTCGGAATAAATTGTACTGCCCCAGCATAGACACCTTGGTGCACACCCTAAGTTGCTGATCAGAGTGTTAGATTTACATTGCAACTCCACTCCATCCCAAGCTCTCTCTCAAAATCACTAAGAAGTCATCATGCAGTATGATCTATTTGACCTCCATTTGGTTACCCTCCTCATGTGAGACACCTAAAATCTCTTAACCTCTACTTTTGTGCATTGAGTTTTCTAAACCTAACCTTGAGAAAGTCTTATAACACTAGCTGACAATGTCAGCATTTATCCTGACCCCTCCCTCCCTCCCTCCCTCCCTCCCTTCCTTCCTTCCTTCCTTCCTTCCTTCCTTCCTTCCTTCCTTCCTTCCTTCCTTCCTTCCTTCCTTCCTTCCTTCCTTCCTTCCTTCCTTCCTTCCTTCCTTCCTTCCTTCCTTCCTTCCTTCCTATCCCAAAACCTCTTAAGACACAGTTACCAAAAAAGAAATATTTTATTCAGATAAAATTAAAATCTGGTACTAGACATGAATGAGTAACAGTTTTGGCATCAACCTAGATTAGTAACTCTAAATTCAAGAAACTATTCCTTCTAGCAGGTCCTAGCAGAGCAAGGAACAGGAAACATGAGAAAATTTGCCATCTTGCAAAGTTTTTGTAGCACTGACTGTGTTCTTGAAAAGCAGCCAGCAATCCATCCTATGCACTTGTAAATGTTCTGCAGCTACTCTCTTAATAACTCAAGGATGATGGATGAGTGTAAGGTTGGGCAGCTTTGTTTGATAGCCTAGGGGAGAGAGAGGGAGGGAGAGAAACAAGTATCAGCAAATAGATTGTGCAACAGACAAATAAAAAGAATTACACAATACACTATATTTTAAATAAGCCTCCTGGAATGTTGTCATTTTCAGCAATTGATGTTGCTTAGAATAAATTATCAGCTAATGCTACCAATAATTTCATTTCAAGAGAGACAAATGGGTCCAAAGCATTGCCTCCAATAGTGCTTTAAAAAGTGTCAACAATGCAGAGCACTATTTACAACATGTTACATTTTCTAAAAAGAGATACTCCTTTCATTTCAGCCTTTTATCCCCTTTGGAGCTTTAGCAGCAATTTAGGAAAATGGGCTCAAACGTGATATGGAGGGGAGTCTTGAGGTCTTCCCACACCTTAGAAGCAGTCTGGAGTCACTTTTGTTAATTGTTTAATCCTGTGATTTTTCAAACCCCTAGTTGACACAGAGCAAAAAGTTTTGTGCCCCAAATTTTCACAACAGGTAAGTGAGAAACACAGCCACTACTGTCAGTAGGCTTAAATTCGATAGAAATGAGGATTGCTCCTCAGCTTGGTTAATGCTGACATTATTAAGACAGTGAAACTTCATTTAAATGCTATGAATCCTTCTAGTAAATATTTATAAATTATTTTCTGCTTGAAGAAAAAGACTTAACAATTCTTTCTTTTCCTTCAACTTTTGCAACTTCTGATCTGTCCTTCTTTCCACTTCCTCTCCTTGATCTGAAACATCTTTCTCATTTTACAATCACCAGAGTGCAACATGTAAATAATGAAAACAACTCTAGTATTAATTGAAGTTATGGAAGCATGTATTTTGGAATTAGAAATTTGTGGGAAAAGTATGGGAATTGTAATTATTTCAGATCTGGTACATATGTGCAAACCAGCAGAAGTTTGCACAAAGAATATGGTCATACATGGTAAAGCACAGACCACTGGTTTTGTCAAGCAAACCTCCAGTGGGAAGGTGAGCACCTACAAGTGCTTTTGATTTTTGGGCTTGGCTCAGTGTTTCATTTGTTAACTATTCAAAGTTAATACACTTTTTTCAAAACCAGCAAACATTGTATTCATGTCTTGATGAAGAAGCAGCACAATAGCGCATGCAAAGGGTACTAGAACACACTTAAAATCAACATCAAAATGCCTCTTGTCCTCAGCTGTGACATCTGCAGTCTTTGTGTATATGAGAACACCTCTGAAGTTGACTTGCAATGGAAGAGAAGGTTCTGATAAATGGAGGATAACATTTTTTTGAAGGACTTGTAGCCACTGTGCAGCTAATGGTAATGGTAGAAGCACACTATTGGCTAAGTCAGTCTTTTTATCTGGTAGCAGCTCTGAATTCCTGACTGACATTATTCACACAGAGCAACTTCGGCAGGAAATGTTTGCCAGACTCTCTCCCTACAAGAAAACTCCACCTGACACAGGTGGCTATGAATGAATCTGACCTGTCCCTACTCTCTGCCTAGGTCATCTATGGCATTTCAAGCATCATTGAGGCTCTTTACCTTTGAGACCCTTCATGGCCACTACAAAAAAAACCCACAGTGGGTTGCAGAGTGAAGACTACAATCAGCTTCAGTGCTCTCAGACACAGTCCCCTGAGGTACAGAAATCACTGTGTTAAGAAAAAGCTATTTAGGGCAGAAGTAGAACTGTTTTTAGGGCTCTGAATCTGAAGAATGAACTTCCAATAAGCTGAAGACCACCACAAACCACAGAACTTCCTGTTTCAACCATATTTGACCTTGTCTTTCAATAAAATAATAAAAAGTGCTGGTATCCCACCAAGACAGACTGCTGCAGAAGACGCACCACCGCTGCAAAGCACACTGCCAAGGCTCAGTGGAAGATCAAGCTGTATGTGTGAACAGCAAATATCCTGGAGGGGCCAATAAGAATATGCAAATATCCTTTAAATCTACAAACTTTGAAAGAGAAAAGTACAATGCTTTCCCTCCTAGAGAATTCCAGCTAGTGTGCTATTTCTGCTGTTCACCATCTTCAGCTACCCATGAGGGAAATCAATGTTGTCTGAGGAAGGACTGAAAAACTTATCGCCACATTTGTCCTATTTGAAGCACAGTTTTTGTAACACCGGAAGACAAAATGATTTATATTATACTGCATTGGTCACACCTAAATGACAACTACTTTTACTCTTATTTTTTCCATCTATGCAGCTCAGGAGTAAAGGGCAAGACTCCTATCTAGTTTTTGGGGTATGGAAGCTGAAAGCATTAGACAAAATGTTGTCAGACAACTTAAGCAAGTGCCTTAATACATATCCATATGCCATCTGCTAAAGACCCAATTAAAGGCTCTGTGAATTTGAGTCTAGAAGGCAAGGAATCCTCAGTTCAACAGCATATTTAATTAATTCCTCCTTACCATAATATTGAATATTATAGCACCAAGTAATCCAGTAATTACTGTTTTCCTTTTCAAATCTGGAGTTCATTGATGCAGTTGACAGCAAAACAACCCTGAGATTTCTCAAAAGCAAACTAACTTATATTTATTCTTTATTTGTAAATACATTTCTGAAAGACATCATGTGAATTGTATTTAGTAATATCCTTAAAGAGCTTTTACAACATCAGCATTAAATACAGAGAATCCTACTTGAGCAGTAATAAGGTCATCTCTTTCCTTCTAAGGAAGCCTGTTTGACTTGACAAAACATGTATTGTCAAATGTATGGCAGGAACAGATGACTTGGGAGATAACACAGTACAAGCAGTCATAAGGTCTGAAACTCAGAGAACTACCAGAAATTCCCATATAATTTTTATTCTTATGCTATACTTCTTGTGAATTTGTTCTGTCAATATATGAGTATTTATAGAAATGCCAAAACCATGAGAGTAACCTTACTTTTGCAAATTTTCGTGGTTTTTTTTTTTTACTTGTATATCATTATCTTTCCACTCAGTTTTCTTTGACAACTGTAGCTAGTCTAAGATAGTCGTTGTGTATATGATTATGTAGTGACTTTTGCTGATCTTCTTGGAGACTTCCAACATAATCAAAAATAAATAATAATAATATCTACCTGTCAGATATGGCTTTTTCAGTGAAGAACTAAAATTAAAATTATAACTTTTGAGGGAGTTTGCCAAACCTAAAATAAAAGCTACACTCATCTGTAACCAGGTCAATTTATCTCATAGCACTTGTAAAAGCATAAATGACATAGTGTTCCCTGGGTAATTGTGTGATAGCCAACTTTTTATATACAAACATTGCAAAGAGCCTTGCAAACAATTAGGATTAATTCATAGCCCCCAGTAACACTGACTATACTCCATGGGGCAGAGCTGGCAAACTCCTCCACGTTGGTCCTGAAGGGACATCTGGCTGTGACCTGAGGGTGCATTAGGGCAAGTCCTGGGGATCATCTCCCTCAGTGCCTGGCTTACTGGAGGGAACCCACAAAACAGTCAGAAAGGGAGATGCAGCAGGTCACTGTGGAGCACAGCCAGTCAGTACTGAGCTACAAACAGCTACACAGTAGTTAATCCCATAGGAGCAACATGAACCAAATCAGCAGTTCTCAGGACAATGCTATGATTTGGGTTTAGTGAGGAAAGTGCTGAGGACGGAGACATAACAGAGCCATCCATCACAGTCCAAATAAAGAATTACATGGGGTTTTTCTTTAGGGTTTGGGGTTTTTTTCAATATATCAGCATGCATACAGAAAGGATGGATTGTTTGGAAATGGTTTAATTTCTCTAAAGGGATGGAGATCCCAGAAGTTTTTATTCCTTCAGCTGATGCTGACAGACAATCCTGGATGCTCAGTACCTTTCAAAATCAGGTCACAGACATGAGATGGATTTGGGTCTAATTTTCAATTATCTTTTTAAAAGAAGATTGGGTTACAGTCTTGAGAAGTAGAATACTTCTAAGTTTGTATCGTCTTTCTGCTCTGTATAATGAAGTAGCATGTGGTATTTTCTGTAGGTGCACACATTCACTTTACAGCCAATCTGAAACATGTTCAGATCATAATACTCCGCAATGTTGCTGCCCTCTTTGAATGGGTTTAGGCAATTATGCCCAAGTCCATGGATGTATTTAGGTGATGACCGGATTGGCCTGATGACCAATGCAATCAGTAGGAGCTGGGTGTTTATTTGCACATACCCAGGACAGAATGGTGGAAAAGAGTCTGTTGTTACACTTTCTACAGCAATGCCAAAACCAGTGACTGCTGTGAACAGCAAGGCTGGGACCCTGCTCAGTAGTGCTGCAAGTCACAGTTTGGATACAGCTAGGACAAAAGGGCACCCCTCACCTGCAGGGATCCCCTCCTAGGAGGCAACATGGCCACAGCTCTCAGTCTCCACAGGAATTCACAAAAGCAAACCTGCACCAGCATGTACCCAGAGGAGCCCCACCACACCCAAACACGCCAGGGCAGCTGCACACACCGCCCAGGTGTATCACAGAGCCCATTCTTCTCCATTACCACATGGGAGCAGGCCCTGCTTCTGCTTAAAGCTGCCCATATTCTTGTATGGGCCTGTACTTCACCAGTGTTCAGATACAAACCTGTGCATGAATTATTCAAAAGTATCTGTAAAATTAGTTTTGAAAACTCTAAAATACTGTTCTGACAACAGGCTGGTCATATCTCCCATGGTTTCATTACCTCAAATGAATCTGAAGAATCAGGAAATGCTTTGCTTTAGTTTCTCGTTGAACCAATGAAAAAGAAATGTATTCTTCCTGATGCTTCACCTGTGAGTGATCAGGTCTGCAGGTAGCACCTCTGTCATCTTCCTGAGCTACAGAAGGGCAGACGATGGCCAAGGGACGCTACACTTGGGCACTGCACCTGATAGTCAACAGAGCTGCCCTCTGGCATTGGTACTTGGATCAGCCTGGGTGCATTTCTCATTTGAGTCCCAGTTCTGCCACTGCCAAGTTAACAAAAGTTTGTGATGGGGCATGTTCAGGCTTCCAACACATTAGGAATAATGCTAATGATATTATATGTTTTGTCTGCATTATGGTCTGGTGCTTAGAAAATAAACATCTTGACTTTGTTTCAATGTTTATCTTCAATAAATACCTCAGCTTTGTCTCAACGATTATCTCTCCACAGCAGACCATTATCCAGTAGCAACATATAATTCATTTAACAGTACTGTTTAAAATATATCCTCTTTGTGCTGCAGAGAAAGGAGTTGTATGTGGGAAATGCCAGGGGTCTCATGTACCCTTGGAATTAAAACAGAAATTAAGTCATTTGAGCTATTTTTTATCCTTTCAGCTTTTGTTTTTCCATTTCTTGTTTTGCACTACACAAGCTCTCTCTGGCTTGTGAGGAGATTGCAGTTGGAGAAATCTGGAAGGCTTCCAGGGAAAGCATATTTTAGGGCAGTGCTATGCCAGGGGCTATTGCAGGTGATAGGAACTGATAAAGGTCCAACATACCACCTGAATCTACTTCAAACTGATGACAGGGCTTTAGGAACAGGTGGGCGTTGGGCTTCTTCATATCTTCTAAGGAAAAGGTGTGAGAAGTTCCTGGTGATAATTGTTAAATATTAACATTGTGTTGATGTTTCAATCTGATTATATGCAAGTCAGCAAGACACCTAGAATTTAGCAGGGTATTTAAAAGAAAAAGTTTCTCAGTAATTTTGGGGGTGTAGGGGTATTGTGGGAGGAGGCCCTGCCATAACTACAATGCTCAGTGAAAGCAGCCCAGGCAGCAGCATCTGGGAGAAAACAGCCCTCTACTCCGCATCGGTCTTTTTATTGTCTGCATTCTGTACTGAGCCAAATATGCTGTTAGCACTTAGCAAATATGCAGTAGGGTGGAAGATCTATTCTCTTGTGCATCACTACAAGTGCAGAGAAACTCTGTTAAGGTTGCAGAAGTAAATGAGATCACAACCTGACTTGTGTTCATGACCAGTTAAACTTTAACAAGGACCTGAAATAGTAGGACCACTCTGAGGTAAAAGGTTGAAGTGATGAAAAGTGGCTGAAGAGGAATGGATGGTGGAAAAACTGAACAAGTAGAGCCCTAGTGTGGATGGCAAAAATATTTAATGTCTGCAGTCAAAATTGCCACGGCTAGATCTTATAAAGGATACAGGTGTCTGGGGGTGGCGGGGGAGGCGGGGAAGGAGGAGGAATGCTCAAATTGTTTGAGGCACTTGAAACCAAGCCTGGTATTTCCCAAACTCATTTGGTACCTCACTATTGAACCTCAGCATTCCTGGGCTTCTGTGCAGCCCACACTCACCACCATCTCACACATGCTGACCTCTCAGACCCTATTTCATGCTCAGCTGAGTGGCAGTTCCAGACTAGGAATCCTAGCATAAAGGTCTCTTGAAGGTATGTTCAGTCAATGCACTCTGAATACACCTCAGCATTGAATTTCATGTAGAACACCACACGCAGGGTCCTGTGCCTTGCAGGGGAGTCCAATATCTTCTACACTAACCAGCAGCTCACTTTTGTCAGCTTTGGGACTTAATTCTGGTGGCACAACCCACACGTGCAGATAGCATCCCCTGAAGCAAAAAGCTGTCTCTACCGTCATCCATCATCAGGCTGCAGCCAGAGCTGGGGAGATGGGGATGCAGGTTGCTCTCTAGTTTGCATTACAGCAGCATGAGGAGGTTTCACATGGTGATTCAGAAAGGCTCCCTACAGGAACAGTTCTAGTGGTACTCCCCATCTGTTCCAGGAAAAATCAGATGGCAATGCCACCTGGGCTGACATTAGCCTTCAAGCCTACAAGCCACTGGTGTAGCTAGTCATGCCTAGCAAATTTGGCACTTGCTCATTCATTAGGAGAGATGAGCTAGAGGTTCTCCTCCAGAGCTCTGTTATCTCTGCTAGGCAGACAAAATTAAAGTACATCTAAGATATGCGATTCAGCCTCATGCTTCAGGAACACCGGTGGGACAAGGGGTCTTTGTTTCTATTCCTTTAAAGTATTTTATTGGAAATCTCTGGATAGCTCAGTGAGCACAGACACACCCAAATGCACATGAAATGATAAGCAGTAAATAAAGAAAAAATTGGGTCCCTGAGTAGCAGCAATGTGACATGCTTGGAAAACTGCACATAGGCAACAAATTTTTTATATGAACTTCAGTGCAGCCAAAAGTAAAGTCATTCATTACAGGACAAAGTTTTCAGGCCATCATCACAGGTTAATGGAGCCCTTAGAAGCAGTGAGTCTGCAGGGAGGCCAGAGGGCATAACCCAACAGGAGGAAATGTTTGCTTCAACAAAAGGAATTCTTGTGTGTATGAACCTGGGAACTCTGGATGCTATGGACAAAGCCTCAGTCTCAGTAACTGGTCTCAGTTTAAAAGTGTCCTGGCCTCACACATACAAGTCAAAAGGTTTCAGATGAGAGTTCACTGAATGACTAAGGACTGGAAAACGTGTCTTACAGCAAGAGTTTCCAAAAGTTGAAGCTCTTCAGTAGAGCAAAAGGAAAGGTTCCTGTAAGTGTAATTTAGGCTTACCTGTATTTGAAGCAAAATTTTGGAGTGGGCTCTCACACACATCTGTCTAGACAATCTGCCCTAGAAATAAGGTATGTGGTTTCAGCAGAGAGGGGAATTAACTGCTGGAACAATTTACACAGAGCAGAGGGTAGATTCTTTATCACTGTGCATAATTTAATTAAACTTGGCTGGTTTATGCAAAGAAAATCAATAGTTCAAACAGGAACAAATGCTGGGAAACCCTTTGATCCATTTTATGCAGAAGGACATGCAAGTTGATTAATTCTGGATATCAGTCAATGAAAAGTGGGTCATGCTGCGCTCTGCTGCCCCTTCACTCTCCATCCCTCAGCACCAGGTCTGTGAACAGTGGCAGCCAAGTGAAGCATCTCCAGCAATGTTTTCTTCTACCCTGAGACATGGAATCCAGGACCAGCAGGAGTGGGATAGATAGGCAAGAAGATTTCAGTGCAGGAACAGAGCTTGGAAATTCAGGAATTAATACCATGTTTTTCTTAGGTTGCATAACTAATTGTTGAGCAAGAGAAAAGTGCAGATGTGTGCTGGTAGGATCTAGAATAAATTAATTATAAATTAAGAGTCTGAGGGCCAGCTGGAAACTTCCTACTCTCAGGAGGCCAGAGAGTTCTTACAGAAGAGGGTCTCACTCTCTGTCCATCCAGAAGAACTGGCAACACTCATTCTCTGCCTTTCTCTCTTATACACACACACACACACACACACAAAAGAATCATTGACTTTTTTTAAATATCTCATGATATTAAAATCATTACCATGATTAGGAGAGTGCACAGTTTTCTTCACTTCTGGGGCTTAGAGTCGTGTGTGAGATCCAAACCCTACAAGGCAGGCAGTCATCCCATCTGACCAACCTTGAGAGTGTTGTCTCATGCATTGTGAATGCAACCACTGAGGATGTTGCAGTGACCTCTCTTGGTAAGCTCTGTGTTTGTCTCTGTGTGTGTTTCTTCTCAAGCTACTCTTTGCATATATTTTAGGAGATGAAAAAGAAAACAAAACCAGTGCAAATTGCCTAGAAGGCAATCACAATATTACCTATTCCTTACCAATAAAATAAAAAACTCTACCATTTTCATACCATTAACACAGCATAATGTTCAGCCAACAAAATTTGTCAAAGAGCCAGTTCAGATTAAACAAAATATTTGATCCCCGAGTATTCAAATCTCCTGTTTAAGAATAGCACTTCATTTTAGTCATCTTCAGTGCATTAGTCTCCTTTGACAAAATTAAGATATAACCGTACACAAGCTGTGAAAGCTCATGCCTGCATTTGCTCACTTCTCTGACCTCTCTATTGTTTATCCTGGGCGCAAGATGTATTTCAGCCATTTGAATTTGCACTCCAGGCTTTATCAAACTATCGTTCTCACCATCCCCACCCTGACCTGGAGAAAATACTGTCTATAGGACATTCTGCAAGTCACCAGTAGTGTTGCAACATGCTGCTCCACCTTTATGTTGCTGGATAGGTAGATAAAGAACCTAGCCCTTGCTCCCATCTGGAAAAAGAGAAGCTTTAGAAAGGACAAGGAAGCACTGGCACATGTGGCCTGCAGCACTGATGGAGTCTTTAAGAACTGGTCTGACTGGCATCTGTCAGGATGCAGGATACAGGCTCAGTTCATTCTGCCTTCTAACACTATTTTTCTGAATGTAGGATGAAATTCTGCTCGTGAGGAACTGTCAAGAATATCTGCCTGTTCCCTGCAACCTGGGAAACTAAAGAGACACACTTTGGCAACAGGCATTGAGGAAGGGGATTTTTAAGTCATTTTAATCACCTTAGAAGAACATCTGACCCTTATCTACTACTGTCCAGATAGCAGTCATTGGTATTGACCAACATTTGAATCTTCAAACCCCAAAATGAGCAACAGCTTCCAGACTTTTATGACTTGCATTATTTTTAGCTGCTTACACAGTCCTCATGATTGATCTGCCTGGAGTGGCTCTGTTGCAAGCCCCGAGGGAGGGGAGAGGAAGGGGTTCATGGAGACACACATTGCCATGGGTGATAAGCTCGCATCTGTTTTGAACCGTAAAATGGGAGCTCGTTGTGTAATCCTGTCGGAGCATACCTTTCAAATGCCAAACAAGCACAGCATCAGCAGCACATAAAGAAATATTTGAAAGGCCCTGGCGGGAAGCCAAGACAACGTGGCTAATGTTTCACCTAACCTCACCCCCTCGCTGGCTGGCTGTGCCCCGGCAGCCCTGCCGGTGTGACGTGTGCCTCCGAGCTCCGGCAGGCAGCTGCTCCTTGACTGCCTGCACTGTCTGCCCTGCTGGCAGCAGGACAAGGGAAACCAAGAGGCTAAAGCATAAAGCAGCAGAGCTGAGGAGCGGCGTGGCCCGGAGGACAGCGCGCCCTCCCTCATGGTAGGCTGGCAGCGCGGCCTCCCCGGGGCTCAGCCGCGGAGCCACCCGCGTTCCGGCCGGGCCGGGCCGCGCCCTCCGGGCGGAGCCCAGCGCCGGGCACACACAAAATGTGGCTCTTTCACGTCAGGCTGGCCTCTGTGGGGAAGCGGTGTGGGAAAAACTTGTCAGGGTCTGCCTTTCCTTTGGAAAAATCCACTTTCACTCCCAGTGACAGCCTCCAGTCGCCTGTCCTTTACATGCACGTAGTAATTTGCCTTCTCTTTCACAGCCCTAAATACCTTTCCTTTAGCACAGAATAGTTTACTTTTCAATAATCTGTATTAAAAGTAATTATCCAGAGGGCTGTCCTAGCAGTCCAGCTCCGGGATTCTTGTTTTCTCTGAGTCATTCCTGTGTCCGTATTTTGTAAAATTTGCACCCACCCCAGATACAAAAACCTGCAGAACGCCTGCTGTAAGACTGTTGCTATCACTGGCTGCCAGCTCAAGTTGAAAATGGAACTGACAAGCATGATATGCCAAGAGAAACATTCTGTATGCTGGAATTTGGACTTATTGAATGTGAAGTGTTAATCATTGATTGATCATATTTCCTCAGTTCAAGGAGATTTTTAGATTGTCCTTTTACCTGTCTTAAAGTGTGAACTGTGGTTAACACTACAACAGTAGAGGCACAAAGCTTGTCAGAGAATTTAGAGAAAACCCTCTTTGTGTAGCATCAACCCAAATCATAAAAATATTTCAGATCCTAAATAAAAAGAAGGAACACATACTTTTTTACTAAGTGCTGACCAAAAGCTTATGTTTAAGCCAAAAATCACCAGCAATATATCTCATGACATAAGCAAGAACATAGTGGCAAAGCAGTTTCCCAGTGGCAGCAAAATAGAAATAAAGATCAGAGACTTGTAGGAGACTAAAACCAAATGTGACTCTTCTTGCAAAGGAAGAAAACTGACAGGAAGAAAAAGAGCTAAAAATTAATATACAGTTTGGCCAAAAACCAGATACAGAATTAAAATCAATTTTATTTTTGATGGTTTGGATTTGCTGCTTATTTGCTTACTAGATTTCTTTTTGATCCAGCTGTTTTTCATTTTGGTTAGTTTCATTTTGAGGCAAAAGTGATGAAACCCAACAAGAAGGGAAGTTCTTGTGGTTTTTCAGGGGCATCCAGAAGCAGAGTAATGGAAAACCAACAATAGACAGGAAAGACTGGAAAGTATGAGACTTTTCCCAAATTCTGCCTAGTTTTGCAGACTGATGATATATCATGACATACAGACTTTCTTTGGGTTGTAGAGGCTACGTACAGACCTTGTGTAGGCACATGGAGATGTTGTGATAAACTTTTAGAGAGTGCCAAAGCTGGATTGCCTTTTAAGGCACAGTGATCCATCCCTTTCCAACCCCCCTGCTTGTGCTCCTTCCAAGGTCTCCAGTCTTTGTGCTCTATCAGCTACAGGACTCTCCTTGTGTTCATCCAGAAGGGCTGGAGACAAGTGTCTGTGCTCTCTTCCCTGCTTGTGCACCCATTTCATGGCAGGAACTGCCTGGCTTTAATATAGGTCAGAGGTTGCATTAGGATTGTGTAAGCTTGGGCCAATCTCCCAAACACTGTAGAACTACCATTTTTTAAAATTCCTCTTCTCAATAAAAAATCAAGAGTGAGAGAAAGTGCATTGCTCCAGATGGTGTTTTATTTAAGTTGTTTCTCTTTGTGTTGCCACAGGTACTTCCTGTAGCTAAAGTATGCATATGTGAGTCTATCAGTTTATCTAGTGAAAATATGTTAAATTTGTTTTACAGGCTAATCAACACAGGCTTTTAAACACAGTCTAAACTTTTCTCATCCTACCACTCTGCACATGCATAAAGAAAACAGAATGAACTCTGAGGCTTGGACTGGCCATGCCCATTCAGAACCACTCAGTGCACCAGTCATCAGCATCAGAAAAAGAGAAAAAATGGTCAGGAACTCACTCTTGTCCCATCTCCAGGCAGGTACAGAACAAGCAGGACATGAGGAAAAAGGCAGTGTGTAAAGACTGGCTTGTACCCTGAGAATAAAATTCCACATTTTTTTCCCATGCAAATTGTGGAAGTATTTTGAGTAATGGATAAAAATTACTTTTCCCCCTGCCCCCACCCACCCAAGTGCAGCTGAACCCTCAATTTCATTGAGCATGCATATTCCTTCTGCCTGTGATGTCCATAACCTGCCACTACTTAGGTATGGCTCTGCTTTGTGATCCATAATGCATAAGCAGAGATGTGGGAAAAGCTCTTGCCCTTGCTTCACAGAGAGAGGACTGATTTGCCTGATGTTGTAAATGTCAGACAGAACTCAGCCTATAAAGCAATGACTAAAAGTTTAACCATATTTCTTCTATCATTAATATTCATCAAGTGGCTACCAACCAGATCTTGAGCTGGATAAAGTCACCTTACCTTTAAATGTTTTAGGAGATATTAGCCACTTCCTCTGTCTCTGGGCTTAAACCTGTAAGGGTCAAATGGATTAGTTTCTGGAGTTGTGCAGCCTTGAATGCCCTCCAGCCTTGCTTGTTTCCCCACCCAGCAGCAGAGGATATGGGGGTATGTGTGCAACACAGGAAGGATGTGCATGGGATGTGTGCTGGCTGGGGTGCACTCAGGGGCCCAAGGGATATCATGGGGGGCTCAGCACATTCCTAGCGACTTCTCTTGTCCCACCACCTACACAACACTACTAAATACAGTGGGGACATGTTTTGGGGTCACATTGAAACTCCCTGGGACTCTCTCTCCAGCTGTCATATTCAAGAAAGCCTCTTTCTTATGCCTCTCTTACAAAAATAAAACAATAGCATGGGATAAATCCTACTTTCCTTTATACTCAAATCTGAGATGACACTGGTGATTTCACGAGGGGAGCTTACATTTCTGCATCTTTCCACTTCCAGAAACCAAACTGGTTTCTCTACTTAAGTAGGGAGCAGAGAGTCCCAGATGTGTCTGGAGCTATGTGATTAATCAGTAGCTAATGTGCAATACCATGAGAGGAAAATCTGTGGAGGGGCTAAAAAGTAAAAAAATCAATTGGGAAAGGGGATAGGAGAGTGGGTGAGCATAAAATATGGTATTTTATTTCATTCCATTAATAGTTTGAAAAATAAATGTAACTAAATGCAACCTTCAATGACTTCCTTTAAAAAGGCCCAAAACATATAATTTTGAAAGGAGTTATTTTAACAATTTTTAAAATATTTCTTAAGCCTGTTCACTGAACTCAGTAAAACATTCTCAATATTTGCAGTAAAGTCAGGACTGCATTTGGGTCTTACTACATAAATCTGAAAAGAAACCTCTTTGAGCTAAAAAAAGAAATACATTTTGGTGTGGGATTAAAAAGCAGAAGTGTTTTATTTCTGTGGATATCATCAGGTTTTATACTCCTTTATCGTTCTTACATCAAAGGAATAAAAGATTTAATTTTATTATGTTTTAATAAATGTCCTACTTTAATGTCCTACTTTACTTTTCACTTTACAAACTGAACCCGTAATCACCTATGAGTTATTTCAGAATATTTCTAAAAGTTATGACAATGAAATTACTGGGAACTTTTAAATCAATTCAATTGTAAAGGTTTTAGTTTGATAACTGGGCAGAAACACCAAAATCATGTTGTGGTTTCACGTTCACCTCTATTTCTGTTTGCTAAATTTAGTGTAGTGGTTTAAATATTTTTCCTGCTGTGAGATAGGATTATGAGGAAAGAAGGCAAAACAAGCTTAACTTAAAGAGAAAACAAATCGATTTATTAACACACACCAAAAGAAGGAAAAAAAAAAGAATTAAAATGAAAGTTTTCACAGCATTCCCCTCCCCCCCCAATGGTTCACTTTCTCACATACAACATAAAGAGACAAAACCTGTAATTTTCAGTCAGTTTCACCATTTAAAAATAATCTTTCATCAGTTCTTTTAGGAAAGGAGTCTCTCTTAGGATTTCTACAGAGATTCCCCACTGACAACATAAAACAGTTTTCATGTGGGTCTTAACTTTCACAACAGACAGTCACTCAGGAACCTGCCTTTGTGAAGTGCCTCCCAACAGCAGCTTTCCCAACACTGCATACGGGCCATGTCTGCTCATTAGGGGTACTGTTTAAGGATGCCTCTTCTAGTATAAAACAAAGATTCCCTTCTTCTCTCTCTAAAATCATCTTCATCTCAAAACCTAGAGAGCTCCTTTTCCCTAGGAGCAAAAGGCTTCATATCACTTTCAACTAGAGCTCTACATCTCCCCCAACAGCGTTCCTATGTTACAGGAAAATAGTCCATTCTCCACAGTTGACTGGAGACGTCCAGCCAAATTAGGCCACTCCTCCTCTTTTGTCGTAATAGTCTTTTCACTCGCTCTTCAGTGACTTTAGTTCCGTTCTGTGTCTCCTTGTGATTCAATCACTGTCTGTTCTCACTCCGGGAAGGGCCAGTGCTCTGGCAGTTCCATCTTCTGGCAGGAAAGAGTTAAAACTTGCCCAGGCCTGCAGTGGTCATGCGATCCCTGCCAGGCAGCAGCCGCTAGGATTTTCAAAAAACCCTGTGGGGTTGGGGGGAATAGAGCTCAGGCCGAGGAAATTCAGAGCGGCCTGGCTGGTAAATGTCTCTCTTTTTTTCACCCCTCAGTCTCATCCAGGTGCACCGGGCCCGGCAATGGCCTGGCCCCCTCCACCGCGGCTGCCCGCAGCTCGCGGCCAGCCCTGCCGAGCTGAAGCCTCCCTTCTCCCCCGCCGGCAGCCACGGAGAAAGGGGCTCAGACGGCCGGACGGCCGCTCCTGGAGACTCAGCCAGGCCCAGCCTGGCTGCCCCGGGGGCAGCAAAGCCTAAGTCAGGCTCCGCTGCTGCCCATGATGTTACCTAGTGGCTCGCCAGAAGAAGGGAGGCTGGCTTCCCAAAATCCTCCTGAATTTAAGCCATGTTACCCAGAGGTGTACGTCTGTATTTAATTGGCTAATCTGCTTGTCAGTTTCAAAGAAGATCATTATTTAGTTTTTACCATTCATGCTAAACCAATACAGCAATATATTTTGCTTTTTAATTAGTAATTTGTTTCTTAGACTACTTGCTCAACTTAAGTATTCAGCAAGCATTTTTAAGAGAAACAGTTGTTTCTTAAAGTTTCAATACCCTGTTCCATCTGCTATGGATGGAAAAACTCAAGAACATGATTTCTGAGACCACCCAAAGAGTCATGGAGAAAAAGAAAAGGATGACTAGCTTTGTGAACCTTCTTGTTGTTTTTGTATTGTGAGCTTTATTTGTACAGCTCAGAATCCAGCCATCTGAGGAGTTAAGTGTGCTCTCATGAAGAAAATATTTGTACTACAGAGCAGTATGTTTCCAGCTTCCTAAGATAAGTTTAAGGCTATATTTCTTCCTCTGTGGATTTAATGGTCTGTCAGAAGTGTAAGGATACAACCTAAAAAAAAAAAAAATTATGAGATTTGACCTGAGATTAGCTCAGTTGTTTAGAACAGGGTGCTAATAACACCAAGGTTGTGGGCCCAAACACAGTATAAGCTATCCACTTAAGAGTTGGACTTGATCATCTTTGTGGGTCCCTTTCAACTCAGAATATTTTAAGATCTTAGTCCATCTTTTAGCTTTTGATACACATTTGTTTCAACTATCTTTTGTTTCAAGTCAATGTACTAAAAATTTTATCTGTACAGGTTACAAGCAAACAGCCGGTTTTTAAGGTATTTAATTACCTTCAGTAGAACTGTCATCTTTCCTATCATCTGGTATCAAGTGACACTGGACATTTTACTCTACTGAAGAATTTCCTGTCTTTATCAAGCCAGACTCCAGGCATGCTTTTCAGCAGAGAAGAACCAAAAAGGTAGGACCCTGTGCAAAGGAACCACAATTTATCAGTGTAAAACCTACAATAAATTAAAACCGTTTTCTCCGTCATTTTAGCTACCAGAGGAGCTTCCACACCATTTTGTCGTGCTAAGATACGTTCTTTATTAATCATTGCATGCACATGCACACGCCTCTGAACTTGATCAAATGAACAGTTCTTGACAGCTAAATCCTCATGCACTCTTTGCTCCCCAAATTTACAAGTCTTTCACAGGATGTTTAGACAGGAGGAAGGAATGCAGGACACCAGAAGGACAGTGCTTATGGCAGTCTGGGGGATTACATTATTGTTTTTCAACAGGGGATATTTCTCATTATTCTAGCCACTGCTTTGCACTACAGTTGTGACCGAAAAGGAGAAAGCCCAGGCAAAGAGGAGGAGACAAGACAGAGGTGACTGCAATTACAGGTAGTCAAAAAACCCAGGTGATAGCTGCATTCCATTCTTCTCCAGGGAAAGGAGGCAGCATGAAGAGTGACCCTACCCTTTTGGAGATTTTGACCTTTCTGTAACTTTACAGGTGTTAGAGGGAATCTAGATGAGAAAAAACCCTTTCAGCCTCAGTCCCAAGTCAGCTGTCATGTTGTTTGGCCAGTGGAGATTTCATTTAGAAGACAAAGATACACACTGAAAATAGATAAGACTAGGACAAGAGCTGCATGTTACCAATTTTGGATTATATTATTTTGCAGTGAATCCACAGGAAATTCTTTGTGGCCTTGAACCACAAAGTACACAACTCTGCTCTTTAGTTGGGAAGTGCCTCTTTTTTGAAAGTGCAGAATCAAACACTGGATGCCTGGGCAGTCACCTCTTCCGAAAAAGCTGCTTTTCTTGCAATGTGCAGACTGAAATTGAGTGCTATGTGTGCCTGCAGTTCTCCCTTAAATCTGCATATTGCAGCTGCACTGCAAAATGCATTCAGATCCACAGTTGCTTCTCCTAAGGATAACCTTCTTCTCAAGGGCCATGAACTCTATGCGTGTTGAAATGTTTCTGTGGCCTGATCTGGATCATTTAGCATATAAAAGATCAGCTGTACTACAACTCAATGGCATTACTGGTATGGTGAGCTGCTATACCTTTGCTATTGATTTTGTCTTATTCTCTATCTGCAGATACAAAATTAATCTGCTATGCACTGTATGTGCGCTGATGACTGCAGTGCTGGTTGGTATCTCGAGTGGGGACCTGGCGGCCAGGGAGAACAGGCACATGAGAAACATCCTGGACAATACAGATGTGGGAAGTGTAGCCAGTAGTTCCAGAATAAGAACAAAATCATGTTTAATTGTTTCTACACATAGCAGAGTGCAGGAACAATGGCTCCCTTTCTGTGACATACATGTCACCTGCAGGAATGAGCTACAGGGGAGAGGGAGCACAGGCTGGGCAAGAGACAGAAGCATTGCCAGAGTTGCAGTTCTGGTCCCTGTCATCTGGGATGCCTCCACCTGGTCTCAGTGCCAGAGTGCATCCCTGCCCTTCCACCAACATTGGTACTCTTAGAGCAACTAGGTCAAAAGAGGCATCTCCCCAGATTTCAGTATTTAAGCAAGACCAAGCACCAGCTTGAGCATTACATTTCTAAAGCTCATCAAGAGCCTATCAGTTCACACAACTTTTAACATAAACATCCCTCAGTAGAATTGAGTCAAGCAAAGACATAATTTTCTCTCATTTGTGACTTCTAAAAAATCATGTCAGTTTGAAAAAGCTATTTTAAGTTCTAGCAAATTAACACAATTAACCACAGAAAGTCAGGAGGCTTTGTTATGACAAAATGCTTTTGGCTGATGAAAATATTTCAGATAGATTCTACTCCCTCAAACATTTTTTAGATACCATTAAAGGAAATTCTGAAGTAAAATAATGGCGAATCAAAGGTACTGAAAAGAAATCCAAGTGACAATTTAGTTTTTAACAAAGTACTTTATTAAACATTTCTATATTACACAAACATTCTACAAAATTTCCGTGAGTTTGTAAACTGATTCATGGTAGCTACAGCAGCTCTCTCCATTTAAACAGAGCTTTTTTGATCATTTTCATTCATTCAGTCACTGAGAGTTGAAACTACACAGAATGAACGAGGAAGGTCTGAGAACATGATTATTGAAAGATTGAAAAAATAGTTTTGGATGACCTTGTGTTTGCTTTTTTCCTTCTATTTTGCTCCACAGGAAAAGGCTTTTGTGAGAGCAACTCTCAGCTGTTCTGGTTCAGGGGAGTTTGGTGATTATTTTTGGTTTCAGTTTGCTGAGCATTAGGGCTCCTGTCTTATTATTCTATTCTAAAATGAACTGAACAAGTCAAAGTGATTCTCATAACACTGAATTTGGGACTAAAATTATGTGACTTGAAACAATGTCAACCTTTTCTTAAACTGAAACTGTGTTTCACAACCATAATGGAAACAGGCAGTATCTCAAAAGGATGAATCAATGGATCTCTATGGGGATGATTCTGATTTCACAGATAACAATGGAAATCAGAGGCAGGAAAAATATTGGAGACATTAAAATGACTGTAAGTAAAAACAAGACTAATTTTTACATTTTCAGATAAACAAATATGCACATTAAGAATTGTCTTCAGTTAGGAGTAATATACTGGCAGTAGTCATCTTACTTTAAATGTAACAAGACTGATTACACAAGAAGGTCAGGAGCTGGAATTTTAGAGTTATTTTTATATCTTATGCATATTCCTTTTTGAGCAGTTGGTGTTTGGTATCTATTTGCTTTGTTAAAAGCGAACAGAGAAAAATAATTGAATGCATAATAATGATTCAGAAGTTGAATAAAAATTTTAAAAATACATGGTTTTGCACAAAGAGTGCAAAAATATTCTATCTGCTGGGCTTGATGCCATTATTTATTGTCTTCTTGGAATCAGTCCTTTCACTGAATCGGGATGACAGTGAGTTTGTACACCTTCATCAAATAAATTGAACAGAAATCATCACAGTAGAAGAAGGTCCACATCATTTGAGTTAAGGGGCATGTTAGCAAAAAGTAGAAGAAATCATCCCCACAACACCATTCCAATTTTTTTATCTTTTCCAGCAATGTTTCCCCAGATGAATTATTAGCACATATTTATGAAGTGATTTTTAAAACAGTTTTATATCATATTGCTTTTTTCAGAAATTGTTTAATATGACCTTGGCTTGGCTTGGCTTGATTTGGTTTTTTCAGTTTCTGTGGGATTTTGGGGTGGGAGCGGGGGGTTGTTTTCCTGTTTTGGTTGGGGTGTTTTGTTGGTTTTTTGCCTTTTGCTTTGGTTTTGGTTGGTTGGTTGGTTTTTTGAAAGTGAGCATTTGTGGTAAAAAGAATAAATCTGATCTTGATTTTCTGTTGTCCCACTCCACTTGATTCCCTACAATATTCTGTGTAGATTTATGCCACTGAGCACTTTGCATTTAGAAGTGGTAGGTTTTGAGCACATAGCCATGAAAAACAAGTCCAGGAAAAGTGTGGTTATTATCTGCATACTTTGAGAAGATGATTTGAAAATGTTTTAGAAAATCTGCTATACCAAGAACAATTACTGCTTTCTCACAGTTGCCTTACATTACTGCCTTACACAGTTGCCTGCATCTGAAAAGTAGATACAATGAATGTAGAAAAATTACTTAAATTAGTGACCAGGGGTATGTGTGGCTCTCACAGACCTGGGTGCAGGTGTAGATGGGTCAGAATGCCATTTGGTAAGAGTCAAGGAGGAAAACTTTTGGCCATGTTCTAGCACGTTATCATGGCATAGTGACTCTGGAAGGTGTCAGAGTTGCTACTGGTAATATTTTCACATTATTATTATTATTATTATTATTATTATTATTATTATTATTATTATTATTATTATTGCTTTCACAATATTATTATTGCTTTTATCCTTGCTCTTGCTTACGTATAAGCATGTGTCAGCTGCATAGTAAAAGCACACCTTCAATTTTCACACTAAAAACATATTCCTTATTTTTCATTATTCTGTTATTGCGCTTGGAGCGTTTTTGTGAATGTGATTCTTGTCTGAAAATTTCTTTCTCAGTAGAAAGCACAGCAACTTACCAAGGATCAAACATCCTAGCCCTTAGATAAACAAACATCCTTCCGATAAAGAAGCAACATTGTGAGGCCCACTTCTTGTATCTGTCTCTCTCTACTCAAATCAAAAATAACAAATGGGAGTACTGGGTCAGAAATAAAGGTTTTACAGAAGTCCTACTTCCACAAGCTCTAGCCGTGACAACATACATACAGGGAAAAGAGAAAGATAATGATTTCCTCAAACATTATTTGGCTCTTAGAGGGGTGAAAAAAGAGATAAAAAACATTTTACCAGCATCACAGAGGGACAGGCATGAAACACACAGTTCCAGGTATTCAATGCTTGTAAGGAGGAATAGATGAGACCCCTTCCTGCCAGTCTGGGAGAGCAGGGACGTGTTTCTGCCATTTTATCTGAAAGGAGAGTACTTATGATTGATATAAACATTTGGTTTATAGAGGTAGAGCTGGGATAGTTTATCTGGACACCAAGATGACAATTACAGGATGAAGAAAAATAGCATAACTGGAAGTAAATGAATGCCTGTAATGCAGGGCGGTTTTAAAGGAAGAGCCAGATTATTGGGAGGTGGGAGCATGTTAGCAAAGAAAACCAGGAAAGTATTGGAGATGGTGAGAGAGAAGAGCAGTCCTGGGAAGTATATCTTGGAATCTGGAATCTGGATTTTATGGCTTTTTAGAAAAACAGAGTGAATAGGTGAAATAATGGAAATGGGAGTATGGAAAGAGTCTGTCAATCATATTCCATTTCAAAGCCTGGTTAAATAGGCATTTACTTATACCAAATAGCAGTAGATGGCTGCAGCCAACATTCAGATAACCCCCAAAGCATTTTCTATCTATGGAAGTGTACAATGAAGTCTATTTAATATGGCCTTCATTTCAAATTGAGCAGATGAATTTAATCGACTGCAGCCTTTTGTCTAAGGACAAAGACAGGGAGCTGTGTAAAGCTGAATATGAAATACTCAGGAGTCTACTTCTGGCTGGTACTTAAGGCTCTGTTTTACAGTCAATGGACTTTGGAGGAAATGCTGTACATAAAAAAAAAAAAAAAAAAGAGCAGAAGGTGCCTTTCCCATATAGTCTATTACTTCCTGCAATTCATGAGAACTCTTTCCTTGTGCATAAAGGTCACCTTTCATTTATGTACATATCTGTTTGGTTTGCTGAAATGGGTATCCTGAAAACATATTAAAAATATGAAAGGAAATGTAAAATTACGGGTAAAAGGGTGTGTCTCATGGCAGGACATCTATAAATAATGACTATTAAAGAGAGTTGGCCATTGAAACTGCTCCATACAGAAATATCCTCATGGTACTACAGATCACATATTTCACACAAACACTTTAAAACCACAGGCCAACACTTCTCACTGATGTTTGAATGGCCAAAGAAAAGAAAAAGAAAGTGAGGATATGAAGAGAGATTTGAAATTTTGCAGAATAATGTAACAGAGAGACAACCAAAAGGAGAATCAACAAGAAAGAAAACAACTAGAAAACAAGAGAGCAAAGAGACTAATTTAAAATACTGGATGCATCCAGGTGCAAGTGTTATAGTATGTTTGTTCATGTCCCCATGTCTTTTCCATGTATAACTGCTTCCATCTTAGGCAGACCCAAGATCCCAAATGACCCCAGCAGGACCCAGCAGATGACTAGGTGGGATGATGGTGGTATCTCTGTAACCACATATGAGATGGAAGCAAACAGGGAGCATGGGCATGAGATGGGATCAAAATAGTTGCACTTCATGCTCAGCACAGGGGATTTGATGGGTCTGCCTGGAATGTACAGCTGCAAGAAGCCTGCACTGGCCAGCAGTGGGTACCCCACCTCTAGCAGCAGCAGCCAGCTGCAGAAACATTGCCTGCCCTCAGAGGGCCATGGGCAGCACTATTTTTCTTTTGACTGGAAATGAATGATGGCGTTTTCACTTTGATGACACCTCTTTAGAAAATTTCCCCCCCATCCTTGCTCTGTGAGGGAAATACGTGATTGAAAGTAGTAGTTAACGGAATTCATAAGCCCTTCCACAGACAGGTGCAAAGAATTTTATTTGCAACCACTCCTTGCAAATATTAAAAAAAATTGAACAAAATATGCCTTAAAACCAAACCTTCATCGGCTTGTTTCCATCTGTGTTGCTAAATGCTCCCATGACTTGTGAACAAAGTTGTATATCAAGTTGATCAGCACTGAGATGCTGCCACTGGAGGTGCAGAGCCCTGGTCCTGGCTGTCTTCTCATGCACAATGCACCCATAGGTGTGCATGCACCTCATATGTGTGAGGGCTTTCTGCTTGACTTGAGGTGTACACAAAACTAAAGCGTCCTTCAAGTCCTCTCCAGCTTGCAATTACTATCCAGAAGACCTTGAACACTCTGAAATATTTTACATAGTAATAAACATCTTGGTGACCATCAGGAACTGGAGCAGGGCTGGGGTGATGCCGGTGAGGGACCTGGCAGAGCAGGAAGAGCTGTGAAGGAGAGCGTATACTGCAGTTGGTCAGAACCATGCAGAGCAGGACTCCTGGGGATGGAGAGAAGGACAAAGCACAAGTGGGTGGTGGGTGAGCAGCGCTCCAGGACCTGCAACAGCAAAGCCACTCAGGAGGCTGTGGCAGTGTGGATATGCAAAGGTGAGACTGTCCAAGTAAAGCAAGTTAGGAAAATAATCTCAACCAGCAAGACCTTTAAATCAAAATTAATATCAAGGCGATATATTTTAGAAAGTCCTGTGAGCATGAGATTTCTTCAGTTGCACTGGTAGGAGTGAACGTGGGAAAGTGTTCAGCTATTCCTATAGCCAAAGGTGCTAAGACCAGGCAGCTGAAAGGGATCTGCACAGCAGAAGGATATAGGGGTGTGTCAGCAACAGGAGCAGAAGGACAATGCAGAGCTGCAACTCCCTTCCGTCCCTGCCCCCTCTGCCAGACATCCGGATTCCAGGCACAAAAGGGCAAAGCCTTTTTATTTTTTTCCCCTTGAATAGCTTTTTTGGGACTCTGGGAGCCTGCCCTGGGGACTGCCAAAGCCCCGCTGCCTCCCAAACAAGCTCCTACCTCTAGGTTCAATTAATTATGCACTTGGTGATAACTGTAGCAGAACTGGAACCAGATGTGGTAGTAAAATATCTTGAGCCTGTGTCCATTTTCCCCCACCTCTTATTTCCCTAGAAGAGCTGATTTGTCTCTCGCAGGTAAAGAGCCATGGCTCTGCTGTCAGAGGGATGTATTTCTAGTGTAATGATGCATGACAGACATGTAATGATGCATGACGTGTGTCCTAGCTGCATTTTTGACTCCTCTTGCTTTTTCTTAATCCATTTTCAATAAAGGTCTGTTTCAAAACAAAAACAAAAACAAATAAAACCAAACCAAAACAAAAAACAAAAACAAAAACAAAAAAACCCCCACCAAACCAAAACCAACCAGCCAACCAAAAAAGCCCAACAAAAAACAACTTCTCCTCTGCACTCCCCCCCCACCCCCCCTCGGCCGTGGAATTTAAACAAACAAACAAAAAATCCCTATCATTCAGGGTTTCCTGTTCAGGATATTCCCCAAACAAGCAAATATGCAGCACTTCTCTATGTCATATGCATATGCTTGAATTTCCACCTTCCTGGAGACTGGACAACTGCATGGTATGCAAAATATTTGCCTGGAAACCATAATGTTATTATATTATTGAATTTATTTATATATTATAATAGTAATTATTACCACTCAAAATCTTGTGGAGAACATCAGATCCTGACCTAGTAGCAGGGGAATAAAACCACAAAGCAGTACCATGTATTTTTTTTCTTTACTTGATGAAGTATTTGGATAATAAGAACTATGTATGCCTTTCTATTTCCTGTATTTTAAATAGCCATTCAGCACTACTTTTATTTTGAATAGGTAATAATGATTCAGAAGCTGAATAAAAATAAAATCCAAATTTGCTAAAGCTAAACAGGAGGGGAAAAAAAGGCATATTAATATGTATGCACAACATCAAGATGGAAAAAGCCATTCTAAAATATTACATTGCCCTCATAAAGAATCTCTGAACAGGCACACTTTACTCTTCATCTGGAGGCAAAAAACCCTGAACAGAGAAATTACAACTAAAAGTGTGGCATTTTAAATATACCAGGTATATTTTTCAGTTTATTTGAATAAGTTTTAGGAGTTGATGCTGTGATGTGAATTTTTTATTGCTGTTATCACAACAATATGTCATTGTCTTCAGAGTGCAGAATTCCGTAAGAAAAACATCTTTTGAAAGTGGTTTTTGGCTGGCTAGTGGACAGGTACTTGGTAAACAGGTACTTAGACTGCCATAGTCCAGGGTTCCTCCGGGGCTTTCTGTAAATTCACCACACCCAGTCCATGATCAGTCCAGCTTCTCCTTCGCTGCACAGCCCTGGCTGGAGGAAGCTGCAGCATCCTCAGGAGGTGAGTGTATGCCTGCAGACACCTTGGCAAAGGGGGCACCTTGCAGAAATGCCAAGGAGCCCATTTAGTCCCCTACTGTGAGAAAAAAAACAATTTTCACACAGTTTTCCAACATGGTTAAAAAAAAAAAAAGAAGCCACATTTTTGATTAACCATGACTTCACAGTTACTAGCAACAGAAAACTTTAGGATAACTGGAGGAGGTATAGGAGGAAAGCTAGAGAATAATAAATTTTAAAACCCTTAAAAAAAATTCCCATGAGCTGGGACTAGATGGCAAGTCCCAAATTCCTCTTAAGTTATTAAGTGTTGGGTGCAGGGGGAGTTAAGAAGCTTGTCTCCCTGCTGGAAGGAAGCATTTGCTTAAGAGAAATCTATTATTTTTCTTTCTCATTTGTACTGGGCTGTGGCCTGAATCCAAGTCAGGGACCAGTTCTCAGAAGGGAATTAGAAGACAGAGCCAATAACTAAGTGCCACATTAATTCTGCCAGCTCTGTAAGCATGCTACCAGCTATAGCTGGGTGAAAACTGCCAGCACACCAGGAGGACTTTGCAGCATCCAAGCACCAAGTGGAGATACCAGACTCATGGGAATTAAATACAATAAAATAGGGTGTGTTATTATATAAGACTTAGAGTGAGCTAAATCAGACAGTGGGGACCAGAGCTGCAGTGAAAGGACATTGGTCAAGACAGCTGTGTGCCCCTTGAAAGGACTTCTGTTTGACCTCACCATTTTCATAGGATGCTTGAAGACCAGTAAGACCAACAAATCCAGTAAAGAGAAAAAGAAGTCTCCCTCACTTGGAATCAGGACAGTCCCTGCCATTGTCCATTAATGGGTTTTTTGTTCGTAGACCCCCATCAGACAAAAGTCTAAGGTCCCTAATTCTGATTTTAGGTTCCTAATTCAGGACTATTTGCTGAAAATTCTGATAATTTTGACTTGTGGTGCACAAAACCCCCCCCCAACAAACCAGGTTTATTTTATTTTCTCCAGTGGAAAATTAACTTCAGATAATAATCCTATTATTAGGGTGTTTTGTTGTGGGGGTTTGGGGGGGGCTTTGGGGGGGGTGTTTTGGTTTGGTTTTGGGTTTTTTTGATGCTTGGGGTTTTTTCCCCTAAAACCTAGATGCCTCTGATGGAAGATTCTGTTCCTCCAGAATTTCTTCTCACCTATAACCAAAATATCCCACATTCTGTAACCATTAACAGAACAGCAAAGCTGAGCACTGCAATTTCCAATTGGTCCCATTTACCCACAGACACGAGGGAAGCCTGGCAAAAGAGAGATCTCAAGTTTGGCTGCTCCCCTAAAGCACTTCAACTTGCATTTCCTATCTTCACACGTGGTCAATTCCCGTGTCAATGGTCAAAGGGGTCACACAAAGAAAACTGAGTACTAAAATAAGTTTCCTGTCTAACATAGCTCTGCACCTTGTGAAAACACATTCCACAGACAGACTAGTCACAGCAGAGGGAACAATGTCCTGTTAAATGTTTTAAAAGCATATCAACTTCCAAGGTTCACAGTGGGAAAACTGTGCCTAAACCTTTAATATTATTCCGTGTATTGGCATAATTCACTGCTGATTTTTGTCTGCAATTTTTTTCAGAAAATCTCATGGGTTTGAACATCTGTAAATTATTTTTAAATACAGAATGTACCTGGGTTGATCCTAGCTGAGAGGTTCCTCAGCAGTGGCCTAGACACAGAGCCAAGAGCAGCTGGGAGAGGGCAGCAAGTGGGCAGGTAACCTCAAAGTACAGTTTGCACCAGGGAATTTCAAAGAAAGATGGGGACTTCTCCTCAGGGAGATGGACTTTTATTCCTTTTCATGTGCAGCTGCTGGTGAGCAAAGAAATAAATACACCCAGTGGAAGATGCTCATCTTCTGAGCTACCCTAGTCAGCTGTGGCCACATGTGCTCAGTGTCCTTGGAACTGCTGAGGCCTGAGGAGCCCTGCAGACTGCAGGAAAGAGCAGAGATGAGCTAAAGGGCAAATCTGTCCAGCCCCTGTACTCTGTCATCCTTAGCACCTCTGCCAATGTTCTCCATCTGCATCTTTATCTCCGCTCAACTTTCTTCCTGAAATTCCCTTTCTAAGTCGAAAAAATCTCTGTCCCTTAATACCTACATGAATACCCCTCTTCAGAGGCATGGAAATGTTCTGCTGCCACTATCACATTGCAGCAAACTGCCTCTGTCTTCAAACCAGGATCCCATTCAAAAAGGACTTCTTGCTCATGTCACTCTGCAAGTTTTCTTCTTACCTTTCCTTGCAGGCTTTCTGCTGCCTGACTCAGCCAGGACCTCTTTTCTCGTGGCCATCTCTGAGTGCAAGACAGGGGAAAAAGACATATATTTTTTCTTAATCTAAACAACAAATACAAGAAAAAAAGTTTGCTTGCCATAGGGCTATTCAGTGTTGTAATTGTCAAGCTTCCATTTAGTCTTATTTTCAATTGCAACTTGATATTCTGCCTAGTTCTCATATTTAGAAGCCAACCAGCAACCACTGGACAAAAAAAGCTATAAGCTTTACAGCTCTGGCATAAATGGCTAACATTTGGGGAGCAAAAGACCTGCTGTAGTTACTAAAATTAATTTCCTCTTTCTTCTTTTCTCTCTTGGTTTCTCTCTCGGCATTCTCTATATTTTCTTCTAGATCTTCCTCTTAATTCCCCTTCTCATCTTTTTAATTTTGGTTCTGGATTAATTTTTCTGAAGAAAAAAAAAATAGGGACTTGCAAGTATTTTTCTTTAAAAAGGTCACACAATTGTTTGCACTGGACTACAGCTGTAAAATGAGACAAGTTGTGTTCATCTGACACCGGCAGCAGAATGTACACAATAAGAATAAGCACAACTGGAGCCTGGGCACCTTCCCAGGTGGGCTGTGCACACCCGTCCTTGGCCACCAGCTGCCATCTGTTCCACCTAGGATACCTGCACCATTTAATGCAGGGGTTTGTGATAACTTGAACTCCCCCAAAACACCAGGTTATAGAGCAAAATCCACAGTTTATTTTTATTTTACCTGTCTTTCTGAGCAGTGTTCTTGTTCCAGACCAGTTCGTGACATCACCTGCATCCTCTTAAGGTTGTCATTTCAGCTGCTCTGTTTTCTATGCTGAATTTCCACTTAAATTCTGCTCCTGACCTTCAAGACTTCCGTAAAATTCCACAAGAAACTGGACGGTGACCCAAGCTCTCGCAGAAATTACTTTCTTAAATCTATTTAGCAGGATGTGATGCCTGTAAACTATCCAGAGGTTCAAAGACAGGAAGAAACTAATTTTTACAATAGTACGGCTTACTGGGTAGATCAAGGAATCTGTTCTTCAGTCCCATTCCTGAGTAATGAGGTGAATATTAACAACAGAGGCTTCAGGGACATTTTATGTTTGAATGCTGGTGGAAGAGTAACTCCTCTCTCTTTCTGGAGTAATGAATATTTAATTCAAAATGTAACTGCTCATACCAGGGAGACTTAATAGCTTGGTACATTGAATATTCACCTGGGATACATATATCATGGGGTTTAGTTCCTTCCTTAAATAAGGAAAAATATTTTAATGTGGTAAAGCCAGAGGTTCAGTCTGGCCTTTTACTGTCCTAAAAGTGGACTCCAAACACTAGCATAGAATTTTCAAGGCTTTACAACCTCTGCAAAATGAGCAAAACAAAAATTCACAGACCATTCTGTATTCAATTAATCTTTGGTGGTTAGAAGATGAGAGGAATTGCATAAAAACAATATAAAATTATATAAAACAATTGTTTTACAAACTCAGAATTTTACTCTTATAGCTACAAACATTTTATTTAAAATGCTAGCAAATCCTGCCAACTGCCAGCTACAACTGCAGTCAGGCATTAGCAACAGCCAGAACCAGTAAGCATTTCACAGGCCACTTTCAGATGTTCCTCACCTGCATGGAGCATGAAAGTGTACCAGCCTACCTAGCCAGCAGAGACTGCTGTCCCTGTGCATTTCTCCAAAGCCTTTGAAAGGTGCAAGTCTCATTCTGCATCAGACCAAAACCAAATGTCAAAAGAAGAAAAAAAAAAAAAAAAAAAGCAAACAAGAAGTAAGGTTCTCTGCTGTACAACTGCAGCTGAAATACCCTCTCCTATGTAGCAATGCTGAATTTCATTCCAGGAGGTCCAAAAAACTGATAAATGAAAACATGAAATGGACAGAGAAAGCTATAAAAGAAATCACCAAACAAAGCAGAGCCATATGGGCTCAATTGCTGTTACACTTTCTATAATTGTGATCACAATAACAAGCAACAATGAAGTACTGGAGCCATTAAATAAGTCAGCAAAATTTGTGAAGTTTTACTGACACACTTATTTCTTTGTAACTTTTCTATACTAATGTCAAAGATGGAAAATTACTAAACTTTTACTAAAAAAAAGTTTAGTAATTCTGAATACAGAGCTGAAGTCTCTTCCCTTGAGCTCGAGAGAGAAAAAATGGGATAGGCTGGTCTCTGCCTGGCTCAGCTGTGCAATGTTAATGATTAGGTACATGTGTGCAAATGCCTGTACTGTCAAAACTGCCACCCCTGCTCTGCCAAACCTACCAAGAGCTCATTACCTGCAAATAATGACTGCACACAGTCTGGAAGAGCATGGGCACTTGTGCTTCACCACACACTCTAGGCTGTTTCTGTGCATGTGAGGTATCCCAGGTTTAAAGAGGTTTGGTTGATGGGTCCAGACCAGCAGAACAACTTTTTAGTGCTCAGTTTCACGTGACAAATAATCAATAGTGAATTCTAAGTGTGAAAAGTCTGTGATCATTTTCTGGGTTAAAACTCTTCTGAGATGCATCAAAATACTGCTAATTTGAACAGTGGTAGAAATCCAGAGAATTTTACAAATTATCTGGAAGCAGAGGAAAAATCCTAGAGTGACGAATGTGCTAATGCAATTTCAGACACATTTTAGAAAATAATTTCAAAATCTCTCTGTAGCATAAAACCTAAAATCGGCAGGGGGTCATAGAGAAAAGGCTTAAACCCCCTCTGCAAAAACAATATCCAGCAGAAATACACATTTAGAAACTGACTTCCAGGCATTTGCACAAGGGAGCTTGGGTTCACATCTCCCAGTACATTTTTGCTCAGCTGAGGCTTTCTCACAGACATAAGCTCCACTGCAACTGGCTTTGAAGTCCTGTGCACACCTGCATAGATTACAGAGAAGGGAAGGCAGGTCCCTCCACACCCAAACTGTAAATTAACAATGCAACATGTCAAGTTAAGATATGCCCTCCGGCACCTTGTTTTAAAGTCAGACCAATGGCTGACAATCTCCTGATATGCTTAAACCTTTCCCTGGAATTCACACCCAGTTTTCAGTCTCCTGAAAGGAGAAACAAATTTATAGGGGTAACTGGGGGGGGGGGGGGGGGGGGGGGGGGGGGGGGGGGGGGGGGGGTTATGTCTCAGTTCAAACCTGGACCTTCTGTTTTAATTCAAAACAGGAGTTAAATTTTTTTCTGCACAAAACAGAAGAAAGTCACCACTGTACTGATTTGACTTTTGTAGAGTCATTGTCACAGGCTGAAGAGAGCCAGGCTTTGCCTTTCCATTTCATCTGTTACTCTTGGAAGAATCTCCTTCTATGGATAGGTCATGCAATTACTGTCCTTTATTTCACCAAACCCTTCAGGAGGTTCTGCTCTTCCACCAGAGAAGAGTGTCACCATTAACTACAACTTTGAAAAGGACTTTTAACTGAAGCAAGAACAACTCAAACTGCAAGACTTCCTAGTCTTACTGTACTTTTTTTTCCTTACTTCTTCCACTTTGTCATGGTGGCTCAGTAATCAATTACTTGATTACTGAGTCATGTCCCATCACTTCAGATCTACTTGCAGGTGACAACTAATTCCTGTCCCATTGTAGTATTAGCCTTCTCTTGACCTTAACTCCTTTTGACCACATCTCATGTCACAGATCCTACAACTGTGGGGAACAAGCATGTAGAAATAAAGGATCCTGCTGACCTCCTTGAAGTGATTTCTGCAGGGGAGAACCCAGTGCCTGCTGCTACTCCATGCTCCAGCACTTCCTTTATTTGACAAGTTTGCACACAAGCAGACATACAGGCACAGAGTTGAGGTACTGAGGGGCTGCTGGGGCTGGGCAAGGGTGCATCTCACACCTCTTTAGCCACCAGCACGAGGCCAAGCAGACGCCCACTTACAGAAAGGCACAGGGCACCATTGACTTGGTGCAGCCATCTCCATGTCTCCCACCTGCTCTTCTAGGAAAATCGTGCAGCCCACTCTGACGTGTGGTGGCGTCCCAACACCCTCCACCCTGGAGGTGAGAGGCTGGAGGCATTTTGATTGGGCTGCCATTTTATAGGGTGGACCTGGTGGTCCAAACCATTATTGTCCCAAAAGTGGTAACACCGAAGAGTGGAGCTGAGCCAGAGAGGGACCACACTGAAGTTCATCCCCTGAAGCATCAGAAGTCAGTGATGATTTCTGCACCCAAGTGTTGGTTCTTACAGCAAGACCTAAAGTACTCCTGACCAATGATAAGAAAGATCATCCAGGTATTCAGCTGGAAAATTGTGCTCATCTGCCACCTGCCAATGCCATATGATTCAACTGCCAGGTGTTAGAAGGCTCTTCATTTGAGACAAATGCAGATAAAAGCCAAGAACCGCAGTCTATATGGTAAAATATGCTTTTCAAATCTTAACTGAAATTTCCACATTTGGATATTCTTTGACCGTTTGGTTTTGGGAGAAAAATAAATAAAAGAATGGACTTTATTTTATGTTCCTTTTTCTGTCTCACACACATCTCCTTCCTTGTCACAAGCCCACAAGGAAGGGATCCAACCATGTTTTTCAGAAAGTAGGAACAATCTAATAAAATTCAAAAAGCTGATTTTCAGAAGTTTCTTCTCTCAGTTGAAAACAACTGTGACTCTGATAAGCATTGTTTCTTCATGTGTCTGTTTTAGGTGGTTTAGTTAAAGTATTTAACTCCAAGGACTTTGGTACATATCATTATCTGCATCAAAAGGAACTAAATATACTAGGAGACGAGCAAAAAAGGAAGAAAAACAACATTAGAGAATGGCAACCACCAGCCATATTAAAGACTGTCAAAAGAAAAAAGGGACAGAAATAGGACCCAGTTTCTTCTGGTGAAAGCTGAACTGTGTCTTTCATTCAAAGATAACCAGACAACAAGGGCAAACCATCAGATTGCCCAATGACTGTATGAAATGGAATAAGAACAAACCGGAGCTGATTAATAAAAGGGATGTAAAGACAACACAATGGTGGTGTCTTCATTGCATTTAAGAGCATCTTGAATTCCAGGATGTTTCTCCGGTGAAGAAAGTCTGAATTCACGTGTAGATTTTTTCTTGGGTTGTTTGTTCTCCTACAATTATGCAGCCAAGCTAGCAGGAGCAGTCAGTGCTGTAAAACACTCTGTTGCACCCCAGGATGTTATCATTGTTGGGGAGCAGATTATGTAGGGAAATGTGATCAGAATCTTTTCAAAAAAGGAGACAAGTGAGCAGCTCCCTAGACTCATGTCTAAGGCAATATTTCAGGCACTCTCTGTCTCCTGTCTCCTATTAAAAAAAAACAACAAACAACAACAACAACCAAAAAAAAAAACAAACCCAAAAAACCACCCCACAACCAAAAAAAACCCCAAAAACAAAAACCCCACCCTCAAAAATCTGTTTCCATTTATAAAATGTACACAAAGAATGCAAAGGAGAACACACAACACAAACACCCCACCACCCCTAGGGAGATCACAGAGACTAACAAGGTCTCACACCCAGATTGTGAGATCAAAAGGAAAAGGGCCCAGATAGGGAACTTGTGGTATATAGTTGAAAAGTCAGCAAGCCAGTGACTTGTTGCTTGTTGCCTGATAAATTTCTAAAGACTAGGACAACAAAATATCCCAAAATCTTCCTCTAAGAGGCCAGGATGAGGAATGGCATTCCAGATGGTTCTAGTGGATTGAAGCTATGAGTTGTCCTTCATGGGGTGTTAAGTGGATTTTTAGGCTTTTTAATGAGCACAGTTTAAACCCAACAACAGATTAAAAAGGTTGTGCACATTAGATCCAATAAAATGTAAGACGAATGGATGGATGGATATGAAGAACAGAACAAAATTTAAACAATCAGCAGTGCCCAAATGCTCTTCCTGGTAAAAATTACTTTTAGAAAACATGTCAAATAATGCCAGCACTTGACCTCAATCACCTTTTTTTCCCTGCTTTCTGCTCTGCTTTTCACTTTTATCTCAAGAGCCCTCTATCATCAGCATCTTAAGAATCCAAACCTCTCAATTCCCTCAATGAGAGAATATAGTGCATTAGCCACAATAAGCAGAACACTGAAATGACTGTCCTGATATTGATTTTCTCATGTTAGTAACATAGAATGCAACCAACACATAAAAATGGATTACTTTTATTTCAAAAGAACAGGCAACTAGATCTAATCTCAAAAGTGAAAATAGCACTAGGGAGTGTCTCGCTTATTGTAATTCTGAATTCCCAACACTTTGGCTTAGCTGGAAGAGAAACAAAGACCCTCTGAAAGTATTAGGGAATTTGAACTTTTGGGAGGAGCAGCAATCAGTTCTACCCTGAGCTAATCTTAAGGGCAGAGTACCTATACACTCAGTAGAGAGGTACCTCATTAATTCTGTGCAATATTGATACATAAACTGAGAAAAGTGTAATTACTTTTCCTTGAAGGCCATTGCACTTCCCACTGCCAGGAGTTACCACTGCCAAGAGTTCCCTTCAAAAATGTCATGAATCTAACTGACCTATTATCTCAGAGGTACGAAACCAATACATTTTTATAAAACCATAGTTCAGAGGAAGAGATGCTACCCTGACTGCTTTGGATCCACTGGGCTCCTCAGCCAAATAGCCACCCCTTCTCATAATTCCAGACATAAACTTCACTGTTTTAAAAACTCTTCCTATTATGCAGACACTGAGAAACCAATTGGCAGATGCTGTCCTTGTCCTACAAGCATCTCTATGCTGTGTTTTAGTCACTGATCAAATCTCATTCAGCTGCCTCCAGAAAACTAATTTCTGCCACCATTCTGACACTCAGTAGTGGGCATCCACATCCCTTGCTTCATATTAAACAGAATTACCCTCCTGATTTTCTTGTTCTTCTCTGAGCTTGTCTGACCATGTAGCCAGAGGCTGCTGTAGAGTTAGTATCACAGGGTCTGGTATTACTCATCAATATTGCAGAGGTGCCCAAGTGCCCTGGCAAAGATCAGGGCTTACTGGGCCAAGGTCTGTACAAACAGTAAGGAACAGTGCCTGCCTGCAAGGCCTGAAATCTAAACACACAGTGCAAGCAAAGGTAGAGCTCTCATTTCCCTTTGACAGGTGGGAGGGGGTGCCACCTCCCTCTGACCACCCCCTTCCCTTCCGTCCAGCACTGACAATGAGGTTCTGCTCCATGGGGCTTTCCTCCTGTAAGAATCCCCATTTCCTCTGGCAAGGAGAAATCCCACATTCCTTAGGGATCTCCCTTGACACACCTGTGAGTTTCTTGCTGCACAGCTTCCATAGTTACGAAGGGCTGATCCCTGCCCACATCACACGCACACAGCTCCCCCCCCATGGCAGCCCATGTACACAGATGCACCCATACACACACAGACACACAGGCTAGGCATTCTGCCTAGCCCAAGGAAAACTCAGGACCTTAACTTTATAATTTAACTTGGGCAACAAAATTTCCTCACACACTGCACCCCTATCTGAAACTACACCTGCACCCAGGTCTCCCAGCACCTGCTTCTCAAGGACATCCACAGCAGCTTTTCTCTCACTGCAATATGATCTGCTTCACACTCAGAGTTGTGTGACATGACACACACCCTTGTTATCTTTAACACTGGAAACAGACCAGTGTCCTCAGGCCCACATGTAGGACGCAGCAATGAGCTTCCCTGCGTTGGTGGTAGTGATGGCACCACAGTACTTGAGGTCACCACCCAAACTTGGCCTCACAAGTGACTCCCTCTTCAAGCCAGAATCAACTCTCCATGTCTATCAGCATCTCACCTAACTGGCCACTGCTATAATGGCAGACAGCCTTTAAATGAGTCCAGCAAATTCAAGGAAAAAAAAGTATGGATAGATATGAAGTGACTAATGAAGAAAACCAGAAGATCACTTACCTTTGGGTACTTGGTGGTACTTCTGAGTCATAAGAGCATGCTCACATCAGTTGCTCTGAAGACAAGAGAAAGCAAACATTAAACTGACAAATAATTAAGGTTAGCCAAGCATAACTTTAGAATTTATTTCCAGAGGATAAAACCATGACTGCTTGCAAGTTGAGATGTCCTTAAGGATAAAATACTACATTAATTTAACCCTCAGACTGCTATAACACTTTCTCTGGGATTTCCCAGATGGAAGTATGTGTGAATGAGCTCTAACTCTGTAGACCATGTGTTACAAACCCAACATTTCAGGAAGCATTCAGACTGACTGCACATTCTCTGAACAAAATTTGGATATTCAATAGATCTGGAAGCTCTGGGACATGTTTGGCTTAGTGTGCATGCTCAATTCTGTTGAATAATGTGAATGAGCAGAGCAAATCTAGAATCTGGAACACTTCAGACTTATACTAGAGACTCACACAAGCAGAACAACACTATCTGAAATCCACAGGACTTTCAGGCTGTCTGTGTACATACTGGGTAGCTAATCTTTGCATGTGCTGCAGAAACAGTGCAGGTTTCCAGATTTATGTCAGCTCAGGTGAGATTCAGTCACTGAGCTGGGCTTCCCACTGGCTGGAAACCCTGGGCCAGGGTAAAAACCCTGAGGATCTGTCTAGGAGCATGTCTGCAAGGAAAATGGGGCATTCTCAAGAGCACTCAGATCTTTGGGGGCTCTGTGTTAGCCCCATGGCAACAACAAGGGCTTGCGCCTGTCCACTTTGCCTCCGACATACAGATGCTTTCTTCTTCAGACAGCCTGTGCCTGGTGTCAGTATCTGTAGCAGTGTGCTTTTTAGATGTGGAGCTGCTACCTATATCCCAATAAGCATATCCTGTGGAAAAGCCGCTTGGGGGAGGATTCAGGCAAAGCAGCCAAGCTCACACATCCACACACACCATGGCTAGGCCCAGCAAAGAGAGGCAAGAAGGGCCTTTGTATGATTCAGTTCCGGCAGAGGTTTATTCCTGGTGCTGAAGGGAAGATCAGGGACAAAGACCTGGCTGTGTGCTGTGCACAGGCTCAAGTATGGGGTCAGCGGCCCATGGTTTGAGGGCACGGGGGCAGTACAAGGGGCAGGGCAAAGGTCAGTGACTTCTATCGAGAAGACTGGGCCGGCCGCCCGGGGTGCCACAACCAATAGGGAAACAGGGGAAGGAGAAACCACTACAATTAGGAACATATGGGGAAAGCAAACTGGGGTGGATCACAGTGTGCAAAGCACCATGGGCAAGGCCCTCTCTTTCAGCCTAGGCAGGGAAGAGTCTATGGTCTATCCTTCCAAGGCAAGACCCTGGGAATTGCCCCAAGGGGTTCCAGGGACTCCACAAGTATCCAGAAGGTTGTGCTTGTTCATACTAGCCCAGATGAGGAGCCCATGCAATGCTAATTATATGCTGTAGGTACCTGTTAAGCCAATTTACAGACAGTTGTGTGCCTTTATAATTTAAAGGGACAAGTGCAGTGAATTACATGTAAATGAGGTCTGGCTTAGTGTCACAGCATCTATAAAGGACACAAGAGAGTCAAACTGGGGAGCCTTTTTCTTCTGTGCATTACTGCAGAGGAGGCAGGCAAAGCGGAGGTTGGTGTTGCCTGCTGACAGGAAACAGGGGTTTTGTTAGCACAGCCAGAGGCACTGCCCTAAAGGAGAGTGTACCTGCCAAGAACAGGGTGTAGCAGAAGCCTCTCCCCGCCAAACCCCAGCCAGCAGGTTAGGATCGGCACTGAAGGGAACGCCAGCAGCAGCCCTGGAGGGAGGGAAAGGCTGCACACGAGCTCTCCCATCCCAAACCCCTGAGGCCAGCTTCCCACCCAGCATCACTGCCTGCTACTCAGAGGATAAACCCAAGAAGAAATGTGCATGAAGGGAAAACCAAGAAAAAGAGGAAAATGGCTAGGGAAGTAAAGTTCATTGTACCTATGGCCAAGATCCCAGAGCTATGCAGTTTCCTAGAAGGAAACACATGATACCACAGCTTCAGTCCATGAACAAATAAAGTGGTATTATTTTGCCCACTGCAGTCCAACTTCAGTTATGATGCTTAGTGAAGGCAAAAGCCTGGCAGGATTTTTAAAAGGACCCAAAACTGCCTTGAATGAGTTCTTCTGGAGAAATGAGAGTTCCAGAATTGCCTTCTTGTACACTGACCTCATGTCACAAGACATCGATGATGGAGACAATGAAGGACTTTTTCCAAAAGGCTGGTATTCTTGTGTGTCCTTTCTTCCAGATTCTTCCATCTTTTTACATTAATATTAGTCATATCTGAAAACCAACACCAGAAACTGAATCAGAAATTATATTTCTTCTCTCTTAGTTTGGATGCTGATCTGAGGGGGTGGACAGGCTGATACAACTTAACAGAGGCCTGAGATCTTTAACTCTACTGACTTTAATGAAGATGTTCCTGATTTGCACATACAGTGTGCTTGGTCGCCTCTTTGCAAAGTTTTGCTTTCACAGACATCACTTTGCCACAGCACTGGTAATGCTGAGGACAGTTCCTACAGTGGAGTAGGTGTCTACCTGAGCAAATTACTGGTTCCCCCTTCAGGTGGTCATTCCTGATCATCAGGAAAAAGTCATTTTGGGGAAAGATAAAATTTCAGCTTCTTAACTGGACCATCTATAAACCTGAATGGATTTATGCAAAATAAAGAGGTCTCTGGAAATCCAGAAAGTTCAGCGCCAGATTGAGGAGTCATCTCACCGCTTGTTACCACTGCAGACAGCATGGTTCAGAAGGTGTTTCACAAACCAGACATGGCTATGGAAAGGCCCACACTTCTTTCAGTGCTTTGCTGGGTGAGCAAGTCCTAAGTTAAGTGCCACTCACTGGAGAAGCCACCCTTCTCTTCCCTCCCTGCTTTCCTTCAGGCCAGAGATACCTCCAGGGATTAGATCATCCCTTGGTGTCAGGATCTGTGCTGTGCTCAGTTGCCAGCCATGGGTGGGTGCGTTATTAGTCAGATTTACATGTCTAAAACATTGTTTGTGCAACCACCCCAGGGCATGGCTATGAATGCGATCAGGATGAAAATCTGAAAAAGAAATTCAATAAGCAGAAAAACAGTGAGTTGATGCACCCCTACAAGCAAGTCAAATCTACTCACAGCAAGTTAGCTGATTTACCATCATATTTACTACAGAATGTGTTTGCTATTGAATGTTTCTTTAGTTGCTTCATGTTGCTCTACTAAATGCAGTATGCACTAGGTATTTGTCTCCAAAAGCAAAAAAGGAAGCTGAGGAGTCCCACACAAGGGGCACACCTCCATGGCTCCCACAGTAGGTATTAAATCAAGGCAACTTCATAGGCCATGACCATACAGAAGTTATTTATCTACCTAATGTGGGGCTTGCAGGCTATTACTCTCTGTGTTCAAAGTACATGCCTCTGTGGCACAAGGATGCTGCTGTCCTCATAGAGGAGTAAAATCACAAGGAACTCCAGACAGCAATGGTAAAACATGAACCCAACCTCAGAAGAATGTAACACATTACAAGCAGTTGATACAGTAGAAACCCGTTTTAAATATTCTCATGACAAAAAAAAAAGAGGACTCTATTTTAAAGGATTTTACTCACACTTTTCATTACCAACACAAAATTAATGGCCACAGCCAGACACTTTGGGGAAATCAGGCATGGGAGCATGGGTCTAGTGGAAAGCAATTTTGAGTCATATCAATACCACATTACCAGAAGAGCAGGAGTAAAACAGCTAACTTGAAATAGTGTCCAAAATCTCCTTTTGGAGTGCCCATCCCCATTGTGGGCTGCCTCTAGATCAGCTGTCACAGGAGGAGCTGTGTTTTCCTCTTCCTGTAGCACAGGGGAGGAATATAAAGCCAGGGCTGCAGCTCTCAAGGGAAGAAAGGAAATGTTGTGGAACCCAGAAAAAAGTACAGAAACAAGGAACTTCCACGAGGCTTTTGAGGCATTGGGCTGGCAATTCCAGTTCAGATCTCTGGCTGCTTTGCTGCACCCATTTGCACACATTTGCTTCTCTGCAACCTCTGTGTGCTCTGCAGCCCAGGCCACTGCAAGAACGTGGAGTGATGAGCAGCTCACACACTGCCCATGCAAACACAGCATCACCATTCTATAATCATACGCCTGGTGCAGCCCAGTTTACCTGATTACATCACTTCTGTTCACATTAAGTATTCATTGTGAAACTCTCTCAAGACAGGAAAAACTAGATAACAGGGGAAGAGCTCCTCTGTGGAGATTGCCACAGATGATGCCTGTTCCCATTGTTCAAGAAACAAGCATGACATCCAAAATGAAAAATTTCCCTGAGATGTCCTAAGCATGCCATAATTTTTCACAGCTAAGCTGTACAAGGAATAACAAAACCAGACTTTATTTTGGTTTCCATTCACAAAATGTATCCAAAGCAGGACACAGAGCAACATGCTCCACCACCTCTGGAAATCACAAGTAAAAAGAGTCAGGTTTTTTAAAAACTGTTTTGGAATAAATTGATTGTGTAAGAAAAAAGTTATTTAAAGCAATTCACAGGAGTGGTGGGCACACCTGCTAACTTATTCAGGTAAAATCAACAACCCCAAAGATAAATTCATGTTAAAATTCCTCCAGTTGCTACTGGAAAAATAAACTGACTCAGTCCACTCTTCATGCCTTAACAACTCTAATCATAACCTGGGTCAATGCCCTTAGGTCATTTCTGTCCTAGACATTAGCCATTATCCCTCAATACAGCAGCAGAGTTCTAGCCCTGATTCCTCTCTTCTTTATTTCATCCATCAGAATATCCTCCCCTCCTTCCACCCTGGATCGCATTGGCAGGTGTAGGGCAGAGGATGCAAATTTGCCTTCCCTGCAGAGAGAGAATATTAATCCCTTCCTGTTCCCTGGAAATGTGGGAGCTGCCTACCATGCTGCAAGCAAAATCAGAGTTTATTTTTAAAATAGTACTGTCTTGATTTTTTGTGTTCCAGGTTTAGGAAAGGCCTTGATTTGATTATGTCTCATGCTGTGTTCCTTAATGACCTCAAATTATGAAACTATGATCCAGAAAAAGCACAGCGGTTGGTATCACTGTGCAGAATAATCCACTCCAAAATGTTCTTAGACCTACATCCACACACATCCCTAAGACTAATTAATTAATTTGACTAATTCAAAACTTTCTGGTAGCAAATATATTTTGTTAATTGAATAAAAATAAACTACTGAAAATAAAGCTATAACCTTTGCATTTTGCTAACATTTTAAAAGCCTACATGTAGTACTAAGTACAGAATCATTTGCCTAACAATTTTCCTATAAAATACAGTAAGATATTTTATTTATCTGGTTTCTGTTGGTTTAAAATAACAAAACCATTTATAAAGTCCCTTTATGGGCTCAATATATGGTTGATATATTACAGTTTTTTCTCTGGTTTAGTAGTGTAAAATTTTTAGATTTACATGGCTAAATTTTAATGGCAATGTATAATTTAGGACTCTGATTATCTACAGATATTTTGCAATTTTAAATTGTAATTGGCCTCACCAATTCAATGCAGTAACTTGTACAGCATCTGCACACAGGCTTCTACTTGTAAACTTGCACAGAGCAGATGATAGTCATTTTATTAAATCACTAAAAATTGACAGTGTGTGATGGAGAGCTTTGATGTGATTTGTATTAAATGTCATTCTTGATAGGACACAGTATTTTTATTAAGTAGAATATTTTTCTTCTATCTATGTAGAGTACTAATACAAAATATAACAAACCAACAAAGCTATGCCAGCAGAAGGGATACTGTTGAAACACATTTCTAATTCCTTGAACAGTCATGTTTTATTGTTATTTAAGAGGATATATTGGTAGCATTAGAACTGTTTTGAAACCACACCTAGCAACAGTTCAAGGAATTAATTTGTTGAGCAAAAACTTTACTTACAATTCATGCACAATTGTTCTAAATTTTCAATATGAAAAAGTTTTGCAGAAAAATGTAACTAAGTTTACTAGTTAGATAGCTGAAGTTTGCTGCTCTTTATCCTTAGTTACAGCACTGACCCCAGGCAGCCCCAGAAAAATGTCAACAGAGGATTGCAGCCAACAAACCACCAAAGCTCCATCCTGTCCTGTGAATATCGCATTGATTTCAGCAGTGTGGGACACATCTGAAAAGCTTTGATGAAAAATGGTCATGTGCAGTTCCACTCTAGGATTCCTCTTTAAATTATGCCATCCTCAAAAATTGTTAGTGCCAACAGCAGTGTACACTGGCCTAGGGTTTGCTCCAAGCTTCTTTTATCTAGCAAGGCTAAGGAAAGCCTTGTGCTCTGTTTCATGTGCTTTCCATGCAGAAAGTCTAGCCTATAAAGCACACCTTCCACTGTGGGATCCTAATGCTTTAAAAATTATAAACAACTGCAAACTTCCACCTAAGAGAAGAGCTGCCATTGAATTTAATAGGAGTAATGAAGGATTGGCACTTCATTAATGCAGTGCAGATGGCTTTTCACATCTTCCCCGGACAAAAGAGAGCTCTATCAGCATAAATGGGGCATTATTGTCAGTTGTGTGTGAAGGTGCAAGTGGGTCTATTTCAAACTGTCCTTTGATGATTTATGATCCAGATGGATTTCAGAAATATCATTTCCTTAACAAGTACTGAGCCACCTATTTGATGTGTTTTCTCCCACTAATGACAAGTGTCCCATAAAGTTCATCATACTTCAGCAATATTCCCCAAATTGTGAATTGTGATGCCTTTGAAGACCTGAAAGCATTCATAAGAGGCCATGCCACTTGAGCAAAAGCAGAGTTAGTCAGCTTAGTTCTTCCAAGTGAAGTGTTGTGTTTACCTGGCTGCCAGCATTCACACTAACCCAGCAACTATGATTTTCTTCTCATTGTTTATAAATGGCTGACATTAGTTCAGTCCCTTCAGCATATGGGCATGATTGTTTACACTTGCAAGCAGTAATTACCAGCAACTCTCATTGCCTCATCCTAAAAGGACTGACCTGCTGTCAATTCAGGAGGCTGTACAAAAGATGGATAACCAGAGAAGGTTTCATTTTCAGAAATTCTTGACATATAATGTTTACAGGAGAACAGACAATAAACAGATTCCTAATTTTTAAAGATGCAAATAATAAGTGGGCTTGAAACTGCAGAACAGAGAAAGAAAAGGCAGAGCATTCAGCTGGCCTCTACACCTGCAGAAAAACTTACTTTTAGGAGAAAAGTGCATTGTGTGAGTCAGGAAAGCAGAAAACTGATTTTAAAAAGAGAGTAAAAATGGAGACTCAAAGAACACTCACCAAAATCAAGATGTGGAGAACAAAATTAGTCATGATCCCAAAGAACACAAAAAGAAGAAAAACATAATTGCATAATCATCAGGACCAAGAGCTGGATAATAGATGAGAGGGACTGGAGTTACACAACTACAGGCAACGTGACAGTGTTACAGAACCCAGCATGATGAGTATGTTAAAGCAAATTGTCAGGATCTGCATAGACACAGGGAACAAGGGAGATGACCTTGCACATCATGTAAGGTGCATCACTGCGTGTGTGCAACTCACAAACACAGCTAAAAAGCTTGGCAAAGATCTGCACATTTGGTTTTTGTGTTCAGCCCAGCAACTGCAGGCTCTTTGCAACCAAGCTCCTCTCTTTGCAGACCTGTTAAAGGTGTGCCCTCCTACAAGAACTCCCCAAGTTGCTGGAACTAGGAGAGAAAAATATTTTGAAAGGCTATGAATTATTACTGTCACTTATGAAGTTCAAGGTAAGTGAAGAGGTGGTCTGTTTTGCAGACTACCAAATCAAATCAGCTAGCTAGGTGACTAGAACCATAATGAGCCAGAGTGGTGCCAGAGTAGAAAAACCACATTCTCACTCACATCTTCTAGCTGAATGAAGCAGGCTGGATGTCTTCTGTTGCCGCTACACAAATGCAAAAGTACAGGCAATTTCCTAATTTGAAAATTAATTGTCTCTGGTAGAACTGGATTGAAGAAAGTTTGATGACAAAACTGTATTTTAGGCACAAGGGATTATATACCATGAGTTGCATTTAAAGACTGTGAAGTCCAAACCAGTAATCTATTCAGCTTGTGATACAAAAGGACAAGTGTGGAAATGATTCTATGAAATTCTTGAGAAACTGTAGTAGATGTTACTACAATAAGCCACAGTTTCAAAATGCTAAGGGCAACCATTTTTTTTTTCCTGTAGGAAGGGAATATAAGTTCAGTATTACATTACCTGCTATGAAAGAAGAAGGAAGTTGATAATAATTATTACCAACTAGAAGATAGGGACTAATAGAGAAATAAAAGCACAATGACCAAAAAATAGCATGTTCTGAAAAAGGAAAAGTCTTCTATAATGGATAGATTGTACAGTGTCTCTATAACATATTGTGAGATGAGAATGGTAAAATTATCAGGAGCAGTATACAAAAGGCAGAAATGTTAACTACATCTTTCTACTCTGTGCTGGGAACCATCCCAGTTGGTATATAGTCATATGAGGTAGTGATGAATGGTGAAGCCTTCAAGCTCTATCAGTCCCCCTGTTTGACAAAACAACAGAATTCAAGTGCCAAACTTTCATTCATATCTCAAAATCTTGTTCATTAATTCAAAGGTTCAAAGCTTATGAATCTGTTGCAATCATCTATTCTGCCCTCCTACATAACATAGTCCATAGGATTTGCATGAATCCCACCTTAAGATACAGAACATCTACAAGGAATACACCTACTTGTAAGAGTAGAGCTATGAAACTGAGATGCTAGTTTGTGTAAAAGCTTGTTTTAATTCAGCTTCTGGCCATGAGAGTTTCCTATCTGTCTGCACTGTTCACAGACTATAGCCAGGTCCCTCCTTTATCTTCTCCCAGTCAAATATGAACATTATGAGGCACATTTTGCTATTTCTCAGGAGTTTCAATCCTAGCTAATGGAGTAGCATTCTTCCTGTCCCGTGAATATTCAGACTGAACACTGAACAACAGTAATTGTTAAAGCCACTGCTAAGCACGAGACTGACGGCAGTGTCTGCATGAGAAAACTAAAGGTGGATGCAAGTATGGGCACACATTTGTTCACACTATGTCATGGTTAGTTCCAGAGAACATTTGGGGAATATGTGAACCCACCCTCTGTCAGCCAGTGCCTTAGCATGGTTTGAAGGGTAGCATGGGGCAAGTTGCTCAAGTATGGGTCAGGCCACTTCATGCAGGGAAATCTAGGTGTATAGGGGCAAGTTGTGCTATTCCAATTGTTCAGAAAGACAGAGAACTGAACCTGGCCCACTTTACTGAGTAGCATAGATACAGATTTTATAAACTTCTCTAATCAATTTCCTCATATTTTTAAGTTCAAGGGTCACAGAAGTTTGTTTTTCAGTGACCCACACCACCAACTCATGCTCAGACAGTTATTCACCCTATTTACCATGTCCCTCTGAACATCACTCTTCTCCAGCCCAGATTTGTTCATGCCATCTGTATGACCTAAGATTTTTGTTCTCTCTCCAATGACTGTATATTCAACCATGTTAAAACAAGCAATCAAAGGTCACTTGAATTATAATACTACTGCTTTGACATTTGTTAGTTTCTTCACCATTAATGTCCTCTGAAAATTCCATTTGCACTAGTTCTGTGTGTCATCAGAACAATTTCTCAAAAAACTTTGGTATAACAAATCTGTTTAAGGAAGAGAATCTTTCAGACTAAATAAGAGATTGTGCGAGTTTCCACCTGTGCAGTCATTGCAAACTCAGCTGAACAAGACCCCAAGCAACTTAATCTGCTGATACTAGTACTGCTTTGAGGAAGGGGCTGGACTACATGACCCGCAGAGGTACCTTCCAACCCAAATGATTCTGTGATGATGCTACATTTGCAGTCCAAGGCCTGTCAGCTGGCCAGCTTTCAATCAGTCTAACTCACGCCATGGTAATTTTATATTGCTTGGCATTCTTAACTGCTGTCTCTCATGATGTGAGGTCAAATTTGGTCATTTCATCATGCTTATCAAACTAATTTGCCATTTCATTTTTTAAAAACTGGCAAGTAAGGTTTCCAATATTATTTCCCATATAGTAATGATGACTGGCGTTATTTGGTTTATTCTCCTCTATTTTTCGTTAATTCAGCCCTAATGAGCTAGTCGTTCTTTTGCCCAAGGTTTGGAATAGGCCTTATTCTATGTAGCAAAAATTATTCTGGATTCCCAGCTCTTCCAGAGTTTCAGGAATCCCTAAACACGCGAGCAATTAGCCGCTCTTCAGAAGGACTCTGCTAACCAGCTTGAATGCAGTTATCCGGGTAGCTTGTTTTTAATGTTTAAACTTCTCCTCCAGTTCCTGACAGCACAGAACTGTTTCCCCGCAGCCCTGAACGCTCCCGCGTGAGGTGTTCATGGAGCTCGGCTGTCCCTCCGGGCCGGGGCCGGGGCCGGGGCCGGGGCCGGGGCCGGGGCCGGGGCCGGGGCCGGGGCCGGGGCCGGGGCCGGGGCCGGGGCCGGGGCCGGGGCCGGGGCCGGGGCCGGGGCCGGGGCACCGCCAACGCCCTCCCGCGCCCTCCTCCTCCGCGGGAGCAGCCCTGCCCCGGGGCGCTTTGTCCCTGTCCCTGTCCCTGTCCCTGTCCCTGTCCCTGTCCCGCCCTGTCCCGCCCCTGCCTCCCCCGGGCGGCCCGGGCTCCCCCACCCGCGGCGGCGGGCGCAGCGCGGCTTCCTCTCCTGAGGGGCTTCAGCGGGGAAAACAGCGGAACTGGGAGACTTCCTGCTCTTTCTGTAGCTAACCCCCTTGTCAATGAATAGTATGCGATTCAGAACGACTTAACAGGACTTGATGTTAACATGCATATCAATAAGTCCCATTTGTCGTGCATAGCCCAACTCTTATCTATTTTGCTGGCAAAACAATGCAAATAAATTCCAGGAATTCTGACTTTTTTTTCTTGCCTGCTCTGTTTTCGAGTCAACGAGACACTGGCTTTTGTTCACTGTCTCCACACACTTCCACAAACTTTATATTTGTAAGTACCTATGGCCCATCCAGAGCCAAACAGCAATGCCCCTCTTTCCACCTACACCATCTGCCAGTATAGGCAGCAGACTGACATTCCCAAAACATCACAAACTGACACACTGAAAAAGGACAACTGATATTTCTGTCTTTAGTACTGCAGTAAACAGAAGACAAATCTTCTTAGTATTTTCTTCCCCTGCTAAATGCCAGTTAGTTTTGAAAGAAAGCTTAGTAGCCAGCATTGCATTTTGGTAACTGACCTTAAAAATTAAAATCAGCATGCTAATTTCAAGCTTGTGAGAAAACTTGTAACTATGTCTCACTATCAGTTGCAAAATCTGCTTTACATTTTTCACCCTCAATCCTATGGGCTTTCCTGTGGCAAACAGTTCTGCCTTTTGGTCTCCAGACAACCAGTGTGTCTTGAATACCAGTTATCACACAAAAAATGAACTGATTTTGTATATCAGTACTCATCTGACACTCCTTGGAAGAGAAAATCTACCCAAACCAATCTTTCCACTCTGATTTTAGTTGGTATTTGGAGTACAAGGCCATCCTCCAGAACACTGCTCTCAGGCTCTCCTGATCATGACAGATGTTAAGGAGTAAGCAATGGGGAGTTTTCTCTCTTCCCTGCTCTACATACCACCAGAAGTTAGGTGTCCTTAATACCAAGTTCCTTTTGCCTGAGATGTCTTTCACAAACAGTACTTAAAGACATATGATGAATGTATGGAGGATACGCATCATTCAGAGCCCCTGCAGCCATGCCTCAATAAATCATTGCTTTTGGCACTGGGACATCAATCCTCCCCTCCCTAAGAGACAGTGAGATGCCCTACCCTAAATAGCCTGTCTCCCATCTCATTAGGTTCCTTTGCCACACCAGAAATATTTGGACTGAAATGTAGCCCTTTCATTTGTGAGAGTTGATTCAGGATTGCCCTCAGAAACAGAGATGCTGAAGTTTCATGAGAAATCTTGTATTTATGATATTGTTTGGAGCAATATTGACTGGCTAACAATAGCTCTGCTGCTGCCAAATAAAGGTATGTGGGAAGACTAAGAGATTACAGGACGGACATGGTAATCAGCCAACTTCAAGTGAATAAGTGGCCTTGTACACTTATTATCCACAGCCCTATCCTGCAAGAACTTCAACATATCCATAAGAGTCCATCAGGTCCTGTTGAAATCAGGTTATGTCAATAGTAATAATGATGATATAAATATGAAACAAAAAGGAAGACACAAACCCTGCCCAAAGGCTTACAAAGGCACAATCCAGGCATGGGGATCTGCTTAGATGAGCACAGGAAAGCATGAAAGATAGAGATGGGTCTCCAGGGAGAGAAGAGAGCCAGATGGTCCTGTTTCAGGTGGGATCTGTGAGAAATTCTAGCAGTTCCCTTCACTTTCAGACACATGCTTTGTGGCTTAGGCAAAATGCTAAGCGATAAATATGTAATATCTAGGTTTCATTCTCACCCTTTGGCATGGAGGCACCCAGTGTCTTTTACAAGTTCTTCGTTTGCCCCATAAAGAGATAGATGCCTGTGCAGCGTGGGTGCAAAGATGCTGAATATGACCTAGGAAATGCCAGGAGAGGGATAAGTAGTAAGTTAGACTTCTCCTAAAGCACCAATGCCTGAGTCCGGGCTGCAAACAGATTCCTTCTTCCAATCAGTGGCAAGCTAAACCAGGTCAGTGACTGTACACGGAAAGAGGAGGAGGAGGAGGATATGGCAGGGATGACGCCCAGTAGCCCAGTGGCAAGAGAATTCACCCTGGAGGTGGAAGATTCAGGTTTGGATACCTTCTCTTCTACCTGCCTTAGAATGGGGATTTAACTTCAGGTCTTTTGTCTCCTAAGTAAGAAAACCACCCAGGCTCTCAGTATCAGTGGCACTACTTTGCATAAAATTTTTAAGTGCTCCTTTGGCCAAAGAGGAAAAAAACATACTGTCTCATCTTGATATGAGATCATGCCCAGAAAGCACTGATCTGGGATGAACACTCCAGCCCTCATCCAGTAAAAATTTAAGTACTTTATAGAAATTGAGCGAGCTGAGTTCCACTGCAGAATATCCTCTACTCTATTGAATTGTGTACTTTTTACAAGAGAACTGGGTTTAAACCCAGAGGGATCAGGATTTAAATTTCTAGCATCTCTGTGTGAAGTTGTGGGGGCAGTGGTTTTGTTTGTTTGGGAGTTTTTTCGTTTTCTCATGTTTTGAGACAGGTGCAATGCAGAAGATATGGTCTCTCAGATTGCATGACAAGGTGGAGGCAGTTGGAGCTGTGAATTCCCTCAATAAGCAGGTATTAGCAGCTCAGAGACATTTAGGAGGAAGGACTGTATGCATGCTGACAGCAAAAATGTAGGTGCATTATAGGCTTTACTTTTGTCATCATCAGCACCGAAGGGCATCAAGTGCCCCTCAAGCTAAGCAGACATTGTGCAGGGGGTTCTGATGATCTCAGGAATATGCTAGCATCAGGTTAGCCAGATACCAGTCTAAATATCAGTCTAGCCCTTAGTCTCTGGAGTTCAACTCTGCTGCTGTGGTACAGTAGTATCACAAAGACAAGGCTCCAGGCCATATCCACCTCCTATCCATTCTGACTCGCCTGCAGAAGTACCTTCGGGGCTTATTCTAGGGCAGCCCAGCTGGTACTCACAGGGATGAACTTTATGTGCCCCCAAAGGAATTGAAGTGCACTCAAGGGCATGCTTATTCCCATGCAGTACATGGCCCTGTGTCTCTGTGAAGCATCTGCCTGGCCTGTTTGCCTGTGCAAACATATCCTGTGACCTTTACCAGGTGGACAAGAACACCTGGAGCAAGATAGAAATGTCTCTTGCCACAGGTGCAGATAGGACTCGTGAGCTATCTGAGCTCAGGCCAACTACAAGCAAGAGGAGAACTCAGATGCTTTGCTGTCAGAGGACCACTGCTCCAGCCCACCCTGGAGCCTGTCACCTGGAGGTGGAGTACTCACAGCCCTGCTGCCTCTGCTCCTCTTGCAGTAGCTGTGATCATCCTCCTACCAGCAGCACTGTGAGGATGAACACAGTAATGTGGGGCCACTGTGGCCACAAAAACAGGGTACAGGCAGAAAAGCTGATCTGAAAAAGCAAAAGTGGAAAAGTAGAAGCTCTTTACTGGACACACTTCTGAGAAGCGCAGAATGGAGAATAAGGAGGAAGAAATGAACAGTCACGTAATTGCCAAATCCTAGCACAGCTCAGCCATGAGTCAGGTCCCAAAAAATCTTAATATTACAAAGCAAAACGACATTTTTGTTCTTTGTATTTTTCATCTGATTTTTTGAGTCCCTAGGGTTCATATGCAGTCTTTTCCCTCATTAGAGGAATGGGGATAAGATTTTGCCTTTGTCACTTCTCTCCAGAAAACGTTGTAAACAAACACACCAAACAGAACAAGGATGCCAACTGAAATGTTGAATTTTAGCTAAGAAAATTAAAATTCCAATGTATAAAATGGATAATCAGTGATATGGCTAATTGGTGCCTTCTACAATCTGTTCTCCTCCTGTGAAACATAAGGTGATTCGTATTTCTGTGAACTGCAAGTCTGAAAAGAATGGAAAAAGAAACATTTGAGTATTTGCAAACATTGCATTACTTTTTAAATCTATCAGGGTGCTAGTAAGAGAAATATATTTGAAATAATTCACCTTTTTTTTTTGTCAATGTGTAGGGCACACAGATGAGGGTGTTGAGGGAAAATGCAAATGACATTCATCTTGTCTTCATCTGCCACATCCACGCTGTTTTCATGTCCCTACATGTTAAAGTGCGGTGCTCCTGTTTGGGAGAAGGCCCCACAAATCACATAGCTGAAGCACAGATCTGAGAATTTTTATGAATGTGGCAATCCAAATGCAATTAACAGCTTACAGGAAGCAAAAGAAAGAGAGTTTTGTGTCTGTATTTACAGTGTGGTGAACAGGCGAGTTTAGTATCAGGCATCAAATTTACTCAGGTAATAGATCACACCAAAATAAATCAAAGTCTTACTGAGCTGGAAACAGCCTTTTTTCTTACTCATTCTCTAACTTCTTCTTTAACCTTTAACCTTTGTTCCTATTATGAAACTTCATATTTCTCTACTTACTTTATCAATTTGCCAATCAAGTTTCACAGTATAATACCATCAGAAATTTAATCCAGTTTAAAAAAATCAAAAAGGATAGGGTTTTAATAAATATTTACTGAAATGTCGGCTCATGTTCCTGCCACTTCAACCAAGATTCAGATACAAACCTTTCTTTCTTTTTTGTGTGGTGTCCAATACAGACATACTACAGTATTCCCAAGGAAACATAAAAGTCTCTACTCTATCTACAGGTAGTGAAATCTTTTGACTTCCTAAACTAAAGGATTTTGTGGGCAAATGTTTTGATCCCCTAAAAATATTGAAATAACCAGCTTCTCAAAAAGGCTGAAATTTTACTTTATTGTATTGCTACAAGTCTTCAGCAGCATGACAGCTAGGCAGTCTTCCTTCCTCCACAGAGAACTGAAAAGAGAGAGAACTAACAAAGAGAGATTTATGGATAAAGCACATCAAACCGTTATGTACTGCAGTAAAGCTGAGGGCATGTTGCTGGCAGCATGGCTTTGCATGCCTGTATGCATTTGCAGGGAAATGGAGATGCTTGTATGGGGAGTCAGCGAGGAGCGGCCACCAGCAGGACACCTCCCATCAGGGATCGCTGCCACCTTTGTGCCCGTGTCACCCAGTGTCACCCGCGAGCAGCTCCCTCAGCCCCGCTCAGCCTGGGGCAAGGCAGAGCTCATGCACACCTGCCTGCAGGGGAGCATAAGGCTGATACCAACAGCCACTCACCTCAGTGATCCACCAGTGCAGACAGCGCCTCTTGTCCTTCAAGACTGTTTTACCCAGGGGGGACTTCAACATCTGAAATTGTGCATGTGTAGTGCAAGTGTCTTGCAGCATCCTCACCTGGGAGACAGTGTCTTCTGCTAGGCAGTGACATGCTGGTGGTGCCATCAGTCAGGGGAAATATCTAAAAGTTCATCTACATTCACACCAGCTCAAGTTCATTTCCCTACACCCACATGTTGTCTCTGCCTGTAAGAAGTCTTTCAGCTGTAGGAAACCACTCCAGCTTGCATTTGCCTCAGCTTTTTCCCAGCTACAGCCCTTCCTGAGTGAACACAAACATGACTCAGCTTTTCCTTTGAAAAAGAAGAAATTTGGTTCTCTTTGCAGTTCCACTGTGGTGTGGTATGACAAAACATAGATCTGTCTTTCACTTTGTTTAGAATATGTGACACCAGTAGAAGTTGTGGATTTAATTACATTTCAGCTGCAAGAGAATCTCAGTTAAGTTTTTTATGTCTCTTTATGTTTCTTTTCAAAAAGCCAACTTTAAATAGGCAGAGCATTCTTTAGTATCACAAATTGTGGTTGGGTCTGACTTAGGTCCCCATAAAAGAAATTACTACTTATTGTCCAAAATGTTCATTTTGGCAGTTAAAAAATGTCTCTGACACAGATATATATGTGTGTGTATATATGCATGTATATTGAATAAATGTCATTGTATAATTGCATCATGAATTGTATAATTAATATTTGAATTTCATAATGAGACTGTATAATGAATGTCTTGGTACATACATATATGTCATTATTCAAAATGTCTTTCATTTACGTACACCAACAGTAAAACTTCTCAGTAATCCACAGTCAGTACAACCATGACAACATAAAAAGAAAGAAAATATATTTATGAAGGCTGGAGTCTCCTAACTTAAGTCTTTCCAAAGAAAACCAACTCTGATAGTCTTCATTTTTAAAAAACCATAATAATATTCAATATATCATAATAATATTCATTATACGTTATACATGTTTCCTGTAAGCTATTGCTTAAGGATTCATATCTGTGCAGTATCACTGCCACCTTGGCTTAGGTCCTCTGTTCTATCTCCCTAGAACTATGTAAGATGTTTTATTTGCTTAGTTCAAAACCACCACCCCTCACTGCTTTGATAAAATTCTGTCTTTGTGTGGGATTGATTTTTTTAATCATAATTTGGTCATAGGCCTTTAAAAACCTTGGAGCAGGAGAGGCAAGGAGCAGCTCACATTGCATGTAGCAATGGAACAAGTGGCACATTACAGTAATGAAGAGGGACATGTAGCTATTAGAAAAAGAGGATGGATAACCTCAGTTCAGCTCCCAGCTGCAGCAATGCCTCACCTATGGCAGGTGTGGGTGAATGGGCATCTGCGTGCTCCCAGCCCCCCTGCACAAGGCAGGTCAGCACCTGTGCTAGCTTCTGTTTAGCACACCCTGAGCTTCCTGGTCCTCTCTCAACCTCTTCAGCCATCCTCCAGAACCAGTCTGGGGTCACATGTACCGCTTCACCAGAGAGGCAGAACTTGCAATTTAGTCAAGCAGGCAAAAACAGCTTCTGCTCAAACCATTGCACAAAACCCAGTCCCTAGCTTTCATTAGGAACAAGTTAACTTTTATCCATCACTTCTTTCCTCATCTGCCTCTTTCCTGCTTAGTCTACTCCCATTCCTGTTTCAGTGGCATGTCTTTTGTGTGTCACTTAGCTGAACATTAGTGGAATGTAGTATATATGAAACATACATAAAATATTTCCTCTGCCGGAGAATCAACCCCCTGATGGGGGGGGGGGGGGGTTGTTTTATTTGCCTTCTTTGTTATTCTGGGAGCAGTAAGGGAAAAGAGCTGACTCAATGGTATTTCAAAGATATAGTCCCACTTAATAAAAATTGAATAAAACAAAAATAAGCAAAAAGGAAATATCCTTCTTTCTACATTCTTTGTCGTACTTCACTCACAGTATCAAGCAGCAACACAGGGTTAGACTGATGGGGGACTTTTTCCTGTACAACCTTGCCATGGCAGGACAAAGCAATGCACCTGCCCTGAGATAAAAAGGCTGAGAAATACAGCCTTTACACTTAAAGCTGTTACTGCTGGTATGAAAAAAGCTGTGTATATGCGGATTTGAAGCATATTAATTGGAATCACAAACTCCAAAAACCCATCTGCAAAGCACTGATATAGTATAAAGTCACTCTGACAACTCAAATAGTACCAAAAAATCCCTGATGTTCACTTTGACTGGTACCTGCTGGCTCTATGCCTGACCCATTACAATGCTTGCCTGAACCCCTCTATATTTTCACCAGCCAGGCCGCACAGAGAGGCAACAGAAATATGCTTGGGGTGTTTACACAGAAATGTGATCCTGTGCCACACCTGATCTGAATCAAACACGCATTTCTGGGAGATCCAGTCAAACATGGATCCAGTATTACTAGTCATGGATTTACAGCCTGAGAAGTTTCCAGAGAAAAGATTATTGGCCCAGGAAACAGTCACAGATTCATGGAAATTGAAGGCGAAGCCAATCAGTATTGCAAATGGCTTCTTCACATAATAAAGCCTTTAAAATTGTGTTCTTTGAGAGCTATCAATTAAGAAATTTTTAATTTATTTAATGCAGTCAGGTTGTACTGTTTTTCTGTTAGGCATTTTTTTTTTTAATCCATGTCACAGGGAAAAGTGCTTTTCAGAAGTCTAACAGTTGGCTGGAGGAGCCAATTCTTAGCCCAATTTCTAATTTGGAAGTGTAGGGGAGAGATAACGCTATCAAATTGAAATCTAACTACCATACAATTTAATGGCTGAGCATAAATCATGCAGCTAACGTTTCTGCTCACTATTTGCATGCCACAATAGCCCCTCGAAGATTTTAATTGAGATCAGAGCAGTTTCCTGGTTTGATCTGGTGCAAGTTTCAAACACTAGCACAGATCTTTGCAGATCTCTGCAAGACGCCTGTGTGTACGGAGCTTCTACGCTGGCAGTTTAGAGAATCATCCCGACAACTTCATAATGCTCTGGGGAGAGATTTTGGAAATGTTTAACTTCAACAGTTAGTGCTTTGTGTCCCAGCTGGTTGGTGGGAGCTTGTTTGTGCCCACTGCAGGCAGAGCCAGTGCGGCCGGGTGTGTGTGTGCCTGTGCGGGCGTGTGTGCCCCAGGGCACGGCACACCCCGTCCCTCCCTGTGGCGCAGCCCCGCCGGCCGCGGCCGCGCAGCTCCGCCCTGACCCCCGCACGGGCAGCGGGCAAAGGCAGCAAAGCCAGCCCTGGGGAATCGGCCTTGGTCACCCGTCCCTGCGGCAAGGCAGGGCCGACAGCAAATGCGCGTTGTTGTGCAGCTTGATCATGGTCTGCTGATCCTCTCGAGGCTGCTGGAAATGCTCTTGTTTCAGAGCAACACCCTGGCTGTAGGCTTTGGGGAGACTGCTTGCAGTAATTACAGTCTGTCATAAATGAGTTTATTACAATAGTCGCGTTCTTGTAATAGGCAGGAATGTTTTTACCTTATGAAATACACAGATGCTGGAAGATTTATGTGGATAATGCAAACAATAACGCCTTTGCAGATCACAAACCACAGCTAATCTGCATATACTGTACTGAAGAAATGGCAAGAGCAGTTTATAAAGTCATCTGCCTAAAGCCAAGATTTCAGTAAGTTATTTATCTTCAAGGAGGCAACATACTGTCTTTCAGTGATGCTTCTATTCATTGACAATTACAAGTTATTTGCTGGCACTGAAAAATAAAACTGGGAGGAAGGGTAAGGGGATTTGTCTGCTCAGGGCAAGGACTTCTGTCGGCATTTTAAAAATGATCAGGCCCCTCCAGGAGCCAGGTACAGCATTAGACTGTTTATGTGGCACCAACTTAAGCAGGTTTTAGTGCCTGAACTCTATTATTATGGCTGCCATGGCTCAATACAGTAGTTGAGGACCTTGTCTGCCATAGAACAGGCAAATAGACCTCTGCACAAATAGAAAAACTATTTATTTAGCCTTTTCAATCAAAGAATCACCTAATGTGGGGGTGAAAAAATATTCTTTAATCATCTTCAATAGTACAGCCACAAGGCTCTTTATAAACTCTACCAAAAATGAGGTTAAATTGTTGGGGTTCATTTACAACATTTTCTCTTACATAACTTGTTTCTCCAGGCTTACCCTCATGGTAGGATGCAACTTATATGTGTTTTATTTGTTTGTGATTGGTTCAAGAAAGCTTTTTGAAGAGGTGTGGCTCATCCCCCACTCGTTGACAGTGTTTTAAAGGACAGGGCCTGAAGATGTCTGTGACAGGCAGGCAGCTGGCACGCAGAGGGTTTGCGCAGCTTCTCAGGCTGCTTATTTGTGTCAGTGTCATCCAGGAGATGCTCTCTGTATCTCCCACCCAAACTACCAAACTGCCACAGGCACCTCAGCAGTAATAATCTGCACCCAGCCTTGAGAAAGATTCCGTGGCAAGCATGGAGATTCATCTTCTCTAAAATTGATCCTTTTCTCTTGGAAGTTTTTACATTTGTGTGACAAGGTTTATAGCTCCACTCTCTTGTTGTCATTATAGCAAAATTTGCAAAGATACTTATTTGCATTTGGCATAATGTTTCACCTTTTTTGCACAAGCCACAGTGACACCTCTTATGTTCAGTCACCTCCCTGCACATCAAGATGACAGCAGGACATGCAGAGAAGACAAGCATAGCAGAAACATCACTGCTTCTTGGATCTGCTGTTGATTCTACTCAAGGTATTTTTATTTAAACTATTTTCCTCCGGAAAAGCAGCCAGGTACCAATCAGGCACTAGTGGGGAGACTAATCAGTATTGCTTATCATTTAGAAAGCACCACAAAAATATTTGTCACTCTACTGAACATCAATTCAGAAGTATTGAACAAACATGCAGGATAGTCCCTGTTCTGAGCAGCTCAATTTAAAAACAGGATGTAGTGGCGTTAAGGATGAAAAAAGAGAAAACAGAATAAATTTCAGTGTTACTGAAATTATGTTTAAAAGTTCTGTACTGAATAAATTTAATTGCTTAAGTATTGCTCTGGCTTGCAGCATCCTTTCAGAGCTCTCAATGTACTTGGTGCTTAACTTTCTACTTTAATTAATTTTTGAAACCCCAGAGGCCCTCAGTATCCACAATACCTGATGCAAATGAATTCTATTTTAACATATTACATGGTTTTACCTCCTTTTATTCATTTGTTTAAATTTCCCACCTGATGATTTCATTTCATCCCGCCTAAATCTTGTACCACAAGAAAGAGTAATCAGTTTAATCCACATGTATTTTCTCCCTTCCACTCCATTTATCAATTGCTAGTTTATCCTCCCTCTTTACTCTCCTAGGGCTCAGGGATCTTGGTCTACTGAAGTGTTTCTTATATGAAAGCTATTCCATATCCTAAGTAATATTTCTTCACTTTCTCTTTACCTTTTATAATGTGACTGTACCCTTTTTGAGAAGAGCACACAGTATTCAGAGCAGGGGTGCATCACAGATTTATACAGTGGGATAGTTTTATTGCTGCAAGCAATTTAGTATCTTCAGCTGCTAGTTTAATTACATTTTGAAAAGATGCATAAAGACTAAAAAGGAAATATAAATCTTAAATCTAATAACTTCTGTCACCTCACACTGATTCTGGGACTGATATTCAAGCTTAAATTTCTGAAGACTAATTACTAATTTGGGGAATCTAATTGTCCTCCTGGAGCATATAATGCTAAGTATTTTTGAAGCTGTAAGAAGAGACTCAGGTGCTTAGATTCTGTTTGAAAATGAAGTGTAATATTTTTATTTCCTTCTCTATCCAGGTTCCTATGTGAGACTGGAGCAGGAATGAAAACTCCTTATAAGTTAAAACATTTAAAACCACAAATCTCTCTGGTGTTGTTTTTTTTTTTCCTGATATTTTCTTTGTTTGCTCCTAGAAGTTAAAGATATAACCTGTTGCTGTAACTGGCCTAAAAGAGGCTCTTAGAGAACTCTATAATGCAAATATACATACATATATAATTTTAATTGTCACACAGTAAGGAAAACTTTTCACATTATGAAACTGGTTATAGCCTATATACAAGGGTATACTGCATAACTACAGCACTTCTTATCACAGAGCATTTGGGAACTTTGAACAATACCTTAAATCAGCATGGGTTCTCTGAAGGTAATGAATGGAGCCATGAAGGTTGAAATTAGATGAAATAGGATGAGGCAACTTTCTGACCATGGCAGAATCATATCTCTCCTGTCCCTTTCCAAAGGATTTCCAAGGGCTCAAACAGCATGATTTACCTTGTTATAGGAGGTCCAGACGGTCCTTACACTGCAAAGCTTTTTGGTCACAGCCATACTGCTGACAAAGGCATTATTTACACTGACAGGTCTGGTAAGAGAATGTAAACACCTTAAAAGTGCCATTCCTCTTGCACAATTAGCTCCTGGCTGCTGAATCAGCCTTCTGGGGACAACCCTTCCTGCCAACCACCCCTCCTGTTGTTCAGCCTGCACCAATTATCTCTGCTGCCATCGCACCATTCCTCTTCTTCAGGGCTCCACATGAGCCTCAGAGAGCCCAGCAAAGCCTTTTGCCAGCCAGCAAAAAATGGTTGTGGCCCCTTTTCTTATCCAAATATTTCATAAATTGACAAATTAAAAGATTAGTTGGGTGTGATAACTGGTGACAATCTTTACCATACAGATATTTTCTTTAAATAATAGTCAAGTGCACTTTTCTTGAATTACCAAACCAACCCCCCAAGATTAAAGATATGGGGAATCTCAGATAACTGTTGACTGGTTAAAAATATTTTTTGCATAAGTTTGTAGGTTTCTCCAGAAGCCCCATGACTTCATCTGCGTAGTAAACCACAGTACTCTCTGAGCAGAAACAGAACTACTGTGTTTGCAAAACACACAGCATCATCTGAAATCCTTCATCCATACTGGGTAAAAATCAATTGATTTGGACCACAGATAAAGGTTTATCTTTTATTATCTTGCAAGAGATAACAGCAGAGCTGATGATATGATCCAACAAGTATTTACAATCATATCATTGTACTTCATAAGCTGCCACTCCAAACCTGTCAGCACACCCCTGAGCCACAGCTGCTGTGCAGGCTGCAAGACAGCAGAGTACACTCTGGGTGCAGCTAACTGGTTGAGATGCCCAGTGAAAACAGCAGCTTTTGCATGGGAGTGTGAGAGAGGACAGAATCAGGCTCTCCTTGGAGATGCACTGGGGCAGGATGAGAGACACATACTCCAACATGGAAATTCCAACTAGATACAAGGAAATTGCTTGCACTGTGAAGGCAGCCAAGCACTAGCACAGGTTGCCCAGAGAGGCTATGGAGTCTCCATCCTTGGAGGTATTTAAGCATGGTCTGAACAACCAGCACTAGCTGACCTGCTCTGAGGAGGGCAGGAGGGGTGGAATATCTAATATCCAGATGTCCCTCCTCAGTTTCTCCATGATGCTGTAAGTTTATGGCCAATTACTATATTGCAGTTGAAGGAGCACTAGTTAACAGGTTTTGAGAATTTTTCACATCACTGTAACTATCCAGGGGAAGTAGCAATAAAATATTCAAGATGATTCAAGGACAAGAAAATAACCGTTACCTATTAAAAAAAGAACAGAAATGTAGATGTTGGAGAGACGCTTTCCAACCAAATTATCAGTTGGCAGCACAGCTTCTCAGGAAATGGAGTTCACTAAGACATGGGGAATTTCCAGCATGCTAGAGTGTGTTTTTAACCAGATTTGAGATGAAAAATGCAGCTCATATATTTTTCAGGAATAATCCAAAATATTTCACTTAGTAAAAAATGTTAATAGTGTTAAAAGATCATCACCTAATACAGACATGCACATGCATGTGTGAACATAAATAAAATATAAATACATATGGAAGTACAACAAGAATACCAACACTAAAAATTCAGGAAAAGTGATGCAGGGGAATCCATATAAAACAGGGAGAGAATATCCAAATGGAATATCAAAATTCAATTTTTAATTTCTTTGAAATTTTCACATTGAAAAAGCCATTTGTTTTCAACATTCTTCTTTGTGAAACATATCTTGTATGCTGTGGAGCAGCATTTTCCAAAGGGAAAATTCAGTTTCAAAACTTCACATTGGTTGTCTTCAGCTATCCCTCCAAGAGCCAGTATCTTTGAAGAATATAAGGAATACAACTCCTGTTTTACCGGGCCACAGTTTTCCTTTCATCACAATAAAGCAGTGAATTCTTCACGTTTGTTTCACATTCCTATAATGTTTCACAAAACGACATCTACGAATTTTACTGCCCTGTTTCTTTCCGGACCAACCTAACAAACAACTTCTGCTTTATTTTTAGAATTAGCCCTTCTTGCTGGCTTTTATTTTCCTGTGCTACCCTAGCATGATTTACTGTAATTCAAATTTAACTATTAGTTTGCTGCACTGAACACCTCAATCTACGGTACAAATGATACTTACCAATTTCCCTCCAAGCCCTCATCACTCAGGCTATTTGAGTACTCCAAGTGTTGACAAACAAAAAGGACATAAATAATGTAACTTTCTTACTTCAAAGTATGGAGGAGAGGTAATGAAATTAGCTTCCCAGAGATGCTAGCAATCAGATGCTCACTACATTAAAAGCTGTGACACTATGCATTATGTCCCTGGGGGTAAGCATATAACATTTAAGGATGTCAGTTATGGCCCAGAAAGATTTGTGCTTCCAGTGATCTAATGCCACTAAAGGTTATGTCAGAAGAACTGAAAGTCTCTGTATCACAATGTTATTAAGACCCCTGATGTTTCAAACTCATAGTAGTAAAAAATGAGAGTGCCTGGGACTACTGCACAGTTAGTATCTGAAGCAGCTGCTGCTCCACAGTCAGGCAGGAAAAGGTTAAGATTTTCTGGAAGTGATGCCTCCACAGATGGCAAATTCCTCTTTCTGTTCAAATAAGACTGTCAAAACCAAAACAACCTCTTTCCCAGAGAAAGAAAACTAATTTTCCACGAATTCAACCCTTCTTTCTTCCACCATTTCCTCCACTGTTGGTTCACTGCCAGCTCACTACATCCTCAGCCCTCGCTCCCAGTGGTTGTTAGAAAAGATCGTGTTTGCTGCCTGCTGTTAATTCTCAGCCCTGGTTACCCTACTCTTGCAGTGAACATTACATTCCCCTTCTCCCTCCCCTCATTCCTATTTTCTTTGTCTTACTTTTGTGGTTCCATCCCAGTTTGCCATATCATGTGCTGTTTGAGCAAAAGACGCTACCTCTCCCTAAAAAAATCTGACTCATTCACTGAACTCAAAAAGTTAATTGCCTCAGGGGTTTATTCATCTCAACAGCATCAAGCTAAGCCCCTTTTTCTGATTATTCAGTTTCAAATCTGTGTGTCACCAGCTTTTTTGCAGATTTTCTCTTGTTTTCCTGTGACAATCTTCATTTGCTCCACTAAGATCTTTAAACTCAGTAGACTTCAAGAACTGCAGTGGCAGTCTTGTTTTTTCTACCTTCAGCCTTCCTCCAAGGCTTAAAAGGCTTCTCTTACATTCTCCCTTTTGTTTTTTATCATGTAAGAAGAATCATCTGTAGATCACAACTAGTAGGAGCTCAACCATCAGAATTGAATGTCTTAATGAAGTCCTGTATCCTTTTGTGAATGCCTGAATACTCATCTGTGAGAATGTGGATATACAAATTTGCCACTTCTATGAAACTAAAACTTTCTTAGTAGCAAACCCATTTCTCCAGGAGGTGTAGTAGTTCTGTTCATAGTGTATGGCTCAGAGGCATCAATAACTTAGACATTACTGCACTTCCAGTCAGTTTCATACTCACACAGTTACACAAATTATATATTGTATATATATTATATATTTGTACATATATTATACAAAAGCGGGGTTATGTTCTAAGGATTTATATAAAAATCTGCTCAATAACATAAAAAGTCTTTATCAGGTAAACAAGACAGAAGTAGAACAAAATTTTGGTTACCGTAACTTGAATGATAATGTGGAAATGTGAAAAAACACATTTATGTGAGAGGGCTACATTTTTTAGGAATTTACATGGAATTTTGAAATCTCAGTCTTTCTGTAGGTCTTCGCTGCTTGTGCATGCAGATGTTAATTTAGCAAGTGTCTATATACACAAATCAGATGGCAGAACTGGAGCTGCACACTGGTGTGGCAGAGGCACTGCTAGTGGCATGACTGGCAATGTTTTCATCATTTTCAAGGAGTGAAACCTCACATAATTGCTTTTTGAATGAATACAAAAACTACAACAGAACTGAAGAAAATTCCCCAGCTGAGAAAGAAAATTCCCAGTCAAACTATTCATGCAGATGGATGCCTCCAGCATGGCAGACATAGGGACACATAGCAGACAGACACCTATTTCAAACCACCTAATTTCAATGATGTGCTAGCCCATTGGATATGCCACTTTCAAGCATATATTCTGCCTGTAATTCCCATGCACAACACTCACAGGGCCTCCTCTTCCAGTTTCTTTCTACAGGCAGCTATACTACATGAACTATGCAGTGAGTACACACATAAACACTGGTTTAGCTCTACATTGTACTTGTTCAGCTGAAGAGTAACTTGGGGAGAGAGGCTAGGTGTGCTTCAGAGCTCAGCTAAACAGGGGAATCTCTCTAAAAAGTTGTACCTAAAGTGTCAGGGCCCAGGGCCAGCTTTGGTCTTAGAGCAACTAAGGCACATGTAATAGAAAGCCCCATTTCTGGGAGAAGAGCCTGCAGAAGACACCTACATTCAGGAAACGATAAATACTTTCCACAGGAAAATTGTGAAATCCTTTTTTGATATTATCACATATTTTCTAACTATATGGCACACAAAAATTATTACTTCACCATCTATTCCTACTGCCTATGTTTTGAACTCCACTTTCACTCCCTTCCTAATTCTAACCCTCCCTAATCAGCACCTTTCCAAAATCAGTGACCTCTGTCCAAAACCAGTGCCTGCCTGCCCAGAGTGCCCTGTGTACCATGCCTTAGCTGGCTGGTTTGCTGATGACTGTGCCAATTACTCCTGATGGGAGAGGCCTTCGTGGGCCAAGGGAATGGAAAACAGTCTCTCATTTTGCTAATCATAATTCCAATTATCAAACGGGATCCACTATTGTTTTTCTTAGCCCTGTTTCCACGGTAGTAGCCATGAATTTTCATGTAGCCTTTAAGTAAGCTGTACTGGCTGCCCAAGTTCTTTCATTATAAATACTATATAGAGCTGTTGATCCCTGGGCTTTCACAGCTCAGTCAAGGGTAAAATCTAGCTTGCTCAGTCTCAGCTAAGGAGCAACCTGTTTCCCTAGCTCTCAAACAAGAGAGCCAGTCAGTTTTTACTTTGGAAAATCCTTACAAAATATGTCTCTGGTAACTCCAAGGAGTTTCTTAGTTGTTAAATCAAATTATCCTATGACAAATTGGCACTTTTAAACAGAATACAGTCTCATAAGTCTTGCATTTCTGTAGATAAATGTTAAATGAGGACAGTGTGGCAAAATTCCAGATATCTTGCTGGAAAGCAAGAAGGTTAATTAATCCTCAGTGCAGTTCAATCATGAGCAAATAAAAACGCTTAAAGACCTCCAGGGTTTAGATTTCAGCAGAGGCTGCTATGCATACAGCAAGACTGTGAAGTTCTTCATCAGTGTCTGGTGCTCCACAGACATTTTTCTGTATGAGTCCCAAAATTTAGGATTGGAGTTGTATTCACATAACAAAGATAAGGCTGAGTGGCTGAGCCAAGCTTACCAAGATGTCAGGACATCCTTCTAGTTTTAACTCCTCATTTCTCCTCTTTACCAGCTCTCCAGGACATGATCTCTTTTCCCTTCAGAGATCGCTGCTGGCAGCTCCACACCAGAGTTAGGCTATGACCGCAGTGTGGCATTTCTAACCACTGCAGACCCAGGGGTGTAGTCCATGACAGGAATTTGCCTGTTAAACTTTGTATCCTAAGACTGAAGCGACATGAAAAACCTTTATTCTTCTACCATGGTTTCCTGTCCTAGACACTGTATTTTCCCAAAGGTCTGACTTTTTTATTTATAGAAAAAAAATGAGGCATTTTGTGCTGTATTATAATTGGACAATCATTGAGTGAAAGATCATAATTTCTAGGAGACCCCCAGGCTTACAGTTCTGATTCTACATCAATCAGAGGAGCTTCTTGCCATGACTTTGGTGTGCATCAAATCAGCCCCCAAATCTCATGAATGATGCTTACAGGTGAGCTTGTATTTACTGCTGGTTGTTTGGGAGTGTGGCATATGAAAAATCCAGTCTGCAGCTGCTGTACCCAGGAGCTCAACCCTGAGCATCAACATGATCCAGTGAGAGTGCAGCAAGCGTGACAAGCACAGTGGCTTACAGAACAAGGTGGCACACACAGCATCAATGTTTAAAGAGCTGAAATCTGATGTCTTTGCAGAAGGACAGAGAGCACTATTAATGTATATTACAAGGGTGTAAATTGGAGCTGTGAAACAGAACTGTGAGATAAGCCACAGCCAAAACTACAGATCTGACTTCTGTATCTATCTGCTATGGGAAAATAGAACCTTGGATACAAGAGCACCTAAATCCAGGGCTTAGGACTTTGGACTTGAATCTAATTTTTCCATCTTTGTAGGTTTTTCAAAACTACGTTCAGATTTGATCTAACACAAATTCAGGCCCAGACCCAAAATCTCACTTCAGTATCAACTCTACTGAAAATGACTTACCCAATTTATGCCATTTAAATACAAATTTGTCCTAATTTCTAGGAAGACCAACCTCAGTTAAACCGATTCTGAAGTTCTATGGTGAAGTTTAGGTTTATATACTGGAAACATCTGGAGGATACCTAGAAGTTAGGATACCTAGAATAAGAGGAAAACACAAGGGTGAAAATCAGAAGGAAAATATTAAGATCAGCTGACTGCCAAGAGAGGGGAAAGAAGGGGACACTATTGCATGGCTCTATTCACACTTCTATCAGGTAGGACACAGTCAGTTCTAGTGTGGAAGCTGTGGTGATAGCATGAAATGTCTATATTAAAATAGACATTTTAATATATAATAAATCTCAGATTTCAGGTAGAGTTGCTGGAATGAGAACATCCCCATTCTAACCAGTGATGCAGGTCTGTGACTGGAGCCAACTTGTATCTCTCTTGGAAATGATGGCATCTGACTGCTTTCACTCTGTGAGAAGGTATTTAGTATTTTAGATAGCTGAGACACTGGCATGATGGTGTAGCAATGACATGAATCTGGAGTAACATAGTACCAGTGACATCTCTTCAATGGTGAAAGACCCTTATATTAAAATTAAACTCTTATTTAAAATATGGTTTCTTCTATACTGAAATGGTAAAATTTTTTCTCTAGCCCTGAGAAGGTCATTTCCATAAATGGAGACATGTAGAATATTACTGTTTCAGTTTTGCTGTTCTTGATAGAGAAGGAAACCACAAATCCTTGCTTGCTCTGTACTCAGACAGAAGGAAAAACACTAAGTGACCACTTGCTGTACAAGCACAGCCTGAGATGTATGTAAAAGCTGGTAAGAAATAAAACCCTTTTTTATTCTCAGTGAGACCAAAGGTATAACCTCCTCACACATGCTGTCTCCTTGGTCAGCAAGATACGCACGGGCTGTTGAACGCAGCAGAAACTGCTCTGTGTTACTCACTCTCTCTCTCTCGTGTGTTCACCACAGAAAGTAACTCCTCTAGGTCCCACACAGAACCAAAAAGATCATTATTCAGACAAGAAAGGAACACTCAGGATGACATGCAAAAAGCATCTTCCAACTGCCTTTAGAAGGGCAGTGACATTGCAGAAACCCAACAAAATTATCATGTGAAGTCAATATGATATTGTGGGTTTTGTCCTTTCATTATCCACATTTCTGTTTGCCAATTTATCATGTGCATGTGTGAAACTGTGCATCCAGCATCAGGTGCAGTTATTGCTGTACGATTTTGCACACTCTGTGCAAGCTTTGGCACACATGGACCAAGTGCAGATTCCATACAACCCAGGGTAGTGATGGTTGTGCTGCAGAAACACTCAGGGCTAAGAGCAGGGCCACACATGGAAATTGAGCCCAGACTATGTGCCAGAGAATCCTGACAGGATAAAGTTTGAAACTGTAGGATGGTTCTAAAACTCAGCTAAGACTTGCATGGGACTGCAGTGAACAGCAGACTGAATGGGTTGTCTCTCTGAATGGGTTCTTAAAAAAGAGAGGAAATCCTAGCAGTGTTTAAAAATTTTGTGAAAAGGGGAAAGCAGAAGCAGTAGCTACAGAAGAAATTGAGATCAAAGATGGAGATTTTTTTAAGGTGGAAAAGTCAAAAACTTGTTTGCATGATGCAGCAAAAAATCCTAGAACAAAAAGAAATGAATGTGGTAAGCAGAAGAGAGTAGAGATGGAGGAGTGCAGCCAGAGATCAGCCTCCAGCAGGGGTATATTCCCTGCTTCTCATCCCACACACCGCTACTACCAGCCATAGAGTGCCTGTAGCTTGCACAGCACCACTATTTTCTCTAGAAGCTGCTTAACTGATCATATTCCTCTTTAACCATTCTGGAATGTGTTTTTAGGACCTTTTGGCTGATCATTGCAGTGGGCCAGGGAGCAATAATGACAAATCTGACCTGGGCTCTTGCATCTGTGAGTGTGGGCACATACAGACTCTAGGCACAGCCTGTGCTCAAAAGTACACTCAACTTTTTAAAGTATGTTTTCCTCAAATTGATGGCATAGTCCAGGAAATTAAATCTGGTCTCCGGAGCATTGCACTGGGACTCACAGTGCATTTTTAATTCCATGCTCATACACAGCAATTTATTGATGACTACTCACCTAGTGAACTGCACAGTTACCCACACAGCAATTGCTGGGAAGTATCTTCCAAGTTAAAACATTAATAATTTTTGACAGATGCGGAAAAAGTTAAATTAAGGTAAAGCTTTCTTGGTTTTCTTTTCCTTTTTGTGAGATATTCAACATTTGTCTCAGCCCCAATGTTATTTAAGTGTACTCGGTGGCCACACAAGAGTTGAGGCTGTTGAGCATCCCAGAGGCCTGGGGACACAAGTCCAAGGCTAAACTTTTCTTAAGGAAACATTTCAGGTTACCTTTAATATTATAGGGCAAATGGCAACAATAAAACAGGTAATAAATTACTATCACAACCAGAATCCTGTATCTCCTTTGCAAGCAAACATCTGAACAAGACCAAACTACCGGTAGTGCAATAAAACACAAAGGGTGTGGAGTTTGTGTAACATGAAGACATAATTTCTGCTTCATGAATCTACTTATAGAAAGAGGAATGAATTTCTGGGAAGTAAACAAGTTCATTTGAACAGAAAATAAACTTCAAAGAGAATCATAAAAAGGGGAGGGCAAACACAGAGATCACTCTCTTTTGAACTCTGTCCAATTGCTCAATAAAAAATGTCTGCTATTCAAATTTAATTTTAGGTTTAAGCATTACATTCCTTTTGCTACTCTTGGCAAAATTATGTTATTATCCTGTAAGCACTTCAGTCATTACTCTTTTTCTTAGCCTCTGAGCTTAAGGCTTCACAGGGACACCAGAGTTCATTCCCACAGACTGGCCTCCAGGACTGTGGGTTGCTTATGGCTTATCTGATGAAGTGGTATTTTCAGATATGGACACCGTATCTTCAAGAATAGTAGAAGTTAGCTCAAAGTTTGAGGAACTGGATGTGTCACTACTGCAGAAAAAACCCACCATTTTTCATTCTTTCTTTCTAAGCTACAATATAGATTTCAGCTATAAGGAATCTATTTCTGATTTTTAACTAAAAAATGCATCTCTTTAGAGCAGCAGGTTAGCCGGCAAGTCATCTCCTGCTTTTGCCCTGTCTCTGATCACAATTCCTCTTTTAAAAGACTATTTGTGATCTTCTTCTGGAAGGCATATCAAACATTTACCAATCAGAGAAAGATTTTAATTCTTTTCAAATGTTGTAGCTATATTTTACCCACAATTTCCCTATTCTCCTGAGAGCTGAACCAGCTGACATTTATGGATTTAACTATTAGCATACTATACATGATTTATTTTAACTTACATATGCAATGGGTATACAGTGGCAAGGATTACTCTTTTTAATAGTTAAATTTCCCATGGCATTTAGTGGACCAAGCTACCTATGGGGACCTACCTCGTTTTCCTGTCTTTGAAAATCCAAACCAATATTAATATCTAACAGTTTTAATAGCAGCCCATTTAATACCCAAAAGAAGACAATTGGTATTTGCATACAACAGATCCCAAAGACCCAAGAAGATAAAGAAAACCAAAACACAAAGTCCACTGGAGGCAGAGCAAAGATATGGTATGACCCTAGGGACATCAGGATCATTTTGGTCATCTGCTACACTGAAAGCTGGAGGAAAAAAGTTCCTTATTTACCCATAGGTTTTTCCTTCTCTTGTGAACATCAAACTCACCTGGAGCACGAAATGTTTCTGGAGACTATGGCATTGTTTTGGTCTGGTTAATATTTCTTTTTGTAAAGCTTTTTATCTTGTTTTTCAAACAGTGCTAGCACCAAAACGACCTGTCAGCTTTTATTTTTAAAGACATATGACTGGTCAGATTCCTAGGAATAACTATTTAAGCCAGAGGGCATGTGGTAGCCAAAGATCCTCTACACTTATAAACAAGTAGTTCTAAAAAACTTTGCTTCAGGCAGAAAAAATGTGGCAGATAAGGCACTGCTGGATGACAGTTACATTTTCCTCAAAGTAGGAAAAACAATGTCACAGTTCCCAAAGGCCTCATCTCTGTAGGCTTGAAATAGAGCAAAAAATTAAAAAGAATGAAAAAGAAAGCAAGCATTATTTTCCATTTCTCAAGAACTACCAGTAATAAAAAGACAATGGATAAGCCTTTCTTGCACTGTATGTAATATTTTTGCAGCTAAAAAGGCAATGGATAAGCCTTTCTTGCTCTGTATGTAGTATTTTTGCATCTTCATGAATGTTATGTATACAAAGCATACACAGAGATGTCAAGAAAAATAATACCATCAGTGGAACCACAGAGTTGAGAAAACAAGCATTCAAAGGCAGGGAAACACAGTCTTAAAATAAAATGCTATCCCTGAAGTTTACCCTCCTATATTTATTCTAAAATATTGGATTTTTTTATAGAAATAAAGAGAAATATTGGTGATTCCAAGAGCACAAAAACCATAAAATCATTTTTTGTACAACTCAGCATATTATCCTTCAACAAAAATAACATTTGGCCCTTGCACATCTGTAGGCTGGAGAACTTCACCTCAGCTAGTTTTCTGCAAGCTAGTCATATTTGAATTGCAAAAGTGTATTAATTAAGCTGACTTTGGTCAAACTGTCTTATTGCTCAGTTATCCTTGCACAATGAAGGTGTGGATTTATCAGGGGAAAGTTATTTAATGTGTTTGGAATGAAAAATGCAGTAGATACATTCTCCTTGCTGCAAAGGGACAAACTATGAAACTCAATTAAATTTAGTAAAATTGTACACCTTTGGTATAAGGATTTAGAGTTCTAAATTAAAGATTTCCCTTTAGGACTCAATATTTCTACTACTATCCTTTTTTTAACCCACCCAAATGTTAATGGTCTCATAAATTAGGCAACACACACTCTGAGTACATCCTTTTGTTTGTTTGTTTGTTTTTATGTGAAATAATAATGTAGCTGTATACATTGATGTCAGTCAGGGACAATTAATTAAGTACATTGATGTCAGTCAGGGACAATTAATTAAGTACTTTACAAATGCACCACTGAACAAAGTTTTCCTGTAGGTTAAAAATAAATGAAATGTAATATTAATTCCTGTTTTTAGGGACTAGAATCAAGGATTCCTGCAGCATGGTGGAGGTTATCAACTGAAACCACAGAAGAGAAAACAGAGACCACAGGAAACCCATTAGACCCAAATGTAATTATGAGCTAAGTAATGTGGTCCTGGGATATTTCAGACAAAATATTTCCACTAGAAATGGAACAATATTCATAGAAATCTGTGTTGCTTCACCTAAATCTGAAGTCTTTAGTATACAGTTCTGGTCACTCATTGTTCAGAAGGGATGAATTCAGGATGCAAAAGCAGTGCAGATGACTTGCATGAGCCAAAGAATGGATAGGCAACCATACATGAAAATACAATAGGCTCATTTGTTTAACCTAGTGAAGTGAAGGTCATTAGTGAAAATGGAATCAAGCATAACACCAGAAAGCTAAAATAACTTTTTCAGCTATTGGATAATGCTGACACTTGATGGAAATTGGAATTCTGACATTTTTACAATAATGTAGATTCTTAACCAGCAAAGAAATAAGTTTCTGAAACAGACACTAAGTGAAAATAGAAACCTAATTGCTTTACAGAAAGAAACAATTAACTTGTGAGAGGGATTGTATGATATAGTTGTCTGCAATAGGAGAGACACAGACTTGATGATCCAAAATGTCCCTTTGAATTGTATCATCCTACCTAATAGGTATTAATCCTATAGGTGTGGTATAACCTATAGGTTTAATGGGGTTCAGCCATCCATAGAAGACTGGGCATCACCAACATTTCAAGGATTGCAACAGCTGACAGGTACTACCACCTCAAAATCACTTTTAAATTTAAATCAACAGCTCTCAGGCAACATTTACTCATGTTTACCATTTTCCTGCAATCACTCTGGTTTGCTATGGCTACAAATGTGCTGCCAGCGGCTGTCCCTACTAAAAGCAGCTTCCAGCACATAGGTTACCCAGACTATGCTGTGTGGGGTCTCTTCCCTGCCCAGCTCCTCTGCCAAGTGCTGCCCAGTGACACAGCCCTGCTGCAAACTGCCTTGCATTGAGCACAAGCACTCAGGGAGCTGGAAATCCTGCATGGAACATGCAGTAAACCTAGAGGGCTGTGGGCGGAACTAGCAGTGTTGTAGCAGCCAGGATTTGGAAATTTTGGCTTTCAGGAAGAGGACAGTTTGTTAACATGAACTGTGGATCCTAGAGCATTATAAGCCTGGCAAGACCATCTTTCTGTTGAATGGGGTGATCCCATCCAGGGGTCACTTTCTGGTCTATCTGCAACCTTGTCACCACAAGGTGAGACTGCAGGTATTGTTTAAGTGAAAAGAAGTTTTGTCCACCTACAGCCATCACCTGCTATTCCTCCTGCAATCTCATTAAGCCGTGTTTTGCTTTGCTGACACCAGCACTGCCAAAAAGCTCAGCTGGCGAAGGAGTGTGTGTTAGTAATGTGGCTGGCATTCTGCCTCCTGCAGCTGAGGTCACTTCTGAGCACTTCTGAGTCTCTACTGGTCCACTCGGATGGATGGCCTAAAACTCTCTCCCTCTGTTCAGCTTCCCAATGATGAAGCAGGCTTGGACTATTGGACTATTGGACACAGGATATTGGACTATCACACTGGCCTTGCTCCCTAGCAGTGACAATATCTATAACTGCTATTTTTCTTGCCTTGTATCTTCCCTAGCCAGCCACCAGAGCTGTTGAAATACTTCATGATCCTGTGTTCCCATTCCATTCAAAGCTCCAAGCAGCCTTGCAGACCATTCCCCCTAATTCATGGAAACAACTTAGCTTTGCTGGAAGATTTTACTTAAATTGTTTTAAATTTGGGTTAGAATGCTTCTTTTTCAGCTCCCTTGTGAAACACTCATCACTCTCACTCATGCCGGTCTTTTGATTTCAGCAGCAGAGATGTGAAGCACAAACTGCCTTCTTTGCACACTCTATAAACAACCTTAGCTGTCTAGGATGGAGCCCTTTTCACTTCACCTTTGCCATCGAAAAGTCAGCCTAAGCCAATAATTTAGATTATCTCTATAATGATTGGAAATGAGAAATTTCTTTTCGAAGGAAAACATCTCCTACACTGACACATGGGGAGGTCTTACCCTTTGGAAAGGTCTCTCTCCACTACATGCATTTCCAGGACACCTAACACTCAGAAACAAAAGGTAGATAAGTCTGATGATTGATGGTTTATGTCTTCACAGTATTTTGTAACAGAAACTAATTATTTCTGGCTCTTAAAAGCTAAGTAAAACCTTGTAGCCCATTTCAGAGAAGGTAAATAGAAGCACATAGAGAACATCTGACCTGTCAAAAGACAGACTGGCAATCACTGTCAAAGTCACAAGACAAAGACAGGAGATGCTCAATCACAATCCTGTGCTAAGACCATTAAACCATGCCTCTTTCAACAAACACCTTTCTACTTGTTGCCTGCAAACATATCAACAGCAGTTTTACACAGGTTATTAATTGCTTGTAGTGCCTTGCCTGGAATAGTGCAGTCACACACAAAGGATTTTCTGTAACTGGGTGGCCAGTCCATGCCCCTTAACCCCTTCAAGGCAGCTTGAAGAGAGCAGTCAGGTTCCACATCCAGATCCATTCTAAGTGATACTTCACTGCTCCAGATTCAACAAAATTTCAGTGGAGACGCAATTGTACCAGAAAATTGTTGGTTGCTTTCTGGGTTTTTTTCTCAGGAAAGAAGGGATATGGTCAAATGTAATCTTTCCTCTGATCATAACCGTGGATGGTTTGCCAGCTCCAAACATATCTTCTAGAGTAGAGCATACCTCAAGCCTTCACAAATACTGTGTCGCCTTCCATACATAAAAGTCAGGCCAGTGAACCTTCATGTTCTTAGGTTATCCAAGCCACTATGTGAGTATCTGTAATAATATACATATTTACACATATTTGAGTGTACCCAGAAGTGTTTGCATGAACACACACACAATTTTACCATTTTTAGGAGTAACTCTTGATTCTGAAATACTTGTTCTTACTAATGAAGTATACAGCTCACCAGAAATTTGTATGCACCTATAGGGGAATTCCAAAGACATATCTTTCACTTTATCATGCTGGACATAGCCTTCTGAAAAGATTGACCAGATCGGGAAGGGAGAGGTATGGCTATAATGCCAGGGTGAATAATTTGTGGTGCAATGTAGTTGTAAAATCACTGGGCAAATACCTACTGTATCTCTAATCCATTGAGCTGCTTCATGTGGAGCACGTGTCATGGAGAAGCTCAGCTGTGTCATACAAGAGGCTGCATGGTGTCCTGAATTCTTACTGCCAGCTTATCAGAAAGAGTCATAAGACAAAGGAATTGCTCTTTTTCAAACAGTTTAGTAGCTGAGAGCAGAAAATAGTGTGTTTGTTCGTGGTAAAGACACCACTACACCCTGCATTCACTCTGCTACTGTACAGAAAGAGACAATGTAAGAACGCAAAGCAATAACATTTTAATTTCAGGTTGTAAATGCTACACTCTGCTCTTCATGCCCCATGCTTCATGTCAAGGAAAAGCTGCAGCATGTTAGACAGGAGCTCTTTTTAGTGAGCAGAAACAAAACTGAGGAAACTGGAAAACTACACTGCTTTACTGCATTAAAACTCCCTTCTCATGGTAAGTGACAGCCGCACTAGCAAGCCACAAACCAAGCGACACCTTAATGGTCCAGGAAGTTCAGAGATGTTTGAGTTAAATATTGAGCAATGCAGGTGCAGGCTGCAGATGGGAGGTTCGGGTGTGAAAGCATGCCAAGGGAATAACAAAACTCAATTGAAAGAAGCCAGTATTAAGATCTCAGTCTGAATTCATTGCACATAGATGGCAGGAATTCCACAGATAGCCTATGTGAAAAAAGAGAGTTTTCAAGGTTCCTCAGTGTGCAAGCTCTGGCATAAAAAGGGACCTGCGTTGCTTTTCTCTCTCTCAATTACAATTATCACTATGCACAGCCAAGGATATCTTCTGCTAAATATGCAGGGGCAAATAACTTCTTGGAGCAACACAGATGAAGTGACTGTACTCACAGAATCAATGTTTTTTCAAGATTTGTGTATAATTATTTCAGAATTAAGAACTGAGTATTTTGCTGGTCTTACCCCATCACGTTGTTTCATAGGTAAACTGTAAGAGGTAATAACAGAGGTGACTCTCTTACACATAAAGCTTAGTGAAGAGAAACCCTATCAAAATAGCCCCTTGCATTTTCTTGGAATCACTGACCTACTGGCATTTAGAATCTGGGCCATTGTTCATACAGTGGGTTTGATATATCAAGCCCAGTGCCTACACTAACTACTCCATTGCTGTTGACACATACTTAAAAGACTTTATGATTTATTCTTCATGCCTTAAATTTCTTTGATTAGGTTCCAATTCTTTCTAACCTTTACAGCCAGCATTTTAAGTTTATATATTATTAATTATTATACCAGGAATATATGCAGTATATCTGGTTAGACATACACAAGTCTTTGTAGAATGTAGGAGACTTCACAAAGACTGAAATTCTCTCTCCTCAAGTGTCTTTGAAATTACCTCTAAACTTCTTTTCCAACTTAAGGATGTAAATAGGATTTATGCATGAAATTGGCTGTTGCTGGCTATTAGCAAATGGGTGAATTTGGTCCAGTGGGGGTGTATGTTGATTTTTCACTCTAGAATTTCTGATCCTCCCAATTCTTCATTACTACCTGCCAAGATTGCTATTGTTAGGTTTGGTTTTTTGTACACCTGAAGAAAGATTTATAATCTTTATGGTCAAAGTATTCCATATTTGATCCTTTTTCTATTTGCCTTTAACTCTCTTCCGCAACCATGATCATAGCTGCTTTAAAAAGTTTAAATGGTTTGATTATATTTTTATTAATTATTCATGTAAGTAAAAGCTAGTTTAATATCTGAGTAGGTCTTGATTTCTGGAGTACTGGGGGAAAAACATGTCACTGAGGACTTCTCTAAGTTTATGGTGTCCATATAAGAGGTTCTAACTTTCTCAAGTGCTTATTTCTGAGAACTTCCACCTCCAAAGGACTGATGTTTGCAACAATTTTCTTTGGAAGATTTGAGAGTTTAAACATTTCAGACTTCATAGCAAATTTTAAAGCAAGTTAATAGACCTTTCTGAGAGAAGCATTAATTTGTATTTTGAGCTATATAATTATTTCCCTGAGGTAATAAAATTCAACTGCTTTTGAAAATGAATGTTATTTTACCTCTCATATTTTTTAAAATAGTATTTCCTTAAGCTTGATAGCCTGATTCTTAAATTAAAGTACCTTTTCTATTTTCACATTACATCTTAAATAACTGATGCATTTTATGATCCTCTCTGGAACCCAATAAGTAAAGGCCTGATTTGAGACTTCTGTATTATGAATTTATAGTTCTCACCCGCCACAAGCACAGTCTAAAAAGAGAGGAAACGTTGTGCCAGAATATAATGCTATTCAAATATTCAAGTATAGAAGAACAAAATCCCAAAAAGTTGAAAATTGCATTAAAATAGTCATTAGTATTATCCAAGAAAAATAAATATATTCGCAACAAAACTGGAGATTCCACAAACCCCAAACTCTGAATTTTCAGCTATTCATTGAAGACACACCTGCAGCAGATTGTCCAGGCCTTTTATTAAAAGTATGCACAATGTATTTCCCTCTCCAGATGTACTCTGCAACTGCTTCATAAAGAGGAGAAATGGCAACAGGCACAATGGAAGAGGCCAAAGGAAGACTTTGGACATTGCTTGCCCTGAAGAGATGACAGATTTGATGCCTACAGAAATAAATACAGCATATTTATTTTAAGAATATCTTATTTGTAAATACAACTTTTATTTATTTTTAAAAATAAGCTTCAGGATTTCTACAGCAGATTTTTATGATGGCATTTCTAAATAACTGATCACCAAAGGTTCTTCACCAATTTCTTCATGGATGTGAAGATGCTTTTGCCATGCCTCACTGGTGAGGTTTTACTGAAGCAGTTCCTTTGAGAGGTCCTCACTACAGGAATAACTTTGCTGTTCATAAGGGATCTAAAGAAACCTGAGGAAAGCATGCCTTCAGTGCAGACAGAGGAGAGTAAATTGAAAAGCCATCTTCATGTTCTCCTAATCTTGTTCATCTTAGTCCCATGTAATTCACACATCCCAGACAAACTCTTCAATATGCACATGAGCAGCAGTGCTCTCCCAGCACCAATAAACTTTAAAAGGCAGCCATTATTAACATTGCCATGACTCTTCCTACATATCACTACTAAAATCCTCTAACCATGTTTCTGAAAGCATCTTTGGATCTTTGGAAAGTGGCACTTTGGCTATGCCTGTTCGTGTTGCAAGTAAACTGTCTCCTCTCTAAAGACCTCTTCCTCTCTTCCATCTCTCTTGCATACTGTGAAAGGACACAGTAAGGATAAGGTTTTCATCTACAGTTTGTACAGATCCAACAACCCATGCTTGATGTGACCTAGGAAAGGCAAAATCTAATTTCTGGATAGTTTTCAGTAACTTTTTCCTGTTTTGGGAACTGTTTTACTTCTGTTTAAATGTTACTATAGATACTGGAACTTAGGCTTATGAAGTACATAACCAGCCTCTGCAGAGGCGAGGGCAAGGGTGTCTGGAGGGACATAACACCCTCCTGTGCAAATCTGACACAGAGAACATTTGGTGCAAAAGTTCTGGGAGGGAAAGGTACCCTTCACACCTCTCTGCAGGTCTGGGAGGCTGTGTGCCTGCCTTGAGGCCCATAAGAGACCGAACATGGCTGAGGCATCTGGGAACACAGGGTGAAACTAGGCATAGGACAGTCATAAAAAATATTGAAAGGATAACAGCAGATATTGTTCAGACAGAGAGAGACAGCAACACATCTAGCAGACACTCCACAGCTGGGAAACAGGAATGAAGGCACATTGCATTTATCTGGACTACTCAGGACAATGATGTGTACAGAAACCAACCACCTTGGAAGAAGCTAAGTCTAGGCCCAGGGTGTTGGCATGGCCAAGCACACCAGCTAACTAGCCCAAAAAGCAGAGCCAGTCAGTTGTTGTGTCACTGCTGTTCCTGTGCCCAAGATCTGTGGTGTTGGCTGGACAAGCACAGTTCAAAAACCACCACTTTCCTCAGCGCAAACTCTGAGCAGTATTACCTAACCACGGTAGTATGCTCATGGCCTCAGGCATTTTTCTATTACTCATGAATATTTCTTTATCATATGGTAGGGAAAAAGTTAGTTTAAAAGTTTCTAAACCAACTTATACATGCATTTGGCTTTTTCACCATCATGTTCATAATTTAGGGAATTACTTGGGAAAAGTCCACTATCCTCAAAGACCAGAAATTCTCTATTGCTCCACCAAATACAACTGAAGTCCAAGTGGACACCTGCATGTTAGAGGGGAAGGATGGTGCACTGCTTTCCCAATGTTTTCAACAAAGCCAGGTTCAGCTCTTGACCTCTTGAAAGACTGAATCCTAAATCCACAATTCTGAACTGAGATAGACATTTGAACATTTAACAGAGTGTCTACGAATTCAGGCACTGTAATTTTCACACTTCCCTGCTCATACTGCCAGTTTCCTGAAAATGGTGATCATGCTTCCCTATTTCACAGAGCTGCAGCAAAGAAATTCCCTTAGTGAGTATGCAATGCTTGTCATCAAAGTCTAAAGAAAAGGACTGAAGAAGAGCTGAGATGGAAATTCCCTGCATCCCAGGCATATAAAATGCCCAAATGCTTTTTATTTAAATTCGTGTCCATTGTAATCTTGCCTTTCTTGGCAACTGCTACAAATGGTCCCTTTACAACCAGTGCAGATGCTGCTGCTTCTTTAGTGAAATAAGGAGAGAGCTCAACAAGACAGAGACATCAGGCACAGCCATTTAGGACCAGAAGGAAGAATTAATCAACATCACACGGCAATAATATAGGCAAGCAGATTTTGTGAACAGAAGCCTTGTTTCGCCTTCCCTGCATATACCTGCTACCCCAGTTTTATATCTCACAGGTCTATCTCACTGCCAATTATACTGATACCAGACCTTTTAATCCATATGTAGCTTTTAATTAAATAGAGGCCATTTAGATACTCTTCATAAGCTATGAGTATAGTGCTGTACTTGAAAGTCTTCAACACTATTTGAAATAAGTACACACTTAAGTTAGTAGATTTTCCCCAAAGCATGTAAAACAGGTCAGACACAGGTCCACTGCATTTGTACATTTGAAAAACAGGGCTTATGTAAACACAAAGAGGGATAGTAAATGATCTAGCACTGAGAAGGCAAGTAGGAGGTCCTGACTCCAGTGTTTGTAATACATAGATACAGATATATACAGACATTTCAATTCTATTTCCACCTTCTGTTACTGACAATGAAATGAAATGAAAATTAAATTAAATCCCTCACAAAAAAACCCTACAAAACAAACAAGATTTAAAAAGCTCACTTTGCCTTGAGAAATGCCAATAGAGAACAATTTCTATGATGTATTGACTCCCCCACTGCCCAGGTTTTGGCTGGGATAGAGCTGATTTTTTTCCTAGTAGCTGGTATAGGGCTGGGGTTTGGATTTAGTCTGAGAATAATGTTGGTAACACACATTTTAGTTGTTGCTGAACAGTGCTTACTCTAAGTCGAGGACTTTTCATCTGCCTATCTTCTGCCAACAAGGTGTTCCACAAGAAGCACGGAGGAAGCATGGCCAACAAGTTGGCCCAAAGAGGCCAAAGAGATGTTCCATACCATAGAGTGTCACACTCAGTATAGAAACTGGGTGGGGAAGGGGTCAACCACTGCTCAGGGGTAGGCCTGGCATTCCTCAGCAGGTGATGAACAATTACAGTGTTCATCACTTGTGTTTCTCGGGGTTTATTTTGCTGTCTCTTCTTTTTGTTGCCTCCCTTTTCATTTAAATTATTGTAATATTATAATATTATTATTATTATATTTTATTCCTATGATTAAGCTGTTCTTATTTCAACCCACAGGTTTTACCTTTTTTCCCCTAATTCTTCTCTGATAACACTGGGGCCCAGGGTGCAGCAAGCAGCTGTGTCATACTTAGTTACCAGCTGGGTTTAAAGACTCCCACTTTTTAACAACCTGATTCCTTCAAAACTGTTTCAAGATGCTCTCTGAAAACCCGAGGACTTAAAAGAAACTGGTAATTTTTTAAAATGTGGTACTAACATGAAGTGATGTAGATTAAGGAACAGAAATGGTGAGATTTCCCTCAAAGCTTAGACTGGAAGATGTTTTTCTGGTGATGGTTTTATCTGATTCATGAAAAATTTTGAAGGTGTTTGGCAAAACATACTGTACAAATGCTTTTCCTATTGCATTGAAGAAGCTATGAACACAACTGAAAGATTTGCACATATTGTGAAATAGATTCTTTACTTTCACATCATTTTAATGTCACTCACTTTCTTGAAATCCTGAACCATAAACTGAGCTGTAGGCAAGATACCTATGAAGTAACCCCCCATGATGTTCTGAATGCCACATCCCCTTCTATCTCAGTACCTTTACTTCTACAATTCCATAGGACTTTGCTTGAATTATAACTACTGCTGGAGTAGTTCAAATAAATTTGGGCCACTTTAACCAATCAGTTCAGTGTCATTCTTTGCCCAGAAATGCCAGTGTGACCTTACTATTTGCTGAATCTGTAAATAAGTAATTATTTGGCTTACTTATTAAGGTAACACACCCTAGCTAGGATGAAAAACCAGACCTACAAGATAATCTTCATCTCAAGTTTCTGCTGGCTGTACTGTCCCAAAGAATATGCCCATATTGAATAAGTGAAATTTCATCTAGCCTTCATACTGCAGTTGGATGTGTGAGGCACAGGTGGTCAAGCCATTGAACAGGCATTTTCTCCCATTAATTTAAGAGTATAGAATTTTGCTCTGCAGATAGAGAGATATATTTTTCTTACTGCAGAAACTGTATTGCTAAGTATGCAATTAAAATTTTCTGTCAAATCACTTGTCATTAAAATAGGTGGATCAATAATGACATTATTAGATATCTGTGTAGAAGGCAAAGAAATTAAATTTCATAGAAGAGGTCTATGTTTCACACTATAGCTGATATCACCCCATTAATAATTTTTTAATATACACTGAAATTCTAAATATCATTGTTTTACAAAAGTAGTTTGGAAGTATCATGCTAACAGCAGTTATGTTTAAAAAAATAGACATGCTGGTATAATTTTTTAAAAGTTTTGAAACTATGTATTTTCCTAGTTTTTTGGTTGTTTGGTGGGTTTTTTTGTTTGGGTTTTTTTTTTTTTCCCTTTAATACTTAGAATATACAGTAAATTTAAAAAATATTATTGCTGGTTAAAATAGGGAACAGCACGTGTTCTCTGTTTTTAACCAACAGATGCCATTCTCGCTGGAGCATATAGTACTATATACAGGTATGTAAGATGGTAGCCACTGGCTATTCCTTTACTTTGTTTTTAATGCCTGCATTATGATAATTTTAACTTGCAATTTGTTCTCATTCATGTTTTCTTTTTAACAAATACAACATTTTATAGCTACAAGTTGCCATGAACAGCCTGATTTTAAAGTACATAATGATCCTTATCTTACCCCAACTGTGGTACAGAAGCAAAGAAATCACAGGGTTGGTCAGGCTGGAAAGGACCTCAGGAGGTCACTTAGTCCAGACTCCTGTTCCAACAGGTTCTGAGTTTAGAATGGATTTGTCTAGACTTTGTCCAGTCAGATCCTGAAAACCTTTTGAAAACATTTCAGAGCCTCTCTGGGCAACTCGTTCCAAAACTTCACAACACAAAAATGTTTATTCTTGTTTTGTCTAGAATTCCCCTCCCCCATTCCCTCATTTTTAGGAAACCGCTGTCTCCCATTTCCTCACTGTGCTCCTCAGCAACCTCCAGTACTCCAAAGGCTGCTCTTAGATTTCTTGACACCATTTCTTCTCCAGGCTGTCACAGTCTTTATTGAAATACTTTTTTATATAGTGATATTTTTAATTTATGAAAATTGGCAAAAGATGGCAGCTAGTTCAAACTGCTCAGAGTCTGCAAAGCTTTTTAAACAGCAAGAGAAGGAACCTATATCTCACCAATTTCAGAACATTCTTCAGTCAAATGTATTCAATGCTACATTTTGTCTGATAAGTAATTTCAGGGCCTCACAATTCAGCAAAGAAATGTGCTAACTTTTCAGTAAGTATTCAATAACATTAGAGTAAAAGAGATATAACATTTTTTACTTCTATATTAACTTTTCAAATTCTTCTAGTATATCTTTTTCATACAATACCAGCTTTGCAAGAGAAGAAAACCCAAAACAACAAACCAAACCAAACATTGTTTCCCAAAATTGCATGCTTTTGGAGTTTGTTTTTGAATATTGAGCATTATGAGTCATTTGTGACTGTGGAAATTCCAGTAAGTCAATGGAGTTACGTCAGACCTGAATTGGACTCTTTAATTCCTGACAGTACATCCTGAACTACACAAGCAAACAATGTCCCCAAATGTGAAAGGAGTGTTAACATCCTCCATATTTTAAGACAGCTCTCAATCACTCAGAAACCCAAACCACAAGCCTCCATTCTTGCAGGATACATAAAAACCTGTGATCTCTGGATATATGAAACCTCCAAAGATCAATCTGTCTCCTAATCAAGTTATATAAAGCCATACATAATAAAACGGGAAAATAAATTCTTAAATTAAACAAAACAAACAAACAAACCAAACTCAACAAAATTCTTAAAATTTATCTATTTTCCCATCAGTCAAGCAAATAACTGAAGGTCCAGCAGCTTTAACTATAGGCTACTATATTTAGATAGCCTTAACTATATCCTGAAAAATCCAAGACCTGGTTTTCCCCTAGGAGTAACCTGGCATTACTCCACTGAGTTGCTTAACTGAGCAAAGTCAAATGATTTTTTACGTGATACGGACCCTCAATAGACATAAACTGACACATCTAAATTGCTTTTTGTGCAGCAAAGTCAACTTCCATCTGTTAACAGTTCCACTGTCTCTAACTGGTGCATTACCAGATTTTCTGAGCATAGCAAAGAGGAGAATTACTTCTCTTGATTTCTCATCTATCATGGGTCGACCCTGGCTGGATGCCAGGCATCCACCAAAGCTGTTCTATCACTCCCCTCCACAGCTGGACAAGGGAGAGAAAATACCATGAAGGGCTCATGAGTTAAGGACAGAGAGAGTTCACTCACCAAATACTGTCATGGGCAAAACAGGCTTGAATTAGAGATGTTAACTGAATTTATTGTTAACAAAATCAGAGCAGGAAAATGAGAAGTAAAATAAGACCTCAAAAACACATTCCCTTACTCCTCCCTCCTTCCCAGCTCTACCTCCTCTCCCAGCAGCGCAGACAGACAATGGGGATTACAGTCAGTTCATCACATGTTGTTTCTGCCACTGCTCAGGGAGAGCAGTCCTTCTCCTGCTCCCTCCCACAGAAGACAGTTCTCCAATGCTGAGTCCATCCCAAAGGCAACAGTTCTCCACAAACTGCTCCAACACAGGTCACTCTTCTACAGGGTGCAGTCCTTCAAGGACAGGCTGTTCCAGTGTGAGTCCCCAGGGGGTCACAATTCCTACCAGCACACCTGATCCAGTGTGGGCTCCTGTCTCCATGGGTCTGCAGATCCCTCCCATGACCGTGCTCCAGGACAGGTCTCACATGGAGTCACAGCTTTGTCTCAGGCATCCACCTGCTCCAGTGTGGGACTCTCCCAGGGGCTGCATCTCAGCATCTCCATGGTCCTCTGCAGGCTCCAGGGGCACAGCTGCCTCACCTCACAGCTGCAAGGGATCTCAGCTCCGGTGCCTGGAGCAGCTCCTGCCCCTCCTTCTACACTGCCCTCAGTATTTGCAGAGTTGTTCCTCTCACATATTCTCACCCCACTCTTCTCTGGTTGCAATTACATCTGCACAATAACTTTCTTCCTTCTTAGATATGTTATCACAGAGTCGTTACCACCATTTCTAATTGGCCCAGCCTTGGTCAGCAGCACGGCTGTCCTGGAACCATCTGGCATTGGCTCTGCTGGACATGGGGGAAGCTTCTGGCAGCTTCTCACAGAAGCCACCCCTGTAGCCCCTGACTATCCAAACCTAGCCATGCACACCCAATACACCATCATTTCAAGACTTCAATAGCATATATTGGAACACAGAACAAATCTTTATACAGTGAAAGCCAAAAGAGTAACTCACTTTTTTATCCATGTGTTTTCCATTGCTTTCTGTTGGGAAGGAACAGTGAACATATACTTGATGAAGTCAGCATATACTTGATGAAGACTTGGTCTCCAAACCCATCAATCTTCACACATACATATCTGCTCTTGCTTCCAAAATTGTTGTTATTCTTTCTACTGTGGAAACTTCAGGTGTCCCTCAACTAGATCTTGGACACCACTACTAAATTCAACCATCTTTCTACACTTCAAATGATAAAATTCAAGCTCAGCAGCCTTCAGTAGTCATTACACCTGCAACAAAATCATGCCTGGTCTTAAAAACATCAACATATAACAAGAAATTCAACACACACATCCCAGTCCCCACATGTTGCCTCTGTAATTTTGATTGCTGCAGTAGGCTTGAGGGCTGGCCCTCAGAGAGCTGATTTTTGTGTGACTGGTTGGTTTTAACTAGAAAGAGAAGCCATCCATCCTTTCCCTGTGTAAGGCGGTGAACACAAAAGAACCTTGCGTTGTGGTGTTTGAAAAGTGTTTCTGCACAAAATGTGAATTTGTTTCAGAGGTGAGGAACTACAGTAATTGTCTTGGTCCATGGGCCACAGGAAGGGACAGGCAGGAGGAAGAACTGAGGCCAGGTCAGGCAGCAAGACTCGTCATCCATGTGTGGGCAGGAGAGATGCAGGGAGGGGTTCACACAGTAGCCTCTGCCCTAGGCCCCATGTACCTCAATACCAGCTCTGCCCAAGCTCCTCCAGTGGTTTCCTCTTGTCCACACCTGTATGACAGAGCCAGGAAGCCTGGCTACTCACCCTTGCCTTGCCCTTCCTCCAAGCAAACAAGAAGGACCCAATTATGCAAACACGCAGATTGACTCACAAGCTGCTCATGTGGCTACAAGATGAGAGCCCACCATTACAATATGGGACATTTCAATGCAATAAAGGTGCATCTTATGTTGTGCTGTGAGTTTTTTAATACCTGCAAAAGCCTTTCCCATGGACCACTGAATTGAGCCACAAAACTCCCAGAAGAGCTTGGGAATCATCTGCCAGAAGACAAGGCTGAGTCACAGAATTCACAGAAGGATATGTCTGTGCTATAGTCACAAGTGGTATGACTGCAATACTGTGCATATACAGCCAGGCAAGCTTTACATTACTTGTCTTGGGCACTGGTAGTAGTCTGGCCATTGAGTTCAGGCCAGCCTAACCACTCAAGTATTTACTCAGCTTTTTGGGCATGTTTTCCAGATAGCTACAGGGTCCACACTGCCACACCTAGATTGCTACCAGTTCCCCAGCTGACTAGTTTTAAACCAGCTCAGGTAAGTACATGACTGTAGCATAAACATAGCTAAGTTTTTAAGTCATTTAAGCTTCTGTTCAAATTCATACTGCCTCAACAACTTAGACTTATAGCATGTATCCTCACTGTATTGTGGAGATTAAACATTTGGGGTGCAATAAATTAATAGCATTTTAAGTGTGAAAATTATGGTTCTTTCAAAATGGGAACTGCATTTAACAAAAGTAATTAATATTGCTGCCTATGTGATGATCTCTCCATCATTCCTTCCAGAAGCTGTTCAGTGAGTACTAGATGTATGAGGTGACTATCTGACCTGAAATTCTGCAGAACACGGTAAGTTTATATACAGATATTCAATTCCCCCAATATGTATCTGTAGACTAAGGAAAAAGCCCACTGGTTGCAGTGGACATTTTCCCTACATAAATACCATTCATTGACTATATATTTTGTACATTTTGTAACACAGAACAACTTGGAAGAAATGCCAGCTTAACAATTGTACTTCTTGCATACAGCAAACTACTTCCAATTCATCTCATAACCTCATTTGAATTAAGGACTGAAAAAGTACACAGAATTCTTAAGTATTTATTTTATTTTTAACTGGATTTTGGGAAGCAGAGTATGTCAGAAATGTGACAGAATAGTCACATTTATCACAGTGGCAATTTGGCTGAATGTAGCACGGGTTCATTTCAACAAACGGCTGGATTTGGTCTTTTAAAAGACATCTGAACATATTATACCCTTTCATTTAAAATTTTAATACTGATTTGTTCACACCAAAGATCCATACGTTCCCCTCAGCCCACTGTATGTAACATGCCCTGTCTGCTTATATCAGAAACTTGTAACATTTTACTAACACTATTCCTAATGCTTGGAATTATGGATCCTCAAGGCCCCATCATGTTAAATGCTGCATCTTGTTGCAAGGGCTCGTGACAGGTGCTACAAACCAAAGGACACTCGAGCAGCATTCTTTCTTTTTTTTAATACCAAGGATTTGGTATTGGTATTGAAAGCAAATACCAAGCAAAACATCACTTCTCTTCCTTCCACTTTGAGACAGAAGTCATTCTGTGGTGATGATGGGTAGAGCAGAGATGGAAGAGATGTTGTGCTAGAAGGTAAGTTAAGAGCTGCCATCAAGCAGTCCTTTAATCTAGAAACACTTCCAGACCTGGTTAAAACTGCTGGGTCTGCTAACCAGATGGCAAGGACTCTCTCTGCTCCTAGCTTCTCCCTTCTGTAAAGTCATTAAGATTCTGCTCCCTTCAGAATTTGGACTTGCCAAAAACAAACATAGGAAGGCAACAAAACACTGACAGATGTACAATCTTGACAGTGCAAAAGCATCATTCTCAATCCTCTCTCTCCTCTGCACTTCACAAGAAGACAGTAAAATTACACCAGATTAAAACAGGTTTATCTGAGGCCAAAGCTAGATAATAGCAAGAAGAGCCAGTGACTTCACCAGGAGCGGCATGCTGGCTACTACTAAATATTTTGGCATTTCTCATGATTTGACATCAAAACAGCTCTGCCTCTGACCTAAGGGTTTCAGTTAGCTGTTTAACATCTGCTAGTTCCCAGAATGAAAGAATGCAAACTGGGACATACCTATTTTATCTTGAGCATGTTCATGCAAGAAAACTACAGCAGCTCCTTTTCACAGCCCTAATGAAGTATTTTGTGCCCATGTGTGTAACAGAGCATTCTGTTTATTTTATAGACTTATAATAAAAAAATGACACTTTATGAGCTACATGATAGTATTTCAACAATACCTTGTTGTGACATGATATGGTGTAATTACTTAGCAGGAGATAGTACAATTTATTGTTATGTCACTGAGTCATACCCTTCAGGGCTTCAGATTGGTGTCTTAATTTGCTTTTTTTAAAGCCATACAGACTAGCAAGGTAAGTAAAAGGATTTATTAAAACATCCTAGGAATAAAAACAAAGTCTTAACATGCGTGCACAGCCACATGTTTCAAAATACTTTCCCCATCCTTTCCCCTTCCCTCTTTGCTTTGTTTTTACAGCATTATCGACTGGGTCAATAAGAATCAAAGTGAAGAAAAATTTCAACCCAAACATACAAAGAAACAGCTATGTTACACTTGAGTCCTATTAAGACAGTTATATACATAGACTGGTCCTGCAGAGGTGGAAATACTCAGACCCTTCCACTGACTTTACCCACGAAACAAAACATGCAAATGAAGACTTGCCAGATGACCTGTCCATCCACAAGTATCACTGGCTTTTAATCTATTCATGCCACTAGCACTGGAGAGGGCCTTGCCGAGCACAGCATTTGCCTCTTCCTTGGTGGTTAGGTACCATACACCAGTAAGGAAGAGAACATGATTTCATATGGCACACTACAACCATTGTAAGCACACTACAGTGATTAAGTGGCAGCACTTTTCCTTACCCAGTGGAATTGATACAGTCAGCCAAGATACTTTCTTTTTTTAAAAGTATTGCTCTCGGTGAATTCCCTCGGTCTATCTGTCACTGTAAGTGCCTCCCATTTTACAGAGGGTGCGTGCAGTGCATTCCGCTGAAAACTGTCTCGAGCAGCAAGCGCAGTCCTGGGGCAGAGCCAGCGCCCCGCGGCACCCCGCATCCCCGTGCCGGGAGCGGCCCCGCAGCGCGGGCCCCCCGGGCAGCGTGACCCCTCCCGCTGCGAGCGGAGCCCGGAGGAGAGGCGGGCTGGGTCACGCACACACACCTGCCCCAGGCCGGTGCCAGACGTAGGGCTGGGCGGCCAGCGACGGCACGGGCGGGGGAGGGAGGGGATCGCCTCTGGCGACGGGGGTCTAGTCAAGGGAAGCTGGCAGCCTCTCCCCGCCAGCTCCTTTCCCTCCGGCGGGAGCGCACCCGAGGCACGACGGTCTGAGCGCAGCTATAAAAACCACCCCGGCACGGGCCTCAGCAGCCGGCAGTCCCGGCGGGCGAGCCGCCAAACCAGGGCGGAGCCGGGCCGACACCTCTGCCCCACGCCCGCCGCGCTCCAGCCCTCGCCCGGCCCCGCCGCCTCCCCCGGCGCGACGGGGCGCGGCGCGGGCAGCCCGCGGCGGCAGGGCCGGGGAGCCTCCGCCCGGCTCCGAGCCGCCCCGCGCCCTTTCCCAGCCCCCGCCGGCGAAGCCTGCTCGGCGGCAGCGGCCCAACGTGAGCACCTCCCTTCCTTCCCCCTGGGCGCAGGGTGTTGCTGTTGTTTTGCTGCCGCCGCAGGTCGGCCGGGGTGGACGCGGAGGGAGGGAAGCAGGGAGGGGTGCGCCCTGCCGCAGGGCCGCTGCCAGGTGCACGCCTCTGCCTGACACACGGGCGGAGAGGAGGAGCTGGACGGGCAGGTTTGTCGGTGGGGCGGCCCCGCTCCCCTCCCCTCTCCTCCCCGGGCTGCTGGGGATAATTAGTGTCTGTGCGAGGCTGTCTGCCCCCGGGAGGCAGGGCGGGGGCGCAGTCAGTGCGTGCCCGCCCGCTTGTGAGCGGTGACTCGCCCCGACCCCTCGGCGGAGCCTCCACCCCGCGGGCGGGGACCCGCCCGGCCGCGCTCCCTGCCGTGACCCTCCCACCACCACTCACCCCGCCGGCCCGGGGAGCCTGGCAGGGCGAGCGGCGCCGGCGTCATGTGACAGCGCGGCCCGGTGCCAGGAGCCCGGGGGGAAGGCGAGCGGGCGGAGGGCGGGAGCGGGCAGCTCCTCCTCGCACACAGACCCGGAGACACCGCTGAGGCGTCTCAGCCACGGGGACGCGGGACACGCCGGCCTCGCGCCTCGGTCCCATCGGAGCGCCCCACCCCCGCCACCTAACGCGACCCCCGGCGCTGCGGGAGCCGACGGAATCGCGGCGCGCTCCGCACCGCCTGCCGAGCGTAAGTGTGAGGGCGGGGGTAATGCGGGGGTCGGGCTGTGCCGGCTGCGGGATGGAGGTGCCGGAGGAGGAAAGTTTCCAGGCTCTGAGAGCAGTGCGGATCCGAGGTAGCAACATCCCGCGGGAGCCGCAGCCACGCCGGGGGTGGCGGGAGCCGGGTCTCCGTCAGGCCGCAGTTGAGGGGAAAGGGGAGCAGAACTCGCCGCGGAGGCTCCCTCCGCGGCGCCTGGGAAACTCGCTGTGCGGCCGGCGGGAGCCGGGGGCGGAGGGCCGCCGCCGTCCGCCGCGCCCGCCGGGCAGGCAGCGCACCTGTGTGGCCGGCGGGGCCGCTCGGGGGGCGCCTTCCCCGGCGCCCTCCCCCCGCCTGTCCCCGGCGGGAGGGCCCGCGGGCCGCCCGCCCCTCGGGGCCGCTCTCCCGCCCAGCGCGGCCGCAGCCCCCGGCCTCTCGCCGGGGCGGGACAGGCGCGTCTTCGGGTAGAGACCGAACTGCCATCGGATCCGGGCGAGATACGGTGCCCGACCGAACCGAGGCGGAAAGTATACCGGGCTCGCTCGGTTCCCGGGCGATGGGATAGACGCCAGGGCAGGAGCTCGCGTCCGGGCTGCGTCCCAGCCGTAACGCAGAGTGGATCGGCAAGCGCCGTGTCCTCCGTTTAACTCTTGGTGAAGTCCAGCATGAAATCGGCTTCTAAAAGCCTACCCCTCGGTATTGTCACGGCACCTTAGCACCGCTTGGCCGCCATGCAGGCGAAGGAAAACGTGGGACAGCACCGCAGCGAAGCGTGGAGTTAGAAATAACCTTTCAATTGCTAGATTCCTTTTGTTGGTGTGTTTTTTTTTTTTTTTCCCCTGTATTTCTGTTTATTTATTTGTTTTTAACCGAAATGGGAATAGAAGTTATTTGCCTTGGATCACTGTCAGGTGAGTGCCTGGCACAGCTAGGGGGGCCCTGGTAAAAGAAGCTCAGCAACACGAGACTGTGCTGGGAGATCACAGCACCTAACTGGAGCTTGGAAGAAAGCTCAAGTGGTCATTCAGGAATTGCATTTAAAAAAATACATTAAAGTTGTTTTTTGCACTTCCCTCTTGATTCAGGTACTGTACCTGCACTGTCCCCTGTGTTTTATTCACTTCCTTGCCTTTGAAAATTGAGGAAGTGTTACTGTTCGTAGAACTGAACTCTGAAGTTTTAATTGTTGGGAAAAGCTGAGTTTGAGTGGCTGGTAGTAGAGCTCTGAAGACTTGAGTTCATTTAAACTAACATAAATATACATTTTCTGTATTGAAAAGAAAGAATTACATGGCTGCTGACTAGTGACTTTTTCATCAAATACTTACAAGATACTGGTGTGATAATCACATGAGCAGCTGGTACTTGTGTGAGAGGAATAACATCTGGATTTGATAATCCCACCTGACCCAGAAGACACTTATTTCAAATTAGCTTTCACCTTATATTTTTAAGAATATATCATTTTTGCGTAGTATCAAAATATAAAAAACCCAAAGCTAACTTGAGTAACCATTTTTGCACAAGCAGGCGAATATTTCTGGTTTTTTTTCCCTGTGCACACTGTTATAGTTATGGTACAGACCACAAGAGAGACTGGGGGTAAGGGTTGAAGGGTAGGGGCAGGAAAGAATGCTAAATGTTCTCTCCTTTCCTTGAGAACCCAAGCAAAATTTCCTCCAAGTTGCAGAACTGCAAGGGAACCCTTAGGTACTGTGAACATTTGATCCAGTCAACACCTGTTTAGCCAAAAGCAAAAGCCTTTAGATAAATAAGGATGTAGGTGTGAGTGAGATGAATTGAAGACTCAGTGATATTCGAGATGTTATACAATTACCAAATTACCTATATTTCCAGTTATTCAATATGAAAAGGTAAGGAATTGATACTATTGACATAAAACCTACACCCACTGTAGGTTTGCTGTGTCGATGCCTGTACTAGCCAGTTTTTACCCCATGTTCATTATTAAACTCCAAGCTTGGAACCCCACAGCATTCATTGCTGTTGCTGTGGTATTCATCCACATAATTCGCTGTAACATACTCACATTTGATAATATTAAATGTCCCACCGGTGGCATATAAATAACTGATGCAAGGTATCTAAGAGAAGAGAGAGTATTTGAAACCACAGTTTTGAAGGAAAACAAGTGTTGAAGTTATTCTACTGCGTGAAATCTAGACAAGTTGTGCTATTCCTCTACTTGAGCTTACTTCATTTATTCAGCTTTATATGTGGGTGCTTCAAAAATAAAAGTAGTAAATTCATAGGAAATCAGATTCTGAAATGAAGTCTGAATGAAAACAGGGATGTGGAAGGTTAAGCATGTGATGGCTTAGAAAAATATTATTGGGTGTAATGAGTGACATTGGTCCTCGGCTCTCAGGAGCAGTATTGAGCATGAGCGAACCACTGTCCAGGAGCAGCCCCAAGCTTTACAAATCCTTCCTGCAATGGTCTCATCCCCCAGCTCTGTCTGCGAAAAAAAACGTCCTTACTGCCAGGCTGGGCGCTGCCTCTTTGATGTCATGAAGCCAGAGCTCTGTTTAGCTACTGGCATTCTGTAAATACTGTAATAAACCAACTGGTCTAAGGGAAGGTTTCAGTGAATCCTCCTGACCTGTGGTGTCTTAAAATCTGTTCCCTCATGTTAAGGGAGACTGTTTGTAAATAGGGCAGGTCCCCTGCATAAGGACAGTATTTTTATTCACACCCAATGAACAAACACCTCCACCCACTGTTGTTGTTTTAAAAGACTCCAGCTGCTCATGAATATAGGGTCAGGGAGGGCCGCCTAAATGTTTCTCTGTGCTTTCTCCCCAGCACAGCCAGCAGAGCTGTTTCCTGTTCTTTGTTTCAAGGCTGGGGTTTGCGTCACACATTCCAAGTGGCATATGTGGTGCTCTTTCCTGTTTCAGGCTGTTTTCTGGCAGTTCGGTAGCCTCGTCCAGGCCCCTTGTCACTGCCCCTCAACTCCCAATCCCCACCCGATGAGTTATCATGTCTCTACACTCAGGATTGCTTAAGATGCCTGTGTTATGTCATAACGAGCTTTCCAAGTTAACCTTTAACGTGCGCTTTTGACTCCAGTATAGTTATGGGGGTGAACTGAAGTTTTTAGCTCTGTTCACTGAAAACTTGAACTCAAGTCTCCAGAAAGCTGTGAGCCAGTTTTCTGCTCTCACTTGCTCATCAGCTGATCTGGAAGAGCTCCATTAAAGTCACAGAGTTGCACTGATGTATAAAGAGTATAAGTCAGAAGAAAGTCCACTTTCTTTGGTGGGTTCTGACTTCAGCTGAATTGCTCATTATAAGCATTCTGTATCTCCAAATCTCAAAAAGAGTAGGTATTTTCTCCTTATACAGGCTAGAACATTCATTGTTTTCCAGATGTAATACAGAAAGTGAGGCATTGCTGTCTAACTTTTATTTGGCATTAATAAGTACTGCTGTCTCACATTTTGCATTTTTGAAGGCATAAAAGTAATTACTCTTGGTTTTATAGTTATCTTTCCCCCTACCCTGTTGCAGGCAGATGTAGTGAAAAATTGAGAAGAAATTGAGATAAACATAAATCTTCCTTTGCTTTGAATCTGACAGAAGAAGAGCTAAAGGACCCAAACCAAAGCTCATTGAAATCGAGAGAAAAACTTGCATTAACTTCAGTGTGCCCTGGATGAAAATGCAAGATGGAGTATTAATTTTTCTCTGTCTCTTATGAGTTGGAATACGCATGGTTTCTGTACACACAAAAATACTTCCAGCCTTTCATTTTACTCTTTTTTTCTTTCCCCCAGTCATTTTTAAAGTAGTCTTTTAGTTCCTGTTCTTGCTCTTCTGGATGCTACAGGTTAGCTGTTTGAGATCATTGAAGGTATCTTTAGGAAGTATCTGAAATACACACTTTAAACTTCTTTCAGAGCTTAATTGTATGTGAAAAAGATATTTGTTGGATTATGTGCACATACTTACAGCAAACTGTTTTTTTGTCTGTTCAGAAATCCAGATAAAAAGAAGTATTTGGCTGCACAGTTTGGTAAGTTGCTTATTGATTATTTTAATGTGTTGCTCTCGGTTGTTTTTATTTTGTAGTTTTTCTGTTCATTTTAGAACACCATGGATGAGTTTATTCATTAGAACACGATTACATATTTTAATTCTTGTACTGTTAATTTGCCCAAGATTTCAAACAGTTAATCCTTTTTTATTCCAATGACAGAGGAAAAGAGTTGCATTTACTGTGTTTAATATTGGAAACTGCTGTATAATAAATGCAGTAAATTTTGTGGTTCACACCTTTTTGTAGCCAGAAGTTCTATAAAATAGGGAACTGAGGTTAAAATTATAATAATTTTTGTAAACCAACTTTTAAATATTAATTAACGCCGCTAACAAGAGGTCTTTTAGAGTTCTTTTATGCTGTCAGCGTTCAATCTTTGTGTTTTCATTCCGAGGCTAGTTGTTTCCAGTCCAGAATATGAAGTTTGGCAGAGCTGGTTTTAGGAGAGATTTAACTCTTCCCTGTGAAGCATTCACTTGATGCTGAAGTTTCCTTTGAGGATTTTGTAGCTGCAGGTGATATCTCTCAAGGGAAGGAAGTGTAAGTGTAGATCAGCCAAATGGAAAGACCAAGCTCCAACAGGTTTTAAATAGGAAACTAACTCAGAAGGGAAAAAACCTCCAAGCAAACGCATGGTCTGCCTGTCATGCAGTCAGTGTGTTACCAGCCAACTAACTTGATCCATGAAGACATGAGAAAGTTTCCACTTCTAGAGAGTCTAAGCTGCTTGGATCACTGTCACATTTGTACCCACTACACTGTCCGCCTCCTTTCCCTGGTTGGTTTGGGGGTTTTTTTTGATTTCCATAGGTTCGTGGTTCATCAGCATTTGCCCTGTATTCAGATCCTTGTTCAAATCAATTGTTTAGGCAGTTATTCATAAGTGTATACTTCTTTCTCTAGGATTAGATTTTCTTTTTCTTTCCCATGCTATAAAAGTGTTCAATCTCCTTTTTCACATTTCCTGAAATAGCAGAACCCTTCACATAAGAGAACAGTATTTTCTATCATTTTCCCCAAATTAAAAGGTTTAATATTTCTCCTTTTAAATTATCTTAATAATTAACCTCTTAAGAAAAACACAACAAGAAAAGTGAAGTTCAGTTTGGAAGGGAAAGATTATCATACCATTCCACATACTTCATTTGTTTTCAGAAGTCTGATCTTTTATCCTTACACTGTTTCTCCTTCTAAGAAGTAGCTTGAGACAGGAAACCAGACAGCAGTCTGCCCTGATAAGGGAGAACATTGTCTAATGGAGGTGCCTCAAGAGCTTTTCTTTCTCCTTGTAGGTTCAGTAAGTATAGAACTGAAGGCTGAACAGGGTTTACATGGGCTCAATTTTTCCTTGGTAAAAAAAGATACTTTCTTTAAAAGCACTTCAAGAACATTTTTTCCCAAGATTTTACATACAAGATAGCCATTCCCAGACTTGTGGCTTCAAAGAGCCTGCAACAGTATTATCAGAAATTTAATTGAAATACCAATGAGTCTGCTACATGTCAAAGCAGTTCTAGGTCAAACAAGGTGACATCAGCAAAGTTATGATGCACAAGTTGTGCGAAAACCACAAGTTTTTCAGCCTGCTTGCAGTCCTGAAGGAGAAAGATGAAAGATTTTCAAGTCTTTGCTAAGAAACAAATATAGTTTGAAATACTGATACCAGAATTCTGTAGAAATGCTCTTTTTTAAAGGCCTATCAATAAAACTTAAAGGAGAAAATTTTTGCCTAGGTACCATTTTCTTTTACAGAATATTCTAACTTTTTCAACAATTATTATTGTTACCCAATGGAAATTCAGCAAATAAACACAGAAAGCTATTGATCAGTAGAAGATTTTCTTTGGTGTGCTGGTTCTTCATGATTCTCCTTCTGCTCTGTTCCTCATGATCTGGCTGCTCTGGTCTCTTCCCACAGCACCATGTCTGGACCTTTGTTGCTTTGCCTGAGTCTGACTGCTGTGGTGAGCTGAAGAGCTGCTTTGCCTGCTGCTATTTTGGGGTCAAGAGCAGTTAAGCACTTGCTTACTTCCCATTAAAGTTAATGGAACTTTAGAAACACTTTTTGCTGACTCAGGTCTTGATGAGCAACTAGTAAACTGCAGGCACAAGCTCTGGAAAACAGCTTTTGTACCTTCCACAGGGAATGTTTGTCTCTGAAACTGGTTCCTCTCTGTCAAACTCTTTGGAGGTTCCACTGAAGACAACTTCTCACCTGAGTTCAGAAAATCTCCCTTCCCTTTTGGATTTCATCAGTGGCAGTGGAGAATCCTCTGGTACTATTGCTTTTCCCTTGTATCAGAGGAAGTTTGACTTGAGGTTCACAGAAGTCATAGGTTCAGAGCAACAGGTCTGAGTCCCAAAGTGCTTGGTCTGAAGAGTTTTTGCAGCCTGACAGTGTTTGCTGCTGGATTTAAACAGTGCTGCAAGAGCTGCAGTTCCTTGCAGAGGGCACTCATGCAGTGCTAATTTAGCAGACATCATTACATACATACAGATATTATTTTGTAATTATACTGACAGTAGCAATCATACCTTGAAGCTTCTAGACAAAGACTTGCTGCACCTGGGGCATTCCCTTGCTTCTCCTAGGCACAAAAACTGAGGATATAACCCTCTGTGTTCTCAGGTAGAGTCAAGAGTGGCAAAATATATGGTCACCACCCCCGTCTGCAACAAAAGTCAGTCACTGAGTGCTCTTCCAGGTACTTCATGAGAGCACAGGCTTTATCTTAGAATAAACCTTTGTCATTGGATGTGCACAGTCAAAACTGGCCCTCCACCCCACCCTTTCCTTTCATAACAGGTCTGCAGAATTGGTGGACCTTGAAAGTAGGATGTGCAGGGTTGCTGGGAGTAGCTGCACTGCGATTGCACTTTTCCAGCTGCTCTGCAGTGCAGATGTGTAGTCTGAGTGCATTCTTTAAACCACTTTGCACGTTTCATCCAGGGTAAATAATCCGTACAAGCCCTTATTGTCAGAATACGTGTTTAAGTACCTTTAAGCTTTCATTTAATGTTAATTATGTCTCTGAAATAACAAACCATTCACCTGTCAGGAAGTTAATATTGAGAAGTGTTCAATCCTGACAAGGTGATGAGCTCTAACGATAATGAACTTCCCTTCTGGAATGGATACCTTGCTGTATATTGGATTGTAAGGGCAGAGTTTGTGTTGTTTCTGGCTTGCTGTCTTCACTGGACTTCAGATGGGAGAATACTGAGGGACTTTGCCTGGACTTTACCTTGCACCTGTCCTTATTTGCATACAAAACCCAGTTGCTTCATTCGTCTTTCTGAAGTACAGGGTGTGAGCAAAATCTTATCAAAAGCTGTGTCCTGTTTGGACAAGTTGGACTGACTTGGCAGAGATCCACAGGGTGGAGTGAATGGGAGGAGGCAAGAAAGTAAAACTGGGTGGCTTGTTAGCAGAGAAAAAGAGGGAGAGCAAAAAAAAAATGAGAGGGTGGAATGTTTGCTTACTGGATTGCAGTTAATTATTTAGTTTCAGATTACATTCATTTAAAATTCTTCTACCTCACATGAGAAAACCCTTTAATGCAAAATAGTTTACCTAATAAAGTCAAAGATGAAAATTCTTATTTTTTAATACATTTAACATGAATGTATTGTTGGCCCCTCACCAGTTTTTCCAGAGCACCTCAGGAATGAGAGAAAATTTAGATTTTACAGAAATTATTGTATATATTAAACAATTGGCAGACTTTCAAACAAGTACACTCTGAAATCACTCTCTAAAGTAGAACCCAAATGTTTTTTCATTCCTTTGTAATAGAAACAGATAAGACTGTTTACCTTCCCTATTGCCCCCTTCTCAAATGTTTAGGAAAGAAAGACTGGGAAGTTTTGAGTTAATAGGCATGATTTTACAAATATACCGGGAAAAACTATCTATTTCTTAGTAGACGTACCATGCTTTATTTGTGTGTGAGTGTACATGCACATACTGGCTCATGAGTATGGTCCAAGCTATTAATTTGGAGCATTATTTTTACATACAAAGAGGAGTCTTTTGTGAGTTTATTTACAGCCTTAGAAAAATGTCATTTTGAGCTAAATTTTAAATGCCGGATTCAAAGCTGACTTATATTGACTCTGTAGGAGTTCTACAGGACCAAATGTTACGTCTTAATTAATTTTCCTTTCTTGAAAATTGGTTTCCAGTCACTATCAAATGGGGAAAAGAAACCAGCTTAAGAGTAACATAATAAAGAAGTGCGTGATTCCTATACTCCAATGCAGCATAGTCACTTACATAAAAGTAAAGTTTTCCTCTGCTGTTCTTAGATGACTGCACTTGGAAAAGATTGAGAATTACTTTTCACTTTTGTTCAGAGTAGTACACTTCCTGTTGTCTATGCTAGTTTAATTCCTGCACAGTGATTTAGAGCTATCTCAGGAAACACTGAAATGTGTAGCATGACATGTGAAATGTGTATAAAGTGTCTTTTCACACACTTTCTTGGAGTAAAAGGTGAAAAGGAGTAATTCTTAAATCGGAGAAAATACAGTTTTAGAACTACAAAAATTACAGAAGGGAGGAGCATCATTGCATTTACTTATAGCAAAAATTTTCTCTCTTTCTCTCTCTTTCTCTCTCTTTCTCTCTCTTTCTCTCTCTTTCTCTCTCTTTCTCTCTCTTTCTCTCTCTTTCTCTCTCTTTCTCTCTCTTTCTCTCTCTTTCTCTCTTTCTCTTTCTCTCTCTTTCTCTCTCTTTCTCTCTCTTTCTCTCTCTTTCTCTCTCTTTCTCTCTCTTTCTCTCTCTTTCTCTCTCTTTCTCTCTCTTTCTCTCTCTTTCTCTCTCTTTCTCTCTCTTTCTCTCTCTCTCTTTCTCTCTCTTTCTCTCTCTTTCTCTCTCTTTCTCTCTTTCTCTCTCTTTCTCTCTCTTTCTCTCTCTTTCTCTCTCTTTCTCTCTCTTTCTCTCTCTTTCTCTCTCTTTCTCTCTCTCTCTCTTTCTCTCTCTTTCTCTCTCTTTCTCTCTCTTTCTCTCTCTTTCTCTCTCTTTCTCTCTCTTTCTCTCTCTTTCTCTCTCTTTCTCTCTCTTTCTCTCTCTTTCTCTCTCTTTCTCTCTCTTTCTCTCTCTTTCTCTCTCTTTCTCTCTCTTTCTCTCTCTTTCTCTCTCTTTCTCTCTCTTTCTCTCTCTTTCTCTCTCTTTCTCTCTCTTTCTCTCTCTTTCTCTCTCTTTCTCTCTTTTCTCCTTTCTCCCTTCACTAAAGTACAAATTGGTGTGTTACTTTGTCCATGCACATACAAGCTAAAAATCAAAAGTTTCTGGAAACCTAAAAGGAATTAGTTCCAAATTCCTATGTAGGAGCTCTTAGTGGCTACGTTTTACTGTAAACTTCTTTCATGTCTTAAAGTACAACTCTCCTGTTTTCACAACGTGGATGAATGTGTGAAAATATGAATGATGCATAGGTACATGGATATATTTCTAGCAAGTCAGTATTCTGAAACGTTAGTTCTAGCTATGTGACACGTTGAAACCTGAAAAAGATAACTAGATAACAATTACGTAAACAATAACCATTCAAAGAAAATAGTATAATTAATAACCTTCTCACTAACATACTTCTGTTTACAGAATTATCACAACTTCTAGCAAATAGTACCGTCTTACACAACTGCTCCCAAACTAAAACTACATACTAAGTTTAAACTGGAAATTGCATTAAGCTGCATTATTTGTTTCACTTCAGTTTTGCCATTTGTTTTTGTCAGGCCTTCAACTTTTATAAGGTGAATTATGAAGATACTATAATTTACTCTGCTACTTGTTTGTTTCCATTATTCAAAGTGCACACTGTTGTAATATATTTCCACAAGTCTTTAAACTTTAGGTACCTGAGTAACTAATGGTAGACTTGTAACAACTCATGCCACCTTTCTCTGGAAGCTCTTAACAAATGTTAACTGCAAAACTGTTCATTAGCGCAGGCTTATTAGAACTGTTTTACTTTGAGCAGGTACATCTTTAGACGTTCATTTACATTTCTGAGAGAATTTCCCAGCCGCAGCTACAAATATGTTGGTAAGCCTTCAGCCTGTCCTGCGGGGTGAATTGCAGATGGTGGAGTCTGGCTGTATTCGCTTCTTTCCACTGCCATCTACCGGCCAAATCGAATTTGTGTCATTTACTTTTGTCCTCGCATATTAAAAGAGGTTGTACCACTTTCAGCCAGGGCTGTGAAGTCTACGGTATACGGTCAGAACTTGCTCCTTTGACATCAGTCATATATGTATCGCCTCGAGTGATTTATAAACAGCTTGACAACATCTAAATGTCATTGCCAGCAGCTTCCCTTTGCTTCCCCTTAGTTTGTCTGTGTACCTTCATGGCTTTACCCAGAAGAAGTGTCTCCTTTCCTTCCCAACATCTTTCCAAGATGACCATGGCAAACGTGTAGTATGACAGTTATGACATGCTTTATGCTAAATACTTTTATTTCAGGCATTAGAGATTGGACAAGTAAGGTTGAACACTGTAGAAAAAAAACCTGAAGGTGCACAGAATGCAAGCAGATTTTTTTTTAAGTGCTTTTATTTTGCACAGTTAGCACAAATAGTTGTTGAATTGTCAGTAAGTCTATTATAACTGATGCATTTTTTCTGTTAAGTCATTGTAGCATGTTGAATGTAGTCCAAGTTAGTCTTGAATTTTAATCTTTTTTTTTGCATTGATATCAGTGTCACTGTATGTGATCTATTGAGTGTTTCTATTAGGACTCTTAAAAAAGGGAGATCCTCTCTTGTATAAAAAAGATTATGCTGAGGTTGTAATGCTGATGAGGAACTAAACTGTGATGTGTTAAAACACTTGACAGCTAATGAAAGTGAAAATTCTGTGGTCCTGGTGTATCACATGCATCACAAAAATTCAGTTTGACTTTCAATAAAGTGAGCAGATGCTCCTTTGTTTCAATAGCAATTTGGAAAGAAAAAACTTGCAATAAATTCAGTCAAAGATTTAAAAATCTGTGTACCCATCTCTAGATGGATAAATATTCACATTAATCTGACAAAATAGTAAATTCTCTGTGATTCAGAAAGTTGATTCGGGTATTTCCTGTGGCTTTCTAACACCTTGTCTTTCCCCAGCAGGACAGAACATCAGAGGCATCAGAACAGGTGAATAAAAAAGATGCTAATGTTTGACCCAGTCCCTATCAAGCAAGAAGCCATGGAGCCTGTTTCAGTGGTAAGACTTCAAATATATTGGCTCTAAAGATGACTTTTTAGTTTTTCCACCTTTAAATTCATAATGAGATGTAATTAAGCTTTGGACTAGCTTAGGAAAGCATGTGAAGCTATATTTTGCTCCTAGTGCAGTCAGATTCACGTTCTAGGAAAACTTTCTGTAGTTTATTAATTTATTGCCTTAAATGACTGGCAGTTGCCTATCAGAGGAGAGAGCATCCATGTACTCCTGAGCCACTGCTCTGTTAAATATCATCTCTCCAGCTCATGCTGCTGATGGAGATGGGTTGAAATTAGGTTGCCACACTTCATGGTGAAGTGGCAATAGCCTGTGGTTTCGATGTTACACCTTTGAACTAAGTGAACAGCTTCTTGCTGTGCCTGTTTTTCTCTTGAGTGCGGTTAGCAGGTGCTGGTGGCTAACTCTGCTCGAAACAGCAGAAAATTAATCCTGCAAAAACACAAACCAACATGGCTTTTGGCTGGGCAAACTGGTTGCACTACTTTATCAAGTGAACAAATGAGAACTAGGGCAGTGGAGAAGGAATGTGGGGAAAAAAGGGGAAGAGGAGACACTTCTTTAAAACTGGGTTAATTTTCCATGAACTATATAGTATAGAGTCATCTCAGAGAAGAGTCTGATAAGCAACAGCAGCACGGACATGTAGGTGGGAGCGGTACAGTGAGAATTGTGATGATACAGGCTGCTGCTTAAAGGAAAGGTCCCTCCATACCAACTTTGTGTCTCCTTTGGGTGACTGAAGAACTGTGTGGTCCTAGAATGATTTGGAACCTTTGGATCAGCTCAATGAATGGTCAGAATCACTAACCCACCAAAAATACTTTTTTTTTTTTGGTCAGATCAGGAAGCTGATCTGATTCATTCTGTGCAGCTGCTCAATATTAGAGCAAGGGGAGGGGGAAGGATGAGAGAACAGGACCTCCTCTTTTCAGCAGTAGCCTGCAATAACATTAAGAGTAACATGAAACCACACCCCTTGAAAGGCTGATCCATTAGAAGGGTGAAGTCAGTATATGTAATTCAGCCTGCATTAAACTTGTGCTCTGAATGGCATCTTTCAAAGTTTGTTTCCTGTTTTATTTAAAAGCAGAGTAATTTTCATAAATATAAATTCATCTGTAAGCAGTCTGATTTCTTCAGTGCTATTAATAACACTTCTGGGAGTTAAATTTATATGCATTTTAAAATTACAGTTTGACTTTCATGGGGATATTATAATGATAGAAAAATAACTGTCACTGAAAGAATTCCAATATTTGGGTCAAGAAAGAACTTTAGTATTGGCCAACCTGTCTGTCACTTTAACCACAGTTATTGTGTAACTATATTAAGATTAGTGGTGATTATCTACTCTAAGATTATCTAATGGTGTGCATTGAAATCAGAAAAGAGGCCCATTTTACAAAAGAAGTGTCATTGCTCTCTTTTGGGCCACCTTTTATGCATGTCTGCCTTCATCTCCCAAAGAACGTTCTGTAAGGGTTTGGGGTTCTGCACAGGACACACAAGTTACCCAAACAGTTCTGTGCCTTCTGCCAGATGGGCAAGGTCAGTCCCTCAAAAGGCTCACTGGGAGAGGAGTGAGCAGTCTTTCCCAGACCAGCAGATGAAGGAAAAACTGCAATGGGAAGAAGGAGGGAGCATTTCTGAGCCAAGTGCATTTCAAGACTGGAGTTCCGAATATTGGTTATTCTATACCATATCCTTCTCCTAGTGATGTGGTGCCTTCCATGCGTTGGACCTCTGGAGTCTTCCCATAAGTCAGTGTAATCACTCTAACCAGCTATTAAAGACTACTCAGAGCATTTTACAACATCTGTTTCTCTTTTCACCGTTGCATAGGGAAAAAAAAAGCGGAAAAGAAAAAGCAGAAAGTCCAGAGGAAAGTATGGTTTCTGAGTGAAGTTTCCATCACTGGGCACTACTTTGTTTTCCTTCAGGCTGAGGACCATATATGTTTCAGCTCCTGTACACATATAGGCTGATTAGCCCCAAGCCCTCAAGCTCCCCAGCTCTTCTTCGTCTTGTGGCTTCTTTGGAGCCCTGGTGCCACAATAGAAACTGCTCTGGAGACACCTCTGAAGGGAGGTATTGGGATGTGGAGAGAACATAGGAAAGGATAGCAGCCACTGAGTGAGTTAGTTTTCTTAACCACCTTTTGAGGAGGTGGAATGAGAGAGAAACTGTTAGGGTGATGTTGAGAAGTGCTAAGCAGAGCAGTATGGGCTAACATAACCCGGAAATCTAAAATCAGGATTATTTGTATTGCATCTTTCATTTTGATAGAATCATTAGACGCCAAATAAAATTATGCCCCTTAGGAATAACTCACTCTTCTGTCTAAATGTATTCTGTAGGTGTCTGTCTTTAAAATACTGCAGTAGTTGGAGTGGAAGGAGGAAACAAGTAATGATACTGACACCACTGTATTTCAGGGTGTGTGGCTGAAAGGATTAACTATACTTCTCAGGTGACTGAAGCTTGCACCCACACTATTTCGTCACTCTACCAACAGCTTATGCCATTTATTGAAATGAATTATTGAACATATATTATGATAGTTCTTAATGAACTACTGACAAAGTCATCTGAGTCCTACTTAAAGGACTACCTATTTGCTGTGAGGACTTTTTAAACATTTGGACAAACACCAGTTACCATTTGGTGAAACAAGTTGCTTTTTTGTTTGAATTGGAATAAACAGTTTTTCTCTGTGTAGCAGAGTAGTAGAGAGAAGACTTGGTCAGGCACAAGAAATATGACTGATGATGGGGGTCGTCATGATGATTAGATTTATTGATAATACAGGATCTAAACATTGCCAATGCAGTATATAATACAATGAGGTCTAAAGGGTTCTAATATATATATAATCAGGTTCAACTAGAAATGTTTACGGTCTTTGGCATTGCAGAATGCACAACTACAAAGGAACAAAGCACCTGTGGAACTACTTCAGGGTTTTATCTTTGTATGTGACTGAATCTTGGCATTTTTACTCACCCATCCAAAAGTGAGTGTTCCGGTCCTCGCTGTGAGAGTATTCAGCTGGCCTCCCTGTCGGGGAGGGGGGAATCTACTTAGAAGCTGCCCAAAGTCTCAGGAGACCAGTTCTCCCAATCTCCGGCAGCATTTCTACCTTTTTGCAGTCTGTGCACCAAAATCAAACACAATCGTCATCGCTCTCCCAATCAAAGAACGCATAAACTATGTGAGCATCCAGACAGTTATTCCTCGAATTCCCACCAGGTGTTGTTAGGACAAGGTTGCACCTAGGGATACTTGTTCTTAATAGACTTATTGGCCAAAAGCATTCCTGGAGATTTAAATTTCACATGCTTTTTCCTTTTCTCCCATTCTTGCAAGGGGAGAAAAGTTCATAGGCAATGACATTGTGATCATCCCTGACAAACCTGCAGCACTTTAAATGCATTGTTGCTTAGTGGTGGAATGTTTACTGTTTGTTAAAGCTCTGTACTCTAAACCAGTAACAGGAGTTTTAACAGAAGTATTTAATGTTTCTTATCTGTAAAAATTTGGATTTTTTGGTTATGCCCATAATTTGATCAGATTTAATAGATATTAAATGCTGTTAAATATTAAATTATATCAGTATTTAGTGGTCTCCATCACTTAAAGTGCTAATAATTTCATTGCTTGGCTCAGCAGTGCTGGCAAGTCTACAGACAGCACTTATTGCAATAATGGCATTTAATAAAATTCTGACGAACCAATTACCATCAAAGATGAATTTTTCTATAGATGAAATTTGTAAGAATAGTCTTAAAGAGAATATCTAACTTTCGGAGATTTTAATGTAATATTTACTGTTGAAGATCATTCACCATTGTGTGTGCTGCTTTATTTGAATGCTTTATGAACTGACTCAGCTTTTTTGTTTCATCACAGTGCTATGAATGCAGGAGGAAAATTTAATATTTTCTAAACTCAGTGTTTCAAACAGTAACTGAAAAGAAGAAAATTACATTTGCGTTATTTTGCAAAAAGACCTCCAGTTAACAGTGACATTTAAAATGAACCAAATGTTCCCTCACAGGGAAGACAGAGGTGAGAAACCAGGAAGATGGATTGACAGAAGTGTTCACTCCAGCAAGAAAAATAATTGCAGTGTTACGGAAATAATTTTACAAAAATACAGTAGTCTTATACTTCTGATCTGTTTCACTTTATACCATTTTGAACATTTTTTTAATCCCACTCATCAAAATATTTTTGGTAGCCTAAGAAGTAATTAGTTTCTTAATATTAGTTTACTTGCCTAAAATCCAAAGATAGCATTTTATTTCAAAAAGTTGACAGCAGGACTAAAAATTTCTGTGCATTGCATTTTCTGTGTCTCACTGCTGTGTTAGAGCATCACATCAGTTTCCATTGTGAGTTAGCTGTTGGTAAACAACCTCATTTTTCAATAGTTTTTAAATGCAGTATTGGTCTGGATATTTGTTTAATAATACTGCACTCTGCAGTTAATGTTAATACTTCCTGGTTTACAAAAATCACTAGAGATATGTGTGTTACTTATATAATACATACATATATTTATATATATATATGTATATAATTATTACTAAATTGTGAAGATCATCACATAGGTCAAGATTGGCTTTGATGTTTATATTGTAATGGGAAGTGCTAGCTACACTTACAGGAACACACCAAATGTTTATCCTTGTACTCATTTTCCAAAATCAGCTGCTTTATATCTCAAAAAATCATTTAGAGAGGTTTAGATTTTACCTTTTGCACCCTTGAGTTTCTCACCTATTACTTACATAGTCCAGCTAAGTGTTTTGTATTGATTGTAGGGTTCAGATTCATAATTTCTTTTTTAGTGATGATTGTTTTTCAGTTACTTGGAAAATTTGATTGGGACCCCATTACTTGCAATTCTAAGCCCAACTGAACTGCCCTTTTGCCAGAATTGATGATCCTTAGTGTATAGTTATATGCTTGACATAGCAGATATATCTCTCAGGTCAGTTAAGAAGTGTACAGCTTAATATATGACAGGCAATTTTAAAGGGAGAAAAGTAGTTGAGTAAGCCTTGAAGATTTGTTTTCATAATCTGTTTTACATTGCTTCTGAAACAGTTAGTGAATCAGAACTTGATTAACTTCCTGTGTGGAATCTGAGGCTTTATTTAATTCACTTTTATTTAGAAAGTACATGAAAATGCCTTCTTGAAATGTCTTCCTTTTGCCTGTTTTATTGGCTGCCTTTCTTTTTCAGCAGTAGCTGTGTGTATGTGTTGATGTATTATTTGATTTTTTATATTTCTTTTCCACTTCTTCTGACAGTCATACCCATCCAATTATATGGACCAAATGAAGCCAAACAAATACGGAGTCATTTATTCTACACCAAGTATGTTGCACAATAAATTCTACTCAAACTCTGAAGGACTATCAAATGGAATCCAGATGGAGCCAGTAGACCTTACGGTAAATAAACGGAGCTCACCACCTTCAACTGGAAGTTCTCCTTCCCCACTAAAATTTCAGACTGCACATAGGAGAAGTTCACCTGGATTGACTCTGTCCTCACCCAGCTCACCTCTCAGTAAATTCACACCGTCACCCCCAGGAGTACAGCCTCTTTCTATGCCAATAACAATCCCACCTGTAATGGCCGCTGCTCTTTCACGCCACGGACTGAGAAGCCCTGGGATACTCCCAGTTATACAGCCTGTTGTGGTCCAGCCAGTTCCTTTCATGTATGCTCCCCATCTCCAGCAGCCCATCATGGTGTCCACAGTTCTTGCAGATGAGATGGAAACTCCAAGTAGCATGCAAGGTTGGTGTTGTCAGAATTTTTTATGCTGTCTCATCCTGATAAAATAACACAAATATCCAAGCACTTGGTTTCTGTGGGTTGTTTGCATTTTAGGAAGTGGAATATAATTCCTGTTCTTCCAAAATAAACAGGCATAGAATTTGTTGTGTAAGTATTTTACCAGACTTACCAAGGACATAGGATCACAAAACCAATTAGGTTGGTTGAAAGGACCTGTGTGATCATCGAGTCCAGGCTGTGACCAAACACCACCTTGTCAACCAGACTATGGCACCGTGTGCCACATCCAGTCTTTCCTTAAACACCTCCAGGGATGGTGATTCAACCACCTCCCTGAGAAGCCCATTCCAATGTCTAATCACCTTTTTTGGGAAGAAATTCTTCCTAGTGTCCAAACTAAACCTCTCCTGGTGCACCTTGAAACCATTTCCTCTCATCCAGTCCCTAGTTGTCTGGGAGAAGAGACTGACTGCTACCTGGCTACAACCTCCTTTCAGGCAGTTGTAGAGAGTGATAAGGTCTCCTCTGAGCCTCCTTTTCTCCAGGATAAATAACTCCAGTTCCCTCAGCTGGTCTTCACAGGACTTGTTCTCTAGACCCTTCACCAGCTCTGTTGCACTTGTTTGTATCTACATAAACTATTGATCTACCAAGATTTGGACTGATAATAACATTGGACAGATGAAATTAAAAGAAATGTTTTGTATCATAGTTCATCAGGAGATAACTAAAACTGAAAGATTTTGTATTTAGTATAAATTGTCACAGTAAATGTAGAACTGATGGATTTGTTTTAACTATAGACTTTTATGTATATTATTTATTTCCATAACTCTTCATAATTTTTATGTGTTTCCTACCCTCTCCCATACAGTGCCTGTCATTGAGTCTTACGAGAAGCCCACGCTGAAGAAAACAATCAAAGTAGAGCCAGGAAGCGAACCATCAAAGACTGACTTCTATCCTGAACAAATGTCACCTCCAATGATGACCTCGTTGTCTCCTCAGCAAGTAATGTTGCAAGAGTAAGTAGCTAACAGTAGTCCCAAGATCAGCAGAGGAATGGAAAGCAGTTTACTACAGCAGTTCCCAGTTCTGATGAGTGGGAAGGATTGTTGCTATGCTTTAGAACATGTGATAAAATACAGGAAAATGTTCGTCCCTCCCACCACTGTCACTGTGAAATGTGATTTCAACTTTCTTTTCCCCCTTCTTCAGCAGTACAGGAGGTGATACATATTTATACATTGCAATAGATCTGCCATTTATATAATGCATTTCTAAAGTGATGATAGGTCCCAATTCCACAATTTACTAGAAATAGAACTCCTAATAAGGCAGTGATAACCTACTTACGTAAAACCAGCAGCAAAATTGAAAGAAACTTAAAAGACAGTTCATACTAGTATCTCTATTCATGTTGAAATACCTTTCTTTAAAATGAGTGTTGTGACACTCTTCTTGGAGGACCTCTTTGTCTTTTCAAAAATTTTGCTTGCTTGGTGGGGAGAACCTCTTCAGGCTTACAAGTTCTGTGTGTATCCAGTGAAATTGCATTTTTACCTGAGGCCGTTGTTCTGGGGGTGATTTTTTTTGGCAGCTCAAGAAGTTTCTGAAGCTTTCTTCCCTCACAGCCACTTCTTTCCATCTCGGTATTAACTCATTGTGCTGGTGTAGCTGGGGCCACTGCATGAACTAGATCACAGATATAATGGGTTTTAAAACAATGCTGTTTGCAGAAGAAAGGACAAGGGCTAGAAGAATAAATTAGGTCTGGGGCATAAACCTTTTACTTGAAACCATTAAGAAGTCCTCAAGAAAGTACCTGAGGAACCATGGGCATCCTTCCATTTCCTGTTTTCCTAGGAAAAATCCTGTCAACTTACTAAAACCATGGAATGACCCAAAGCCTGGCTTATTCTTCAGCAGGCAGTACTCTGGGTAGGAAGGCAGGCTGCCAATGTGGCTCTGGGAGGAGCTGAAGTTGGGAGTTGAGCAGGGCATGCAGCACAGAACTTCAGAATCCATTTCTGCATTTCCCTCTTGCTCACTGTTACCCTTGAGGTGTTTGTGTTTGACCTCACCTCACAGAGTAAGGGAAAGAGGGCTTCAAGCCAGACACTCAAAACCCAGTGTGAGTATGGTTCAGAGAGAGAAAGAAAAGCATAGGATGGGTGGGTGGTCTGCTGTATTTCCTCCAGAGCTCTGCCTCTTCCTCCTGCTCGTGGCCATTGGGTTCAAAAGCACACCACAGCACCAGGGTGGTCTACATTCCACAGCAGTCTTCTTGTGGGCACCCCTCTGTCTCCAAACAGTCTAGATGCAGCTCCTAGGCTGCGGGCTCTTTACAATTAGTTGCCAGCTAGCTTTTATAAACTGTGTTTATATGCTGTTTCTTTTAAATCACCTTATACATTATATTGTGCATGTACATTTTATTGTAATAAACATACTACTGCTAGATCAGGACTATCAAATTGTTCCATTTATTTTTTGTCTTTGTTAAGTCTCTTTAACAAGAGCAAACCAGTAAGTGCTGTTCATGGCTGGTACCACACCCTTCCTCCAGGGCTGAGACTTCTGCAGACTTGTCACCTGCTTTAGTGATTTGCATTATTTATTTCCCAATGGGTCTCGTTTCCCCAGGAAACCCATCCACTGAGCAAAGAATATAAAATTTGGTATAATGTGTAGATAGCTTTGTTACAGAAAACATTTGTGGGCATGTGGGCATGTTTCCAAAGCATCTCCTCTGCTTGCCCATGCAGAGTGTTATGTTCATGGAGATTCTGTCCTTGCATTGTAACAGCTTAAATTGCTTTGTAGCTGTCCTGTGGCACTCTAGTTCTTGCTCCTAGAGCCAGCCCTTTCAAGTTCACATTCTGCTGTGTCCAAGACAAGAAGTTTATAAATTGTTTCTTACCATTAAAAAAAAATACGTAGACAACTCACACAAATTACAAGATGAGATACTTAAACCTTTATTTAAAAAAAATGTTGTTGTCTCACAGCTTTATGAGCTATAGGCATTAGTTAGGCATTGAATTTTTATAACTATTCATTTGTTCCAGACTGTACTATTTAGACACCTAAACTACATTAAAGGGGCATAGGAAACCTTTAGTGTCACTGAAGTGACTTATTTAAGACTTCTAAGTTACTTTATTTGCTTTAGTGTTAGCTTCTGGCAGTATATCTGTCTATATCTGGATATCCAGATCTATCTATCTATCTATAAAAGTAATGGTGGCATTTCTGTAGGGATGGCTGGACTTTCTAGTATGACTGATAATCAATGTGCAGTTATTTCTAAAATCAAGCTTGAGGTAATAATAATCTGGCCACATATAAGGAGCCTCATTAACATATTTTCATACAAGTTTCAAAGTCTAACTTATGCTGTCATCATTGTGCTGTGGTAAAGAAGAAAAAGCTGTTGAAGTTTTAACGTAATTTTTGGAAGATACTCTTATCTATTGAAGAGTGACAAATGAGTAGACTTACATGAATTTACATCTGGTTGTAGAAGAGGGAATGAAAGAATTAGGTCTGTGCTTTTATTATTGGCACTTACTAATATTTACCTCTGCATTTGACACCACCCTAACCATTTTTTAAAACTGCCACACCCTATCTGATTATTGATAACATTCTGTTGTCTTGCCAGCCTCCTCTCCCATAAGGGGAAAAGGAGACATTCTCAGTGCCTTTTCCAGACACTTGAAGATTCAAAATCTAAATCACAAATGGTGTATGGCCAATATCCTTTTTCTCCCTTTTCCCAGATGTTACCATGTCCAGGACTAGTCTCCACACATAATGGTTTAAACCAAGTCTGTTTGCTGCCCTAAGCCAGAGCTTCTCCCAAAAGACTGGTATGCAACTGCATTAAAACTGAGCATTGCTTTAGAGAGCCATTTCTTTGGAAGCTAGAAACCTGCTTTCTTATTTAAGAGTGTGTACATCTCTGTAAAACATCACCATCTGGGGTTTCCTACCCTTACAATATTTTTAGCTAGATTTAATGTGTACTTGAAGAGTACATCACTCAACAGTCACAGAACCACGCAAGAAAGAGAATTTGGCTCCCAGTTCCCAGCTTCTAACTCTTAAGAAAAGAATCAATAACAGAATTCAACTTTTCCCACATCAGTAATCCCCATCCTGCTGCTGTGGGGTCATAGAAAAATCTCTTTTTCTTAGGGCATGCACAAGATTTTCTGTCTTTAGCACATGCCCTTTATTTGCTGAGAGAAGTAGGAATTCAGTGTTTCTGAATATTAGGCCCTAAAGGAACTTGTAGTAAGTAACCAATAGAACCCAGTGTTACAAAACATAAGTTGATTGGTAAAAAACATGTGAAATACATTAACTTAGAAAAGAGAGGAGTTCTAGAAAGCTCCTTTCTGTTGTATGGTGGATCTGGTTTTGCAACAAGGAATGCTAATATCTGCACATTATATTTTACACATACCTTTTTGACAAACACACGTTTTCTAAGATTGATGTGGAAGAAAGAATCAAGGTTGTTCCCAGTTCTACAATAGGGGTGTCATTCAACAGTCAAAGACACCTTTTAAGAAGCTTGTATATTTTCGCACGCGTGATCACCTACGGGTATGTTTGTTGCACAAGTCCATATGTAGTTTGTATATGTCTTACCTGCACTGTGTACCTGTGGGCTTCTAAAATGAAAAATTATGTTTATGAAGGTGGAGGGACAACTTCAGACATCCTGTGGGTGTGCCACACAGGCTAAGCTCTACTTTTAGGAATTGACGTCAGTGGTACAGGGAGGCCGCACCCTGCTGCCAGCACCAAACAGGAAATTCATAATTATGTTCTAAAGGAGTGGCTGGAACAATAAAGATTGAGTTCTGCTTTGAAACCCTAAAGATACAATTTCTTTAATAATATGGAATAGCTGTTTCCAATTACAATCAAATTAGTTGTATTTGAAGGAAAAACAATAGTGAACAAATACAAGAAAAGTTCACTCAGAGTTTAAGAAATCTGGGTTTGACTGGAAAGCACAAAGTTGAAGGGGGTTTTTCCTCTGTCAGTTTTAAAAAAGGGCTAGGAAGTAGTAAAAATGGCTACATCATGCCACAAAGTGAGTAAACATTTAAAATTATTACTGCTAAAATACACAGAATTTGCTAAACCCTGTTGAATTTTTCGACATGCATGTAATGTTGTTCTTTCTGCCAAGAGACAGAGTGGTAGTGAATAAAAAGGCTCTGTTATGAATCGTATTAGCTGAGGTTTGCTGTGCTAAATGTTTTGATTTTTAACTTTAATTTGACTTTGCAGGAATCACCCTTCAGTTATAGTTCAGCCAGGAAAGAGACCTTTACCTGTGGAATCTCCAGACACACAAAGAAAGCGCAGAATACATCGATGTGATTATGAAGGCTGCAACAAAGTCTACACTAAAAGCTCCCACCTGAAAGCTCACCGAAGAACTCATACAGGTTTGGGTGTAGCTATGCTTCTCTTTCATCAAGTCTGTGGTAAAATAGTAGGCTAAGCTTGTAATTTCTGCTAATGGCCAGGTGACCACAGGTGTAAATAACAAAATGACAGAAGGTAGATCTGGCATTGTTTTGAAAATAATTATAGGCTGAGCAAAAGACAGAGGACATAGTAGGAAAAACCTACAACAAGAGACCGTAAGCCAGAACAGGTTCACAGTGCATGCTAATGTGTTTGACATTCACTGGTTCTTCACTCATTTTGTGTCCAGTTGCTTGCAGTTCACTCAATCCACACACCCTGTAAACACCAAATCAGTTCAAACTGCACTGGCTCATGACATCACTGTTAAATTAGACTGTGATTTCCATGGGAGTAGCACATTTGCAGAAGTCTGGACCGTATGCCAAATGCAAACGCATCTGCTCTGTGGAGGTGCTAGCCACTGGTGCCGTGGTGCTTTTTTTCTTAATGAGTGTTCCAGTAAACATATCCCCATCTCTGTTCTCCACAGAAATGTTCATCTTGGCATGCTGAATGAATATATACACATCCAAGGTTTTTACAAGGATACCTCTTTTAGGAAGAATGGAGCTCAGTTCATGTCTGTTGTGCATCAAGCCAGCCCTTTACCTGTTGGGCAATACAGTGGTGTTAAAGGAGGAGGATGACATATTAGTAATGATAGTTTAAGTTGAGGTACTTGTGACAGTGATGGCAGTCATTTACACTACATTAAATTTAAAAATCACAAGATTTCTGCCTGTTTTATGTGCTTTATGGTAGCACAGTCCTTTCCCCCAGAAATCTAGAAAATGAGATCCCTGTCTTGAAAATACTTGAACAGATGCTTAACCCTTCATCCTTCTGGACTTCATAAGACAAAACAAGTGCTAATATGGCAGAGAGAGGAACAGAGAGACAATAAAAAAATAAGTTGTGGCAGGTAACAATTTTTTGGACAATTAACTTCGACTACAGTTTCTAGCACAGAGTACTCTTCAGCTTTGAGCTGTTTAGAGGCTTTTTGAGCAAGCACTGAAGTACTTGCTAAAATTTGGCAAGGCAATAGAATAAATCTGCCAGGTTTATGTGTGAACTTATGTGATCAGAATTGATGTGTTCATGTTTTAAATCCCCACTTCTGTGTTTCCTTTTCCAGGAGAAAAACCGTACAAATGCACTTGGGAGGGATGCACGTGGAAGTTCGCTCGTTCCGATGAACTAACGCGGCATTTCCGCAAGCACACAGGAATCAAACCCTTCCAGTGTCCAGACTGTGACCGTAGCTTTTCACGTTCAGACCATCTTGCTCTTCACAGGAAACGCCACATGCTAGTCTGAATATCTTCTGTCCCTGACTCCTGTCTCACTTTATTTGTTTTTTACACATGCATTTTAATTTGGATTCAGCTGGTCTGGATCTCTGAGTTTATACCATTAAAAGCGTACGTATGGTCAGTAACAGATGTTATCTAACCCTTCTATGTCCTTGCCACGGGTCAGACCTAAAGAATGTGAACATGTCTTTTTTTTCTCCTGGGGATGCTAAGCAAACCCTTTCTGCATTCAGTATGTTTATTGTATTTCATTTGTGAATAAGGGAATTTTTAAACTAACAGCTTTTGTTGGTTTCTTCGTATAATCAACCCAGCATATACTGATAAAATAGTCAATGTTACTGAATATCCGAAATGCTAGTCCTTGCCAGAGACTATTATTTATGTCCCTTGTAAGGGATACACTTTCATTTTATGCTCAACAATGCAATGAATGGACTCTCCCAGCTGTGTCGATTTCTGCAATGTGGTTAATACAACAGTTTTAGAAAGACACCTGATTTAAAAATCCCCTCTGCCCAAACAGTGAGTAATGCTGAGAAAATAAATCTAAACAGTTTAATTACTTCACAGAAAGATTGAGTCATAGTATCATTTACCCCAGTCAAGAAGAAAAATCAGCAGGAATTGGTCCATAGATAATACTGTACATCTAAACCAATGTCATCTGTATTATAGTGTAGTATATATCCTTGATTTTATTGCATAATGCCCCAGTGGATTTTTTAAGGGAAGACTTTGTGTGACTCTTGTATGCCTGATTTCTGTGCAAGTGTATGGATGGAACACACACAGTTGAGGAAACAGCTTGAAGCTGAGTCAGGGCTTTACCGTCAGGAAGTTTTTCACCCAGAGGGTGGTTGGGCACTGAAATAGGCTTCCCAGGGAAGTGGTCACAGCACCAAGCCTGTCTGAGTTAAGTGTCTGAGAACTGGACAACGTTCTCAGGCACATGGTGACTTCTGGGGTGTCCTGTGCAGGGCCAGGAGTTGGACTCAACAATCCTGATGGGTCCCTTCCAATTCAGCATATTCTATGATTCTGTGATTCTATGGTACTCTCCTGTGATTTGGCATAAAATTACATTCATGGAAACCTACTGCCCGTCATTTCAGGGATATAGATTATCCCCCTGCAATCATGTCCCTGCATTTCTTCTAAATATTTTTTTTCTCTTTGCTGTACTTCAGAAAATAGCAATCATTAAGTCAAAAATGCCCTGAACTGTATTGTTGTGAGTACCACTGTAATACACTACAGTATTTAAAATTATTGATCCACAATATTTTTATGAGAAGATGGCATCATATATGAAGTACTTCTGATGATAAACTGAGTCATATATCTGTTTTGGATAAAAGCATATACCAAATCATCCAGTTCCTAACTCTGATTTATGACTCTGGTAGTCTCTTGATGATAGGTACAACTGCTTCCCTGTGGATGTGTCTATTGCATTAAAACCATGCCTATAAGCAAACAGAACTCTATAGGTAAAAGAAATTGAATTCAAGCAACCTGCAGTTGCCCCTAGAAATGTTCTCTGAAAGGAAGGTTTCTGTCTTTATTAGCTGGCAAACTTTGTGGCACTGCAAGAAAACAGGATATATTTCTCCATACACACAAGCGCCTTTTCCTTCCTTGCCCTGTGTAAGGTAACCACCATTCCCTGTACGTTAAACATACTGAAGTCAGCTTTTCCTTTCTTTTGGAAAAACCCAGTGTACAATGGAGGTGTGAGGGGAGGAAGAGTTCTGTAGAACTCTGCAGGAGACAGGTGGAGTGTCCATCTGCAGGTGGGTATATTTGAGCTTATGGAACAGGTAGGCTGTGCTTCTATATTGAGTGGAACCCAATGCCAAACAGTCTTGGACATGCAGGAGTGTGGGTGCAAAGAGCCTTTATTTAGTGATAGGGCTTTACCAGCTGTTATGCTGACATCTACATGCCTGTGGAATTAGAGGAGGAAAGGTCTGTACTTGTAGAAAAATGCTCTGGCAGCAATTGATCTTTTCCAGCTCCATACATCCCTCACCACCTCAGTAGGGCTACATCGGGTGTCTTGTAACTCTCCCTCATTTGCTCACTTGTGGCCCTGAAACACCTGGCACATGAATCGGTCTTTTTTCTTTCTTGGTAGGCCACATAGTTAGTGACATTGAGAAACTTGTTGGAAAGAGACTGCTATTAATGAGCAGCTGTTCCAGAATGTGGAGTTTTGTTTGATATTTTGTCAGTGGTAGCAGAATTTGCTCTAGGTTTTAATGGTAATTTTGTAAATCCAGGCACATCACTCGCTGAGAGGCTGTGTGGAGGGAGCCCTGTGGCATCAGTCACAAGTCTACAGACATTTAGTATCCTGGGATGAAAACAATTCCCTGTTCTGTTGTAGGGGGGAAAAGACAGATACTCTAAAAATAAGCACCTTAATGGCAACTGGTCCCATTTCTACCTTAAAAATGTAAATTTACAAAATTCAGGATATTAAAGGAACATTTCTTTCTGATGCTCTGTTTCTCTTTTGAGGCTTACATAAAATGGTTTTATTAATAAGTTTTTTAATATTTTTTAAATCTGTGCCCTAAAAGGAGAACTTGTTTGTAACGAAGAGTTACTTCTGATAATTTAGTCTAGGTTATTGCCATGTTTATTCATTAGCTTATGTACCTTTTTCCTGAAAGTATTTATGCTAATGATGGCATCAAATACAGTGGAGATTGAGCAGAACTTTCAATTTCATCCATGTCTTGCAAATGAGGACAACAGAAATTTAAATATTAAATATTAGTATTTGAGACTATTACATGATAATGCCTTCCTTATAGGATTTTTCACTTGTGTCTGTGGTGTCTTTGTGGGATGTCTAAAAAGTCACAAACAAATACACGTTTAGCTGAATGTGAATTTACATCTTAACCAGCTCATTGGTTCATTTTTAGTGAACTTTGATTTGAGGGATACCTTGCAATTTTTAAAATATACTCAAATACTTTTCAAAACCATTGGAAAAAAACCAGTCATTCCATCTATGACCTAAAGAAAAGCCAGTTTAGATAGAAAATCCTAATCTGGAGAATGAGTATATTTAAACTGCCCCCACCTTTCTCCCTAACAGTATTGCACTGTGCAGTGTATAACAAGTAATAATGTTTTACTAAAACGTGCCTGTTTAAGCCATTTGATTATAATGGTTTTTAATTAATTAATTAGATTAATTAATAATTAGAAACTAGTAATTATACTAGTTTCTAATGCAATTGCAAGAAACTAAGCAGGTGGGGTTTATTTAAATATGTGTGGGGTTTATTTAAATATACATTTGGCATCCTGCAGTGATACTTCTAATGCCCCATCTTGTTCAAGTATGTTGTCTCTTTCAAGGTTAGCAACATAGAGATGAATACAAATCCGTTCTTAAAAAATTTACAAAGCATTTTACATCTTTTAAGAGGGCTACACCAATTTTCATTATATTTTACAGATATTAGCACTTAATGTACTTTAGAGGGTCAAAATAATCTTTTTGCTTAGCATCTCTCACCTGCAAATATAGCAAGGATTTTTATTTACTTTAATACTTCTATAAACTATGCAGATTTTTTAAAATAAAATGTAATATATTTTATAAGCTAATAAGACAAAGTGGCTAATTAAAAGGTTTCTAGCATGCATTACTATAACTTGCAAATATATATGGAGACAATATATGGAGACATTTTGGTAATCTTTTACTAAAGATGTGAATGTTTAATGTACTTTCACTGTTTCTACTTTGGTAGTCCAATGGGAATTCAGTAATGACATTTTGTCATGTCAAACTGTGAACATAAATTTGTACTGTACAGTCCTCATATTTAGTATAATTAGTATATTTAGTATACAGTGCATATGTATTATACTTGTTAATAAAAGACTCAGAATGTTGTTGGTGGTGATGTTGTCAGGTGCTGGATGACAGAGCAGTGACCCGCGCCGGGCGGGAGGCAGGCCTGGAGGAGACCCTGCGGCTGCGGGCGTTTGGGGGGCCTCGCTGCCCGGCCCCGCCCGCCTCCCGTGTGTGCCTGCGCCACACGGGGCCCAGGGCAGTAGCACAAGGAAGGTGTGCTGGAGGAGCTGTGTCCAGCAGCACACTTCGGCAAGCTCATAAAGATGTTTTACTCACTTCTAAATAGGGCATTCTAATTAGCCCATAGGCAGGTGTGGAGCACCAAACACGTGAGTTTGCCTTTTTTATCACTAGCCAAGCTCTGCCCCACAGCCTCTCCCAGACCGGGGTGCCAGAGCCTGGTGACACATCACCACGAGTCCTGTGCACCTCCAGACACACCTGCAGGCTGTGCTGAGAGATGATGATGATGATGGATGGAGATGATGAAGAATGAGGTTTTATGTCTTCACACCTTATCAGATGCCTAAGAAGGGGGAGCCCAGCTGAATTCACTATGCATCTCTAACACTTCTCGCTTCTGCTGAAGTATTTACTTCAGGATGTTGGTCTCTCGCTGCCTGGGATCCTGCAGATCAGCCTGGTGAGCTCCTCTGCTGTGTCATGGTGATGTACTGAAGGGAAAGCAGGTACAGCAGAGATGAGGTGTGGAATCCTTTGAACCCCTCAGGGGAATCCCGAGGGCCTTGCCCTGGAAGTGTATACCATAGCCTCCACCTCAGCTGAAAGAAAAGACCTCTCCCATGGTGCCTTGCAACACTATGTGATCCACCCCAGTTTGGCTTTCCCCAAGTATTGGCCGTGGTATCCCTGGTAGCCTGGCCCGTGTCCTGGATAGGGCACTGCCCCTTGCCCTGCCCTTTGTACCGCCCCTGTGCCCTCAGACCATTGGTCCCTGACCCCCTGCTTGAGGGGGTGCACACCATATGCTCGGGTCTGTTCTCTCTGAACGCTTTCGGGGTGTTGGAATAAACCTTCGCTGGAATTTATAATGCAAAAGGCCCTTCTTGCCTCTCTTCGCTGAGCTAGCCGTGGTGTGTGTGGTGTGTGGTCTTGACTGCTTTTCCTGAATGCCTAGCCAAGCTGCCTTTCCACAGGAGATGCTTACTGGGAAATTGGTAGCAGCAACCACCATCTAAAACACCGTGTTGTTACAATGAGGCATAAAAATAAAAGCCTGCAAACAGCAGTCAAAATATGAGAAAATGACTGGCTTGTATTTCTTGGCCTCCTGCTTGAAAATAAGAACTGCACATTGCAAAGCCAGAGACCCTCATATCATGCTGTTGATTTCTCAGGTTCAGGCAGGAGGGACCAATGGCATGGGGGAGTCACGGCCACTGACCCAGCATGGCAGCTGTCACGGGGAAGGGCTCGTCCCTGACCTGTCCTCTCGAGCCCGCGCACCTGCAAGAGACTACTCCAGTTACTGGCCTGATAAGATCTATCTGTTTTCCTATGAGTCAAAAAGCATTGCATACATTCTAGACTGAGTGATCACTTTCAGGAAGCAGTGATAATTTCATCGGCCACTGGGTGTCCCTCTTAGTCTGAGAAAAAGGTAAAATTTAAGGCAATTGTAATTTAAACGACAATCCTGAGATTGTAATTTTAGATAATATTCATTTTCTTGTACTTGAGAAATTAAGCTGTTCCCCCGTCTTATTTTTCTATCATGAGTTCAATCCTGTCATACACAGAAATCTGCTCAAGGATTTAAAACTGGTTTCTGCATCTTTACTGTTATTTTTAGTCATAAAAACGCTTTAAATGTATCCTTTACAATTAAAACTCTGGCCTGGTTCAACACTAAGTAAGCCAATATACACTGTTGCTTGATGAGAAATATTGTCAAACGCTTACTTAAAAAAGAAAACCAACCAACACACCAAACCAGGACAAAAGTCTGCTTTATCAAAGGAACTCAGAAGTGTATTTTAAGAAGATGTAGAGTATGTAGGTACATAAATAACTGAAATATTTGGCATGAAAGATCTGTGAGGTGGGAAGGATAGAGTATAAAGGGCTCTTACAGCATTAATATTCCAAAACAATATACATGGCAGACTCAAGAAACTATTTCTTTCACACCCACCTAAAGCTTACATTTCAGAACAGTCTTAAAGGTGAGGGATTCCTCCACGGCCCAGTCTGTACATTATTGAGGACATAACATTCCCGTTTGCTGATGCATTAAATTTACAGAGACCAGAAAGCCTGAATTATGAAATTTTACTTCCTCTTTTCTTGTCTAGTAAACAGGATAGACTATGTGCCTTTTAGCCCATAAGCACTAAGTGTGACTGCCAATCATGTCATTAGGCTGTAATGCCTGGGAGGGGGAGAAGGCTTTCAGGAAGAAGGGGCACAGGATTTCTTGGCAGCATTCCCCACTTCAAAGTGTCAAGGAGTCCTAGAGGGGTAAAATCATAAAATCATAGAATCATAAAATGGCCTGGGTTGGAATGGACTTGGAAACGTCATCTAGTCCAACTCCCTGCAATGAACAGGGACATCTTCAGCTAGATCAGATCACTCAGAGCCCTTTCCAACCTGACCTTGACTCTTTCCAGGGATGGGACATCCACGACTTCTTTGGACCATCTCTTCCAGTGTTTCACCATCCTCATTATAAAAAATTATTGCTTATATCCAACCTAAATCAGCCCTCTTTTAGTTTATAAGCAGTACCCCTTGTCTTACCACAACAGGCCCTGCTAAAAAGTCCTCATCTTTCTTTTAAGCCCCATTTGAATGGCCTCAACAAGATCTCCATGGAGCCTTCTCCAGGCCGAAGAACCCCAGCTCTCTCAGTCTGTTCTAATAGAGGAGGTGTCCCAGCCTTCTGATCATCTTTGTGGCCTCCTCTGGACTTGTTACAACAGGTCCATGTCCTTCCTGTGCTGGGGCCCCAGAGCTGGAGGCAGCACTGCAGGTGGGGTCTCAGCAGAGCAGAGCAGAGAGGCAAAATCCCCTCCCTGGCCCTGCTGCCTACAGGGCTCTGGATGCAGCCCAGGACACGTTTGGCTCTCTGGGCTGTGAGTGCACGTGGCTGGGTCATGTCCAGCCTCTCATCTACCAGCACCCCTAATCCCTACTAAATCTTAATTTCTGGGTAAGGCTTTGACATGGTCCCCCACAACATCCTCCTCTCTAAATCAGGGGGATACAGATGTAGTGAGAGTGGAAATAATTGAGTAATAATTAAGATTTACTAGAGATTTTTAGCTCTTCTTTCCAAAGCTCAGGAGCCAGGCACCTGGCATCCTACTGTGATCCTATCCAGTTAACCTGAACTGGTAGGTGGGTGCCAGCAGTGTCTTGGCATCTTTGGACACCAGGAAGCTCTCCCACAGCTTCAATTTCACTGTTTCATCTAGCTGGTGTGTCCTTGATGAGCCACCTCAGTGAGTGTTAAGGATCACACATCCTCTTACCAGTTTGATCACCTCATGTGCTGCTCACAGTTGTAATCACAGGACTTTACATTTCCATTAAGCTGTAAGTATGACACAACTCCACATCATCATTGAAATTACACATGAAATTTAATAACCGATTAAGAATGAGATGTTTATTAGACTCTCAAATCCAAGCACAGCAAGTTACTAGATATCTCCTACTAACAAACACTATTAGTTTAATCAGTAAGATTTTAGCAGAGAAGTTATTTCCCACAGAAAATTACTCTTTTTTAATCTGTGTGATGACCCTCAGCACCTGCTACTTAAATGAGCAAGGTAACAGAGTTCAGTGGAAGCCTGGATATAAAAGAGGGTTCACCTCCAAACATCAAGTTTCTAAGTAGTAGGAAACAGAAAAAACATGCAACCCAGTATAGCTTGATAGAATCACAGCAAAAAGCAGTAACATTACAATACTATAAAAAATAATAAGTAAAGGTATTAAATATTAATTTGAAGACAGTGAATAGCAAATTCTATGAAATCATGACTTATCTTTTTTCAATACAGCAAAGGAAGAAGAATATCAAACAAGGATTATTGGATTCAACTTTTCAGCACTTACCCACGAGTTTCCCTGTGATGAAAGGAAAGACTTCCAGGAAGGGAAAACAGGCTAAAAGGGTGTGGATACTGTACTCTTGACATCTACTATACCAATGTACTGGATGGGATTCAAACAAGAGTTTTCTTCTTTGTGTTATTTAATTAAAACCATGAAAGCAGATCCATACAATCTTGACCTGACAACATTCCCATCAGAACAAAGATTCAATGTATGCCTTGGCAGCCTGATGACCAAACCAATCACTATTCTTGTTACTTCCAAATATAGCTTTCAGTGGGAAAAGTCCAAAATAAATGCAACCTAAAAATTAGGTCAATCACTATGAAAATTTCTCTCTCAGTCTCTTTGTTGATGATGGGCAACTACAGATGACTTCTGACTACTTGGATGGCTCGAATAAGCAATAGCAATTTCTATATATACCACATTTTGCAACAAACTGGGAATATGGTAAGAAAATAGAAAAAAATATTAACAGAGTTTAATGCAAAACAGTCAAGTCAGTTTTTCACATACAACTAGTAGGTGTAGCATCACTCCCCTTCATTTGCTTCACTGGATATTGGCAGGTTAATGCTAATGGCTGCCCTCAGGTTAGCCCAAAATAGGGCACGCTTGCTCCTTTCCTTTGGCCACTCCAGATAGGTGCGCTTTGCCATGAGAGCTTTCAGCTTGTGATACCTGGCTGGGATAAGGTACGGAGGGATTGGCTCCAGTAAAATGAGGATTAAGCTGTCGGAATTCTCACTGAATAACTTGTGGTGGGCAAAGTACAGCTCATAGTGACACCACTCACTCTGCACAAAGTTGGGAGACAACACAAAGATCGACTTGTAGCTCTTCTCAATGCAGTTAATGATGTTCTCCACAATGCTCTTGCCGGGGATAAAGTTTCTCTCGTGCTGGCACAGTTGTACGCAGCCCTCCCCCTTCTCCAGGTTGGGGATCAGCTCATTCTTCACCCACAGCGAATCGCGCTCGCTGTAGGAAATGAAGGCGTGAAATTGCAAAACGGGCCCCTGATCTCCGGGGGGGTTGTGCCAAGCTCTGCGCTTTGTCTGCGTCCACTGCCACGTCATCCGCACGTACCACGGCACATCCAGGTAGATGCACAGAAAGGCCACCGCAGCCACCAGCACCAGCGTCAGCAGCAGAGCTGTCACAAGCAGCAGCGTCGTGTTGCAAGCCAGTTGGCTCAGGTGGAAGTCCTTGAGCTCCGTTCCTCGCAAGCCTTCCGGGTACTCACACACGTACGCCGCCGGCCAGCCAAACAGCTTCCCCCCTGACTGCCTCTCCAGGCCGATAAAGGCTTGCAGTTCACAGGAACACTTGAACGGGTTGTGCCCGGCCTGCAGCTCCCTGACCCTTGGGCAGCTCTGGAAGAAGTCAGCAGATGGGGTGAGGATCGAATTCATCTCTATGTTCAGGAACTGCAGGGATGTAAAGCCACTGCACCCCGGCAGGTCAGCCAGCCTGTTTGATGCCAGGTTCAGCTCTTCCAAGGATTCCAGCTCCGCCATCCCCCTGGGGATATTGCTGATCTGATTGTTTTGTAGGCTGAGTTTTTTGATGTTGACTGGCAAGCATTCAAACACAGCATCCGCCAACTGATTGGAGGACAGGTCCAACTCTGACAGAGACTCGGCCCACTGGCATTTCATGTCAGCTCCATCGTGGCGCAGCAGGTTGTTGCTCATGTCCAGGTATTTCAGCGATTTCATACGGCTGGTCATGACGCTTACCTTGCGAAGGTTCTCAAATTTATTCTTCTGCAAAATAAGTAATTTCAGATCCATGAGAGTGCCACAATTCTGGAACAACTCATCTGTCAGGGCATTGTGAGAAAAATTTAAATACTGAAATGAGCTTGTTCTATTGGGGCAAAGCATGTGTGGCATATATGCATCATTTATTGTTAAATTGGCAATATTCATCTCTGAAAACTGTCTATATAGAATCTCCTGGTTGAAATAATAAACCTTATTCCGAACATGCTCCAAAGTTAATGCTTTCATAGAGCTATCTAAAGAGATTAATTGTTCCACAGAGCTTAATAAGGGTAGAAATGCATATTCAGTCAGCTCGTCCAGTGGTCCCCGAAAAGTCAAATTTCTCACAGTCAAATGTTCCACAGGTGAATACCAAATAAGCATGAAAATTTTCAGGATGATAGCCCATTGTAAGTCCACAGAATCAAGTGTGAGAGCTGTTGTCTTGATTTTCTTCAAAAGTATTGAAGGTGGAGAAGGGAAATCTTTGTAGCTCAAGGTATATCTTAAGTTAACTATTTTTAAATTTTCTGAAGTGCTCATTCCATCGTACAAGAGGGAAAAAATGAAATTTTGGTTTGCCGCAAAAGCAATGTGGAGGTTCCTTGTAGTCAAGACTGTCAGACTCTGAGGCTCATACAGTGAAAAGTTTCTCAAGGTCAGGAAGACAGTGTGCAGCTGCAAATGTTTGATATACCTGAAGTCTGACTTTCGTATCATCGTAGCACTTAATCCAAGGTACTCCAAATGAAACATGTTCCCAAATTCCTGACAGATGGGCAGGGCAGTAAACTTATTGAAAGAAAGGTCTAAATGTCTAAGCCATGCAAGAGTTAGACAGCAAACTTTTGAAATGTTATTATGAGATAAATCTAAGTATTCTAAATTTTCATTAAAAATAAAGACACTAAAGTCAAGTGCCGTAATTAGATTATAAGAAAGATTTAATACTTGAAGGTCAGAAAGATAAAAAAATTCTGAGATACTAAGTCCAGATATTCTGTTATGTGAGAAATCTAATACTTGAGTATGGACTGGAATGGTTTGTGGAACATTAGTTAGCAAACTGCTTGAATAATTTACAATAAATTCATCTCCTACACTTGGCTGGATATTATTCCACAGTGTGAATGTAAAGGCGCCAGTGAAGACATAGATATTTGTGAGGGATCTCATCATGCTATCCAGCGTTTTCTTTTTTTTTAACAGAAACACAGAAGCATATCTTTGTTTCCTGTTCAATATGTCTCACTGATGAGTCCAGCCCTATGAAAAAAAAATACATAAAATTTAATGAAGCAGTTTAAAGGTTGAAGTTGCTTTTTTATTGTGAAAATAAAATTCAATATAAAATCTATGTAATAAGATATTATTTTTACATATTCTTGTTTTCAGCTCTTATCAATTGTCCTCACTACCGTTCTTTAACTCTATTTATTGACTCAGTCAGATATAAATTACTTCTCTTATAATGGGCAGGATGTCACTGGTATCTTAAAAATACATAGATAATAAATACAAATTTCTTAACAATCATGAAAAAATACAGAACAGGTACAGGCTGACATCAACGTGTTTATGAATAAAGGAAAACAAAACAACCCATCCATATGCTGTTTCTATACATCCCAAGTTCACACACATTTGGGAACAAAACTCCAATAAAACCACCCTCACAGCAACTGGTGCAAAAACAACTTCTTCACTCAAAGGATATTCTTCTTCATACCCCAAAGACCCTAGACATTACCATGCACCCTCTCAGGGTCAGATTATCAGCTTTGTCCTTGCTATAGCACAAAGACATAAGAATCCATTTTTCCAGTAAGCCAAGAATTCTCAGGAGGAATTATACTGTCCATTGTATTGGGTTTGCATGGTGAGGTTTTGGTAGCAGGGAGACTACAGGTCTGGTTTCTGTGAGAAGCTGCCAGAAGCTTCCTCTGTGTTCCATAGAGCCAGTAGCAGCTGGATTGAAGGTCAAGCTCATCCACAACATTAGCAGTGACTCTGGGATAACATGGTGAAGAAGGGGGGAAACGCACTGGGGAACAGCAACTGCAGCTGGGAGAGGGGAGTGAGAATATATGGGAGAAACAGCTCTGCAGACACCAAGGTCAGTGCAGAAGGAGGGGGAGGAGGTGTTCCAGGTGCTGGAGCAGAGATTCCTCTGCACCCCATGGTGAGGCAGCTGTGTCCTTGCAGCCCATGGAGGTCACAATGGAGCAGAGATCCACCTGCAGACATGGAAGACCCCATGCTGGAGCATGTAGATGCCTGAAGGAGGCTGTGACCTCATGGGAGGCCCATGTTGCAGCAAGCTCCTTGCAGGACCTGTGGTCCTGTGGAGAGAGGAGCCCACTCTGGAGCAGGTTTGCTGACAGGACTTGTGATCTTATGAAGGACCCATGCTGGAGCACCCTGTGCCTGAAGGACTGAAGGACTGTGCCCCATAGAAGGGATCCATGCTGAAAAGTTCTTGAACAGCTTCAAATAGTGGGACAGACTCACACTGGAGAACTTTGTGGAGAACTATCTCCAATGGACGGGACCTCAGAATGGAGCAGGGGAATAGAGTGAGAAGAAAGAAGTGGGAAATAACAAGTGATGAACAGACCACAGCCCCCATTCCCTGACCCCCTGTGCCATTGGGAGAGGAGGTAGAGCATTCAGAACTGAAGCTGAGTCCAGGGAACAAGGGAGGTCTGGGAGGAAGGTATTTAGGAATTTGGTTTTATTTCTCATTATCCTACTCTGATTAAATTGTAATAAATTAAATTAGTTTCCCAGGTTGAGTCTGTTTTGCCTGTGACAGTAATGGGTGAGTGATCTCCCCCTGCCCTCAGTCTTACCAAAAGCATACCACAACTGGACTATGTATGAAGCAGTGATACCCAAAATCTGAAAGAAAACACTAGATATTACCAAAGACTAGAGAATTTCCTAGGTGTCCTATGAAATTTCCTATATTTTCCTGCGATTGGAACTTGACAAAGAACCTCTCTAAAAATAGTGAATGATGATGAATCTAGTTCTAAGTATCAAAAACCCAAGGAGGAAAGGATTTTGTGGATAGGGTACAGCTGAATTAAAGCTGGTCATGCCTATCAGTAGTCTCCATGGACTCGGAGAGGCATCAGTCCTTTTCTGAAAAACCATGACCTGGGTATTACTCGCTTGTTGTCAAGCATTAAACAAAACACACAGACAATATGGGGCATAAATGACTCATATCCAGTTTCAGGAGACAAACATCCCCGGTTTTATTTTCTGTTCCGACTTTTCTGTTAAAAGAATCTAAAACCCTAAAGTTTTAAAATTCTGTACTTGTGTAATCTTTTGTTAAATAGAAACCAAAAACCTATTTTTTTCAGTTCTAGGTTATAATGTGTGTTAGTCCCTAATAGTTTGACTAACTGATACCAAAACTCAACCTTTCCCATCCAAGTTTCCTATCAGGCTTAATCAAGTTTTTTCTTAATTAAGTAAAGCAAAAATGTATGCAATTAGCATCTCCAAAAGCAAAGAAAGAATAAATCACTATAGTATTTCTACCTCTATTGAATCCAATGGAGAGGTCAAATTACACCTTCAGAAAGTTGTGGACACAAAAGAAATGAAACTGGGATGGTTGGTCAAAGTACAGTATCAATTGTAAGACAAAACAAGACAAGGAAATCTGACCCAGCTCCTTCAAAATGCAGTTGGCTTCAGAGTCCAGACTGATAAACAATCTAACTCTTGAATCAAATAAACTTTGATCTAGAACTATCTGGAGGAACTTCCTTCTGGGCAAAAGGGATGTCACTAATAAAGCAAGAAATGTGAAGGGAGAAAAAACCAGAAATATATTCTCTGTCCATGTTCCAGCACCAGATGAGTTTTAATTTACTGTACTTGCTATGCTAGACACTGCAACAAGGGACAAGCCACACTCTATGGCTTTGCAGGGTGCCACAATCAATGAGTAAAGCAAATATGTCTAGAAAAATAGTCTTACAATAGTAAGGATCAAGGGCTACCCCTCCAATGCTGTTTTAGAATGGTATTAAATTAGAGTTGGCTGCGAATTAAAACTGCCATACCAAGTGATTTTTCTCCCTTTCCTCTTTGCTGAAATTCAGATGAGTGTTTTCACTGAAATTTCAAAATAAAAAGAGTATCTTCCAACAGCAAATAAACACCAGCACCTGAGATCTGATGATGTCTAAGATCTATATATATAAAAAAGAGAAAATAATTATAAATAATGAAGCAAATATAACCCACCTTTTTTGCATGGAATTCATCTCCAAGTTGAAGAGCCAGCAAAAGTCCTCTGCATACTTGGTTAGCATCCTCAAAATAGAATTTCAAACATATGTAATCTTCAAGGTGGGGAATCTCATCTCTCTGAGATGCTAATTCCTCAATAACTACCTACCTCAGGAAGCAAAAAAACCCAGGGCTTTTTTAAACAGGCTATGCAATTCTAAGAAATAATGAAACTTCCTTACAATGAGGGTATTAAGAGCATAATGAAAGGAAACTTTTAACAGTTCAGACTAAAAATACGCTTACTTCTGTAATATTTACATAACTATCTGGTTTAGGAGGAAACAAACCTATCTATCTGTAGTGTAGAGTATTACCCTTGGCAAGACGGTTCAAATAATTCTGCATTTCTAATTTCAAGTCTGCTTCTGATGTTACACAGATGTTCTAGAAATCTGTCAACTGGATCTCCTCTTTGCACACACAGAAAAGAGGAAGCAGAACTCTCACTGCCAACTTTGGCTCATATCTCTTGCAAGACCTCTTGCAGAGCTCTACCCTACCAAAATTTTTTGCTCATCAAGGAGAGTAATTAATGTAGCACACTGATGGATGACAGAAGTTTGTATCTCCAAAGCTACTAACAGGGGCAAACTGGCACTGTTAAAAACCTTTATAGGCCAATCATCTTTACACTAGAATGGTTATCAAAGACACCTCACATTGTGGCTTCCTCCAAAAATTATAAAAATTAACAGAGAATAGTCCCTAAGACAAGATAGCTGTAATGAAGCCACAAAGAATATGACAATATAGGGCAGTCCGGGGCTGAAGGAATCCAAGAAAGAAACCATTCAGTTAGAATTGTGAACAGGGACATGAGCCTGGAAGAAAACCAACATCAGTGACCCAATCAAAGGATCATGAATGTTTCTCAATAAGCAGCAAGAGTGTTTGCCAGCTGATAGTATTTAGACTTCAAGTTAAAAGAGATGCTCCTATTGCTAGGCATTAATCCGTGATACTGAATAGAGTAAGGCACTTGTTGACAGAACAATGGTATCACAATTAGGCAAAACAGTGGCAGCTTTACTTCAATAGAAAAAGCTTTGCTGCATGTATAAAATCAAATACACCATCAGCTTTCATCAGAACTGACTCTAGTGCACACACAGCTATTAAAACCACCTTTTAGTTGTAGTATGTTTAATTTTCTTACCACCATTCTTTATGAGGCTTTAAAATACATTCAAATAAACAGTTTGCCATGAAGAAAAATTTGCAATTAGTTAAAATAAAACTGATACTCCTGAATACCTCTGTTAAACCATTAGAAACCTTGCATAGTTTATTTTTACTAACCAAATCAACCAAGTTTTGTCTGGGGCTTGTTTCAGTCATTTTTCATGACAGGCAAAAACTAAAAGCAATGTGTTTCTGCTCATGCATCTTGAAATGCACCAGCTACATATCATCTTTTCTATAGTCAGGTCACATATGTTCATGCAGATACCTTGTTCCATTTCTGAATTTACACTGCTGGGGGGTTTTGCAGTTTGTTTTATCAATGTTCCAAAAAAGACATTTCACACTTCTGCCTGTATGTCATCGTTACTTACCCAGAGAGGAACCACAGCTATACCCTTTTATACCCTTGTCCGGGTATAAAAACTATTCAGGACCAGCACCATGCCACAAATGTGAAGAATGTCTCTGACAAGAACTTACATGTGCAAGACATGGGCTTAAAGCATAGTCACAGCAGATGAACTCATCAAAGCACTCATGAAAAGTTTATACAATAATTTAAGGTTTGCAAAGCTGGTGTTTGGTCACATCAAGGACTTTATGTTTAACTATAATTGTCATAGTCACCTGTACATCAAGTAGGTGAAATAAAAGGCTAAATGCCACCACAAGTCAAAGTAAGTAGAGACTGTATCACATCTATGCTCAAGCCTATTTTGGTTTGGTATTAATAGACACAAGGATCAAAGCTGTGGAAATCAAACTGGTAACACAGAGCCACCTTGCAGAACACAATTTTCTCATTTATTGATTATAAACACTGCTTTCTCTTGACAAAACAGCAACTACAAATGAGCATTATAGTCAATCTCAGCAAATATTTCCAAAAGAAAAAACAGACTAACCAGAGCCCTGAGTAAAAACATTGGTTTCACAGAGATTTTGAACCTTCCCCTCAGCAGGATCTCCCACAGAGTCCCATTATTTTTTCCTTGAGTGCCTTTCCTTCCTCTAACTCTCTGCAGCTGAACTTCAGTGAAGATGTTTTGTAACATTTCTAAAGCTAAAGAAGAGCTGAGCTCTCAGCAGGGCAGCCCACATTGTATTAAGTCTCCCTGTCTGCCATAGTTTCCTTTATACTACACACTACTTAAATATACATAAAAACATTTATATTTTCACACTTTCATTTCATTCTGTGCATTTTTTAGATTTTGGAGGGTGTTTAACTCCCATGTTATCAGTTTTGTATGTTGATATTTTTATGTATGTAAAAATAGCATTCCTGCTAGTCACCAAGATGACTAGTCAAATGCCAGGAATCTGCTCTGATACAGTATCTGACACAGTATCAGAACACATTTACACACTCCCTTTTCCTGATAACTGGAGTGCAGCAGCAGTTAGACATTTCAGTGCAGTGCCAATGCAGGCACACATCACCAGGCTGCACAGAAAAGGTTAGTCCCTTTCCAAAATGTGCAGATAAACTGGCTTATGTGCTGTGAGACTACACATGGCCCCATGAACACAGAAAATTTTCTTCATGGATTAAATCTGGTTTTATAGAAAGGGTTGAGAGTATGACAGAGGCCAAGATAATTGTTTGAAATAGTCTAACACTTGAGAAACTCATTCTCTCTTGTGTAATCAGAGAAATTAGCTCTAATAATTAAGTTGCATGTTTAGCTGTTTTATCAATTATTTGGCACATATGAAAAAAATGTAATAGTATGTGGGCTTCTGTGGGAAAAAAAGATAATAGTATGTGGGCTTCTGGTGCCAAAGTACAAGGTGTAATTGATGCCTATGCTCATTAAAAACCACCCTTTCCAATTTATCCACTCAAGCATTTTGGAATCCAGAAACCTGTGATACCAGAGAACTGTAATTATATACTTCTGCTTATCATTACATCAGCTACTTTCTCTGAGGTCACATAGCTTCAAGTTCTTTCCAAAGTGGCAAACAAACCTTGCTTGCCTTGCTAAAACCTTCCACTCCTTAATTTCTGGTAATGGCTATGGCTCCCACATGAGTAACAGGAAGGTTTCCTGGTGCAGTCTCTGACTTTCAGGGGGTTTCTCTGTCTTCCAGCCAACAGAAGGAGACGAGTTCTTAAGGTTACACAAAAAAAGGGGATGTTAATGCAGAGGTTTTAAGAGGTTACTGGCCTAAAACTCTGAGGCTTTTGAAAAAAAATTTTGAGCAAGGCACCATGTAATCCATCTGTCCTTGGTTGTGAGAAAGGGATAGGCAAAACAAGCTGTCTGATCATCTTCAGTTTTCTAAGGGTTAAATGAGTCACACACTGAAGCAGTAGTTGGAACGGAAGGAGGAAGCAGAGAAAACATTTATTTCCACAGTCCTGAATGAAATGTCTGCAATTCGGTAATAGGTGTGTTATATTAATTTTGAGGCTAATCGGTTGAGAGAGCTAAAGGTGTTAAACTTGACAGGTCATAAACAGTCACTCACAGTTCAAGGCTTCAGATCAAGAAATCTCAGCCTACTTTGACCTCAGGCAAAATTAAAAGGCATCAAAATTAAAACCTTTTGCTAGTAATAGAAGACAAAAATAAGATAAAACATAAACATTCTATACTACATGAGGATTTAATTGTAACATCCCCTCTTCTCTCATTTACATGTTGAAACACATTTTTGAAGGGAAACTTCCTGCTTGATGGCCATCTAGCTCTGGTATTTCAAACAATCTTCCCTTGTTAGGGCAAAGAGGAAGTTTGTTGTCACCATCTTTAAGCATTTGTGAATGTTTGCCTGAGCCCAGCCTTGCCTTCTTGAAGCTAGAACAGTGTAAGTATACAGACAGAGGGGCCTGCTATATTTCTGTAAAGTAAAGCAAATATCGTAAATGTGGTTTGTTTTTCTAACTCAGTGAATAAAGTCTTACCTTCTGTCTCAAGACCTGGGAAATTTTTCCAGGCTCTGACTGGTTACTGACTTTCTGATCACAAGTCCTAGTCGTGTTACAAGAGATGCTGTTTCAGCTGAAAAGGACAGACTCTTTTAATAATAAGCATAAAGTAAGATATATGGATGAGAAGACAAAAAGCAGAAAGCTGGGGGGGGAAAGGATAATTTAGAGATGTCAGGAGTTTCTCAAAACACAGACAATATGATGAAGGCAGTTCTGTTACTGCAGATGCCCTCCCACCCTCTCTGGTCAAGGTATGTCTCAGGATCAAAATGGTACCAGGACCCTATGGGTATTAGAGTTCTGTCAATTCACTGCTTCTACCTTGCTGAAATGTCAAGCTAAAAAGTGAAGCATCTCATTTTTATTTTCTTAAGAAAAATCCCAAAATTTTTCTTCCTTGCTCAAACCTTGGTTTTGGCAAGTTCAAAGTTCACAAACTTCTGTATCTGAGTCCTATCATTTTAATCTTCACTGAATCTGAGCAAAGACTATGTGGCAACCATTCTGAGCACTGGACTTCAGGCATCTTCTCAGGATCCTTAATTTTCTCTCATGTGAACCAATTTTAGCTAAAGATCTCCTTTGACAAAGGAAATCCAAATTTTGTGATTAAAGCAGCTCTGCTAATTATCCAGCAACTGAAGCATTCTTCCACGTGATGATACCAACTGCTCCAGATTTTATTCTGCTGAGAAAAACTCACAACAATATTTCAAGCTGTATTTCAAATTCCACATTCAAATTCATTTGCAATTTGCTACCTCAAGAGATTTGCAATAAGGTGAATTGAATTTTGACTACAGTTAGGAGGCAACACAGACAACTAGTTAGAAACAAGATTGTGTAACAAAAAATTAAATACATTTACAATGAATGGAAATCATATTTATTGTTTCACAAAGGAAAAAACAAATGAAACTCCATTAGAAAGATGCTTAATCTGTTTCCTCACATCAGTTTTCATCAGCTTTTGGCAGGTTAATGCTAATGGCTGCCCTCAGGTTAGCCCAAAATAGGGCACGCTTGCTCCTCTCCTTTGGCCACTCCAGGTAGGTGCGCTTTGCCATGAGAGCTTTCAGCTTGTGATACCTGGCTGGGATAAGGTACGGAGGGATTGGCTCCAGTAAAATGAGGATTAAGCTGTCGGAATTCTCACTGAATAACTTGTGGTGGGCAAAGTACAGCTCATAGTGACACCACTCACTCTGCACAAAGTTGGGAGACAACACAAAGATCGACTTGTAGCTCTTCTCAATGCAGTTAATGATGTTCTCCACAATGCTCTTGCCGGGGATAAAGTTTCTCTCGTGCTGGCACAGTTGTACGCAGCCCTCCCCCTTCTCCAGGTTGGGGATCAGCTCATTCTTCACCCACAGCGAATCGCGCTCGCTGTAGGAAATGAAGGCGTGAAATTGCAAAACGGGCCCCTGATCTCCGGGGGGGTTGTGCCAAGCTCTGCGCTTTGTCTGCGTCCACTGCCACGTCATCCGCACGTACCACGGCACATCCAGGTAGATGCACAGAAAGGCCACCGCAGCCACCAGCACCAGCGTCAGCAGCAGAGCTGTCACAAGCAGCAGCGTCGTGTTGCAAGCCAGTTGGCTCAGGTGGAAGTCCTTGAGCTCCGTTCCTCGCAAGCCTTCCGGGTACTCACACACGTACGCCGCCGGCCAGCCAAACAGCTTCCCCCCTGACTGCCTCTCCAGGCCGATAAAGGCTTGCAGTTCACAGGAACACTTGAACGGGTTGTGCCCGGCCTGCAGCTCCCTGACCCTTGGGCAGCTCTGGAAGAAGTCAGCAGATGGGGTGAGGATCGAATTCATCTCTATGTTCAGGAACTGCAGGGATGTAAAGCCACTGCACCCCGGCAGGTCAGCCAGCCTGTTTGATGCCAGGTTCAGCTCTTCCAAGGATTCCAGCTCCGCCATCCCCCTGGGGATATTGCTGATCTGATTGTTTTGTAGGCTGAGTTTTTTGATGTTGACTGGCAAGCATTCAAACACAGCATCCGCCAACTGATTGGAGGACAGGTCCAACTCTGACAGAGACTCGGCCCACTGGCATTTCACGTCAGCTCCATCGTGGCGCAGCAGGTTGTTGCTCATGTCCAGGTATTTCAGCGATTTCATACGGCTGGTCATGACGCTTACCTTGCGAAGGCTCTCAAATTTATTCTTATGTAAGATTAATGTCTCCAGCTGAAGTAGGTTGTCACATTCTTGAAAAAGAAAATCTGTTAAATCATTCTTTAAAAAATTTAGGTATCTAAAGGGACTCTTAGATGAAGGACAAAGCATATGAATCATCTCTGAATCAGCTATTGTCATGTCTGCAATATTCATGTTTGCAAATATTCTGTATAGGTCATTCTGTGAGAAGTACAGGTCTGTGATTCGAATTTTCTTCATTGTCAGTGCTTTCATAGAGGTACCTGAATAGTCAAAGTTATAACGTTCAATGTCTGACAGTTGTGTTACACTGCTAATATTGAAATATTCAATGGATGAGTGCCATACAGTCTGAAATATTTCCATAAGGGCGTTCCAATCCACTGACACATTTGTCAGTGTCAGATTTTGTAACCTGGATCCTTGTCTAAAATTAGATAATAAAGCTACCAATTTTTTTACATTGTCATTTGTGATTTCTGACAATGACAGGCTTTCTGTTGTATTTTGTATCACAACAAAACTAGCTTTGGACTGATAACTCTTTGAATACAGGAGTGGCAGGCTCTTGATTTTTTGGTTAGAACCATCTTCTGGAAAATTGTTAGAAACAGATGTAAAGAGTTCATCTTCCACAGACAGGCTGACATGGTTCCAAAAGGTTAATACAAACAGACACTTGTAAAGAAAAAAGTTTCTGAGAAAGCTAATATTTTGTGTCATACTGTTTTCTGTTTCCTTGGAGACGTTCAATACTTTTCCTGACTGTCCATCTTTGTTCTAATCCTGCTGGAAAACAAAGAAACACAAGCAAAAACCAGACTGTATTATTAAGTAGCTGTGCAGGAACCATCAGAGATTTTTTTAAAGGTTCCAATTTCTCATTTCTCTGATTCCAAAAGCAATGATTTTCTAAAATAATTGAGGAGAGACATTATTTACTAACAGAACACCCCTGAAATTTTTATTTGGCAAATATAGTGTATTTAACAAATAATGAGTCCGTTTTTTACAAAACATGTCTGATTTCATAGGTGTCTAAAATTTGCTGCTTACTTACCAAATTACTGCTATGATTCAGTGTATTATGAAAGTTTCCTAAACTGTGTAATACACTTTGATTAGAAAGTACAATAATTGGGGTCAGCACAGTCATCCTGTCCTCAGAGTCTCTCTTAAGGGATGTAAACTGGACTAAGAGACATTATTTAAAAATGGAGTTTTGACAGTAACATTTGGACTGAAACATAGGATGGAGGTTCAAGAGCCTCAATCAAAAGCTGAATGTCTTTGGATAGCTGAGATTGGATCATCAATGCTTCTTTTAACTGAGGAAACTGGGGCAAATTGGGAAAGTCCACAGAGAGTTCACTGTGAACACTTCTGTGTTTGAGCTTGAGCATTTCCTGAATTCATACTGAAAGTGGGGCGCTCACATGTCTGGTTTGTCACAGACATACACAGAGAACACCAGACACACACAGGGAATATTTGCAGGCTACACAAAAATAAATTAGTTGTAGAACCTCTGTACACAAAATCCAGCCCTGATCTAAGGACACTGACCTCAAACATCTCTGTTGTGAAAGATGGGTTTATTTAAACAGACTTTATAGGAAAAAAATCGTAACTGTGCCTTTGCTTTCGTTTTCCCTATTAGAAGTCGCTTTTTCTTTCCAAATGTAGGAGTTTAGGGTAGCCAGCCTCCCTTTGTTTAAGTCAGCCATTGAGAAGGTCTGAAATCTCCTTTTAGGTATTGCGTAAATCCATTAGACCACCCCTCTAAAAGAGGAACTGGTAAAAACTTGGCTAACACTTTTACATGTGTAAATCTTATTTAAAGTTGTTTTCCAGATTTCTAGTATTTTTTTATTTTCTCTTCTTTTCCCTTCCCTCCCATTAATTTTAAATCATAGTGTTGCCTGAATCTTCCCTTAGTACTTATTAACGACTGCACTGGCCTTCAACTTTCCCTTGATATTGAAGGGGCTAAATTGTGAGTTTATATTTCTAATGACTCTACAATGAAACAGTAGATATCACCTGATGGACTGATTTACAACTTCAAGGACTACATTCACTGCACCACTAACCATTCCACAAGCTTTCTCAGAATTACTGGGGCAAAATACATATTCCATTTGATCTAATAATGAAAAAAAAAAAGAGTCAACTGAGTTCTTTTGTAAAGAATGCATGAAACTAAGCTTGGAAATCATCTAGAAATAGTGGAGTAATGTGGCAAAAATTTTTCCAGCCTTTTTTCAAATTCTCATTTGTAAAAATTATATGTATGACAGCCCTCAAAAGGCATTTGGGCATCTTCAGTCCTGTTCTTCTGATTGTTTGGGCAACTCTACTAATGTGTTTATAATTAAACAAAATACGTAGCTTCAAGAGAAATCTGAAAAAAACCCCTACCTTTAAATCACTATTCCTTCTTTGGATAAAGTTTCAGCAATATCCATGGACTAGATGAAAAAAGGATATGATTCTTCTACATGTGTTTTATTTTCTTTCTCATTCATATATCCTAGCATTCAGTCAAATTATTTATGAGTACCTGCAAACTTTCTTTAGCATATCGTATGAAGCAAAACAAGTAAAAACTTATAATTATAACCTGTGATATGGGGGCTAATATAGCAGAAATTATCCTTTATAGTCATATCACTTTTAATTCAGAAGTATCCTTATGTCTTCAAACTCGATAAAAAAGCTTAATCAAGAAAAGCAATCCAGGAGGGTAGGCAAGCCAAGAGCATAGCAAGAAAGTGTCCTGTCATTAAAGAGCAAGGGAAGAGACAAAAAACGAGGTTTTAAGAGTTTTTACAATATAAAATTGGTATAAACTGACTAAGCGTCCATATAAGAAATATGCAGAATATATTTAGCTAAGACAGTTCAGTATAAAGACATGCACTTCATAAGTTACCAGCATAGCAAAAACCTCTAATGTTACAAACATGCCTTTCACAAGAATAAAACACATTATCGAGTTATATTCATTTCTGAACTGTAGAAAAACTATTGCCATCACTCTGCCCCCCCTTAACTTATGGGTGTAGTGCTAATAAAAAGAGACTGGCACTCAGACAGTTTCTTTGGACAAATATTCCAAACACAAGTAACTTTACCATCGTTGCCTACTCATATGCCTGAAAGAACATTGTACACTTGCTATGGAAAACAAGGCTCATTTTCAAATAAGATACAGAATATAAAACAATTGCAGCTAACTAGCAACAGCATAAAGTCAACAAAATTAAAACTTTCTCACCAGAAATCCCTGCTGTCCAAAAAAGCAGAAAATGTTCTCAGGTAAACACAAAAAGAAAACTTCCCGTAACTCTGTCCTACTGAGTAACAATACTTAGGAACGCCCACATTTTTATATACATGTTTGTGCCATCTACTGACAGCTTGTGAAATGGCATTTGCTTTTCTCCAGATGTATTTTTCACATACAACATTACTGTAATAGCCCCACTATTCTATTATTATTTGCTATACCAATTTAGTTGTCAGGGTCTCATCAAGGCTGGTTTATAAAAGTATCATTTGTCTTAGTTTCTTAGTTTAATTTCCATTTAATGGGAATAGAATAATAATCTGTCTCCTGCTCCAGCAGTGTTGTGAGTAGGTTAAACAGTGAACAAGGAAACACTGAGTGGACTTTTGTTTGTCTGGGTTTTTTTAATTAAAACAGAGCAGTGACTTTGGTACTGAATGCCCAAACACAGGGTTATTGTCCTGGTAAAGACATAAACTAGTCTCTCTTTATTTCTGTATAATGTTGGTCAGAAATTCCACCATAGCTGAGATCTAAACACACAACTACCACAGTATAACCTACCCTTCTGGGTTAGCATATTGTAGCACATTCATTATTTAATATTTCAATGATTCAATAATCTAAAAAAATTACTTTCATTTTGAGGCCTATTCTGTAGATTATATTTAATTTCTCAGCCTGAAAAGTGATAAGAGGTCATCCAAAAATTAAATTGAAAGATAGGGCAGGTAGTAAGCCACAGAATACGGAAAAATCTATGCTATGCTGGTAAGTCTTATAGTAGTACTCTACGATTTTATGATTCATTCTCCATTTCTGTCAATTCAGACAAGACTATTCACAGCTGATTTCCAAATGATACCTTATAATGATGTTACATACAAACCTCCCCAGCTGCCTGCTCTTAGCTGGAAAGACTTGGCTATCTATCCTTAGGATGAGATAAAATTTTAAGGTCATCCTAATATCTTGCTTCTACCAAATATTCACTCCTGTTTTGTAATGTGACAGCTGAACAGCTTGAACATAGCCTACATTTTACTCTGCTGAGTATGGATGTACTTTGTATGAACTGCTGTAAGGTAGAAACTCTTATTCCAGAGGATCTCTTTATTTCAGTGACAGTATTGCCACTGGCATTGTTTGTACACCTATGTACTATAAAGACAGATGAACAATACGTTAAACAGCAAAATAAGCATGTTACCATTAATCACATGCCATTAACCCTTCAGATTTACCAGTGCAATCACTGGAAGTAGATTAATACAGTCCATGAATGCCATGCATACTTCCATGTTCTGTTACAAGTAGCCAAATGTTTTTTCATTTTTATTTATATTTATCTATTTATTAAAATGCAAGTATCTTTTCTGAAACCCATTAGAAAGATGATGGCATAGAAATAACAAACATCAGAGAAATCTGAGAGGATGTGTTCAATCTCTAATGCTTATTTATTCCAAAATAATTTGCAATATTACCATAGTGAAACAATACAAGTGAAATCAATTACTGAAAATTGAAAGAGAAAAAAAATTAGAAAATGCTAAGTGTAAAAGTCTTAAATCCAAAAAAGCAGTAAAGTAAATTTTTATTCCAGCTCAGCAACTAGATTAATTTGGACTTTTTCTCTCAGAGGAGAGTTGAGCACTTAACCGGCTTCCCAGTGTTAAATACCCAGATCACCAAGCTTGACCGAGTCCAGGAAATGTTTGGAGACAAGGCTCTCAGGCACGTGGCGTGTCCTGCGCAGCACCAGGAGTTGGACTCGTTGATCCTAATAGGTCCCTTCAAACTCAGCGTATTCTCTGATTCTATGAGTCTATGAAATTCACCCCTTTTCCGCCTCAGCGCGGACGCGGAGGTACCGCCAGCCCTGAGGGAAGCGCTGCTGCAGCCGCGCCCGACGATCCCAGCGGGGTCCGGCCGGGGGCACTGAGGGGCGGGAATGGCGGCCGAGGCGGCTCCCCGCGCTGGGTCAGAGGAGCCTGGTGTCCGGGGACGGCTCGGCGGCAGCGCGCCGCTTCCCTTTTGCAACAAGCGGACGCCTCACACAGCCGGAAGGAGCGCGAGGGACAAAAGCCAGCCCTCCCTCCTCCCTGGGGCTGGTCCCGGCTGCCTGGTCCGCTCTGCCTCCTCCCCCCGCTGCTGCCGACGTGGCGGGGCGGGGAAGGGAAGGAGCCGGGGGCGCGCCGGTCGGGGCACTGCTGAGCGGTAAGGAGCGCGGCGATTTCTGTATTTTCTGCCGCTTTTGACACTGGCTGCGCCACACAGCTCTGTCCCAGAGGGGAATTTCGAAAAACGGAAAAAAAAAAGAAAAGCAGAAGCGGGAAGTTGTGGCCGCTGCGGGCTTGCGGGAGCGGCGCCCCGGCTGCTCCTGCCCCGCCTGGGGCGGGGGGCAGAGGGCAGCGGGGCAGGGGCAGCTGCCGGCGGCGGGCGCCAGGAGTGGTTCGCCTGCGCTCGCCCTGCCCGCAGCTCCCACGGAAGAGGAGCGACAGCGGGCGTCGAGCGAGAGGGGAGCAAGGTGCCGTCGCCAAAAATGTTATTCCTCCCTCCCGCTCGGGCAAGGTGATTCGTGCCCGAAGGCGCCCGGCGGCGGCTGGGCTTTGCTTTCTAGGAGAGATGAAACTCCTCAGACGGACGCTCGGCAGGTGCCTCTGCCGCCGGTCCCCTCAGCGCAGCTGGTCGGTGCGGGCCGGGCACTCCCACCGGTCCGGGCCAGCCTTAGCATCTCCCTCACGAGCTCCCCGTAGAGTAATTCCCTTTGGAATTCCCTGTCCGAGTTGATTTGGATCAGGACAGTCTCACGGATGAGCGGTTGAATGACGCTTACCCCGGGTGCAGCATGGCCCGTGTGTTCTGACAGACGCGGTGATTTGCTGTTAAGTGCCGTGCTTCTGCAAGGAAGGTTGGTTCAGCAGGCAACCGCAGGGACCGTGGCCCGAGTGGTACCCAAAGATGACCCTGTACTGCAAAAATCTATGTGCACGTCTGTGTCATCCTTTAAAAAGTGCTAGGCTTACTCAGAGCTCATTCAAAATTATGAAGTATGTGTGTAAAGGTTTTACAGGTTTTAACAGAGGATCCTCGTATCTCATGATGGAATTTGGTTTACAAATACAAAAATTTTCCATAGGTGATGCTGCCTATCACACAGTGAGTAATGTTAAAACAATAGCAATACTTCCCTGCACTAAAGCATTTTATAATATTTGCTGTATTTTTAATGGAAAGCTGTCAAACGCAAAGATTCAGATTTGAGAATTCATGTTTTCTGAAGATAATTAAGGTACAGTGTAAGCTGAAGTAATACAAGTAGTAGCAAGTGCTTGGTTTTTTACTTATGTTTCTTGTTCACTGATCCGAAGTGCTACTTTTGGAACTGTTTAAACAAGTGATCTACTTTCACATGAGATAAGCAGGCTGCTAAAGCTATAGATATATACAGTTCTATAGATGTTAATAAAATACACTCATCCAAATACATGCTTCTCAGGCAAATTTCTCCTAAATCCCAGTTATGTTTTGCTTTTTGCCTTTATTTTTCCCCCCCTGTTCTTCAATCTCTCTTAGAACCTCCATTCTTCCTGACACATGCAAATCTTTGAGTTATATTTAATTAATATGAGAGACAGTGGAAAGGCAGCATCTACAGAGAGGACTGTACAAGTCTTTTTATGCCATGCAACTCAACATTTTGCAAGCTCTTTGTCAAGGATTGTCTTCAGAGTGCCAAGTATACTGTTGTTACCAACAAATAAGTGTTAGTAATCACAGACCAGTAGTCCTTTTGGACCCTGGCAGTGCCACTCCTCAATCAGCTGCAGGTCTTATTCTATGGCTTTATCTTTGCCCATCAGGATCCTCAACCTGATGGCTGCACAATGATTGAAAACACCTCCACAATTGGAAGATTAAGAATTAATAAGAGAAAACTGTACAAAACCAAAAAAAACACCCCAGTAACTACCTCATACAAGCTTACTTTGGCTTCAAAATTGAAGTTTAATCACACAGCTGGAATTTTTGGAGATGGTGAGAAGTGTCACTCTCCCTGAAGGGCAAGACTTTGGGACAAGTGATAAAGAAACAGTGTGAGCAATGACTATGCTATGGATGTGTCAGTGAAATGGCTCTAGGGCCTGTCATGTTCACATATGATGCCCCTTCTCAAACACATGAATATCACTACAGTTTTAGTTACAGAGAGTTACCCTCCCCTCTATCAGTCAGCAGGCTGTAAGGACCTACATATGTTGCAGTGATGAAAGGGTGAGCAAGAGCTGCTTGGGTATTGCAGCTCAGATTATTTTGTTCTACAATGGTCTTTCATACACACCTGATAGTGAATATAGAAAATAACAGTGTGGAAACTTACATTTGACTTCTCCAGACAAATTAATATCCTTTCATCCTCACTAAACCTTATTTTGGAAAACATTAATGATGTTCTTCATATTTGAGTGAGATCCTGCAGAATGGAGTATTTACAGTATTATCCTGATACCAGTGCCAGTGTGATGCATGTGCCACAGGGCTCCATGCTTTAGGAGGTCTTACATCAAGACTGTATTGTTTTTCAGCAGTAGCATATGGTAAACTGTGTATTTATAATAAACATTCAAATGTTTATGGTAGCTAAAGACTTTACTTTTTGTATTCAGAACTGAAAATGTCTGAAGATATATCTGATGGCACCCCATCTGAAGAAAAACCTGAAATAATGGAAATGCCCAGCAATGAGGTATTGCCTCATGAATCAGTACAACACCTCGTAGAAGCTGAGATCTTGCATGAGTCACAAGATCAACATGGACAGGTCACTCAGAGTGTCAGTAGTAGAGAGGACAGAGATATACTCAGTAAGGAAGACCCTTTGACTGCAAAACTGGAAAGCCTGCCTTCCAGCCTGCCTTCCAGTGAAGAGACAACTGAAGACATGCCCACTGAGTGTATTGAAACTGTAAGCCTTGATGCAGAACCTGAATTGGAAGAAACATTGCATGAGCAAAGAAATCCAGTAAGCAACTTTCTTTTCTGTAAAAGCCCTCCTCTCTCTGCATTGTAAGGACAGAATTTTGTATAATGTACGTACTGTTTTTCACAAAAACCAGGGGAGCTATGCAGAAAACCTGTGTAGGGATAAATTAAATTGCAACACCAAGCTTTTGAAAGCTAGGAATAGTTTCATTTCACTTTGCCAGTATGATATTAATTTGGTTTTTCAAGTCTGATTGCAATAAAACTTGCATTGTGTAGAGGTGATATGTTACTGGAGACTTTCTTGAGACAACAGTTTCTTAGCATGATTTAAATATGGAATACTGATAATTGCTTAACACTACCCATTACTGTAAAAGGTGTCCAACACCTCCTCTGGTTGTGTTTTTATTGAACTCAGTTGTTAGGTGTTCCCTGTGCACATCTACTGAATTACACATGTGGGGAGACTTTGGACAAGAAGCCTCCAACTCTGGCTCCTGCCTCCAACCCAGGAAGGACGCAGGTTCCTGCCTCTTCCTAATATTAGCCCTAATAAACTTACATGGCTTTATAGGATTGGGTGACTGAAGAAATATTAGGACATCTGTAATGACATCTCTGGAGTTTAAGGCTCTTCCAGGAATAGATGATACGATCTGTGCTTCTGCTTTTTTGTGCACAGAAGTTTGAACTCCACATAATACCCAATCTATCATCATCTATTAAATGCCAGACTTTGTTGCCTCATAGATTCTTTTTGTTTCCTCCTGCCTTTTGAGAACAAGATTTTTCGACAGTGGAGTAACATTTTTGTTCTTATAGGCTGCAGACTCCTCATCTAAATCAAGTAGATGGGGCGCTTGGGGTACCTGGGGAAAGTCTCTCCTGTCATCAGCTTCTGCCACAGTGGGTAAGTGTTCAGTTGGTAAAGCGTGTGGAAATAATGAATAATTTTCATCTGTCATTAGACAGATTAGTGTTGCATCTTAAGGATTCATAGACATTTTTGCTTTGATAAGCTTGGGAAGCATGATTTTTTTGAAGAGGAAGATGGACCTTCCTAATTTTTCAAATTATGGGCAAGGCACTAGGCTTGTTTGTAAAGTTAATTACTTGATTGTGGTTTCCTCATAGAAATTCTTAATGAATTACTTGATTGTGACTTCTTCACAACTTCTTCATAACCCAATGCAATTACTATCAGCCAAAGGCTTATGGTTTTTCAAGTCAAAGCAACCCAGATTCATGCTCATGCGTGTTAATGGTTTGTATGCCAGGTTTGACTCCTGCCTACTCAACATGAATTCACTTCTAGTAGATCATTCCAGCCTTCATTGCCACCCAGTGAAACTGTCACACTAGATTTCAGACAGTAGAACAACATATTGAAACATGGGCTCTATACTCCCTCTCCCTATACTCTCATTTCCAATAGTAGGCCAGTACAGACTGTCCTTGTGAAGACTTTAGGTGAAACCTAATTATTGCTCTTTGAAAACTCACAGACAAAAAGCAAAGCATAGAAATATGTAGTTACCAGTAGGAAATTATTTCTCACAAGCCAGAAATGTTTTGTAACAAAAAAATCTGTTAGCTAGTCAGTTCTCATAAAGGATCCACAGAACGCCTTTAAAAGAAGAACCTAGGAATTAAAATTAATTGCTAGTTACTAAAAATGAGTTCAATAGAGATACTGGTTTTACGATCCCATATAAGGTTGAATAATTGTCCTCCTTATCTCTTCTGTTTCTTGGACAGTAAAAGGTTTCTGTCTGTTTCTCAGAGGAGGAGGGAAGTTTCCTTGTCCTTTTTTTTCAGTAACAGTCAGAACAGGAGTACATAACTACATTTTCTTTCAGACAGTCCAACAATTAACATTTCTAGTTACATTCAGAATGGGTGTCTAGGGTGTGTGGAACAAGTTTGCTGTGTAGGCAGTCCGACTTGATAAGGTTGTGTGATGTCTGTTTTGAATAGGCATGTCATCATGGTGAATATATATTTTTAGGAATATTATTGTCTAAAAATGAGCTTTTTTGTTCCAGTTGGAACAAGTCAAGTTGCGTTGGAAAAAGAGCATGCAGAAAAGGAAAAGGAAAAATTTAGAATAATTTTAATTCAACATCAGAATGGTTGCACTATTTCGCACTGAAGACCCATCTACTATTTAGGTTCTGGCAGTGACCAAGAACAAATAGGAAAGCATCTAAAACCAGATGTATATAAAGCAGCAGTTCCCCCTGTTTTCCTATTTCCTAGAATCTGCAGCATAGACAGACTTCCTGACCCTGGGATCAGGGTAGATTGAGTTTCCATGTTACTATCTAATAATTTTGAATCTAACTTTGTGAATTTATTAAACAAAATAGACTTTGAATTAAGCAGAAATCAAATGTACGTTCTTCCATATTTTCTGAACCCAAGGTAACTTGGGTAATGTGTATGTAACACATAGCTAGTCTTAGATTTGTTCCAGGAAATTAATGCACCAGCTAATATTTTACATTCCTGATACAGAGGGCTTATTTCCTAGTTGTTTATTATGAAAACTTGTGCTTGATCCTGTGAAATATTTACTGTCTCTCACTGTCATGAACAGGATATGGTACTGTGTAGACCACATATCTCCTTCAGTATGATAATTCCCTAGTGAAATACATTGAAAAAAGTAAAGCTATTGGGAATTTCTGTAAGCTTTATTATTATCATATATTTATTATTCCCCTTCAAGTTACTCCATTTAATATCTGATCAGTTCAACAAATGCTTCATCTCCTATTCCACACCACAAAATTTTGGTTTTGCTGTGGACCAGTCCATTGTAAAGTTGCTGTTCCTTCAGTGGAGCAAATGCTGTAAGTAAAACTGCCTTCTTGGAGTTAAGACTTAACAGAAATACCTTCAGGTCTGTGATTTTTCTGTTGTACTGTCGTCACGTACAACATGCTTGTCTGGTGAAATATGACCAATATTTACTATTCCTTGCATTTTTCTTTGAAATCGTACTTTGTAAAAATAGCAGAAATAGTTTGAGGTGGACTAAATAATACTTTAAAAGCTTAAACAAATACATTCTGCTTTTAAAAAAGAGTATCATAGACCAGCCAGGGTTGGATGGTACCTTGAAAAGTCTTCTAGTCAAGGGTTTTGTGGAAAAGGCTTTATGCATCTATGTGAGATTATCTAATACATTGTCCAGTCACATCTTGAAAACCTCTGTCAATGGAGACTCTACCATATCCCTGGTAGGTTTTTCCAGTGAATTATTTTTCTTACTGTAATTAATTTTTCTTGCATTCCTACCTATTTAAGACTGAGTTAAAATGGTGTTCCAGTGATCTCAGCTTCATGATCCTTCAAACACTGATAGAGAATTTCACAAACACATGAGCATTTTTAATGCATGGCTATAGTTTGTTTAGCACAGCTGATTTTAGTTCCTGATAATAACATAGTTTCCATATAATTTGCATCTTGTTCTCCTTTAAGTAACTCTGCACATACAGCCAGGGATTGTTTCTGTGGTAGTTTTTTTATTCCAAAGAAAATATCTGTTGTCTTAGAACTGATTTTGGCATTATTTGGATTGAGGTCCCCACAAGAGGTGTAATACTTCTCTACGCAACAGAATCTGTAATGCTTTTGGATTAGTTTCAGTCCCTGCCTGAACCATGTTTGGGGTCTTAACACTAGATGTCACACTAAGCTAACTATTGAATGATGAATCAGCTAACTATTGAATGATGGATCAGCTTCATCAACAAGGTGAAGAGATTTCTTTTGTTTTTAAAAGATGCCAGAAAGTTTGTTCTTCCTTGTGGAACTACAATGGAGCAGGCTCACTGTGATATGGAGGAACAACTTGTACTAATTATCAACTAATTATCATTTTAGTCCCTTTCTTTTCAATTGTGTTTTTTAGTAAATCAGCCATTACACAGTCCAGTCTTTTAAGTGTTGATAAAGCTATTCTGCTCAAGAGGGTGACTATTGCAGCTAAATCAATTAACGGGTATTAGCCACTGAAATGTGTAGTCCCTCACCTATCTTTTTCTTGCATTTTTCTTCCTTCTCCCTGTACCAACACTCATGTTCCTTTGAATTCCCTGTAATCCAGTTCAGGAAGCTAAACTGACATAAGAACTAGAGGAAAGAAAAATCCATTTTCTGCCTCTTCAGTTCCTTGAACTGACTCTTTGAGACCAGTTTCAGGGCAAGCAGGAGGGACAAGCATGGAATATGGGGAGGAGTAGAACCTCCCATAATTGCACCAAGAAGCCATTAGGTTAGCTTAGCTGTAACAGCAAAGTCTTTATCCCCGGGGCTTATGTGAGGCAAAATACATTTTCAGTTTGTACTGGCAGCATGTGACTTGCAATTTTAAAACAGCCTCTATGCTTTAAAGCTTGGCTCTTCAGTTTTTCTGCTGAAAAGAAGCTAGCTTAATGGAAGTGACTACCTTCTGCAAGCCTTGTCTTTCATATGCTGTGGTGTTTTGAATGAGGTATGGCATTCATAAGATGCTGAAGTTATGGTGCTCAATGAGCTGCATTTCCAAGGAAAGTCTGTTCTCTATCATGCTGTATACAAATGCTTCACTCTGTGTAAGTTTAAGGTGTTTTACCTTTAGGGCTGTTGCTAAGACTAGCACCTGTCAATACATGCACACAGTAAAAGTAATTTTAAAAATAACCCAGCTGTTTGATTCACATGATCCCTGAAATTCATACTATAAGGCTGCATAATGCATCTTTCTAATGTATTGTTTGTAATTAATGTTCTGCTATCTTGATTATTATTATTATGTTCTTGTGTATATTCTTATCTAGTTCCTCGACTATGAGGATGGCACATAAAATATCAGACACCCAATAGTTCTCCTTGGTATGCTGAAAAGTACTTTTTGTCACCCGTATGGCAGAACAAAATGTCACTTGAGATGTCACTGTGTTCATGAGCTTGGATATTATTACGCATGGATATGTGTAATAATCTGCATTGCATAGCTTCAGTTGACTTCTCTGTGGAACAGAAATGCCAACGCTGCAGATAATGTGAAACTAAAGGGTTCAGACATTGCAAATGTCTTTTCTATTCTCCATAGATACTATTCCCCTGTTGCAAAATAAAGTACAGTACTAAAAAAAGAAGGTTGGGTGTTATGCTTGTACTTCAGTTATGCTTGTACTTTATGTAATCATAAAGAGGATAGTTAATCTCTTCAGACTCTTTAATTTCATAAGTTCAGCTGATTGAGGGAAAACTACTTTTGGTTGAAATCATATGGTGGTCACAACTGTTTTGTAAATAACACTTTACAGCTGCTGTAGCAGCAAAGCCCTTTTTTACAGTTACTCCTTTTTAAGAATGCTGAGTGCAAGTAATAGATGGAAGGAAATGTGCATGCTTTTGGGGTTGACAGTCCCTTTTGCTTTATGTCTTTTAACATGGGGTTATAGTCTAGAAGAGACTGAGAACCAATAAAATGGTGTTAACAGCCTTTATGCTTATTGCTGTTACTGAAATTTTTTATGCTTGCAATAAAGAGATATGAATCTAGTCTCATTTTCTAGATTAATTGGAGTGATTCCTGATTTATAGACTAGATAGCAGAGGTATTATAAGAATCTAGCCTGGGTTGTGTTTTTTTTTGTTTTAACTGCAAGGAAGAGAAATTCTGTGAAGGCTTGAAGTGAATGGAGTGCCAATAGGATAGTCTAAAAGAGAGCACAATTAGGTCCCACTTTTTAGTGTACAAAACCAGAGCACAGCTGGATTTTCCACATCCCTATACTTCATGTAGTGGAGTGATTCTCTTCCAGCCAGTTTCAGGTTCCTCAGTTTCTCATCTGGTGAAAGATGCTCATTTAAGGCCTCGGTCTTCACCTTCAGCTCGAGCCAGATGAGGCTTCATTCATGTTACTAGACTAAACTTTGATCAGTTCTTCATTAGGTGTGCTCCCATGGTAGGACATAGGTTACGAAAGTGTGGTAGCCAGGGACAGAATCTCAAACTCCTCCCCATCTTTACCACTGAATCAGAGAGTCCAATTGCCTGTGAGTCCAGATGGACAAGGGATCAGTGATTCCTATACAGAGTGGTTTAGGTTTCAGACATAGTGAACTGCCCTCCAGAGGTGTGTGCCTCTCTCAGTTCTGCTGGGAATCCAAAGCTACTAAGCTGGGAGGTGGAAGATAAGACAGAAGCTTGCAGTGAAGTGAGATGTATCTGACTAATACATTTGTGAGTGCTGGAATCTGGCCTTGGGCAGGTCAGGCAAACCAAAAGGCAGATCGTGTTGTTAGGCAGTGTTAGCAAAACCTTCCTTTTCAAGTGAAAGATCCCAGCTAGGAACATGAACAATAATATCCTGTGGAAGTTGCCAGCCAATAGAAAGGCAAGGAATCGTGGAGGCAGGAGAAACAAAAGCAACAGCACAGGGAAAAAAGAGTGCTTTTTTCCAAAAGCTCACAGTTAACAATGCCCATTGCATAGCTCTTCTGTCTGCTGTTACAGAAGAGTAAATGGAGATCGCAGAGGTGTCAGCTCAGTTGCATTAGCACACCCAGTGTAACAAAATGAGTGCATCTTTAAATTGTAGGCTTCTCTCCCATGACCTCTTTTATTTCTGTGCCATTTGAAGTTACAAATAATCATTTTCATTTCCAAGGCAACATGCGTTTCTGCCCTGTTTGTGCACGTATGTGTATCTAACGTTTGCTTCAGCTGTGGTCTTCTGATCTCATCTGGTTTTGCTGCTGAAGTCAAACATAAATGCCATATAGCTTAGTTCAGCAAAGCCACCCCTAGCTGATCTGGAGTATTTTCTTATTATTCTAGTGCATGTAACCACAGCCCTGAAAATACTGCCTTTTGTAGGTCAGTAAATATCAATACAGCAACTGTGTGCTTTTTCTTCTTAGATGTGTTGGGTTGTCTGCAAAACTACGGGAACTAATTCAAGACTATAAAAAAATCACCAGAAAAAAAAAAGTGGGAAATTGATCTGAAAACACGTAACTTTTCCAGACAATTCAAAATTTTCTCAAAATTTATAGGATTTTTTTATATGTCTACAGGACCATAGTATTTTGTTACTAAGTCAAGTTGATTAAGTAAGTGAAAAGAGTAAAACTCTTGCTCATTTAAAATGTTGTGAGCAGAAGCAATGGAAAGGAATGTGACATGCAGTATCTATTATATTACTGTAAAAGCATGATTAATAGTGATTTGAGTCCCAGGAATCTGGGGACTAAATAAATAACTTCAGAATCTATCCATGCTAATATTTTCATTGAGCTCATTAAAATATGTGGGAGATTGGGATTAGACCATGCAGTACACTGCTCTGTAAGATCTGCATTGGAACAGACTTTGCAAAATTCAAGAAGTTATCCAACGATGACTTAAACATTGTGATGCATAACCTGGTATGACCCACACAGTTGAACGCACTGCTGTTTTTTGTAAGACACGTGTAAGACACGAGATAAAATAGAGTAAGGTCATATTTTCTTTAGACAGGTAAAAGCATTTATCTGCTTAGGCTGCTACAGTGTAAAACATTAGGACCTTCTGCAGCCTATGAAACAGACTACAGAGCCGTTCCTGAGGGAATCTGTTCTTTGTGGTCACCTCCAGATAATCCAGTTTTCTTGTATGTGATCTTTCAAAGGCGCTGCTTCTCATATTTTCTAGAGTATATTTATTACTGAAGTCACAGAGTACCTGATGTGTACTTCATGTGGAAATCACAGAATCATAAATCTAAGCTTTTCTTTTTCCTACTTCATTTCAAATAAATTTACTGCCTCTTTCTTGAATCAGATGTTCAAAAGCATTTTTGTATGACTACACACACACACACATAGAGATGTATATGTTTATTCAGAAAGCTGCAGAACACTGGCAAGTGATAGGCTGTTTTGCTGTAGTTAATGTAACTCAGAAAAGATGCTTTGAACTTCTCTAATAGGATGCACACAGTTGTGGGAAAACGTGGACAACACTTATGAACCATTATGCATAACTTTGTGCCTTAGATATCTGCCTGACCATCTGTATTAATGCCTTTTCTAAAATAATGTATCTATTTACAGTTCAGTTTAACCAAAAAAGTATGGAATTGTCATAAACATTTCTTATAAGTCATTAGGCAGATAGTTGAAGCACTCTGGATTGTCCTGCTGCTGGAAGTGATGCACTAACAGTATACTGTACAAGATAAAAATCAAATCCTGTCACTGAAGCTATTTTATTTTGTGTTGGAAAGAAATATTGCTCACCTGGTCTGTTGTTCACCTGTTGCACCTCAGCTGATACACAGAAACTTCCTGCTAAGGAAGATCAACAGCTGGATTGCTTGTAATGAAAGAAGTATATCATGGACATACTTGTCCACATATCCAGAGGCAAAATAGGCAGACAATTTTAGAGTAGTCTTTTTTAAGGGCAGCATTTTTCAACTACAGTTGATGCAGATTAGGAAGATACTGCCTCCTCTTGACTGACTACCAGTCAGTCTACCCTATCCTATAGTGAGATATTACCAATCCCTGTGATCTGCTAGTGTAAATAAACACTGTGTAGAAAACCAGCAAGGCAATCCTGTTCTGTCAAAAATATTCAGATAAAAATGGTAGCAACATTTATACTTTATTTTAAAGTAGACCATTTTAATAGAGGGCTAGGGAGTCACTGCATATGAATCATGTAAAGGTGGTAGAATCTCTCTAGGAGATCAGCTGTCAGTGAAGCAATAGTTCTGCCTATGTCAATTGACATCAGCAGACTTTACAAAGTGTATTTAAATAGTAGCTTTGGGGAGAGACACTTCAGAATTTCACTTCAAATGAGAAACTAAGGAGCTTAAATCCTGAAATAACTTTGAGGACTGGACTCAGTATTCCTAAAAACATAGCACCTTTTTGGAGGACTGAAGAACAAATTCCTTGCCTCAGTCTTGCAGTTGTACACAATCCATTAACTTTGGGTTAATTGTTCTAGAATTCTGAAAACTATGTGAGTCCTACCTTACGGCCTTAGGAAGACTGTCAGTTTCCATTTAAACTGATTGCAATAGAATATTTCGCATCTTGAAAAGCAGGGAACTAAACTTATGTGTGTTACTGAAATAACTTCTACTTTTCAGATCCAGCATAATTTGTGTTATATTTCAGCTTTATCATTTATATTCAGTTAATGTAAATATAGTAGAAGGAGTGAATTATTAACCTAGAGAAAATTAAGTAATTGAGGTAAGTTTAATAGTTATTTTGTTTGTCATAATTCATGAAGAATAAGAATACTATGCACTGTTAGTAACAAGTTTTCAAATCATCTAGTTTAAAATATGCCTCTGCTACAGGACATGGGATAACAGCAGTAAAGGAAAAAGCAGGAACTACCCTAAGAATTCATAGTGGAAATTTAACATCTCTGGAAACAGCAGAGCCTCCTGCAGCTGAAACACCAGTTACTCGTAAGTTGAAGTCCACTGAAATTGGACAAAACTCTTTTACCCTGCCAAATTAGTTCAATTTACAAAATTTTAAGATTTTAGTCACAGAAACCAGTTTACTGTAATTTGTGACTTGCAGGGTTGAAATTATGCTGTAACCTGTTTTTTTTCTTTTGTTAGAAGCAGAAGATTCTCTGGACCAAAGCTCTTCTGAAAATACTCCTTCTTCTCCTTCATCTGGATCTCGTGGCATGCTGTCAGCTATCACTAGCGCTGTACAAAACACAGTGAGTCATTTTAGCTGGTCTCTCTGCTCTAGTTATTTTTCATTATTTTTGGGTTCAGCTTCTCTGTAGGTCACATTTTTTAAGTTATAGGTCTTTGTAAAAACAGTTCTTTTGTATGTCTGTTTGGAGTCTTCTCTCTGACAAAATAACGTTTAAATTAAACTATCAAATTAAAAAACAAAAAGTCAAACAGAAATAACTCAGTTACTATGTTGTCACCAGTTTCAGTGAAAAAAATATGGTCTTCTCCTAAACTATGTAGAATTCTGCAAATTTTTGGAAAGTCTTTTTTATAATTGTACATCCTCTGATTTTTTATTTTTACAGTTAAGTCCTTCCAGAGAAAGTGCGATAGGACCATTTTTGAAGGCAGATAAAATAAGAAAATGCTCTATTTGCTTATTTTAAGGCTTTTACTAAGCTCTCTATTTTTAGTTCCTGGCCTTTACCTTCACCTCTTTATCTAGTCTCTCATTTCATATTGGCCTTCCCAGAAGGGGGTCTGATTGCAAACTCAGTGAGGCAAAATCTTTTGTTCACAGTTCTTCCCTGTTACACTGTCCTTATATTTTGTGTGTTGGACTTCATCCTTTTCTCTTTTTTTGGGTTTCTGATTTTGCAAAATCCTGTACCATACCGTTTCCAAATCAATTTTTGTGTCATCTTCTTCCCGTACTTTTTTTTCACCTTTAAGTATGGTGTTTCACTTGAAATTAAAAGAGACTTTAAACGTTGTCTGCAAAAGCATAGAAGATTAATTCCCCACTGAGCAAGATTTATGAAATGGCAGTTCTTTTTTATTGTATATCCAGTTCACTCTGACTGCCTCGTCACCCTAATATCAAAGATTTTGGGAACAGAAGGAGATTCCTATGGATTATTCCTAAGACTGTTTCTACAGAGCCTGGAGCATCATATGGCTTGTGAGAGTTGGTCACCAGTAAGATTACTTGAGCATTATACTAGATTTGCAAATAAGAGAAATGTGCTTGTATAGCCAACCTGGAGAGGCTGCTATACCACAGTGATCAGTGTGGTACAAAAAGAATCACTTAAGGTCTCAGTAAAGTCACCTGTAATGCCATTTGAGACTTTGGTAGGGTTTTCCATTCTATATCAGGTTACATCAGCATTTGAATATCTGACACATTAATAATCCAGATTGAAATGGAAATCTTTAGCCAGTGAAACAATTTCTTCAGTGTACATAAAAAATATGAAGACACAGAAAAACATGCGTATTTAAATAGACAGTTCCAGAGTCATCACAAGTATTAAAATTTTAAAAATCAGGCAATCTTCTGTTCATGATGGACTTGGGTCCATATTATTCATGCCTAAAACAAGTTCCTATAAACCAGATGCCATTGGATGAAATTAAAGTGGTATTCATAGAGTGATAGAACCACAGAATCGTTAGGATTGGAAGGGAACTTAAAGATATTCTAGTTCCAATGCCCCTGCCTTGGGCATGGACACCTTCCATTAAACCAGGTTGCTCAAAGCCTGATCCAGCCTGGCCTTTGATACTTCAGGGGTGGGGCATCTGCCACCTCTCTGGGCAACCTGTTCCAGTGCTTCACCATCCTCATAGTGAAGAATTTATTCCTGATACCCAATCTAAATCTATCCTCTTTCAAAGTAAAGCCATTCCCTTTTGTCCAAACAATTAGTCCAAACTGCTTGCCCTTGCAAAACATCCTTCTCAAGCCTTCCTATAGGCCCTGTTCAGGTACTGGAAGGCTGCCAGAAGGTCTCCTCAGAGCATTCTCTACTCCAGGCTGAACAGCCCCCATTTTTTTAGACTGTCTTCACAGCAGATATGCTCCAGCCCTTTTATGATATATTCTTTATTTTTATTATTTACAACAATTGTTACATTTCCTCTGGTGTAAGTAGTTTATTAACTGGAAGTATTTGTATAGTTCTTTTCTTTTCTTTTGGAAAATGTATTCAGAACAAAGTAAATGCATCAATCCTCTTGTTAGTTGAAGTATAGGAAATTCAGGGACCTGAAAGTTCAAAGATGGTGTTTATAAAAGCACACCTCTTTATGGTTCGTATTAGCCTAAACTGGGAAGAAAATAACCACATTGCATTATTTTGTACAGGGGAAAAGTGTATTATCTGGAGGCTTAGATGCTTTGGAATTTATTGGGAAGACAACCATGAATGTCCTTGCAGAAAGCGATCCTGGATTTAAGAGAACCAAAACACTGATGGCAAGAACAGTCTCACTATCTCAGGTTGGATATATTTAAATACTGCTCTGTCAGTGCAATTTCAGATTCTTTTCCCAGAATTTCACATGCCTCAGGGAGAGGCTTTATTTATTGCAGTAGATATATTGCAGCCCTGGCTGGGCTTATAGAAATAAATATTATGCTTTATAGTTGCTCTATTTTCTTCAAAGAACAACAAAAGATAATGTAAAATCATCTTTTCTGCATAATCACATATGCAATTGCTGATTTAAACAAGATCGTGTATGTGGTAATAAATCATTGCACTCTGGAGGCAAAATCAAATTGTTGGTGTTTTGGTAACAGCTGTAGATAGATATCTTCCAACATAAACATCACTATACTGTTTTCCTTGGAAATCAGTAATACTGGAATATGACATATGTTTCATTAGGAATTAAACCTGTAAAAAGTTATATCAACTTAATGGTACCCTTACACATTTGTAATTAAAGCTCAGAGATGCAATAAAAACTGAAGTTTTTATGCTTATTTTAGTTTTATTTATTTTATGTATTTATTTTATGCTTGTTTTAGTTTTTTATGAATGCTGTCAGTACAAAATGATTTTAGTTCTCCAGACATTGAAAGGAGGGAAAAAAATAGACATTGAAAAGAAACTATGTTTACTGCATGTTTACTTCCTTGTAGAGAAGAGTAAGGTGCTTTTCTTTTAATGAGATGTTTTCTCTTTATTATTCTGCATTGGAAGAGATTAAGAGACTTACACTGTTATAGTAGATCAAAAGCAATTAACTCTTGTTAAGGCCCACAGAGTTAAAATGAGCTTTTGAGAATGTCTCCTTTAACAACATGCATGGATTTGCACATAGAATCTGAAGCAGAATGCAACATAAATCAGTTCTCATGGTTTGCACTATCGCTTTTCAGTGATTTGTTCATAAAACTTTGTGAATTAACTTTTGAAGATGGAGACTTCAGAGGAAAAATGAACCATTTTAAGTCTTTTGTACTAAATGAATTACTCAAGACAATATTGTAGGAATTTTGAACGGTGAAATAACATAAGTCATGGGAGTTCACCTGCAGTCAGAGACTTGTATGTGACCTAACATGCAGTTCAGATGTATTTGCCACCTTTACTGTGCGAAATTCATGAGAGGCCATTTTGTCCAGGAATAGAGGCAAGGAGTAGAAGATCCTGTTGGATACACTGTTCTATCCATGTACACTTACAGAAGTGTATTAAAAGCACACCAAAATATACCCAAGTATATAGAGGATAGTTCTGCCCCACCATTGGTATAAGTCATCAATCTCTTTTATCAGTCCTGCTGTCACGTAAAACTGACTTTAGTATTTGCTAAGAATATTTTATAGGAAATATTTATGTAGGTGCATTATTTATGCCAATTGGTGGATAGGTCCTCAAAATAATACTCTTCCCTTTTTGTGGTCTGTAGAATGGATTGCATGGCTCTTTAAGGCTGCACATGAAATAGTCCTTTCTCTTTCATTGTAATTGGTGGTGAAATTTATTATATGGTATCTGTAGCTGACATTGCTTTTGAAAATATAAGCAAGATCATTATTGTTTTGTTGTTGTTCATTGTATTTTAAAGAGAGATGGTTAGCCAATACCATTGGGAAAACCCTGCTTAAAATACTATATAAATATTTTATCAGAGAAAATGATCAAAAAAGAAGTTAGCTATTTCATCTCTAAAATTTTAGCTCTGCAGGTGTGATATAGTCCCAAATTTTATCACTACTTCTAGACACATAGAAGCAGATAGTAATAAAATCTGTCACAGTTACAGTACTATCAATAAAACATAGAATGGTGTATATTTTTACAGCTGTTGCGAGAAGCCAAAGAAAAAGAGAAACAGAGGCGGGCCCAGCAAGTTACAGTTGAAAGAACAGCACATTATGGACTACTTTTTGATGAATTCCAAGGTTTATCTCATCTTGAAGCTCTGGAAATCCTATCAAATGAAAGTGAAGCTCAGGTACAGTATACAGACAGCATAAATTAATATGGTTGATAAAAAAATTTATCTTTACATTAATTTTATTCTGCAGATGCATGTAGAATGAACAGTAAGTTTTCCATCAAGTTCAGAGAAAGCTGAATTGATCCTATGTCCTGGGTTTTAGGAACTCAGTCTCAATACCTCTAAAATATAAGGACAAGATTAACTCAAAACAGACTTTGTAACTGACAGGTGTTTTTGTTAGGACCACATATAGTGTGTGCCATGCACAGCTTGTGACAGTGCAGATGTCTTGCAAATTCCTTGCAGAATTTGCAGGGAGATTAAAATCTTTTGGTTGAAATCAGGTACAGATACTTATATTCAGGAATTCCGTACTTACTCCATGTGGAGGCTGGTGAGCTAAAATTAGTTCCAGATTACTTATTCACAGTGTTGGTTTTTAAAGTTTTATAGAACTACACCAAGATACTATTACTGGAAGTATGCAAATGTCTCTCTGAAGATGGTAATGTGAATAAGGCCTATCTGATAAATATATATTTCAATTTCAACTCTCAATTTATTTGCTCTGCTAGTACATCAGTAGATCTCTGAGAGTGAACTAATAGAATTTTGTAGATTCCTAGCAGTGATATTTTTGTACTGAAACAGTTTTCTAAATAAATTTCTTAAAAATAAGTTCTCTTTTTTGTTTGTTATTGTAATTAGCATTCTTCGCCCTGTGGGGTACTTCTTAATAAAATATAACCAACTTATATTTTAAAATATCTTGTTTGCTCTCACAAATAAAAGAAGCTTATATTAATAACAGGTGCATACTGACAGAGTTGTTATTTTTTGTTATTATCTAGATGAAAAACTATACATTCAAACTGCACATGTAAGGTCCAAGGGTCTGCTTTTGGTAACAAAAACAAAATCAAAAATGGCCAGAACCCCCACCCACTAAACAGGGAAGAGATAGAAAACAAGTTCAGGTTAATTGCAGTGTCAAAAATATTTTTATTTTATTGTGAAATACCACAGGGCAAGCAAGACATGTGCAGGTTGTTACCATGAGGTTTCTGATGCACTTCATTTATGTCCTAGACACGTACATAGTCCTACTCAGTCCAACACGATTGATGGTAACTGTGTGGGTCAACAAGTCCAATACCCAGATAAATGTTCCACTTACCACACACAGATGCACACAGACACAGAATACAGAAAGACTACTGTAAGCTTGAGACCACTTCTAACAGCCCAAAAGCCACAGGAGGAGTGCAAGAGGTATTGTATGTTTAGCTTTTATTTTAAAAGTTTCCATTAAAAGAAGTTCCCAGTTAGCCCTTGAAATGGATAGTGCTATAGAAAGGGAGGAAAAAAACCCTATGCAGTCCTTCACAACCTGACTCAAGTGTCACATCACAGCTTTATTTTGCTGTTTACCCCTGAGCGGTGGGGCTGGACGCAAGGACGCACCAGTAAGAAAGTAACAGCTGTGTCCAGCCTTGCACTGAGGCAGTCTGTGCATCTATCCAGGAAGCTTTATAAAAACCCCTTGAAACAAACATAAAGGTAAAACTTTGTATCAAGGGAAGTAAAGGCATTTATCTTGGTTTCCATAGGCAGAAGGAGCTCTCTGCTCACGGAATTAACACCAAATAACTGTAGTACAAACAGTGATTCAATGAATCTGTTTCCATCCCTCTTAGATGTGCCATCCTATTAGAGATGCAGGGACTTGCAGATAGCTGAGACATGTGAAGACCTGCCAGTGTTGATAATTTTGGCTGCATTTTAAAGGCAACTTTTTCCAGTTCTTCCCATGAGTGCTCAGACTAACCATTATGCCTGTGCTCTTTTTCCTGCTGTCCAGGAAATCCCAAAATGCCTATTACAGTTTGCAGTTAAACCATAGATTTATAGTTCAAAACTCATGTGCTGGAGAAAGGAAGGGACCTGATGATCTGGCAAGGCTGGTGTAATTTTGGGGATACTCAACAAATTCTGCTGACAAGATTTAAAAATGTGTCTAAGCTGGGAGGTTAGAGACAAGATTTGAACATAATGGAAGTTTCCATTTCTTAGTCCACTTTGGATTCAGGCTCTAAATTAGCGTTTAGTAATACTTACTGTCCTTTCTTTTACAGATTCAGTCACATTTAGCAGCACTTGATGGAGAACAGTTGGAGAGTGTGAAAAATGATTTAATTGCTATAAAAGAGATCTTTGTTCCAAAGGAGTTAGATGATGAAGTGGTGCAGGCACAAAAAGGTAATTAGAAATACAGAGACTTAACCATATGAATAATTGCTGCTTCTTTATCTAGTATTTTAAAAAATTCCAGTCCGAACTGTAATTTCTGATATCCTAATAGTCTTCATAAGGTAGTTACTAAAATTAATACTCTGCAAGTTCTAGAAGCTGATCAGTGCTTAATTTGGAATTTATATTGTAACTGAAGTACAAGATACAGAAGATCAAACAAATAAATACTAAAATTTTTGCAATAACATCAGTGAAAGCAAAAAATGGAAAATAATAAATTTTTGGATAACTGAGCTTTTCTTACAGAAATTGTATAACCTGAAAGTTTTGAAGTACTTAGAAATGCTTTTCTGTTCTGCAACTTCATCCTCGCTCTGCACCCTCCCTTGCTGGATGGGGAAAAAGATTAGAGTATTATAAAGAAATTTAAGACCCCTGAAATTTTTTTTAATGAAAGTGACTTTGAAACATAGTAGCAAAGCTGCTTTATAGTTATTGCTTGGCAAGATGTGTCATGTGGAGTGTGAGAAGGAAGTTAGAGCAGCATAAGTGTTTCCGTAACTGTGACAGGGCACAGCATTGAAGAGAATGGGCTGAGCTCACAAAAGTTACAATGAAATGGGTAGGTGCTTTGGTTTGGGGCAAAATAAGTGTCTTAAACAGGTCAGAAATGTTAGCACTCCCACAAGCAGGTTAGAGCAGAAGAATAAGAAGTCAGCTTAAAGGCAGCATGGTTCATGTCTTCAGGCCTGTGGGATCCAGACCAAACCTCTTAGAGCTAACAGCAAAAATCCCCTTGACCTGACTGAAGATTGGCTTATGCCATTGAGCACCATATTGTTGTGTTTTGGAAACAAAGAAACCTAAAAGGATATTTCTTCCACATCCTCTTGATCTTCTCAGGGGTACTTTGCCCATAAAACCTACATTTTGCAAGATGAGGAGGTACAATTTTTTCAGCCTTCAGAAAAGTTAGCAAAACTGTGTTAACATCCACATATTCTAACAGGAAAGTAATTTTTTCTCAGGCTGCTCCTTCTGGCAGTACTTACTCAGCTTGCCCAATCTCTCTCATTGTTTCTCATTGAGTGGGACACCAAGTGCTCAGCATAAAGTCTTAGTATGGTAAAGTTATGTGTTTTTTCCCCTCTTAGTTGCTCTTCAAACCACATTCCTCCATGGAGCTGTGAGAACTAGAAGTCAAGAAAGTGTATTATCTGCTTAGGAGTGAGGATTCATGAGATGTCTGTCCTTCCTTAATTTCTGTGGAAAGTAGTTCCTTGCTTTGAAACCAACTCCCAGGAAAAGCTCTGTTTCTTGCACAAAGTGATGTTTTCTCTGAAAGTCAGAAGTTCTGGGTTTTTTTCAGTAAAGCACAACTGCTTATCCTGCTCCTTGAAACATTTACAGGTGTTTTGAATGGGCAACAACCAAGGCAGTGAGCACCTTAAACAAAAAAAAAAGAGACCAAATCAAATTGGGTTGCAGATTTGCCGCAAGAAAAGCAAACCACTCATCAGTGAGACACATTCCTTCTTCCTATGCCTGCAGAAACAACTATGAGTGCTTTCTGGTATAAGCAGCAGAAAGCCACATGCATACCCTTCTCTCTAGTGTTTCCTCTCACTTTGATTATGCAACCCTTTCATGTATTTTTCACTGCAGCTTCATTTCAGTTGTTTATGAAATAATAAGAGGAGAATATCTGAAAAAGTGTCTTTACCTACATTTTGAAAGCCATTAACACCAAAAATGTCATACGTGAGGTTCAATAAGACAGTAACCACAATGAATATTCAATTGAATATCCCATTATCAACAGTTTTGGTGCATATACATGCACACCCCCACACATTCCTTTCTTGTGTCACTGTCACTGTTTTTCAAGTGCTGGAATACTTGGTGAAACTATTTCACTGGATCTATTTGAATATATAAAATACTATAGCAGTAACATGTTATCAAAAACTGTCTTTCTTTTTTTGCAGCAGATATGGGAGAAGAGTTTGTCAGCGTGCTCACAGAACTGCTGTTTGAATTGCACGTTGCTGCTACTCCTGACAAACTAAACAAGGTTAGCACCTGTTAGTGAGCTGCCTTCCGTTTCTTGGGCAAAGAAGGAAGGCTTTGTTTTGAAATCTGATGCAGAGCAGTACCCAGTTCACTTCAGACAGCTCAGAAAGCAAAGTACAGGAGACTGAGACTAAAATGCTGAATATAGAAAAGCTTTCACAGAAGAAATGAGATGAGTAAGGCAGTGCAGTTGGACAAGCCTTTTCCAGTGTTAGCAAGCTCGAACCAGGGCGTCTCAGCAGAACAGGGCTCATGAGCACAGCAGATTTGGTCTTACATACTGGGAACAAAAGTCAGGTTCAGAATAATTTTTCTTGCTCTAAAAGTGAGATGTCTAGGAGCTAGTCACGTAACTAGTCACATTTGTGCTATCAGGTCCCTTTAAAGCTGGTTCATCTGCTGATCTTAGGCTCAAATAAATGTTTATCTCTAGCTACATAGACTATGGATAACTAGCTTAGGCTTAGGTCTGAATGTGTTTTAATTTGACTTCATGTTAAAAAGAGACATCATAAATTTCCTACTAAGCATTACAGTAGTCTGAAGTTGTATATAGCCTCAAGATTCTTCAGCTTAGATCTATTTGCATGTCAGGGAAGTCAGCTCAAGATACAGTGATATTTTTCCTTTAAGATTATAGTACATCTCTCTTGTCTCTCCAAATTATTTTTTATACACATTTCTTATTTTCTTATTTGGGAAACTGTATAAGAAAAATTTCTGTGTAAATTAATTTGAATAATACCTAATAAAGCTGAAATACTAACTTTAGAATTAACACCAGCTGTATGTGTTGATTAGGAATATTATACCTTTAGAAGAATTTTCCCTGGATGATCTATCTTTATGCAGTCTGAAATGCTTCTCCCTACAGTTTCCTAAGTGTACACCTAACTAAATGCCACTCAGAGGCTTGATACATTCAAATTTCTGAGTATAAAAAGGAAATAATTAAATGTATTGTTAATTGATGTTCGGGATGTCATCTGATAGTCTTTTATCAAACTGAACTTTGGGGTTGTGTTCTTTGTTTGGCAGGCTAGGAAAAAAGCTCATGAATGGCTGGAAGAAGCCAGTTTGTCCACCCCAGTAGACATAGAAGAGGAGCTAAAAGAAAAACCTGAAGAACCTGGTGAAGAAAAGACTCAAAAAGACAATAAAATTGAGAGTGATAAAACAGAAGTAGACAAAAGCAAAACTGTGGAGGTAAAATGACTATTGGAAGATAAGTTTCATAAAGTGAATGAGCATATGTTGTTTGATAAGATTGTTTCTTTGTGTGTTGGCTTTATGTATCATCCTTATTTTTTAAATTCATGGAAGTAGTAACTATAGTAGGAACTATTCACTGTAGACCCAGTTGAAGACTAAATTACATAAATATTTTTACTGTTATTCTGTTTCCATAAGTAAATATCAAAATAACAGGTTCTCTTATCACATTGTTTTTATTGTTTTATATCTGTGTTTTTGTGTGTATGCATGTGTATACTCAACATACAGTGAGCTGAGGGATTCTGAGGTGTAATGTCAAACATTATGGACACACTGAAAGTTGTATCTCAATGTTTCTTGGTATCTCCTCTAAGTGGCAATACACGGGAAAAAATGTTCTAACTATTTAAACAGTTTAAATCATAAACAGACAAAACAGAAATAGTATTTAGGCAAATAACAACTGTTTATTCTCTTTCTGAAAGATAGCTCTTAAAGCTAAAAGTGTTGATTTAGACAGTTCTGATAAAGTTAATTGTGATTGAGTATTCTCTGTCCAGTTAATGGCAATATTAAATGTGGTTGCTATCTTTGTTGAGATTATTATTTCTAATTAGAAATTATCTGTCCTGTTTCCTTACAAAAAAGTCTAAAGAAGCAGACAGAATATATACACTGTATATATTACAGATTTTTATGTGATTGCAGATTACCAGCTGGCATCAGCTTATGAAAGCTATAACTCCACAGTGCTACAATAGAGATTTCTATCATTGTTGATAAAAACCACTTTTTTATTGGGCACATTATCTGTTTCTGCTCTAGAGATTCAGCTAGGGGATGAGTCAGTACTTTTAGCTCCATATGAAAATAATTAGGATTATGACTTATTCTAGAGTTTATTCTTTCTGTTTGTTAGGACAAGGTTTAAAAGTGGTATGTTAGAAAATCCAAGAGCCTGACCTAGATCCCAGCCAAGTAAACAGTAGACTTGATCTTACTAACTTTTCAGAGCAAGTAGAATGTCTGTATTTTATAGTCTGTGGATATTTAATTTTCCAGTATTGTTTGTGAGGATGGCATTATGGCTGATATACATCATGTACATGTTGGTATTTCCAGCTGGGGTAGGAAGGGTTCCTGTGTTTGAAATTCATTTTTATATATCTATAAATATATTTATTAGTGTTGTTATTATTGATTATATTATTCCCATTTTTAATTTAAGGAAATCTACATGCTGTCCATTGAAAGTCTGGCTGAGGTAACGGCTCGTTGTATTGAACAGCTTCATAAAGTAGCAGAATTAATTCTACATGGGCAGGAAGTAGAAAAAACTGCTCAAGATCAAGCAAAAGTACTGACAAAGTGAGTATTATGTACTTCATATATGAACATTTGACATTTGAATAGAACCCATGAAGTTCCATTCAGCTTGAAGGCACAGTAAATTCATGGATCAACAAACAGAATTGGCTTTAGGGGTCGTGGTGCTATATTTTCTCATGAAATTGGGTTCTATAGGCTACCTGTCATTTTTTGACATAGCTGACATATGTATGTTTATGAAAACATGACCTATACACAGGCTAAAAGCTGTTTCTGCTCCAGCAAGCAAATGTACATGCCAACTTGGGTTGCATTTCCTGTTCCCTCTATAGAAGATACTGTGCCTACATATATGGAATTTGCTTTTAAAGTGTATAATGCAGTCTTTTTAGCTGCCAACAGAGTTTCATTATCTAGTGTTTACCTGCCAAAAATATGCAAAAAATAATCTGTAGTTCTAAACAATAGACCACATTTGTTAGCAACTTTAGAGTTAACCATAGTGAAACACCCAGAATTTCAAGAAGCCAGTCAGTCTAGTGGGACTCTAAATTCAAATCTCAAGCTCTCTGTGTTATTATGTCTACTAATTTCAGCAAGTTTTCATGTTAAGATATTTTAAACAGTTGACTACTAAGTAAGTACCCAGTGTTTATCCTTAAGAATGCTACTAAGAATAGCAACATCCATAGGAACACTTCAGTCTAAAACAAAGCACTTATTAAGTATTTTTCAGAGTCAGAGCTAAGGTATGGTGAACCTGGCAGAATGAGGTCCAATGGGATACACTTATGAATGTCTAGGAAAACAGTGAAAGATCTCAGAACAGAACTAGGTCTTGTTCTCTCATATTTTAACCACAAATGGTCTTTCCCTTTTAGCACAAGAGTAGATGTTTTATTGTTCACATAGGAAACTTCTCACTGTTCTCATTCAAGTTTGATGTATTCCCAGAAGTTGTGTTGCTGTAATCATTAGAAAAACCATAATTAAACTAGAAGTTTAGAATTTAAACAAGTGAAACACTGCACTGTCAAAAAAGACTGGTGTGTGCAACCACACATCATTTTGCTGCTGTAGTCAGCAGTGGATTTTTCAGTGAAGGAATATAAAAACTTTATCATTAACAGCTTATGCCTAAGAATTTTAAAAATATTTGGAAGCAAAATTTCTTTAAGAACATCTTTGCTTCCAAGATAAAGTTTGTCATAGGGATTTATCTATTGATAGTCAAGGATGTATTTTTATATTTGTCTCTCTTGTTTTTTAAACCAGTTTAACAAGTGCCATGTGCAATGAAGTTTCATCTTTATCAAAGAAGTTTTCTGATTCTGTAACAGCTGCTGGGGTAAGACGACAGCATTTTTTGTAGCATTTGGGCTTTTTTTAATGTACTTCACCTCTTGAAACAGAAATTCTTACATGAGTCCAGAGGCTTTATATCACAGCAAAGAGGCCAGTTCTTTCCTCAGATCAAGAAAACAGAGCATTTTTACAGCGGGGAAAGTTTATAAGCCTTCATAGATGACACTGTGTCCCCTGCCTTTTAAAATCTCTGTTTCTAGAAACCATTTCCTGGTTTTCCTGATCACCACTCAACACTTCTTATTTCTCACATTGAAGGGCCCCACATTTGAAGTTACAGAGTGTGATAATGATTTCTTCTCTGACTCAGCCCATCCCTTTTGAGCACAATTTGTGGAAAAGTCGTTAACAGATTGTACTTGCAGCACCTTAAGAGGTTTCTTCTCAGCCTTTACTAGATTCTCTGGCTTAGCACTGCAGTGTTTTCAAAAGGTTTGGGAAATCAGAAAATCTCTTTGGCCTATCTTAAAAAAAAATCCCTATGTCTTCTATCACAAGATATTCTGCTTAAGAACACCCATTTATCTCTGAACATCTTTGCTAGAAATAGTATCCTGCCTTTCAAGATGCTTCAAGGATGACTGCATATAATCCTCAGCATTATAGCAGGATTCAGAGGTAAAAAAATGTGCTGTTGCTGAAATCGTTCTGTAAACATCAGAGAAAAACAAATTCTGGTTCTCCTAGTTGTTCCATGAAAACATGAATGTAATTGAAAGGAATTTTTTCCAGTTTCCCATTAGCTCTTCCAGCACGTCTCTGACCATGTTTTTTTATAGTTATTTGTAAAGGACATGATTTATTTCTTTGCTTTTATTATGAATAATTTACATAACTTCCAATTACTCTAAGGAAAAAATGCTTATTTTGCATTTTGGGATTGTGCTTTAGCATATATCTGTGAGACACTTGAAATAAATACATGCACAAGAATATAAAAATAAATTGCTCACAAAATATTAAACTGGCCAACTAAATAGTGCATTTTGTAATGGATTTTCTAGTAACTGAGAGTAAAAATATACTTGTTTTCTCTAACCATTTCTCTTGGTTCTGACATCTTTCTCCAAACTAAAATTAAGGATTTTCATGTTTCTATAAATCTGTAATATGAGAGCTACAAGGTTGTAAGTGGAAATCCCTCAGTGTTGTGTTCAGCGTTGAAAGAAAACTCTTGCTGGAGGTTACTGTTGTTCTAAAGGATCACAATGCAAAGAATAGTGAGAATAAAAAGAGGAAGAACTTCTCCCATTTTAAAAAGTAGAGGAACTAAAGATTTGATTTTCTAAAGAACTTGCTTTTCTAGACTCTAGTAGTGTCACTACTCATTGTATCCATCTTTCTTCCTATCTCGTGGTTGAGAACAATGTCATGCATACTGAGCTGTTCCACCGGCCAGCCTGCCCTGCCCAGCACATGTGCTGCCTCCAGTTTGGGGATCTGAGTTTCACCTGGTTTTCTTTCCTTAGGGGAACAACTCTGAACCTTTCATTTTGTCCTAACCACGGATATTTGTGTAACTTCTAAGAACGTCATTTTCTTATGACGTATCTTTTTCCTTTTTGTGTCCTTGAAAATGAGCAAGGGGTTAAAAACTTCGTGGGATGTGAAAAGGTCACTGATGGACAGATGGACAAACAATGTCATTACATAAACCTCACGCCTGTAGGAAAGCAGACAGTATGAAACTGTGATACATGAATTAATGAAGAAGTAAAACCCTGGGCCTCTGTTAGTTCCTTGTCCTCTGTAATAGAAATGTATAGGGTGTACTGAGGCGTGTTTGAAATACAGACACAGTTACTAGCAATACTGAGATAAACAGTCTGAATAAGTATCAAGGTGAAAGAAGATCTTTATAGAATTCATAAAACCACATCTCAGATATCAGTACATTCCTGTTAAATGTATTTCTTGACCTGACTTTTCATTCTGTTTTCTGGTTTACAGAGCAATATGAAGGCAGAAGTTCTTAACCCCATGATAAACAGTGTGCTATTAGAGGTAAGCTCCACCTCTTCACATTATAAAATGTTCTAATAAAATTATTGGAAATGAGACAGGCACATTTATTTCTAAAGGAAAAACTATTTAAAAAGTATGACAATATTATTCTGGCTGTTCAGTGCCAGTACATAAATGTCCCAGTTTTGTGTTCAGCCTCTCCCACAAACACTGTAGTAGTGAGGTTGCGTTTACTGAGGATTCTTAAGAGCTGTATGACTGAAGTGAGGCTGGCCAGCTCTGAAACTCTGCTGTTATACTGGTCAGAGCACAGCATCAAGTTGCAGTTTCAGACTATTCTTTCCTTTAAAGTTTGGATTGTAGGTATGCTGCAGTGTTTCCCATCTGCAGGCGTTTAGATTTTTAGAAAGATTCACAGTCCAGCAACAACCTTGGTCAACCCATGGATAACCATGTGTCAGACCACCAACATGTTCATGAGTGATTTCTTTCATTTGACACCATGATCTATTTTTCTTCAGAAAAGCACAGTGTGTAAAACATACCTCAGATTTACTAAGAGGTTGAGACGAAGTAATATCCTCATTAAGTCCTAAAACTCATAGGATCTGCAGCACAAGTTTTTAACTCTGTTAGATCACATTTACCTTAAAATATAAATAAACATATAGTAGTGAGCATAAATTGTCATTCTGTATTTAATAGCTGCAGTCTCTTAAAAATAAGGAGAAGATTGCTTTACTAGAAGCAATTTTGCACTGAATTAACAACACCCTTAAGGAAAATTATGGAAAATTTAATAGAGCTGTAGTGAGGACTACCATGCAGTTCTTTTTGTTATAGGGTAAATTTGCTGTTGCTACTGACTTACCTTCCTATGCTCCAGGAACTGCAAAATCTAGTAATATTTAGAACTGTGGAATTCAATGTTTTGTACTTAATAAATCCCATAGTTGCATACAAATGTGTAGTAATACAGCCTAGGATCATGGAGAATTACAAGCTGCTATATTGTTCAGTTTTAGAAAGTCCAAATATAGTACTACATGTTAAAACCATTATAATTTGAACTATTAATTTCAGTGATACTTCTTCCACCTACAGCAAAATCAAAATTAGTTCAGTTGATGGAAAGGCTAGCTGGTTTGTGTTTAAAAAGTCAAATCTGCTTCTGAGAACTGTGGCATTTTATTCTGCTCATATTACCAACAAAACTGTCCAAGAGTTCAAACTTAGTGGCAGTCAAATTTTTCTATATTTATTCAGGCTATGCTATCTACAGATTCTAAAATCTTGTGTGAAGACATGCTAATATAGTATCATGCAGATGTAAAAAAAAAAAAAAAAAACCCTCAAGGAAAAGAAAGTACAGTGTAATTCCTGAAGTACATGGCAGCTCTGCTGATGAACCCCATGTTTTCTCTCCCCATTAGGGCTGCAACAGTACTACTTATATTCAGGATGCTTTCCAGTTACTGCTTCCAGTTCTGCAAATTTCCCATATCCAGATCAGTTGTTCGAAAGCCCAGGAGCCGTCAGCTTGACAGCAAGCACAGACCCAAAGTCTTGAGCTGTGCCAAGAGAAGAGCTGGTGCAAGAGATATCTGGCCACTAGACTTCTTTGAAGACACTAAATGCAGTTTTGCACACACAGTACTGAACAACATTTTAAAACTCTTTCAGACTTTCAGACTTTAGAAGTAGTCAGTGAGTAATTTCTTTTCCCTACAGTTCATGCTTTGCATTAATTTAAACAGAAGTCTCTTGATATTAGCATTGACTTAAATACAGATTCTAAATGTTGACCCTTTCAGTTGTAAACAATGTATGAAACAAATAGGAATGTAAAGTTTCCTAAAACATTTCACTTCAAATTTCCATTTATGTTGTTTGTATTATAACTGCAGTTTAAAAAGTAAATTTCAGAGCTGGTTTCAGTATTTAATTTTTGCCAACATGAACAAATTATCATAGTGTTGAGCTTGTTAAATATTATTTTCAGTAGCAAATAATATCATATTAATATGTACCACTAACATAACACTTTTTATTGAAGAAGTTGGACAGCAATAGTAATTAACTTTACTAAACAAAAATTATTGAGGTTATGCATAAAGAATAATACTGAAAAGAAATTTTCTGAGCCAGTTAAGATTACGGGTATAGCTCTGTATTTGCTGACCCACACATTTTTATTAATGTAGGTCTATTTCTTCGTTTCAATGGTTGAACAACACAGGAGACAAAAGAAATATTTTTAATATGCAAAGGATAGAAGATTTCCCTTTTGTTTGGCAATTGAAACACCTGTTAAACAACCTTGTCTCAGATGTGTTACCTGGTTAACACCTTGGGGTTTACTGATACCTACAGTTCAGAAATAGAAGTTGAAGTAAGAGGTTATGAAAGAATTGCTTTGGGTGTGGAGGTCACCTGTCAGAGCAATCACCTTTTTTTGTGAGGCAATAGTAAGGGCATAAACAAGCAATAGGAATGACATTTCATAACAACACTAGCAACCATGCTAATTTGTCCATATCTTTAGTTTAAAATCCTGAGCTTTGGATCTAAGAATTTGTTTAGGCTAGTTTACCTCTTAGACAGGAAGAACCTTTCAATATTTTACATAGCCTGTTCTCTTGGATTTTTGTCATTTATTATGTTTCTTTCCATTATTTTGTATTTTTTTCGCTTGGTATACTCATGAAGTGTATTTAAATGCTAATTTTTACAGTTAACATTTTAATATGTTTAACCATAGTCCATACGTCATAAAAATAATGAAGTAGAGCATGAGGCAGTTTCTGTGTTTGATAGAAAAGAGAAACCATGTATCTGCTTTGCACATGGTAACTTCTTCGAGTCCAAATAAGAGGACAGAAAGGTCTTTTTGTGTTTTACACTATTGTGGTCCCTGTTCTGCTGTCACACTCACAGTGACCTTTCCAGCTTTTGTTATTTAGAGATGAAATTTTCCCTATCCCTGAAATAAGGTTTATTACACAAAATCTATTTTCTGGCACTCTGTAATTTAACAAACATGAGATATCTTTCTGGGTAAGCAGAAGATAAGATGTACAGGCTTCAAATTCATTTGTACAGGCTGAATATAATATCAGAAGCCTTGAGAGATAATGTTTGAAATCACTGAGGGGCATTCTTAAGACAAAAATTGCTTGTCTGAGATACTCCTTGCTAGAGGTTTCACTGTCTTGCTCGAATTATGTATTTATGAATAAAGTACCTTACCCTGAAGTAAAAGAAGCTATAAAACATAACATGGAGACTTAAAGTATTTACATCCATACAATGTAGGAAGGGAAACAGGGCAGGATATAAGCATAGGGATACTCCCATCTGATCTTAGATTCAGTCATCTTGTCCTAGGAAAACTGAATATTGTATCTTTAAATCAATTTTAGGTAAATAATATTTCAGTGGAAAAGTACTGTATGGATGCAGCCAGAATATTTTGTTTACACTGATTTGTATTATTCCACCAGTCAAATAAATCATTTGAGATACTGAACTGAGACAGTACACTAAAAGGGAGTGGTTTGAAGAATAATGTGATGGGAGTATATTCTCCGTGAAGTAATTTACTTTCTGATTTTTTGGTTTACCTTTGGAATGATGAGTGTGATCTTACTGGGAGGCTGACAAACATAGGTGTTGCCTTAAACTTTTAATGAAGAGCATTCTTTCTTTGATCACCACCCTTTTCCAGGTTAGTACACTGAGTATGCCTTGGCACTTGGCAAACAACTGGGTTTTAAGTACTTGTGAAAATTACCTGTTTTCTTGAGCAGATGTGTTTTCTATGGCATTCCATTCAGTTTTGAGCGCACCCACTCTGTTATGCAGCAACAAAAGAGGCAGGCTTGTGCACTGACTAAGTTTGAAATTTATCAGGATGAAACTTAAAACAATGTCTGCATACCACAGCCTTGGTCCACAGTTACAGGTCATCCCTGAAGAGCAAGCTGGAATTAGACTGTTAAAGAAGTAATTCACTGTGTATTAAGAATATTGACTTTTTTTTTTCCTTGGGTTTGGGTTTATTGGGGTATTTTTTTGGTAAACAACCAAAGCAAGCTGTAAGTTGTTTTCTGCTTTTTAGGATATAGTCTATTCATGTGTAAATATCTCTTCCTCATGAGTTCCTCCTACACTCCAGCCTCCATTGCTAGAGACAGCTGAACAAAAGAACTGTCTCTTCCACTTTTTATCATGCTGCTTAAATCACCCACTGAAGCTGTTAATATCTTCCTCCAAAATGTGCCTCAGTCATATCATACAAAATCACAGTTATTACCAATTGGGATGCTTTTTAATGATGTGTGTCACCAGTAATGTCCAGTGTCACTCACTAGTCACAGTTCATAACATTTTCAAGGAGTCTGAAACACCACAGTATTTTGAATGACAAATACAGGTTTCCCCCTTTTTTCTGATTCAGAGAAGTGTTTTTATCATACAAGCATTCACCCAGCTCATAGGATTATCTTTGAGAAATTCCAGTTTTATTTCAGATGACAGTCCTGTCCTTTCTGTTAGTCTCAGAAGAATGTAGAGCATGGAAGAGGACTTTCCTGAGTTCTTTTGAAAACCATCTCAGAGCAAAGCTTTACGTGACGCCATCAGCCAGTCTGACCTACTTTGAAGTTCTTACAGTTGGACTGGAAAGCCCTCTGGACTTTAAACACTTCATTCTGTCTCAGGTCAATCTTTGCTGCTGAAGCTGCTTTTATTGTGCAACTTGTACATTTTCCATGCTGTTTCCTACTTCAGCATTCATATTGATGATGGTGTGCAGTTTTAGAATTAAGAATTGAAAATAAAAATGTCAAAAATTCAGCTGTATTAAAAAGATGGGAGATGGAAATAATTTTCAAAAGGAAAAACAAAAGAATGTGCTCTCTAGAAATAACAATTTTCAAGGTTGGATTAGAGAAAAGCCTCTGTAAAAATATTTTTTCAGCATTTCTCAGAACAAACAAGAGATGACATCTGATTAGCTCAGCAGAACAGGAATTACGCACTTCTGAAGTAAAATGAAAATCTGCATGATCTTAAAGGTCATCAGAGGTGGAACATTGAAAGAGGAAGAGCTCAAAGGAAAGAAGACAGTTATTTTGATCACTGTGGATCTGCAGTGCTTGTTCTCCCTCCATTGCCTGCCCTGCAAAAGTCCCTGAGTACACATTGGCTAAGAACTCCTTAGCAGTCTCCCCACAGCCTCTTCTTTGATCTCCTCTTCACAGCCTCCCTTCACGGACTTTTGAGGACGTACCCAGAACACCAGGTAATTCAAATAATTTTTAAACACCTTAAGAAGCCTCTCAACCCATTTAGTAGATTTTGGAAAATGCAACCCTGCTCTTCCTGCACTTTGAGATCTCAGAGACTGTATCAGCAGCTTATCTGGTGCTGGCATTTGAGGTGGTCTCTGCCTTCCTTCCAGTTCCCTTTGCCAGTTCAGCCCCATGTTTGTTTTTCACATTCTCTGCTCCATCACTTCCACCTTCCTACCAGATTTGTTCACATACACACCCCTCCTCCACCTTCATGTCTCCTTTTCCTTGCTGGTTTCTGAGGCTCTTCCCTCCTGCCCATCATCTTGTGCTTGAGAGGCTTCACCAGGGCATCCTTTCTCTCCTCACATGTTCAGTTCTGACAAAGCCAGAGATGAAGACAAGGAGTTACAAGGATCTGGGAGGAGAGAAACCAAACCTCAGGAGAAAATGGCAGGACACTAAACCAGTTATTTTCAATCCCTCCTTCAGTGTGAGAAGGTTGGACCAGTGACCACCTGAAATCCTTTTCAACTGGAATTACTTCAGGATCACATTTTTTGTTACCATCCTTACCAATGTCTGCCCATTCTTCTGTTATTTCCTGTAGTTTGGATCATAGTTAGAAGACAAGGTAAGCTTTACTCAGCAAACATGAAAAGCCTGTAAGAGCCTTTTGGGTTTTCTTGTCTATGGTATTCTTAAAGGTAACTTGGAAGATGGAACCTTCCAGAGTAGTAAGACTGAACACTTGGAGAGCTGTGAGAGAACTGTGGGTAATAAAATAGCAAATCATAGGAGAAAGAAAATTAAATTGGGGTCACAAGAAGCAGGGCTGCTCCTGTCAAGATCTCTGGATTACTGAAGGGGAAAAGTGATAGTTATCTTGAATCACTTGAAGCATTTAAACACCAACCAAGATGGCTTTAGCAACTCTGTAGTGAATTGAGATGAATATGTCTTAATCTGTAAGTTGCTCTCTATAATAATAAGAAAGAACAACCAAGAAGCAAATTGTGAGACGTTTACTTTATAGGCTGTATTAAAAACTCTGCTTCTGAAAAGCTTATTAAAAACTCAACTTCTGAAAAACTCTGCTTCTGAGAAGCTTTGTTGTTACCACAGACTGACAATTAAAAAACCCAAATCAAGAAAGTATTTTTCTCTTATTTTTTAATAAGATGGTAAAATAACAATATAAACAAATGCTTCAGACTCACCCAGTGAAATACAAAAAATTCCGTATGCCCTCAAATCATTCAGAAGCTAATGTTCACAACTATTCCTATTAAATCTGAGCTGCTCAATGTAGACTGGAAAATGCAATTTCAGAAAGCTTCAGGAGGGAAAGGCTGTATAAATGTAAGGAATGGAGGTAATGAAGTATTAACTGGATGCTAAATTGCTGCCTATCATATTTGCAATGGGCAGTTTGCAATCTGTTCGTCCTGATGGATTTAGCACAAGGGAGCCTGAAGTCCTGGCAATTTCTGTCTCTGCCTAGTAATTGATGGCTAAGCTGTACCCACAAATCATGTGTTAGCACCAAAGGAGTTTGGGACCCAAACAGCTCCACTGCACTCAGAGGAGCAGTAGTAAATTGAAAGTAAGGAAAAGTTCCAAGAGATAGTAAGTAAGAATGCTAATGACCCAAGCTAGAACAGAAGATGGAAATGCAATTTCTCAAAAAGTACAAAGCCATTTAATGTCCTAATGAGTTATTAAAAACCTGTAGTAACGATTTTGTGATTTGAAGCCAAATTAGTATCTTTCCACATTTTTTTCTTTATCCACTAAGTTATTGCACAAATTATGATGGTCTTCCCGGTTTACTGCAGAAACTAACATGCTTGCTGCGGAATTCTTTCCTTCTACAATACCCTTCTCAACAGCCAGAAACTGTATCTTTTAGGCATTTTAGTCATCTAGAGCATCAAGTAGATTGAAAATTGTGCTCATTCCATGAAACTAGAGGAGCATTCCTAGCTTCATACAGCCTTGTTATCCTATGGAATATATAAAATAAATTTCTGCCCAGATTAAAAAAACGTAATTATCACAAGGATTATCTCATAACCATATAACTAAGTATGAATCCTGAATGAACAGGAAATAGATGTGAAATCTATACTCTGCTATCCAAGTTGTTCATGCAGCAATACATGTTTGTCCATCATTCATATTTTCTTAATGCCAAGTAATTTTGATGGAGAAAATGGAGCTTGTCAACTAAAATGCATAATTGACATTCCCATGAAAAGATGGATAACATAGCTCCCCAAGCTGGAAATTGAGAGGCTTTCTTCTGTGGTGTATGATGTGTCTTCTTTCATCCAGAAGTGTTGGTATTTCATAGTGTGATACCTGAAACTAAAGAAAATAGTATCAGAAAAGAAAGAGGAGGTTAATGAGGTGTTCTCTAATTTATCTCAAATGTTGTAATTTTGGCTTTCACAGTAATGAATTCTTCTCTTTATTACAAAAGAAAACAACATTGTAACTAAAAGGCAGACAAAATAGATGATGCACATCAGATTGGAGCAAAAGACTGAGATTGATACCTGACAGCTGAGTTGTGTCTCAGGTACCTACGCACAAGAGTGTGATACAGGAACTTGAGCAAAGCACACCAGGCCTTACCCACATCCAGGAAAGCTGGCAGAGTGGGCAGAGCCAGAAATGTTCACCATGTCCAGCCAACTGAAGTGCTCTTCTGTGCCCAACTGCATTTCCCATTCTATACTGCTGTATGGCAGGACAAATTTGGAAATAATGAAATGAAAGCAGCTTTTTCCATATGCACAAGTGAAGTGCTTCTCACTAACCATCAATGACACTTTTGAATTTGGATTGCAGCTCCCAGAGCTCACAGATTCCAATCAAGCTTATCTTACTTTTTAGGGAACTGTACAATGCTGAGGGAGGGGAAGAGGGGTGGAGTGGAAGTACAGGATTTCTGTACAGGATTTGCACACTGAGTGAAAAAGCAAATATAGCTTGTCACCCATTCTGTTAGCTCCCATAGCTGCAGGCCTGATTACAACATCTGTCTACATTTTCTTTTACATGATAGGAACTGGGTTCACAAATGTTCCTTGGCTGTGAAATCATACTGAAGACAGCAGCTGCCGAAGTGAGCTAGAAGATGACAAGTTTAGGCAGGAGACACTGCCTCAAAAATTGATACCAGCTAATGGAGCAGTGGGTTTAAAGAGCCTGCACAGTGCCCCTTGTAGTCCAGTTCTGCCAGCAAGCAGGAGTGCTTCCCTTGGAAACCCTTAGTGTCTCTTTGGAGAGAAATACATCCTGGCATACATTTTTAGTGCAGGACCCAGTAATTGTGCCAAGTACCCTGGAATGTGCTCAGCAATCTGATTCTGTGAGCTCTTCTGTGCTGAGAGGAATTGTCATTTTAATGTACGATTAAGACTGGAATCTCTTACAGAAGCAGAAACAGGAAGAATTACCTTTCATGATATTTAAAAAATAAATACATAATTGAGTGCATACAGTTCTGGAAACAATTTAAAGCTGCATAAGGGGGTAAATCGTAGAATCATAGTTATCAACAGGAATTATGGCATAAAAAATGAAGTCTTACAGAAATGGCCAACCCACAAAGCCAGTAGGTCAGTACTAGTAGGAACTTATCCCTTCAGCACCTTCACTCCAAATTTTATGTTAACTTTAACAACAGTACTATCACTTCAGAGCACTGAAAATATGCTTTTCAGAAAAACTATCAAAAGAATAATTGGAAGGATCTCAGCAATTTAAAATCACACCTCCTGTTCTTCACAAATACCTGCATGAAAGTAGCTTAACTGTAATCTTCCTCTTACTCCTAAGCTCCTTTGCTAGAATGTCTTATGAGTTTCTCTGGTTTCTCTGCATAATTTCTATCTTCTGTTGTTTGTGTGGGTGTCTTGCTTGAAGACAGATGAGAGATTCTTTTAAATATGAAAACATTTTTGTAAAGCCACAATCACATAAGGAAAACAGGCAAAGAATATCTTTAGTTACACTTTCTATTTGTGCTACTAAGTTCAGCAATGATGGCATTTAAAGACCTTTTCAGGAAGGCAGCAGTGGCATGAGCCAAAGCCCAGGTAATACCCTAGGTATACCTGCACTAAAATTGCCTGGCAGTAGACTGGGATATGCACAATCAAATTTCTAATTTCCTATGGGAGTGTTTCATTAGAAAACAATTACAGCAATGATAATCTGAATGTTGCTGGGTAAGAGTCAGCCTCTCATACACTTGTTGATCTCTTGTGCCAACCCTTGCACCCATAGGGGGTTTCATGCCTACATGCTTCTCAGACTGTAAGAGAGGAAAGGGATGCATCAAATTCTTCTATTTTACAATTTCTTTGACAGAGGTTTTTTATCTTTTTAGCTGTATACCATGTGTTGTCCCTGCCAGTTACCTGTCATCTACCTTATGTTCCAGTTTTGTAATCCATTTCACCTGAAGATCATGCCTCAAACTCTATATTCACTGGATACCAACTTGTCATCTTTAACTGTACAGCTCCACTGTCACTCAGAAAGAAGTGAAGCACCTTATGTGTTCAAGGATCTCAAAGCTCTTTACAAAGACAAATGGCCAAAGGCAGTGTACTAAAAATCATTGGCAGTTGCTGATGTGGAACTTTCATTAGCTTTTATGCAGCCTTTGACATGTCTACCAGTTTTATTAAAAGAGTTAATGGGATGCAGGATACCAGGATTATTTTATCTTGTCCTTGGGGCATTGATTGTCAGAGACTGATGCAGTAAATAAAATGTTTGGGTAATAGTGACCAGTTTGTGTGAATTTGATCTAGCACCAGCTCAGAGCATAACACTGGGAACTTTCAAGGGAAAAAAGTCCACAGCAGTTGGCTTTAAGACACTGAGTCTTTCTTTTCTTTTCTTTTCTTTTCTTTTCTTTTCTTTTCTTTTCTTTTCTTTTCTTTTCTTTTCTTTTCTTTTCTTTTCTTTTCTTTTCTTTTCTTTTCTTTTCTTTTCTTTTTTCTTTTCTTTCTTTCCTCATAAAATGGCAACACTTCATCCAAGAATTGTCAGGTCTCTATGTGTCTCTAATTTCCTCAAATAGAACACTGTTCCGTTCCTAGTCATTCATTAAGTCTATGAATGCTACCTTTGATTCAGAGAATACAGTGCTGCTTTCGCTTAAACAGGCAGAGAACAGTGGTACTGCATGAGAGGGCTCACAGTTTCTCTTCATGCTACAAACACATGGCTTTTATTCTGCCCTAACCACTGAACCTAGCTGACTGAAGTTCAGCTTTGGTGTGAGAGAGGCCAGTGAGCCTTGCACAATCAGTGTGCTCAGACTCCATGTGGCCCCACCCCAGGGAAAGGCAGATGGTCACAAGGGCAGGACACAGAAAATCACTCCTTGAGGCAGGCTTCTTTAGCCGCCAAGGGAAAGTTTAGCCAAAACCTTCCCTACTCAACAATGATTTCAGGGATAACCATCAACAAAACCATATTTCTGAATGCTCCAACACCTTCATCTTACATATGGGTATGGTGATTTGGCTCTTACTTGCTGTCTTAGATTGCAATGCAAGATGTAACCAAAAGTATGTATTCTATTACCATCTGTTAAAACCAGGTGGGGCAGTGTTTCTTTATTCTTCCATTCCTCGTAACTCTGACGTGGGTATCTTCTGTTAATGGGCCACCTGTTAAAACCAGGTGAGGCAATGTTTCTTTATCTCTTCCACGACCCATCCTCCCTCCAGGGGGATATCTTCTGTTAATAGGCCATTGAGGCTCACTGCATGACGGATACAATTACATCATCTCATAGTGAGATGCTCCACCCAAGGGGAGGACCCAAGAATTCCTACCTGGATAAAAATCTGAGATTCAGAACACCAGGGCAGCCTGTTTCCACTGGATTCCCAGAGAAAGATTGGACCCATCTCACCATCAGTGGACCTTCAAAGGAAAACTACACCCTTCTACAGGATTATTGCTTCAAGAGAACCACATCTGTCACTCCAAGGGGACTTGATTGAACTGCTACCGACACCCTGACCAACAAGGTATTGTATTCTGACTTTGTCAGTATTTTCTTTTTTTGTTTGTTTGTTTTTTGTACTACTACATTTTTAATTTTAATTTTCCTAGTAAAGAACTGTTTTTCCTATTCCTATATCTTTGCCTGAGAGCCCCTTAATTTCAAAATTATAATGATTCGGAGGGAGGGGGTTTGAATTCTCCATTCCAAGGGAAGCTCTTGCCTTCCTTAGCAGACACCTGTCTTTCCAAACCAAGACACTTGCCCACTTTATTTCTTACTTTAGTTACTCTTTGCCCCCACTGTTTAGGTAATGGCCATTGAATCAAGCACTTTCAGAAGTGTTAGTCCTCATGGTTTCTTGAACCACATATACATCACTCAGCATTTTACAGCTGCTGAAAATAATAGTTTATGCAAGTAGTGTTGTTAAAGTTAAAAGTACTGGTTGATGCAAGTGAAGCTTTGTTAAAAGCACTAAACAATTTCTGTTTTAGCTGAGGATAAACAGTTCTTTCTTACCACCATGCAAATTAGTAAGGAGATGTCATTAGGAGAGACAGAAAAGTCATGTCTTGAGAGCCTTATTCTAGTGTGTTCTTATCTGAACAGCATTGCCTCTGAATGCAAATATTTGCCCTGAATGCAAATAGATGCCCTGAATAAAATGTTCATGCTTCCAATCTAAATAAAATTAGGGTAATTAATGTCACAACCTTCTGGCAGCACTATGGAAATACATTGACAGCTGTCATATGTTGTCCTGGTTCTGGCCAGGACAGGGTTAATATTTTGCAGGAGCTGTGAGGGAATGAACCTGGAGCTGTGTGGGCATGTCTAGGAAATTATTCTATACAACTTCAGGTCATTGCCAGGAGCAGGGATAAGGGACTCTTACTTCCGAGGAGAAGGGTGTTCCTTCCAGTACAGAGAAAATGTGGTGGGGAAGAGCCAATCAGTATTGTACCAGGCTTTCCACGTAGATTGTTTTCTTGCCTATATCTTTTGTTATTGTTTTCTTATCTCATTGCTGTTTCCACTAAAGTGTTTGTATCTTAAGCCATGTTCTTTGCCTTTTGTGCTTCTAATTGGAGGGGAGGGGAAGCGAGCTGCAGCGTGGTTTTAGCAGGACTACTGAATTGGAATATGCCATTCCTAAACCACAACATATGTATAGTGAGTTTCAACACTTGAGGGACATGACTCCCATTTTTTTCCAGGACAGTTGCTAATATGGTAGTTTAATGAAAGATAGCAGAAACAGAGGATTCTTCTTACCTTTGGTATTTGAGTGTAGTTGTAATAGTTACTGTTAAAATACACAAAGACATTAAATGATCTATGCTGAAAACATTCACCTTTGGCAAAGGCACAAGTGCAGAAGTTGGTGCATTTTTTATTAGCTAAATTAACTGTCAGTTCAATAGTGAATAAAAAAGCATTTGGGTGCATTTCTGTGTGCACACAGAGATAGATATATAGATATACCACACAATTGGATCTAAGTATTTTGGTAAACATGGCAACACATGTACAGTCATATGTTTATCAATATATTTACATTTTATAATCAACAGTATTGTCTTAAATCTAAAGACTTTAAAAATACATTTATAGAAAGAAATGTCTTTTGACGTAAAAACAGCAGAAAATTGCAATGTGTAATTGATCATTGATATCTCTCTCAATCTACTTGTTAGAGCAACACTTACTGTTGCAGACTGGAGCAACAAGCGAAGAATAGTCAAATTGGTCTCTCCTGACCATTCCCATGGCTAAAAGCAATGTTTTTCAGCCTTTAATCTTTCAGTGTGTTGTGTTAAGGGCCACTGCTGAGGCCATCAGCAGGTTCTCCAGCTCATTAGCTATAATGATCATGATCAGAATGATCCTTGCTTTTACATTTCCTCCTCCTCACAACTGCTGTTACACCTACCACAGCTGCTGCGTAGGTCGTCTCCTGACAGAGAAATCAAACACTCTGCTGTGGTTAATGATTTCTCTGAGTGCAGCTCCAGCTGGCTGAAGATGAGGAGAAGTATAATTCATCTTGCCTGTCTGATTCAGGGCAGGCATTGAGGTAACTCTTACCAGCCAAACAGAAGCTGGGTTTGAGGCAGAGAAGGGCAGTATCCCCAGTGGAGCTCTCTAAGGTTTCTAGCTCTGCCTAGAACCCTTCCTTATCTTGTATCAGTGGTCTGAAATGCACACGCTTCAGGGGAGCAGCTGTCAGTGATACAAAGATGAGCGGTTTGATTAAGAAGCTTCCTGGTACATACTCCTCATCTCCACCCCACCTTCTCCTTCAGAGAAAGACCCACGCTTTATCAAGCTGATATAGTCTAGAACTGTCTTAAGCAGTTCTGGGAATTTTTTTTTTTTTTTTGCATTTTTCCTGCTCAGTACTCCACTTTCATGTGCAATACTTGTAAGACAGCTTCTCCCTGTTGAGCAAACAAGTCTTTAGCAGCGTTCTAGAGACTTCACAGAGACAAACTCAGCACTCATGCAAAAAACAAATTACAACTTCCTTCCCCAGCCTCAGTTACCACAAGCACTCGTAACTAGCAAGTCTTCCTGGAACTGAGGCACCCACAGACACAAGCAGTAATGACTTGGATCTGACCTTGTCAGTTGAAGGGAGAAGGGGATTTTTGCAGGAAGTAAAGCAAGACTAAAGCAGAAAGTGCTTTATATTATTTTCACAGAGTATTTAGCTCTGAGACAGTATTCCTTTAAGAAATGTATTCAAAATAAAACATGATGAAAGACAAGATCTAGATCTAAGTTTCTGCAGCCACATCATCTAATAATATTTCCATGCAATGTCATGTAACATTACAATTTACAGTGTATTCAGTATTATTCCCACATATCACATCTGGATTTCACCTCACTGCCAGCTGTCCCTCTGACAGGAAGACTATCTGGAGAAGCAAGCCTGCTTCTGTACAGCACTGAACAAGGCTTCTGGGGTTTCTCAAGATATCTAATCTTTTTCTTTCAGTCGTTCACACAGAGATAAAGGAAAGGGAATAATTGATCCCAAAGTGTCCTGGATCTCACATATTGTCTCACAGAACAACCAAAAATCTGAAAAGCTGTTCCGTCTCTTCTTTCTATCCTTTAGTTCCTAACGGTTAAGGTAATAAAAGCAAAGGTCACCCCAACAGTCACTCCCACCTCTAGCAATACAAAAGGTGTGCTGGTTTGAAAGCAAAACCAGTGAGAGACTCCAAGTCAGAAACACAATTTAATAAGAGGAAAAGAAAAGAAATAAAAGAAAGTAAAAAAAAAAGTAAAATAAAATAAATGCAATAGTATAAAAAAACCATTGACAGAGTTGGAATACAACCTGACACCCTGTTAAGGTGGTAGTAGCAGTCCAGATGAAATGCTCTTGTTGATGCAGTGATCCTGTAGAAAGATCTGGTAGCTCTTGTCCTCTGGGAGTCCAGTGGGTAAGGCTGCCTGTGCTGTCCCAAACCCTGGATTATATCCAGGTGGGAATGCCTGCCTCCTCCCCCTGAGAGCATCTCACAATGGGATGATCTCATTCTATGAGCCATGCAGCGGGTCCTTGATGGCCCATTAACCAGAGATACCTCCCAGAGGGAGTTATCTATGAGTCATATGGCAAGGCATTGATGGGCCCATGAACCCAGAAGATAAGGAAAACACTGCCCCACCTGGTTTCAACAGCTCATGAAGATGGGGATAGAATACATACTTTGGGCACAACTTACGTTGTAACCTAGGACAAAAAGTTAGATTTGTATGGGAATGAGCCATGACTTTTTCCTCCTGCTTCTAAAAGATGGGTTTTAGGTGAATGCAACATCCTGCAAGAAGAATTAACAAAACATGATAATGATCAGCCATAATACTGTATAACTGAAAGCACTGAATACAGGTGAGAACCTGCTTAGCAGCACAACCTATTTCAACCTTAGAAATGTCTTATTTTTAACCCAAGAGTTAAAAAAACCAATTAAATTGGGCAGGAACCTGGCAGACATGGATATGGGAAGATATAGGTTTGTGTGAGAGGCAGTTGATAGATAGCAGAAAAATAAATGGTGTAGTACTGAAGTGTCTGGGAGGAATCCCTGCAGAAAAGAAAGAAGCTGCCTTACAGAAAGGTTGATGGGGGTTGGAAAGCACCTGCTCAGTCAGAAACTGAGTCCAAATGGCAAACAGCTGAACTCAGGTGATCTGAGAACTGCTCTCACTTATGTCACAGAGTTCCCAAATCATGTTATCTCTTTGTGTCTCCTGATAGCCTCATTTTAAAATAGTAATAATAACAACTTCTCACATTTGTAAGTCTTCACATGATACATGGATGACAACCGCCTAAACAGGGGTCAATATTTTTAATAACAATAATATACTATCCTATTACCCAGCTAGTCTCCTTCACACACTAAAAATTTATCTAGCTTAGTTATTAATTTACTATGGAATTACCTCATCTTCTGTCAGCAAATCTGTTCAAAATTTTTTCTTTTTAGCTCTGTTCTCAATGTACAATTTCATCTTCATGGTTCCACATGAAGCACAAAAATCAAACTGCTCTTCAGTACATAATTTTTTTTAACACAATAAAAAGATAGCCTGACATGATACTGAGTTTCCAATAAAACTCCATCCAATTTAAATAGAAATATAAAAGAAGGACCTCCTTAAGCTTTTAACCTAAAAAATTCACTATATACAATAATACGTGTGCAAGTAGCCATCTCCTGGTCTATGCACTTGAAATATTAGTCTGTATTACCTATGCAAGAAACAGCTGTTCTTTTTCTAGACATTATGAGTATTTTCAGGAAGAGGTATCTCTTACTGCACATTTCTGTGAAGATTTGTTTCCTTATATCTGGAATTCCTGAAACAATTTCTGCAGCACAGTTTCCTTACATCTGGAGTTCCTGAAACAATTTGCAACACAGGGGCTGCAGAAAGTTAGGAATGAGAGATCAGTTTTAGTTCTGAACAGAAACCAGCTTCTTACCATTCCTTCTGACTGGTGTAAGAACAACAGAGTGATCAATTTCTCTTGCTTGAAGAATTTCATAAAGAAGCTATTTATTTCAAATATGGAATTTCCTTCAGAGATAATTTGCAAATTGCTTTTTTTCTCTGCCCTTGTTAGAAACAAATGTCAGCACAATGCTGAAGTCTAGGACACAATATTTTACAGAGACACACAGGGTTTATAAGGCTAATACATATGATTATAGATCACTTGTGCTAGCAGAAGTACAACTGATTCTCTTTTCATGCCACCTAGCCCTCACAAAACACATTATCCAGTTTTTCATCTCATATACTTGGCTAGAAGAAGTAATAATTTATTTTGTGCAGATATCCACACTATTAATTCGAGATATATGAGGCAAACCAGAATAATCAGGGTTGTAAGGTGTTTGCTTACCTTCTACAGCTGATTCACATGACAATGTTCTTGTTCAGGAATTGCAGGCAGTACCTTTGTGGGCTGTGCAGGAAGTGGAATCTGTTGTTTGCTGGTTTCCACTACTGAAAGTTAAAATAATTTTTATCCATATTATTAACAGCAAATATATCTGCAGAGTGTTGGACTTGCATATGCAAGTTTGAAAATAATTGAGACCTATTTGAACACACAACAGAGATGGACAGTACTGTAAGTACTAACCATGTTTTGTATTTAACTTCCTCTTAATACTAGTAGGACTACAATGTGCTGATTCTAAGTCTCCCTGGGAAGCAGCTTGAAGGTTGGCAAATAAATTTGTGAATAAATTGTAGTGAAAATCGAAAAGTATGCAAATTTGAGGTGATGTAAGAGTCCCCCAAAATACAAACCCCTACATTTGGCCACTTAAGCAGAAACAATGGAAATTTAGAGTGTGAACTTCCTGACTCATTTTCCCCTAAGGACAGCACAGATTGCCACAGGCACACATGGTGTGGCCTCAGCTCACATGTCATACACACAGGGAGAGCTACTGGGTATCACCCAGTCGTCAACAAAGATGACTGCGTACCCCTCAGAAGCAGGAAGGGGTGAGGTGATGCCTTTAGCATACAGATGCTGATACAGTATCTCAGTGGAATACAGATAAGAAAATGCAGAGATAGCATTGTCAGGCAAATGCACACAGAGTTGTTTATCCAATGCATTTTTCAAAGAACTGCTATAGATCACAAAAAATATTTTGACTCCAGATCCATCCTGTCCCTGACTATCCATTACGTCTACAATGGGTTTCTACCTACAAATGGGTTTCTACTGAGTTGACAACAAGATGATAAACTGTGCCACTTATATCTAGCTATGTTTATTCTCCACTGACTACATCATTTGGGCTTCTCTCTTTATAAATTGAATTAAAAAATAGAGTTTGGATCTTGGCACTTAAGCTGCTGAATACGAAAAGCAAAGTTAAAATAAAACTGGGGTAGTTTTAAAAAAATAACAGTGGATCTTCCAGATTTCATCACCTTAGGATGAATCTGGAGAGATTCTTACCTGATGTTCCCCCCTACTACACAGTACCGTGTGTAACAGTGTTCTACATGCACACAAACTGAGTAGAGAGAAGGTCCTTTGTGCATCAGCACTCTATGGAAAGCAAACAGGGGCTATAAAAAGTTCCCTAAAGTTACCTGCATCCTATAGATTTTATCCTTCTTTTTATCTGAAAAAACAGTTTTAAAAGTTCCAAAGTGGTAATAAGGCTTCACAATTTTCTTGGATATGTTGCATTTCAGAAACATTTAAGTCTGTGTTCTATATTGAATACTATGAGAAGCTTTGCTTTTGCCAGCATTATTAATGTAAGTTGCAGAGGGAAAGATAATTATTCAGTTATGTGAGGAACTGAGAGGGACTACCAAATAGGTGATGTTTCAGTTAGCCAAGATCAAACAAATTTCTCTTCTCTTGGCTTTGCATCTATTTGCTGCCATAGAATAAGTGTCCTGCCTCTTCTCTTTGCCAAAAAGAAAATGTATTGCAGAATACAAGGAGGAGTAAGAACTTGGGATGTCAGCCCTTACACCACTGAGCCAGCATTTGCCTCTATTTCCAGCATGTCAACTAACCTGAAGCTGTCGCAACACATCAGAGAGATGGTGGAATTTCCCCTACTTCCTCTAATCTTGTGGGAAAGGAACTATTATTTTAATAGGATAGCACAAAAACAATACAGGAATTCAAATGAGAGGGAATTTGTCTTATTGGTTTTCTGTGCAAATTACAGCTGTCAAGCCTGCTTATATCAAATGCTACGAATGTCCCAAGCCCACTTATATCAAATGTTACAAACCCTAAACAGTCCAGGAAACAACTGCAGGGCAGGAAGCCTTTTTTTAGGATACAGCTACATGAGAATAACTACACTTAGTCATTTACTAGTAATGGAAGAGGCACCAAAGCGGTTTAGGGAAAATGGGCTAAGGAAAAGAAATAACAGCAGGGTAAGTATAACTTTCTTCCCCTTATCTGCATCAGAGACTGATTTAAGCAGTAAGCTGCAAATGAGAATTCAGCAGTTTCTATCTGAGCTCTTTTAAAACTCTGTGGGGAATACGTTCTAGTCCTTGTAATTGCCATTATTAATTTATTAAGCTGTTCTAAAACCTCTTCTACTGCTTCTTCAATTTAAGAAAGCTCTTCAAAGAAATTCTTGCAATAAAATTCCCTTATGTGGGAATCTCACTAAGATTCTCTGTAGTAAACACAAAGCAAGGAAGTGGCTTCAATGGGTTATTTCCCATGTGTTATTACTATCAAGTTCTATTTGATGAAAATGCTCTGTGTCTGGAAATGCAGCTCAGCCACTTAAAGAATACTTACTTCTTGCACTAAAAAAGTACCCTCTCTTCTTTCCTTTGTCTTGTGGATGCATTTAAGGGAAACTCTTTTTTGTCAGTTTATACCATTTAAGGGACAGGTATTATACATAAATGCAATAGCAGGACCAGCTCCTAAGTCTAGGAAAAATGTGCTTTGTACAACCCACAGTCTAGTGTATTCTTTTTTAGCTTAATACCCCAGACAATGTTTAGTCAACATTTATGACCAGAATGCTGTAAAGCTCCCCACTCCTCACTACATGTGTTTAATCCTTTGCAGTACTGTGAATTTGGAAGGTTGTAAATTTAATCCTTCCCTAGAGAACATGATATACATTTTCCCCACTTTCCTCTGGTCACTGGACTTAATAACAATGATTCATGGATGTAAAACCACTAACAGTTCCACAAAGCTAATATCCATGCTGTAAATAACCTTTTTGTAGGACCACAGTGACATTAAGCCAGTAATTTGCTGGGGTTCCTAAGAATTCACTCCCACTCTCAAAGTATAGGCTTTCCCTCTTTTTCTTCTCTGATAATTTCTTAACTTCAAATAACCTTTTAGTAGTACCTATACATCTATATGATATACTGTCACATCCTCTCAAGTGCTCATTACTGTGTTTCCAGGGTGATTGTATTTTCTTCAGTGGATCTCAATAGTTTTTTTCAAGATTGCAAGCTATTCCCTAATTATAATGAAAATATAGTCAAGGGCTGTCAACAAAGTCATCTGTAGCTATTTATAATCCATTATCATGGTAGCAAATCCTAAGCTTAGCAACTGTGGAAAGAATAAACTCTTCATATTGATTTGATTCGATTCCACTTTAAATTATATTGGTATAAACTGTGAAATTGATTGGATTGACTGAAATTATGGTGTGTGAAACCAAGGAATTTTATACTAAAATCAACCCCATTATAGCAGTTCATGCAACTAAGCATCTTTCTGGGTTACATGGATTGATTGTAGTGGGAGGCACTTAAAAGTGAGAATGACAGACCAATAAGGGATTCTTATTCTCTTCAGTATAATCTATTAAAAACAGATTTGAATTTCCATAAGACCCCATCATCAAACATGCCTTGGATATACAACATTAAAAATGCCATTCTGAACATGTGATAAAACAGGTATGATATTAGTGAAGCTACTCAAGACAACAGATGTCAGAAAAGTGATTCCTTTCCTGCAGAATGAAAATAATGAGCTCATCAATATATCTCAGAGGTGGCCAATGCTTTAAGAGCAAGAAGCATAAATTGTACTCACAGGAGAGTTCAGACAGACAAGAAGCTATTCACTCTTTTCTAGGTAAAATTGAAATACCATGAAATGCTGCGTTGTAGATATAAATTATTGAGTCTCCTCTTATTCCCGAAGAACTAACAAGAAAAAGCAAAGTACTTAAGCCTAGATAAATTTAAAACCTTTTTTTTCATTTGCTAGATACAAATAATTTCAAATTTCAAATTTGTGTTTTTCTTGTTTTGAAGGGAGGTTTGTTCGCCATTAGAGCTATTATTCTATATGTTCATGTTAATCTTTTTTAAGATATAGCTCCCTTCACAAAACCAATGTCCTTGAAATTTATTAAAACATTTCACTCCTTGAGCAATGTCAGTAACACTCACAGCAACAACTGGTAATTGGCACTCACAGAGATATGTGTTGCCAAATCCAGTTTTCTAGAATCCAAACTTTAAATTTAGCCATGTCATTTAGTTTATCTGGGCTAAACATGCTACGCTCTCTGAAGACCACAATTATTTACCTATCTGAAACTCAAAAATTGCATTTTGTGGGAATTTGACCCTAGAAATAGGCTATGAAGTGCCAGTAAAGCCAGTTTTTGAGTCCTGCTACGTTCACTCATACCACACTTTGGTAGCAAATTTTATCAAGAACCCACAAACACACAGAGCATACATACACATGTGTACATCTGTGTATACTTTCCATACACATACAAAGCACTCAGCTGCCAAACCTCAAAACTGGCACACAACATGAGCAAAAATTTAAAAATTCAAAGTCATTAATAAAACACATTGGGAAGACTGGGAGAAGCATTCCCACATGATATCTATGTATAACATAAGCCAGATCAAATTTGTGTAGGACCAAGGTAACTCCGAAACAAACCCAAAGCATCTCTTGACAGGAAAGTCTTAAAAGGGCTTTCTTGACTTCCTCATGCCTCAAGATTTGTTAAATTTTGTTTTACTTTTATATTACTTACCAGGAAAAGGATGAGTTCTAGTAGCAGATACAGTTCTTCCTGCATGCCTGGAACTCTTTCTTCTTAGAACAGTAGAAACTGATGTTGCTATTCTGCGTTTATAATCTGCTTTAAGCAAAATGTGTTAGCTTCAGCCTTGATTAGAAGGAAAGCTTGTAAACCCCTTATTATTAAACTGTTGAACACCTTGGAAAGGTGTTCAAAAAATTGGGAAGGTATTAGAATAAGGTGATGAGGAAAACCAAGGGCCAGATGATTTGTGTTTTCCTGAATGAAATTTTCTAGAAATTTCATTCAAGTTTGTCCCTTTCAAATTATTACTTGCCTTTTTCTCGACTGTGTTCTTTGAACAAATTTTGGAAGGATATCAGAGAAGTACATGTTTCTGTACAGGTTTGGACTCTCACTGCTGACAGTCGAGCAGCAAGGATGGAGTGTACTGGCATCCCAGGAAACTGACAGATTCCTTGCTAGTGTGGGGTGTTCATCTTGGAAAGCACAGTCTGAAAGCAAGCTCCACATCACTGACAAAGCTTGAGCTGGACTGGGCACCTCTGGCTGTTCTTCAGCACCCAGTTCATAAGCTCTCAGTCTTTCCATCCTTCTGCTGCTCTCTAAATGCTGTGCTCTCCGTGGATTTATTGCAGACAATTGTGCAGCTGTTGTGGTTAGCCCTGTTCAGCAGTGACTGCAGTCCAGGGCTCAGCCAGCTTCTGGCGACAAGCTCACTCCAATTCTAGGTAACAGAATTTATTTTTATCTTTTTCCTTTGAAAACACTAAGAAATGCATTAAGTTAAAATTATTTAGGTCATGAATTTTTTTATTAATAGCCAGTGGAGATCTAAAATGCTGAAACCCGAAGCATACACTGTAACAGTTAATGTCAAAGGAAGCTCTGGAAGTGTTCGTGACATGAGAGTGGAAAGGAAAAGGCAAAACAATTAATTTCTGGGTTAGGGCCTTTGTCACAGATTGATTGTAACCTCCACCTAGTTTATTTGCATATTATATGTTATGCACTCATGAAAATAGCTTAATGATTCAGATAGTCTCAGAGTCTACCTAGCAGAATATCTTGCAAGGTCTCAAAAAGAAATGAATAATTCCACATTTCTTAACAGCTTTCAGTGATGCTCAGAAAAGAAGAGGAAAACTGCTAACTGAATTATGGCTGGAAATATTCATAACAGCTGTTTTAGGAGCATAGTAAGGTTCTGCTCTAGTCTTTGAGCACCCCTGAAAAAGAATAGTATATAGACTTGCAATAAAAGGTAAAATATAAGGTAATATAAACACATAAAACTTAAGTTTTATTTTTTATGCAGTTGTCTTTTTATCAGTAACATAATGATGTTGGTTATAATGCTATATATTATAAATTTAACTCATAAACCCACTTTTCCCTAATTAGCAGAAAATGTATCTTTGAAGCTAGTAAGTAATTAGAAGCCCCAAAAAGGCATCTTTTCCTCCCTGTTTGTGTTCATGATGATTCTGAAAACTTAAATTTATTTTAAAAAGTGATACCTTTAAGAATAAAGGTACTAAATCATTAACCATCACTACTTACAGTTTACACTAAAAATAGAATGTTATGACTCTAAGCATAGAAAATCAGAGAAATGACATTTTTAAGTAGTTTTCAAATTACAACTAAAAGTCCTTTAAATTAGAGGACATAATAACCCACTTATAAAATCCTAATTTACACTTTGTGGGGTTTTATATACATGAAATAGGTCTCAGAAATTGGTTCTAGCAATGAGTAAAATATGTATTTTAAGCAACAAAATCTGGTAAGGAGTTGCTTTCATTGGGACAGGGAGGGTACAAACTTGACATCTCAATCAATTATTTTGCTTATTCATTAAAAATGTATGCATAAAGTATTTACATTATGCAAAAAAAAAAAAAAAGCACAGATACATTTTGTGTGTGGGCACTATTTTTCCTTCTGTTCAGTTATGATTAAAGCTAGACTTCTATTGCTCCTTCATTGCAAAACTACCTGTTCATACAGTAAGGATGGTCAGGGGAATGGATCTGGCTTATTATTGTTTTACTACCCCTATGACCAGGGTCTCCTTTCAGCACCTCTGAACTACAGGGGGAATGGACACCTGCCTGGGAATAGCAACTAAATGCCAGTTGTCTGGAGGCATCCTGCCTGCTCAGGGGTGACGCAACCAGAACATCTCTGGAAACTGCTACGAAAAGTGCCTAAGAGTTATTCCCTTGGGTAACAGCTTCAGTAATATTCTTTTCACAGTGATGAAAGGTAATGTGCTCCTGGTACCACCTACCTCTGACTTGGGAAGAGAAACAAGGACCAGCAGCTGAGAAGCGGTCCATTTTCTGCACTGTTTTTGTGCAGAGGACTTTATCTTGATTGCTCAAAGGTCTCAAGCTCAGGGTACTCCTACAATTTTATTCTTGTTTTATTCATTGTATATTGCTAGAGAAAACACTGTAAATCTGATTTCAGCTTGTATCCCAAGAGAGGAGCCTGTCTTGTCTGAAGAAATATTGTAGAAACAATTGTTTCAGCCTCTGAACTAACAGCAAATTCTCTCACGGCAAAGTTCTAATCACTTGGAATAGTCAACAGTGGTGGTTCTGAAATCAGAACGATGTTTTCTTTGCTGAAATAATAGCAAAGAGATGGCTTAATTCAGCTCTGGGTTTAAGAAGGCGCACCTTGGTTGCCCTGCATGGGATTACACCACCAATGAATTTGAATAGCCAGTTTTTAGTACAGACATTTTTAGTTTATATGAAAGTATATCTCCTCATATCTATCCTGTAATTTTTCCTGAGTGTCACCTAAATAAATCATCTTCTGGAAGGAAGGGATATTTCAATTCATTTATACTGGTCATTGGTGTTTGTGCTTAAAAACTTCCACAAAGTTCAACAGCAAATTTTTCATCTACTGAAATCAGTGTGAAACCAGAAGTTTATATCACTAAGCCACCAATCATCTATCAAAATCTCCACATTTAATTTGCCATCAACAAGCTTGGATTTGCATCCACAATTTTTGCATCCACCAAAGAGGTGAGAGGTGATACTAACAATCATCTAGTACTTCAGTTAGTTTCTAGGAAGCTTTTACCATTTGACAATCAAAATATCAGTATTGGGGCTACAGCAATAATCAACAGTTTTGTTATTATAAATTAATATATTTTTACTTGCACAGAAATTTAAATTCATGCAGATTAACTTTTCGTTACTTACAGTTCTGTTTATTTTCTTGGACTATTTTGTAGATGACGATTGAGACAGTAAATACAAAAACTACTGGAATCATGGTGAACCAAGTGATCTTCGTCATACACATCGGAGCTGTCCACAAAATGTGCAAGAGAGAAAATTAAGCAGCAAATCACTGGCAGCAGAGAAAAGCAGAACATTCCATCTTTGTAGGTTTTTGTATTGTGCCTATCCCCACAGATAGAGGAAAGAAAAAAAAAAAAGAGATTATGCCTTTTTCTTTCAGCCTTTTCTGGTTTTTGATGTTCAGTTTCCTGTCTAGAATTTAGCTTAATTTTTGCCTGTATTTTTATATCTATATCTATATATCTCTCCACAGCTGAAATAGATACAGATGACTAATTGAATGAGAATTTTTCAACTCAGCTAATGAAAATGCTTCAAAAATCAACATTTATATTTAAGGTAGATCAAGGGTAATACATGTCCCCTTTGGACAGAGCATGGAAGGGTTTGGTCCACTGTCCAACATTGGCCTGTACTGGCATTCTTAACCTCCTGGTCCATCTTCATATATGAGAGAAGACAAGATTCTACATATAGAAGTTTTCTTATAAAAAAGTGAGGAAATGCCACCAACAGGAGCCCTGTGGGGAGTCCTTTAAGTAAAGTTGCTGTGAGGGAGAATCGCATGGGACTGGGTGCAGGAGGTAGGCTGCTCTTTCAGATAACAGCTGCTGCAGAAATGCACCCACAGTCCACAGGGATTTAGTTCAATAACTAGTATTGAACTATAAGTCAGGACTATATATGACAAAGGAATGATGTGGAGAACTTTTCCCCCTGGTTGTTTGAATGGCCTTTCAAACTTCTTTGGCAGCTGCATGTTAATGCACACCTTAGCAGTGTCAAATAACTGTTTTAAAAGACAGCTATATTACTATGACTCATAAGAAACCAAATTACACACTGTAGCCAAACCACTGTTTCCCTTTCCGTGACTTAGAACAGTATAATTAGACTTACTCTGACTTCCCTTGTATCTTCTCCATCAACAACTCATGAAGTAAATGCCAATGACCCCATGGCTCATTCCTCCTAATTTAGAACTAAAAATATCTTTTATACAGTAATCTAGGCTCCTTTTAAACAGCGCACTCTACCCCATCTTGTAGTGGCTTGTAATGACTTGATTATCAGCCTTGCTTAGTAAAAGCCCTGAGCACCTCTTTAGCTGCTTTGAAGTAAAAAGAAAAAAAGGAGGTATTATTAATTTTTGTTGCTAATAAGAGATTACTACTATCCAGGTAAATCAATATTAGTAAAGGGTGGTTAGCTCATAGTATTGACACAAGTTAACAGGGCAAGTTACAAATTATGCTCCTCTCAAGGCTAGACATACTTATTAAAGAAATTCCAAACAAACAAAAAACCAAAACAATCCTAAACTGCCCTTTTTTCTCTAGGATTTTCCCTGGAATTATTTATCATACATTAATCCAACTCTAAAAAACATATTTTTTCCAGCAAAGTTACAGCATAAAATACATGAATGCAATAATTCAGCAATTTCCAAATCACAGGTATTGCATATAGACAGAATGGTCAGGAAATCAGACAAAAAACTCTTGCAGCACAAAGAGAAATATAAAAAGCTGAAGGTGGTTCTCTGGGAAACCTAGGCTTAGTTCACCTGAAGATTTATCTTTTAAGCATACTGTAGTGAGGCTATATAGTGGGCTATTGGAGTACAATATTAGAATGATCAAACCTATCTCTTGGTTCTTTTCCTACTGCAGTTAACATGGATTTTTAAATTTACCTCCAAGACAACAGGGTTATGCCATTATCAGGAAAGGGAAAAATATTTCCAGGTTTTGTCACATGCAATGTGTGAGTCTGTTGCTGCTAAGCAAAAAACAATGTACAGTCCTTTACTTTGCTGTATTTCTTCTAGGAAAAGGGCACCGCTAAACCTGCTTTAAATCAGTATAAAAATCATCAGTTGTCTACTATGTATTGTTTTTTAATAAGGGATGTTCAAAATTATATTCTCTTCTTGTGAAATATTTATTTAAATATTTTCAAATAGTTGCTGGAAGCAGAGAACTACCTACTAGAGATTTTTTGCAAGATTATATTGTTTCTAGTTTGATTTCCATTCTGACTCTCCTTTGTAACTTACATTCCACATAAGACTTCAGTTGCAGTGAAATATTTATACAGTCATTTTGGTCTTCCATCATTGCCAAGAGACAAGAATGATTTAGTTGTTTGTCAGCTGCATTTCGTCCTCTGACTATAGAATTGTCGATGTGGATTTCCATCAGGTAGTTCGTATTATGCTCCACTTCTTTCTTGGAAACCGTAGTGAAATTAAAATATTTATAAAAATATGTAACATTTTCTGTTTTCACTTCAAGTGAGCCTTTTGCTTTTGGAAATAAAAATTAAAAGAAAACTGTTATACAAGTGAGAGACCAAGAGACAACTCTTAAAAAGAACAGTGAATTCTCTGTGTCATTTGCAAAAACATAAATGTTTCTATGTCACTGACTATGAAAAAGATGGATAAATGCAGTGTAAAGTTACTCTGAACAGATCTGAAGAGCATTGATTATGTATACATTTTTCCCTTTTTTGCTTTACCATCACCTTTTTGTTGTTGTTGTTGTTTTTGTCAGTTGTCAAAGGCAACAGGCAAAAATCAGGCTATGAGAAGGATAGAACCCAGGCAGAAGCCATATGAAGATAGAGGTTTGAGGTGCACACATTGTCTATCTGCTATCAGTTGCAGGAGGCCCTTGCTTCACTTCAAACCACAAAAGCTGTGAAACTTGTGCTATGTTTACAATAAACAGGTGAAACATTGTCAAAAGTGTTAGTTGTACAGGTATAACTGAGAACAGAGGTTGTCCATATATAACATTTTACTTTTCATACTTGTTAAGACAGCTATTTTGTAATAAAGAAAATATGCAGTTGGAAAAGAACTGAACTTCTTATATTCAGGACTTGGCCTATTGCCCCTGTTGCTGACAATGTTAGAAAGAGGTATCCTCTTCCCCAATGATTTCCAGATATTTGCAAGTGTATATAGCATAGAAGGAATGTGCTGCTACTGCTCTGAAAAGATATGGGTGTTGCTACTAATGCCTTAAGTTTTAGCTTTCATGTTTTTCAGATTCTGTGCTGCCTAGGTGTGTTCTGAGCCTCATATTGTTAGTAAGCTCTCTTCACAGAGTAGGTAGACAAAACAAATATTTTTCCTGCTGAAGACCAAGGAAAATGAGTAGAGGTTTCAGGCCCAAAAGTATAAACAATGGTGGACTGAAGAGAGAAAACAAGAAGAATGAGACCTCACAACCTGAAACTGCAATTGGATGATTAAACCCCAATATGCAAATGGACCAAAACTGATAAAAGTGTGAGACCTCATGACCAGTAGTCCATTTTTGTGACCGTTTTAAGTCCATCTTGGGTGTAGCCCTGGCCAGGCTCTCATACTGCCCAAGGTGTATCCTTAAAGGACTTTAAATAAATATCTACTTTATTCTCTAACTCTGTCCAGTCTCTGTTCCAGGTCAGTCTTCCCATAGGCATGACTACCTCTCCTCTCTATTGCTATGCCCTTCCTTAGTCAGTGCTGCTTTCTATAAAACATATAAGGCCATTTCTGATACTACACAGTTGTGGATAATGTAGACTACAAACACAAGAATGGTTATTTCTTACATAGTTGCCATTGGAATAGTTACCTACTGAATTAGTTCTTCAGATACTTGCTCACAACCTATCTCCATAATGCCAGCAATCTACTTGTAGAGTTCCGCAATGACATTTAAAAGCAAATTCAGCTTGAAAAATTGTCAGGAAGTACAACTCCTTAGAAATAAATTAAGTACTTCAGAAAGTAGTTGTTACCAACATGTTTCACTGACAGCCAGGAATGAATGCCACTGAGAATCTGGCACAAAATATGCATTTTCTAGCCATGCAAAGCAAAGCTCAAACTCCCATTGTTCATAGACTTGTGAAGACCATAGAGAACCAGGAGTATATAATTTTCTCCTAAGTACCAAATAAAAACTTGTCTTTTATTTTGTAATTACCTACTTCAAAATTAAATATTTCCCTTATCTTACTTACTTTTTTTAGCTATTGACCCTGATCCTTGATGATCAATATTCACATCCCTCTTGGATTCACACTCTGTCTCTTTAGGGTGGGACTGTTGTTCCCTCCAGGACGACTGGCAAATACATGGAATATTTTGGAAATTGGAATTATTTACAATGACCTTCAGAAAAATAGTCTGGTTTTCTCTTCTTCGTTGCACTAATCTTTTGTAAGAATTGTTGAAAGTACAAAGTGGAAAAGTGGAGTTACTTGATGAACAGGTATCCATACATGACACCATTACAGTGTTAGCTGTAAAAGAAAGAGTGCTATATCAGCCAGACAATCATAAAAGACACATGGACAAGTATGTGCATAGAAGCATCATGTAGTGGATAGTCCAAACATCTTATGATGAAATGCACTTTTTTTTCCTTGAGGGTTATGACAGGATGTTGAATGCATCATATGTAGGACAAAGCAAGCACAGAGTCTTCCCACAACCCAGATGCTGGATTTTATTTGCTACATTGTATTAAAACTCTTGTAATAGTAACTGGAATTTGTGATGATATCTGGTCACATTCCTGTTTCAAAGCTGCTCCAATTTGACTGTTCTTCAAAAGAAGAGAGGGAACTCAGTCCTGGAAGAGTGCAGTTGCAACACTCTAATGCAATTATTTTGTAAAGTAGGTATAATCAGAATGAAAGGTTTCTTTCCAAATGACATTGAAACCACAGATGGAAAATACACAAAAAATGTTGCTGAATCCTCCAGCCACACCCTTCACATTATATTCAGTAACAAACATGGATTTTAATTATGACCTTTGGGTTTGGTATTCATAGTCAAATTTCAGTGTCAAAGTACTGTAGCTAGAGTACATTAATGCAGTTTGGCAAGCAGCAAAAACCATGTAGTTATAAATGAGTGTAGTTATAAATGAGTGTGATTTATCTTCCACATTACAGTAGAGCTTTATCACGCAATTTTTTACTTGTATTAACTTTGAACTACTTTTCAGCATACAAAAAGTCAAAAATAAAAAAATTTGTGTGACCCCAACATGAAATATGTATTTAAGAATAACCACTTCCAAGACCTGATGCAGTACTATAGTTTTATAGCTATGTTTCCAATTCTAGTAGTACCCTTGAATCTATATAAAGGGAAAAATTTGTATATAACTCCCATTATGAGCAACTGGAGCAATATTATCATAAATCCTTATGTATAGAAAGCAAATATAGCCTTTAGCTCCTCCAGTGCTCAGTTGCACTCTGATGGCTTCAACAGGCCACCTGTGCTCACAGAGCAGCAGGCTGACCTCAGAAATGGTTCAGTAAGAGATTCCAGACAGGATATAGAAATAAAATTCAAACTCCAATGTCAAAGTAAAGTATCTCCTCTTTACTAACATTACATCAGAGAGTCATAAACTCCTTATAAAAAATACTAAATTGAAATGTAAACCACACAGGTAAGAAATAGTTCATTTTGATTAAAAAAAAGAAAAAAAATCAGACAAAATTTAGGGCTTGATCTTTCCCTGAGGCAAGACAAAGTATTTTCCTTGAAATGCTTACAATCTGACCCACACAACAGGTCATGGAGCAGGCTTCTGAGATCAAATTCTTCCACCTGAAAGAGGCATTTTCTGTAGAATTCATCTGTGGAGATGAGCCAGGAGCAAAAATTGAATGCTTGCTCTGCTCTCATGGCAAGCCATGGTATGCTCTCATGGGCAACCAATCTAAAACCAGTGCTACAGCTTTCAATGGCAACTAATTATAAGTCCCTAACATACCTTTTTACCAATAAATCTGTACGTGGACTTGGGAATCTGCTGACTGGACTGTGACAGACATCTATGTTCAGCACTGCAAAGTCCATTTTGAACTTCACAAATGGCTAAACAGATTCTAGAGTTGCCTTGTAGGTGTGTAAAAGGCATGTTATCTGAGTGGAAAAGGTCTGAATGTTGTTGTGTTATGGAGGGTGCTTACCAACCTCTTGAAAAGTCTCTACTGAGAAAACAAATCAAATTATTATCTAGCATAAACAAACTTCTTTTTTTTCCATGTCACAGGACTGTGGCCTTTCTAAGGAGGGATATAGATTGTTGAAACTTGAAGGAGGGCTGCAACAACACTGCACTTTCCCAGCGGATTACATGGCAGACAGAGAGCCACACCATACTCATTGCTCCTTACTGGAGGACTGGGAAGCACCCTCCAAAATCTAAACACCACTCTAGAAGTGTGGAAAGGGTTTTGTGAAATCTGATCACAGGCAGCCTGAATAGCAAAAAAGGATTGCTGCGATGAAACAGTGCAAAGTCTAGAAAACTGTTTTATATTCAAAGACCTGCAACCACATGCTTAAAGTTAAGAAGTTCTGTGATTATTAAATTCTTCTATAAACTCTATTGACAGGATGGTCTTCCATATAAAATCCAAATCCATTAAAATGAAGTTATTCATATCAAAATTTGTAAAAAACTTGCTTCCCATTAAGAAAATCGCAAATATTTCCCTTTGGAAAATGGGCTTGACTCTTTTTCATTTGATCTGTGGCATTCTGTTTTAAAGTCAGAGCAGCAGTGTATATACAGTTGCATTTTTTATCACTTCCTTATGGAAGCTGTAGTCACCACATAATTAATATTGTAGAGATGCAAGACCTACAGTACAAGTTGGGGAATACACAACTGGTAGATTAAAGGAAATGCACACCATCAAATAGCAGGACCCACGGGACAGGACTAGGATTGAAGGCATCAGACCCCAAAAGGATAACCTCCTACTCTAAATCAGTGTAATTTAAAGGTTCAATGACTCGTAACCAAACAAGTGGATTGCTTTACAAATAAAAAGGAAACATTTCACTCCTGGTAATGGTGAACAATACTCTTTAGAAAAAAAATTTAAAGGCTTTTTTTTTTTTTTTTGCAAATTGATTTTCCCCTAAATTTTTGTTTAATGAGAAATTTCTGTTTTTATTCCCTCTCCAGAATGAATGTAAATGCTGGAACTTCCCCTGGAATAAGACATCCAGGAATGAGGAGCTTTTTGCCATTCATTTAGGAACTCTCAGAGGAAGAGTGATTATATTTCACATCTTAAAGATTTCCAACAATTCTGTCTGCTGAAGCCTCATGGTGTAACCAGAAATTTGAACCATTTACAAAAATTCTGTATGTTTTAGGTTTGTCACAAAATCTGAAATAAAAGTAGTTTTCAACAGAAGGTTTTTGATCAACCAGTTCATAGTTCATTTTGATTAAAAATGAGATTTTGAATAAATTGTTCAACGTATTTACTTTCTAATGTAATTCAGACATCATTACACAGTCTGTTATATAATAATTTAGTTTTTAAAACATCCCAAATACAGCAATAATTCTAATTTTCCAAATATAAATCTGTGCTGCTCCAACTGTAATTCTTTTCTGCACATATATTTCACAATCTTATTTTAGACATGCTGTGATTAAGACAGAATTGAAGTGATCTCACTACTGCAGCCTAAAGCATGCCAATAAGAGAAATCTAGAAAAATTATCATGGAAAAATGTAATTATTCTTTGATGTTTGACACAATGGTTAATGTTTCCTTCTGGTAATAGCCCTGTAATTTTGCATAATCTGTGCTACAAATACTTTGTTTACTTCAGCATGGAGGTAAAACATTAATTATTCCAACAGCTTAAACTGAATTATAAATGTTATGATACTCAAAACTTACGACAGCTTACCAAGTTTGTTCATTTATAAACTATAAAAATCTATAGATTATATTTTAATTACTGATATGTCCATTTCTTTATGGTTAATTAAAAAAAAAGTAAGTAACCTAATCTAGATATTTTGATACTAAATTTTTTCAGAAAATTATATGCTTCTAAAGAAATTATGTTATGATGCCTGAGAATACACTCTTTGCCAAAGGGATGCTTTTTATTACAACACTTATTTATTCAAAAGCTTTCTTAGGAATGGATGTGACAAAACTATTTTAAAATTAATTTACATATGGACTTTTTATAAAACACTGAACTAGTAACTTGCACACATGCGTCGTTTGCATTTATCCTAAATCCAGTGTCAGCCTAAAGGATCACAAAGAAGCATTTGGCATTTATGCTACAAAATTTGCTTTACTCAGTTACATCTATTCTGCTCTACTTTTTGTCAGGTTACCACTGCATATCTCTTTCACAGACAGCATCTCATTACCAGACAGTAATTAGACAAAGTTTTACAGCATTTAAGTATAAAAACTTTTAAAAGGTTTTTTTTGAAGACATGAGCACCTGCTATAAAAGAACATAAGCACTTTAACTGCTTTCTTCATGATGAAAGAAGTAAAAATACTGTTACATGGAAATAGTTACCAAAAATTTTGCAGTGTATGTAAATGAATTACAAACTCATTTCAAATTACCACATGTAATTAACTCTGTTTGTTAAAAATCTAACAAAAAGAGTCTATATCCTTTCCAAATATGTGTGCAGCATCCTAACCATTGCTTTTGGGAAAGCACATGCCAACTTTTCATTTGCAGACTTCAGAATAAATGAAAGGTTAGTTTAAAAGCTGATCACTCACCTTCATGGATTTTGAAAAATTCAGGTAAACACAAAATAAACATGGTAATTATTCCTAGTGCTAATCTGAAGACTACTGGTTTTCTCAAAAGCAAGCACATGTCACTGAAGCACTCCCATATAGCATAGTGATGGTAACTTCCTTCCTGGTTCAGCTTTTAACTTAGTGCAGCCATTACGCAAAATAACATTTATTCATTTCCTTTTCTTATAAAGACTTTCCTTTTTACTTCTCACTACATTAAGTTGCAGAAAGCCACAGTCTGTTCTTACATGGGCATAGATGAGGATGATTCATTCAAATATGCTCAAGATAAAATTCACGTACCACAATGACAATAAGGAAAAGAAAGGCAACTATTTTATATGTTTGTGGTAGTTTTGCTTTAAGAACCCCTTAATAACCACTTTTCTATACCTGCTAAACAGTAAATCAGTTATCTGTGAAGGAATTTTGTTCTCATTTGGCCAAGAAGATTTTAGAAAATGAGTCAGACCCTCATTATAAAAATGAGTCAGAACCACATGAGTCAGTTAGGGGGATTTTATTGTTTTATTTATATACATTTGCACGGGGCTAGGTGGAAGATAATGTTATGTAATAGAGAATCTGTCAGACTTTAATAGACTATTGATTTGGTCATTACAATCTAAAGTTTTTGATCTGGCAATCAGTGATATACTAAGTACAATGAACTGAGGATGCTGTTATCATTGTACTCATATCATTGCTGCTGTATTCTTAAATGATGACAGATGTGTTGCCCATCTGTCAAGTGTTTTCAGTTTGCATTTTAATATTCTTTACACCACAAGAAGACTGGAGAGAGCCATTGCTATTTCTATACATCATAGTCACAATTTTTCAGCTAAACTTTCCAATTGACAGTGAAGTATTTTAATTTTGAGAACTATGATATTCTATAAGTTTTTCTTATAGATGAGACTGCAAAGAACATTTCTGAAATATTCTGAATAAAAGTACTCTGAATAATGCATATGAAAAAACAAAATTGACTCAAATACAGAGTAATACAGTATAAAGGATTCCATTAATTCAGAAAGAAGTCTTCTAAAGTATTTTTTCCCACAAGCCATTAAATATTGAGTACTACCCAAATGAAGTAATACTGTTGAAATTAAAATAAGTAATGCCCTACAAACTCGAAATGCTCTTCTTGTCATCTAGTTATCTCAGAAGATGAGTAAGGCAAGTGGAAGCAAATACAGCATTCATTCTATAGCAAGATTCCTAATGAAGCTGTAATGAATATAAATTTCTTAATATGATATTTTAAATGTAGCACTTTCATGCAATGAAAGCAATGAAAACAAAGCAAAATGAACTCTGATTTTTTGACAGTATGGTATAATAGAAGCAATAGGAGACAAAAAATCATAGGTATGAGTTTATGAGTTTAAAAGAAAAATATTATGCAATTTATATGTCATCCATTAGTAATTTAGCTCTACTTTGTTTTTGCTGATTTGCATTGTCCCTTAAGTATCTTCTGTATCAGTTACTTATATTTATTATTTATATTTAATATCATGTTTTCAGTATTGTATGGTGTTCACCCATCCTATCTGCCCAGAAGAAATGGAGAAAATACTGGAAAACAGCAGGAGGAGTTTTCAAGTACGATGTGTATCTGTCTCTTTCTGATACAGACTATTATCAGTGATGGTAGTGCCCAGGTGCCTATTGCCCTGTAGGATTCCACCCAAGCTCAGGCTGATATAGTATTAACCTGTGGAATATGTTGAACATCAGATTCTACAGAAAGTGGCTTCCAAGTACTCTGCAGTAAGCTGATGGGGCATATCTATTTCAGGGCCATTGTGATGGCAGATTTTAGTTTTGTTTCTGAGTTCAGAGTGCCCATGTATGATTTTTCTGCACATCCCCCAAGGACACCATAAACTTCAGACACTGCTACCTTTGGGCAGTTCTCTGTGTGTGTGCGCGTGTGTGTGTGTGTGTGTGTGTGAACTGGCTGAATCAAGTGTGTGTGCTGCCTGGCCACACACCAACCTGGAAAACATGAGCTTTCTTTCTTGGGGACAGTCTTCTCTCCACCTAGCTAATAATTTTTACACAGCTGGAACAACTAGCATCTTTGCAACCCTCATCCTTCTGTCAAGTTTAGTTAAAACCAGCTCAGTCATTTAATGCCAGCCGGGATGAGAGCTGTCAGACAGGCGAAGCGCACAGCCACGCAGGCCGTTTTTCAGTGCAGAACAAGGCACAGCAAGCGCTGTGTATCTCATCGCTGCATCAAACCTGCACCGCCATGCCTCAGCAATGGCCTCCTGCACCCTTAAATCAGTTTGAGCAGTTGGAGGTGCATCTGGCTGTCACACAGTCTATTAATTCGGAAAATTATCAACCTCTGGATGGCAGCGGTCACTGGGAAGGCATTGTGTGATGAGGGCAGGAAAGGATGTGTGTTTGTGCAAATGAGGCGGTTAGGACCGGCTGCCTCAGCATCGAGTACAGAGTTCTGAGAGGAGGCAAAAGGCTGCGGTGTGTATTACCACAGGCTTATTTCTCTGAAATGAAGCAGCGGGCAGCTACAGAAATGGTTGGCTTTGTGCTTTTGGAAGAACAACGAAGACACCCAGCGACAGGATGAGACGGACATCGCCTCCTCTGCCGCTTCCCCTGCCCCGCCGGCAGGGGGCGCGCGGCGCGGGCGGCGCCGCAGCTTGAGGGGAGCGGCTCCGGCCCCGCCCCGCCGCACGCGGCCACGCGCCGCTCCCGCCCCGGGGCCCGGTCCCGCAGGCAGGGGCGGGGCCGTGCATGGCCCCGCCCCCCCGGGCCGCCCGAGCGCAGGGAGGGGCCGGAGCGGGGCCGTGGGGACGCGACGGCGGCGGGCGGGAGCGCCCAGAGCCCGTGGCTCCCGGCGGAGCGGGAGCGCTGGCGGCCTCCGGGTGGGGCGGGAGGAGAGGGCACGGGAGGGGACGGGAGAGGGTGCAGGGGCCTTCCTTGCGATTTTTTTCTTTCTCCGCCCCCTCCCAGCCGCGCCCCCTTCCCGGACCGTGAGAGGTGAGAAGGGCGGTGGGGGCTCGGCAGCGAGGGGAGGGGGCCGCGGCCGCCTGGAGGGGGAGGAGAAAGCGAGAAGGAGAAGAAGGAGGAGGGCGAGGGCCGGCGCCTGCGAGGGCTGGGGGCGGGTTCGCCCTCACCGCCAGCGGGCTCCCGCCTGCCGGCCGGCTGCGAAGAGAGGCTGCGGCCGCCGCCCGGGGAGGCCGGTGCCCGGTGTCCGATGCCCGGGCTGAGCGGGGCCCGGCGGGAGCCGCGGCGCTCGGCGGGGCAGTGCAGGCGCTCGCCCGAGCGGGGCGGGGCGGCGGCGGCGGGGCGGGACACGGCGCGGGGTCCGGTCCCGCCGAGACGGGCTGCCCCCTGGCCGGCTCGGTTCAAAGCGGTCAGAGCGGAGACCTGGTAGAAGTGCACTGACACAGCTCTCGGGGACTTAGCCCCACGTCTCTTAACCTTCACCATCACAGTATGAAATAGTGGGAAACAATTTTTTTTTTTTTAAATTTGAGATTGGTCGAAAAGATCAGAGCAGTGACTGACTGCCAACTCACTACACGGGGAGCGGCGTTATTACACAGGGAGCAAAAAGAAGTATAAGTGTTGAACATCAAAGAGGTGCTGATTATATATATTACTGGTTTATGTTTTTCCTTAAAGCGTTTTTGTGGCTTAGGGCTTTGAGCTCGGACTGGTTGGGCTTCGTGAGCAGCGGGGCAGCCCATCTGAAGCCCAGCCGTCCGAGGCTCGTGGTCGGCTGTTTGGGCAGCAATGTCAGAACAGTAAAAAGGGAAGGCTTGGCTTTGTTCCTTTCTTTAACTTAAAAGTTGATTATGAAACAACATGAGCTGAACTCCAAATACAGTCATCTTTTGAAAAAAAAATTATTGCTCCGGTCTTCTACGAGCATGAACAGGAATAAAAATTTGAACTCATGGTAGTGTTGGTGTAGCTGTTCTATCTAGATTAACTCTATGTACTGGATGCGTGGATCGTTTTTAAAAACAGATCACACGATGTATTTTCATGAGCAAATAATCAATTTTGCCAGAAATAATCTGATAATTTCTCATAAAGGCCTTTTTGTCTAGGGATTTCCAGAGGCATATGTGGATTAATATTAAAAAAAAAAAAAAAGCAGCACCCTGTTCCTGAACTTCATAGGTGCATTCCTGATAGGGCAGATTGTATTCCCATTTTATGTTTTTCCTGTTTTCCCCTTGATGAACAATGCTAGGGAACATAAAGCAGGATAAAGACAAAATAATAAATAATAACCCTAATCTGAGGAGTCAAATAGTGTTTTCTTCTGCCATGTGTCAACTTCACTGAACCATACATCCCTCAGTCATGTCCTCTGCATGGGCAGGTCCACTACCAAAGGCAGCATGTTTACACCATGGCAGTAAGCTAACACATTGTGTTTCACAGAAATGCAATAACTATGAATTTAAAATAGAAAATAATTTGAGTGAAGATGAAGAAAATCTTCCATTAGACCATTATGGTCAAACAGTACTTGCAAGCTGTTGCTAACAATGACAATTCATATTGGTGGACTTGTTCCAACTCTCTGGACTTTTGTATCACCCGTGCTTTTAAAAAGATTATTGTTTGCATATTTTTATGTCTTGTGGTTTTGTTGATATAATTCAGTGTTTCATGATATGGTAAAAAAGATTACCTAATCAGGCATAACATGACCTAATAATGAAAGTTTCTACAGCTCTTAAGAAATTATAGTATGATTTTACATTTCCTTACAAAATTCTTACAGCTTCCTCTTTACGTAGCAATTAAATTGCTTTTCTTTACAGCAGTCTTACCAAGAGAAAAGTGCAGAAGTACAAACCTGACTATCCACTGCTTGCTTTTTGTCATAAGAACAGAATCTTTCGTTCAAAGTTACCAGCAAGGCAATGCTGACCATAGACACATGTATTATTTGGCTGCATGGCCTTAAAAAACAGTCATATGAAAGAGATGAGGTTATGTGCTCCAGATGCAAGAATGAGGTGTTATTACCCTTCAGAGACCTGCAAAGTTCTTGAAGCTATTAAGAAAGATCAGACCGTGAGAGGTTACATATTAGGTATCACATTATGTGTGCAGGTATCATGTAAGGCTACTTTCTTTCATTTCCAAGTGCATGTAGTAATTTGTTTGGTGCCAAGCCAAAAGGAGACACATACTATTACAGAAGGCTAGGTTTTTTGATTAGAGTCTAACTTTGGTAAGAAAATTCTTAGTGGCCTGTAAATAGGTAAGATTTGAAAACCACTGTAACAGTAAGTGTGAATTTTTATAGAGCTGCTCCATTTAGGGAAGCATGTTTAGTGGTGATGCTTGGCTTTATTCACCAATGCAGTCAGCGTTCACCTTAAGTGCTTCATGTGGCAGATCAGTTCTTCACTGCTTTTCTCTTCAGGGAAGGGAATCAAAGATAAGGGTGACAGTGGATTAAGGTTAGGCTTTTTTTTTTTCCAATAGGTACTGTCTTTGTAAACCAGTGTTTCTTGAGAGTTTACATATTCACATTTCATATTAATTTCCCCTCTTTTATGAGTCTTTGTTGATGGGTATGTAACTTGAAGTTGTGGAAGGAACTAGGGTGACAGTTGTGTACTAACACGCTTTTAGCATCTTCCTATCAGTAAGTGTAAGAATCACAAAACAAATTGGAAGAAATTCTATCTGAACAGAATAGGGAACCTGCTTTTGAGATGATTCCTTTTGGTTTTTTCTCCCCTCCAGTGAATATTTTTCTGCCTCCAGATTTTTTTCTGCTACCTCAATTTTTTTGGAAGGAGGAAGACAAATGGAACTAGATGATTCTTTGAACAACTAGATCTAGAGATGACTCCAGTGTTATAGGTAAGTATTGTATTTACTCAGTTCTAACAGTAAGTTATGCAACAAGGAATGTGATTTTAGCCCACAAGGGTACATAGGCTTCCTTACAACTGAAATTTCATCCTTTTTTTTTTTAATTATATAACACATCTTGTAAGGGCTTCTTTCTGGCAAGTGTGCATAAGCAGCAATGACTTTGCTCTTCTGTGGGCTTCACATGCTAGTGTTTGGACCATTTTAATGTGATTTCAACACTTGTGATCTTTATCAAAACATGCTTTATAGAAGACTGTCAGCATTACTGTAAAGCTCAATTTTGATCTTTTCAAAATGCATGAGAAGCCTTTGAATCTTTTAATCGTTATAAGAAAAACAGGAAAATTGGTGCTGAGTCTGTTAGGGAAAATACTGCTTTATAGAAATTCTTATGAATAAAGGCCCACCAAATGCACAATCAAATCTCATTACTCCAATAATACTGACTGGGTTTTGCTTTATTTCATTTTTTTAGCAGGAAAGTAGTAAGACTGTTCCAAGTGAAAGTAATTTTCAGAGGGAGTAGCTTTGACATTTGCACAAAGGAAAAGGATAAAAGAATGTTAAAAGCATGAATACACACAAGAATCTATCTGAACTCTCTATAAAGTAAACTTCTATTTATCTGAACTCTCTATACAGTAAAATACTGCTAGAAAATAAGTGCTAAGGGTGACAAAAGCAATCCAATTAATTTAGAAATACTAGGTTTTACTAAAATCTACTAGATTTTAGATACTAAAATCTACTAGAAAGTAGAAAAAATCTACTTTCTCAACTGAGATCTCTCTGCTTTGGGACTGTTGATAAATTTCTCTAGAATTTACTCATGTGATACAAATACAGAAGAGAGATTATCTTTTTCCCTGTTCATGATACAATCAGTCACATTGTTTAACTCAGTCAATCCATATCCTTGTTGGTATCTTTCACTACAGGTGATATCAACATTTTTGTGAGCTTTAAAAATTATTAGAACTGCTAAGGTTCCTCAGAAATTGCTTTCTGAGCAGGCTTTGTGTTTTCACTACTTTGCAGTAATTCAAAATGTGGTAGCTCCATCTACCAAAATAGCCAACCTGCTCCAGGCTGTCAGAATTTGTGCAGACTTGACCTGCACCCTTTCTACAGTGGTCATGAAAGTTGAAAGGGATTTGAAACAAATGCCAAAGTGTACTACAAAGAGAAGGAACTGAAAAGGTTGATCACTATGGGATATATCTTTATTCCCATCTTACTGCAAGGCAGAATGACTAATTATAGAGCAGGGCTGCTGATTTTTAATTATGTCTTGTGGACTTTGCTGGCATTTTTCCAGATGGTAGAAATTTCTGTAAAGTTGATTATTGATTTCAGTTTGTTCAGAGGAATACTTTGCCAATTAATTACCTCTTCTGGAAATTTTAAGTGCAACTAAAGTTAAAAATCCTGATGTCTTCCATAACAACAGGATATACTTCAAAGAAAAATTTTTCAGTGGTAGTTTGGATTCTTCCAAGAGCATCCATCAGATTTTCAAAGTAAGTGGAAGACTGTTCACAAAACTGTACAGGATGTTTCTGTAAAACAGTGAAATTTAATGTAGTGTGTGTACTGGCTTAATTTATTTGAAAATGCATGTGGATAGGCTTGTCTCACTGCCTTAGCTGATGCTTTTGTCAAATAGCAAATATACATTGTATTGACTCTATTGAAAAGAACTTAAGGGACAATGATGATATGATCTGTCTAGAACAGATTTGAGTTGATTAGGGTGGAAGTAGTATCATTCATTACAAGTAAAAGAGTTCACACTATTCTGGGACTTACTGTAGCCTTGATCTCAGAACCAACAGAACTTGTCAAAATGAGGCTAAAGTATAGCCTTAAAACAGATTAAATATTCACAGCTCCTGGCTGTATCACATGATACATATTCATGGTGTAGAGTAAGACAAGACTCAAATCCATAGAGGTTTACTAACCTGAACTGTAAAGAATGCAAGTAGTCATATGGCTGAATTAGCAAAGTAGTTAAAAGTTTACAAGTAGTGTGTATGTGGTGAGGAAATGTAGGAGAAGTTCATAGGAAGATGAGATTTTTATCGGTGGTTTTGATGGTTGGATTGTTTGCAAGCAAGTTCTTACTTGTTAGCAGAGTAGATGTTTTATGTTGACTTTTCCATGAATAAGCTATTAGCCTGACAGTTGCTGTGAAGCATTATATGTTGGTTATTCATTAGATTCCTATGCACTTGTCTGGTAGATAGATAAAATGTATTCTAATATTCTAAAAATAAATACTTTTGAATATTAAATGATCACTTCATCCTTGCCAAAGATGGAACCAAAGTTTAAATCTTGCTCTTTTACATGCAGTGTGGGAAATTATATTTTTGAATGTAAATGTAATCACAAACTTTTGCATTCAAACTATAATGAAAGCATTAAGGAGGTAGGGCATTTCATAATGTTATAGCTTGATATGGCTTGGCAAGATCTTCACCAAGCACCATAGCATTTTAAACTTGGAAGTATTTTTCAAGAAAATAAAAATAATTAACTAGAATTAGTCTATGAGTTTATAAACATGTGGGCAGACCAAGTGATAAGTCATAGAACTTCACTTTGTACTTCCTCTCCCTGATAGTTTTTGTAATTAACAAATAAAAACTTAAGTTGCACCTTTGCATAAGAAATTGTCTGATGGTTCAACTCAAGAACAATTGTACTTAAAGCAGATTAAGTGATAGTTTCGGTGAATATTTGAACATTATTGTTGTTTAAAAATTTATAAGCTCAATGAATGAAAAATTATTTTTACAAATACTGAAAGCTACGTAAAGAATTTTTAGAACTTTGAACTAATGAAGAAGAGCGATGGACAAATGATTGCAGACCATCTAAATCTGAGATCTATATGCAGTAGTACAACACATAGTTTTGTATTTCTCTTAAGAAATGGCTAGAGTTGATATGAGAGAATGGAAAAAAAATATGCTAAGCAAATAATTAATGCTTTTTATCAATTATGCTTTCTCCTTCTGACAATTTAGCAATCTGGATTCAAGATTTTTCCCTTTCTTGAGCATATTACTTCAGTAATGAACCTTGCTCCCCTGGGAGTCCCAACAGTTCTTCCTTGCACTTTATTTATATTGCTGGTGTCTAGTTCTTTCTCCCCGTGCAGAACAGGAAACATTAAGGGGTTCCTTTAAAACCAGGGGTAAGGCAACTAAGATGGGATCAGTATGCTGTTTAGGACAACTGAACAGTTAATTCTGCAAGTACTTCAGTGATTTAAAGCTTTAATAAGTGGTCAGATTTCTGCCATTGTTGCCTCTCTCCTTAAGCTCATTTCAGTTTTACACAACCATGGAAGGGTAAGAGCTCAGAGCTGTGTTTGAACAGTCAGTCAGCTTTTGTGTTGATTTCTGTTCTACTTTGTTTATAAATCCTAGGCTTAGGCAATATGTAGCCACCCAGGCTAAGGCAGTTATGCGTACTCGGAAGCAAAAGATAAGGCAGCTTGTGAGTCTGTAAGTTCCCCAGGCAAGTTTGGTTTATGTCTTGTGGTTTAGTCAGTTCTTCCCTCATAACATTTCTGTCTACTTGCCAATTTCAGTCAAACTCTGACAGAACGGAGCCCTTGTTGCATTTAAATTCCTGAAATTTTTGAAAATACATGTAGGTAGGAAAGGCCAAATAGGTAATACTATTTGACCTGCCAGCTGATGAGCCTGTCTGTTCTTGGTCTGAATATGATAAAGAATTTGCTTGTCCTGCTTGTTCTGGTACTTGGTAGGGAGGGATGCCTACATGTGGGATAGGGGAGACTACATGAGGTGAAACATGCAGAAGAACTGTAGTTATTGTAAAAGGAGTTTGTAAAATAAATCGTAGTGGGGAATCTGAGATTTCTTTCACATGAAACTGTGGAGACAGAATAAAGAACCTAAGAAACCAGTTTTCTGATTGTGGTTAGGAATACATGGTGACTTCATGCATAGCTTAACCTGAGATTTAATAGTATCCAAGTATAGAATTAAAAGATATTTTTCCTTATGTGCCTCAGATATGTCCTATTTTAAGCAACATTGATCCAGGTAGTGGACTAGTTTTGTTTTAGAGTGAAGAGAATAGTTAAATATACTGCGATTTGTTCTGCTTATTTTTTCCTGGTAATACATCCTTGAGCCAAATCACTAGTAAAATCAATGGAAGCCTTTAATTAACATCTCCAATTTAATCATCTGGCTTTTACAACTTTGTGAAGCTTATTGTAACGTGAAAATTTATTATCAAGTTACAATGCCTGTAATAAAAGCATGTAATACAAGGCATTGTATTCTCTCCTCAAGTAGGGTCATCAAGAGCAAGTTGCCCAGACAGCTTTTGAATATCTGTAAGGATGTAGACCCCACAACCTTTCTGGGCAACCTGTAGTCACCCTCACTGTGAAAAGGTTTTTCCTCATGTTTAAATGTTGTGTTTTAGTTGTGGCCTATTGATTCTTGTCCTGTCACTGGTCACCCCTGAAAGAGCCTTTGCTCCATTTTCTTTGAACATTCCTTTCAGATATTTATGCACATGGATGAGACTTCCTGAGTCTTCTCTAGGCCAAACAGTCCCAAGCCTCTCAGACTTTCGTCAGAGAGCTGCAGGCCATTCATCATTTTAATGGACATTCTTTGCTCTCCCTCTCCAGTATGACCATATCTCATACTGCTGAGTAGAGGGACAGGATCGCTACCTTCGCTTGCTGGCAGCATTCCTAATGCAGGCCAGAGGGCCATTAGCCTTCTTTGCTGTACGGGCACACTACTGGTTCATGTGCAACTTGGTGACCAGCATGTCCTTTCCTGCAAGTTGCTTTCCTGCTATGTGCCCCACAGCGTGGGGTTGTTCCTTCCCAGGTGCAGGATTTTCCACTTCCCTTTCCAGAACTTCATCAAACTTTGATGAACTTCATCAGATCTGAAGGCTGATATTGCTAGACTGAAGACTGAGGGCATTCAATACCTCAGCCGTTCCCATATCCTGTGTCACCAGGGCCCTGCCCCATTCAGCAGCAGGCTCATGTACAGAAGACATTCCTTAGACATCCTTTATTATCTGTGTACCTACACAAGTCCTTCGTGTTACTTATGATACCTCTTCTGAGATTCAGCTCCAGGTGGGCAAATGGTGGTAGAAATCTTTATATTGAAAGGACTTTTATGAGAAGTTCTGTTTGATATCTGCAATGTTTTGCACAACTGGGTTCTAAAAATCCAACATTGATTCTTAAAATAGAAGTTGCTTTTCATATTTAGGAGACATTATGATTCTCATAAACATTAATCTTGATACTTAAAAATTTTGATATGATTCTTGTAAAGCATTCTGCCTTTTAGGGTGATGATTGTTGATTTTATACTTTGATCATGTGTGTTGCCTTTCTGTGAACCCTGTTTTCTGCAACACTACTTTTGAGTTGCAATGATCAATTGCACACAAGGAATTCCAGATGAGATCACACCACTTGTTTTATAAATATGTAATAAGACATTATATCCTCATATATTATCCCTTATGCAACTTAAAGTTTCAATTGAGGGGTGGGCTTAACTGAAGCTGCTGATTAAACAGAAGTCTTCACTTGTGAGAACGAGGGTCGGTCGGGATGATGATGGGACGAACGGAGACGAGAGATCTCTGGAGTCAAGCCTAGCTTTGGAGCATGCAGTTTATTGCATAGGGCTGCCAGCCACAGCTTGGAGCACGTCCAAGAGAGTGAAAAGAGAGAGCGAAGAAGAAGAGGAGCAAGAGAAGAGTGAAGAAGAGAGAGCAAAGTTCCCGTTACAATACATTAAATCTTCTTCTATACCGAATATTCTAATTTACACCAACCAATCTAGTACAAGATACAGATCCTATAGCATTTACATACAGCCTATAAGAATCACTACATTACCATACAGTGTTATATTTTAAACTCTAAAAACTACTCTTTGGACCCCTCCTGCTGAGCTAGTAGGGTCTGTTTTGACCCTTAGACTCTCGGTAAGAAGGGCATTGTTTCATCAAGGGGGGATTACTTTCAGCTGGTAATACCATTGTTTTCCAGTTGTTCAGTAACTAAAGCTTGGCATCTTGGACATCGAAACTTGCCGTCAGCTCTATTTCACTTATATGTTTCATATTCTCTAAAAATAAGCAGTCATATTTATAAGGGCTTTCCTGTTTCATCTTCCCCAACACTCACTGAGAGAGAAATAGGTCTCTTGAGGTGTTTTTTGGTGTTAAATGATTCATTTAGAATGCTCAAGTCCGTCTTGAAATACTTTGCTTCAGTAGCTGTGGCATTGCATAGCTTGACATTTAAGTACAGTGTAAACTGTTCACCCACAGACCTCTGTGTATTTCTCTTAAAAGTTTGTGTAGTGTGGCATGGAGTACTATGTTGTGTTACCTAATCACTTGCAATTCTACTTCTTCACTGTTTTTTTAATGTGTCATAACCCGGTGGATATTTATATGATGCCTAATGTAGAACTGTGAATACTGGTAATTTTTTACCAAATAAACATCCACTCTGCTGTTGACAATGTTGGTAGTGTTATCCTTTACCCAGTTTTCTGTGGGTTTTTGAAGCAACCTGAATACTTCATGGTGAAATAACACTGCTGCTGTCTTGGAAAAATGTTAAAATATTGTCTTTAGTTTGCCCAGCAGACCTGCCTCCAAAAAGAAACTTGGTTTGTTTTGTTTTTTGATTTGCCTCAATCGTTCAATCTGTCCTTTATAGTCTTTTGTAACTTTATTAGGCAATACCTTCCTAAACTGGTTCTAAAGAATGGCTTTGCTTTCAGCAGGACATCTTTAAATGTCTGCAGAACAGTGTTTTTGTCACCACTCTTTATTAACAGTGACCTTTCTAAAGGCAATGATTTGTGCCGGATTGTTACTGTCTCTAGATTGATGACTACCTTGTTTCCACTAGAATTGGTGCTACCAGTATTCCTGGAGTGGATGAACTGGGAATCTTTTGCTTGTCTTCATGTTGTGTGTTGCTACTTGACCCTTTTAGTACAGAAAACCAGTTCTCTGTTTTGAGAGACTGGCCCTTCACAGTGTTGTCCATTTTGTATTACAAGTAAGTTTTAACTTAAAATCAGCATCTGACCTGATGGATTGCAGTGCCCATTTTTTGAGAGTGAATAAGCTTAGTGCTGTCTATGTAGGAATAGCTCTTCACTATGGCTTTACTTGTAGATGGTACAGTACCTGATGATGCTTCAGCATTAATTGAATAAAGCAATATTTTTGTTTTAATCTTAAAGAAATACAAATGTCTTGAGTCACAACTTCTGTTGTGTGTGAACCAGTATGATATTTGAGCTTGAATCTAACAATATAGTCTTGTATTACATGTGGAAATCTCTTGTTCCCCACCCCATCCTTAGCTGAATAAAATAAACTGCAAACCAGGCTGTTGTTCTGTACAGGTCTTTTCATGCTATTGTTAAACTGACTGCTCCCTCGTGTTCTGAGGGAAATGTACAATGCAAAGTGGTAGAAAGTTCTGATGAAGTACCAGCAATTTGGCTACAGCTCATTTCTGCCAGTCAGAATAATGAATTTAAGTATATAAAGTCAGTAGCTATAAGATGTTTTCCTCACTTTCTCCTGAATGAACTCTGCCATAGCTGCTGATGTAAGACACTTCTCACATAACTGTAAACCAGAAGTGTCTGCATTTATATAAAACTTTGGGATAGGAAGTGATTATTGTTTTATAGAATCATGAAGCATTAATATAGCAATCTTCCGGAAGTCTTTGTTGAGCTGTTTCTGTAACTTTGTGTCTGGAGCACAGGAATAGGGAAGAAAAAAGAAAGTAAATATCTAACACTTCTTCTAACATAAGTGTAGTTATAAGCAGAATTGCAGTTTGAAGTTCATCTATAGCGGTTTTCTTTAAGCAGTTATTTTAATGTCTCAAATTAATATCTTAAAGTTTGGAAAACCCATTTTAAAAAGTGTCAAATTTTGAATGCCTTTTAATGCTGTAAGTATGTATTTGATTCGTTGATGAACATCTTATGGTCAGTGAACCTTTCTTATGTTTTCAAATACACATCTAGGATCATTAAACACTGACAATATTACTTTTTCACATCTTAATGAGTCTACTTATGTCTAAAATGTATCTTTTTATATTTAATGCTTTTGTTAAGCAGTATTTTTTCAAAAAACAACTCTTGCAGTCACAACAAAGACTTTATATCATTATTTTGACATTTACATTCTTAATTGGCACTTAAAAGGATCATTAATATCTTCTCAGGACTAGCCGAGCTTTTATGACCCCTTTTAAAATTCATTTGACACACTAAGTACCTTGAAAATATTATACCTGAATTGCCTTGCAGTTGAGTGGTGGAAGGTTTTTGAGCCAAATCATAGTAGTGACAGAAAAAATGTTACAATGAAAAGTAGTGTTGAAATTTAAACCTTAAAAGTGCCTCAAAAAATATTCCCTATAGATGTTTGTTTATTTGAAAACTTGATTGATTTCCTTTGGCAGGAAAAAGGAAAAAATCACAGTCAACAAAAGCACTAGGCCTTATTATTTAAATGATAATATTTCCATATTTCCTAGTGATACGTTTTAAATATGAAGTACACCTTCCCTCAAAAGATACAGTAGAAGTAGCTTAAGACTAAAATAGTTTAAATTCATCTAGTTATGCTGGATTGCAATCTATCTTTAACTCTTGTATGAATAAATGTATGTCATATCAGAGAATATCAGTGTAGTAAATTTTTGGTTAGTAAAAAAAATGGGGTTTATCTCTGTGCAGATAAACTGTCTGAAGATTTTGAAAAGGACAATTACTAAAGCTTTCAGGCTATGTTCTTGGTGTTACCTATTTACACAGTTGAAGATTTATCATACAGAATTTATTTAGATGTTTCTTTTTTTCACAAGCCAGAATCTGGGAAACTGTCCGCCCCACTGCTAACTGCAGGGATTTATAACTTTGTGAAGCTCTTCATATGAGAGCAATTATGTGCTTAAATGTTCAGGTGTTCCACTTGAAGGAATATCAATCTGTTCAATTAAAAATCAGAGTTCTCAAGGTTGTTTTCACAGTAAGCTTACACAGTGTCATTAATACGAACAGAATTATGTTCTCAAAGGTGACATTGTACTTATATTTGAAATGTTATTTTGATTCACCACAAAATAGAAACTGCAACAGTGCCCCAAGGTCAGAAAAAAATTGATATGAAAAAAATCTGTTTTCTTAATAAATGCAACCTTTTGCCTTAGTAGATGAAAAGGTATTTCAGAATTCTTGCCAAGTCTGTGTATACTGTGCTTAAGTAGCAGGCTTCTCAGAAATGTGTTAGTGCCTTAGAAGGATGTGTGATGCGAGGCCACAGGGGGTGAGCATTTGGATTTGTGAGCACAAATCACCAGATGAGATGTCAACAATGAAGCCTGGGTGATCCTAGTCAGTACAAATCCTAACAGTCCATTGTTTGAGATCTCAAAAGTCTGTTAACTCCTGACTGGGGATCTGATAAAAGATATCACATTATTCATAGTAACAAAGATTGTCCAGAACAAGAGACCCTCAATTATTTCTGAGGAATACTGTCAATTTAAACTGAAGAATTAACTGGCACTTGTCTTATCTTGTCATCTATAATACAAATGTTCCTATGAAACAGAGAAATATTTTAGATATTTACGCAGTCACTTTTAGAACTGTAATTTTGTGAGTGTGTAGAGGAGCGAGAGTGTCTTTAATCTAGAAAAATGAAAGAGAATAGAAAAGAGTCTTGTAGTCTGGTCTGTTAAAACTACAGCACATTCTGTTTTCTAATCTCTGTTTGAGCCCATAGCTTCACAGCTAAAGAAAAGCAGTAATAGGGCTGGTTTTGCCGGTAAATCAATGAAAAGTGCTGAAAAAGCACTGGGATCGCAAATCTGCCACTGTCTTAGACTTGTACTGGGACAGCTTGAATTTTAAATGAGTCTGTTATACAAGAATGAGAATCCAGTTCACTCCTGATGTATAATGGATTAACCATACCAGCAGAAATAAAGGTATTTAAAGCTTACTTTTTATAGTTAAATGGATAATTAAAATATTACTGGTTTAATGAGTGTTAACAAATACACCAGTTGCTTGTCCTATTTCTTCACCCTTGATGAACACCTGGCACCAATACAAAACAGAAGGAGAGGATAAATAAAGAGATGCCATTTTGTTTTTACTTCCTAGGCCTTACTCCAGTTTCACTCAACTTGCAGTTACACTAATGATGGTATTTGAACACTACAGTTAAGCATTTAATAATTAGCTGTATGTTTACAAGATGAGTGGGGGCTGCATGTCATATCATTTTGGTTAAACATCCGTAAAATTTTCATGCTAATATGTTAAAACATTAATCCTTTCTTAAATATTTCCTGTATTTCTGTGCTTAAATTAAATCCCCAGGAAAGATGATAAGAGCTTTATAGATTTACCTACTTAATTATCTTGCATCTGATGCATCTTCAGCTTTTTTCTGAGTATGCTGCAAAGGTCTCAGTATTTGGCTTCTGGCAGGCCAGGATGCCAGCAAGGTAAACACACTGAAATGCATCTCTGTGGAAACAGGTGGAATGCAGTTCCTGTAGAAATGAGCTTTTGCTAGCCTTTGTGAGAAGCACTTAGATAAATAACTGCACTCTGGGCAATGACAGGAGCTTTCCGGGTTAAAACTCGCACTTTCAGCATTGTATTTCCTCAGAAAATAGCATGATATTCTCCTGGCACTGAGTTTGAAATAGTGTGGGTTTTGGGTGGTAAAATTTGGCACTGTTTAAGTTTTCATGTGGACTCTGCATATAGCCTGTTTTAAAGAATACTGCAGGTATCCTAATTACAAGACTCCATATTTTGGAGTTCATCATGTTTATTTGAGGGAGATTGGCTTTCACTTTTGATGAAAACTGTCGGGTAGTAAAGAAGCACTTCTTGTAAATTTGTTGCATATGTGTCCTGGAGAGTTGAACAGACTAAATAAGTTGTAAAGTTTAAAAACATAGATCTCTGTATCAAGGACGGATAAAATCCAATGCCTTTTTTTTGTTCTGAGATTGTTACTACAGTTTGCATGTGACTGAATTTAATCTCAGCATTTTATACCTAACTAGCTTCATATGTCAGAGAGGAAATAGGCTGGTTTTCATGGGAACTGTAAATTGGTCATTCTGTATTTTGTGCTTTTGGCTTTCTATCCTCATTTGAGTAAAAACTTTTGCTGGATATTTTAAGATGTTATGTAAATTCTTAGAGGGAGTTCTGTCTCAAAAGCATGCATCTCTCCTTTTCACTGTTCCATCCCAGCACTTCTAACATGATGTGGAACAGCTGATAGTATATGATTAGAAAGAAGCCTTTTGAGCGGTTGTCTGATATTGTTTATTTTCCAAGGGTTTGTCTGGTGTCTTGCAATGACCAATTGGCTTTTTCTTGCTTTCTGTTTTAGTGACGTATAAGTGCAGAGAAACCATTAGCTCATTTCAGATAGAAATTTTCAGTTACTGCAGACCTAGATTTTAATCAAAGCACATCAAGATGAAAGGCTTTATAGCCTCCACTACTAGTCCCTTGAGCCTTCCGAAGCTGTTCTTGTCCTTTTTAAGTTAGTTCATGTCCTGTAATGGGAAAAAGAATTATTTACAGTTCAGCTTCTTCCCAGCATAATCAGTTATTTTTGGATTGGTTTTAATTCTTCTCTGTAAATTTATTTTTTAGCACTGTAGAAGGGATTTAATTTGGTTTTTGTGTTTTTTTCCCCTCTGTAGTAGCATGAGTTAACAGAATAAGAAACAGATTGTAAGACGTAGTATAGGAATTGTGTTTGCTGTCATTTGTGGTTTAAGCAAAGGGGGTGGTATTTAGCTCTTGAAAGGGCTTTAATGAATATTGTTTAGTGTTTTTGAAACCTAATGGTCAGAGGCAGCATCAGAAACAGCCTCGGAGCTTTTAGGGTGAAGTGATTAGCATTTTTCCTGATGGAGGTGATTGTTTCCCCTCCTCTTTATGTCAGCATTTTTCACTGTCTGTTGCCTTTTGTTTATATTCAAATGACAAACCGTTAAAGAAGCCTTTTTTGTGTGATTGCAATGCTTTTTCCCCTCCTTCTGTAGAAAATCTGCTTGCCACAGACAGGCAGAGCATGTGTTTCTCTTGTCTTGGTTGGGTGCACAAATCTTCTTTTATGTGTGCTGCTTCTTACCCTGTTGCCTAGACGATCGCTGGCTTTCAGTAAGAATGTCTGGTTCTCGTAAAGAGTTTGATGTGAAGCAGATTTTAAAAATCAGATGGAGGTGGTTTGGTCATCAGGCATCAGCCCCTAACTCTGCAATTGAAAACCATCAGGGAGACTTCTGGAATAGAGGACAAAATGTAACAACTGGTGGCACGAAGTTTTTAGATTCAGGTAACTTACCTTTAACATCAGTTGGTTACAGAAGGTCCAGCCAACAGGATTTCCAGAATTCACCTCTTTGGCCAATGGCATCCACCTCAGAAATCCCTGCGTTTGAGTTCTCAGCAGAAGACTGTGGAGGTGCTCGTTGGCTTGACAGACAAGAAACAGATGATAGAGCAAGTGAAGAAGAAAACGTATCGGAGAGCAGCTCATGCAGGTTAATTATTACTTTCCTATTGTGAGAAACATGTTTTTGTTTCATGTTTGTAGTTAGCATGCATATATAGTCTAGCCTTTGTTCTGAACTAAAATGCCTCAGAAACGTAGCAGCTATTGCGCATCAGAAGCAACATTAATTATAATCAGGTTCTGTGTGTTTACTAGGACCTTTTTAAAAGGCAGTCAGTGGGGATAAAGTGCAAACATGGATGCACTTGTGTTTTAAACAGTGTACTAGTACATGCTGCTGTGAAGAAGGTACTGCCCATTACATGGTAATGTTATAGAATGCTTTCTACATTATTTTGAAGTTATACTGATTGTTTAGTTATGTCAGTTAGGGGAAGATCATGAAAATGTAAGCTGCTTCTGATTCTGACCTCATGTTTCCATGTGTATCTATAGAAGACAGAGAATGAACTGTAAAAAATACATTGTAAATCAAAGAAAGAATTTACATCTATTGAAAGTAAATCAATTTGTGCTTTGAAGTGATTGCAGTAACCCATTTGGTTGTATTAAACTGTGCATCTGGTATAAAAAGAAAAAAATGTTTCTGTTGCATCGGTAAAGATGTTTTGATGTTCTTTTCTTACACATCGTTGCTAAAGATGAAAATGTAAAACTTGTTCTTGAATGAAAGTTGTTTTACAACAACCAGTTGTTGTAAATTAGGCAAGTTAATAACTTTTCTTGTAAAATATCTGTTAAATTCTTTTATTTCATTTACTGCATAAGTCAGTCATTCTTCACTAAAAGTATTTTTCCTGTTTTGTAGTTCATGTAGTGCAGAATAGCTTACCATTTCAGAAAATTTTGTGATGTTTGCTTTCTCACTTTTAAGATAGCTTTGCACTGATGTGGCATTTCAGAAAGTGTGGCTGTTTAAAAGGGTACAGTGTTTAATAAAGCCTATTAAAGACAGATCAATCTACTTATAGCAGTTTAGTGTTTTTCATTCCTTAGGAGAAGAATCAATTTAGTGGAAAGGCAAAGTAATCCATAATATAAATACTAACTGTTTATTGTATATATGACCTTTAAAGGTCATATATACAATATTATATTGTATATATGACCTTTAAAGATTCAAGGAAAGGAAGGCAAGTAAAATTGTTTAGAAGTGAACACAGTGTATTTGCTTTTATCACTGCATGTCAAAATACTAGAATTACTGGGAAAGGAAATCCTACATACTGCTGCATCATAACAGCAGTCTCACCATGCTGCAACAACTATGTAGCTGTAAGTAACATACCTCTGAAGAGATCCCGTTTAAATGACATTCAGATGTGAATTTTTAAATAGCAATGTCATTGGATATGATACAGATATAACATCACCTTCCATTTCAGCAATATATATTTGTGATGGGAAAATTTTACGTGCAGTGTTACCTCAGGATATTCTCTTCATAGCAAGAGAATCACTGTAGGAAAAAACCCATGCAATTTTAAATGATAAATGTGTAGATTGAAAATACTACAACATTTGATCTTAATTGTGAGAGAATAATGTCATACGGCAAAACTAATTTGTTACTTTTTTTGTTACTTTGTAGAATTGGAGAACTGTAGATATTTGGAGGTTTTAAAAAGTCTTGGTTTGTTTAGGGTTTTTTGCAGACAGTTGTACACTAAAGAAAGTGCACAAAGGATTTGAACTTAGTAAATTGAAAATATCTTTTAAATTATGTGCTTAATCATGAAGAGCATCTAGTGGTTTTTGTATTTCTGTTACTGTTTTCTAATTCATGCAAATGTTCACTTACATGCTTTAAAATAAATAATTCAGGTAAATGTTGAGTTCAGTGTTCGTACAATTTAATATGTAACTAATGGAATGTAGGAACTTGCTTTGTGTTGTTACCTGTATCTCTGTCTTACGGGGAGACTGTACTTAAATCATGTTCTGTTCACTTCATTTGTCAAGACTGTGTAAGCTCATGGACAGACTGTATAAGCTCATGGACAGACTACTGCCTAACACCTGAAGTTTTTCTGATATTAAGAACTTAATTAAATGTTTTTCCTTTGTAGTCTAAAATATGGCTTCTTATATGTTGACTCGAGGAGAAAAACCCATACCAACATTTTCATCTATGTAGTTTTCAAAGAGCTTTTTTTTCCCCATATGAAAGCTTTGTTACGTCCTTTATGAATAAATCACATGCATGAAAATGTCCTTTTAAAAAACCTTTTTCTAGAAGCTACAGAATTACCTTACTTCTATGCTCCTCTGTAACTTAGTGCCCAGTTACAAGCCCTAAAAACATGAAGTAACAGAAGCAGCTCTACTGCTTTGTTTGTATCGGTCCTTTCTCTTTGCCTTGTAATATAGCAGAAGTAGAAAAGCATTTAGATCAGGTCTTTGTCATTATGACATAATTTAGATCATTATGTGACTCATTTAGAGGAGGCCTGCTGTCAGATTAGTTTGGTATTAGTACAGAGCTCAATTCCAAGTTTAGTACCAGATCTTTGACCAAGGTTGGCTTTGAGATGCAGACAGATCATTCAGATTCAAGAATCAGAGCTAGTCAGCTGTAATACCATTCACATCATACTCCTATGTGTCATTTGTAACCAGCATTAGCTCGAATGGTTGTTTACTGGGACAGTGAGTTTTGAATTCTTCCGCAGATTTTTATCTCTTAGATCTCCTCTGTTGCTGCTGTTTGTTAACTGTCCCGCATCCCTGAGGCAATGATCATCCTTTTGGATTTGTACACTTTTAAGAATTCACGAACAGCTGTGCAGACTCTTGTATCGAAAGTGTAAGCCTATTAGCATTAGATTTGTTTTTCTTTTTTTATGATGCCTTAGCAGCAATCTATAGATCTCAAAGGCATGGTGGAGATAAAGCTAAAAATACCTAGAATGTGCACAGTGTGCAGTGTTGTATCTGGTTTGTTTCATCCAGTATTAAAATACTGGAATTAGTTTATTGTAGATTGAAGTTGGGAAATGTAATATAATATAAAATGTATATTTATATTTGAACATGAAATACAAGCAGGATTCCAGAATTCATCAGCTATGTGCTGACCTTGAACAGTTTAGTAAAATGTCTGTAATTATTTAAAGACAAGGTCTGAATATACCGTGTGATAGCAGCTCTGAAAAATTGCACTGTATGATCAGTCTTGGAGTAACTTCCAATCTAAGTCTGCCTCCCCACCCTGAGTTTTCAAGCAATAGAATCCTTTGATATGTCATTTCCTTCACCTCACTCACTGACCTTTGAGGGTGTAAGTTCTTTAGGAATTCTCCCAGGTTGTCATTGCTGTGGCAAATGGAACTGGGAGAAGATTCATAAAAAAGTTTGTGGAAGGAGGGGCATTTAAATTTTTCACATCCAGGTCACAGGGTAACAGGCACAAATACCTTTTGAGGCTATTTTTCTTTTTTCCTTTTTTTTTTTTTTTTTTTTTTTCAAATACCAGAACTATTAGACTGTCTCTTTCATGCTCTCTTTATGGACCACTGAACTTTAGTCTTTCTTTCCTTCTCCTGTTCCTTCATTATGGAAAATGGTTTGTACGGTACTAGCTAGAGGACAGGTGTGGAATTGAACGTCTTTAGATGAGTGGGAGAACTAGGCCCGACTCTGTTGTGTCCTGAATACATGCTTTATTGTGGGTACTGGAAAACAGACACCACTGCAATTATTTTTCCTTATTGAACAAGAGTGATGACTGAGTTCTGTGTGGAAAACCTGCAGTTTTGAGGCTGGCAATAGCTCCAGTGAGATTGTGATCCAGCAAGTGCTGGCTTGGAAAGCTTTTTCCTTTGTTGTTTTTTCCATTCTATCTGCAAAACACTTTGTAAGGTTGTAATGTAAATAAAATCATGATAGCATGTAATTTTTTTAAATTATTATTAATTGAGTTACTTTGAAGAATATGGGTTAAAATATAGTTCAACCAACTAAACAAACCAGAAAAACCACATTGTATTAACCCAACTGAGAATGTGCTAAACTGTGATACAGACATACAGAGTAATTTCCTAAGTATTTGTGTGCTGGCCAGCAACCTACTCTTTCCACTTCTGTTTTTGTTTTTCAGGGCTGCTGGTTAGAGTTGCTTTCACTGAGCATTTCTTGCTCATTCCCTTGAGAATGCCACCCAGCTGGCCAACATAATGTTGTCCATGGCTACATGGTTACATCTTTGTATGCGCCCCGATTCAGTTTCCAAAATGGCCACAAAGAATACTTGTTCCAGCCTGTTAAGAGAGCCGGTAGTAGAGCAGAACGAGCGAGTTGTGGGCTACGGGGAGCAGGGAAGTTGACACATAAATAGCTAACCACAGCTTCAGCGAGAATATTTAGCATAAAGTCCCCCAAGGGAAATCAGTAGGCAGGTATCTCATTTCTAATCCATTATTAGATTTAGCTCTGAATTAAGTACCAAACTGCTTGGCATTTTTAGCTACCTGAGTACATGCAAAAAAACCCCCAAAACCAAGACATACAAAACCCAAGACCAAACCACAAAGTTCCCCTTTACAGAAAATCTTCTGCTGGAAATTTAGACTTTGATTTTGAGGAGCTCTGTCTTTAAATGAGTATCCTATACCAAGGACTGAGATAATTTTTGTGGTGGATTTAGCCCCAAGCATGCTTCTCAGTTCATGACATCTTTGTGGAAGCAGGGGTTGGGATGCAGATCTTGTGAAACCACATCCTTCCAAATGTTATGGTAGATCCAGAGTATTTTATAAGTTGCCTGGATTGTTGAAAACTAAGTAGTAGTCAGTTAAAAAACTGTGAGCAAGAAAATATGCTTTCCAGTGTATGTAATTAGGATTCATTTCCTTTATCTCCTAGGCCCATGCATTCCATGTACATTTTCTCTATTCTTGTTTTTTCCCAATCTTCTGTGTTTGTGTATACAGATGGGAATAACTTTTCTCCCTATCGACCCTTGCTTTTCACTTCTGTTGACTTCTGATATTCTAGATCTCATATCAGACACAGGGAGTGCAATAGGAGTGGTGGTGTATCAATGGTGGTGTTTCTTTGTGGTTTTTTCCCCTTTTACTAGCTGAGTTTTGTTCTAGCCACCTTAGGCTAAGTGTGAAACATAAGTGGCAGGGAGGGGTTTGGTTCCTTACTGCCATCCTTCCATTACTTTTTCACTTTGCAGGGACGTGGTGGATGTTCTTCCTTAACCATCTGACAGTGCTACAGATACAATTGCTGGGCCCATCTCTGTGTGTCTCTTAGTTGAAGAGTACAACATGAAATGTTCATACTTTTTTCACAAGGGTCTAGATTAAGTTTGGAGGGAAATTATGAATATAAAAAAAAAATAGCAAGGGAATGTATATTAAAACAAATCATGCATATAAACTTTAAAATCACATGTGATTTTTATTTTGTCCTTTGTAGATAAAATTTTACCTGAATATTGTGTGAACTAAGATTTCTGTTACTGTCTTCAGCAGAACCTCTGACAGCAGTCACACCTTATCATCTTGTCAAACAATGGAGCCCTGTACCTCAGATGAATTTTTTCAGGCTCTCAACCATGCTGAACAAACTTTTAAAAAGATGGAGAATTATCTTAGACACAATCAGCTATGTGATGTGGTGTTAGTTGCTGGTGATCGTAGAATTCCAGCTCACAGGTAAGTTTATTATAATTTGAAATAACTTCATAATTATTTACAAATGCATCTTCAAAGTGTGTCCCATGTTTTGTTAAAAAGAAGTCAGAACATCCTAAACAATTTAGAATACTTTAAAGACATATATGTTTTTTTAACAATTATTTGGAAATGAAAAGTTAATTTTCTGTTGTATGCAATACAGAATAATAAAAAAAATTCGTGTTCTTTTTGTTTCCAAGTATACTGATGACATTTGCGTAACAAAATTAAACCCCCAGAAGTCCCAATTACACTCCCAGATTATTATAAGTTGTAGTAGTTTCTTTACATAGAATGATGTAAAATCTTTTTCTTAGATTTAATTTTTTCTTTGTACTTGGAGTTACGTTATTTGAGTCACAATTAACACTAAGGACGGTCTTCTGTCGACATAAAGGGTTTTTTGCTCCCGTAGTAAGAAGAGTCCTTTGATAGAAGACTTCTGAACACTGCAAGTATTAGATGTCTAAATTAGTTCAAACATTACTGTCTCTGTCATCTGTGTAATCAACATATCATATGTATGCCACTTAAAAGCTAGGAAAATACCAAAGATTGCAAAATACAGGCATGTGTAACTGAAGCACATTACGGTATTTAATGCACAGAATTTGTAGTTTGAATAGGAACCTAGGTATAATTAAGCTGTGGTTTGCTAAGTTAAAGTTGAGGTCTACAACAGAAATAGCATCCCAAAGCATTCTTGTTTTCCGTTGCTCATTCCTACTCCCACAGTGAAACTACAGCTCAATGCTGTAATAGTAATAAAAAGATGGGAAGATATTGCTGGTTTGGAGTTGGTACTTTCCTTAAAAAGACAGATTTCTGCTTTTATTCAGGTATTGTCCACACTGTTGTGCTGACTCAGCTGAGGGAATGACTTGGGATGGGAACTGACTTGAGAATCAGGGAGGCTTTTAAACCATAGCTTGGTGTTGCTCTCAGAGACTTCATTTTATGAAATGTTCAAATTAGTTACTAAACTGTGTTGTCCCTGTGAAAAGAATGAATCAGATGAAAACAAGGAATACACACATCCCTACTGGGCACATGCTCAAGTAATGTAGGGTCAAAAACCTTTGGAGTGGTGTAAACAGGAAAAAATAGTAATTATAATAAGGAAATAATTTTACTTCCTTATGGAGCCAAGGTAACCCTTTGCGATATGTATTTGCTCTGTGGCTTATGTAATAGTTAAACAGGTGTAGAAAGAGCGCAGAGGACAGGCATGAATATCTTGTAGGGACTGGGAGATTCTATTTGCAATGAAATAAACGGATAGAAAACACATTAAAAAGTCCTTTAATGTGGTTCACACTTGTTTCTCATTTATTTAGAGAACTGACCATGCTTCTCCAGTTTCTGCTTCTGTATCTATTTCTGTAGTGCATGAGGCATATGCTACTACCTGTTATTTGCTCTGGACTTGTCTTCTGAGAAGAAACATCTTGCTGTAGTTGGTATATTGTGTGTTAAATATGCATGAAAGTTAAAGCCAAAGAAGCACACTTTGTGCTTGTAGCAGGAGGTGGCAGGCTTAAGATTGTCCCTTGTTCACTTTAAAATGTTGCAGCAACTTACAAGGAAGCTTTGCCTTTTGCATAGTAAGTTATTTCTGTTTTGTTCTCACAGAGAAACGTAGCAATAACTACAGTCTTAATCTCAGTAGATCCAAAGTATCTCACTGAGAACTGAATTTTTTTCATAGTGGGAAAAATAGATATGAAAATCTTAAATTTCATTTAAATTTTATAGAAATTCAATAAGATGACTGCCTTTATGTACTTGTAGTGGCCAATGTTAAGAGAAAAAACTTCTGCAGTATTTTTTGCTGCCTCCATACAAATTTTGACTTCTTTAGTATTGACTGCAGGCTGGATCAGTCAGGGCACTTCAGAACACCAGTGATTACTTTGTCTTTGTATTAAACAGATCTTAGCTTAATGGCTTAGAATTCTAAGATGATTAAGAAAATAGAAGGTTCACTTACACTGGACAGCTTTGTTTTCCTTTATTTTTTCATAAGAAAGACAAGAGTTTTTCATAGTATGTGGTCACGGAGCTGGTAAGAAAGAACATTTTTCATTATTAGTATTATTCACACTCATATGAAGAGTGTGAATACTCCTCATACAGAGAGGAGTATTCAAATTTTCTGTTTTGAACCTGGTATTTTTAATAATTCCTGTATTTTTAAAATTATCCGTTTCTACTTTTATTGAGTGTTGTGTGGTGCATGATGTATGCTTTTAGAGAAAAGCAACATGAGTTTGGTGTCTGTCTTGGTAATAAGCACAGGTAATGTATTACTGTGAAATTCTGAGAGGTTTTGTATCTATTCAAAGAATTCAGGCTATGAGTCTACTACAAAGAAAAGCATCACATATAGCCATGATTTTTCTGAATATGGCATTCTCTATTGTTCAGAAAGTGTTTATCTTCTTTTACTGTGCTGAAATTATAGCTAAAAACTTATTTACAAGGTCAAGAAGCAAGTAGGAAAAGGGGACTGTTCTCCACTAGGAAGAAATATATTAAATTCCCACCCCTTCAACTTGCAGTTCCATAAAGAAATTTTGGATACTTTGATTTAATTTATTTAATTAAGTTTTTCATAGCAGGTGTTTATTTTGTGTCCACTGCAATTTCACATGCCTTCCATTTATTATGTTCGTATTTATTACATTCAATTAACTGCTAGATCCATAATAAAATCTTGTTTTGTTTGGTAATAACCTACTGATTAGTACATTCATGTGAGAAAAGGGAAATATGTGTAAATACCAGCCCAGAGGGTGTTTAAAGCCTGCTCCACATCCTTTAATCAGCAGTCTGGGCAGAGCCATTGTCTGTCTTTCTGTTGACACTGAAAGATGGAAATACAAAAGACATGGGACTTAAGAAAAGAAGGCAAATGGAACCCTATGTACTCAAGGGTTTAGGAAGCTTGTTTGAAAGCCTGAACTCTTCGGTATCACCTTACAGCTTCAGTGAATGCCATAGTGAGTTTCCAAGGATGGTTTTCAGCTGTTACACAGCCACAAACAAGGAGCTGCCTAGGAAGTATCCCTTTTATCTTTCAGATCTTAAGCAGCTTCACTTCATTCTGTCAGGTGAGAAGGGTTTGGAGATACTAAAACTATAAATTGCCAGGTTTGGCAGCTGTCATCATTTTACATAGTAATTGCTTTGGTGACCTAGAAAACTATGTAGACAATGCAGCTTGTGGCAGTTCCAACAAGTGCGGATTTTAAAGTGTGCCACGTATTTTACTGGCGCTCAGTGGAAAACTCTTCAAAATAAGTTAAGCTGTCATGGTAGATCTTTCTTATTTTGGATTAGCACAAACCACTGAAATTAAAGACATCAGTTGCCTTGGAGCCTCCTGTAGGAACAGAGAAATATACCGAAACACCCAGATTTTGTCAGTATTTAGTGACAAGTGAATATCAAGTCATGTGTATAGCAGTAATTGATTTTTACTGACTAGTGGAAAAAAGACAGGACAAGTAAAGGCCAGTTGGCTGAACGTCTGCCTTTGTTTTCTTTTATCCTAGCTCAGTGTCACCTTGATGCATTGTCACTGTATATTTTCATCCCATTTCTTTCTTTGAAGGAACTTTCTTTTCTAAATTAGTTGAATTAAGAGAAAAGTGTGAATACCTCTTCAAAGACTTTTCATTGTGAAATTATTTTAAAACTGCTCTCAATATAATTTGTGCTTTTTTAAATTACCTGTATTAAACTACTTCTGGACTTCACATCCTCTGTCAGCATATGAAAGTCACTCTCTGGAAAGCACTTACCACTGTGAAGCATGTATACCTCCTCATGGATTTGAACATGTTTGCAAAAATAGTAAATGGATTTCTATTAATTTCCTTTGGAGGACTCTTGAGTCTGGAAATTACAGGGAGAAATTTGCTGACACCAAACCTCTGATAGAAGGCACTGGGACTCTCCTGTTATTATTTAGCATTTGTTCTGCATTTGTTGCTAAAATGTATACAGTCCAGTGTTCTAAATAATAGTGCAGCTACCTAGTCCAGTTGCACTGCTGGGGGAAGAAAAAAAAAACCAAAACTCAAAAAAAACCCAAACTGTGATAAGTTCTGTTTCCCATTGCAGAAGACCTGTCTTTTTCAAGCTCTGTTCTCTGTAGAAGTTTCAAGTCAGAACTGCCAGATATGAATATGTTAAGTTGGTTGTTTTGCCTTTTTAAATTCTGAATTGGGTACTTGGGTTATTCAAACCACTTTCCCTTCCAGTGAGAAACCCCTATTTTGTACATAGAAATGTGATCTTCTCATCTCATTCTAGCATCAAAAGCAGTTGCAGAAGTTCTCTCTTGAAACTTACATGAATGTACTCTCTAATTTACTCCACTTCTATAGATGTCTGGGAGGCAGTATTTTGATTTAAATGCAGATTTCATTAAACCTGAGGTTAAAGGCCCTACCTTGGCAGAAGTTTCTAATTTTTCTAGTTAGCCACAGAATAAATCTCATCTTTCAGTAACAGAACTTAATTTTTCTTTAAAAGAACAGAACTTCGTTTCTTTTGACAAAACTTCTATCATACAAGGTGTTAATCTTTTTCTCATGCACTCATAACTCTACTCTGTTGCCTCAACAGCTAGAAAAAAAAGGATTACCCTTTTTTTCTGTAAGCCTGTAAGCCTGACGAAATGGTCAATGATCAGAAAATTCACAAGAAAAATGTATTATGAAATTGATTAGTCAAAATTTTATTACTTTGCAGTTAATTAACTAAGAGACAGCTCCTTGTATTTCATTACTTTGTATATGTGCCTGTAAATCCTCCCCTAAGGTGCTCACCTTTTCAATTAGTTTTGCTCTGTTCTGTGGTTCCTGATCTGTCATTTTAACACACCAGTATAATGATTCAGTACAGCATAAACTGCCTGAAGCATTAGATTAATTGAATGTATGCATATGGACTGTTTAATATATTTGCAGTAGGCTGGATTCTTGGGCTTGCTGTTTGTATAGATTGCTACATATACCAAGTGTATTTATATTGAATTCCCCATGGGCAAGGCAACAGTGAACTACTACAGCAAAAAAATTGGTCCAAGCCACAAGGCCATTCGTGGAGGTGTCTTATTCCTCCTGAATAGTTATGGTAGGTTTCATATTCCTGCCTCATATCATTTTCTCTTTAACGCCAGTCTCTGAACACTTACTTGCACATTTTGCAGTAGCATTATTATTTGTAGTGAGTATTTTACTCTCAATAATCCAAAGAAATGTCCATTGCACATTAACATGTTTACTTACACAGTATTGTAAAAGAGTCACGATTGTTAAAAGAGGCTACATACATACCCACAAAAGAGATTACTCTGTATCATCTCCACATTTACTGTGACAAGTTTTGTTATCAGTATTAGTAGCTGAATGTATATGTGTGCACTAAGAGTAAAAGCATTTTAAAGCACTTTGAAAAGGGACTAGTAAGTCATTCTTTCACATTTAAAAAAGTATCTAACATAATATAAATGAAAGTCAATTCAATTTTATTTTTATTTAAATAATGTATATTTATATTCCATTTCCATTTTAAGTGGATTTGGGGGGGGGGGGCGTTTATGTCTGTCTTAGTTATTAAAAGTCGTTGAGCTTTGAAAGGGTAATTAGTTTAAATCAGTAGCAAATGTAGGTTCAGTATCAGTATTATTATTCATAGAGAGAAACTAGAGCATAGCGCACTTTGTGTTACTTTTTAAATGCTCTTCTCCCTACAGTGTTTCTTCAAAGGGCAAAGTAATGAATCATGAACTAACAAACATCAGGTGGACTAAGGAATTTTTTTTCTTCTCTCTTTCTCTCCTTTTCTCCTGCATGTCGAACTCAGATTGGTTCTCTCCTCTGTTTCGGACTACTTTGCAGCAATGTTCACTAATGATGTAAGGGAAGCAAGACAGGAAGAAATCAAGATGGAAGGTGTGGAGCCAAAGGCATTGTGGGCTCTGGTTCAATATGCATATACAGGTAATGGAAGTGAAAATGAGAATTTCATCTAATGACTTGTCCTCATGTGAGCATTGTATTCCATTACTAGATTTCAAATGCTCTTTACAAATTATTCACACTATTTAAATTCTTATAAATAAATAAAAATAAATCATAGAATATCCTGAGTTGGAAGCAACCTTCAAGGATTCTCAAAGTCTAACTCTTGACTCCTCTCAGAACACCCCAACAATTACACCATGTGTCCCAGAGCGTTTTCCAAGTGCTTCTTGAGCTCTGTCAGGCTTGGTGCTGTGACCGCTTCCCTGGGCATCCTGTTCCAGTGCCCAACCACCCTCTGGGGGAAGAACCTTTTCCTAATGTCCAGTGTAACCCCCCTGACTCAGCTGCAGGCTGTTCCCTGGGGTCCTGTCACCAGTCAGCAGAGAGAAGAGATCAGTGCCTGCCCCTCCCCTTCCCTGGTGAGAAATCTGTAGACAGCAATTAGGTCTCATTGCTGTTACCTGAGATCTGATAGGATAAAGTTTCTCTGATAATACTATATTCAGTTAGTTAACAAAATATGTGAATCTATTAAATGTATCATGACTGACATAAAAAGACTAACAAAAAAAAGGAATCTCATTTCCTTACATTATTATAGATAATAGTTTTGAAAACCATTAGTTATCTAATGCTGAGGGTGATGTTTACTAAGCCTTCTATTCTGTAACCCGTAAGTAATTCTGTTGCCTTGGAGTTTTAGGGAATTTGTAAGATTATGTCTTGGTTTTGAAAGACAGTTGTCTGCTAGGGAAAGCTAGAGCTTCCCTTGGAATGGAGAATGTCACTCCCCTCCCCTCTAAATTATTATAATTTTACAATTAGGAGCTTTCAGGCAAAGATATGGGAATAGGAGTAACAGTTCTTTAATAGGAATAAAAAAAAAAAAGAAAACAAAATATAAATGCAGTAGTACAAAGACAAGCAAGCAAGCAAAACAAAAGTCTTAGCAAAACCCTGACAGAGTCAGGGATATGAACTGACACCCTGTTGGTAAGGGTGTTGGAAGCAGGCTAAATGACTCTTAGATGAAGTTCTGTGGAGTACAGATAATGGAGTAGGAAAAGTCTAGCTGTGGTGAGATAGGTCCGGTCTTCCTCTGGTGGAAAAACCAGATGCCAGCTGTTCCTGAGTCTCAGTTTTTATCCAGGTAGGAAAGGTTGGCTCCCCCCACACTACCTGGAGCATCTCACAATGAGATGATGTAATGTGTCATGTCACTGGTGAGCCTTAATGGCCTATTACTAGAAGATATCCTCAATGATATAATGTGTCATGTCATCAGTGAGCCTTAATAGCCTATTAGCAGAAGATATCTCCCAAGAAGATAGAGAGGTAGTAAAAGAGATAAGAAACACTGTTACACCTAGTTTTAACAGCTGACCTATTATCAGAAGGCATCTGCCCCCTCTCCCTGGAGTTACAAGACAAAGAAATATCTGCTTTTACAACAGATGAAATAGAATACAAATCTCTTAGCTACCTAACCCAAGACAGATTATAAGAGCAAATTAATGTGATTTTCTTTTTGATGTTACTAGGTCGCCTTGAATTAAAAGAAGATAACATTGAGTGCCTGTTGTCTACGGCTTGCCTTCTTCAGCTCTCTCAGGTTGTAGAAGCATGCTGTAAATTCCTAATGAAGCAGCTTCACCCATCCAATTGCCTTGGAATCCGATCTTTTGCTGATGCACAAGGTTGCACTGACTTGCACAAGGTGGCTCATAATTACACTATGGTATGTTGTTACATTAAGTATCATCTGCTTTATTTAGTAAGGAAAATAAAGAATGTTCTCCTAAATATAGTACTAATGGTTTTCCCCCAGAAAGCCTTCATTGTTTTCAAACAAAAATGCTCATATGTTCCCATGATGAAAAATGACAAAATAACTACAAAGTTGCTGGTTTAGAGTTGGAAGGAAATACACAAGCATTAATGGTTCCCTGTAACAGAAATGGGATTATGCATTTAATAAAATATTTCAAAAGCTTGTTCTTCTTTCTGACAGTCAAAAACTACAGACTTCACAGTGGGCAAGCTGCCATTACCTATTCCAAAATTACACATTACTAAATGGAAGTGTAGAGTTCCTTTTTTCTAATGAGCTGGAGTAATCAGGTTCTAAGTTATACTTGGGGTATGAATGTGGGCATTCAGCAATATAGATTCTGTATTATCCTTAATAACTTAGCAATGGGATGTCAGGCATCAAAGAATTTAATCTTAGGCTAGGTAATATGTGACTAAGTACAAATTTGCAAATTAATATTTTTGAGTTAACTTACAGAAATTCAGACCAACCAGCTTAAGTAAATTTCATCTGCTTAACAGTCATCCTTTTATTTTAATACAAAATGTTTTGTTTTGTTTTTCTTCTCACAAGTGTATTTTAGTAAAGTTATCAGAAGAAGGCAGGAGAACTATCTCTGAAGCAAGTCAGTTCATCTGCTCTTTGCAGTTTTGTGAGGCATTTTGCTCACTTGTTGATGAAATTTTGCCTAAGTAAGCTCTTGGGATCTGAATGAGGGCATGTAGATACTACATAAGAAATGTGTGAACGAATATAGTACTAAATTTGCTTGTGTGTCATGGCATTACCTTGCCATTAAGATATTGACTTAGATCCAAGAGTTGCAATTTATGTCTTGTAATTAGTATTAGAAATCCGTGATTCTTCTCTTGCTGCCTTAGGTTTTGCTGGTTTAAAACCATTTTTCTTAAAAATTACTTCTTCTTGGCTTAAATTAATTTAGTTTAGTATGAATAGCAGTTTAAGATAGGTGGTTTTTTTCATATACAAGACAAAGTTCTTCCACAGTGAATGGAGATAGATCTTCCTCAGATCTTTCACATATTTAATATCATGGACACACAGATTTACTGAGGCAGATCAATAAATAATGTGCAATAAATAATGTACATGTTTCTATTCTTGGTCTTCATTATTGCACAAACAAGAATAAGGAGACTGCAGTTAGGTAGAATGTGCAATGAAACAGTAAAGTAAATGTGGCTTACACTTTTGAGGAGTATTAGATGTTATGCTGAGTGAGACCCGTGATAGAAAAAATATGTGAAAAGAGAAACTCTCTTCTCTGACCTACTTGTTCTTTTTCAGAATAAGCATGTATTTTGATCTAGGCTATTGTCATGTCCTTTATAAGTGAACTGCCAAGATCAGAATAGTAAGAATTATTTGACTAATGCATCCTTAAAGGGGAATGTTGGCATTCCAGTCTTAGTATTCTGACTGGCAATTCATGACTTAGGGCAAATAGGGGCTGTGAACTTTCTAAAAACCATTCTTTTGCAGCATCTATCTTTTTTTTGTTCAGACCAGAGGAAAATAGTTCTGTGCCTTTTGGCTGTTGTTTACTTCAGTGGCAAAATTGTTGCTTTTAAGGCTTTGATGTGAATGAAATTCTAATTAGGTGGATTTTAAAAAGCTATTTTCAAAACTAATTAGTTGTGCTAGATGGATTTTTCCCAAGGCCTTTTTTAATGTTGTTTAGTTCCAACAGAGACATTAAATTGAATTTTAGTAATAATGAGTAATAGAGAAGCAGCTTCTTTATTTTGAAATGAATGTTGCTATGGAAACTGCATAGAAATGTATAGTCCAATTGAATCTTCAATTAAAATAAATCCCCAAGTAATTTCATTTGTTTAAAAGCTGTTTGAAAAAGAAAGTGTTCAACACTAGTAAGTGCTAGGTACTTGATGCTCTTTGCATTAAGAAGTATTAGAGTGTAAGGGTTAAGTATACCTGTAGTAGTTGGCAAAATTCTCTTCGTTATAACAGGGAATTATTTTGATGCTGCATTGGGCTGCATAGAACAGTGTGGGGTTAAACTTAGTACAGTTTATAGTTCTGGTTCTTTTAAAATACTTGAAGGTGATGAATAGTATAAAATACTTAAATTATAATTTGCACATGTTATTTTCTGTGAGTTTTTCTTTGACAGAAAAAAACCTGATTATCATTTAATATTTTTACAAGTAAAACAACTTCTCTGTTTTTTAAAGGTATTTATGACACGTAATAAGTTTGTAATCATCTTACCTGCTTCGTTAAAATACCTTTTTACATGAAGATTTGTATTTCAGGTGAAATGAACATTTGTTTAAACTGGAGGATGAATCAGTGAATGATTCCCTAATGAATCCCATTAGGTCTGCCTCTATTAATAGAATTTTTCTGTCTGAGTAAAGTACATTAGTCATTGGAAAGCATCAGCGATCAAAAAAAAATTAGTAAGAAGGATTTGAATGCTGCATTTCTTCATATTCCAGATGTATATTATGCTAAAAAGACTGAAGTGTTGCATTACTTTATTGCTTACTGTGTTGACACTTGATGACACTGTTTTGACAGAGGGGAACAGTTTATCAAAACTGGTTGATTACTGGCATTACAAACTTAAGCTTAAAAAATCCTCAAAATACATGAAGTGAAACATGAACTGAAGTGATTAGTAGTGGATTTAATGCTGTATAAAGAGCAGCTCTGATTTTTACACATCACAGTTCTAAAATAGAGTTGATAGAATCATGAAATGTATCTGAGTAAAGATATCTTTGAACAAAGGTTATCCTGTTTTGCTGTGGTTCATATATAGTATTTAGGGCATACAAATATAAATTTAGGAATTTTATTAGACTGGCCAGTATTTTATCTGTTTGCTTTAACAAATTTGTAAAGGCATTTTTTCACAAAATGCCTTCTGCACATTTTTATTGCTGTCTTCAAAGTCAGAACAAACACTCCTTTTTGATATCTTGTTTGTTTGAAACAGTTGATAGTGTACCTTGAATGAAAACCAATAGTTTCTTTTCCACAAAAAAGTAAACAAAAGGGAAGTTAATACTTTGAGATGAGGAAAAGCTAGCCTGTGTTAGTTCCAGAACATGAAATATCTGTTGTGACTAGTGAGGTGTTCTTAGGTAAGTATCAGTAGCTTCTTCAGTAGCCAGATTTTTACTTTCTGATTTACAACTAAAAAAGAAAGAGTAGACATTTGAAACTTTATGTGATAGTGCTTGAGTTAGTCCCTGTGTAATCACTGTTGCTCAGCTATGCATGCTTAAAGCAGATTGAAAAGTCATTTTGATTTTTGTCAGAAGTCTTCAGAAAGTACATGAGCAGTGATAGTATTAAAAGATTCAGATAAAGTTAGTTTTGGAACTTGTGTGATTTCTGAGCAAACCAATGGATGTATAAAAAGAAAAACTTAAAAGAACAGAATAATAGATTGGGTCCAAGCACAGAAACTAGGTAGTTTTGCAGAAGAAAAGGTGTGGCACACTTTGACTTTCTTTCTCCTGTGAGGCAGCAGTTGGAGACATGGAGTTAAAAACAGTGACTTTTGGAGACATGGAGACATGGAGTTAAAAACAAAAAATCATGGAGTTATGATCTGAAAGAAAGAATTAAAGAGGGAAAATTTGTCTCTTTTTTCTTGCAACAACCAGGACAGCTTTTTCTTTTGTTAGTGGGGAGCATTAAGAGAGGAGAAAAGTAAATGTCTTTTATCCATAAAGGGTCAGAACCAAAGATTGTCATAGTGCCTAAAACAAGGATTTTACATTCTTGCACCTGAAATTGCAGTCTGAAATATCCTACTCAGTAATCAATTGACTTGGAAAATACTAATTCACTTTCTTGTCACCTGTGAAAACCCAAGATATTATTGTCTTTCAAGTTCCCTCAGTCTTGCCTAGCACAATAGATCAGTACTGCCTTGTCTAGACTGAACAGGTTTCTGCAGGCTGCTCAGCCTGTTTTGGAATCCAGAATCAGTGCAGCGAGGAGTCAAGCTACAATAGCTGTACTCTAAACAAAACCTGCACACAGTGCAAGTGTTAGGTTGGTTGATTGTTTAATACATCAGTCAAATCTGAGTAAAAGTAAAGTAGGTGGTATCTGACAGCTGTTTGACTATTAATAGTTTACCAGGAAGTCAGCTCAGTTCTTAGTGAATTCATACTTAGTTGACCAGTGGATTGAAGCAGTCAGCAGACAAAATTACATTTCCTGTTTGTTCTCATTCAGATCCTGTGAGTCAAATATCTCTTGCTTTTTGGTTGCCCAAGTTCAGAGTTTAAGCAGAGCCCTGTGGTTAGAGCTGCCTATTGGGCAGCCTCAGTCCCTCTCAACCTGCAGATGTAGTTTAAGCAGAGCCCTGTGGTTAGAGCTGCCTATTGGGCAGCCTCAGTCCCTCTCAACCTGCAGATGTCTGATGGTCTCCAAGGTTTTCATCCTTCTGACACAGTGTGCAGGGAGACTAACCATCTCACTGCATCCCACTGTAGTGATTAAGTATAATTTAGAAATACACATCGTAACATCTTATTTTTTATGTGCTCCTAATATTTTTTTTGCTCTCTACCAAGTCTAAGGCAGATCTGTGGTTAAGAGTATCAGTATTACTCACTCTGCAGTTGCTGAAGAATGAATTTGAGGTTATGATGTGAATGAACAGTACCCAGCATTGAGCATGAGGACTGCGTGTCCTTATCTTGGTTAATACATAAGCCTCAGGCTACTTATTTGATGAAGTTTCCAAGCTCCTTGAGGAGGTAGTTTTGGTGTTGGGAAAATCTGTTTACTTTCAGGACCAGAAAGCAAGGGATTGAAACTGCAGACCGTTTGTTCTCTGAAATATCCTGTTCTTTCACAGAGAGTTCCCATAAGAAGAAGGAAAGAAAAGGCTAATGAGGAGGTTAAGAATGCTAGGAGATACACTGGCTCCTTCTTTTTGTCTTCAGAATCTCTGTCTGTAAAGGAAGAGGAATTTTCAGATTCTGATTATAAAAAAGCCCAGACATAGGACAAAGAGTGCCTGTATTCCCAGTGGAATGCTTTGATACTCTGCTCAAAAGGAGTCTCTGCTTTAAAAATAGAATGGGAGCAAGAGGAAATTGAACTTGTTCCCATCAGAAAGCAATGGTCTGCAAGCAACAAGAAGGAAAATCTGGCTTTTTACACATAACAGCTGTTGAAGTGATGAAATCCAATTGGAAAAAAACTTTCCAAAGAGGATCCCTGATTGACTTATGCAAGATCAGCTTGTTGGTGCCTCCAGAGACAAAAGAACTTTTCATGCAAGTGCTTTCCCCTTCCTCTTCCTGTGATCTGGATAGACAATTTGGAAAGTTTAAGGTAGTAAGTGTTGGTGTTTCTCTTTGTCAGAGCTCACTGCATGTTCATTCAGCAAAATGAAAAGCACAGCTCCAGCTTGCATACTCTCTAGGAAAAGAACCAACAAAAAAGCAGCCAGTGGAAAAAATGAACTCAGTAGAATATGAATTCCTGTGAACTGCTTGTTTAAACTGTGGAAATAATTTTGATCGCTTCTCAGATTCAATTTTACTGCCAGGCATATAATATCAGAGTGAAATAAATAGCAATGCATGTGTAGTGCTTCTGAATATTGGTACAGTCCTTTCACTGTTTTTAATTCATATATTTGTTCTTTTGAACTTTTATTTTGTAATACAAATAATAATGAATTAAAGAGTAAAAGACAACTCTATTTCCCTTCTAATCTACTATAGCTTTCACTTGGAAGTACTTTTTTGTGTAGACGATTGTATATTTGTTGTAGGGAAACTTTTCAGATATTAGATATTTTCAGTTATTAAATGTAAAAGTTTTCTTTCCAAATTCTATCCACAAGTAGAATTATGTACCCTGATAACATTTTCAGTTATTTTCCTGATTTCCAGAATTGCCCATGGAGTGGAGTAACTTTGATCTTTCCACTTACATATCTTGTAGCCATCTTATGTACATCTGGCTTTCATGTAAGATGGACTGTTTACACCTAACTAGTTTTTTCCTCTTAGCTCAGCTTTCTTTTTTTTATTAGTCAGTATCTTTGGAGTACTGAGGTATAGCTTTGAAAGCATTAGACCAAGCAATAAAAAAGAAGTACTAACATTTTGCTTTGTTGTCATGATGCCCATTACATATATAATACCAAACTGTACTGTCATTTTGTTGCCATTTTAAATACTAAATTCTGACCTGTTTTACAGTGCACCTCTTGGTTCTTCTTGTGAGTTTCTCCCCTTTTTTTGACCTAAAATCCCTAATTTTTTCCAACATAGGCTTCTAATCTATTTTTTTTTATATGCATGTAATTCTTTCTTTTTAAATCATTAAATAAGACATTAAGTAAGGCTAATTTTCATATTAGGTCCAGTTAGACTTCCATGTTTATGGATCTAACACATTTGTTTAGAGGTGCATATGATGGCAGAGCAAAGCCAGCATACCATTAGTTGGCTATCTAGCAATCCACAGTCCATTTAATAAATCGATTGTAACATTGTTATCATCATGAAGTTACTCTCAGTTTTGAGTGTGAATTTAAGTGTAATTTGAGTTGTACCAAAATACAGGAATATATTGTGATTTTACTTTTCTGCTTTTGCATTGCTTTGCTGCTTTGTAAAGGTATATGGGGAGAGAGGATAGACATCACCCTTTTGTGTTACATTCAGGTTTTTCACTGTAAGTTCATGATGCTGATTGTGTTTCTACATACTTCTGCTATTTCAGCCTAAACTGATCAAAATCCTTACAGAATATGCTGCAAGCCCTCATATTATGAAGTAATCAGATATCAATGTAGGATGTGTTACATATTGTGAATTTCTTATTTTGAAGTAAGGATTTGTTGCTGAAAATGACAGGATGAAAGTTAGAAGATTGAATCCTATCAGTATAAATATTGTCAGTGTAGCAAGGCATGTGTAATATCGTTCATTCTTTGTATATTTTGCTCTCCAGTCAAATCAGATCAATTGTATAAAACCTATGAAATAGCAAAATAAATTTTAAATAATCTCTTTTAAATCAACAATAAAATTGTTAGTGTTGTTTTTTTTCTCTGAAAACTTACTGTCACATTTTCATCTAGCAGTAATGGAAACAGTAACATGTGCCCAGTTGTTGTAGCCTATTGAGCTCTTTGCTTGACAACAGGAACAAACTGCATCTTTTTAACTGTACTTCAGAAAGTATTTCTTCATTTTGCAGTGCCAAGATAGTAACACCCACAATCTGCGGCTCATTTCTGTACACTTCCCTCAGTTGTTTCAGCACATCTATCTGTGAGACTGAATGACTGATTTGGGGAAATGATTGGGGTGAAAATAGTTCAGTAGTTTAACTTTGTTTTTGGTCTTCCTCCTGAGTCAGTATTCCAGTGGGACAACTGAGAGATGGCAGGAAGGGAGGGAAGAGAGGGGATGATACAGCAGATGTTCCATCAAATGTCTTCAAATTATGATGTTGCCTCTATTAAAATACTTTTCTTTTTCAGGAAAACTTCATGGAAGTAATTAGAAATCAGGAATTTCTGTTATTGCCAGCCACTGAAATCGCGAAGCTTTTAATAAGTGATGACATGAATATTCCTAATGAAGAAACTATACTGAATGCACTACTTACGTGGGTTCGACATGATTTGGAACAGAGGAGGAAAGATCTCAGTAAACTCCTGGCTTACATTAGACTGCCTCTGCTTGCTCCACAAGTAAATTGTTCAGTTCCCCTTTAGTTTATACACTGGTTACAGTGGGCATAATGTCTTCAGCATAAATATATGATGGTGACAAATCATAAAATTTATAGAGATCTGGATTCTTAGAGCTGCATGAAAGAATTTAGCATGTTGTATAGGCATGATAGTTTTTATCTGTGAACTGCAGCATATTCTGATCCTAGGACACAAGAAGGTGGGGAGCTTCTAGAAAAAGTTGTTTTTCTTGACTATAAAAATGTTTATCAAGGATATCCTAGTGACTAGAAGCTGTGTCCTTTTTCGATTTCTTCTGTATTGGACTTGCGCGGTTTATTTGGCTCATTATATTCCCTTCATGCAGAAATATGCAATTTGTAAAAGCAATTTGAATTAATTGTTCAGAGTGATTTTTCTTCTATTAATTCTTGATAGGCCATCATTGGGTACTTCTTGTTCTCTCCAGTCAATATTTTTTCTCCTTCTTGGACATTAACAGAAATTGTTGAGGAAGTTTTGGGCTCAGTTTGTTTAAATAGTTGTGAATTGCAGTTTTCCTAGTCCCCTAGGAATGACTCCTCTCGTTAGTCTCGTACTGGCTCCCTCAAAGGCAGGGAGGCCCTGCAGAGAGACCTCAACAGATTAGAGAACTGGGCAATCACCAACTGTACAAAGTTTAACAAGGAAAAGTCCTAGACTCTGCAAATGGCATGGGGCAACCCTGGATGTACAGACAGACTGGGGAATGAGATGCTGGAAAGCAGTCACATAGAAAGGGACGTGGAGGTCCTGGTCCATGACAAGTTGAACATGAGTCAGCAGTGCCCTGGCAGCCAGGAGGGACAACCCTGTCCTGGGGGCCATCAGGCACAGCATTCCCAGCCAGGCAAGGGAGAGGCTTGTCCCACCGTGCTCTGCTCTGCACTGGGGCAGCCTCACCTTGAGCCTCATGTGCAGTTTTGGGCACCACAATATAAGAAGGATCTAAAGCTGTTAGAAAGTGTCTAAAGGGGAGCAACAACGATGGTGAAGGGCCTTGAGGGGAAGCTATGTGAGGAGTGGCTGAGGGCACTTGGTTTGTTCAGCCTGGAGGACACTCCAGGTAAGGGACACCTCGTGGCACTTACAACTTCCTTTTAAAGGGAAAGAGGAGAGGGGCAGACACTGATCTCTTCACTGTGGTGCCCAAAGACAGGACCTAAGGGAATGGCGTGAAGTTGCATCAGTTCAAATTTAGGTTGGATAATAGGAAAACCTTTTTTGCCCAGAGGGTGGTTGTGCGCTGGAACAACTCCCCAGGGAAGCAGTCACAGCACCAAACCTGACAGAGTTCAAGAAGTATTTAGACAATGCTCTCAGGCACATGGTGTGACTCTTGGGGATGTCCTGTGGGGTGCTGGCAGTTGGAGTCGATGATCCTTGTGGGTGTCTTCCAACTCCACTTATTTTGTGATTCTATTATTCACTACCTGATAGCAAGTTTGTAAACTAGGTTTGATCATTTTTATTTTATTTCCTTTCTTCTCTTTCCTTGCTGGACCTTCTTTAGTAATATTTAATATTTACTATATAGTCAAAGGATTTTGCTTTATGATTTTCAGTTTGTTTAGTGAGGACTCACTCTTAAATGAAGAAAATAGGATTTTTATGGAACCAGAATAATAAGTAAAATTCATTAACACAAGAAAAATAGAATTCAATTAATTCATAGTAATAAATCACATGCACTACATTCTGTGTATTACTTCTAATCTGATGTCCTATTGCTGGATAGTAAGATTCTCTACCAAGCATTTTAGTATTTATTTCCATACTGATTATTAAGTATTCAAAAGCAGGATTTTCTCAGTTTTGGCCTTGACTTTGCCATTCACTTTTTCTAGAAACATAATTCAGTGTAAGGCAATTGACAAGGAAGAAATCATTCTTTTGTTGAATATTTAATTAATTGATAACTAAGTAACCCCTGCTGTATTCCTTTTACTTAATTGGCTGTAATTGAAACATCTTTAAAAACTGAAAGTACAGAATTTATCCCAGAAATATGTACTGAAATCAAATTATGTCCCCTCAGTAACTGATTAGGAAAAAAATAAGATGAAATACAAAAGCAAAATTATATTTTTCTTACTTTATCTTTAATTTTTCATGTCATCTCCAAATATATACTTATTTTTCTAAAACAAGATTTTTCTGTTACCTTTTTATTTATTACTTTTTTTAACAAAAGTATTGGAGCTTTCATTTTAATATGGAAACATTTAGTAGAGGAGTAAGCTTATTTGAAGTGCCCAAAACAGTCTTAATGTTTTCAGAATCATGTTTTTCTTCATGATCATGTGACATTAGGCAATCTGACCTCAAATATAACATAAACAAGAGCTTTTTAGTTTCATGGTTGATGAGTTAAAGGTATTTGAAAGAAATTAAATTAGAAAATTGAACAACTTGCTGAAACCAAACTCATTGCAAGCAGAGATACAGATACACTTAAAAAGAATCTTCAGGAAATACTGTGAAACTAGCACTGGAAGCAAAAAAATTGTAAGTAATTGTTAGTTTTATTGGTTGGTTTTATTCATCTCTTTGTAGACAGCATTCCGACATCTGTCTGGTTTTAATGCAAGCAGTGTTCTAAATATTAGTACATTTCTTTTTCCTAAAGGTGAATATTTGTCAGCCTCTTAAGCTGTAAGGTGGCTCTGTTAAATAATGAAAAAGATGATTTAGTGATTTCTGAATTACAAGATGGCTCAGATTCCTTTTAGACAGAAATTCTTAGTACTGGAGTGTCTGAACTACCATTCTCCTTATCAGATTTGGAGTTACTATGATTTCATGCTAACATGTCATTTGTAAATGCTGTTAGAAATGCTTTTAGTACAAGGACCTATGTAAATAATAAAACTTGGGAAAAGTGTACTTTTAGTAAGCCCATTCTAAGTTCTTTGAGTGAGGAATAATTATAGCAGTTTTAGTTTCAAGAGCCTGCAGACTAGACTGCATTTCTTTTTAAATGTAATAAAGTTGCTTTCAGAGACTGTGACTCTGTGCTGTGAGAAATTCCTTATAGGTTGAGTGGGTTAGAAAATGTAGGTTGCATCTTGTTATTGCAGAACTCATATTCACAGACAGTGTTGCTTTAAATAATACATGCTGCTTGTCCATCAGAAAAGTATATTGAAAGTCTGGATTGGTCATGCTGTGTACAAGCCTTAATTTTCATGCATGCAGCTCTGATTTAGGACAATAGGAATTGATTTCTTTTGTATATATTTTTAAACTGTGTGCAGTTCTATAGCATTGCACACTGGCTTTTATTTTATTTTATATATATATATATATATATATATATATATATAAAAGACAGCTTTTAGTTTATTATTTTTTAATCACAAAGTGTCCCTGTGAAGTGATACAAGTGGTCCTTTGGGTCAAAAGAAGAAACAATGGAAGGTATGAAAGTAAAGAATGAGATTAAGCTCCCTCTACTAATTTACATGAGAACACTTCATTTGCTATTTTAAATAGAGAGAGCATTAGCCACTTAGAGAAATGCTGCAAAAGTCTGTTTTCTAAAAATCACTGATTAAGGGCTTTGAAAGGGTTTTTTATTCTCTCTGTGATGGTTAGTTATGTTTTCTGTCATATTTTGTATTATTTTGCCTGATACTGAGTTGTTCAGGTTTAGCCATCTGTAGTTACCTGTATCTCTTCTGGAATCATGGTTGTATTTGCCACTTTGCAGCCCTAAGGCAGCTTTAAACCAGGGATATTCACACCATATTGTGCACATCTGTTTCACAGCAAGTCCCTTTAGTACTTCTGATGACTGATGTCACAGCAGTTTTGTACCTCTTAGTGTTTGGCTGTCAACAGCTCAGTAATGACATCTCATTCTGGTTTTTGGACATGCATGTCTAATATTCACAAAGTGTTAGGATTTTAGCTTTTCCGAGGCATCTGCCTTTTTTTTCCTCTCTCTTTTTCTGACAAATATCCAAATCCCAGTGGGGCACTTAATTTCTTTTTTCTCTGTTATTCATGCCATGTGGTGCAGCTCAGAAAAATACCAGTTTCCAGACTTCTAATAATTAGAATGTGACTCTCAACCTAATAATCTTTCCTGCAGTTTGATAAATATCGAGTACAAACCACTCCAGAATCTTTGAATTTAAAAGCTTCTGTTAGTAGTCTTAAGTTGAATTTTATTTAATTCATATTTAAGATTTAAAAATTGACAAATTTGCATGTAAACTTGGTATAAAAATTTTAACAAAGGTTTTTATTAAGTGATACACTGTGATCTTGATCACTGTCAGGGTGAGGAACAGAATATATAATATTCAGCGTGTCCTGAAAGGGCTTTTACAAACCTCTGCACTGGATGGATTTGGGAATAAAAGCATAAGGTTGAACTGACTTACATACTCAGAACCTGTTTCCATTCTCTTGAACATTCCTGCACAGCATTGGAACTCAAGGAGATTATGTTTCCTTCCTTTGGACCATTAAGCTTAAATCATCCATTAAGATCAGATGGCCTTCCTCTTTAAATATTTATTTATTTAATGGTTTCGCTCAAAATGTGAATGTTCTGTTTGTTAGAAGTTTATTTTTACCCTAGCTTTTTTTATATGACCATTTTGAAAATACAGAGATTTTAAATCAAGCAGTGGAAGTGTTTGTATAAAATATCATCTTGATAATCATTGTTTTATTCTTCATGTGGTTTATAGCAATACGGCTTGTTTGATTTTCTTTCTTTTTCACAGTTTCTGGCAGATATGGAGAACAACGCACTCTTTAGGGATGACATTGAATGTCAAAAACTCATTATGGAAGCAATGAAGTACCATCTGTTGCCAGAGAGACGACCTATGTTGCAAAGCCCTCGCACCAAACCTAGAAAATCTACAGTGGGCGTTTTGTTTGCAGTTGGAGGAATGGATGCAACAAAAGGTATTGGCTTATGTAATGTTTAAGTGATGAGCTGTTTTGGTTCTTTTTAAAATAAATGTTTGATAGATTTTTTTACAACCTGTTAAATCTAAAATTCAAGAATTCAGCAGTACAAGACATGAAACATCTAAAGTGTGTACTGTTTATTAGGTTAAAAAGGCCTATATATATCTTTGAGAATCTAGAATTCTGATTTGAAATTACCATAAGAGTAGTTGATTTCTGAGTAGTGATGTGTTTAATTGAATACAAACTAATCTTTATTTACTTGAGGGGGCAGTAATTTGGAAAAGGAAGAAAAGGACTGAAAGGCCACAAAGGTGAACTGCACATGATTTAAAAAAAGCCAAAACAACAAAAATATTTTGACTAATTGTTAAATAGTTCTGTCAAAACTACTTGGATTATTTTTTCCATAGAAAATTCCATACTTTTTAATGGTAATTAGAAGGGATCTGGTAGGTTAGGAAAGTTACGGCGAAGAAAGTGTTTTCTTTAATTTGTTGTTTTAAAGCTGTTTCTCGATATTTCATGGCACATACCATCAGCTTTTTTGTCTAATATTACAAAACAGTTGATTTCAATATATGATTGCATTCCACATGGTTGGTTTATATTCCTAATATTTCTATTTCTAAAGGCTTGATTCTGCAAAGCAGTTACAAAACCTGTTTTTTGTTTTGAAAAGCACCAAGAAAGTTGCCCTTTGTAATGGTGCAGGTAATTGCTGAGGAAGTCAAAAAAGACTATTTGCCTACACAGTCTTAAGAATATGCTACAGGATATCATGGTGTCTTGTGGGATCAGCATATTGCTAAAATAAAAACTATCCTAATACTTCAGAACTTTTTTTTTTTCTGTATATAACTTGCATATATTGTCATTCAGGAGCTACAAGCATTGAAAAATACGAACTTCGTACCAACACATGGACTCCAGTTGCAAACATGAATGGACGAAGATTACAGTTTGGAGTTGCAGTCTTAGATGATAAATTGTTTGTTGTTGGTGGCAGAGATGGACTGAAAACATTGAATACTGTGGAGTGCTACAACCCTAGATCAAAAACTTGGAGTGTAATGCCACCGATGTCCACGCATCGTCATGGTCTTGGTATGTACAGTTTTGTAAAGGCTGACTCCATTTTGTTTAAAGGTTACCTGGTTTAGGATTGGTCAAAAAATATCTAGAAATAAAGTTTAGAAGGGTGGAAATTTTGTTTTAATGCCAACTGCTTACTCAATGTCCTTTCTCCTTCAGATTATACTGAAGATTGTATTTGGTAAGCTAAGCTACCAAAAGGAATTTTTTTGATTTTTCAGTTTTGTGGTGTACACTGGACTGTCACTAAGAAATTCTGATCTTTATTCCTCTTATCAAGAAGCAATTGTTTTCATATGTGTATTGTAGGAGTAGCTGTATTGGAAGGTCCCATGTATGCTGTAGGAGGACATGATGGCTGGAGCTACCTGAATACAGTAGAAAGATGGGATCCACAGGCTCGTCAGTGGAACTTCGTAGCTAGTATGTCAACTCCCAGGAGCACCGTTGGTGTAGCAATATTAAATGGAAAGTATGTGAAGGAGTTTCTGTTTTCAAATTTAAAATCTCATTATTTTAATGTAATTAAAGGAACATCCTAAATGGCTACTTGTAATTTCTCTTGACAGATACCACTTAGTAGCATTAAGAGCCAAGTTTCTTCATTCACAGAAAAGATACCCTGCTGGGTGAAGCAAGCCTCTCCACAGCATTACAGCTGTATATGTCAGGTGTTCTAGCACCCTTATCATCCTAATGACCGTCAGTCAGCTGGACTTGCTCCAGTATGGCAAGATCTTTCTTATGCCAAGAACCTGATGCATTAAATGAAATTTGGCAGAAAATAATCCCCCTTGCATTCCAGCTGGTCCCCAGAGATCAGAGGGGCTGGGTGTAGCTGGGCCTAATTTCTGTTTATAACCAGTTCAGTGCTGTAAGTCTGGTTGGGTTCAATACTTTCACCATCACAGATCCACAAACAGTGTGGTTTTTTGAAGCTACAGAAATGCAGGTTTGGAGCTGCTGCTGATGAATGCACTTACTGCATCAGTACTAAATATACTAAGACTAACCAGTGATTAACCAGGCTAAGTCAGCAATTCAAGCTAAATTAACAAATTCAGTCTCTCGCTTCATCCTTAATTAAGCTTAGTTTTACCTGCGTATGCACCAATGCAGTTGGAGATGCAATTCTTACTAATGAAGCGCCCCGGCTTTGGGAGAGAGGAGCAAGCCATATTTTGCAAGGGTGACTACAGGAATACCACAGCAGACAAATGCTACTGATTTACTGAGTAGTACTGTGGTTGTGGCAGAATATTTACACTCCATTGTCCACAAATTTTCACTTCCTGCTTATGTGCCATCTGATGTATCTCCCTTAAGCTACTTGAATGCTGTCAGGTAAAAAATGTTTTTCACCCTTTTTTATTTTGGAAGCCTAGTCACTGGTAAATTAGTACTGCTGAAAGGCACCTACAAAGGGTTCTGTAAGATCTGGAATAAGTCCAAGAACGAGTGGAAATGCTCACTGCCTACAGGAAGGAGGGATGAACTTGAACTACCAGCAAGCACAGTGCCTTGGCTGCCTTGGAACTGCAGTCTCAGATACCGAAGTTAGATCTTAAGCTTGCTATATATTTAGCGGAGGGTCCCAGATGTGAAGAAAAGCACCAGAAGTAGAGCTTTACATTTCCTTATTATTATATAATATTGCTTAGACTCTTAATGGAGGCAGCAACAAAAGATCACTACAGATGACAATTTTAAAATGCATGCAGCATTTCAGATGCAGGAGCAGTAACTTCTGCACTTTCCTGTAATGTCTGTCTGTAACTTGGTAAGTTTCAGTGACTGGATCAAAACCTTCAAATAGAGAAATAAATACATCTTTTTGTGTCCAGAATGTGAAATCACTGCATAAGTGATCAAAACTCTCTCATGTTTTGAGAGAAGGTAAAGCTGGGAGCTTCATAAATGTTATGTTGCATAAAGGATTGATTTTAGTCATGAACTTTATGGATCTACAGCAGTTTTACAGAAATCTCCAGTACATTTCTTACCTTAAACAAGCTGTATTACTAAACAAAGAAACTTCCGTGCAATTTTTTTTTAAAGCGTATTAAAATTATTACTGAGAAGGACTAGATCAACCATATTTACAAGATGTTTGTATTTAAGTTCCTTGGTCAGTAAATTAAAAAAAACCCAAACACTATTATTACCCAGACTGAGGACGTTTTGAATAGTGCTTCATGTTAACCATTGTAAATTGTTCACACTATCATTATCTACAGTATCTAATGTTTGATTGATTATTTAACCATTCTTAGGCTCTGAAATTATTTGAGGTGATCTCTCACTGGATTTTACTTCTTATGCATTGCTTCCTTTTTAGAATGGCTTCTGTGTTCCTGCTTTTTCAAATAATAGTGCTGGGCATGTCTGCTGCTATGCCTAGATTGCTCATAAATTCTGTTCATAAGCTCTTTATAAAGTTTGATTATTTGATTAGCTTTAACGGCTCATCAGCGATTGAGTCCTCCTAAATCCAATTTTTTTTAAATTCATTTCAGTCAGCCACACAAATAATTGAAATCCTTTGTACCAAATGCTAGAAACCTTTTTCTTAGGACTAAGCAAATTGGGCCACCTAGTGGGTGTGAGGGATTTAAGGTTGTACTGTCAGTCATGAACTAAAACCCAGGTCCAGAAAAGCATTTGAATGCCTAAGATGAGGCAGAGTAGAGATGGTGCATGCACAGATCCACTACTGAATTTTTCCTTCTGACCCTGCAAGTCACATCTGCAGTTTTGAAATTGTTAGCTATAGGCATAGGTTGGAATATAAATGCTGTTTAAGATATTCCATTTTCTGTAAATTATTGTTGTTATGCATTGATTGTTACAATAGGAAAAGATTGGAGCAAAATCTTGCCTGACATTTCACAACAGAGCAGTCTACTGAAAGTTGAAATTCTCCTTCTTAACTTCCCTTTTTAACAAACTTGGAATCCTTAATGTTTCACTAGAAACTGCCTTATTCAGACAACATATATTTTCTTCTTTTTTTTGTTCTACTTTGTAGGCTTTATGCAGTTGGTGGTCGAGATGGAAGTTCTTGTCTTAAATCAGTAGAATGTTTTGATCCTCATACAAACAAATGGACTCTCTGTGCTCAGATGTCAAAAAGAAGAGGTGGTGTAGGTGTAACCACCTGGAATGGGTTCTTGTATGCAATAGGTGGCCACGATGCTCCAGCATCCAACTTAACATCCAGGCTGTCAGACTGCGTAGAAAGGTAATATCCTGATGGAGGCATATCCTGCTGGGGGATTCTAATACTGCTAGTCTATCAAATGATTTATGGAAAGAGCTGTAAGTAGAAACCCAATAAAATAGGTGTGTTATTTTTAGCATGAACAGAGGAAACTTACATATAAAAATATGCTGTGTAGTCATACTATGATTCAAAATGTTACCAGCACAGATTATTTAAAGCAAATTCTCCTTAATGCAATTCATCTAGATTATTTTAACAATCTCACTGAGTGAATTTTGATTGATAACTGAAACAACTTGGAATTGAATGCTTTTAAAAATGGAGCAGCTTTCCTTTCACACAAGAAATCTGACTCTATTCATATAACTTTCAAAGTTGTTAACAGTAAGGTTTTGTGGATCTTTATATATCTAATTCTTTCTTGTATTCCTTAATGACCATGAGGAACTGGCATGTAATTCAGTCATTCCTAGGTTGGCATATATTTCTGTAAAGTGATTAATGAATGACTGTATCACAAACTGCAGAAGCACATGTGATCCATAAAGTAATTTTAAAAGATAGTAAATACTTCATAATTCACTGTATTAAATCTTCACTGGCATTTTAGGTATTTATGATCTATGCTTTAATTCTGTCCCTGCTCCCCCACCACCAGCTGTAAAACTTTTCTTCTTTCTTGTTACCTCCCAACACTTAGAGTAAATCTTCATTACCCATATTCTTATTTTACTAAATTTATTCATGCCAGGACATATATTTTACCCTTAACCAGCAAAAAACCCCAAACAAAAAACCATAAAACAACAAAAAAACCCACACCACAAAAATTCACCATAAGAGAGCTGTAGTTTTCAAACTTTCAGAGTCCTAGTAGACCCGAAAATACAGTGTGGCCCATAGCTCTTAACATGTGGAAGTTGCACTGAAAAGACCCTAGAAAGGTTTGCTGAAAGGAAGCTATTACTTAGCAAATACCAAATTTTTACAGATAATCAGAAACCCAAGAGAAGCAGTAAGTCTGTGTGTTTTTCTACATCAGTATTTTCTGAAACAAAGTTATGGAACTCATGACTTCAATAAATGGAAATCATCTTGTAATGCATTTTGTCCTTGCTCTTTAACTGAGTTGAAATTGAAGACCATCAAATTCATGGAACTAGTTTCTTTTAAAAATTAAAGAATTAAGAAATATTAATTTTAAAAACTAAACATTTATAACCACACTAAGCTTCTGAAATATATTTTGTAACAGAAGTTGCTATTCCCAGATAAATACAATTGCTTATAAATTATAAAATAATTGGGAAAGTAATTTCTACATGTAGCTTACTTATCACCCTCTTCTATTTGCATATGTGCTTCAGGTAATATTTTCATGTTACACTTATGCTTGCATGCATTTGTGTAGTACTTGACTAATAAAATTGTTAGAGCTCTTTGTATCCTCTTCATGCAAAAAATTAAGACTAGTATCTTTCAACTTGTTTTTTAGCAAGTTGATCTTAGCCAAATAATTATTTTCTTTGTACAGTTTTTTAGAGCCCTTCAGAGCTCTGTAATTACATTAGTTCTGCTGTAAGCATCTGCAATCTTAAAAAGATTGTCTCTTTCAGTCAGATTAAAATATATTCTTTGCCATAAGCATAGCATGGTGTCTCCTATGTAGTTCTCAATTTGACTTGTAAAGAGTCTTGATAATGTTCTAGAACCACACAATTTTTTTCATTAAACCATCTGGTGCGTACTGTGCTGATTTCAAAAGTGTTGTAAATCGTCTTTAGGGTTTTGCATAATTTTCTCAAAACACTTTTGGGGATAATATTTTTGAAATTGGTAATCTTAATAATGGTAATCTTAGTACCAAACTAAATTTTACCAGCCTGTGTTTTGACATACAGTACTTAAAGCAGCAGAACTGTTTGTGGCGTGGTATGTTTAGACATACAAAATGTAGTAAGAGCAGGCTGCATGACTATTTGGAAAGCAGCACTAAGTAAATATCTGGCTAGTAGTGACTGTGTTACCAGATGACTAAAAAAACAGTTTCAGAGGGAGGGGAATCGAGGGGGGAAAGTCCTTTGAAATTAACAACCAGATCTGTACTGTCCTGTTTTCTACTACCTGGATAGCATCTATTCCAGTACATTTTGTTGTTGTTGTTGTTGAATTACAGTAACAGTTTTAGAGCATAACACAAATTATCTTTTAGGTATGATCCCAAAACAGATGTGTGGACTGCTGTGGCCTCCATGAGCATTAGCAGAGACGCAGTGGGAGTGTGTCTTCTTGGTGACAAGTTGTATGCTGTTGGAGGATATGATGGTCAAACATATCTTAATACTGTGGAGTCTTATGATCCCCAGACAAATGAATGGACACAGGTATAGTTTCTGATCAGACCATACACTACTATTAATATTGTTATTTCAAATGTGCTTCCTTTTGCAAGGAGAATTCAAATATTCCTTCTCTAAAAAGCACTTTCTTACTAGTCTGTTGTCTCTTTTTTTCCTTTGTGTACTATCTTGAGATGACTTATCTTGAATAGACAGTTGTTAATTTCCAATAAACTGCCCTCCTTTCTTTCGCAAGAGTAGTTATTTTCTTTGACAATTTCAGCTACTTTTAATAAAATGTATTGCAGCGTTCCCCAAACTGTCATAAAGGATTCTGTTTACATGACTTCCTGTTCTGAAGATAAATGATAAATGTAGATTGTTTTAGCTCTAATGTGTCTCTCAACATTGATTTTGTCAAGGTTTTGGTCATTTTTTCATAAATAATCCCTTCCTGAGGTGAATACTATGTACAGTGTATGCAGGTTTCAGAAAGCCTTTAACTATTTTTCTTTTTGTAGCTTTAAAATAAAAATAATTCTTCAGTTCATGCTCAGAAACCATTACTGTCAATTCAGAGCTTGGTTACTTTTATATAGCTCCAGGAATGTGTGTCTCTGTGGGAAGAGCACACACAAGGTCATCCTGAGCTGACTGTCCTTTGGTATGTAATACTGTTTGAGATACCCTAAAGCATCTACCTCCACAAAAGGTTGGCAGATACAGCACAGAATCTATGGGACACCAAGGCTCTCCTGGAGTCCTGTTGCAGACCAGGATGAATGTCCAAGCTCATCTGTAATAGCATTAGAAACCAGTATTTAGACAACTGAATTCTGAACCACCTGAATATGTTATTCTGGTAATAGCCCCAAATTCTTAATTTAAGAAGAGAACTAAACTGCTGTTTATAAAAATCCCTGGAACACAAAAAACTGAACAGTTCATTTCACTCCATTTCATGCTGCCGCAAGCTCTTAAAACACAAGTCATCAAGGAGGATTATCAGACCTTGGGGCATTCACTGGTACTAGTAATGATAACGCATGGCATTGTTAGTCCTGCTAAAGAAAAAAAAAAAGTGTACCAGAAGACAGCAATTGCTTCTCACCAGAGGAGAGAAACTGTGCTTCTCACCATTGTATCTAAATGGGTCTCGCATGTCTAGGTGGTGACCATCTGTATGTACCTTTGTATTCTTAGCCTTGACCCTCTATATCTCACTGAATGCCATGAGCCTAGTATGTAGGATAGTTTCAAACCCTTCCCAGAGGATTTGGAAATATTTGTGTACCTTCCTTCTCTCTTGATTTGTCAGCAGTCTGCCAGCTCTTCATCTTCACACAACTCAGGAGAAGACAGTGGAATGTTCCCAAGTGACGAGCCACAGACAGCTCTATAAAAGTCTGTTGTTCCTGGGAAAAAAAAAGAAATAGGGGAGTTGGCATAAACAGCCTTTTTGGTCTTCAGGGTAGTCTCTGTACCACTTGGTGTGCTATTCACATACACTGCAATACTATGAAGGTTAAAAAGGGAAGCAAAGGGGAGTGTTATAAATTACTGCCCTCTGTTCAAGTCCAGCTAAATCTCAGCAAAAAAAAAGTCTTGCCAGAAGTAAATTCTGTTTGCAATTAAAGAGTAAAGACTGGTAAATTTATTCTGATTTCAAGAACTCTTAACAGGATTTTATCAAATAGTCAAGTAGAAAGGAGAGGTTGCCCCTATAATTTTAGACATTTTCTTTTTCTGAGAAATGCATTCTTTTACCACCCTTTACTCAATTGTCTGACTGTCTAGCTCAGGTATCCAGTTTGTACTATTAAAAAGGTTTCTTTTTCCTGTAATACTGAATAATTGAAATTATCAATAAGAATTGCTTGATGTCCTTAGGGCTTGCTATTATTTTCAGAGCACTTCACTCTATTATTTAAAATATCTTTACCTTTTCTTTGTGTTTGTATCCAATTTTGGACCATTTTGTAAGTCATGTTAACAGAGCATGGGTGATATTGTCGTTCTGCTGCAGCCGTATAATTAGGGGGAAAAATTACTTAAAGCTGACTGCATTTATCTCACAGATGGTTTGTTTGTTTGTTTGTTTACAGGTTGCACCACTGTGCTTAGGAAGAGCTGGAGCGTGTGTTGTGACTGTAAAACTCTGAATTCATTTCTCTGGGAAGGTGACATTCTCCTGTGTAGACTCGGAGGATTACTCTTTCCTCAAGCAAACTACGAGTGCACCATAAACACCAGGTGCAGGATATCTGCCACAGAAAAGTGTTTGGTCTGAAGCTGACATGATGTTCTTATGGACCAATATTAAGCACTTTTAAAAAATTTATCTTTGTCATGCATATATTACAAGAATTCTACTTGTAAGAAAGTCAGCTGCAACCTGCCAGTTGGCAGCAGGGGACTTCTGTTTAGGAAGCAGTAAGAAAATGAGTGAACTCATTATAATAATCAAATGGGATGGTTCCGGGGCCTTGATTTCCCCAAATCTAGAGCAATGATGCTATAAATGGATATACTTTATTATAATTGGGTCTATGTCTGGGTGAAACAAGTTATAGGATTGGACCCCATAGATCCAATTTGCCTGTAATAAATGCAAATAGGTATCTGAGTGACTATAAGGCAGGCTAACAAACCAATGCAAACTATTGTAAATGGCAGGTGTAATGCCTGCCTTGGAAATGAAGTTGTGTATTTGGTGAATCTTTTGCACTTTTTATCATCATTCCTAGGTTAAAAAACTGTTTATTTAACCAAAGCCTTATTTTAAATATTGTCTTATGCTAACAGAAACCTGCTATTTAATAATTTCTGACATATTTTTGACATCCTGTGTACTTTTTGGATTTTCAAAGTTGTTATGCAAGATGCAGAACATCACACCTTTTTCTCTGCTTTGGTTTTTGTATTTACTTTGCTATTTGTATGAGTTATTGGAAGAATTCTAAAGTGTGATAAACAATTAACCAATTTAAGCTTAACATTTGCACTTTGGAATTTTTGAAGCATTCCATTACATCTAGACTAATTACATTTTTAAATGAGGCTTTGCACTACTATGAGAAGTATAATTTTATACGATGAAGAAATTATCTGTCTTTCCTGTAAGGTTATTTAAAAATGTAAAGGACCCAATCCTGCCAGATGCTCAGCTGCCACCATTTAAGCATGTTCAGCATCTTACAGGAGAGTGAGGTGTGCCTCGCAGGACTGTATCAAATTAGTTACCTTATTTAAGTTACCTAACTTTTTCAGATACTTTATAATTTGCCTTTCTCGAACCCTCTGCTGTTACACCGAATTGCTTTGAACGGTCTAAGTGTTCTCGGGAGAAGCCTTTTTGTATTTGCTTTTGCGTGCCTTGTCTCTTTTGTTCTCCGAACAGCACCGCGTGTGAAAAACGGGAAGATGTGAACTCATTGAATGTTTAGGGTTTGTTTTTTAAAAAAAAAAAAAGTTTGAAGTGCCCGATACTCAAAGTCCTTTGTACATTTGTAATTTTAAACGTGTATTTTAACGGTCTCGGCGAACTGTTTATTGTTTTAAAAGAAATCGGTGACACTTTGTGATGCAGCTTTGCAGTTGGAATACAGCTGATCTCAAGAGGCTTTGCTGCCGGGTGTGCGCCTTTATTCCCTCGCTTAGAGCCCGTTCTGCGAGCCTGCGGTCCCTAAACCCTCCTTTTCCTCTGAGAACTGCCCGTACCCCTCTCTGCGGGCCGCAGCCTCACGCAGAGTTCCTCCCGATTGGGGCCGAGGCCCGGGCCGGTCTCTGCCCGCCCTCAGCCCGCTCCGTCTCCGCGGTAACCGCGGCGCCGTGGGCGGGCGGCGCATGCGCGGTGCCGGCGCTGGCAGCCCGCGGTGGCCGCGATGAAGGTGGGTCTGGGCGGCCGCGGGGCGCCGCGGCCCCGGCGGGGCGGGCGGGGGGCGCGGGTCCCGCCCCGCGGAATGGGCGGGCGGCGGTGCTTGCGGCCTGTGCAGGGGAGAGAGGCGCGGCGGGAGGGGTCGCCAGCAAGCGGCGAGGCGGCCTGGTGTTCTTGCCTGCACTCCCGTGTTTGTTTACTTTCTCATGGAGAGACTCCCGGCTAGAAGGGAGCTTAAAAGTCACCTAGTTGCAACGCCTCTGCGATGGGCAGGAACATCTTCCACTAGCCCGGGTTGCGCAGGGCTCCATCCAGCCTGGCCTTCCACGCTTCCACGGATGAGGTGTTCACAACTTCCACGGGAAACCTGTTCCAGTGCCTCTCCACCGTCACAGCAAATACCTCTTAATAACTAATCTAAACTTACTCTCTTACTTTGAAGCCATTCCCCCTCGTTCTGTGGCTGCATGCCCTTATAATAGCCCCTCTCTGTCTATCTTGTAGGTTTCCTTCAGGTACTGAAAGCCCACAATTAGGTCACGCTAAAGCCTTCACTCCTCCAGGCTGAGCAATCTCAGTTCTCTCAGCCTTCCCTCAGATACACAGAGGTGGTTTGTCTCTCAAATCATCTTGGTGACCTTCCTCTGGACTAAGGTTTTTGAAAATATTTTTTAGAATCAGATGTCACTGTCAGATGTCATTTGTGAATGTGGCATGTGGTGGTTGCAGTTTTGCCGTTCTTGTGAACAGAACGCAGATTCAGTGTGAAGAATGCATCAGTTTACATTGACCCAAAGGAAGGGATAAGAACCTGTGACAGACTTGAGCAAGCCTGACAGGCATTTGGTGGACAGCGGACGTTGGTGTTTATCTTATGACATGTAGGGATATAAGTCACGATAGCAAACTGTGAAACAAACTTGTGGGCTTTATTTTATACCCAAGTTACAGAAAAATATCTGTGCGTGGTGTGAAAGAAAAAGGACATTCAGAAATTTTCTCCGTTGGACATCAGAATCTCTTTCTATAGTGTATTGCTTTGAGATCTTAGCTTTTAAGACCTAGCAATTCAGAGTAACAGAAAGATTACCTATCTCTATAAGAGTGATTGTTGAGCCTTCTGTGTTTTACAAACTAAGGATGCTTTCTGGTCCCAGACTTTTCTATTAAATTTAGAGAACTATTAACATTGTGGTCTTTAAACTAGAAGGGGAGAGTCTCATGCAGTTTTTTTATTCTTGTAACTAGGAGGCAAAAATAATAGTTTTAATAGAGTCACAGTTCTCTGTGCAGACACCCAGCAGCAGAAACTTCAGTTTTTTCCACTCAAATTGAAAGAACTTTTATGTGGGATTTTGGTACTTTGGTGCTTTGGAATCACACAGAAGTTGTGTTTGGATTGTTTGGGGGGGTGGGGGGTTACCACCGCAGTATTCAGTTGCTAACATGCTAGGAAGCTGTAGTATTCTTATATCTTATGATTTTAAGATGTATCGTTTCCTACTTCTTTTTTTTCCCCCCCAGCAAGTGTTCAGTCTGTATGAAAAAGCTTGGTCTGGTTCGCCTCTGCAGTTTGCTTGGCAGAAAACTTTAGGAAATTTTCTTGCTGTAACAGGGTAAGATTGCAACTATTTATTGCATTTGTCCATCAAAATTACTGATAAAGAAAGGGAATTATTCTATATATTAATCTTTTTTAGAGGTGATCGTGCTGTGAAAATTTATGATCGTCATGGTCAGAAGAGAAATGAAATCAGCCTACCAGGGTAGGTACTAGGATAGGTTTAAATTATTTTCTTTGTTGTTTTCTTTAAAAATGCTTCTCTTCTGGTTAGATATTTAGACAATGCGAGAACTTTGTAGGACGCTATACTATCTCTGGTGAACATACCTGGCAGAGAAGGCAAATTATGTAATTAAAATGTAAAAAAACCACCTATCACATTAAGAAGGATCATAATGAGGTTGTGTACAATATATCCTCGCATTCTTGCTGCTGTTGATTTTCTAACAGTTTGTTATCATGTCTTTGCTGAGGAAAGATACTCCTTTGGTTTACATCTGTGGCATAAATGTACACCATTTGCATTGTTGCTTTGGGTCAAGATGATACTTTTGAAGTGAGTCCTTTTTTTTCCCAGCTTATCACACTTTGGTTCACATCAGAGAGTGGTATGGGAGTTTACAAACTGGATTTTTTCAGATTAAATTTAAAAACTTGTGTACTTTGGAAGTTATACTGAATCTCTTAAAAGGCAGTCAGACCATAGAAACAGACTGGATATAAACCAGGGGAAACTTCCCTAGGGAAAAGTGATGTGACATTGGGTCATCATATTGGTTTGCTCAATAAATACACTTTTATTAGGCACCATTAATACTTCATGTAGTTTCATTTGTGTACTGCTCATCTTTTCTTAACACTTTAACTGTTCTTAGTCATCATGGAAATTTTTTATTTTATTTCTAATTACCTGATTAATTTCAATTAAGATAAACCCCTTATTCAAGGCAAAACTCCCATGGTCTTTAAGGCTGAAACCTCTAGTCAAGAGGTAAACTTTAATTTCCAGATCCTCACTTACATAGCCTATGTCATTGGTAAATATGAGCCAGACTCAGTTCCCCAAGAAGTCTAGAAATCCAGTTTTTGCAGTTCATGGTAGTTGCCACCTTGCACCAAACCAAGAGATGCAATTCTTATTGTCTTTACTAGATTCACTGTATTTCACTGACCATCACATCTTGCTGTTTGGATTAGGTGTCATTCATAATATGGTTTGGCTGTGTCAGTCTCTTTTGCTTGGTAATATCCATGGCCCAGGTCTTTCTGTGCAGTGTTTTGTGCAATGTATGATAAATGCACATGCTGTCCAGAAAACTCTCCAAAGTGAGGAAGGCTGTGTGGAATCAGAGGTGTATTATCAGAAAAATAATCCCAACTCTGAATAGCCTCTAACAAACCAGAATCTTACTTTCACTGAGGACTTTCACTGTCTCTTGAAAATCAAGGCGACAGTATTTCAAGTACTAGAACATATGTAGCAGATGTCTTTTATGACCTTCCTCTTAGCCTCTGTCATCAATGAGATTTGAGTAAGAGTGGGGTTACTATAAAACTAGTTTACAGATAAATCTGCAATTTGTCATGGGTTTGCAGGGGAGGGGAAAGGAAAAATAGGGACTCAGTTGCATAGTTCTGGCTGTTTCTCTACACTTACAAACACATTTTAACATTCTTAGTGATTTTTTTTTCTTCAGTAACTGTGTTGCTATGGACTGGGATAAGGATGGAGATACTTTAGCAATAATCACAGACAAATCTAACACCATATTTCTGTGGGATGCAATCACAAACAAAACAAGCCAAGTAGACAGTGGCATGAGGTAAGAAATTTTTTTTAACATGTGTATTTAAAGACTTGGACCACTGTGACTTGTTGATGTGGAGGCTGTATTTCAAGATCATCTTTTTATTGGAGTCCTCATATATACTAATTAAACTAATATGCTACAGTTCATTGCAAAATTATTTTTATATGTTTTGCTGGTTTTGAAGTGTTTGTTGTGGATGGGGGTTTTTGGGGGGTTACAGGATGTTTGTTTATTTTTGAGTGTCAGCAGTGCCATAGTCTCTAGAGAGCTTCTCTTCAATGTTTTGACTTTGTGGGAACAACAAGGATGGGTGATTTTTTTTGTGTATCTGTACTGGCTACTCTTTCTCCTACATCTTTCACACCAGCTAAGGGGAGCTTAAAGGAAGTGATATCAGTGATGCTATGATTTTTTTTTCCCCTTAGATTAATAATGGGGCTAAAATGCTCTTCACAAAGTAGAGTAGTTTAGGATGGAAGGAGATATCTAAGGTTCACAGCCTTACCTTTTTGAATTTGGAAGCAGACTTTAAACTGTTCTGGGGTCTGCATAACCATCAAGCATTGGGTTAATAGATAAGCTTGGTTGGACAATTAAACTTTTGTCTTCTTTGAGTCTATTCCAACAAACTGGCATTCTACATCAACATTTTTCCTGTAGGAAAGAGTGTGGAAACAACTCTGTCCTATGTTTGTTAAGATGTATGTTATACACACATTATATTGTGGGAATGCAGAGACCATATTGTACCATTTTCATGTGTGAACACATACTATGGGGAGAAGAGTAACCTGCCAGTATGCAAGCAAAAAAGAACACAGAAGGTACTTAACAGAATGGAGTCTGCAGTTAATTGCAGTTCCTTCATGACCTTTCTCTCTAGTACTGGAGGTAAATTGCTTACTGGAGGCAGTCTTGCTAGAACATTATATATCAATGTAAGTCCCTAATCCTTTTTTTGTCACAGTGTTATTGCTTAAGCAGAATAAGCACCAAGACATAAACAGTGTGATAATGAGGCTTTTCTGATATCCTTCCCTTTTTGAAATTAGAAAAGCTCCCTTATATGCAAACCAAGTATACTGGAGGTCATTTCACATGTCAATGTTTCAGATTTCTTTCAAATTTCTATTGCATGCCTACAGTGAAATTTAAAAAGATGGGAGGGACTGCACTAGTTAGAAAATTCTGGTTTAAATTTTTTTTGCTGAAGAGGCTCACTGTTTTTTAACATGATATATAGTATCTGTATAGCCTTAAATATACATCAAAATAGGCCTTACTCTATCTTAAACTTGAAGTTAAAATAGATCTTTCAAACTTGTTTGTTACATTGACTAGAACCAGACCTACTCACTTTTGAGTTGGCTAAAAGCATAGAGTTATTGAAGTACAAAAAAAAAAATACAAAAAGCGACTGGAAAATTACCAGTGATTCTATCAAAGACTCTTAATGTTTGCAGACCCATTTTCGTTTGTACAAGTCATGTTACATTACCTCATACAATTTTGTGTTACTTTTACTATCTTCTGCATACTTTGATAATTCTGATATTGGTAGACAACGTTTGCTTGATTTAAAAGTTCTCTTTGGTCTGTATGACTCATAGAAATTAAAGACAAATACAGAATTTCTTATGCAAAATGTTTTAATATATGAACACATGAAAGAAATCTCTACTATACGAAGTAAAATTTTTCTTTGTTTTAGAGATGCAATGTCTTTCTTGTTATGGTCTCGAGTTGGAGCTTTACTTGCTGTTGGAACAACCAAGGGAAACTTACTCATATATAACCGTCAGACTTCTCGCAAGATTTCTGTTCTTGGTATGGACTGGTTTGAAACTACTCTGGCACATGTGAAAGTGGAATTTTGCTAATATACATAGTTTCCTTTCCAGTTGTCTATATGAACACGCAGGTAAAAAATGTGCTCATACTCAACTTGCACTTTCTACTTTGGTGTACTCAGCAGAGTATTTTTAGAGTATACTAACTTATATATATATACAAATACCTAATACTGCCTTACTGCCTCATGGGGGACTTACGTTACCTTTCTTGCAAAGGATTTATGTGGTTGTTCATTTGCTAAGTTACTCTTTCTTACCTGCTTAGTGTACCTCTGGGCATAAAGGCTAAGGATGTAACACAATCCCCAGAAATGTGATGCAAAGAAATGGGAGAACAGGGGCTGTGCTCTTTCATATTAAGTCAAAAGACTTCTATCTGAGAGCAGACTTTTTAAAAATGCTCTGGCAGGTTGTTTCACATTCTGACAATCTGTGTTTGAGTGACCAAACGATGTATATTTCCATCACAGATTTTTTTTTGTAGTTGTGTTTGATTTGTGTTTATAGGTTTTTTTCTTTTTCAGGTAAACACACTAAGAGGATTACTTGTGGCTGTTGGAGTATTGAAAACCTCCTGGCTTTAGGTGGTGAAGACAAAATGATTACTATAAGCAATCAGGAAGGGGATACCATAAGACAGGTAGTATTTATAATGCACATTTGATTTTAAAGTGTGCATTAATACTCCTGGTTCCCAACAAAGCTGGGGCCTATGGGAGCTTGTGCCTTTTGAATCCCAGTGCTTTCAAGGACAAGGAGCTTTTTTTTTTTTCAGTATATTTTATGCCAACATGTCATTAAGACCCAAACTGAAGTCATGCTTTCTCCAATGATTTTCTTGATTTTGGTACTAAATGCAGTAGCAACTTTCCCTGTCTGTTCTTATGCAAAATTATACATGGCAGGAATAATGCAATTATTTATCATCAGTATATGCTACACTAACCGTTGATTTCTAAATCTGCATTTCTATCTTGCAGACCTCAGTCAGCTCAGAACCCAGTGACATGCAGTTCTCAGTTATGAAGACTGATGAAAGAGTATCAACCAGGGAAAGCACAGTAAGAAGTCACTACAAAATACTGTTGTTCAAGTGGGAATAATGTAACAGGATAAGTCCATGCTGCCTTTTCTTCTGAGGAGCTGACTTCTGTAGGAGAAAGTCTTGAATTTGAGATGTGTGTTCTGCTGAGCTTGCATTTAGATTTGTGAACCACTGGCCCATGCAGGGGAATGTCCTGAAAATCTCTTCCACTGTTGATGAAGATTCAGAATTCAAATCCATGGGATTCTTAAGGATTATTCAAATTCCTAAATCTCATCTTTTGGTAAAGATATAGGGCCGTACTTTAAAGTTATGCCATTCTTGTCATGTTAATTTTTCTTTTCATTCATTGGCAGGTAAGTGCAGTGGTTGGCAAGAGGACTCTCTTCCTTTTTAATTTGAATGATCCTGATAATCCAATTGATCTGAAATTTCAGCAGCCTTATGGCAATATTGTAAACTACAAATGGTGAGCAAACTTTCTTAATTAATTATTCTAGTATTAAGAAGCTGAGTCTTTTCCAAGTAGTTCTGATAAATGCTGGAAACAAAACCATCTATCCCTTGCTCAGATTGGATTTTTCTTGCCTGTATTGTAGACTTTTCAGTAATTCTTTTCCAAACACAAGGTAATCTACATTTTTTAATTGTTCTTCATGATTCAATAGTATAAAAACAGTATCTTCCAACAGAATCACTATTGGTATGCTCAGCTTTAAACAAAAATATATTGCTGTCTTGACAGAAGATTAAACTGAGTGCTTTATGGTTTTTTTCCTGTTTGGATAAGTAACTGATGAAAGAGCTAGGGGTGGAGTTGGTCCTCCAGCTAGTTTGTTGGTTTGCAAAGCTGTGCAAAGTTCTTGTAGCCTTCTTACTGTGCAATACCATTGATAATGTTCCTATGAAAAAAACCTAAGCTAGAAGTTTCGTATCTGTACCAAAATGTAGCTGTACTATTTGTATATATCTGTATCTTTGAATCATTACACCTTGTCTTTTAATGCCTGTTCAGTCAACGTGGAATTGACATCCCTTTGCACTACAACTCCAAGAAAACCCAAAGCTGTATGCTTCTTAGTGTATGCCCATGTATAACAAAGTGTACCTGGGCTGTTTCCCTTGCAGTGATTTTTCTTGGAATTGAGCTAATGAGTTATTGTTTGAATTCATCTTTACATGCTGTAACTATATGTGCCTTAACCTCATTATTTCTACTTGACATTATGAGAAGTAAACAGAATATTCACAAAATTGTTGCTTTGGTACTTGCACTGTGTTTGCAGTGCCCCTAAGGGCCCAGTGACTGGCATTATTGTTTTGACATAGCTTTGATGGGTCCACAAAGGCCAGAACCTTGAAGTGAAAGTTGCCATCTTATGATATGCTTGTTACAATGAAGGTACCACAAACCCTTCTCCTCACATCACTGCTGTTTGTGCAGCTGGCTGAAAATAAAGTGGCATTATAGAATACAGAAGAGAAAAAAGATGACTTACAAGGCATCTGGGCACAGACATGGTTCTGTCCTTTAAGGACCTTTGGTAGTTTCTGCCTAACCTGTTCTATATTATATGGTTCAACATGATATATATAGTTCCCATAATTTGTTTATTTTTCTGTTACTGGGAGGCATTGACCGAACCCCAGCAGTCTGAAAGAAAATGCTTTTTGCACATTGCATCAATAGATCTCTTTTCTAAAGTGTTGCTTTTTTGTAACAGGTATGGTGATGGCTATATTATGATTGGTTTCTCACAAGGGTGTTTTGTAGTAATTTCTACACATATTCGTGAAATAGGACAAGAAGTCTTTCAAGCTCATAATCATAAGGATAATCTAAGCAGCATTGCTATATCACAGTCATTAAACAAAGCTGCATCATGTGGAGACAATTGGTAAGTGGTAGTTTTATATATAAATGATAGAATTCATCTCCCAGAGCTGGAGCTACTGGGCATTCATGCTATGCTTCCTAAGGATTCAAGGCTCCCTAAGAAGTGAATTTAGAAGAGGTAAGATGAATTGTTCTGTGGAACTGCTGCACTGCCTAAAGTTAGGGGAAGCTATTATTGACAAAAATCTCTGCAACTGTAATTAATATAATTAATTGTAAACAAAAAAGAAATAAACTTTAGTATATATTATTCCTTTTGAGTCATTCTTTTTCTATTATGTTGCTTGGCTACAAAAAAGTCCAAATTTCTTTACTGAGATTTATTGATTGAGGATAAGCATCTGCTTAGCAACAGGAGAAAAATTAATTTAAATCTCTACTGAGTATGTTGATACCTGATACCCTCCTGTCCTGGTTTAGGACAAATTTGAGAAGAAACCTTTGAATGGGGTTCTTTTGGAAAGCAAACCTAAATGGTGTTTTTCTTATAACTGGTTTGGGAAAAATGAACTTTTTCAGAGAAAAGTGGAAAAAGCTATTTATTTAATAAACGAAGTGTTTACAAGTACAAAGAATGAATAATATGAAACAATAAAAGTTTTTGTTACTCTGAAGTGAGATGGTGAACTTAGAAAGTCTGTGCTATGGGCAGCTCAGCTCTTAGTTTTTTCTACTCTCTTGAGCCCCATGTTGGGCGCCAATAAAAATGTATATGTCTTGGTTTAGGGCAAATTTGGGAGAAACCTCTTAATGGGGTTTCTCTTTTATCTGCAGTCTAGACAAAACTTGAAAAGTGCGAGAAACTAAGGAAATAAATAATTAAATATACTGGTGTTTTTCCAAAATGTCTCGTGCATATCATAGAATAGCTCCTTTAGCTCCTCATCTGCTAATCCCCGATTCTGTGATATCTGAATTCTTCAGCAAAAGAAGAATTGTGTCATAATAGAAGTCAAACAGTTCTTTCTGTCCTCAGCTCTGTGTAGGACCAACTGCTGATTTATGACACTTGCACATCAAAAGTGCTATAACTGTGAGCATAGCATGGTACAACTTCAAGCACTTGAGCTATTGTACAATGTTATTTCTTTAAGGAGTGGTTTAACATGCATTGAATGACATGACAGCCTAAGTAAACTCTCACTCTATCCCTTTTATATGCAGCAGGATTGAAAGTATTTTTTACATCTGTGTTTCAAACTCTGTGTGTCCATCAGTAATGTCTTCTAAAAATAAAATGCTATAATAGATCAAAAGGGAAAACCAGTCTGTTTCCCAACCCTGAATTCTTTCAAATTGGATTTGTGCCTTTTCTTCAAATTTTAGTTCTCTGAACAAATATTTTTGTACTGTGATAGTGATACACTGTTTACAGTGATGGATAATAATGTGTTGTTTTTTAAGAAACTGAAGACATTTTGCATTTTGTGGTCTACTTTTTGCTCCATTAGGCTGTCTTGATTGGACTGGGTTTGTTCCAGTTAATGATGACTGAGATTTAGATGGGTGGGAATGACTCTTTATTTTTGTTTTAGCATCAAAATCCATGATTTGACAGATATGAAAGAAATGTATGCCATAATAAACTTGGATGATGAAAACAAAGGTATGTTAACTTTGTCCACGGGGATAGAAATTTTTATAAATTAAGTAAACTGGAACTTCGACAGTGTCTCTGTTCATGGAGTAAAAGTACTGCTGTTGGAAAAACACTGTAAATATAGAATTTTTCAAAAACTCCTGCTTTCCCAACTTATTAGGTGACCTGTAGCAAAATGGGAGCATATTTTACCTATTCAAAGTATAGAGAAGTACAGCTCTCAGAATATTTGATCAGTTAATGTTAAGTTCTGAATCTGTATTACAAGATATTCAGATTATTACAATAATACGCTTCACTGGTTTCTGTTTCTTTCCAAGAATTTTTTTGTGCCTTTCAGCATGTCTTGTACTAACATTGATATTTGTTGAGTTTTTGTCCTGATGTACAGGACTTGTGCCTATGGCTTCAGTGAAGAGTGTTACAAAACCATTTTCTTGAGTAGTGAGTTTCCACCCTTATTTCTTCATGTAGTGTTTTTAAATTCTTCAGTTATTATCAAGTAGCTGGTTGCCTCCAGCAAATTAATTTCTAAGAACCTTCATTTTTAAATTTTTTCTTTTTAATGAATTTAGGATATTTTCAGTACAACACTTACCTGTCTCCCTTGGAATATTGGTGTTAGTCAGAGTATGATTTTTCTAGTGACATTTTCAGACACTGAGGAACAAACACGAGTTCTGTGTTTAGTACTTACTGATTTGGCAGTAAGGGGAATAAGATGAAATTCTGCTCAACTGCTTGAGTATTATGGATCACTTTGAATGTGCTGCCTGAACTGTCAGCGTTGAAAAGAGGAAGAGTGTTGATCAGTTTTGTAACAGATCTGTAATCTGGTCTAGTGGAAGGTGACGTGCACCTAGATGACCTTTAAGGTCCCTTACAACTCAAACCATTCTGTTATTCTGTGAAGTCTTCACTGTCAGGAAAATGCAATATTAGTAAATTATGTGTTTGATTTGAGTGATTCTAATTGATCTTGGAATTGTATTAATTGGTTAGCTTTGAGTACATTAGTACCTATATTCTTGATATTAATGCCTACCATTTTCACAGTTTAGAGCAAAATAATTGCTTGTTGGTTACAGTAGTTAAAGAAAAGACTGTATTTTTTTTACAAAAACTTGTGAATATTTTAGGTGTAGATCAGATGGCTTGGACAGATGATGGACAGCTGTTGGCAGTATCTACACGAAGAGGATCCCTTCATGTTTTCTTGACAAAGCTTCCAATCCTTGGAGATGCTTACAGTACACGGATTGCATACCTCACTTCTCTTCTTGAAGTCACCATAGCAAATCACGTGGAGAGTGTATGATAACCTCTTCCTTTTAAACTTCCTGTAGATGTAATTAAAGTAAGTATTAAAAGTGGATGAAAACTGGATTATTTTGTTTTGTTTTCTTACAGGAGCTGCCAATCACAGTCTCTGTTGAAGTAGAGCCCAGTTTTGTCGCTATTGGTGTTTATCATTTGGCCGTAGGAATGAACAATCGTGCTTGGTTTTATGCACTTGGAGAGAATAGTAAGCATAAATTTAACTCTCTTAAAACTAATGCAGCACTGTCTTATTTTATTAATTCAGTATTGTGTTTAGCAGTTCTGGACATTCCACGTTGTTCAGTAAAAACTTGAATTGCCTATGGTCTTGCTAGGGTGGGATAATAATTTTTGCAGGCCGAAGCGGTTATGGCAAGGCATTATAAATAATAGAAATAAAACTTCTCATTCGAGGTATTGGTCATGAAATGTAGACTGTTGCTTGTTTTTTTCACATCATCTTGTTAATCAATGAAAGACTTCAGATTTTTGAGACATTGTAAATCTGTATCTTAAAGTACTAAGTTCGGCAAAATACCTAGGAACTACAATCAGAGAGTTTAGATTTTTAGTTTGGCAGATCTTCATGTTGTTTGTATGAGAAAAGGAAAATTTGGATATGCTGTGTCCAAATTTTAGATGGTTGATTTCAAACTTTCATGTTTTTCTAAGCATCCCCTTTTTTACAGTGACAGTAAATTAAATAAAACTATAACAATACTAGCCAGAGTTGCATAGGAAAAGAGTTTCTCTTGTAGTTTCTGACCAGTTCTCTGACTTCTGAGAAGAAAGTCTCTCTATGTGACTTGTCCTTTCTCTTCTCTGTTGTGAGATTTTCACATCTTCTTACTCAGCTGCAAATTTAGATAAGCAAAGACCTGTACAAAATCAAAATATTTTTACCCTATCTTTTCTCTTTGAATCCTTTAGATGTAAAAAAGCTTAAAGATGTGGAGTACCTGGGGACAGTAGCAAGTATGCACCTTAATTCCGATTATGCTGCTGCTCTATTTGAGGGTAAAGTCCAGTTGCATATGGTAAGAGCTCTGGCAGTTTGGATTGTTGAACTAATGAGTTGATATAAGCTGAACAAGTTAATGTAATTTTAAAAATTAAATAAAATGCAATGATCTTCAGTTAATGGAGATAAAAATTAAAAATTCTTCAGAATAGTTTTGCTGGCTAAGTAAGATACATAGCTGAGTTTCTGTAGACTTAGAAATACAACCTAGACCAGAACAGGTGAAGAAAAACGTTTTCTTGTCAGCTTTATTTAACTCGTTTTATTTTAAAGGTCTCTGGTAATGTGACAGAAGCCAATGCTGGGTTCTTAAGAGATGCACATGCAAAGTTTTCTTCATCTAAATTTCTAGTTTGATACAAGCAACATTACGATACCCTGTTGTTAACAGTGGAGTTTTTCAGTTAATTCTGTTCTTTATATTTAGATAGAAAGTGAGGGTTTGGGTGCTCAGGAAGAACGAGAAACTCGACTTTTCCCAGCAGATGATGATAAATACCGAATTTTGTGCCATGCTTTAACTAATGACTTCCTCATATATGGTACAGATGTGAGTATTGCTTCTTTTTAAAGATCTTTTTAGGTGTAATATATTTCTGTCTGAATTTTTTTGATTACCGCTCATGCTTTTGGCAAAACAAAAAGTGCATCTGTGAACTTTAGAGTGGATTATTTTCTGTACAAGAACTTTGAGAAAATACAGTCAAAATTGCATTCAGCTTCCGTTACTGTTGCATTTATATGACATGCATTGGCAGGAAGGTTAAGTTTTGCTTTTACTAGTGTTTGTTACTGCTTTTAATAGCAGAACTTAATTCTATTGCATTAGTGAGAGGGTTGGCAATGAAAATCTCTTCCAGATATAAGAAAAAACATAGCACTTGCCTTGCAAATTTGTTGATTTAGGTGGTGACTTGCCACTGAAGCCCTTGTCCAAAGAGAATTTTTTTAATGTGTTTCAACAAGGATAGAAATTAAGGAGGGCACTGAAGAAGAATGCAGACGTGCTTATGGATTTTTCTGGAGATTTTTTTTATGTAAGAGGGTAGTTTTTTGTCCTTTTAATATTTTCTGGCACTGGGAATACAGGGCACGTTTGGCATTGTAGTATCATGCCCTTTGTGATATTGACTGATGTATTGACCTTCCAGAGGAAAGGCAGAACTATTTCTGGTTTAATAACTCGAGTGTGAGTTTTGTAGCAGATGAGGCCTTTCCCACCTCTTCAGTACCTAAACTGATATTGGTAAGTTTGAAGTACTAAATTTGCCACCGATCAATTTGATGTGTACAAATTCTACCACTGATGTCAAAATCCATGTTTTTTTAAATATATCTTTAATCACAAATCAGTTTGATTGCTTTTATTCCCTGAGTTAGGTGCCTCTCTTCTAAAGAATGTGTGGTTCTTCCTTGGAAGCAAATTTTACAGCTTCTTTGAAGGTTAGGCTTCTCTCAGCAATGAGACAAACACTTCATTTGTTTAGAGAACTGCACAGTAAACACTTGTCTCCACAAAGCAGAGGGACATAAATATCAAAACCAACAGAAAACCCCTCAAAACTTTGTCCTGCAAAAGTTTTTCCTGTCTTACTCAAAACAGGGTGTGAAAATGAAGCAAAAAAACCCTCTTGAAAGTACTTTCTTTGAGCACTTGGTACTCTGCAAGACACTACAGCCAAAGTAATTACCTGCTTGCCACTTACTGATGTAATTATTAACATTTTCTATTATTTCTCATTAGACTGGAGTTATTTATTATTTCTACATTGAGGACTGGCAATATGTGAATGAATATCGACATTCTGTGAGTGTGAGAAAGGTTTTTCCAGATCCCAGTGGAACCAGAATGGCTTTCATCGATGACAAAAGTGATGGCTTCGTCTATTGTCCAGTAAGTTAGTGTGAGACAAGCAGGCTCTTCAACTATATAGTGTTTTTAATAGAAAATAAAGAAGATTTTGTCACTCCAGTGTGTATGCTGATAGAAGAAATTCGCAAGGAAGCTTGAAGATACTTTAATGGTAATGTAAGGAAATAAAATCTGTCATACTAGATCAAGACAATTTCATTATACTAAGTTCTTGATTGGTAATTTTCAAAAATGTATGCGTTTGTGTATTGAAATACAGATAACTTAGCCAGTTTCACTGCCCCTCTCCATACCTTTTTTTAAAGAATAGTAAATATAATTTATATTATGTGTATTTTCTCCACTTCAAATTTAAATTCCTGTTTTATTCAGAATCACAGCTTATAAAGAAACTTTTTCTTAAAATTTTCATATTTCTACACTAATTATTTTTAAAATTTTTCATCACAGCTGGGTTGAATATTTTGTTTCTCGCCTTAGTCACTTGGTAGTAATTTTACTTTTGCATTATATGTAGGTAAATGACAGAGTATATGAAATTCCAGACTTCTCACCAACCATTAAAGGAATCCTGTGGGAAAACTGGCCCATGGATAAAGGTGTTTTTGTTGCTTTTGACGATGATAAAGTATACACTTATGTTTTTCATAAGGATGCCATTCAAGGTACCATAAGCTCTTTAAAAAGGTTATTCCTAAAGATTATACTACTTTAGTTAATAAAGTAAAGCATGTTCTGAATCTTCATTTGTCTTGAATAAATGAAACAGTACTACAGAAGATTTGAAGTGCAACTGATGAATAGAAAACTAGTTACTTTTCAGGTTTCTCTGTAAGGCTTCAAGGCCTTTTGGTCTCAACTCCATAAGCTATTATAATATTCCATCTGAAAATTACACGTGCTTCAATTGTATTTTGAAGCATTCGTGAGAAAAATCTCAGGATCGGGGTGACAAAACTTGCATCAGGGTCACAAAACTTGTATTCACTGAAAGTGTTAAAGTTGTAAACATAGCCATTTCTATATTTGCAAGAGAGAAACATTTAAACTTACCTACAAACATTTGGAAAAGGATCTTATTGGTTTAGAAGGTTTACATTCTGTATATTTACTGAAAGATGTGTGCTTGTGTAGTTGCTGCTGACTGCCAGCATTATAGACCCTGAACTAATGCCCTGCAAATATACATGTTTTCAGCTGCTTGCTATACTTTTTACCATGTAGGGATTTTTATAAGTTGTCTTTTCTTTCTTCCTGATCTTTGAATCTAGGATCAAGGATTATTTTGGCAGGTGGCACAGAAGTCCCCTATTCCTATAAACCTTTGTTGTTGTATAATGGAGAATTAACTTGTCAGACTCAGAGTGGGAAAACAAACAATATCTATTTAAGTACTCACAGTTTCCTTGGCAATTTGAAAGACTTTGGACCCGATATGCTGAGACAAGCGCTTACTCAGACTCTAATGTTGAAAAGGTACATCTGCATTTTAATTGTATTGTGTAAATTGTTTTCTTCTGTGCTTATAGTTCAACATAGTGTATCCTGCTAATTTTAAAGTGTCCTGCTGAAAATTGATAAATCAGATTGGTCCATAAGTTCACATAGCTCTCCAGGCAGACCAAGCAAAGTAAATGACCTAGTGGTGGTTTGGGTTTTTTCACTGTTGAGTAAAAGCCAAAAGTAATTTTTTTCAAGACTTACTCGGGGTTTTGTGACAGTGGCTCCTCCAAAACTGGTTGAACTCTCCTCCCACTGTAATGAAGCAATGCAAAATCAGTATGATGGAAAGAATGCCAGAGGAGGGAAAGCAGATGGTTTCCTGAAAAAGTATGGTAGAAACAGGAGAAATAGAATTGTAATGTACACATTTGTATTTTTCCTTTCTTCCTGATACATCTCTCTCTCCATGGCTTAGAAGTAAATGTTTTTTATGTTTTCTCTAACAGAGAGAAAAAAATGCTGAGAGGGAGTTTTGAGTGTGAGTAATACCTAAAATTAAAAGAGTTGTAAATGTGTTTTACCTTCTGTAGGTTTTCTGAGGCATGGGAGGTTTGCAGACTTTTGAATGACCAGTCTTGTTGGAATGAGTTGGGCAAAGCTTGCTTACATCATATGGAGGTGGATTTTGCAATACGTGTTTATCGAACATCTGGTAATGCTGGGATGGTGATGTCACTAGAGCAAGTAAAGGTAAAATGTAAAGTCTTACCTAGGAAATACGGTAATTTAATTCCTCTTTAAGAATTGCTGAATTCTTGGGGTTTTTTGCAGGGGGAAGTTGAATTGCTTTCAAGGGACATAGACGATAAAGTGTCCAAACTACAGACTGTTCACTTGGTTTTTTCTTGAAGTGGTTGCAGTCTCTACTAGACTGCACAGTATTTCTTTCTGCATTTACTTGAGAACAGCAGAATATATTCATGCCTCAGGCAGTGGAAGGTTCTTATTTCCTTTTGTTATATTTGAGAAAATATTTTTGAAGACTGCTATTAAAAAAAAAACCCAAAACAAAACCAGATTGCATTTATGCATCTAAAAGTGAAATAGTACCTTAAAATTACACTTCCGTAAATTGCTGTTTTTTGACAGTGTTAGCTGTACTGGCACGTAAGGGTTTTTTCTGGTTTGTAGAATCCAATATACATAATTGAAAAATGTAAGGATATTTTATTTTACTATTTTGCTTTATTTTTCTTACTAGATTATGTTATTTATGCATTATTTATTTTCTTTTGGACTACTTCTGTACCTTTTATGTCTTTCTACAGGGAATAGAAGACCACAACCTTTTAGCAGGACATCTTGCAATGTTTACTAGTGATTTTAATCTGGCTCAGGATTTGTATCTGGCATCCTCCTGTCCTATTGCTGCTCTTGAGGTATTCATTTAAGATGTGTATATTTTCTGCTGGTTTTGTTTCCAGGTTAATGCTGAAATATTTTACCTTCTGATAATTTTGTCCTTTTATGATTTTGATCTTGCCATTGTGTGACTAGAATCACAGACTATCCTGAATTGGAAGGGAACCACAGGGATCATTCAGTCCAACTCCTGGCCCTGTACAGGACAACCCCAAGAGTCACACCATGTGCCTGAGAGCATTGTCCAAATGCATCTGGAACTCTGTCAGGCTTGGTGCTGTGACCACTTCCCTGGGGAGCTGTTCTAGTGCCCAACCATCCTCTGGGCGAAGAACCTTTTACTGAATAATAGCCAATGTAAAACTGCCCTGATACAGCTTCAGGCCATTCCTTTGGGTCTGTATCTGGGCACCACAGAGAAGAGATCTGCCCCTCCTCTTCCCCCCTCACAAGGAAGTTGTAGACTGTGACGAGGTCTCCCCTCAGTTACTTCCAGGCTGAGCAGACCGAGTGCCCTCAACCGCTCCTCACATGGCTTCCCCTCAAAGGCCCTTCACCATCTTTGTTGCCCTCCTTTGGACACTTTCTAACAGCTTTATTTCCTTCCTATATTGTGGTGCCCAAAACTGCACACAAGGCTCAAGATGAGGCTGCCCCAGTGCAGGGCAGAGCAGGACAATCCCCATCCTTGCCTGGCTGGGTATGCTGTGCCTGAAACCCCAAAGGACAGAGTTGTTCCTCCTGGCTGCCAGGGCACTGCTGACTCATGTTCTAGTTGTCATGGACCAGGATCCCCAGGTCCCTTTCCATGTCACTGCTTTCCAGCATCTCATTCCCCAGTCCATACATCCAGGGTTGCTCTGTCCCAGGTGCAGAGTCCAGCACTTCCCCTTGTAAAACTTCATACAACTGGTGAGTGCCCAGCCTTCTAATTTGGCAAGATTTCTCTGCAGGGCCTCCCTGCCTTTGAGGGAGTCAAGAGCTCCTTCCAATCTAGTATCATCAGCAAACTTATTCATTATACCTTCGGGTCCTGTGTCCAAGTCATTTGTGAAGATGCTGAAGTGCACAGGGCTGAGGATGGAGCCCTGTGGAACCCCACTGGTGACAGGTCCCCAGTCTGACATCACCCCTTCACTATAACCCTTTGTGCCTGACTCGTGAACCAGCTGCTCACCCACCCTATAACGTGTTTATTCAGCTGTGGGATGGACATTTTACATACTCTAAGAGGCCATATTCAAAGCTTTACTGAAATCCAAAAAAGATTTCATCAATTGACTGTCCTTGATCAGCTAGGTGAGTTACCTTATAATAAAAGGAAATTAAGTTTGTCAGGTAGGACTTTGGTCTCCTGAAATTGTGCTGGCTGTGACCAATGACTGCATTGTTCTTCAAGTGTTTTTCAGTAACTCCCAGAATAATCTTTTCCATAATTTTACAAGTCACTGAAGTGAGACTGACAGGCCTGTAATTTCAAGGGTCAACCTAACAGACCTTCCTTCAGGATGAATGTCTCTCAAATTGTCTGAATCTTTCTAGAATATTAACTCAATATTTATATTTAGAATAATTTAAAGTTCAGAATAGAAGACCAAATTTGATACTTGCATCAGAAAATGTTACTGTTCTTTGTTAATAGATGCGAAAAGACTTGCAGCACTGGGACAGAGCACTTCAGCTGGCTAAGCGTCTGGCCCCAGACCAAATACCTTTCATATCAAAGGAATATGCAGTGCAGCTTGAATTCATGTAAGTTCTCCTGTATGGCTGTTGTGTGAGAATATTAAACCAATACTCATGCTCAATAGGAGAACACAGAATTGAGATATTTCAGATGACTGTATTGCTGAGAGAGGATTCAGTGAGATCTTGCAGCTATAGTATGAGGAAGAGTTTTGCAAGGAATCTTCCATGCTAGAGATATGTTAGTAAACCATAGTTCCTTTTGACTAATTCTGGTATATGTAGGTTCTTTGCCACTAGTAGGTCCACTATATAATAACATCTACTAAATAAATACTTTGGTGCAGCCAAGTGCTTGGAAAATAGAGAAAGAATGAATCACTTAACACTTCTTACATTGGATGAAAGCCATGCCTTTCACCTGTTTTTCTTTAAATATCTATAAGACTTCATTTTCTTAAACCATTTAGGCAGAGGTGTGTCAAATTTCAAGGCTGCCAATCCCTGAAAGACAGAAGGTATTAACCATTTGACATGATTTCAAAGTCTATTTAATAGTTAATTCTCCTCAGATAAAACCTGGTCTGTTTATTATCTAAGTCAAGAGGAAAAACTTACTTATTAGTTTGTAGACAACTCCCTCCCCTTGGCAGTACACCTGGCATTGAGAGAGGACACTTGCTGGTCACAGAAAGGAAGGAATGGATGCAGTTGAAGCAATGCAACCATCTGGAACTTGAGTTCTGAATATACTCCCAGAAAAAAAAATTGCCTTTAATTTTGTGTTGCAAAAATTTTAAATAATTTCAAATATTAGCTTTCATTTCAGAAAAATCTGGAATAGACCTGAGACCACTGAGGTGTATTTTGCAGACAGAGTCTTTGCATTTCAAGGGAGGTTTATTAGTCTCCATCCAACAGAATTGAGAGGTGGAATTGCCTCTTTGACTAAGAGCTTGTTCAAGTCCATAGGAAGTGCTCTGACATTCTGTGTAACTGTCCACCTCTCACATACCTCACAACCTTCTATGCAGTTGTTATGTCTAAATCAGGACAGATACATGGATAATGCATGCATAAAGTGCTAGGAAAGCAAGCATCTCTTCCTATTAAAAATATTTGTCTGTATAACTTCCAGTTTTCTTTTAGGGGTGATTATGTTAATGCTCTGGCACATTATGAGAGGGGAATCACTGGAAACAATAAGGTAATTCCTTTTTAGTAATGATAGCATTGTAGTGTCACAGTATACATAAAGTTGTCATGTTTCGGACTCATTTGAATTCCAATTCTTAATTTCTGCTCTAAATTAAGTATTATTAAGTCAAGTCTGTAATATTTTGTTAATTTGATTACTGTCGCTTTTGTGACCTGGGTTGCTTTTCATTTGATTGCCACTACCAGGAGCACGATGAAATTTGCCTTGCTGGAGTGGCTCAAATGTCCATTCGAATGGGAGATATCCGTCGAGGTGTAAACCAGGCCATTAAACATCCCAGTAGGTTACTAAAAAGAGACTGTGGAGCTATACTGGAGAATATGAAGGTACTCAAAAGAGTTAATATAATTTAAGACTGAATCTGTGATTTTGCTACGTTAGTAATTTATCTATGATCTTAATTTAGAAATTTTATTTTAATGGTTTCTGATATTGTAGCAATTTTCAGAAGCTGCTCAGCTGTATGAAAAGGGACAATATTTTGACAAGGCAGCATCAGTATACATCCGGTGTAAAAACTGGTAAGTACACATTTCAGGGAAATGTTATATTTCAGAGGATTTGCTGGGATACTCTGTAGAAACGATAGATTCTCTGAATAGCCTCATTAACTATGTTTTATTGATTTTACTGTTCCAAATTCAAGCTTAAGATTCTCTCAGAAAATTACGTTGTTTCAATATAGTCTTACTGTAAATGGGAAATAATTTTTTCCCTTTTTTGTGTGTTATGGTTAAAGTTTCCTGCAGTTTCAAGTCCTTTGTGGGTGTGTGCACATGCACACATCCACACTGAATTTAGTGCACACTGAATATAGTAATTATATTTGTGTAGTTACTGTTTAATTAATTAGATTTCTTAGTTTTATAACATGCATAACTGAGACTGAGTATTTGGACAGTTGTAAATGATTCAAGAGTAGCCAGTAACATGATTTTTTAAGTTAATTTGATTATTGTGAAGTCTCCATTGGAAAAGTCCAGTTTTCTGAGAGATTTAAGGGCTCAGTTCTGGCCTAATTACTTTTTATGGATTCATCACATTAGGAACTGATCAGACAGTTCAGTAAGATTTCTTTCATATGAGTGCTCTAAAGATTAGGTTGGAACATTATGTGCATTTATTTGAAAAATGAAAATTTTATTCCATCAAAGAATTGTCAGTGGCATTAAAATGAACCAGGAGAGCACTTGTTTAAGGGGAGTAGCTTGCATCTAGTGATAACTTTGATTTGGGAAGTGGAAGGTACAAGCTTTGTTTACTCTTGCAGAGGGAGGTTCAGTTTGAAGAGTGCCCATCTTTTAGTCAGAGAGGTGAGATTTAAGGTCAGCATCTGCTGAGTCTCTCATATCCTTTGTCCTGAAAGGCCCACTGCTTAGTTTGCTGGTTTTTCTAGATCTTTCAGGTTACAGTTTTAATGCTGGGCTTCGTCTGTTGGTTAATCCAAGAACACTTGAGGTAAAAATTGTTGGTCTGGCACTTCTTATGCTTGTACACCTCAGATTTAAAAAAAGAGACTGTCTTCATGCCTGTATGCTCATAAAGCAGTCTGTAATTTCCAGTTCTTACAAAGTGCAACTTTTGGAAAATATTGAAATTACTTCAAAGCCTATCCAGTATGTTCAGTTTCTTCTATCAGACTCCTTTTCAGTGTTGATATAAATATGACAGTTTTATTGGAGAAAATTTGGAACCAGCTGTATTTATTAAACAGCTGTTATCTTTCTAGGGCAAAGGTTGGTGAACTTCTACCTCAAGTTTCATCTCCAAAGATTCACCTACAATATGCAAAGGCCAAGGAAGCAGATGGCAGGTACTTTTGAATGCTCTTTTTTTAATATAAAACATGTTATTGCTGTTGTTGTTATTATTATACATTAGTGTTTTTGTAAAATAAATTAAAACACATACTGAAACTTTTGCATGAAATAGTCTTGTGAAAATGGATTCTAAAACATGTCAGCTCAAGTTTACACTTAGTGTCTTGAAGATTTGAAATGCAATCTAAGGACATTCATCTGGTATCAAAGATGTATTTCTAATTAATTATTTTCCTGTCTAAATACTAATAGCTTTCTAACAAAAATCATCAAAGGTTTTAAAGTACTAGATGTCATTCCACTTAGCAGAATATTCAAGTTCAGCTTGTTTCTAACAACTCTTTAGCTGTGATTTTAAAGGTCATTTAAAGGGAGAATAATCATGAAAGAATTTTTTTCATTCCAGAATCAAAATACTGATACATCTTAATGGCTGTCCTTGCATAATATTGAATAATGCAAAGTTGTTAGCTGAAGTGAAAGCCTCAGATAGGTTATATTTAATCACAGAATGTAGTTCCTCCTAGTCTTTACCTGTAAGTAAACATGCTTCAGAATAATGATACTTTAAAATATGAAACAGCACCAGAGTTTAATGTTTGCATTGATGAGACTAGAAAATACTGTTTGTGTCAATTGCATAGTGAGAGAATGAGAAACTTCTTGACCTTGTCTACAGAACAGAAAGGAGGGCTTATTTTTAAAATTGTGCACCTAGCTATCATGTTTGATTTTTATTGTTCTCTTGCTCCCAAGGGATTTCATATGGAAAAGATGAACTGTTTTTAATATATAGCAAAAGGGATAGCTGGCAGAGTAGCTCAAAAATAGTATTGTGGTAGATATTTTTCTGTTGCCTCTGCTTTTCATTCTCCTAAGAGAAAATGAAACCAAAAAGAACATAGTAAATGCAGAGCAATGTGATTACATGCAAACTGAAAGGAAGTTGCCAGAAAGTAATCTCACAGAAATAAAATACTTTATGTTTCCTTCATACTGTATTATAAAGAGTTATTTACAAAGTTAAAACAACTGATGTGGAACCATTATTTTGCAGGTACACGGAAGCTGTGGTAGCTTATGAACATGCAAAACAATGGGATAGTGTAATTCGACTATATTTGGATCACCTAAATAATCCTGAAAGAGCTGTTAATATTGTGAGAGAAACACAATCTCTTGAAGGAGCAAAGATGGTGGCCAGGTAACAATCATATTATGCACATTACAAAGAAGTCTATATCTATTGGGAGTTTATGAGGCTTGCAAACATATTAGACTCTGGTTATTGGTACTTGGCTAGTGACTGTATAATTCAGTTAATTGACTTGAGTTCTTTAAGATTTGGACAATGAAACAGGTACTGATTTTTTTGTTGTTGTTGACTTTCTGATTAAAATAATATTAACCTGAATTAATAAGTATAGACAATAATTTAAAAATTCCCATGCTGTATTATTTATACTAAGTTAATTTTAGGAACCTAGTTAAAACAATCAAGATACAAAATGGATTAGAAGTGCATCATATTTGTATGTATGTAATGTACTATCTTCCTAAAACATTTGGTATTTTCACTAAGCTAATGAGTACTAAGGTATTAATTTGTCATTCTGATTAGATTCTTTCTGCAGCTTGGTGACTATGGTTCTGCCATCCAATTCCTGGTTTTGTCCAAGTGTAATAATGAAGCTTTCACTTTAGCTCAACAACACAACAAGATGGAGATTTATGCTGATATCATCAGTGAGTATTCCAGGCTCATAGTTTGCTTGTGTTATGTTTTACTGTTCTTTTAGTTGATTTTAACTAATTTGAAATCATAAGACAATGGGTGTTAAGTTTTGTTCCCCATTTTCAGTCATCGTGGCCAGATTTGGCAACAATATGTATACTTTAGGCCTACAGGCCAGACTTTCAGCTTTGGTGTCTCCTTGGTTTTCAAATCTTGCCTGTCCTACAGGTTTTTATGTTTATCCATAGAGATAAAACATTTGTCTAGACTATTTTCTTGTGCCCATTGAGTATAATCCCTTTATTTGACCTTGAGCATTTGACTGGTACAGTTCTTGATCTTTGTTCCCTTTTCCTTTTCTCTTGGTTCCAGCTTCTTTCTTACATCTCACTTTTTTTCCTTTTCTACTCTTTAAGACCCTTCATGGCTTCCTCTTGTATCAGTGAGAGGTGGAAAGGAGACCTTACTTAGAAGCTTTTATCTTAGTTAATCAAGCCAGTCAGAGTCCACCTTGTCAATTTGCACCAAATTTTATAGTTTCCATTTTTGTGAGGCACCTTTGAAGAGTGCCCTCTCAGCTCCACACACATATCTACCAATTCTCATATTTTCAATTAAGCTCTTTGTTTAGACATTGATTTCTTATTATGAAGGTTATAAAAACTTGGCAACAGTTAGCTTGGAGATGTATGGTTGCAGATGATTGTCAAAGTGACCACAGTTGTTGTACAGTTCCTTGTGCTTTCTTTCTTCTGTCCAAAATAGGATGTCTGAAACTGTAATCGAAGTGGGTAGAAAGGGAGTTTAAAACTAACTCAGAGTAGTGGCTGTCTTTGTTTCACATGCATACAGGAGAATGGAGTCTTGGTTAGAGGACATTTCTAGTACTCCCTGCTACCACATGGTTGCACTGACCCTGATAAACTTGCTTTGTACAATACAAGTATGCTTCCATATTCTGAAACTGTGAAAGCAATTCAGGTGATAATCTCATAATCATTTGTCCTGCCTTATTGTTGCCAAGATGTGATGGAAAAATTCATTATCAGATCATAGCAATGCCATTTCATTATGACCTTTTAGAAGAGAATGTAGTGACAGGATGAGGGGGGATAGTTTTAAACTAAAGGAGAGTAGATTTCGATTAGATATTAGGAAAAATTTCTTTACTGTGAGGGTAATGAGGTGCTAGAAAAGGTTGCCAGGAGAAGGTTTGGGTGTCCCATCCCTGAAAGGTTTCCAAGGCCAGCTGGATGGAGCTCTGAGCAAGATGGTCTAGTGAAAGGTGTCACTGCCCATGACAGGGGGCTTGGAAGTAGATCGTCTTTAAGATCTCTTCAAACCCAAATCATTTCATTATTCTATGATTGTGTGTAAAACAGAAATCTCATTATGGTGTAAAACCTGTGAAAGCAATTATTTCGCTATGTTATTAGCTCCTAATGTCTGACATTTAGTCTGATTAAATGAGGAAGAAAATGCGTAAGACATAATTTGAGTCTGTTTGGCTTTGGTTTTCTTTGAATGTCAGTAGAAGAACAAAGTAGAATAGGAATATGTTCCTTCAATAGGGTCCTTATCTTATTTAATAAGAATACTGCTATTACTCAGATGTGTCTGTTGCAGGTTCTGAAAGTACTACCAATGAAGATTATCAGAGCATTGCACTATATTTTGAAGCAGAAAAGAAACATTTTCAGGCGGGGAAATTTTTCTTGCTCTGTGGTCAATATGGACGGGTCAGTACTTAAAGGATAATTCAGTGAAAGTTAAATGTTTATAGAAACTGTTCAAAATACAGTCTTCAGGAAAGTTCATATTAGATTTTAAGTGTCTTAACTGGTGACATACTGATATTTTTTTAAAAGGGTAAAAAATGTAAGCAAACTATTTATATTTACAGTCATCTAGACTGTGTTCCGTGAATGATAGATTGCCATGCACACAGGTTTTTCATAGCAGTAGAAGCTCGAGGTGAATAGATATACTGTTGTCAATGAGTCTCTGAATGTCATGATCTGCAGCAGCAATTTATTTACATTTCATTGCCTTGACCAGTGGAGACTTGGTTGCAGAGTAACTAGTTCATTTAATTGCTGTAGTGTGCCCTAACAGAAAGCTTTTTGTAAAAAAAGAAAATATGTTAATTGAAGTATGTTGATTGACACACTTTTGATCAGTTACAAGTCTGTGAACGGATGCTTTTAAAAAGTTTGACTTTTGCATACTGAACACATACCAAATAATATGACTGATTTTTGCAAATTGCGACCATTGTAGATGACAGCTCCTTTAACTGTGGCATGGGGGGCTCCATGACATTAAAAACATTATGACGTTAATCACATTGGGACACTAATTACATTAATCATTAATTTGTTCTCACCATATTGCTGTGAACATCTTTCACAGTTAAGGAAGGTGTACACCAGAATTTGGCAAAGTCTCAATTGATTCTTGCATGGGTATCTGTAAGAGCAGCTGCTACCTCTGTAGTTGAGGTAAGCATTCAGTGTGTCACTTGTCTTGTCAAAATGCAGAGAGAGAGAACTTGATAAAAATTAGAAAAAATGAGTTTCATGTGTCTCAATTTTAACTTCTCTTCTGTATCATTTTAGGCATTAAGACACTTCTTGCAAAGTCCAAGCACAGAAGATAACTTGGCTATGGAAATGGCAATTGAAACAGTAAGCAACTTTGATAAAACAAAAAATCATTCTTTTTAAGACATTTACCTTCAGTATTGTGACATTTTCCCACCATCACTGAGTATGTTTGGATTGCAAATAGAAGGAAAAATATATCTTAGTAAAGATGATATCTAAACATGTCTAAAAATCCCGACTTAACACATTAGAAAATAAATACAAACTGCTGCATGTCAAAGCTGATGAACCAAGGAATCATCTGGTTTGAACATAGAGAATTAAAAAAATCATGTTCTAAATCTATCTAGTTTCAGTGCTTTATGGAAAGGGTCCTTATGAGTAAGTTATTTTTCCCTTCTTCTTTCATATCATACTTTCTTGTGTCTTTTTAATAGGTGGGACGGGCAAAAGATCAAGCCCTAACAAATCAGCTGATTGACTATCTTATGGGAGAGGGGGATGGTATGCCCCAGGTATTGTATTTTTATCACTGCTATTGTGTCGTATTTCTGTGCTACAAGATATTTTGAGCATACTTTGTCCTAAAATTCTTAGTAGGCACAGACTGTGCTTTAGCTTTCATAAAGGAGTAAGAAATGTATGACCATTCTATGAGTCACTCACCTGGTAACTCCAGATTCAGAAATAAAAGAAAGGAAGCAATTATCTTAGATATAATATTTTTCTTCAGTCACCTTTATGAAAGGAGGTAGTTGGACAGAGGAGGTCCAAATTAATGCTCATAATGAGACTAAGAGACAAAACTGTTTGTTGTTGCCCATTTGTCAGCTGGTTGTTGCCTTTCCCAGATGGACAGTCAGCATGTGTATGTCTGGAGACAAGCTACAGCACTGATCTCTTCCAGCAGGAGCAGAGTTGGTCTGACTTTTGTGGTGGAAGAAAGCAAGGTACAAAGTAGGAGATGCAGGTCAAAACCCCAAAGCTGGCCAGGCTATGATAGTTCTTGTGGTCACCATCAGTGTAAGGCATAAAATGTTGTGGACAGATTTTCAAAACTAGCAGCTCCTTTTTGATTTCTGAATAGCTTGGATGATAATAGAGCTTGTTGTACATTCAGTCATATTTAGGCTTGAGTTCACGGAACTAAGTGGCTGAACCACTTGAAGTTTTACTGCCTGTTACAGCCGACCTGGAATGTGAGCTAAGTGGTGAAAGTCAAACCTCAGGTGAGGGTGTTACAGTCTGCAATCAGTTGCTTAGTCAAGGAATTTAGGGTCTCGTACAAAGTAATTGTAAATACAGTCAGATGCAATAAGATATATATGGAAGAATGGATTATGCATTGTTGAGGGCAATAAGGTTTGGTAATTATGGGGCTGACAGGGGCTCGGTGCAGTAAGTTGATTTCACCCCTAATATTACAGCTGCGGTTTGCAATTCTGTTAGGAAATTGGAAACTCTGTCTCTTTCCTCTCAGTATGGATTAAGGGTTTGAGATTTTAGACTTTTAGAGACACTGGGCATTTGATGGCCAAGAAAACTTTGCTTTTGTAAAAGGTAAAAAAAAGAAGACCCAAACCAAACCAAACTTCTATTTCTTTATTATTTACATCTTACTTTACCTCTAATATGAAATGTGAACTTCAATAAAATTATGAGAGAAGCAAAACAGAATTCAACTGCAAGAACCCAAAGGGAATTAAGCTGTTGGAGGCACTGGGTGGAAAATCTATGCAGTATCAGTGTAAGCAAGACTAATTTCATATTTATGCTGGAAGGTGGGCAGAGAGAAACTGTAGCATCCAGTCTCTTTTCTCAGAACAGCAGTCTAGGTGCCTTGTTCAAATAAATCCATGGGACTGGGTAAGGGAAGTGAGCTACAGTATGATCTCCATAATGAAGAGATTCTAAAGATTTTAGAAAATACTTAGGATTTTTTTGAATGCCATTATTGCTATATTTAACATTGTTTTGAACTTCAGTGTAGAGCTTTGTTTTCTTATTTAAAAGCTCTCTCTTATTCTTCTGAATGCTTTAATCCAATCTACTATAGTCCCTCTCAGTGAGTAACAAAATTTTACTTTATCAAATCATGCATATTTGCTTTAAAAACTACTTTAAAAACACCATTATATTCATTATGCTATGGAGACTGTTCTTGAACTTGTCAAGCAAGATAATATTGTTTTTAGAAAATAGAAGCTTCTATGTTGTGACATTTTTGTAAAGCTGAAAGTAAAAGTGAATTTAATAGTAGCCATGCAGCAGAAACTTGCTCATCATTTCAAGCACTGATCTTTAAACCAGATTGTCACTGACAGCAGGCTGATTGCTTTAAATCTTTCACAGCCAACAATTGTGTGGCATTTTAATGAAATGCCATATTATCAAAACTATTACGCTCACCAAAATTTTGCTACACTATTGTCTGACTAACTATAAACTGTTTCTTAGATGTGTGATTATGTCAACTATTGTATTTGTTAACTTCAGCATATAAAGATTCTTTATTTGTCATGTGAGCTCTTTCAGGGAACATTAACTAGCAAGGTTCTGCTGTTTTCTGTGTGCATATTTTCTGAGTACATATGTTTTAAAAAGAAAAATTAAACTAAAAGTATGAATATCTAATATCAAATCAGATTGCAATATTAAATTTTCCAGAGACCTTAGGAGATATATTAGAAAATTCTGTCCTGCATTTTCTGCTTTTTAACTTACTGACTTTAAAGGTAGGAGTATGAAAGTAAAATATGGGACTAATTTTTCTTGAACTACTTTCACTTTTTCCTTTTCAAAAATTCTTTTTCTTTTCTTATTTTTCTTTCTTTTTTTTTTTGGGGGGGGGGTAAGTATTTAAAATATATTATTTAAGTCAAATATAATTAGGAACATGGCAAATACCGTATAAGACTACTGGTCCATGCTGGGACAGGATCCTTTTCTGCTACAGCAGGAGAAAGGGGAGAAGCAGCCTGGATGGGGAAGTAGTGCTGCTTTCTGCTGTTCATCAGTGGAATAGCCATCTGTGGCCGTTAAGTGATGTCAGAAGTTGGGAAGAATTATGTCATAACCCAATATTTTTACTAATTTTTGGTTTATCCCACTAGGGGAATAGCAATTTTTCTTTTTAAGGCAGTGTACAGTGGATAAATAATATCTGTTAATATAAGTAGTTGCAGTTACTTTATTATCCAGATAACCCTTATTCTTAAGTTACAGTTCTTATGATGTTCAACCTTTTCATCATCTGTTACTTAAAATTCTGCTCCATCATTAGTTTAACAGTAATTACTTTTGGTCACTTAATATTTTTCCTTGTATTTCAAGTTAAAAAGAAGATTTTGTCTTCTCTTTTTTCTTTCCATGTGCGATTCTTTCTCTCTTGCTTTTATTTCTGTGATTTTTAAAATTTTTTTGTAATTTTTCTTTGCTTCTCAACTACAAGCTAGTCGTAGTAGTCATCTTCTCTACCAGGAAATATCTTTATATCTTTAATATTTCTGTTCCCTTGAATCCTTGAATTCTGCTTTTTTTTTTTTGCTCTGTCTGAGACTCACATACAAAACCCACACAGTATTCCAGAGAATAACACAACATTGATTAATACAGTTATTGTTGTAGTAATTTTTATACCACTTCAACACAGAATACACACTTTAAATGTTTGGATTTACTACTGATATTGCAGAATTGGTTGGTTTGGATTTTCTGCTAAGCTCTCCATAAAGTTGCCAATGTCTTCTTAATTTAATCCCAATTTACTAGTTATAAGATTATTGTGTACAGGCTTTACTTTTTATTGACCCTATTTTAAAAATCACTGCTAGTGATATAAAATAGTGACACTCACCCAATTTTTTTCACTTAATATTTCCTTTTCAACACAAGCAGGGTCATTTTGTTTTGCCTTTTTTTTCCTACTTCTTTAGTAGCAATAAATAGAATATTTTTAATATTTACTTTTTCTATTCTTTCCTTTATATTCCCATATTTTATTTTGTATTTTTATTAATTACCTCTTGAGGATTTTCTCAAAACCAAACCAACTCTGATTTGTTATCAAAGACCAATTCTTCTTTCTGTCATTGGTATTTTTTTACTAGTCTTCTAGACATTTGAGTACGCTTACAAAAACAGAAGTGCTGTTTGTTTTCTACAGTGCTGCCATCTTGGTTTTTAGTTCTGTCTTTACATTATTTCACTAATTTGCCTGCTGTTAGATGGGCAGTTTTTGGGTGAACTGTTTGGTACATTTGTCATTCTTGAGGTTATATAATTATCAAAAGTACCTGGTATAGCAAATGATAAATTTTATGCATCTTATTAGCTAGCTGTCCTCTAATTTTCAATTTTTTAGCTGTCTTTGATGTCTACCATCTGGTCCCAGAACAACACATTCATTAGGGGTCAGATTTTGTCATCTGCATTCACGCTAAGCAGAGTTTGCATCTAGATCCGTAACGCAATTTAAGCATTTCTGGCTAGACTTCTAAAAGGAGTCCCTGGGTTCTTTTCTGACACCATAAATGCCCACGTAGCTGGAGTTGTTTGCTTTCCCCCTGTACACCTCTCCATGCGCATAGTGGTCTGTGGCTTTCTGCATCCCTCCTGACAGGGCTTGGCCAGCACCTGCCAGGCCTCCCTTGGGCCCCCAGCGTGGGTGTTCTGTGCCAGGGCAACAGCCAAACCCTGCAGGTGACTGTGGCATAGCTGAAGTGTTTGTTTGTACAAACAGCTCTTCACGGAGCAAGCTTGTCTGCTTTCTTTTGACTATGTGGTGGTGGGATGAGCAAGTCAAGAGGGAATAGGAAGAAGTCAAGAAAGGGAATACAGCATTATGTATTTGGTCAGTATTAATTGCTTTTGTATGATTTCATTCAGGATGCCAAGTACCTGTTCCGCCTGTACATGGCACTAAAGCAGTACCGAGATGCTGCCAGAACTGCCATAATAATTGCCAGGGAGGAGCAGTGTTCAGGTAAGCCTGTTTTATCTGATGTGATGGCATCTCTCATGCTACCTCCTTAGATACCCTACTTAGAGTGCTGTTATTTGTATGGGATTATACTTAGAGGAGACATGTGCTTTTAATTATATTTTTGAATTTGAAAGCAGACTTAGGCAAAACCTGTGAACTCACACCTGTATATTAAATATTGGGAAAAAGAGAAACTTGTGGAAAATGTCTGTGTTCTTTATTACATTCAAGTAAGCACAGAGATTAAGACAGCCTGTGACTTTAACTTTCTGTCTGTTACAGGTCATAGAATTGCCATTTCTACATATGGTTTCTGACATGGTACTGAACCTTTAGTCTTAGCACCTGACGTTTATCAGTGGAAAACGGGCAGAGGAATTGATTTCTGTTGAAGGACCAGACATGCTTACTTTAAGCTTGGTTTTCCTTTGTAATGGGTTGCTAAAGTTAGGAATAGAAAAAAATAAGAAGAGAAAAGTCTAGAAGTAGAATAGCTGCCACCTCCATTATTCACGGTCCTCTGTAGCCATGGCAACAACCCTACCATAATACTGCTTGCTTTTCATTTCAATTATGTAAAAGAAAAATCTATAAGGGAAAAATAGCAGCCTCGGGAATAACCCAGGCAAATTAACATTTATGGGCTGCTCCGCAGCATTGGGTTAAGGAGTGGAAAAACCTCTGAAACCCTTGGCAAGCAAATCTCCCAGTCCATCATAGTAGTGAATAATGTATTTGTGCTAATTATATAAGCAGGAAATGCAAAGGCTCAAAGGTTTAAATATTTACTAGCTTCTCTGAATTTGAAAACTTGTATCTAAAATGCAGTATCCCAGCGTGTATTTCTTGTTCCCTAGTAGTATAAATATGTTCTGCAACATTGTAATAGGAAGCACAATATTTGTCTCACTAAAAGCTCCAATCTTGCAGTAACTGTTTCTTCTGGAGAGGCAGTTTCGCATCAGCCCCCTCTTCTTCCACAGAGTTCAGTGAACTTAATTGTGAAATTTGCACCAATATAGTTTGTTCTTTCCTTAAAAATCCATCTAATAATAATACTTAAGTCATACTGCTTGGTATTTTTCTTTGGATATGCCATTTTTAGTGTACTTCTCCATGAAGTTGTTTTTATGTAATCACGTGATTTTAAGACTGTATTATACTGAGAGTCAGTAATACAATATGAAAGAATAATGTTGTTTTCCAGCAACTAATTCTGAAGTGATATTTAGCTGTCTCATACAAATTTTACAGTTCAATTCAATTGTAGCGTATAACAAAACATTACAAATTGCTCTGTAGAGTAAAAAAATCTGCTGATAAGAGAAATAGGGAGGCAAAGGAAAATGTTTGCTGAAATAACTGGAATTTCCTTTAAATGCCTCCAGCTGTGAAGAGTATGACTTTCTCAGCCTCTAATAATGCAAAAAATCCCAAAACAACCACCAAAACAAAACAAGAAAAAAACCCTAGGAGTAGATTAGAATAGAACTGCAAAACACTACTTGATTTCAGCTACGTTGATAATTTAATGAAATCCTTTGCTTTCAGGACAATCCTCAATAGTAACCTTGAAGCAGTATAACCTAGTGAACTAACATTCAAATTTTAGCTATCCCTTGACAGGTTTGGGGTTTGTTTGGTTGCAGAGGCAAGGAGTTGCCAAGGCAAATGATCAAGTAAAAGTATGCTAAACTGACATCTAAAAAGTAGCTTTTGAATATCTGACACCGAAGAACAAAAAAAACCCAACAACTTTAAATGCTCTGAAAACATCTTCCACGTTTAAAGTTCATTATATTAAATTGCCATCATATATATTTTGCTACTGTTTAGATTACTTCTCCCAGTGTAATTTTTTTTTTAACTTCCTGGCTGATACTGCTTAGGATACCGTGACAAGCAACTGCTTGTAGCTTTCCAAAGAAATTGTCATGCAATGGTTTTATTCAAAGGATCAACATAACTTCAGCTTCCCTATATGTCATTAGTAAAGATATTGTTATGAAAAATTAAATTTACTGTTAATTGGGTTTTTTTTTTCTTAAGGAAACTATCGAAATGCACGTGATGTTCTTTTCAGTATGTATTCAGAATTAAAGACCCAGAAGATTAAAATCTCTTCCGAGATGGCTACAAACCTTATGATTCTACACAGCTATATTTTAGTGAAGGTAAGGAACTGAGAAATTGAATTTATGTGTAAGTTGCACAGTGTCTGATTTATTGAACTGTATGTATGGATGCTCTGTGTACATAAATCATAATGTCATATAGATTATATCACAGCACACATAGCACACACTACGTATGTGCATGCTAACAGCAAGCTTCAGGAGGACAATCTATAGTTGTTTCTGCCTCTTTGAGTAGCATGTTTTTTTAGATATTGAATAATTTAAAATTACACATGGCTTCCTGTTTTTCTTTTGCATTCATGCTTACAAATACTATGCTACTAGTAGAACTATTTATTATTGTTGTTGTTGTTGTATTTGAGGTTATTATCCATAAATAGATCAGTACTTTTCTGTAAATGAAATTAAGCAGAGGCCCAAATGTTTTCTATTAGTTAACCCATGGCTGCCCATCAGGATATCCATTCCTGCAGCCAGTGCTGGCCTCCCTCTCTACCAGCAGTGAGGCAAGAGCAAGTGGTGGGCTGAAGGCCAGAAAGACTGGGGAAGAGCCATGCTGCTGTCTCTGATCCCTTCTGTAGTCCAACTCTGCTCAGTTTCATGAAGGAGCTGTTGGCATGGAGCAGCAGGATGAATGAATGCCAAGAGCAGGTTGCAGGAATTACTCTCCAATGGCTGTGGTAAATGTGGTTTCTTTGTGGCATTCCAGATTCACGTGAAACGTGGTGATCACATGAAGGGAGCACGGATGCTTATACGTGTAGCCAACAACATCAGCAAGTTCCCCTCACGTAAGTGCTGACAGTAGAGGAGCTGTGCTCTGCAGGGCAACTCATTAATCAGCACTGTGTTGCAAGGTTCATCCTCCCCCTGTGATCCTGTGGGCAACAACAGAGTGTAACTACAGTGTGCTCTGCATCCTCCTCCAGGCAGCTCTTCCATACACAGCCTCCAGGATGGGATCCTCACCAGCACTTGTAATCTGTCCTCATATTACTGCAGTACTGAGCTGCCTCAACCACACACAGTCTTAGGATTGTGTGTAATAAACTGACTGGTTCTGGGACTTTATCACAAAATTTTAATTGATCTTTAAAAATTATTTTTGGGTACATGGGAAATGTAGACCAAAAATTAGGCTTTAAAGAATGCAGACCAGATTTGGGAGAAATGGTTAAAATCAGAACATTTCTGCTGCCATGCTGAGCTTCGGGAGTGTGAGGCAATGAGAGGTAAAACCATGGTTTTCTTGTATATAGTTCCAGGAATGGCCCAAATTGTGCCACTCTGTGCTGTGACAAAGAAGAAAAATAGTCTTTTTTCATCAGTACATTTTTAGCTGTATTAGCTCAAAGGTTTTAAACATTAATATTGGTAAATAAATATTTGACCTAATTGTTTTGTTCTATTACAGATATTGTGCCAATCTTGACTTCAGCTGTGATTGAATGTCACCGAGCAGGATTGAAAAACTCAGCCTTCAGTTTTGCTGCTATGTTGATGAGACCTGAGTATCGGAGTAAAATAGATCCAAAATACAAAAAGAAAATTGAAACAATGGTCAGGTGAGTGATGTTAATCAAATGCACACAATTTCAAGGCTTTATTTGCAATGCTCATAAAGCAAATTTTGGTTTTGCTCATAAAGCCTGTAGACTGTTTTCATATTATTTCACTATCTTATATTTGAAAGGCTAAGAACCATTTCCGACCCTTCTCTGAGAATTAAAGACTTCCTTTGAATGTGATATGCCCTAAGTGCAATGTGCATTTAAAATGCTTCCTAACCAGCAGTAGCGTTTTCCATCTTTTCCATACAGACACAAGTGCAACCACAGAGGTTTAGTTGAGAATCCACAGCCAAACTGTTGGCTACTGCAGCAGCAGTGTTGTGCTCTTCTGTGATTTAGACGACTAAATGGCTAAGATAAAAAAGAAAGCAAATAAAATATATGAATTCCTGACGTTGTCTTCCTTATCTGAAGTTTTGTTTTGATCCTAGTCAGTATTTTCTGCCAGAAGATGAAGAATAGGCAATTGTAGAAGAGCAGGGTATGCATATGTAACATTTTTGTTATTTATTTTACTAGTCTCTAACCAAGTCTCAGGGACTTGCTGGGCTCATACAGGTGGTTTAGGTATTTATTTATTGTCTCTAAGCTCTCCATGAGCTTATCCAATCACTCAGCTTTAAATCACGTAAATATTTAATGAGAGTTGACTCCTACAAGAAATTCCATTGTTTCAAAATTGGTCCCTAGCTAGTTCAGGATGGTGGCTTGTGGTTTTCCTCTTGGGAGAGATCTACCCTTTTCTGTGTCATTTATGATTTTAAACATCTCCATATTTTATTAATTTACCTTCTGTCAGTTACATCTTTTCAGGAACTGAAGAGTCTCAGCTCACATAGCTTTTTTCTGGATACTAGTTTTTATGGTGTTTCTCTGAAACTCTTCTCACACCCTTTTTAGAGGCAGTTAAAAGCTGTATAATCATGCCAGAAAGGAGTAACAAAAACTCCTGTTCTTTGTGGTCCTGCCACAGAAAACTCTGAAACAAAGAAACCATAGCTTTATAGTCAATACATATAGACCCTAAGTTTTGAAATCTTACAAAGTATTAAGATCTGTTACACCTTTTAAAAGGTGGTGGTGTTTCTAATTAAATAAAAAATGACCTGAGTTAACATAATTGTGATGAAGCTTGGGTGATAGTTAAAAGGAAGGAGCTGATAGAATGTAGAATAGCAGCTGGAAGCTATGCAAGTAACTCAGAGGAAAAACATTTGCTAAGTATCAAAGGCATTTTAAAACAGCTTTGATAAATTCAAACAGCTTGAGGGTTTTATTCACAGCTGTATCTATGTTGTAGACGTCGGGACACAACTGAGACAGAAGAGCCAACAACAGCCTGTCCCTACTGTGCTTTCCAGCTCCCAGAGTGTGATCTTCTGTGTCCCAGCTGTAAAAACAACCTTCCATACTGCATTGCAACTGTGAGTGTCTGCTGTGCTTTCTGCACTGTGACAGTAAAGGCAAAGCTGCTTTCCCTTCTAAAAATAAGTTCATTTGAACTTCAGTTTGCTGGTGGATCCAAGCTAGATACTTTCATGCATTTATGGGTTTTTCTAATCTGTTGCCAAATTTCTTTTTGTCTTTGACTATCATAGAGTGTCCTCACTTGTCACCTACAAGTAGCAGGTAATTGAGGGTGCCAGTAAATTCAGGAAGTCATTCTGGAGACTTCAGCTTCCTGAGAAGGCAGGTGCAGCACCAAGAATCCCCAGCACACCTATCTGGGTGCAGTTGGTGCACTTGCGAGAGCAGACAGGCTAGTGCTGCTGATGCCTTCCCAGCTCAGCCATTTGCCCAGGGGCTCTAGTGCTCAGAGAAGTAACAGAAATCCCCCTTTCCTTTTCCATGTACAGGAGCTTGTGGAGGGCACACCTCCCCTAAGCTACCAAGACTTCAAATTAAAAACAAAAATTAAAACCCTAAACCAACCAACTGAACAAAAAAAAACAACAAAACTTCAAAATCTGTTTTGGGGAATTTTTAAGCACATCCAATGCTAATGGTTCAGGCAGTGACCTCAGCATTTCTTACATTACTCATCCTTACAGAAGTGAGAAGTTTTAACATTTGTTCTTTCAGAGTGTACTGAAAAGGTAAAGATGGCATACATTCCTGGTGGAAGTTACTGTACAGCTGCTGTATAACTAACACAGTTTTTACTGGGTTCACATGAATTGTCATACTAAAATTGTAGGTAAAAAAAGAGAACTTGAACAGGAAACAAATGTTAAGAGTTAACATTCTTTATTAAAACTAAAGAATTAAGTCTCACAAAAAAAGTAATATCCATTGTGTGGGGGTCTTTTTGATCTATTGGTTTAGCAGAATAAGATGACAGGTATACTTTAAAAGTAATACCTTTAGGAAAACAATGGATTTTAAATATAAATTTATGAGCCAAATACAATGTACATGTTAATGTATGTTAACAATATTTATTTAGGCTCCATCTTGGCCACAGTTTATGTCACAGATGTTTGTAGACATGAGGACTGTGGGATTTTCAAATACCTAATGAGAATCAGTGTCAAAATCTGCTGTTGCATAACTGTATTAGAGCATAAATTTCTCAGTATTCAAGGTGCTACTGTGTTTTTATAGTATTGAAAAGGTACATACAAATTCATTCTATCAAAAGTAAACTAGTAAACTGTAGCAAAAAAGAGAAAATGTAAAGAGTCAAAGGCCAGGCAGGCTCTCAAACTTGAGTGCTGAATGTGACCTACTGGGCTCAGGTGCTTTGGGGGCATTTTTGCTATGTCATATACAACACCAAAAATGCCAACAGATTTAGGTACAGTTCTGGATACAGATCTACAGATAACATTCTCGAATTGCCAAACTAAAAGAATTTTAAACACTGTAATTCAGTATATTCTTAGATTTCCATTTTTAAAAGAGGAATGCAAATCATAACACTACATCTCTGAGAGATTACAGAATTTACACAGTAATCAAGTTACAGCAACACATATATGGAGCTTTTAATTCAAGATCTTAGAACTCAGTTGCTGAGACTTTTTCATAATAACAGGTCCTAAAGTAAATGCTCTCTGTAGCCAGGCAGCCCTTGCCCCTTAGTTACCTGCAGTTTTTGTGTGCAGGGTCGGCACATGGTACGTGATGACTGGACAGTTTGCCCACACTGTGACTTTCCTGCCCTCTACTCAGAATTCAAAAGGTAAGTTGGGTTTTTTTCTATTGCAGTATTCCAATGTTTGTTCATATTTTAGCAGCTAATGGATCACTTGGTACTAAAAACATGTAACAGCTGGGCTGAATGGAAGAGGAATTCCCTTTACTTGGTAGCTGCATCTAAGAAACTCACAGAACATTGCTTCACAGTTGACCAAAATCATAGGATATGATAAAGAATTGGGCCAGTGATGCAGGGCTCCAACAGGAACAGGAATGAAGATAAATGATGAGCTTGTGTAAGTTCTCAGTTCTGTCCAGGAAGAAGGCCTGACATGGGGGAAGGGCAAGAACACAGCTGCACCAGCAATCACCAAAACAAACAAAATGTACATAGAATTGGGTACAGAGTAAGACAGCAATAACATCTTGTCCCTGATAATCACATGTGATAACAAGATGGGATAGCTCTGTTCCAATGTCAAGAACTCTGAAGCTGCTAAAACCTCCTTTGTTATGTTTCAATACTGCAAACAGCAGCCTTCCTGGTGTGGTGTTAGCTCTCAACTGTTGAAAACACAGGCAGAAGCAGCCATTGCTTTGTCCTGCACTTGTTACATAGCACTGATCAGAACCCTGCTCTAGGCTTTGTGCCTTAGGCCCAACTTCCTTTGAAAAATGCTAGAATAAGCTTTTGACCAGTTACCCTTCCTTTAAAACAGCATGTTACAGACTGAAAATGTGTGTCCCATGTGTTCTGAAAGGATTAATGTTGTTGATCTTAAGAAAATAAATGAGTGCACAGAGTACCTCAAACTACAAGAGGAGGACCAATAAATTCAGGTATGTCCTACAGTCTGTACTTTTTACTTAACAGAGTTCATTCTAGACATCTCTGGGAGTGCATGATCTTAATTTGCCTATTTAACAGAATCTATCTAAGGATAACAGCAACAAGCATTGGCCTGAGATACTCATACTTCAAAGAATGAAGTATGGCTCTGTCTAGACCAAAGCATGGCTCTGTCTAGACCAAAGACTTAGATCCAGGACTTTTTTTTTTTTTTTTAAAACTAAAAATGAGTTAACGATGTTCCTCAATAATGTTAATAATTTCAAGGCAGATTTACTATTGCAAATACCTTATGTGAAAACTCAGCTGTAGGTCAGAGTAATGCACTGAAGTTCTTCTGGGGAATTTTTACTTGATTTACTTTACTGTGATCTGCTATCACAGTGTATCTAAGAATATAATTAACCACCTCTGTTTATTTCCAGAACTGCTTGTGTTGGCTGGCAAGCAGCAAGGAAAGCTCTATCACTACATCACACATCTCTTCCCCAGAAAGGCCTAATACCAGCCATGTCACTTCTATTTTGTGATATCTGTAACTATTTAGCTTTTGATAAATTTTGTACTTTGGTTTATTGTAGTAATAAAACTGATAATTAATACAAACAAAATCTGCATTTTATCTGCACCAAGGACAAACCACAGGGCCATCTTTGTAATGAAAAAGAAAACCCACCTCCCTACTGTTCTTTTTCTGTTATGAATATTTTCAAATAAACATTTTTTACTCTTTAAATATTCCTTTCTGGTTTTGATTAAAGATGTAACTTGTACAAGTACGAGCTACTCAAGTTTTGGAAGTAAATCCCTCACTGCTTTTCTGTGTCTCTAACTGAACAAAAAGGAAGTTGTAGGAAAAGAGGAATGCCACATCATGTACACGAAGGAGAAACAAAACTGTGGAATAAAGGAGGGAGATGGGACAGGACACTCCATGAACTTAATCAGAGCTTTAAAAGAGTCCTGTGAAACATTTTATTGTCATTTTATATACTGCTTAATTTCTATAATGTACAAATAGGCCATTTATGTATGGGGTTTTTGCATGATGTACTATTTACAAGACTTCACCACATAATGCCAGGGGATTTACATTAAAAAAAAAAAGCAGTGAAGTCCTAGGAAGACTCAGCAGAAATGCCAGGTAACTAAGCATGACATTTTCAGCATGTTCACGCACCTGACATCTGTTGCACAAGGACAGTTATAGCTTGTAACATGTACCATGTCAAGAGTAAGCACAGCAGGGCATCGTGTGAGAGCACAAGAGCTACAGCACCTCTGTAAGAGGAGCATTTTCAACGCACTGGTTCTACTTTCGCAGCAGGAGCACGGATCTGTTTCATGTTCCTGGCAGAAGTTAGATAAGCAAAGCTGAGTCCAAAGCAAGATTTTACTCTAAATGTTTTGTTTTCTCTTTTCTTTTCCCGTCTTTTTTTGTTGTTTCTTCATTTTTCTCTTTTTTTGCCAGCTTGGAAGACTTCACCTTTTTTTGCTATAAACAGAAATATACAGACAGTTTAAAATCCAGCTGCAACCTGACAAAAGTTTAAGTCAAAATGTAGTCAAATGTTAAGGAAAATGCCATCTCTTTCCCTCCCCTTTCAGGTGTGAAGTTTCTAAATGCCATGGAGAATACAGATTACATTGTTCAGTCTTAAGGGGGAACTGGTGGCATCTACAAAGGTATTACTAGAACTGTCACCTGTAGTAACCACAGGCCTGGCACCATCCTCATCAACACCTAAAATATTACCAAGTTTTGGAATTGGATGCAGAACTCAGGTTTAGAGTGATGTCTCACTTTGGTCCAACATAAGACAATGGATTAAAGTAACTTAGACTTTTCTGCACTACCACCAGTTTAAAATTTAAAAGTTGAGAGATTATTTAATATGTACTACGATTTTTTTAAATTCATTAAGATGATGTTAAAAGTCACAAAAAGGTAAGTAAAAACAAACAAAAAAGCCCCAACACTTCAGTGGGGTGGTTTAATACTGAGGAAATTAAATCACCTTAATCATTGCATCACTGTCAACAGTATCCTGCTCATCCTCATCAGACTGGATCTCTTCCACATTTAAGTCTTCGCTCAGATCTAAGGTCACTGCAGATGCTGACTGCCTTTTAGATGCCTTGACAGAACTAAGTGAATATGGAGTCAGATGTGCCTCTTTGTTGTAGGCACGTGTAAAAGCTGCTTTGACCTGGCAGGGTGGAAGGAAGGAAACTGAGCATCAGTTTAGGAACCATAGATTGTTAGCTAATCAACTTATGGAGATTCCACATCAGCTTTGCTTTGGAAAGATGTGACCAAAGAGACATAGAAGACGACACTCTCTCAAAAGGACACCGAAATCATTTAAGAGCTGTATGGTGAAGGCTCATTTTAAACAAGTCCCACATAATCCTCAATAAAGTGTGCATCTTCAGATGCTTCTTGCTTAGGCCAACTGTAATTTCAGCACAGTCACACCAGAGTCCCCTTCAGCAGCACTGTACACTTGCCAGACTAAGCAGCATATTCAGACTACGGGGAAACACCTGATAGTAATGTAGGTTTAGTTACCAGCAAGTTCTTCTCTTTCTGTGAGCACCTGACCTGAATGAGGGAGATCATGGTTTAGATCACATCTGCCTAGTCTGTAAAAGCAACTTGAGCTTCAGCTCACCTTGTACCAGGTGAGGGTCCCAGCCACTAGAGTGCCATAGCTGGACACTGGAAGAGCAGCACACAAAACACCTCAAGTCTGGCAGTTCTGTCTAACGGGACTGGGAAAGGTGCAAGGCAGCCTCTGAATGCAGGGCCTGCTCTGTAGCACAGGCAGCTGTGTGTCCCCTCCTCCTTTGCAGGACATTAAGAAAGGCAGGGCTGTGCCTGAAGGACACAGATCTTACAGCCAGAGCTTGCTTTTATAAAGGTAACACTTTCCCTGTCCTTCCTGTGTTCTGCTTCTATACCCAAAACACAACTGACTCCCAGTAATCCTTTACATCAGGAACAAAACTGGTAAGACTCCTGAGTGAAGCACAGCCTGATTATCTTTAGAACTTAGCCCTGAAGTTTTATTGGTATGTTTGACAGCTGATTCACAAAGCCTACTATCAATTATGGTTAAGCTGGTACACCAACTTCAGCCTTTCCAAAGCACTTCCATACCATAGCAATTATTCCAGGATTTCTTTTTTTAAGATATGGAAGCAAACAAAAAAATTCACTGGTGAATTTTACCTTGGGATCCAGCTTTGAAAAAGGATTGGGTTTGCCTCCCCACGTGCTTATTTCCATGATATTTTCAACATCTTCTTTCATCAAGCAGTAAGAGTCCATAAATGTTACAGCATGTTGTACACCATCTGCTCCAAAGTCTTTCAAGGGCTGGACAAGTGCATCCCGCAAATACGACAAATATTCCATATTTACTGTCCTCTTGCATGTCCGAGTTCTTTGTCAAATTGAAAATAAAGCATTGAGTAAGTAAATCTGTCCAACCAGCACCACTGACTTCTAAAGACAAGAACAAATAGGCAAGGCGGCCCTCAGCACATCAACAATCAGATGCCTTAAGAGCAAACTGCAAGTTGTACTGTGCCACTCCTTTTGCCATACCTGCTTTAGAGAATAACCAATGCAAGATATTTGAACAGCAAACAGTCTAGGGAAACGCATCCCTAACTGAGAAACAACTTCAGGGGAAGAAAGAAAAATGCAAGGTACTTGTGATTATACTAAAGGCATTTCCAGTTTTGACTTGTTCAAATTAAGCACTGAGAAAAGTGTCACCAATAACAAAGGAACATATTCACAGAACACAGGAACGTGTCACTTGTTTAAGGAATTGATGGTAGGTAAAGAACTGCACAAGAAAGAACTGTATCAGAGGAATGTCAGTACTACCTGAGACTCATGTGCATTGCCAGTTCTTGAATGATGCGATCATGTTTGCCTGTGGATGAGAATTTTCCCAGCCAGCTGGGAAAGACAGGAAACTGGGACATGTAACCCCTCATCAGCTCCCCTGGGAGAACACTTGCATAAATAGCCTGAAAAAGTAACACATGCCAAACTCAGATCACATTGAAAGTCTCATGGACACCATGACACACTGCCCTGCACTGTCCCCACAGAAGAGGGGTAGTCAACACAGGGCCACAGTGGAAAAAATTTATTTTAAGAGAACTCTCTCAATTGCTTATTTCTGGTCAATCCCTATTGGGTTACAGCTTCACCCCTTGTACCACCCTATTCGTTACCATGTTCTAAAATACCAGTGAAATTATTTGGGTTTCAAAACTCAAAAGAAACCCCTGCCCCTGCCCCGCCCCCCCCTCCAAAAAACAACAACAAAAAAACCCACAAACCACAGCCTTTTCACATGTCCAGTTTAGAGTGCAGTCAGACAAATAGCTGACTTCACATAAACAAGTGATCTCCAACACAAAGACATGGTGATGGAGAAATTTCTAAAGAACACTGCAAATCTACATCAAGTCAATTATGTTCCTAAGCAGTTCAGCTCTTTGGACCTGTAGTGAGCAGGGGGCTGAACTAGATGACCTCCAGAGGTGCCTTTCAATTTCACCTACAATGCATTCTCAGATGCCAGTCATGATCATTTAAGCACAAGTCTTGTCAGTGTTTTCAGTGAGCATTAAAAGAAATACAGTGAGCAAACTTCAGTCCTCTATGCTTTGGGAGAAATCCTGCCCTGGTGAGAGGAAGGACAGAGCAGGCTTCTAACTTCTTGTAACAGCACAAGTGATACAGTGCTTCTATGCTTTGTGACAGTCCAACTTTTTCCAAGTTTCAGAAGACTTCATTTCATGTTGCAGCATGGGCTCAATAATATGGATACAGGAAACTCTTCTGATCACCAGTGGAACAGAGAATACTACATGAAGTACGAACTATACAGATCATATAATCATACTGAAACACCAATTTCCACAGATCCACTTCTAACACTGGGCACCCCTTAAAGAACATAAAATGAGTGTTAAGTGCTCACCTGTGTGGGAAGAAGATTCCAGTTCTGCTTGCTACGAATCTGCCTGTCCACTATATCACCATCACATATACTATCAGCTGCTCTACTCAAGAGCACCAAGTGCTTTTTTAAATTACCTCTGGAAAAAAATGAAGTTGATTTTATTACAAAGCTGAAATATCCAGATAGGTTTTGGTCTACTTTGACCCCCCTGACAAAAAAGCCTATGTCAATTTAGGGTTTGGAGTAACTCACCCAGCAGCAGCTGGTTTCACATGCACATAGTTCTCTTGGACAAAGAGAGGTGCTAGTGAATAATCATGGAAGAAAAGATCTGATTTATCTATAAGAGACATACGAGCAGCCTCCTCTCCAGTAGCGAAAACCTTCCGGACAACATCGAAAGGGCCCTAAATAATGACATTTCAAGAAGTCAGTGGCTATAAGGTCAACACAAAAAGTAAGACACAGCACAGTATCAGCTGAATTAGTATCTAGGAGTACCTTGACTCAACAGTACAAGCTCCACATTCAGTATTTCCACCCTAGAACTTTACCAGTTTTAAAAACTGTATTTTATTTTTGATATTAAGAGAATTAACTCCTAAACAGAGAACAAAGGACGGGAAGAATGAGCTTCATAATTGCATCTTACATAAGAGACCAGTAGATCAAAATATATACCTAATCCTTGATATACTACTCTTCTTTCAACTACTTGTGGCAAATGTTATAGCTCTTGGCACCTAGGCTTTATTAAGTGCTTCAGTTCAAAAGATGCTTATAAAGCCTAGTGATTAAATCAGAATATGACAGTAAAAAAGCCAATCCAATATCTGACACTTACCAGTTTGATATCCTTTTTGGCTCTGCTGGCATCTGTTTTAGCCTCATCGTAAGTCAGTGATTTGTCTTTTGCACACCACATATTAAGATTATGTAAAACCTAAAGAACAAAATTTATAATTTGGTAGCATAATAGAATTTAAAGACTCCAGCAGTAACAGTCTGATCTTTATACATAAAAATACTGCTCAAATACTTTCAAGTTAATGTACATAATCTGCTATCTGAATGGTCATTGATGCTGAATGGGTACTGACCTGTCTGATGTCCTGATTTGCTGCCAGGATTATCTCTTGCATAGCAGGTGGGGGAATTTTTAAACCTTCTTTAAATGCAATAGACATCATGGCACCCTGTAATCACAATTAAGAAACTGTCATGAGAGAATTCCTATGAATTCTTCCCCCAGGAGAACATACTGACGCATCTATGAAAGAGCACTGCATATTTTTCTTAATTTTTAAAGCACATATAGCTCAAATTTTCTCTCCTAAACATAAACCATCATTAACCATTGGTATAAAAGATCATATTTTTTTATAAAAACCCATTTTGGATCTAGTTTAAAGAGAGACATCTAAAATCCAAAAGGCTCTGGGATGAAAAACTCAAGACAATTCATTCTGAAAAGCAGTTACTCACTGAGATAATCCATTAAGTGGTGTATCCAATCCTGAATAAACTATGCCACAGGAAAACTGAAGTTACTGGTAAGTTAATGGTAATTCAGTGCAGTCCATAAAGCCACAGCCTACTTACTTTGATCTGTTCTAGACGAGGTCTCTGAAAACGAAGATCCAAACAGTAGTGGACCAAGGAGCGCATTTTAGGATGGTTGCGATCATTGCACATACAAATGATAGGTATCTTCGTGTGTCTGATCAAACCAATCAACTCCTGTAATTTAAACACGTTACAATTACATCCAGATATCCTGGATAATAGGAACAATTAGAATGTCATACCAAGCAGCATTAGTCCCTGCCTTAAATCAGATCCTCGACAGGTGCCAAGTCCGTAACACTCCTCCTGCTGTAATCACATTTCTACACAGTGCAAACCTAGCCCCTTGCCTACGTTTTTCAGCTGCTGTTCTATTCAGCTGCAAGACATCTGCTGCCTACCCACTTCCACTGTCTACTTCCAGCAATTATTTGGAACTGTCTTCAGGAAGCAATGAAGACCAAATAGCCCAGAGTACAGCTGTCCCCCTGCAGAACCAAACTCATTTCTCCAAAGGCCAGTTTGACCTGCCTGATGCCCAGAGGGAACACACAGCTTTCTGACTGCACCCTGCCACAAAGAATGAAAAAGCAGAAAGTAAAAAGATCAGCTCATCCCTGCTCCAAGGGGCTTCATCATTCTTAGGCTTAAGAGAACAAACTTCGCTAGCTCTAATGAAGGCAAAATTCAGCTCAGTTTCATTCCTGCAATGGAAATACCTGCATCTGAGCTGAAAATCTGTATGCCCTTTACCATCAAAGTACTGCACGTGACTACAGGAAATCCTCAGAAGCTAAAACTGGAGGTACTAAAGAAAACAAAGGATGCTGCTGCCTATGCCACACATTAGTTACTCAGTGTTACAGCCTATGCAAAAGAGCAACAGTCCCAGCCAGATTATGAACCTCCCACTGCAGGGAGAGATCATCTTAGAGAGATCTTAGGATAAATGTACCTGTTCTGAAGTGCACACACTCAAGTTCATCACTCCAGGCTTCTTCTACACAAGTATCCTTTCTCCCCTCTCTACCAATGCACAATTCCTACACAAAGACAGGCTTCTAAAACATGTCAGACTGTACTCTGCAGAGTTTGTTTATGGACATTGGGTTGAGGACAGCAGAGTGGCTTGACTATTTTGTGCTATATATGGCACACATTCTTGGCAATGGCATTAGCTACGAACTACAGTGGCTTCACCTGAATCCCTCCTCTGTCTTCATTGCCTGCCATACCATCCACTTCATCCATGATCAATACATGTTTCCCGCTAACTGATGAAGATGTACCTGAAAATGAATATGGACAAGAAAATGAGATGGGAATAAAGCAGTCTTGCTCAGAGCTGTACCCAACGCTAACTAAGACAACCCCAGCCTAGGCAACTGAGGTGGTGGCTCTGCCACTTGATCACATGAGTATGTTCACAGACCAGACTATAACCTCATGTCATCTTCTGAGAAACCTGTCCCACAGAACAGAGCAGCAACTGCAGAGTTCTTGAGTAGTTTGTGCAGATTAACAACTCATGCTATGAATAGGATGAATCCATCCCTATTAGAAGACCCAGGTCCCTCCACCTGACAAGCAAGGCAAATTCCTAACATGGTTGTGTAATAAGGAAGCTCTGTCCTTCCTCTAACCAGACTTAATAAAACAAAAATCTCCTTCAAACAACAGACGCACCAGAATAGAAGTCTTGGATGCTGGTGTTGTCAAGTGATTCAGCAACTACTTCCTTTAGACTGTTCTTGCTGCGAGTGTCGCTGGCATTCAGCTCCACGTAGCTATACCCCAGTTCCTGGTCCAAACACATAGACCACATAAAAAGTGAGAACACAGATCAGTGAAAAATCATACAGCTTTAATTAGTTTCTCCCCTTATATTCCTTTTCTCTAGCAATTCAAAAAAATTTATAACCATGTGTGGAACAGATAGACCCAAAAGAGATTGTTTTGTTTTTGTGGCAGGTTTTTTGGTTTTGTTTGTGGGATTTTTTAATTGTTTTGTTTGTTTTGATTTTTTTGGTTGGCTGGTTGTTGGGGGTTTTTTTTTGGTTGGTTGGTTGGTTTTCATATTGTTTTAATTGAGGGGGTGGGCAAGCATTGGAGTCATTGGCACACATTAAATTTTGGAAGATTAATGACTGCCAGAACTGCCAGCGGGGATAGAAACAGAACTATGAGCCAAGGCTGGCTAAGCTCCATGGACTTTCCAGCTGCATAACAAAGAAACATACCACATGGCTCTGAAAGCTGCAGGAAAGAGAAACTTTTAACTATTTAACCAATAGGAAACACATGACTCCCCCAGCAGCACTAACAGAGTCCCCAACACAACCCAGCTCCTCTTTTATCTGCAAACTCTCCTGCCAAAGGCAGCCAGAACGCAGCACTGAGCACACACAGCCTTGGTCTGTTTTGCTGGCATTTCCTGTGGAGCACAGAGAAATGCTCTGCAGAGTCCTGAGGTAGCTGAGAGCATGCCAGGTTGGAAACCAGAAACAGAAAAGACCATGCTTTGAGAAAAAAAAACAAGCCCAAGATAGCACATTCTCCTTTTCTAAAGGTCTAGTTCTAGGTGTGGTATCAACTTGTTGGCACAAAGCTCAAAGGCATGCAGTGGGGGAAGGGGGGGAAAAGGATTAAGAGTTACTCTATACAACAGATTTCTAAATTCAGATTTAGAAATGGACATCAAGCCCTGTCAATTTCTCTCATCCAAAAGTAGCATTTCAATTTAGAAGAAATCTGGGAAACATCTGTTAGATGTATAAAAACCATAACCTTAACCTTTCAAAAAGCTTGCAGAATTCAACTCCTGCTAAATTAAGTGCAAACATTCTCCAGCCTGCAGAACTAGTGTTGAATGCTCATAATTGGAAAACCATTTCCAGTTCTTCAACATACTGTGATACGCTTCATCTCAGTGTAACAGAAAGAAACACAGACACCCATTGGTACCTTCTCACCTCAGACCTGATAAAAGTATCTAAACAGCCACATATTTTTACCTGTAACCCTGTTCTGAGCAGGTGCAACCTGGCTGAGAGCATACCCACCTGCACACTGTAGCTGCATCCAGATACAGAATTAATATGTAACAAAAAAGTGCTGGGAACAACCATTACTATGCACTCACCTTGCAAACCAAAGCAGCTGTAGTAGTTTTACCAACTCCAGGTGGACCAGAAAGTAATGCTGCTTTAAAGCCTGTCCCATCATCTTTGCTTGCAGTTTTACTGGGTTTTGCTAAAAAAAAAAAGGTATTTCAGGTTTAACCTAGGCATGCAATTATACAACAAACTGCATGCCCCTAAAGATATCAAGCATCATTGGAATTTTTCCTCATTTAAGGCTCAGTAAGAACATCCTAAGATGCATATACAGCTGCATCCTAACCACTTGGGGGAAAGCAGCTTAACCCAGCTTATCACTTATGACTTGCAGTGATTTTGAACTGAAAAATACGAAAAAGTGCTATTAATGTAATACAACCATTTCAGCAATTTCCTCATAAGCATATCATACACATAAAAAAACCAAAAACACCACCAAACCCACACACCACCACAAATTAAGGCAAACCTCAAACACACTGCACACAAAAACCCCCCTTCCCACTACAGGTGAACTAGAACTTAAACCCTCTTCTAAACACTGAAAAACCTGTCTGTCTATAGGATGATGAACTGTCTACTTGACACATGCATTTCTTGCCAGAGCCAGGACCTTGACAATTCATCCCTACAGATGATCGCAGCCCTTGAGACCTGCTCTTATCCTGTATCTTCACTGTTGGCAGTGCCTAACCTATTTCTTCTTGCTGAGGAAAAAATCAGTAGGTTTAACACAAGGCCGTTTTCAGATACATCACAGCTAGGATGTTTTGGGGTTTTTTGTAAAAATGAAACATAAGACTTGGGGAAAAAAATCTTTTGAGACACATTTTTCTGCTCTTTTTTGAGGTGGGGAGATGGGTAGTAAATGAACAACTACTTTGCCAAAAAAATCTCTGACTTAATTGCTGCTAAAACCACATCCGACTGCAGCCTTATTGCTGATTTCTAGAGCTGCTCTGCTACCACCCAGGCCCTCACTGGTCCAGGGAGCCAAGGAGTATGATTAGCAGGAAAGAACACAGAGAAAATTAACTGGGCCAGTCACCTTGTCCATCTTCCAAGGTGTTCTTGTGCCAATTTCTGAGCCATCGGAGCAGTTTATTGGCACAGCTTTGCTCACCCTGCTGTCCAATAATTGCCTTAAGAGATACAGGCTTGTATTTATCTACCCATAGCAATCTCTCTGTGCCATCTTCATTAACCTCAGAAACCAAGCTCCCCTTAGGTTTTGGGGCTTCTTTCTCTTCTAGAGTCTGTCGTTTAAAGTCTGTAAGTTTTCGAACAGCAGTGGTTTCTTTCTTGACAGATCTGATGGTATCTCCTTTTTCAGGAGTAGACTTGAATTTTTTATTATTAGCTTCCCTTTTGCAGGGGCTAAAATTCCTTTTCCCAGCTTCAGCTTTCTGCGGTGTCTTTTTGGGTTTTGACTCCACTTTCTTGGCCTTAAGAAAATAAAAAAATTAAAAAGAAACTTTAAAAAATACAGTAAATAAACAGCATATTTATTTAAACAATTACAGCAGTGCTTAGAAAGTGACAGTTTATGTATTGATTAAAAAAACTTCAAGAGCAGATATTATCTGAGAAATAAAGCCCAATGTCACCAGGTTCTGTAGTACAACCCACAAAAAAGAGGCAGGAAGTGTTCTGGTCATTCCAAAATTAGTCCCCTTATTCACAAAGCCTGCAGCATCCTACAATGCTAAACTGTGACTGTCAGATTGCAACAAATGGATCAGATACCCTTGAAGCTCCTGCAAACAACACTTGCAGGTAAGTTGTTCAACCCAAAACAATTCAAAGGAAGCAAAAGTTATTGGCTAATAAGCTTAGAGTTGCTTTTCCCTGGGACACTAATGATATCTTTGCATAAGTAAGTCATGTCTGTACTGAATGCACCATATGTTAGAGCTAACAGAGATTTTAATAACATTCTATCAGCCACTACAACCTAAATTTAAATGTGAACAAAAAACTTGTTACCTCTTTTTTGGTATTGCCTGAAAAAATTACCTTTAATATTCTTAGTTCAAGTACAACATAAAGACAAGGTCTGTTATATATACACATAGTTTACAAACTCCTGGGCCTTTCTGGGTACCACATGGTATCAGTCACAACTACTTATTCCAAAGAATTAATGAATACTCTTTGTTTCAACCTGATACTATCTAACAAGATGCAATTAGCTGTTCTGTCAGGTACCTAAAATACAGAATAATGTCAGAGTGGGAATATAACCTTTAGCTCCCAAGTAGAGTCATTTGTTTTAAGCACAAACAAAAAGTTTTCACTTTTAACCTAGAAGGTCAAACTGATGATTGTTGTGTAACTATTACTGAAACAGAAGACAAACCCCTTTCAACTAAAAACAAACCAAAGCAAATTGGTTTGCTTATTATAAATATAATTTATTATATTTATATAATATTATAAAATAATATTATAAGCTTATTATAAATATACCTCTGCTTCAGCTGCCAGCTCATATTTGGACTTTTTGCCTGGCATCGTTCGAATAAGATCAAACAGACCATCCTCATCAATAATTTTTGTACCTAAAGATGATGCCTAGAGCAAAAGAAAGAATAAAATGTGAAGTCAAATTACATTAGCATTTACATAATTCATTTCAAAGTGTTTTCCAGTAAAAACTACAACTAGGAACACAACAACAACAAAAGTTTATAGAGGTGGCAAGGGGGGTGTGTGTGTGTATGTATGCACAGAAGAAAAAACAAAACAAAGCCGTAAACCACTTGGCAACTTTTCATTTTAAAAATGCACTTTATTGTTAGCACAGCTTCCTGTTGGCACGGATACTGGAAATTACCAGTTAAGAGAGGAACAATTCAGTTTCACTTTGCTTTTGGCCAGGCACAGGAACACACTCACCTTCTCACATTTGGACTGGCCACAGTCTCTCCCCATCACCAGGTAATTTGTCTTCTTGCTGACATTGCCAGTTACTTTTCCTCCATAACGTTCAATCAGAGACTTGGCCTCATCCCTCTCAATACACTCCAGAACACCCGTAATTACAAATGTCAGGCCTTCCAAGCAGTTTTCAGCTCCCTGAGAACCAGACCATTGCAGAAAATGCCATTACTGATACAATGCTACCAAACAGCTCTTAACCATCAGCTATTTTAACCCTCTACCATATCAAGTACCCTATGAAACTTTACAAATAAGATTATCATACCTAGCTAGGTAATAGTTCTAAAAGTTCCAATGGTTATAGCTACTAACAAAACTTCACACATTGTTTACCTGACCATGCTCCTAGCACTCTGCTTCAAGTGTAGCATGTCAGTCAGATGAGTGACAGCAATCTTCAACTTTAAGACCAGTAACTATTTTTGATCATCATGACTTCCTAAACCAAGTTCTGAATGCAAATTCTTTAGTACACTTCCTTACATTTAGTCACTGCTTTGCATTACAATTTGGGTTTTTCTAACACATTCTTTCTACTGAAAAATATACCAGTCTTTAAACAGTTGATACTTATTAAACCACTTACAGGAGTAGGTCCACCAAACACTCCACATCATATGTAGAATCCTGTAGCCAAACTTACCTGAGGTATCTCTTTGGAACCCAGTGCTTTTGGACCCTCACGATTAAGGAAGCTTCGGTAAGCTTGGTAATTGTTTCGCTTCTTTTCAGAGTCCTCAGGACTTATAGACTGGGTCAGGATATGGAAAAAAATTAATATACATATTACATATATAAAACCAGCAAAATAAACCCAAGCTTCACAGTTTAAGACATTTTCATGCACCAAAGGAAAAGCAATTTCTAATGCTTGTTTTTAATCCGTGAACATGCAATACTGAAGTCTGCTCTGCTTTTGGTGCTTGTGTTGAGGTGTTTTTTCTTGTTCCTTTTAAAAATATTTCAAAAATATGTACCTATTGTTTATTGTCAGGTTTCTGTAGATTTGTCTATTGCACATGCACATGCTCACCTAACTCATAAATCGTCACTTTAAATTCACATCCTATTTTATTTGTGATCTACACTTACATAAAAGTAGAAATAATATGAAGTAGACTTTAAGAGACATTTAAGCTTCTTAATCAGTAAACAACTGTTAAAAACTCACCTCAAAAGGAGGTGTGGGCTCTCCTCTCCCTTCTAATTACAACACTTATTTAATTGTCAAAATGGGGTACCTTATACTGTATGATTAAAAAGTACCTTTTAATGTTGCTAATAACTGCCAGTATTCAACAAATACAGTTCTTGAATCAGATAAAAAAATCCAAATTCTATTCCTACATAGTGTACCAATAATAAGAAAAAATAGGAGACATGGGAGAAAAATATAAATCCCTAAACAATGCCACCTTATCATTCTAGCCACAGAACAGATTCCCAAGGTCACCACACTCACATCAGGAAGTTTTCACTCACTAAGTGTCAGAATTCTTGCATTCTGTCTTCCAGAGAAGTTAAACAAGAGAAAGCACAGAACTGATTTTGCAGTGTACCTGCAAACTTTACTGGGCATTAGTGAACCTCAGGTCCATCATCTGCTTAATTTACACTTTGCCACATAATTTCTTCCACATAGTTTTACAACTGCTGTAAGGAAGGAACTTACAGTCTTAGCAGATTTCAAATCCTTAAAAGCTGCCCAGGACATTCAAAATACCAAGTTACAACAGTGACATCTATAATAAATGAAAACTATTTTCCGGCAAATTCCACCAAGACATCTAAATTAATTTTGATAGCTCCTACCTCAGTCTTCTTGGGAGAAACTTTCTCCTTCTTTGGTGTTGTCTTCTCTTCTTTCCCTGAAGCTGCTTTTTCTCCTGATAGTGAACTTTGAGCACCTCTTTCCTTTGCAGAAACCTCTTCTTTTTTACCATCAGATGATTGTGGGGATAAACAAGAACCTTTCAACTGCTCAGACTTAGTTTGTGGCTTTGCAGAGTAATTCTTGGCTGTACCAGCTGAGTCTGTTGCTTTCACTTGAAAGGAGGCAGAGGGAGAAGAGCTCATATATAAGAATGTATCTCATTAATATTATAAATTAGTGCAATGCTTTTCAGTTTCTGTGTCCTACCTCTTTCTGACTGCTTATATCCTGCTGTTGTATTAGGGCTGCTGTTGATGCTCGCTACAGTTTGCTCTCCTGTATCTTTCCGAGCCTAAATAAACACACAATGTCAAAGTCAGGGATGTGTGTCCTAAGCTACCACTGGGACACAACAACACACTTCACTTAATTATCCCAACAAAGGCATCCAGCACACACTGTCTGATTAGGCAGGACACCCTTTACTGAGCAAGGAAAAGCCAGGAGGGAAGTGTAAGAAGTGAGTATGCCATTTCCATGAAAACACTTTCCTGCTGCTCTTAATGCATTTGTATGGAAGTCTCAAAACATAGGTGTCTAAGTAAGAAAACTCCCAGCAATGCAATTCCTAAAAGCTTAAGTTTAAAAAGAATTCAACCTTTTTCTTCTGTGGTGTTTCATCCAACATGGCCAGAGTTCTAGCAAATTCTTCATCTTCATGCAGCTGTCTCTCCAGCTGAAAGAAAAAAAAAATTTAGGCTAATGCCAAACAAGCTCTAACTCTAGTATATTTTTTAAAAACTCTAAGTGAGCACATAGCTCACTTAGAAAAAGGGTGTCCTACCAGAGGCAAATAAATTTCTGGAAATGGCATTGAAGAATTACTTGTTTCCCCCAGAAAGCAAGACTAGTTAAATCTAATGAGGAAAATGGATTTGTTGCACTAGAAACATTATTATGCCTGTATGTATAAGCTGTTTTCAAAGGAGTTTTTTGTCCATATTTTTTATTGTTGTGTACTCTTTTGTTTTAAATAATCGAACTTTGAAGGCAGCACTTAATAACAAACAGCTTGCAACAAGATGTAACCTGTTGGCTTTATGAAAAGCAGTCCCAAAAGACAAGTAGTAACAATGCCTGCTAAAAATTATGATGTCTCCGGAATAAATGTTTTATTCTCATTTACTACTAGCAACATAAATATATATACATAAAAAAATCTGTCCGTTTTGGAGAATTTAACTACTGCCCTTAGCCCTGCTCTTAGTGTCAGTTCTGTTTACTTTAGGGAAGCAAATATACTTTAACTTTCTATACAACTGATTTTCTCTGATAGAAGAATCAGTAAGAACAAATAGGGCACAACATCTGTGAAAGTTATTTATTAGTTGTAAAAAACCCCACCAAAGTAATTTTGGTTTCATTTTTACTTCACTTAACAACATAAACCTGGCATCTCCAGTGATAACTGATCCTTCAGTTACCTTTCCTGTCCAATATGGTGCCTTGGGGAAAACCTTTTCTATTAATGAATAGTGTTCATTATTGCCAATAAATATTGACCATGTTTCAACAAGAGAACAACAAAATTACTTTCATAATTGAAATCCAACATGCCATGCTCTAAGATCCCAACAGATGAATTTATAAAACCAGTATGCCATGGGCAGTGTTTGTATGTGTCCGTAACAGTGAAATCTACCTTCCCTGTGTATAGTGAGAAAGGGAAAGGACCACCAAATGCAAAGCAGTCTGAGGCAGAGATACACCTGATATAAAGTACTGTGACACACAGAAACTCAGACTGTTATAGATAAGATCAGTTCAAGTGAAAGACATAATCTTATTTTTCCTGAAGGGTTGTTTAACTTTCTAGTAGGGTAAAGTTGGATTCATTTACTCTCATCCTTACTTTCAGAGATGCAGATTTGTCTGTACAATCTACTTATTTCAAACAATACTCAATATTACAAATATATGTGGGAAGTCAAATTTTCTCAAAAGCAAGTCAGTATGTGTAAGTGTACCTTCCCCTCATCTTAGTACTGATTCAAATAGGAAAGTTTAAGGGTCATTCACATTTTTGTCAACTATAAGATAATTCAGAAGACAAGTAAAACAGATCATGGATGGCAACAACTTTTAATTTTTCACTCCAGAAAATGAAAAAAAAAGGTAACACCATCAAAACACTATCAAAACATATGGAAGCAGAAAGGGAATTCTGTGTGAAAGGCAGCATTATTAGAAACACATCAGCTGCACAGACAGAGAAAGTCTGGATAGAGAGAAAATAGATTAAGTGATACATTCTATTTACATAACTGAAATAATGCCTATAAAAATAACTGTGTGACCAGGCTTGCACATATTGATGAATTTTATTACACTTAACTAAGTGCAATAAAATAGCATACTTGGAAAGTCCATCTTAATTTCTTAAGGAAAAACAATTTAAGTTAAACTGCTCTTGATACAAAGCATTAAATTTGTAGAGCTTTTACCTCTGAATCTTCTTCAAGCTGCAGTTGCCTAGCAATGGCCTCATCATCTAGAGAGCTGTCTCTGCTCTGTGAAGGCTATATTAAAGAAAAAAAGACCAACCATTCAGTTACCCCATTACTGTGTCAATTATAACAATTTAATATGTATAGAGTCCTTCTGTATGCTTCTAGAAAACAACTATGAATGAGATATGCAACATTAATTTCTAGCTCTCTAACCTAAACACTATCAAACAACGCTATTTTCAAGGGATTTTATTATTCAAAACAAGACCATGCTATAATATAAATATCTCAACTCTTCCAACAACACTGAACATCTCTGAAGTTATCACAGTTGGCCCACTTGAAAAATAAATCAATAACTACACTGGGAATTTTTAAGTTCCTCCATACTTTACTTGGTGCTTTGTTATTCCACGAATATGTGTGCCATAAAGCTTCGGAAAACAATCTTCTTCTTCTCCTGCCTGTCCTCCACCCTCAAATATAAGCTATCCCTTCCACTCACTAACCTCAGAAAACTTAATGGATTTCAAGAAAAGTCACTTGAGAAGAAAATACTACCTTCAACTTTGCTATCTTATCAAGCACAAAAATGCTACTCCAAACTTGTGTTTGAGGACCTGAGGTGCACACACAGATCACCAGAGCTCAACTTCTACCTGAGTGGTCATTACAAAGTAACACATGGTAGGAGCAGCAGTTTAAGTACTTCCTTGCAGTCAAACTGTTCATTTTGAGCTGCCATCAGACACACGAGCAGCCTAAAGGAATATCATCAGTACTCACCTCTTTCCTTTTACTTGCTACCAGTTTCTTTTCTGAGCGTTGGACACTCCTTGTCCCAAAGAAATCAAGTGCGGAGGTGGGAGTCTGTTTCACTGGAGAGAGGGGCTTGCTTTTAGCCTGTGGTTTTACTTCTTTTTTCACAGTACTTGTTCCTGGACAACCAATCCCATTCTCCTTTGGTTTCAGGGAAATTCTTTTGTTGGCAAAATCATCATCATCATCTAAACACAAAGATAATTCCATTACTTCTGGTACACAGAACTCAAGTTCTAGTAACAGAATTGCCAAGAGAACCCTTTTGGCACATTGCATCAACTCAGATCCTAAAAAAATGCTACAGGCATTCAGAAGTTTTTTGAAAATAGGCTGAGTTGCACAACACACAGTATTTAACAACTTTAATAGCATAACTTGAGTCTGAACAGATTCGGTACTGAAATAACAACACATTTGTTACTTGTGCTCATACATTACCTCTCAATTAGACAAGTTCACAAGGAATGCCTTCCCTTCTGAAATGGGGAAAACAATAAACAGAATATCTAGATCAATGAAATTTGAACTCTCTCCTTAATTAATGAATGTCAAATTGAACAGCACAACTCTTCCTTTACATTTGATGTCAAGTACAAAGGCATGTTTATTTTATTACTTTGTAGTATTCATCAACAAAGCAGCTAATACAGGCTTTGTAGACGTGTTCTTAAGAATCTCTCCATCTTACATTACAAACCAAGGAAAAATACCAGAACATTTTCTAAAAAAAAAAAAAAAAAAAAAAGGATTCTGGGATAAGCTTCCTTGTTATTTTTAAAGTATTGCTCATAGTTTATGAATGTTTTAGCAAAAACATTTCAATGCCATTTTTTCACTTTTTCCCTTTTACAGATTTTATGAGCTCTCTACATCTCTGCACTAAAACACATTCTCCTTCCAGTGCAGTCAAAACCAACTTAAAGAAATACAACAATTTCACAGAACACAGAACTCAGATGAGGTCAGCAAGACAAAATGGATTTTGAAATCCATTGAAAGGAGGAAAAGTGGCATCCACAGTCTTACTAAGAACTAGCCCACAGACCAGCAAACAAAATTTTAATCTCCCCTTTTCAGACTCCTCTCTAATAACCAGGACATGGTCTGCCCAGCAATGAAAGCGAGTTTGATGGTCATTTATTCATTCTGAACCCAAACTCTTCATCCAGCCAATCAATCAACAAGAAATTAATACCAAGGGCTTCAAAGAGTTTTATGTCACATTGTGAAGTCTTACTGACTGAAAGGATACAAAATCCCACATATATCATTGCCACGTGACTGGATTAATACTACAGCACGGAAGACAAGCATCACTGGACAAACTTCTAACTAGTGATAAAAGCACTATCCTTGTGAATTCTTCTACAAACTCAAAGTCAGCAAATAAACTGAAAGAAAATCCCCAAAATTAACATTAGACACACTAAAAAACCAGTGGAAAGACCTGAGAGGAACAGAAACAGAGGCAGTTTTATTTGCATGCCTCTAACTGAAGTCTAGTGTTACTTTTCTCAAAATAGAGATGTTTTTAGACACCACAACATATCATGAACAGATTGTTTTAAACATCTGGTTTTTTTAACAGAACTTAAACTGACGGCATATCACAAAAACATGTTCATTTTCCAGTAACCCCTAATTTAAGTCCTCATATTTCTCTTCACACTAAAATTTGTTTTCTTACCACTTCTCTAAGTTTAGAAGATTTTATATATCTGTTCTCTCTTATTTTTGTTGTATTCTAGACAAAGATGGAGGGAAACAATTATTTTTTGTTTCACCTGTTCTCAACAGATGGCAGTGTTTTGAGTGTTTTAGGCATCACCCAGAACTTGCTGCTACAGAACACTTACTAGGCAGAATATAATGAGAACCAAGCAGGATTCCACCTACTGCTGGGGGAGAAGGTTCAGAGAGGGGAAAAAAGTAACACAAAGATGCATCTGTAAAGGGGTAAATTGGTTCAGCAGTTAAATCGAGAATGCCTAAAGATAAAATTTTATCTAAGAGAAAGTAGCATTTCAGCCAACTCAATTCACAAAGCAATATATGGAAGGGAAAATTCAATCCCAAGCCCTCAGCTGACAGCAGCAAGTTTTACACAAAGCTAAAAGCTTTACTATTCTCAATGCAGTTTATTTTCCCGATGCAGCAGTAAATGTCCTACTGCCATTTAGCTCAATTTAACAAACTATGACACATCAGGGAGATCTGGACACTAGATGCTGTAGACTCCTAATTTACAATTTTTTCAAGTCTGAATAGATTGCTTATCTCAATCAATTTCAAGAATATTTTTGGTTCTTTCAAATTTTTCAGTTTAACAAGAAAACATTTGCAGGAGTAAAATATACTGTTACTGTAAATCAGCCATTAATATAGACGTAATTACATTTATTTGTCTTAAGATGATACAAATTCTGTTCTGTCCCCCTGCTCCCAACTCTTCTTAAACTAAGGACTGCTCAATTCTAAAAAAGATCTTTTGCTTATCATTATTGTTATCAGAAGATTTGTGTGCAATATTGATTTTTTCATTATTCACTTATAACCATAAATAGCAACAAAACCCAACAGGATATTGCTTTCTCTGAAGTAGAAAGAAGTTAATACAATTAGATTTTAATTTAAAAATATATGGACTCAAGTCATTTACGAAGTCAGTACTACATATTATCCATAGTTAGAACTTGGCTTTAATTGTTGTTTCAAGAAATGACAGGATTAGAGCAAGCAGATGCAAGCAGAGCCTGAAGACAGACAAGAGACTTACTTATGAACAGTCGTTGATAAATGTAAATAAAAGAGAGAATGAGAACATGGAAGTCGTCAATAGGAAACAAAACTAGCCTGATTATATTAAATGGGTTTCAAAAGAGGCTTTAGGGGACTGACACTCAGGCTACAGTTTCCCAGGTTCAGGAAATTCATAAACACATCACAAATTCATCTGATCTCCAGGCACTCCTCTTATTTCAAGTACTGATAAACATCAACTTTTTCAGCAAAACCTGAACACTTTTCCTCGAAACAAACTGCTCCCACACACCTACTGCCACAGAAGTGAACAGCAAAGTTAACTAGCTGCACACTTCCACTCTCTTTACAAGCATGAAGGCAACTTTATTTACAACTCTGAAAATGCCAAGAGAGTCATACTATTGCTGCTGCACTAATCAGGTCAACATTTCTCAAAACCTGACCTGTAAAAGGAAAAAGATGAGTTCTTATTCATACATGCAAGTTGTGGAAAATACAAGTGAAAGTCTGGGGTTTAACTTGTAAAAATTGTAGATTAATTGCATTCTTATAGCAATTGCTGGGCAAACCTTGAGGTAGCCTTACATGGGGGTATGATCTTCACCAAGAAATAGGAATCATTTTAATCAACTAGGTGACTTTTCTGTTTTAAAACCTTTCCATAGCAGAACATGACTATTCCAAGAACAGTATTTCCTGTTTACATTGATCCATTTTTGTGTGCTACACAATGAGAAAATATCCTGTACATACACTTTTTTATTTTTTTTCCACGATCAGCTCAGAACTACAAACACAAATAAAGACCATATATTCTAGTTGAGGCTTCTGGAAATCAAGTACATGTGACAAAGGGAAAGCTAATCATGTAATCAATGGAACACACATGCAGTGACAATCAGGAGATTGCTTTTAATTATTTTGTATGCAAACACTACACAAGAAGCAGGGATCTATTATGCCAGGCAACGTAGAAGGACAAACTTCCCTAGCAACAAACAGCTGTCATCCTGGGGGTTTTAAGAGCTATTCCACAACATTAAAGCACAGCTGGCTCTCATTTTATATACCGTTCCAGCAGTAGCACAATTATGTTAACAAACCAGTGCCAGCAGGTCACTTGTAACTTTGTTATTCCTCTGCCTCCTTCCTATCCCTACCCTTTCTCAAAAGAGTTTCACCTGTTGATTACTGAACAACATCTGTGGTTGTTCCCTAAGTGAGCCTGATGAAAATTATCTAGGCTGTTTTAAACGAAAATTCAGATCCTTTTAAAAGGCTTGGGTACAGGAATTACCTCAGCCAATCTGAAAAAGGAGCAATCTATTGCAGGCAGGGACAATGGCAACAAGCAGCATAGGACAGATCCTCAGAGGGCCTTCAGAACAATGTATTTTATTAATTTATTATTTCTGTACTGTTGAGTTGCTCATCACTAGAGAATATAATTCCCTGGTTCCTATTCTATTTAGGATACAAAATATTTGAGGCAGGGACAGCCTTTTACTATGATGTCATTAAACCAACTCCAAATACAGGCAGGGCATCTACAGATTATAAATAACTTGTACTTATGATGTATGTTGAGTGGCATTTGTAGACTACTACAGAAGGATTTCTGTAGAGAACTCAAGGACTACATCCTAAAATCATTAAATCTATATTACTTGTAAAAAATGGTAATATTCTGGACATTTTTCAGTTTCAATGACACCTCTTCTGCAGAAGTACTAAACACAGTTCCTGTCCTACAGAACCTGCCATCTCCAGCAACAGGCATTGCTGTCTAAGCTAAACTGAGGATGCAGAAAGTAAGGTTTGTCTGCAGACCTAGTATTGACTTTATTTACTTTACCTATGCATTGACTTTATTTACTTTACCCAACACTTGGCAAAACACAAGGACTGAGTTTTGTTATCATCTTTTGCCTAAAGTAACTCTTTAAGATAACCTTTAAGACAACAACAACTCAAAAAAGCCAGCAAGTCTATTGCAATTCAACCCCTGTAACTCCTTCCAAACAACAGATGCTATGTATGATTAGCAAAGTGTATTTTTTCTTTCCTCTCATTTAAAAAAGCTAGTAGTTGCAATTACATTAAAAAAATTAGATATTATGTAACTTTAGATTTTTTCATGCCATTTCTTAAAAAGCTAACTGATTTTAGATGTACTACAAACATGCACTTTAAATCACAATTGTTAGTTCTTGGCCTGTATTGACATGTCAAGGTTCTGTGCTGTTATAAAAATATAAAGCTTACCTGAATCATATCATCTTTACATACCTGAAATTTACCTTTAGATTTTCCAGTTATAAAAGGTAACCTCAGAAAGTTGCCTCTGCTTTATTTTTCACTTTGAGATAAAAAGGTTTAGGGATACAAGACTGAAATGCAGTTAACTACCATGAGTTAGACACTTTAGTATCAAAATACATAGCCTTTGATATCCTTACATACCAAATAAAATTGTTAGTCAAGTCTCTATGCTTAGTTTTGCAACCATTAAAATATGTAAGAAGGGTGAATATATTTAAACCAAAGTAAATTATCTTAATCTGCAAACCCATCAATTATAGCAACTCCTTCCAAATGAAATGCTTGCACTTGGTGTAGAAACCAAGATGTGTGTATTACCTCAGCAAGCCATTAGAAGGGATCAGTCCATTAACTCATTCCAGCTTATTATTATTGAAACTTTTATTCACTTGAGCAGGTTACTTTTCTACAATAGTAGTTCACAGAAGCAGATCTGAATCCCACCATACAATGAAATTTCATGTTCTGGTTGAACTGCCTGAAGTTACCTGCAGGAGTATTCAGTAATGCCACGTGAGTAATTACAAAACTGGAAAAAAGGTAACTTCAAGCAATCCAAGCAAGTATAAATGTGCTAATTTTTTCCAGCTGCAGCTCAGGCAGCTCAGCTTACTGAGCCTCTCAGGACACAGTGCTCTGTTTTCAAACAAAATCAATCAGCATAGAAAAAAAAATCCTAACATAAATCCTCTTTTTACATTTTGAACTAAGCCAGCAGATTAACCACTGTTAAGACCGGTTACTCTGGCAGCTCAATAAGAAGATCTGAAAGGGAGAAAAAAGGTCTCCAGCATGGAGAATAGGAACAGACACAGGAAAGCAACAACATCTTGAGCTAACATAGCTACACCTTGAAGAGCTGCTACAGAGACAACACTAAAATTAATTTTATTTCATGTCCTGCCATGTTTGAAATACAGGCTGACAAGTAATTCTAATGTCTTCTGATAAGTGAAGTCTTTTTTTAGTCAGAATTACATTTATTTGTCAATACTGCTGTTATCCTAGTTTCTGTAGAAAGAAAAAAAGACCACTTCTATAAGATTGTATTTTACTTCACCCACACCTCTGGTTTACACTTACTCCCCTAAGGAAGTTAACTACTATCACATATTCACTATGTTCACAGAACACACTTCTCAACTTTCAAGAGTTTGAGTACAAGAGCACATTTACCATTACATGACCCTTATGTTGTACTGCTGGTATTCCCAAACTTAACCAAATCAATTCTAAAAAGGCTCACTCCTCAATAACTTTTATGTTCTCTTCTACAACACCCATTTCTGCTTCTTCAGAGGATTTCTGCCAGGACCCACTCTCTTTCCTCAAATGCATTTCAAAACTCCCTTAAGGTTCAATTACACCTTTTCAACTGACCTTTCATGAAACACTTTAGAGGAAAGTTGGTACACAGAGTATTATTTATCTCCTCCTCATATTTTCACTTAAGTATAGCATTTTCCGTAAGTAGAACTCAAGCATTGCCCAGGAAATGCCAGTGACAATAGTCCCCATGAAATAGTTCAGTGAAAGACACGCTTATTCACTGACAATCTGCTGCTCATTTGAACCTGTGCTTGGATGTGGGGACTATTTGTTTGGCCACCAGTATTAGCACTTAATTAATTTTTTGTCTGAGGTTGTTTGGGTTTGTTTTGTTGTTTGTTCGCTTATCCATCCCCAATATTCTCTACATTATATTCAGCAAGGACCTTCACAACCTATTCTTTTAGTCCTGTCTCCTAAGCTGTAAAGGAGCTTTACAAAAAAAATTTCCAGTAACCTGCAGACCTCCTCAGTTCCTACCACATCAGTTTTTCTACCTTTATAAATAATTCAGCCTACCATTACAATAAGGCTTTTCTATTTTTAAAAATATTCAAGCAATCAAGGCAATTGCTACATATATGTGATTACCTCTACACAATGTATATGAAAGATTAAGTATTCACTTCAAGCGAGGTCAAAATTCTTGCTAAAGAGCCACCTGTGATGAAACCAGATGAGGTTCAACAAACCACACTCACAGGTCATCTACAAAGCTCAAGGTTCCATACTTCACTAAACAGTGCAAGTATTATTTTAACAAGTACAATGAACATCTGGCTTTTTCCCAATCCCCTAAGACTATACTACTAACAAAAAAAGGCTCTTTTTTTTCCCTTTGTTACTGTGCAGAATAGCTTCGTTTTATCTTTGGCCATCATTAAACGAAATATTTATTTAATTAAATGTATCAATATAAACAAACAGCAACTATTCTTGCTTTGTTCTTTCACCTTTTAAAAAACTGACTTGTTCACAAACCAACGCAATAATCCAGATCAGTATACTCTTACACAAACCAAAAGGTTAATTTCCCCAAACACTTTTGGAGTAAGCTGTATCCCACACAGATATACAGATCAGCTGAAAAGAAATCCAAGCAACAAGAGGAACAAAGTTTCAAATTAAATTGAGAAATAGGTTGAGGCAATTAACTACCAGACTTCTACTGCCTTCTTCAGCCAAAAGGCTCTTTCAAACCTTGCTATGGAGACAGCCTTTGAGAATGAGATTCTGACTTTTGAGTGAGTCCAAGCAGCATATTCTTGATTTAAGTTTTCAGTTCAATAACAGTAAAAAAAAGGACAAATGTCTACAAATTTTGTTAGGACCTTGTAGGTCTATATTCCTATTCTTGTAAAGCATACTTATCTCAAGCCAACTGCTGTATTGATACCACTTAAATGCACTCAGCTTGACAGTTCCATCAAGCTGAAGAAACAATTTATAGAAATTAAATGTAAACAAAATTCAAGCATTATGTCTCAGGGTTATAAAGGCACTGTTTTAAAATACACTGTTAAATCAAACCTGTGTGTACTTAAGACTATTTTGATAAGAATAACCTTGAGCCCATGGTTTTCAGGGATTTCACTAATAACCTTGAATAGTGTTCCCATGGTATCCCTATGCAGAAAAACCTGATTACACCACTTGGAATTGCATAATAAACCTAAATATATGCTGTTTATTCCCCAGGAATCTGATCATTTACCTGTTCTGGGATAAATGTTTTTAAAGATCCTTTTAATTAGGAAAGAATTGTGGGAAAAACTGTCAAAGGAAACAATGCTTTGAATAAAAGCATAAGTAAGACAAATAAAATGTTATTTTGGAAAATTGAGCTCATTTAAATACCTGATATGATACAGCAATATGTCAACTACCTAGGACAAGCAAAATAAGCACAATGTATCTTAGAGACAGAAAAGACCCCAAGGAAGAAAAAAGGGATAAAAAAAACCAGCTGAGCCACATTTCTAATGCAATACTGAAGCAAATAATCCTTTTTTGTTTTAAAAATGCATGGTATTATTATAGGGAGGCAATGTTTATATTCAGCAATAAACTTACAAAAAAATACTACCATACCTCACTCTTCCAAAACAAGTATAATAAAACTCAAAGAGGGATTACAGAAGCCCTACTGAAATTCTATTACTTAAAAACCATGTTTTATCAAAACAGATTTGGATTCAAGTCTGTTAATTCACAGTTTCTTCAGGAAGTACTGTGGCCAGTAAAGAACTCTGCTCCAGAGACAAATACAGAAGGCAGAAGACAGAAGTTACAGCTTCAGCCCAGCTGAGACTGGGTTAAGAAGTACAGGCAACCACTGCAGCAACCGACAAAATAAATGTTTGTGTTGAAAAGTAAAAGACAAAATCCAAGAATGTTTTAGTCACCACCATATCACAGAGATTAGACTTGGAAGGTAATAGACCAGGTAAAATAAAAATCCCTGTTTTCAAACCTGCAGCAAACAGGCACTATTCAACATCATCTCAGTTTTCACCCTTGCTCCTGACTTCACAGTACTTGAGGCTAAACTTCTGAAGTGTTTATGGTTAGCTTGTTTAAGGAGAACATAATTTGTCTTCCTCGATATTAGGTTTTATGGTCACATTTGAGTCTATCAGTCAAACAATCCATCCCACTGTAACATAACCCACCCCACTTCAGGTGAACATATAATGATATATTTCTTCCATTACCTGTCTCTGATATATAAACAACAGGATCCTGCTTTAGAACTTTACCAAGTTTTGAAGTAGCTGCTTTTTTCTCAGGTGGCTTCTTGGATTTTTTCACTGACTGCACCTCCTCTTCTGAATCTGTGTTTTGACCACAACATAAATGTAGATTTCCTCCACATACACATAGGCTTTAAGCAACAGATCACATAACTGTTAACATGTGTTCACATATATTCAGCTGTGTGAGAAAAAGATTCCATATTCCTACCATATGGTGGGAAGGTCAGAGCATAGCTTCCCTTTTCAGCTACCATATAAATTGACTAAATGAAAATTTGGTCAGAACTCAGTCTGACAGTGGTTTTTTGTTTACATAACAATAAATACTTTGTTATTTATTTCAATAACTGCTGTATCTGTACAGCAACCTTTCCAAAACCAAATGCAACCTTCAAAAATACCAAAGCAATTTACTTCAAAAAACTCAAACATCCCCAACCAAACCAACCAACCAAAAATTTTAAAGAAACACCCACCAAAAAACCCAACACCAAACCCATAAAAAAATAATATTATGCTGGTCTGTTCCAATAGTTGGAAACCTATTCCAAAAACTAACAGCAGACAAAAAAAAAAATCAGAGGTGGCACTCTTATTTTTCAGGAGAACACTGGTGAATTGCCATTCACATCACCAACCATTCTCCATATCCCAAAAGCTGTCGAGATGACAGATTTACACTAATGTGGATTATGGATCCCAGCATCCACATGAATAAACAGGAGAAATTGAAGAAGCAGAGACAACTAACAAGTGTTAGAGAGGGCTAACCTTCAGAGTCTACCTCTTTCCATGATAAACACAAATATATTGTAATTATAACTAAAAAAAAGAGTGGCTATAGTCAATTGACTTGGTTAGAACTTATCAAATCTCCAAACAATATCAGTACTTTAAAGGTAGCAGCAATATATTAATTTTGTACCCCTACTATTCCTCACTGCTGAACAGGAATTGTTTATAAAACTCAACCCACAAAATTTTCAGATGTACAATTTATCTAATAAACATTGCATGCTGATGCAAAAAATACTAAGGAATATTCAGAAACAACTGTGAACACTACCTGAATCATAGATTATTCTTCTCTTCTTTTTTGTCCGCTTTTGTTTGGAATCATCATCACTGGGTGAATTATTCACCTAAGTGTAACAGTCCATTAGTTCAACCATTAAACAGATCCTCTAAGCTTTTAGTCAGTCATACATTCAAATTTATGAGTTTCAAACAAATTCTAACAGAAATTATTTATTTTCCAATATTACATTTACAGTCCTGTGCTAATTGCTGCGTGGGAGGGGGAAAGATGCAGCATGGAGAAAATAAGGAAGAATTTTCACATTGAAATTACATAGTCAGAATACTTACTTAAGCAGCATGTTACTTCTAAACTGTTATGTTTCACATTAAACATTCCATCCTATCAGAAATTCTTCTACTTTTTAAGTGATTTTAAAACTAGCTTTAGCCATTGCTTTCTTTTTTATACAGCTCAGATGATTAACATGTAAAGTAGTCTGAAACCAGAACCCAATCTAGTTTTAATCTGTCATTTTAAAGAATTTGGTCTTTGCAGCAGGTTAAGAGAAGTGATCCCAACAAACACAATGTTCATGTTTCCTGCAGAGGTGTTAAAAAAACTGGTCAGGAGGCGCTATACCAGAGACTTTTACCTCATTTGTAAGCATGTCACCTCTATAATATGTCTACATCTACTGGGCACAAACCTTGGGTTTATTAGACTAAAAATTACATTAGCAGACCTAATTAGAGAACTGTGGCCAATAGATAGAATAACTTCAAATATATCAGACTGTTCTTACACCAGCACTTAAACGTAACAACTTCTACCTACCTTTTTCCTACCCATTTTTAAATTAGCAATTTTCTTCACCCCTACAAGGTTTTACTGCTAGAAGTTAATTTTAAGTGGCAGTTTCCTCCCCTGCCTACAAAAATAACTGACATATAATCTGTTATTTTAGTATGTGGAAGAACCATGACTTTAAAAAATGCTAGATACACAAACAATCCAGCATCAGAGAAAAGAAAACAAAACTTTGTAAATATGAAAACCAAAACTAACCTTAGTCTCCTTTTCCCTTTTCTTCCCACTTGAGGGTCCTTCATAATTTTTAATTTTTTCACTCTTTTTCACAGTCTCACATTCTTGTCGTTTTCCAGGAGGTACAACACCAAAGAATTTCCGGATATCCTAGTAGAAGGGAAAAGATATTTTTAAATACAATAAATTTTTAAATACAGACAGCTCTTCACACTACAAAATAGCAATGCACTGAAGCTACCTTCTCAGCAGCTCCATTACATTTACTGATTTTGAAATTCTGTTTACAGTTCAGAAAACAAAGCCCAGATAGTTAAAAGCAGCTACTCAGACACCCACACCACCTGACTCTAGTCTTTGAATCATGAAAAAAAATTATTTCTTCCTTAGTTGCACATCTTCACCAGTATATACTGCAAGACAAACTTCCAGCAGCAATGAAATACAATGACTTAAGACAGATGTATAATCAGAATTTTTTTCTGATTAATTATCACAAACCTAAGCCAAAGTATTTCCATAGTTAAAATGATTAACACAGCTATGAAGTAGTGTCCCATGCAGAAAGAAAGAAAAGGGCCAGGAGCTTGAAACAGTGAAGTAATGGCACATACTGCATTCTCCACCTTCTCATAAATTTTTAAGACAGTAACTTACACCTCACTAAAAAACTAGCCAGCAAGAAACGTATAAAATTTAAATAAAGAAAAATAACACCAAGATCTATTTTGTTACCTTATTTTAGTACCTGACCTGTACACAATACAGCCATAGCAGGCTAAGCATGTAAAATCAGCACCTGGAGCTTAAACTTTAGAAAATCACTATTGTACACACAAAAGCACATCTGACTACTCTTTTAAAAATCTAGCAATCCAGTTTTATTAAAATAAATTGAGAAAAGAGGTACCTGGGATCACTAGCTCCAGGGTTAGCAACCATTTTAGAGAAAGAAAGTACCTCCTGTGGCCTAAATCACAGACAGCAGGTAAAGGATGGGGCTCAGGACTCAACTGGACACAGCTGAGAACTGTTCATGCTCATGGAGTTCAGCTGGCACTTCTTTATTAATACAGGAAACCACAAGTAAAGTAGTACATTCTTACAAAACTGGCATCAAGGCTGATTTATAATAAGGGATCTTTGAGGCTCTTTTTCTAACAGTCAACTCCTATCAGTTTGGATTTAGGGCCTAAAATCAATGGAACATGTAATTTGAAAGCATAAACAAAAGATGGGACATGTATACATTCATTTAGTGCACTTAAAACAATTTTCTAAAATTGGAAATGTCATTTCCTGTAAAAATTTAGGCTCTCTGTGTTTTAACTGCACATAATAGCATGGATTCAGCAAGTGGTAGATTGAAAATCATTCTTCCTCAATGTGACTTCACATTTTTCCATCCATGGAATTCATGCCTTGAAGCACAGCTTTTCAACACTCTACTATTTTACATATATTTCTACAATATAAATGCAGTACTATATAAACTCTGAAATTTTGACTGCCAGTACCTATAGCTAATAGGTCTAAAGAGAGCATCTATTTAAAAAGTATCGAAGTAGATATTTGGACTTAATTACTCAATTATACTCATTATTGCTGACTTCTTTTCAGGCTTAAGGTAACATAGGCAAAAGAAAAACAAGTGTCATTAGATCTTTTATGTAGTAAAATAATTTAAATACTTAATACAACACTGCAAAATAAAGTGATTTCAAAGTTCTCTTTTTTAATAGTTGCTTTAAATATTTGAGGATTTAATTTTAGATCAACAGTAAGGCTCTATTCATTCTACTGTTTTCACTAAAAACATTAAACTAAGGTGCTCTGCAAAACGACCTTGCTCTGCCAACCTCTGTGCTGTCTGGAAATTGTTACGTGAGGGAACATGAATATATCCAAAAATGACAGTCACCAAGCTTGCACACCTTAAAAGTGGTAGCAGGGAATATGCATTACATTGGTTATAGCCCAGCTTAAAACCACGTTTGCTTTAATTTATTTCTAAAGTTTTTCAGCAACAAGCTTCCCCAAAGGCTTTTTAGCAAGATTTATTAATCACTATTTTTCCTCTAACTTCATCTTGAGTTTGGATTCTGGTTCTGGAATCAGTTTTAAAGTGTACATAATTCTGGCAAAAGCTTTGCAGAACCTTTTGATGTTTCGATAATAGGCAACAATATTAGAATTCTTTAAGATTTATACAAAGTTAATAAAATGCAAACTTAAAATAGGCAGCCCTAAGCTACAAAGGAAGATAGACATCTATGCACAGCCTTCTTCAATATTCCACTATAAATTCACCAATCTTCTTCAGCTACCCTGCTCCTCAGAGGAAAAGGTAACCTTGCTGACATAACACAGTGAATAGAGAATTGCTTGGAGAAAAGTATGCCTCGGGGCAACACTAAAGTTACCTTTCAGTGAAGCTTTTATCCAGGGATCATGAAACAGATTTTTCATGCTTTTTATAAAGACATCCAGATAAATTATTAATTCATTGCATTATTAATTGCAGAAATAAGCCACATAAGTATCTATCATAGAAGCTTAGATCCCAGACAGGACCACTTTCCTCTATCCTGGGCTTATTTAACATATTCTGACTAACCTTCCTATTGGTATATTATGACATACATACATATATAGGACCATCAGGTGGAAAATCTGTATGTTCAGCTTTTATCTCTGCTTGTTCCAATGAGAAAAGGCTGGAACTGTCAAGTTTCTTTCCAGGACATGCCCCCAAAACCCACAGAAATGTACCCTGTGTATCCTGGAGATACCAGCAGGGCTGTTCCCTTGCCCATAAGGCTAAAATTAAAATAGGCAAGGTTACTTTGGTGTGGCTCCCCAGGGTTCCTTCATTAGCACCAAACCAGCAAGGAGTAACTTGGTGCAGCTCCACCTAGGCAGGAGTTGTAACTAATGTCTGATCACTCTCACTCGTTTGGGGGGGCAGTTGATGCACGGCATCTGAAAGGCCTAAAAAGCTGGCTCCTGCACAGCTTCAAGTTGTATGGCTGTGCCATCCAGTCCTTGCCTGCTCTGACTACTGCTCCAAATCCTCCATCTTACACTAACAGAAGACCACAGTAATTAATCATGCCAGGCTGCAAGTTTTCTCTTGAGAGACTTGTATCTGGTTTTTTGGGCAGAGTAACACAAACAGAAACTGAAACCCACTTTTTAAGTAGTACAAAGACTGGTAACTCAAAGAGTGTTTTTACAAGACTAGTGTTCAGAAAGGCAGAATATTTTCCAAAGTAACATCATATAATCCAGTCTGCACCTCAAAACACAAGACAGAAAACCGGACTTCACCAACCTAGCTCAATGACTGCAGCAGAAAGCAATGCACCTTACTTCTGGTACTCTGTGTCTCAATGAGGGCCTTACATCAAAACAATCATATTTCTTTCCAGTGTATTTCAGTGCAAGTTTTGCTCACAGATCAGCTCTGACACTTGGCACTTCCAGAACAATTGCACTAACTAAAATCAAATTTATACTATCACTTCAGTGAAACCAGTAATACCTGCTTGGATAACTACACGTAAGGAACAGTTACTGATAGTGGTAACTGCAGCAGTTTTTCAAGCAGTATCACAGATCTAAGTGCTCCAGCTCCAGCCATGAGTGTCCCTCTCAGCAAGAGGAAACTCGAGAAACCCCTATTCCTGGGTATTCACTCCCTCAGGTGTACCTCTAGCTCACTGCTTGTGAACTGGGTCATGGCCACTAATCTGGGTGAAAAAATAAATCCCTTCTAATACCAATCAGTTTGTTGTGCAACTCTGCACACATCAGTTCTGCACAGCTGAGAATATGCTGCAGAATCAAGCTAACAGGGGCTACTTACACTTGGCACTACACAAGTTTGCAAGGGTGTGACATTGACTTGCAATATGCTCACGTTGTTGCTGCACAAGCAGAACAGGCTGCACCATTACAAACATCACTGTACTTTTGCCTAGATTTCCACAGCTGCAGCAGAGATGGTTGAGCAGCCACTTCAGCACTGAAAAAGGAATGGGATGAGGCAACTTTTACACTACCCAAAATGATGGTTGTCTTCGCCCCTACTGGGACAGGGCCAGACACTGTGAGATGTGTGACATTCAGAAGATCACACCAAGGGAGAATGCCTTTGTTCTGGGAAGGTGGGGAAGGAGGAAGCAAGCCTTCCCAGAAGACCAGTTTTCTAAAAAGGTGATAGCAGGGACACAGGAGAGGCAGATTTGTCCTCCTACATAAATTTGAAGTCATCAGCCAGCCCAAAACAAACCATGAAAATATCACAGTTTAATAGTGCCAGGAGTCTTAGAGCTGGCAGACCTCTGTCAGTACAGTAGAAGGCTCAGATTGTATCACCCACCATTGCAAAGTACTAGGTGTAAGCTATGAACAAGCTTAAACTCTTTGGAGAGTCCAAAACTAGACTTGCACCTTAACTTGCAAAATGACATCTGTAGTTAAGCCAGTAAAAGATGTGCACAGAGTCTCCATCTGAATACAAGCAAACTTATCTGAGCCAGAAATGAAAAGGGGATACCATCTTATGGTGACTGCATTGGAAAGCACAGGAACACGTGTATGTTTATATTTAAAATCTCTTTACATCCTACAGAGTGTTGCATCGTTATCTATAAACAATTGTCTACTTCCAGACTTTCAAGCTCTTCCCCCATCGAATTGTTTTTCGGTAAATACTGCGCACCCTCCAGCTCGGCATCAGAAACGCCTCGTGTGTGCTCCTGCTGGAATTAAAGGAAAGGTAACGCTCCAGCGCACCGCGTTTACAGAAGGTTTGCTCATCCGCATTCCTTCCCCGGACGAGCCCACGGTCCGCGCCCTACTCCCCACCCGCTTTCACGGGGAAGGGAAACTGGAGAGGCTCAACCGCATCCCCCTCCGGGCAAGGGCATTTCCTCGGCCACGGGTTCGTGCTCCTGGCAAGCGAGGGAAGCCTCGGCCCCTGCGGGCGGGAGCGCGGGAGGCGGCCCCTCCGCCGCGGCCACTCGGGCATCGCTGGGGCTGCGCGCCCGGGGCCGCCCGCGGGGCTCGCTCAGCCCGCGCCGGGCCCCGACGGCCTCGCAGCCGCCCCCCGGCCGGCGGGACCCGGCGGGACCCTGCGCGCCGCCCCCGCCCCGCACACCCCCGGCCCGGCGGGGAGCCCCTCACCATGGCGGCGGCGTGGTGCCTGTGCCTAGCGGGACGCTCCCGGCTCCATGCTCCCGCCTTCGCGCCAACTCCCGCGGCCTGGCGCGCAGCGCTGCCGTCACGGCCGCGACGGGCGGGGCCGCGGGGCGGCCGGGGCGGGCCCCGGGCCGGGGCCGTGGCCGAGGCTGCCGGGGAGCCCCGCCGCCTCCCGCACGTTCGTGGCCCCGTTGCTCTCGCCGCCGTGCCCGGCTGTGTGCGGGCCGCTCCGTGCGGCGGGGGTTTAACCGCCCCCGCGGCCTCGGGCGCTGCCCCGGCGGGAACGGGAGCGCTGCAGCAGCGGCTCAGAATGGAGCCGCCTGTGCTCGGGCACCGCCGGCAGAGCGGGCGAGCCGGCAGGCTGAACTGCTGGGTGAAAACAGACAGCAAAGCAGTGCCAGGCCTCCATGACTTTCGTCTCTTTACAGGGCACTGAGGCAAATACAGCACCCAAAATAGGCGGGCAGCCGGGCCCGGATCAGCGCAGCGCTGAAAGGCGTTTCCAGGTCATAGACGGGACAGTTCCCTCCTTCCTGGTTCTTGGAGCGTCGGGCTCTGCTTCCTCCAATGGTGCTTCTCCCATGCGCTAAGGCTGGAGAGAGCTCGGAATTTAGGAGTCCAGGAGAAACCGGGGAATTAATTAAAGCTGCGTCTTCTGCTACTGAATGCTTGATTTTCTAATTCCTTTCTAATGAAATCTTTTATGTATTCTTCCACTGAACACACTTGCTGAACACTTCAAGGGAATAAACTTGGTCAAGCCAAATAAAAACGGCTCCCCTCTCAGATATTGTCTGATGTTTAGATTCTGTCGACCTACGGAATTGCTAATTGTTGTTGGACTTGGAGAAGAATGGGGAGGACAAACTGAATTTGTGACATTACAAATATTGCCAGTGAGTTAGGAGACCCTTCATCAAAGAAAACCAACCCAAGAGTACAAGCTCAGTTTGTACCTGTCTCATACTGCAATCCCTGATGCTGTCACTTGTGTTCCCTCTGTGTTCACTGTCGACTTGGTGGCATTGTCTCGTTCTTGATAGCTGTTAGTGATACCTATTACCATTCCTGTTTAATTCTTGAAATTGGACCTTAAGTAATTGTAGGATCCTATTTGTACAGAAAGTGCTACCGTTCTTTTATGAACACACATGATTAGGTGGGCCCGTGTATTTTCAGCATTAGCATAGCTTGTGAATTTGGGTTTCTTCATAAGGAGCACAAGTGACCAAGTCAACACAGACCGGCAGCACAGGCTGTGCTTTTTGGCCTGTTTTGCAAGTTATTCCATATGCACTCAACGTAATGGCTATGCAAACAAAACTGATAGTGCTTTAGAAAAGTATCTCCAGTGATAAATTTGTATTTACATATTTAATTCTCATTATGTAACTTTGAAAGCTGTGCATATTCCTGATACCAGAACTAAAGATGAGTAAAAATGGCTGACATTTGTAAGAGCCAAACTGTTCAAATAATGCTAAAAGAGTTATTGCAGGTGGTTATCTCTGTTTGTAGTTGATAAAGCTACCTAGAGTGACATCCAGAAAAGGAGTATCTGTTTGTGGGTTTGTGACATCTTCATGTTTCTTGGAAGGCAAGAGTTTAACCCTTTATGGAGACATCAGACTCAACAGGAATGCCTACAATTCACTCCTGACTGTGGTGGGGAGTGAATGATTGTATGGTCATGGGTTGTATTTTAAGGGCCTATTACCCAACTAAAATTAGAGGTTTTTAAAAAGTAGCTGAAGTACACTTGATTTCACCGCTCTATTTACAACTATGACAAATAATTTTTACAAAATTAATATTGCTTTCTACCTTTCTGAAACTCATAGATTATTTGGCTATTTATGTTGGGGTTTTGTTTTCCAAAATATATTTTAAAAAGTGAGATATTAAATCTTGAACTGGAGTTTTTTTCTTCCATGTTATAAGCCCAGTCCTACTGTTAATATTATTAGTGAAGGCTTTGTCTTGCTTATTGAGAGAGGAGGGTTTTAATAAGAAAATTATATTTTCTTTTATTGAGAAATAAAAAATGGTCTGCTTTCTTTTTATTTTATTTTCTAATTTTTGTATATTGCTATGTTGATACTCTTGGAATTGAAACCAACTTTCTAAGTGAAATTTCAGGTTAAATTCTCATCTTCTTGTAGTAATAATGAGCATTAAAATACTCATTTACTAGATTGTAGTCTCTATTTTGGAAGAATTCCATAATGAATCTTTTTCTTACTAGACTCTCTAGTAAAGAAATTAAAATTTTTTTGGCATCGTAGAAGCAGAAATTAGCATTTTGTTACAGATGAAAAATTCCAAAAATTCTTTGTAAAGCTGTGGTGTAGTTTCTATTTACATTAGGCTTTCTATAGTATCCCATCACAATTAAGTATCTTTAGAAAAGGCTTGATCCCATCTCAAACAGTTTTTGCTGTATAAGGTAAAGATAAGGGATTGGCATGACGCTATTGTGAGCAATTACATAAGTTGTGCTTCTTTGAGCACCTAACACTAGTAGATCTGAGCAGCTGATGTTAATGTAAACATTACACTTCTGAGTGAACTTTGTCTTTAGGTCTTTTTGTTCGTTTACATATCTAGGCAAAATTAACTTGTCAACTCAGATACTGAGCCTAACATTCAAAACTCTATCCTTTCAACTAATGTGTTCAGTATTTCTGTGGATCGGACCCCAGATTTTCAAGCCAAACCCCAAAACAAGCAGAGTTCATATTCAAGAGTGAAGTGAAAAATTGTTTTCTTCATTTGAATCACATGCCTTGGCAAAGGCAAAGAAGAAAAGGAAAACTGGTAAGGAGGAATTGAACTGAATAATCATTCAGCTTCTTAACTACTGAATCTGCATCAGCGAGTGCCCTGGAGATTTCAGCTTCTCCCAGTCTTGATTCATTCTGAAACCAGATTGATTAGGTGCATGGACAGAGGCAGGAAATCCCACTGTGCAGCATCATACTGCATGGTGTCCTCATACAGCATCAGGGTTGGAGCTTGTCCTCACTGCCAGTTGAGCCAGTGGAATCATTAATTCCTTTCCCCTCCTTTCATACCCTGACTTCCCAACAGCCCCTGATCATATCTCACTCTTCTGTGCTGATTACTTTCCAAATTAACAACAGTCACAGTATTTCCTTTCCCCAAGTCTTTGCTCAGGTAATGAAATCCTCCTTCCAACTTCAAGTCGCTATATGATTCTGATCAGTTAAACTGCTTCCTCTTTTACTTCATGAAGTTAAATTACAGCCCAAGCAGTTAAATATGACCAAGCAGTAAGAAACTGGATTCACAGGGGCTTGAAACCTTGAAACATTTTCAAACCATGATTATAGCATGCTCCCAGTTATGTCAATAATAAGGAAATTACAGTTCATAACCTTATCCAGACTGAGCATCTGAGAGCACCAGTCTCTGCTGCACCTTACACATCTCAGGCAGATGCAACAGACTGCATCCACATGCCAGTGGTACTAACACTGCTGTATTTAGTGGGGAGAAGAGCTTTGTCTTTCCCTTGCCCACAGATTGCCCATGGGGTTACAAAGCTGCTGTGGGTACTTGGAGCTCAAGCATCTGGTAAGGATGGTGACTAGCTGCTTTAGAAGTGTAGGCATTGATAATGACTTGTATTTGGGTTTTCTTTCATGAAGCAGGGTACATAAAATCAATGCTTTTAAATGTCAAAATAGAAAGACTATATTGATGCAATAACTATCAAACAGCATTTTAAATGCTGTTCCATAAAACAAAAAAGGAACGTGCCAGTATGTACTGTAGACCAACTGTGTACAGTCCCTCCCTGTCTGCTCCTTGTTCCCAAGCTGCCTGTGTGTGGTAGGACCTTGGCTGAGAAATGTAGATCAGTTACTTCAAGTAAGAGGAGAGGCTCATGTCAGATGCGTGGCTAGCCCACCCCCAGGGACCTGGAGTGCAGAAGATGTCAGTGGGAGCTTTTATCCTCATCTGTGGTGAAAATGTTTCTTGTAAAGGCTCTGCAGAGAGCTGCTTGCAAAATGGATGTTTTGTTGTTTATCCTAAAAATAAATATATTGGCTTCCATTTATATTAATCAATCTGCATTACTGATAAATTAAAGGTATATGTCAGTGGCATTCTGCTGTGCTGTAAGCATGCTCTCACAGGGAGCAGGAGCAGCAGCAGTAGCCCAGCAGTGCATCTGGACTCCCATGTCCTTCGAGGCAGCAGGGCTAATTCATCTGAGCAGAGTGCTCTGCTCCAGTGATAAATCGTTCCCATGTTCAGATTTCAGTGTGTATCTTTCTTGAAAGCAAAGTTACTTCATACTTCTATGTTGTTCCTCAAGGCTCTTCTGCAGCTGTGGTCATGCAAGTTCCCATTACTATATGGACACGCTTTATATTACTGTACCTCAAGAAAAACAAAAATGGCAGGCATCAGTCTTACTATACTGAGTAAATTGACTATATCTCAACACACGTACTGTTGCTGAACATGTTAAAAGATTTAATTATACTGCAAAATTGCTCTATAAATATTTGCTGTACTGATGCTCCAGCTGTGTATATGAATTGTTAAATTAATCAATACTGAAATAGAATTTTTCAGGGCTAATTATCTTTGGTAATTGTGTTTATTTGAAGAAATCCAGGAAAATTGTGTAAGAACTGGGACAATCTCCTGTTGATTTTATACTGCTGCTGTGTGTAGTGCTATACAGGAAATTTTTATATAGGATAGAAAAATGGTTGCGTGTGTTTGAAAGAAATATTGACTTGCTTTGTGTTTTATATAGTTAGTTGGATGTCTGTATATCTCTTATTCACAACAAAATTTCCCACAAGTCCAGGAAGAGTTTTTCAGCAGAAGTAGGTTATTTGAATAGGAAAACAAAATTTCCCACAAGTCCAGGAAGAGTTTTTCAGCAGAAGTAGGTTGTTTGAGTAGGATAGGACTGAGGAATCATGCCCTGCCTTTCCAGCCATCCAATTACACAGATAGGATAAATCTCCTTTAAATTTTTGATTATGTAGTGTAAATTGTATTGTTTCCTCAAAATACAGTTCCACAAGAATAAAGAATGTGATAGCTTCTTAGACCCTCTGTCACCTATATTATCTCACCTGAATGACTGACCTTTAAATGAGGATAAATTAGTTCCTAGCATTTCTGTTGTTCAGGCAGCCTGCAGCAAGAAGCCAGGTAGGTGTCTCAGTGGTCATACAGAGGCCACCTCCCTATAAATTACACCATTCTCTGACCCGTTCTATGTCTCACAGTTCAGGCTAATCATTGACAGGGCTTTTACAATCACAAGCTTTTAGTGAAGCTTTGATAAGGCACTCCAGCAGCTTGTGGCAAATGAAGACAGTCTGCACGGTGTGGACTCCAGCAAAAGAATGGAATTTTTTCAGCAGTACAAGAAATGTGATTTTTAACACTGGCACTATAAACTGGCATAATGTGTGACCAACGACTGGAGAAGATTGTTGCTTTTTGGACATTAGTTTTCATAAGGATAGTTACTGGACTTGCTGGAGAGGGAAGATCGGTGTGGAAAAAGGACTCCTACTTCAGCCCCGTGAGTGAAACACGGATGTTTTTATATGACACTTTCCCCAAGGAGTTTCTCTGGGGTGTAGGGACAGGAGCTTTCCAGGTGGAAGGCAGCTGGAGGAAGGACGGCAAAGGCTCCTCCATCTGGGACCGCTTCACCCACTCGGAGTTCAGGGATGCTGACAGCACAGGCGCCTCCAGTGACAGTTATATCTTGTTGGACAAAGATTTGTCTGCTCTGGATTTTTTGGGAGTTACTTTTTACCAGTTTTCAATTTCATGGTCAAGGCTTTTCCCCACTGGAGTGGTAGCAGCTCCCAATGAAAAAGGACTTCAGTATTATAACACCCTTATTGACTCTCTACTGTACAGAAATATTGACCCCGTGGTTACACTGTACCACTGGGACCTGCCCTTGATGCTGCAAGAAAAATACGGGGGATGGAAAAATGAATCCATGATTGATATCTTCAATGACTATGCCACATTTTGCTTCCATACCTTTGGGGATCGTGTTAAGTATTGGATTACAATCCACAATCCATATTTAGTTGCTTGGCATGGGTATGGCACAGGTATTCATGCTCCGGGAGAGAGAGGGAAAATAAAAACTGTCTACTCAGTAGGACACAATTTGATCAAGGTATAGTATAATAAGATTTTACAAATTGATCTTACACTGCTGTGGGAAATAATAGGAGGAATTAGTCCTGTGATCAATGTTTTAAAAAAATCACCTACTGTGAAAGCACCAAGAAATAGCCTTTAGCTAAGGCAGTCTTTCTGTTAATCCTCACTTTGATCTTATTGCTTGTCACAACAGCTGACTCAGTAATTATTTGTTTTAAAATGCTTGTTTATTATTTTATTTAAATTAGCTTTTACATACAAATTCTAACTATTAAAGAGCATTCTTTCTTCTTTACATTTAGCTAAACAGATTTGGCCATACTGAAATTACTATTCTATTAGTTTAAAAAGAAATTCATTTGTATTTGCATATTGAATCAATTTTACTGGCCGTGGAGTATGTATATGTAAGTATGACTGGTTCTAGATTAGTAAGATCATATTGCAAAATGTTTGCTTCTAAACTAGTAAAGCTGGGACTTCTTGGGTTTGGAAGAAAACAAATGTCCTCTTCAGTACTCGAGAGTTTCAAATTATTTCCATAATGTACAGTATTTTTTGCATCTGCCGTGCTCCAAGTCCTTTACAGAGTAGGTCACTATCCCATGTCTGCAGCCAGTATAATTCCCCCTGCTGAGACTATTCTTAACTGTCACAAAGAGAATTTTTCTACAATTTGCCATACATTATACATGTAATTAACAAATAAACCTGAATGGGTTTATCCTACAGAAAGAAGCATGGGTGTGGGAAAAAATATTTACCAGAGTAGTTAAAATATTCTGCAACTGAAGAACTCTTGTATTTTCTTCTGGCCTTGAACCTTCAGAACATCATTTTTCAAAAAAGACAAACTGCAGTCAATAGAAGTTTTACACACAGAAAAGTTATCAAGCATCCTGAGTCATTAACTGATTTCAGACTTAGCAGAAAAATGATTTAACTGTAAAGATTTGTGAAGCATCTTAAAGAAAACTGATGCCAAATCATCCTTTTTATTTTCAAGTGCTATTTTATATAATGCATGAAAACATACCATATAAGTTTGCAGTATTTCTTGCCCCCATTTCTGAGTGTCACAATCAAAAGTGGAGTACCAGCTAGGCAGTCTCTGCACTTTCTGTAAAATCCATGTAAGCAGCACACCTCTCACAGGGAGCGATACTCCTCTGCTGAAGAACCAATTGGATTTTCCAGGAAGCCAAGCACAGCTGGCTCTGATACACAAATTACTGACCTAATTTTCTTGGTCAATATTATTTATCTCTCAGACTTGATTTGATAGTTGCTTCTTGTTCTAGAGCATAAAATAAATCACTTGGATGAAAGAGGTAAGGAGACTTTCAGCAGCACAGTCCTTTAACTACTGTTTTATTATCCTTGGGCAGAAGTTATTTTCCTGTGGTGCCCTTCTTACAACCCCATGAACATTACCTAAAGTATTAGCAGTTCTCTCCTGTACCACTGTAAAATTTCTGAAGATTTTAGATTTGAGATCAATGAAGAATCTCGAATTGCTAGTAAAGTATTTGAGGAACTGGAGTTTTCTGGCTGGGGTTAGAGATGGAAATGAAACTCTTGAGATACCAGTAGATATGAGTCAACTCATCTTTAGATATAATTATTTATTTCTCTTAATGTAATGCCAGCCAGCCATTCCACAGAAGTCACAGTGGGTACTATATATTCCAAGCCAACTAGCCAGAATCCCTCTCAAAGATTTTTGTGTGTGTTTAAAAGTTCGGTTCATTTTGCATTGTTGACAACACAGCATTAATAGAATGTATTGATGCACAATCAGGATTCATGTGTTGTGAAATATCTCTCCTTTGAGAATCAAGAAAAGTTATAAAATTCTCTCTTTAAGGAGGTTTCACATGGGTTTTTTATTTCATGACCGGTATATACTGGTCTGTTTCTCAGACATTGTAATTATGGCTACCTTCTAATTTCCTACTGCAAACCAAAAACATTATCCCAAAAATAAAAGATCAACCAAAATGTCAGGTTTTGGCAGTGTGAGGCAAGGCGTGTTAAACCTCTTGAAAAGATTGCCATTTATGTCATCAGCTTTAGGAAGAACCACATTCTCGTCCATGTCAAGGCTTCATTGTTGGACAAGCTGTTGACAGACACAGTCCTCGATGCCACCCTGTGCACAAACCAGGTCCATCCATTAAATATACAGAGCAGGGAAAACAGGTCTGTAATGCTGAAATGAAGCTAATCTGGCCACAGTTACACAGCAATTTGCTGAAAATCATTCTCAAGCCTTTTTGTAGTATCTTTGGAGAAATTAAATGAAGCTCTTGCATGAATCCTACTTTTAGTTTAATTTTCTTGTGTATTGTTGCAGTCATGGTGTTATCAGAACTAATCACTGTTTATATAAAGGAGTGCTTTTATGTGATATATCAATCACAACCTGAAGCTAAGTTTAATAGAATCACAAAAACAATATAACAAACCATAAACCTCTGCGATTTTGGACTTTGGATTATTTTATTGTAAGAACAATTTGAAAGTTGCTGGAGATCTTTGTGTCCCTAGAAAAGGGCTGAAGAAATTTCTCTTAATTTTTAACTATCAAGTTTATTGCTTTCAAAAGCAATACAAAGTCTTAAAACCCAAATAATTGGCTGGCATATGGAAAAGTTCATAGAATACCAGATTGAAAGAGGACCTAAAGGATCACCTCCATGATGAGATGCATTTTAGAACTGATTAAAAAATTATCTCCTTCCATAAATGAATTCATATAAGTAACTAGGCAGATAATGATTTTATTAAGACTTTCCAACAAAAGTAGGGTTAGTCTGTCTTCATCCAGCCCCAAAGCTCTGTGTGTTGGCTGGCACAAAGGCATTGCTGATGCTGAATCACCTCCTACCTGTGCTCCCCTCCAAGCCTTACATCCTGTTAAGGGAATGCCCCAGACATATCTACTTAAGAGACAGCCCTGCCTTTTACACGGGCCTTGCTATTCAGGATCTATAAAGAGAGGTGGTGAATGCAGAATCAAAGGCTGCTAAGCACGATGCTTAGGAGATCCACATTGAGAAAATAATCCAGAAGGATTTCAAATTTCAGTTTTAAAAAAATTTCAATTTTAAAAACATATTTGCATGTTACTATGTATTCTAATCATACACAGAGGGCAATCATTGCTACTGACCATTTCAAGGGGCTTGATACTACCTCTATGGAAATTAATATGAAATCTGAACTTTGATGCTTATTAATTATAAATTGCTAAGGGATTCTCTTAGATAAATCTCTCTTCAATCGTATGGTCATTATGAGTAATAAAAGGAGCATGTGGAATCTTATACCAGATGGAGAATGAGCATCAAAAGTGCATTTCTGTTCTTCATTAAAGGAGACTGCACTTAACAAAGGCAACATCAGAAAACAATTAATGATAACCGGTAAATTGCTATGCAACATTTGAAAGACACACCAAAGAAAATAAAAGAAAACTGTGAGCTTGCTCCTGAGGCAGATGTCATAAAGAAGCAGAGAAGAAAAAAATGGCACACAGAAAAATTAGATAGATTTCTTTTATTTATCAGTACATAAATCTGACAAGAAGCAAGAAAATACAAAGGAGGTGAATCATTGTGGCTGGACCTATGTGAGCTATATACCTGATATATTAATACCATTTTCTCTGTATCTAGTTACATTCTTTCATACTTGGATTGAGGTTTGCAAATATCAGAAGGGCAGATTAACCTGTCTTCTTTTCCTCCTCTGTATCAGTGCCCTCCAGGAAGTTCTGCCTTTGTTGGCAGGCAGAAAGGGGCTCTCTTTTTTTTTTTTTTTTTAATTTCCTGTTAAAGATTATTCACACTCCTTTCCATCTGGCAGAAAAGCCCAGGAGAGGAATATCATGAGGTCTCTCTAAAAAATGTCTTCATCACATACTTGGAAAAAGTAATAAATTCACTTTCAAACCTGGTGTCTCCCTATAGGCCCATTGCAGATCAGGTTCTTTTCTGTGCCTGCTTCTTTGATCGATCTCACTGTGCCAGGATCTCTTTATGGACACTGCTGACTTTGGGATCTGTGGATGAGTGTGTCCCAGCAAAGTCCTATAATTCATTCTCCTTAAAAACAAATTTCTGCTTCATGAATGCGAAATAATTTTTACCTCTATGTCCGAGCAGACACTTCCTTCCCTTCTTCCAAAGGAGACTCCTTTCCTCAGGATGCAGAAAGATGAAACTACACCAGCACCTGTATTTCTTACAGGAGAAGGGAAACCTGTCTCCATCAAGTATGGCTCTAGGGTGGACACCAGAATCATCTGTGCTTGTAAATGTCTTTGCTGGAAGATTTTGCAAATAGTAGTAGCCATCAGTGATGATGTAAAATTCAGCACAGATTCATAGTTTTTTGATGATTTTTTATTTTCAGGGTAGCTTTCTTAGATTTCTTGTTAATCATTAGAGAAAACACAATGCAAATGCAGGATAGTTAACATACAACAAATTCGATAGTAAAGCTTCAGTCCTTCATAACACCCTCCCAAGAACTGTAGTTGCCTACATCTCAAGATGTAGGCACTCCTTTACAAGGACTGAGATTCAGTTTGCAAAAGAAAAGGTTTAGTTCTGCTTTAGCTCTACTGACTATGGGGCTTCTTTACCACAGACCAAATAGGCCTTGAACAGAAATACACTCTCCAAATAAGTCACACACCCCTGCCCTTCTTCTGAAGTGTACCATCATCATCATCAGACTCTATATTCTAGTTCTTCATGGTTTAAACATCAAACAACTAAAACAAAAAGCCCAAATAATTTTATTAGCATTTTTTCAATTCTAGTTTTCCTAAATATTCTTGATTTCCAGCACACTAAAATAACTCCATATACCCCTGACATTGTTTTGTATACTCATTGCTGTTCAAAGAAAAATTGCTTGACTAAACTGTCTTAGGAATTTGAAAGTATTGCTCTTTCTAGTGAAAGGTCTTTGCATACACATATGTTAAATTACAAGATCAGAATTTGAAGGAGTATGAGAATATTTCAAAAAGAAGAACAAAACTTGTCTTCAGTTTATTAAGTTGACTTTTCTAGCCTTTTTAAGGGGTTAGTACTAACTGACATAGCACTCTCTGTGACTTTCAAGACTAGGGAATATTTTCTACATTAATACTAGGAAAATATGCTGAAATTAATGAGTCATACATATCTAGAATAAATACCCAGTATTGATCCTACTTTAACTGTGTATTTAGCCTTGACATTTGTCCTTGCTCTAACAAGGAAAGTGAAAGATTAGAGATTAAACTCTAACTGAAAAAAGATTAGTCAGGATTTACTGAAAATGCCCAATTTGATGTATGATACGGCTTTTATATTAATGTTTGTTTGATATCTGGTCTTAAATATATATATATATATATATATATATATATATATATATATATAAATCAGCTGATTCCATCAACCATAGTTTGCATTTAGCAAACACCTTCTGAGAATGTTAAGCTTCTTTAATTAACAAGCCAACACAGAGTTATAGACAAGCAAATTATATTGTGTCTACTATGTCTGTAAAACCCTTACTATAGACAGTGACAAGTCTTTAACAGTAAGAATTAATCCTCAGAATTAAGTCATCAGTGATACATACAAAGTTGTATATGAGGATTCTATCTTGACTCATATTAAAGGTACTTATTTATACTTGAGGTCTACTCCTCTAGAATTATACCTGTGGCTGTATTCTCTACTGTACACATTATTTTTAATAGTAACTTTATTTTTTTCTAATCACCTCCTGAAGATGTGTATGAATATGAGTTATCCCTGATTTGTTTTTACATGTCAATATCATATTCTAATTAGTTGGTTTTTTGGCAAAGCCATCTTTTTCCACTGCACCTCAAAAAGGTGTGATTGCTATGATTTACCTGGTGCTACTGTCATGGTACTTGGCACTGTGTGTTATACAGCTGAGTGCAGGAGGTGCTTCTTGTTAGGCCCATGCAGCCATATGCCTCTCGTTCAACAGTGGTGTTCATGGGCTGTGTCTGGAGAAAAAAGTGTACAAACCAGGTGAGAAAACACTAGAGGCAGAGCACAGAGTAAGCCTGACCCCAGCATCAACCTCAGGCTGGAGGGACTTTCAGGAGAGAACAGTGAGGGCAACTGAGGATATGGCACTGGCCACATAAATTTTCTGATGAGGCTGCTAAGAAATCCATTTTATAATACTTTAACCCTATCTGCCAATTTGCCTCATGAGTCCATTTTTGCTGGCTTCCCTCTTCAGCTACAGAACCTGCATTTCAAAGGTTAGTGTCACTTTATCAGTATTTTCAAAGACAGACCTTGAACAAATGTTACGAGCATGACCTTAGAAACCATAAACAACTGATACACAAAATTTCACAAACTGTAATTCTTTGGTACTCATCAGCTTAAACAAATACCTACCTGACATCAGGCCTTTTGGAGTTTTTTAAACTCTCAAGGCTGCGTGTTTCCAGATAAATTAACTGAAATTATTGTCAAAGGTAAGCAATGCTGTTTGGCTTAGTAATGATGGCAATCTAATTCAGCACTCAGTGTTTCACAATGCTCCTAATGTTTTTTTCTGGGTGCAAACTATTATTTTCTTTCCAGCTTAAGAGTATAAAGCCACACTACAGGCATAAGGTAAACCCTGAGTTACTTTACAACCCTTCAGCTGAGAGAGGTCAGCTCCTCTCCCCTGTGTCAGATCACCTGATGTGATTCATGCTGCAGTCCAGAGTCACTCTTCTCTGACCTACCTATTTCCTTATAGGACTTTGACAATGCTAGTGGTTCCTCAGTCTCCCATGTATTTCTAGTTTTGTGTAAGTTTTGTCTGCTGCATGCCCTTATTTAATTGATTAATCATGTGACATTTGAAGCTAATTGTGATGTGTGATAATGCTATGCTTTCTAAAACATGATGATAATCAGAAAAGTGGTATTAAGATGTGATACAGTGCAGTGGCCATTTCAAAGAAGAAAATAACTAAAATCCTGAACAAAATTCTCAGTCTGAACTGTGAAAGTTGACATTTGGGTTCAAACTTCACAGCTGGGTCCTTTACCCAAGTCTTTACATGTAGGGATTGTGCAGATATCAAAACTTGAACACTTGCTTATATGACTAGGCAAAAATAAAACAACTAAATCCCAAGAAGAGGGATGGAGTGGATCTGGTTTGATCAGAGTAAGTCTAGGTAACCCCCGGAGCACAGAGCAGTTAGTAGCACCAAGTCACCACTGACAAATGAAATACCATGAGATGCATAACTGATGGAATAATTGTAGATGGTTTGAAATTTTAACCATATCAGGAATCACTGTTTGACAGAGAAAGTCTCAGATGGGACTGGCTAGATCACATAGTTCAAATCTCACTGTTAGAGCTGTTCCAAAATGTCCGTGTAACAGCTATTGTCCTCCCTGCTGGGATCTCTCCTGAAATTTAGATGTATGTTAAAAGGCAAAAAGCCACAGCCTTAACGTGTCATAGGAACAGCACACGAGTCACTGAGCATTACCCTCATCCCAAGGAACTTTGCAGGGTAACAGTGGTTGCCCATTAAACTGTGCAGGGTAATTCAGGTGCCTTAACTGATGCTTCCATGTAAGCCTGCAGTGACTCAGATGGAGCTACCTGCCTCTCTAGCTGCCAGCGCACAAAGGGACTTATTAGAGTTACAATTTAACGCTATTTTTCTCTCATCAGGCTCATGCAAAAGTTTGGCATACCTACAAAGAACACTTTGAACCCTATCAGAAGGGGAAGATATCCATAGTATTGGGATCCCACTGGATTGAACCTAAAAAATTGGAAGATGAGTTGGACATTTCTAAATGTCAGAAGTCTATGGAGAGAGTACTCGGATGGTTTGCTAAACCTATCCATGGGGAGGGGGATTATCCAGAAGAACTGAAAAATGAGTTATTGTTTTTGCCACACTTTACCGAAGATGAAAAAAACTACATAAAGGGAACAGCTGACTTCTTCGCATTTTCCTTTGGTCCTAGTAACTTTAAACCTCCAAACACTTTACCAAAAATGGGACAAAATTTGTCACTCAATTTGAGAGAAGTACTGAACTGGATTAAACTGGAATACAACAGTCCTCGAATCTTGATTGCAGAGAATGGCTGGTTCACTGATAGCCATGTGAAAACAGATGACACCACAGCCATCTACATGATGAAAAACTTCATTAATAAGGTTTTACAAGGTTTGTACAGAAATTACTTGTTGGATTTTTCAGAGAGCACTTTTGATCATTTGATATTTAGCTCTGTAATAATTCTTTTTTAAGAGATAATGGCAACAAAGTTAATCATTAATTATTTATACTGCATGAGTACAATTCATGAATCAGGATCTACTGGTGCTGGGTGTTGTACAAACACAAAAAACCCATAGCCCCTGTCCCAGAAAGCTAAAGTCCAACATCATCTGCATTGAATTAGGTTTGGTTAGGGTTAGGGTTTCCATAATGAAAATATTACTCCTGTGGGACTCCAAGACTCCACCTATAGTAGGTACAGAAAAGCCTTCTTCTGTGAATGTCACCTCTGGTGACACAGGGAGCTTAGTTAGCTTCCAGCCTTTCCTACCTTCAGCCCATTGTTTCTGCCCCGAACCCTTGTTTTTCAGGAGGCTTTTCTCATCCTCACTCTAACACTCAGTCAGGATCCTGACCAGTTTCTGCCCTCTCCTTTCACTGTCCTTGCAGACAATGCTACAAACATACTCTCACTCTGCTCCACCAGATCTCTACTACTACCTGTCTAACTTGTAATTTTCTTTACCATAAAGTATATGTAAAATAGTATGTTTTCCCCTACCCATTTAAACAGCCACAAAGTCTCAGCATGCACCATCTCAAGTACCACAGCTTCTTTTGCTCTGACAATTAAACTTACCCCATCTATTCAGTATGCTTCTACAAACAAAAATGTTCTCAGTTGTCACTTAACTCTGTCCCTAGATGTCTGCTCTGATTTGTTCAACCTTCCTCACTGTGGACATAAAGTACTCATCTTTACTTGCAAGGCTTCTCTCTTTATCCTCTACATCATTTTCTGTCTCTGCATTTCACAATGAGTATTTTCAGACATTTTTGTACTTTCTCCCGTGGTTTCCCTAATTTAGAAGTTGCTTTCTTTGAAAATACATGCCATTGTATTGCTTTGTTACATTTCCTCATCTCCTTTCCAGTATTCTGGCCTTGTCTATCAGCTTCTTATATACTCACATTGCAAGCTCCTGGGCTTTCTATTTTCATCTGGCAACTAGGAAAACATCCAGCTGGACTATGCCCATGCTGCTGGGCACTTTGAAACTCATCAATACATGCACTGTGCAAAACTGCTTTCTGCTCAAGTTGCAGCCTGATTAGGGCAAGGAGGTTCAGTGGAAATACAGAGTGATGCAAAATGAGATGTCCTGAGAAAATGAGGCTAAACAATATTGGGAAAGAATAAACCAGAAAACTTCATCTTTATTCCTTAGCTTACTGGTGTGGTGGACTACAGGTAAAATATGGCTTGTCCACGTGTCTGTGTCAAAATCCTCAGCAACCCTACTTGGTCACTGCTTTGCCTTGGATATTCCAGCCCTTATAAGGTTAACATGCGAGTTATCCTGTGTTATTTCCTAGCTTAAAGCTGGTGACAGGCAGTGAACGTGACTGACCGTGGAGTTTGGACTTTTTCTTCCAGGCTGCCAGCTGGCACGAGCCTACAAGGGTAAAAAACATTGTGGTTAGTTGGTGTTGGCTGAAAAGCTGCTTTGCAGGTTCTGCTGCCCTTCCTGAAGAATCAGGTTCCACACCTGAGAAAGCAGTTGTGTTGTCATCTTTCTCATATATTATATGTAAAAGATCATATATAGACTCCTTTGGAAGAGGGACATTAAGATTTCCTGAAGAAATAAGTATGTACTGCACCCATTCTGTAACTAAATCAATCTCTGGGTTGGTCAACCCAACTTCTTTAAAGTCATTAAACAGTCCCATGCCAACAAAATAATTTTTTCAATTTACAAGCTGAGTAGACATTCCCAAATGTTTGAGCTTGCAGACATCTTTTACATAAAGGTAGAGAGTTTTAGCTTCATGACAAAGTTACAAATCAGATAAACTGTTGCTCCCTTTATTTTTACATGATTCTCTAATTTTACTGGCATTATTTTGCTGGCAAATGGTCAAATGCAACTTCAAACCTTGATGTGGTATATTTCTTGTTTGCTCAGAGCAGAAATAAAGCATCTTATGGTAATTTAATTTCTTAAGGAATTATTGACACCATTTTTTTTAAATAAAGACTAAGATATATATGTGAATTTTGCAATCAATTAGTGGGTGAATAACCCTACAAATGTTGAGAAGACGCTCAAGATTTTCAAAGTAAATAGCCCTTTCTCATAAATATCCCTTATATATGTTAGAGTACTAAATACAAGACTCATGGATGTTACCTTCTCTTGTGCAGCTATTAAATACGACAACATAGATGTGTTTGGTTACACAGCCTGGTCCCTCCTTGATGGCTTCGAATGGCAACATGCTTACAACATCAGGCGTGGATTATTTTATGTAGATTTCAAAAGCAAAAAAAAGGAAAGGATTCCCAAGTCATCTGCACTTTATTATAAACAAATAATACGAGAAAATGGCTTCTTCCCAAGGGATTCTACCCCAAATTTGCAAGCTCAGTTCTCCTGTGACTTCTCCTGGGGTATCACCGAGTCTGTTCTCAAGGTAAGCATAAAATACCAAGAGGATCACTGGAAACAGGGTGATCAGGAACTTCAACTTTGTGAACAAATGACTGTATACAGCACCTTGGATTCAAGAATTCCAATGCACACTGCCAACAGAAGTTAAGCCATAATTGCATTGGTTCAATTCCATATGTTTCCAGGTTTTCAGGTGAACTGGCTACCGCTGCAGCAGTGGTCCCTGCTGCAGGAGCCCTTCCAGGCACGGCCCTCCCTCTGCTTGCATCTCCATGTTGCAGATCAGATGAGGAAATTTCAGACCAAGAAGTTCATCCAACCAATTGTTACTGGGTTATTTTTCAACCAGGGGTTTCCAAATCCAGCTTGCAGTGTGGCCATAGGGATGCTTGTGATGGCCTGATGGAGAGAGTGACAAAGGGCAGGGACAAGGTGATTACACTGGTGGCAGCAGAGCAACCTCCAGGCTCCATATCTTGTCTACAGCAGAAACACATTCCTGGGTTTGGCCTGGCTCTAAGCACCACTTAGACAAGTGGGTAAGAAACTATTCTTTAAAAAGACACATAGCACAGGTGAAGATAACCAACCTTGAGGTCTTACCATCTGAGTTCACATTAGAAAACAGATCATATGACCTTTTGTCCAAACTGGTTCCTACAGGGCCTATTTATACTTTATTTTTCTTCTATTTTTGCTTTAAACTTAGTAAATAAGCTAACTGTATGTATGGCCAGTGTTGGGATATGCTTCTTGTCATTGTACACAGATAGTCCCACGATAAATATCAGCCTCAAAAAATAACAACAAAATCCCATAATTTAACCAATTCACTGACAACCATAGGGAACAAAAAATTAAGCTTCTATATATCTTGTTAATATGCAGCACAAAAAAGTATATTTTCTTTTAAAAAAAGGAATCTAAATATTTTAAACTCCACTATATTGTACTTTGGAACCTACTTAGAGCATTTAAAAATTGGAATATAAAAAAACGAGAGATGTGCTGTTCAGAAACTTTTCAACTCCTCCTTTTAGCAGAAGATAGAAAAGATATAACTGCTACAAGCTGTTTGTGTCAGATTACTATGCCTCAGTTTCACAAGGCTGATCATAACAGCAGTGCCAAATTAATCCATGCTCGCTTCATACAGCCCCTGGTGCTTGTTCTCACCGCCCGCTCTCCTGGCAGCTGCCTGAGAACTGTTGTGTGCATGACCAGAGTGAACTCAATCAGGGTGAGCTGTGTGAAAACGTCATGTAGGCTGGTGGCAGGGCAAATGCCCATATGTAATCAAAAAAAAAAAGTGCAATTTTGATGTTTTTCATAGGGAGGGAAAGGAACAGAATGATAAGATGACCACTAGCACGAAGACCATACAGGTGAGTTGGTTATCCTTTTCCCCCTGGAAAGCAGGGCCTTCTGACATCCAGCATGAATTGACAGCTAAATACAGGCAGAAATGCAGACTCCAATAAGGTATTACATTCACTTGATTAAAACCCATTTTAACGTATTTTTATTTTCACAGGCAGAATCAGCAGCTTCCTCACCTCAGTTCTGCGATTCCAGCTTGTACCTCTGGAATGTCACAGGAGATGGGCTTCTGCACAAAGTTGAAGGGGTAAAGCTAAAAACTCGACCAGCACAGTGCACAGATTTTGTCAGTATTAAAAAGCAACTGGATCTCCTGGAAAAAATGAAAGTCACCCATTACAGATTTGCACTTGACTGGTCACTAATTTTACCCAATGGAGATTTGTCAGTGGTCAACAGGCAAGTTCTTAGGTATTACAGATGTGTGATTAGTGAAGTCCTGAAACTCAACATTCAATCCATGGTCACCTTGTATTATCCAACTCACACCTACCTGGGCCTGCCGGGTCCTTTGCTGCAGACAGGAGGGTGGTTGAACCAATCTACTGCCTACGCTTTCCAAGACTACGCAGCTTTATGTTTTAGGGAACTTGGCGATTTGGTTAAACTTTGGATTACAATAAACGAGCCTAACCAGCTAAGCAATGTCTACAACAGGAGCAGCAATGACACCTATCGGGCAGCACACAATTTATTAATAGCACACGCCATGGCCTGGAGAATATATGACAAGCAGTACCGGTCCTCTCAGTATGGCAAAGTGTCCCTGTCCCTGCATTCAGACTGGGCTGAGCCTGCCAACCCCTTCTTTGAATCTCATTCAAAAGCTGCCAACAGGTTTCTTCAGTTTGAAATAGGCTGGTTTGCCAATCCCATATTTAAGACTGGGGACTATCCAGCTACTATGAGGGAATACATCACCTTTAAAAACAGAAAAGGCCTCTCATATACTTTGTTGCCATCTTTCACAAGTGAAGAAAAACAGCTTGTCAAAGGTGCAGCTGACTTTTATGCACTGAATCATTTCACCACCAGATTTGTGATTCACGAACCTCAGAATGGAAACCAGTATGAATTTGATCATGACATTCAATTTCTGCAGGATATCACCTGCCTGAGCTCCCCTTCTCGTTTGGCGGTGGTGCCTTGGGGAATACGCAAAGTTCTCAGGTGGATCAAAAAATCTTATGGTGATATTGACATTTACATCACAGCAAATGGAATAGATGACCCGTCCTTAGACAATGATGAACTTCGAAATTATTACTTGGGCAAATACATACAAGAGGTTTTAAAAGGTGAGTACATGACAGATTCAAGTTCCCCAGAGCCATTTCCATGGCTCAGACCCAGGCACAGCAAAGTCCTGCCCTGAACAGAGCAAGCAGTCCTGGTTCAGATGCAGGAGCCAGCAGCACTGAGCCCCCTTAGGGGCCCGACTCTGCAGTCACACTCAAGGCAGGTACGACACAAAGCAATGGCATCAAAGCATGTGCCTTGCACAAAATGCAGCTACAGCTGCCTCCAGTTTAAACCATGTGAGAAGCTCTCTGGGCCAGCACATACAGCAGATTAAGTTACTCAGAAGTTATTAGGAGATGGCACTTCAGCCCAATAACTCCTAAGAGACAATTTAAATTTCTACTCTCCAAAGAAAGGCAAGAACCTCCTTGCTTGCTAAACTACTCATTGGACAGGAAAGTGCAAGCAAATCCAGAGAGACCTGGAGGGACATACAGAAGAAATACAGCAGGGCACCAGCAGCACCAGCTGGTGTTGAAGGGGGAGTCCAACTCTAGTTCTTGTTTCACTACTTGTTTTCTGGGCACATACAGAAATCTACTTCTTCACTAGAGAAAAACTAGTAAGAGTTATGGAGGTAGAGGACAAAAACATTCAAGGCAATGATCTTCAGCAACAGCTTATTCTATGAGAAATGCTGCAGGGACCTCACTCCTCCCTTCCCTCTTCCTCCAACCGATCATTAAAGAAAAGCAGTGAGACACAGGCTACCAGCAAGGCCTTGGTACCTGAACTGTACAGGCAAAATGAGATGTGCAATACATCCCTGCGCTCACTGTTCCCTACTGGCGAGCATTAGAGAGATCCTGATCAGGACATGGGGGGTTCAAAAGCTTTTCTGAGGCAACTGACATTAAACACAGTCTAGGTATCCTGGTTTCTCCTCTCTAGGAATTAATAAAAAAATGAGACCAATCTTACTCATGGCTAAACATGGCTTCAGATTACTTTTAGACACCAAGAAACAGAGTGTTCTCTCTCCAGTGCTTAGCTGTCTCAGTTACTACAGGACTGAGCATTTGCCGATTTATTTTCCACGGTAATTTCATACTGGAAATAAAAGAACAATACATTATTGAAAGAAGTAAGTTATTAAATGAAAGCGTTGTTTAAAGGGCATTTCATTACAGTATTCCCATTTTAATTTTCAGAGAGCATGACACTTCACAGTACTCACAAAGAGATCCCCTAATTTACCTGTTCTTAATTCGGGTCCCATTCCCAGCTATGCTCACTGCTTGCACATGACTTCAACACCTGCTATTACAAGTATTTTCACCCAGCACTTGGGTGCAGCAGTGTAACACGGAGTCATGTATGCTGCAGGGACAAGCAGCTCAGTTTGGAGCAGGGCAAGAATTCTTGGAAAGCTGCTCTCATGGCACCAACAGGCAGCTGCTCTCGAGTCATTGCAGCTGGCTTCAGTTAAGAGCAGCCATCTAGCTCTTCCCAAGAAAACAAACTCCCAGCTCCAACCCTGTACAAATCCAGTTTTCATGGGGTAGGTCCAAGAATTCCCAAATCATTAGGATTTTTTAAGGCACTGTTCCTACATAATTAAGAGAACTGAGTATTAGAAGCAGTAAATATTTTATGGTGTAAGTAGCTTTTAAATTGATAACAATTTGAAATCTGAACTCCTTACCAGAAAGTCTGCATTTTACTTGAAATGTAAGTTTTTATTAACATTTTGTTTCTTTTCCTTCTCAGCCTACTACATTGACAAAGTCAAGATTAAAGGCTACTATGCGTTTAAACTGACTGAAGAAAAATCTAAGCCCAGATTTGGATTCTTTACTTCAGATTCAAAAGGAAAGCCTTCAATAAAATTTTACAACAGCCTGATAAGCAACAATGGCTTTCCTGCCGACTACTCAATCTGTGGCCCCTCTAGCCATGAAAACCAGTGTAGCTTCTGCTTGTTTATTTCTCAGAAGAAGCCGTTAATATTTTTTGCCTGCTGCTTTTTTTCTACTCTCATTTTACTTTTAGCTATTATTTTTTTTCATAAAAGAAAAAGAAGGAAACGTTTTAAGGCAAAAAGCATCAAATGCTTCTGTGTCTCATTTTAAAAGAGCGCACAAGCCCACTTTCAGTGAGATCCATCACTGCATTCTACAGTGGACAATGCCACTCACAACTGTGGAAAAGCACTGAGTCACTCCAGTCACACACACCAACCATTTCATTCAAAAACAAAGTAATCACATTCACAGGAGAAAGAGCCATGGCACTTGTTTCTGGTGAAATGACTTTTATCCACCTACTGTACATAGAAGACAACTTCATCTATTAAAGAAAAAAATAATTATGATTCTCCTGTGCCTTGGAATAACATTTAAAACAGCTTTACTTGCAAAGAGCAACTTTAGAGAACTAATATGCACTTTTGTACAAATAAATGTGTCTTGTGATGTGTATTCATGTTATGAGTGTTGTTGAGCATGAAACTGCAGCTGTTAGGGTTTAGAAAGTGTTATTAAGCCCCACAAACCTTCAACTAAGTACAACACCAGGAATGAAATGTGCTGGGCCAGCTTCTGAAGATATCCCTAAAAGAACAAAACTAAGTGAACTGCATTATTGACCAACAGACATCTCTTACAGATTGGGTGAAGTAGTTTTAAGCAAATATAACTGGAGACAAAACCATATACAATCACTGTTTTTTTTATCTCCAAAATGAGGCAGCCATAAAAATTTTTACTAGCAGAGATCTAAATAAATAGTAACTATTAACCCACTCAATAGTGATAAATGTAAATTACACTTTTCATTATACAAGTGGATCTTTGGGCAAACTCTGGAATTTCTTAACATGTATGGAATGCTTTAGCAACTTGTTGCTAAGCATGTTTCTGCACTATCCCAGTATTTTATCTATTTTTTCCAAATTGAATGGAGCAAGTGACAATGTGGATTTTACTGCAGCACAGAAATAGTACAACCTCCTAATAAGACGTTAGTACATGGCAAGATTAGTAGTGAAGAAACAAAGCTGTATCCAGAGATAACACAGATTGCTGCTGGTGAAACTCAGCAATATACTCTGAGCTGGTCAAGTCCTCTGTTTTCTTAATTGAGCAATAAAGCTTCATATTTTCAGACTACAGCTTCTATCTATGTATTTAGTTTAAATGGTCTTACAAATCTAGTTCTACTAGATTTCAGTTTTGTTTTTCATCTACTTCAGATTCTGACATTACAAGTCTGAGGCTTGAGAAAAGATGTGAAAGAACACTGGTCTCCCTCCTGTGAGAACAATGCTTTTACTATTCCTTAACGCTGTGACTCAAAAATGCCACTTCATGACTTTGTCACAGAAACATCACAGTAGCACGGCCTATACATTGCCCTACCAGTCTCTGAGCACATTCTTTCAGTCTGAATAAAGTTTGATGGCTTGAAAACACATTGGTAGTGTTGACCCAGTGTGCAATCTGCTTCTCCAAAAGCCATCAGGTTCATGCAATCACCATTTAGTTCTTTAAAAAAACCAAACAAACAACAAACCCAAGATATGAAATACAGTTGATTTTATTAAACCTCTTGTAGTCTTTGAACACCTTATACCATTGTTGGTATGTTTCACGGTAGTTTTTTAATGAGAATCCAGACAACTGTAAAAAAAAAATTATGAGCTTTTAGAAAGGTTTTAGCAGGACAAATGTGAAACTGAAAGTTTATATCCATTAGATGTTAATTTATCTGATGATTTTAATGCAAGACAGACATTAATATATCAAATAATTTGCTTAATTTTACACAGACAAGATTACTTAAAGATGCCTTCAAGCATAACAGCTCAACTGTTCAACAAATGTAGTAAGTTATTCCATCTCTCAAAGCACTTGCAACAGCACAAAAAAAATTTTTTGGAGGCTTGCAGGAGGATGATTTAAAAAAAATGGGTTTATGAAACACACTTTAACATCCTGCCTTGAGCTTAGGTTCACACAACATAGAATTTATTTGCAAGTCAGACTGTCTCATCCTGTAGAGGTGTTTTGTACCATGTATGGAACCCCACACAGCTTAAATGCATCAAATTCCTTTAGCAGTTAAAATTTCTAAATTATCCCCAAATCCCTGTACTCAACTTCAATAACAAATGCCCACAGACAATGTAAATAGTTGTTCTTGTTGAACTGACCTGTTTACCAGCATTTACATACTAACTGCTTGGAAGACCTTATATATAAATTGGGTGCTGTCCACTATTTTAGTGAGGGCAGTGTCCAACCAGGAGGAACATTAGTCTGAGGCCATCTCTGTAAATAGCTGTAAACGGGCCTGTCAGGCCAGGTCAGCTGATTTTAAATTCTTAGCCAGCACTGCAGCTTGCATTCACAGTGCAGAGTACAGCACTGGAGAGACAGGTTTTCTCCATACAGTAGCAAAATGCCAAGTTGATGAAAGATGGAAAATTGCTGTTGAAAGACCTAGCAAAATTCAAATTTTATGATGCATCTTATGACACCTGTTACAAACAAGATCTCATCCCTGTTGGGAACCTGTTCAACTATGGCTGTGTTGCAGCAGATAAACCTTGTCAAGTCCTCATCTTTACAGAGAAGATGCACAACGTGTATTAAGATAATACCAACCTATGAGTTTTACTCATCTGCCTGCTGCACTGTTCCTTTCTCAGAGACATAGATACCATCCAAGAATTTCCTGATGTCCTTGTTCTTGACTGTGGTGGCTTGCTGGATCAAGGCAGCTGCAGACAAAGTGAGACCATTAGCACAAAGCCCAAAGGTTCAAACCAACTTGTAGCCTTTGTTTATGCTCCAGTATTCCAACTAACAAACAGGACTGTCATCTAGAGACAGAATTAGCAACTTAAAATCCTGTAAGGACTAAAGAAAATAGGATGAATTTCACTGAGCTTATCTTGGCAACTCAGGGCAGTGGCACTTCATTACTGCACACATGCACAACTGAAAAGCTTAAACCAAAAAGGCTGTAAGTACTGACTTGAGGCTTCTGCAGACTTGTAAAAGCATCTTTAAGCTTACAGAGTAAGGAACTGTGAAAAGCAATTACTGTGACTAGAGGAAAAAAAATCTGGGCTGTTGTTTACCTCAGGGTTTGAGGTAAAGAGTTTGCTAAGCTGACATCTTCAGATAAAAGTTTCCATATAATTTTCCACACATCTACTTTCACAAACCTGAATTGGAGACCAACTCAATGTCATTCCCTTCAAGGATCAGCTCATCTTTCTGGGCTTGAGATACTGCGCAGGTAACACCTAAGGAAAGGCAAACACATAATCCACACATAATGTTGAAGGTGTTAAGTGTATTAAAGAAACAATATTAATGTCCTGTCCCAATTTATATATCTAGACACTAGTATTTGAGACAATAATTAGCTTTTATGACTTTGTTAAATAGAGTTCCTCAAATCCATTCCAGGGTTTGTCCTCCCTCACACAGTTTCAAATATTAAAGATTAGTGCAAGTCATGCTCTGGAGTGAAAGCCACTAAAGTGATATTCCTGCTTACCCATTATTATATTAGAGCATCAATCACCAACACTGCGTACAAGCCAGTGCTTTTGCCAGCACGGCTCAGACAGCCAGATGGTGCCAGCTTCCAAAAGCTTGCACTCAATAAAGACAAAACTGGAGTCACCCCAATCAAAACCATTAAAAACCACCCGCCCCCTGTCATGTCATGTACTGTGTTTACATTAGCATGCTGCAAATACTCACAAGGAGTAAACATGAGGGCATTTGAGAATCTAACAGGAAACTTTAATTTGTAAGGAGAGCAACAGAAGTTTTTACAGTTTGATCTACTTAATCAACAGCTATCAGTTTTTAAGCCAGCCTTTTACTAACAGTAAATGCTGACTTTAAAAAAAAATCAAGTACATAATCAAATCCACCCTTGATATCCCACAATAAATCAAAAACCCTGTAACTCTGTGCACTGTTATCTACCAGTGTTTTGGAACAAGTCTGATGCATTCCTCTACAGCCACCCCAAAACATCATCAGTCACATCAAATGCCCTTACCCACAGGTCCTTACCCTCACCAAAAATGGAATTAGGAAAAAAAAAAAAAAAAAAAAAAAAGGCTAAGGGAAGTCTTTCCTACAGTTTTTATGTATCTCTGTTTATAACATGTTTTGTTGCCTCCTCCCAGAAGTTTAGCAAGCTCCATCAAGTGCCTGCTTTTCTGGCAGACATTTTACTGAAACTCCAAGTGTGCAAGATGTAAAAACAGCTAATAAGATGGCAATTTTAAAATCTATTGTGTATGCTCCTAGATAATCAGCAAATTTAAAGTAGAACACCTGAAAGACCAAAACTATGATGTGGTGTGAAACTAGTTCAAGTATAATGTTTTAAAACAGAAACACAAACCTAACACTAAGCACTTGCAGGTTACCAAGTATAAACACTATTAAAATTTCCCAGTGATTAAAGTAAATCCTGGACTCCTTGTATTACAGTAACTAACTCCAGACTGGTTATTAGCTAGCTCTCGCTAGTAAAGATAAATTACAGAGGCATTATTAATAACAAACCTAAACAGTGGCACTAGTATTATAAGAAAATTACATAAATTCAGACAAGCACATGCTGCTCCCAACAATTATTCATCCTCTCCCATTCTCAGCGGCAGAGCCCAAAGAAAACAGCTTGGAAAGCGTAGTTAAAACCGGTGGAATACATCTCCAGAAATGCTCACCTGGCCTCATCCGCACTCTTCGAATGTACTTCTCTCCCAAGAAGTTTCGGATTTCCACAAGTGAGCCGTTGTCCTGTATGACTACATTGATTGGGAAGTGAGCGTACACCGACCTCATCTTGTAGCGAAAGCCCTGGGATACAGGACATAACTGGGTATTGAAAGCAGAACACGCCCAAAAGGCAGAACACGTGCACAAAGCTTACAGGAGAAACTAACGCCAAGGTGTATCAACAGCTTCTAAAGAAGGGCAGGACACTGAGCCCAAGAGACATTTGTGCTTTCCTCCACCTGCAGAACTTGCTTGACACCAAAGGCAAGACAAAAAGCAAAAGGGGAAAGAAGCTGCATCTTGGATGCTTAGAAACACTCTCCCTCCATAAAGTAGAAGGCTCTCACTGCAAGTAACAAAACAGGCAGCAGTTATCCTGGTTCCAAACACAACTCACCAGAGTGACCCCCTTGATCATGTTCTGTACATGGCTGCAAATTGTGCGAACTGTTGCCAGCTCCTTTCTGTTACCCCACCACTTGTCAACACGAAGCTGCATCAAAAAACACATTAACAAAGCCTTCAGCTACACTTCAAAACCAGCAACAAAACAATTCTGTGACAAATGAGGAGCAAAACTTTCAGATAAACTACTTAAAGCCCAACCAAAACCACAGAACTATTTTGTTTCTTTGACAGACTACTAAAGGCCCACCTTAAATCCTAACCCTAAGACATGTGAGAAATGTTTGCTTTCTTCAAGTCTTGCCACTAACAAGTCTTCAAAAGAGCTGGGGCAGATAAATACAGAATCTGGAGCTAAGGGATGTATTAGCAACTACTAAGCATATTGTTGCACAATCAACTTAAATGAAACACTATGTGTGGATCCACTGCTTTAATGAAACGTTCAATCACTGTGGAACAGTAGCTGATATCAGTCACTCTTGACATTTTCTTATATTTTTAAGACAATATGAAAATCCATGCATTTATTTATAGAACATCTGCTCTCCTAACGTAACTTGCAGTTTCTGGAAATCCAATGAACTGATTTTTATCCTCTGAAAGAACCAGTTTGTAGGACAGCATACAATAATCAACCCCTTTCACTAAAACTGTCACCACAGAAGAATGCGATCAACATGTTCCCTCCCACAGTGCCCGAGGAGGCTCCACGCCTCCATCAGAAAACACAGCAATAAGCAAAATCTACTAAACAACACACCCTCAGCTGAACATTTTCGGTCACTCTCCTACACCATCAAAAGTTTTTAAGCCAACTGTAAAGCTCCCCTTTGTCTCCGGGCAGCGAAGCGGCCTGTGCAGCACTCACCTTCTTGTGCTTCTTTCCCAGGAGGGACAGCTCCACATTGATGTGGTTAAAATCTCTCCGCAAGGTTCCTCGGGGCCCCTTCACAATGACCGTCCGGCCCTTCAGCGAAACTCCCACTGCAAACCAAAGGCGGACACGCGTTACGGGCTGCAGGCCGGCACCGCCGGGCGCCTCCCGAACGCGGCGGGGACTGACCTTGCTCGGGGATGTCCACGGTCTGGTTGCTGAGGATGGTCTTCATCCTGCGGGGGACAACGAGAAAGGCTGGATGCTCCCTCGGCCTTGTGCCCGCGGGGACCCCGCCTGTTCCTGCCCCGCGCGACCCGACGCTCCCCCCTGCGCTGCCACCGCCGGGCTCCGCTTCCCGCACCGGCGCCCCTCGCCGGGGCCCGGAGCACCGCGGGGCGCGGCGGCCTCAACGGGGCCTTGCCGGGAAGGCGCCGTCCCGGGGCCCTCTCGCGCGGGATGCGGGACAGGAGGCGCCGGTGGGGCTCGGCGCCGCCCCGGGGGGCTGCCCACGCGCGGGCCGGGCGCCGGGGGGCCTCGCGCCGCGGATGTTCCCGGATTATCCCGGTGATCCCAGGCGATCCCAGCGGCGCCACCCGCCCTCACCTCGCAGCGCGCGGAGCCAAAAGAGACAGCGTATGACGTCATCGCGTACTTGTAGCCGCTCCCGGCCTCTTGACGTCATCACGCCAGGGGCGCCGTCCGATAGGCAAGAGTAGCCGATCCGGCCGAGCGCGTCGATCGGACTGGGCTTCGCCATGTCGCTGCTGCTGCCGCAGGGCCGGTGCGGGGCCACCGCCGCCCGGGGGCTGCTAGTGCCGCGGGGCCGGGCCCGGGTGAGTCGCGCCGTGTGCGCCGGGGGCCGCCGGCAGCGGGACGGGCTGGGCGGGCGGGCGGCGCGCGGTATGGCAGGGCAGGAGGAGACCCTGCGGGGCGAACCGCGGTACCGGTGGCGGCGCGGGACAGCGCGGGGTGGCCGCGGGCAGAGCCCGGGAAGGACTGTCCCAGCCCCGGGAAGGACTGTCCCAGCCCCGCACGGGCACACGCCTCCCCAGGACACCGAGCCACGGCCTCGCTCCCACGGGACAGCGCCCGGCAGTCACGGGAACCATGGGAACGCCGCTTTCTGCGGCCCCTAAGCACGGGAGTAACCCACACAATGTTATTTCACAGAATCTGTTAGGTTGGAAAGACCTGAGATCATCGAGTCCAACCTGTGACCAAACACCACATGGTCAACTACACCATGGCACTGCGTGCCACATCCAGTCGTTCCTTAAACACCTTTGGGGATGTTGACACCACCACTGCTCTGGGCAGCCCATTCCACTGTCTAATCACCTTTTCTGGGAAGAAATTCTTCCTAATGTCCAAACTAATCCTCCCCTGGTGCAGCTTAAGGCCATGTCCCCTCATCGTGTCGCTGGTTGCCTGGGAGAAGAAACCGATCCCCACCTGGCTACAGCCTCCTTTCAGGCAATTGTAAAGACCAATCAGTTCCTCCTGAGCCTCCTTTTCTCCAGGCTAAACACCCCCAGCTCCCTCAGCTGCTCCTTACAAGCCTTGTGCTCCAGACCCTTCACCAGCTCCCTGGACATGCTCCAGCACCTCAACATCTTTCTTGTAGTGAGGGGCCCAGAACTGGACACGGGATTCAAGGTGTGCCCTCACCAGTGCTAAGTACAGGGGAATTTTATGTTACATTGTATAACTTAGTGTGGTGTTATGATAGATAAATCTGTTTCATGGGACTTAAAAGAGAGTTACACATTTAACTTAAAAGCCATTGGGAAAATGCTTACACAAAGCATATGTTAACCAGCAGAAGGGCAAATTGTTGTTAAGTGTATGATGCCAGCATGTTTGTTACTAAATAAGTTCCAATTCTGCTTGCTTTAGGTGTCAGGGAGCCATGTGTGTAACCAGTATGGAACATCAGGTTCTTCTCCAGGGGAAAAAAAAGAGTTCCTGCAAAATGGACCAGACTTACAGGACTTTCTCTCTGGAGATCTGTCAGACAAGAGCACATGGGCTGAGTATAAAGGCAATTTAAAGCGTGAGAAAGGAGAAAGGTAATAGAGATTTTAAACAACTTTATTGCTTCTCAGCACGATCTTGCACATTTAGTAATAACTACAAAATGTATGCTATGTATCTGTATTAAATTCTGCCCTACTGTGTTGCAAATTTAATGATTATTCAAGAAAGGACAAGTGTCATTAACTGCAAATCCATAACAAAATGTGGAAATGTGGTGGTATTTTCTTGAGTGCCAGTAATTAAATTACAAATAAACATCAGTAGGTGAATGTGTTATCTACTAATGATAGAGAAGAAAAAAACAAAAAATGAAGGCTTAAGTTCAAAAAATGTTTAACCCCCCGTATTTCCAGTTATGGATTGATCAGACACTGTGATAGCTGTGCAATATCTGTTGCCACTAATTGTTGCAGTCTCCAGTGTGACATTGTTCAATCCCTCTGAAATAGTGAACAGTTTTAAACATTTCAATGACAGCAATTCCCGTGCTTGTGTGTTGGAATGATGATGAACAGGGAAGAGAAGTCTGGTCTGGCCATGAATGATATTGACATTAATTGTTGAGTTGCATCAGTTTTCAAGGGAGCTTTTCTTGTCAGGATCTGTAGCAAATTAAAACAAATCTATTAATGAAATTTACCATGTAAGTAGTTTATTAAGCTTTATGTTTGCTTGGTGTTATTCAGGCTGCATCTTCCTCCATGGCTGAAAACAAAGATTCCCATGGGAAAGAATTACAATAAACTGAAGAATACCTTGAGAAGTTTAAATCTTCATACGGTAAGTCTGGCACCAACCAAATGTTCCTGTAGAAATAAGGCAATTTTTTATATTTTATTCTGTGGAGGACAGGTAGAAATCATGTCTTGCATGATCTGTAGTGCTGAAACCAAGCCCAGTGCTGATCCTTTTTGCTAGCAGTGAATTTTAGCCCTAAAGAATAAGGGTGAATCCCTTATTTAGATTTAGTGTTTTTCCTACTGTGATTTTAAATACTGGGATTTACTACTTATGTCACCAGAGATTAGAAGATGCTACGTGCAACTGTTTTTAATGGAAACACACACAGTTTCAGAGTTACATACTTGATTTTCATGAAAAGAAACTGGTTTATTAATTGTACTTTCCAGACAGTAAAAAGTGGTGGGAATGCGTGGAGGGGATTTTTTTCATTGTTTTTTTCAGACTAAGTTCGTGCTTTAATGAATCACATACTTTATGAAAATTTTATGAGATCTTAATTTTAAAATATTAATACTAATGATAGGCTGTGCTAATTAATAAGACAGTTATGTGGCTGAGCAGTTTTTGCAGTTTGGAAGTAGAGAAAATAATGGTAATGGATATCAGGAAGCAGTTCTTTTCCTATCTGTTCTACTGACTTGTTAAAAACAGCAGGAAGGTGTTAACCTCATTTATCACAGAAGGACTTAGGTTTTGTTTGTAGGCTACTATTAAAATCCATCAATAATATAATAATTATTTGCAAAAATAGTATGGAAAAGTCCAGGTACAGTACAGCCTTTCACCTTCAGGTATGTGAAGAAGCACGTTGTCCCAACATTGGAGAATGCTGGGGAGGTGGGGAATATGCCACTGCAACAGCTACTATTATGGTAAGTCATGAACCATTTCTTAAGTGTTCTGTTAATAGCTGTTTGTACTCTATTGTTGGATCTCTACTGTAGTGGAGTGGGTTTATTACAATAAATTTGGAGTAAAGCACCACCCTAATTTTTTTTTTTGCTTACTGTTAGGATTTATCCAATGTATCTATCCAATTTATGCAGCTGTTTCCCAGCTGAGCAATAGTGATATGTAATGTGTAAATGTAGGAATGTCTTTCGTGTTCCAGCTGATGGGTGACACATGCACCAGAGGCTGCAGATTTTGTTCAGTAAAGACTGCAAAAAACCCCCCTCCGCTGGATCCGCAAGAGCCGTACAACACAGCCAAGGCCATCGCGGAGTGGGGCTTGGACTACGTGGTGCTGACGTCGGTGGACAGGGATGGTGTGTACCCTGGCTCTCCTCACACCACCCCGAGCTCTCACGGATCTTCTGTGGCTGCACACAGGCCCCAGAAACATTTATCTGCACAGCAGGACTGTTCTAAAGGAGACAACAGTGTTGAAACTTTGCACAGTTCCTACATATTCTTAGTATTTCTCCAGGTCTGGTGTAATACAACAGAAATTACACTGTTAATAAACATCAATAATACTACAACACTGAATATTTTATTACTAATTTTTAGAAGAATGCGTGCATATACATGCACCATGTTCTATTACTTGGATAGCAAAAAGACAGACATACATATATAATACCATGACAGAACTTCCTTCCAAACACTAAACCTAGAATATATTATATATAACAAAACTGAAAGTTGTGTTTTCCTAAGGAAGTAGCTCCCTTCTGGTGACACCATATTTGTGAGGAAAGCCATTGTAAAAACTGGTCAGTATGATGGAAAGACCAGTGGCTTCAAAGGGGCTTAAAAGAGCCTTAATATATACTTCTCAATTTTTGTACAACTGTTTTTCAGACCAGAACCATAAATAAGTAAAGCTGTTCTGTGCTCAGAGAGATAGGGAACCTAGAGACAGGTAAATTTGAACTCTGCCCTAGGCAATCACAGACTTTGCTGAGGCTTGGTAGGATATTTTCTGTAAGCCCTTGGAATAAGCAGTGAGATAAGACTGGGGTTTGACTGCTTTATTATTTTGCATTTAAGGTTTGAATCTGATGGGTTTTTTGGCCTTGCTAATAAGCAATACATTTCTTGAACAGAAAGATTAACTGAATAATTGAAATGCTTCTAGATATGCCTGATGGTGGAGCGGAACACTTTGCAAAGACAGTCTTGCATCTGAAAGAAAGGTGTGTCATTGATGTATTACTGTTACTGTTAAAACTTCAGAATGTGGTACTGCATGTAGGTCAAAGCTCCTTTAGCTGAGTTATTCCAGGGGTCATTCAAATAAGAAAGTCTGCCTGTGGCCTGTCTGTGCACCCCCCCCCCTTTCTTTTTTCTTTATCTTTGTTATGGAACGGCCCCAAACTGTTTTGAATTTGGATGCATTTCCAATTCATCCCAGGCTTATTTAAAGCTAAGCACTGGATTCTTTCTTTGAGCAGACCTCCTGGTTTACCAGGAGATTAATACATTATTCCGAGGTATGTTCATTCCACAACCTTGGAGCTTTTACACAGCAGAGTTAGGTAATACTGGCACCATGTAACCAAAAGAATCTGATTTCTCATTCAGCAGTCATCAAATTGCTTTTCTTTTTGCCTCAGTGGCCATTTCCAGGTCTGTGGTTTTACCTTCCTGCTTTCCCTGGCTGGTGCTGCATTCACCCTGTGTTGGTGCCCTGTGTGCAATTCGACAGCACACTTGTCTGCCTGCAGAATTCATCTGTATACTGTCATTTAAGTATTTATTCAGTGTACCTTGGCTTGAAGAGTTCCTGCAGTTTTTCCCACCTGCCTTCTCGAGCTGAAATCAGGCTCCTGGACACCAAGACTAGATTCTAGACTAAAAGTCCTCTTATTCCAGTAGCAGAATTATAGCTCCTCTGTATTTTGAAGCTATGATCTTAAACAAAACAAATTCCTGGTTTTCCTGGTTGAGCTGAAATACAGCAAAAGCCAAATAATAAATATAAAAGCGATTCCAACAGTTTCTCAAACATTCACATGCACTGTTTATATATAATTTTTTAACGTGTCTTTGTTGCAGGTTAACTTAACACAAGTTGTTATAAAGTGTTTGCAGAAACGTGTTGGTTTAGAATTATCCTGAATTAACTTTGCTTTGCTTATTAGTTTCATGTCTTCACTTTATAGGGGTTTTGGGATCTTTTTGCTATCTTGAGTTCTTTAGCTAAACAGTGACACAAAATGCCACAGGTGTGTTCCTTTTGTCTCTCATTTTCAGGAATCCAAAAATCCTGGTGGAATGCCTAACTCCCGATTTCCGAGGGGACCTTAAAGCGGTGGAGAAAGTCGCCTTGTCGGGGCTGGATGTGTATGCCCACAACGTGGAGACGGTGCCGGCACTGCAGAGGTGAGCAATGGCTCTGGGTGTGCAGGGTGAGGGGCCTGGTGCGGAGCAGGCCCGGGATAGGGGCCGGGCTGCCGAGCCGGGTGCGGAGCAAGCCCGGGATAGGGGCCGGGCTGCGGAGCCGGGTGCGGAGCAGGCCCGGGATAGGGGCCGGGCTGCGGAGCAAGCCCGGGATAGGGGCCGGGCTGCGGAGCCGGGTGCGGAGCAGGCCCGGGATAGGGGCCGGGCTGCGGACCGGGTGCGGAGCAGGCCCGGGATAGGGGCCGGGCTGCGGAGCCGGGTGCGGAGCAGGCCCGGGATAGGGGCCGGGTGCGGAGCCGAGCCCGTTCCCGTTCCCGGCCTGCCCCGCGTCTCCCCGCCGAGCCCGCCGCCGCCGGCAGGCGGCGCGCGCGGTGCGGGCCTGGGTCGGTGCCGCGGCGCCTGAGGCGGGCCCGCCCCGTCGGCGGTGTCCCAGCTGCGCGGCCAAAACACCTCTGCTCTGCCACTTCGCAGAAATTGGCAAGAACGCGCCTGTCCTGGCGTCTCTAACTTCTGTGTGCCCTTCCCCGTGTTTTTCCCCGTTGTGCTGGAAATGAACGAAGGAAGGTCCGCGACCCCCGAGCCAACTTTGAGCAGTCCGTCCGTGTGCTGAAACACGCCAAAGAGGTGCAGCCCGGCATCATTTCCAAAACCTCCATTATGCTGGGGCTAGGCGAGACGGACGAACAAGTATTTTCCACGATGAAATGTAAGTTGGAGTTGAAATAGATGCCAGAATTCACAGGTATGAATTTTACTGTGTTGGAAAACCATTATAAGTGTCTTTGCCTCTACATGCAAATCAGTTTGCTGGTGCAGGAAATGTTTTCCAAGTTCCATTGAAAAATAAAAGTTTAGTTTAAAAAGATTGAATTTCTGAAATATTTTGTCTTCTTATAGCTTACAGATTCAATTTGACAAGTAAATCCATGATTTCCCTTGTTTTGGAAATTTTGTTTTTACAGTATTGCGGGAAGCAGATGTAGATTGTTTGACCCTAGGACAGTATATGCAACCAACTAAACGTCACCTGAAGGTAAAAGTGCCTTTAATTTACAGGCAGAGTTATGGTCTGTACCTTGCACAGTCATCCTTGCTCCAACTGTAGATGTTGGGAAAAATTTCCTTCCTTGTTTAGCCTGACAGTATTATTTGTTAGGGGCTCTTCATTAAAAATGACCTCAGCAATCTAACCCCTTCCATCTTCTGCAGACTTCCCAGTGCTAGTTTCTACTGTTAGCCAGGGAGACAGCTGGAGCTGAGGCATGATTCTGGAAAACAAGAGCTTCAGTGTATGTCTCAAACATAATTGCTCAAGTCAGCATCCCTTCACTGTCTTACAGGCTCTCCCTTAATGGTGCCACTTCAGCTGGGAAATTTACCATTTTCTGCTTCTGCAACATGTCCAGAAATTTGCTCTCTGTTCTGTTCTTGTGTTTCATTGAGTTAACTGTTAGTGAAAAGATTCGTAGGACTATTGTGACTTTTCACTAACTTGGAGAGAAAAAAAGGTTTGCTCAAAAGGACCATTCAAAAACAGAATGAAGAAAATGATAAAGCAACAACTAGAAAAATAAATTCTGAACTTTTCAGCTAAATATGTAAAGCAAATAGAATACATCTGCTTAGTAGAAATCAGAGCAAAAATAGTTTGTGGCTTCAGTAATGAAAGCTTTGGAGTGAAAAATTTTGAACTTGCAATATAACTGTATTTCATTTCACTGTATGCTAGCTGTAGCAATTTCCTTTGCATTAATACCTGAGCAAAATTAATTCTTTTCCCCCAGGTCGAGGAGTACATAACTCCTGAGAAGTTTAAGTACTGGGAAAAAGTAGGAAATGATCTTGGATTCCATTACACTGCTAGTGGGCCTTTAGTGCGTTCTTCCTATAAGGCAGGTAAGTTACTGAAAGGCATTGGATTATTTGGCATGTAATATTTTATTATACAAAACTAAAACGGTGAAGTAATGTGCAAGAAAGCTCATGTTGGCTCAAGGACACCTCATACAGTTTATCTGTATTTTAAAAATTTATGCTATTGTCTATAGGTCATCCAAACGCATCAGTATGACAGTAATTATTATTTGTACAGTTGCAGTGCTGCTTAACCTAATTGTTTTTTCCAAACCTATTCTGTAAACTTAATGTGTGCGGCAGGATAAAGGGTACCAAATTTTCAAGTTTTCCTTCACATTCTGTCTCTTGGATCCTTCTGGGTTCAACAAGGTCCTTGGTTGTTTGTGATGCAATTTTGTTGCTTTAGGCAGAATTTATTTACACTGCTTTAAAAATAATTAGAGACACTTATGGCAGTGCTTTTTCTGACAAGAAAAAGCACTGGGTATGAAGTAGCTGATATTAATGGAACTGTCGTGTAGGTACAACATCTTGCTTTTTCCTAAGGAAAGAGCAGAGAAGACTTATCTGGGGTACTGTGCTGCTCAGTCTGTTTTAATGCTAGCTCAAACAAGATTTATAGCAGGTTTCACTATAACTTGTTGATACTTTATGAAACAGGAATTAAATTTTAATTAAATCAATTCACTTTTGCCTGTTGTAATGCACAAAACAACAGAGCTATTTTATAAAACTGGACAGGAGGAAAATCAGGATTTTGGGAGTGGAGGGATTGTGTGTTGGAGTATAGTTTCGAGGGTTTTTTAGATCCCTGCTGTATGTATTGGAAATGCTGTTATATAGAATTGAATTCCTATAAAATAACTGGTAAAAACAATTGTATTGTAGAATAGAGCACTCATGTTAAATAATGTATTCTGCCTTATTTTATCGAAATACCTACAAATCATTTTTGTTTTTTCCTTTTAATTAGGTGAATTCTTCCTGAAGAACTTAGTAGAAAAAAGAAAGACAAAAGCCATCTGAAAATGAGTGTGAACCTATTTAAAGCAGCCAATTTTAAGAATCCTTTTCTCAGTGCATAATTATACTCAGTTCCAGAAATGCAGAAGAACAGATGGTGGCTATATGAATAAACTTACTATCTTTCCAGAACAATTTTTTCTCATTAAAACACATTATTTTACCTCATTTCTCCTGGTAAGCCTACAACAACAAAGTACTTCTAGTGTTCAGGAAAAAGAAGATAGAACTGATTTTGAGAGAGTGATGGAACTGAGGTGGAAGAAATCAACGTAAGCTGGGAACAAAGACTGGGCAGATTTGCAGGTCTCCTAGGACAGTCAGCATTGCTGCAGTTAATACCTGTGAAGGTGCTGCTAGTAATTTGATAGGTACTGATACTTTGGTTTACTATTACGTAACATAAGCTTGCAGGGGCTCTGGGAACTGGAGGAGTTCTAAAGAAAGACTCTGTACATGATAATGCACCAGATTAGGGCTTTCTTAAACCGTGCTAGAGAAAGTGTAGCAATACTCCTTCAGAAGGATGGTATCTCTCACCTGCATCAGAGAAAATGAGCTGTACCATCCTGATAGCTAAGCTTTTCCAGAGCTTGCGTGTCTCTAAGTGTGAGCCTTGGTATATACAATGTATCAAGCTAAAGAAAACAAAATATCCTTTCTGGCAAGGCAGTTAACCTCATGTAGATACCATTAATTTAAACCATTTGGAAAACGGGTGTAGGAGTGTATGTGGAGCTACCCCTAATATATGTTCATGACTGTAACAAACCCCACTGAGCTGCACAGATGCTTCTTTAGTATTGAGTATGCAGAACTGCTGCTAGTCTGTACTGTGCTCCTATTGCATGGCTATTGTCTTGTCATAAAAGGAAAGTTAAAACCCCAGTGGCTGTGTTTGGTGGGTCTGGTTACCTGCCCCTTGAGTCTTGGTCTGGCTGCAGAGAAGTGAACCACATTGTGGATGAAACATGAAATCCACTGTATATCACACTAAGCTCAAGCAGAAATAAAAACATGGCATATGATACATTAACAGCCCTACTTGCCTCTCTTTACAGCAGTAATACCAATGATTGTCTCTCCCTAATGCTCAGCTATAGACATTAAATACCATCTCTGAACTAACTTCACCTGTGTCTTTGTGAATTTATTTGGGAAACATCCCTGGACTTTATCTGGTCTGAAACTCTCATGCAGGTAGTTCTATAACTGGCTCTAGTACTTTTCTAAACTACTGTAGTCTGTAGGAGAGTGGACCCTGCACACCCACCAAGTCAGCAAGATGACAGAAGGAAGACAGCTACCTAGCAAGATAGTATATAGGAGAAACTTGTATGAAGGTTATATTATTCCACTGAGGCCTGTGATGCACAGCTGACACGTCACAAAATGAAGTACATTATAAAACATTATGAAGACAAAACTTTAACCAAGAAGGAATGTACTAATACACCAGTGTAAGGGGAAGAGAAATGTAGCTTTGAGGAACAAAAGGGAGGAAGGGATAAACAAAAGAATAGCTGTACTTTGTAAGGGCAGAGACAGCCAAGGCTGTTTTTTTAATAAACAATAAATCTAAAAATTAAATTAAAAGATCTGATTGCTAGTCATGGAAAGACCAGGTATATTTTGAGCCAAGAATGCCCTGCTTCAGCTAAAGTACACTTGAGTACTAGAGCAGGGAAAGGTTATCATTGCAAGAAAATTCAACACTTCCCTCCACTGCAGCAGACGAGAGGATTTTAACATCAACTCCAGGATACCCACAGATTTAACAGCTGCCTGCCTTTATTAGAGGTCCTACTGTAAAGAATGTTTATGACTTTGATGTGCTACAGAGTGGATTTAACAGAATATGACTTTAGCTTCTGCCAAGTTACTGCTCTTTCAGCATATCAACACCAGAAATAGAGAAAAAAGGAGCTCTAAGCCATACAGCCATTATCAAACTGGAACAAGAGAACATTGCACAGTGACTTCCTTACGGTGAGAAAAATAATGCATCTTGAAACAGTTCAGTATTGCATCATGTTAAAATTATCTTGTGAGTTGCTGCTGGGTGGTTCAGAAGATGATCTCATGCTCTTACACAACTGTCTGCCAGCTGTCTGGTACCAAGTGTCAGATGCTACACAAGGTTTCCTAGCTGCATGTTTTGCTATGGTTTCTAGTGAAAGTCATACTTTGACGTCATAGATTGGAGGGGGTCTTTGCCTGTTTTTTTTTTTTTTAAGAATGTTTGGGGAAAAGCTCTGAAGTTCTTTTCTGAGTTACAAATTCCTGCTTGTACAGGCATCTGACTTCCCCTATTGTTCATTCCATTTTTCCATAACTATGTGTTAAAGCACCAAACTCTCACAAACATCCTTTTTGTAATTCAGCACAGGTTTCATTACTCTGTTTAGCTGAAGTTTCATGTTTGGTGACATTTTCATTTGTGTATGTCAATCACATCATTCTGTCAGTTTGTTTCACAAATCAGCTATAAAATATTTTAAGAAACATTAATCATCCTTGCAACCAGGAAAATATTAAACTGAGTTTTGGGAATAAGATTTAGAGTTGACACAGACACTTTAAAAGAATGAATAGTCTTTTTGGCATCATCACATCAATCTACTACACTGTCTGAAACATAATTAGATGTTATTCATAGAGAATTGTTGCATCTTCCAGTAACTTCAAGTCCTTAGGTGAACAGAACACTGGCTTTATCAATTTAAAAACAGTTTTAAATTTTTTCCTACTTGATGAATAATACTGGTGTCCCCTCCATTAAAAACATGTCAAGTATTTATGCTTCTTTACTACAATGTGGTAACTTATTGCAAGTGTTCAGCTTGGAGCAGAAATTGTAGCTTGATTCCAGCATTCCTAAATCAGATCTCCATTATGCCTTCCTTCATTGTTTAACAATTAAATTTCAAGTTTAGCTGTTGAACAAGATTATAGCACTACAAGAACCTCAAATGAGAAGTGCAGACTTTTTGGCCAGTACAAAATCTCACCCCTAACTACTCCTATAATAACCAGTCTTGGTCAAAAATGTTGTGTTTCAAAAGTGTTCTATTCACTTGGAATATTCTTGGCTGTTGTATTCCTGGAACCAGACTAGTTTTAGCTGCACAAAAACACGAACACACATACTCAGAACAATAACATCTTGCCTGGCACTTAAAAATTGTCTGTGTACATCTTGGATAAGACCCAATTTATGCATTCTGTATCATACTACTTCTAGATTTGTATAAAATCCTGATTTTCTTCAGCTGCTGTATTCACATTTTTGCAGTGTAAAGCAGTGTTACCATGGGATTGCATTTCAAGATCCCCGTAAATAGAATTTCAGAGCACTGGGGTCTGCTGGTCACATTACACAATTCTCGTCCAGAATGACATGTTGTAACATCCATACACAAAGGCTCAACAGCATTAAACCCCATCTGTTACATGCACTACCTAAGCCTTCGTAACAGGAACACAGGTCATCTCCAGTTCTTATTCCCCAATAACTGTACTCTGAAGACGATGGCTTACGATTCATGGTGTTGCACAAGCATCTGAAGATCTTCCTCTTGGCCTGTGGTAAGGTTCTCTGGCATATATGCAAGGTATGTATTGCTGTATCCTGAAGAAATGTCCCAATTCTCAAAAATCCCAGTTCTCCCACTTAAAGAATGCAGCCACCAAGAAACTAAGTTGACTCTAAGAAAGCAAGGGAAATGCCAGTACTACTTTTACCTCTTATTGCTCTTGAGAAAGGATCTGCTGCTCCCCCTTTGAGGGAAGTGACTTTGATCCCACTGTAGTGAACTTGGCCATTCTTTAATATCTTTATGACTAACCCACAAGTCACAATGCAGGCTTTGACTAATTCTGCAGGAGAAAAAGGGTAGCAATAGGGGTAACAGCACTTAGTTTTTCCATCTCTTTAGGATGGCTTGTGAAAAGCCACTGGAATCTCAGGAACACTTGCACATTCCTAAAAGGAGCAATACAGGGTTGTTACACAAGAGTAACAGTTCATCTGCTTCAAACTGATGAAGACAGGTCCCATACAGAGGCACTACTATTACAGGGGTGTGCAAGTTTCAGAAATACATCCTGATTTTCTGACACCTCTACTCACCATCCTAGTTAAGATAGGCCCTGAAGCAGTACTGTGCTAACCTGAATAGTCAAGGACAAGATCTTTCGAGTACAACTTGTCAGCAAGTTCTTCTTAATCCCAAAAAAGCAGTGACCAGCCTGCCCTCTCGGGTGCTACAGAGCCAGAAGTAGCCAAGAGGACACTCACCTGCAAAACCAGGGTGGATCTGCCTCTTGGATCACAGTGCTTACAAGGGCCGCATTGCAACCCTTGCTGCATCTCAGGGTTGTTACATGAAAGCAGCACTAGTCAATAGGGGGGGGAGGAAATGGCATGATGAAAGATGACAGTTTGATTTTAAGTCCCCATAATTCCCACTCACTTTTGAGTGGCTTTTGATGTGCGAAAGATCTTACAGTAGGACAAAAAGCCTCAGGCACATTTTCCCAAAGTGCCAGATGATTGCTGAAGAGTAAGTCCCTATCTGGAAGCCATTAACATGCAGAATCTGGAAGCATCTGGTTCAAGGACACAGCTATTTCGGTCAGATAATAGTGTACTGTTTATCCAAATTGTTATACAAGTTCCTTAAATCTTCAAGTAACTGTCCTGAAGTTTAAACTGCATCTACATTCCTGTGGGTAAGCAGTTACAGTAATAGCACTCATAACCAAGACACTGATCTTACCTCCTGTTTAACTATTGATACACCATGCTTGAAGGCACACCAGTTGAATAATTCAGAAGGTATTATTTGACCAGTTGCAGGATAATTCTCTATTATCCCAACACTCTATTATTCAACTAAGATGTCTATACCTTCTACTCTGAAACATGTTCATGGTCATCCTTCTCTACCTTCCCCTCCATTTCACAACCCCATGCAACAAGCCAAACACTGACAAACACTGTCATCTCAAAGACTTTAATAGCACTGGCCAATTGAGAATAATAAAAACAAGTAGAAACAAAGTAACAGTAAAGGCAAAAATATCAAGAGAACATTGAAAGTATTCATTCCTGCTAGTCAAATGAGGTAGGAAGCTGATTTACGGGGCTGAATTTATTTTTAATAATTTCTTCACAGCAGAGATTAATTTCTTGCAGATTTGTTCAAAAGACTGCTTTCAAATGGAGTATTGTATGGAAGGAAAAAGATAACTATCAGGTAACATTAAAGCAAATATTTGTTTTCTACTTGGGCTGATACCAAATTAAGGTAATTCTCCTTAAAATTCAATGTTCAAACAAGCAGAATGCTCCTCTGCTGAAGACAGGTGGTGTTGCTGTAGCTTAGGGAATACTTGCCCCAGGAATCTGATTAAATCAAAAATGTGTGGCTGTACATGGAATGTAGGCAAGACAACCAAAGAATGAAAACTGAAGATCTGCAAGTGGATCAGTTTGTAACTGCTGTCCACTGGCACAAATTACACGATTGATACCTGCAGAACTCTCTGGTCTCCCAACAGAAGCAGTTTAGACTGCATTAGTGCTAATGGATCCCAACCAAAAGTGGGGCATTGTTGTTGAAGTCAGCTCTACCTTAGGGCTGGACCTAAACCCTACCAATTTACATAGAAATTATCTTTTGACTTCAATGCCAGTTAGAGCACGCATTTAACTGGGCAAAGAATCACCTCCCCCCCCGCCAAAAAATTTGGTGAGACCAAAGTTCCAGTCTATAGATCACAGTTTACATGGACTAATTACAGTCTGCAACTGGACTAAGGTAAAAAGATATTCTATTTCTTTTGTTTTCGCATAATTTGAAATATTTAAAGTGCTGTTTAGGAACATTTCTGGAAGCAGAAATCTGCAGTTTGAAGGTAACTTTTTCACTTAAAAGATGATTCATTATTAAAAACAGGTTTGTACCATCTTCAGTAACCAAAAAAATTGCTATAAAAATAGAGATTTGAAAATAGACTGAATTCACATGTACCAGGTATCACTTTTAGTGTAAAATTGGTTTAGTTTATGAAAAATATATTTCCTTTAAAAAAGCATAGGCTTACAGTCTTATCACTAAGAAGATCCACAGAATTCCTTCAGTAGCTATTAAACATTATACTCTAGGCTTCTTGACAGGTGGATCCTGCAGGCTGAATTTAGGAATTTCACATGAAGAAGCAAAAGGAATTCTTTTGGCTGACACCTTCTTCCCAATTGTTTCAATCTGAAAGAGAAAACACATTTAATAAGTGAGTGTGGCAAGCTAACAATCATGTCAACCTATGAGGAATCTACAAAGAACACATTTTATGAACATTAGAATAAAACAAGCCACAAAGCACAGTGTGCCTGGGACAGTTTCTGTGACTGGAGTTGCAAAGAGTTTGGTTAAAAACCAAAACAACCAACCAGCCTTTTACAGGTGCCTGCTTTGCCTACTTAAAGCTGCATCTTGACAATTTGAACATTCCTCTGCCTTACCTTCCATAGGACTACGAATACAAACACCATAAAATGTTTCTGGGTATTCATTAAATAGGGATTCAGACTCCTTTTCCTGAGGATTTATACTGAATTAGCACAGAAGAAGCTTTTTCCCTCCATAATGCAGTAGGCTGTTTTTAAAGCAACACAAATCTGAAAGGCTAAAGAAGTGAAAGCCTGTAACAAAGCCAACACACACAAGCCAGGTATGGCAAAATTCAAAGAACAAGGCCAATTCCCCTAATTTCTAGGTCAGACTAATGTGAATAACTAAGGACAGAGCTTGTAGAAGACAAAACACCAGCTAGGTAAGACAGTTCAGACACTCAGTAAATAAGCAGAACTGTAGCTTTGCTCATAAGCAATGCAGGTCAAATGCAAAGCTCCAAAATACAAAATGCTTCAACTATTGTATTTTAACAAAATTTTGATGACTATATTCTAGGCAGACATCTGAGTTAACGCTGAAGAGCATTGTTTAAACAGTCAAGAGAGCTGTATGTGCCCTTTAACAGCTTCAGCTGCCGGGTTAAATGGATTTATACAAGCTGGTTCACAAACAGTGTACATGCCTGTAGCTTAAACAGAGAAAAATATCAAGAGAGAAATCCTTTAGCCATTATGAGAGTAAGCACAGTAGTCAGGAGTACAGGGAATGAAAAATGACTGAAGTATGCATCTGATCTGGCTTGCAGATTTTGTTCATATGGTGTCTGGCTGAGATGCTTCTATCAGATTATTTTGGGGTCTGGTGATTTTAGCATTAGCCAAATTCCATCTATGCTGAAAGTGCTTCAAGCCCTTCAATCAAGGCTTACTCTGCTTTCCCTGCTTGAGACCTGAGCAGACTTTTTTCTCAAATTCAGAAATTACTCTGCCTAGAATCACAGAGCTTCCCATTCATATTTCCTAAATTAAGCTTTAACTGTGGAAACAGATTATAATTGAAATGGTAGGTGTGTTTGAAGTCATTTAAACTCCAGTTTGAAAAAATAATTTAAAACTACTAATAATAGTAGTTTAAAAATAATTAAAAACTACAAATTCATAGGTTTGGATTTGATACAATGGAATTGCTATTAGCAACAGGCTATCTAATGCAACAGCTTTTAACAAGGGGAGTTAAAAGACTAGGGCCTCAAAACCTTAGATTTTGGGATTGTCCACTTAAGACAAAATCCTTTTTATTATTTTATGCAGAAAATATAGATCAATTGTTAAATGCCTTTGCAATGATTATCTGCATGAAAAATCTGGATAGTAAACCTGGATGGCAAACTCACAAATTGGTAAAAAATTCAAGTAGAATTTCATGGAAGAAACAAACATACAGTCTCTGATCTATGAAGTCTTTAAGCCACTGAAGACTTCAGAAGAGAAATTCCTTGGAGAAATATCACACAGATTAGAATTTGATACAGAATTTGCTATTATCTTAGCAAAACACTTAGCTAAAATTAAGCTTCTGTGTCCTCTATCTGGTATAAACAAGCATCATTGTTTGGATCTTCTAGCTGATCTTAATCAAACACAGAGAACTAAAAGGACTAATCAGTCATCTCCTCCAGTCTCTCATGTAATATTTGAGCATTTCACTATCTTCAGATACATCTTTTGCATTCACTGCTTTCACCTCCAATATCAGCCAGCTGTTACACAAACCTCAGGAAGAAGAGTCCCAAACTTCCCTTAATAGTTTGTCCAAGTGAAGACCTCACTGGCTGATAAACATTTATTAGCTGCATTACATCTTGTCCAGTGTTTAAGTCTCACATCTCCATTAAACCTGCTTATATCTTTTGTGAAGAGCAAAAATAGTACTTACAGCTTATATTTACTTCTGCAGGAAGTGTGTTTTGCTGTCCTGTTACTGTAAATTTCAAAAGCTTTGCCTTTTTTTTGTTGTTGTTGTTTTTTTGTGTGTGTGGTTTTGTAGGGGTTTTTTTTGTTTGTTTTGGTTTTTGTGGGTGTGGTTTTTTGGGGGGGGGTGTTTTGGTGGGGGGGTTGTTTGTTTGTTTTTGGTTTTTGTTGGTTTTTTTGGGGGGTGATATTAAAATAAGTCCAAGGAGGGGCTATGCCATAGATTATAACATGCAAACTCAGCCCTTCTGCTGGGTGGTAGCAGCAAAGACTGCAGGTCTGGAAGAAACAGTGAAGAGGCTTGTTTTGGAGTCAAATATCATGCCTAGAATAAACTGAAGCATGAGATTTAGCAGTTTTTCACATTTATCTCCTAACTGTCCATTATTTCCCTGCTGCAAAGAAGGGCAGAGCAGCATTCATATGTTAGACTAATAGTTGCACTCTATGACCTCAGATGTGTTTTCCAACCTGAATGATTCTAAGGCAGGCTTATACTGCGGAACGCAGAATGTTGATGGCATAGTCTCAACTGTAAAAGCACATCAGTCTGTGAAAGTAGGAAGATAGTGGAGGAAGACAGTACTAATGAACACTTAAGAACAGACAAGTTTATATTTAAATCCTCACCTCCAGAGGTTTTTTTTTTCCCTTGCTGCTCAGTCACTGAAAAGGGAGAGCAATAGGGAAGACAGCAGAAGGAAAGAAATGTAAGAAGCATCACCCAGATCATTACCTGGAAGCCAATGACTTGTAGCTCATTGTGAAGATCATCTAGAACTCTCCTACCATCAAAGATAAATGCAGGCTTGAGCATTTTCTTATGAATCCGTTCATAATCCAATTCCTGTAAAGAGTAATTAAGGCAGATAGAATAAATAAGTAGCATAACACTCTCTCTTTTTTCCTTTGGTTTAAATTAAAGATAATATTTACCTTAAACATGTCCCATTCAGTGCAAATTACAAGTGCATGAGCTCCATCACAGGCTTCATAGGGATCTTTACTGATAGTGACCAGCTGAGACACTGTAACAGAAGGAATAGTTTTATTCTGCATGACTTTAGCATTGATCTGGCATGTTTCTGGCATGTCTCCTTCCTTGCCCTACACAAACAAGTGGTTTCAAGTCACTCACATAGAGATATTTTCTACCAAGATACTTGCTTTGATTTTACTTATTTAAATGAAAGCAAGCCATAGCTGGCATCTGAGTAGTCAGAGCACTTAAATGTTTGAAGTCAAGCATTCCAATTTGATGTAAACAGTCAAGCACATCTCTAGAATTTGAAGGTACTCAAATGCCAACTCTCACAAAGGTCCTTGTCTGTACAACAGTAGCACATCACAGTTTCTATTTAACACTCAGTTCACACTAGAGAAGAGACACACCTGGCTCCCCAGGGGCTGCCTGAGCAGCTGCCTAGAGGAAAGCTTCCACTTTCCCTCTAATTCAAGGGCATGTCTAATAATGTACACCCTTCATTCTTCATCTCAGCTCAATTTGCTCCATTCTCTTCACCTCTAGAAGCCTCAACTATTCTTCCCATCCATCTGCTCCATTCCCCCTCTCGCCAGTAAGAAAACAGGAGTCCCAAAGACCCCTTACCTCTGTAATCACAGGTCATTATTTTAAAGTTATCTTGAATGTCAGGGAACAAAGTAATTTGGAAGTGATATGAGGGAAGGGAGAATGCTCAATACTGCATTCCAGAATCACTTCTTTATTTCTACTTTAGATACATAAGAAAGAACTAAGATAGAACTTGCAGCACAAAGGAACTGTCAGAACTAGTCTGTCCTTCTGGACATTCTTCTTTCTCTTCCTTTTAATTATTCAGATATAAAATTCTAGGCATATATTGAAATGAGTGTTTATTGAAAGAAAAAGATACAATCGTTGAGAACTAGCATTTATCTAAAAAGCTACAGGGAAAGGAAGAAGAATGAGAGCAATCCTCTGAGCTACAACAATTTTCCCCTAAGTGCAATCAACAGCACAATGATGTCATGCTGAAAATGGATTTATAATATTTAAACAGACCCATGTATATTGAGAATAGGGTGGGAAGACGGGAATAAACTTTATGTAAGAATTCGTACCTTGGTTATCTTCTGAGACACCCAGATGTGAGAGATCCAAGATGATTTGCTCCTTAGGTACTTTAGGGTCATAGATATGCAGCTTTGCTCCTTCATCCATTAAATACTTGCTAATGTAGATACTGGATGACTCTCTAGGGAAGAGAATCAATCAGTTAAAGAACCAGGTGGCATGTTCCAAGTAATGAAAGTTTTCAAATATCATGATATGCAATGCCAGAGCTTTAGTACCATTTTTCCATTAAATATCTTAGTGGCAACCATGCCAGCAGGAAATCTGTAGTCTTGATGGACACCAAGGAGAATAGTATGAAAAGGTTTGTATCTCTTTCGCTGAATCCTCCAAGAAAGTCTGATGACTCCTACTGACCAAAATTATAAAGCTTTCCCCACAAACTGTAGCTGAAGAGTTGTATCAAATTTGACCTTTACAGGAGAACAGAATTAACCACTTCAGGAAATCAAGCTTAAACTTTGATTTCACAAAACAACTTAGAACCAGCTGCAAAAGTGTTTGCATTCTTTTCTGTGGAGAATGGAAGGAGTCTGTCAAAATATATCTTTGCTTGTGCAAGTTTATAAGGACTAGAATTATCTGCAACTTCTGCATGATTCAGGTCTGCTGTAGAGGTCAAGAATCAGTTTTCACTCATTTAAGGAAAACTAATCCTTGTTACAAACCAATTCAGTCACAAGAAAAAAAGGGTCGCAAATCCAGCTATTAATTCAGTTCAGTGGTGGGCATTAGCTGGCTGGCTGGTGACAGCTGTAAGGAATTCATGCTGGTGAACTGAGCTTGCTTGCTTACCTTGTGTCCCCAGTATCCTTTTTGAAAGCAAACCCTAAAATAGCGATCTTCTTGTCAGTGACAGTATTGAACAAGCTGTCAATAATGCGGGAAGCAAATCTTCTTCTCTGATAATCATTCATGTCTATTACCTGAAATTATAGAAGCCATGATGGTACAGAAGGGGGCCATTTTAAACTATAAACAGATTCTATCAACAATCAAGCCAAACTACCCACACATAAATTTAACAGAGGTTTCAAAGAGAAAGCTAAGCATTTTTACTCAGTATCATAAACAATCTGAAGATAAATTTAGTTAGTTTATCAAATTCTGAGATAAATCCTATTTAATGAGTGAATACTGATGCACATATGCACATCCTAACATGCATTATCTAGTTTAAGGGCTAGGATTTTTTTCAGATTGCTTTTTAGAAAAAAACTAAATCTTACTGCTTTCCATGTCTCTGCCTAGAACACAATTTCAGTGTTAGGGCATTTGCTGTCACATGGACATCACATTGCCAGACCTACACTGGCAATGTGTGACAGTGGGGGCATCTGCTAGGCAGCCTTATATTTGACCACCAGACAAATCAGGACAATAAACCAAAGGGTTTTTTTGACCATACCACACATGTCAAAGCTTCTTGGTCAGGACTAGGAAGAAAGGTGAGATGCTTTCAGTGGTTAATAGGGAAATGCTTGCTAGCACAGACTGGGTAATCATTGCTGCATTTGAGCCAGGCCTGAGAGCATCCACATCTTCCCAACCATTCCTAACATTAAACCAGGGAACAACAGCAACCACATTTATTTTAAAAAGACAGCAAGATCTACTGAGTTCTTTCAGAACTGTAGAAGTAGACCCTGAGGAGAAGATCACAAGTTCTGAATTCAAAGTGGACAGATATCCAACTGCAAAAGAAAGTCAGGAGACACATGCTTTAATTCACATTTTCTACTGCTGCTAGACAGCTTCGCAATCCATTTGATCCAAGTAACTTAATTCACCCCCAAAAAGCCTAAGCACCCACAAGTATCAAATGCCAGTGGTTAGGCTGAGGGCCCTGAAATGTAAAGGTGATCAGCACTAAGGTATCTGCTCCTTGAAGCTGAAACAAAGTTTGTGTTGACAGTACTTAAAAGCTCAATGCCTGAAAGCTGAGTGCTGAAGAAACACCACCCTCTGAAAAAATTGGTGAAGAACTTGTACCTGTTGCCAGTAGCGAGCTACCTCAGGTAAGTTCAGTGCCTCACAGAGGTACACTAAATTCAAGACATCCTTCTGGAAACAGCTACCTCCAAACCCTGAAAGAAAAAGCAGTTATTTTACAGGTGATTTAAGGTACCAATCCAAGACAATCTGTGGAATCAAGTAGTTTTTGGCAATCACTGACATAGTCAGCATTATCATTTTTCCCAGTATTTCACTGCTAGCAAATGAAAAACCTTACTCTCTTAAAATCCAACTCCTGGACCTACTTACTTTGTCAATTACAGAAGGCTTAATTACACTTCAGGTTCCACTGAAATCAATGGAAGTTTTAAGAGAGAAACCCGAACCTGTATCAGAAAAAGCAACTATGGGCTATTAATAAACATAGGTAGACAATATCCTGGGTCTGTTCCCCCCTCACCTCACAATTTAGACTAATATTTCTCAAACAAGTGTGTTAGGATTAGGTTCCTTCCTCTTGCACCCCCAAATGGATATCTAATCATTGCCAAGAACCAAAGATCATCATAGCTGACCAAGGGAGAACTGAGACAAAGGGATCCTTGAACCTAGAACTTTGCTCAGCAAGCAGGGTCCCAGAAACAACACAGTGCAGAAGAAATTATAACAACCTAGTAGCAATTTTTGGTAATGCATTTGCCATCTATTTTTTACTCTTGCATGGACTCTAGGATAGGTTATATATAATAAGGATTTTTTAAAGTTACACTTTCTAGCATGAAACCATACAGAGAGGCTTTAGTCTTGCTCCGAAGTTTGAAAGTTTGACGCACCGATCACCACTTCATCACATTTTACTCTCTCATAAATCTAATACAGAAATGACTGTATATGGCATTTAGTGCCATGGCCTAGTTGACAAGCTGGTGACTGGTCAAAGGTTGGACTCAGTCTTGGAAGTCTTTTCCAACTTTATGATCCTATCAATTCATCCTACAAATTAGAAGCTGTCATCACACGTTCTGAGCTACAGGTATTCTCCCTCAAGCCACTGGCAGCAACTCCCAAACAAAACTGCAGCAGTTGCAATTGGGAAGACATCTTCGAGAACTCTGTCGTCAATGATACCTCAGAAAAACTTAGTCATAGCTTTTCTTTCCAGTGTCACAGGCAGTGTAAACCATGCATTCTGAACTCTCCAGTTTCAGGTTGCTGGGTCTGGAGCAACCTCAGTTCTACATATTTTACCAGAAAAATGGATTTATACTAGTATTCTACAGCAGTATTTTCATACATTAAGCACTTCTAATGCTGTAGAAAATTTTAGAGAGTCAGATTACTTATTGCAAAACACTACTATTGCACTATTAAACAAGAGCCCAGTGGGGAAAAAGGAGGAATTTTTCATTTACCAACACTGGCTTTGAGAAATTTATTTCCAATTCTTTGGTCTGTTCCAATAGCTCTTGCTACCTCTTCAACATCTGCTCCTGTAGCTTCACACAGAGCACTGATTGAGTTAATGCTGCTGATTCTTTGGGCAAGGAAAGCGTTAGCTGCCTGCAAATAAAAAGCAAAGTAAAGAACTTCATTTTTCCAGAAACCAAAATGTCCACAGACCAAAGGGAGTTGCTACTGAAAGGATTACTTTAGTAGCTATGCAACTCCATTGACATACAAAAGGGTAACACAATGAGTTTAATATATAGGTGCCAGCTAATGGGATTTAAGCAAAACAAGATAATGCCTAATTTGCAGAGTTTGAACCATTTTATGACAGTAATCAGTTTCTGCAGCACTGGAGGCTTGCTCTTAGTAATAATTAACAGCAATAAAAGTGAGAAAAGAACCTCACAGAAAGTTGGAATCATCTATTAACTAGGTCAGCTGAGAACTGGAAAAGATCAGTATCCTTTGACATACGCATTGCGTTCTCACCTGTCCTTCCTAGCTGCATCACTCAGTGTCAACAAAATTCTGCTGCTGAGCTCTGTCCCACACCCCTTTCTCATTGCAGACTACAGCAAGGAGCAACACTAACCAGTTTAGAAAGTTCTGATGACCAGGTATTGGTTGTGAGGATTTTTTCTTTGGGCACCCAGTGCTCATAAACCGCACACAGAGCACGGACAGCTTTCTGTCCCTCTGGAGAGTCATCTCCTCCGATAAGCACTCTGTCCGGGTTCTTCAGGTCCTTGATGGCTGTTCCTTCGGCAAGGAACTCTGGGTTAGACAGCACCTACATGCACAGGAAAAAAAGAACAACAAGTAAAAGCCAAGAGCAACAGCCAGCTATTAAATCCGCAACTCAAAGATTATGTTTACCTGCAAATCCAAGTTAGGCTTAGTATTAGCATCAAATATTCGACGAATGCTCTCTGCAGCACGTACTGGAACTGTGCTTTTCTCAGTGACAATTTTATAGCCATTTGAATTCTGTACAATTCTTCTAGCACAAGCCTCAATGTATTTCAGATCAGCTGCTCGGCCTTTTCCCATTCCAAAGGTCTTTGTTGGTGTATTAACCTAATTACAAATACATGAAAGAGCAAGAAATGTTACAGGTCAGTACCTCTTGTGTTAAGAGGCACAATGAAATTGTTAAGACTGAAGGACATTTTCCTTCTCAGGGGAAGGAAAATGCTTCTACCGCAGAATTATTCTGGTTACCACATCAGATGAAGAGGTATTAGCTGTCTCAATTATCCATTTTGTTTTCTACAGGCAGTTTACTGGTCTCTATTCAAATAGGATTCAAACAAGAGCAATTCATAGCAGTTCTGCAGGATTTGGTGAAACAATCCTTATTCTGGAAACACCAGTAATTTCTTCATTATTATGGTCAGACACTTTTTGTTACCTGTCCTACACTAGGAGTACAAAGACTCATGTAAGAATCTTGTGGCCAGTGAGGCAACTATAGTTTAAACTCACTTTGCAATGAAACCTAAGTGTAGGGCTAATGAATATTAGTATAATGATGAGCATAGAAAAGGCAACATGAGGGAAAACACATAATTTAGATTAAGACAGAGGGTCCTTCTCATTACAAATGGAAAGAAGAAATGGCAACAATGTGTAAAACACAATAGCTTGTTTTGAACCAGGTGGCAATATATGGACTGTATTAGTGGCTGTCATCCAGCCACATGGCATTCCTTTTAGACCTAATGAATGAAGAAAAATACTGTCAGAAAGGGAGCTCCATACTACAGTGCCCTAACAAAGAGGAGACAAGAAAAAAGAACTTTAACACAAAACTTAACTGTGGCCTACCAAAGCAAATAGCAGTTCTTTTGGATTCTGCATTAGTAACGACCTCTAGACTACGAAATCTTTGTTCATCTTTGACTTAATCCTCTTTCTAGTGGTGTCAGTAGCTTTGAAATATTAAAGCCACCCCTACTTCCAGTAATACACTATTTTGAAAAGATTCTAGAAATAGGTCATTTTTGTAACCAATTACCCAGCATATGCTTTTGCATATCTGCCTAGGAATTTTATTATTATTATCAAGGTCCCACAGATTTCACCAGTACACTGCAATGACAGAGCTGCACTACACTCTGCTCTGACTCCGTACACCTAACCAAGTTAAACATCAACATTACCATTTTGACTTATAACCTTTTGTAAAAGGTGCTACTGGCTATAAGAAAAACATATTAAACATATTAAAAGCTTATAAAACATATTAAAAGCTTACTTAACACTTTTCCCACAGTACACAGAAAGACAAGGAGAAATCTGTGACACAATGGCATGACATTGCTAACTGAATCTACATGACAAAACAAAGGCAACTTCCTAAATGAAAAGGAACATAATTATTTGATAAGAAAGGAAAAAAGAAAAAAGATAAACACAACCACCTTCTTCTCCTAAACTTACAGAAATAAATACAAGATCAGCTTCTCTAATGGCATCATCAATACTCGTGGAAAAGAAGAGGTTTTTTCCTCGACAGGATTCTACTACTTCTTGTAACCCTGGCTGAAAAAGAAGCAGAAAAAAAAACCAGTTAAGATTAATGCAGTTAGAAGAACAGCAAACTCTATGTCCAAACAGAATATAATTTCAGATAAAGATTTTCTTTTTTTCCCTTGTCAGTGCAGCATGTTTTCAGTATGGCAGAAGTAAAGCTTCTGAAGAATTACACAGTAAAAAAAGTTAAGCTCTTTCTTATTCAAAAGACTCAAAATGCTGTCCTGAAACTTTCAGCCACACTGAATTGCTTATTTGCACAGCCAGGTTCTAGCTTTCTGTTATTCCCGTGCTCAGTTCTACTACACATGAAGCAATTAAAGAAATACCTGTAGAGTGATGTTAAGTAGATTCAAGCAGAAATCTTACAATATTCCCTAGACTGCAAACAAAAGAGGTGGTCCCAAATCTCCTTTTCCCTATTTCCATGATCCCCTCAATATCAGATCTAAAACTGCTTCAGCACAAAAAAACACCCCACAAAGTCTTCCATCAAGTAAGCAAGCCCAGATCCAGTGAAAGATAGGCAGCAGAGACACACAGGAAATCAAGACCACTTCTTTTAGCAACCACCCATATTTGGGCCAGATTAAACTTATCATGGCACCACTCCTACAGTGTGGAAGCATCACAACAGCCACAATATGATGAAATTCTTTCCATAGACATGGTGCTATAACACTTTCCCTTTTCTTAACACTTCCACTCAGACAAGAGAAGCAGGAGGTCTCATATAAATGAGCAATCTTCTGTACTAGAGTGGTCTTAAAAAATCTTTAATCAAGACATAGTTGTCACAAATAAAGGAAACTTTTACTTTTTGTTTGAATAGTCAGTCATGAACTTCTACGTGGCAATCATATCTCCAACTTGAGACACCTAACATGACATTAGATATTTAAATAAATGCCAGAAAGGCAAAGGTTCACTGGATGGAAAGAAGAAAACAAAGCAGAAGCTTTCTTATGCAAGACATTTTTACTGCCTCACTTTATATCAAATACCACCCACTCTGAACAAAAACAAAGGTCAGAACAGGCAAAACAACATGTCTTACAACCCATCAAATATTCCAGCTATGGTCCTACAATGGGATGTAAATAGAAAGGCAGCTCACTAGACAATTTCTGACACTGAAAAGAAACAATCTAACCCAAAAACCCACAGAAACATCACTGTGCAATGACTCAATTTTACAACTGTCTGAACTAAAACTTGGCTGGTTTTGTACATTCTTTGTAAGCAAAGGACACCATTCCAGGAAACAGATGTTACAAGTTTGGTGTTTGTTTTTTTTTAAAAAACATGCCAAGGCGAGCTCTAATTTAGCTCATTCAGTCTAAGTGTTAAGAGAAAGCAAAGTACTTGCTTTCAAAAACTTTATTCATGTTTCACCTGCTAATCTGAACATTATACACAGTTTCTTTTGAATTTATATGACAAAGGAGGTCTATTCATCTTGACTTAGTCACAGTATAGCTCTGGTTTTAAGAGGGAAGAAGACTTCTTATAGCAAAAGAGCAACTGTTAGTACCAGTCAGATGCTTCGCCTCTGAGAGATGAGCAAAGAAGAGTTTTCACTCCTATTAAAGAACTCAAACCTATAAAAACCATATTTCATTAAAGAATAAAGGAAAGAAAAAGAGACCTATTCTTTTCTGATGAAAAAGAGTGGAAAACAACAAATGCTAAGAGACACAAAATAGAAAAATGCCTTATGTCTTTTCAAATTAAAGTAATTCTGTAATGAAGGAATGACATTGTGGTATATTTATTTGGCCTAGACTTCCCAGGCCAGATTGAAGATTTATGGTACAACTGAATCAGAAACATGACTGTCCCCCATCTTTCCACACAGTTAAAGTTGGGCAGCACACAGATTGGATTTTGGCAGTATTCAGAATGCAAATAAAGCTTACAGCTCAGTATTACACATCTATACTGTGCTACAACACAGTGGGTAATAGCTGTAACTGAACAGGAGGACTATGTTATGATCAAATCAGGTCCCAAAAGAAAGTCAGCATGATTTAGCACAATTCGCTATATATAGAATTACATTTTCCTTATTAGGCCCTTCATATAATCATTAATACACATCTGCATTAAGCTATTTTAAAAATCTGGTTTAATGAGGAGTAGTGACAAGCAGCAGCTCCAGAATACCCTTTTTGAAGGACGTCAGTGATGTGCTAAGCTTAACAAGCTTCAGAAATGGGCTATGGGGAAAAACCATGTAGTGGCTGGCAAGCAAAGGCAACACCGGCTGGAAGAAGAGACAACAGTGATGTTTACCTCGTAGATTGGGAGCGTGTCTGAATTCCAGGCATTGATTCTGGCCTCATTGACATCCACAACAGTAACTTTGATACTGGGGCACATTTGCGCAATAACACTACAGGTTGGCCCACCAACATAACCAGCACCAATGCAGCATATCTTCTTAATTTCAAACATGATTGCTCTAGTAAGAGGAGGGGGAAATGGAAAATCAGGAGTTACAAATTAAAATACCGGCGAAGAATTCCAGGAAACAAAGAGTATTAGTGATTTCAGATTTTATTATGCTGCGGCCCACAGAAGCGTTTTCTTACTGCTGATGTCTCGAAATGAACTGCTACTCCTCTCTCCAGCCCGGGAGGGTTTCGGAGCCTACCCCTCGCCAGCATACACAGACCACCAAAGAAGCGTTTCTGTGGTCGCTTTGAGTCATGACACCCCGAACACCACCCTCGGGCAAAGGAATTGCTGATGCCACGGCAGTCCCGGGCAGGAGCAGCGCTGCCGCCGCAGACAGCGCTCGGCGGGGCCGGGCGCGGCCTCAGGCTGCGGCCACTGCCGCGCCGGGACCCCGGGCCGCGCCCGGCCCCCGGAGCCCCTCGGCCGGGAAGGGCAGGCCGCAGCTCCCGCCTCCTCCCCGAAGAAGGGTGCAGGCCGAGCTGACGGCGCTCCCCCCGGGCCGGGCCGACCCCGCGGGCTCCATCCCCGGGAGCGCAGCGGGAAGGCAGCGGCTCCCCGGCCGCGCCCCGGCCCCGGGCTCTGCGGCGGGAAGGGGCCCCAGGACAGCAGCGGGGGGACTCGCGGCCGGCACCGCAGCCGCAGCACGGACACTTACCGCGGGCAGGCAGGCGCGGTCCGGCCCCGGCGCCGCGGATCGAGCGGGAGCGCTGCGGCGAGGATGCGCGGCGGGGATGCTGGAGGAGGATGCGCGCCGAGCTCAACGCGACGCTCTGCTGCGAAGAGAGCGGCAACCCCGGCGGCCGCTATTTAAAGGGCCGCGGCGGGCCCGGGGCGGCCGCTTCATGGCGAGGACGCCGAGCGGGGCCGGCCCGCCTCCTCCTTCCCCTGGGGGCGGAGAACGGCGCCGGCCCGCCCGTCCCGCGCTCCCCGCCCGCCGCGGTGCCGGCGAATGGCCGCGGGACACCTCGGGCAGGCCCGGCCCGCCCCCGCCAGGGCGCGGCGGCTCAGGGGCCGCAGGGCCCCCGGGCACGGCTGGGGCTCCGGGCCTGGTCGGGGCTCGGCCGCTGAACTGCTCCTGTCTTCTGCCTCAGGATATTTTTGTAAGAGAACTTAATTGTGGTGGCTGAATAATTTTTTGTCCTTCAGCTATGGTTACTGTAAAGAAGGCGGTGTTCATTCTCTCTCCTGTACCGTAGCACCGTCTCAACTTAGAGAAGTGAGATCAAACGTGGATAGGTTACAGTAAAGTTCAGTGTTTCAAGTCCAGGCTTTAAACATTGCCCAGAGGAAGGGAATAAGACGAGCTTGCACTCTTGCCCTTGTAACCTGGGCACTGCCCTGGTACCTCTTGCCTAGCAGTGCTGAAGTTCTCAGATACTGCTCCTGCCCTTTTATGTAAACATGGTATGGTATTAGTGTACCACATCTGAATTTGGGAGCAGAAAGATTGTGAGAAATGTGCCGTCTTTTCTTCTCCAGTATATTAAGTTGATTTACACTGCCTGTCCTAGAAACTGAGTGTGGGGTTTTGCTCCATCTGTGTTATTGTAGTGATTTAGACTTTAAACAGATTACAATTTCTATGTTAAATGTTGTCAGACTAGGTGGATAATTCATGCATGTTCTTATCAAAGCAACTAAAGAATTGCCTTGTTCTTATGTGGCATTTTCATCACATGCCACATGTTTATATTATATGCCACATATTTTAAAAAAATTTTTAAAAATTAAATAATTATTTCTGTTTTATATTTTATCCTGTTACTGCTTTGGAGGATGTGGTCTTTCCCTAGAAGAATCTCTGCCTATTTGAGTGAGTACATACTGTAATCACAGGTCCTTTAGAAATGCTTGTAAAATATGTGTGTTTCTACTGAAAGAGCCTACTGAGGTTTGCAGTCAGTGCAGGATCCTGGCAGATTCAGCATGGTTAGCCTAAGAACTGCCTGGTGAACACGCAGGGTTCACTGTGTTTATTCTGAAGTAAAAACAAGTCATACCTTTTCTGATTGCTTACTGGCACAGCTGTCTCAGTTTTAAACACATCTGGGTTTATTTTTTTTTTTCCAGGGAAACCTAAGCAAAGCAAATAGCTCAGTGAGTGACTCAGATGTCAGTCTCACCTATACCATACTCTTCAAACCTCCATCTATCTCCTTAGGTCTCAGAATAGCCATGAATGCATACATTTGTACTGCAAGAATGTTATCTGGTCCCTCTGTACCAGCCAGAGCCAAAACCACTTCAGGTCCTTAAGGCATTGGTAAGTGTGCTTAGTGTGTGCCTGGCACACAAGGAGTGGATTTTCTAGAAACAGGAAGGGTACAGTGGTTGTGTGCAAGGCCAGGTGTGTGTGACAAGGACTTCCCTCTGCCTGCTCTGGTGTATGTGTGGGTAGTTAGTTCATTAGGGTCACCTAATATCTCCCAGTTACTGAGTTTGCTAAGAACGAGGGCAAGAGCTTCAGAGCCTTCCTTGGCTGGTGGGATTCAGGCATACTTACCTCAGAGGAGTGCTTTGTCCTGAGGATTATAAAGAAACGTGGATCTAACTCTCCACCTGCATCTAAGCTATGTGCCAAGGAGCTTCAAAGGGGATATTTTTTGTATCTGGTAATCATGGCCTTTTCCTGGGAAGAGAAAGGTCTGGATTGTAGTGTATTATTTGAGAGCTGTTTCAAATGTCTGAACAGCCTTTGGAACAGGCAGTGGACCACAGTCCCTTTTCTCATAGCAAAGGACCTTCCCTGATAATAGACAGTCACACCCCTGCCTGGGATGTTGATCTTGAATTCTCTCTTGCAAACACAACTTAACCTGAAAGGTTGGACTGCATGATCTTGGAGGTCTTTTCCAGCCTAAATGATTCTGTGAAAGGATGACAAGGGCTGCTTTTGTTTCCCTATAGCCTACACTCTGGGAGCATTGTGGGCAGATTAAAAAATGCAGGGTTCAAAGGCATTGCAATGAAAATTGTGTGAAGTTTGGGTCTCCCCTCTTCTTACAGAAAAAACTCTGAATTATTGGATGGGATCTTCTTGGTTTTTTTATTCAGGCAGACCCACCATTTACCAGGACACTGAATTTTTTGCAACAGTGTGCAGAGGCAAGAAAGCTTATGTAAGGCTGCTACAAAGCAGATGAGGCTAGTCATTTTTTAAAGTAAAAGTTGTGAATTCTGCTCTGTTTTTTAGAAGGCTCAGTGTAGACTGTGAATACTTTTGCAGTGCGGGAGGAATGGGATTTCAGGTTTATGTTTTTCTTCAGCATTGGCAATTGACTAGATCAGGTGAAGAAGACCTTCTAGAAGAATCCTTCTTCCAGCATATTGGGTTTGAGGCCACATCTCTGCCTTTCCAGAAACCACCAAGTGAAGAGTGATCTGAATGCCAAAGGTGGGTGAAGGGGCCACTTTTCACCTCTCATGTACAAGCTGCTCCATTATGCAAGGGAGAAATCATGATTTATGAAGGATTTGGGGGATGAGGGGAAGGAGAGGGAAGACAAAAAGCGAGTGCACGATTGCATAATCTCTTGGCTTGCATCCTGATTTTAGAGGTGGGAGGAAAAGCCAGCAAAGAACTCTGGATATTAAAGAACTTTTGAATCCTGTCTGGTTACTGTTTAATGTCAGACTGATTGCCATCAGATTTAGCTGATCATTAACTAAAGGCAGCTGAGTTTGTGTAATCAGTTTATGACACTAACATCTGACACAGATTCAACAACCACCATTGTCTGTCAAGCCTTTCTTTAACTTTTGAGAAAGCACGACTGGTAGGCAACCCCAGCTCTAACTGGGAAATCTGAGGTACTCAGCAACAGTCCCAGGCTGAGGCACAAAAGTGCCCAGAAGACCAGTAGCATCAGTATTTGAATCCATGCTTTGTATTTTACGTTAAGAGGAAGGAAGGAGAGCAGCTAAAGAGATTATTCAGGATATGTGGGACTGGGCATGCATTAAAAAGGGTCCAACAGCTGCATAAAGCAGCCATATGCCATTTTTAAACACACGCAGATGAGAACCTGAGCTCTTCATGTTCTCAGAGCCAACATTGTCTTTCTACAAGACATTTCCTGCCTGGCATGTCCTTACTTATACCCTCTCCTCATCTCCACCTCTGGTTCACCAGAACTCTGACATTGCTAAACAGTCTGACAGTTTGCCCAAACATCTTATGATTAATCTAATACAGTATTTTCTTTGCTGGTGACAACCAGCTTCTCAAACTGCACTTATTGGTAAAAACTGTTGTAAAATGCAGTGAATTTCTGATCAGGTTCAACATGCCTGTTTGTATAGGGCATGGAATATCTGGACAATAACGTCATCAGGTCTTATGTACAATATTGCCATGTGAATAAAACCCCAAAGCCATGCAGAATTGAAACTTTTGAAAGTTGGAGGAAGGGCAAGAATTCTGATGAAAATATCCTGTAAAATCCCATTCTTTAAGTTACTGCACAACAATGTTTTGTTTCCCAGTACATGACCTTCCTCTAATTACATTATTTAAATCTCTCACAGATTCTGTATACACAGAATTTATTCACACTTCCTTCCAGGCATGATTACCTTTGGTGGCCTATCTGTTGTTTTGTAAGTACCTCTTTTTTTTTCATTCTCATCTGATGTTTTTCTGGAAACTTCTTTTCTGGAAACTTTTTCTATACTTCATACCAGACATCAAAACTGCTTCTCCAGAAGGAGCAGCATTTCTTTTCTGAACACGGGGTACACTGCAGCTCCCACCAGGAGAGCCATTTCAGGCTAACAGCCATCTCAACGAAACAGGGAGGAAACATTAAATACTAAAACTATTGCAATGGAAGTAAGAGCAGCCAGATAAGGCACTGCTTTTCATCACTGCCCCATTGGAGAGAAATCATCTCGTAGCATCCCCACTTTTTAAAGGGTTTTACTCAGCTGAGCTGTCCCATTGCAATAACAGTTGTTTGCATAAAATAAGGTGAAGATTTGATCCACCCTCATAGTACTAAAAGCTAATTTGGTTTAATCTCTTCCCCTTACATACTGAAGCCCAATACAAGCATACAGCAGGAGGGCGTGTCAGAGACAAGATGCATCTGTGATTCAAATTGCAAGCTAATATTTGATGAAGGGGGGGATGATTATTTGGACTTTCTATTTCAAACAAGACTGCATGAAATCACTAAGGGAGTTGAAGAAACCAAATTTTTACTCATCATCACAAGAAAGCAGATTTTGATGCATTACATGCAATGTTTGGTGTAGTGCCAGTCTTGTGGAGGCTTCTTTGGGTTGTTTTCTTGCTAATAATATTCATCTTATCATTTATAAGTTCTGTCCTAAACTGAACACCTTTTTTGAGGTTTGCTTTTTATATCAAACCAATGGCTGTGACCTTCAGAATGTTGTACAGTGGTGGGGTTTTTCACTGGTCTGCTAAAGGAAACATATTTTCTCATCTCTAGGATCTTCTTCTGCATTTTAAGGATAGTTTTTGCAGCATAAGAAATTAATTTTAAACAAGTTGTAAGTCTAAAAACTACATAGTCACAAAAATTATTCCTCTGTTTCATCATCTCTAGCTTGGAAGATGTAACAACAAAATCTGTAAATGCAAATAACTTTTTTTTTAAACCTTGCTACATGTGATCTTTGATTATAAATTACTGCTTTATTTTCAGTAAGTATTTTACAGTAACACTTTCCATAAAAGTAAGAAGAGCTTCAAAAAGCTGTATATATATGGTGAATTAATATGTATTGCCAAATATTGAAGCACATTTGTTTCAGACACCCCCTCTGGCCAATGCTCTGACCTGCAGATGTTAAAAAGGTAATGTGGAAGCCAGATTCTTCTAGGTATTATATTTAACTATGAAATGTCTGCTATGGGAGTTAGCAATTTTGATACAAGTGTTCAGTTACTTTTCTTATATGAAAAGACAAAACTTGAGCTGATGTTGCCTGGAGCTGGTAAGAGTTTTACAAGTGAGGATGTCGTTCAGCATGGAATATTCTGCCTCTTCCCCCACCCCAAGGTCCAGATCTTTGCAGTGAACAGCACTGTAGGCTGTTGGCTGGTACTGAACAAATAAAGAGAAGGAGAAAAGGATGTAAGTAGTCCATTTTTGCAAGGAATCCACTTAATGGCCTATTTTGCTGCAATGATTTGGTGTATTTTTCCCAAACATCCTAGATAAGGTAAGTTTTTTTAGGCTTTAGGGCAGAGTAATTTCAAATTACCTGGTGATCCTGAACAGCTAAGCCTTGTACAGATCCATTCAACAACACGAATTTAGATTCGTGGCAATTTCCTTTCTGCATCACTTTTCTCAATAGACATTTGCATCCTTGGCAAACATTTTAACAAGCGTACTTAGAAGTTCAGCTTTAGTTTTAGGGGTTATTTATAATCTCATGTTTGAATGAATGGGTAAATTTTGATGAGTGGACATTAATGATATCTGATTAAGATCTTGTACTTTCTAGATTGACTCAAATTCTAAAATATTTATTACTTCTTGTTGTTGTTATTATACTACTCTGGTTTTGTTGCTGATTATCTGGTATTTATTACCACTATCTCAGATAGCTGTATATTATTTAAAACCCCAATGCTCCCCTGGTTCTCCTTTTCTTCCTCGGATTAACATAGGAATCCCTAATGAGGGATCTGAGTTGCTGTTGAGGCAGTGTGCAGAATTTTGTGCTCTGCTTCCAGAGAAGAGTGCTGCACTTCATGGGAACAGTGAGGAAGCAGCAGGTCTCTCCTACTCCTACACACTGTCTTAGAGCTGTTGCAGCATCTTCCTTCCTCAGAGCAGCTCTGGGTCCAACACTGCCAAGATCTAGAACTAGAAAATAGATTGCACATCCTGAAGTAGTAGGATTTGATCTAAAACAAAGTAACACAATCAGCATATTTGTCAGTACTTTTCTTGCTGTATTATTTCTAACTTTTTATGTTGCATAACTACTTTGAAGAGCAAAAGGCAGAGGCATCCATGTTGGTCATCAAAGTATCTTAAACCTTGGAAACTGCTTTTTATTTGTTCTGTCTTACTTGAGCTACATACAGTAGACAAGTGTCCATTAGAAGAGTTAGAATTTACATTTTAAAAGTTACACAGGTGGCATTATTTTTAGTGATTCTTATTTTCAGATAAGTTCAAATTACTTTAGAAATTGATAGGTTGGTGCAGTCCTATATCTTCTATAAAAACAAAAAGACAAAAGTTTACTAATGATTGCTATTTATTAAGTCAATAAAAAGTGCATAGTACAAGCCCTTTATCCCAATCCAAGTACTCAGTAAAAGATTACTAGGAAACTGCAAATGGCACAGATGATTTTTTTTGTTTGGCATAATTCAGGTATTTTAAACCACCAATTTACATTAAATACATGACATCATCACTCTTCCTTTTTCAATCATGGATATTACAAGGCTAAGTGATCTGCAGACAGTGCATGAATACATATGATTTCTCATTTCAGAGTATAGTAATTGTGTTAGGCAGACTCTAAAAATACTATTGTTTTAACAAAGTTAAAGTACAATTGTAAATTTCCCTCCATATTTCCCAAGTTGCTACAACTTGCATCTCTTACTAACCAAACTTAAAACCATCATTACAGAACTGATCACACCCTAGAGCTTTGCATACCACTAATCTCTTCCACACTTCCCAAAATTTACCATAAACATCTGTAACCATGATACAATTATTTAATCACAAGTTACATCACTAAAGACCAGATTTCTGCCACCCTTACGAAAGCTGCTACTAGTACATTATCTCAGAGTAGTTCCACAAACTTTAGTGCAACTACTTGATGAGTAAGGCACTATTTAACAAAATAAGAGTGGCAAAATACAGTCCTATAGTTAGTTACTTTTATTTTAATTAAGAGTGCTGATCTGAAATTTATATCTTAGAGAGAGTATCTGAATTAAAAAGGCATACATTTTGATGTGGGATAGTGGCCTGGCTCTTTAGTAAAACATTTTACAATAAAATATTTCCAATTTTTTTTTCTTTTACATAGAAAATTTAAAATAGCAATTTACATGAGGAAAGCATACATGTATAAAATCACTGGGACAATTAGAGGAATTTCAAGCAAAGACATTTCATTTAAACATAAACCACAACATTCCTCTGAACAAAAAGTTCATTTGCCAAGACTCTTAGAGCTGGGTGCACGTGGTAAGTTTTATAAATACATAAACAGACATTTAAATGAGACTGATCCTCACAAGTAAGGAGCATCTCCTGTAAATCTCACCAGCTCCCAACAGGATGAGGAATAGTGCTCTGTCTGAATAAAGGCCTGTTTCAGGCTTTTTAATCAATTGGAAGCTTGTTTTATGCCTCCAACAGTGAAGAATGCTGGCCAAAAATCCTTGGAAAAAAAGGTCAGTCTGAGAGATTATATATGTTTCCTGGTGGGTTCAACAAAATGATGCTGTATTACTTGTTCTGAACAGTATCCCAAACATAAACGTACATGGAAGGCAGAAAACAAGCACCGGCAGAGTGACATCTTTACACAGTGTTTGTTGCCTGTACATTATTAAACATAATGGGATAGATTTTCTCAGCTTCTCCCCTGCAGTTTCATTACTTTACATGGCACACTGCACTGATGTCACTGAGATCACCTGGCCCAATCATTTTCTTTTTTAAACATGCTCCCAATTCAAAGGTCAATTACATCAAATTACCAAAGCCCTTCTTCAGGTCTACACTGTACCTTTACAAGAAGGCTTAGCTGGCTCACCATTTACCCTGAAGAGCAAAACTCTGCCTCTGTCAACCATGGGATCTGATGCGAGATTGTTGTTAGAGCCCTGTTGGGGGTTAGGTTTTTTTCCTTTTGTTCCTTTTTATTTAGGGAATTTTTTCCCATAAGTTGCTAGGAAACACGAACAACTGGGTACTTTAAAAAACCCCAAAGAAATGGCCAAGCTCAGGGGAGGAGGGCATCTGGTTGCAATTCTCTCATCTGGGAGTTTCTCTCCAAGGGGCAGAGATACTGGAGAATTGGGCAGGTAAAGGACAGGGCTGGCGCTGCGGCTTGGCTCTCTCTCTCTGTCAGCTTTGGAGGACGGTGGGAGCTGCTGCTTGGGGAAGGGAACTCGCGGCTGCTGCCAGAGCCCAGCCCAGAGCTGCTGCTTCTGCTGTGGGGTGAGCCCTTGCTCGTGAGAGCAGCCACTGAACTGGGACCTTATTAACACCCACCTCATTAAAAGAGGGACTTTCCACCATCTGCTCGGACGCCCGAGATCCTGAGCCCGCCTCTCCCTGCCCTGCTGGGAGCAGAGCTGCGGCTGCCCCACTCCCGCTGCTTCTTTGGCACTGGTCCAAGTTGTCGCTGCACCGTAGCCCTGCACCCCCTGCCTGCTGAGACATCCTGCTGGCCCAGCTTGGTGCTCCTCAGAGTTCTGCTGGGGCACCGGGATTGGCTGCCCCAGAGTTTGTGAAGCAAAGCCTCCCTTCCATCCCTTCCCGTCTTGGCCAAGCCGCCATTACTGCGCGCTCCCTGAGCTCGCGCCACAGCGCCCCCTGCAGCCGCGGGGGAATCATTGCCCCTGCCCTGCCCGCCGGGAGCCACCAGCGCCCCTGCTGGCCGTGACTGGAACTGCACCGAAGGGGAAAGTGCCTGCGGCCATTACTGGTCTGTTACTGGGTTTGTGGTTCTGTTTGTTGTTAATACCGTAGCTGGTGTTGGTTGTTTGCTTTATTATGCATCCTAGTAAAGAACTGTTATTTCTATTCTCATATCTTTGCCTGAGAGCCCCTTAATTTCAAAAGTATAATAATAATTCAGAGGGAAGGGGTTGATATTTTCCATTTCAAGGGAGGCTCCTGCCTTTCTTAGCAGACACCTGTCTTTCAAACCAAGGACAAGCCTGTTAATACAAACCTTTTTAAACTTTAACAGTTAGTTCCTTCAGCTCCATAACTAAAGTCCTCCTGAAATAAAGGTTTGTAGAGTAAGGCTTAGAATTCCCATATATCTGTTCTACTGACATTTAAGGAAAGAAGTTTTAAGTCGGTAACATAAAAATGTTCTTTACATTATTCTGAACAATTTTTCAATTTGAACAAGAAAAATATACAGTGTTGCTTTTCTGTACATCTTTAAAATGTTCTTAAATTAATGTACATTAAAAAAGTAATTCCCATTTGCCATAATGGGAGATGTGCACAGGTTTGTGCACAGCCACACATACACACACTGAAACGTACCACACACACACACAAATACTAGAGGGAAGAGACATGCCATATGTAGTCACCTGCAAGTTTGTTACTCTATAATTACAACTAGTAGATAAGGATGAAATGTTAAGAATTGCTGATAACATACAGGTGAAAAATCCTGAATAATCCAGTACATATTGTATACCAAAGGTTGGTAACTATAGTAACTTCTTGGTATGATTTCATCCTGTCCAATATACATTACATCATGGCTAAAAACTTGTTAAGGTACCAATTATGAAAAGACTATGCCAGGACAGAAAATTCTACCAAGTTCTTCTTACCTAATTTTTCTTTAGATAAAGTCTGTAAGTAAACACACCTAGGTTTAGAGTGTGTTTTTTGACAACATATTGAATAAGACATACAATTTATTAATGAAAATGGCTAAATTAACTTTTTTGGTGGTATAATCTTTTGTGTAAAGTTCTCAATATATAGATCAAAGCTTTGACAGTGGCAATCGTCACATTCACTTATGTGTGCACGCACACACAGAGAGTATAATTCTAGTGAACAATCCATGCTTTTGCCAGCAACCCTGAAAACTGTGTTAGTGGTCCAAAGACCAGAATAAAAGCCGCTCTGAAACCAGGGCAAATATAAGACAATTTCTATTTTTCAGCACATAACTAAATAATTCCAACCATAATATAACTCTCAAAAGCAAACGGGAGAAGAAACATGAATTAATCTGAAGAAAGGTCAGTAACCTTCCATTCTTCTAGATGGACTGGGATTTTCTTTTTCTTTCGATGCATATCAGAAATCACGACAAAGAAATTAGGATCACTGTAATAGAAAGAGACTGAGTGGAATGTCCACAGTAACAGTAACAACCAAAAAACCCCTGCAATGCCTTACTATTATTCAAATTACAATCTTATAGGAATCGTAATAATATACAAAGCAAAAATTAACTTAAAATTGAAGTTGCTAAAAGCAGTTCATGAAGATTACTGCTGAATGATAACTGCTCTATATAAATGAGAAAAGGAAACCGTATTGAGTGGGGTTTAGGAGTAATCTGGTCACTTCGTTCATTTGGTCGTACAAGGTTTTAGCTGCTGAACTTTTCCAATTCTGAATGCTCTAGTCGACTGGAGGAGCTGGTGGTTCTTGTCCCTTGGGAGAAGAAAGGAGGAAAGGAAAAAAAAAAAAGGCAGGTACAGAATTAGAAACAGTGCTTCACATGGGAGGATTTAGCAATAGAAGAACTCAGAAGCGTTACACTGTGTTTTCTTTCATAGTTTTTCAATATCTCTTAAAATAATTAGAGTAAATGAGCATCAAAAACCTGTACTTTTTCCTGTATTGATTGAGATTTTTCCATGATCCTACATCTAGGACAAAGACCACCCTTCTCAAAATATCATGCTGTAATTTTGTTTACTGACTTCTCGTAAAGCTGTGCTTGTCCCCTTTCACCTAAGGCAGGAGGCAGTTTCAACCAGGGACAGACAGTGTCCAGAGGGCAGTGCACCTGCTCCATCCCACAGCAGGCCTCACACTTTGCCTTCATGATTCCTTTGACTTTGGTTTAACTAATTTTAATTTTTAATGGAGTTCCAAGAAAATACAGGGAAAAAATGGGAAAAAAACTTCTTTGAGACAGTGTGTATTAAACCAAAATAGATTTAAGCTATTATAGAATCTCCCTGCAGGGCACTTGAAAATGCACTTACATTGTGTTGGCTGGTTGCCTTTCTGGCTGTGTTTGATCCTCTTAGATTACTAGGTCTCAGTAAGAACAAGACAAGTGCAATCACCACCCAGGCCATCATTATCATGGCAAAGCTGATGCCATTGTCACCGGAGGAGTTTGGTCCTGGCACTACAGACAAAGAAAACTCAGGTTATAACAGAATAACAGCAGAGTTCTTTTCCCCAAGTGAAAACAAAAATGCAATCTCAGAAAAAAATCCCTGAAATATTTTTCAATGGAGTGTTCTGATTAGTCCCTCATTTTGGCTTTGAGACAGTAATACTGTTTTTTTATCACATTTCTTATCCATTTGAAAAGAGAATCATCTATTTCATAATATTTCACTGGCATTCTCAGAATTATTATAAATATTTCTTAGTTCATATTAACTCCTAGTGAACTGGAGATGATAAACACACTCTTCACATTTAAGAAATCAAACTTGATCTTTAAGAAATCAAACTTGATGCAAAGTATATTTATGTAGGAAAATTCTCCATATGTATGTTGGTCTTTGTTTTTTTTTCCTCAAACAAATAAAACAGTAAGACTAAACTGATGAAAGTTTAGGCTCCATTGTTAGGCCCCACACAGAAAACGTGCTAATTCTAGCAAGAAGGGAGCAAACTAATGGTAATCAATTTCTTTACTCTACTCTAAGTTATTTCTTGAGAGTTTGTTTGAAGGTGTTTCAGTGTCAGTATGCCAGATGTCCATGACTGATCATCCAGGTCATGTGGTATTTCTGCTAACAACATATCTGGCAGGAGGTGAAGAAATGCTGCAGAGTTACATTCCAAAGTGAAGCCCCAGAAGACAATACAGAAATTTTACACCAAATTTCTGTACAGAATACCTGAAACAACAACATGTGGAAATAAATTTAAGAAAATACCTTCAGGCTGGAAACAGCTGGTTTATCTGTTTGGATCAAGAAACTCTTGCACATACCTGCACATTTTAAAACAACTTTTGTCCTCTGAAACATAACTTCAAGTAATCAAACAGTAACTAATCTTGTCAGCTGAAGTGTAAACCCATGTATAGCTAATTACCTGTGATACTTACATGAATCCATTTATCATAGTATCTAAAGGCCTAACATCTTCATTAATGATCTAGATGATCAACTGATACAGAGCAATTAGTTCAAAGGTGTAATGAATAACCTTCAGAAAGAGAAGAGCTATTTTATTTTATTACTCAAGATGAAAATTTTAACATCCAGAAAACTCCACAGAGATACTTGTATCTGTCATATTTTCAAGTTGTCTTATGTGGATCACCTAATTATGGAGTCAAGTCTGGATTCAGTATTGGTTGGATTGTTCTTATTTAACATTTACTTGATAACGTATACCCTGCTGGAATAATTTCCTTGAAGGTTAATCCTGATACCATAGAACCACCCTCATCACCGTCATCCTGGGTAGCATTGCTAACAGAGGCTCTTCCATGGAAAGGGTTTGCTCATAACACAGCAGAGGGGCCCAGCAGGGAAGCTGACCGCTATGCCATTCTCCACCACTGCTGCCCTGGGAATAAGGCTTTATGAGTTGGGGCTGTTGGACTGATGTCCTTTACTGACACCACATGCACTCAAAAATGTCAAAGAAAAAAACCCCATGCATTATAGAAGTTCATGCTTCTCACAGCACAAACATCACCATTAAGAAGTATGAGCGAATGAAACTGCTTTTGCCTTTTAAATGTCCAAAATATAGGCATTTCAAAACTTGAGAAGTTGCTGATGTAGAAGAATTTTATGATTAGAATTATATGCAATTACAAGTGAGAATTCTTTTGAAAATCTGAATGAATAAAGGGCTTTATATAAGGAGATGGCATAGTGCACAGAAAATAGATAAGAATGCTACGGCCTTTAATTCCCTAAACTCTTATACATTTGATTTTGAAAGCATATGGAATTGTGAAAGTAAGAGTTTAGACCTTCAGTTTTGTTGACCAAAATATTATTATTATTATCAGCATATATCAGTATTTTAAATCATGGAAAATTTTTATATATACAGTCCAGGAGACTAGCATATAATTTGGCAAGAAAAGAACAACTGCTTTCTTTTGGGGCTTCCAGACAACATTAATAGCCACTCTGAGACTACGTTCAGCAACAAGTAAGAAGGCCTTAGATACCTGCTTTGGCAAATATTTCTGGTGGAAGACTGAAAATTGAGATGACTTGTTAGTCAGGATTCCCCATACAGTGCAGAGAAACGGACTAGTCCAACTGCCTTCTGGAATTTTTGCTGAACATTAGTGCATTTAGGGTCTGTGGTGGTTAAGCATGAGTTGGGGTAAGCAAATGATGCCAGATCAGGTCATGCTATAGGTCAGGGAAGAGAGCAAAAGGGACCATAGAGGGAAACCACAGGCATTCATTGTAAGACACAAGTTTTTTCAGCTGGCCTTGTAATACAGTTCAGATGGAACCAAATGTGCTGAAACGTTCTGAACTAACTGGCCCTTTACTACCTACTCAGGGCATGTCAGACATTCAGACTCAATGATGTTTACACTTTCTAAGAACCATTAAACCCACATCTCTCACAAATGACCGTGTGCTTTAATAATATGTGAGATAGTTCAGAATCTGTTACTTTAATTTTGTACGGGGAAGAGGATAAGCAAAATTTCACATAGCTGGGGTTGAATCCAACTTTTCAAAGCTTTGCATCACAAATCAGGCGAACAGACAGGAAGTTAATTCAGTGACTGGAAGCTGTTATATGCAGGAGACAACAATCTTGCTACAAAGACCGCTCCCTGAGACCACAAAATAATCAGATAAAACCAGCTTATGGACAAAGAACAGTTGAGTGAAGGTGAAACCAAGCAGGATGAAATTCATGATGATGGGCAGAAGAAAAAAAATCTTGTTTCTAAGGGTTTGCAGTCACAGTGCCTTTATCTGTAACTGGTATTTTTTTGCAAGTAATTTAGAAGTGATGTTTTGGTTCCTTGAAGAATAAAGGTTATCCTCTAAGAGCACCTGTGAATGGTATTTTCTAATATTTTCAGATGGATAGAAAATTGTCCTGGTCTGAGATGAATGTTCCTGCCACCACCCATTTTGATGGATGGATCTGGTTATTAATCTCAGTGCTCCAGAGACACCAACTAGTACAAAATTTAACAGTACATATTCCTGTGTCACTGAGAAACATGACACACAGTCTTCTACCTTTCCATGCAACACTGAATCCAACTCAAGGTCTTTATTTTCAGAATATCTGGTCCCCTGGGTTTGGCATACATATATATCTACACACTTCTGAATGCCTGTGAGCAGTTCTGGCCCTGTTACCTGTTCTGGTCCTGGTTACCTGGATTTTTTTTTCTACAGCATGGCTGAATTATCTCTCTGCAGGAGAAAGCTTTATGAGGAGCCAGTCTGACATTGTGGGATTAACTCCCATGGGAGTTAGTGACTGTGCTGAATCCTATCTGTTGCTCCATGTACGAGGTACAGTTTTTGGACTTGCTTTTTCCTACAGAAGCAGAGACTAGGTCACACAAACTAGTCTTCTCACAGAAAGACATAGAAAGTAGAAAAAACAATCCTGTGTGACAAACGTTTGCAGATTCATTTGAGCTTCTAGAAGGCAGTCAAAGCTATTGAAATTATGAGTTTGGTAAAAAGTTTTTAAAGATTAAATGTCAGCCAATTCCTGATTGTGCAACTGAAATCTCAAGGATACAATATTAAAACTATTAAGTGCCTGTGTTAAATACCCTTACATGAACTTAGTTCTCCTCTTAAACTGCAGTTTTTCCTTCAGAGTGAGGTTGTACTCTAAAGAAAGTGGAGAAATTTCATTTCTTTTACTGTAAAAGCATATTCCACGAGGTGCTTTTTGTCTGCCCTCTCATGGTAGAAATATCTTCTGGAGTACAAACAGAATGATCCTGGTAAAAACTGTTAAACATCTGCATGCAGGAAAGCAAAAGTATGCTCTCTGGCTTATACCTTCTTTTCATTGTGCTTTAAGCCTTGCTTGTTCTGTGAAGGAAAGGCATAAAACTGTATAAAGAGAGGTATTTTAGAAATTAATCATCAGGGAAGACAAAGAGCCAATGGGACCTTCAGCAGATAATGCCTGCAAGGTGACACTTTCAAAGGCAAGGATAAAGAACCCAAAGAAAACCAAAACAGACTTGAGCAGCAGAGGAAGGGAGAAGGGAATTCCCAGAAAAGGGAGGGAAGAATTGGCAGACATTTCAAGCTGTTACATTAGGCTGCTGTGACTGCCCTGGATGAGTACAACTCAAGATGAATCACAGATATATATTCATTTTAAATTGCATAAAAATTTGGGAGTAGAGACAACATTTGAGACAGTCATCTCTGACCACATTACAACCTAGCAGAGCACTGAGAATAGTGGTGAAAATATGAATGTGGTAAATTGACATCACAACGTCTGGGAATTGCTAGAACACAGAGAAAAAACTCAGGCCTCTCATTTCCTTTGACACGGAAGACTGACTGTGAAGGCCCATGAGCCATCAGAGCAGATCAGTACCAGCTGGGATCCTCCCTAGGCTGGATGAAACCGCTGATGTTGCAACTGCCACATGTCAGAAAATCTCTATGCTCCACTTGCATTAGATGGAATTCAGAAAAGAATTACCGCTCTTATTCCTCATTTCAAGGGTAACTCTAAGATCTTCTGATTTGCTTAGCATTAGCAATCCCAACAGAATACTTAATGTGCTGCCTATTCAAAACTTACAGCCTTTTCTTTTCTGCAAGGCACCCACTGAAACTGAGGGAACAGTCACCAGACTCTGACACACGCTTCAATGTCACAGCAGATATTCTGATGGACAACTAGCAGATGAACAGCCATCAAGCAGAGAGCCCAAATGCTTGTTGAAGTGGTGCTCCTATCTTCCTGTACCTAAATCAAAAAGCACTGGTCCTGACCCTGGCAGGAAACTCTGCAGGGAAGTCACTTGGACATAATGGTGCCAACAACTTTAAGTAAGAATTTATAGATAATAACACAAAAAAGTGAATGAGGAGACCTAGTACTACTGCCTTGATATGACTCTAAAAAAAACAGAAAAAAGAACCGAAATCAAGGGTTGAAAAAACAAAGCATGCTCAGGAAGAATCAACAGAGGGTGTTTCTGAAAATTTCCAGCTGGTAGCTGCAGCACAACACATGATGCTGCTGTGACATTGGCTGAACCCCAGCCCTGATGTCTCCCAAAACAAAACCACATTCATCTCATCAGTTATTCCACAATCTTGCAACTGAAGAATCTGTGTATGACAACATTCCCAGCTGTGCTTCCAGAAGGAAGATGAAATTCTGGGAATGAGCAAATTGGTGAGAGTGAAACAAACTTGTCCATATTGAGATTCTGAAATGAGGAATCAAAGTCAACAAATAACAGGAAATGGAGCTGTGGGACCTAGGGAAGAGGAGACCCACCTCAAGCGTAAGTGCATCACTGTACAGCTCATAAATACAGGATGAAGCAATGGACAGAAGACTAGCCCAGAATTATTTTATTATGTTTCTGAAAACATCTCTAGAAGTTCTCCAGGCTCAATCTGTTTATTTTTGCCTTTGACTCCCAGGATCTTACAGACTGGCACAAGCACAGAAGCATCACAAAATAATGTGACAAATAAAATGCACACAAAATAATGTGCACGCCATGTCATTGCATCAGCAGAAAAATACCTTTGCTAGAACTAAATTTAAGGCAATATAATAACACAGGAAAAGATTTACTCTGTAATTTTTGCTTCGGTTCTTGAAACAAACCACTGGTTTGGAACAATTGCTGTCAAATTGCTTGCATCTGCACAGACAGTTATTGCAAGAATCTCAGAATGGAAAGCTATTTGTTGCAAACCATTCAAATCCCCTCTATACTATAGCTTGGTAACATTAAAGCTATCCCACAAGCTTTGTGCCCACACATATCAGAACTTACTCATTTACACAGTCTTTAGTCTAAAAGCTTCATAAATACTGATGACCCAAGACTCCCAAGGCATGAATGAGAATGACGTACCACTGCTTCATTTTGACTATGGACTAAAGCTCAGAAAGCTCCACCCTCTGTCTGTGCCTCCTTCTAATATAGAAAATATTCCGTCTCACATCATCTGCCTCTTTCCCCCTCCTACATGCCTGTGATTAAAAAAACTACATAGAAGTCTAAGGTGCGGGAGACTAAAAAGTCTGCCCTTGGACAGTGGTATTTGGAAGAGGAGGAGTGATGGAAGTCACAGACAGTGTAAATTGCAAAGCCAATAAAGAAAGAGTAAACCAGCAGCACTGTACAGCACATGTGCACCACACTATCTTTTTCTCAGGGCTTATGTGGGACAGTTTTCCCCCTTCATCCCAGCATGGCACTGAATCTGGGACTGCTTCACACTGGCAGAGCCCAGTGCAAGTCTGAGCTGGATGCCCATCTCTAAACAGGTTTTACAGGGGAGTGAAGAGGGAGGAACATGAAGGTGAACAAAGCCATGCACTCTCTCCAAGATGCTGGAAACCTTTCCTGCACTGCTGCTAGACCTGTAAAAGATACAGGTACCAGCAGCTCTTGCTTTCAAGAACATTGCTCAGGTGAGGTGCTTGCTGGTCCCTCAAAGCATTACAGGACTCCTGATGCAAGCGGAGTGAGTTCACACACTCAGCTGGTAAAGTGATATAGGAAAACCAGATCCACTTCACTTTTATTTATAAACCATTGACAACATGCCCTTGGAGTGTTTCAATCCCTCAGGGCATGCTTACGTTACTGCATAGCCTCCAAACAGCCATGCTCCAAACAGCTTTACTGCTGATTCTGGTAAAGTTTGACTGACCTAGTACTGTTCACTGTTTGGAAGAGTTTTTTTGATGCATTTCACAGCAAATTCCAAGGAAGTGTACACATCGGTCCTCTGCTTCATTAACTACACAGGTGCCAAATCAACAGAGATGCAGTCATGGTGTATGTCAGCTTATGAGTCAGAGCTTCCTCTTCCTCACAGTGGAGTAGAGGGGTCACAGTACTGACAGTACATCAGCCAGCCCCAGCTGTGAGCACGTGTGTGTGTGTGCATCTGTGCTCAGTATCTAGTCTTTATTGGTTGGGCTGCTCTGAATCTGAGGAGGAAAAATAAAGCACCTTCCAAATTTTCCCCTCATGCCCCAAATCATCCTATTTCTAGGCTAACAATAAGATTCAGTAATGCTTGGGGCCTGATTAATGGTTATGCTGGTCTACTGATACCTCCAGGCTTCTCATTAATGCTGCTTCTAATGTACAAATGTTCATCACAGATTCTCAGAAATTACCTCCCCAGCATATCAATTGTATTACTGTAGTATTTGATTTAATATAATATGTTCCTATAACATTATATCAACTTCTGCATTTTAAAGAACAGTCAGACTGTCTTTTAATTACTGCTGTTCATTTTACTTCTATGAACCTGATATGAACAGTTACTCACATTCCTGAAGGCATTCTGTGTCTGTGCAGTACGACTGGGATTGTCTCAGCTGAAACAAAGAAAAAGAAAGCATGACACTTAACAATCAGTCTTGGTTGGCTTTTACTGAAATCAGGATTTAATATATTGTCAGAGTAAAGTTCAAGTATAACTGATCCTTTACTGGATCACACCTGGCTTATGGTATGCGAAGAATCCCACGTATAGAGACAGTTTCTGAACACAATTTGCATAATACCTTTAAATCACCTGACTACAGTGTTATTGCTTTCAATTCAACCATTGAATACCTTTCAAAATTCAAGTAAAAAAATCTGTAGTGATATAGGAGCTATTATTATATACAGATATTTTGGGATTTATAATGGATATGTGTTCTTACTATTATCTAGATCAAGTAACATTAAAATACTCTGTGATTACATGACAATAAATGATCAGACTGTGATAATGGTTATGCACAGACAAGCTGAATTAGTATTTCACATTTAAACTTAGTACTTACTATTTTTGACAGTCTTTCCCTGCAAGACCTTTTTTTTAAAAGCAAGTTTTAGTGTGTATTTTACTGTTTTTTCTCTTTACTGATGGGTAAAATTAAAAACGTTTTAGTGACTGTAATGACTATTTGATTTACAGACTAGGAAAGCTTGCCAACTGCAAGAAAAGTCAACACTGGCTAACCTGCAAATCATTACAGCTATTTTACAGATGACAGAGCCAAAAAGGGAAGACAAATATCACATTCTTTATTAGGATCAGAGATGTTAAATGGATGGGATTTAATGTGCAGCACTATGGAAATAGATTCTATCCTCTGCTTAGGTAAACGTCATGGATTATTAGTAAAAGCTTTTAAAAGTACAGAATTGTTATACTGCCTTGGTTAGAAATGGCATTTGCTTTTTCACAGGTTTTATGATACAGTTGTGTCACAAATCCGAACACTTTTTGTCACAACAGGCTAATCTGTTTATTACCAATGTAAATATAAAAATGTTAAAGAGAAGAAAAGATGGTGCTCTTTACGTAAGAAATACATGAATCATTTCCACAAAACCCATTTCCCCTTGTGTTGGCATAACTGATTTAATCTATGTAGTCATATTATGCAAAACACATCAAAGAAACAGATGAAGAACTGAAGAAGGAAGACATCTGGGAAAGTATAAACTTCTTTTATCACAAAGATTGTCAATGACTGACACATTTGAAAAAGAAAAAATGTAATTGGAGATTGATCACATTAATTCTTTCATTAATGTATTAACATCTACTAGCAAATTTACTGAGACTACAAAGAAGTCTCTTGGGAAGGAATTTGGAAGGCTGGATTTAACCTTTCAGCTATTTCTATAGTTAAAAACAGTGTTGAGGGAAATTCAGGCAGAATATTTCTCTTTCTTACTAAAGGAAAAAATCTATTAAACTATGCATATCTCCTGCCCTTCTTATATAAAGGCTCATTTTATTTTAAAACTTCGGAAGTAATTTACAAAGGGGAGGTTTTATCTTAGTATTAGAACCCATTTGAAATATTTGAAGGATTTCCAAACTGGCAAAAATGGATATTCCTATATCCACATTTTAAAGAGCTCAGCAACATAATTATCTTCTGTTTGTATAAGAGTTTAATTCTGAGAGGGGCTTAATTTATAATCCCTACTTAAGACACTGTTTACAGATATTCAACACAGAAGGATGACCAGAATTAAAATGGGCAACAGATATATGATCAGAAGCATTGTACAAGCATCTCATTATCCCCCTCCATCCTCACGATGGCAAGTCCTCATACAGCTTATCCTAGTTTGCCTAGATATGGAACACTGCCTGGGGGTGTTCTAGCCACACACACTGTTCTAGCCACAGTATCAGTTATCTCCCATTGTAAGTGTCATACTCTGTCCAAATACAACTTTTTTCAAAGCTCTAGGATGGTTCTCTGAGCCAGGTACCAAATTTGTTTTTAACAGCTCAGCAAGAGGTTGCATATTGTCATCATGGGATGAAACACAGCAGATCATGAAAAACAAGCAGCAGTAAAAAGAGGTTTTTCTTAATTCGCTCGGATCAACAAGTCCCTTACTGTGTAACCCAATATCAATCTGATTCCTTCCTTATTTAGTCAAAAGACAAGAAATGATTGTGGCACATGTATGAAACGCTTACGTAAATTGAATGGCTGGGAAAGGTAATGCCTTTCGCTGAAACAAGAGCCTTCCTTCTACCAATTAGGCTCTCTTTTGACAATGACAGCCTTTAAGGAACATAGCAACTGTTGGGATAAACTCAATGTGCAACATTGTCAATAGTAAGGCAATTGAAAAAAAGAGCAATTATCAGAGACTGGAAATAAATAGTCCTTTGTATTAAGATTTTTCTAATCTTAGAAATGTGGAGGGGAAGTTTGAATGAAAGTTTGTGGAAAAATAGTAGAAAGGTGAACCAGACTTCACTTGTTCTCAACAAAACCCTCAAAAAAGACTTCAAATACACTAAATGTATTTCAGACTGGGAACACTACAGAGCTGATGAGAAAAATTTGAACAGAGAAGTAATTCTTCAAATACATTAACTCTTAGATACTTAAAGACAATATTAACAATGACTTTGATTTTATTAATACTTCAGAAATCCTTGGGTGGCCAAAAGTGTGAATTTAGTGGAAGATTGTTGCATTGTGTTGCAAGAGAGTTCATCATGTCCAGGGAGGTTGCAGCTGTTGCGCTGGCATGAGAACAAACGAGACGGATCTCTGTTCTGTTAAGCTCAAGAATCCATTTATTCCCCTGAGGACCAGGAAGGGGATGAAGACAAAAGACCCAGCAAAGGCAGGGTCATAGGTTTTAATTGAGTATTGTAGGGGTGGAGTTTAGGGTTTGGGTCAAGGGAGGAGTTAACACAAGAAAGGTAAGCTCAAATTCCAGCCTCCTAAGAACAGGAGGACTCCACAGAAGATTAATAGCTGACTGATCTAACATTTATTAAAGTCAGCAACAGCCTTTTCATGTTTTTCCATATATTCTAAAACAGACCCTTATGAAGAACACAAAAATCAGATAAGTGAAACATCAGGCTGTATTCAACAGAAGAAAAGATCTAAATATCAACAAAACTAAATATTTATACTATTTTATTCCATTTAAATAAAAAGGATTATATCTGAATTTTAACATTCTCTGTGCAGTTTGTCATTCAAATATAATAAATGGCTTAGCGCATGTGAGCCAAACAATGAACTACTTTTTTTTTATTGTCCAAAATGAAGTAAATACGAATTGTAAATAGCATGAAAGCTAGAAAAGAGCTAAAAAATCAAAAATCCACTGTTTTAGTAGTGTTATGTTTGGTTCCCTTAATGGTTTATTCTCAAATCTCCCCTAGTTCTTACTCAGTTAGTTTGTCCCTAAACTTGTCCCCTCCCATTGTTCCAAGTAGTTACCTGTCAATCCCAGTTTGTTCCACCTCCCTAAGTGTCAATCTGTAACTGCCCATACCCCCTATTCCAGAAGGCTCTCCCTCACTCGACACCCCATTGGCTCCCCGAAGTTGTGACCACTTCATACACTTCTCTTTGGCCAAGGTTTTGTAGGCCACTCCCCACGATCCTCCCCTATTGTGTTACTATTGGTAATTGCATTGTGTCCACCCCCTGTTCCACCCCATTCAAAAAGCCCTGTCACCCCTTGTCTTCACTCTCTCTCCCTGGACCCTTCAGCCCTTATAAACTCCTTCCTGGAACCCATACTGAGAGCCTCCTCCTTCTCCTTCACTCGATCGTGGACATGACTTGCTCTCCAGCTTGGGGATTGGTTGCCCCAAAGGTTCTACTTGAGGCAGAGATATTCCTCAGGTAGTTGCCCACTCCTGGCACTTCCATCAGCTCCAAAGAGCTAGCTGGAGCAGAATTTACAAAAGAGCAAAGTGTCATTTTACTGCAGTACAAACTTGAAAAAATAAAAATAAAAATACTAACTACAAATGTATATTATTTAAAATACGACTGTGAATTTTCATTTCTTCCAAGTACATTTAATGTCTTGAATAGCCTAAGTTAAAGTAAGTTAATTTAATAATCCCCAAACCACAAGAACTCTTAGTCAATAGGAATATTTGGTTTCTATGAAGGCCCTGGTAAGTTCCTGGAAGAGGCAGCAGTGGCTGAATCACAGTATATCAGTGCCCACATACTGACATACTCTGAATGTAAACTCAACATAATACCAAGAAAAAAGAAACCAAGTTACTTCCAGTGGTAAGAGAAAAGGGCTCTTCCTCACTCTTTCCCCATGACACCCAAATTTTGCATTGCAAAAATCAAAAGGGCACATTTCAAATGGCTCCTAGTTCCAATTTGAAACTGTTCTTCCTTTCTTTTCCTTTTCCAAAATATACAGCTTTTAGCCCCAGTTCACATTAACACAACAGTGTTTAGATCCTGCTCCTTTGAGACAAGGACAGTTTTAACATGCCATCTTGTGGATCAACATCATCCACTCATCAAGCACACCTAAAACCTGTGTCTTGCTGCTCCTCTTTCAACAGATGCCATATTACGGTAGGAGTCTGCACAGTTTTTAGCAATGAGAGCCTCCACTTCTTAAGAAATCTCATTTTCTGTGAAGAAAACGTGAACAGCCTCAGTAAAGGGACACTGCTATTGGCCTCTGAAAACTTTTGTGAAGTCACCATATTAAGTAAAGTTTGTTTTGTTTTGGATTTTTTTCATGTGCACACAAACATGCCACTGTGCAGCAAAAACAGTGTGATGTTTTACTGGATTTTAGCTGCTCCACAAATTCACTGAAGTCCAAGTGAAATAGTAAGTCCAGTGAAAACACCTTCATCTAGCTGAACAGAGAACTTGTTTTTCCAACACAGGGACCTCAGCCACACAGACAATTTCAGTCTTCCTTGAAAGACGTTAAACTACTTTGCACTGCTCATCACAGATACCTGCTGTGGAGAAGGAAATACACACTTTGTCTACCTACACAGTAACCCGTTCTTGCTTCAATTCCTCTGCTTCCTCTTCAGAGGAGTTTAGTGAAACTCTTCAGGTGAGTTTTCAGAGTTTGCTATGCCAGAGTTCAACAGTCTCACAATCTCTGGGATTGATCGTGCAATCTCTGCTCAGACAATTTTTTTTTTTAAACTAAAGTCAATAGCATATTGCCTAAAAAAAGATTCAGGGTTTCTATCCAGTGTGAACACTTTTTCTTGAGAGTTAAATGTATTATTTAAGAATTAAAAAAAAAGGACAGAGCATACAAATATCAGGAAGATACCAATGATCAGACAGCTCACCAGTCTGTCATTTTTCAGGAGAAACAGCAGCATAATTCCTGTCCAAAAGCACTTTCCAACTCCAGAAATGGTGTACTAAAGAGGTAACAAAACAAGAACAACAGGACTAATGGCAGGAACAAAGTGCAACCATCAGTGCAGTCTAGTGTGAATGGCAGATGAGGTGAAAGTATATTATTTATGTAGGGATAAATAAAATAACTGCATTTTAGAATAACTTTTGAATCTGCTCAAAGCAGAGATAAGTCTTCAGAAAAGACAGAAATGAAAAATTAGTAAGTTCAAGAGACAGGCCAGGAAAAGACCTCCATACAAGAAATTGTGATGGATGAAAGCCCAGAGAGATGTGTGAAAGAAATAGATGGAACAAGTACAAAGATAAGAGAGCAGAAATGGATAATGGTGGGAATGAAAATAATAGTTAAGTAAGAAAGCAAGGACAAATAACTAAATTGATATGGTCACTTATTCCATGAATATAAGTGAATTTAAAATGGAATCATAAAGACTTTTGTCTTTACGTGATAAGAAGGGCAAAGTATCATCCCTATACTTATCTTTGCTATTTAGACCAGCTGGAAGCTCTGCTTTTGCTCTCCAACAATGCCAGAAGATGACAACACAATGGCATACTCCTGATTGCATTCTCATGCTTCTGGGTAATGAAATCATTGTTTAAGCTTTATTGGCAGCCACCTCTGTTCTCTCCAAACTATATAAACCATCTAGTAAACAACATGATAAATAAATTGCTATGGTAGAATAACCCAGTCCTGAATACAAGCCAGGTTGCAAATTGAATTGCAGCATTATCTGTAAGAGTTCAGATTTAAAGATGCAAAAAATGACACCTACATGCATTATTTTGCTAGAAGCTGGCAAAGAGAAATAAGAGGAAAAGAATGGCATACTGATGGAATTTAATTGTCTCTTAAACTATGCTAGCTTCTCTTAGAGGAACAAACAAGGAAAAAGTGAACAATACCTTCCCCACTCCTTCATCTTCTATGTGTATATGCAGAATTAGAATAAATGATTGTTCATATCATACAAGGACAGAATAACAGTCTGCAATAAAAATACAGAGCCTGGTCCTGTGAGGTGGCAAGTAATTTTCTCTCCAATTTCAAGTGAGAGAGAAGGATGGTTGCTACATTTCAAAATAATATTCGTAGATTACAAACCAACTTTAAAGACCCAGAATCATCAGCCAGTTACAACAGAAGGAAAACATTAACTTTCACACTGAAAGACATGACATTTTATGGAGGAAGATGCATCAGAAGTCGCAGGGACCACTGCAATCTGGAGCCCTGATCTGGACATGAACACATTCTTCTCATTTTTTCATTTGTTCTGGGATTGCTATTTCACCTTGGTGTCATATAGATCCTCCTTTTCCCACTTCCCTCACTTTACTAAAATTGCCTGACTTACTGGTACTTCATTTTATAATTTTGCTGACCTATGATATCAATGACATCCTCCTTTCACTGAACACAAAGCAGAATGAATTAGCAGTGAAAAGAAGATGAAACAGTGATGATCAGGATCATTACTAAGAGCTCACAGCATCTCTGACTACGTGAAATACTAGACAACAAAGACACGAAGCAGAATATTAAAAAGAGGTATCTGAAAATGTGCACAAACAACATACATATCTCCCCAGAGGACATCTGCAAACTTACATCTAAAATGTAAAACCAAAATACGTATAGGCTTTTTGACCAGACAGTTGAGTATCTTCTGCAAAATGATGCATATCAGCAAAAGAAAAGTGTACTCCCATGTAGACAGCCTTGAAGAAAAGGCTTAGAATTCACAGTTCCAAAAGATAACTACAGTTTGCTCTAAGTGTTGATTACATGAGGCCTGCGATAAAAAGCACAATTTTCACCTTTTTCCTCAAAAAAGATGGCCGTAATACATCTCTGATCATCAGAGTTCAGCCATTCATAGTACACGTTATACCTATTCATTATTTCTGGAATATCAAGCTGAAAGAATTTTCAATGCATGATTTTTTACACTGCTTGCAATACCCTATGCATGCCTTGAGATGATCATGAGGTGTGACTGAGATTTTCCTTTCTTAAAATTTTTCTTAATATATGTTGGTTAAGAAGGAGCAGTTTCAAGCATACTACCAAACTCAAGAATGGGAAATGTAAAGAATGACAGACATGTTCAGAAAGTCGTGATTCCTAACCCCTTATAGACCCAAGTGGACACCACTTTTCACGGCTCTTTTCTTTTTTAATGTCTAGAAAATAGTCTCCATTTGCACTGTTTGATGTAGAATTAGATTCTAGGTTATGACACGCATTGGCAGTACATGAATTCTGTAATACAGTTTTGTGGCCTAGCCTGTGCAGCACCAGTACCTTAGCACTCAATGAAAGGCAGAAAAATGGAAGTCAGTGGAGTAAGGGCACTTAGATACAGTCTTACCCTCTGCCACTCCAACCCTGTGTCTTATTCTTTTGGGCTGGTGTCTAAGCAGGTGGATCAAGCCTTTTCCCCTGCACCTCTGAAGAATGACAGCTTCTCTATCTTAATGAACAACCTAAAGTTCAGCTGTTGGGAAGGCCTTCTTTGAATCAGCCTAAATGCAGACGACAAAAGGGGCAAGTGAGAGCAAAATGCAGTTTCCTGCACTTGGGATGTTTTGTCGTGGTCTGGTCCGGTGGTAAAGGTGCCGTGACCTTGCTTGCTAGAAGTCTTTAAAAAGACACCCAGATCAATGGAGGCACAGGCACTCTCAGGCAGAAAGTGATTCAGCTCTTTATGCACTCTCAGGTGCAAAGTGATCAGCTCAAAGGTGCACTATCAAATGCAGTGATTTGCTCTTTGTGAGGCTGCCTGAGCAGCAGAGCTGCATTTGCCACCCACGGCAATGCAGGAGTAAAAGCAGCAAGACTGGGTCTTTCCGATCTTCAGGACAGCTTCTTTATTCCATGAGGTCCACAGGGAAAAAACCAAATGCTCTGGGTGAGCAGGATTACATAGGGTAGCCAGGGGGCAGGGTTCCACAATTAGGCCAGTGGGGAAAGGAATTGGGAAAGGGACCAATCAGGAAAAGGATCCAAAAAGAACCAATCAAGAGGGGTAAAAACCAGGAACAAAGGGAACAGCCAATTAGGTATGAAACATTAACATAAAACTGCAAAGGCTCATGGGTTAAAGTGCTTTTTCTTACCTTAAGCACAAGGAAAACTCTCAAAGAAATTTCCCAAAGGAGAGTCCCTGCAAACTGGGACAGCCTAGGGGCTGTACATGGGTTGAAGCACTTTTGCTCACCCTGACCTCCAAGGAGGTCTCCCAAGGGGACTTCCCAAAGGGGAGCCACTACAAGATGATGCAGCCTAGGGGCTGCACACTCTCTGAGGGAGTGAATCATCCTCTGTGGATGCTCCAGGGACCACCAGAGTGTTTGGCTAAAAACAATAGACTAGAAGAAGTAGCACCTGCTACATTAAAAAAATAGAAGGCAAACACCATGGGACATGTGTAACAAGTCTCCAAGGTAACCTTCATATTTAAAGGACATGTTAAATTATAAAAAATGTATTTTGTATAGCTCTGCTGTGCTTTCAGTAAAAGCCCGCATCAGTAGTGAAAGCCACTTCTGCTGACTATTTAAGTTGGGCTTAGCTGTGCTAACATCTTGAGAGCTTTTCAACCATTTGCAGCACATATCTATTTTAGCCACCTGGGTTTATTTTGTGCTGTTTACACAAAGTCTCCTTCAGCCAAGACTTGTGGCTATGCTGGATACTATTTCAGACTATGCCAGTTGGAACAGTAAGACCTGGTCAAGAGAATTATGTAGAAACTTGATTGACAAAAGAGCGTTTGAACCAATTATGTTGAAATAGTTTCAGAATTTGCAACTTTTGCTATAAAAATCTAGTGGCAAATCAAAATACAAGAGAGATTAAAATAAAGAATCATTTGCTCTGTATCCCCTGAAGTTTTATATAGCAACATAACTAAGCATGGACCATTACTTTGCAATTAGCTACTGAAGGACAAAACACAAGGTTGTAATTCCCACAGTGGTTTGTAAGTAGAGCTGTTAGCAGTTTATCAAAATGGGTTCTTTGACATTATAGAATTAGAAATGTTTTGGGTTAAAAACATACTGCTCATTTTTGTAAAAACTAGTATGAGAAAATTCTGAAGTCAGTTTTTGTAAAGCAAATAACACTGTACCAGAAGGAGACAGAAAAAGGATGTTTACTTGACACAAAGTCCTGTGTGTTACTGGCTTGCTTGGACATTTCTGGCCACTCTAAGCAGTCTTAAGCAGGTTTCAGTCTTCATGGAAGATACTGTATGTATGATTATTCCTCACCACCACATAAACTGTGTTTTCAGTCTAGTTTTCAAATTTGAACTGACCCTTGGGCCAAGATCAGCCATGCCTACTCAGAGAGCATCAATACCCAGAGGAATAACATAAGAGAATCAGATTTCTGTATTACAAAATAAGTGAAAAAATGGGAAATATGAAGGTTTAAATACAACATCATTCTTACCTAGGGATTTGCTGTCTTTTGCCAGAACTAAGACAGGAACCATTTCATCTGGGTACACAGGATGTCCTTCACTGTGATTCATTCAAACAACTATCCCCTTGTCTGACAGATTCCCCCCAATAAAACCACTTGCTGTCGTTTGTTGTTCCTCATACTTGAACTTTGGCTCTTCTTGTCAAAATAAGTTTTGCAGATGGAGGAGACTGAACAGGAGATAAAGTCATGCAAGCTAACAAACCTGTCATTGTCTTTTGACAACTCTTGTGAATCTGCAGAGGATGGAAAGTTTTGTGATATTTTTCTTCTGTGCTTACTTCCTCTTGTGGAAGTTCCCAATTAACTGCTATATCCATACAGTAAACAGTGAACACAACATACAATAGCCAAATTGTTATTACACAACACCACCAAATCTTAACAGATGGTGCTGTGGGTATTACACACTAGAAATTATATTTATAAAGTCACAGCCCCAGAATTTTAGATTTCTAGTGTTTCCTAGGAATATTTGGAGATCATAATATCTGATTATTAATTACAGTGGCCATACTACAGAATTTTACATGTGTGAAATGTTCGTATTTTGACACCAAGGAGAACCCTGAAAAATCCACTTCAGGAAAATGATAGAACATTCAGCATAAAATAATTCAATGCCACTTAAGCATGTATATATACATTGTAAGAACTCTGTGTATGAACAATATCTCCAAGTTAACCTAACAAGCAGCAAAATATCTTTTAAAATATTATGCATATTAGAGATACACAGTTGACTGACTATAAGATCTTCATGGTATTATGAATTAAGAAGGAAAAAACCTAACAAAACAAAGCCCTGCTTTGTTAAGGAAAATGAAAGACAGATAAATAACTATGCCACATAACTAGGAGGTGAACTTTTTAACAGCTTTCTTGTTTGTAATTTTCTGTGGTGATGCTAGCAACAGAGAGGAAGAAGAGTTCAAATGACAATAGCTTTTCTTTTTTCACTCTATAAGCATTAATTGTACTATAAGATGAACTGAAGTCTGCATTTCAAATAGAGATTTAAACTATATGCTATATAAAACCCCCTAAGTAATGCATTCAACTACAAATTAAACTTTGAATGCCACATACATTTTCTAAGAGTTTCGAAGTAAATATACCAATTAAACTAGAAGTTACAATTATCATATTGGAAAGTAAAACAAGAACTTCAGGCTCTAGAGGCAGACTTTTTCACCTCTGATTTTGGAACAGCAGTGTCATTCAAATCTCCTGTACAGTTAATTCTGACAGAAATCCTGTGTATTTGATTATGCTAACTCTGCACATAATAATCATAGCTGAATATAGCATAACTTCTTCATTAGCAGAAGCCTTAATTCTTATCAGTGTTGGAATTCTTATCAGTGTTGGTTTAGATAGGTATAAACAAATTAGTCTGTAAAAATTATTTTAACTCAAATTCAAGTTTAAAACTCTACAAAATCAGTCATGGGGAGTTTGCACAACGTCATTACTGGATTGAAAGATCCTAAAAGTAACATTTTCACACTTGGGCATCTCCTATAATTACATTATAATTCTGTTAAATCTTATCTCTGAACGTCTGCATTTACAATGGTCAGTCTGGAGACTGTCTTGGGTTATGTAACCAAAAAGAAGTGTATTCTATCTGTTGAAAGCAATTAGGGAGATGTTTATTCTTTTTCTCTTGTAACTCCAGGGAGGAGGGGGGCAGATGCCTTTTGATAATGGGCCAGCTGTTAAAACCAGGTGTGGCAGTGTTTCTTATCTCTTTCACCACCCGTCCATCCTCCAGGGAGATATCTTCTGACAATGGGCCATTAAGGCTCACCAATGACATGACACATTGCATCATCCCATTGTGAGATACTCCACCCAGTGGAGTACCTAGATAAAAACTGAGACTCAGGAACACCAGGCATCCGGTTTTTCCACTGGATCCCCGGAGGAAGACTGGACCCATCTTGCCACCACTGGACTTTCTACAGGATCATCTCTGCTTCACAGAACCGCATCTGTTACTCCAGGAGGATTTATCTGGACTGCTTCCAACACTTTTACCAAGAGGGTGTCAGGTCATATCCCTGACTCTGTCAGGGTTCTCTAGGATTTTTGTTTGCTTGCTTGCTTGTTTTTTTTTACTACTACATTTGTATTTTTTAATATTCCTAGTAAAGAACTGTTACTCCTATTCCCATATCTTTGCTTGAAAGCCCCTAGTTGTAAAATTATAGTAATTTGGAGGGAAGGGGGTTTACATTCTCCGTTCAAAGGGAGCTTTCCCTGGCAGACAACTGTCTTTCAAAACCAAGACAGAGACAATTGCAAACACCTTGTTCTACAATTTGCTCCAAAATCCTGTTGAGTACTGCCAGCTATAACACCATTCAAATGTACTCTGGTGTGTTTTATACTTATCTAGGTTAAAAAGTATCAACAATCAAATACATATAGGAAACCATTTGGGGTACATAGCATGTTTGGATATCTTTTTCTCACCCAGAGTTTGAACAGATTGCTTCACTTTGTTTATCACAGTAATTTTGAAGTTAGGGTTTTGAGGATCCAATTTTTAGAGGTAATGTGCACCCAGTCTCCATTGAAACTTGTGGGGTTCAGAAATTTTGAGAACCAATGTCCATGTGTTCTTTTTAGCATAAATAGTAAAACTGTTTGCTTATGTTGTGTAAGACTGAGTGACAAAACAGCAACTTGGAAGGCAAACTCTTACTGAAGCATAAAAGTTACAGATGCAAAAATGGCTTAGCAAGTCTTCTGCTGAGATCATACAACAGGTTACTTGAGGATAGTCTGGCTGCTGACTGAGACTTCTGAGACTTTTCTTTTCTAGATTCTGCTAAATTATCCTAGCTAGTGATTTGGTCTTATAAATATTTAGGAGCATCTGCTTTGCTTTTTAGGAGAGATGAAATCTGGAATTTCCCTTTACTCCTCACAGTTTCAAGTGCTAATTGGTATGATCTTTTTGGAAGGTGGATACTTAGCAGTAAACTCCATTCCTGCAACTACACAGAACATTGTTAGACTGCTCTTGGTGACTGCCCAAGAGCATGCACCTATTATGTGCTCTGTAACATTCGTAACACAGGAACTAGTGTTCCTCCAAATTTTTACCCACTTCACACTGCATGGAGCAGCCCAGGAACAAAATACCCCAGACATTTGTGGCATTTCTCCTGACTTTGGACACAACTCACCTACACTGTTCATAACTATAATCCTCCAGCCACAACAGAGAGAACTGGCTGATAGGGCCATTGCCTGTCAGTATCTTATAGCAAGAAATGAAAAGATAAAAAAATGCTGAATGGGGGTCAAAATTCTGAACCGTGCTGGTTTACATTTGCATCTGACAAGCCTGAGGAAAAAGGGCACCCTTCTTTCTTCCTCCCAGCTTCTGAATTTGGTCCTAGGGGTTCCTTTCTCACCACTTTGGCATGTGTTCAGAACCCTCAAGGTTCAGAATCAACACAACTGTGGGATATGGCAAGAACATCATATTGAGAAAAAAAGAAAGTCCTTCTTGGAAAAGAACATATGCTTCTTGGAAAAGGAACATCCATTTAAGGACAGCAGAGAGAGCTCAGAAGATTTTGAAATTGTGCTTCTAACTGGGAGGCATGAGCTAGGATGGCTAGGCCTGATGGCTCCACAAAAAGTACAGCTATTCTCCACAGAAGCCTCAATTTTCTGCGCCTTTGTGTAAGCAGTACCTTTCCAAAATACTGTTATGAAACCTCTTGAAGAAGGGCCTAATCATAGAGAGAATCTTCTTCACACATAACTGCCTTGAACAGTTGATGTACTCAGTAACTTAAAATGATACTAATTTAGGCCCTAAGAAAGACAATGTTATAAAAACAAATATATGAAAGTCAACAAGGGGAAGCGCACCAAAGGAAGTTTATGTATAGTATAATCTTAAAAAGAATTTAACCAAATTAGAGTTGTAATCAAGTTCCACTAATTGCTCACAGTTCATAATTGTTAATGTTATTTTTAAAAATATATACTTTCACTCAGAAAAAAAAGAAGCACTTTGTAGCTTATTTTTCAATAGACATTGAACTAAGTTCAATACAGAAACAAAGAAACAGCTATTTTACAGGTTAGACAGCAACGTACATAATTTGCTTGAAGTTGCTCAACCTATCAATGACATAACAAGAAATGTAACTCAAAACTCAGAATCACTGGATTCTCAACTTCAGAACTTTTTAGAGGGTAGTTTAAAAAATTTAGACATCATTAGCTTCCCATATGAGTATGTGCAACTTCATATGGTGACCACAAAGACTTTGCTGGGTAGTTTCCTTGGTTTTATGCAGACTGAAAAAAAAAGGCATATAAAAGAAACATTTCAACAGAAACAGTGTCAATGCTGCCAAAATGCAGCTCTGGGAAATAAACAGAAAGCTGTAATTTGTATTGACTATTCAAAAGCTCATCAGAAAGTTGGATACACAGATTCTAACTGCAGTACATGCTACTGAATAAGCAGAATCAAAAGCACCAGTAACTGCAAATCTGCAGGAGCTGAAGTAATGTCTGAATAACCACCCCTCCAAACATTCTTGTGTTATCCTCACCAGATTAATCAGTCTTCTCATTGCATGTTCATGCGAGCAAATGCATTCACAGGGATCAAATCCACCTTCTGCCATGGCTCTCTGGATAAACCTGAACTTGTCTGTGAACACCTAAGAAGAATAAGAACAAAAGGACAATGAACTCTTTTTCAACTGACCTTATTTTCCAGAGACTCACACATCAAGTTTCAGTTCATTTAATGCCAGGGTGAAAAAGCAAAACAAAGCAGGGTAATCCTATTATTCCTTTGGCAGTATGAATGAAGAAGTCTGGTATGTGCAGTTACATATTGATGTTGCTGAAAACAGTGTCTCACACAATTTTTTTTTGCAAGACTGTGTCTCCCTTGGGTTTTCTCACATACCAAAATGAAATACATCCTAACAAACATGAAGCACGAAGATTAAATTCTTGTCTCTTATCTGCACAGTGGGACTCTTAAGTATACATATACAAATTTAAAGGTCAGGGAAACTTGTACTCCTAAACCCTAATAAACTGCAGGTATTCTCCCTCCAGATCAATGAACAGGAAAATAATTTAAAACTCAGTAAGTTTTTTGCTAAAGGAAACAATCATCTTGTATAATGAAAGCAAGCAGCAGGGGTACAAAAGTGAATGTACTTGGAAACACTTTAAAAATGGAGCTATGCACACTTATTTTAGATCAAAGAAGTAGGTTAATCACTTAGCAATACAGAATGTTCAAAGACATTTGACAATGGTGATGGATATGGCAGGAAATCAATTCTAGATTATTCACCTGCTAAAACCACTTATACTAGACATGTCAGGCATGTTCAAATGTATGCTTACTATTTACGAATAACTTTCCAGTGATTTAATTGAGGGTCAAACTGTGCAGCAGAGTGCAAGGCATTTCTACCCTTGTGGTGAAATCTGGGATTGATTTCTCTCAAGTGAGGACTCTTAGGATATATTAGGTAGTTCTGCAAAACTGTACTTATACTATACTATTTTTCACTTGCCATCAGTAAAGCTGTATTCAGAATGTGTTAGTGTTGCATGCACTCAGGCTCTAAGTGACACAACTGGCAAGCTTAACAAACGGAGCAGCGCAGAGCAGATACAATCTCTCAATTCCTAAAACAAGTATTTTATGAAGGTACCAGCCATTTGATAAGGGTGTGCTTAATCAACAGATGTGCTCTGCAGTCATTGCCTATAAAAACATCCAACTTTGATCACACATGAGCATTTTAATGTTTCAGTGTTGCTAGAAGAAAGAGGAAGAACCTATATGTTTGTAAGACATCTTCATTCAACATAATATAACACTGCTACAGTTCTACCCTCTTGGGGGGAGAAAAAAGCAAATGCATTTCAGAAGTCCTTCCTTTGTTAATGCCTACTATTCTTCTGAAAAAACCTTCCCCATGGTGGAGAGAGCCAGAGAGTAAAAGAAACTGAGAGTATCTGTCTTAGTTATGGAGTTTGAACACCTATGCCCTTAACCTGCTAGGGTCTCCACTTTTTAAAAAGAAAACTGAAAAAGGAAGAAAAAAGTTGAAGTGATAGAGGAAATTCTTTTTGCCTAGATACTACGAAAGCATAATCTGGCTATGTAGTGAGAAGATGACAGAGAGATGACTTGATTATGTGGCATACAAGTACCTTTGAAAAGAAAAACAGGCCCAAGTATTGAATTCTTCAATGAAGAGGTAATCAAGAATCAGTAATTGGAAGCTGTAATTAACCAGATTGAAAAGAAAAGCAAGGCATACATTTTCACCATCATAGTAACTGATCAGTGCAACAAACGGCCCGAGAAGCGATGGATTTCCCATCACTCACTGCATTAAGATATGCTTCAGTAAAATACAGGTTACTGAGTGTCTTGGTTTGAAAGACAGGTGTCTGCTAAGAAAGGCAGGAGCCTCCCTTGAAATGGAAAATATCAACCCCTTCCCTCTGAATTATTATTATACTTTTGAAATTAAGGGGCTCTCAGGCAAAGATATGAGAATAGAAATAACAGTTCTTTACTAGGATGCATAATAAAGCAAACAACCAACACCAGCTACGGTATTAACAACAAACAGAACCACAAACCCAGTAACAGACCAGTAATGGCCGCAGGCACTTTCCCCTTCGGTGCAGTTCCAGTCACGGCCAGCAGGGGCGCTGGTGGCTCCCGGCGGGCAGGGCAGGGGCAATGATTCCCCCGCGGCTGCAGGGGGCGCTGTGGCACGAGCTCAGGGAGCGCGCAGTAATGGCGGCTTGGCCAAGACGGGAAGGGATGGAAGGGAGGCTTTGCTTCACAAACTCTGGGGCAGCCAATCCTGGTGCCCCAGCAGAACTCTGAGGAGCACCAAGCTGGGCCAGCAGGATGTCTCAGCAGGCAGGGGGTGCAGGGCTACAGTGCAGCGACAACTTGGACCAGTGCCGAAGAAGCAGCGGGAGTGGGGCAGCTGCAGCTCTGCTCCTAGCAGGGCAGGGAGAGGCGGGCTCAGGATCTCGGGCGTCCGAGCAGATGGTGGAAAGTCCCTCTTTTAATGAGGTGGGTGTTAATAAGGTCCCAGTTCAGTGGCTGCTCTCACGAGCAAGGGCTCACCCCACAGCAGAAGCAGCAGCTCTGGGCTGGGCTCTGGCAGCAGCCGCGAGTTCCCTTCCCCAAGCAGCAGCTCCCACCGTCTTCCAAAGCTGACAGAGAGAGAGAGCCAAGCCGCAGCGCCAGCCCTGTCCTTTACCTGCCCAATTCTCCAGTATCTCTGCCCCTTGGAGAGAAACTCCCAGATGAGAGAATTGCAACCAGATGCCCTCCTCCCCTGAGCTTGGCCATTTCTTTGGGGTTTTTTAAAGTACCCAGTTCTTCGTGTTTCCTAGCAACTTATGGGAAAAAATTCCCTAAATAAAAAGGAACAAAAGGAAAAAAATCTAACCCCCAACACTGAGTAAAATACAGAAGCACCCAAGTTCAGATATAATGTCCTCCAATATACAGGAGATCAGAGCAGATGATCTAATAACTCTTTTTGAGAATTACTGTAAGGCTACTACACTAACTTTCATGAAATTATTTCAGAACCACTAGAACCACATGATAGCAATAGAAGAAATTTTTAAACTACACAGTCTCCCTGAATAATATATCACACCGAGCAGGGGAGTCTTTCTAAAACTATCTTAGGATAAGACAGCAACGGATAAAAGCACTGATTACTAAACAAAGCAAAATAGCTTCTCTGGATATAATGCTGACATCCACAAAAAGGTATTTGAACAAGTGAAGTTGCAAAAAAATACTTAGTTATAAGTTGAAATAATTTAGGAGTCAGTAACACATAATAATGTCACAGCAATTAACAGACAAGTGTTTATATTATATAGGACTACGTGGAGGCTGCTAGGCCAAATTGTAAGTTAGTCACGCTCCCCTGGAGAGCAAACAGCCCTTAAAGTCAAGCGCGCACACTCCCACACTCCCACTGAGGGAGTAACCCTCACCGATAGCTTCCTAAGTTATGGCCAGCAAAAGTGTTACTCCCAGTGTGCTTTGCTGTTCCTACCTTAATCTGTTGTACCCCACTAGCCCTTCCCCTTGCTCCGCCCCTGAACCCTCAGATGATTGGCCCTGACGTTCTACCCTGCCCCCTGCCTTTCCTATATAAACCTCTGCTCCCTCTAACTCTCCAGCTCTTCGTCCCTGGACCCCCTCTGAAGAAGAAACTGAATAAAGCCTCCTGCGGAACTCCATACAAAGGCTCCATCTCTTCCTTCAGCATCGCCCCAAAGAGCTGATTTCACTGAAGAGCTTGAAATCACTCAGCAGGCAGTGTACGCGCCTGTACCTCTGGGATGTTCTTCTAAGGATGCTTCTCTAGGAAGGCCACGGCTCTCTGACCACTGCTGCCCACTGTGACAGAGTACACAAAAACCAAACATCTAATAAGATTCATCACTGATGAAATCAGGCTAACATTCTCTATAGAACATACAAGTGAAAAAGATTAGACAATAAACGTGAAAAGTTAATCTGCCATACAACATCATAAATTTAGGCGGAGGTGCACTAGAAGGAATTTACCCCAAGGCACCTTTACATGACAAATTACCTCTTGAAAGCACAAGACATCACCAAGTAAAATGCCATCCAAGCTTTGAACAAAAGATCTCTTACAAGCTTTCCCACCTTCACATAATGCTGAAAGGAATCACCCTTTCTCTCCTCCAAGCCTATAACAAAGAACTGGCAAGTTCTTTCATTGGCAAAGAACTGAAGATTTGCCATGTATTTTGGGAAAAGCACTAAGTTTTCCCCTTAAAAAAGATGCTAAAATTGGGTTATTTTAATATTCTTAAAATCCAGGTAATAACTCCCCTTTATGCAATTATTTTTTGCTGAAACTGAAGGAAACAGAGATTTTATACGTGTCTGCCCAGTTACAAAGAAGAAACACTCTGTACTAGATGGTGATTTTCACTGGCAAAATGACACTCTCTTGTCTTTATTTCTCTTTACAATATTCTTGACTTCACTGTGTTATTTGTAACACACTTAAAATGCATCAAGGACTAAAGCTCTGTAGTCAGATCTTAAGGTTTATTAGCATTTTGTGACTCTGTCTAAGCATAAGAGAGTAATATTTTTATATAGTACAAAGCAGGATTTCTTGGCTCCTTAGGGAGCCTGTTTGTATCAAAATCCTGTTGCAGAATTGCAGTGCACTTCCTGCTTGCCTCCCGGTACTTGCAATTGTCTGATCTCACGTCAACAGTTAACTTGTTCTGCTCAGCTCTGACCTCTTTGCTGTGAGTCACAGAAACTCTCCACCTTTTGCAAATACAGTCATTCTACATACAATCTATCACAGAAAATGGGAGTATGTGCTCTATTCTTTTCCCCCTGACCTGAAGAAAGAAATAAAATGCTTGCCGTTTTCCTTTACTTATTTTTTCCTGTATGTTTTTCTGTTTATCATCACCTTGTTTTCCTTGGAGTTGATAGAGTTGGTTTATATCAGTTGGTAGGACCACAGCAATCAGTAAGGCTATGATGTCAAATACCTGCAAGTCCTCTGATTGGCAGTGTCTTTTACTCAATTCAAAATTATCATATTTTGGGCTGGCCATATTACTGCTAGCACAGTATTTAAATCACAGGGTTTACAAACAGCTGGAAGACATAGTCGGTAAATATGCCAAAGCTCTCTATGATAACAGCTGAGAAGATACCTATTATGGCCTCCAGACTAGCAAACTGATAGCATAATAAAGGAGAGAATTAGTAAACACGGACAAATATGATGTACCATCATAGAGTCAATATGACCATTCCAGTGTAAAGATGCCCACAGAGGTAATCATAAATAGAACTGCTAGAATTAAAATACTGTGGTCAGAGTTTGAATTACTGTAATTCAGGAGTAAAGTGGAGGATGGTCTCTGATGATTTAAGTCAGAAATAAAAGCCCCTCATTACTTTTTGACTTGAGTATCTATTTGAAATTGTAGCCATATGGAAAATATTTCTAGTCTCTCATGATTTAAAAAAAAAAAAAACATTCTCAGTTATAGTAACAATTGTAAATTGTTTCTTTTATTATCTTCCCCACTCCCAGCCCTACAGCAGTGTGTTATATTTTATAAATCCTACAATCAAATCCACAATCTTTATGGCTACAATCTGGCTGGGGGGGGTTGTCCCTGGAGACTGTTCTGTATTTTGAATTATTGCAATGACTATACATTATTTCCCAATTCTGCAACATCGTTCCTGAATAAACAGCATGCAGCTGGTGAGCTCTGGAAGACAGAAATTATACTCTGCCTTGCTCCGCTGTAATAATTACAAAACTGAATTCCTTTCTATCATGAGGGCAAACAAGAATTTTTGCCCATTTTCCATGTGCTAGATGCCCTCCAATGTGGTTCTGATATGATGCTGATTAGCAAGATGGTCAAAGTGTGCACACTGGTCATCTCTACTCCTTGGTATGAAAGACTGTGAAGAAATATTTATTACTCCAGTATTTGAAGAAACACTCACTTTATGTGATACATACATCAGTTACTACAGATTTATCACGGACTAAACCAGGCATCTTCAGCATCAAAACATTAAGGTCATTAATTCTTTTCTTTCCTGGATCCAGGCACTTAAAATGTAGACTATAACAAACATGATAAATACAATGGCTGAAGATTCCCCTGCTAAGATCTATTTTCATTGCGTTGCTATTTTCCTGAAAACCGAAGGTAAGAAATCCTTAGGAGCAAAAATACCTCATAGCACAGCAGGTAACAGAATCTTACCACAGTACTTTAAAGAGAAACAAAATCCTATTCAGATTTTCACTACTGTTTTTTGCCAACTGCAGTAACTTGGAACACAACTGTCAAATACCTCTAAGAAGCCATCAAGATAATTTTGCTTCTGAGTTCAGTTTGGGCCAAGTGTGGCAGAACTAATGAAAATATGTATCAAATTTAATATAAATTTACAGAAAAAAGCAAATTAATTGCTCTGCCTCTTGCAGGCACTCTGGAAAATTAAGTAAGGGCTAAAATAGCAAAAGCCATACACAAAGCATGAATGATTCACTGCTCCAAAGATAAAATGCTCATTTTTAATTTACTGTCAGAGGTGGAAGCACTCTCTCTTGCACTCATCCAGTATCTACTAAAGTCTACAGGTTTCCTTAAAAATTATGTCTTCCCTTGCCTTTTTACCTGCATCTAAGCCATACTAGTATCCATGTTTTCTTACAATACCTGACCCTTTTTGTAATTCTTCTGTTCATGGCATGCTCCAAATTTGGTTCTTTTGTATGACCTTTCCCATCTCCAAATGACCTCCAAATATTTTTTCTAGGATCTAAAACATCCTGTACATTGGCCTCATATAGCATAACGTAACACCCTTGCAATCCTGCACATCAAGTCCTGTCCCAGAGAAACTACTGGGACTGTGTAACCATAGTACCCATTAACTCAGGGAGTGAAAATTTGCTTCAAGCAGGAAGAGACTGGTGTGATAAGCTCCTTCTAAAACTCCTGATCACTGCTTTTATAGGAATCGCTTCTCCTCCTTGGCCACTCTGTCCCCCTAGGTACTGCGAGCACTCAAGGGGCAACTGGGACCCTAGCTGACTCATTACTGGGCATTTCAAAATGCCTCTGAGTACAATTGGTTACTCCAAAATCTGTGTCTAATTCTGCCTCTTCTAGGGAGTGGACCCTCTGAACCCTGCCTAGTTGTACAGAGTGCAATTCAACATCTGTTAATTATATAGTAAAATAACAGATAAAGGTATATGCAGTAGGACAACACTGTTTACTAGTGACCAACCAACCAAGTAAAGCCAAAACATTCCAAAACAGTGAATCCCAGACAAACTCAGAAATTTCTTATTTGTTATATAATGCATTTTCCTGTAGATTTCCATCTTTTATAATATTTGTACTTCATGTACATTCCACCCTCTCACAAAATCCTGAGTGTTTTGTTACTCTTCTGATTAACTACCTACATCCAAATCACTAGCGTGTTATTTAACTTCCCATTATTTCAATTGTACAGCTAAACTTTTTGAGTGAGACAGGGCAGGGAATTTTATCCACTGATTTCTGTATTATGTGTTTCTTCAGACTGGATTGAAGCATAAAGGGGGAAAATAATATGCATGGATTTTGGGCTTTTCTCTTTAAAAGCCAAACAGATGTATGTGTACATAGGACTGGCTGATTTTACCAGCACATAACTTTGTGAAATTTCTAGTTTAATTGCTACTACCAGAAATGCAACACATTTCCTATCACCAGAGCAGTATAAAGGAGGAACAAGGCAAAAATGGCAGCAGAACCATTAAAAAAGCAAAGGAAGGCAAACTAAACACTGGATAGAACTACAGGGCACTGTAAGAAAACAAAAGCAGTAGTAGTTGAGTAGGGAATAGGGAAGAAACATCACAAAAGGAACTATGAGAATAGGGAGAAAACTAAAGAGAAAAATAAGCAGTACTTCATAATAAATAAATGCTATTCTGTCTGAAGTTAACAGGGGCATGAAGGCAATAGAACCCACAATAAAGACAAAGACACCACACTAAATCAAAATTAATCCAGAAGCCAAGGGCCTGGCATGAGTAACCAGTGGAAGTGGTCTTATTTTTTTATAAGAAAGTTTTAAATTGTTTGGGTTATAAAACTAGCAAAAATAAGCTTGAAGTTTTCTAGGAAAACTTCCTTTACAAAGCAACTTCCTCTGTTCAAACAAGGCTAAAAATAGCTTCTGTAAAGAAGAATCTTGTATACAAATTGATACTAATTAAAACATTTCAAGGATCTGTTCTCCTCTATTACTGTAATTTAGATAGTTCAAGTAAATATTCCCTCATAGAACTAAAATCTGAAACATGGCAACATTTAGTTGGCTTTTTTATAATGTTGATTTTCAATCCCTTTTATTAATAACCCAAGAGAAGCTCTCTCTCATCATCTCTTTCACACCTACAGCTGCACCCTATTTTTATTGGAATGGATACTATGACTCTCATCAGATTTAGTGCACCACGATCTAGTAGTTCTGCATGACCACAGATCTCTAGAGAACTATTGATAATCTTTTTCTACCAGGCCTCCTCCTGAGCATAAAACTGAATTTTCAAGACAAAAGAAAACCAACTAGCTAACTGGGCAGCAAAAGCAAAACAGCAGGATATGAATGTGGGTCCTGCCAAAAGGAGAGCTGCAACAGTAAAGCGTGGCTCCAATTACAGCTTTCTTCAACTAATTGTCCCAGTTCAGATCACCCATTTAGCTTTTCAAGGGAAAAGAGCTTCAATGATGTCGATGGCTGATTCCAAAGGGGGTTCCTAGGCATAGCAACATTTTCACGATAGAAAGCAATCATCTCTACTCTCCTTATAATTCCAGGGGGTGAGGGGAGACCAGCTGGTTTTGTACTTGAAAGCATCATGATGTCTCCCCGGACTTCCAGCTGTAGCCTAATGAGTTGGCAAGTATTTCTTTGCACTACAGCTTTTCTCAGGATAATTAACAAGATCTAAGATGAACTCCTCAATGCAGATTGAGCTAAGCTAGTTCCTCATGGAAAAGTCAGTGCTTACCCACACACACAGAGGGAGGCAACTGGTGGAGCTCTTGTTGGATTCAACCAAATTGACTGAGACTGGTCAACCAGGAGCAAGAGACCCCAGTAGGAGCTCCACAAGAGAAATGCTCCCCTAGCCACATCTTGCTCAAGGCATACTAGTTGGGTAACTTTGCTACTGTCCCACAAATCACCTTGTAAGTAAACAATGAATTAATTTTCCAGTGCCATTCATCTGGTGCTTCTTAAAGATGCAAACGTAATACAAAACAACTCCTTAAAAATGGGACAAAGCCAAAGAAACTAAGAAATGCTGAGCCAGCCACTGAAGGATAATACAGTGACATCTGAAATGAGGGATGGAGCCTTTGAGCAGGGACAGACTTGAAGCTGAGAAGTAAGTGGTAAAGGTCTCTCAGAGGTTTTTTTTCTGGTGGTCTTAAGCACTGATACACCCCTTGTCTCCACAGCACAACTCCACTACTGTGTGACCACCACAATATTCTGAGCCTTGCTGGGTTGCTAACATTTTCACCCTGAAGTGGACATTTGGAGTTTCTCTGAGTGGGGCAGAATATTCTTCTGAGCCAATCTGCCAGCAACAGTGGCAGCACCTAGAGCAGTGAAACAGGAATCACAGCATAAAAACTTCAACTACTTATAATTATGGTCAAATCCCTTTTACAGCCAAGCATTACAACCCTTCTCAAACTGAAGTATGTGAAAAAGTTCACACTCCTTTGAAGAGTAGCAGGATCTACTAAGAACCTGGCAGGAAACTTACTATTTTTGGCTTGGCTAACCAAGGTCACAGGTACGCTGAAGTGCATCAGTGCAACACCAAATGGCCTATCAGGGAAATACAGAAGATTATACAGATGCTTCTTTCAGCTTAGTTAAGTCTTGTCAGTGTCAAGTACAACTCTTAGAGGACAAGAACCCACACACTCCTCATTGTTCCAGTACTGTTTCCCCCCTTCTCTTTCATGGTCAGACCCCAGTATGTCAGGATGAAGAGATTTCAGGCTTTAAAGGCAATAAGGCTGATGTCAGTGACCAAAACTGAACTCCCTAAGGGAGCTAAATAAGATCCACCAAGATTTAAAAAAAGCTGTTTACTTATTCCCACGCAGGTGGCTCAACATTTCCTCTGGGCAACACTTGAAAAGGAGCTAATTATGCACATACAGTCATTGACCAGAAAAGCAGTCCAGCTATTTTAGAATTCATTTAGTGATATTTGATACAGAATGTTATTACCAAACTCCAGCTGTCAGCTTTGGTCATCCTTTTGTTAAAATGATGACATTTTTCTGAAAGAAAGCTCTCGGAATATGAAAACCAATTAAGAGAAGATGTTAATGACACAGAACATTGTCCAAGAATAATACCCTCTGTCTTGGGTTAGGTAACCAAAGTATGTGTATTCTATTTCATCTGCTGAAAGCAGGTTTTTTCTTTATCTCTTGTAACTCCAGGGAGAGGGGGCGGATGTCTTCTGATAATGGGCCAGCTGTTAAAACCAGGTGTGGCAGTGTTTCTTATCTCTTTCACCACTCGTCCATCCTCCAGGGAGATATCTTCTACTAATGGGCCATTAAGGCTCACCAATGACATGACACATTACATCATTGGGGATATCTTCCGACAATGGGCCATTAAGGCTCACCAGTGACATGACACATTACATCATCCCATTGTGAGTCGCTCCAACCAGTGTGGGGGGAGCCAACCATTCCTACCTTGATAAAAACTGAGACTCAGGAACAGCTGGCAAATCCAGGGAATCTCTGGGAATCCAGCCTTTCCACTGGACTCTAGGAGGAGGATGGGACTCATCTCGCCACCACTGGACCTTTTTTTCTACTTCATCATCTCTACTCCACAGAACCACATCTGTTACTCCAGGAGGATTTATTTGGACTGCTTCCAACACCCTAACCAACACGGTGTCAGGTCGTATCCCTGATCCTGTCAGGATTTTCAAGGACATTTGTTTGCTTGCTTGTCTTTGTACTACTACATTTGTATTTTCTTTTCCTTTTTTTTTAATATTCCTAGTGAAGAACTGTTACTCCTATTCCCATATCTTTGCCTGAAAGCCCCTAGTTGTAAAATTATAGTAATTTGGAGGGAAGGGGGTTTACATTCTCCGTTCAAAGGGAAGCTCTAGTTTTCCCTGGCAGACAACTGTCTTTCAAAACCAAGACACTCTCTTTTTGCTAAGTAAATGCTTCAGCTTCTTCTAGTGTAGGAGACTGACAATGGTCTAGGACAACAAAGTTATTCCTATTGCACTGAGTAACTAATGGCTATTAATTTTATTTCACATATGTTAATGCAAAAAGGTGAGCTATCCTCTGTAAAATTACTAACACATTGTATTTCAACCAGTTTACAGAGCAAACTGGGAGCCCTCTCCCATGGTCTTCAGTAAGGCAAGAACTCTCACTGATTTTCATGGTCCTTCCACTTCAATAAGCAGAAAACCTGGGCATATTAGCTCACCTGCTTTTGGTTAGTGTCTCCATCATTACACACTGCCTCACTGCTTGCTGACATTCCTCTTTCCATTCCCAAACAACTGCCAATCTCCCAAATTCAGCACTCCTGCGGCTGTATGAGTGATACACTGCTGCATGAAGCAACACATATTAAACCCAAAAACCCTGCTGGAAGCACTTCTGCACCAGCCCTGTGAGGATACCCATGCTGTGCCACACTAACCACGGCCAAAGGCTTGCACTGCTTTGGAAGGCCAGATTCTGAGCAAGTGGCTACACATGGAAGAGGAGCAGATCTTCCAGGGGGCAGACTTGCTTTTGCAGGGAAGCAAGAATAAAAAGTACTCTTTGCAGATGGAAAATGGCAGAGGTGAGGATGGAAGTAGAACAGGGAACCTGACTTTGCTGTTTATTACGCCACCCGAGAGATGTTTTGGGCTTAACTTTTTGTGCTTCATAATACAAAACTAATAATTTACTTTTAAAAGTATTAAAAAATATGCTCTTATAAGAAACTAACATATAACCTATTGTGCTGGTTTTGGCCATTGAAACACGACTTTGCTCGGTCTGTAAAAGAAAAAGGTTACCCTGAGACACACCAGAGTGGCCCTGAGCTAACCATGAGCAGCCCAGCAGTCACCACAGCTCAGGTGGCCTGCAGTAACTATTTATTTCAAATTAGGTATTTTTAAGTGTTAATCATTCAGAAATTTTTAAACATTTTGTCTGTTTGCAAAATGAAACAAGAAAAACATCTCTTATTCCTACTTTACAAAAAACATACAGTTTCAAAACAAATAAAAATGAAACTTTTGCCATCATATTGAGGCAGCAAATGCAGCCCTAAACCATGAGCTATGAAGCTTTTTATACTAGTATATTAAGAGTACAATTGCTTACATTACAAAATACCTTACTAAATGTTTAAAACAGTAAAAATACACTATTCCTTAATGTTACTCCAATCACACACAAACACAAAATTATACTGAAATTCTTTGGAATACTTTCATTATTTTTTTCTCCAGGGATGACATATGTTTCTAATAACTTGCCACTGAGCAAACAGATTTAACAGGGTAGCAGCATGCTGAGAAAGATAGCAGGATTTTCAATTTTCAGATGAAAGAAGCTCTATTCCCTGGCAGCCCTACTCCTAACCCCTTTAGGCCAGATCAAATTTTATCTGAAGCTAGCTGGTGCCTGTCTTCAACTTCAATGGAAGTTGAATCAGGTTTTTTACATACCTGCAGTAAACAATTTAAAGCTTATCAATTAGAATTTTTAAAATCACTACTTATACCAGAGGGAATCCGTAGCAGTTAACAGGATTTCTGGACTTGGTTATTTACATATGTTTAGCTAGCAGATGACCCAGTTTTTACCAGAGAATATCATCCATCTAATTCAGCAGACTCACAGCCTAGTTTAGATTATAAAAAGGAAAGTGTTATGCAAATTACACAACTCCCCCCAGCACCTACTAGCAACGGATTTTTAAATCTATTATACTAATTTGCACAACAAAAATCTATGGTACTGTTTCACAAGATCAAGATTAGTTTGCAACATACATCTTACCTTTGGCTCCACCGTTTTCACACAGAAAATAATATATTCTTCATCTTTAGACACTTTTGTTCTACATACTGATTTGAAGCTAAACCATCTCCATGGCTCAAAAATGTCTCTTTATATTAGAAATATAATTATTTTTACATTTCACATCTCTCCCTGATAAAATACTTACCTACTATTTTCAAATAGAGGTTCTTAATTATGGGTCACATCTGATCAGTCTTGTCTAGATATCAGGGTGAGGAACCCCTAACAACATCATAATCACTTGCCCTGGAATTCTTGTTAAACGAAGGCTGCTCACAACAGGAAGCTTTCTTTTTCACTTGATTTAATTCAACTGTTTGGAGAGCTAACCCCAACTTTTCTTCACACCTTCATGTAATTTCATTCAAGCAGCTGTTTTTTTTCTCTAAGTAACTTTTTAATGTGTGAAAAAAGACACAAATTATTTTATCAAGTTGTCTAAAAATATTGCCCTGCTAAAAGTAAAGATTTTATGATTAACTAACAGGAAATAAATGGACATAAACATGTGAATATATGAACAAAAAAGACCAAAGCTCTAATACTAGAGGTCTGTATTTGACAAAGATTCAACAAAGTAAATGAGTATTGCAGCTGCTTATATAGTGTAAATGGTTGCTGCTACATTTTTGTCCAGCTTTTCTGGGTTTTTTTCTAATAAAAATCTTTTCTTTCTGAGGAGCGCTCAGTGGTTTGGATCTGACATTTGTCTAGAAGCTTTATAAAGTAAGAATGAAACTATATTTAGCTCCAGAAAGCCATGCTTTTTAATGCATGCAAAGCTTCAGAAGAATCAGAACTAATCTTAATGAGGAAAACTTTTATCAAGTGTAATTCTATCTGTTCCCACCCAAATGGGACTAATTTGTTCAATTATCTGTAAAAATACCATTTAGACACTTAAATGAAAGCTTCTGAAGCATATCTGTTCAATTAACAACAATGCAAATGCACAATCACTCAATCATGCCAGGGGCTGCTCCCCCAAGCATCTTCAAATCTTTCATGAAAAGCCCTATCAATCATCACTAAGGGACCTTTTTCTTGCCTCAGTCTCAGACAATAGTGTGGAATAGGTGGTGGGAATAGGGAAGAGGATAGGACCATATTTCTCCACTATACTGCTAGCAGAACCACCGTTCTGTCAGCAAAAGTAAGACTAACACAGCTAACATACACTGATCCTTCTCATATCCCTGACTGTATTCCTTCATAATGAGGAGCTAAGGAGTAAGTTTCAAATGAGACTCATCGAGAACTAGGGAAGCTAGATATTGGTGAGTCCAGGCATACAAGCTGAAGGAGCTCTTTTGGGAAAATAATTTTTTTTTTTTTTTTTTACCTGAACAAGGACTGCAAGATTCAGCTCTGTGATAGAGCCTTAGAAAGTCATCTTAGCTCCCACTGTACATACAGAGGGCTTGGCAGTACTTGGATTTTCCAAGAAGTATTAGCATTTTGCAGAATCAGGTGCCTCATCAACAACTAAATGGATCTGTATGCATTTGTAAACTGAATCTCTAACACAGGAAGTTAAGACAGAGAGCATATTAAACATGAAGTGTACTATCAGGTATGTAAATGCAAACATGCAGTGTGTAACAGCATGTATGCAAAGTAGGCTCACAGGCTCTCCGAGCTGTGTCCCAAGCAGAATATGGACAGATGACAACAAGCTTTATATGCATAAATGCATCTGCCAAAACATTTTCGTGTTTGTTGTGATGAGGAATCTGATAAATGTTCAAAACACAGACAGTAAGAATTTGATACTCAGTATTGTCTATTTGTCTAAAGGGCATTATATACCTTTGCTATTCATATGCATTTATAAGAAGAGAAGATCTTGCTACTTTTATTGTACTGGCCCTGTGAAGTCTCACGATGTTGTGAGGACAAATTCTGGTATGACAAACTTCAGCAAAGACAAAATTTGGTCTTGAAGAACCTATGTCAAGTACCCATAATATCTAGGAGGGAAAATTCTAAACGCACAAACGTAGTTTTATTATACATCTGTTATGCAAATAACCTTCACACACCACTTATTCTGAAGTTTAAATATATGAAAGTAGGAAATGAGAAACTAATAACAAAACCAGAAGTCAGTTAGAAACTAACTTTCTCCAAAACCAAATACCAACTTTTCGAAAGCCGGTAAAACAGTTTAAAAATTATTGAAACATAATGAATTGTTTTAAATGTAAAATACTTCTTTAATAACAATAGTATTATTCTCACTTTTCCCTGAGAACAAAAGAACACGGACTGCAGAATATTGCTCATGTAACTGGGCCGTGCAGTTTGGAACTTAATGAATTTGATTGTGGTTTATGTAAGGTGTTGCAAAACCATCACAATGTGATGTGTGATGAATCTTGTCTATTATATTTATTTCTATAGTCAGCAAAATAAACTAAGCTAAAAAAAGGTTCACCCAGAGCTACAAAACTGCTGCTACTATCATCTTGGTTCTATGGCAGACCTGAGGGCTTATGGTCCCGAGGGGTCAGGGATGTCCCTGCCAGTCCGAGAAGCACAAGCAACAACACACTGTGGAATTACCAATAACACATCCAGTATAACTTTGCCGTTATTTAGCTCCCTATATGAAACGATCTTAAAATACAGAACTCTGTACCACTCAAGAGTTAGGTAAACACCATAAATCTTGTCTTTTACAAAGGACAAAAAGAACCAAAGATGTTGGACTCACCCACCACAGTGGCAGGGGAAAGAACAGTGGGGTTAGAAGTGAACCAACTAATGACTGCTAACATTACAAGTAATTTCATTTTGCAAACTGCTTCTACCATTTCAAGCCTCACTGTCAGCGGCAGGGTCACTTTTTAAAATCAAAGACTGAATTCTTTCATCTCGTCGAGTCACAGGAATTGGATGAAATTATCAAGGATATAGGAAGAAATAAAAAAGTAAAACTGATCACGCACATTTCTGATTTTTTTTAGCTTATGTCTGCTTTTGGAATGTAACATAAGTGAGTAAAGGCGAATAGCATTCTAATAGCTAAGCATTTAAAGACTTCTAATACATAACCCACTAACACTCAGTAAAGATACACACCTTGCCCAGTAGGCACACCAATAACATTAATGTAAAATGCTATTAAGACCCAAATGCTAGTTGTCCTTGCCTCTAAAAACTTGAGTTCCTTTTCGGGACTTATCTATCTGCATCGATCTGGATGTTCAGAGAATACTAAAACACAATCTATAATCTAAAAGGGAAACCTGAAGACAGTTGACTAGAAAAACAGGTGTCAGGAAACCAAAGGTTTTGATGTAGGTCTTGCGCCACATTCACACAGAAGTGCTGGTTAGCCAGGCGCTCAGAACTGCCATGGAAGGCAGCGGCTGAGCTGCACGGCAGGACAGCTGGGGAACCCAGCACAGCGACAATAGCAGAGAAATAACCGTATATTGTGGTCTCCAAGGCCAATACACCCCTTCCCCACTGATTTCCTAGGAATCACATATTCTAGCATACACGAAGAGCTCCTGGCAGGAATCCTATCTTTAATAAATTAACAGCAGTGTGATACCGTCCTTTTCCAGAGATTATCTTTCACATGACATTGTTTGATCTCTCACTTCAGCTGCACTCTGTTGGTAAAGCGGGGAGCAGCCTGGGAGCACATATCCTGGTGTCTGCACGCCACTGCCAGCTTCTTTAAAGAGAGAAAACTAAACCTCTTTGGCTCAAAGTATCAGACTGAGATCCTTTAAGAGAAAAAAGAAAATCGACAGAAGAGTGCCACTTCGCACTAAAATCCCCAATAACCAGAAAAACCATAATCGGACCAGCTGATAAGAAGACGAGCTGACGTTTCTCTGGTTTGGAAAAAAGGAGAGCTGCCTGATACCGAGCGGAGAGACTGTGGCTCTCTCGGTGTTTACCTTCCCCGGCCCCCGGCGCAGCGCCCGGCGGCGGGGACGTTTCTGCACTTCAACAGGGTAACTTGAAGTTACCCCGCAGCCCCCACCGGGGCTCCGCCGCCGCTCCCCTGCCCGCGCCGCGCCCGGCGGACGGAGGGTCGGGCGGGGGTGTCCGCGCAAACCCTCGGCCACCGCCAGCCCGCGCCCTCCCCGGCCCCGCTCACCGTTCTCTGGCCGCCGTCGCGGAGGGCTGCGGGGGCGGGGGCAGGGCGGCCGGGCGGGCAGGGGCGGCCCCGCGGCTCGGCCCCGCGGCTCGGGCCGGCTCACACGTCAGCCCGCGCCACGAGACCCGGATCTGCCGGCTCCCGGCGGCGGCAGGGCCGGGGCGGCGCCGCGCGGTCCCGCCCCACGCTCCCTCCCCTCCGCCCGGCACGGGAGCCTGAGCCCTGCTGCGGGCAGGGGCAGCCGCGTCCCGGGCCGCTCTGTCCGGCAGAGCTGCGCTCGGGGGCCGCGGTAGCGAGGCCTGCCGGGCGGCCGCAGTGCCGAGCAACCGTTTATGGCGGCGGCCATAAAATAAAGCTCCAGTAGGTCAACGCGGAGAGGACGCAGGGACAGGACTGCTGTGGGGCCAGGTGTGCCTGCGGATTCCCCACAGACCCCGCCGGGGGGGCTGCCAGGGCTTCGCGCCCCCGTCACAAACACGGTCACTTCGGCCGCTTGGCCTCCATCCCCACCGAAGTACGAGGGAATTTACAGTGTAGTTTCTCATCTTGAAATCTAAATCAGGAGCTCGTGACTCACGGGCTTCCAAGCAATTGAAGCATCCGTCAAAATAGGTATTTAGATGCTTCATGTGAATGAAGTTAGAAAGGAGAATCAGATTGTGGCTTCTTAGTCAGCCAAGGAGAGAGAATATCATGCTCCCAATACAGAAAGATAGACCACATCCTGTCTTAGGGACACGGATACCATGCAATAATGCAGTGGGGATTGTACAGAGAAGAAAATCTTGTCCTCCAATATTTCCAAGGCTGTCATACCTCCTCCAACCCAGGAAACAAGGACAGCACTGAAATTAAGAGTGAGAAAAGAGGGTTGGATAGAAGTTGCTAGTGCTCTCAGGTTGGTACCTCCAACCAGTGCCGCATAGTCTCATGTGACCCATGTATGGCTGTTCTCATTACTATTTGCAGTTGTCATGGGGTTTTCAAGCCTCCTTTCATGGCTACAGCTTTTTTTCTGAAAGTTTTTTCCTAACTTTGGGTGTCCAGCCTATGTTACTTTGCCAAGACTTGAATGCACTGCCAGTTGGCAGCCTTGCATATCGAACCATCATTGGTGCACATTGGCGCACCTATCTCTCTGCTAGATGCGGGTAGATTAACTCTGCTCGCTTAGGGCTGGCCTTGAACATATCCATTCCACTTCTGAGAGGAAGCAGGTAGACTGCCTTTGTCTAACAATGCCACACAGTCCTGACTTGCTGTGGATCTTGCCTCTCCTTTCCCATGTTTTAGTCCTTTCTCTTGCCTTAGCACCCAACTGAGCAGTGGCAATACTGAAAAGGGAGGCAAGGCACTGACAAAGCCAGGCCATCACACAAAAAAGCTAAACTATGCAGAACATGTATCATCTTGATAACCTCAAACAAGGGAACTAAGCCTCTGGTAAGGCACTAGGGATGCTAAAACTTATCTTTAATTTGGAAGTATGAAACTACATCCCTGCAATGTTTCCTGGGAGAACAGGTTTATTGACAACCTGTTCAGGAGTTTGGACTGCAACGTGAACCATGAATATCAGCAATATCAAGGTAAACTTGGCTTGAAGTATACTTTGGCTGTCCTGGCTAAACTCTAAGCTAACCTAGACAACAGTGTCAGAGGGTAGTCATAGGAAGAATGATCAACTGTTAGCTGCACCCTTCCTTCCAGCTCTCCCTCGGCCGTTCTCCTAACGCATCATCAGGAACAAACCACCCTTGAAACAAGCAAAGGCAGCTTCTCAACACCATTAAGTAGTCTTGCCTACCTGTCTCCCACACCTCATATACAGGGCTAGCCATTGTTCTAGGAAATGCATCTGACATCCTGAAATCCCCAAACCAGACACAATTTACCATTAGTCCTGACTCAAACAAGAGAGGAGAGAAATGCCAACTGCACAATAGCAGAGGAGGTTTCCTCCTGTCAAGCTGAGGCAGGAATGCTGAACACTTCTGTTTTCTTGCCAAACAGCTCTTGCACAAAGTCAAACAGCACTTGCTAAAATGACAGCAGGCACATTTGGAGGAACCATTGAAAATGGTAAGAGAATCTCAGTGATTCATTCTTGGAGAACTGAATTTGAACAATCCTAGAATTGGAAGGGCAAGACTAAGTGAGCTGGACCAGCAGCATGAGATGCCTTGTCAGAAATGAGCCTGCAAAGAGTGTCTGTATAGGAGAGGCAGGAGTTGAGAGTGATGACAACTGAGTGATCTACAAGAAAGCAGTATGCAATGGTGGCACAGCTAGAGCTGGGATGTCTTCCTCACTTTGAACAAATGCAGCCTCCTCAGACCTCGGTGCATATCTTTCTGGCTCATTTCTCACATTGCCCCATCAAGGTATTTGCATTATGTTCAGTAATGCCTTGAAATTGTGCCTTGAAGAGGTGTGCAAGCAACACTATTTGGCTGGACAGCCAGCCCCACTTGGTCAGATAAAAGCTACCCCTCCCTACTCTAATTTCTTCACCTCATGTTGTTACTGCAAAGCTCAGCATATCTGATAATAGTTTTACATAACAGGTTTCAGTAAAAAGCTGAGAGTTTTTTTCCAGCATCCTGCATTATTTGCTCTGCCTTTGACAGCAAAATAGCAATTATTTTCCTGATTATTTTTCTTTGTTCAACATATATGTTTCCATTGGCATACTTGGAAATACAGGAAGCTGATTGGCCTAATGAAGGATGGATTTGTGAAAGGGTTATCCTCATGTATGAAACTTCAGATGATGAACTGTCAAGGAAGAGGGGCAGGCAACAGGAACCACAGAAAGTAGAGACCAGGAGCAAGAGAAACAATGCATATGCTTATTGCTTTCAAATCAGCAAGAATGTACACGTAAGCAGAAAGTAGCTAGATATTTTACATAAAACATTCTGCCAGAACATCCCTAAGAATTTGGCCCTCCTGGTTCCCACGAGCAAATGAACAAGCCATAGCAGCACTGATTCTGTCTCCTGCTTCCTACTCCCAGGCTGCAGCCATCTGCTCCCCTTACACTCACAAATTTAGTGCACAATACAGCAGTAAAACAAGATCCTGATATGGAGGCTATTTTCAGACTCACTCTATGAAGTCTCCATTCTGGCAGTCAAACTATGATGAAAACAGTGATGACTTAGACTACTTTATGAACAAAGCCATGAGATGCATTCAAAATCAGCTAGTAACAAGGACAGAAAAGCGAATCCACTGATTTTGCTACACTAAAAGAATTGTATTGCCCACTGCCAAGCTAAAACTATGAAGCTGATTAAAGAGCAGAGGATCATAATATTCCTTCTACCAAACCCCTGTACAATGGAGGAGGGTGGAAGTTGAGCAAAACTTAATATTACATTCTCTACATCCATCATCTGAAAGTAGTGTGGGTTGGGCATTTTGTAAAGCAACAGGCAGGTGTCACATTCCACATCACAGTGCTAGCTTTCAACTTTTCTACCCCAACAGGCAATGGTAAAGTACGAGTCATGTTGGTGATCTAACTTGCCAAAAAATGAATGAGCTTGTTTACAGACCCAAGGACATTACTTTTCACATTCTCAAGTTCTTTTTCTGCTGATATTCTTCTCATCTTTGCTGCCTAAGTCATGTCACTAGGCATTTTATTGCTGACATCCAGGTACTCTATGGAGTGGAAATAGTTCATCTGCAATTCATGCAGTTTCATCAGATCTGAAAAATGATCTAGAAATGGGGCAATTCTTCCTAATGTAACTCCTTTTCTGTTTGCTCCCTCTTTTCTTGTATGCAGTTCATAATAAGTAGATAATGCTATTCCTAGAAGGAATCTGCAGGAAACTCTGCTGCAAATTTTGATACCAAAGAGCCATTTGGAAGAGGTCTGCAAAATGGTCTGAAAATGGCACCTAGGAAGTGGAAAGGAAAAGATTATTAAATACCCCTGTAGTATCAAGGTAAGAGAGGCCATTTGGCAGCAATACTGGGATTTTTGGAAAGGGAAATCAAATTTTGGAAAAAGACACCAAGTCCTTAGAAAAGTTGCCTGCAAGCATTCCTAGAATTCAGCTGGGTGGCATCTCACAAAGCTCTGGAGAATTAAAAAGCACTTTGGGACACTAGGCAGCAAGCCTGTGAATTGGCTGGCACAAAGACTATATTGTGTACTTATATTAATTTAACATAATATTACATGATATTTACTCATGTAATCACCACTGAACCAAATTTATACTGCCAGATTTTTTGTCAATGTGCAGATCTAAACTTAACAAACACTCAACCACAATCATCAGAACTCACAGAAAAAATATGGCTCAGTGGAAACAAGAAACTCCACTGAAACTGTCAGAGGATCTATGGAGGATTGTTTGTGTTCCTGAAGCATCAACACACCAACACAAACTTTTGTGATCAATTAGCCACAGTCTAGGGAAAATGACCACAAAGGATTGCTGCAATGCTGCCAGACCACAGCTGCCCAGTGAAGTTTTTCAAACTAGAAAATGGATGAAGGAAATCCGAAGTTGAGGGGATGATAAGGATTATCTTACACTTAACTAGAATAATGACTGGCAATTTAGAGTAACTATGAAATGCAGGCAGGCTAATTGGGACGCTTACAAGGTCAGGCTTGCAAAAAGCAACTTAAAAATAGAGGATTAAATCCTGAGCCACCAAATTGTTAATAATAACACTTACTGGTAAAGGTACACCATCTGAATTAGGCTGAAATTCTGTAGTATTAGAATGGTATGTTCTCAGTAACCACATAAGTTAATAGTCCACTAAATTTCATTGATAATTATCCTACCAGTATTAGGAATATTATTTTGCAATTGCTTTGAGCAGTCCTCTCTAAATGGTGGTCTAAGTGAATCAACACTGCTATAACCTTAAAAAATTGTTTTTCCTCTGGAGCAGAAATCATAATAGCAGCTGCACAACTGTAGTGGCTTTCTTGCAAAGAAAAGATGAGAAACAGAGTGAACTGCTTCATAAGCAACTGTAGTTCACATAAGCTATCTGCAGCCATAAATTTACCAGCAGCTAACGTTGCTATATTCATCTAAAAACTGCTGCCACTCGGGAAAAACACATCTCATGTCACTCTATATGTTCAAAGCCATTTCAGCATTTAGTCTCAAAATGCCTCTGAACATGAGTCAGAGCCCTCAACTGTTACAGTTTTCATAGACTTGAAATAAAACTGAATTCCTGTTCATTTCCAAGTGAATGCCTAGTAGAAGCAGCCATGTCAGATAGACAAACCTCAAGCTAAAATGCAAGCAAGCAGATTTGATGCAGAAGGTACAGAAGTTAGAAGAGAAAATGAAAACAAGATCCCAAAGGATTTTTTAAAACACTTTACAGCAATGAGTTAAAATTTTCTGGTCATGAACTGAGAATTGCTCTGATCTGAAATGGATATATGCAGTTTGCAGTTGGTATTAAGCACTTGGTATATGATTGAAATTTAAGAGTACCATCCATTAAAAAGCCAAGGCATTATTTACTAAGAAAAAAGATATGACAAAAAGAGAAGACATTTCATGTGTCACTGAGGAGGTGTCTCAAAAGGCATAACTCTGCCAGTCAGCGCTTGAAGATCAGTATTCTATCACATAAAAAGTGGCAGAATCTCTGTATGGACTACAGAGAACTAAATCACATAGTTGGAAAAAGATCTGATCTGTTATCACTGTAAACAATACTGTGGTTCCTGTAGCACATTCAGCCATACTTTTTACTTCGGATATTAGAACATAAGCCTCGACAAGTGTACAAGAAATGACTGCTCTCTCAGCTGGGCAAGATCTCTATAGACATAATGCAAGGCTTTTAACTTATGCACATCTGCTTTCAAGCAAATTTTGTTTGAGGATGTGGTATGATGCAGCTGGGTGTTTGCTGTAGTATGTCACACCTTTTGAAGAGGAGCTGTAAACCCTACAAGTGGTTTCATGTAAGAAAGAAAATTCAGCTTTACAGAACTTGACAACACTGTCTGGTCAGGAAAAAAGAATTCTTCTCTAGTATATCCTCAGCAAGTTTGCTGACAACACCAAGCTGAGTGGTGCAAACAACATACTGGAGGGAAGGGATGTCATCCTGAGGGACCTTGAGAGACTTGAGAGGTGAGTCTATGTGAACCTCATGAAGTTCAACAAAGCCAAAGTGCAAGGTCCTGCATATGGGTTAAGGCAATCCCAAGGACAAATGCAGGCTGGGAGGAGAATGGATTGAGGAAATGGATAAGAGGCTGGACATGATCTGGCAAGGTGCACTTCCAGCCCAGAAAGCCAGTTGTATCCTGGGCTGCATCAAAACCATGGTCTGTAGGTCAAGGGATATGATTCATCCCCTCTACTGTGCTGTTGTGAGACCCCTCCTGGAGTACTATATCCAGCTTTGGGTCCTGCAACATAAAGAAGGATATGGACCTCTTGGGATGAGTCTATAGGAGAGCCACAAAGATGATCAGAAGGATGGAGCACCTCTCCTATGAGGAACAGCTGAGAGCTGTTCAGTTTGGAGAAGGCTCTGGGGAGACTTTACTGTGGGTACAGTAAATTTCATCCTAATAAACCCATTACAATAGGTTTATTAGGATGAAATTTTTTACTGTGAGGGTGGTGAGGCACTGGTTGCCCAGAGAAGCTGTGGCTGCCACATCCTTGGAAGTGCTCAAGGCCAGGTTGAATAGGGCCCTGAGTAACCTGGTATAGTGGAAGGTGTCACCCATGGCAGAGGGTTGGAAGTAGGTGATCTTTAAGGTACTTTCCAACCCAAACCATTCTATAATTCAATTCAACTCACACTTCACAGTTCATAAATTTTGCAAAAACACCACAAAGACTGAGGGAAACTGTTTTGGTATTTGAAAGTATGAATTTACATTTTTGGTGTTTAAACAGGTTATTGTGGTTACCATTTGTTAAGCTACTAAGGTAATCTTTAGACATAGATGACGTCTCTAAAACTGAAGATAATTACTGGGAAAAAAAAAGGATGGAAAGATTGGAAGCTGAAGCTGTATTATAGCAGAAGCCCAACTCCATTGTAGAGAAAATACTGAGGGAGCCAGTCCCTTCACAATGGTGCCCAGTGACAAGAGCTAAACATAAGAAAACTTCTTTATTCTGACGCTAACTGGACAGTGGTAGAGGTTGCCCAGAAGGACTGTGGTGTCTCATATCCATAGAGATATTCAAATGGACAGGGTCCTGGCAAAGCAACATGCTCTGGCTGATCCCACTTTGACAAGGAGGGAGGTCTAGATGATTTCAAGAGGTCCCTTCCAATCTTGACCCTACTGTGATCCTGTGCCACTCAAGAGGGAACCCAGGAGTAGATACACCTGCAAAGCACTTTCACTGCAATTTCTGTGGGAGTAAAACTATTTGGAATGAGTGATACTAAGATACAGGGATAGTATGCCACCTATAAATATGTGTGCTGGGAGAGTTAATATCTTTTATATCTGCTCTGTATTTGGGGAAGGGACCAACAGTGTAATATCACAACATTCCTAGGACTAAGAGTTAGAATCTGAAAAATCAAGAGGCAATCATACAGCATGACTGAGTACTTCCCAGTATGACTAACCTCTGGGGAAAGAAAGATACAGTCTAGAATACTGCCTTTAAAAGCTAGTTCCAATTCACCATGTGATCTTTTTGCAGTGTCAGAAAGATGGGAAAGCTGTAACAGGGAATTTTATGAGATGGATTATACTTCAATGAAACTGCTATAATTGCTACCCTTCATTTGAGAAAAATGTTCAAGACAAGAAACTCCTTATATCTAAACTAGATCTTCCACCAAAACAGGCATATGCTATAACTGAAAAGACAGACACACAGAATAGTAGGGTTTTTCAAGATACTGCTCTGTGAAACATTGTGTGCCTGGCAGAAATTCGCAGACCAGAGAAATGGCTGGTATCTGCTGTGTTCAGGGAAACTACATTACTCAGTACAGGACACTATTTGAGCCTTGTTTGTTTAACCTGACTTTATCCTCAATGTTCTCTAATAAATTGCCAGGTGAAGTTTTCTTGCTAGCCATGTGGACAAACTGAAGACAATCAGGGTAGGAAAACAGCAAATCAGATTGTCCTGACTTCTATTCTTGACTTGATCCTTACTGGTTTCTATGATTTGAAATCCTGTTCAATTAACTTTTTTACAGAACTGTTGTGCAAACACTGATTAGGGATTTAGACTTAGGGATTTAACTCTGAATTATTATTCTACCGTAGTAAGATCAATAGAAAAACCTGGGTTTTTTTCCCTAATACAAAATTGTTATAGTCTCTAAAATGCAGCTATTTTAGGATGGTATCAACATATCTACAACAACAGAGCCTGATAAATTACCCATCTGTCACAGCTGAACTTTTTCTGGATGATCTCTGACAAACTTCACTATTTTGTAAATTTTTGTTGTAGACAGTTCCAAAAGACTTCCATCAGTTGTGGATTTGGTGCCCATCATACTGTAGTTAAGCAAAATGGCCATCATTAGAAGTAAGTTCAAATTCTAGATACAATTTTCGAAAAGCCTCAGAATCAAAAATTGCTGGATCAAGCAATGATAACTGAATTCAAGAGCTCCAGATTGCTTTTTTATTATTAGTCCTACCTTCAGGATCCCTAAAAAGTCCCGTGCTTTACAAAACAGGCTATTGAAGGAATTCTTAACAATTGATATGCAAAGTCTACTGGAGGCTCTGTCTCTGTGGCTTCGCTTGTAATAGTTTTCTGATTTTACTGCACATATTCTTGTATTATACTGTGTTTATTCATACATCTTTAATGCATATTCTCTTATAGCTGCAAACCTTTTTTGAGGTGGGACCACCTCATAAGACTAGTTATAAGACTATTGCCTGCAGGAGCTTAATCCATCTCTGCAGCCTGCCTTGATGGCTCTATGTCTCAGGTGCATTAAGAGGAAAGGTGTCCACTCTCATCATTTTCTCCCGAAGACACAGCAGTGATGCAGATCAGTTTGCAACATAAACTCCCTGAATAAATGTTGCCTATCTTCTCAAAGGAAAATACAAAAAGCCAGGTGGAACCATCCCAGAGACACAAATTTGATATATATGCTGGCAGTTGGACCAGTGAGCTTCCCAGCAGTCAGCTTATCTACACTGTTAGGAATATGAAAATATTTTAGCAATAAAGACCACTACCAAAGAAAGTGGGTTTACTTTTCATTTATTTTGGATTCCCATATTAATTTAATTAGGGTTTCACAATTTTTTGCTGCTCCAGTTCTGATTCCAAACTCAAATCTCCTAATGAGGGACTCTAACTTTACCCCACAAATAATCACTTCAAAATATTAATGCCATTTTATTTTCTCTCTTACTTGCTGCATTTAGGCACTTCCCTGGCTACCACTGCACTGAACAACGAATTTAAGCTTCTAGCTAAAAGGTCTGATATACTTCAGTCCTGATGAATTTTATGGAATGGAGGTTTACTGAGTATCAGTCTGGATCTGATTTTAGGCCCTATAGTCATTAAAATAGCAGCAATTGTTATTCAGTCACAAATCCTAAGGCCATGAGGAGACAATAATGTCCAGTTATCTTCTGGATAACTGAATGATAACTGAACTGAAGATAATGCCAGGAGAAGCGGTCCAGCTGGCCTTTTAAGGCAGCTCTAACTCCCTTTTGTACCTTTCTATGAAAGAAAGATCACAATATTTAATTAAATAAGATTACACAGATTTGATAAGGTACGAAAAGTTATTACTTTAATAGATGTTAATACAAAGTATTTTAAATGGTACACATTCTTCACTCAAGGTAGAAAATGTTTTTTGGGTGGACAACAATATACTAGCAATATAGCATGGTGACTAAGTCCTTTATACATTGGTCAAATCCTCTCTTCCCTTATAATACTAATATTCATAAGACTGTTAATAAAGTCATGTTAAGTTGTGAAGTCTATTTCTGTATTCACAGCTTACTTTCATTTTAAAGGATCCTCAGAAAGACTGCTGTCTTCTTTTTGTAATAGGAAAAACGGAGCACAGTTTTACACCTTTTTCTTTATAAGAAATGCTTCTAGTTCCCTGTAATCAACTTGTCAGTCTGTGGTTGCCAAATTTTCAAGGTAGATTCCTGATCATCAAGAATATTAATCAACTTGGGAGCTCCTGCAAAATTACAAGAACTACTTCACAGCTGAACCTAATTTTTCCCCCCTCTTTTTTTTTCTTCATGAAGCCACAAGAATTGTTCCATGGACCCCAAGAAGTATGCACCATCAGTTGAAAATCTCTCCTCCACACAAAAGCAGAAACTTAAAACCCTAGTTAACAGACTCAAAAGCATTGGGTGTCTTTGTATCTAGGTTTTCCTACTAGAAACATCAGGTTCAGATGTAACATTAATTTAGAAGATATTGGCAGACCAATATCAAATTAATGAAAAGTCCAGGGTGTCCTGTCAATTTCTAATAACAGACCTTAACAAGTGAAGGACAGTAGGGTGTTATTAAACTACCAAAATATTCTGCATATTCATTATTTAGTGAAAACTTTGCTATGCCATAGATTGATTTCTGATGTAACTTTAATTTAGATGAATTGCATCATATGAATTCAACCTGAGTGACTTCACGTCACTCTAATATTTAGTTAGAACCCTTACTGCCTTTTAATGCATATATATTTCATCTGCTAACAACATGAAAAGTATAATTTGGTAAATGCAGGCACCTCTTCTCTCTTCCTGAACACCGAACAATTTCTGTTCTACGGGTTTTGGCATTTCTGCCTACAGAACTCTTACAAGTTCTTCATCAACACCTTTACAGGTAAGGCTGGACAAAGCAGTGACAGTACCTTGAGCTATTTGTAACGCAAGGAAAGCTTGCCAACAGAGGGTTCCGTCTCAGATCCGCAGAGCAAGGCAAACTGCCCTGTTCCACCCAGGAGAGGGCACTCTTACACCTGGCCACGCAACCGGACATGGACACCTCTAGGAGGAACAGGAAAGTTGACATCTTAAAACTCGGTCAACTTGCACGACCAGTTAGTTATTTCTATGAAAACGCTAATCATAAGTAAGTTGAATCATCCAGACACTGCCACTACAGGAACACAATACGACAGACAATAAACGTGCAGGCTAAATTTATTCTTAATCTCCAAAATGTGCTGAATGATGTGTAGATAAAAAAGACAATTTCTTCATTTCTCTGTTAAAAGCTGGGATCATAGCAAGAGAGCTGTAGGTGCACCTTTCGCGGAAAACGAAGGTTAAATTTAAAAATAATCTGGTTATATGAATATTAATAGTTGCCTTTTTAAAAAAATAAAGTGCTATTATAAATGAGCATACAAACATTTAAATACAAAGTGCATATAAATTAATACTAAAACAGCCTGTAAAGTTAATCCTTGTATAATGTCTCATGAAATAAATAAAAAAAAAATTAAAAATGCTACAGGGTCAACCCCTGTTTCTAAAGAGATTGAAATCAATATACATACCTCTTGAGACAGCTTTCCTCTCCAATAAGTAATCCTCTAGCAACAAAGAGAGAAGATCAAACCTGTCATTTCTGATTTTTCTAAACTAAAGAAGCCAAGATGAGGAGGTGGTAGTTTTGTTATGCAAGAGATAAAACAGTAAAAGAGGAATAGAATGCTGCACACTTCAAAGTTAATGTTTAAAAAAAATCTCATTTTCCTCTAATAACAGGGGATAATCTCAATAATTCCAAATTTTCTCTGAGTAATTTTACTAGAAAAATATCCTATTGATATGAAAAGAATAAAATTAGGAAAATATGGAAATGAGAAAAAGATCACCAAGAATCTTAACTTGAAGAATGGAAAGTAAATTATACTTAGTGCTGTCATAAGCATCTTGGAGTCCCCAGGCAGTACACTGAGGCTGAGGGTATCCATAGTCTGAGAGAGAAGAACCATGCATGTGGGGCTATATTGGATGCACAGCGAATTCAATGCACACAAACTTTGCATGAGCCATAGCCACTTTTCCATGAAAATGTGGGGAACTATTTCTTATATATAGGTGGCATGCTAGAGAGTACTTCCCATTACATGGGAAATGACATAGTGTTTAGGATGTTTGGTTATCCTAGCATTGGCTAATGAATATTGCTAGCCTTTCCATATTGACAGCTTGGGCTGAGGCCTTACAACCACTGACCCTGTCAACTTTCCTCCTGCAATAACCTTACATGGTTTGAACTTCAACCATATCTCTTGCTCCCACTCCCAGAAGTCTTTCAAAACAATATGCCAAGCATTGTTTTGCATAATAAACAATGCATAGATACTCAGAATTGTATCTCAGACTCTGTTTTTTGTGATCAACACCAATGGGCAAAAGCATAAACCAATCTGCAGCCAGTTTGTAAAAGCTGCTATTGAAATAGTTGTTCAGTATGAGACTAAAATGATGATAGGATCAATGAAAGAACTATCTCCTGAAATCATATATACTACAAATTTTTTAAATTCAAAAAAAAGAGCTATGTTCAATGGACTACATTTGTACATTTTGTGTATGGATTTTTCTAAGGGCAAAAGACTAATGAGAACTTAATTCAGGGCTTTATTATCAACATACCATAAAATTTACTAGGGAGTCAGATATGGAAGCCACTGAAATCACACAAAGAGGCTATGTTCTCAATTTTTGTCTAAGCATCATCTTTTTTAACAAAGCAAAAATAAAACAACAAACAAACAACCCACCCACCCCCCCCAAAAACAACCAACAACCCCAAACCAAATCTCAAAACACCTATTCAAAGTCTATGGTTCTGTTCTACCCTAAAACCCTGCAGAATCTTCTGTAAAATAGTAAACTGTAAAAAAGTATAAAACAATATAGGAGGTATAAAATGATACTCCCAGCATGCTGATTATGTAAGGTACTGATTTTTATGTAGATTTTGATCCTGGCAAAACTCACCACTACTCTGTTCTACCAGCCAAAAACGCTTTCTATATCTGTCTTTCGGCAAAGAGAAAATTAACACAGTATATGGTGAATATGAAACAGTTGTGAGGTAAGTGAAAAATGCCTATTTAAGGATAAGGGAAAGGAATGGGGTATACCAAAGAAAAGAGATACAATAATTCATATTAATTTCATTTTTGCAGTAACAGACTCTGACATTTGTAATCCAAATGAGCACATGAAAATGAACCTAGGTACAAACCAGACAAAATCATTGCCCTTTACCATGGCTGTTACTGGATGTCTACTACCTATAACATAAAAGCATGCTCACAGGAACACTAAGGATTTTGACACTTGATAAAGGTCATGTTTTCCACTCCATCCAGAGCAAAATCTGAATATTGGAAGCTTAGCTTCTTTCTGTGAGCTCTCTGAAAAGACATGAAGGATTTAACCAGGAGATCTTATGCACTACCTTTATTATTTTTGTCTATAGTAGTCATAGTTGCTCAGCATGTTATAAACCTAACTTTCATCTTAGAGGCAAAAAAGAGTTATCATCCTTTATTGGTGAGAGCCAAGGGCACAGAAAAGCCATGGCCTACCTCCTCAAAAGGAATTTAAGACATATCAGTGAAACTTGGATGTTTAAATTATTCTGAAAATGAAGGACCAAGATCACACTATTAAGTAATTAAAAAGTAAACAGGCCTACTGCAAAATAGTCCTTTTCATAAAGGTATTGAAAATGTCAGCTGAAAAACTGGATTGTATAATACATTTTAAAGTGTTCATCTGAAAAAAAATTAAATTTGATGAACAGATGCACATGATACAACATTTTTGCAGAAAAACGAACTTCTACCAGTCAAACTACAGGGGAAGAGTAAACACATTAAACTGTATGCATCTGTATATAGTTGACAAATTTTAAAAAATTGTTGCTTTTTTTGTTGCTTGGGCCTATACTTTGTTTATAGTGTATATAATAGTCAAAATGCTGTGTATACTAATGGAGATAAATGAACAGCACTTGCAGATAACAGCCCTACCGACATTTGTTGAGAGAAATGTCTATGTTGTACATTGTCCTGCACTGCACCATTAAAAGGGGGCCCTATGAAATGTTTCTGTAAACCTTAATATCTTGAAAGCCTCTAGTTCCTGAATAAACAACAGTTCAAAATCCAATCTCATGTTCTCCTCTGCAAATCTATGCTCTTCGAGAACGTACCTTATTTTATACACCTCAGTTTAGAAGTTACAGTTACTGTTATCCTATTTCAGAACAGAAGCGGCACCTGTGGGTCCCGTGTTTGCTTCTGCAATAAAATGCGCATTAGACAGGGCTGACCTTTGCCTTTTATTCTACTTTTAAAACATTGTAGCAGAATCTGCGAAAATCAGCAGTTCCTTTCACTGTCCCCATTAAGTAACCTGTTTCTGGGCCTGCATGTTTCCCTGGTCCCGTGTGAGGGGGCACCAGTGTCTCTAGGGGGAGGGGGGAAGAGGACGAGGAGCAGGTCTGGGAGAGAGACGTGTAAGGAATAACATTTTTCTCTTCCGAGCATAATGGGGAAAAATATAGATGAGAACCGCAGTTACGGGCCCGGGTGAGCAGATTCTCACGTTACGTGGGAGCCCCCTGTTTCTTTTTGCTCGGGGGCTTCACCAGCACACATACCAGCTGCTCCTTGAGCCATCTACTTCCTCAGCGACACCTCAGACATTTCTCCCACTACCGCAGGCGCGGCGCAGCCCTCCCAAGGGCGCTCCTTCACCCGTTTGCCGGCCCGGTGCCTCAGGGCTCAGCCTGCTGCGGGTACAGGGCCGGGCGGGAGCCATGACGACACAACGGCCTCAGCTGTGCCCCGCGGCCCGCCCGCGGCGGGGCTCTGCCTGAGGGGGTGCCTCCTCACGCTCTCGCCACGGACCCGCCCGGCCCGTGACAGGGCGAGCGGCTCGGGCAGGTGTCTCCTGGGACGGGCGGGTGGGCCGCCAGCGGGGCGAATCCCTGCGCCTCCACAGGTGGGCAGCGCACCCTTTGGGGCCGGCGGGGAGGAGGCGGCCCAGGGGGCACACTCCGCAGCCGCCCCATCGGCAACGTCCAGCCACGGCCCCCCCGGCCCCGCCGCCGCCCCAGTGCCGCTCCGGCCGCGCTCCTGCGGCCCCTCCTGAGGAGCGGCGGCCCTTTCGCGCATGCTCGGCGCGGGCGCCATTTTGGTAGGGCCGGGAGTTCTCCAGCGGAGCGGCGGTGGAGCTCGCTGGGCCCGGCGCGGAGGGGGCAAGGGGTGCCCGCTGTTGAGATGGCCAACATCGCGGTGCAGAGGATCAAGCGGGAGTTCAAGGAGGTGCTGAAGAGCGAAGAGGTCAGAGCCTCTCCCCCCTCCCCCTGCGCGCCGCCGCCGCCGCCACCCTTCCCCGTGTGAGCGTGGGCAGCAGGGGACGGTGCGGGCGCCCCGCCGGCCTTCGCGGGGACCCCGCACCCCCCTCGGCCCCACCTCCCCGTGCTGGAGGTGGGCCCGTCCCACGGCATCTGGGAGGGGAATGGCGATTCCTGGGGAGATGGGGCCCGCCGGCCGTTGGGAGGAGGAGGAGGGGGCCGCAGGAAGCGCGGCGGCAGGGCCCAAAGAGGCTGGGCGGGCCGGCCCCCGGCGAGGGCTCCCGGCGGTCGGTGCTCGGGAGCGCCGCCAGGCCGGAGGCCACGGGGCGGGGCGGGTGGGGCCGGCCCGGCCTCCGCGGGGACCCCCAGCACGCGCCCTCCCGCGTCCGGCCGCTCGGCACCGGGAGGGATGGATGAGGCGGATTGGGGAGCGTGAGATGGGGTACGTGATCCCACACATCCCCTTCAGCTGACGCCTTTGGTTCGCCGGTGCCAGAGGCTGCAGGGTGCGGGTTTAATGTTTGGGGTTTTTTATCAGTTGCTGTTAAGCCCCCATTTAGCTTCCCTGTATACAGAACTTCCTTTATCCCACTGCAGGCTTACTCACCTTCAGATGGATGCTTTTAAAGCCTCACTCATTTCAGTCATATTACCTCGTTTCCTGATCAGTATGTTCAGAGGTATGTGGTGGTCAGTAAGAGAGGCTGACTACTTTCAGGGCAGCAGTAAAGAAGTTCTGATCAGTTTGGGGGAATATATAGCAGCGTTTGCAGGATTCCATCAATACAGCCTTGCTGTGTCTGTGTCTGAGTTGGTGGACGTCAGCCAGATAGGTTTTAATGGTTGTGTCGTCATTGTCGTCCTACTTGGGATGATGTTGCAGGTTGGATCCTTGTGAAATATTAATGTGAATATGTAATTCTAAGAGCTGGTTTTTCAGAAATATGGACGTATTCGCAGAGAAAAAAATTGAGAGGATAATTTTTGAAAGGTACTAATGGCTTAAGGAAAACACATTTAGGGTAGCAGTAGTTGATGTACTTTTAAATTGTGTGCTAACAACATTGTTGCTATGCAGCTTGAACTAGCCCCTAAAAAAATGTAAGGGCCTTGTTTTACAGCTGCCTTTAGAGCCCAGGCTGATTTTGCCAAGCTGTATTGCACTGCAAATACAGAATTGCATGGGAGACCAAGAGAAATTTCTAGGTGGATACCTTTATACCAAAGCTAGAGAATGTAGACCTCATACCCCGTATAACCAGCTGATACTGTGGAAACAAAGAAGTCTATTTGGAAGTGCTTTCTAAAGGCTTCAAACCCCTTTCCCTTTGCTTTATGTAGAAAAAAAAAACAACCTTAACTTACATAGGTTTTGGGGGAGCTCCATGGTAAATTTTCTTGCTGTAAAGGTTGGATCCAGTGTGCACATTTTTGATTATTTCTGTTTGTTTAGTCTGCAGGACTCAGTTACAGAATTTTGGAAATGGATATTATTATAAAATAGCCTTTGAGCTGCCTAAAGCTAGCCAGAAAAAAGGTCATAATTCTTATGAAATTCAATTAATGGAATTTCAAAATCATGGTACAGCATACTCTTGATACTTCTTTTTCTTCTGCTATTAGCAAGCTATGTGTCATGCTGATATATTAGTATGTATAAAATTGCTGTTTACAGACTATACTAGCTCCCATGTCTCGAATGCAAAATTTTAGTGTTACTCAATGGTTATCAAAGTTGCAAGCAAAGTTTTTTTGTGAATGTTTGTACATTCCAGGGCAGTCAAACTAGAGTGTCATCATCGCTGGGTGTGAAAACATGTGGAGTGGGATGATGAATGAAAGTTCAACTAAATACTACAAATCACAAAACAGAAATAAGGACATTTTCTTACTATTTAGTAAAATTATTATTAAACCTGGTTTCTTAAAAAAGAAATCTTTTAAATGAATAGTGATGCTAAATTTGTTGTTTAGAAGTTTGTAAGTCCCTCTCTGAAGGCAAAGTAGCTCACATTATCTGTTCTTGAATTACTTTTGATTTAGTGCTTTGAATTACTTGATGAGCAGTCGTCCCCCCCACCACCCCATTTCCTCATAGGTGTAATAGGAACGCAAATGCCTGGAAAGGGGGTAGGCACACAGGGAGAAAAGTACATAGGAAGTTTGTTCTCTGTCTTCTTCCACTACTCACCTTTATGCTGAAATACAGTGGTGGAACCAGAAATGTTGTTAAAAAGGAGCAGCTGGATGGCAGTTAATTCCTTCTGTGTTTGATGTATGTGTTGGAAGTGCTAAATTCCGAATGAAGAAAGAATTCTGTAAAGTGTGGTTTTCCTTGCTATGGTTAAGTATCTATGAATCCTTGCTACTCAGGACTAAATATACTTTTCATATTACTTAGCACTTCCTGTTTCCTTGAATACACTTTCTGGGAAATAACTAAAATGTGAAATACTACCTTGCTCTCTGGTTTACAGATAAAGAGATGAAGGATCTTCCATATTTTTATGTTGAGTCTAGAACTTCTTGAGTGTTTTGTAAAAGTATTTGAGGAAAAGTGCTTATGCTCTGCTTGCTTTATTATTTCTAGTTTTGTTATAAACATGACATTATGTTAAGAAGTATTGTTTATTTAAGAGAGATACCTGTAACTTTGCATCTCTTAAATATTTGAATTAAATAGATAAAACTAACTAAAGTTTCTTTGTCGAGAGTGCTCTCTAGAGTATGATTTTTAAACTTTTTACTTTTATGTGTGGAGAAAGCTTTGCAGTTCTAAGGTAGGCAAGGTATTGTGCATCAAAGATGCACAAAGATTGTGTAACAAAGATGAAGTTAAGTTAGTCTAGGTAATAACTTGATTAGTTAAAGTTGCCTACACATTAGTTATGTGTAGGCAAGGGATCGGATGTTCCACTTCATCTCTTTTCTTGTTCTGTTATTTCATTAATCTGTTATTGTGTTGGTTTTGTGGGCTGAAATTCTAAAGCTAAAAAATTTTGAACACAAGTGTATTTTGAACACAAGTGTGAAGCTGCAGCATGATGGAGAAACCAATAAAGAGATGGAAGGAGAATAGTATCCTGCTTTTACTAAGTAGGAAGACGTTTTAGTGAAGGTTAGCTGGTATTACTTTTAGATTAAGTTACTGGAATGCTGCAGTGGGTAGCCAAATCCTTACCTGCTCTCTGTTTGTAAGTAGCTGTCTTATGAGAGAGAGAACTTGCTTGGAATTTAATAATGAATAGAAACATATTGAAAGATCTTGTGGTCACCTTAAGACTGAAGCTGAGATGTGTTGTAATTGATCAGGTATGTTAAACATTATGTATGACTTGTTTTTGTAATTTAATAAAGCATCAGTGTTTACTTTGAAGAAATTATACTATGCTAGTGGTGAAGGATTCAGTATTTAATTGGCCATCCACTTTTTTTTAATCATGTAGAAATACAAGATGTTTTCTACTAATTGATGCCTTTTGCAGTAAAAACTAATCTGATGCTGAAGGTGACACATTGGGAAACATAGCTTCCTTCTAGCAAGAAGAGAATTTCTGGTATACCTACCATGAAGTGTTCTGTTACAAATATGAAGAGACATTTATGGCAGGTAAATCCAGGTAGAGCTGAGAGTAAATTAAACTCAGCTGCAGTTATGGAATATGATTATCTTCATGAACAGATATCTGAAGTAGAAGCTGAAATTTGTAACTTGTTGGAACCCAAAACACCATTCAAGTGAAGATAGTAAGTTAACAACAAGAACTTTAAGTACTTGATTTCCAAGAAGGAAATGAGTGTTTGTTTTGGAGTCTATGTGTTTCAGTGATTTATAGGCAAAAGGGAAGGGAAAAATCACTGCAGTCTGCCATGCCGTTCTTAGACTTGTAAAGACTAGTGAGTAGCTCTTGTGTTGGTTTTTATCATTGCCTGTCATGGTCTTGTGATTTTTATGTCAGTATATAGCAGATACTGTGTAACGTCTCTGAAAATTTCTTGCTGTTTGGAAAAGCCATAGATATTTAATCTTCAGGCTCAGAAAAACTTCATTGCTTTAGTTTGTTTATATTTGAGCAGTCTTGGATGGTAGATACTGAATTCACTGATGTGGAAACTTCTAGTTGTGTTTTAGTGTTAGTAGGATTCTTGTTTTTCTTATTATTTATCATGTAGAATCAATGCAGGTATTTATAAGAATAAGATGTCTTCCATTATGGTTCCTGAGTCAGCAACGTATTTTTTTAAACAGTATCAATTTTATGCTGATACATGTAGCTTAACTTTTGAACTGTAAGAATAATCACATTGAAGTCAGTAGAGGTTTAGTGAGTGCAGTGGGATTGTTGTCACTGTTTAATCCCGGGGACAGCTAAGTACTGTGCAGCTGCTCATTCAGATGCCCCACTCTCCATTATGGGCTAGGAAGGAGAATTGGAAAAAGATAAAACCCATGTGTTAAGAGCAATTTAATAATTTAAATAAAGTAAAATATAGTAATAGTAATAAAAAGGGAGATGACAAAAAGAGAGAGAGGAATAAAACCAGAAAGAAACATCCTTTGAAAGATAAGGGATGCCCAGTGCAATTGCTCACCACCTGTTCCCAGCCCATCCCAGCAGCAATCAGCAGTTCCCAGCCAATCCCCCCAGTTTCTATACTGAGTGTGACATTCTATGGGATGGAACATCCCTTTGGCCAGTTTGGGTCAGCTATCCTGGCCATGCACCCTCCTGACTCCCTGTGCATGCGCCCGCTGACAGAGCATGGGAAACTAAATAGAAAGTCCTTGACTTAAAGTAAGCTGTACCCAGCAACATCAGTGTGTTATCAACATTATTCTCAGACTAAATCCAAACCCCAGCCCTGTACCGGCTACTAAGAAAAAAAAAATTATCTCTGTCCTAGCTAAAACCAGGACAGCTGTTTGTGTGAATAAAGCTTGAGTGTGCTTAGTTGATTAAAAGGCATAAAGGTAAAAAAAGATGTTAACATAGGAATGTTTAAAGTATCATTATTATATTGGTACCAGTCTTTCAGAAGGCCTGCATATGATTAAAAAAGTGTGTGAGGGAGATTTTAGCACACTGGAGCTTGGGGCTGCTGTGCGAAAAGGGATCTTAGTAGGCTGGAGAAATGAATGTCCTGGCAGGAACCTTTTGAAGCTCAGCTAAGGTAGGTGCCAAGCCCTGCACCTGGGAGGAAGTAACTCCATGCATCCATATGTACAGTCAGGATACTGTCTGGAAACGAGTCTAGCAGGAAAAGAACTTCATGACCTAGGGAAGAGCAAGCACCACCATGATGGTGGCAAAGAAGTCCAACCACATCCTGGATTGCATTCGCAAGAATATAGTCAGTGGGTTGTGAGAAGTGATTCTTCTCCTCTGTTCTGTGCTTGTGAAAAAATCTGTGGTAGTCTGTGTTCAGATACATACTCGAATGAACTGAGCAGAAAACTGTCAAGGTGGTCAAGGGACTGGAGCACAAGATGTGTGAGAAGAGGGTGAAAGAGTTGATATTGTTGAGAGAACTATTGAGAGGGACATCTTGCTGTTAATCTATAAATACCTAATGAGAGGCTCCTGAGAAGAGCCAGACATGTCTCAGAAGTGCATGGGAATATGATAAGAGGTGGCAGACACAAGCTGGAACATGGGAAATTCTGACCAGACACTGGGAAAAAAATTACTATGGTAGTAGTCAAACATTTAAGCAGTGTGATCAGCAAGATTGCAGAATCTCTGTCCTTGGGGTTGTTCAAAACTCAACAAATTCTTGAACAACCTGCTCATATTGGACCTGAAGCCACCCAGCTGCCTCCACCTGCATGATTATGGAATCTCTAGAGTAAGTTCAGTTTTTAATTACTCTTTCTTTTTGTCAGAGAAAACATAGAAGGGTTCCAACTCTGTTGCCACATCTGGTAAAACCTTCCCCTGTAAACAAATAGAAAAATTTTAAAGGAGACCATTTCTTTTTAATTTAAAAGTTTTCACTGTTGTATGACAATAATGAATTATCTTCCTTTTCAAATTGGAGGCTGGGTTTTTCTGGTAGATGCAAAGCTTTCAGGGTTTTTATGTTGAGCAAGTTCTGGTTTGGAACCCTGAAAGTAGAACAAAATACAAGATTTGTATTACTTTTTTAAGCTTCATTTCTCTGAAATCTGAAGATCATCTTAACTTTAAAATTACTTTGTTTGTGAGATCTTGTGTAAATTGCCAAAAAAATTTTTGTCTGCAGTGTTTTTAGCCATGCCTACAGTTTTAGGCAAGACAAGGTTTAGACCTGTTTCCTATAACTGCATAGAAAGAATAGTGAAATGCCATTACTGTGCATCTTTGATTTTTTTAATCCTGTCTGTGGTGTGTTGGTGATATCTTCTAGTTTGTACTGGAAAATAATGGAGAATGGATCTGTAGGTCTTTGCCATCAAACAAGTATGTCTGTAAGTGGTGCGAAAACTGCATGTTATTCTCACATCTGGGATGATCTTTCAGAATTACTAGGTTATTTGTAGTTAATGCCTCTTTACCTGAACCATATAGCTGTTTCTCAAGTTCTGTGAATGTAATACCAGACACTTTTTATGTAGATTAGGAATGCTACTTAAGTGTGATTTAAAACACATGTTAGTGATCATTTGACCAGACCTATGAGTTTGCCAAGTACTGGTAGTGGGAATATTTGTGCAGAGAAGGTTAGATCTATTGCTTTTTCTGGTGTTCCGTTGGTGACTTTTTTAATGTTAATATGTATCCAGTTGGGTCCAGATTTCTAGTGAGGAGTCTACATATCAGTTGGCAGAATCCTAAAGATTTTGGGAGTAAGTGGAAGATGGAAAAAAAAAAAAAACAACCCTTAAGTCTGCACTGGAGTCAGACTTATTTGGTTGTCTTTGATAATGTCATAAAAACCTGAGGAAAGAGAGCAGTCCCTGGTTACAGGAGTGGATCAGTCAGTTTGGGATGAGAGGATAGATTGTAGCTGATGATGGTACCCTATGATAACAACCCTCTGTGGACCTAAACCGGTGCTAGAAAGTAGCCAATCCTTACCAATTCCAGTCTTGCATTCATTCTTCTGTGCTTGTTTCCAGGAGTTTGGCTTTTTTAGGAGGGAAGTGTACGAGTCCTAAGGTTAGTTCACTTTATGTAGTATGAGATTTAAAAAAAGTTAACATTTTATGATAGTAAATTTGTGTAAGTATAAACTGCAAGAAAGTGCTGGTTAAAAGTCCAGTGGTCTTTATTTTGCATTAAACTAGTGCAGGTGCTTAGAGTAGTTCTTAATTTATTTACCTGTTAAATGGTTTCTATATTCCTAGATTTCATAATCCTAATAAGGACTGTTATCCTTCATCCCTTTTACACTAATAATTGCTGCTGGTATTAAATTGAGAAAATGCTTTAGGTTTAAGTTAATCATTAAGATGCAGGCTATCTTTGTCTTTGACAAGCCAAGTAAAACTGCTGCAATTTAGATATAGAAAAGGAATAAATTTAGTTCTTTTATGGCAAAGAGTAGGAATTTTGGCAAATAATATTCTGTATGTCACTCTAAGGATGTTTCACAGAATCATTGAATATTCTGAGTTGGATGTAGTCCACTTCTGCACTCTTGACTTATCCAGCATTTTCCCTTAAGATTATATCAGTGTTAATATTTGTAATATTTTAATTGGGAGCACTTGAATATGCTTGCCCTGAGTATTTAACGAAGTAGTTTGTGCATCATAAATAAAGTATCTCTGTGAGTAGCAAAAATAACTTTGTTTGAGTAGCAGATCTGTGTTTGTTAATCTAGCACATCGCAACAGAATTGTGCTAAAGTCATGGATTGCTCCTGTCTTTCCTTCAAAGTGTCTACACAGGAGGGAGATAGTGTGAATGTCAGTGGCTATGGAAGAAGCATCATTCAGTATTATGCTTTATTGGACACTGTAAAAGTCAGTCCTGCAGTATAACTCCAGTTTGGCTATGCCAGTGTCTGAGAGAGCTGGGCTTATCTTGTGTATCGTTCTTCTGTTGGATTGCTAATGGGGGCTGTCCTGTCTACCTTGTCACAAAATACATGGGAAACTAATTGAAGTTCATTATTTCCTAATTTTAATTCATTATTAGCCAGTATGATCAACAGTTCATCGGGAAAGACTAATGAAAGACTGTAAATCTAGTTATTTTTTAAGAGGTAAGTTTAAGGTAACATGCCTTCAGATTCTAAATACGTCTATAGAGTGTTTTAGGAAGAGAGGAAAAAACTCAAACCCACAAATACATTAGTCCATATTTTACTTGAAAAGGTATTTTAGCTCAAGCTGAAGATATTTCACTTTTTATTTTTAGCTGAAAGGGAACTGTGAGAAAGTATTTTTGAATTTTTGCTGTGTTAGGATGTGTTAAAGTACAGGAGGCTATGATGAAATAAGGTAGCGTACATGAATGGAAATCATGGTATCTGTGTTGTATTTTCTCCCTTTCTGGAAGCTCTCAGAGCCTTCATGGTGTTTAGGTAATCCCTTCCACTTTGGAATAAGGGTGTCCATGTGGCAAGCTAGTACAGAAAAACTGTTCTGAGCTATTTTTGCAAGTCTTCAAGCTCTGAGACTGTGAGTGAATTAGCGTAATCAATTTAAAATGAACTGAATCCTGTGATTCGTGTGTGGAGTTGGTGACCTAAGTAGGATAGATACACAGAATTGACTGCAGAGTCTGCATCAAATGGTTTTGTATGTTCAGAAAACGACTAATTCAAAGGATGGTTCAAAATGATTATTAAAGCATGCTTTATCTGCAGGGTTTTTCAGTTCTACACCTAAACCAGAACCATGCATAAAAAGATAGGAAAAATGCATCCTTTCTTTCCCCCCTTACTTTCCTGAAGGGAACAGGAGTCTCTTGCACTATGCCCACACTGATGTCGAGTTAGTGGGCTCATTAGTGATCACATTTTGGGTAACTCCTGCACACAATTTATGCTTCGAGGTACTGTAAGTGTCTTGCATAGCTTGACACAGCCTGTGCAGGGGCCCTTAGAGCAATACAGGAGAGTATGTATGCAGTTATTTACACACCTTTCATGGCACAGCTTTACCAGTTTAACCACAGTAGCCCTTAGTGAGACAAGCAATGACTGTGTAACTGCACTTAGGGCCTATGCCAGGAGAGCCATGTCAGTTACACGTCTGGTCTCCGTGATTGATACTGTGGTTTTGTCAGAAATAGTTTAGAGACACACTAGAGCTGAAGTTTCAGAATTCTTTTAACTTTTCCTAAGGCAGTCTCAGGAAAAAGCATCACATTCCTCTTCCAGACTCATGTTTTCTTCCTGCTTTTGTGCTCCTTCTCTTACTTGCAGTGTTTGTGTGAATCAAATCAGGTTGGGTTAAAATGAAAGATGTCTCGCTAATATGTGTTTATTTCAGATGTTTGCTGTGCAGTTGTGTGAATGCATACTGAAAATCTTACCCCTTACTTTACATTAATTCTATGACCAGAAGGGAAGTAGGGCCTTGGCCACTGTTAGGCTGGTTTAAGGTGCTGTGGAAGTACAGTCTCTTACATGTTTTGGTAGAGTGATGTTTTAACAGCTGAACATTAACAGGAGTGGGTGTTTAGTTACCTTAAATTGAAAAAAAAAAAATCCACAAAAACTTCATTGTGCTCCAGGTCTAACTCTTGCAAAATGAAGATGGTTTTAATATTTGAGATATTTTGTGTTCTGACAGGAAGAGAATATCCCTTAGTATTGTTCTTATATGTAAACGTGTAATACAAAATTTTAAGGTTGGTACACATTTAATCTCTTGATAATATTCTTTAATAAAATATTATAACAAGATGGATTTAATAAGTAAAATTGTAATAAATACAAAAATTCTAGACTAACCACCAGTGATACAGAACTAAGGCGGTATTCATACTTGTATCTCCTTTGATACATTAAAATACAAGTTACTTATTCGTAACATAGTATTTTGATCAGTAAATGAAACAAATAGTATGCAAAAACAATGTCAGCTAGTTTTACTAGAACAGATGTAACCCTGGAAAATATATGTTAATACAGGGGGATGAAATAGAGTATGAGATATGGTACAACTTCCATGACTGAAATGGTCGCTAGGTTTAAAGAACGTGGGAGCATTTTAAGGAAATGCATTTCTTGGTATTGACCTTTTCTTACCTAGAACACTGCTCTCTAATGTGCTTTAGATGGAAGTGTTTCCTCTTTCCTCCTTGCCCTGCCCCAGACGCTGGATTGTCTCACTCTGGCGTTGCTCTGTGCTTTGAAGGTCAGAAGGTGCTTGCCCTAGAATGCAGATGTGATCTGCTGATCTCAGCTGGTAATGCAGCGTGTGTACTTCATAGCACTGTGATAATTATGAGACATTTCTGCTTCTCTTAATAGTAACAAGCTCAGGATATGCACTTGATTTTGGCTTTTAGGCTGGAGTGAGTCAGAAGAAATGTTTTGGAAGTATTGAAGTATTCCCGTTTTGCTTTGGTAGCTGTTTGAGGGGATGGCAGTGTGGTTATAGAACTTTTTTTTTTTTTTTTGTAAGTTGAATTTACCATTTTGCTGCAGGATAGTGCACTGTGCTTTGTTTCCCAGTTGTATGATACCTCCTGCCTTTTTAATGTTTTCCCATTTCTTGTGAAAGAGTGAACTGAGTGGATGCAGTGTACTTACTCTGGCCTGCTCTAGGGTAGCAAGGGGGTTAAGAAGGGACAGTGTTAGTTTGAAAAGAAGGAAAATGAGAGGCTGGTATTGATTTCTTAGATAGCAGCTGAAGAGGTGAGCCTTTATTAGGAATCTTCCTTTCTGGCATATCACTGAAGGAGAGAGACCTGAACCATTTGGACTAAGTTGAGAATGGTACCTTAGCAGAAGAGCATAAGAAAATAACAAGATAAATATTACAAAGCAAAATTCCTTTGAATATTTATCCACAGATTTGCAAAGAGTTGGTAAATAGGATAAGGATAAACTTTTGTTTTTTAATTTATTTAAATAATTGTTTAATGGAGTAAACTGCTACTGAAATATTGGAGTCTTTTGCTCAATACAAGTTGGCTAAGAGTACTTATGGCCTTGTGCAAAAATCGCGTTATGGATTTCACTGGGATAGTCAGGTGATCTTTTTCTGTAAATCTGATGAGATATGTTCATGCCAGATTTTAGTGTAGAATAAGACTGTTGTGTTAGAATATAAAATGTGTGGGAGGATAAAAAGAGTTTATAAGCCACTAGTAGCTTTATACTATAACAGTTTAATTTTGCTAGCATGGCTTCAGACTAGGGTGAATGATTTCTTACTTAATTTGGCTTATTAAATATTGAACCTTATAATGTCAGTATAAAATGCTTGGATGTTTAAAAGTACCTACTTCACATATGTAAATCATGGCCGTAAAAAAGAAGTAAGTAAATTTTTATTAGATTTTAGGTAGTTTCAAAAGTGGTTATTGCCAATTTACCTCATAGATTGATCAATGATTTTAAAATCCTGTCTGAAAGATAAAGAAATAATTTTATTTTGTTTCTGTGATTAGAGAAACAATTAGTGATTGAAAACATTTTGCATGTACAAAACCTCCTTCACAAACTTTGTCCTTGGTTGAGAAGACTCCAGAAAAATTTTTCAAGTTTATTCTTTGATCTTTGCTGAAATTTTTGCATGTACATTCTTTAAGATCTTTTGTCACTTTCTTAAAACTTTTTTAATGTGTAAGAGGCTAATCTTAAAGCCCTGAACAATTACAGAGTTTTAATACTTAGCAGATTTCAGTGCAATGTTTATATACATCATTTATCACATACACGTGTCTTTTCAGGTTAGTTTTTTCTGGTTTAGTTTTGTTTATATATATATATATATATATATATATACACACATACATTTGTTTCTAGAGTTTTCTATGAGTTTTCTTCTGTAAAACAAAGTAAATTAACAAAAAATAATAAAACTTGATCCAATATAGAGTATATTCCCCTTGAGATTAAAGAAAATAATTTTATAAGACCAGTAAAATCACAGCCTGCAGGTAATTAATTCCTGTATGGAATAGCGGGGTTTTGTGATTTTGTTTGGTTTTGTTTGTTCATTTTGTTGTTGTTGGAGTTTTTTTTCCCCATACAATGTAATTCAGAAGCAGCCATTGGGTTTTAAATTCCAGATCTAATTCTGTTTAAGGTGGTTTTGTGTGTGCTGTTTTTTGTTTTTATAAATCCTGTTTACCACCTTGGCCTTTATACCCAAAGATACTTGATAGGAATTTGCACATGGTGTCTGAATATGTAAGGAGAGACAGACCTAGAACATGCAAATAATAATTCCATTTGACACTATTATTTTTTAAATAACATGCTGAAGTTATTAGTATTGCTAATAAACATTATTCCCTTTCTTTTAGTTTTGATACTAATAGTTAAAAACGTAGTATGTTTGCTAATGGATGCATTTATTTTTCTGTAGAGTAATTTATTATACAGCGATTAAAGATCTAATGTGGATATTGTCATGGGGGGAGTAAGTAGAGCTGGTTGGTTCTAGGAAAACTTCACTCAAAACATTTTTTGTATGTCATCATCATCCAGTATTAAGTTTATGATGTTTGGTAGCCGTGGCTGACATGGAAATGTGAAGGATTTATTTGGAGTTTGGGTTTGTTTGTTTAGGTTTTTTTGCTTCTACTCAAGATGAGTTCGACACATGTCAAGACTGTTGGCCATGTAATTAAAGAAAAAAATAATTAGAAACATCTTATTCTTTCATGTTTAGTTCAACCTATCAGCATCTGTCCATACATCACCAGCTCTGATAATAGGCATTTTTATGCTGATTGCTTGAGATTGACTCTGTGGTATTCTCCTTATCAAAGTAACTGAAGAATTTGGAGGCTTGTAATTCCTATTTCTAAAAAAATCAATTTCCTCTGCTTCAGTCTTTATGAAGTAGACTTACCCCAGGATCAAGCTTTGAGTATATAATTTTCTTCTGCTTTTAGTAAATATAGTAAATAGTATTGTGTGTGTGAGAAATAAAATTTAGGAGAACAATGCAACTTTTAATAACTTGTCTTAATATGATCTTCTGTGTTGATATGTAATGGTTTTGTCTGTTTATTTTATATCAAGGAAAACTTTGGATTTTTAAGAGTAGATGTGCTGGACTAGTGAAGAACATAAAGAAATGAAGAAATGGAAGAGATTTTTAAAGGCAGGTTGAAGAAGAGAAAAGGAAATTGTATGGAAGGCTCAGGAAAAAGGTTGGATTTACTGCAGAAAGCAGACAGGCCCTCCTTATTAAGGCCTGTAGACTATGGTGAATAAGGAGATCAGAAGAACTTGTTGTCTGCTGGGAGTAATATTACAGAGTCCAGAGCTGCTCTCTGAAATGATTTTAGTGATGCCTTTGGAGGCTACCTAGAACACAGGCTAGACGGAGTTAAAGGAGTAAAGTAGGTATTTATTAAAAAGGCTTTCAAAGAATACACCTTGGGCAGTACAAGAGCCTGGCCAAGGCTGCACCCAAGATGGACAAGAGTTCACACGTTCTTACACTTTTATAAGTTTTGGTCCATTTGCATATTGGGGTTAATTGTACAATTGCAGCTTCAGGTTATGAAGTGCCATCCTCACAGATTGCTCTCAGTTCGCTGTTGTTTATACTTCTTGGGCCTGAAGCTGCAAAGGTGTCCTTGGTTCTCAGCTGGAAAAGGATTGTTTTGTCTAACTAAACTGTGAAGAGAACTTGCAGTACAGGTTCTGGAAAATATGAAAGCTAAAACCTATGGCATCATTCGTAGAAGTGAAGATGTGTTAAAATTTTCACAGTGGCAGAACTTTGTCTTCAGATTTTCCGCTGGAGTGGATTGTGTGTTCTTTGCAAGGAACTTACTCAAATAGAAAATGAGACAGTATAATTTTGGATTTTTTTTTAAAGAGAAATATCAAAATATTATCAATCAATGGTTACTGTGATAAATGTGATTGAGTGTCCTATCTTTGGAAGATACTCACAGAATGACACTTGATGAAGGATTGGTTCCTTTGGATTTCTTTTTAGAGATAAAGCTTTTAGTAGTGAATAAAAAAGCGTAATATGAATCTTCCCCAAATTGTATTCATCATGCTTTTAGTTTAATCTCTTGTGCTTGGGTTTAGTTTCCACAAGGCAGAATAGAATTGGTTAAGCATGACTGTAGCAGTGCAGAAAGAATTAGCAGTTGAGTTGGTCTAAAAGACAACAAATCTTTTGACTAGAGCCTAGTTAGAGTTAAAGGATGTATTTAAAAAGGAAAATGGCTATCCATAATCCATCTAGACTATCAAGAAAAAAAGAGAATGGCATCATGCATTGTGTAGTATGTTGCATCTATTTTCCTGTCTCTCTGTCTTTTGTTTGTTGTTGGAGGTTTTTTTTGGTCAGTGTTGATCAAAATAATTTTCAGGTGTGATAATGGAAAGTTCGGCTAGTGTTGGACTTGAAGATTTCTAGAAAAGGATTTTGCTGTTGGATCTTTGGACATTGTATTGCTACAGAATTTAGCTGTGAAACTGAAAATAAATGCTGCAAGTAATGGCATTGTTCATATTTCAGGAATTGCTAGCTCAGTGATTTAGTCACTAAATTGTTACTGAATCAACAGGTGGTGATGCTGTTTCAGACTTGGTGTGGAAGTGTATTCAGGTCTTTGTAGAACTGCTTCTGGAAAATCAACTTGTGGTGTGAGATCACAAGTTGATTCATGAATTCTGTGCTAAGATCATTGACACTAGAGAATTTTTGAAGACCACTGTTGTTGGTAGAGGTGGAGGCCAGGGATTTATTATGTTAGAACTGCTAAAGTTAAGTAATTTTAGCCTACGTGATCCTCATAAAGAGAAATATTGTAGGAAAACACTCCAGATTTAATTTGATTAATAATCACTTTGGTGCTGTTTCTCCAGGGATGAAGGATAAAGCAATACTTGTCAAGGTGAAGCTGAGCTGAACCTTGAAAAGTGTCAGAATAACATGAGAAAAGGATCTTTAGTTATATAAAGAAAAAACCAATTTGGTATATGGAGGACATGGTAAAATTTGAGCATAAATACAAAATTAAATTAATTCTTGCAATATAACAGTACAGTATAGCATGCTGTTTTTCCTTAAGGTTCTGTGCAAGGCAAATAAGGGCATGGAGATAGCTACAGCTGTAGTAATACAAGCAGTCATCTCAAAGCAGGGAACCAGGATCACTGACTCTTGAAAGAAACCAATCTTAGTGACAGGCTGTGTGTTTGATTGCTTTTAAACAAATTTTTGGAGTTGGGAAGGATTTATTTTGAAAAACAGCTAGTTTGGTACTAACTGAAACTGAATATAAAGGAGAATATCCAGGCTGCTACAAGACTCTGCAGGTCACTGAAGAAAAGCAGAATGCTAAATAGAAAATGAAGCAAGCTGCAGCATGGATTAACCACTGAAATTCATCCAGTTTGCTATTAGTACAGTCCTCTAAATGAAAAGTTATTTGCAAAGAACAAGAACTCCTGCCATCAAGGTGGAGCTTGCCAGGTGATGTTGGCAGAGGGAGTGCAGGAGAAACTCAGCTGAGGTTTGGGTGACTGCAGTACCTGCACAGATAGTTACAGTGACTCACCTGTATTGGTTATTTAAACCAGTGTGCTGCTTTAGGAATAAAGAGGCCATGCACAGGGGAAGTACCTCTGACAAAGCACTGTGCAGTCACTGGAAAGGACGAAAACTTCCTCAGGAATCCTTGCTGGGACTCTTGTGACTTGATCTGAGCCTTGTGTCATGCTGCCATGAAAAAGACAGATTTCATCTTTCTTATGCTGGTGGTGATGTGTCTTCAGTGAGTGCAACAGAGTGTTCGTGGCACAGATTCTGAGACATCATCTAATTTTGTTTATGCAGGGTTGGTTAGGTGACCATGTGACAGAGAATTTTTTTTTTCAAAAATTGCCATGGTGAAATTAGAGTTTTAGCTTATTTAAAGCAAAATTAAGGCTGGAAAATCAGTGTAAATGCCATATATTTTGCAAGGGGAGTAAATACTAGATGTATAAAAAACTTGTTGAAGTTGGGAAACAATGCTGTCACAAGTGAGCCTACATAGATTGTAATTTATGTAATTGTACTGCAGAAAGCTTTTAAAAATTGTGAGGTGTTGGAACAAGCTGCCAGTTGGAAGTGTGAGAGCAAAAAAATTAAAAGGGATGTTGGAAAGCTTGTAAGAAGATACATCACATAACATCAATCACAAATTCAGAGAGGGAATTTTTTACAGTGCCTGGCCATTGTGGAGAGCCTCATTGGTGTGGGTTGAAGGGATTTCAAGTTCTAAAGACAAATGTATGTAACTATGGATGTTAAAAGCTCTCAGTTCACCATTGGATTAATTTGGTGAATTAGGATCTTTACACGGTGAAACTTTTACCTGATTTTTGATTTTTCTTTATATCTGTGAGCATGTCTGGTCAGAAGAGCACTCTTTGTTTTAGGGCAACTGATTCTATAGAACATTTGCAGGAAAGAAACAGAAATAATTTCCCAGCTGTTGTCCAGTGAATTCTGTGTGCTTAATGGTTCACATCACTGATAGATTCAAGAACCAGTTGATGGCACCCATCAGCTTTATATGACTTAACCCTTCTCTAATAGCTGCCAGCAAATGAGGTTTACTCTGAGGGTGAAAAGAAGCACAGCTGTATAGAACTAGTTGGAACAATTTTAAAAGATCTGGGAAGATGCTAAGATTTCTTGCAAAAAATAACACAGGAATGAGGAAATCTGTAATGCAGTCAGTGAGCACAGTATGCAGAAGCAGCAGAATGAAAAAACCTGTAATTACCTCTAAAAACTTGATGGTACATCTTTCTAAAAGGAGATTTGGCTTTGTAACCCCCCAATAAGTTACTGGCTGGGAGATTTATATGACTTTCACTAATACTGCTCTCTGGACCTGGAATGCAAATTCAATGGAATCAGTAGCTCTGGCTGAATACTTTCGAGAATCTGTTTCTGGAACGCATATGCTTTTTCCAGTATCAAAGAACACTGTTTTTATTTTGCAAGGAAGTTGATACGGGGTGTGAAAACATTGAGGAGGTGACAATGGAACTCAAGCATATAAAGTAAATTGTATCTTATGCCTAAATATTAAAGATGCACATGAACTTAAGACTACAATATTTTGTTTAGATCATTGTAATGTTAAAAATACTACTCCATTTGGGGAAGTCTTTCCGTGTTCCATTGAAAATGACAAACGTGTCTATTCTTAAATAAATTGGTCTAAATACGAAAAGAACTGATGTGTAATTTGGTCACTTGAATTTTATAGTTTAGATAATGTGGAATTAATAGCAGATTTGAAAGATCGTGGTAATTTTCAAATATAGACAACTTAGAAATACAACTTTAGATATATTGCTGGATTGCTTTGGATATTCTAGTGATAGTATAAATAATATTGAAGTTTCTAATGATTCACAAGTAGTCTGTTTTTAATGAAGTTAAATTTCAACTGGAAGATAGCTATTAGCTTTAGATTACTATATTTTAAAATGTTTTCTTACTTTAAAGTACTGTTCTAAAAATTTAAAACAGCATATTTTGGGGGAAATTTCTTTGTCAAATGCTTACTTATGATTCTTTGTTTCTCTGTTTATTTTTAAGACGAGCAAAAATCAAATTAAAGTAGATCTTGTAGATGAGAATTTTACAGAATTAAGAGGAGAAATAGCAGGACCTCCGGACACACCATATGAAGGCAAGTAAAGTTTTTGTGTATGCAATCATTGTACATTTCAAGTCATGTGTCTTGAGATGCTTTGTTTGTAAAAATAATTATATCATAAAATGAAGAGGTACATGTTTTAAAGTAGTCTGATTTTTTTTTTTAAATACAGATTTTAAACTTAAAAACTATTTCAGTTCAGCTTCGTGTTGTCTGAAGAGAGATCTGTTCTACAGTAGGATAGACTATCCCGTATCAAGGTTAATTTACAAATACAAGCTGTGTGGTTTGATTGGTATAATTCTGACTTTTAGTTGTTTGTTTATTGTCTCAACAGTTTGCGCTCCTTAACCATAAAGCATTAAGGAACTTAGCTTCAGACTGTACATGTATTTTTGTGATCTAGAGTGGTGATCATTCATAAACATTGCATTTCTTCTGTCTCAACCAGTGATACTGTTGCAAGTTAAATTTGGGGTTAATTTGGGGCATCTGTGTGTTATACCTTACTGACTTTCTAGTTTACCTTTTCAGTTTATTAAAGTTAGAGGTATCAGTAATTGTGCATCTCTTAAAAGTGGTAAAAGGAAAGCAACTTCTATAAAGAAGCTTTAACACAGGCTGATATAGCATGCTTCTTCAGAGATACAAAATTACTCAATAGTGCTGATACTTGTAAACTTTGTGTATAATATATATGGAACTGGCAGACGTACCTTCTATTTAAAGTTCTTTCATGATAAGTAAGGATTTTTAATTTATTTTTTAAATTTCTGGATAGCTTTAAAACATTGTTTTGCTCAACTTTTCCATGCCAGGTGTCTACTTGGATTGGAATTTGTACTTTCAATAAAAAAGTATCAAGGAATATTACAGGCAAATAAATTGTTTTATTGGAATATGAAACGATTTTGCAGGTCCTTCAGTTGCTCCAGTTGCATTATGTGTTTGAGCTAAGAGTGGGATTTAAGTATTCCCCTGAGACTGGACGCATGCTATTTGTCATTATTTTGAAAAAAATTGTCATCAGGTGGGGAAAATACCTGAAGATTGTTTAGTAGCTATAGAAGTGTATGCACTTGAAAGCATTAGTGACTGCTAATGAAAATCTGGTTGTCACATCTTCCCTAACAGAGGACATCTCTTGTGATTTGCTTTTCTGGACTAGAAGCTGATGCAGCAACATTGGACTTGAGAACAGGGAGAATTTCCCCTCCTCTGTCTTTGGGGCCCAGGAGAGAAAAAGAATGAGGAAATAGCCTAACAGTGGTTGACATGGAAGAATATTGGGCAGGGGTAGACATCAGAAGCTGACAAGAGGAGAAACTAGCCTGGAAGAAAGAAAGTAGAAAAGTAGAAGCAGCTGTAATGGTAGGGGTGCCCTGCAGAACTTCATTTCCAGAGTTCCTCAGCAGTCTAGAAAATAATGGTGGTTTTCCCCTTTCCCTCCCTTCTCCCATGTGTTTCCATCTCAGCTGCTGCTGATGTATAGTTGATAGAAGATACTGTCTGGAAACAATTTATTCTGGTTGTAATATGTGCCTTACATTTAAAAGGACTACTGTGCTGTTCACCTAAAATACAGACTCATGCTGGTGATCTATTTGGAAGTGAATAATTCTATTTAGAATTTAGTATAATCGCTGTTTTGCAACAGTATAGTTCATCTTGTAAATCCAAGACTTAGTATTGTAATAACTTCACATCTGTATATAAGCAACTGGATTCTAGGAAACATCTGAATAGTGGTAGAAGGATGTTGGTTTTACTGTTTGTTTTCCATCCAGAGAGAATTAAACCTCCTTGGATGAGTTGTTTTGTCAGAGCTTGCTATTTTTTTCCCCCAGGTCAGTATTACCTTGGTTCATAAAATGGGCCTTTTTTTGGAGAATGTATTGAGAGTTACTTGAAATTAAAGATGTATTAATGTGTCACATAAGTTAAAAACTGTATAGCAGGTCAGGAAGAAGGTAAAAAAAAGATTGAAATGTCTGTCTGCTGAACTGGGTACTGTGTGATGCTGTATGATTCAGGTAGACAAGAATTTCAAATGCTGGGTACTGTCTGCTCACATATTCAGCATGTCCTGCTAGTGAAAAACAGTAATATGTTTAGTGCAGAATTTGTTGATGTGAAATGCATGCCTACTTACATACCTTTACATTTAATTATGTAAATTTAATTATGAGGATATAGTAAATACCCCTTGTGGGGGGGGCTAACTAATTTTTTTATTCTGATTGTGGCAGGAATCTCATGGAACAGTAATGTGATTGTATGCTTACTTTAATCTAGAAGGCATATGCATCAAGGACCAAAATAAGAGTTAGTGCCAGCCCAATTTATGGTGTTTCCTGACATTAGAATAATTTACTTTGGAATGTTAGTATTTCTGTAATATAGTTATATACATTTATTCCCTTACATAATTATAAAGGGTGTGCCAGTGTGTGTCATCTTCATTTTATGACTATAGCAGTAATGCATGCTGCATAATTACTGACTGATGTTTTGTCATCTATAATCTGAACAGTGACACAGCAAGAAGTGCTTTATGAAGAAGTTTTATGCAGTAGTTCTGGTCAGACAGTCCCTGTGATACAGGAGGGAATTCTAGAACCATTGTGAAGTGAAAGAACAGTTGTTGACCGTAGTTGGTGAGGTATCTGAAACCAAACTGCTGCTGCAAAATTTTTTATAGGTAATGTTCGAACATTAGTTAAGAATGACTGAGAGGAAGAATGTCATCTATTGACAAAATTTACAGCTTTTAGTTTTCTGTTAGTAGTGTCAACTCATTGATCAATTATCAAAATATTGCAAGACACAACTTTAATTGAAACATCTTTACATCCCATGTTAAAGCATTTTTGGAGAGAGGACCTTTGAGAGACTAGATAATGGCTGCTGGGTTTTACTTGATTCAAGAGCTTTTCAGTAGAAAGGTTGGGGTTTTGTGGGTTTGGATTTTTTGGGGATTATATTTTTTAAAGCCTGTATAATATTGGTATTAATTTCAAGCCAAGCTTTCATGTGAGCCACAGCAACTGCAAAATTTATAATAAGGTATTTCTTCAAGGGAAATAGCTAAAAATTGCTCTAACTCTTGTGAGACCTGTTCCAGTAGGACTACAGAAGGACTGTTATGCCATTACTGTTTAATTCAATTTCAAGCATTAAATAGCAACAAAAAAAGCCATACATATACTGTCTCTTTAAAAAAAAGCAGAAATATTGGCATGCAGAAGTTAATATATTAGTCATTTGTATTTTAAATTTAGTATTTAAAAATTACAGATTTTTTTTTAGGTTGTGTCTTTAAACCTGTATTTTAACCGCAAAGTTTAGTGGAAAACAATTCTATATAAATAATACTACCAGCTCATCAGTCTCTGGTGAAAAACATTGGTGGCTGAATATCCTGTTAGGCAGGAGACTTTTAATAGTTTGTGGTAAGCAGAAGAAATGGTAATACTTAAGGATAGATTTCATAATACCTTGCAAAATGATGTGGCAGCAAAATTGCAGAATGACTGATGAATTTTTGTAATCCAGGCAGAGTGTAGCTGTTTTCTTAAAAACAGTTGCTGCTGAACTATGCTTCAATTTAAAGAAAAGGAAAACCAAACTTCCTTAAGGTCTCTTATTGATGTATGTGTCTTCAAAACTGTTTCTCCTGTGCTGTCCTGTAAGCAGACAAGCAATCAATTTAGACATTGCTGTTATAATTTTGGATTTATTGGCCTTTCTTATATAGTATTTTCTGTTAAAACTTCTCAAGTTACTTTAGTATTAAGTGAGAAAAAGAACATCTGTAGACAATAGTGGAAAATATCAAACTGATACTAACTAGTTTCAGGTGGAGTGTATTAGACTGAAATACATTTTAAAAGTGAGAGCTGTTAGGAGCTACTTATGTGGGTTTTGGCATAGATAAAAAGATGCCATATACTGTAACTGCTGAGAGGAGTACTTGAGGCTTTTTTTCCCTGTGTATCTTGTTGTCAGTATTGCCACTACTTGAGAGCTGGTTTTGTATAGCTTGATTTGCAGAGTAAATAACTCTGGAAATCTCAAGGAAAATAGATTGCAAATACTTCAGCTTTAATTCAAGAAATTGTATAAATTGTAACTGACAGACGGAAAAGGTTTCTGAAAGAAGAGCAGAGGTTATAGAAAAAAAGTGCAAGTGAGGATAAATGCTTTCAGTTTTTATAAAAACAAAATGTCTAATTGGTGTGTATGTTTTTTTTTTTTTTATACCCTATTCTTTTTTTGTCATTGAACTGCCTGGCAAATGGCCTTCACTGGGCAGACAGAGATAGTTTGAGATTGCTCAGAAGACATAAGTATTGGTAGTGAACTTGAATGTTAACTGAACTGTAATGGAAATAAGATAGGGAATGATACTGTGATAAAGAGATAAAACTGAGAAATGTTTAAAACTGGGCAGCAGGAGGGGGTTCAGTCTTCCAAGCTCCTATTATCCTTTATTATATGCTCTGGCCCTTCATATTATATTAATGGTACTGGTGTGTCAAAGTGTATTTGCAGAATTGAAACAGAAGTAACTACTTCAGGTGGTAATGTGGAACATAATAAAAGTTAAGCACTGGTACCTCCTTTTTTATTTTTTCCCAAAGTGTGGGAGCTTTTCTGAAGGGGTTATTGAATGTATTTGAATTCCAAAAAGTTTAAAATTAAATACAAGTAATTTCAACTGTGTAATTTGAAGAAAATTTGTCACGAGGTATCAGAAAAGAATCAAAATCATGTAATATCCCATGTTTAGCCTGAATATTCCTGTGGCCTCTTTTTTCATCTGTTTAGGAGATACTTGGTTCATATTTTGCTATCTTTTACTAAAATAAATCATGGACATGATAAGATTGGGAATGAGAATGTACACATTAAATATACCTAAGAAGTATAGGTACTGATTTGCATAAGCACACACAACTTTTCTAACTGACTTTATATGCATTTATTTATGAAACAGATGAAATCTAAATGTATCTCCTAACTAATACTGCTGGGTAATTCAAGTTACTTGAAAATCCGCTCATTTAGAAGTGTAAGCTTTAGTGTCATGAAGGACTAAGTTTGAGTAATGTTCTTTTGGTATAATTTCCAACTTGTTCTTGTCTTTTGCAGGTGGAAGGTATCAGCTAGAAATAAAAATCCCAGAAACATATCCGTTTAATCCTCCTAAGGTACTGCAGACACACATTTTTGGATAATACAGTTTGGCTAACAATTTGGGTTTGAGTATTCTTACTTACTTATTTATTTGTTTGTTGGGGGTTTTGTTTGGTTGGTTTTTAAAATTCACTTCCAGACAAGGATTGGAACTGTTATATTTAGGTAGAAATAAAGTAGGATGCAAAACTGTACCCAATCAGAAGTACACTCTGATAGCTCCTAAAAGTACAAACAGGGAAATTCTGGGGAGAAGCTTGGGCCTTATTATTGACCCTTGTGTAATATTTTTCTGACAAGATAAATACAGTTTTCAGGTAGTTTTAAATGATGTAGAGAGTACAGCTGTCTTCCCTCCCCCTCAGCATTATTGAAGAAATGTTGGTTCTTTTGATTTCTTGGGCTCCACAAGTTATACTTAAAAGGTTCTTGAATCTAACCTACCAAGTTTCTAGGAATAATCAAATAGTGACATGTACAGTTGTGTGTCTTGAAGAACCAACAGAGAAATATAATAGTCTTACTGCTTCTCTGTTGAAGGAGTAGATAATGTGCACATGGATGAGGGATGAGAGATGAGAAATGGCTGTGGTAAAGTCATTCATATATCTTTCACAGCTTATTGGCCTTTTAACTTTACTGCATCTTTCTGTAACTTCAGTTTTGCGATTCTGCTCTGAATGTTCTCCCCAGCCACGTGCAGCTGCAGTTCTACATTCCTGTGCCCTGACTTAGTCCACTCTTCAGTGGCTTGAAACAGTAGACACCTGAGCTGTCTGACTCAACTTCTTGATTGGTTTTCTGTTTGTCTGAAAGATGTCTTTGAACCAAGAACCTGTCCTAAATTCTTGTTATTTTCACCCTGATCTGTAATACTGGGAAGATGAGGAAGAGAGAAGTGCCAGTAGCTCATAGGTGCTTTGAATTAGTTCCTTGAAGCTGGAGCAAAAGACACAGAAAATCTTAAAGAAATGTCTGTTGGTCTCAGTTCTTTCATCTGCACACGTTCTGGTGGGAGCAAAAATAAGGAGAGCTGAAACAGGTTCCGGACACTTAAAGATGAGTCTGTATACCATGATATAGCTGCTGCTTTAGGGCTTGGTGGTCTCTGTTTTCTGTATGTATGATCTTTTGCTGTAATGCCTGACAGATAATGTGTTCTCTTCACTGTTTTGCTTGCAGGTCAGGGGCAAAAGTTGAAAGATCTGTGCTATACATAAAATGTTTTTGAGGAGTTTGGAGTGAGGAGGAGATGAGAAAACAAATGGGTCAAAATCACTAGAAGGCAGTTAAAGTGCAACCTGAAGAAAATGAGGGGGGAATTTCCAAAGGCATGTATGTCCTTTCTGAGGACAGCTTTGGTCTCAAAGACCTGTAAGAGAAAGTACTGCTTTTACGTTTCTCGGTGTCTTAAAAAACCCCAGAAAACTCAGTCACCAAAACCTGACTTTAGTAATGCTTTGTGAGCATGAATACACTTTAGTGTAAAAATATGAACGTGATTAGTGAATGAATGCTGGGACTAGATCCTTTCAATAGCAAAGAAAAATAATAGGAATCTAGTTAAGTTTTGGGTTGGTGAACAACTTTCTGCATATGAGGTAATGAGACAGGATGGTTGTAGATGTTGTAGCGTCCACCAAAGAATTTTTTCTAATACTTCTGTAGCCAATAATTTAGCTTAACAGTGAGTGATATCCAGTTCCTGTGTTAAGAGTTAAAGACTTTGTGAAATCTAGAAAGCCCACTTTTAATAATGTTAGAAATTTTAAGTCTGTATTTGACCATCTGCTTGCCGAAACACTTGTATGCTGGAGGATATTTCTAACTAGCTTTGTGTGATGCAGGGATGTGAACACATGACATGTGAGAAGGCAGTTGGGGTGAGTTTGGGGAGCTTGGCAGTAGTCTCTTTTGAGTAAGGCAAGGCTCTAACAAACAGCCTTACAAACTTGAAGCCTCCTGAAATAAGCAGTATCACGTCTCAGTTCCATTTGTAGTACTACGTTTTCTGAATTAGTATTTCTTCATAGTGGATTTAAAATGTTTACTTAGTATACTGCATTTAATTACTGCTTTTGTTTTCAAAAATTGTCTTGTTTTTTTAGGTGCGGTTTATCACCAAAATATGGCATCCTAATATTAGCTCGGTGACTGGGGCCATTTGTTTGGATATTCTGAAAGATCAATGGTAAGATTCCATGGGGGTTTAAATGTGCAAAATCAAGTATACTGGTGTCCTGGATAGGCATCAGCTCACCTTGCTTTTCACCTTGTGCTTATAATTTGAGATGTCCTTAAAGCACACATTTTGATACAGTGTTCTGAGGTGCAAATATGCAAATGAAATGATTGGGTGATAATTTTGGAAAGCACTAAGTGTATATTATATACACAGAGAGTTCTTCCAAAAATTTTTCACTAGAATGAACATTTCATTGTTGACATTTTGGGTGGTTTTGTGTGAGTTTTTTATTTTAGTTCTTTTCTGTTAGCAAATACTACCTACTGCCTTCTTTGATCAGTTAATGTTACTGCAGATGTTTTAATAACCAAAATCTGTGGAATAGACTTGTGTCCAAAGTAACAGTTGCACTCATTGTTCATTTGTTTTTCAAAGTAATTGATTTCATGTGGTTTGAAGATTGTGTACAACAGTTGTATGATAGACCTGATACCTAATATAGATGGTTATTTTCCTCCTTGTCTGCCCCAAAAGAATAGGACTGTAATTCCCCTGCAGATCATACCAGTATCTAATCCATACAAACTTCAAATGCTTGTGAAATCAACAACTTTGTCAAGAGTGCTGTTGGCCAAGCAGACATCAGTTGGGTTTGAAACAGAAACTTAGAGTAGAATGCTGAGGTCTTGAGGTCGTGCAGGTGACACATCCAGGGTATTAATCTTTTACAGATGTATGAGATTATAGAAATCTCATACGGATTATAGCCTTGCACAGTATAGTGTAAATTACTGAAATGAAATTGTAATGGTCATAAACTGTTGTCTTTCTAACTTCTGGAATGGCATGTATTTTTTTACCATCTCAGAGCACTTGATGTTCTTTCAGGCAAAAGAATCTTTCAATATACATGCCTTGGTACCTGGTATAGTTTTTCCTATCAGTAAAGTCAGTGCACTTTTGTACCTGCATCTAATTGCTCATACCAGTCTACAGTTTTACTGGAGGTTAAGGACTCTTTAACTGTCCAAGTACAGTCTCCTGAGAGAGCGTTCTCTGAAGCAGATTAATGAATGGGCATGAGGTTGTCTGTAAGTATCAAAAGGCAACAAAGACATAAAACCCCCATGAGCTACAACTTAATTTATGTACTTTTGGGGTTGTTAGTTACTTTGATATTTGAGAAGGACAAACAGGAGAGAAGAGTTGGCATGGGTTCTTGTAATCTTTGAGCTATGTCAGCACAGATAATTTTGTCTTTGTCCTATTTCTGCTATTTCTGTTCGATGAAAAACCCCAAACATTAGTATCTTCCTTCTCCAAGATGTATACAAAATAGAAGTATTGAAAAAGAATTTGACTTCTGTATATTTAAACCAGCTGACACAAGAAACACCAGTATTATGCCAGTTACATAGTTTTAAACTCTTCCTTTGAAACAGTGTCTTCATTTGGAAGCACTAAGGAGAATTGCACAGAACTTGGTGGTGACAGTGGGAGATTTCCTGTATACTCTTAATCCCTCTTCAAATGATTCTTAATGTAGTGTGATCCCTTCATTTTTTAGTGGTGCTATTTGTAAGTTTTGTTTCTTTTCAAATCATAGAATGATATATGAAAATCACTTGAGCATTGTTGAAGTGCTTGACAAAGCCTCTAATCCTTTGATAAGAACAAACTTAGAGCTGCTTCCATTGTCTACTGTTTGAAGCATTTCTGTATTGTGATAGATAAGATGGTTTTTTCCAGAGTAGCTTCCTAAAACCCACTAAGCAATATGAATGGTTAATACTGTTTAAATAAGTTGTTTATTGTTCTTCAGTATATGCAGCTAATGTACAGATGCCCACAGCATAGAATCACAGGATGGTTTGGATGGGAAAAGACGTTAAAGATCATCTAGTTCCAACCCCCCCTGCCATGGAGAGGAACACCTTCCACTAGATCTGGTTAAATATGAAGTGGCAACATTCACAATACATGTGCACACAGACAAAAATAAGTATGTACAAAGGTATACTTGGGAAAAATTACCCTCGAGTTCAGTGAAGTACTTGCAGATTCTTCTCAGTGGGCAAAGGACTAAGCCTTGAGGAATGGTGAGGGTATTAGCCCAGGCTTTACTGGCTTTCCATGGCAATCCACAGAGTCTCACAAACTTGAGAGTTCACTAGCTCTGAGGGTCATCCCACTCTGGGAAATGCTGGTCACAGCCTGCTGTGGTCCAGGACAGCTCAAAGGGTCTCAGTACCATTGTTCATAGATAGGGTCACAAGATGATAGACTGAAATCATCAGTAAATTTCTATCCTGGCCACAAGGATGAGTTAGTATTTACTGGAATATTCCTTGAAAATAACAAAAGCACTATTCCACTTGGTCTCTTGTTCAGATAGAAAAAGGAACTCAAGGCTATTTGTTGGAAAACAGGAACTTGCTAGACAACAGAAGTTCTGGGAGCAGACGGTATTTTTGATAAGCTCAAGGGAACATAACTGTCCAGGTGCCATTAATCCAGGCTGAGGCCTAACAAGCATTCCTGAGACCGTAGCTGGCCTAAGGAGGGAGCCAGGGGGAGGATGTACCACTACACACCACCAAAAATATGTTTTCTGGATGTCTAGATTGAAAAGTGGTTTGAATAAAATAGATTCATTAGAAAGCAAACAAACAAATAAAAAATAAGCAATCCAAATCCCTCCCTCCTCCCAGATGAATAAATTAATATTTAAGTTATTTCATCAGATATTTAAGAGTAGATTGGACAAATGCAATTCTGAAATATTCCTGTGGAAGTATTCTAGAAAATCTATTTAGTTCCACAACCTCACTTGTCAAATCTTTTAGTAACAAGATCTGCTTTTGAAGTGCCACTTCATTGACTTGTAATGCTCTTAACTGAATAATGCTCCTCTTGTTGCTGTGTTTAAGTATGTCTGAAATTTCACTGTGTATCTGTTTTTCAGTGAGGTTTGAAAGTTAAAGGACTGGAGAAGTTTGGTGTATGGGCTTTAGCAGGATTTCTGAAAGAGTTACTAAGCTGATAAAATACTCATTTATAGATAGTGAATACAAATATAAAAATTTTAATATGTTTGTACAGTTTTTAAAAGTCTCTCCCATCCTCTGGTAATGATTTTCTGTTCTAATGAGCATAGTTGAGATGATATTTTGCATATGGGCAGGAGGTTTTATCAGTTTGCAAAGTAATGTCTTTAAATTATTTCTAATGAGTTTAATGAAATTCTTTTGCCACATTGCATGCTTTGCAATACTGAAATTCTTTGCAGTTGTAGATTTTCATCATGTTTAGATTTTTAAGTACCTGTTATGCCAGTTTGTTTGCAAAGCAGCTCCGGTTTGCTTCTAGAATTAAAATAGGGGTATGATTCTGTAAAAGAAGTACTGTTTATGCTTATCTGACGTAATTTTCATTCTGTGGTTTCACTTACTATGGCCTATATTTATCTTCCGGGCTAGTACTCTGTCTCAAAGCTTTAATCTTATATACAACCTATCTAATGCAGTTCACTGAAACCAGAGAAATAAATCACTTGAAAGCTGTTCCGCATAAATCCCTTGAGCAGAGATTATTAAGTGAATGTGTCGTGGCTTCATATATGGCTACAAAACCTGTTGGCTTTTGTGGGTTTGACAGTCAATAATGAATAATAATAATATTTTTGTCATAGTGACTCTACTGGAGGATTCATGCTTCAGTTTTAGTTGAGATGCGAAAATCATTATAAGAGATAATACAATTTTAATAGATAAATAAGCAGCAGCCAGCTTGTAATCTTCCTGCTTACCCAGTACTGCTGGGTTTTGTTCAGAGTGTTTGAGGAGCACTGAAGCTTCTTAAAGCTTTGAGAAAAATGTAGAGAATATTAACATGGTTTTAGGGAACCCTTCAGCAAGCAGGTTGTCTTTCCCCTCAATGCTGTGTCAAAGCTATCCTATTCTTCCTTTTTTTTATGCCTGGTCTTGTAGTTGTCCTGTAAATAGTGACTATGCAACAGGCTTCCACTCAAAGGCCTTATTCATTTCCTTCCAGATTCCATAAGACATTGGTACAAGGTCCCAGAGATTTTCTCTTGGATTAACAAGCTTATTTATTCCAAAAATGGAACAAATATTGCAGATTATTTACAAAAAAATGTTCCAGTAGCTATGTTTGGTTGACAGAGTGGAGTAGTAATCTGCTGGCTGCTGCTGTTCCTGGCATTCTGCTGGGTTACCCTCTTGGAATAATTGAGAGGGATTGTTTCCTAGAGAGGAATGTAAAGAACATAAGTAAAAACTTCCTAAATGGAGAATTACTTAGCCTTTAAAAATGAAGAAGAAAAATAAAACTTGGCAGTGTTTTGTAATCCTCTTAGGACTCTCTCTGCTCATCAAAAGGTAAAAGAGATTTCTTTCCTCGGGCATGCTGGGCACAGCTGCCTTGCTGTGCCTTTTAATGTTAACACTATAGTCACCCAAACCAGGGGTGCTCTTTTTTTATGGAAATGCCCTAAGATATTATCTAAAAAAAAAAAAAAAAAAAAAAAGGGAAAAAAGTGTAAGTGAACAAAATGTATATCCAGCTCTCTTTGTTCTGATTCAATCCCGATTTTCCTTGCTGTTTAGCAAATGCAATGCCAATAGAAAGCTGAGCTTTTAGTTTGGATGTCCAGAGTGGAGGCTTTTAGATTCAAGTTCTCTGAGGGACAGTGCATCCCTGTAGGGAGCTCTCTGCAGCTCACTGGTGCGTGATAGTGGCCTCCTCCCATTTTGCAGATGGCAAACCTGCATGATAGCTAAGCAACATTTTGGGATGGGAATGGAAGTCAAGGGTTATTTTAAGCTTCAGGATCAAACAGCCAGTAATGTCGTGGAACAAAGGGGATGTAAGGTCATGTGCAAGGCAAATAGGAAGTTTTACCTGTAAAACTCATTATACAAGCTGGTGATCGGTCAGGTTTCCATTGAAGTAGTGCACCTGTTTAGAGAGTTGTTGTACAAGAAAGATGGGAACCATAGGAAAAATCCAGAGTGAAGCAAGAAGAATGATGGTCTAAATAAAATCAATGTACAGTGAGAGATTGAAAAGGCATCTCAGTGTGTGGAATATCAAGCATGGTGAGGAACTGAAGATTTTCCAAGAGCCTTCTGAGGCTTCAGTTAAGAACAGATCAGATGGAAGCCTGTCAGGAATAATATGAATCTTGCTTTTGGCAAGGAGGAGAGAACAAACCTAGAATGCAACCATGCAGCTAGCTTGAGTTACCAAAGGGAATTGCTTGAACTCCATGAGCTGTTGCACATAAATCCATACCCAAATGTAAGAAGAGTTTGAAATACCTAATTTTTTCAGGGTTTTATTCTAGATCAATAAATCTTTGAGGTGCTTTGGAAAATTCAGAAGATCTGTCTTTGCACTGGAAATTTGTTTTAAGGAAAATACAGCTTTTTTGTTGTTGTTGTTCTTCCCCTGGACATTCTTCTTTGGTTTGGGAAGGTGTTGGGGAGGGAGTGTGTGGGTGGTGGGTGTATGTGTGCGTTGGGATTTTTAGCTTTGTGCCATTATCAGTATAGATTTTCTTTCAGAGCTGATGACGGGAATTGTTCTTGCTTTTTGCACATGAGGAACAGGTCCTGCCTTACTGATGCCTGTAAATTATAATTCTAGGCAGTCACTTCCATTCATTGTATTCTCCCAAAAGAAGGTAACAGAAAGAAAGAAGAGCTTTTAAGTTCATGGGAAATCAGTATCTCTTTTTAGCTGTTTCTTCAGTTTCTTCTGTGAATCTTCATATATATCTGAAAAATTAGGAGTAAGCTTTGTAGAAAATAACAAGCCATTTTTACTTTCTTTAATCATGAAAGCTAATTGGCATTCTAAAGGTAGAAGATGTTAGATTGTTGTACAGTAGTTATACAAAATATGTTGTTTTTCTCTGCCATTATTTACAAACTTTAATTTCTTCTTTTGTTTAATACAAGCAGCAACTGAAGCTGTAATGGGTTTTCTTTTATGATTTAAGGATACTTCTTTCAATGTTTGTGTCCAATAAAGACTGTCTTACTATGCATGAGATGGGAAAGCTGTTTTGAGACTTGATACTTGAAAATAAATTGTAAGCTACATTTTTAAACCTTTTTATAAATGTGGCTAAACCAATCTTGTCTGAAACTTAGTATTTCAGAGTTTAAATTCTCTGATCATATAGCCATCTGTATATATAAATGGATAAGTTGTTGCTTTTTTTGTTATTTTGAAATTGGAATGTCAGATGTTTAAGTGTCAGTATGCTTTGTATAAAAATCTACAATTACAGGTGAACAGGGGTTGAAAGGACCTGGCAGTCTCGAAAGCCAGAGACAGCTGGAGACAGCTGGTGTCAATGGCATCTTTGGTTCTTAGCGATGCCCCCTGCTCCCCAAAGTATATTTTACACTCCTGTCCTAGAAGGTCCAGTGTAAGTGGAAGTAAATTGCATGTAAAAGTGGCACAAAAGGCTGTGATCCTTTTTATGTCATCTTCTCTACAATTTCGGATGTCTCTAATGGAAAGGACAGAACAACTTTTATTTGGAGAAAGTAACTATAGCATTAGTTATGGTTGATAGGTATTTCATGTTAAGTCTGTCTTTAAAACTACATAAAGTTTTAAACTACTAAAATAACATAATAAAATTACTTAATTGGGAAAAAGACTTTAGATATAACACTGGGTGTGGCAGATGTGATAGCACCTGAAATTGATTGCATAAAAATAAAAATTACTACATCCATGTGGGCATAGTAAGGCCTGAAGGACATAGTATTCCATGACACCAGAATGCTGGAATAGTAAATATGTTGCATTTCATTCCTGTAATGCTAGCAGATGAGACTGTGAATTATGTCATCAGTGTGTACATTAAATAGCTTAATTTCAAGATAGTATAAACCAGTAGAGATTACAAGCCCAAGGAAATAAGGGAAAAAATAGCATTAAGTACATGTAAAGAAAAGAAAATTACTAAGGAATAGGTTTGAAAGAGGAGAATTGTAGTTGTGATGGTTTTGTGATTTGCCAGAATTCAGATTTAAAAGCATAAGGATTTTTTTAAGACTTAAGTCTACTACATTCAGCTTAAGGGACTTCAAGCTGGTGTGGCAGTTGGAGTGAGACACTATGTGCGAATTAAAATCTGTCATTTGGGATGTTTCTCACTTGCATTTTGATGTAGAACACTGCACTGCGAAAGCTCAGCAATAATTATCAAGCTAAAAAATAACTTACTGAGAAAAATCTTCCAGAATTAGAAACAATTAGGGAAGAATGGCATGTTTGAATGGTTAGTGACATAGCAAGAAAGCTGTGAATGTAAGCATCTAGGAACATAATATTTGGGTGCCACAAATGTACCTCTGACATTTTACTAGCATCTATTCTCTGTTCATTGGTATACACTGCTGGAGTACCTTAATACGGTGGCTCAGTACTGGAAAATACATAAATTTCTGCAACCTAAGCCTGGAAATGCACACTGTTTCCTTTGTAGCTGGACCATTGGGTCAAACTGTTCCCACCTATTCTAACAAACTCTTTGCATTTATTTGCAATCTTCTGAAAACAATAAACTGTTTTCTCTTGATAGAAAATTGAGGTTTGTGTGTAAGAAATTGGATGCCTGTGTTTCACAACTTTCTCTGGCATTCCTATGTCATAATCACTTTGCTTAAATCTAAAATGTCACATTGTCCCCACTCACCTTGCTACTAGTTCCGAACTTCTTAAGCAGAGTAAACAGATCTTCTATTGATTTGAACATCTGTCTGTGCCACTGCCACTGCTTCTAAGAATCTAGTTAACTGTTCAAATCAGAAATACTCAACTTCCACAGCATCTATGGAGTTCTTACTTGATTTCCAATGTATGCTAACTGAAATGGTAGCTCAGAGATGTTATTTATGATCAAAATCTAATGAAACTATGTAAATGTTACAACTTCCCAGACTTCTACTGTGCAATAATTTCATGTGAGTACTTTTGAGGGTTTATTGACTTCTCTGAGCATACTGGGTTTTCCCTTACTAAATTATTGATGTGTCTTTTTCTAAATACACTTTGAAATCAAGATAAAAGGTAAGAACCTAAAATCTTTAAAGTTCCAACTCTGGGACTGTGCTGCCTTCAACAGGGTTCTTTCACAGGGGCAAAGAGTGACTTCACAGGACCATTGTGACTACAGAATGTTTTCCTGCTGCCAACAGTCATGTCAGGTTGTGAGAGGAAGCCAAAGTAGTATTTTGATCGCACGTTCCATATTTAGCCTAACCTTTTTATTATTGTAGTAGTAATTAACTATGTGGCTCGATTTAATGAAAAATGTAATGTTAAAACTGGTGCAAAGAGATCTAATGTATAGAATTCCTTACCTGTTACACACGTTTAAAATGTAGGTCACTGCTCCTGCACGAAGAGTGCCGGCAGAGGGAGCATCCCCGGGCTGCCGGCCCCGCCCCGCACCGGGAGAGAGGTGCGGGTACCGGCAGTGAGGGAGAATGGCACAACCTGTTCTGGCGTTGGTTTTTGTGGGTTTTTTTTCTCCAGATTAAATGAATTGCATTAAATGGGCGTGGTGAAATGTGTAGGTCAAGGTACTTTCCAAAAACTTCAGAAAGCATTGTTAATAGGAAAGTCCACCTTGAAAACCTTATTTAAATATATGTAAAGAACGATATTTTAATAACTATAAGCTGCATCAGTTTAAAATTATGTTTCTTGGATTTAAAGTCGGTACATGAACTCATATCTTCCATGACAGTACAGCCAAAAGGGTGAATACAGGCGTGGGATATGGTAAAGGATTTTTTAATTTTCAATTTTAGGGCAGCAGCAATGACTCTAAGAACAGTTTTGTTATCACTGCAAGCATTGTTGGCAGCTGCAGAACCAGATGATCCACAAGATGCAGTAGTGGCAAACCAGGTAAGATACTCAGTTGACTGTGATTTTGTAACATTTCTGTAATCTTTACTGACTCAGGTTAGGTCCAAAGGCTTACAGGAGATACAAGATTTTAAACAACTTATTCTAAAATTGCATATACTAAATGTGAGCTGCTACAGTGTTTTGTGCTCTTTTTGAATTCAAGAGTATTAGTTACTCTACAGTGTAAGGAGATTTTGTCCTTTATTTATATCACCTTGTGAGAAATGTCAGGAGATAACAGCATAGTTAAATTAATTTCAGTGTAACTTGCCTTTTAAAATCTAAAGCTTCCAGTATAAGAAAAGCAATATGCTATTGGTTTTAAATGAGTTTTAACTTGGTGGTGTTAATTGGATTTGGCTTGGTATGTAGCTCCTGTTCTGGATTAAAATGAATGTTGTTGAGCGTTGTATTTGTTTAATGTCAAAATTTTATTATTAATGACTTGGGGATTACTGTTTTAATCACTGATTGAATTGCTATCAGTAAAATTTTATAATCAATAAGGTTTGTTACCTTTCAGACATTAGTGATAAGTTTTAATACCAAAAAATGTCAGTTGAATCTTAGGCCATACCAGGACTGGCATGAGTCTGTTTGAAGTGTTGCTGAAGGATAGAAACAGTCTGATAATTCTCAATAAAGTCCCAAGTATGTGTGTGTTTTCCTTTTTACTCTGGGGAGAGAGAAGGGCAGCCTGGCTTCCCCACTGACTGGCAGTAAGAGTGTATTTTAGTAACAGAAGAACAAAGCAAGTTGATGCTGGAAGAACCTTCTATCTCACCTGTATTTTCTGTAAGTCAGAACCCTCCAGATTAGGGTGACAAGGTGTGCACTCTTTCCCTTTAAAACTCAGTATGGAATGATAGATAAGCATTTTTTCAAACCTGTCAGGATTCAGGGGGAAACATGGAGATTAGAGGTAGCCCATTGCATTGCAGGGTGCATGTGAGCTGTTTGCTACCACTGTACTCAGTAAGTACAGAAGGCTTGTTTGTGGGGTTCTGCAGTAAGGCTGCTCTGAATAAATGTCCCTGAACAGTTCTGTCAGGCTGAATTGCTCTGCTCAGGGAGAAGTGTTGCAAAGGCCAGAAAGGCCACCAGGCACATCCCTGCACTGGTTTTTGTTCAGGATGTATGCCCTTGCTGTCACACTCCTTCATTAAAAAAACCCACTATATCCTTTACAAAGAACAAAAACAGTATTTCCAGTTTCTGGCTCTGATGGTAGAATTTTATGTGGGAATCATAACAGTAGAAGCACTTGAGCCAGTAAGAGGTTTTTTCTTAGGCAAAAGACTCCGTGAAACTGTAGATTCCAAAGAGCAGTTTTCTAGGCTGCCCCTCAGGTGCTTGTGGGCGTGTGTCCAGTGGCACTGTGGCATGGCTGATGTGGAGAGGATTCAGTTTATCCTGTTTCCTGCAAATACCTGCATGAAAACTATGCTGGGGTTTGGCCTTGAGTTACAGGCATGTGTATGTAAGTAGAAAGTGATTATAATGCTTTTGAGAGAGATATTGGTAAACAACTGATTTTTTCATGTTTATTTGGTGTTGGGGTCTCTTTTACTTTGTTTGGGGTTAATTGCTTTTTCCAAGACAAAAATTCACAAGGAATTAATTATTCTCCACACTTGTGCTATTTTATTAAACTGTGTGTTGTCCAGGTAAATGGCGGTTCCTACAAGCTCTTGGGAGAATCCCAGGGAGAATTCCTGTTTAAGTAAGAGCAGTATTTTCAGACACCAGCTGTCTGGTGTATTGGTTGCTCTGGTTGCTGGGTTTTTTTCAGTACAGCAACATGAACTGCCTCAGATTCCTGATACTGAAACATCAGCGAAAGTTGCCTTTAGGCTTTTCTAAATTCAGTGAGAAACTGGATTATTTACAGATACCTAAGTAAAGGAATTCTATTAATAGAGCACTGAAAGCTAGTTCTGAGTAAAATGCAATTATGAGTAATTCTTTGCACTTTAGCTAGTTGCTTTCTAGGCTTGGCAGTGTTCTCAAAAATATTTTTAAAAAATTAATTGGGGGAAGATCTCTTAAGAGCAGAAGAAAATAGTACTTCTGGATGCTACTGGTGTTTAACTTAATCCTTCTTCTTTTTTAATCGTTATACCAAAAGAAATTTATTACAGACCACTGTATTTATAACAGTGATTTATTTCCTACAATAGATTGCCTCCCATGTTTGTTTTAATGCCATTAATGCCACCAGATAGTAAATATACAAGTTATGACATGTGGATCAGAATTAGAGGGAGGTGGGCAAGGCACACAAAGCAGTGTGGTAGTTGTGGATTGTTATAGGAGAGGCAAAATGACACGTACAGCATTTTGCCATGCTTTGCAGATCTAATTACTATTTTCATGTATTAATGAAATGTCTAAGAATGATAATCAGCCATGTTTCTGTCCTTAAGATGTACCTAAATATTTGAAAAATGTATTTCCTAGTATCTTGTCTTATTAAAGTGATGATCTAAGGGAAGAGGTTCTTTTTTAAGACAAAAAACTTGATATTGCATACAAAAGCTGTTAAAATGGGAAAATCATTTAACTTTGCTGAGTACAGTTTATGACAGATGACCCACTTTCCTGGGAGTTGAATTCTTGGCACACGCTAAAAATTCTCTGCAATATGGTCCAGTCTGTTGTTTATTGGAAAAATGGTTAGTGATGAGATTGGTACAAGATAATATACATACTAGCATGATTTTTTTTTTTTCTGGTAAATAATAGCTTTCATGAAGAGTTGCAGCTTTCTAGCTTTTTGTATTTGCTCACCCATTTTTCTGCCCTTCTTCTGTCTTCTGTGTGATCAAGATCCTCATTCTCAGGAAGAAGCCTAGTAGTAGAATATTAGCCCGAACTGAAAAACTGCAGGCCTACTTGCAGTGCATAAAACCATATATATTTTTAAGTGATTAGAGGAATGCATTAGAGCAGTACATAGTGCCATGTTCAGGAGATGTTAACATAGGGATAATTTGTACTCTGTCACACTGAATATAAATTTTCAGCAGCTGTGCTAAGTATAGCTACTTTACTTTGATCTGTGCGATTGAGAGCAGTACCTGGTTGCACACATCAAATACCAACAGTGCATAATTTAACCTGAAGGCAAACTCATTATATCAAATGCTTGCACAGGTTTGCTTTTTGTGTAATCTTCACCTCTAAATTTACTTCAAGAATAGCAGATGATCAGTATGAAACATTGTGGAAGATACCATAGGAAGAATGATGGATTGCGGTCTGCCTTGTTGTCTTGCTATTTGGTTGGATTGCTGAGTTGATTTCACTTATTGTTTTTCCCCCCCTCTCTCTTTTGTGTAGTACAAACAAAATCCAGAAATGTTTAAACAGACAGCTCGACTTTGGGCACATGTGTATGCTGGAGCACCAGTTTCTAGTCCAGAATACACCAAAAAAATAGAAAACCTTTGTGCTATGGGCTTTGATAGGGTAAGTATAATTAACTTAAATATTTTCAGTAAGGACAGGGCAAGTTTATGTGTATAAACTTGTCATCAATATCATCAGAATCTACTAAAGTAGATTCTCTACTTCCATGACTTGTAGGTCTAATTATGCTATTTTGCTAATTATTTTTAAGAATTGGAGTTTTAAAATACTATGTTACAAATAAATCTTGTGAGCTACCCCTGCCTTTTTGAAACAGTTTTTCTATCAATTATTAGTTGAGATTTAAGAAATGGTAAACTAAAATTAAATGGTAAATGTGTTTTGATTTTCTGTGAACTTTTCATTCCACTTGCTGGTGCTGCAGGTTCACACACTGAAAATATTATTGCTTTTGTTTTCTCATTGCAGAATGCAGTAATAGTGGCCTTGTCTTCAAAATCATGGGATGTAGAGACTGCAACAGAATTACTCCTGAGTAACTGAGCCATATAGAGAGAGCTGCTTCTGTAGTCCAGCTTGCCCCTTCTGGAGGAGCATCACCATCTGTTATTCCTAGGATTCTATATAGATTCTCTTTCAAAACTGGCACTCTTGCCTGATGATGCTATCTAGGCACTATTGGAGACTGAAAAAAAGCGCTCTGTAAATAAAGCTAATTAAACGTCTGTGTAAATTTAAAAAGGGGAAATACTTTAATTTTTTTTTCTTACTAAATATTGTAAAAATTCTTTGAGCTCAGCTAAGATAATGGGGGAAAACAATGCCTACTTTAGTGTTTAGCAGTGTGACAAAGACTAGCAGGAACTTGCTTCAGGATTTTGATTTAGTAATTCAGAAAGCAACATTTTGAGTGTTAGTCATCAAAATTGTTGGTGCCACTCATCACAGTTATCTTACTGTTTTTAACATGGATCCTATGTGCCTGTGGATTGACCTATATTTGCATGCTTGTACTTAATAGACATATTAGGTAGGGTTGCTGAAGAGAGCACCATTGAAATACTCAATTACTTTCGTAACTTTTTTCCTGACAGACTTTCAAGACTTACCCAAAGTTCCAAATGGTGACCTATTCAGAACCATTTTCTTTCTAGCTTATTAATTGGGAAACCTGATTCTCCCCTCCCTTACATCATACTGTTGATTATGTTTCATCATCTGTGGGTATTATGTGTGCCATTGCAGTAGTCTAAGGTCCCCTTTAAAAATATTTTGAATTATCAGTAGTAATTTTCATCCATCATATTTTCTACACAATCATGTAAGGAGTATGCCTCAATACAGCACAAAAAGATGGAACTGGTTTAATTTCCTTATTTTAAAATCTTAAATAGCTGTAAAGTGTTCTTCAGTACACTCTGGATAATATGATTTCACAGGGTTTGAATGAGGACAAAGCTAATTCTCCAGTGTACTGATAATGACAAAAAAAATTTTTTTGAGTACTTGATATGATGCAATCAGCTGTTTTTTGCAGCAGTTTTCTAGCTTTATTTTGGGCTTCAGTTTAAGGATTGCTTACCAGGTACTTCAGAATTCATCCTTGCTTGCATTTTTCTCTGGTTAACACATGGAGGCTGTGTTGGTGTTTTTACTGTACATAAACCTCAGATGCACATAGAAGTAGAAGTGTGTTCCCAATTTAGCTTTTTTTTTTTTTTTTGGATTGATGTTTCTGATAAATGAGAACTGAATTCTTACCTTGGCTTGTACATACAGTCAGTCTTTTTATTTGTATTAAAATGACATTTCATCCTGAGTGCAAAAGCTTGAAAATTATTAGTCTTGCAACTTCAAACACTAGTACATCTATTTAAAGAGAGCTGTAATGTCTTTGTGAATATGATGCTAACTTTTGAGAGTATATCTGACAAGGAAGTTCAGAGAAATCCTGAGACTAGAGAGTGGGGATTGTGGATAATGGAGTACTGTATCAGTCATCTTTTCTATGACTCTTTCATTTTGTTCTGGTTTTTTTTTTTCTCCTAGGCTGTGGATTAATGGGGTGGGGAAATATGTGCCTGCTTGGGGTTTTTCTAGAGCTGTGAAGTACAAATTGAAATAGTTTTGCACTTCATGGTCTGTTTGTAACTCATACTAGATTAAATCAGGAACATTATGGTATCTGTTAAATACCTGGAGCATAGTAGTACAAAACCAGAAAACAGAGCTGTCAAGATCTGGCGAGTTCTGGGATGTTCCCTCTACTGCTCTGTCTGATGTGTCCAAACTTAAAATAGGGCACAGACAGTAAATACTTTGAACTCATATCAGTGCAATAGTAAATGCATTTGCTTAGTCTTTATACTTACTGCTTTTTAAGGTGTAGTCAGTGATCAGTTTTCTTGGGTTTTCTTGAGTTAGTGTAAATCATTTGCAATGATGCCAAAGGAAATGAGTTGTTTTGACTTTCCTTATATTTATTTATTTTTTTAACAAGAAGCTGCTACTGTTCAGCTGGTTTGCTAAGTGAAAACCAGGGACAGTAGGAAACTGGCAAAATGCTACTTGTGTTAATCTCAAGTTGCTGTCTTTTCTGTTATACAGGCTAAGAACTTCTTGATTACATCAACACCTTTTTTTTTTTTTACCCTGGTGGTAAAGATGAATTGCTGACTACTTTCCCTTGTTCTTCGCTGCTATTTATCAAAAGAAAGAACTCAGAAATCATTGTTGGGGGCATAAAACTTCTCAGTAACAGGCTTCTGAACGTGTCTTTGATAAGACCAGTCTCCTAAGAACAGCAGGCTTCTCCAACAGTACGTAAAGTGATAAAGGAAGCCAGGGAAAGGGGGAGAGGGGGAAAAGAGGTCCTTAGGTGAGCACAGTCACCTCTGAAAAGTTCCCTGTTAAGTTTTACTTCTCTCATGAAGTTACCTCATTTTCTTCTCTACTGCGAAACACTTGTCTTTCCCCTCCCCCTTATGTATAGATGTTGGATTCTGGATTTTGCCCTCCATCCATGTGCTTGGTAGCTTAATGCTAGCTCAGGTGCTGGCAGGAAGCTTCCCAAGAAGTGAGCTGGGAAGGCAACATGACCCAGCATTAAGGAGACATCTTTGGTCTGAAGTCCCTCTGAATTTTGACATGTGACTCCTTTATAAGGAATGTTTTTGTATTCTTGGTAATTATCAGAGTTGAATATAGGGATAATGTTGTACAAGGTTAGTTTAACTGCAGCTGGGGCTGAGCCCTAGGAATTTTGCTGTTAGTGTTCAGCTTATCATTGTGAGACGTTGTACATACAAATGGTAGTTCTGTTTTCTGTATCACTGAACATCGCTATATTCAGGGCCCTGTGCATTCACAGACGTGGAGTTGCTGTGCAGCCCACTCCAGCTCTGGACTCAGGCTGCACATTTACCACTCCTTGCAACAAGAACATGAACCCATGGGTACAGTGGCTAAGTACAAATAAATCATGCATTGTCTTCCTCTGTTGTGCCAGAAGATGGCTTGAAACAGTCATTTTGAAGTCTAAATGGCCCCATTTTTCTAAACAAGATATTGGTAATAACACTTAAGGATTACCAAAGCATCCATTGGATTTCACTGCTGAACATTTTAATGTGCATCCAGCAAAGTGGTTTATTATATCTTACCCAATTCCTCCAAGAGCAAAGTACAGCTTTGTTCAGAGGTAGAGAAATGCCCTTTCCTGTTGCCAAAAGCCTCCATTTTCCCATGAGTACCAAAAGCCCTGGCTGTATTCCACCCCCTTGCCAACAGCTTCCTCTCATTCCTTCTGTGAACAAACTGTGTTCTCAGTGTGACAAATTGGTGCATTTTGGAGACAAAAAACCGTAGGAACATATCCTGGAAAGATGCATAATTTAGTGCATTCTGCATACTCCAAACTTTTAAAAAAGATTATTTTGTTTAAAGCTTGCAGCAGAATACATGGGGCCTTGACTATAATTGGTTCGGTAGTATTTATGCACAATTAGGTACTACTGGTGTATGAATATGTCTTAGTTTTTTTCTAATTATCACCGTATTCAACTGTTTTCCATGTAAATTAGTATTGGAATACTGACATAAGGAATATAGAAACTTTTTTTTGTTGTTTGAAAGGAGGAATTAAATAGCCAGAAAGAATCTTACCTTGTAACACCAAATCTGCATTAGATGGTGTGGGTAACAGAAACATTTAAACTATGCAAATTTAAGCCTAACAGCTGTGACTCAGACTAGGCACTTCAGAGCTTATGGATTGCTTATGTCATTTGGGAAGGGAGAAGGGGAGTGGGGGGAAATCAAAACACAGATTCAAGTGAGAATTCTTGTTTTACTGCATTGGTCATGCACTGTGTTGGGAAGTTCTGTTTTTAGTGCAGAGGAAGTCAACTGTGCATGTCCCTTGTTCCCTTCTGAAACACCACCAAAAGCTGGCTTAGACGTGGAGGCTTGCCTGAAGTAGGAAACATTAAATTATTTAGCAAATAAATTGGTTTTACTTAAATGCTGATGAGCAGAGGCAATGAGATGAGGTGTCTTCTCCTATTCTGTTTTGTTGATGGAGCTGGTGAGTGGGGGCACTGATTTGTGACCAGGTGCTTAGTTTTGTATGGTTTTGATGAGCAGCTGGCTCAACAAGAGAGCAAAAGTGCATTTCATCAGCATCTATTGCATCATGGAACTAAAGCATGAAAGTCAAGATGCTTGTGGGTGCCTAAAGCCTCTTCTGGGGAGACCAAATAGACATTTTCAGTGTTACCATCCTTGTTTTCCAGGCACAGCTTTCTCCTAGGGCTGGGCAAAGGGGCAATCACTTCTTTCTTGCTAGTTTTCTGATCTGTTCCAAACCTATCTGTGAATGATGTAGGTAGCTCTTCCTGCTTGTGCTGTTTGTGTCATCAGCTGATTCATCATCAGACTCACAAGACCAACTGTCGTCAACGCATTTGGCTTCTGGCGTGGTTATTCCAGCTGCAGTGCTTTGTTGGCAGCAACCTGACTTCGGATTTGTTCTCACTGGACAAACCCTTGTGAATCATTTGCCATGTACTGTGCTGTGATGTTCAATCTGTGCTGTTACCTGCTTTGTAGGCACCAAACTGGCTCCAGGATCATTCATGGTGCTGAGCCCTTCATCGATAATGTAAGTTCAGCTCACGGCTCTACAGATGAGGAAATGTACTGTGACAATGCTGTGCTTGTCTGGTGTATGATCTGCAGCGAATGCTGCTGCTCTGGTGCAGTGTCTGAAGAAGGCTGCCATCATAGGAATGCTGATGTCAACTACTGAAGAGCCCTGTTTTTCACTTACCTTTTCCATCCTAAATTCTGACTTTCCTGGTAAATAAATATTTACCTGTAAGTACTGCAGGAGGTTGGTTCCTGAGCACCAGACTTCCTGTGGCGGCGGAACAGGGGTGGGGAGGCTGGAATGCAGCATCAGTGTTCTTTGTCTTGAAAATAAAAACTACAGAAACACTTTTGTACACAAACGATTTTTTAAATAAACACACATTTTAAAAGATGTTGATTTTTCACTGGGAATGCTTAACAATAAATGCATGTTTCCCTGAAAAGAGTTTTCATTTCATTTCTGGCAATTCACATTGTTCTAAGATTACAGGGTCTGCTGCCTCTATGTCAGTAACGAGAGAAAGGGATGAGAATTTTCATGGTCATTTTAAAAATTTTTGAAGAAGAAAATTGTAAATAGAAGTTGTGTAATATTTCAACTAGGACTGCCTCATGTGATGGCCTGACCATCCTGCACCACCTCTTGTCTCTTTCCAAAGGCTCCGTCTGAAGAAACAAAACCAGTAACACAGAGGAAAAGTTCTCTCTGGATTTCCCTGCACCACTTACGTTCATGTCATCTTTGTTCATTTTAAACTGTGTACCTCAAGCTGCAGTTGCTTCATGCACAGGGAGGTGACAGCCTGGTGACTAATAGCACTGCCCTGCTGCTCAGCTCTAGAAGAATCTAGGAGCAATGATGACCATGGATTTGCTACCAGTACAAACTTCACTTTTTTGGCATTTATCAAGGTTTGTTAAACGGAAGCAATTTGAAGACAGCGGCTGCACAGCTGAAGCAACGAGCAGTGAGTTTGCTGTGAAGCTGGTTGTAATATCGTGTTTCAGATCTGCATCCCATCTTCAGGTGCATGTTTGTCCCTGGGCAGGTTTCTGGGCAGGCTCTGCCAGCTGAGATAGTGCTGCACTGTTTTATGGTGTAAGATGTTTGGGTTTTTTTGTTTAATTTTATTGTCATCAGGAGCTGTGTCTTATTGTGGTACCTCATTTAAGAGGGGTGAGGGAGAGATAGCACTCCCCAGTCCCTCTCCTGCAGGTCTTAGCCTGATATTAATTCAGAGTAAAAAAAAAAAGCCCAATTTCCCCAGTTTGTGTAGTTAGACACTGACATGAGTAACTGAGAGCTGCTTTATACTGAAATACTTGTGAAGTTGTCCAACAGCCTTGTCATTTCTTCCAGCGCCCCAAAACTGGAAGCGAGTTCACAGCTGAAATGGACTGATGGTGCTTGCTAGCTTGACTTGTCCTGTACTTAGTTTTCTGTTTCAGTGGCTGTAATACTGACACATTTGGCTCTCAGACGGGTAACTCATACCTCCAATACAGCAAATCCAGGATTTTAAATTGTTTTTAAGGTCAAGTCTGGATCTGGAGCACCCATGTCTGGTATAATGTCAAATAAATTACATTGCTTCACTTAGTGGCTGCTTTGTGTTGAAATACAAATTTTGGTGGGTTTATGACAGCCTGGTATAAAATAAAGGGTAATAAGCTGGGCTGGTGAGGAAGATGTGGGAGGGGGAAGGGGAGGTGGGAGAGAATCTGTTTTGTGATGATGATACCTGAGCCACCAGCCCCCTTTAGCACCCCAAGTTCTTCACCTACAGCTCCCTTTGATTGCAAATGGTGCAGGGTGTTGGCTTGTGGCCCCCTGGTCCTGTAGTGGGTGGGGAGAGGGACAGTGCCATGGTCTCTTCCCTTTGTCTTTCCCAAAACCTCACAACTGGCAGTTTAAAAACATGATGATGGTAAATAGTCAAAGCTCCTGCTCATCCTGAGAGGTTTGGGAAGTTCCCTGCAGCTTAGCCACATTACTGTACCAGGTAAAGCTGCCTAGCCCCATTTTTATAACTTCTACCTGCTTCCCAGGTGCAGAGGTGTAGGAGGGTACGTTTCTTGAAGGAGGAACATTTTGCTGGTTATAGCCCCCCAAAATAGGAGCCAGTTATGCACCAGGATGGATTTTGGTTCGAAAGTAGAACTGGTCGGTCCCATTTCACACTGCAGTCAGTCATAACAAAGAGAGGGCACTAGAAATCCTGTCATTGCCACAGCTTTAAATTTCCATCAACACAAGGCTGGAGAACAAACACAAAGTGGGTCCTGGGTGTTTCTGGAAATGGTGGCCATCACATCTTCACCTTGCTGCAAGAAACTGTTGGGTGTGGTTTAATGTGTAGAAAGTGGCTTAAAGGATCCAAAGCTGTCAGTGCAAATGGAATGAAAACACCTGATGTTTATGGCTCTTGCTGTTAAAGAGGCAAGAAATTAATCCTGTGTATGAACAATCTGCTGGGATGGGGGCTTGCTCACTCTTTGCTTGGCATATGTGTTGCCCACTATAGCTTATTCCACATTCCAGTCCTTTAATGGTCTGAACCACATCAAAAATATCGAGATAGAGTGTCCCCAGGCCATGCTTATCAGGAGAGAGAACTATCTGGAAGAAAACATGTATGAACAAAATAGTTACCAAAAGCTCACTGGGTCAGACAATACTGAGGTGGAGGGGGAAAAAAACCAAAGCACAAGCCAACCCCAAACATTTCTTAAGGAAAGTAATTCTTTGTACTGTTTGTGTGCCATTCATTTCACCTGTGAATGGTTCTCATCTGTGAGGAATTCAGGAAGGGAAGCGTAGAGTCCTGAACCTGGGGAGGAAAAACCCAGGCACCAGTACAAGCTGGGACAACTGTAAAGCAGCTTGGCAGAAAAGGACCTGGAGGTTTGGGATCTGGACTAAGCTGAATGTGAGCCACCAACCTGTGCTCACGGCAAAGACAGCAAACTATCCTGGGCTGCACGAGGCAAAGTGTCAGCAGCAGGCTGAGGGAGGTGATCCTGCCTCTCTGCACAGCCCTGGTGAGGCCACATCCAGCAGGAATGCCAAGCCCTGCTCCACTGGGATGGGCTGGAGGGAGCCAGCTGTCCACACAAGAGATTTTGTACTCAGGGGGCCTGGATCTATTCGATGGGACTGCAAAAGAAGCAAATAGATACCAAAGGGGCCACATCCTGCAAGTGTGAAATGACAAAGCCCTCTTAATAGCAAAAAGGTTAAAAAACCCCACCATAAAGAAGAAATAACCTATGTTTTGACTTAAAGGTATGGTTTGGAAAGAAAGCAGCTCACTGATGCAGAATCAAATGACATTCTGCTATCATCTTGGCCAACTGCTTTGGGCAACTTCCAGAACCACCCTCATGAAAGAATGTGTGCAAGGGAAACGCTTAGAGCAGGAACCCTGCTCTGCTCCCCTGGCAATGAGTACCCCTGGCACATGGGGGAGGTCCCATGTGGCAGCAGGAAGGGGCTTGGACACAGCAGGGTAAGTGATCTTCTGGAGGAGAAACTCATTACCATTTTAAGGCTGAAGAGTGACCAAATGAAAAATAGACTTGAGCTCTGAGGAAGCTGGCAAATCTTAGTAAATTTAACAGAAGGCCCCTATGCCTCTGATTGTAGCTCTGGGAATAGAGGTGCCTTCAAAATGGTCAAACAGCACCAAATACATAGTGGTTATGTGGGAAAATAGTGTGTTGGTCAGACACGGCATCCTTGGAGAAAGTGTGTAAGGAGATGGAGTGAGGCTGTGGGGAAGAAGTGGTGCCACAGCACTGGCAGGGCCTGTCCCCCTCTCCACAGCCACAGGCACAAGAAAAGCTCCAGAGAGCAGAAGCCTGTGGCCAGCCTGGGAGGGGCGGGGGGAGGGGGGTGATGAGTCAAAGCAGTGGATGCAGTGATGGGTGTTTTGCTGTGACCAGTCACACCAAAGGGATGTGATCTCAGGTTGGTATTAACTGGTTGGGAAAAGGTTTGGCCTGGAAATAGAAAAATTTTCCAATTTCCATTCCTTTCTCTAGGGATGTACCTCTGGCTCTCTTTGTTTACACTCTCTTATTTAGGTATTTAATACACATTAATACATTCTGAAGGATGATCTCACCAGGAAGGTATCTGAAACTTGGAGAGCCAGAGATAAAACCACATCTACTTCTTGGTCAAACACACCAGGACTGCTGTGAATGCCACCATGATCTTGTGTGTGCAGTCTGTGAGGGTTTGGTGTTTCCTACATGTGTGGAAACTAGAAAGGATTAAAAATACACCCTATTTTTGCATGGGGGGATGCTGGATCTCCTGTCATGTCTTGTAATAGTCCAAATCACTAGAAAACTTTCCTAAAGCACTGGAGATTTGGCCACTTAGTACACTTTGACAGACAGAGGCAGCTCCAGAGGTGACTGTGACTCTCACATGGGTACATCTGGCAACACACAGGTTACATGAGCCAGAACCTGCATGGCAGGTGCACTGTGAGTAACAACTCTCCTGGCAAAGTGAGTGGTAACAGCAGGAACCAGGTGTTGACGTAGGGAGGATACAGGATACCAGCACTGCAGATAGTGTCCTTGTGGGAAAACCAGACCTCAGAAGCTTGTTACTAAAGCAGAGCCTGATAAACTGACATGCAGGCCCCCCACAGGCCTCAAAAATGGATCAAGGCAGAGTCTGCTTTCTTCCCAAATCCTTTTATGCTCAAAGCTAAGCTCATGTAGGTTAAAGTGAGAAGGTAATGCAGAAGACACAATGTGCAGGTATGGATGGATACAGCAAAGAGGGCCTTGAAGAACAGCTAGGAAACAATGTACTACAAGGCTGAGAAAAGCAAACTGGAAAGGGCACTAGGGAGAGGCACCAGCTATTTTGTCATGCTCACACACCGAGGGTGCAGAGCAGCTTCCTTGTCCATATCCCAGCCTGAATCCTGTCCTGGTGTAACAGCATGAGGAAGGATGAACAGTGGTTGCTGCTACCACCATCCAGAATAATTAATCCAGATTACAGATTACTCTCTCCTTTCCAGGGAACACTCAGGGATGGAAGCAGGAGATGGCTTGAATTATGTGGGCAGTGACAGTCTCTCTGACTTTACAGGAAGCAGAGAAGAGCTTATATGGGGGCAGCAGGGAGCAGCGACCGCCACCCTGCATGTGGTCTGGAGACAGCACATAAACCTCCTGGGAGGAGACTGGTGGCTCCGACCTCTGCCATCAGCATAAAGCCAGCTTGTTTCTGGTTTGGGGACAGTACCTAGGGCATACTGTGACTTCCTCACTTGCTTTACATCCATTGGACCCAACATCAAAGAAGAAACAGCCATAACCACCTTCCATCTCTTCCAAGAGCTTTGGTGCATCAGAACAAACACATCAATTCCTGCTTCAAGGGCAATGAGAGAATTAAATGCCTGAACTAAGAAGCAGAACATGTATTTCTTGTTCTGGAGCATGCCCAGCTTGCAGAGTTATGAACACACACCTGAGCTCTTGTGGCTGGCTGGGCTGTAGGAGGATGCTCAATATTCAGAGCTCTTTGGTCAGGCTTTTTGCCTGAGCTGGCACATTGCTGAGACTACATGGCTGCCAGCATGATCAAAGTGAGTTACAAATTGATTGGATAACCTCTGTGCTCCCAGTGAAAAGCAGATGTCTCCTCATGGCTGTTGCTCCTCACCAAACAAGACTCAACTGTGCCCATGGATGTCTCGGTTCTGCTGACCATGAATAAAGCTGCACAGTTGGTGATGACTCTACCAGGTTCAAAGTTGAATGGCTCCTTAGTCATTTCTTGGCAAAGCTGAAGGGGTCACTATGAGCCTAACTTCTCTGGTTGGCTCACAACACCCAGCCACTGCAGGCCAACATTCCTAACCAAAGCGTCAGGACTTTCCCTATGCAGAGAGATGCTCTGTTTCAAGTCAGAAAGGTCTTTCCAACAGGTGAACAGGAGGATTTTTTCTAATGGTATGACAACTGCCCTTTGCCTGATATGACACCAGGGATCTGAGGAACACGCTCACAGCATCTTCCAGCACGTGTGATGCCAACTGAGTTTGGCTGCAGACCTGCTCCTACCAACTGCGGAGTACACGTGGCTGCGCCTTTGGCTTTTTTGGCCTGAGTGAGGTCTGAACTGCAACAAGCCTTTGGCTGTGGTTCCACTCATCTCTTTACAAGCAGGTGCACAGGTCAAAAACTTGCTCATCTCCTTTCAGACTGCAAAAAATAGGGCTGGGAAGTTCTCCAGAGTCCGAGATGTTCCCATTATGAATCTGAAGTACGTTAGGGAGTGATTTGTCGAAGTAGTCATCCTGTGGGTCACCACACTGACTTAGTGCTAAGGAATCTCTGATGGGAGTACTGGGTCATTCACCTGCTTTGGTCTCTCATCTAGAAACAAGAAGTAAAAGGGCATCCTGGACCCACTCTCCTGCTGATCTTCCTCAGGCTGAGCAGCCAGGAAGGGACAGGTTGTCAGCAACCACTTCCAAGTTCTGCTTCTGAGGAAGTTCTATCTTGTTTTCTGTCTTTGAGGAACTGAGGCAAATCAATCCACAGAATGTGTGGATTAAAAACTCTTAAGGAATGGAAGCTACTGTTGGTCTTTGAAGTTTAAGAGTATTTTATAGTATTGTTTGAGCTCACAGCTTCCTTCTGGCCATCTGAATACCCGAGGTACTCATCAGCATGATGATTCCCTCCTGTCAGAAATTCAAGCAGGGGAAGCCTTCACGGTATACATAAAGTGCTGCTGTACAGAAGGACCTTGCTCCCTGCTTTTTAACACCTTGCTGCTCCCTGTGCAAATCTGTTCCTGCACCCAGTGCCCTGGGCTGAGACCATCCACGCTGTGACTAATGCTTGGTTATCAGCTCTGTGCACCTGCAGCCAGGCTGGCAAGTAGACTTCATAGCCCAATTTCTTTAGTTTGGGCTGTTTCCCTGAAGACCAACTTGAGATTTGATTTTCAGGCACAAACAAAACTATTACTACTGATGAAGACAATAACGAAACACACAGGAAAGAGAACTAGGATTCCTATTGATGTTTTCTTTAAGAAGCAAGCTTCCTGTGTATTACAAATGTTTGGTGAATCCATATTTTTCTTTATCTTTAGAGGAAACAGTTCAGCTGTTACAGCCCCATCAGTTAACTTGACATTCAAGAGCCAGTCTGATGCTGAACTTGGTCCAACAATGTGAGCTAAGTATCTAACAGCTGGAAACACATAACAAATTGTTATTTATCAGTTCTAAAACTTACAGGGCTTGTCAGCATGTGCAGAAAAGGTTTGTAGTGCATGTTATTTCTCCTGTTTAAGATTGCTCTAGACAACATTATTTTTTAATCCAAAACAGCTATTCAGATTTAGTTTTGTTGAGTGGTAGAGGTTTAATTTAGTACATTACGAAGTATGTTCTCATAACAGCTTTCTTGTCTTACTGTGATGAAAGCCATGCAGTCCAGGCATCAGAAGACAGAAAGAAATAGAAATAAACGTACGTCTGCTAAGAAACACAGCCAGACTTTGATGAAGATGGGAACTTACAAGATGGTAAGAACTTAGCTCTAACTATGTAACTGACTGTGAAACCTCAGCACCTTTAAATCCTACACTGGTAAAAAGCCATAAAGACTGGGTTTTATTACGTTTCCTAATTAATTGCACATTTACAAGTGAAGAACTCTGAGCATCAATTTCCTTATTATAATGGAAGAATCCCCACTCTTAGGTACAATGTTTGAAAACTGACATATGGCGAAGTACACACACCCCACCCCAGTCCCCCTTTTCTTTGAAATACTTTGCATTCAATTCTAGAGTTTCATGCTCATTACTCTTTAATAGATCTTAATTTTAAGGCCTCAGCAGCACTGGCAATGCATCATCAATTGCATCTGTGTAAGAATGGTGGCTGTGCTTTCTGCCCTGGTTCTCCAGGCTGCTCCCTGACTGCTGTCACTGGCCCAGGCCCCTGGCCTGGGGTGCAGCTCTGACACAAAGGTGCCCACCCGTTGCTGGGTCAGCTTCTGGAAAGCATCACTGGGGGCCACCTTTCTGGTAGTTCTTGTAAGCTGCATTTTGGTTCAGCCAATTATGCTCAGCATAATTTGCTACATGAATGTACCAACAGACTCTACTGATAATCAACATATGAAAATAACTCAAATGTCCACATAAAAAAAAAACCAGAAAAAATATGGAGAAAGACCATGAATTGAATTGAAAACCATGCTCTGAGCATGGCCGTGAACCTCCAGAAACCTCTTCTAACCTATATACTTATTCTATGATGATTGATTAATGTGACATTCTAACTAATTAAAAACTGCCCAAAAAAGATAAAAAGGAAAAAGTCCAATAATTATCTACTTCATAAAAATCAAAGCTTCTGGAAACAAATCTGAATTACTTCTGAGATTTGTCAAGTCTAGATTTCAGATCACTGTTAAAGGCACACCACTAGGTACCAGAACTCATTTTTAAAAAAAACCAAGTTTCTTTTTCAGGTAGCACCAGAAAACTTTGAACTAAAACATTTTAAAATTAGTTTAAACCAAAATACTCTAACTTTTGTGAGAGGGAAGCATTTTACCAGAGAATTGAAAAGAAACTGCATTACAATCAGTAAATCCACCTTGTGAAATTATTTCAGTTTTAGAAATCAAACCCCTGATAGATGTGTCATTAAATAATTTTAAAATCTTCTCTCTGTCAAAAGCATTTCAAATTCTTCAAGTCAAAGCACTGCAGGTTGCTTTAGAAGGGGAGCTGCACACACTGCTTTACACACAAAGCCTGATTTCCTGCTACAGAAGAAAAACACCAGCTGTACACTTGCTAAGAGAGACTTAAGTCATGTTGAAGAACACACAACTGCACCCTACCCATTTTAGGAGCACAAGCAATCCCTAACTAATGCCACCAGTATCAGGCTCTTCTATATGAATCAAGGGATTTCAAAACAATTTGCAGAAAAGAAATGGGGAACTGAGGCACTGGGAAGCAAAGCAAACTCTTCACTGTCACTGTGCAGACCAACCCAACCCCCCCTTCACAAGACAGAGCACTACAACTTCACCTAAGAAACTTAACTTTTTAACTATGCAACTGCCTGCATTACAGCTCCTTTGCTCTGTGCAGTACTTCTGTGAATGTCCAAGCCCATGTACAGATACAGCAATTAAGTTACCTGTGAAAGAAAAAAAAATATAAAAAAGACTGCCATGTGACACCTAGAAGCGTTTATTTTATGCAACAAACTTAAATATGATCATGTGTACATAAAAGTGTACACTGTATCTATGCTGAACAATGCCAGGAAACATAATATTGATGCAACAATCTTCTAAAATAAACATTAAAAAATGAGCCTGGACAGGAAGACAAAATGCAAAACAGACTTAACTTCCAATCAGCACAATGCTTAAAATTGAGAGCAATCCTAAACATTTCCAACTTTCCTTACAAAGCTGCCAAAGTCCAACTATTTTTAAAAACTGATTTTTTTTTCTTTACATCAATAATAAAAATCTGGTGACAAACATTATAAAATCAAATGCTGAACTGTCTTTACTCCTTTAAAATTTAGAATATTCCGACAGAACCGCAGGAGTAAAAACATTTAAAAGTGATATATGTTTTTATAAAACAAACATCAATATGTACATTTATTGCAAATTATATTAAACTAAAATGGAGGGAAAATTAAAAAATGAAATGTCTACTTGCGAATTAATAATAATTTTAGAGTGATTACTTTCCCACTCTGATAAAAATCAGAAAGCAACATTTATAAAATTGCCACCACATGACTTTTCATAGCAGGGAACTGAAATCTGTACATCTTATTTTTGCAGAAAAGTAGGCAGGCAGAAAGAATTATACATAAAACAGTCTCCAAAAGTAAAGCAAAAAAAATTTTTTGTGTTTTTTTTTCCTCTAGTCTTGTTTAAAATCCATTCAGTAGACTTCTACCTTTTCTGTGAAACATGGGAATACCTGGCTCTAGGATCATGAATTTTCAATGTCAGTGTAAGGACCTTCTCTGACTTTCTTTAAAAAAAAATGCAGCATGAAAGTTAATGGTGTAAATACACTTTTAAACTCCAGAATGCAGGAACTGGAACCAAGTGTTAAGCAATTTGCTTAATTATTGACTTTTCATAAAAAAAGTCTCTGGGGAAATAAGTACAGATGCTTTTAGCTTCTTTCTCAAGAGTTTCTGCTTTACATTTCCATTGAGAAGGATTAATTTCATGTGAAAGGGAAGCATAGTTTTCCTTCTGGTTTCAGAGCTGAAAGCTGTGTGTTTTGAAGTAATTTCAGTTCCTGTACAGGAAATTCTGAATCCTAGTTTTTGCAGAAGCTTGGAGCATGCCTTTATTTGGCCTTCATTTCCTCCCTTTTCGAGCAAGTTTTCTTTTTACCTTTATGAGGGGAGAAAAGAAATGAAAGTTAATTGTAAGGATTTGGAAATTACAAGTGATTTTGAATCAAAATCCTATCAAATATTGTTTACATTTTAGCTTTTACACTCTTTATACTGTGATTCTTCCAACTCCATCTTGTATCTTCTCAATAATTACATAATTAAAATGGAATACAACTGAATTTCCTTATTGTATAGCACAACTTCCCAATAAACTTGAAACTACACAACTTGAATTGTGCATTTTATAATTCCAAAACCGAGTCATGTTTTTTCAGCATAAAGTTACCCACTGCTTTCACTGGAATCAAAGATTAAGAAAGGTAACTTGATCTAATTAACTGTAATTACCAAGGTTTATAAAAATAGCCTATTTTACTTCAGAATAGGCACTACTTCAAATGTTTTCCAAGTATTTACAGTAACTTGTACATGTCTACTTAAAAGCAAAAAACCTATTAGACAGAAGTTTATTTATACACAAATTTCTTTGATTTCTTACTGTATAAACTACAATAAAGAAGTAAAAACAGAGAATTGTCCTATATAAGATGTCTGCTACACCTTAAGGAAGCCTCCCTCTGCTATCTCTGTATCCTCAGTATCTTCCTGGCTGCTCCCACAGGCCTTAAAAAGATCCATTGTATTTTGAGAGTATTCTGAACTTGAGTCTATCTCCAACAGTGAATCTCCATCACTTCCAAGCACCTGGCTTCTGAAAAACGTTAACAATGTTTTGGTATTTTGTCCAAGAAACACTGAGATATTACACATTTTAAAGATGTTATCTGATACAACAGCTTATTAAAGGCTATGGATAGTGCAATTTGTGTTGAAGACTTGAAGAAATCTGACATAATAAACAAGCATTGCAAGGCAGTGGCAGTACACAAATATTACATTCTTGACAGACAGAACATTTTACTGCTGTATAAAGCTTACTCTGAGAAGAAAAGGTGAAACTACTTTTGTTCAAGGTTCTCTGCAAGATCTTCAACTTACAAATCTCGAGAAAGAAACTATTCCAATGATTCTTTCTTCCTTTAGATTAATTTGTGATTTCTTAGTGCACGCTGGTTTGCAGACTTTATTGCTCTACCACTTTGGACCGTTTTGCATTAATTATGTACCAGCTCCAGCAAAACAAAGCTCTCATCTTTATGCACATTATGAATTGCTTGTATTGCAAACCAAGTTAACACGTTTAAACATTAAAGCAGCCCAGATTATCATCAAAAAGCTGTTTTCTAGTTTACAAAGTTCCAAATGTTAATTTTCAGTTACTCAAAATAGACATTACAGTACTGATAATATTAAAACAAGCACAGACCCAAAATATCAGAGAATAGTTACAGCTGTAATTACAAATTTTCCTGTGCATTAAAGACAGTCAGTTCCTAAGCCTTTGCTATCAATGAAGAGAAGCATATCAGAGTAGCCAAATGCCTGTGTGCCTGGCATTAATGAATACACTGAAACACCATCAACTCTTAGTTCCTTTACAAAGCAATGCTAGGAAGGGAAACCGGGATGCATAAAAATAACATTTGGTGAAAACAGGTTAAGTTTATCCTGTTCTGACCAAACAAATCCATTTCTCCAATTCCACCTGCCCAGGTACTTTGAAAACTACAACTCAATGCAACATATGGTGGACCATGGCATCTGCTGTGGTTTAGTTGTGCCCTTAACTATGCTAGGTCTGTTATAATTGTAAATCCAGAGTCTGACTTGAGAGAGGAAAGGACCACCCCCCCATGTATTTCATTATTTATTTTTACCTCTGTAGATCAATTTGCCTCTGTGCTGCTGCTGGCTTTTTTGCTGTGTCTTGCTGTTTTGGTGCTTTGGCATTACCTGCCTCTAAACTCCCTGGACTTTCTTGGTTGGCTGCTGCTCTCTTCCTTCCCCTGACAGGTGGTTTATTTGTTTCCTCGTTTTTTGCAGTGGTACCCTGAGGTTCCGGTTTGGTTGGTCGCCCTCTTCTGGTTTTTGCTGCAAGTGATGGGCCTGTTTCTTCTACACTTTTTTCTTCTGTTTTTTGATGAATATTCTCAGTTCCAGATGCTGTTGCTGTTCTTTTTTTCCCACGTTCAGTGCTATTTCCTTGTGTTGTCTGGTCAGAATTCATCTCCTAGAAAATAAAAATCATGAATGTGAAGAAAACAAAGATTCCCAAAGGCAAACCCAAATTGTTACCTCCCTCCAACAGAAATACAAGTTTTTAAAACTGTAAGTATTGTTATGAAAACACATCACATGGTCTTAGACCTAGCAATAAGTTTTATTAATGGGATTTTGGACTTTATTCCTGCAAAAGTATTTTCTACATTGTGTCTAATGTTAGTATGTGCACCCAATGTATCTTCTAGTGGTGTGAGAGAGAGATTACAGTTAGAATAATTATCTTTATCAGCTCCTCCCATGATGTTTTTTCTGGACAAGCTCCTTTTACTGTCTTTGTCAAATGACAGGAGAAAACTGAGGGGCCAAAGAATTATTCCAATACAGCAGTATTACTATTTACTTCCATAAATGCAAATTTTGAGACCACCATTCAGTAAAGGTGCAGTTTACTGAAGTCCTAAGTGCGAGTAAAGAAAAACCCAAGACTTCTGGGGAATAAAGAAGTGAGATCACATTAAAAATGAAACTTGCTGTGTTTGTTAATTCTTCATCATGTCTGAACAGGTATGGCCTACATGCATGTTTCTCTCAACACACTGAACAAGGTAATGAAGTGATTAAATACCACAAAGAGGTGTCTGTATATATGAAACAAAAATGTACTTCTCTACACAGAGCAGTATTCATATGGAATCAAAGAGGACTGGATGCTAAGCTTTCATTTGAACACTGACTTCCCAACCAGTTGGGAGAAGAGGTAGAAAAAAGGATACTGAACAAGTATGGCTGGGATGACTTAGCAATTTCAAACAAACCAATGTCAATATTCTAAGTGCTGCATCTGAACCAATTACTTTTTTTGTTAAATACTATTATTTCTTATGTGTTCAAATGAGTCAGGCAACCTCTGTAATCTTCACTACTGTTCCAGCAGCTTCATAGTAGACACTTAAAATTGCTATTCACATGAACTTTACAGATTCTCTGAAATTTCAACTTCAAGGGCCTAGAAAGCATTTTTGAAGATTTACTTTATATGTGCTTTGCCTAACTTTTCTTTGTGATGATACAAATACAAAACACCTGCTTATTACTCTGATTTCATCTAATAAAAAGAGATTAGGCAGATATATAACTTCTTAAAAAGCCTAAATCATCTGTGTATCCCTACATTATTATCAAAATCTCTTTTCAAATCACAGAATCATCTAGGTTGGAAGCGATATTCGAAAATCATCTTGTCAAGCCTGTTGACAATGGGGCCTCAGGGGTTACCCAGGGCCTTGACAAGTCAAGCCATGAACACTGATAATCAAGCACTTTTCTGGACAGTCTGTTCCAGCGTTTAAATTTCTCAACAATGTAGACTTCTTTTGTAGGTTTTTTTCCTGCTTGCATCCAGACAGAATTTCCCCTGAAGCAACTTCTTCCAGCAAGCAGCCTTGAATACATCCTTCCATAAATACTTTTTAGATATTGAAAGACTGACTGGTCCTCTCCAAAGCTGAACAAACCCAACACTTCAAACCCTTTCTTCACTCAACTTCTCCATGTCTTAATCATCTTGGTGCCCCCTGCAAGGCTCTCTCCAGTTTTTCAGTATCTGCATCAAACTGGGGAGGACACAGTACTCCAAGTATGGCCTAATGAATGCCATAGAATAACCACATCCCTCTACCTGCTGACTACTCAGGACACTACTCAGCTTGCTGCCCTCACTGCAGCCAAGGCACACAGCCAGCTCATGCTCTGTTGGTTATCCACCAGGGACGGTTCCCCAGGTCCTTCCCAGCCAACCTTCACTCCAGCCAGGCAGATCCCAGCATGTTGTACAGCTGCTTGAGTTCAATCTGTCCCAGCTGCAGTACTCCACTGTGTTAAAATTCATGCTATTGTATGTTTTAAGTTAAAAACATACAATTTATTTTTAATGCAATGTATTTTTAAGTTAAAAAATCATTATGATTTACACATGGTGTTCTCTCTTTAATGAAAGGGGGGTGAACCATACAATATATTTTTAATAGTTTAATTAAGATTTTAGTTGTGAAAAAATTCAAAAGTTAGATGTTTATTTCATCCTGTAGGACCACTTGACATTTTCTTGGCAGTAGTTTCAGTTAAAGCTACTACAGAGGTGAACTTTCACTCTGAATCCCAGGCTCATTGTTACTTATATTGGAAAACGCAGAATAAACATGGGAATACTTTGGAATTTTAGAAAAGAAGAATGAATCCATTCAAATGAGTACTATAAATTACTCTGGATAAAATAAATGGCCATTTTGAAGATAAGGGGTCTTCTGTTAGGCTAAGAAACTGACAGAACTGTATGAAATGAAACTGGATGTTACCAGTTCCTCAGAGACCACCTGCAATGATGTGTACTGAAAAAAACCTCAATGCAAACTTATTACAGACAGAGTCTATAAAATCCCTGGACATACCTTGTTTTTCACAGGTTCTGTCTTTGCTGGTGTGACTGAAATAATCCTCACAGGATTTTCATCATTTTCACTGACTCCGGTTTCTGATATATCTGAACTTTGTTCCCTGGGAGCATCATGGAAGAGACAATAAAACAAAAATATACAGAAAAGAAGAAAAACGTTTGGAATTACTGGGGATTAAGAAAAGGGGGTAGGGGGAGGGGGGAATCAACTAAATAGGCTAAATTAGTTTTAAAAACAATTGAATTTGCCAGAGTCCACACTTCTATTTTCCTTCCCAGAACTGGAAAAGGTCTGAAAGGAATTGGCTGGTCATTGAGCCAAATCCCTTACCACAGACACACCACCGTATAACAACTTTTGCAAACTTAAAGACTAGAGCTCTAAAATAGGCTGTGCTCTTTTTCCAGATAGAAAGAGCTGATACTGGAAAAATGTAGTGAAGAATAAAAACACCAATAATGCCCCAACTTCACAGAAAAGAACAAAAAAGAAAAAAACAAGATTATTAAAACTTGTATCATGCACACTTACAGAACAAATTCTCAACACACTTATACTTCCCTTATGAAATGTAGCAACCAGAGATGACTTTCTCTGCTTTCTTTAATCCTTTATTTTAGTCAGGTAATCAATTCCAAACCACATTAAACAATACTAAAATCTGGAAGTGTGAACTGTTTCTCCAGATTTACAACAAATTTTAAAATTTCTTGCATCTATATAGAAATAATGCTTGCTAGAAGAAACACTGAATATTACAATCATATTTTGCATCTTTCCACTGAGACCCTGGCCTGCTTCAACAAGCTTTTTTTATCATTTTTGATCTTACATAGATCAGAATATTTAATCTGTATCAAAAAAGTTTCTTGTTTTTAATCAGGATTAATCCTAATTTATATATCAAAAAACATCAACCACACAAACTGAACCAAAAAGCAAGTATGGAGATTTTACCTATTGAGAACTACTACATTTTCTAAAATCAGACAAAGTAAGGACACTCTTCAAACATGTAAGCACACACACCAAATCATCTCCTGTCTTAAAACTTGCAAGCACAGTGGAGAATATGAAGTAAAGAGCTGATGAAAGAAATTTTGGACTCCTGTACCTTGATCTGTTTCCTGCAGAAGAGCTCAGCTCAGAGTTTACATTGCTTCCAGTCTCTGATCCTGTAGTCCTAATATACGGTCTTCTTCCAGTTGCAGATAACGGTTTGTTTACTGTACCTAATACACCTGTTGGTTTTGGCTAGAAAAACAATGTTTAAATCTTAAAAAACGCAAACTTCACATATATACCTAATTTTACAAATACTTGCTCGATTATTTAAAAACGCTTCTTCTGGATTAACAATCTTGACCACAATACCATCAATTTAGAGCTACTAACCTTATCTTTACTTTAAAAACATTGTTTATCCTTTTACTTCTTGTAATTTAAGAGCACTTCATCAACTGCCCTTCCCTCTCTCATGCTTTGAAGGCATGGCAGCTGGAGAAGTCTCAACAAAAGCGAAAATGTTAGGAAATATTACAGTTGAGAGCCTCTAGGTAAGGATGAATGGGAAAGCAAATAAAGTGGATATTGTTGTGGGAGTCTACTATTGACCACCCAGCCAGGATGCTACCAGCAATGCATAATTCTACAAGGAATTACAGGATCTTTCTGGATCAACTGCCCTTGGCATTATGGACAACCCTGGCCCTGTATATGGGGGTCAGCAGACTTTGGGTGTTGTAAGACTTTTGGGTGCTCTGGGAATCTGCTTTTGAAGGTACTGCAATCTATGAACATTGGTCACTTTTTAGGAATCATCTCTAAAAAGCACAAGAGCAGGCAATTGCAAAGTGTAAGATGCCAAGCAAGTGAGGCAGAGGTTTAGCCTGGCTGAGCAGGGATCTTCTGGAACTTAGGCAGAAAACAGAAGTATACAGTATTTGGAAGCAATGACAGACAACACAGCAGGACTACAGAAATGCTGTTCACCGCTATAGGGAGAAAATTCCTGTGGTCAAAGCTTGATTAGAGTTCAAGTTGACTATAAAGGTCACAAAAAGGGCTTTCTAAGATATGTCAAAAGCAAAACGAGGATCAGAGATAACACTGGGCTGTTCCTTCATGAGGCTGGTAACCTCACAAACAGGAGGTGACAAAGCAGAAACATTTAACCCCATCTTTGCCTCTGTCTTCAACACCAATGATGAGCCCTGGGACCCCCAGAGCCCTGTGTTAGAACACTATGTCTAGGGGGAATGATAAACAACCCCAGCTCCCTCAGCTGCTCCTTGTAAGACTTGTGCTCCAGACACTTCACTCATTTTGTTTTCCTTCTTTGGACATGCAATAAACTCAGCTACTCAGTGAACTGAGCAAATAAATTATTATATTAAAAGAATAAAATGTTTAAGTAAATACTGCGCAGAATTAGCACTAGGATGATGTAGCCACTGAGCATGTGTCCAGTAACAAGCCTTTTCCACAGAGATCGTTGCTTTTTTTGCTAGCCAATGTTTTCCAGCACCTGTAGTATCTTTCTCCTTCCTGCTCCATCATAACTTCCACACATGGAATTATTTTTTCTTCTTGGGAATGTCTTAATTTATTAACTTGGCCTCTAAGGAAATGTAAAATTAAATGAAGAATGTGACATGCCAGTTACAAAAACTTCCTTGACTGCTCTCCAGGGACAAAATAAAAAACTTCCTGCAAGTTATCAGCCACAGCAAGATCTAAAATGTAACTGTATCAGAGAACCCTGAAGAGATAGTATTTTCTTCTAAATCACCTTTCTCCATATAAGTATATAAATATAATACAAAATATGTATCATAAATACATAAATATAATCGTTCAGTTAAAACTCAAGCTGGCCACTGCAATGGAAGATAATAAAAAGTAGTTTTACAAATACATTAACTACAAAAGGAGGGCAAAGGAAAACCTCAGTGCTTTACTGGACATGGAGGGGAACATTGTAACCAAGGTCAAAGAAAAAGCTGAGGGACTTAATGCCTTCTTTGTCTCTTCTTTAACAGAAAAGTCAATAATACTCAGGCTACCTAGCCCCTGAACTGGTGGACAGGGACAGGAGGCAGAATAGATCTCCTGCCATCCAGAAGGAAGTAGTTAGTGGCCTGCTGAGCCACTCAGACACTCGGAAGTCTATGGGGTTGGATGAGATCCCCCTGAGGGTGCTGCTGGAGCTGGCAGAAGAGCTCACCAAGCCGCTCCATCATTTTTCAGTCCTGGTTAACTGGAGAGGTCCCAGATGACTGGAGGCTGGCCACTGTGATGTCAATCTACAAGAAGGCCAGAAGGAGCATCTGGGAGATCTATAGGGCTGTCAGCCTTATCTTGGTGGCCAGAAAGGTTATGGATGATCTTGAGTTTAAGACTGGTTATCTTGAGTGCGATCACAGGGTGTGTACAGGACAACCAGGGGATCAGGCCCAGCCAGCATGGATTTAGGAAAAATGGGTCCTGCTTGACCAACCTGATCTTTTACGACCAGATGACCTACCTAGTTGATGAAGAAAGACTGTGGATGCAGTCTACCTGGGTTAAAGCCTTTAATGTTGTCTCCCAAAGCACCTTCCTGGAGACGCTGGCAGTGCACGGTTTGGACAGGTACATTCTTCACTACAGGCCCAGAGTGGTGGTGAAGGGTGCAACATGCTGCAGTGCCTGGTCACTATTGGTGTTCTTGAGGGAGCAGTATTAGGCCCAGTCCTGTTTAGTATCTCTACTGATGATCTGGACAAGGGTATTGAGTGCCCCTCAGTCAGTTAACAGATGACACCAAGTGAGTGGCAGGAAGGCTCTGCAGAAGCTGGACAGGCTGGATCAATGGGCCAAGGCCAATCATATGGGGTTCAACATGGCAAAGTGCTGAGTCCTGCACTTGGGTCACAACAAGCCCAGGCAGTGCTACAGGCTGAGGCAGAGTGGCTGGAAAGCTGTCCAGTGGAAAAGAACCTGGGAGTAGTGGCTGAGAGCTGCTGAACATGAGCCAGTGTGTGCCCAGGTGGCCAAGAAGGCCCAATGGCATCCTGGTCTGTGTCAGCAACAGTGTGGCCAGCAGGGCCAGGGCCAGGGCAGTGGCTGTCCCTCTCTACTCAGCACTGGCGAGGCCACACCTTGAATCCTGCTCCTGTTCCTGGGTCCCTCACTGCAAGGACACTGAGGTGCTGGAGTGAGTCCAGAGAAGGGCAATGGAGCTGGGGAAGGGTCTGGAACAAAAGTCTTATGAGGAGTAACTGAGGGGGCTGGGAGCATTTAAAACTCTCTATAACTGCCTGAAAGCAGGTTGTAGCCAGGTGGGTAGTGGCCTCTTCTCCCAGGCAGCTAAAGACAGGAAAGCAGCAATGGCTACAACCTCAGGGGAGGCTGAGATTGAAATTGCAAATACAGGATGTTAGAATCACAGAATATCTCCAGCTGGGACTTCCCGAAATAGATGCTCAAAAGTGCATAGACATTTGCAGCTGAATTTAACAGCATTAAAAGCTATATTAAAAATACTACAACTGAAAATTTAAGATCTCCAACGTTAGTGGTATCACAATTCTCTATATGCATCATAACTTTACGCCAAGTTTATTTCACTAACAGATGAAACTGTAATTAAGAACCTGTACCTCAGTGCACAGATAAACTTGGGTGTTGTGTACTCACCAAGGTAGTATGTTCATGGAATTAATGTCATCAAATAGATGAGTCACAAATTACTGTACATGAACTCTTAATATAATTTTTAAACTACTGTAGTCCAGAACATTTTAAAAATCACAAGTAATATTCAAAGACTTACAACTTGTCAAAATACAGTACCTTTCCTGTCAAAAGAAGAACCCTTGTCTCTTCTGAAATGTAATTCCTGTCATTACAGAAATCCTGCAAAAAAACCAAAGTAAAAATTAGTTTGTCTTTGATGTCTCTATCTCGCCTCTTTTTTTACATACACTCAACTGACTTCTCAAATTAGATGCAACTATCAAGTGTTACACCATGCAACCTGCTGACCAATGAATCAATCTAATAAAGATAGGTCAAACTTGTATTTTGGTGGAGATTTACAGCAAGCATTACTGAATAACAGTATGCCATACCTGAAATTGGGATGAATGTTTTTCCTTCTAAAGTGACGTGAATTGTTTGAAATGATGTAAAACTGTCTCCCTATTTGATCACTTGCACGTTTTTAATGGGAAGTCCTAACAAAGGAAAAAAGGAGCCATTTTCTCTAAACAAGCTGGAAGTTGTTACCTTTGTCACTCTGAGTTTCAGAGTTTTACACAGACCAAAATCCTGTAACTGAATAAAGGCACCAGCTCACTATCACATGGCATCTGACATTTCACAATTAAATAGGAAACCAAATTTTGCTTAAACAGACTCTGGAAAGGCTGTTAATTAACAGACTAGGGCACTGAAGAATGTCAGCCAGTACATTCTCCAGGACAACTAAAACATCAGGTCTGGTCCAGAGAATTACTTGTGCTCCTTTTACACTTTTCAGAAGTAGGTCTCTTGGAGATCAGTAGTGCCACTGCTGACAGCACAGATGTACTTATCAAGGCTATTACTAGGCAACAAGAGAACCAACTTGTACAGCAAGCAGAATAGTCAAACAGCTACTGACCGACAGAAGCATCCCACGGGTAACATAAAATAATGTTCGCTTTTTTATGTCTGATTTGCATTCTAATTCAGATATACAGTCAGAATATACATATAGTCTCATATATTCAGATGCACTTGTAAAACACACTAATGAAATGATTCAGCAATACATGCCAACATATCAGCATTAATTCCAATTAGCTCTCACTTGGTTACAAACATTTCTGTCACATGCTCATAATACATAGACAGCAGAGTTGACATTAAAAAATTAGTTGCTGATAATAAAAGATGCATTTTTCCCACTCATTATCTTACAGAGATAATCAGCTCTCAATAATCAAAAAAAAGTATTTTCCCTTATTACTCTGGAAATGAAAATCAACAAATTTACCTTCTCAGGCTGTGTAAAAAATTTGGTTGGCAATACAGGGTCCTTTGGTAAATCTGCATTGCACAAAGCACTTTTGCTGTTGATTACACATAGTGCTACATCACATACTGTGTAAAGTTTCTGAAGAGAAAAAGAGAAAAGCATACTTTAGGAATTATTTATTGTTTTTAAAGTGTAGAAAGAATGAAGTACTTTAAAAAGTTTAAACTATGTGTTTAAATAACCACCACTAAGGACATATTTTGTAATTATATCATTAACGATACTGCTGGGTCTTAAAACACATGGAGAAGTGTTTTTCATATGATATAAAATCTAGTAATACCTTACATTACTATGCTGTACAATAGAAGCTCTTACTCAATCAAATCACCTTAAATGGTTTCTCATCTCTGCTAGAAACTAATGGGTTTACCAGTAGCTGTATAATGCAGTATTTCCTCCCCCAACGGCAGAAGATACTTATGTCAGGAAACTAGGCAATTGTTGTGAAAATAAGGCAGGTAGTAACAGGAATATTTTAAAAAATTACAGGTATTATGTACTGGCTGAGGTCAGCAAGGTTTTGCCAGAACGAGATTGGAAACATACAGACAGTGCTTGCAATTAGCAGTGTCTCTAAAAAACCATAAAAATATCAGAGCTAGTTCTTTCAGACCCTGCAAATCCTGCTTGTGAAACCCTCAGCTCATCACCCAGCACTAATCTCAACTGCATTTCTTACTTCATTGGCCTTTGGCTCATCAGGAGACTGAGCATCTCGGGTAAGCTTGATGTTTTCTGACATCTTTTTCATGAAGGCATGGCTATTGTTTTCATTCTTTGTCATTAAAACTTCAAGCATGAACCACAGGCACCTAAAAAGCCATAAAACCACAAGCAATTACACTCCAGCTTTTATACTACAGCTCCTACATACAGCAAAGCTTTACAAAATTTTGATAGCTGTACTAGCTTTTTCTTAAGAAATCAAAATCAATTTGAACCCAAACAGATAACATCATATAATGGCATGAACAGAGTCTAGACCTTTACCACACACAGTCTTAATTGTACTCCTTGGAGTAAACCTGCCAAATTAGTGTGCTTATTATTACACCTCTAAATACTGCCCAGCCAATGAACTTTTTTCTCTTCCACATATGAACAGAAACAGGAATTCTGGTGCTGTTATCACCCAAACAAAATTCAGTAATCACTGCCTTGAGCACCATGTCCCTATCAACATGAGCACACTCAAGGCAGGCTTAAACAAATCATGCTGCTGCTAGACAGTCATCCACACGAGGTGGATTAATATTGCAGTTCAAATAGGAGAGGAGATCCAAAAAGCAGGTCAGATTCTTGCCAATGTTCCATAAGGGAGGAAAATTCTCCTAGGTAAGATGTAAAGGAATTAACTTTCCTAGGTTTCTTTAAATCTAGCTTATTTATAGTGAGACTACATTTTATTTTGACTGAAAGTTTGTTTTAAAAATTTGTCAATTATGAGATAAAGCACAGCTGCTCCATCCATGCTTGCTACCAAGCTCCACCACTGCATATGGTTAGAGGGTCAAGAGTCACAATATTGTAAAGCAGTACTTAGTTGGGAAAGACATATGGGTGGTTCTGAGAAATATAGGCTTTGTCAGTAGCTAATTATTTCTGAAAATTTGGAAGAGAGATAGTTTTGTAGAAAGACGTAATAAAACCCAAGAACAATAGGATGACTGAACATTAGAATTCTCACTTCACAAAAGCCTCCATCTTCTTACTTGATACAAACTGTAATGAAAGGGATGAAGGAACATTTTTCTCAAAAGCTCAAAGGCTTATGCTCCATCCAAATACTTACAGAGTTATCCTGATGTTCTAAGAAACTAAGATGTCCCTAGTCTGACTTGCATCCAAGAGCTACAAAGGCCACAGTAAATCAATCTGTTAGCTTCCATCTATCCACTATTTTCAAGAACTTGAATAAGATGAATACAGGAGCAGTAACATACCAGCCTGATCAAGGTTCTGCAATATCCAGTGTCACCCCAAGATTCCTACTGAGAACACATTACAGTCTGGTAATCCCTGTTAACTCATGTCAAATTCAATAGCTTGACTTTCTCACTAAGTCAGCAAATTACATAAATAATTATCAACTTTGAACAAGACCTGTCCAAAACACCAGTGGGATTTTATGTAAAAAAATATCCACCTAGAGGAACACAGTCACAAAGTCATTCTTTGTATCCATTTCAGTAATTTTGGATTATGAATTAGGAAGAGAAAGATACTTGAGATAGTATAAAGATAAAAAACAACCAACCCCAAACATACCCCTGGCAGGATAAGCTTAAAAATCTTCATCAGTAACAGTAAGTATCACAGATTATGGTCCAGGAACTGTTAAGCATGCATTTATTGTACATCACTGTATCTAGGCCATGTAAACCAAGACGAACTAGGGAGATACCTACAAAACACTGCAAAGCCTGTTTTTCCAACTTTGCAAGCATCTATGTTAACACTTTAAAGTGAACACTAAGACACACAGAGCTGTTAAAAGAAACACTGTATCACATGAAACAGAAAACATTTTTCTTATATCTCAGGAGACTCTTCAGAGAAGTATTCCTGCCAAAATTCCCCTACAGAGTATTTCTTTGTTTGGAGCAGTCCCTTCTGGCTAGCTCAGCCAGTCTGTGACAAACATGAGGGAGGAAATTTGACAACAAAGAAAAGCTATACAAGAAGAGTCCAAAAAAAGCTCTGTGCACTATAAAATGCTTCTCAAAGAATGTATTAACTCAGTGACTGTAAATCAGAACTTGTTCCCATCCATTCTGGATAAAATACATGCTGGAGAATGCTTTCAGATGTTGCCAGGAACAGGGAGTGCTGGGACAAAATGCAGACTTGTTGATTAGGTAAAAAATCTTCACTGACTTCAGGTCTGACCAGGTGTGAATCAAGCAACTCAAATCAGGACACACCAACCTTTTCATTTAGAGAAAGAATCAGACTTGGACTGTCAGGCGTGAAGGTGCAAAAAGCACTAAGATCTGAACTAGTCTGCTGGTGCCAAAAAAGAACTGCTTTTCGGATGATGTATATTGTAGTATGTGGTTATACATGCCTAATACAAAACCAACAAAGCTCAGTTTCATCAAAAATTAATACAACAAAAAACCAAAACAGTAAAACCGGAACTGTGTGGTGGGAGAGACAACATGCTTTAACAATTTTTAAGTGTTAACTATTTTTTTTAATTTTAAAATTCACTGCAAGACATAAGGAGCAAATGAAGTTATAATCAAGATGTGAAATACTGAGGCACACAAAAAAGGTCTGAATCTGGAAACAACACAGAACAAGCTCCTGCCAAGTATGATGGTATTGTATACAGTAATCTTATAATAAAATTGTATGATTGTATACAGTAATCTGTGCTGAATACATTAAGAAGTACTAAGCCTACACTGCTGATGTATAGTGCAAATGGTAAGTCACCAGCAAACTTAGAATGAATTTTAGTAGGCTTGCATAGGAAGGGGAAAATAAGTTTCCATTGAGGCAGGACTTAACCAGCCTCAGTGTCTTCAAGTCTTGGAGAAGTGCTCTATTTTAAAAGTTACAAAATATTTGAACCAACATTACTTGACATCCTATAAATAATCCTAGGCACCAAGACAAGACTCTAAAATCAATACTTTAAAAGAAGTGTGCACAACTCATTAATTTGGTATACTACAGTATGACCTACAGGTTGGGCTTTCAGAATATACTGCTAAGCAGTTGTTGATGCCTTCCTCCCATGGTTGAAGTGTTCCATATTTCCATTTTTTCCATTTACTGGTTTGCAAGATATTGTTGATAAAACAAATATTTCTCCTTCCTAATTAGTTTTTTCCTCTTCCTAATCAGATTCTTTCCAAGTGCAGAACAACTCTCAGCATAAGAATTCTAGAATCACTCGACACTTACTCTTTGACATCACGAAGCTGATCAACATCCTGAGGTTTTGTGAAATCTGGATCATGTGCCAGTAAGTGAATCATATACGGTACCACATATTCAGGCAGCAAGGACAGCAATTTTTCTACAGTAACAACAAAAAAAATTGCTTCTATATTACACACATACATGTGCATAAGATAAACTTTTTCAAAGTAAAAGTTTTTCAAACACGAAATGTAAAATTTTGACTTGCATTTTCTTCCTACAGACTTTACTTTTAATAAATCATTAAAAATAAATGAACAGGTTTTACTACTACAAAACTACTTGGTCTTGCTCCAGGAAGGTCATAAAGCCCTTAAATATCAGAACACAAAATTTCATTTTTTGAGCAAAACAACTACAACCATAAGAGCACTGTATTTTACATCCACAATTCTCAGCAATGTACAGAGGAATATTTTATGGTTTATGCTAATACTGAAGTAAGTACATTTTGATTTTAATGTGTCTAATATAATGAGGAAACAGATTTAACTTATTTGGTGTTTCTTTAGAAAAGCGAATGGCTTAAAGTTTAATAATTATTCCTTCCAGTTTAGTATTATTGTATTCTTAACAATTTTACTGAAATACTAACCGTTAGCCATAGGATTCTGCTTGATATATTCTCTTCGTATACTGATGTTTTTGAGCAAGCACTGTCTGGCATGTGCTCTTCTCTCCTTCACAGGGTCTTTGGCACACAAAGCAAAGATTGCCATATATTCCAAAGGGAGAAGTAATTTCACAAGTGCCTTATGCAGCTTCTGGGCAAATATCTGCCGCACTTGGTAGCACTCATCCTACAGCAACACAAACCACAGAAGTGCAACCATCAAAATCCTGGTCTTAAAAAAGGCATTCAAGGTGAAATTATGAGGAGGCTTTTTAAAAATATGAACAGGAACAGCACTATAAACATTTGAAACTGAAACTTCAATAACTCTTGTGAAAGCTGCAGTGAGGAACAGAACATAATCAGTGTTGCAGCAACAAAAGCTCAGACATAAGGACTCAGAATTGAATTAAGGGTCACTTCAATTCTAATGCAGTTACTTACATTAATGACGAGTGCACAGAGCTGGAACTGTTCTGGAGTAATTATTTCATGGTAACAGGGTTCCTGTGCAAGCTTCATTATTGCACTACCAGCAGCTAATCTCAGTCGAGACATATCTGATTTACTAAACATGGCAGAGAAAAAACCCAAATAATTAATCACAGCTCTCCACAACTATCCTTAAATTACCCACATATCTCAATTTCTTCTTTTTACAGGATCAATGACCAATGAATGAAGTCCCAGTAACATAGCTATAGATCAAGCTAAATTAACCCTACCAAATTTGTGAAAAATAAAGTGCTTCACTTTCCCTACAAAAAACCCTCTTTTTCCAGTAAAAATTGAAATTAGATGACTCAAGTTTCTTGTTTTCCTATCACTGTCTAAATGAAAGTAACACTTTTGCCACAGTTTCTCTTTTCTTCCTTCACCCTCAAGATGAAGTTGAGGTGCAGTTACCTCACAGTTGGAATGAAGAAGCTCCACCCAAGATAAAATCTAACATGCTTGGGAGGTGATTATCACTCAATTGTTTTCAAAGGTAACTCTGCCAGTGTTTTACTCTCTACAATGCCTTCTACTAGGAAAATAATCTAATTTGGAACTCTGTAGGTATTAGCAAATTGCAAGAAAGGGAGTATTAACGATTTCATGCTACCACTCCACTCCTATTACTACTCTGATCAGATCTGTAGCCAACACTGTGCTGACTTTAACATGCCACAAGCACTCTAAAAGAACCAACATTCTTTGAAATTCTACAACAAAATTTATAGAAGCCTGCAAGGAACAAAATCTGACCTGATTCGCTTCTGTTCTGTCAAGTCTCCTTCGCTGACGAGCATGGCTGACAATAACCGGAGTGTGGAATTTGCAGATTTTGACTGGTTGTTTTTCATACCCAACAACCAGCGGACCAAAAGTTTAATTGCTTGCACCTAGCACACACAAATCAACAATCCTGTTACTTGCCAAAGTTATTAACTTACTAAAACCTACTGCTGTCAAGTTGAAATTCCTACAGATTTCTGTGTATTAGCGCTGATACATTCTTAAAGGAACAGAACGAAGCAGTAAATATTTAGGGTGAAAAAGGAAGAAGCAGTACTTGTAACCTCAGAAGACTTCAACTATGGTCCACTGTCTTTGCAGATTTCCATCTGCAAACGTTGCAGGATACTTGATATAAAAGTAAGAGCAACTAGATAAAAATTCCTAGAAATGGCTATAATGAGATTCACATTGTCAAGTGAAGACAACAGAATGCATAGTTTCTATCAGTTTTATCAGTTCTGTGTATAACCCACAAAAGCAATAATATTCTAATATGACTAACACAAAAACACTTGAAGGGATTTATTCTAATATTCCCCACTGCACAACTTGAAGAGAAGTAAATTTTTAATTGCAGATATACACATTATTGCTGTCAGCAGATAACACACCTTTGCTAGTACTTCTGGAGAGACTTCTTCATCTGGAGACCACAATTTTCCATTCTTCTCACCTGTTGACTATAGAAATTTCATGTAAGTTTACAAATTGGTTCAACTCATACAGAAAATGAAGACATAAAAATAGAAAAAAGTCATGGATTAGGCTTTCTTTTACAAAAAATACCTTTTATAATGCAATTATCACTGTACTAACCACTTACAGAACATTACTTTATGGACTCGTTTGACAAAACAGCTGTATCCCCACAGAGTTCATAACAGGCTAACAGCATAATAAGCACTTACAAAAAAAAAGAGATAATCTTACCCTGTCATTCATTAGGAGATCTTTCACAATGAAATTTGCAACAACAGATTTCATTGGAGAAGCAAACTGGTCTGGAGCCAACATAGAAATATGACCCAAAGAGACCAAGGGAGTTATAAGCTGTTCTGGTACATCAGCATTCAAACTTCTACTAAGAGGCTGAGGAAGGAAAAAGAAAAAAAAATTCAAAATTCAAGATGAAGTTGAGGTGCAGTTACCTCACAGCTGGAATGAAGAAGCTCCACCCAAGATAAAATCTAACATGCTTGGGAGGTAGTTATCACCCAATTGTTTTCAAAGATACTTCTGTTCAATTAATAAACTAGCACGTCTTAAAATAGTTTATTTTATTACTGTATTGCTGATGCATTTCACTGTTTTTCCAAAAGAATTAATAAAATCAGCAATCAGAAGTATAAACAATACAATTTCCTATTGAACAGAGCAAAGATCTCACATCAAGTAAGGGCAAAGCAAATTCTGTATTCTTTTACTTTAATGTGAAACACATTCAAACCTGACAGACATGGGAAAAACTTTGACTCAGTTCTGTTCAGAAGTTGTGAAAACCTGAATCCAAACTGCCAATGGTAGAAAATAACAGCCAAAACTTGGAAACCACCAGGGACATTTCTACTAGCCATTAGTATTTACCTTCCAGTAACAGTCACCAGGACAATTGCATCGGATTCTGGTATTAGGGTGGAACAAGGACTCTCACAGAAGTCTAAGCAGAGATCAAACTCTGCAAGCTTAATTCAAAGCTTTTCGCACTTATAAATTATGCACAGGCTCAAAGACAGACAAGATTAAGAACCTAAAATATTTTACAAGTGTAGATTAATAATGTTATAATTTAAAAGACTACAGTGATTAGTAATAAACTCTCTGCTCTGTATAGTAAGTCTTTCTACTTAATAACTTGTCTAAGGAAGCAGTAAGTGAGCAGTAGGTTGATGTCTGAGCTTGCAGTCAAGTTGATCTGCACTAACTGCCTTAGTGAGGCAAGGCTGTGTGTGCAAAGACCTTAAAGCTGGGTAATTCAATACAGCTTGAAAGCAGGAGATGTTATCTCTCATTTAGTATCTGCTAAATGTGTCCCCATGGATTTGCTGTGGATCAGGCCAGCATATTTAGCTTATTTCCCCCAAACTTCTCCCATGCAGATAAAAAGGAAAACCTTCATCAGACATGAGAATATTAGTAAATTGTGACTTTAAAACACAAATATTAATAACTTGCTATTGTAAAATTAATGACTTAACTACCATATAACTGTAGGCTTCCTGACCTCATAAACTGTTATCTGTTAATAAACAGCAGGAATTAATTTTATTTACTAGTACCAATTAATAACAGAAACAAATCTTAAAAACAAAAAGACAACACATACCTCAAAGATCTGTGCAAGTTGTACTTCTTTATTTGAAAATACAGCATGTATACAATGAACAGCTTGTTTTGCCTGATGAGGAGTGCCTCTTTTTGCTTTCTGATGCAAAATCGGAATTAGTGTTCTGTGTGAACATTAAATAGAATACGTCAAAATGTAATTTGCAATCTATGAAAAATAAGTATCTTCACACATACAAATCTATCATCACTGTCTTATAAATCAAGCATTCCTTTGAAGTCTGTTCAGGAAAGATCACAATCAAAGTAAAAAGCAGGACAGAATTGTATTTACCAATACTTGTTGAATATTTGACTGTACACATACAAGAAGGAAACAGCCCACAGGAAAAAAAATCAAACATGAAAGAAAATAATGATCAAAATAAAGCTGTTTAGGAAGACAAATATATAAGGTGGAAGCAACATGACAGTTTCAGCTAGAGTGAATTTCTGGACTTCTTATCCAAGCCTGGGAATGACAGGGCTAAAGAAAATCTGTGAAAGCTAAGAATAACCACTAAACATCAGTGTGTTTACAGGCTTTTACAACTGGAACTTTTAATTGCAATGTACGCCCAAGTAAACAACTACTTCGTTGTGAGATTTTGAATTTGAATCTCCTGCAATCTATCTGCTGATCAGAAGGCACTCCCAATACCAGGTCTAGGTTGGTCAGACTGTTCAGTGTTACTCCTCAGGCAGTACCTGATGGCACGCCTGTCCCCTCAGAGCTCAGCAGCTGAGACACTAACTTGGGAGGCCCACCCTGCAACTCACATGAAAAAACAAAATCACCTAGAAAGAGTCTGACACAGAAACATGCCCAAAATTTCCCTGCTTTTCTTGAAAAGCTCTTAAATAATATAATATTCAGTACATGGATTATTCAGCACCCCCCTGACATTCTACATAATCAACATCAGCAACCAGAGGCTAAGGAGCACTTGCTGGACTGAAAGAACCAAAACTCAGTTTCTTCAAAACCCCACAAAATCCAAAATTAAACCAAAGACCCTAAGAAACATGTTTACAGTATCCTGAAGCATAAAATCCCTTCTCAAACCTGCCAAGATTCCACAAACTGGATTAAGAGTCAAAACAGAAAAGAATTCAGTGAAACCTACAGTTAAAATAAGCTTCAATGTCTAACCTACAGTTTTCATAGTGTTAAGTACTTGTACATTAAATTGTCTTTGCCAGGCCTTGGTGCAGCAGTTACAACCCATACCTCAGCACACCCCAACTGACACAAATCTGCAAAAGGTGAAACCTGAAACGTTGACATGCACCTTTACATGTTTACATCTACAAGTTTACACATGGTCCACAGGCTCTGTTTGAGCATGGCCAGTGCTTCCATCAGGCTCCCAAGTCATACGGTAGTCTTCATCCATGAACTGGTACAAAACCCCTTATTCATTTCCTATACAAGGAATAAGAACTTGAGCTGCTGCTGATGAACAGTGCTTCAAAGGACACCAAGTAGCCTGCTCACAGAAGCATTTAAAACACGAACAGCTCCCTTGAACCAAACTACCTTGTTGATTGTATCAAATCATTCACTTATGATAAAGATTTCTGAACACATGAAATCTAGAACATCTACTTGTCCTCAGACTTCTTTTTCTTTGTGTCAAGTGTAAACACTAACATGGCTTTTCAGAATGCCAACCTGACTTTCCTGAAAACCATGCCAAGGATGCTACCTCCACCTTGACAGTTACATTTTTAAGTTGAGACCTCCCAGACTAAACTTCACCAATATCTGGCTAAAACATGAACTCAAAGAAATGGCAGCAATACCAGATCCTTTAAGAGAACATGATACAGCCCAGCAACAGAGTATTGATTAAATTCTGGTAGGGAACCAAAGACACTTGGAACTATGCTGGGAACTGTACTGACAATGGGGACTGCTGGGCTTTTCCTTCTCTACTCCTACAAATGTCTTAAAACATCTCATACACCTGTATTTGTAATATTTTTCATTTGTCCCCATTCAGAAGAATCGCTGAGGTTACAGATTTAACTTACAGCAAACATAAAAGCGTACATTGGTATGCATTTCAGCATGGCAATATCCAAAACGCTATCTCAGTATATGAGAACTTGAAACCTGTGATTTATTATTTGGACAAGTTAGTTACTGACAGGATGATTTTAAAGTTTCAGATGTTACTCACGAAGTATTTAATAGTCTGTGAATACCTAGTAGATTATGCAGCTTTAATCAGCAGTACAGTACGAATTGCATGACAATTTACAGACAGCTAATTATTATTTGCTAGAAATTCATGCCTGCTTTTAGATTTTGTTTCCCATCTTGTTTAATAACAGAGATGTTAACTATATCAGAGATTGTATCTGCATTCCTTACAAAGATAGAAAAATTGTGTGAAGGACAGATATGAGTAGAAATTATGTCAAAGAATCATCTTTGCTGTATTTTTGTTGTTGTTAATTTTATAACCTAAAAGATTTGCTATACACTGGTTTTAATTCTTCTATTATAACAAGATTTTTAAAAAGTACCTAACACGTTCAATAAATATATAAAAATTGTGAGAGCACAGAATTTAAAAATGAAGGGACATGGACAGAAAGGTACTGAAGGAAATCAAAATCATGGAAGAGAGGTTGTTCATATTAACAGAACTAGATAGGGGCAACACACTGAATGAACTATCAAGAGGCAGAATTCCAGATATGAAAAGCAGCACGTCAATACTCACGATCTTATCTGTGGCAAGTCTGTTTCTATTTTGTGACCCGTGTTTCTGAAAATCTGTATGGCTGCCTCAGCTACCTTATCATCTTCCATCCTGAGGCACTGCAGTAGAGACTCATAGGTCTCTGCAGAGTGGAACGAGGTAGGATGTGTAAAGGACAGAACCTGTAGACACACAGTAAAACAAAGGTATATTTATTCATAGTAAATGAATAATCAGAAAAACAAAATGATGGCTGTTTATGAGCATTACCATCAACACATAAATAGCTGTTACATACCCCTATGAAACTATTACATTCAATAACTTCACCTTGGCAAAGATTATATATAATTTTCAAATAAATTTATCTAGGTTTTGTTTTTCAGGTCCTCCTGTCCTCCAAATATTTTGTAAGATACTACATTATTTGAATATATAAAAACACACTTCTTCAAATGAACATTTATTCAAGAGTATTTGTTTATATTGTAATCTATTTAAGAATACTTCTTTTCAACCTAATTTAACTGAACTGAAATTTTAATTTCCCCAGAATCTATAGTCCCTGAGCAGAAAAGAAACCAAGGTTAAGATATCTACAAACAAAACATGGGCTTCTGTTTCCCAGACTATTTCAAATCCTTCCTTCTCTCCCCCTTCCACTTCTCAGCACCATTGAGAACAAGTTTCCTTTTTTCCTCTACATAATGTGGCTCTTGAGCTAACTGCTTGCTTTCCTTCCAGTGTCATTCACACCCCCAAAAAAGGTGTCTCTCCCAGTTTCCCTGTTTCTCTTCCTCTCACTTTACCTCTTCTCTACTACTTCCCTAAGCAGAAACCAATTTCTGCTTTAACATGTGTGTTTCAATGCTTGGCACCCTTTTCAAAATATTCTTCTTCCAACAAGCCATCTCTTCCATTATTCTTTCAAGGGAGTATTAATAACCAGTTTCATACATTAAAGAAGTAATTATCTAAGTAATAACTATTAGAGCCATGCTAACATTAATTTGTTACTCATGCCACTTTTGTCCTTCCCATGACAGACTATACCTGCATTAATGTAGATTACCTTGAGAAGTTCAAGTCCTGCACGAATAGCAGTATCAGGACTTACACCCTCCTCTTCATCATCAGCTGTCCCTTCTATGGATTTATTCATTAGTTTTACTAGTGCACTGAAATGAGAGATACAAAACGGAACAAAAAAGTAAGTATGACAATGTTAAAGGCTGGGGATATAAGCAAGATTACTTGGTTTTCACAACACATAAAGGGAAGGCAACAGTCCTTTGTGGGTGGTGTTGGCATTGCCGTTTGTTTTTTGCTATTTTTAAGTTATTACATTATTCCTTTTCCTTCTAATTTCACTTTCCACAAAACAAATTCTTTAGGGGGAAAAAATCCATTCAAAAAACCCCCCACTATGCTGGTGGCATTAGATCAACACATACTTGCACAAGTTTCAGAATGTAATTAGGTTGCCAGACAAGTCTCAAAAGAAATCAAAATATTCTCTTGCACAATCCCACAAAAGCTAATTAATTCAGATGCTATATAGAAGACTGTGCTGCAGTTAACTATGTGAAAATTATGTTCAGTTTTCACCTGAAGCACCAAAAATAGAACTTTCACCATGAACATTTTTAAAGTCATTTTGCAGACAGCACTGCAAAGCAGCATCAAAAGAAGTTGCATCCTCTAGGTTGCTGGGAATGAATACATCTACATAATTTTGATTTAAAACTCACCCACACATTTAGTGCTAGGACAGACCAATTTAAATACCAAGCAAATGATTTTTTCTTTTGCCATTTCTATCACCTTTTTAATCATTCACGAGTCAATTTTTCATGATCTTTCAAACTTACCTAATGGCTTCTGAGTCAATATGTACAGGGGCAATTCTTTCCAAAAGAAATTTGACCATTTCCAGAAAGGGATTTGTTGGCTGCTTAGGATTTGCAAGTTTCCGGGCTATCTCCCTCTACAAGAATGTTACATACAAACAAGAATTACACTCATTTTACTTCTTTAATATGTTGAGTAAGCTAAATATAGTCACTTCTTTTCACCACAGAGACTGTCTATACAGTCAGTGAAGTATTTTAAGGGGGTTATCTCTACACCTCTCTTTATCGTGTTACATTCAAAGCAGACATACTTTACAAAACCATTGAAACAGGTTACTAGTTAGAGTTCTTCAGGGGTTCTTAAGAATTGCATCTCAGATTCAAAATAGATTCAAGGAAGAATGAAGTGCAGTGCACAGAATGTGTATGTCTGTTGTCATGCGTAATCCAGAAAACTGTGGGTAACCCTGTAGTGCATGAGACTTCATAACAATGGAAAAATTGTCCTGCTCCCTTCCCTGCAAAGTTTCTGAGCCATCAGACAAAACCCAAGATGTCTATGTCTGTTTGTAGGTGCTCTTAGTGATCTTTGTAATTTCTGTCAATGAAATTGCTTACTTTGCCTTAGACCATTAAAAAAAAATCTGTGGTGGTTGGCAGAATCTGGGAGAGTATAATTTAGTATTAAGGTGTGTATTTTCATCAGAGGTTAAATAATGTGAGAAAAAGAAAGAATGATCTCAAAATACTATTCTAGGATAAAAAATAAATTAATAATACGCAGATGGTAACAGATGACTTTCAGGTACTTGAAAGCTGAATCAGTGTGAGAAGACGGTTTGGGAACCCTACCACAAAACAAGCACTTGAAATAAAATATTTTGAAGAAATAAATTGGTCCTTTAGACATTATGCTTGATGCTCATAATCCCAGGAAAGAATAAAGCTAATGATTTCTTAAGATGATGATCACAATGACCTTCCCTAATCTCTAAGTTAATCAAAAAGGCATTTTTTGAAAACTGGAAACGTGTAAAAACCATGTTTAGGTAACTACGCTGACCATTAATTCCAGGTAGCTGTTTTAAGCACAAATACTTTTCGTATGAAAATTTGCTGTTTCATTTCCTTACCACACAGACATCTGCCTGTTTACAAGAACATGTAGGGCTAATTAACAGTTCAAGCTGGGACCGAAGTTTCTCATCATCACCCAAAACCTGATTGAATTTCTTCACAAAATCTTGAGCTTTTCCAGGATCTGGAAGGTTTTCTGTATGATTAAAAACAGTTTAACATGAGATAAATTTGCAACTTCAGCAGGCCAAGATTCACAGAAATACAGAAATACAGTTTCCAGAAATGCTGAAGTAGTTTACAGAATGTTTATAGAAAGTTATTAACACTTACTTGCTATGGTCATCAGCTTTCCAAACATGGCAGCACTGTTTGCTTCTGACTGAGGACAACAGCAAAAAAGACAAACAAATCAGCAATATCTCCTTTATAAAATACACCTTTTAAGCCAATCTGTTAGTTCTGCAGCACTACTTTCTACTCCTGAATCTTATGTTTTATGTTTTTGTTTTAAGAATAGATACTAGAATAGTGTAACTATCATTAGCAGCTACTACACAGGAAGGGGAAAAATCTTGTAACATCAAGGAACAGCAAAAGTCATTAATTCACATAACAGGTGAGAATCAGGAAAAAGACCCTAATACCCCCCAAAACAGAAAACTCCCACAAGCCCACTCTCACACCAAAACCTCCAAACAATGCCCTTCTCTTTAAAATTTCTACTAGTAAAATTCCAGTACAAATACTTAAAAACTTGTTTTTTCTAACCAACAAAGAAATCACTGCTTTATGTTATAACACATTCCATTTTCAAAATATCTTAGAAAGTATGAAGGAAGGAAGGTCTGTCAAAAGCAAACAAAAACCTTTGAAGCTTTTAGAACTTGTTCTGAAGTTCTTGAACAGTACTACGAAAGAATGATCAACAGAAGGAGGTCATATACCTTCAAGCATTACAGAAAGCAACTTTACTTTGTGACAATGGAATGTTGTCTAGATACAGAAACCAATGAGTAACAAAGTAACACTGAACAAATAACAGAGTATTAAAACTTCCCAGCAAATTAATCCCATAGATCCACTGGATAAAGTATAAATATTTTCAAAACCGTACGGTGGGCTGCTTATGCAGATCCAGCAATTCTCGAACATGACTCCTCAGCATGTTCTGGCACTTCCACATCTCATTCAGTGCTCTGCAAAAACAGGAAACCAGAAAAGAAAAGCTTCCTCATGACAAGAACATGCTGGATGTTTTAATAAACACAATTGTTTATTTATCTTAGAAGTGCAACACCTGCTAGGTACAAATATTGTACTAGGTACAAATATTAATAACTGTCGAAAACAAGATGGAACTGATTTTCTCTTTTTACAGAACATTGTCTCTCTTATTCTTCTACAATAAGACAAATGCAGGATACCCATAGTATTTCTTACAACCACCCAAATAAAAAACAGGCCACCATCAACTAGAATTCAGTTGCAGATACCTTCATCATGGTCCTTAATACACAGCAAACCTAGAAGTCATCATTTGCACACTTTTAAGTCTGCATTGTTCTCATTTGATGAAAATGAATGGGTAAACCCGCTCTTCTCAAATATCATGGGATCTTTTAGTCTAATGGACGTGTTGGGTTTGTATATAAAAGGGAAATGTTTTCAAATACTATGCTACTTGCAAATAATGCTAAGCATCCTTTATGTGTATTTTTATTATATACTACAAGAAGGATAACAGAGATGTTAGAAAAGCCTAAGAAACCAAGTATTTCTTGAATACCAACTATACTTACTTGACAGCATTTGGATCCAAGCTAGCATACAAATAGTACAAGCACTTCATTCGCTCTTCTGTTTCCAGATTGTGTGGAACAAGATACTGAGCAAAGATTTTCTCAACCAGTAATCTGCAGGTAAAGAAGAAAAAAGAGAGAAATCACTACTGTACGTGTCAAACAACTGATACCTTTCAGACAAGCTGAAAAAACAAGAAATAGTGGAAGTCATTAAAACCAGATTTTTCAACAAAGAAAGACAAAAAAGTAGTGGCCTTTTTCTCAGCTGTAAAGATTCCTTCCACTACTGATAGAACGACTAGCAAGAACTGCTTCTTGAGAGCTTTCACTTGCACCTCTATGAGGGAGTAATCTGTCATCATCCAAATTCTCCTTGTCTTTAGGATCTGAGAATCTCCTTTTGCTCATTCTAATGTATAGAAGGAAGGAACACAGAGAGTAAAAAGCTCAAATAAAGGAGAAAGAGTACAAGAATATAACTCAAAGGGGAGGAAAAGTAAAAATCTGAAGTACCCTTGAGGGAATGGTTAAAATTGAACTGTAGTACCTGAGAATCTACTCATTCTAATACACAAGCTAAAATCAGCACTAAAAAGGTGAAGATGAAGGAACACCAAAACACACACAACTAACGGGGCAAAAGAGAAACTAAGTGAGAACAAACCAAACCAGCAAAAACAATCTCCAATTATCTCTCTTTTTAAAATACACATTTGAAATTTTACATTAAATACCAACTTTGAACTACAAAATACGAATAGTTCATCTGATTATAGCTCACCAATGAAAGAATATTCAAATGTTAATTTAATTCATACTAATGAAAGCTATGCACAATGCTCAGCTATGCAATTTGATATTTATAGACAAATACTGTGCGTGTGTTTTATAACTTTTTCACTATGTACCACTGCACTAGTACTAGCAAGAACTCTGTGAGTGCCTTGTACAGAGACCACAGCAGCACAGATCAAACACACCTTATTTCTGCTCACATAGCTTATTTTTGTTGAAAGAAAATTCCAAGAGACATGATAGCAAGACAGAGGAATAAAAGGATGACCATAAATATGGATACAACTCTCTCAAGACAGCCCATTAGTATAAAAGGAAACTTGGCTTTGTCTCTTTAAATGTACATTTTCCTACTGATGACTCCATGAACCAAGTAGTTTGGGGAACAGGATCTTCAGATTGCAAGGGACTCCATCTATTTAACGCACTAGGAGATTGGAGGCATCAGGGCTCTTATCGATTTATGAACATTGCTCTAGTCCATGTCTCTATAGATGCATGTTCTAAAAAGCTGCCAATACAAATGGAGAGACTGCATCATCCCTTCCCTGGCCCCTGTTGGTCAGGGTCAAGATTTACAAAGTGGGAGTAACTGCAAGGCACATTTCTCTCCTGTGAGAAAAGTGACCAGCAAGCATAACACAGTTGATAACCGGGCACTGTTTCAGATGTGGTTATTTCACTCCATTCCCTTGTACTTGTAAAACAAAGAAGCTCAGAGAACACGTAAGAGGCAGCTCTTATGGTCAGTCTTGAGTAGATCTGTATATCAACAGTGAAGCAACAACAAAAACACTATCAAGTGACCAAGTTATCAATGTGTGGAAAAAAATCTGTTCTATTCCACTTCATACCTGAACTCTGTGTGATACTGCACTATTATCTTCTGAAAGAACCAGTGTTATCCCATGCACTTCTGGAAAATACTCCAAGGTTTAGAGCTGTCCACTGCTATTTTTTATCCTCATTGGTGCATTACTGAAGGAAAATAGGCCAGAGTTGGCTAATTTTGGCCCATGCTTGCTTATGTGTTTAAAGGATTGGATAGACTGTCTTAAAAGATCACAGCATTTCTACACCTCTCCAGGTACTAAATCTTTAAAATCCTGACAATAGCACTGAAACACATTCATCCCTCCACTGAGATCAGAAAACCAACCCAATGATGTCACTGAGCAAGAACTTCATTGTCAGCCTTTGAAGATTACTTAAAATTAGATAAATTACATTAATTAAAATTCAGAGTATCAAACTGACCTAGAGGAACATTAAAAATCATGCCACCAATCTTTCTGTGTGAACACCCATAAAACAAACAGGATACAATCCATGCTTCCTCAAGAAAAAAGCTAGTTTCAATAGCATAATCAGACTTTCTGAAATCACATCAGAGAAAGAAACTCAACTTTGATGACACACTCTTCCCTTAAAATTCCTTGCCTCATTTCCATTTGCTGTGAACAGAAATACAGAAAACATCTACCCCATTCACTGTAAAACTCTGACTCATTCTGTCCACTATCAAACCAGTACAGAAAATGAGATGTAGACATGGTAGAAAAACCATAAACCTCTCAATGCAAATGAAAGTATATTTTTATGTATATGCTGAATTAGCTTTGTATAAACTATATGAAGATTTCCCGATTTTCAAAAAAGGTGCCAACGAATCAAATATGTAACTATGGCCCACTTACCATCAGCCTGATGAACAAGCAAGAGCCTTCACCACTGCAGTGGTTAAAAATTTACTATCGTAACTGGCAACTGAAGGAGGCCATTGGCCCATTCAGACTAGTCACCAAGATAACAAAACATACTGAAGTAGCAGGCTGCATAAGCAAGGTGCTAAAAAAAACATTGTAAGGAATTTTCTGAGTTTACTGTATTAAAAATCTAGGCTGAAATTCTGCCTTTGTGTGACCTCACAGCTTCCCTCTTTCTAAAAGACTATTAATAATCTTCCAAAACCTTGGCCAAAATACCTTTTTCAACACCAAAATGGTATTTCAAAAAATCCAAGGGACTAAGTAACAAAACAGAGATTAATCAAATGTGAAAGCAACCCTGATGTTTCTTCAGCTTTTGGTGTACCTCAAGGTACATACCAAAAGGAGAGATCTGTGCATGTACTGTGGTGTGGACACAACACTCACAGATGATGGATTTTAACAGCCCGGCCTCTGGAAAGCAGTAACGCAAACAAGAACTGACATAGTAAATGCCAAATTTGACAATTTTTTTCCTACACAGTAGTTAGTTAATGAAAATTTGCTATCATCATAGATCTAGTTCCATCAGTATATAAAAATGAATCCATGAACAGATAATACAACAATCCTAAATATGTGCATACATGTCTTAATGTTTAATTAAATACATCATACATCAGTATGTTACATACAGTAACAGCTTTCACAGGATAAGCACGTATTTTCAGAGTATCTCTTATCACTATACAATTAAAATTAGAAAGACTTAGATCGACTCACTTGTCATCAATGCTATTTTGATAATATATGTGCAAAAGTTTATCCTTTATCCAGCTCACTTTCTCTGCAGCATCTTTTCCAGCCTCAGCATGAAGACAATACTTCTTGTACAGTTGGGCAAGACCCATCATAGCTTCTTTTCTTACTCGCCACTTGAGAGGGAAGAAATTAAAAGAAGTTGGGGAATTGGTTTTGGTAAATAGATAAATAAATCAAACATACAAAATACAGTAAAGATGTAGAAGCAGGAAAGACAAAATAGCCACTTCCTGATCTCCTATAAATACTGTTTGAAGTCTCTAGATGAGAATTTGCAAAGCCTGCATAAAGGTTTTCTTGCCAGTACTATGCAGATTAAACATTGTCAGTAGGATTTCATTACTTCTCTGCGCTGAGCAAAGAAAATCTGGGAGCTAGCCAACAGAAAAGAAGTTAAGTACAGCTTAACGTGTATGCCTGAGTAAGTGTCTTACTGAGTCAGGGTTTGGAAGGCTTATCTATTCAGAGACAGGCACCAGAAGGGGCAGACTTCTTTCTTCCCACTGCCTTGCACTGTCTTACAGCACCCTTTCCTAGACATGGAGATCTCGAGCCTTGGCTGAGCCAAACCTGCTAGGCTTGAACTCTTAGGCCACTTTCCAGTGGGAGAGGCCCATTTTGCTGAAGCCCTGAAGCAATCACTCAAAAACTGCAGGGATTAAGGAAAAAAAAACCAATCCAGAGTACAACAGCTACTGGAGGAGTTCATGGGTTCTCAATCTTGCTTTTGGTGGTCATACTATATCCCCTCAAGTAAATAACAAGTATCCCATTATTAAACAATTTAACAGACAAGATCCATAAGCCATCCTGCGCTGATTTGTGTAAGGAATCATACTAGAACCAACTTGAGGATTAATTTAGGCAGCATAGTGTCTCATGCTGAATGATTTATTCACAGTAAACCTCAGAAGACATTTGTTTTCCCACACCATTTAGAAGAAATGCATGAAATTCAAACTGAGATAATTTCTTCCAGAACACACTAGGTACCACTTTTGGCCTTGAACTCCCAAGGACTAATAATGCACAGATCATTTCAGCCTATGAAGCATAAATGTAGATGCTATTATTCATACTGTGAGTAACTTCCTCAATCCTGTTAAACTGAAGTCTTGTCTCAATACCACTGAGGTACTGCACATTTAATTTCTTAAGTTTTACTGAATGATTTCCTTTTCTTGAAGGGCAAATAAAAGACAAATCTTCAAGATAATATGCATCATGTGACCACAAGACACCACTAACTATTGGAGTAGCTTATAACAATAAGATGGAAAAAAACCTTGGATTTTGTTCTGTATTTCTTAAGTATTAAATCCATAAGTGACAGGTCAAGATAGTAATGAATTTTCTAGAACATACCACAGTAATTAATTTTCACAAGACAGAAAAACTTTAGCTATAAATATGTTACTGTTTAAGTTTTTTGCAGGAATTTGTTCACTCTTGTTGCAATCTAAAGCACATTTTAAAGAAAATGAAGGTCTGAAAGGGAAACATTTTCAGAAAAGTATTAATATTTTTCTGCATTCAGATATACCCTTCCAATGCAGGTGATAGCTATCAGATCTTCTATATGAGACAGGAAGGTTGGCAAAACTTGTCAGAAGAAAACGAAAAAGGATTTCTAAAAATGATTCCAGAAAATGTAGGCCTAAAATGAAGGCGTAACAAGGGGTTACAAAAGAAAGGAGGTTTGGATTGCCAATAGAATTCTGATTAGTGAAATTGCTGTAGAGTAGATCTCAGAGCATGCAAAAAGGCTGTTGCAGACCAGCAATAGGAGACACTGGACCAAACTCCTTAGAGAATGTTTTGAACACCATAGAAGCAAGTAATTGAAGAGGAGAGATACATGTAGGAAAAAAAAAGAGCAAGATGCTTTTGAGAATTAAAGCTAAAACACCAAATAAACATAAAGAGGAATGTAATAATCAGTTTCAAAGGTAGTATATTAATAAACATACCTAACAGAATTACTACCCTGATTTAATTAACAGAAGAATTCTGATAACATTAGTTTCCTTGGTTGAGCAACATAATTAAATTCCTTCACTGATGACTGCTGGGCTGAGTTTTGAAAAAAAATAGCTATTGAAAGTTCAATACAATTCCTTAACCATTAGAATAACTAACCTATTCCTTTCATAAACATCCTACAATCATTCTTCTTTATCTGGAAAAAGCCATAGTGGTTTTCAGCACAATTAAAACTAACACACCACTGAAAAATGTGTAAAGAGGAACTGAAAACTGGTGTATGATTCTATGGCTCCTCACTTTTGATTTCAAGCTGATGATGTACAAGTCAGTTCTTACGAAAGGCCTGAGTCTCTACGCCATAAAGACTGTTGGGAGAAATGCCAATGAAGTCAGCTGTCAAAACTCTCTTAACTTCTCAGGTTCTTAAGATTATTTCAGTAAAACAGAAAAGATTATTTGTGTTATTTGTTTTTAAAATGTCTCCTAATTATTCTAAAAAATGAAGATGTTGGAAAGACCCTTGAGACAGTGTTCCAATGGAGCTTTCCTAAGAAAAATTATTACCGAAGACTAGATTTTAGTTTTTGGGAAGCATCTGTTACCAGAGTTACTTTTCCATCTGGTGCAATAAAAATGGATTTGAAAACTACTGGTGGAAGTGGAGTTTGTTTGAAACTGTTGGTTTTCAGATAGTTACAGTCATCATTCAAATGTCTATACAGACCAAATGAGTTAAGGACGTTCCTTTAAAAAATTAAGTAGGGTCTTTTAAGCCAGAAACTTTTACTCTAGAAAGTGTTTAGACTAACTTTACCAATACTGTATCAATCAAAATATGATCAGGAGAAAAAAAAACCAGATCACTTAAATGGTGTACCAGTTAGCACAACCTAATTTTTTTCCCTGATTTATAAAGATAAGAGGCAGAACTGAAATGACAGGTGGGCACTTTACTTCAATCTGTTGGACAAGCATTCTTTTCATAGTAATAGCAATATTCATTTGATAGATGATCACAGGCCTAAAAAGATGAAATCAAACTGATGAATGATCATTTAGGAGTTTGCAGTAGACGTGTCCAACAGAAACCCAGCTACAAAGGGATAAATGCAGCCAGTAAAACACAGAGTTCTTTTAAAGAAGAAGAATTATTAGAAGAGGTATAATGCACTCAGCCTGGAATTGCGAAAATCCTACACAGAAAACAAAGACAGTTACATGGATATTATCAATGCTCCTCTCCCAAACTGGAGAAAAATCCTAATAATAACAAAAAAAGCAGATGAAAGTTTACAAATCCTTGCTCTTCATTTTATAGCACTAATTATATTTACAGATCCTATATTGCTATGGTCTACTTCAAATGCTGAGTATTTGTTGTAGTAATTTCTAGCCAGTGCTAAATTTTATTTTCTCCTCAGGATATATTTTCATTAAAGCCCTCTCCAGAGATTTTTGTAAGAGAAACATCATATACAAAGCTATTCTTCACTGATTGCCTGAAAATGCACCTAGCCTTGAAATGCAACATATCAAACCTATGACTGTTGTGAAATGACTTAGTCAAACATATGAGGAACATTAAGTGCCGTCACATTGATTTAAAGCCACACACAAAAAAAAAAAGACCTAGCTCTGTGGAAATCAGTATTACAGCTGTACAGTAATAGCTGACTGCCTCTTACTGACAGAGGCATGCTAAAGGAAAACAGACACTGTGTTGAAGACGCAGTAACCATCATCCCACTTTCACTAAGTGGAAGTCCCAGTGGGAAGTGGTGGCTATACTAAAAGTTTTTAGATCTCATAAATTACCTTCTGGACATGTTTAGTGGCTGAGAAAGTAGGAAGGTGATCTTGATCACTTCTGAGAAACATGCAATGTCAAGCTGCAAGTACAACTAAATGAAGAGCTGCTTTATAATAGTGAACATCTTCAAAATCAGTATCTCTGTGTAAAAATGACATCCTTTCCTCAAAATCCATTATAGTAACATTTTCGCTTAAAAGAGGAGCAAAAATATGTAAAATTTAAAAAAAATAATTGAAGTAACTAGCTAGAATGACATAGGGGGCATCCTTCCTATAGTCTTATCAAAAAAGAACAATAATAATAAAAAAAAAATCAACATGGCTACATAGCACAGACAAGTCTGCCATTAAGCATCATCCTCCAAAGAGCATGGAGCCACATCTGAAAAAATGTAAACAGGAAACTGTATAAGCTCTGGCAAATTGAAAGTAAATCCTTGATGAAACATGGGTAAGAGTTTCAAAACGAAGTTATTAAAAGCATACTAACTAAACATCTTCCCCAAAGCTTCCAGAAGCAGGAAGCCTTCCCTTCTGTATGGCTGAAAGATGAACAGATTTATTCCAGGAGAGGTCTGAAGAGGTTTCTTAAAGTATCATTAAGAGACATTGAAAAAAAATTAATAAAGCAAGCAGGAACAAAATCAGTAAGACCAGGTGGTAACCCATCTATGATTTTTACAGGAATTTAGACATAATATATTGAATATGAAATTTTCTATTATTGCAATCTATCCATAAACAGATTGAAGACAGCAAATGTGAAAGAAACCAAAGGGTCTGAAAAGGAACAATGTGCCACTCATCAGAATATCTGACTTTGAATGGGCAAACCAGCTGAAACAGAACAGTAACGACAACAAAGAGCTGACATTATTGAAAAGTAAGTTACGGAAATCTGTCATTGAACTTTATATAATGGGAAGTTTTATCTAAGAAAAAATAACTTTTAGGAGACACAGAAGAACATCAGTAAAATGCCTTAGGATCCCAAAAAACTTAAAAAACAGTCTTGTACCAGAATTGTGTACATAAATAAATAAAATTCTGTTGTGAATTAGTTATTAACTAAAACATAAGGGAAAATGGGTGGAAGCAAATGACTGATTTTCACAATGAAGGGAACAAAAGGAACCTTTAGACGGAGTCAAAAAGGAATCTCTGACACTTAACATATGAAAAATTATTACAAAATGAACTGAACAGTGTGTATAAAATTTACTGAGGTAGTCAGATGTAACATGATAATTAAGAATTGCAGAAAAATGTTATGCTACTGAATTGTTACGATATGAAATGGAAGAAATTCAGATTACGGACAGGTTTTCCCACCAGCATTAACTCTGCATGTACAGTATTTGGCAGTAAACCATCAAAAGTTATTCAAGAAAAACACTCACGTTAACATGAATGTTTTCTAAAACTGTCAGCTCAGTGTTTAGAAAAAGCAGAAGAGACAGAATGTTTCAGAATAAGAAAAAAGGTTATCATCAAGTATGTACACAATGTGGTGCACACTGTGAATGCCATTCAAAATCAGATGTTCTGATGACTGGCATATTGTTCCTAAGTCTGGTCACCTTAGTTACAACAGCACAGAGAACATTCAGACAAGAATGATCAGAAATATGTAACAATCTGTTTGTGTGGAAGTTAATCAGGTGATTATTTAGAATGAAAAACAAGGAACTGGAGAAGATACAGTATTAATATTTATTAAATGAGTCAAAGAATATTCATTATTTTATGTAATTCAAGAACTATGAGATACCCAGTCAAATTATCAGACAAGTTTAAAAGTAAACAAACGAAGTTACTCTTCCCAAAGACGCATTAAACCCCAATTTACCAATACATATGCCATGGAGGCTAATATAGTACAAATAAATTAAAGAAAGAACTTGATAAATACATGGAATAAAATTCTGTTGAAAGTTATTATGAACATAGGACAGCAGACTTAAGAAATCCTTACATCACAAACTGCTAGAGGCCAAAACTGACCACTGTGAGAATTATAAAGGGTTGTAGTGACCTTTGGCTTAAACATGTGTGACCATTCTCATGTTCTTAAAATGTAACTGTATTTATCACATGTGAATGACCCTATTTGTTTGAAAACAGTTGATTGATGCCACCATAATATGGAATTTTCATTAAGATGTTCTTGTAAGAAATTTTTTTTTCCCAGCAGTATTCTTGTTAAAAGTCAGCTCTGAAGATTCTCTGATTCTGTGGCTTTGGGGCTTTTTTATTTTATTTTTACTGAAGTTTATTAGAAGCAGGTGATTGCTGAAAATATGATATTAACACTTACCCGTTTGTCCAGCGTTCTTTCCCTTACAAAGCCAAGCAGCTGGTCATTGACCAAAGAGAGATCTCTCTTGCCCGCAGTAATAATTGTAACAATAACATCATGTCGAATGGCTTCTTCTGGGTCATGTGATCTAACCTTCAAATATTCTGTTATGAGCAGAAACAGTAAGATTGGCTTTTTTACACAGGTGTGATGTATTCTGATTTATTAACAATGTTTAATCAATTAAATGTCAGTCATATATCACGACCATGTAATCTATTGAATATAGAGCTACTCACAGGAAACATCTGTTCAGATGTTTTTCTATGTTAAATATAAAACATTTAGATAGCTGTAAATATCAGAAAAATATAGGAGTGATAGCTTATATGATAACTTCATTTACAAGCAGCAATAAAGTGAAATAAAGTTGACTAGAATATATTGTAAGTAAAAGGGGGTGAGGGAATAAGAAGAAACAAAAAGAAACTCTCATTCCCAAAGAGTGGGAGCAAATAATAAATCAAAAATACTGCCAATGGCTTGCATCAAAAAACAACAGTATTTTCAGTTAAGCCTGAAAATCTTCTCATAGTTGAAATGATACTGTAGAGAAAAAAGAAATTTCATCATTTAGATCAGCAAAAAGGCATTTTCTGAATTCAGTGGAACATAGTAGTGGGAAACTCAGTGACTGGTTTAGAAAATAAGTCAGGATGTTGCACCAATATTTGCTTTGCCTCACCCAAAGTTTCTTTAGAACTTGAAATTACTTTAAAATTCATTCTGCAATGGGTAGCTTCTTAACAACTCACTCCGACAAAGTCCACACAAAACCACACACTCCTCTTTCTTATAACTAGCATTTGTCTTCAACAGAAATCAAATACTCAGCAGTACCTCTTCCATCCAGCAACAAGCACTGGACTTGATACATTTCAGAACTACACTGCTATGTACGAAAGTTACACAGTTCCTTGCTCATTCTGTAGATTATTCTAAACCCCTGTATGAGCATCTCACCAGTGAGGTCTTTTGCTAAGTCTGGATGGTTCATTAAACAATGACTGGCGAATTTCACACTCTCTAATCTCACAGGGACATGGATATCATTGAACCTAGAGGGATAGAAGATGAATGTTAATTTTTAATTAGCTTTGCAAATCAGTATTATTCTCTATGTAATAACATGTGTTGATAGTATGTTAACTATTAGAATACTTTTATATGGCAAAACTAGAGAATATAAATGCTTTGTATTTATTTCCATAATGTACCTCATAAAAGTATGTTATTTCTTATAAATTCAGTCAGGACAAAAATTAAAGCATGAATATGATGTATGCGGATAAAATGTTGACCCAAGTGACTCTGCCCACTGACTTCTGAACACAGTTCTCCATACAATGTCAATTATGTGTGTGCGTATACACACATGCACACACAAAATTATAGAAATGTAAATTACCAACACGAACTACGTGAAAACATTCATTTTTAAAAAAATTATGAACTTCTGCATTTACATAAAAGAAAGTATCCTTTTGCTCAGAAAGGTAAACACCAAACAAAACAGAGTTGCAGGTACAGCTGAACAGTATGAAATTTCAGACAATGTGGCATAGCTGTCATATAAATTCTGCTATGCATATCATGTGCTGTCTATCTAACTTATATGCCCATAGCTGACAGCAATATAGCAGCAGTCCTTCAGGATTCTTCCTTCTAAAATATAACTGTATGCAGTTTTCTGCTTTGGCAATTTAATAAAGTAACTTGTTCATATACAAACAGTTACATCCTCTAAAAAGACAATGAAACATGCAATACTGTAAGAAAACAGAAAAAAAGAACATAGAAGAAGAACAGAAATTCAGAATTCTATCCCATTTCCTTACCGCCCAAGAAAGCACTGCCAAAGAGGTCGATTTTGCGTGGCCAGATCAGAATCTTTGGAGCCAAAGAGTTTCGCCAGAAGTCGAACAACAGCCAAACGTTCTTCTCCATCATTGCTCTAAAAATCAAAATATGAAAAAGGAACTGTAAGTCATTATCCATAATACCTTAGTAATAATTTTCTTTCTGTTTTGTGAACAGTTAAGATAAAAAACTGAGCTTGAAAATATTTCTGATAATCCTTATTTCTTTAATTATCTTATTGGATTAATATGAGGCAAAATATACAAATACCTATTAAGCCAATGTATTACAGACACTGAATAAATGCCTGTGCATTGAAAGGACCTTCTCTTTGAGGAATAAAAACCCATACACGGTACTCTAACAGCATACAGTTGACAATATGAACTATTAATATTTTGTTTTAAAACATCTTCCAAGACTATTTTATGTGTGTGGAAGAGACACCAATTAGGATGTTACAAACACATGTGCACTAATGAAAGCCACATGTAATTTCACCAAATACCTATTTCTTGGTTACTTTTGTTTGTTGCAACCACAGCCTACACGCACATCCACACATACAAAATTATTTCTCTTGTCCACTTACAGTCTTAGGAAAGACCAACAGCTTTTCAATTAAAACCCCCACAGACTTCCAAATCAGGATAAATTTAACTATTTTCAAGGATTCAAAAGCAATAAGCTGACTTATTAGCTGACAATAACAAATCTGATAAAATATTAAGGAATACTTCCCCTATTATTAAAACATTACTTCATAGAAGAAAATTCTGCAAATCAATACTGAAGCTAACACATTTGCATTTCATAAGATAAGCCAACCACAGCCTAATTACTTAATAAATTTTGGGTGTAATAAAAAGATTAAGTACATAAAGCTTCTGCATTAGACTGCATTAATTTATCATTATAATGATTATATATACTTCGTGTGCATAACACATGTTTGCGAGCACAATCAGCACATAATTGCATACAAATTACCAGTATCCCTTCTTTAGTATTACATTTACCTTCAAAACAATGCAATAAATACAGAATTTTTATCCCCCTAGAAGAAAACTTATTAAATCTACAGTTCTGCACTTTTCATATCCCCACAAATTTTACTGATTGTCCAAAGCTACACTGTAACCCACCTTCAGCTTGAATTCCAGCTGCGGCATGACAGACAGCAGTAAGTGAGGTTCTATGGCAAAAAGCTCTTGTATCAAGTCAAACACATGTTCTGATAAGTCACTTACTGAAGACCTTCCCAGTACCAGAACCTGGTTAAAAAACTAAAATACAAACAACATTATGTAGTATATTTTCCTTCATTAATTCAAACATTATTTTAAAAAATTATTTCAATGTTGTATCATTAATGGTTTTATACTAATGGAAGGCAGCCAAAGTACAATTTCTTCGTTACATCAAAGCATTTCACCCTTACAATTTTGGGTCAAGCAAATTACAAACATCCTTCTCAGTTCAGTTCTATTAATTCTATCAAGATAGTTTAATATCTGACAAATTGATAATTTCAAATCTCAGTAACTATCTCCCAAGCAAAATTAACAGGTAATAAAAGAATTGTTAACTAAAAGTGAATATTCATCCAGTAGAACATTGATCAAAAAAAAGTTAGTACTTTTAAAAAATTTTCTTATAATTTAAACCCAATCCAACTGAAGATCATCAAACGCTGAAAATAAAGGTTCTCTGTTTCAAATCCATTTAAAAGAATGACAGATGTCTTTGTTATGCCTTGCAGTATTTGATGGGTAATGTATCATGGTCATTAGTGATCTAACAGAAACAAACTGAAGTAGTCTAAATTATGAATTATTTATTTTTGGATTTAAATAAAGTATATTAAAATTTAATACTTCCTATTAGATATTGTGGGTTGATATTATTTATGCAGTGCAAATGCAATAGCAAAAAAAGCTATTATACACTTGAAAAAGAAAGTAAGGAGAATAGTATTAAAACAACTCAAAGGTTACTTTATGTACTGTTTCCAGATATGACTAATTACATGGCTTAAAAAACCAGGGGAATTGGAATGTGGTAGCTGTTAGGGAGACTCCTTGAGCTTTTAAATACTTACTGATTAATCTTTTATGAATCTGCCTAATTCCCCTTTAAACTACTCTGAATTTTATTATTTTTATTGGCTTCAGCATCAAGGAAAGGCAACAGAATGGATCAGACCACATTCATCGAAGACTGCAGTAGCTGTATTAATAGGCAGAACATAGAACACTCACATTCAGCAAGAAGGAATTATCATTTGAATCCTTGCAAAAAGCATAGTTCTTTTACTCCTTATCACTACAAATCATAGCAAGTTTAGGAAGGGAAAGAAAATGTAGCAAAGAGCCGGTAGCTTGAAATGCTTCATCCTAAAGCTTGGTATGAAATCAGGCTATCTGGTTGCTGGACATATGAGGTATTAATAATTCCTTTTGTTGTAACAGGATTTTTGGTGGTCACCATTTTCACAGCCTAGATTTAGGCTTAACATTAAAAAATTCATTTCCTCTTAGCTTATTTGAAATCCTCCACACTTAACCAAGCCAACAATACCGTATTCGGAAAATTGTAGTAACTTCTATAAATAATATATAAAGGATAAAAATGCCCATCAAATCTCCAATGAATCAAGACACTAACAAGAACACTTGTTACTTGCAAGTAACATGGATTAATTACTTTACATACATTGGCAATACACGGTTCAATGGTCTGGACGGTCCTTTTCAACAGGACTTTTGCAAGATCAAATGCTTGTTTGTTAAGGTTCTGAAATAAAGAAAATACAGCAAAATTTTATAGAGTTTTCACATCAAATAACAAAATCTGAAGAAACATTATCATACCTCCATACTCTGAAAATTTATGTGCACCAAATCTGGCACTGAAGAATGAATTTAAATTAATATTTAAATGTGGTTTTGTTTGCCCCTCACATACTCAGTAAAGGTACACTGTAGCAAGTTCAGCCTTTTCTAAAGAGTAAAACTGCACTGATTTCTCCACAGACTGTACCACAAGCTCTGAGACAGCCCACAGTGAGACTACAGAAAGCACCTACACTTGTGAAGAGTTAGCAGTTAACAGAGTAAGCACTTGATTGTAACATGACAAATCTGAACATTGTTTATATTGCTCTTGAGCAAGAAAAAGAATGTAGCTGCATATCTGAAAAACCTGACTGTCCAAGTGTGTAGAAATCCCATATGCAGTAGCTCATATCATCTAAGGATTAATGCAGCTTGGAGGGGAAAAAAATAGATAGGGATGAGCTGATTGCCTTGAAAATTACAAATCACTGCAGACAAAATGCAGGTAAAGCCTAGGGATGACGGATTCTTGGAAATACAGTATTTGGCAAGTCTACATTGAGAACAACTCCCTCCGTTCTTTTAACAAATGGGATGACAGAGACAGTTCATCAACAGATAGTAAAGAGAAACAGGTGGCCAAAGACTCAAACAAATATCTCCTCAATCAACAAAGCACTACACTGATGTCTCATTACAGAAGACAGACAGATTGGCACGAATTCTTCTCAAAAAATATCCCAACTCTTTCTCTCCAAACCCAGCCATGACTGAAACCTTGTTGACTGGTATGCTGGTAATAAAGGACTGCCAACCTCAAACTTTAAAATACATTTTCTATGGATCTTCAATACAGTTTCTTCCACACAAACAAACCAACAACCCAAATACACACACAAATGCAGAACATCACAATACCGAAGAACCAAACATCAAAATAGCCTAGGAAAGCAATATATAATTTGATAAAACAAATAATCAACTATTTCAACTATTAGGAGAAAAGAAATCTTGTGGGTCTGGATTACCCATGCTGTAGAACATGCAGAAGAAAATACAAATTCTTAACACATGAAAATGTTTTTAAGGAATAACTTAAGTAAGACTGGGAAGAAAAATATTCATTGAATAGCACTACTTTTGAAGTTAATAAAGAGAACTACAGTTTGAGGCCACAGGTCAAAATGTGAGCAAAATGTGACATGCTACTGCTATGGAAAATCTGGATTTACTAGATGAGAGTCACATTAGCACACACCGAGAACAATGTATATACCACACCATCACTTTACTACGAATGGATGTACAAATTAATATAATCTAGATTCAGAGGTACATTGCGTATCATGTTTAATTAAAAAAACCAAAACCAGACTGCATTATCCAAAACACATTATTTCAGCTTCTTTACAAAGACAAACTTCCATCAAGTCTTGCCAGAGTGATATTTTTCTTATGTCATAAGTAGAGAATGACTGGTACAGACCTGGAGGTATTGCTATTGTATGCACTCTACAAGAAGATCAACTGTGCTCTTAAGGATACAATTCTTCTGATTTACTTATCTAAAGACAAGCAATATAATCACAGAATTTTCTTGGAGCTTTATTCATGAAAGGAGAACATAGTTACAACAGTCAAACTCTGCTGGGCAGATCAGACAAAAGAACTTTCAGGTTATTTTTTTTTTAACTACTATGGTGAAGCAGTCCTTTAAGTGCTGTAATTACAGGAAACAAAGTAACATAGACTGACATACTGACCAAATTACAATACTGAGCACTGACTACAGGATATTATTTGCTCAGTCATGACCAAGAGCTGGCAAGGGTGTCACCAGTCCTCTAAGTGATATTAAATATGCATTAAAACCCAATATTTACATCAAGTTTATCTTCCTCTTTATCAGAGCCTTGCTTAAGAATTTTCTTCATTAGGCAAAACTGTAACAATGCTAATGTTAAAGGATCACATTCAGTTTTACTTTGCCTAAATCAAGTAGTCACAACACACTGTTAAGTTGTACAAGATTTTACTGGGCCTTTGTACCCTCAGAGCAATGCCCACCACTGTTAATAGCATCACCTCAGATGGCCACTCTCTACTTCCATTCCTTGTATCTACTGCCTATAATTCATTATAAGCAACTTACAAAGAACAGTGTATTTTCACAAACACTTCTGTTATAAGAGACCTCTCTGTGTTAGCAGTTTCAATAAAACATTATCTCATTGCTGTCAAAAATGATTTGACAGAATGGTATTCCTGTCTCATGATTATGACAGAAGGAATGCAAACTCATCTCTGACAACAGATACTTTTATAAGCTTGATGAGGTTTCACAGGTAAATGACAATGGTCACAGCTTAGTCAATCCTATGCTACACATTTCCATGAAATCTCCCTTTTTATGCAACCAAATCAATCATCCCTGGTTTTGTATACTAACTTAATTATGTAGTCATGGATAGACCTGCCTAATTTTTGTAATTATTTTAAATTAACAAATGAACAAACAGAAACACACACTTGGCAATCAGAGCACAGTTCATCTGCTATAATTAATAACTGAAACTTACAATACTCCATACTATTTTTGATAAGTACAAATGTTTTAGCAAAGGAATTTTCTTGATCAGTGTAAAGGCATCACCAGCCTGAACCTCATTTTCCCTTATTTCACGGCTAAAGGAGTTGTGTTTATTCTCATTTTTAATTTATTAAGACATTACAGTGAAGATACTTTAAAAGTTTAAGTGCAGACCCAGTGATCCTCTCTTCAAGGAACATAAAATTCTTCTAGGAAGGGGAATGTATGTGTGTTCTATGTCACTTTGTTCCTTATAAGCAATTTAAATGAATAAAGGTAATGGAAGGGGTGGGAAGCACAACTACGAAGGTGCAGCAAAGACTGACTGGCTAGCTGGGGAGAACAGCAAGACACCACAGAAGTCTTGGGAATATCTTACCCCTGCCTGCCTCTCTTTTTTTAAATTCAAAAATATTTAATATCTTCTCTATTTAAAAATAACCCAACATATCCCAAAAGCAAAACAACCAACTACCTACAATCCTCAAGATGTAATATTTTCCTACTATATTTGCTTGAAAACACTTTATTTATGTTTCAGTACAGAGATCCTGAGGTGGCACAATATCTTGGTATCAAATAATCTAGACAGAGCTGATGAACAGCACCAGGTAATTCCCAAATGAATGTGAGAAAATAAAACAGTCACAATAGCTAAAGTGTATAAAGAGATAAACAACATCGAAAAAGGCAGTAAGAATTATTGTTATTATAATAGTATACTATGATAATACTTTACTTGGCAGACCTTGTGTGCAGGAATGAGGTTAATCAAAATTGAGTCCAGCAGCTCCTGAGTTACTCCATCGCCTTCCACGATGATAGAACTCATCAAATCCAGCATATGCAATTGTACCTTCTGGTTGTGGCTATTACTAAGATTATAAAGAATACTATCAATATTAAATTCGCAGACTCTGACAAATACTAACAGTACAATCAAGAAACATCTTCTAATGTTGCACAGTTTGCTCTCCCTTACACTCCACGTCTCAAAACTGTTTTATATGCCTTTCCTCTCCTACAGACAGGTTCAAAAATGTAAAACAACCTAGCTCTAAGAGAATCAAAATAAAAAAAGACAGTAACAACCAATACAAAAATGTAGATAAACTAACCACAATGAAGTATACTGCTGCAACACAGACAACAAATTTTAAAACACATCTACTTTCAGCAGATGTGATTTCTCCATAATGTCAGCAGTTCACACTCATTTGCTTTCCTGGTAGCTCTTCATTTAGGGAAATAAAGACTTCTGTTCAAACATATTTATTTGTAGACTATGCAATGATTAAGTCTACCCCCAGACCTGATGATATTTTGACAGTTAATATAATGGAAGTGATTCAACTTACTTGATAACTGAAAAAAGAGTCCTAAAAAGCTGAATAAAAATTTCATTGCAATCTTCCAACTCAAAGCAGATGTTGTAAGATTTGACCCAAGCTAAATTCTAAAACAAAAATTAGGATATTTAGGCTAGTACAACTTCACATTAAGTAACATAAATATAATCCTGTTAGCAATGGGTTTTTTTCTATTTAAGGAAAAATAATACACAGTAGATGTAAATGCTTTGGGGAAAGAGACTGGGTATTTGCTTTGCATATAAAGAGCTCCTAACACAGAGGGGCTTTGCAAGATATATCCAGAAAAAGCTAAATACAGAATGATCTGATTTCTTAAGTATAAAAGCCGACTGACAGAACTTATATATAATAAGACCTTATTTTTTCTCATGCAATGAAACAATACTATTTTAAACATCATGTTTTAAACATCAAATAGCTTGTTTATAAATGCAATACTATTTCTAAAAGCACATTGAACCCCACCACTCAGTTCTTGTCAAGAGTATGGTTTTGCAATGTTTTTAAAGCAAAAATCTTACATTCCTCCTCCTATCACCAATAAAGGCCTATTTACCTTTTAATTAGCATTTGAAATTTTCTCTCTTGATAAAAAACCCCCAATGTATATAATTGTAATAAATTCCATAATAAATTTATTAAAATAAATGTTAATAAATACCAATTGTTTTAACATTGTCCTCAACTACAGATTGAAAAACTTATAAAACACAAACAGCATTTTAAGTACTAAAAGAAGCAATTCACTGAACTTCAATGAGGGTGGTGTGATTTACAGAATAAAAGAAATTTGCCAGGCATACTGGCACATCAGGAGAACAACTGATTACACTTCTTAGGCTTACAGAACTAATACCATTTACTGAAAATTGTAACTATTGTATTACCTCTAACAAGTAAAAGTATCTATTAAATTGAGGGCTCTTCGTGTCCTCCAAGCCTTTTAATTGTCTTGTAATAAACAAGAATATGTCCTGTCAAAAAAACAAAGTTTACAAGCTTGATTCAGCAGAAAGTGAAAATACAATCCTTTAAGTAGTGACATCTATCACCATTTTAAAACTCATAATGTGAGAACAATAAATTGTCTTTTTTACGCACTGGCAGAAAGCTATCACCAATATAGATACTGGCCATCTAGCATTCCTTGACACATCTCTGGCCCTTAAGTATTACAGTGACTTACAGGATTAAAGCAACTTCTCTTTAATAAAACTAAATATCAGTATACATGGGAATAAAACCATTTTTCTGTTGGTTTGGGGGGTTTTATGTTGGGGGGAGGGGACTGTTTGGTTTGTTTGGGGTTTTTTGGGGGAAGGGGGTGGTTTATATTTTCTTCAGTAACAATAAGGAAGGAGAAAAGCCTTTATTTTATGAAGCATTTTTACCTTAAGTTTGTCATGGGAAGTATATGGAGCTTCAGGAGCATAGATACGAAGGATATCAGCCAAGCAACATGCTACAAGGAGGCGCACATCTTTATTGGGGTTCCTGAGGAAGAATTCAGATGCAAGGTGCAAGGCTAATGGGAGATACTGCTGCTTCTCATCTTCTGAGTCCTGGTCCATATCCATGAAGGTTTTTACCACCATCTGAAAAACAGCGGGGGGAAAAAAATTAGTTCTTTCTGCTTTTATTCCTTATTACTAAACAACTTATTACTAAACATATTGCTTTTATTACTTATTACTAACAAGACTTTTAAAAAGGATGCAGGGCTATCAGTACATGTTCTACTGCACAATCACAATTAGTACTTGAATTTTTTTGTTAGGACAAATATCAGAAAAATGGAAGTGTTAATCTAATACTTAAAGGTTTACTGAACTTGATATTTTAGATTAAGACGCTGAAAACCATGCTGCAGTTCTGCTTATTTTTTCAATCTTGACCTGATGTATAGCACAGAAACTGCTGTGCACAGATGAGGTTGGAGATGGCAGCACCTCTTCCTCAAAGCAGTCCCATTGCAATTGCAAGTGAGGACTCATCACAGTATGAATGGTGCGAGAGGCTGTCTGGCCCAACACATGGCTACAGCACAATGCTTTAGAGCTGTGCCTGGACTAGAGGAGCCTAAGAGACCACTCAATACTCTGCCTCTATTGAGGCACAGACCTCACAAAGTATTTCACATACGCACGATGATCTTTCTATCCAGTTTAAACAAACTAGATACTGGATAATTTAATCCCTCATGTAAAATAAGTCTTAACACTGCAGATCTCTCTTCCTGCATATTTGGAGCTGCATCTTTAGCCTTATTAACATAATGTAAAATACTGACCACATGGTTTCCTTGATTCTTCTTGCACAGCTAAGAACCATTAATTCCTATGAAATGCCACCAATATAGTTTATTTTTAATTATTATACAACCCCACTTAATAGAAACTTCTCAACATAATGATTTGGCAAAACTGAAAGTAAGAGTTTAGTTTGAAGAAGAAATAAAAAGCTGCAGATTTAACTTTTGGAATAGTGTTTGTTAAAGGATCAGAATGAATTCTAGGATGTCAGCACAGAATGGGCAGACATGCCAGAGACTCTTAGAATGAGCTTTGTGAAATCAGTCTTTGTGTTGTATTCCTCCATGTCACTTGAGCATCCTTAGAGTTAAAACTGTGAAGGACAACCACAACTGTGTACCAACAGGGTTTGGTATGCCCACTACAGACACAGTATACACAGTGCACACAATGAAGAGAGATACAAGAGAAAACACAGAATGATAAATCTTGATGGGTCGAATACACCTCTAAAATAATAACAGTAAAACACAAAAGACTGAGCTCATGCCACTAATAAATACATCTCTTACTCTAACTAGATTTTTTTTTTTTTAGATCATCATTCAAATGATTCTAGGGTTGCTTCTCCATTATTAAGCATGTCCCTGCATCCAACTTCCTGAAAGTGTTTCAGCTTTCTTTCCTTCCTGAGTTTTGAATTATAGTTTTAAATTCAGATCTTATAAATTAAAATAAGTGTTTGACAGCAACCTCTCCTACAGTACATTACTTAAAAATCCTCCTCCATTTCTAGAAATGTACAAGTATAATCCAATTTGCCACAAAGACAAAAAAGAGGAGACGAGAGAAGAGCAACATAGCAACATAGCAACAAAGAGAAAAAAGAGCACTTTACATCTACAGCCCAGGAAAACACAAATTTTATCTTACTGGTCTGTTTCCTTAAAAATGTTTTAAGCTATGTTTTAAAGCCCTAGCTGAAAGCACAAACCCATTCTTCTACTGACAACTCAGATCTGCCTGCTATTGGGCCATTTGTCACTGTGTCCTGGGGTGCATCAGGCACAGCCTCCCCAGCTGGTCAAGGAAGGCGATATCCTGCTCTGCTCTGCACTGGGATAGCCTCACCTGGAGTCCTGGATGTAGCCAGAAATTGATCTGCCAAAATAATCTGTTATTGAAACTGAAAACCTAAAATGAACTCTATAGATACAAAAGGTTAAAGTCCAAATAATTCAAGGTTTTTAATGTCCAAACTGGAAACCACTCATTATCATGCTAAGACAGTTTTTATTCCTGAAACATGTGATCAAACTGTAACAAGAACTCACCACTTTTTCTGATTACAGCAGTACTGTTTAACTGATGACTGGCCGTACAGTTGAAACCACCTAGAACACTAATATTCATTTATATAAAAAGCATATAAACTTAGCAGCTTTCACAACAAAAATATGTTACTGTACTCTGTGCAAAAAGCAAGAGACAGAAAAATATTCTTTAATAATATTAATGTAACATCATCCTTTCCTTTCTAAACAATTAAGCAGTCAATTAAAACACTAATTCTAGCAAGTGTAAACAGAATACAGCTATGCACATTTATGATTAAATTCATTCTGCATCACTTTTGATTGAATGCTTCTCCATAATACTGGTACTTTGGTTTGCTTGAAAAAATGAAGTATTATAACTACTCTAGAAATTGACATTATTGCCATTTTTACCACAGTACCCTGAAATTAGCAGAGCAAAATTTTACTCTCCCACGCTCTCCAAACGAGTAAAAGAAATGATCGGATTATAACACTGAAGAAATGCAAATGCCTTCATGCAAACTAGCGAGAATAGCTAAATGAAGACTGCTAAAGTCACTCTCTACTGAAACATGAAACATACTGAAAATTGCAAAGTTAAAGCTTTCAGGAAGGTGTTCATCTGATTGTATCAACCATGTGATGTGCAAGCCAGACACTCTGGGTTACCCTTTCACCCACTGGAGAGAAATACACAGATACTGAGTTCAAGCACAGGTGTCTATGATGACATCTACAGATGTTGGCTCAGTGTTGCCCTGAAACTCTGCACCAACCATGAAAGCAGCTCAGTGTGACTAGATGCCTGAAACGAGGCGAGATGAACAATACCTGCAGCTTCTAGTGAGACTGTCAGCCTTTCGACTGCATTGAAACCTAACACCGGAGGTTGCCAAAGGGCTGTTCACACACTGCCCACATCGCCCATGCAGCTTACAGGTGGCCTGTTTCCAAAGACAAACTCAGCACGGTAGCTTGCCCTTATGTGACTCAGCTGTGGTTCTTGTGCAAGAGTTATGCCTCAGACAGGAATACTAACTTTTGCTGTTCAGATCTGCAGGATTTAGGAAAACGGTTTGTTAGATCAGGAAGTGTATCAACTGCTGAAACATACTGATGACTCCAGCAATATCGGGGGGGGGGGGGGGGGGAGGTATATAAACACTGAGAGAGGAGAGGGTAATCAGTAGAGATAGCAAAAAGACTCAAAGCAGCAGCTGCAGAGAGAAGAAGCAGGCGGATCTAGAAAAGCTTTGCTGCAGTTGGCAGGACAAGCATAAACCTCCAAGCCAGTCACAGCAGGGGGAAGGCATGTCACAGGGCTCCAAAGCAGTAACACTTAACAACCCTTGGCTTGTATAAAGACCAGGGAAAAATACTCAGTATTTAAAAAATTCCTTTGCGAAGACTGAAAGAAGAAATTTAACAACTGAGAGAATTTGATACCGTTTGTTGTAATAGGGATGATACTGTAAAGTAACTTCAGTACTAGGATTAAATACAAAAGATATTTCAAAATAAAACTTAACCAAATGGATGTGAACCCAGATAACAAACACTTCAAGAGCTAGGACAATTCAAAGAGATGCCAAGAAAAGGCTGAAATCACAGCAGAGCCAAATAATGCAACTGTGTCATCAGAGTGTTTTTACACCTTTCCTGATGCGATTTAAGCGGTACTGTAGGTGATTCTTGCCAATAACTACTAACAATTAATTATATTTTTATCTCAGATCTCACAGTAAAACACAGAAAAGTGTTTCACAGACATGTCTCTTGAAAAAATACTTCTATGCAGTGCAGATTTAGGATGAGAAGTCTTCATCAACCCCAGATACAGTCCTATCAGCCAGTAGCATCAAACAAATGTGAAAAAAAGAGACATTAAAATGTGAAGAAACAGAAGAGAAAAATACTCATATCGGGAGGACCAGATGATTGTTATTTCAAAATCTTTAAATTCTTGACAAATGAAATCACAAATGTAGTAACACAGGTTTTGTTGGCTTTTCTTTAAACAGCAAACAAACAAAATAATCCCAAACAACAAACTGTACACACACACCCCACCACCACCTCAAGCTAATGCCCAAACAAGGGAGATACCAACTAAGCAGAAATCACCAAATATTGATGTAACAATCAAGAAATGACATCTTGCAATACATCCATCAGGCCGACATCAACAGAATTTCATAATACAAACCAAACTTGGAACAGGTAAATAAATCCAGAAGTCAAGAAAAACAGGGTAACACATAAAAAGCAATTTACTTTGGTAACCCTCATCTCAAAACAGCTCATGTTTTTAATAAAGATAATCAACACTTTACACAAGACTGGCCATGACAAGAAACTTAGTTTGAGCGTCAAGAACAGCCACATGGAAACTGAGGAGCTTGAAAGAGATGAAAATTAGGCCAATATTGTCTCCTTAGCCCCTTCCTAAAGTGATTAACTGAAGGAACCTTTTGGAACTGAATGGATTTATTGGTGGAGAATGGTGTTATAACTGACCCTATTTTCAATAAAAACCTGTGGTACAAGAAGCAGGAATTGATGGTGAAGACAGTTACAGAATGGCAGTAGAGGACAGGATACTCTATGACAAGAACAGAAATACCAAAAAATCACCATTGGTAAATTGTCATATGCTTAGTGCTTAAATCCAAGTACTTATGCTATTAAGACCTTATCTGCTGTAAACAACAGAAGAGAAGAAAGATGGACATTTAGTAAACAACTGTAAAGAATTTATGAGGCAACAACAGACTATGTACATGAAAACAATGAAAATGCAAGTGCAGGATATGACAGAAGAAGGAAAGGAAAAAAACAGCAATACAACTAATGAAATGCTAAAAATACTAAATGTTGATTTGAAACACATTACTTACTCCTGATTATCCTCACTAATTAAAAAAAAAATTAAAATTACACAAGTACAGAAGGTATCTGCCAAAGGAACCTCAAATGCCTTTTCTTATAAGGAGACATTTACCAGACTGTGCTAATTAAAAACAACAACTGAAAACCTCTCTTTGGGGCCAGGACTGTTTAATATCTTTGTATTATATGATCTGGACTAAGGGATTGGAAATTCACAGATGACACCAAGCTGGGTGGGAGTGTTGTCTGCTGGAGAGCAGAAGGACTTAGACAGGACAGATTGGTGGGCCAAGGCCAACCCTATGAGGTTCAACAAGGCACCCTGCCAGGTCCTACACTTGGATCACAACAAGCCCAGGCAGTGCTACAGGCTGGGGCAGAGTGGCTGGAAAGCTGCCCAGTGGAAAAGGACCTGGGAGTGCTGGTCCACAGCTGGCTGAACACCAGTGTGTGCCCAGGTGGCCAAGAAGGCCCATAGCATCCTGGTCTGTGTCAGCAACAGTGTGGCCAGCAGGACCACGGCTGCTATATTTGGCACTGGTGAGGCCACACTCTGAATCCTGTTGCCAATTCTGAGCCCCACAGCTCAGGGAAGACTTTAAAGTGTTGGAGCAAGTCCAGAGAATGGTAATGTCCCATTTTCACTACAAATTCTTTAATCTATAATCTCTGACAAGACAATTTAACTGGCTTTGGATAACTTGGAGAAGGGAAAAAAGAAAATAAAAAGTCAAACAAAAGATGATATAAAGCATACAGACTGAGGGGCAAAGATTATTTGCTTTCTTCTTTACATGTATCTATCCTGCTCAGCACATGAAGCCAATGTGATTTCCGGATGTGATTACAAACGCATCATATGAGATGTAAAGTTGGTGCAGCAACAGCAATAGTAGCCACAGCGACATCCCCTGACTGGGCAAATAGTTTAACTGGCTATTCTTGCCCTGGGCACTGACTTACACCAGGCTCTTCTTTGGCATTCTTGCCAACTGACCAATCACAAGCAAAGAAGTCACAGATTGGTAATTTACCACTATCTTCTTACTGGTGAAACAGCATATTATATTACTGTATTATTTTACTTCCATCAAGCAAGTCAGACTATTTTCCAAGAACCTATCTATTAAATTGATCTGACATATGAAAAAGCAGAAAGACTGATTACTACTTGCAATAAGAACAGTATCTGGAGCAGATAGTTCATGGATTACTTGAAGTAACTTCCCTGATACACATTTTTAAGTAACTACAAAATGAATTCAAATATCACATAAATAGAACAAATTGGGAGAGGGATTGGTACAATTACCCACATATTATATCTTCGTAATCAACACAGAGCAGAATTCAAGTTCTGTTGTAAAGCTGTAAGATTCCTCATAGTAACATGAATGCAACAGAAGGGGTGAACAAGGCAAAGAAAATGAGAAAAATCAGATACCTTAATCCAGAATAGTTTTCATGGCCCAAATTAGAACATGCTTTTTAAATTATGCTTCAATATTTTGCTCTGCAAAAATCAGTCATGTATTGACAGTCAATCAGATTGGCATCTTGGTTACCGCAACTCATATGGACTGCTGCAAAGAAAAGTTCCAAGAAAGTATGCTTCCCAAGATTACAGTGGTGCAAAAGGAAGTAAAATTCTGTCCCTCCTTCCCAGCAGAAGATAATCCTAATGCTGTCACCACTGCATGTAATAAATCTTGTACTCTTTGGGCATGAAAAAGCCCATGGGAAAAAATCAGATTCACGATGTGCAAAGAAAATACTGCATGCCTTTTCCCATCACCACAACCTTGTCAAAATGTATTTTGTGGAGAACTGATTATTTCAGACAATATCAATGATTTTAAATTTTTACTAAAATAGGATATGGAAGATTCAAAACCATTTTTGTACACCCTTAGTTCCTTCAGCACTATATGCAGCAGTAATGTGCTTTTTCCTCCAAGTAAATGTACTTTAAACCCAAGTCAATTTCTTTTGTGTTAAGCAGGTACCACTATGCTTTGTGTAAGAACAACCTGCAAATTTATTTACAGTCACACTATTGCAACAATATGGAATCTTTATAATCTGTAATTTCTTTAGAAATGATGACTATTTGAGTGATCACATGCAACCAAAGCCATAGCTATCTGGAGACAGGTTTGAATTGATCTGATTCCAGATCCAGTAGCAAGAAGGTAGTTAGACTTCAATGGCCAAGACCAGGAAGGGAAGACGTCAAGCCTTTCCAGTGCATAAACTTTTAACAAACAACCCAACACATGCATGAATTCTTAACCTTACTAGTGGCAAGCTCAGGAAGCCTGAAATGGGCAGCTACAGAGAGCCAAATCCTCTTAGATCCCCTGAAAATTTACCTTTACTTCTACTTTGTAAAAACTGGCATAAGATGTGATCACCAATCACTTTACATTCAAGGTCTCAGAAACGTGTTGCTACAGTAATCTTCAGAACTTGTATCCAATGTATCAATTAACTTCCTCATTTTAATTTAATAATCTGTTTCCTGGGGTTTTATCATGACCTGAGACAGCAGAAGTTTCCCATTTACCTTTTTAGGCCACCACTTTCTCTGCCTTCCAGGTTCTTACTATTCTCATCATATCCTCATCTTGTACCTTTGGAGGCAAAGGTTCACTACAACTTCAATACTGCACAAGAGTACATTCCCACAGTATGCAAATGAGAATACACATCTGATTCATATAAAGGAAGCACAAGACAGTATTCACCATCCAGCTCCTTACCCAGCACTAAAATCTGTAAGGTTTTTCAACAGAAGCTGTTCAGTCAAAGATTTCATTCAGCAGCCTCAACTGATGCATCAGAACTCCCTTGTTTAGTCCTTTACAGTTTGATCAAGTCATAGTTTTATTTTCTCTCATTACTTCTCATCATGCTTTAGTCAACATTAAGCCTAAAAGCTCCCACTGGATCAATTCCACTCATATTATTTGACTTAATACAAATTCTCCTTGTCTGTGATGAACAAAACCAACTCACCTCACCACATCTCCCAAACAGCTAGAAGGTTTTCAAGTGTGCAAAGTACTACCTGACATTAGGTCACTGTATGGTTTGTCACCAACAAAAATTATTTCTTGGTATCTACTTTTTACTTACAAGCAGCTTTGGATGCATGACAATACTTGGCTACTCAATCCAAGACCTTTTTAAGTTATTTTAATGCAAGAAACATTGAGAAATATTGTTAGTTTGGCTGTACCAAAATTGCAACCCCTAAGATATTTTGTTATCCTAGTTTTAAACTGGTTCACACAAATTTTCGGTGATACTAACTATAGTCACAATCAAATCAAACGTTTTAACAATGTACGTGTTCCTCTTCTCAAATAATGGAAAGAGTATCCTATTTATCAGCACATTGTGTTTTCATACTCACACTACTCCCCATCTCTTACAATTTTATGACTTAAACGTGGTGTCACAGTACCAATTTGGATTTTATTTTTTTTAAGTGATTCAGTCCTCAGCAGTATCTAGTCTTTCCTACTGGAAAGATTTGTAATGGTATTCTTTGCAATTTTCCTGCAAAAGACCAATAATTGTTTAAATAGCCTAAGAACATTCCTAAAGTGACCTAAATTCTCAGAAACTTTGCTTCCACATATATAGATACATAATAAAAGAGTTTTGCAGAGGGACAAAAAGGAGCCTATTTTTTAAATGTTTTAATGATAATTCAAGACATCATCAGTTAGAAGCATTCCTTAAGAAGTCCTCCTCCCCTAGGAATAATGGCAAGTGTTATATATGGCTGGGGCAAAACAAAAAAATTCCTCAAACCTTATTCCCCGTAGCGAAGGAGTTTCTTTTTCCATATGAAGTTTTGCAAATACTTTGATAATAGCCTCCAGATGTGAGAGAGAAGATTCTTCATAACCAGCTCAATGCTGTGTGTTAATTCATTTCATCTTCCAAAGAGAAGGTTGTACTACCAAAACAACAGCATTTGCACTTCTACTGTGAACTGACTGCAAGGATTCATTTTGATTATTTAAGATCAATTCTTACAACACAATCATGTGTTAGGGTTTCACATTAAACGCGCCTAGAGAGCTATGCTGCCAACAATACTGATGTTGTAAAGACTATATCCATGTCTATTTCTACACTGTATGGTACAGGTGCATCCCATGGTACATCCTACACTCTCCTGACTGTCAACCAGAAGCAGGGTACATATAAAGAGCACCATGCGTTTTCCTACTTGTCTTTTGTAGTAGGTTGATTCTGCCTGGATGCCAGACACCCATCAAAGCCTCTCCATCACTCCCCTCCACTGCTAGACAGGGGAGAGAAAATATAACAATGGGTTCCTGAGCTGAGATACAGAGAGAGATCACTCACCAAATTTGTCACAGGAAAAACAGGCTCAAATTAGAAATACTGAATTTATTACTAACAAAATCAGAGCAAATGACAAATTAGTGACAAATTAAACCTTAAAAACACCTTCCCTTCTATCCCTCCCTCCTTCCCACCTCTACTTCCTCTCCCAGCAGCACAGAGAGACAGAGAACAGGGACTATGGTCAGTTTGTCACATGTCACTAGTCCCACTACTCAGGAGAGGAAGAGTCCCCCTGCTCCAAAGTGGGGTCTCTCCCATGGGAGACAGTTCTTCAAGAACTCTTCCAAGAGTCCATCTCACAGGCAACAGTCCACCACAAACTGCTCCAACACGGGTCACTCTTCCACAGTGTGCAGTCCTTCAAAGACAGGGTGTTCCAGCATGGGTCCTCAAGGGGTCACAAGTCCTACCAGCAAACCTGATCCTGCATGGGCTCCTCTCTCTATGGGTCTGCAGGTCCCTCCCTGCTCCAGACAGGCCTCCCACAGGGTCAACAGTCTCATCTCAGGTATCCACCTGCTCTGCCATGGGTCTCCTCCACGGGCTGCAGGTGGATCTCAGCATTTCCACGGTCCTCAGCAGGCTCCAGGGACAGAGCTGCTTTACTGTGGTTCTCAACACAGGCTGCAGAGGAATCTTTGCACCCCTTCGTGGGCTGCAGGGTCACACCTGTTTCACCATGGTCTGCACCATGCAGGGGAATCTCAGCTCCAGGGCCTCGACCACCTCCTCTGCTACCTTCTCCACTGACCTGGGCGTCTGCAGAGTTGTTTCTCTCATATATTCTCACTCCTCTCTTTCTCTGGCTTCCATCAGTACAAGTAAGTTCTTTTTTTTTTTTTTTTTTTTCTTTTCTTAAATCTGTTATCACAGAGGTGTTACCACCATTTCTATTTGGCCCAGCCTTAGCCAGTGGCACATCCATCTATGGACCCACCAGGGATTGGCTCTGCCAGACATGGAGGAAGCTTCTGGCAGCTTCGCACAGAAGCTAACCCTGTAGGCCCCCCTCTCTATAAAAGTTTGCCCATGCAAACCCAATGCATGTTTCAATACATTCTATAAATGAGAAAAAAAAAGTTTCTTCTGTTCTTCTAAAAAAAAAAAAAAAAAAAGGCATTTTTCTATTTCAGCAATCTTGTAAACTGTGGTGAGCTGAACACCTCCCAAAGCAGAAAATAATGTGAACTATTTGTACCTTGATCTTTAACTGAGTCCACAGTCTATTTCTTTTAAAATAAGAAAAAAATTAAAATTTCTTTTATTTGTGACAGTAAGGGAAAAAATAAATTAGAATTTCTTTCATGCAACTTGTTGAATGATTGGCAATTGCACATAATGCCATCACACACAGTATCAGAACAACGGTACAACAAGAAAATGCTCTTTAGTTATGACATGAATTTTCTGGTTTGTTTAGGAGCCAGATTCCATTACGCCTCAGAATTGAAAACTGGGCAAAATCATGTGAGACCCTAGCATGAACTATATTTAATGACAGAACTTCACTGAAGAATTTTGTCTCTTGTCATCTACTGGACTCATGTCAAATTTACGACAATTATATAGAATGCAGAAACGGAGAGTTTCCATTCCCAATGGAAAAGGCTAGACAAAAATCAGAATTGTAAAACTAAAAATCTTTGAACTTTCACAATCAAAACTTATACTACCAACCAGTAACAACAAAAACAAACCTCTAACAAACCAGCACAGCAAACCAGCTCCTCAGAAGGCATTGGCTGCCATGGAGAATCTCCGCCAGCAGTTGATGAGGTGCCAGCTACCACACCTACCAAGCAAGACACACTTGCTTCAAAGAATTTCTGATCAGACAAATTCTCTTTCTGCAATGAAGCACTGTTTTACCAGATAATTTTGCTACCTGTTGAGCACTATTACTTGTATCAGAAATACCCTCCCCACAGCTTTGTCTTTAGGCAGGTACCAAGCTCAAAACTAAGGCACTACAAAATGGAATGAACACAAAACACAAGTATTTTCTTACTTTGTGGGTGTTTGGTGGTTTCATTTTATTTTTAACTAGCCCCATCAAAACAAAGTTTCTGAAAATTCTTAAAGCACAGGGAAAAACTGATACAAAAAAACTGGACCTGAAACTTATCTGGAGTGGTTTTCCTAGCTGTAAGTCTTTATTTTTTAATAAGGAGGAAGAAAACTATTTCTAATGAATGTATGGAAAGTATTGTATTTCTAGAATTAATTTAGCAAGGCTAAATTATTTTACTGTGCATAATGTCAAGTACCCCTAAGTAACAGACTGACTTCTGATATATGTGAAATGATTATTTTAAAGAAATTTTCCATTTAAAAGTTGTCATCACAATGGAGTGGGAGACCAAAGGAAAAATATTGCTGATATAATGACAGAAAAGTCAAATCCACAGTGCTCAGCAAAAGGATGATGCTAAAGATATAATGATTATGTGTAAGATATTCAGTTTCTGAGAAATAAGCCTGTAAAATCAATGATACATCTATGCATGTGATTTTTAACATAGGTAGCAAAGAATAATATGAAAAGTCTTCAAGAAATTCACATTACCATCACAATTGCCAATATTAAAAGTGTTGAGATATTTAAAATCAAATATATTATTTATAAAAAGCGTTTTCCTGGACTTTACAAGACAGCATTTAAAGCATTTGTTTTAATGCTTTTACTGTTTGTTTTATGATACTACATGTAGAAGACTTCTTCATTTTGAGCATGGGAGTAATGTACATTTGCATGCCCAATGAAAAAGTAAAAATAAAAAGGCAAAGACAGGAGAGCAACAACAACAAAAAAGGACAAAACCCCAGGTTTTCTCATTTGTGTCTCTGTATCATACCTGTTTTTATTTGCTGGGTCTTGACATTTGCACCCAAATACTAGTAACAGGATTATGTTTTCACTTGTTTCTAACTTCGTTAAACATTTTAATAGTATTTTCAAGCAATATAGCTACCTTGAGCTGATTGAAAATTATCCCAAATCTAGTATATGTCCTCTGTTAATAAAACCATGACTTTTTCCTACCTAATAAAGAAAAAAGCCTCAAATTCCTGCTTTTAGAGAGTTTTAATATACCTTTCTGGACTAGTAATATTGTTTCAGAGGATATTACGTCACACAGAGCAGTGGTGGCTTTGCTCCGATTTTCTGCAGTTATTTTAAGATCAGGCTAATAAAGTCTTGACTCAGAATTTTTCTCTAGTATTTTGAGAACTTAAGTAACTCCTTGTTTCCATCATAAGAGTTCTACAACTATTTTGCCTATCAGTTCCATCAAATTCCTTCCTTGTAGATAGCTAGAATATGACCTAGAATAATTAACTGCTGTACCCATCCCTCAATATTCTTCCTATTGTAATCAGTTTTATGGCTACTGATTTTGTTAAGATAAGCAAGCAGTATATCAGATATAAAGTGTTAATGATGTTTTTTAAGAAGTTCCAATTAGGAGTGTCTTGTACTAAAATTTTTGAAAAATGGAAAGCTCACTGAGGTCCCAAAAATCAGAGAGCACTCCCATTTCCTTGTTCTGCTAGAAAGAGACTTCATATAAAGACATATTTTTAATTTAAAAATACACCTTATGTATTTTATGTTTAACTTATGTATTTAAATATATCATTCAAGTTGAGTCTCACAATTGATGATGCTGAACTTAGCTGAAAGTAACATTTCACTAAACTACATTGCTGGAATCAGCAACCTGCAGGTACCAAATATAATTTAAATAGCTGCCAGCAATATCCTCATAAACAGTGCCTAAAACAGGAATGACACAAAATTTCTGAAGGTCCAGCATACTTAAAAAAAGCACTTGAGGCATAGTAGCTCTGTATTTACAAAACACTTTGGCATGACCATCCAGAAAAATCACTTATCCTCACCATGACAAAATCTGAGAAATTTCAATGCCAATAGTACAAAACCACACAAGAGTTGAGACTTTAGAGGTTCTTGAGGTTATACTCCTTAAATTACTTTAACACCTAGTTCAATGCTTCATTAGAAATGTTTTGTTACCCACTAAATTTTACAGTTTCTGAGTTTTTTAATTCATTCAGTAAATTCCAGCACTACAACAGACGCAGTGTCTCAAGACAGTGCATGCTCTGCAACAGTGAGTAACTTTTGCCTTCACTTTAAATAGCTGGAAAATTCATCTGATGCCCTTTCTAGGATCAGGCAGCCGAAATAATGTTAACCTGTACCCCAAACATAAATTTGGTACCCAGTGGCACAGAATTTGGTCACTTCACAAACATCTGCATCTGTGACACAGTGTCAAAGAGAAATTTGAGAAGCTTACAAAGAATGCACCAAGCTTCAGCACAAAAAATTATAATTGCCCAGAACACATAGAAAGCAGCCACTTCATCAATAGTACTGGACTGAAGCGGCCCGAAGCCAAAATAATGCCTCATTTAAAAAATGATCTTTGTTTCTCTGACTCAAAAATTACAGAGATTTCACTTCACATGCTCAGCTGCAGTGATCTCAGAACAGTAGCCCACGTGCATGTGCTGGAGGTTCAATATATCATAAAAAATCCAATGACTGGGAAAACTAAAAAACAAGAAGGGAAATGTTACTTGTAGAAGGACAGAACAGATCTCTTTCACATACAAATTGCAGAATGACAACTAGTTGACTAGATGACTGTCAAGATAAACCACTTGGTCTTTCTTAAGCATACATAAGGTATTACACATAGGCACAGAATTTAACTTTTCTTATCTAAAACCATTCTAGACTGTAAAGTTATTGCCTTGAGGTCCTGAAACCTATATAAAAGTATTATGTCTCTTAAGCTTGCTCACATAACATTTTAAGTAAGTGAAGCTCCATTGCTCTTATTTTTCAGAAGCCTTGAATGGCTTTTGGAACCACAAAACTTTTTCATTCATGTTTGGTAAGTTACATTTCTGGGGCTTTTTCAGTATTTTGTTCTAATTTTTTTTTTAAATCACTCTCATGATCATTGCATGAAGATCATGTACTGGTATACTGAACCCATTCACAAAAAAACCTTCTGTGGAATGTACCTTGCTATCTTTGCTTTCTCATCTTACCATCCTAAGAAGAAAACTGTAACACAGCAATTTTTTTATTCGGATTGAATCGGTGGTCTTGTTTTGGGTTTTTAAATTCAAAATCAACGCATTTCTCAACTCGTCTTCATAGCGAGGAAAGAAAACTTCAGAATGCACTTTGGCCTACAAATTTTAGAGGTATGCAATAGTCTTCCAAGTCGCAGGAATTCATTGGACATCCTAAAAATGCTGTTGTCTAAGATTTATGGTCAGGAAACAAAATCTGTCAACTACACTCTTTAGCGCCTAAAACTCAAACATTAAACTGAAGCCACCTAGCACCTTAAAGAAAATCACTAAGACCTAGTATTTTACTATGAATTTTATGGGAGAATAGTGGAGGTGGAAACAAGCAGATGCTGACCAAGTAACTGATCCTGAGGAAAATGCCTCAGTATTTTTATTCAATAGTCCCCAAATACTGATACATTCATGATGAGATTAATTACAGAACTCTGTTCCAGATGTTGAGAGTAGAGCAAATAACCCTAATCCATATGGGGCTCAAATTCCTAACCAAGGAGAGAGGCCAAAAGATGTTACTCTTAGATTCTACTACTGGCAATTTCCCCATTGAAGGTAAGTATTGCCTGTATTAAGGACCAAAAAGAAGTATCAAAGGGAAACAATCCAGCAAAGAAAACTGAAGGACAGAGGGAAATGCTTCCTGCTGCCTGCTTGAAACCATCGTCTTGTTTAACATTATAGGCACCTTTCTTTTGCCAGAGCTCTGACTGCTCAGATATAGGGTTATAAATGGTAAAATCATGGAGTAACATTCAAATCAGGTAGTGGCTACCTTCATATTGTTGACACTGTGTCTACAGCATTTGTTTTGAATTTGCCTAGGAGCTGCCTTCAGAGGTCAGAAGACAGCTGACTCCTGTGTGAATCAGGTACTGAAAACCCAAGCAGTAGGAAAGTAGTTTTCCATCACTGAATAAATTCTTCCAATTTAAGCATTTTGTATCCTATGCGCTCATCACTTCTCTCGCATGAGAAAGCAGTATCTCCTAGTCAGCAGTCTTAGAGAAGCCCAGGAAACCCAGAACATCTTCCTCCCTCATTTTCAGTATGATGGTTTTTCAAGCATTCTGATCAGAATTAAGACAGCACAAAGTTTAGAGTTTTAGCCTCTATTCAGCTTCCCATAAATGTACCTAAATTTCCTTGTGCTGGTCAAACCTCTGAACATTTGTTCCATTGGTCATGAACGGTATCAGGTACTCACAGGTTTTTTCCGTACACCATCAAAAACTTGCCAGGTAATTACAGGTTTTTGAATCAAGAGTCACTTAAGGTCTCCAGAATTTATATACAAACAAAAAGACTGAACTCCAGGAATCCTCATATACTACTCTAATGTGAATATATGTAAAGCATATCCACACATTCATTTCTTAAGCATTATTTTCAAGTTTTCTAATTGAAGAGTACCAGTAAGGGCTTACTTCAATAATAATACAAAATGAAACAACTAAATCCAACAAGCCACAAACTAAATCATATGAGGTGAAATCAAATTATTTCAAAGTAAGGATTTGTATAATCAAAATTATCTACATAACTGCATCCAAAGGTTTCTGGCAACATTCCCACACTGCTATTTTCATAGAAGTTTCCATATACAAACAAACTGCTACTAGAAAAGCAGGCAAAATTCAGCTCTAATGTTAGCTGAAGTTTGGCAACTACAGAATTTCAATGCATATAACCATTAAAAAATTGCAAACTCCTTGTAAACACTGTCTCTAAGAAGAATAAACAAAATTATGTTCAAACGTATTTCAACAGCAGCTGGATTTTTGGGACTCCTATCAAGAAGTCTTAATATGTTCCGCACAATTCTCAGGTCCCAAAGTCTAAAAAATATTACTTAAGTGAGTTAAAGAGGAAGAGTTCTCACTTTCTGTGAATAATTCTGATAGCTCTTCATGTGCAAGAGTAAACTTGGAGATATAAGCCCTGCGGAGTGTCAATAACTGGTTTTGATATGAGACGCACACAAAAAGATTCTACTACTTGCATTTTATCAGTTCATGCATGGGGAGAAAGCTATTTATGGTGCCTATCTGCTGGGTAGTACAATTTTTTTTTTGCATTATGTGTGATTATCTCAAAATAAAAGATTCATCTCTGTCTACATATACGTATGCATACAGTTATTCCCCTACAGACAGACATACATCCTGGAAGTTAGCACATGTCTTTGTTTAAAGAACAATCATCTACAACAGGCATTAGGAAGGGAAAAAAACAGTAAGAATCAGAGCCAGCATGAAGACGAATCTGCTTGCATGCACTGGCCTGTACCACCCACTCTTGTTCAAGTCACAGCACAAGACTCAGTAGTTTGGACTGCAGAACAGGAAAAGACCAGTCTGAACATCACAGACTGCATCTCATAACCGTAATACTGGTACAGAAACGCAAGCCATCATGCTTAGGGAGGCCTGAAAAACACTGAAACCTTAAATTCCTTCTTTTGTACAAACAGGACAGACAATAAGAGAAAAAGAGAGAAACAAACAATCCTAGAGAAAGGAGAGGTGTTTTCTAAGTATTTCTTTCTACTTATGACTACATCAATTCTGAATTCAAATATAAAATCAGTTAATTTTGAAAGCAATTACGTATTAGGATGAGTGGTATCTATTACTGCAGTTACACAGCTAAACATTAGAAAATTCATTGCGGATTCCCCCAATATTCACACTTGTTCAAAATTACTGGCACCAGCAAAATCCACACATTTGTGTACAAACACAGCACTGATCTCAACTGTTTGTAACCAGAGAACATTTTCCTCTGCTTCTTAGATTTTTTCAGACATGTAAAGCCAGTACCTCATTCACTGCACTGACATTTGCAGCTCCCTGAAACAAGGGACACACTTCATTTTGTTTAAACATACCGCCTCACAAATGGAGAGGTTGGAGGGGTGTTTGTAGAATTTCTTAGGGTGTAGTTTGAAGGCTGTGTCAGTCAACCCATATCTGCCAGATCTGTCCCTCCATTATGTCAGCACAGAAGTGGCTGGTAAGTGACACTACAGAAAAATCCATTTTTCTGACCAGGTTACTTTTCAGATATATCTGCTCCTTGAACCAGCTCATTACATGGCTGTAAAAATGACATGGGAGGGTGAGATTACTTCAGCACAACCTCAAGGTGCAGTTTAATGACTTATAAATTGATAAGTAAGGTCAAACTCAATGACCACAGCGTTCCAAATTCACCTGTCACTGAAAGTAATAGTTCACCCCAATACTGTCACAGAGCTTCTGCGAAAGCAAGGAGGGGGTAGTAGGTGACTGCATAAGTCATGCTGATCCAAATAAAAACGTGCCTGGAAAAACTGCTTTTGAATTGGATCAATTAAACAATCCAATATCCTGCAAGCCACAGATACACCTGGATAGGCATGGGGAAAAGTATGGTGCGCAAGTAGCAAGAGCATTTAACTGGCTCAAAGTGCTGGCTTTGGGGTTTGTGCTTCCATACACCAGGGTATGATTCAGGGCAATCCTCCACCTACTGGTGTAGCAACTCCACCCTTTCCAACTACACCAGCTTTCCCCTCTTTCCCTACAGTCACTATGTGCCTCTGTTTTTCACTTTTTCTTCTCTCACCCTTCACAATCTTGATTTCTATGACTTTAGGAGTGCTGGTGGCTCAAATAAGGAAAATTACTTTGAACCACTATTCCTCCTGAACAGCAGTGGCAGCAGCAGTGAAAATGAGCAAGTGTTTTTTCAGTAGCAACATCACAGGAAAAGTACTCAAAAGTAGTCAGATACAACAGTGCCAGGATGATAAGCTTCCAGAACACAATTCTGACAGACTATACAGCAAACTAGCCTTTTTATTATTATGTACTTATTTTTAAGATAAACTAAATTGATTTAGACTATGTTAGAATACCCACTATGCAGGTCAGCTTAGGTTACTAAACTGACTTGCAATATTCTACAAAACCAACCTGTCATTACTTACTCCTCTATGTTGCTACACTCCTAATGAAATTGTTTTTGCCCACAGCTTTGTTTTTGAGCAGAAGATTGATAAAGATGATGAAAAATCGTGGGAAAAAACTCTCAACAAATCTTATTTCTAAAATTTTGAGGTTAGTTTTAAAATTAATTTTCTGGTGATGTTGCATGATGCCAGGCTTTTAACAAGTGCTGAGAGGCATCAATTCAGATTCTGTACAGAAACAAACGCATGACAGACCTCATACAGACTGAAGCTGGAGTAACTCTGAGAAGTCTCAAGACAGTGTGAATTAGGGCACAGCTCCACAGTATGAATTCTCAGGAGGCAGAGCCTGTAAGAGAGTTCCTCAAGGCGATTCTCAAACCAGCTCCACTGCTAGATAAAAATCTAATGGTGAACTCCATCCTCACAGACATACATAGGTATCAGAAAGCACTTTTAGCATCAAACATGGAGTGACACACAGAGCTCTAATTCCAGGATGATTATTCTTCAATCTGCCTAGCATATCCAACTCAGACCAGAATGCTCCAATTTGCAAGAACCTAAACTAAGAATGGTATCTAAAAATGTCGAAGTGAAACAAAATTAAATGACAGCTTTTTAATCTGTAATCTGACTGAAGGTCATTTAACCTTTAAAGGGAAACAAAGGCTAGGACTGAAAGAACATAACTTTGGAAAACATTACACATCACCCCTGCTCTCCCAGTTGATATTTAGAAACACAGATACTGAACTTGGTTTTTACTCCCATTTCAAAGCAATTTTTAAAATGGCTCATTAAGTTTTCTACTGACCTACTTCCAGCTCTATTAATGTGTATATATTCTACAAAGATATAGTTTCTGTACTTGGTGAACCCTCCATTTCCTAAAGCAAAATTCTCATGATTTTACAGCAGTCTAGACTACCAGTTTCAAGTGGAACAAAGCTGAAATCTTAGTTCCAGATTTCCCAATTTCCCTTCAGCTACAGTTATGCCTACTTTCACATTCTACATACATTTTTTAAGAAAAAACTGTTACTAACAGCTCACAAATGCAACTCCTAGACCACCATTTATTGACTTCACTACTTCTTGCCACTGATATTTTACTGGTAATAGCAGAAAAAGGAGCTTTTGAGAAGAGATTGATTAGAATTTTTCAGGAATAATGGCACATGTCAGCTACATTTATAAAGGATGATTGAATTAGGCATTTAAATAAACATGCATTTTCAAGGAAAAAAGCTTCAAAGCTGCCTTGCATTCTTTGTTTACCTTTTCGTGAATGAATGTTAACTCTGCAGCACTTCACTGATGCGAAAGAAACACCTGTTAAAACCCACACATATAGGGCCACTTTTTCCATGTCTCACAGATCACTGAGTTGTTTTTAACCAGCATAACAAAGTACTGAGTTTACCTGCTTTATTTTTATTACTGCAACAGCTTAAGAATTAAACTTCCCTTCACATACTCCATAATACATTGTGCCATTGTGCAAACAAAGCAGCATAATTTCTGAGTTATTCCTTTTCACTACTTCATGTAAACCAAGTTTTTAAAGAAAAATTATTTCTTTTTATGACTGACAGGAATAAGGCCCACAGAAAAGCACTGCTGTTAGAGTTAAGTGACTGAATATTGAGTTTTTTAAATCACAAGAACAATTTTTTTATTCTGCAGAATTTACTTTCAAATAATTCCGTACTAAATTATGAAGTTTGATTAAATTTCAGTAATGAGTTTATTACAGAGAATCATTACTGCATTTGGATAATTAAGTACAAGCATGTATTTTCAAATGGTACCAGAAGAAAAGCACAGTTGAAACACAAAATTATACTAAAATAACAGGATTTGCTATACTTTGACTACCCTTTGACCAAAAGACAGAGTAAAAACTTTAAGGTGAAATATGCAACTACATCTTCCTTATGCTGAACTTGTAACAGAAGTCAATTAGCTTATCTTTTTCAAGGAACAACTTATTATAACCAATTTCTTTTCATATCCACATCAGTATTTGTGCAATCGTAACACTCACATTGCAAAATTTCTGTATATTAGGCACTTCCCAAGTTCAACTATAGTTTTATTGCACACATTCTGCTACAGCACTTGTACTATAACCCTGATTTTAAGTAGCCAGAAAAACTCGAAGCAGCAAATTACATAAAAAACCACTATACAAAACAACAGTTAACTTACTGTTTGCCTTTTGAGATTTTAAACTACTTTTGAGTGATTTGGGTTCTGTTGGGTTTTCAGGTTGACTTTTTTTATTCTTGCTTTACCCTTTCAGTGATACCATATTGCATAAGCAATTTTCATCAAGATGATCACAGAATAAAAGTATCATATTCCGTTGTTAAAAACAACCATTTTTAAGTTTAAAAATGAGTAATATTTTTTAACACCATGAACCACCCACTACCAGTTTGTGGGTTAAGAGAGTATTAAAAAGTTTTTGTGCTTTATTTTCTTTGTTTATGTCCTGTACTGCTCCTATTTGAAACTGATTTTATCACAGGCAGCAAAACTGCCACTGGCTGGTTTCCAATAGATCTTTCCCCTATCACTCTCCTCTCAGAGAGCTGCTGCATCCCTTGCCTTGCTCTCATCCTCCTGCATTACCTGCCCACTTTCCTTTGGGTGCCATGTCCAGAAAGCTGGGGAGTGGGCAGCAGATCACCTAAAACATTTGAAACACCCATGAAATAATTAGTTGAATTTATTCCAGCTAGCATATGGGCTGCTGCCTTTTGAAATGTTAAACAGTGCTGGTCCATGTTCCTTTGTGTAAACAGAATTCGGATGGCTCTACTCTGCTCAGCACCAATTAGACAAGTGTTTCATCTCTGAAACTTTTGTCCAACTGCCAGCAAGTTTTGAACTGATGTAACTTTGAGGAAGATCAGTAACAAAGAAATTAAACAATTTCATTAGAAAAGTGAGGTAAAAACATTTTCCCAGGCAAAGTTCTATCACATATACAAAGTAAACTCGGACACACAAATGTTCTCCTCCCGTTTTTGAGAGATTGATTTTTGGGTAACTAAAACAATAGTAATAAGATTTTCATAGTAAGAGCTGGTCTTTCCATAGGCTTGCACATTAGATGCACTGATAAAAACAGGTAAGACCAGTAAGTTACATAATATTTAAAAAATATCGTAAAACTGCAGACGTTATGCTATTTCCTCATGGTCAATCAGGCTATTTCCTCAGAGAGCCATAAGAAAAAGAGAGACAACAATTGCAGAGAAGGGGAATTATTTAATGACTGCAAGCAAATTCTAATACTGCTACATACTAAACTAGCTACTTTTATTTTTAAGCATGTGCATTTTTCAGGTGCTGTAGACACCAAAGAATGGTGTGTAGGAAAATTCCAGAAATATCTGACTTCTCCAAAATCCTTTTTAAAAAAATGTCCTCTCTCCTACTTTTTCATCTTCAGTGCCTGTTCAAAAATTATTGCTAAATAGAAAAGGCATGTTGCTTTAATGCTTATGAATGTATTTTACAAAACTTTTTCTCTGTTTCAATAGTTCAGAAAGTTTTGAAAAATCTCACTGAGAGAGAAGTCATAATTTCTAGCATTAGAAACTGAAGACATGAAGCCTAAAATGCTAATGACTACCAAACTGTACTCCAGCAAAACATGACAGGCTGTACTCATGGAAGACAATAGAGTACCATTAAGATTAGGTAATATAACTGAACTACTAGAAAGAAACAGGAACTCACCTGAGAGTAAAGACATTTAAAAGGCTGATCAGTCTTCGCCGTAAAGTTGAAAGAATTTTTTCCCCTGCTTCAGCTGCAAAACTGATCCTAACATTGAAGCTCTGACACCTCCATCAGTTAAGTATGCATCTTTGGTCTCATAGAAATAAAATGTATGTTTGGAATATCCCCATCGTATCCAGGTTCCAAAAAGTTTTCAATCTTCATTCCTGAGTAGTAACTACATTGTGCTAATTCTGTCTTTGTTTCTCCTTAGAAACAAAGCATTTCTTCATGCTTAAGACACCTTAACAACAGCCAAATTCTGATGTCAGCACAGCATCAGGAATACAGTTCATTAGTTTACTGCAGCTGCAAAACCAGCAAAACACACATTGCTTTGAGTAACACCAATAATAAGCATATGTTTTAGATTGATTTCTAGGTAGCAATTAACAAGATATTGCAGTCTGGAAAAAACCCCTCAGATGCGAACAATGTTTAACGTAGACTAGGGACTAGACAAAAGTTTGGTTTCTTTAACTACCAAAATGGCTAAATGGCTATAATATATACTGTGAACCAAAGATTTGCTAATTATTTTGTCTGTTGTTTTTGTTTTACATAGCAGAAGATACACATTGACATTAAGCAGACAAAATAGTATGAACTGATTCAAGTAGACAAGGTAGACAAGTAACTACATATAGATGGTCTGATTTCCCTTTCTATCAATCATCTCCATATCACTGTCTGCAAGCCCAGGGATAGTTTTTATTTCATTTCATAACACTGGTAAGAGAATAACACTTCCTTTATGAGACTTTGAACACAGCTAAAGCTCCTGCTGTTTTGCAAACTTAGGCATACAAACTCCTTACAAGAATGCAGTATGTAACAGATTTTGTATCCAAACTTTATTTAAAATATTTAAATTCACAAAAAGTCTCCCACATTGAACCATAAAAATGCATACTGACTTGCATATCCACCTAAAGGGATTTATATGATTAAATCATGTGACTTATACTGAAGACAACATCAGTACAGCTCTGGTCTGCCACAGGCTTCCAGTATGCCCCTAAGTAATATTTAGTCCTCAATAGTTTGCTTCAGTTTTAAAAGAGGGGGACAAACCCAGAAATTTGTAATTTACTACTATCACAACAACTCTTATTCATCTCTTTTCCAAGATAAATAATTCTGTACTTCTCAAACTTCTAGTCAGTCTTTGTAATACTGATGTTAATAGAGTATTTGGTAAGTGATTACACACACACACAAAAGGAAACACCACAACAAAATCTTGAAGCCATTACTTGGCTCCATTTACATTAAAAAATTTGTTCTGGAGTTAATCAAGGTTGTTTAGTAGAGAAGCATACTGCTCAAAGACCACCTTTCTTATTTATCAAAGATGGAATACTATAACTAAAGGAAAATACTTGAAGAAAAGGAATATTCTATACTGTATTTTAAAATGGTAAACTCTATGGTAAACTCTGAAGACCTGCAAGCTAGCCTCCCACCTACTACGAAGTTTCTATACAGTGCCTGTAAAACAGTCTGCAGCACAGTTTTCACAGAAAACATTAGTCATTTGCTGGGTTTTTTAGGAGAGATGATGAGGCCTGATTCACAGAAACCCTGGGCACTCAAAAATGTAACTGAAGTCAAAGAAACTTTCAGTCTGGACATATAAAATGCAACAGAAAGCACTTTACTTCAGATACCAAATCAGGCATATGAAGCCAGCTTGTCTTTCTGGCATTGGGGTTTGTTTTTTTCCTTTTCAGTAACTCTTCAGTTCCCCATCTTTTAAGTGCAATTAACATCATGGAGTCATCTCACAAAAAAGTATTAGCATAAGAGTAAGATTAAAAATTCTTTGAAGCTTATAGTAGAATAAATAAAGGCATAAAGACTCCTGAACTAGTCTGTCCATTTCAGCGGTCAAACATTAGAAGTTATCATTTCTAATTCAGCAACCTTTTGGGTTCTCCCCCCCCCCTTCAAATGGGGGCTTTTTTTTCTTTCATAATACATTTATCTTAGTGTTGCTGGGAAACCATTAGAATAATACTGTACATGTGAAATTGCCATTAATTACTGACGCACTTTTAACAAAAGAAAATTATCAGATACAAAAACAAGGGAAGGGTGTCATCAATCAGTTTGAAATTCAGTAACATCTGGGTGAACTTGGTAGGCCTACATGGTCTGTTCCTCTAAGGACTGACAAAACTGGGACATTTACAAAGCAATTGGTTAATACTCCACTGGAAAAAAAAATCAGAACACAATTTATTCTTCTCTGACTAGTGGCCTGTCCTAGTTAACGAAAAACTTGATTGTTACAAGACTCAAACTAATTAAAAAGATTAAACTATGAGCAAAATCAAATTAAAAATTTGGCTTTAGGCTTATGTGGCCAGCAATAGCTCAGGAATGTTGCAACTGCAGTCTGTAGTTAAATACAATTAATGAAAGTTTAAAATTATTAGAATAACTGTGGATCATTTCTGTAACCTGGCTGTATGACCTTCACAAAATTACTTATAGATCTTAAATATAAGCATGTAAATACAGGCAAGTCACCCACGTCATCTAAGACTTGCCAGCAAAGAGCATTTATTAGTTTATATGCTATCCAACCCACTTTATATATATACCTTTTCCTCTCAAACATACCAAATTCTTGTGGGTGATACAACAGATTTTCTTCCACCAGATGATATTTTAATTGGTATTTTTCAGTATTGTTTAAAATTACCTAGGTAAAAGCCAGGTCAGATCAAAGGTCCATCTATCTACAGAATCTCAGAGAGCAGCCATCAACTTATGCAGAAATATACTTAAGAGTAACTTCTTTTCCCTCTCACCTAACTACAGCCTATGCCAAAATTTAAGCAGCAACAAACCACCTTTCTCAATTTTATCATGATGTAACAGATGCATAAAAACCACCTGTGCATGATATGACAAATTGTTAGGATTAGCTATTTCTAATGGTACGGAAACACAATAGGCCAAACTACAAAGGGGCCAATACCTAATAACCACAGGAATATGCAGAAAGACAATGGAAAGAAGGAAAGGGAGGGTGTTTTTTCATTCTCGCACAAATACATATAATAACTAAGAAAAACAAGGAACAAGATAGGGAAGACTTCAAGGCACACCTGGAGAGCTAACTTCTCCAAGCTAGGCCTTGGGGTGGGCATGGCACGGAGAGAACTGGAGAGAGGATGAAAGGATGTGGGGAGCATTGAAATCAAATGCAACTTTCACAGCAAATGCCTTCCCTAACTGTCACCATGGGAAAAAGAACAAGACTATTGGACTGACTGAATAACAAAAGGACAATCATTCCCCCCAGAAATCCAAACCCCCACCCACAAAACAAAAACCAGAATCCTAACCCAGCTATGATAAGGAACTCACTAAATTCTAACCTATAAAATCTAATTTCACAGAAACGTATTTAAACGCTGCCTTAAACCTGTGTTTAAAATTTCCATGCTGAAGTTTATCACTTCTCCTTTGAAAAGTTTCAGAAACTTTTTTTTAACTTTTGTATATTTAGTGTCTGATTAAATGTGCTTTTCAGAGATTTCATGAATTAGTGTTGTTTACACTGGTATCTCTAGGTGAAAGAAAATGCTGCACTGTAAGTATTTTCTTTTTTTCTTTTTTTCTACAGACTTGTCTTACACTTATACACTATACAGTTTTTAGTACAAAGCTTACCTGAACTCACCATCATGCATTCTTTATTTTACATTAAAAACTCTAGCAGGTGTGATGGTTTTCCAGAAACAATGCAAATGTCCCCATCTCTATCTCAAAAGAAAACATTTACTAACTTTTACACATTCAAATCAACTCTGAAGTTCCTTCAACATTCTAAGGTAGGACTGCCAAAAAAAGAAGTTGGGTTTTCCCCTGTGCCAGCCCAAGTATTTGTGAGATAAATTACCCAGAGAAAATGGTTCAGGTTAAAATTAACATAGTTGGAAAGGGGTGGGGGTTCTGTTGTTGGTTGGTTTGAGATTTTTTCCCTGCTAACCCTTCCATTTTGGTGTGCAGCAAAACAAAATGCTTGTAAAGAGGGTACAGAACAGAGATTGGGACAAGCACGTGAGAGCCCCACACATTTTGGTGGCAGTACTGGCTTTGCCTACAAGGGCTGATAATGTCAGTCACTGAGAAAATCAGCCTCTGTGCATTTTGGATTGATGGGGCTATTTGTAATGTATCTGACAATTAAGTACACTACTATTAATCTTACTCATAATGACTAAAATGCTTTATATAAATGACATTTAAATATTCTCTTGTGATCGAAGTTATAGTTGAGATTTAATAGTTTACTGACAGCAATATACAAGTCTGGAGTTTAACACAGCAGTAAAATACAGTTAATTTTGAAAAAAATTCAAAAGTCATAAAGAAGCTTTGCAGTACAGCAGATGCCAAGTTTCTAAAACTTTTCAACTTTCAACTATCTTATGGAAAGAAATATAATATTGCTAACACAATTGCTCTCAAGTTTTACGTAGGTTCTGGTTTCATCTTGGAACTGAAGGAGGGCTTCTTGGGTGCCTTACAATTGTTTTTTTTCCCCTTCTATCACTTGGTTATGTCAAACTTACCACCCCTCTTCACAAGCCTGACCCAAATTGTCAAGCATCTGACTTTTGGCTCTAAAACCAATCCCTATATAACTTCAACATCTGTCCTGTAAAGAGGAAGACCTTAAAAAATATTTTGTAGTCAAAAGTACAGTAAACCTCAACACTCTAGCTACATGCTAGCTGCCTAGTTTGGTTAAACTTAATTCGACCTATTGAATGGACACTTGACCCCAGCCACAGCACATCAGTTAAAATCACTTCCTCAACAGCTGAAACTATACATCACATACTGTCCCACTCTAAGAAGGCACCAAACTATCAATGTAATGTAACACACCAGAAACTACCTTTGACTCCATTAAGCACCTGAACTTGTGTTTCATTTGCCATACATATGCAATCCTGAGGCACTTCCTTTCCCTCAAAAGATGAATGTTAATTTTAAAATTCTCAATATTTTCATTTTCAGGACAATGATGATACAGATATATCAAAACACTTTGAAAGTATCTGGCCTACATTTTATTACCCACAACCCCAAGCAAAAGAAGGGAAAGGATATAAAAACATTCTTTTTAGAAGTCCTTGGCACAAAAGCTACTGCTCAGGCACTCTGGGACAGGTGCCCAGAACGTCTCAAGTTCCAATAATAAGAAAAGCTTTCATTAGGAGAAAAGGTCTGGACACAAAAATACAGATGCGATATCAGAAAATTTGCTAATAAGGACACCAGTTTGTAACCAATTAAGTTGACCATGACTTCAACAAGCTAAAAGAACAAAAATTTGCAGGAACTGACCCACATCCTGGTGGCCAAAACTCTAAGTTGCACATTTTCTCTAAGAAACACCTTTTGTAAGAGCATCTTTGGCTGACACATGGCCAAGAAGACAAAAAAATCTACAGTTTCAAGAACTGATTCATGCCTGAGTTGGTACATTCTGTTAAAGCTGGCTTTTACCATTAAGTCATATTTAAAGTTCTGGAAAGTTATCTTTTGAAGAAAACTTGAAGAAATTAAAGCTTTTTCAGGCATTTCCATCCCAAGCACAGCATCATCATAATATTCCACATACCAAAATGAATTTGCTTTTGTAAATTAAGTTGATATGAACAAGCTCGGACTTCATCAAGAACATACACATTATACAAAAGCATAAAGAAAAATATACTTGTTGGTTTAATTCTAGAGTGGACAGTACTTCCCATTTTCTTGATGCTTCAGTAAAGCCAATACCTGACAAAAAAAATTCCGCTAACTCAGATTAAACAGTACCAATACAGTAAGAAAAATCTTTCTGTGTCGTTTCAGTGACGGTACGTGCAGTAGCAAAGTATTTGTTTCCATTTAAAGTTAGTCTTTAATTTTTTGGCTGTCTAAATTCCATAACAATAATTCATTTAAAAAAATCACAGAAAAAAAGTCTGCTCTTAGCCTGAAAGTTTTGTCTAACACACACACATGAGAATTCAGCAAAACATGTATAGATTTTGAAGTTCTATTATTCCTACTATATAGAAATAACATAATTCACCATTCAAAGTCCACCAACAGGGACAAAATAAAATACCTTTTACAAGGATCACCTCAAAACTGCATTCCTCTACATTCCACAGACTTTGATCCAAGGTATCTGTCTAAACAGTCACAACTCTAGTATCCTCTCCTGTAACTGGCAATATTCCACTGCAGTTTTGAAAGTACTAGGCTGGACTTGTCCATTCAATAATTTTTAATTATTGTTATCCATTTACATTCAATAATGTAAATTGACAACGAGGCTCATTTTCAAAAAAACCCCACTGACTTGTGCCTTGCTGCTTTAAATGCAAAGCACAAAGCCTCTGTTCTCCTCACATTTATAGCTAAGAAAACTTTTCAATGTACTAGCTGACCAGCCAAGACCATGATTTCTATTTTTCAGTCTTTATGGAATCACTGCTGTCACGGGAAACAGATTGTCAGATGACAGAATATTTCCAGTCTCTTAAAAATTATTACTCCACCCTGGGCATAGGACCAAATCCTAGGTTACAAAAACCTTTGGTCCAAAGACCATGGTGTTAACAAACGAGCTGTGTCAATATTTGATCAATGCTCAACTTAATTCTCTATTTTAAGCATGGACTTCAGAAATAATACTACTGTATCACAGTAGCATTTAATTTTTTTTCCAGTGGAAAAAGGGATTAATAAAATAAAAAAGAGGTAAGACTCGCACTCCCCCAGGATGCTGTCAAACAAGCAGAGAAGACACTTTTCTAACAATCTCTTTTGCTTATAAAAATTTACCATTTTTGTCAGTTAAACCAAATAGGAAAAAACCAGTATGCATTATACGAAGTTAAAAAATCTGAGGTAGGTTCTACATTTAAAACTATTTTAACATTCCACCCATAAACTCCAGAAATTAGCTTTGTTTTTTTGCAAACAGTGTGATCTTTTCAATCAAGAATACCCTTTTGTAGATCTACTTGCTTCCTCTGCTCAACAATACTTTCTTCAAATGCCAGAACCCAAAAAACCACCTGGCTTGCCAAAAAATTTTGCTAACATATGCTGTAATTATTACTTACGATTCCACTTCAGACCTCTCCTCTGAACTGTGGATATGTTTCACGTACAAATTGGCAGTTAATGTATCAACTCTGGCATAGAGCGAACCCACAAGAGAACAGTAATGAATTACAAAACCGGGAAAAATGGTTCCTCCACTTTTAAGGAAAAGCAATGAAGTCATATTCCCTTAAAGGTCTGCAGGCAGGAAGGACAACAAAACCCTGGCAGTTCTCCATTCCAGTGATAAAATGTTTACCTTAACAAGTAAAAGTTGCAGGAAGGGGGGTGCTGGTCAGAATTGCTCACCTTTAACCGTTTAACCACCTCATCGTTGGTAATTTTGTCCGTAATCTCCTTCACTCCAGGAGGATAGTAGATGATTTTACCGTCGGCAGCAGGTTTTGGTTGGGTAGCAGGGAAGTCCATCCTGGCGCTGCTGGTTATAAACTTTCCTTCTCCACAGTCCTCTACCGGCCTCTATCGGTCAGAAAACAAAAGTTCAGCAGAATGGAAACGACTTTCTAACCCTCTTTTTCCATTCCTCACCCTCAATTCGCTGAAGGCCCCGGCTATCGCCCCGCCGGCCGCGCCCCCCAGCGCTGCCCCCGCCGCATCCCGGCGGGAGCGAGGCCCGGCCCGCCGCCGCTCCCCGCGACTCGGGCCCCTCCGCTCTCCTCCGGCGCCTCCTTTCATTGCGGACCTGCTCCTGCCCAACACTGTTAGTTCGCAGCCGACGCTTTTACAATGAAATTTGGGGCCCAATCGAGGGATACCCCGCTGCCGAGGGCCCCTTACGGCCCGGGGGTTGGGCCGGGGACGCCGTTCCCAGCCACGGGAGGTGGTTCAGAGCCTGCACACCGGCCCCGGAGCCGGGAGACGAGGCCTAAACAGTTAGGCCTCAAAACTATCGGGAGGCAGAGAAGCCAACAGGAGAGGGGGAGGGAGGGAGGAAGGGAGGGAGGGAGGCGGCGGCGAGCGCAAACAAAACCCCCCCTGCGACCCCCCCCATCCCCTCAGAGCCCTCTGTCCGCCCTCCCGCGCCTCCAGGAACCTCCCCGGGGAAGGGGCCCGACCACTCGCCACTTTCCATTTGTTCCCGCAACTTCATGTCCCCTCAGCCCTCGCCTCGCACCCCCCCGCGCCCCGCCGCCCCGCATTCGGCCGGGCCCACAAAGAACCCCCCGCAGCCCCGGCTCCGCGCACACACCCCCGCGGCCGCGGGGAGCGGGGAGCGAGCACGGGGGGGAAGCGGGACCCGGAGCCGCCTTTACCTCATGCAGCTCCGGAAGGTGCAGCATTGAGCAGCCTCCGTGCCGAGTGGTGCTCGCCGCTCCGCCGCTACCCCGCCGGCCGCTGCCCTAGGCGCTCCCGCCGCCTCCTGCTCCGCGGCGCGGCAGCTCCTGCTCGGGAGCGCTGGCTGGGGGAGGGGGAGCGGCTCGGTGGCGGCAGCAGCGGCGGCGGCGGCGGCGGCCGGGAGAGGGGGAGGCTCGGGCGGAGCGTGCGCCGCGGGAACCCAGCGCCGCTCTCCGCCCGCCCAGGGAAGCGCAGCCCGGGAGGAGCCTCCGCACCGCCCCCGCCCCTTCCCCTTCCTCTGCCCGCCCGTGGCCAGCGGTGACGCCCCGCCAGGAGCCCCCAGCCCCCGCCCCGGGGAGGAGGGTGAGGTCGCTCAGTAAGTCTGGCACTACACGGAGCGCCGCGCAGGGCGGGCAGTACTGGGCGCGGGCGGCGTAGCGCTGCCTCAGCTTGGGGCCGAAACCGGCGGAGCGGCCGGGCCGGGCAGGCGCCTTCGGGGCGGCGGGGGCATGGCCGGCTCCGAGCGGCGATACCCGGCTGCCAGCACTGTCAGCGAGCGAGCCTGCGGGTTCCCGGCTGTAGGGCGGGAAGGCGAAAGTTACCTTGGTGCTTCCTTACGGAGCCCGGGCTGCTCATGGGTGCGCGGGCTTGTCTGGCCGGTCCCTCAGGCATCTGGGGCCTGGTCAGTGTGATAAAGAAAACTGTGCGGAAACGGTATGTGGGATGGCACGGATAGTGCGGTGGCAGGCGAGAGTGAGCAGTCCTTCTTCAGGCAGATGAGGGGAAGAGCAGTATCTACACTTTAGTTCTAAATCTTAAGGAGAAACTTGAATATGCAGACCACAGGAGCCCTCGCCAGCCAACTCAGGAAATCCTTCCGTGTAAAATGTCTTTGTAATTTAATATTCATATTTCCAGGGGATGGGGTATGTCTGGAAAGTCAATACCAAAGTGGGATATATCTGTCTGGTTTGAATCTGCAGTATGTACCCTGTTTGAAGTGTAGATGGCTATGAAGTGTTTTCTAGATGCCCGTACTGCTCAGAGAAGGTGTGTGACTGCTGAAAGATGACTTTTCACTGACCAAGACTAATTTCGGGTCTTCAGCTGGTTACTTTTGTTGTTCAAACCAGCTAAAAGTACTATTTTTCTTAATTTTGCAAATCTCTAATGAATTGTCCTTAGAGCAAATTGAAAGTAGGAGGTCAGGACCAGTCTCCATGGAGGGACATTTCTCTCCATGGGGATTCCACAGGTAGGGCAAGAGCCTCGCTAGGCACAGCAGGGTCGCTGGCATGGCCCGGCAGTGGCGAAGGAAAGATGCCAGGAGGGTGAGGGGATGGGAAAGGGATAAGTAAGTAATATGGTGAAGTATGCCAAATTCCAGCTTTACAAGGTATAGGTGGAAAATGTACAAAGACTGAGGAGCTCTCTGGAACTTCTGGTGTAATAGCATGTGGGCAGGAAATTGCTCTCTACACTTGGGTTATCTCCCTGCAGTGTTGTCCTAGGGGAGTTAAAACCTTGAATGTCCACAGCCTCTGTGAAACCAGCTTAAAAGGAGTATAGTGAAAGTGACTGAGAGTTGCAAGGGACACTTGGAGGATCTCAGACACTGATTTTGAAATTTAGAAGGGTGTCGTCAGACCAGGCATTTAAATCTGGCTGTGAATCCAGACTTAGATGAAGTTATTCTCTCCAAGCTTAATCAATGGATTTGGGCATTCACAATAGACAGGTGACCCTAAGGTTGTATTGATTTTAGTAAATCAATAAAGCCAATTCAAAGGATGTAATCTTTTTCTGAATCCAAACTAAAGGGGCCATTTAGATTTGCCTTAGCATTGAAGTAGCGTTGAACTAGCTATCAGCTTTGTTGTCAATCAAGTAAGATGTGTAAGTCAGAACTTATATACATTGAACGTATTTGGGTCTTCTATCCTTATATTTGTTACATAAAGTACTTCCTTCTTAAATCAAATTACGAATATAAACCATTTGGTGTTGGTTCCTTATTTTTAATACACTTCTATTAGCATAAATTAGAAACAAATCCTAGAGGATTATTCTGTAACTAAGTAAAGTATATATCAAAAACCTATTTGAGCTGGTTTCAGTTTAAATAGAAAAAGACAGAATCTAAGTCAATAAATAATGCAAGAAATAAATGTAAAGGGTCCATTGCAAAGGTTTTTTTCATGAACCAAACACAAAGCTAGAAAGATGTTAGGCAGATTTCTCTTTGGGCAAAATTGAAGTATTCCAGGTTTTGCATTCCAGAAATTTCACTTAAGTCTCTGAACTTCCTGGATTTTATTTTTTGTTTTCAAATATTCTTTAGTTGTTATTGAAAAGCACTCTTCTATGTATATCATTAGTGTGATCTACAATGTCATAACTTCTTGTTGTAATCTTGTAGTTTCAAGGGGGTTTTTTTTCAAAAACTGACACCATCTTTATTTAGAATTGTTTATGCAATGGGTCATGAAGTAGAACTAAGAACAGTAATGGTCAAGGGCTATGCTCCCACAACTTGCTTTTAGTCTTAAGACAAAGTGAAAAGCCTCTGGTATGCACTTCTGATCACTTTTATTTTTCACCAAAGAATAAGATAAAGTCTTGCATTTTAAGGAATATGTACATTGAAAGTAGCAAGTAATTAGAAAGGGCAATTCAAAGGTTTGACTTGAGAGTGCAAGGCAAGGTTTGCTCAATTAAAATTCTGTTTTTTCTTACCCAAGTTCTTTGTGAATCCCCACACTGAAGTACTCTTGGTTATGGACCAAGACCTCTCAGTCTTCTTGCAGATTTCAGATATATAGTGAAGTCAGAATAACACAGAAATTCTTCAAAGGCATCAGTGGAAGGTTGACTATCAAGGAGTTCACATAAGATTCCTGCTTTTATGGGTAATGAGTGATTAGTCAGCAGTATGTTAGGCAAATATGTGGTGTTTTGAATGAGTCTTGGACAAATCATATCAGCAAAATGGCTGAGAGGAGTAGGTGCAAATTCTGTAATCATGGGCTGATTAGGCCATGGTCCTATCTTTTCTCAGAAGAGAAGCAGTGGGATTCCTACTTCTGCACCATTTGAAATTCTAAAGGGCATGTGGTTCATAAACAGAGCATGTGGTTCTGATATCACACCCAATTAAGGGAGGTATGAATGAACACTTAACTGCCAATTATCTTGAATATATGCATGGCATTTTCAGAGTGTAAAAACATAAAAGCTTCAGATAATCTGACCTGTGGTACTCTTTAATCTGAATAGTCCTGAAATCTGCTCTCATCAGATACGACTGTAGCTGGTAGTGTCTGGTTTGTTGCTTTTGCTTGTTTGACCTTCACCCTTCTAATTTCAGCAAGCAGCTGAGATCTGACTTGGACTGTGCTTGTACAGCTGTAGCCAGCTTCACATGATCCCTTGGGTTTTACTGGATGGCTCTGTCTAATATGACTGAGTCCTTTAGTCTTTACCCAGATTTTACTGTTTCTATCAGAATTTTATTACCTTTGCTCACATTATTTTTATTGGAGTGTATTTAGTCTGATCTGCTCTTGTTTGTTTTGATTATATTTTAGACTACAATTGCAAGTGTTATTCATAAATAGACTGAAATAAAGGGTGCCGAACACCTGTGGGGCAGCCTCGTGAAGTGCTTCTTTCTTTGTATTGTGATAGGACAGGTTCAAGGAAAGGATCAAGAAAGGAAAAATGTGTTTTTACTGGTAGGAAAAAAAATGCAGCACAGGGTTTTCAGAACAAAACACTTTTCAAGTGAAACAGGAGAATACTGAGTGATTACTTCAAGCACAGAAAATCCTTTAAATCATGTTGATTAAATTAAGCCATACTCACATGTTTCCAGGAACTGCTTAGTGGTTGTCCTCAGGTCTTTGTTAATACAGTAAACATGGATAGTAACAATGACTAAGAAGTAAACAGTCACATTAAAACATGACACTGTGTTGTGAACTGCAATAAGTAATATCTGTCATTGCAGTATAACATACCTTTGATAACACCACCTACTTGTTTTAACTGTCTATTTAATAATTGATGTATTTTACATCTGCTATAAATTGAGGTGGGTCAGAGGTGGGTTTCTTGACAATGTACATTGCTATAATGAAAAAGCTCCAAAAGGTGTTCCATTCCAGAGGGTGTTTACAGTGAAATTACTCTTAGAACAGCCCAGGAAGTCAGCTTTGTCAGAAAACTAGGGACTTGTTCATCTCCCAGTTTCTGCATTGACAAGATAAAATCTGTAAAAGGGTGCAGGAGGACTTACATGTATTATGTCATAAAGACAATCAGATGGAGACACAAAGTGCTTCTGTGCAAGAGTCCTATAGCTCACTGAGTCTTCATGGAGTAGTACCAGTTCTGAATAAATGAAAAGACCAAATACTGTATGGATGATAAACTCTTTTGAAACTGATCCCTAGCCAGGATTTGTTTAAATTTTATTTTTGCTCTTGTTTTGGTAAGGAGGACTTCTCCATGTGCTGCCTAAAAGTGTCTTTATTCTGAATCATGCTTGGAAATAAGGCAGTTATAGTAGAATTAAATAATAGTTCAGGTAGAAAGGGACTTTAAAGGTCATCTAGTCAGTCCAGCCCCCCGCAGTAAGCAGGGACATCTCCAACTAAATCAGGTTACCCCAAGCCCTATCCAGTGTGACCTTGAATGTTTCCACAGATGAGACATCCATAACCTCTCTGTGCAACCTGTTCCAGTGTTTTAGCACCCTCCTGGTAAGAAATATTTTCCTTATATCTAGGCTAAATCTACACTTTTTTGGTTTAAAACCATCACCCTTGTCTTATCCCAACAGACTCTGCTGAAAAGTTGTCACCATCATTCTTGTAAATCCCCTTTAGGTACTGGAAGGCTGGTAAAAAGTCGCCTTGGAGTCTTCTTCCAGGCTGAACAACCCCAGCTTTCTCAGCCTTTCCTCACAGGAAAGATGCTCCAACCCTCTGATCATCTTCACAGCCTTTCTCTGGACCAGTTCCAACAGGTCCATGTCCTTCCTGTGCTGGGGCCCCAGAGCTGGAGGCAGCACTGCAGGTGGGGTCTCAGCAGAGCAGAGCAGAGGGGCAGAATCCCCTCCCTGGCCCTGCTGCCCATGGGGCTCTGGATGCAGCCCAGGACACGTTTGGCTCTCTGGGCTGTGAGAGCACGTGGCTGGGTCATGTCCAGCCTCTCATCTACCAGCACCCCCAAATGCTTTTTGTACAGGGCTGCTCTTGATTTGTTAGCTCTGCAGCATATACATGTATATATGTGTGTGTATATATATATATATGCACTTGCCAGGGACAATTGCACTTGCCGCTGAACTTTTGTAGTGTCTTGGTGCATTCAGAAATGGCAAGGATTGTCACTGTGCATAACATTTACACCATTGTGAAAAAGTGTATTTTTATGAATACATTTCTAGTTTACAAACCACTCTATTGACAGAATGATTGCACTTCTTTCGTTCGCTTTCAAGTGAAGTAAAATCAATTTATTGGCACCTGCAGATTGGTGATTTCACAGGAGAATTTTTAGAAGCTTCCATGATCTATTGCTAGTTTTGAACATTAAGAAACTCAAGTTACAGCAGCCTACTCCATGTCATCTATCCACCTCCTTTCTAGCTGCTCTCAATTATGATGACTTGTCACCATTCACTTCATAATTACATTCTCAAGGTTATTTCCACCTCTGCTCCTGATGTGTCCAAAGCACATACATTTACACCTATTCATTTCTGACAACCAAGTCTACTTTTCTCCAGTAATATATTTAATATGTGCATTTATCATCTTTTCTGTCCAGAAGATATGTAAGTTTTTGCTTGCACCATATCACAAAAGCTTCAATTTTCTTTGTCACAATCAATAATTTCTCAAAAGTCACATTCATAAGTTGCTACAGCAAAAAATTAGGCATTTTTCCAGTCAAATCTTTCTACTTCCATGGTGAATTTTTTTCCAGTCTTTTATAAGGAAAGCCATGGATGGATCAACTGTTCCTCAACTGTTCCAGTTTTTATTGGACAGATTCTGGTTTGGTAAATTTTGTCCCAGGTAAACTGAATTTATGAACAGTCTCTATAGCCAGACTACTAATCATGAAGCTAGCTAATACACAATTTTTATTAATTAAGTAAAGTTATTTTATTTAAGGTATACTCAAGAATACCCTGTGTTTTTCATTAGCCTTTTACTGTCTCTCTAATATTCGGTATACAGCAGACATGGTTGTGACAGTGCTATGTCATCAGCTGAAGGTCATTTAAAAGAAATAAATTTAAAACTCAACTTTTCCATTCTGTGAAGTCCTTCTGAGATTTTTTTTGTCCCAGCCAGGCTACAAAGAAATTTTCAGTTATATGTAGTTTTCATAGTAGCTCATGGTTCTTTCTATTCACTTGGTATTTTTTCAAATAACAAGGCAGATTTGTGAAAATTCTGAGTGTATAGGACTGCTTAGAGGAAATACTACTGGGGAAATTGGGAAAGTTTGGCAGTATATTTAGCCAAGGCAGCTGTTTTCTGGAGGCAAAACAATGTGTCTCTCTCCCTGCCCCATTAAATAAGAGCTGTCCTATGATCTATTAACAAATGAGAACGGGCAGTACTAACAAATTCTGATTAGGAGGCTCATTTGTGAGAAGTATCAATTGTATTTACGATGCTGCTGTTGCTAATTCTTCCAACAGATACAATGTCTGCTGCTTGCAGTAAAGAAAAGAATGATATGAAATTTCACAAATTAATATGAACTTGGAATTTACCGTTATGGTCAAAGAAGGATATTTGATGAATGGATGTGCAGCCTCAGAGCTGTGCTGTAATGACGGGGTCATTTCATGTTGATGGATAGGTTGTGTGGTATATTCAGAAGCTTAAAAAAAGGTTGCATTTGTCAAACACACGGAAGCATCAAAGGGTGTGGGTATGACTGTGTGAGCAACAGAATCGTTATAGTTTGCCTTTGAACAAAGTCAGGAAATATATTGATCATATAGGTTTATGCACTAGGGGAGCAACTAATGATGATCCAGTCAATGTGTTCTGTGAACAGCTCAAGGGGATAATCATTAAAACTTACACCGCTACACCATTTTGGAATCTGAATGTGAAACCTGGGATTTCAAACCCTCGTAAAGAACAATTTGCATTTGAATTGATGAAATAAAATTACTACTTTGGTTTGTGCTGCTCCAGTCATTTCATCTTACAATTCTACTTCAGTTAATGCACTGGACGTTTGCATCCAGATCAGCCAGCATGACAGTAGCGGCACACTGACAACATAGTGATCCAGCAGCAGGGAATACTGAGTATCAGTGGAAGAAAATTTTCCTAAATTCAGGATATGTGACAGCAGAGAAGCTAAATAAGGTTATTTGAGCCAGAACTTGCATGGGTGTTTGACAAAGCAGACATTGGATTGGTGTCTGAAGAGAGCGCAGAATATCAAATACTGGGTAGACAAAGTCAGAAGTAGCCTAGACAAGGCACAGGCAAATAGAGAAATGAGAAAAGTATAGTCTTGACAAAAATGCTTAGTAATATAAAAACTGTGTTAACAATATACAGACTTTTAGCTGAAAATTCTTCATGATGCAATATAAAAAAGTCCACGATGGTGAAGTGATCAATGAAGGTGATACTAATGCCAGCAGAGGGATTACTGCTTGTAAAGTAGACTGGTATGTATCCACTTGGAATTTCACCAACATCTAATACCACTATTTATCTCCTATCTGAATTTGGCAAGGCAGCTCATGTGTACTCTGTGTAATGTACTATAACTACACTGTATCAAGCACATAAACACTTGCTTTCTTAAGTATATTTCTGTACTGTGCTTTTTATCTTCCAGACACTGCATATTTACACCTAATAATTTATATTTTCAGGGAAGCACTGCTAAAATTGTAAACTTCCTTTATCTAAGTCCTTTAATAAGGCAGAAAAAAACTTTTAGCCTCCATGTGAACATTTAAGTCACTATTTTAGATATAGTCAGGTTTTGTTTATGAAATGCCATTGACCTATTTAATCTATAAGTTTTAAACCTTCAAGATTTGCTCAGCAGCCACCTCTAATCCAGAAGAAAAGTGAATAATATTTTTTCATCCATTTTCAGTATCATTCAGCTGCCTGGATGAACTCTGTTAAAAATGAATTTTTCGATTTAAATGAAAAAATATGTTGACAAGTCTATCAGATTCTGAATATAGTAAAAACAGAATAATGTTACTTCTAGGGGAGGAAAGCAATAGATCCTTAAATCCTCTAAGGAAGCTCCTTCATATAGCAAATACAAAATACACAAATGCTGACATAATCTATGAGCAAAAAAACTCCTAAAGCCTTTGTAGTTTCCTGAATTTAAGCAAACTTGCAGTAATATTTTTTCTGTCTTACCAATGCCTTATTTTGGTGTTTGTCTCTCTGTTCCTTTCTAAAAGATTTGTCCCTTGACTTGGTGCTGGGTGTGGGAAATGGGAACTCCAGAAAAGGTATGAATGGACAGGAGAAATGGGATGAGCAAAGATGAACACATGTAGTTGAAAATCTGCAGCCGGCTGGGCAGTAGGAGTTTCATGTGAGCAAACAAAAAATGCAGAGATAGAAGGTGGAATAAGTAGCACTGAATGAATTGTAAGTATCTTTTATGTATCATTATTTGTGCTCTGTAAGTACAATTTTGCCAAATTCAAGATGAACTGGAGAAGCCAAATTCTGGGAACAATATAATTAAATGTTCTGTTATATATCTTAAAAGGAGTTACACCTACAGTTCTATTTACCTAATATAAAGGCTCCTTTCAGTTTTCATTTTGGCTTTCCATATTTAGCAGCCACTATAATAATCTCTTCGGAAACTAGCTGAACAAGCTTGCAGGAAGATTTTTAAAAACAGAGCGTACTATTCAAAGTTAAAAAGAAGATTGTTGTGAATTTCTTTTGTCCCCTGTTTACATATGAAGGGGAGTTTCATGTCAGCTGGAGAGCTACATCAAAATATCTTGGGAGCTTTTATTTCTGTGTGTGTATGTCCTGCTTGCTGTTTTGATGCTGCATAGTTAGTCTTCTTGCTGAGACCTGGGAAGAACATATGTGTTGATAGTGCCTGCAGTCACACTGAAGTGGTGAACCTGACAGTGTAGAGTTTTGGAAAAGGAAATGAAACAAACTTAAATTATGGAAACGTATGTTTTATATTTCATCCTATTAATGGGTTTAAGCATAATTTAGATACAAGTTTACTTGTATGTGCCTTTTATAATTGCTGAATTTGGAAAGTATATGTATAACCAGAAACAACTAGGGAAGTCCAAAAACGTGTCTTTAAGAGTCATCAAAGTCACAAACTGCATAATGCTGCTGAGGAAAATAATTACCAACACATGTATGGATGTTGTGGTTTAACCCCAGCCAGCAACCAAGTCCCACACAACCCCTCAATCATTCTCTCACAGTAGAATGGGAAAGAGAGTTGGAAGGGTAGAAGTGAGAAAACTCATGGATGAGATAAAGACAGTTTACTAGGTAAAGCAAAAGCCTCACACAAAAGCAAAGAAAACCAAGAAATCCATTTACCACTTGCCATGGGCAAGCAGGTGTTCAGCCATCCCTAGGAAATCAAGGCTTCATCACCTGTATTTGGGAAGTACAAACACCATCACTCAAAATGTTCCCTCCTTTCTAATTCTTCCCCCAGCTTTAAATACTGAGGATGACACCGTATGGTCTGGAAAATCCCTTTGGTCAGTGTAGGTCAGCTACTCCAGCTGTGTCCCTTCCCAACACCTTGTGCACCTCCAGTCTCCTCGCAGAAGATGTCTTGACACTGTGCAAGGGCTGCTTGGCAATAACAAAAACATCTCAGTTGTATTATCAACCCTGCTTTCAGCACAAATCCAAAACACAGCCCCGTACCAACCACTAAAAAGAAAATTAACTCTATCCCACCCAAACCCAGCACAATGGATAGAGGGGTAAATTGGCAATTTGAATATGTAACCTTTTCCTTTTCTACTCTCCTACTGTGTAGTATATTTAGTTTATTTTTTGTACATGGAAAATAGGGAAATTCATAATAAAAACTGAGACAAAGATAAAATTCTCACTTAAGTTTTAAGCTTCACATTTTTGTCTTCTAACCATCACCACTGTACAGAAGAAGAAATACCAACACAGAAATTGAAGAACTACACAGAAAATATGAACTACTCCCATTTCAATGTTCTTTTAAATTTGTGTGTTCATTCTTCCAGGTTTTGGGGAATGTAATCAGAGGAATAAAGTGGTTAAAAGAGTTCAATTTGATCATCTATTCAAAAAAAGCTTAAATATGTTTTCATGCTGGTTGTATCAACTGTTTTGTTTGGGATTGGTTTGTTTGTTTGTCTGGGTTTTTAATAAGTTGTCTATTATAGATGGGCTGAGATCCAAATGACACCACCTCTGCTCCATCCTGAATTGTGTGTATCAGGTTGCAGATACCAATCTGAATGTCATGAGCTAGAGCAGGGTGGAGTGGAGCTTGTCTTAAGATATGATTCCCTCATTCTTTGAACTTGGAATTGTCATGAATTTGACAGGTACAAGCTAACTAATTTCACCTAGTCCTTAAATAAATTGGAAACTGTAGACTGTCCTGTTAGAAGGAGTGACTGTCCTTTTATGTCACTTAGCTGCCTGTGGCTTTCTAAATTTGAGTTTCTTTTGTTGCTGGTGTTATTCACTGGGAAAGAATGTGGCCCCGTTTCCAGTGAGAGAGGGTATGAAATGCAAAAAAATAGAAGTGATAGGTGGATTTTAAGGGGACTAAAAAAAACCCCAAAGAGGTCAGAAATTACAGGAAAGCAAAAGAAGGCCTTCCCCATTCAGCAACAACCAAATAGCTATCTGTTCATTTCCTATCTAAATAATTAGATTCTATCATGTGACAGTTACAAAGAAGCATATAATAAACAAAGAATTTTCTTTAAAAATGGTAGTCTACACAGCTGTTTTTAAATGCACATCACTCTCTTGCTGCTCCCTTCCCCCATCTCACTGGCTTCTTGTTTTAGCATATCTGGCATACAAGTTATTCAAGTTCAGAAACTAGTTACTGAAATCTAATTAATAAATGAGTGCTAGTGGATTTAGACCATAACAAGTTCCCTAATTTATTTTTACAAGCAGTTAGAGTAATCCACAGATGTTCGTCACAGATGTCAAGCACAAGGATTGCTGTAACTAGCAGCTTTTGTGCAACAAATGGTAGGTGAGGAAAACTGACACTAAGCAGGATATGTGCGAGATATTTACATATTAATATATAAATATATATATATTTACATATAGTAGAATTTTGAAGCCATTGAATTGTGGTATCAAAAGGTTTTGTAAAATATTCATGTCTCAATAGGACATGTACATCTGTACTTGAGAATGAGGCCTCTAAGAAACTACTTTGGGAAAGAAATAAAATATATTTTTTGTATTGTTTTAATCTTATATTAATTGAAAGTCACTGTGAGGAAAACAGGTTCGTAAATCACTTGTGATTGGCAAGCAATTAACTTCTGATAAATGAATTGCATGGGCAATGGAGTACAGTCTGTCTTGACAGGTAAAAGCATTTTTTCATTAGAGTAACATTAAGAAATGATTGAAACTTGCCTGAGATTCAGGCTTGTACTTAATATTAGATCTACTTGACAATTCCATGCTGCAACAACGTCCAATATTTTAACATTTAAAATTTCTGAATCAGAGCAAACAAGACATCTCAAAATTTCCAGTAGAATGAAAGTACTGGTTCTTATTGAGAATCACTGAAGAGTTTTAATGATTTTTTCCCAGAATTTAGCAAGGTGAAATAGACTGATAACTTAATATCACAAAACCCATAAAATACAAAAATATATAAACTAAATTTTACTTATAGTATTAAATAGTTGAAAGAAAATAATAACTTATAGCTTGTCGTAAATGGTTTGTTTCCAAGTGTTTATTTCTGCATCTCAGTATGATGTGGCCATATTAAATATACTTGGGAATTAATACATTTGAGGAAATGCATCTATTTTGCTCTAAGAAAAACATTTACTTTAGGAGATAAAAAGTGATAAAATCCTGATCCGAGCAAAGTAGTTTGTAGTTATTACATGCTACCTTGATGGAGGTAAACAGGTAGGAGCATAAGATTATTTTAACCATCTAATACATGTAATGAGATACTGTTCTAACTAAATGAAACCAACTTTTTTCCTTTCTGCTTCTGCCCTGATTTTTCCTTAGTGAAGACAAAGCCCAACTTGGAATTGTTTGGATTCAGTTGCTATCACTTATGCTAGGGATTTGGCTCTTAGTAATATATCCCAGGAGAAGCTCACCTGCCCAAGAACATAAAATGCTCCACTGCAAATTCTTGAATTATGTTAGTTCTGTCTTAATGTAGAATATTTTAGCCCAGTTCAAAATCAGTGACATTTCTTCTGCAACTATGCCTGTCCTCTTAACAACTGCCTGAAGGCAGATACTGTGCAGATTGGAAACCTGGAGATTTTCTGTCCTGGCGCAGTTTTGTTCTTACAACTCTGGCTTTACAAATAAATGGAGGCCATTAATGATACTGCTCCATGGAAATGTCCTCTATCTTAATCAGCAGACAATAATTGTTTTGTAAAAAACAGTAAGTAAACATTTGACATCCTGGTCAAATTCCAGTTTAGATAACAGCACTGCTGACAAAGTTCCTACCATTTCATATGGATAGTAACTGCCTGTATGAAATCTGTTTTTTTAAAAATAACACAGTAAATAAATTTTACTGCTTACCTTGTTCTTAGGCCACATAAATATGCAGATCTCTAAGATGTCTGATATTAAATTTACCATAGGATAGGATCAATGCAGTTTTTAACAATAAAGTGATATTCAACAGATAAAAAAATGACAGTTACAATGAAAGTCAGCTTATTGCTTTTTATCATATTCCGAGGTGGCATATTAAGGATTGTTTGTTCTCCATTTCTGCAGTTTAAACAGACTAGGGTGGATTTTTGGTATCTATTGAATTTGATATATCAGATTGATAAAAACAGCAGAGCAATACAAGAATCAGATTCACTACAAATCAAATCTCAAGTGTGAGCTTATTCCAAATTCAGAAGGTCCTTGTAGCAGTGAGGATTCTGTCAGCTGTATAGGCATGATCTCATTCTATGCCTGCAGAGAAAATACAATTAAATACAATTCTTCAGTTCTTGGATAATAGCATTTATTGTAATTATCTCTCTGTGCCTCCTTTCCTAAAACCCAAGCATCTTTATAGTTCATATATTCCGGAGGTGTTTAGCATAGCGAGTATAATGAGCAAATTTTATTTCTGTTCTGCAATATATCTGGAGTACCTCATTAAAGTACAGGTACTTTAAATGAAGACTAATAATATGCTGCTTTAGAATGCATTTAAACAAGAATTTGAAAATTTGCAACTATTAACCTTCAGTTGTAACATTATAAACTCCTTTGATAGTTTACTGATGGATAGGTGAACCAAAGTACTGATTTGTTAAGTGACTTCTTTAGTATTGTTAGTGGTAATGCTGGAATAGGTGTGACCTGTTTACGTAAAAATGCAATCCTACTGATATCAGCAGAATTTTTGCTTTTGTCTTCAGTGGGGCAAAAAGTGCCTTAATGATCTAGATTTCTGTTGCTTCTAAATATATTTTTTTCCTGTTTAAAATAATGCTGAAATAGAACTCTGTATAGAGGGAATTAAGGCATTATTTTAAGATAGATATAATAAATCTGCACTATCTGGAATTAAAAAATGAATGTGTGAAATAACTAACATTACTGCAGTGATACCAACCTGTTTCTTCAATTAACTATGCAATCGATTGCTATATGGAACAGAAGATCAATATCCTGCAAGTACAGAAGCCAGATACAGAGTTTCTTAATGGAGATAAAACACCAACATTGACTATGCATTTGACTTAAATCTGGAGATGGGTGGAGGAGAAGAGACAGGTATGTGACTTACTCTGCACACTTTTTTTTTTTTATAAAACTTCTCCCTCTTTTTAAAAATTCTCTTAAGGAATTAAATTTCTACTTTGGAAATCACATTCGGGCAGAGAGGAAGAGTTATCTTTTGTAGGAACACAAAGTCTATGATCATGGACAAAGTAATATTAACAGGAGAGAGAGACATTCCAAGACGCCAAGTTTAACCTCTTAAATCAGCATTAGGGAAATGAATGTAAAAAAAAAATAGGGAGGGATAGTTAACACTCTTTAGTTTCTGCAATGTTAAATGAAACCTAAAGCTGGCAATGGAATGTGGAAGGCTCCTTAGGAAGAGGGTTACAGCATGGAGGGACTGGATCAACTTTTATGAAAATGGTTTCTGCAGGAACTAGATGAGGAATATTTTCATCTCTCCTTTCTGAAGGAAGGAAAAACCTATGATAGTTTGGGGCTTTGATTACATACATTAATGGTACAAAGTAAAGTTCTAAATAATGATAAAAACTATACCTTAAGCTCCTGGAAAGATAACTTATTTTAGATTTACTGCAGCAGGCATTAATTTTTAATGCACACTTATTCCTCAGGCTTTTTCCTACAGTATTTATTATTGTATATTCAACATGTTACTGTAAGTAATAACAAGTCTTTAAAACTGCAAAAGTTAAACATGTCTTTCTTGCCTCACCAGTATGCTCTTAAAGCCAAAGGTTTAGCTAGAAATTGTTCTTGCAAATCAAAACCTATTTTTTTTAATATAAAGACATTTTGAATGTAGAAGAAAGGAAATCACAATTTGCTGAGTAGATTTAGGCTATATATAATCAAAAACATTATAAGGGACTGACACTTCCTTTAGCTCCACTCTGGTAATATTACTACTTTAATGTGATTTACAACAAAAGCAAAAATATACTAAAGTATTTTTACTTTAAGAAGGCAGCACTGAAGAAACTAAAATGGAAAATTCTGTTAAAGTATTCAGTGAAGACCAGCCTAAACACTTTAGCCAAACAGCACAGATTACATGCTGTATGTTCAAGCCACTCCAAGTAAAAAGAAGCCAAGTGTAGACATAAGGAGAGGCAAAGGAATGGAAAAAAAAAACCCAAAACAAACCAACAACATATATAATAGGTGACTATGGTGTTGTTTGTAAAAGTTGTCGGCAAATTTTAAAAAAAGGACACAAATACTTGGAAAAGCCTCTATTACAGTGATTATAATTTTCTAATAAAAATCCCTCCTTTTAAAATCAAATCCCTCCTATCTACAGTGTTAACTGTGGTAGTGAGAAATCTGCCAGTGCCCAAATTAGTCTGGTATTTTCATGGTGTCACATACTGTAATATGTACAACTGGCAAAGAACAACATAGTTTCATGCATCAAGTGCCAGCAGCAACACTCCTCTAGCAGTGCAGTTTAATGGAGGCTATCAGACTAGAGCATACTGAAAACCTCTCTCTTCCTCCTTTTTTGGCAACCTTAAAAATAAAGACACAGTCATTACACTGGAATTTACATGACCTATTTTTCCAAACGTATGATTAACACATTACCGGCATCACATCCTTAAAGAAAAATGATTTTGTTTCTGATACTTGTCCAGACACTGAACACATGAAGTAAGGAAACAGTTCCTGGTACACGCATGAAACTACCACTTGACACCATACGCACACACAAATTCCAATCAAGGCAAATTTTCCTCCAGATTTTTTGACACATACAATGGCAGTGTATTGAAAGGTTATTTATTTTGCTTTTGTGAGTCATGGCAAGAGACAGCTTTTTTGAGGTTTATGAGCACATCCTCTGGATGACTATGTATAGGCTCTATGTATTGTATTAGAAGTGTAAATGTTTGTCCTTGTTTATTTAAATATTGCATATTATATAGCTATAAGTACTGAAATGGCAAAGTCACAGGCAAATTAGCAATGCCTAAATCAATTTATTTCTTAAAACATTAAATGTTTTGAATACAAATTTCAAATTTTCTTTTCTTCCTTCAAATTACTATTATTGAGGAATATAGATATTGAGAAATCCTACATAAAAAACGTAATTTGCCTTTCTGTTGCTGTGCTACCAAATAGCCAGCACTTTGGGATTGTGATCCCTACAAGCTCCAGACAAACTACCCCAAGCAGCCTTCTGCAGTTTTCACAGGACAACTGTGTTGAGCTACCCACGCTTACATAGTTCACCCTAAAACCAAATATTATTTTTGCGCTTGCTTATTCACTGTTTGCATTAAAAGTTACATCTATAATGGAAACAGTTGGGTCCTGGTGGCAGAAGGAGGCTCTCCAGCAGGCTGTTAAGGGACCAGAAGTGGTAATACCTATGACTGAGACACAAAGCTGGCCGTGTACTTCTTGGTCATTCTTGTGAAGCATCTAAGACTAGGTGCTAAATAATCATACCTTCAGTAGTCTTCTGAAGGCCACATCTTCCATGTTTCTCTCTTTGAAGGAAAATGAAGGACAAATGAGGCTCACAGATGCCACCTCCTTTGAATGGGATGAATCACACCATGAGGGATCTGCCGGTTGGGAGACAACCTTACTCCCTTTGTGGAGGACCAGGCATAAAGGGACTAAGCATGTTTTGTCTCAAACATTCTGACTACTGTGACAGGAAAGCTGTGACTGTAAAAGAGGGTGTCCTGGGGTGACAGAGGGTCTTGTGGAGGTGGGGCAGTGCTGTACAGAGCAGACTTTCTTTTCTTGAGAAAATTAAAAGTGCCTTGAGACTCATGTTCAGTGTGCCTGCATCAAGATGGGTTGAGTCCCCACTACAGGGCACCTCACTACAAGGGGCTCCAGGATCCCCAGAGACCTCATTTCCTGCAGGGCTCTAAAGGGCTTATTATTGCATGCATGAATGAAATAGTGCAAAAATCTGTTTTACGTAACACATGTGCACCAGAAAAACTATGAAAGAAAGTGGATTGGTCTGTCTCTCCCTCCTCTCTTACCCCCGATCCAGACCACTAGGGAACCTGAAATGTTGTTAGGATTGGGAGCATATTAAAATGTGAACTTATTACCCAACACTTCCGAGACCTGAAGTTTGTTGTGGGAATTGGGAGCTTGTTAAAGTTTGTTGTAAAAGTTAAGGGCTTGTTAGTCAACACTTTTGAGACTAAATAGTGGGCTATTTGCTGGAGTTAAGATGATGCTACAGTAAGACATAAGTGTTCTCTGACCCATGGGTTGGTGTATTTGTTCAGCGTGATGACAAGTTATAAAGAACATAGAGCATCCTACCAAGTGGGTCGTGATACCCCATCGGGAGGGAAAATGCTTCTCCCCTTTCATGGGAGTGTCCTGTTTCTGTTCCCTAGGAAGATCACCACGGGACACCTCCAGCAAATGTCCTCCTGAGGCATTGTGCCCTGATAGGAAGTGGCTGCATGCAGATGGCAGGGAGGTATCTCAAGACAATGGGGGACAGCAATCCATCTCCTGAGAACTGGATGTACAAGTGTGAAGTAGTGGAGACCCTGCCTATTACCTAGCTGGGACAGGCAGGGAGACACAGCTGATAAGGATGCCTATGGCAATGTAATTAAGTCCTATTCTCAGACATCAGTGGTTAGTAAACTTCCTATGTAATTTTCCAATCACATTTTAAAGTCCATTTGGTGACTGTGAAATTTCTCAGATCAACAAACTTCTATAAAAACTACAGGAAAGTTCTCCCAGTAAAATCTTGAGTGTTGTTTGGCTTTTTTGTTTGGGGTTTTGTTTGTTTGTTTTAAACAATTTTATTTTAAGGTCTCTGCCCCTAAAACCCATTTGCACTTTGTGTATCAACCACGTGTTGATAAATTCAAAACTCTTGTTCACTTAGTTCCTTTCATGGTGACTTCACAGCAGGTCTAATTTAGGGCTACTTATCATCATCTCGGTCCATCAAGAGCACATCTGTTTTCTTTCATCTTTCCATAACCTTCCACTATCCATCTCCATGAAGTGTCCATTGCTTGTTATATATAACGAAGCCCTCTCCTCTTAATCAGCTGCTTCTCTATTCTGTTGCAGCGTGTAACTTCTACAGCGATCACTGATGGCAGATCCCACCAGACACTCCTCAGCTTTCTTACAAACTCTCATTCTCGTCCGCCGTTACGTGCCATTTCCCCTTCCGTGTGAGCCTGCAGACCCACGGCATCATTCCAGACTGTGGGACCTATCTCCTCAACGTTAAAAATTGCTTAGCAAAACTGGGCAGCAGCAGGAACTAAACACTCATGCTTTTTGTTACAAGTGTGAAACCTGCCACTACACGGTTGAGAGACGTGCTAGCTGTCGGCGATCCCGCGCCGTTCCTGACCTCACTCCCGTACCGCACCCAGCAGAGCGACTCCCACTACGCAGCTCTGCCCTCCGTCCCACGCCGGTTTTCCAGCCGGCTTGCAGGGCGGAGCCGCCCTCAGCCGGCTGGGGCGGGACCGTGGGCTCGGGCGGGCAGGGGAAGGGGTGGGGGCGGTGCTGCGCCTCCTCCCGGACTGCGCTTCCCCCGGCGGCCGGGGAACGGCGCTGTGTCCCCGCGGCGCCCGCCCCGCCCGAGCCTCCCCTTCCCGCGGCCGCAGCCCCGCGCCCGCCGCCGGCGGCAGCGAGCGAGCTGAGCTGAGCCGAGCGAGGTAACGGCCGGCGGGGTCTGGCGGCGGGGCCGGGGAGGAGCTTCGCCCTCCCTCCGCTCCCGATAGGGCGCGGAGCTGTTCGCCGCGGTCTCCCGGGGGCGGGAAGCAGGCGGCCCCCGCGACGCGTCCTGTATGGCGGCGGGCCCGGGGGGCCCGTCCCCGGCGTCACTGCAGAGGAGTTGCCTGCGGGTGGGAGGGGAGGCGGCGGGGCAGGGGCGGCGCAGCTTGACCGCCCGCCCGCGCCGGGCCGTGGGCGCGGGTCGTTGCTGGCGAGAAGCGGCCGGGGCAGCGTGGTCGCGGGCGGGCCCCTCCGCCGCCCGGCTGGGGCCGCCGCTCGGGCCTGCTCTCCCCGGGGCCTTCCTGTGGCCTCGGCGCTCCCCGCCGCTGTGGAGAGCGCTGCGGTGCCGGCGGCCTGCCCCCTCCGTCCGCGGCGTCTCCTCGCCCGTCACTGAATTGCCCGGCCTTCTGCAGAAATGCCGAGTCCTGCCCTGCCCGCAGCGGTGACCGCTGAAGGAAGGGTCGGGGCTAGCGAGTCGGGGGAAAGGCTTTGGCGGCCTGCCCCGCAGCAAGCAGTGCGGAGTGCTCGCAAAGAATAGAGCCTGCGAGATAAATTCACCTCGTTCAAAATCAAATCAAAAGATTCTAAGTGCTCTCAGGGCTTGTTCGTTCTTAACAGTCAAGAAACGCTGAAACGTGTTGGTTGTTTGTGACCTCCGTAGCATAGTACTCCTCCGTGCTTTGGACAGGATTTGCAGTTTTGCTGATGAAGTGCCATAAGGTCACTTATGGAGGCTTTGGAGGAGCCTGGCTTCAAAAGCAAGGAAAAAAGTACATATTTACCTGTACTCTTCTTAACTCCTGTACCGAAAGACTAAGGACGGTGTGACTGATAAGAGACACTTAAATGCTATTTTATACAGTGCCCTGACAAAATTTAGTCTGCATCTTCGTCTTGCAGGAGAACATTACAGTGAAAAGCTGAAAATAATTCCTATAGAACTTAAGCAAAACAACTCCAAAAGGAGTAAAAGTTTTAGATAACCCGTCTCTAGTTGTGATTTGAGAGCCAAAGGCTGAAATATAAACGGAGAAAATTACAGAAAAGCAGAAAAAGTTAAGTATGGTATACTATTGTAAGGTTGAAAGTTTTAATCCTTCCCTCATTCTTTCCGGCACAGTCACCCTTAAGTGAGACGGGGCTTGCTTGTGTCACATGGTTGCAGCACGTGTTTGCAGTTCGGGTTCCTATAGACTCTGAAGAACTGGGTAATTTAACAGCATCAAATTACATCTAAAAATCCTGTATTTTATTTTTCAATATGCTTTTTTTCCTATCTCTTGGTTTTTTGTTTCGTTTTAGCTATGGAGTTCCCCTCTATTTCTTGTTGGTTTGTTTACACTTCAAAAAACCCAAACCAATTCTTCCTCTGTTGCATTAATGTTAATGTATTTCGTCTGGGGAAGGCATTGATATCGAGGGAATATAAAAATGTTACATTCGGGGCTTTGGGGGATTTTAGGTCTGAAGTGTTGTGCAGTCTCTTGTCTTTCACTCCTACTTGTGTACTGGTCTGTAACCTATGGTAAGTGGCTGACATAGTCAAATTACTATTTCGGGAATGTTTATAGAGCTAAATTCACATACAGAAGAACTCCACTAAAATAATAATCTTTGAATTTTAAGAAGTTGCTCCCTTAGTTTTTTCTCACAGAGGCTCTGCTACTATAAAAATGCAGTAGGGCATTAATTAGCTGTCAGTTATACTGCCTGTCAGAATTGAGTAAGGCTGAATTTTGAATAGTCTCTGGAAGCAAGGTGCGGGTAAGTTGCAGCTCCAGGACAACTGGAGTTATCTTTCATCTTTCCAAATAGCTCTCTGTGATTTGTAGTGTGGAATTGGAATAAAATCTTAAGCAATAGTAGTAATGGCAGGTGTGGAATTGCAGAAGCACCAGCATTACCACAGGTTTCATCTTTGTTTCAGCCTGCAGCATCGCTTTGGAGGCTGGGCATAGGTCACAGTAAGACAGCTGGGCTGTGTGGAGTCTGCACTGGGGACAGCCCAGGTAGCCCAAGAGCTCCGCATCCTGGAAGGTCTCCCCTCAAAGCCAAATTTGCCATGGGAAACCCTTTCTTCAGTATGCTTTAGAGGGCAGTGAGCTGTATGGGAGAAAGACATAGGAGTGAAGCTATAAAAGGATCAAGTAACTCTAAACTCCCTTAGAGGTGGAAAGACATTTTGCAGATACTATTTTCTGAAAAAAACCCACAAACTCAAAACCCCCAAGCAGCAACCTTCTCCACCTAAACAAGGAGAACAACTGGTGGTTTGGTTTTTTTCTCATTTGTCATGCTGCATACCTGCAGTCTTCATAATACTAAGGCCATTTGCATCTTTTTGCCAAAATCCAAGCACACAGCAAAAGGAAGGTGACTACAAAAGTAATTCCTTTAGAATTACGGACCTAGTGGTGGAGAACATATTGGTGGCTTTCCTCCTCCCACATTACTGCTTTTATCATGTACATCCAGCAGATTTGCCTGTCTCTTTCTGGGAGCTCTGTGGAAGGACTATAGCAAGAGCAGCTTTGTGGCTTGAAAGGAAACTGCAAGGATTAAGGAGTTTGACAGCTTCTGTCCCCTGTCAAGCACTAAGTGACTGCCACTGCAGGTTGACTTCTCATGACATGGCATGTGCAGAAGAGCTTTTGAGTCCTTCCTAGCAAACAGGGCTCTGGTCTTCCTGCAGGTTGTGTTTGCTTCATAAGCATCTACTTCAGATGAGTTTGTGCTTGTTTTGTAGTCATGAACTCTGTGTGTAGTTGGATGAAGTTTCTGTTTTGTACTCAAAGGAATACTTATTTTTTGCAGCATTCTTCAAAAGAATCTGTCTGATCTGGACCAGACCTAAAAATCATAAGTGGAAAAAAATCCTAGCAGAACAGATTGCATAAAGCAAGTGTATGCAAGTTAGTTATGAATGAGACCTATTTGTCAGTGTCTTGGACTTTGACAGAACTTGATATGGAAAAGGAGGACCTCTGTTAAAACTGTTGAACAAGACCTTGGAACAACCAATGGGAATAACACAGAGTGGAAGAAGCAAAGAGTAGAAAAGATTCTTGCAGTGTTTCCAGAAGCACTGTTTTTAGCTGAGTATAGATTTTCACATTCGTTAATGAAGTGGCCTGTTCCCTTGCTGACTGCTGGCAGAAATGGAAGAATGCAAAAGGCTCCCAAGCCATCTCCTTTGATACTCCTCCAGTTACTGGGAAAAATCTGCTGGAAGGCATTTCCTGTTTGTTTTTTCTTTTCTTGTTTTTAACTTACGGTTTTTAGAAGGGGGGCCCAAAAATTGTCCAAAAAAGAAAAGCTTCTTATTTTAGAGATGCTAGAAAGTAAAATGAATTGGTGTCAGTTTGATTTTATTGGTTCCTTTTCCTCTTGTGCCTGTATTTAAATACTTAATTGCTTTCCTCCATTCAGGAAACCTCAAAGTGCAAATGAACCAATGTGGAAATGACCTTTTTTGTTTAGGTGAATAACTTAATATGTCTTCAATGTCCTTTATTTTGTAAATTTGGATTCTCATTATCAAGTTCTTGCTTAAGTGAAGTGTTTCGTGTGTTTTGATAGCAGTTTTTAATTCTTTGGAGCAGTGCAATGAGGTTGGGTGTAAAATGTGAGATGGGTATCTAGATTTCTTGCGAAGAGTATTTGGGCCATCAACTTGTCACGTTAGGAGTGTGACAGAATAGTTGCTCCAAGTTCTCTACCTAATTTAGGTGTACCTGTTCAGTTTGGTTTTGGTGGGTTTTTTGTGTTTGGGTTTTTGTTGTTGTTTATTCTTTATTTTGTTTGGTGGTCTTATTGCTGTTTTTTTGTTTTTTTTAAGTTTGTTTGGAAGCAAAAGACTTGCTGGGAGTAAGTTCTAGGCTAACATATACACTGGAATTAAGTCAGACTTTGAGTAGACCTAACATCTTTGGTATGTACACAATGGATTAGGAGTTGGCAGACACTTTGATGAACTGAAGTGCAGTCCTTTAGCATCAGTAGGACTTTACAAATAAGCTGTGTATGTAACATAATCTTATTTTGATGTGCCAGGTTTTATTTGCCTAATTTCCCATGTGATGGAATGAATGTAGTCTTCACCAGAATGGATATGTAGACCTTTTCAAGATGGTTAAGAACTGTGATGAAGAACCAAGTGGAATGACAAGTGAGGAAACCTGCATTTATTTCTAGCTAATTCTTCTGCTACATTATTTCTTTACCTGATGCAAGTCATCTTTTGTAGATAAGAAATCATCTAAAATCTGGAATCAGGTAGATGTTCTTATCCTTAGGAAAAGGATAGTTGAAGTTGAGCTCAGGTTGATATGTTTGGTACTTATTTAAGATACTAGCTGTGCTTAATCTACTCAAACCTAGTAAGTGTATTGCTCAGTGTTAAAATTGCTTAAAGTGAGCAAAATACAAATTTTAATTTGTATTCTGATTATTCCTTTGTCAGGAGGAAGCAGCCACTTCTGCTGACATCTGATTTGTATGTTAGAAAGTATGGTTTCCTGACAGAAGAGTGCATTATATTTTTTAACAGCACATCTGTATTAAATGTGCCATCAGTGGTGGTTTTGGAAAGATGAGAAGGGACCCACTGTGGGGCAACTCTGTGAAGCTAAAGATGTAAGTTCTGTGCCATTGCTATTTTATATGTATTACAAATAGAGACTGTTTTCCAGTCCCAGCTTGTACATATATATGTGCATGTGTTTATTTGGTTTTCTTTAAAAGCCAGAAGGTTTGCATGGACATTACATGATAAATATTTTATATAGTTTGAAATTAAGAAATGGTTCAAAATCCCCAAAAGCAAACCAAACTAAAAAGCTGTCAGCGCCACCACCCAACCAAAACCAAACCAACCACTTTTATAAATAGGGAGTTAACTACCTTAATTCAGAAATTTAAAAATGTATACAAATTAGGCAGCTTTGTTCATATTGTTTGACTCTTGCATTGTGTCGAGGCTAGAGATTTCCTCTGTCCTTAAAAAATGAAGAGAAGTAATACTGATAAATCATTTGCCATTTGAACTTGGTCACAGTTAAACCAGAAGCTTCTTATGGTGCTTAATGCTTTTAGTAAACAGTCGGTAGTGGTTAGCATACTTCTCTTGTCTGTTTGCTTAAAAATAAGGTGATGTAATGACTTAGAAAAACTATATTTACTGCTGATGGTTTCCAAATGCTATCCCTTTGATTTAAAGAGTTTTGTGAATACTTTTGGTATCAACTGTAACTCAATTAGAAAGTAGTTTAGTATTTTTCTTCCTCTATTCTGTGTATTCTGCCTGCTCTTGAATACTTCCGATTTATTTCTTTTCCTATAACTTGCAGTCAGACCATGTTTTTCAGCAGCATGTCCTTACAGGATTGATCATTTTAGGAGAGCTGGATTCAAACACTGACAACACTTCAAGTGTTTTGCTTAAAGACTATTGCTGCACAGTAATGTCAAGGTGCATGAATAACTTTCTGCCTTGAAGAATCTTTCCTTTGTCACTGAACTGCTTTTATTGAGGAGCAATCACGTTTTTTAGCACTGTAAACGTTGTTTAAGTTAGGACAGCCTTTTCTACTGGCTAGAGGATGAATCCATTAGATACAGAAGTTTGAAAAACAAGACCTGCTGTAACTTTTTTTTGATTGTTGAATACTTCTCCATGACAGTAAAGAGTGGTGTAAGGATGGCTAATCAAAGAGGTGAACCAAAAAAAGTGTGATGAAAAAACCAGCTGCAATTGTCCCAGCTCAGTCTGGCCAACTAGCATTTTCCACTATGGTTTCTCCTTTATTTTTGGAAGTCTGCTTCTTCCTTTTCCTGTGTATTGTTTTCCTTGTCAGGCATTTCAGACTTCCTTGACCTTGTTATTGTTTCAGACATCCATCTGGTTTGTCTTGGTGAACTCCATATACACATGATAGAAACTCCTGGGATCCTAGAGTTGTCTGTTTTGTTTCGTAAATTTCTATGACTTGAGAACATAACAGTCAACATTCTGGTAAATGCTCAATCACTTGGTTGTTGGAAGAGATTGATAGAGGATAATGGAGAAGCACTGTTTGAATCTGGCACTAATCTAGCATTATCATTTGTGTGACAGTGATCCAGGGAGGGAAGGACTAAGTGAAAATGGAAATGCTGCCATTGATTTAGCTGCACATGTTGAATTGATCATCACTGGCAAAATACCTCTTGTATATAAAAACAGGTATTTTATGGCCTACTCAGTAATTGTTATTGGTAAATACTGACTCTTCGCTGTAATAAACTTCAGGTTTCTGAGCCTTACTAAGGTTTGCTAGTTTCTTGAATAATTACTTGTAAAAGATATAAATTAGTTTATTACGATCATAGCAAGAACTCAACAGAGCTTTGATACTGGTATAAAGAAAAAAAAGGGATACCTTGACCTATTCCATGCTTGTATTTCAATTAATAAATGCTTTCCTTTTCTATACAAGATTAATGCAGTAATTGCAGTTATTATAGATGCTGTAATATTTTAACTAGATACGTTCAAAGGCTTCATGGCAGAAGTGTGGGGGGTGGACAAAAGCCCCTCCTTGCTTTATGGTTCATGCAGTTGTAAAATGTTTTTAACAATTAAAAAAAATTCTCCTCACAGTTTGAGGCACTTCTGGATGTCACTTGGTTCAACCCAGCAATCAAATCAAGATGGAGTGCCTGAAGCACGTGACCCAAGCCCTGAAACAGCCTGGTTCAAGCAGGACTGTTATGTTTTTGAGAATATGTGGGGTTGCAGACTCCACAACCTCTCTGCCAGTGTTTGAACACTGAAGAACTTCTGTTTATTCTTAAAATGTCATGGGTCGGGGGAAGTCATGAAAGACTTTTGAAAGATTTGGTAACATCTGTTATGTCTTCCAGTACTTTTGTAAGAGGAGTAGTTTCTGAATGTTAGATGTTCCATAATGTTAACTGGTCCTCAGAGGCAGAGGAATATTTGTGAACTGTCTGCCTGGCGTTGTAAACTTTTATTTTTCTGGATTTCTCATTTAAGCTACATTTTATTTGTTTGTTCTTCCAGATGCAGATTCACTGTCTAGTTAACTGGAAAATAAGGCTGCTCTAGCTGTCAGCCATTTGAAAACAAGAAAGGCAGAAATATAGAAAACGCTTTCCTGTATCCTTATGTATTTTTTTGATCTTTTAGCTATTTAAATGGAAGACATGGAAATGTGATCGTGTATTTTATTAAAATTTTTCTGTTTTGTTGTTGTTGTTTTTATTCCAGGTCTGCAATTTCTGTTCTGTCTATCCCAGTTAGGAGACCTTTTTTTGTGATTTTTAAGCTTGGTGCTGTCAGTCCCATGTGAACAAACCAGAACAAGAAGCACGCTGGGTATTAGAAAACAAAATGCCACGGAAGAGGAAAACTGGTGGGAGTCCTTCTCAGAAGAATGGCAATTCTGACAGGACTGCTGTTGCTGTATCCCAGGGGGACCCAAGCCAGTTAGTGGCACAAGCAATGCATAATGTCAATAAGGAAGAGCTCTTCAACAGCATGTCAGAGATGTTTTCTGACCTAGATCCTAGTGTGGTTTATATGGTTCTGTCTGAATGTGATTTTAAAGGTAAATAATATACAGCTGACGTTACAGTTTTGTTTTATGTGCAGATAGCTCTTAACTAGTGCAACTCCAGGAAAGTTGGTGTGCGTGTTGAAATCATATTTATGAGTTTAACTTTTAATAAGTAGGTGAGTAATAATATTTTGAAATTTTACAACGATGTAAGATTCTTCAAGTTTAAAAATGTGTCTGTGAGGCTGGTAAATGGAGCGGTGTGCTTCATAAAAGGAGGTACTGTTTAGAGTGGATTGTTCTGTGACACAGAGCAGGCAGTGGTGGAGTTGTGAGGAGAATCTGGTTTTTCCAGTTAGTTTCTGTGCCATATCTGCAAGATACCTAAGCTGTTCCTACAGGAGGGGTATTTTATGTTCTAGATCACAATTTTTTGATTGTATGCCATATGTGATCCTGGCAGCATTGCTTTTCCTTAAATACTTGAACTGAGCTTTTGTTTTACATTAATTTTGTGTTGTCATTCTGTCGTGTCCACTGAGGATTAGTTTCTGCAGGATCAGTTCTGTTTCCTGTGTTTAGTTCTCTGCAGCCTTGCCGGACCTAAAGCAAGGAACTAGTTTCTTTCCCTGCCTTCTGCTGACCTACATACCCAACTCTCCTGGCAGACTATTTTCATATTTATGCCCAGTCCCTCCCATTCTTTTGTGGTTTTAAAATACCTCTATATGCAAGATATTTGCTTACGATAAAAGTACTGCATGAGGTGCTGGATAGCAATGTCTGAGGAGTTACTTGTCAGGGGAATAAGCCATATATGGAGCATTTTAATCAATTTGTATTCATATGATCAGATATGATTAACTGAGATTATTGTAAGAATGTGTATAAAGAAAGCAGATTTTGGCATTTTTTAATATGTATGTATAAAAGCTAGGTAACCATTAAAAGGACTGTTTTTATTATCTAAAATGTACAGAGTTTTTAACTTAAGAACAACTGTGAGAGTGCTGTTATAATTGTTGTTCATTTTAAAATTGAATTTGATGGAATTACTGATTCATTCCTCGAGCTCTTAATAAGATTCACCTTTATAATAATAACAGTTTTATCTAAAGCTTATTGGAGAATGCAGTAAACATTTAGAGTACATAGCCTTGTAGTTTAAAAATGGAAAGTTTAGCATATTTGAGTGCTAATAAGTTGTTTTCATACAGTAGAGAAGCTGGAAGGATGACAAAGATTTTGTTTAATGAGTGCAGACAGAGTTGTACTTAAATGAGCTTAAAGTTTTTGCTACACTGTCTTCCAGGAAAACAGAAGCTTAGCTTTAGAGCTCAGATGATGTTTGTGCTGGCTTTTCATTTTGTTCATGTTGGTCACTGGCACCCTCTACTCCATGTAGTGGCTTTACAAAGAATTAATGCTGATACTGGATTTTTCAGGCTATATTAGATAGGACCTTTTAAAATGGGCTGTAGTGAACATTGCATATTTCTATCTCTTTCACCCTTTGTGGAGTTTTTAGTTCATTTTACACTATTTCAGCTATATGAGATAGATTAGAAATAAATATCCATTTAAACATCCAGCTATAGTATTTTTTTGCAGTTAAAATTAGTAATTTTTAGACAGTATTTCCTTAGTAATTTTAAAGTTTATTAGGTTGTTATGTTTCAATACATCTGTATTGAGTTCTGCCTTTACTTCTAATGAGAAATGGATCAAGGGAGTTTCATAAGTTATGTTTAAAGGTGAATTGGTGAACTGTCTTTTGGTTGTTTCTTTAGTTGAAATAAATGCTTCTTCAAGTAAAAAAATTGCATGCACATCAGCTTGGGTTTGTTTAGTTGACCATGCTTTATTCTGTTTATGTTACCCTACAGTAGAAAATGCTATGGATCATCTTCTAGAGCTGTCCACCCATGCCAAAGGAGTAGCATCTTCAAAAACCTTGGGTTTTGATTTAGCAGCATCATCATTGCCTCTTGTTAATCAGCAAAAAGCTATTGCAAGTGAAAGAATGGGAGAAGGTATTGCAGCACATAGTTATTCTGGAGCAGCAATAGAGAAAGTCCTGTCACCTGGTGTGCAGCTGACTGGAGAATGGGATTCCTTACTAGAAACTGCCTTCCAGAGTTACAGCTTGAGTGAGGAATTGCCTGATTCTGCAAATGACCAAATAGCACATGAGCACCCTGTGGAACATGATGGTTTTACTGAATTTCCCGAGTGGGAAAAATCGGATTCTGTTTGCAATGTCCTACTTTTTCCACAGCAAGCAGAGACAAATAATGAGGTTTTAGAAAACTTCTGCTGTTCCCAGCCACCAGTGAGTCAGCTGAGCATCCAGACAAGCTCACCATCTGCATCAGACAGTTTTGCACAGATACTAGAAGATTCTGATTTGTTGGAAATACACGTTCAACATGATGTGGCTTCAGAAGTATATAAACTATCAAATGGAGAAGTATCATGCGAAAATTCTGATCAGACACAAGATACTGTTTTGGATCAAAGCAGTGTGACTGCTGCTTCTTGTGGGTCCTCCCAAAGACCTGTGGAACATGGAGTAGCTGTTAGTGGAGATCCTAATTCAAGGTGCCTGGAACAACACGAAGATGCAGTGACTGCCTTTAGCAGCCAGCAGAGCGCTTCTCTTCCAGAGGCGTATATCTCTACTGAAACATCCAGTTTCAAAATACAAAGACCTGAAGATACTCAGCAAACTCAGCAGGGTTGTAACTTAGATTTTTCTGCATCATCAGGTCAGTCTCAACAACACTGGAATCTCATGGCTCCTGTGTTTTATCCATCCAGTGGAAGTCACAGCTTTGTAATTCCTGTGGCTGCCAGTCCAGGGCAGTGGAGACATGTTTCTGACTGTAGAACTTCGGAAAAAGGACTTTTTCTTTCCTCCCCAGTGGTTTCAAATGCCTGGGATGGCAGCCCTTCTCTGAAGGTATGGGGAAGTCAAGATAGAAACTCAAAATTGAACCTCTCACAAGCACAGCAACCACGTGTTTGTCACATGATGAGAAAAAAGATGCAACTTATAGGTCAAGTACTTGTTCTTCTCAGAGGTGTTCCAGGATCAGGAAAATCATATTTGGCAAGGTAGAACATTTATATTGTGAGCTTCTAAAAAAAAAATTGCTTAATCATGTACAAGATTTGGCGCAGGCAAAGACAATTTTCTGACACTTGTAAATAGTTACGCATAAACCTTAATTGCCAGCTACACAGTACACACAGTGTGATGGATAATAATAACTGCTGAGAGCAGTGTTGCTTGCAGGTCCTTTCCTAGTTGAAATTGAATTAGGAATGATGAGCTTTAACTTCTGTCACTGAAAAAGGAATTTGTCAGCAGAGAATCATTGCTGTAGTGTTAGGTTTGTTGTGTTCTTTCAGTCACAGTTAATTTAAGTGTTTTCTTCAAATAACACTGATGGAAATATGCCAGCTCTTCACAGGCAGAAATTCCCCTTTCACTGTGTGACTTTTTTGTGGAAGTAGTATATCTGAAGCTTCTTGGGGGAATTTTTTGATTTCTTTTCTTACTCTTTAAAAGCCTAGATTGAACTTAGACTCGTTTTGACTGACATCTGAAACATTTGATGGAATTAATACAGGATATTTGTCAGTGTGAGAGTATGTCACTACACGTAGATGGAAAAATCCCTCCCTTGTTGTTTTGAAATGAGGGACTTGTAGGGAAACTATATCAGCACTCTCCCCTAGATAATTCTCAGCCTTTGGAAAAAACAAAGGAGAGAAATCATTATAGATCATATTTGCTTGGAGGTTGATTTTTTTTTTCTCCTCTTACCTACATTTGCTGCTTCCATTCCAAATAATTTTGGTTTTCTGCAAGAGACTAAAAAAAAGTATGTATGGTAGTAGACACTGGAACCTGGGAAGAAAAGGGGGAAAAAGCTGTTCGTTTCTTGATCTTTCACAGGAATTTGCTTGAGGATAACCCAGGTGGAATCATTCTTAGTACTGATGATTACTTTTACAAACATGGACAGTACCATTATGATCCTGATTGCTTAGGAGAAGCACATGACTGGAACAGGAAACGAGGTGAGATATAAATAAGGGATTAACTGTCTCATTTACTGTTCAGTGCTTGTGAGCTGTTTAAAAGTCTGCCTGGCTTGTCTACATGACAAGCATTTATCCCATCATAGAAGTATTTTTTAATATGTACAGAAAAGGAATATGAGCACAAACTCAGAAGTCATCTGTTCATTGTGTGTTTCACAATTCGAAATGCCAGTGTCTTTGTCAAGAGTATGTTTTGTCCTCAGATTTTATCACAGTATGTATTTTGTGTAGTGTCCCATTTCCAGAGTGGTTACCTACACCATCTCTCAAAAGTATTTCTTCTGAGATGATCCATAATGTGCAAATGCAGTAAGTAATGAGGATACAAATAATACACCTCTTCCTGCTCTTCGTTACCTTTTTTTTTCTCTTGTACATGAAATTGTCAAATTTAAACAAAATTATAAGAGCAAGACAGAATAAATTATTTCTTCCCCTTTTCATAATGGAGTGGAGTTGTATTGACAGTGACCTGTGCTAAACTCACCAGAGAACAAATCTTTTTAAGCTTTTACTTACTAAATTTGAACCATGATCCCTTTTCTGCTGTCAAATTTCTACCAGTGGAAAAACGAGTTAAATGCGGGATTCAACAGGAAATGTAATTGTAAATAATTGTTTACAACACATTGTAACATGGCTACAGAAATATAGTGCTGTGTCTCAAACTTAGTGGCTCTATACGCTTCCATACTGTGTATTTAAATTACAATAATTCTTTTGGTTTTTCATATTTTATACAGTTTACAGAGTGGACTAATCTTAAGACTGTTATAAAGCCAAGAATTTTGTATGCAACAAAGAAGTCCACTTTAAGGTGATCATGTAGTTTCTTTAGTTTAATTTACTGATTGATTAGTCATCTTGGTGCATTTTACATCTGCATTTTCATTCCTTGATTATCATAGATACGTTAATTCAAAAGCTAATGCCATATCTCAGTAGCTTTACATGTGTGGGGGGGATTTCTAAAATACAGGGCCTTGAAACAGATCAAGCTATTGCAAGAATTCTTCACAAAGTGGTTAATCATTTTGGATTATCTACATAAAATATAACAAATTTAGAGAATGAGTATTAATATTATGTTCACCCTATTGTAATGAAATTAACTGTATTACATTGTTTTATACATGTGTATTTTTCAGCCAAAGAAGCATTTGAAATGAGAATCTCTCCTATAATAATTGACAACACAAACATACAAGCATGGGAGATGAAGCCTTATGTTACTTTGGTTAGTATTAGAATTTGACCAATGTGAAAAGAGATTATTGACTAGCATGGCAACAACATATGTTTTAAAATGGGAGAGTCTTTTTCAGTCTATCTGCTATTCCACAAGGAAATCTGGAGTACAAAAAAAAAGTGTTGCATGGATCATATTGCCCAGTGTCATGTTGTGCTGCATGACTCAGTGTCATGTGCTATATGAGCATTAACCTGGCCTAGTTACCAAGAGCCAAAGCCGAGTTCTTTGATCCTGGGGCCAAAAGCAAATGTTGAAGAAACTGAATTTTGTTCCTCTTTTAAATGATCAGTAAAATTAGAAGCTACTTTAAAAATGTAACCAACGCTAATGAATGAGTGATGTGTGATGCTTTGTAAAACTTGAAAACTCAGTTTCATCCTAAATATGGCATAGAGGCAGATACCAGTTGGAGGCTAGATTTACCAAATATTGCTAGCTTGCTTGAAGTTATGCAGATTTACTTAATACTTTTTGTTGAAGTGATCCCACCTTTGCACTTAATAGCTTTCAAATGGGCATCAGCACTTTTAGAGTCTAGAGCATATTTTGCTATTAATCATTGACTGTATTGGTAGTTAGAACAGCATTATTTTATAAAATGGGTTCTGATTAATTGAAATAATACATTGCAGAAAAAGTATTATAATGTAGATCTGGGATTTCTCCTTGCATGTTACAGAAACACAGCAGAGAGTGTAGTACATATAATTGACAGCTTTTGAGCAGATACCCTACATATGCTGTATGTGCTAAGGGATTAATGAACAGTGAGACTTTACACAGATAATTTTTGTTAATATAATATTTATTTTATTGTCCTTGCATTTATTAACAACTGTCAGATTAGCAGTTCTTTTGTAAGTTATGCCTTTCATTTTGCTATATACTGAAATCAAGATGCAACAAGAGTTCTTCCAGAAGTGCAGTGTTTGGTACAGTGATACGAATTTTTTCTGAAATCAGGAATGGGGAGAAACAACACAATACTTGGAGTGTTTCTCCTGATTAGAATTTAGATTCCTTTTCTGTCCTGATGAGACTGGGCTATATAGGAACCATTTACTTGCAGCTTGGTCAAGTTTACCATGTGGCAGGAAGGCTGTCCACAATAGCTGGACTCGTGTAATTGAATTGCTTGGTTTGGAGCTGGTTCACATCCGGTCAGCTCTGAATGTAAGCTGTGCATTTTCCTCTGTCTTGGAGAAGCTTTGTAGACATGTGCATGCTGTATCTGTAAAGAGGAGATGTTTTGCATTATTGTCTCAGAGAAGAGACATCATGGCACACATTTGGTTTTATGGTAAGAGATATATATACGTGGTTTAAAAAAAATCTCAGTTTGTATAAACCGAAGTGCAACATTGAACAGAAGTGTTATTCCAAACGTTTAATAGGTATCAAAAATACAAAAAACAGCCTTGAAGAAGCAAACTATGCATATAGTGTGCTTTGTCAGAGAAATAACAAATGAGTGATGTTGCATGTTCTGTTTTATATTTCTTTTATTCAGGCTCAGCAGTTCAAGTACAAAGTAATGTTCCGAGAACCAGACACTTGGTGGAAGTTTAAACCCAAAGAACTTGAAAGGTAAGAATGTAAAGGAAAATAACATACTAGACAGTATAAGCTATGATTTTGAAAAAGGTATCACTTAGTACAATGGCTAGTGAAGTAGCAAGGTATCTGTCAAAATTTTTGTGATAAAAAGTAGTTTTTTAATTATATTTTGTGGACTTTTGTATTATAAGATCTTTTGTCACTTCAGTCACATGCAAAAGGTACTGTTAGCAATAGACACTGTGATGTTTTCATTATTAGACTTCTTTGCACGTAAGGTATTGTGACTGTTTCTTTGGGTTATTGAGGGTGCAAAAATTATGTCAGGTTGGGGCTGTTTTTGCATCCTGGTCTGTTGCTTTAGTTGAAGTGTTTCTGCTGTCATTGAATTTAGGGCAGTCAGCACGTCCTGGCCTAAGAGAGACAAACCTCTGTGCATCATCATTGTTACTTATCTCTTCTTTAGCAGGAGCTTCTGTTACTTAGGGCTGAAATAGACAAGACGTAAACGCTATGGAAGTGAATAATAAAACATAGGAAAACGTAATGAGAAAATTGGCTAGATGTCAGGTTCAAATGTTATGATCAGTGTCCAAGGTGAAGGCTTATGTCCCTCTGGGGAAGGACTGCAGCTCTTTTACGTCCTTTTTATGACTTGGATGCTGAGTGGACAGAGTGCACTCTTAGCAGATTTGCAGGTGATATGGAACTGAGCAAAAGTAGTTTATTCAGCCTTAAGTGCAGAGATCATTGAAGAAGAATCATATTGTTGTTTTTAGCTACCTTTTGAAAGGTTATAGAGAAGACCAAAAAGAATTGTGCAGGGATAGGACAAACCAAACATCATCAAGATGGAACTTTTGATTACATAAAAGAAAAAAGCCCAGCATTTACTTTAAAGGTGGTTAGGTACTGAAAAGAGTTTGCCCAGAGAGTCGGTAGACTTTCAGTCATTTTGGATATTCAAAATCAAACAAAAAGCTCTGGGCAACCTCATGTAGCTGTACTTCCTTCTTCAGTAGGAAACTGAAGTATGGGACTTCCAGACGTCCCTTCTAATAGAAGCTATTTTGTGATTTTATAGTATCTGTTGTCATCTGAATTTGCATGTTTAGCTTAAGGTTGGCTGCTTTTTAAGGGAGCTAAGGTAGATTATTTTCTTTCTTAAAATAAAAGTTAAACCTTTTCTTCTGTGTTTTCAGTTTCTCTTTTAGTATCCTTGGCAAGATTCACTTGGTCTAGGTGGAACTGTAGCAGAACAGAATAGTAGTTGGTGCTTAACAGAGTTAGTGAAAATTTGTGGCCAAAAGGTATCTGGAATAATAGGTGAATAAGTTTTCTTCAAGGCTCAATGAGTTCTGAGTTAAGCAAAACCAAAGAAAGAAGATGTCTTCTGTACCCAGTTTGATATCGTGCGTGCTGTCAGGATCTGATACAGTGTGTTTCCTGAAACTTATTTGAAGAAGATGCATTACTAGTACAGTTTTAGATTTTAGTATTATGCAAAACATCCAACTGCAGTACACGGAGACCAGATGGGGTGGAGAAGTGGGGCAACCATTTGTCTGATATGTCCTGTTTGCAACGCCTTAGTGCACTGATACAGAAAGAATTGCCATTTCACAGCTTTTCAGCTGGCTCCCTGAATTCTTTGGTTAGTCTTGCTGTAAATTTATTAAATTATTAAATTATTCTATTTTGTTATTGTAATACACAAATCTGAAATGTCTTTGTTTTCAATTCACAGGAGAAACATTCATGGCGTGTCTAAAGAAAAGATCAAAAGAATGTTGGAACGCTATGAACGCTGCCTTACTGTTAGATCTATATTGGATTCTTCCGTTCCAGACAAATCAGAAGCTGCTGGTTGGAGTGAAGATCCTTGTCAGGAGGAAAGCCAGAGGTTAGATTCTCTCACTAGCTTTGTAGCATCAAATAAAAGGCTAAAAATATAGCCTTTTAGCTTCTTAGCAACAAAACCTGGGTAACAGTTTGAACAGTGAATGCATTAAAAAAGACAGTTAAGTAACAAAAAAAATCCCTGCATAGTTTTCTTAATTTTTAAGAATTTCAGGATTTTCAGAAATGAACACTCAAGGGATCTAGTCAAATTTCCAATGCTTTTGAAAGCCTCCCATTATGGCTGTGTTACTTTTCAAGAAGCCAATCATGACTGACTTTCTGTTATCTTAGAAATGGATTGTTGGATTGTTGTATGCTATAGGTACAAAGCTATAGGTACCTATGCTATAGGTACAAAGCACTTAAAATCTATAAATAGTTTTTTAGAAGAATGTAGTCCCAGATAAGAGCAAATTACTATTTCCAAGTTGGTATATTGATATTAGATTATATCTTTGTGGTAGAAGGTGATTCTTTGTACAGTAGTACCAGGCTACCTACTTGATCTTCAGTATACTTGATTTAAACTTGCCCAGGTTTCCGTTGGTTGTATCCATGACTGTTCTGCAGTTGCCAGCCTGGATTGTGCTGTGTATTGTGATGCACAGTGTCGTGGCTCAGGAATGGCACTCCCCAGTTCAGTGCCCCCACTGAGACTTCCAAACCACGTACTGCTCATTCGCTCCCCCTTCCTCTTCCCATTCCTGCTCCAGCAGTGACATGAGGTGGTATAGAATAACCTCTGTGTTCTGGCCAAAACTAGGGCACATAGGAAATCAGATTTTATTTCAGTTATTATTTCACTTGGGTTTTGCATGCGTGATATATTTGAAATGATAATAAATAGAATGTAGTTGATTATGAAAAATGGTTTGACAAGAAAAGGCACATTCTCTCCTAGTTAATGTCTAGACTGTCTTTAGCATTAAGCCAACAGGAAAGAGCAGCAGTCATTAGATAATACCAGACTTGCTGATCTGAATGAGGAAATGTCTGGCAGCAAAGTGCTTTGATACAAAACTGAATGCTGGAAATGGGATGGAGGGGAGATTGACTCCTGAGAAAGTGTTCTTTGCCCTGTGTTCTAGTAAGACGGGCATAGTTACTAAAGAAAGTTCATCTTTGCTTAGCTCCTTTTTTATTGAGGAGTGTTGGAATTACAACTAGGTCATAAATTTGTTTTCCTCTCACTAGAAGTCTAACTACATTAAACTCTCTACTCCTAACGTGAGTTTAAAATGTGGACAAATGGTGTAAGGGTTTGAAATGGGTTTATATTTCATTCCAATTTGTCTTTCAGAAAGAGAGATGCACATTGTGATGTCAAGGAAGAACAACATTCTGCTTCTGAGGTGGAGCCTATTGAATTAGCTGAAGTTGATAAAACTTCTCCCTGTATTTCTCTAACATTAGAAAGCAGTTTTGATCCTGAGCATTTTCAGAAAGAGGAAAAAGAAATGAAAAATAACTCGGTGGAACACAATTCTGAGAATAGCACTGTACAAGATGAATTGGAAATTAATTTATCAGATTGCATGAAAAAAGAGCTGCCCTTGGAGAGGAGAGAAGAAAAGGGATTAAAAACAGAAAAGAACACTGAAGCAGAAATAGATGAGGTAGATGTGATCCCAGTTGAAGAGACTGTGAACTTACACACAGGTGGAGCTGAGGAACACAGTGATAACAGCAGTCTCAAAGTTCAAACTGCAATTGAACAATTAGGCAAAATATGTATGGAACCAAAATCAACCCAAACAAGTAACACAGTGGAACCAAGCAGTTTGGCTTTGGACACATCAGGAAAACTGGAACTACTAAACTTTCTGGGTGACTGGCCCGTGGAACAAACAATGGGACAGAGAGTCAAAAAATCTAGAAGACTAGAAAAATGTTCTCTGAAGAGTGATAAGGAAGGTGAAACTCCCAGTCAGCAGCATTCTGAGATAGGTAAAGAGCAAGTGAGCCTGCCCATTGAGAAAGGACGTTTGGACGAAAATCTACCCTGTAGCTGTTACTCTGTTAGTTCAGATAAAGTTACACCAGAATTGCAAATGTTAGGATATTGGCCTGTCTCAGCCTCATTAGAACAGAGACAACAAAGGTCAAGGAGAATGAGAAAGATAAATTTAAATCAGTGTGATGAAGACAGAAATACTGAAGACGACACTAATATGAATGAACTTGAAACTATACATGTGATTCATGGGTCACCTGTGAACACCGAAGAGCAACCAGATACAAGGAGTTTGCCTGTGCAGCAAGAGGAAATAGTAGCTAGTGAAATAGTAAGTGGGGAAAAATCCCAGCAAAGTAAGAGAGCAAGGAAACATCACAAATTAGCCCTCACTTTTACAAACAGCAGCTTGCTACATCCCAGAGAAGAGGAGCACTTGTCTAAACTTAACGTGGCAGAAGAAAAACAGGACACACACTTATGTAGGCAAAAAAGTAGCCATTCACAGACTGAATCACAGGACTTTGCTCTCCTGTGGAGATTAGAAAAGAAAATGCTTTTTCCTGAGACAACAAAAATATTGCATGGCAGGCTGGATGGCTTCAAACCCAAAGATATAGATAATGTATCAGATTCTCAGGAAAAAATACCCTATCGAGTTACGTATGATAAAAGTACTTTTGTGGAGGAAAGTGAGCTTATCAATATTGATGAGTCTGAAGAACTAGATATGCTCTGTAAGCTCTTTGACTCTGTTTCATTTGAAGCTCTGAAAGATCTGTATGAAAGATGTAACAAAGACATAGACTGGGCCACAGGTCTACTGTTAGACTCTGATGAAAAGTTACGTAAAGCTGTTGATACTGAAAGCTTTCAGGTAAGTGAAGCTGAGCCAGTGGTTGCAGACCTTGATTTCACGGCAAGTACAAACTATGATGAGGATCTCAAAGACTGCAAACAAACCCCACAAGTACTTGGGGCTGGTGATACCTTTGAGGTTTTAGAAGGCAAGAATTCATCACTCAGCATTGCAGAAAGTAGGGCTGCCAAGACTGCTGTAACAAGTGCTGATGTGTCTGACTCATTCATTGCTACCTCACTGGACAATTCAGTGGAACTGAAAAATTCTGTGGATTCAGCCCCTAGAACTGACACAAGCAACTCAGCAGCAGGTGTCATTGAACTGTCCTTTTCCGGAAAGCAGAAGGGGGAGAGTGAGAGTCCTCTTGAAGAAACTGTAAATAAGCCATCACTTTCAGAACTTGATGCAGGTTTACCTCATGATCCTAACACAACTTCTACCAATTTGAAATCTGAATTAAACAATGAAAGTGACAGTAACCCTTCAGAAAGCAACGCCGAAAGTTCCAAAGGGACTGGCTTGTTACTGGAAATGGATCATGCACCTCTAGTTCATCCTAGGAGCAATAAAGAATTAGAGATGGATAAAGAAACTCAGGAGAATTCCGGGGAGAGATGTGGTAAAGAAGAAATTGAAACTCCAAGCTGGGCTGCAACTAAAGCCAAGAGACAAAGCCCTATACTAGCATCACATACAGCCTTCAGTATAGATTGCCTAGAACTAACATTGCCTCCTGAACTGGCACTCCAGCTGAAAGAGATATTTGGACCTGTTGGCATTGATTCAGGTATGATGTAATTATATACATGTTCTTATGAAAAAAAATTATTTGGGTAGTAAACCTTTCTTTCTTTGCCTGTGCTTTTTTCCCCTTCATGCATGATTTTTAGGGAACAGATTCCTGTAATTCCTCATAACACTGGCAGTTGATGTTGTTAATGCAGAAATGAACCTGAACTAAGCATGGCATCAAATATAAGTGCAGTAGTGCTACCTTCTGCCTTCGTCGTTTTGTACATGCACATACTTAAAAATAAAAAGAAAATATATTGGCTTATTTGCGTTCTGAGCAACAGGCCCTTGAGCTTATATTCAAACTCTGAAGAGATACTTAGATGATAAGGAATATGCAAATTGTGGCTGATTAGGAAAGAAGAAAGGGGAAAAAACCTTTTGACATCAGTTAAGTTGGGGGACAAGAAGGTGGATGGTTAAGGGTGATGAAGTGTGGCTGTATACTTAAAAGATGACAGCAGACCAGTCTGCTGGCAGATTATGGTTAAGGAAGCCATAAGCAGCTTGAACATGCATCTCAAAAGTTAAGGAGTGATAGAAAAAGGAAAAAAGAAAATAGGAATATACAGCTTGATGTTTTCTCTCATTTTTCCCTGCACTTTTTCCTTTTTTTTCCTCATTTCCGTCTTTCATCTTGAAGATTGCTTTATGTGAAACCCTGGATAACTGATTTATTGGTGGGTTTGATTGCTGACTTCTTTGCCTTACATGCCTACCTCCTTTAAAGAAAAAAATTTGCCTTTTATAGCAGAAACGTGTTTCCTTGTGTCTGAAGTACGCCCAAAATTTTTATTTGATGCATACGTACTTCTTGCTTTTTTATTTTTGGAAGGATGAGAAACACCCTTTTTAGGAAAAAGAGCTTTTGTTATGGTACCATGATAATTTCTGCTGTTTCCGTTAGAGTTTGGGGAGATGCTTGGAGTTTGTTTCTCTGAGTTTGTGTGTTGGAAATGAGGAATGTGACTGCTGTTGGGCTGTGGTGGGTGTGTTGTACAGAAAAGCAGTTGCCATGTGGATTGTAATGGAACAGGGGGAGTCACAGTTTCATGGATGAAACTATTGTTTTCAATTAACAATGCCTTTGTAAAAGAAGAGTCTGCTAGAAAAACAGAAAGCAGGAGAAAAAATACACTTGTCCAGGTCGTCATATTTCAACAATATACAGTTAATGTTAACTTATTTCTTTCCTACCCTTTCAGAGTTTTTGAACACTCGAAAACAATTTCTGTGGAATGCTTTTTTTTGTTTAGAAGTTTTTTTTCAGGCATGACCAGTTGATGTAGAATCTCTAAAGTTAAAATTAATAAGTTTAGGATACTGTACTTTAATTGCTTGCATAAGTTTTTATAGAATGCTTTTAATGAATATATTCTCTTTGTTCCACAAGGATCACTAACTGTTGAGGATTGTGTGGTTCATATTGATCTGAATTTGGCAAAAGTGATTCATGAAAAATGGAAAGAATCTATTCTGGTCAGTAGATTTCTTGCTTATGATATGGTGTGGCATGCCTGTATTTTATCAGGCCATTTGTCTCCATATGTCTTGGTCTAAAGGTGTTATCTTTGCAAGAACAATGATAAAATGTAATAGTAGTTTGTAAAATGGGTGGAGTGTATCTGTATGTATAATCATTTGAGCTATTGAAAGATGTTTTAAGGGATGCCATCAGTGCCTCATCATGAAAACAAGATTCTTAAAAAAGAAGGATCATAGTGCACAGTTTCACTACAAAGTTGATTAGAAATGTCACTGGCAAAAAATGCCTTTTTTCTGTAAAAAGAATTATTTTATGAATTATTCTCTGTACAGAACATCTTCATGTGTAATAATGGAGATGAGTTCTTTAGCCTGTGTTCCTTCACAGCTCTGTGAAAGCTAGAATGCCTTTTGGCAAAATTTTTATTTGGTTTATTTAATTAAGTTGATGAAGTCTTAGCAGTGGGGCATGCTTCTCTGGTTTGATGTGTTTTTAGAAAGATAATTCTAGCTTATAAATCTCACTTCATAATTATTTTTCCTAAATATATTTATTTTCAAATACTGAATCTTCAAGAAGTATTGTGAAATCTTATTTTGAAACTGCTTTAATTAGAAGCTAACAGTTGCAAAGTTTTCCTGCAAAATTCATAACTTACAACATTCATGATTTTACTATTTTTATTTAGAAGCGTCAGAGGAGAGATGAATCATGTAAGTTGTCTGCAGAAGGTATGCTGTGTATTTCTTTTAATTGTAAAAATACTTAATGTTCATTATAAAAGTATTTAACTATTTGGAACTTAAGGTTTCAAATACTCCATCCATTGGAAAATGATGACTTTATTAGATTAAGTTTTATTGCTTTTGGATCCATTTACCAATCTCTTATGGCAGCGTGGGGGAGGGGACAGAAGTTAATTATAAGCAGAATCACTAGTTCCAGATAAAGCCTATAATTCTGTGTCATTCAGAAAACTTAGAGGAGCTCTGGTTGAAGCAGACAGCTGTTTGGTAGGAATTCTCTGTGACAAGAAAAGGAGCAGCCAGAGAATTACTAGCGGAGTAAGATTTCTGCAGGTGAGGAAGGGAGGTCAGGAGTACAACATTCACATGTTGCTCATCAGAAGTGATTTCAGCAGGAAGATGGATGCCTTGTTTAAGAAGTGTTAACATCTCTCACAGTCCAGTTTTCATTCAGCTGCCATAGGAAATGTCCTGTTGCAGAACCCCCTTGCAGACTTGGATTGTAGTGTGGGTGCAAACCAGTGACCAAACAATGCTGTTGCCATTAACTCGTAGAAGCATAAAAACAGATTGCTAAGCATCTGTCCTTAAGTTGTAGAAGAAAGGCAGGTAAACTACGAATCAGTGATTCTTTAAAAGCAAACAATCCCTCACTTAATGCATGTGCAAGGTGGTTTACAGCTGTTAGTCTTAGCACTTGAAAATATGGTGAGGAAGTCTGATGGTTTTCTTTTGTTTTGCAAAATAGATAAAGATGAGCAGAGGTTTTTGGAAAGAAGATGAAAGCAATGTGTTGGTTTCTGTTTTAGCATTAATAATCTTGTTTTACCAAAACTCAAACGGTATAGGTTGAAAAATTTGTCTTAATTATTCTATCATTGCATGTATATATAAGCTAATAAGTGTTTTGTCACCCTACTTTTAAAACTGTTTTTGAATGTCCTGCAGTGATTCAGCAGATAGATACAGATGACTCAGAAGTGCTGTTATCTCAGAATGCAGACAGCAAAATACAGAAGAAAAAATCGAGCTCGGCTGCAGACACATCCAGTGATATACAGACAAAAACCCCAGCAACATCAGATGTTTTTCCGTTTATGGATCACTGGAATGCACAGATTCAGAAAGTTTCTCTCAGGCAAATAATTTCTGAAGAAATAGCAATGCAGGAGAGAGAGGACCTGGTATGGATAGCACCATTTTTATAATGTGGTTTTACTCATTACTGCTAGTAAAATAGAGTATGTCTTATTTGGTGACTCATCCCTGTGCTGCTGATTACAGCTTGAATTTGTGAGACAAATGTATGTCAATTAGTATTGTGGATTATTGTGATACATGAGTTTGCTTGAGGTAGATGGTTCTGTTTGAAAAATAGAGTCTCATGTAGAATGTAATATTTTGATTGTTTCACTAACAAATTGTGCTGCATTTCACTATCCAGGTTAGCATTTGTGTTTAGTTAAATTGTTTTTTGGTTGCTCAGCTAAAACCAAAGATCAGTGTGATCTTCCATGCTTTTTATTATGACAGTAATATCAAAAAAAGTTCTTAGTTGGCTCCATGCCTTGTTTGTTTAGAAGTGTACTGAATTGGTTGTAAATTTTTTTTTTTTTTTTGTTTGGAGAACCCACAACATTCCTAACATAAGACATTAAAATAAGTACTTGATGTTAATCTCAAACAAGTTTCTGTGGCCACTTCTCAGAAAAGAATAACTTTTTAATAGATTTTCACTAGTTCTTTTCCACACAGAGTTCCCCTACCCTGCCTGTTTGGCTTGTGCTTGATAGTGCCCTCTACTGCCCCACCAATGTTCAGAACAGTCGTTCTTATTTGTAATAGTCTCTGATAAGCAGCTGTCTTAAAGTAGAGGAGGTCTGAACTGGTGTAGAAAGTTGTATGAATTAGCCAGTACTTTGAAAATGGCTTGTGGATTCTTCCTTTACATGAACTGCATGTATGTGCCCTATTGATAACAACTACTGTCATGTCCACAGCTTTATTTTCAGTTTGGATTCATGGAGCTTGGCTTTATTTTGACCACTTTTTTCCTTTTTTAAAAAAAATCTGAATATTGGAACAATCAGTCCAATTGGTTCTAGGCTATAATTATGTCATCTTCTCAGATGACTTCACAAGTAAGAATATTTATTATAGACAGCTTCAGCTACATCATAAACAAAATTGTTTTTGCTGCCTAATAATAAAGTGTTGTTTCAACCCAGGCCCTCAGTATAGAGAAAAGAGGTGGACTTTGCACAAGCTTAGCACTGGACTAGATGAACTGGCAGGGAATAAATTCCAGAACTTAAATCCCTCCTAAAAATCCTCATTTTACTTTGTCCAAATGATGAGGGAGCTCCAGCTGCATTACTTACAAAAGACTGCAGAGTACTGCAGTGGTGTATAATACAACTCAGCTGTCCTTTCTGTATGCTGATCAATGTGACAGGCTGATAGGGCACACTGTCATTGCTGTGGGTGGATACCAACTGAGTAGACACTTTTTTAATCGTAACAAATAATGGCTAAGTGGTATTGGCTCCACTTTTACTGTATTTTGTTTTAATTAAGAACTTGTAATATATTTCTTTTGTCTTCTGGGTAGAATCGTGTTCCTTCTACAGCTAGAAAAGACTGTGCTGCTAAACTAAAGGAGAAGCAACTTTTTGAGATGTTTCCAACTATTAATCAAAATTTCTTAATGGATGTCTTCAGGGACAATAAGTAAGAAATCTTTTTACTTCTTTGTAAAAACGGTATTCAGTTACAGTCATAAATATTGAGAGTTAAGATACTGCTAAAGAACGGCTTTTTGTTAGTCTAAATAAAGGCAAAACTAGGCTGATCTTAAAGGCAAAAAGGGTTTAAAAACTCTCAGTTTAGACACACTTCTTTTTAGGGAAGAATAGACAGTTTCTTTCACTGGGAGAAGAATGTCTCTGGGTATTCACCACTGACTGACTTTCAGTGGAACTGCATATTTTCTCAAGAGCTGAGGTTTAAATCTAGTGGGAGAAATTAGTGGGTGTGGTATTAGTAGGTTCACAGGACATGGCATCTGCCCAAGAGGAAAAATACCATCACTTGGTGTTACCTGTGAGTACTTTCCTGGTTACTACGGCTGCTCTGAAGGAATGAGCCATCTCTCCATCTCTTCCTGCTGACATTCTCTTTCTCTCTCCTGCATTATGTTTCTGGGACATGTGTATACCTTCTTAAATCCATGTTTCTGAGAAGTGAACTTTTGTTTTTTTCAAGAGAAGCATCTTTTTTCATCCTTGGCCATTTGAATGTCTGTCTCTACATATGGGTTTGCATACCTACTTGTCAGTCATGCTGCTTGTCCAGGTTGTTATAAAAATCGTTCCTGTTTAAAATACATCCTTCATCCATTTCTATAATTCAAACATTTCACCATCTCATTTTTCACATTCTAAATTGTCCTCGTAGTGTTGCCTTTCCCCAGATCTGTCTTTACTTTTGATCAGTCTGCTCTTGTTAGCTTACTAAAGAGCAAAAATAAAGAAGAAAAAGGGCTTATTACAAATTTGTTGGCAACCGATGTCTTAATTAAATTTGATAACAAAGTTTGACTAAAAATACAAGGATTTTCCCTTATAAAGGTTTCAGAAAACTGAGCTAGTTTTAAATTAGTTTGAACTATCTAACCCTGACCAGAGAAGATTTAAGAGTAACTATCTTACCCAGACCAAAGAGCAGCATTTATTAATATCTCTTCGATTAAGGTAGGATGCAATTTATTTCAGTATGTCATTTTCCTTTTAATGTTCAAGTGCCCCCCTCAGTTATATTTCAGTCAACCAAGATGCATGTGTGTTGATGCCAGTAATGCCCTACAAGGAGTCTGCAAGCCTTTCTTTAATAGGCTGGAAAGTTCAATTCCAGTGTTTATTTTCATTGTAATCTAGTTCTGTAACAATATAAAGGTTTGTTATAATGAATTTAGATAAATATAGCAGCTATTAATATATATTTGTAAAGTCACAGATTTTATTTGTCCTTTACAGCTACTCTTTAGAACAAACTGAACAGTTTCTGAACTGTGTTCTGGAGGCAGATCCTGTAAAAACAGTTATAGCTCAAGAAAGCGTTCAGCAAAATGAAATTGTTTCTTCCTACAGTGCTGCAAAGAACCGTGAGAAGAAGGTACTTACATTTTTTTTTAACCATAGTTACAAACATAGCCAAAACTATGCTAATGAAAACACCCTACAATGCACCCCTAACTTCAACAATGCAAATCCCTACAGGCAAAAAAAAGTAAGGAAGAGGATGGTCCTTTATGTGAAATGTTTCAAGACTTTGAGTATCCACAATATGATGATTTAAGAGCAGAAGCTTTTTGTCACCAGCAAAAGAGACAGGAGTGTTTGAAAAAGGCTGGGGAGGCCTATCGCATGGGTATGAAGCCTGTGGCAGCATTTTATGCACATCAGGTAAACAGTAATATTGTGCTTTTTGTCTGAACTTAGGGAGGTACCTAAACACTGAATTGGAAGTGATAAGGAAAACATCATGCCTGCAAGAGTTGATGAATTTGGTCACTGTTCCCTTTGTGTTCTATTGACAATCACAAGTAAATTTGCTTCCACTAGTAATGATACTAGCACAGGAAGCTAACGTAACCAAATTTGGTGTGAGACCTCGTGAAAGGTGATAACCTAATGCTTAGTCACACATGCTCCTTTGTCTTAGATCTCTCTCACATCACATCACATACTTGTAAACACCAATATTTGCGTCCAAGTGGTCTGGCTAGGTTTACTGGAGTGTGACATGGACAAACAAACAAACATAGTTTTTTTGAATCCTCTGTATGTGTTGGTGCTAAACTGTTTTTAGACGCATCTTCTGTACTTTATAGGAGTCAGACAGGTGTTAAGATGTCATCTTTTGCCACAGAATCTTGCTTGCTTCATCCTCCATAAATCTTGGGCAAGACTGCTGCCTGCTGTCTTCGCTTCTTCATTCTGACTATCTTTATGGCTACAATCTGTCTTGGGTTGGGATAAATGAGGTGTGTATGTCATGCTTTTCATGATACATCTGATTATGGAGTGTAGATCTGCTGCTGATCAGTCTTGCATGCTCTGGCCTTGGAGCACAGGCTCTTTGGTCTTGATTCAGGCACATTTCTTAGTATGTACCTGTTTGAGTACTGCATCAGCGCTGTTGCTCATACTCTTGGTTTTAAGACTCATCTCCTCTTGTAATCAAAGTTCCTCTACATTGGTTTCTGGGTGCCTTCACAGGAGACTCCTCCCTTGACATAATGCTTAAAAAATCTGTTAGAAATACCTTCAAAGGCTGTAGTTTTCCCCTCATCTAATAGCATATAAAAATTTGGTAAGAATACACATTATAGAAGCATATAATTCTAAACCTTGAATTGTATTATGACAGAACATAAATGTAATGATCACTTGAATATGCTTATTCAAAAAGCTTTTATGCAAGTGGTATAACTCTAAATTATTAGATTGTTACTGTGCATATAGGAAGTGTGGATTATCAGTCTTTATAATGAACCTTTTATGGGTTTTATTCATATATTCTTGAAGTTTTGAGACAAAGGTGTGCAGGATTTTAAATAAAAATGTAATTTCAAGTCCTGTCTTACTTTTGTTCTTATCCATAAGAAAAAACACAATCTATTGTAAATCTATTGAAATTTATTTATTATATACTTTCCTTAGGTAATAAAAAGGCAAACTAAGCTACCTTTATTCATAAAAAATACTTTATGCTTGGTGGCCTTTGCCTTGGGAATCCTTTGCAAGTGAGTTACAGAGCTGCTGTCTTGGGTCTGAAATGAATACACTTCAGAAGATCCATTTTAAGAAAGTGTAAAACAGACTTTCACTTTTGTTCTCTTGAGCCTTTGTCAGTTCAATACCTGGAGTTAAATCTTCCATTCCTTTTCAGACTGTGCCTATAGATCTTCAAGGACATAATTTGTTGCTTTGATCTCTCAGCTATTACCATTGCAAGGTTCATAGGAAGGAGATAGTACTTGTACACTCCGTAAAGTGACTAACTGTACTGCTCCTTGCCCTCATTCCAGAAGGGACTTTCTGACCTTGTCAGTCATAAAAGATGGCAAAAGTATTAGGAGAGGTAATAGGCATTAGTATTATTATTATTAGTGTTTATCCTTGGCTTGTCTGAAATTTTGGGAATGCATTCAGAAGAATTAACCTCAAATACAACAGTCAGCCGGCTTTTCCTAACCTGTTGGGCAGTTTCTCTGACACTGTTTCATTACAATTTTAGCAAAATACTTGCAGGAAATAAAAAAATCTATTGTTAGGAAAATAAATCTGCAATTCAGTATGGAGTGTAACTTTTTAGGTTTTGTAAAGACCGTATGATTTTGTGCCTTTTCTGCCTTTCTTTTCTCCTTGTAAGGTTTTTGTTGTAATGTCTTCTTTGTGCCAGCTTTGAGTAGTTTCTCACAAACAGATTTCATGAAATCTTCTTGTGAGTAGGTCTTACTGAGCATTTTGCAGAAGTTCTGCTAGTATTATAAATTTTACTGGTTCAAACTTGAACTAAAAGCACCCTGCCAGTGCTGTCATTTTGAAACCACTGACCAGTGCAGAGCTTAAATTATTTCTCAGTGTGTAATAGTCACTGTGCTTATGAATAAAGGGTCGCCTTCATGAGCAGAAGATGAAGGAAGCTAACCATGCTGCTGCAGTGCAAATCTTTGAGAGAGTAAATACTTCCTTGCTGCCTATGAATGTGTTGGATTTGCATGGTCTCCATGTGGATGAAGCTGTGAATCAGTTGTCCAGAGTGCTGCAGGAAAAAAGTGAAGGTAGGGTTTAGGTAATACTTCTTGCCCCCTAAAAATGGTTCTCATTTTCTATTAAGAAATCATGATACATGGCAATATTATAGGGAATGAATGTGCTATAATAACATGTATGTTAAAAACAACTAGGTTTTGTGTTGTGTTGTTTTCACTTCACCCCAATGGAATTGTTTTTCTTTGACATGACAATGATTCTTGTTACTTTCTGTCTTGCCCCCCTTTGCCTGCTTCTTTGTAAATCTTGTTCTTCCTTCTGTTTTATCCTTTTTTATTACTATTATTGAACACTTGGTCTGTCCTTCCTGACATTTTTAACTGAGGTGATGATGATGCAAACATATGTGTCACCATTGCATTGGTGACATTGCAATAGCTATGTTGCTTTTAGAATCTTAAAAGAAAAATTACTGTGTTGGAATTCTAATCATAATGGTGATATTGTCTTCAACTTCTACATGAAAGTGTGAGATTTGAGCTACCTTTTAGAAACTTCTATATTGGTTTGTTGGCAGCATTGCTGCTTCCAGAAATGTCGTTTTACGCAGTTTTGCTTGACAGCTCATTTTTTCTCATAGTGGAGAGTTCGACACTTCATTAGTGTCCATGCTGTAACAAGATAAATTTTCTGCATTACTAGTTTACACTCTAAGCACACTGGGAATGCTTCTATAACAAACATTTCTTACACAAGGTACTGCTATACAAACCTGATTTTTTGAATCAGCTACTCCACAGAGTATAAATAAAAGTGTTCACTGGGGCTTTAGATGACCCTTGTATTTCAGTATGCATCAGAGATAATTAAATTCCATTATCTCGTGCAATTCCTGCAATGACATTTGTATAATTTAAACTGTAACCTAATGCTTTTTAGAACTAGATTTCCAGAACTGTACTTAAATCAGGAATGCTGAAATTGATAGTAGAGGCTCTCTGTTCAGTCTATTCACCTAAATCTGAAAAAAAAGAAGTTAATTTCACTGTACATACATGGAAAAAGGATCAATACTGGGAACTTTTTTGCCCGCAGAATTAACAGTAAATATAAAACCTAAATAAAGTTACGGTGTGCGGGAGAGTAATTGAAGAAACATATCATGTGAACTAATAATTCCAATCTGGCAAATCTTAGTTGTGAGAATCCAGTTTAGTTTATTTTTTTCCTCTTTTTCAAACTCTTCATCAATTTAGGTTGCTGTTACCTCCGGGAAGAGAGCAATTTCTTTTGTTATCAGGGCTAAGTGCCCTTATAAAACTCATGGAATGTGTTGATCTGTTGATTTCCATGCTCCAACATAGCAGAAGATAGTCCAAATAATGTGACATAAGTGTCAAAAACTGGATTTGTATTTTCTTTGTTCTTAATTTCTTTATTCAATAAAATGTTATTTCTTTATTCACATTAATTAAGGATAAAACATGAAAACAATACAGAAGCACCACTTAAAAATTCAGTGAATGGTACTCACCTCTTAATTTTTGCTATTTAAATTTATGTCACAGAATGCAAATTCCAGTTGAATATTAGATGATAAAACCGTAAAGTTCTGTGAAATTGGAAGGATTTTGTGATGGTCGCAATACGCGCATTGCAAGCAATCTAGATTTTAAAAGTTTGACTTTTTCAGAATGGGGAAAAATCGCCATTTGTATCTGAAATATGCACATCAACATGGGAAAAGAAAGCTCTAAATGAGTAGTGGGTGTTTTCAGAAGAATGCATGGAAGGGTTACACTGAATGCCAAGTCTCTGCTGAGGAAAGCTTTAACCGTTACAATTCCTGCTGTTGCAGAGTACCAGCAGTCTGGCGGTAAACCGTATCTCAGTGTTATCACGGGAAGAGGAAGCCATAGTCAGGGAGGAGTCGCTCGCATCAGACCAGCAGCTATCAGATACCTCACAAGCCACAACTTCAGGTGAGTTCAGATTTTTGTGACTGATAATTTTTTTTTCTAACCAACATTTAACTAACTGAAAACTGAAGTTTAGTTTTAGAGTGCTGTTGAACTACTACACGGATTAGGGCAGGTCTGCTCTTTCAGATTAAATTAAGTCAGTTGTTTCACAAATCTGATACAGTTGTGTAGCACCTATTAAATGTTAGAGCCTTTCCTCTGAGATAGGTTAATTCCGTATTTCCATTCCAGATTGCTAGCTTTACTGTGAAAAGTTGTTAATCTTGCTTTTTTTTATTGGTTCCCAATACTTGCATTTGTGCTCAGTTTATGAGGAATAGCAATTTAGTAAGTCTGGGCTGGCACCAGTGTGTTTGCTGCTTTTTATATAGAGCAGCGTAAGAAGGTAAGGATAAAGGTGAGACTCAAAACCAGCAATGACTTCCCATTTCCTTCTTGGCTTCTACAAAATAGAAGGATGAAAATCCATTTTTGAAAGAAGAGGGAATGAAAGGGGAACAGGAATAGAGGAACAGAATGAATATAACCAAGAATATTGGGCAGCATTTTCTTTCCTCAAATCTTCATCATAGTTTCTGCTTTTTCCAGGTCTTCATACCTCCAGACACTGAAAAATCCTCCTTCAGTGTCACATCCGAGGATGTAATGCTGATTTCCTGACTCTCACATGCACATATAATTGACTGAGAACCTTCATACTTCCCATGTTTGATGAGAATTGAAAGTGATGGCATTGTGTATAGTTTACATGTTGAAGCTTCTTTTTTCATGTTTCATAGGTTCACAGAAATAAAACCAGGCTGCCTGAAAGTCATGTTGAATTGAAGAGTTGTGGAAAGAGGAATAGAGAAACTGAGGTGTCAGATGACTGCCGGGTAACAGAAAAAAAAACCCATGTTTTGAACAACTGCACTGGTATTTTGTAATCTGTTTTAAAGGATGATATTTTGTTAGAACTGGTCTCAATTTACAGTAAGTGAATTTGTCAGTATGTTTCCAATAAATTTTTGTGTGGAATAGATCCTTTTTTGAACCTGCAAAAGGAAGATACTTTAAAGGATTTGAAGTCTCAGTAGTGGAGATTAAGAATTTTGCTGAGAAATATATTATGTTTTTAAGGGAAGTTAAGGTATAATTTTTAATATAACTGTCTTCTTAGCATACCTAATCTGCCTTGCAGATTTTGATTGCTGTGGCTTCCGTACCTCTAAAACATATTATCTTGTATAAAGTTATTTTGTAATTCAGAACTTTGTGGTAAACCCTTCAGAAGAGCCAAGGAGAGGCTGAAACTGGGCAACTACTGGCAATTTTAAATCCAGTTACATCTGAGTGCTGAGTATTTCCAGGCTTCTTCAAAAATCTGGTGTCTTTTTAGTGGTTATGTTATGATGGGTTGACCCATCATATTATCTTTACTTCATTCTAAACTTCTCCAAATATTGAAGGAAGTTGCATATAAGGCCTGTGTATTAAGGCCAGCTGTGTGTTGGCAGATTTAGTGTGATCCTTTAAAGGGAGAAACAAAATGCTATTATTCAATCTCTTTTGGAGATCCACCTACTGGATTAAAATTGTTTCTTTCTTTGTGGCTTTTTAAATGCAGCAAACACAGTACTGTTTCACTTTACAAGTGTCTAATAATGATGTCTTCATTCTCTGTGTATTGTTTGGTGATTTCCATGTAGAAAATACGATCATGAGGCATTTTAAATGCATTTTTAACATCAAAGTGAATGCAAATACTGCAGTAGTAATTGCCTTACTGGAAAATTTGGTAGTGAAAAGTTACTGTGATTTTGATGGTGTTGCATCTAAAAATACCTTTGTAAAAAACCAAAACAACATAAAAAACCCCAAACAAAACCCTTCAAAAAATGAAATACAAACATCTGTACTTAGACAAGTGTTTCCAGCAAACAATCAGAGAACACTTTTTAAATAGAAATATCTTACAGAATGCATTGCTATTTTTGTTTACATCTTTGCCTCCTGAAAGGCGTATGAATTTTTGTTGTAAGGCTTTTCCAGAATAGGTGTGAGTTGTGTATTAGGAATAATATTAATGGATTAAGGATTAATGTGAGGAGTTTTTAAATTTTTAACCACTTTGCAGTAAATTTTATCCAGGAACTACATGCACATGGAGTTTGTATATGAATCCTTATGTGTGTGCAAGTTCTGCAATTCGTATGCATGAGTACTAATAAACAAAGAACTTCTGTGAGAAAAGCTGTCCACAGAAATAGGTTTCACTTGAAAACGTGTCTGTGTAAGTTGCTGACAGGCTGAAAGACACAATGTTTCCTGAATATATCTGTATTTACTCTAATACATACACAGTGAATATGATGCATGATGGACTTCAATGAGTTTTTCATGCTTCAACACATACCGTAATCTTTTCCTGGTGATTTCAAGTGGAAGAATAGCTTGATTAATACTTAATCAAAGGGACTCTTTCTGTAATAATAAACTGCCATAATAAGTTTCATATTTTTTGTGGGTAGTTAGTTCATCTGAATTGTGTCCTTTCTCTGTTTCCTTCTCTCTGCACTGCTCTGGGAATCAGTGGGTGAAATACAAAAGATCTGTTGTCCCCAAACAGCACTAACAGAACTGCATGATCACTGCATGATGTCCTGTGCGGTGAAGCCCACACTCCATCCTCTGTGACAGTGCCTAAAATGGACTGAGATGCCATTTAGTCACTTGGCCTCAAGACAGTAGTTCAAACTATCACCTGTACAGCGTTGCAAATGCTAGAATTGTCTCAGTGGAGCCAAAATCTTTGTTTAGGACCAAGAACTTCCTTCTGTTCCTGAAGAGGTTTTCTTTAGTGCTGCTGTTTATAACAAATGGAATTGCAGCTCTTTGAGACAGCTCTTTGCAGTATAGTCCCTGTTGGTTGGCCTGGGTAGCTGTTGTGTGTTGAGCTGCTTGGGTGCCCAAGTCCTACAGAGATGTGCCTGTGAACAAAGAAGTGCCAACACTTCTGGTTGTTTTGGGCGGCAGCCTGCTTCACTCAGCATATTCACACCATTCCCAACATGGACAAAGACAGCTTAGATTTTAGTTCAAAGACAAGAAGAAAAACTTGTCGTCTTGCCCATCTGTTCATCATAATCTGGTTGACAGCTTTACCCTGGAGATGAGAAACACAGCTTTTTGCCTTCTTCTGGCTTAGCAAGTGGATGATGATGACTGCACTTGACTCTCACTTCCCCAGAAAATGGCTCTGACCAACGTGCTCAGGAATATTTTTGAAGTCGCCACTTCCTGAGCCTCTTTGAAAATTACCACTGCACGCTAACAGTGCAAACTTAAAGGGAAGAAAGAGATTAAAGAATTAATAGTGCATAAACAGTCTCTGGAAGTGGGCTAGGACTTTTCAGAAAGGAGCCATTCCTGGTGAGCTTCAGTGTCCTTTCATATTATTTTTTCATCTTAGTCCTATTTGGATAAATACAATAAAAATGTTCAGCATAAAATCAACTCTACCCAGTGCTAGGAGAATTTTTCTCCAGTCTGTCAAAGACAGCAGAGAAATACACAGCTCAAGAGCAGTTTGGAGTACTTTTCTCTCTTCCTCTATTCATTGGCCTTCATTGGGGTAGGTTGAGGTTCACTAACACACTCTGAATGCCCTGCCTGGTGTAGACTGGTCATTCACTTAGCATCTGAACTTCGATGGAGATGATGGCCTAAAATCGTAACACTGGCAGAACCAATCTTGCCTCTATTGAAAATAATGACAGAGCCTCAATCAGCTTCAGCAGTTCAGAATGAGGCACTGCAGATCTGACTCAGAGAAAATACAATGATCCTATGAAGGATCTCAAGCACAAACTTAAAAGCTGTGCTGAGCTGGATACAGAATAGGTCAGAAGATCAGTCAGTGCACAGAGTAAAAATAAGTAGAGTTTTATCAGTAAGGATCTCCATGCCTTCAGCTACCTGCCAATACTCCAGAAAGACAACACTGGAGTTCTTATATTTCTCTGACTGATTTTATAATGTATTCTGGGATGAATTCTTTGAAATATAATTATTTCAAAATAGGTTACGTTTCAGCCTTTCTGATATCTCTTGCAGTTACATCGGTGAGAATCCATGAGAATCCAGACGTATCGTGTGAATTCTGTATCATACTTAAAATTAAAATAGCAGTATTGCCACCAGCACTCTGAAATAATGTGCAGCTGTTAAAATACCTATTTTGTGTACCACTTTCTATTCTATTCTTCAACAGCATGTGATTGTGATGAATGGTAGACTTTAATATGTGACTTTTTGTGTCTTCTTTTACAAAGCATTTTAATAGTTATCCCAAGTTTTAATTTAGGAAAAATTAAAATTTATTATACAAAATTAATGCTCATGCTAACATTAATGAGTGATCTTAGAGGGAAAAAAAGGGCAGAGATGCAATGAAGAAAGTTGTCTGAAGTAATGTGACTGTTGAAAAGCATTTCAGTTGATTGTGAAAGTAATAGGGCAAAAAATCATTTTCAAAAATATTTCAGGATACCTTTACAATACTTAATGACTTTGGCTTTTGATTTTAATATCATGTGGTACATCCCCCATAAAAACTCAACCAAAGCCTAACTGTTCATGCTATTTCAGCTAAATAAACTCTGCAAAGGATTAAATGACTAGATGTGAATATGCATGTGAAAACACCTAGTATTGCAGCAACCAATTGTAAAAGCTATTAGGACCAGTACATTGGAAGATACAAATTTCTATTTTTAAATTAAAATAAAAATAGATTTTTTTATTTGTATAAAGTTGTACTTTTGCTGTTAACTATAATTTTGTTTTTTACTGAAATAGTTTTGTAATTTGCATTTAGAATTTCTGATATGAAAAGGAATTTACAAAATCTAGTTTAATAAAGGATTTTTGTCACAAGTATAGCCTTCTGTCTTTCCTTGTAAAACAATATTTTAGCTTGTATCAAATCTTTTCAAATAGTAGTCTTAGAGTTCTGCATGAAAGCCACTTGCTTGGCTTCAGGATACCATCTGTAGGGAGATGAAGCAACCATCTGCAGACATAAAAAGGAACAGATTTGTGGCCTGAATTTCAGTGTTGTAAGTGTGAGCTGAATGCTCAAATTATTGAAAACGAGGGTCATGGTTTCAGATTTTTTGGCCTGAAGTAGCTGAAGAGATGCTATTCCAGGCTAGCTTACTCATAGGAGAGTGAGCGCAGTAGTGTGTGTCAAAGGGAGGGGCAGTCTGACCCCTGCAACAAGGGCTTGGGGGAGGGATGTGTTCTGGAGAGGCCTCATTTAGCAAGAGATCAGGGGCAGGGAGGGGCTGGATCCTGAGGGAGCACAACACTTGTACCGTGGTGTATACAGAGCTAGTAAGCCTGGCTTTTCTCAAGCCTGCCCCATCCTGGTCAGGTGCAGGTATTTTCCTCTGTATTGTCCTGGAAGTGTGGAATGACACCTGAGACCAAAGAGCTGGCTGGAGTCTAACCTATTTCATTAGCTCAGTTTGATGACAACTTGCTGTGACCCAAGATGACTCATGTAGAATCATTCCTATGGCTTCATTAAAATTGCAGGTTGGTTTGAGTGCAGAAACAAGTCAGGCATTTCCACAGCAAAGCCCAAACTCATAAGCTGTCCAAGAGAGCAGGGAAAACAGGTTTTGGGAGCACATGAAAGCTTTGCAGATGCTGGTTTAAATGTGTCATGGCTGATCCTGAGCCAGTTATTAGACCACAGCATTGGTAAATGTCTTGTTGGTTGTGTGCTCCTTACTTACAGGACTCCCTGCTCTGGCAGTGTGACTGAAGGTCCTGCTTGGGCATTAGTCTCTCAAATTGTGATGTTTAATGTGAAGGTAACTGCTGCTGGACTTGCCTTCTGTCTTGAGGCAGCTTAACTCCTACCCTGGCTGAGTCCATCCTGGACTGTTTCAGTTCATGCCCTTTTTTCCTGAGTGCTGGGATTGTCTTGAGCACCCCTATCCTATGCATCCAGCTGGGAGTTTGCTCTTCAAAAGCACCCTGGAGATTTCTGAGTCTGTCTCCTTATTTAAGTAAGAGTAGTAAGATATTGTAGTCTGTCCTTACTTCGGAAAATTATTTGAACTTTAAGACTGAAAACTGTAGTGTGGTAAAATAAAAATATTGCTTGAGACAAACAGTTTTTCAGCTCGAATTATTGAAGCATAATTAAATGTGTCTGCTGGTAGAACGTGTCAGGTAGCTTGACAATAGGTGGTGCCCTTGCCAATGGCATAGAGTGATGGTGGCAGCAGCTCTTACTGTGCCCCTACCAGAGCAGAGTTGTTTCTCTGTATGACAGGTGCTAAAGGATGTTATTACACATCACGTGCTGTTCATTTCTTTCTCAGAGGGAGAACACTGTATTCGGAGTATTATTTTGGTGAATTTTTTTCTTTTTTACAGATGGGTGGGGTAGAGTTGTTTTTCAAAATATACTTGCTGCTTTGTGCTAGACATTTTCAAGTTCATTTTTGCATGCAGGTTTGAAGATGGTAATGTCCAGGTTTCTTCTTCAGCTTCCCTGGGTTAGTTTTTGTAGGTTGGATGCTTGGACAGATCAGTCTGTGTGGAGACTGACATAAAGGCATTGTGCTGTTTGGTGAAGTTTTGTGGCACTGTGGATCTTGCTGGTGGCACAGTCCTCTTGAAAACCCTGATGGGGAAGGACCCCCTTGATGTTGCTTGACTTTCTGCATAATGAGGCCTGCCTGGGCTAGCAGCAGCTTCTCATTAGTTGCCACTAATTGGTAAGCAACTGCATGGATCAGTGTTATTTTTGTATTATCTTGAGAAACAGCACTGTCCTTCATAGACATCTGTGACTAGTCATACACACTAGTTTGCCAGGAGAGCAAACTGGAAATCCTCTACCAGTGCCACAGATTTAATCATTTCGGTCTGTAAATGGAGAAATGGTAGCCCTGTGAAGTTGGTCTGTGGGAGCTCTCCATAATAGTGTTTGCTCCATGTCAGCTAACTCACAAGGCATTGCCTTGGATTCCTGCCTCTAAATCAGGGTAAAAATAGGCTTCTTCACCTGTGTGCCTCTCTTGCCTTTCCAGATTATCTCCTTCTACTGTCTTGCAGTGCCATATAGACAGTGCATTTATCTTGTGCATTTATCAAGACAACCATGTAAAGTAGCTACTTTGATAGGCTGTAGACAGCAGAATGTGCTTAGAGGGATGATGCACTGTGGCTGGTAGGGCAGCCTCCCTGTGGGAGCAGGTCAGGACATCTATGTCAGGCTCCTATTCTGAGTCTTCTTTTGGGGTAGTGTATCCATGTTTACGGGCTAGAAAGGAGAAACTAGCTGGTGAAGCAGAGAGCTCGCGACTGAGCAGTATAACTATCCCTACCTCCTTCTTCAAAGCAGGAGCAAGCGGGAAAAGCACATTCAAAACAAAACCATCTGCTGCCTTCGGATTTCTGAGTTTCCCAAGGGTAACCCAAATGGCCTCTCCCATAGCTGGAGCAGGAGGCCTGGTTTGTTTTCTTTCCTGACAAGACGAATGCACAGTCAGCAGCACCAATGGGGCAGGGTAAGGCCGCGGGCGTGGGGCTGGGGCTGGAGCAGGCACTGGGGAGCAGGGAGTCCGCTCCCTCCGTGGCTGCCGGGGCGGTGTGTGCTCGGCGGTTCCCCCGGAGCCGGGAGCGGACCGGAGTCGCCGCTTCCCGGGGCGCGGAGCCACCGGCGCTTCCTGGGGGCTGCGGGAGCAGGGCAGGGGGAGCCCTGAGGCGGCTGCAGCGGGGCTGCTGATAGAACAGGCTCCCTCCGCCACCTCCCTGCTGTGACACAGCGCAGCCCGGCTCCCCCTGGGCAGAGCCAAAGGAGGAGCCGGCGTTTCCCTCGGCGCCGCTTCCGTGCGGCTGCGGGGCCGGGCAGGCGCGCTGGGAGCGCCCCGGCGCTCTGGGCCCTGGGGCAGCCGGGGCAGCCTGAGCTGAGGGCTGGTTTCACAGAGAAAACAACTGGAGCCTCCTCCACGCTTACAGCAAAGCCACTGGCGTTAGTTTTGCATTAGATCCAGGTGCGGGAAGGAAGTGTGAATGTCCTCCGGGAGAGAGAAAATTGCAAAAGTCAGAGAGTTTAGAGAAACAGACGTGGGTTTGCACGTTTTGCACGTTCTCCCTTTGAACTAAAAAAAAAATAAAAATCGGGCTCTTTTAAAACAAAATAAGCACATTTCTTATGTGTTATTTATATCTCTGGTGCTAGACATATCAATTTGCTTTGTTTTATAATGATCATCTAGGACAGGAGAAAGGCTTGTAGGGTTAAATACAGTGGGTATCAAGACTGTCCTGGTTTACTTCCTGAGCATTGCACACACCATGCTCTTTGAGGCAGACTAAAATCAGAGTTGAGCGTTGTTTGAGAACAAAAAGGAAATTAGGCAGGGGGAGAGGAGCAGCTTCTGCCAGTCGGAGAGGTCTGCTTAGCCCCAGGTCTGCCCTGTTACGTGGCAAATGTCTTCACAGAGTGCCAGCAAAAAAACCACAACCAGGCAAACACAGAAAGAATCTTGTTCCTTCAATAGGGCAGATGAGTGTTTTGGAAATAGTACTTGATTTGGGGGAAGAAGATTCAGTTAGTTTTTAGACACTGGAATAGGTTGCCAGGGAGGCTGTTGGACACTCCAGCACTGGCATTATTCACAGCCAGGATGGATAAAGCCTGGAGCAATCTTGTCTACATGGAAGTGTCCCTGACCATGGCCTGGAGGGTTAGAACTGGATGATCTTTAAGGTCCATTCCAACCCTTAAACATTCTATGATTATATGATGTGACTGCTTTTATGGTAGGCTGTGTCAGAATGAGGGACAGGGGAGTTAAGTAATCCTCAGTGCAGTTCCTAAGCATGCTTTGTTTTCAAGAAAGGGGATGTAGGTTTTCATGTTGCTTTGGAGGAAATCACTTCCAGTACCTTGTCCACCGGTTCTGTGCTAATGTCACAGGAGGAATTGTGCTAGGAAGTTTGGACACCAGATTCTGTGTATCAGATTCCAAGAAAACATTAAGTATGTAAATGTTAGTTTTGTCACATAGCCCCTGTTGCTGACAACCTGATCTCAAGAGAACTATCGCAGAGAAATAGCTAACTAGTAGCAGTGGGGAAACATAAAAGTAATAAAGAATAGTTCTGTAGTTGAGATAGCAGAAAGCTGTGGTCTCAGAAAGTGGGGAAATCTCTCCCTGTCTTCTCTCAGAAGTGTATGAGCTTAATGTATGGAGGAGCATCAGTCTTGAAAAGAGGCTGGATGAATGGAGATAACTGCATCCAAATCTTGGCGCCAAACCCAAGTTTGATCATTCTTTGCACAGCTCGGGGTTTTTGGGTTTGGGCCTGAGAGGTCTGTGCTGCTCAGGCATGCCCAGGTCTGAGTTGCCTTGTGCCTTGCACCAGTCTCAGCACTGCACCCAGAAACTGGGCAGTTCAGGGCCAAATCCTGCAGAGCAGGAGTAGCTGGAGGGCTGCTCTGTGGCCACCTGAAGCATATGGCAAGCCTGAAGAGGCAATGGCATGGGAAGGGGTCTCAAGACCTGAGCTGAGTTCAAAGATGAACTTTGTAACTCAGCAGGGAGGCAAGAGAGGGTGGTGCCACAGGGAGAGGGTGGTGTTTCAAGCAGTTCCTTCATTTAGACTTCTCTGTAAGGCCTGCTCCAGTCTGAGTATTCTGGAGGGCTTTGACTCACCCTCTGAAGGCCTCTAGTCCTGCCCACAAAATGTGTCAGGAGCCTGCCTCATGCTAGATTTTGGGTTCTGTTTCATCAGCACAGCCTTCAGTTTGTGCCACTCCACTACCAAACCTGAGGGGTATCTAACCCACAATGTTAGGTTGGTGAGGAGCCAAAGCCTAAACTCATTAAGGCATAGTAAATAATACGTGAGAGTTTTACCGCAATCCATATGGGAAGTGCTTGTGAGACTGCGTTTTCATTTCCTCTTTCCCACTGAGTGCTCTCACAATGAGCACTGCAGAAGTTACTGTGCCTGGTCTGCTTTAGAGACTCCCTTAGCAATGCTCTCTGCCATGCTGTGAGGAAGCCTCCCTTTTGCTGAGCTATCTGTTCCTGGGGCAGGAATGACTTCACACCCAGGTTGAAATGTGTCTGGGTGACCCACCTAATTTTCCCTATACTGCCCAGGAACTCAGAGGAAAGCAAATAGGCATATCCCAGTTTTCCCAACACACAGCTGGCATCTTGACCACATACATTTTTCCTGCCTCCCTTTGAAAATGATACCAAAAAAGAATTAGGCTCTTTTTTCACAAAATAAGCATGTTTCTTCTTGTGTTTTGTTTCTATATCTGGTGCAGTGGCTAGACATAAGCAACAATTAGCTTTATTTTGTATAATTTGATGATCATCTAGGATAGGAGAAAGGCTTTTAGGGTTAAATACAGTGGGTAACAAGAGTGTCATGGTTTACTTCCTGAGCATTGCACATACCACACTATCCGAGGCAGCTCAAAATCAGAGCTGAGTGAATCTGGGAACAGAAAGGAAATCAGGCAGGGGGGACAGGAACAGCTTCCTTCCTAAAACTTTAAGCCCCTTCCTAACACCAGCAGCTTTCTTTTTTTCTCCAAGAGGGACAGAAAGCAGTGGATTAAGAAGAAATGCGACTTTTCATTGTAGACTGACCCATATCAAGACCCTAGGTAATGTTATTTTACATAATTTCTTATAAACCCTTAGTTACCTGTGGTTTAAGACTTTATTTTTTGCTGTCAGCCTACTTGTCAATGCAAAAATAAATTGCAAGCCTTCACTCCGCCCCCATAAATATTTTCTGCAACAGGTGTTTGTTTTTGAAAGTCCCAGATAATGACTCATAATGACTTTTTTAAAAAGGAGAAGCAATGTATTTTCTAATGTAATAACTATTCTCTCACAGCCAGATGTTCCCCTTCATTGCACAGCATGATGAGGTGAAAAGGAGCGGAAAAACTGCAGTAAGAAAGACAAAAAAACTCCCCAAAGCCAACCCAACAAATAACCAAGGATCAAGAGAAACAGGTCAGGTGTCAATTTTACATCTAACTTTGGAATTGCCTACATGTGCAGAGTGCATGGAGCTGAGGGTCTTTTGTTGGAGTTCCGGGTCTCTTGGAATTGAAATACTGGATGAAATGCGTGAAGCATGTATATTACTGAGAAAGGTCTCAAATAAATCAAATTCAACTGGTTATGGGAAATTACTGGGTCAAGGTCATTCAGGAAAAGTAATGGAGGGAAATAGGTGGAAATCAAGACGTTAGAACATGTTTGTTACTCTACAGTTTTGTTTCGTTGCTGAGTTCACTCAGTTCAAAAGTTGTTTATGAAGTATTTTACAGATGGATGCACTCTTTCCAAAATGCAAATTGCTTAGCCGAATGGCTTCACATCTGGATTAATCTCAGCACAAAACAGAGAAGAGTAGTTGCATTTTTAAGTATCTGCTCTGTGTAGCAGACCTAAAATTGTTAATGATCACCAAAGACATTTATATCAGTATTATTTATATCAGTATTTCTTTTTCCTCTGACAGTTCTGGATGTTTCTGATAGAAACATTTCAAAATGTTTGGGTGCCTGATTTGCTTTATCAGAATTGCAATGGAAACTTACTGCCTGATTGCTTAGGAAACCCAAACCCAGTTAAAAACAGATTAATAGATGTTTAATGTGAAAATGAGGAAACACAAGTTCTCACATAAACTGGTGATGCGCTGAAGCCCCTTTTTCAAAATCTTGTCTCAAACTAAAAGGAAGATTGAAGATTTTAAGAAGATAGGATTCCCAAAATGCCTTCTGTGAGCCTTCCTTACCTTCATCACTGTTGATAATCAACTGAATTAATTTCGTTTTGTAGGGAAAAGAAACAAATTGATTCTCCAGCCTAACTGTGCAGCACTGTTCTGCAAGCTTTGCATCAGCAGGTTTACAGCATGTTTTCATAGGCTATATTCTTTTTATATTTTTGGCACAAACTGCCTTTCATCTACACATAAATTATCTTTTTGCTCCCTTTTTGCTTTATCTTGTAAATTATTCTGTTGGTTTTAAATCTTTCTTGGAAGCAGTATGACTTTATCTTGGAATGCGTTGTACTGTCATAATGTTAACGTGGACCAATTCATTAGCTGTCTTCAGAAGGTTTCCATCCTGCTAGGAACATAAAATGCATGGCATTAGATCTGGATCAGACAGTCTGTTGCTACTGTTTCATAGCTAGAGATGGTCTGAGATAGCTTCACTGAGCCCAAAATACTTGTTGAAAAGGACTTTATTTCCACTTATGTGCCTCTGGGTTTCAAGGCTGCTTGCCTCTGCCTGAGGTCCAGACATTCTGCTGCACTGGTCATCCAGGCCCCTCACCTTCAGCTCAGGGGCAGCTCTCCTGCTGTGCCAGTGCACTTGGGCTGCTTCAGGAGAATGGGACAGGAGTGCCCTTCCTGCACTCTGATTGCCTGATCATACAAAGTGGACAGCCTCTTGTGCTGATGGCTCCTGACCACAGACACTTGAAATCCGGAAATTACCATCACAGCTTTGCTTTCAGTGTTGTGGTAGTACTTGTAGCTGGAAGTGATGCAGATCTGGCCAGCTCAATTTGTCTATGCTGGGAAAGGTGGGAGTCTCAGTGTCTGTGTGTCCACCTGCTCAGCCTCCTTTTGCTGGTAGAAGAGAGAACATACATGCTGATAAAATGATACTACTGATCAATCCTGACAAGTGCTTCAGAGGGATCCTCGCTGAATTACAACAAAACCGTGTGCACTAATGTTGAATCAGCCCAAAGTGCCTGCTTTGGGTTTTTGCACAAAGTCAGTTAAACATGCATACTCTCCTTTGTAAAGTGTCAAGTCTCTCAAGTGTCATTCTGCCACCAGAGAGCAAATTGCAGTTGTTGATCTGCTCCTTTTCTCCTCGCACGTGTTGAGCTGCTGGGCTGTGCTGTTCCATTAGCCCCTGTAGCAGGGAGGAGGCAGCTGTAGGAGCAGCAGAGTGCAAAGAGAAAGCTTTCTGCAGCCTGGAGGGTTTGCCTCCCTCCCCCATCTTCAAGGTTTTTACATCTGCTCCCATAGTCACCAAAGACAGAAAGATATACCAACCCACAACAAACCCACAGAGGCAGAGCTGTGAAGCTCTCACCAGGAAGCTGACTTATACTAAACCTCTCCACTCCTCATCGCACTGCATCTGGGTCTGCTGTGACTGCTGCCTCCAGATGAACTAGACACAGTTGCCAGGACTACTTAGGCCTGTATGTGCAGGTGTCTCTAGTTATCTTTAGAGCTTTTGGGTTTTTTATCCTCTCAATTATATAATTGATCTAATCTGCTAAAATAAGTCTATCTGAAAAAGCCAGGACGACAGAACACCACTCTTCTTTTTTTCTTCCCTTGTCTCATCTAGGATAGTTGACTTTCGTAACATTTATTTTCAACAACCTCTTTCAGCTTCCTGCCTCTGGTGAGTTCATTGCATTTTCTTTTTTTTTTTTTTTTCCTAGGAGTCTTATTGTGAATTGACATTCTGAATCAAATTCAATATATTTTGGTTTACTTTTGTTAATTAATTTTATTAATAAGTTTGTGAAATTGATTCACATAATCAGTTATACTTTTCTGTTAAATACCATCTGTTAAATGCTCGGTGTTGAGATATATAATTACACACTGGCCTAGGTCTTGCATTTCCTGGATTTTCATTTGTTCCAGACTTTTCACCTCAGCATAAACAGACCTTATATAAAGTAGAAAAAGGGGTGTGATGGGCTGTACCATGCTAGTTTCTTCCATGTTAACTGATATAAGAAAAAAGAAAAAATGGGAGTTACTCTCAAGATGGTGGATCTGATTCTGATGCTCTTTTCTGTTGTATGAACTATGAACCCAGGAGTGATAGACATGTTTAAATCTGCAGCATTTCAAATGATGGTCTTCTTCCATATTTGTGAAGTACATCATGCTTATGAGAAAACTGTTCTGCTTCATCTTAAATATCTTCAATACCAAATCAAATTTAGGTGAAGATTTAATTGTGAGAATTTGAGAAACACATTCTTAGGACTGGAGCAAGATTCAAAGTATTTTTAATTGACAGCATATCTGTGGCTGGCTCTGGCTCCAGTGGCTGCCTGGCCCTGCTGGGTCTAACAAATGTCTGGGCCACCTTCTGAGATGGAAGATTCCCATCTAAATGGCCACATCTGTAACTCTGCATTCAGGTCACTCCCACGGCTTCTTCCCTGCTTTCTGAACCAACTGTGGCATGCTTATGGTGTGGAGTCCCCTTACAGAGCAGTATGTGTGTATGTGCATGTGTGCATGTCTGTGCACACTCATTTCCAGATTCTCCTCCCAAAACCTGTGTCTTATGATGCTCTGGTGGTGATGGAATGGTCTTGTCACGTTGCCAATGAGATGCAGTTAATCTGAAAGGTAAATGAGGATAGAGCACACTGAGGCTGGAACCATCTCTCTGACAACTCCCCGCAAAAAATCTGAATGTGGATTTAAGATTTTCTAACTTCTCCTTTCAGCTGTGTTTCCACCTTTGGATGGGCAGGAGTTGAACTGTGGCATCTGGCAGAGGCCAGCTTTGATGTGGGATTTATCCTGAATAAAATACTTGCAGGAGAAAAAGGTAGAGTAAATGAGATAAGTTAGTTGTTAATGGGCACATCTGTCAGCAAATTTTGGTGTCTGTTGCTGTTGGAATAAGGTGGGATTGTGCTTTATATTGTGCTGCTTCATATTCCACATTTTCAAGGCCACCATTTAGATCAGTGTGTGGTGTGTGTGATTTTCCAGTAGCAAGGACCATATGTGTATACTTACTTAACTTTAGGATGGGGTTTGATGGAGTTTATCTGAGACCCGTCTGAAGATCTATCATATGAATGAAGTCAAATCTACCAGAGAAAGTGGGTACAGACTTCATGTGAATACCATATTTGAGATTTGGGCAGTAACTGCAGGGTTGAAAAGCCACGTGTGCACTTGCTTCCTGCTAAGTTTAGAGTGTAGGGCTTAGTGAGGCATAATACCAAGCTTTACATTCCCTAGATTAGGTGCTGCAAACCAGAAAAAAATAGAAGTTTATGGTTATAGAGAATTGGTGTTTTTACAAGTAATCTGTACTTACTAAGTTCCAGAGCAAAGAAATAAATTTAAAAATGGGTTTGATTTTCATGTATAGCAGGACATAAATTCATAGGCCATCAGCAAGGCAACATGGCTGTAAATTACTGTCATTTAATCCCATTTTAAGGTAATTTTACTGTGCCAAAGCAGTGTGAAATCATCTCATAGCAGAAGAGCATCAGGCCTCAAAATGGAGAGACTGATGCTAAAGTCACATTTCTGCTAGCAACTGCTAGTGCCAGTGATGTTAGGGAAGTAATCTCCTGTACAGTGAGGGGCAAGCCACACAAATCCTCAAGGATGTAAGTGGGTGATCTGTAGCATACCCAGAGCACACAGGAAATGAGCAGCCAGTGGGGTGGCGGTCTCACAGGCTGTGCCCGTTTTGTAGAGCAGTGGGTCTGTACCAGTGGAAGTTCCCGAGGAGCTTTTCTCAGTGATGCTTTCTGATAACCAGCCAGGAGGACACCCAGGCAGGGAGATGAAATTCTGCTGTTTCTCCCTTGCTTTTGCTGTGCAGTTCTAGATGTATAGCAGCAGGTGGGTTAGGCACTTTGATATAAAAGATTTTCTCTGAAAATTTCCTCTTAACCCCCTGTTTTCTTTGTGAAATTTTGGTGCTGTGATTCTACAGTTTTCCCTAAGAAGCAGTGGCATGTTACTGAATGCACCATTCAAATTAATTTGATCGACATTGACCATAAAATGAAAAATTGCAGATTTTTCTATAGTGCTTTTGATTATTGTTTGAAAAGAGGTAAAATAAGTAACTGTAAAACTTGCGTTTTTAGAAGTCTTGGTGTAACATTTCAGACATCACACCACACAGCTTAACATCATTCCCAAATTAGGTTCTCGTGTTTTTGGTTAGTGGTGTGTGGTTTTATTAAACAGTTTTCAAATGTTTCCATGCTATGACACAACCTACAGCTGAAAAATATTTTGAGATAACTCCAGAATAGCAATTAAGAAAGGAAGTTGGCTGCAGCTGTCTCAAGCCCACTGTTAAAGCATTATGGCCTTAAAATACTGGGCAGGATCACACAAACACAACAAAGCAATCTAACAACAAAATTTGTGGGCTGTAGCCTACCAGTAGCTCTTTTCCACAAAACCGAATCTTGTATTTGCTTAGTAGGATTTAGTTGTCCTTCAGTTTTTATGTCAGTGAAGAACTGGAAAACCTTTCCAATCCACCAGAAGGATCAGTGTACAGTGGCAGGGAAGACTTTAGGAGCCTGCGGAACGTCTGTAATGCAGCAGTGAGTGTGAGTACTGGAAGTCATGGCTACGAACCTTGGTGTATCAGGTCTAATATGAGCCGCCAGCAAAGTGTCAGGGAGCAATAGTCCCAGCAGTCACAGTCTGTCACTGCTGACAGTGTGGCTGGAGGATGGAGGGAACATGGTCTGAGCACTTTGTGGGTGCAGGCATTCCTTGCAGAGCAGGTGTGGAGTGTTTTGTGCCCAGCCTTGCTTGTGGCCATGCCCTGTGTTTATTGCAGACCCTTTATCGCTCCCCCCTGCACAGTTGGCTGTTGCTGCATCTGTGCTGTGTTGCTTTTGCATGAGTAATTGCATTTGGTCTGGTTACAGAAACCAAGGAGAAGTGTAAATTGCTAAGGGATGAGAGTGGGGCTGAACTTGGCATGCTTCTCTTTACCTGACAAAATGTATGAACCTGCTGGAAACCACAGGAGGATTCTGCTATGCTTTGGGGATTTCCCTATGGGGAGCCATGGTGACCTGTCATGCAGGAAAGACCCAGCATGTGCTGGAAAAGGAGCAAAAACCTCTCCTGGCAGAAGCTGGCATGGTGGGCTGTGGTTACATACTGTGCATGATGCTGCTGGAGTACCAGTAACTGACACTTGCCAGCTTGAGGTTGTTGTACCATCTGGTGATACGAGTTCTCCTCATGAGTGACAGTGTGTTGCTTTTGAAGGTCAGATTGATTTATGTCAAAATATAGATATGACTGTCTCTCCTAATATAAAAGTGTGAGACCAAGACCCCTGTGTAGCTAGGGGTCTCTTTTGGTTGTTTCCTGTGGCATGGTCATTGAAAGAATATGAAACCTCTCAAACTTACAAGAAAACTGTTCTTTCCTTTCATTGATAGGCATGCCAGTGGACACACAATCTTCAGTTTGGATTTTTTTTTCCATCAAATGACTGCTTAAAAACTGGTAAAGACTTTGCAGTTCAAAGTTACTAAACTACTGATATACTCAAATGCCTATTAATTAATCTGTCTATTAATTATTTATCTAATTATCTGTGAGCTTTTGTTTTTCTCACGATAAAAATATATTACAAAACAGCTGTCGTAAAAACCCTTCTTGTAATTTCTTTAGTTTCCATCAATTTAAATGCAAATTTTTAAATTCCGATCTCTTTCAGTGGCGTTTTAGTTCTGGATGAAAAGCCGTCAGGTAAAATATCTCTGAGTTTGAATCAGGTCCGTCAGGATTCAAAAATAAAGCATGGGAAATGTTCTCATAATGTTCAAACATTTCTCTCCTAAAATATCTCTATTTTCATATGTGTGATCATTTTCATTCAAAATATGAAAAAATCAAGAAAATCAAGGAAAACTTTCTGTTTCCCACTGAAGAACTCTGCATTGAGATTTACCGTAACATGGGGATTTGCATGATATTTAAACTGACTGAAAGCCAAATAGATGTCAGCTATAAATATATGAAATGGCTTCTCAAAATACTCAGCTGAAGAATGAGTGAGAAGAATTTATGTATTACTTTTGGTTGTAGAGTCTTTTCTCCTCTTAACCTATACCATATGACCCGCTGCTGTCTGCAGTATTATATGTTTTATATAAAGGTGGCAAGAGATCAAGGTTATAATGGAATCAGAGAAAAATAAAGGAAAACAGGCACTTAAATATATATACTGCTCTGGCATATGGTTAGTGTAAGATATAAATCAATATAAAATCTGAGGTACCAGGTATATCTTGTGCTTATTCCAGAAAAAAAAAAAAAAGAAAGAATGTTCCTTTGAAATTGGGCTTTAGTAATAACTATGCATGGAACGTAGGCACTTTGATGAAGGCAAGTATGCATGCCCATTTATTTTATCAAATTTTATCTGCTTCAATTAAGGAATTCTAGAGAGGCTACATGGTAAGAAAAAAAAAATCCTGCTTGTACTGTAGATACGTATTATCTCTTATTTTATCCATGTGGTGGATATAGTGCATGAATACGAAGTCATGGCATAGATTGTGGAAGGCAACTCCTTTTTTTAAATTTATAAAACAAATCAAAAATATAAAAATCATAAATCAACAAATGCAGGAACAGTAATAATTGTATATTATATGTCACACCTGCTACTTGAAAAGTAATTGAAATTATTTCTAAGCAAGCTCTTCAAATTTTTAACATTTTTATGTACATGTGTGCGCACAAAATTTAAGAATGATATTAAAGATGGCAGTTTTCCACTGTGTGAAATGATTTTAAACTAAGATTTTAAACACTCTGATATATACAGAAACAAGAAAAAGGTTTTTGTTGCCGGCAATCCTAAGGAGAAAAAGCTAAAATTATCAGGGAGTTTCTGTGTTATAAAATAAATAATCCAGCCAAATTATTGTTGCTTCCTTTGCTAGTTTTGCTCATTAACGTCAGAATTTTAATATTCATCGCAGCAAAATGAACGGTGACATGCAATAAATGTGAGTTCTTCCTAAATTAAAAACAAATCATTATGGTTTAGCAAGAGGTCATTATTGTGAATTGTTTGATCAACTGCAATATCATTATTGCTACTCAGAACACCTGTACATCCAACACTTTATTCTTATCACAAAATGGACAAAAATAGTCTTCCATGGAACACTGTCTAATTCTGTTCTAACATTTTCCTCCTCCGCCTTTTCCTCCCACTGAAGTCAAACCTGTGCAAATACATAACTTAATGAACATGGAGAACCTCCTTCTTTTCCTGATATTAGAGGGAGAATATCTAGACTTGAGAATCTCCTTATTTTGTGCTAGACATTTCATAAAATCAGAGCAAAGTTAAACCTGAAGAGACTTCTGAAAGTAAAGTTGCAAGGGAAAATGGAGAAATGGTAGGGCAATTTTTAAAGACTTTTTAACATGCTTTATCACCTGTATAATTTATGTATTAGCTTTTAGCTATACTTTTACTGTTGATTACTTCGTAGCATTTAAGGGAGCCAGTCAAGAAGAGCAAATAGTGTGCAAACGAGGGAGAGGAGTGCAGTCCCGCTGCAGGTTGGAGCCAAAACACACTGAAGTCTGCCTTCTCCACTGCAGTGGGCTTGGCACAGGCTCTAAAAGAGGCCCTTTTGCCTGCAAATGCAAGCGTGTATATGGAGATGCCTGTTTGTTTTAACAATTTATCATGTTACACACATGTGGGATTTAATATAAATCCATGCATCTCCTTAACAACAAGTCATGGTAGCATATTGTAAAGATGTGTCTAATAAATGTAATGGCTGCATACACAGCAGAAATAGAATAGTGACTATGTAATTTTATATGTACAACTCTATCAATTAGATACCTAGGTTATTGCAAATCCCCATTTAGCACAGCAGTAATCTCTGCTTGTGTGCATACAAATACATATGTACCTGTATGTAGATGATGGTCATTTCAATAATGCATCCATTTGATGCAAAATATGTATGTAGATTTTCAAATGATGGTAAGATATCTTGCCCACAGTATGTTGTTTCCTACAGCAATCTGTAGCAATGTCTTTTGCAATGAATTAATATAAATGTGTCCATATATGTATATGGACATATACACATGCATGTACATATGGAGGGGATTTTTTTTGTACATGGATATATTGATTCATTACTGAAATAGTTAGATTTTAAATATGCACTGATTTCTTTACAATATTTTTGTGTATCTATGTGTGTGCATATACACTTCTATGCATCCAGTCTAGCAAATGCATCATTCTCTGAGAAATTACAAATTATTATTTAAAACCAAGAAATGTTAATTGTGTATGAAAGAGAAATGGATACTTCATGATGATTATGCCTGTGTCTGCAGATGGTAAAAGAAAGAACAAGCCGAAACAAGGGTAGGGTTAGGCTCACTGGAAAGAAAACACAATAATTGTTGAAGGCTGTAAATAAAAGAGTACTTTAACAGCCAAAGAATATTTCAGCAGCCAAAAAATTTTGGGAGATTTTGGAGAGTTAACTCTGTAAAAAAAATCCTACAAGAATATCTTGTAAATGCCTTTTTGATTTGTCTCAAACTTCAAGAAATTGAACTGTGTTAAAAGAGTATGTGGCGTGAAAAATTTGAAGTGGTTTGAGGCCCAAAGTTACATTTTCACATGTCAATAATTCTACACATACAGTAGTCTGATTAAAGTCAATTAATTAAATATTATGTATTTTATATTATCAATGCTTCAGTTTGGCTACAATGCAGTTAGACTTGCTGAAAATTTGCTTTTGACCTGCAAGCCATTCAGGTGGAAAAACTATTCATAGGTATGTGTAATAACACCAGAGTCAGCGCGCAGCACTTCATCCATGTTTACCTGCAAGTGTATCTGTGTCTCCATCAGGACCCAGCAGCTGTTCTGTGTCAGTGGTGAATATATATGTACATATATATGTATGTATACGTGTGTGTACAGACACAGCAGCTGTGAGGGAAGGCAGGCGGACAGATGGTTGATGAACTTCTGTGCTGGAACGTACACACGTGTGACATTTGCACACCAGATGCTCCCTGTACAGCCGTATCTGTAGTGAAACTCAGAAATTTCTGCTCTGTTTAAGTGCAGAAGAGAAAAATTAGCACAGAGAAGGGTGGGAAAGAGAAGTGACATACCCAGTATCCTGCAGAAGGAGAATGCCAGGCTTACCTAACTTCAGGCATGACATGCTGCTCCATTTCTGGTGACTTTGAGGGTATTGGATTAGACTGAGAATGGTTTATGAGCTGGCCCTCTCTGAAGGGATTACTTTCCTACACTTGATTTACTCCAATTTTAATTTGGAGAGAACATCTACATGGAAAATTGATTCCTTTTGAAAATGACCCATAATACCCATTCATAATACCATGAATGTCACATAGTTCTTAATTTACCATTTCATGCCATAAACATGGAGAAAAATTACTTCATACTAATGGCTTGACTCTTTAAGTGGGTACTTAGCATTGCCAGATCTCACTGAGTTCTATTTAGAGATTTAGAATCTCGGATCACCACATGGGAGTCTTCCAGACTTTTTGTTAATTTTTGGAATGGTTCTAATAATCTGTGCTCATGTGTAATTTGTAAATTGCTGAATCAAGGTGTGATTAGCCACAGAAAGAGGGTTCTTGAAGATAAAACATTTATTTTGTCTAATTCTATAATTAGAATGAGACCTAAATAGTTTTTCTCAGCAACTGTAGTAAATTGAATAGATCTTTAGATGTGTCATTATCCATTGCTTATATATATTATCATAGGTACTATTACTAAAGAAATCAAATTGAATTTTTTAAAATTTAAGATAGCTCATTAAGTAGTTTTATATGTGTGTGCATTGTGTGAGCACATGTGTAAACATGTATATTTTGTTACACAAAAAGCTTTCATCCCTTTACTAGGACATCACATCTCATTTAATCTTGTGAATAACATTGATCTCTGTTGTTTTAGATCAAGACATTGGTTGTTGTTTTAGATCAAGATTTCACATTCTCAATATGAGGGAATTTCCTTTAAATCTGATAATTTGAGATCCTGTGCTAATAATAAAATTGACAAGATTATTGAATATTTGATAATAAATCTTTCTCTTCATTTGCAATGGTTAAAACTGTTAGAGAAGGAAACAGGTATTTTCAGGTGTCTTGATCCAGAAGTGATTTTTTGCAAAGGCTTCTAAGAAAGTGGTTCTCTATTTTCTCAAAATTTCATAAATTAGAAATTAAACCCAAAATTTAGTTTTGTATTTTTTTTTCAGAACAAAACACTGACATTTGAAAACAGGAACAAGATTTCAGTTTTGTGAATAAGGGAGTGAAAGAAAAATTTCCAAGTTTTTATGTCTGCATTTTTTTTTTTAAATTCTGGAAGGAGATTGTTTTTGAGATGACAAGACATCCTAGCTTTGAAAATAGGGGTTCATTGAATGTTGCTTGCTTTTCTAACTTTAGAAAGGCATTGAAGAAATGATTGTACTCAAGGATAAAATATCTGTATAAAAGCTCTCATCCAAACTTCTAAGCATCCTTTCAATTCTTTGAAATATAAAAGCACCTTGAAAGATAATCTGGTGATTAATCCGCCAGTATTATGAATGTATCAGGCAGCTGAATTATTCTGCCAATGAGTAACCTGCCATCTTGCTCTTGGGCCAAGGAATAGTCATGGCCCCTGCGGTAGCCAGCTTAGGAAGTGAATGAGTTGAATGGAGATTTTTTGGTGGAGTAGTTTGGGGAAATGCAGCACCTTGCAAAGGTACAGGCTGCGAGCCAGTTCTTCTTGGCAGTGGTTACACCACTGAATGCCACTATGGAACGCTGACATTCCCTGAGGTGGAGGGAGGCTGATTGGTAAGACAGGGCTATAGATCAAAATTGTCTTAAAAGAGTTAAAAAAACAGGTGGCAGCTAATGCAGATGTCAGAGAATCAGGTTAATGAATGCATGACAGGTGCAGCGAGGGACCATTTGCTTGCAGACCAGCAGCAGTCTCCAGATGGACTGCAGCTGATGGATTAGTTTTCAGGAGACCTGTGCTGTGGAAGCAGTCTGGAGGTTTGTATCTAAATTGAGCAAGTACACCTCATCCACAGAGCTGAAAACCAGGTAGTGTGACCTTGACAACCTGGTGATCTAGCAGGGCATCCAGACTGGAGTCACAACAGCACAGGGGCTGCATCTTTTGGATGCTATCACTAACCAGGCAACAGCATCTCGGGCCTGTCTTGATGCCTGCCAGCCTTCCTTCTCCTCCTCCCTCTCCTTCTGCTTCCAGGAGTCATTCTCAGGCCCAGTCCATGCCCTGCAGTGCCCACTGTGCCCATGGAGGTGAAGGTATAAAGCTGCACACTGTTCTGGTCAGTGTGGGTAGTCTTTGTGCCTCCTTCCTCTTCTCGAGGGTGCCTAACTAAGAGATGTGGGATGTGAGGAGAGTTCTTACATATCTGTGGTGCAATTGGAAGGAGCAGTGGTTACAATCAGCACACTAGAGAAGAACTGTAGGCACTGTTTTGCAGACCCCACCTCTTTGTGAGGTGGGACTAATAAGACTAGAGTAGGTAGGCAAAGACAAGCATGTACATTCAAGCATTGCACAGCTAGTGGAAGTCTCTCCTGCGGTTTTCAATCTTTTCTATTAGTATAAATATTTTCATTTCCTTGCCATGTCAAGTCTCTTCAAGAACTAGCATGCACAGTGCTCAAACTGAAAAATTAATCTGCTGTCATCCTGACATAAACAGGAACTCTGCTGAGATATAATTGAGGTAGAGAGTGGATAATGGCAATAATAGTTAGCATGTTGACTGCTTTAACTCTCTGAAGCATTTTATGACTGTCTGATCTAAAAAGCTGTTTGTTTGCCTTCATGGTTTGTTTATGTATGAGCTAATTCCATTGAAATTCCAGCCTACCTGAGTGTGTACTATCAGTATCTAAGATAGATGTTGAAATTAGAAGTTCCTGACTGTTTTTATTTTCCCCTATCATGAAACGTTGTCCGTGCCCTGGAGGTGTTTAGCAATAGGGAGTCATGTTTACAATGATCTTATAGTAGATGCCAGAGATATTCTTGGCATAAAGGAAAATCCCATCTGGTTCAGTTGATGATCTTATCCCTTTTGATAGAGTAGTCCTGCTTTCCTTTGTTGATAGACCTCTTTCAACAAATACCAGATTTGTTTTTCATGGGACGTATATTCACTTGAATCCCCTACCTGCAAAGAGCTTGGTGCTGCTGTGCTCTGCTTTTCATCCCATCCCATTGCAAGCTGGCAACCTCACTCACCTTCTCCATATCGTATTCAGCCATGACCGAGTGTGAGGCATTTTACGTGCATGAGATTGCTGAGGTGCAGGTCAGACACTGCCAAAGAGCGACTGTTATAGGGCTTCTTGTGCTCACAATATCAGTGAAATCCGAGGTCTCTTTAATCCGAGGTCTCACACTAGTGCCTGTGCAAAGGCAGAGGGAACAAAACCTGAAGTTTTCCAAAGATCGCTACGCAGCATGACCACACAAGAATAAGACATGCATTCTTATACCTAATGATTTTATAAAAGGTCTTACCTTATTATTCAAATAATATCTTCTGTTGTTATGGGTGATGAAAGCATGAACCAAAAAAAAGCGTAAAAGAGGAGATAGTTTTGTATATTGAATTCCATATACAAAAGGATCTTAATGAAGTCAGTAAATTTTTTAAAATCAAATTGTTGGAGGAAAAAAATAGCCTCAGCAACTTAGACTCCATCTCTGATCTGTGATCAGAAGGTTTTCTGCAGTCTTGTAATGGTTGTAGCACACTGTGCAGTCAGACCAAGAGAGAATATGAAAGAAAGGGACCAAAACTTCAGCAAATATTTATAAAACTGGTTGTATACCAAGACACAGAAGTGCCCAATACTGTTCTTTAAAGGACACTGGGTTTTTGGGTTTTTTATGTTTAATCAAGCATTTTCTATCCAGTGAGGTGAACTCGTGTAATTATTTTAACACACTAATGCTGCTCGTACCCTGAGGCTGCAACAAGGACCAGCTATATGCCTAATCAAAGATAATACTTCAAAATGCACATATGTAGTCCCGATTATATATGGAGGCACATGAATTGTTGTGAACAAATGTAAGGTCAGGGTCACTGAGGGCAATTTGTCCACATGATCACAGTATGGACCTGGTTATATACTAGGGTTTTTTTATTATTCATTGATGGAATGTAGAACAATATCATTTGTTTTGAAAACAATTCTGCGCTGTCACAGTGGAGTATTTTAGGTTCTGTTATTGTCTGTCAACTAGCCGTATTCACTAGTCCTTAATATCTCTTTTAGTCTTTAATAATTTTTACACTTTCAAAATAGCCAGTGTAATTTGACATGGTAATCAACAAGCTGAGTGCCAGAACAATCCTTTTATCTGTCTTTCTCTGTTTTGGCATTTATGAAATTGCAAAACTCATCCTCTACACATCCTTATTTTCTCCCACGTTCCAATGTGCACAAAAGAATGAACCTGAAGACACTGAGGGCTACTCACACCAAAGCAATGTTTGTTCTGAAAAGGATACTTGGTACATGGAAACTTTCTCGTGAGAATATGCAGCTTTGTCTGAATAGGACACTACTGTCTTGTGGTGAAATTGAAGTGTTTTCAAACTATATTGCTGACCCAATTTGTAAGTAGAATACTCTGAAAGAGAGATTATGATTCATATAAGCAATTTGAATGTTTACCCTGCATGTGCTTTTTAAATTTTTCGTAGATGTGTTTTGTAAACGTCTTGTTTAATTCCCTTGAGAACTTGTTTGGAGAACAGAGAAGGCGAGAGAGTGGAGTTAGACCTAATGAATCTTTAAAAGCAAATTTTCATCTGCTGCCACTGAAATTCACAGAGCTGCCTGTTTCCCGGCAGCCAGGAATGTCGTGAAGCAGCCTCAGCCTCCATCCCACTTCCTAGAAGCGAGGGGCGATGGTGAGAGCGCGGTGCCGCTGGCAGGCCAGGAAGCACCGTCTGTTGCAATGCCTCCCGTAGATACCGTAACTCCGGTACGCACAGGGACAGCCCCCAGGCTTGGTGCCACCCCTCTAAAGCAGCAGCGTGCTCCGGCCACACATCTTCCTTCAGCCGAGGCATCTGGTGGGAGAGATGCACGTGTGCCAGCAGCACAAGAGGAGGTAGGACATGGCCTCAATACAAAATGAAAGCAGGGCCAATAGCAGTTGTCGGTGCCCGTAAAATGTTCCCTCTAAGCTCACCTAGCACTTTTCCTTTGTTTTTTCCCCTTTGTGGAGTAAGCCAAGGCTTGGAGTGTAATAGGAATAAAGGGGGAGGGAGGTGGTGTTTTAGGGTACTGAAAGTGGAGAGCATTGCAGCAAAATACAATATATGCCCTTTGTGGCCATCATTCATTTCTGTGCAAATAGCCTTCAGCTGTGATGTTTCTCTACATATATGAAAGAAATAGAAATATTTTATTTATGTAACAAACACATGACATTTTGAAATTATGCGGTGATACTTTCTTTTTAATTGCTCTTATTCATCAGAACTAATTTGTCTTCAGTTTTGCTGTTAGTGCTTTTTGGAACATCTTGTGTGTCACCCTGTGTGAGCAGTGAACCTTGCACACAGCTAGTGGAGAAGAAACAAATGCTTTCAAAATAGGAAAATTTGACTGAATTCTGGCAGGAGCTCAAAAGCAATTACATACTCTGAAGAGTCTCTTAGTTCAGTTTTACAAGAGAGTAAATGGCAGGACAGTTATATCCCCCTCAAATGAAATTTTGACTGGGGCAAGCATCAGTAGTCGGGCTTTCTTTGGCTTGTGCTTCTTGATTGTTGAAAGCAATTTGTAAAAAAAAAATGAACCTATTTTTGGTTATTTTTCCCGTGAATCCTCCACTGCTTTTGAAAATTGTTCAGGTTCATATGACTTGAGATTCACACCTGAAACCTTTGCTTCCTCATTGTCACAAGTGGTTCTGTGTTACTGTTCCATATAGAATTGTTTAAATAGTCAAATCGGTTAGCAAAGAGCCTTTTTTTTCCTCCTGATTACCTCTAGAGAGCATGGGTACATTTTCAGGGGAATCTGAGCTGGTCATTTAAAGATTCAGGATTCTGTCAGAAAGTCAGAAAGATTCAGAAAGTCAGAGGCAGGAAATGTCTCACAGCATATTAGTACCAAAGTTAAATTAATTTTATTAGTCTTTAGACAGCTGGAGGGAAAAAATAGCTTGCGTCAGTGGAAAATGGCAATAGTGATAAGACTGTCAGCCCCTGTGGAGCAGCAAGAAGGTTATTTATGCCAATGGCTGTTGCACACACAGCTGGCTGGGAGGAAATGGAGAAGTTCATCATCCTCAGTAAGGGATACTTGCCATGCTTGTCCAAAGATGTGTCCAGGCATCTTTATCTTGATGAAGAATGGTTTGTTCTCTGTTGCTTATAAATATTACATTTTATTTTTATTCTTCCAGAAACATCATTTGACTCACTGAAGATTTAAAACCAACAGAGTCATATGGGAGAAAATGAAATTTTAGTCTCAAGTGACGGGATCAAGTCAATAAGAAGTAAAGATTGAGACGGTTTCTCACTAAATGGAAGTTATATAGAAGGCCTCTAAGACCACTGCATCTCTCCATCCCACGCCTGCTGCACAGAGACCACACTCTTGGCCTTGGATGTTAAAAAAATGCTGGATTCAGTGAAGTGTGTTCTGGTGGGAGACTCTGCGGTTGGGAAAACATCTCTCTTGGTACGTTTCACCTCTGAGACTTTTCCAGATGACTACAGACCCACCGTATATGAAAATACCGGAGTGGATGTCTTCATGGATGGTATACAGATTAGCTTAGGTCTTTGGGACACATCTGGCAGTGATGCCTTTAAAGGCATTCGCCCCCTCTCCTACCAACAGGCAGATGTGGTGTTAATGTGCTACTCGGTAGCAAACCACAATTCCTTTCTGAACCTGAGGAACAAATGGATCAGCGAGATCCGCAGCCATTTGCCCCGCATTCCTGTTTTGGTGGTGGCCACTCAGACTGACCAGCGTGACATGGGTCCCTACAGCTCCTCCTGTATCAGCCCCATAGATGGAAAGCGGCTCGCCCAGGATGTGCGAGCCAAAGGCTATTTGGAGTGCTCTGCCCTCAGCAACAGGGGGGTGCAGCAGGTGTTTGAGTATGCCGTGCGGACAGCGGTCAATCAAGCCAAACGGCAGAACAGGCGGAAGCTCTTCTCCATTAATGAGTGCAAGATCTTTTGAGGACTGTCAGCAGTGGTTTTGCTCACATTTGTTCTTTCTGTTTTCTCACAAAGATACTGCAGCAGAGAGGATGGGAAGTGACTCAAAGGAGGGCTCCTGGCAGGACCACAGTGCAGGTGCCTCTTGTGAGACAGATGTGCTCTTTATCTGATCCTCTCCCCTCCAAAACACATGGGCGCTATCTTGAAAAATGAAAGGTGCATACCCTTATTCACAAGCCTGTGTTTGGACTTTGCTAGCCTGAACTGGAGCAGGCCTAGTCTGCAGATCACAACAGTACTGATTTTGGTTTTGTTTCTGTCAATGTTCCACAGTTGTTGGCTTGTCTGCATCTGCATTTATTTAATGATAAACTTCTGCCTGGATCAGCCCCCACCTCTGTCCTTGTGGATATATTTTTTACTTAAGAATATAGTATATAAAACCTGACCAATGTGTATTTTATTTAGAGGAGTCCTGTATATATTGTTGTAAAATCCCAAAAGTTTGTTTTAATATTTTGGAGGTTAACCCTTTAGCTAACCACAGAAACAAATTGTCCTATCCATGTAATAAATGGCCTGCAGGCAAGCCTAGCATTTCTTAGACATGCCTGAGTCATTGCATAACAGTCATCAATATGTCCAGAAGGAAAGTAATCAAAACTTAGTGCCACTTGACAGCTCTTCTGCAGTTTTGTGAGATTGGTTACCTTAATATTGTTCCTCAGCAACATGGTCAAATGTGGGAAACTAATCTGATTCTTCCTAGACTTCACTGGGTTACTGTCTTGGTTTGGGAAGGCAGGTGTCCTCCAGGGAAAGCTGGAGCTTCCCTTGGAATGGAGAATGTAAACCCCTTCCCTCCAAATTATTATAATTTTGCAATTAGGGGCTTTCAGGCAAAGATATGGGAATAGGAATAACATTCTTTACTAGGAATATTAAAAATACAAATGTAGTAGTACAAAAACAAACAAAGAAACCAAAAATCCTAGAAACTCTGACAGAGTCAGAATATGACCTGACACCCCATCACGTCAGCGTGATGGAAGCAGTCCAAATAAGTCCTCCTAAAGAAATAGATGTGGTTCTGTAAGAAAAGAGATTATACTGTAGAAGGGCCCAGTGATGGTGAGATGGGTTTGGTCCTCCTCTGGGAAATGCAGTGGAAAAACAGACTTCTCTGGGAATCCAGTGGAAAACCGGCTGGCTGGTGTTCTGAATGTCAGGTTTTGATCCAGGCAGAAATGCCTGGCTCCTTCCACTGGGTGGAGCATCTCACAGTGGGATTATGTTAACAGTCATATGGTGAGCCTTAATGGCCCATTAACAGAAGATATCCCCCTGGAGGGAGGATGAGCCATGGAAGAGATAAGGAACATTGCTCCACCTGGTTTTAACAGTTGGCCCATTAACAGAAAGACACTCACCCCCTCCCCTCCGGAGATGTGAGATAAAGAAAAAAAAAACCTCTTCAGCCAGTTTTAACAGATTGGGAATAGAATACATCTTGCATTGCAACCCAAGACAGTTACAACCTCAGCAGAGATTGCAGACAGGGTTAGTTTAGACATATGGTTGGGCTGGCAGGGATAAACCTATGTAACCGTCACCTCTGTTGTGCCTGCAGATGGATTCTAGAGGCAAAAGATTTCAGTCTCCAGAGATCGAAGATGTATTTTCATGAGCACTTAAATTCTCACATATTTTAAGTACACTTTTTTTCAAAGCAGTGGTTTTAGTGAAACCAGTCAGCTACATTAGTAAATGATTGAGTACATAGCAAGGTTGAATGCATGTCTTTAGAATGGCTAAATGACTTTTTTTTGAGTTTGCATGCTAAGTATATCTGCCTAGGTTGTATCCAAGTAAGACTGAAACAGCTTTACATCCTGGGGAGCCTGTAAAGTCTAGGAGCCAAATCATGATGTATGCACTGGGGCCAAGTTACCCTCCTGCACAGAAAGGCAGGCTAAGGAAATGGAAATTTCAGGTGTGCAAGAGAACTCTGCTAGAAAATGAAGCAGGCTCAGGACACAATGCTGTACATTCATTGTGAATTGTGGTGGTCCCCTTCTCCTCATATTATCTGTCCCCTCTATCCTGCACCCTCTCTTAAGTCTTGCAGATCTGTCTCATCCCAAGAGAATTTCTTAGTGCAGCAAGATTTTCTTTGTCCCTTTCCCTGTCCTTCAGCTAGCTCAGAACTAACCTTTTGAGGGGCTTATATAGATGGTGCCATAAAAGATGGCACATAGCAGAGTGGGATTATCTCACCTGTGATGTAGGTGAGCAAGTATTTACACTGTGGGCACCTTAATAAGCAGTAGGGCAGGGAACACCTGGTGTTGTGATTGCCCCACCAGCTTCTAGACTGTTGAATATTTACCGCTCATCAACCTCATTGTAAGGGAGTGTCCTGGTTTAGGACAGACAGGTAAACAGAACAGACAATTGGGGATACAAGCATCAAAGAGTCACGCCAGGACAGGGAGGCTTCTGATCATAAAAATATCCTGGTCTTGTCTGAGGTTTTTATATCAGCCTTAAATCTTTACAAACTTCTGCACCTGAGCACACAAGAGAGGGACTTCTGTCACCACCCATCTTCCCAGAATTCTTCTCTTTCCTACTTCTCTTTCTTCTCAAGTGTTGATTTGTTACTGAAACACTAAAACTGGCATATTTGTAAAAGAATCTGAATGGCATTGTACTTGTGTAGAGTTACACAAGTGGCCAGGTATTTGCGGTCCTCAGTTAAAAATCTTTTGGCTTTTGGGAGAAATATGCTTTTACATGTCAACTCTTGCAGTGCCTCTCCACTGGAAATTTTAGGTTTTGTAACTCTAATTTAAAAGTAGCCATTGTTACTGTTTGATCATTAAAGATTGCACGAAAAATGTCACGTTATGAATTTCAAATCTGTTACAATTGGGGATATTTTTGTTATGGTCCCTACTCCACTAATGGATTTAATGCCTGGTTTTAACTATTTTTAAGACATATTTTTTCCTGAATGCTCTGTTCAATTTTTTTTTTCCCTCAGTGGGATAAAGTTTATTTACAATAGTTTATGCTGGTGTTTTTATGTGCTGAAGAGCAGAAATCACCAGGTGAGAATGCTGTGTTGTGGTATCCACCACAAAGTGCCACATTCAGGCACCAAAAAGCTCCACAGAATTGTTATCTTTGAGATATTTTGTTATATTGAGATGAAGCCAGATAAAGACGTGCTCCAGAATCACACTGTAACTGAAAATCTCATCTCATCTGTATTAGCTTCACAAAACTTGTTATGGTGTGTTACAAAACTAAGAAATCAATGTCTGTTGCAATTCAGTGAAGCCAAGTGGATAGGCTTCTTTGAGATGCCTGAACTGATGATACAGTATACACATGAAATTTAGGGATGGCTTGATATACTCTTGATCGTGCATTCTAGAGTCAGTGCAAGATGTGAGGCCACTGAAAGCCAGCTGATTTTTAAAATCAAATTGGAAAGAGTATAAAATAATGGGGTTTCGTGCTCTGTGAAAAAAATGGTTCAATTTTTCACAGCTTGGCTATTTTCAGACTCTCAAAGCTAAAAGGCACTTTTCACTGGGAACAAACTGTGAAGTACATATATTTTAGTGCCTGCAATTGTGCAGTTTTCCCTGAGCTACAGAACTGATGTGTTCAAAAAGTGTGGCAACCCCAAAACAGAGGTTGAAATCTAGACACACCAGAACTCAGATGAAGATTTTGCCAAGTGATATAATGGGGTTTGTGGCTTGCACAACTGCAACCATTGTCTGTGATGGGAACAAGGGACTGCTGAGGTCTCCTGTGAAACCCTTCCAGGGTGATTTTGCTTGTGTTTTCTTGGGTAACAGGGTCCCTGGGTATTGTTTGGAGGTTAAAATCTGGCTCTGGCGTTTAAAATACATTAAAATGACACATGTGAAATTTCAACTTCTTTTGCTTTGAAAAACAGGAAAACATAAAATATATGCAGCCCTGCCTCAGTTGGGTCAAGCTTTCAGCTGAGGGAAGAGACCTTGCCCAAATATTCTCCTTCTATCTTCTCAAACAGGTCCCTTTCAGTTTGTTATTCTGTTGCTAATCTTATTTTTGCTTGTTATTAAAATAGATTAAAAGTTTTGGGTTTTTTAAAGGATTATTTAAAATACAGATTTCCCAGGCTTTTAAACTTACTTGATATGCAGCATACAGTATAAATATTTTCTACAAATAAATAGTAAAAATATGTTTCAAATCATCACTCTTGCCCCCCTGATTTTTCATACGGAAAATTATTCAAGCTTGCTAGAAATAATTGATTCTGTTTTGCCTGATATTTGCAATTAACAGTTTGCAAATTTTTGTGCAATTTTTGTGGGTACTCTGCATTTACTAAAGTCTGTGAACACTAGCATCAAACTAGCTGATGCTTGTGTTAATAAAGAAAATGTGTTTAATGGACTCTATATATGGCACCATTATGAAAGAAGTCACCAGAGGGATAAGACATGAGGGAAAAAAGAAGTGTCAGCACTCTTGACATCTCAGCCTTTCCTGTATTACTATGGCATTTGAGTGAATACAGCCATTAGAATAATTTCTAATAAATGGGGCAATCCATGTCTTTTTAGCACTTTCTCCTAGTGCTTTGGTTGCACACAGCTCAGGTTAATATAAAAGGAATAAAAAGCTTCATTTCAGAACATCAGAACACTTGTCTGCTCTTGCCTTTGTGAGCAAGTTAACTACCCTAACTTAATTAAAAGCCAGTTCAGCTTCTTAAACAAGTCAGATATGACCACAACTGGGTTAGCCAAACTTCCTTGCTCTGAAATGGCAGTAATGGATCTCTATCTCTGGATGTGAGGATAATGAAATAAAGTCTCTGGATGTGAGGAAACCTATTTTATGTCTCAGGTATTTCCTTCACAATGGTAGCAGCAAAACATCCTGACTAGTTATCAGTGTGTACCTGTTGTAGCTGACCTGTGTGCCCTTCACCTTGTGCTCTGAGCAGCCAGTTATTGAAAACAAAAATCAGGAGAAAACCACATTTGTTTTGTGTGCCCTTTCTGAAAACAGTGTCATTGTCCAAGTCATTGCCGAGGCCTGGTTTCTGCAGCCACTGCTGTACTGGTAGCTGGGCTCCAGCTGCTGCATTTTGGAGGGGGGAGGAGGGGGGAGTGTCTCAAAGCACTGAGCTAAACCTTGTGGCACATCACTTCCTGAGCATGGAGAAATGGCCTCCAGCCTTGCATGAGCTCTGAGTTATTAGCAAACAAAATAATAGCTATTGCTGCCCTTCTGGTTATGAAGTGAATGAGTGACATGTCTGCTCAGGTCTTTCACAACCTTACACAAGGCTGCCAGGGGCATTTCAGTGGTTGCTCCTCTCACCCTGGGTATGATTCATACAGGGGCGGAGCAGAAGGGCATGGGCCTCTGTGTGGTGGTGGTGGTTCCTGTCTCTGGAAAAGAGGAAGGAAACGATGATTGGTGTCTTTGCCTGGTGTGAGGTGCTCACTTGCCAGCGCCCGCAGTGTTTCTGAGAAGTCTTCGGTGGGCACCGGCTCCCACAGGCACCCCAGCAGCTCCAGACTGTGCCTCAGAGGATACAGGCTGGTCTGGGACAACTCTCATGCCAAGACCTGGGTGTCTCCCTTCACTCCTTGGCTGCCTTCCCAAAATGCTCCATTGCTGTTCAGGTACCACAAAAGGGTGAGACTTCCAAAAGAGATAGCTTTGCTTTAAAAAGCAAGATCCCTTGCAAATGTTGGCTGGCCAGGATGAGACTGTGTCTGCTAGCAGTCTGCTAGCCACAGTCAGGGCTGAAGCTGCACAGCCAGTCTCAGGGTGTAAGGGGAGAGACCCAAGGCTGATACTTTTCAACTTGGCAGATGAATTAAGTAGACACAGCTGGAGAGAGATGTGTCTTATATGCCAAATCTCTTGTAACACATAAGCCCTGCTGAACTTTCTGTTTCTTAGAAAACGCATGTTTTTTAATATATAAAGTGCTAAGTGTCTTTCTGGCTGTTGTCTTATCACTTCCACTTTTCTGTCACTGTGACACCAGATCTGGCCTAAAGGCCAGTGATGCAGTGTTCAACACAGCATGCATCTGAGGAAGCATTAAAGGTCACAGGATTCCACAAGAGACTAATTTAGAACTTCTTATGAATCTTGGGCATTAAAATGTGTACAGATATTTTTAATATGTATGTGGAATTAGTTCTGGTATCTGATCCATCATAGAATTACTGATCAACTAAACCAGAGCTGCAGGCTTGGCTCATAATTAGGGCACTGGCTTAAACAATTGCTGTTCAGTCGCTACCCCATTGTGCAGAGCTTGGCCAAAGCTCAATCAGGTTAGGTGGGGAGCTTTTGAGTTTAACCAGGCTCTGGGCCAGGCCTGTGTAAGCCTGCACAATTAACTTTTAGATACACAAATCCAAACTGACTGGTGGTATGAGTGACCAGTTTAGGATCAGCTTGACCTGAATGAGTTCCCTTTGCCTGAGCCTACTCCCTGTGGCTGTCTGGTGGATGGCAGGAGAACAAGCTGCAGGCATGAAATGCTACTACACAGACACACTGGGTGTCCCTGGCCCCACCACTTCTGCAGCTGGGTGACACCGGGCAAGCCACAGCTCTACTGGGCCCCCACATGAGATGGACAGATGGCAGTGATGTAATTTTAAAGTACTTTTGGTTGGTCATGAAAGATCTTGGTGGGTACTTTTGCATTTGTCAGATGATCCTTCTGACAGGTATGACCTGCTGAAGTTTGCTCTGAATGGGTCTGTAACACACGTAATGGGACTAGGGCTTTCTAGAATTTCAATTCCCTGAAGCCACAGGGAGTAGGTAAGCGTAAGGGACAGGAAGAGAAGGGACAAGATACAACAAAATATTAACTGCTTTACTACTTTAACAGTTAATAATTAACATAATGCCCATTTTTATTTTATAGAACATCAGTATGGGATGAGCTAACATCTCATTCATCAGTGATATGTTTAGAAATCAAATTCTTCCTGAGAGAGTTGTGCTGAATCCTGGGAAGGTAAAGTAGAGAGAATGTCCCTCCATGATTATTCCTATCCCTCTTTTTGGAGCATGCTCTTACATTCCCTGTAATGACTGGACTCTGGAATGGATTGATCTCAGTGTGTGCAACAGGGACATTCTTACAGCCCTTTGTGATGGTAAGGATTTTTTTCTGCAGAGGGAGCAGTCAAGGGTACTCATTTAGAGTCTCAGGCTCACAGTGCAGTACAAGACACAATTTAAGGAGATTAACTCAAGGGAAAGAGCATCTGACTCTGCTCCACATCTTCCACAACTTTCCACCTGGCTGCCAAGAAAACTAATGCAGTGCCCTTGATTTGGAGCGTTCTCAAGTTTTTGTCTCTGTATTGTGCAGGGATGTATCTTTGTTATTTTTCCCTGAATATCCAGAGACATTTAAAGAAAATGAGGCATCCTTACTGGAGATATTTCCCTCTTTCATAGCTGACACGTGCTTGTGGCTCCCACTACAGATATGTCACAATTTCATTTTTACTTTACAGATGAAAGAAATCCCATGAGTCTTGCCTGGCAGAAAATGGCAAACTTCCCAACCACACCCCATAAAGAATAGCTAGTTCTGGTGCAGTTAGTCTTTGCAATATGTAATAGCTAATGCTGATGGAGTTAAGTCTATGAAACTGCACAGAAGAGACTGGAGGAATATCACTGCATTGCTTGTTAAATACATGAGTGATATGGCTTTGACCTGAGAGCACAAATGGCCTATGTATAGCATTTGCTATACAAATAGCAAATATACAAATATCAAAAACACAAATGAGTTTAGGAAAGATCCAAGCCAGAAGGGGTTGGTTAACTGGGTTAAAAGACTAAGTTCTGATTGGGATCTGGGACAAATCACTCAGGGATGCTATTGAACAATCCAGAATTAACAGGGCATTCACCAAGCATAGAGTCTTAGATGTGTGCAGGGTAGTGCTCTGGTATGATGCCTATGGTAGAAGAATCAAAACAATGGGAAAACTGAAAGCTGAGGCAGGGTGGCATGAAAAAACCTGCCTTTAACTTCACAAATCAGTTGGCTGAGCTGCATGTACCATGACAGATCAGAGTACCTATGGGAATACCAGGCATGGTAAGTGAAATATAGGAGCAGCAGTGAACCACATCGTGTAATTGGAGTCTGCAAGCACCAAGAGAAGACACTTGGCATGGGAAGAGGAGAAGGCAAAAGCCTGGGAACTCAGAGGAGCTCTTCACAAGAGCAGTGAACAAAGCTGCAGCAGGAGATGGCCCAAGTCAGCAAGCATGTGAATGGAAATTACATTCATTTCTGTACAGTGCAGAGATACGTAAGCAACTGTAGTGCTAAAGTAACCCCTGAAAAAATCCCTGGGCTGTGGAAAAAAAGTTGTAACAGGGTCTCTGAGGACTTGCAGGTGTATAAGAAAATAGGGAAATAAAAGTCTTTGAATGGACCAAGGGGTTCCAGAGCTGTTAGTGCTCTTTGAAGGTGATGCCGTGATTTTCTGGTGGGAAATATGGACAGTGAGATTCTGAAGCACAAGCCTGTGCCCTGGCAGACACAGGTTACAGAGAAATGAGCCACACTTTCTGTGAAACCTGAAGGGAAGGAGGTGGTGAATCAGCCATTTTGCTGGAAAGGTCTCTCAGATGCAGCAGCCTGAGAAAGCCAAGCTACAACCAAAACAAAACAGCAGAGCTGTGTCAATATCCAGGGTGGCAGCAATAAGTCCACAAAGCGCTGGGGACATCCAAGGAGCTGTGGAAGGACCATGTCTGACAGCAAGACTAACACCATTCCCTGGCTTGCCTTGGCTGAGGATGAGGGACATCTGTAGCCCACATGGGCAGAGGTGCCTGAGCTAAAGCCTCTAGTCCCTGAAGCAGGAATCTTGTGCCTCTATTGATATGGCACTAAGAGATGGATTCACCTCAGTAACAGGTCCCACTTTGACCTGTTTTTTGCAATGGGCTTCAGGACTGGGCTGCAAGACACTGCGTGTGACTGGAGCACCAAAATTTTCAAGAGAAGCTTGCCAGGATAATACAGCAATCACAATAAGAGGTGCAAAAAAAGAACTGAAGCAAAATAATGACAAGTTCATTGTGTGCCTCCAGTGTGTGCAGAGCTTTACATGACAGCAAGCATCTGTGAGGAACTTTGCATCCCTGCAAGCATCTTATGATTTGGTGCTCCCATTGTGATGTGAGTGAAGGAGCCACAGCTGGATCAGGCAGTGACCATGGGGGACTGAAATCTGCTCATTCTCAACATCACAGGTATTGTGCAGGACAGAGGGAAAACAGGAGACAGAATTAGAGACCAGCAGGGTCAGACTCACGTCTGCAAAAATAGGTTTTCTGTCACTACTTATTCACTGGCCATATAACTGAAGGGATCTGGTAACAGGTTCAAAATGTCAGCTAGGTAGATAGGATTGTCACGTATGGAGGGTAGTGCAGAGACTCCATTTTTCTCCGTGGATTGAGGATCAGGGCACGAGGCTGGTGCCAGATGTATTTATACTCAACTAAGAGGCAGGAGATGTGTAAAGTACAGTTGTCATATGCCTCATCATGCCTGGAGGTGTAAAGCATTCTTTGTGCTGAACAATGCAGTCAGTCATATTTTCTGCTTCTCCATGAGGAACAGGGCTTGGCCTAGGGAGCCAACCTGTTGTACCATGCTTCCCACTGACCATGCTAAATGCTTGGAGACCAAAAGTCCCTTGTGAATTCCTCTGCATTCAACTACTGAAGGTTGTTTGGGACAAGATGTACAGGACTGAACCACATTCTGCTGATATGGTGACCACATTGTTGGGCTTGAACCCACTAGCAACACGATGTCGAAAGAGCAATATGCCTTTCTTCTTGCTCCCTGTCTGGCCTGTTTAGCACAGCAGATTCCCATCTATTTCAGTCCTCCCTGTTGATCTTCTAATGTGCAGTACAACCCTTGCAAAAACATTTTCCCTTCACAGGCTGAATGGATGTGTGAAACAGATCACTAAGAAGCAGGCCTGCATCTTGTGCCTCCAGTGTGCTCCAGGTCAATGAGAAAGCTCCCTCTTCATGTAGCAAATACTGATCAAATTGCAAAACCGATTAGTTCTGTCAGAGGTGTTGCTTGGACACAGCAAGGCAACTCCCTTAAGACAAATATAAACTCAGACGTTTCTACAGTGCAAAGAGAATCAGAGTCACAGAATGAAAAATATCATCAAGCCGAAGGACAGAGGTGATGCAGTCTGCAAAAGCTGACACAAGCTGGATTTTGTGATCACTTCTCCATGCCTTTTGTAGGAAAGAGCAAATACTGCTGGCAGTGTAATGAGAATTCAGTCATGAATTCTGTGCTTTAGGGAACTCAAGTCTGAGTAATCCCTGGATGATCCAACAATGCACAGATTTGGCATCAATGGCCACAAAATTAAGCCCAGATGGCACAAACAGGAATAATCATTTTTCTTTTGCTGAAGTGTCCAGCAGTTTGTTTAGCAAACTGTTTTTACTGGACCACAAACCTGCACTGAGTTTCAAATTCATGGACAGTTTGTACTTATTGCAAGGAATAATTTACAGTTATGGGATGTATATGGGTAGTTAAGGGGAACTTAGTTCAAACATATGTAAAATAAGCTTACTGGGATAGTCTGCACACCTGCAGATGGGAATATCTGAAAAGCACTGGGTTCATAGCTGTGCCAAGACCACTTTATCAAAAAGTAATGGAGAACCATAACAGCAGCAGTGGTAGAGTCTCTAACAATGAGAGGAATGTAAGGATGTGGTTTGCTCTCAAGAAGGTCTTCAAAGAAGGTAGGAGGGGGAAGGAGAGGAGAGAGGTGGGCTGTTGTAAGCAGAATGGTAGGAGCTAAAGCGTAGCAAAAGGAAATAGTTGAGGCTGTAAGAAGTGAAAAAAGTTGCTGAGAATTGAAGAAAGCAGAGAAGAGACCATGTGGCTGAAGGGATCTTTTTGTCAGCCCTGCACTCCTGTTTACAAAAGCTGTTCATGGTATGGTTTACAGCACAAGAATGTATTTGCTCCTAGTAGGAGAAGACCAGTGTGATATCCCAATTAGGAACTCCTTGAGGGGGAAAAAAAAAAAAGTAAAAAAAAAAAAGGCAACATGAGGAATGACCTGCATTTGGTGGTCAATTTGAAGGACTCTCCAGTGAGGTCAGTCTGCCATGCAGGAGAGTGCAGAAGGACATCTAAAGCCACCCCCAACCCAGCACTCTCAGGCAGAGTTAAAGGCAAAGTTTAATATGCACCCTTAAAAAAGCAAATTTGCTTTGTACCTACACTGCAGCAGGCTGAGACACTCATGCATGGCCCTATGCTCACCTCCCCAACTGCTCCTCTCCAGACCTTTTCTAGGACTCAGGGTATGTGTCCTTGGCTCCAGGGACTGTGGCGTGAGGGATAAGGAAGGTGCCCCTTGGCCTGAGCAGCTCTGCCCAGGGCCAGGAGCTTGGGCCTGTGCCCACAAGAAGAAGTCTGAGCTCAGGAGCAGGTGGGGTGGCTGTTTCAGTGGTGCTGGGTCAGGAGGGCTCTGGAGAGAGCACAAAAGAACATCTGTGAATGCCCTGGGCTGTGGGGTGGCACAAGAACTATGACAGCCAGTGACACCAAGTGGTAGCAGCCAGGGTGCAGTTGTGTTTATAGTAGTGAAATTGCTGATATTTTCCTTGGTGCTTTGGAGCCTGCATATTTAATACAAACATTACAGAACTGGTAGGGAAGCCCAAGGCTTAGTGGCCTTGTGTTGCCAAAGATAAGGTTCCCAAGATACAATCTCACCCAATGCAAGTTTTGCATCTTACTTAGAAGCTTTTCACTCTGCTGTGACTGGAGTTATGGGTTTGCTGCCTGGGTTTGCTGAGGAGCAGCCTGACAAGCATGCAGTGGTCTTGTTGTTAGGGACTGGCATTCTCCTGTGAAGTCCTGCAGATGTTAGAGTGACCAAGAGGCTTCTGGTGGCACAGGGTCCCCTTGGAACATGAGGTCTATATACCAATGGGTTTTTGCAGGGTTTGCTTTCAGCACATCAATCTGAGCATAGCTTAGAACAGAGCTGCTGGCCCAACAGGTGGTATTTCAACGTGTTTCAGAACCACGTGTCCATCTGTGTAACACTGCAGAAGTATTGTCAGGAAAGAAGCATTTACAGAATTGAAGAAACAAGGTTAGTAATCAACAGCTGTCAGCAATGTGGTCATGGGCTGTGTTCTATCCTCTGCTCGCAGAAGTGTTCTCATAGGCTCCGTCAGCGCCAGCCATTTGCAGATGTGCAGCAGTGTGGGCAGGAGTCTGCTTCTGCCTCCCACCCACTCTCCCAAAAAGCAAACCCAGAAGCATAGCAGAGATAAATAGGTACTTCTGACATGCAATTCCTTTGGTCTGTTCCATTGGTAGGGTGAACCATGCCCCAGAAAAATGTGTTGCTCAGTCTCAACTGTAAAAGGACTCTAAACAACTTGCTCAGCCATAGGTGTCCATACTGTGACATCTGAAGGTGGGGAGATTCATTCCACCCTTGTCTACAGACACTGTTACAGATCACAGCACAGCTTCTATGACCCTCCCTGCCTTTTCTGACATAGGTCTGGTGAGTCTTGACACAGCTACTGCTGCTATGGTGCCTCTATGTTGCAGCAGAATGGGTAAAGCTGTGTTTCCCAGGGATCTGTGTCTCAAAGGTGGATGAGTCCAACTCAAGATGACAGCCTTTTCACATTTCCACGACATTTTAAATACCTGAGTATCTCTGAGGTTTTTGCTCCTCCATTGAATTTAATTGAAATTTGCCAAAGCATGGACAGGTTATTGCAGAGAAAACAAGTGGAAAGCAACCACCTCAGCCTTGTTTTCTTAGAAATTGAGGGGAGTAGAGTGATCACCTTATTTTTGTGCTTAGTCTGATCCCTAGGGAAAAATTTTCCAAGCACCATATTCCACAACATAATACACAATTGAGACACTGCTGTTGAAACTGTGAGCACACATACAACAGATTTCTACTCGCATTTACACCTTATTTTATATTACAATGCCATCAAGAGGGATGGAGGCACTTGTCACAGCTATTGTTTGTCTTTCTGAAGTTAAATGCACTCTAAAGGTTCTTTTTTCCCCACCAGATGCAGAACTAGAAACTGCCAGGAATGACTGTGCAAGAAACAGCATAAAGATATGATCATGTATATTTGATGTAGGATCAAATAAAACTCAGAGGAATTAGAGACAAAGATAAGTATATGGGCCTAAATCTTTGGAGTTCAACTTCTGCATCAAGATCAAGACAGAGATATTATGCCCTGTAAGATATGAGGTATTTAATCTCACAGCAGCCACTTCAGAGCTTTCCTGTTGCATGGGGCATAAAGTCAGTTGTGATGACTTGATGTCAGATTTAGGATTTATTGAGACAGGGATGGACATAGATAGGGTGTGAGGGATGTGTGAAGGGACAGCCTGGTGCTAAAGCAATGGGTAGAGCCCTCCCTCTTTAGCTATCTTCCCTCATAAAAGAGTCCCTGTTAACTTTGCAGCTGAAATTACATCCAGAGAGAAATCCAGAGTTCATTTTAACACTGAAGCAAAATTTGTTGGCTCTTGGATTTTTAGCAGTGATGTTTTTCTGCCAAAGCAGATATGTTATAGGTCTAACTATTTAAATGAAGAATTGTTCATCAATTACTCATTAAGGTTAAGACTTTAAAATCTTTCACAGCATGGTGCAGAGTGTTTGGGCAATCACCCAGCTTGAGTATGTCCCTCTGTCCTGAAGGGAATGGAAATTATTAAACTTGGCACAGGTTTAGTGAGCTGTTGCATGGAAAGAGAGCGGCTCTGATTCATCTGCAAACAACCGCATGAGACTGCAGTTTCACTTTTTGATGTGGTCTCGTTTCAGAAGAGTATGCCAGCTGAATTATCAAAATGAAATACTATTCCTTTTACTGGGCTAAGCACTTGGTAATTTTACTTGAGGTTCTGGGGGAGGAGAGCTGAAACTGCTGCAGTGGGCGTCATATCTACAGTTTAAGCAATAATTTAGTCCATGGAGGAGCTGGGGTGTCACACCTGGTGTCCTGATCCCCTTCATGGAGGAGAAAAGGAGGACAAGACCTAGATCTAGAAAGGACTGGGTCTTGTCCTCTGAGGTCCACACACATAAGAAACTGCAGTGAAATAGGGATGCCTCTGCTGTCTGTGTGCTAGACACTGTTTGGTATATAAAATCTTTGGTGAGATTAAGGTGTGCTCCTGTGCTTTTATCTGAAGGCTGTAGTGAGAGAAGGGGCAGCTCTCTGATGCAGAGTCTCTCCCTTGATAGCAGATGAACTTCCCTCTCCCTTGCTGTGTGCATCTGTAGATCACTGTGCTGAGCTGTTGGGAATGGTTTTTCCTATAGGTATACCTAGTATACACTTATATTAATTTTGGCAACTTTCTCATCTATACCAGAAGTTAATAACAGCAGTCACAGGACTCTGGCTACTGAACATCTTCCCCGTTCTGTGGTCCAGCATATCCTGCTACTGCAAATAGAATTCTATCACTTTAACATTCACTAGTCCTTACATTAAACTTCTCCTGGAGTATTTCCTGGATGATGATTTCAGAATAAAAAGTATTTCACTGAAAAGTTTGTCACTGGCATTCTCAGCATTTGTCAGCCCTCCTTCGGACATAAATGCCATTGGGAAGGTGGTGAGATGACTCTGGGCTCAAAGTGATGAAAAATTACCTGTTTGACATAAAGTGACCTGGAAGTTTCCGACTTTAGCCTGATCAATTGTAAGTGTACATCTCCAAGGCTGAAGATAAGATTCTTGGCTCAAGATAAGAGCTCTTGACTGTGTAATCTAACTCCTCTTTTAAATTTTAAGTGCTGGTTCTTACCAAGGATGAGAAGACACACAATCATATAAATGAAACCACTGGACAGCTCTGTGAAAGTCTGAGTTCCGCAACAACAAATATTTGGCTACTGGGACCTTTTATCTCCCACTTAACGGGAGACAATAGATCCTATTCAGTGGGAGCCTGACCATTTAAAAAGGACTTAAGCTCTTTTTTATCCTATACTACAGAACAAAAATATGACACCCCAAAATAGAGACAGATAATTCGATTAGAGGATGTGTGAAAGCTTCAGCTTTGCCAGGGAGCTAATTGCCTCAAAGAACACAATCTGGACTGGATTAGAGGCAAAGCTTACTTGGAGTAAACTGCTTGGTTACAAACCTCTGGGTGAATGCTCTTGCTCTTTGATGAAGTGTGAAGTCATTTACACCTTTTTGCCATATGTTTTGCTGTGTAGGAGTGTGTATGCATGGGTAGTTACCATGGAATAAATGACATGCTGTAAAGTCACACTGTCAATTAAATTTATTTATGTGCCCATGCTTTTAGGCAGAGGAACACCCTGTTTCTGGATGGTGGGTGAGGAACGATGTGAGGAAAATGCAATGTCAAAACAAAGCTGCCTCTGTGCACATGCAGTAGGAAAATCAAGTGGTTTTTAAACATTATGGTCACAAATCATGTGCCTACAGGCTTCCCCCTGGTCTTGGCTGTCTCAATCTGACTCAAAGGTAGAACACAGGGTCAGCTCTGGAAAACTACAAAGGGAAGAGGCTGCTGGCAGAAATAGGGAGATGGAGTGTTTGAGATGGTATCTTCAATTCAGGTGCCAACACCCCAATTAAAATTGATGCACACCCAGATCCCTTCTTCAGGGCTTGTAGACACAAAAAGAAAAATAAAAAAATATTACTGGCTTCTGCAGGACAAGATGGGGAAATCTTGTGAAAAAAGAAAAATCTGGACTTGCATTAGTGCTTACTATATGATTAGAGATGCAGTGGCAGGCATGCTCCTGAATCTTTGGCCCAGAAAGCCTTCCTTTGTTTTTTGCACACACACTGGGCTTGGCTGCCCCGTGTGAGTGCAGAAAACACAGTGCACCCTGCAGTGGGAGTATTACCATGTGTTGAATCACTAGATTTTTCAGCTTAATTTTGCTGCTTAGTTTTCCTCCAGAAGTCTTCAGAGGTCTTTAATTTTCCTGCCTCCCTGATGGAAAGGAGGTAGGTAGCAACACTTCCACTCAGGTTAAGATGAGCAAGTCCAGCAATGGGGATGTGCTCAGGGGGCCGGGGAAGGCTGGGAAGCTTTTCCTGGTTCATGAGAGCTGCTGGCAGTACCTGATGCACCACTGCCCTAGCCCAGCTTTTGCAGCCACTGTCACAGAAAACTAAGTAAATGAATTGTGGGTTTGGGTTTTTAAAGCTACCTTCTTTGGGTGACATTAAGTACGGAGGTTTGTGGTGGGTGTTAAACTACTCTCCTGGTTCTGGAGCTTTTTCACAGGGGCTCAGATACGGTGGGGGAGTTTCTTGTGTTCAGTGCCGATTGGTGAATAAACTCAAGTATACTATGTGGCTTAACCACAGGGACCTGTTTTCTTTCTCTGCCGGAAACACCTGCCAAAAAGGCTGTGTTCACTTGGGCTGTATAAAGAAAAGCCCCAAATGAAACTTCCAGCCTTATAGCAACAGGTCATACCAGGCAAGGTGATACTCAGTACACTGGTTTAAGTTCAAAGCTGTGCCAACTGGATATGAAAAAATGATGACTCTTAATTAAAACAGAATATCAATATAAAGGAAGTAATGATGCTTTTCCTTGCATAATTATCAAAGAAATACCTTTTACTCTTACTGAATTGGCTAAATTACAAGAAGAATATGGTTGCACTTGGAAAGAGTCTGAAACTAAATATGTGTGGAGGGCTTCCCTTACATGGGGAGAGTGATTTATGCTAACAGAAACAAAAGCTGAGGGTAACTGAGGACCTGTGTTTTTTTTAACCGCAGGAAGTAAGAGCTCCCTGGTCCCTCACCCAAAGAGCCATCTATTGGGCTGTGGGGTTGAGTTCCCCTGGAGACAGAGGATCCAATTGCCATAGTAACTTCTGTGGATCAGTTGACTGAAAGTGTCCAAAGGGCTGCTGGTCCCCAAGTAATCATCAATGCATACTGGAACCTGACCAAGGCTGCCTGATGACCATGCTGGTGGATCCAGATTCACATTCATGAATATGAGCAGGATGACTGGGACTCGGCATCAGCATCACAGCATGCTAATTCTGCAACAGCTTGTAGTAAAGCTGTAGAAAGGGAGCTACCAAATGTATGCTAGGGAATTAACAGATTGTTTCCTACTATCACAGCTGTTTCTGCAGCGTGAGTTTCCTCTAACTAAAGATCCTCTTGGAAATTAGCTGGAGGACTGAGGAGTGCAGTATGATGCTGGCTGTTTTCTGAATACCTGGTTGTCACCTTGTTCAGCTGTGTCCTGAACACACTGATGTGAAGCACTACACAGGATACCATTTCTTCAAACACCCTTATGTATGAAAGGTGACAACCTTGTCACGATCATGCTTCTCAGACACTAATCATTTAAACTGTGTTAAAAGGCTAAAAAGTGCATCAGTTACAGAGAGAGAGTTATTTATGTTAGCTATCTCTTTATGTCCTCTGCTGCTTTTAGACTCAGCAGGGCAAACTTTGATGTGTTCAGCCTTCAATTAAAGGCTGCTTTTGATCAGTATGCAAGTTTGATACACCTTTTCAAGACAGATCAGGGAAAGATATTAAGAATTGTAAAGGGGAAGGCTTCTTTAGTGAGGAGATTGAGAGTGCAACAGGTGAGGTTGGATGCAGCTGCACTGGAACTGCAATTTGGACAACACAGTAACTTCACTGCCGGTGTCACATTATCACCAGCTGTCAGTCAGCTTTACCTCTCATCACACTAGACAGTAAAAAAAATGCAGGCTTGTATCAAGTTACAGCATCACCGCTGCAATGAATGGCCTTTGACCAGGGTGTAAAAAAAACCAAACAATCCAACCTAGAGAAGTTCTTGAAAGAAAACACCATTTAATGTAAGATTACACAAGGTCAGAATGCAATTAGAGCAAACATGCTGAACACCACGTGCACTGCCCCACAAGCCCCAGTTTTAAAACCGTGACACTTCATTCTCAAAACCACCACACCACCACAGGTGTGAAGTCACCTTCCACTTGTTCCTCCCCTTCTCTTTAACTTTACAGAGTACTGAAAATTTAGTCTGTATAAAGTATCAAATTTGTGAATTGCAGAAGATACCCTCTGCTATAAAAGTGCAACAGATAGACAGAAGTATGTCTTTTTCAGAACCTTTACCACCACCTTGCCATTCTATTAATCACTTTGTGGAGATACCCCTGGGATACTCCTGTTAGGGTTCCCCAGCCAGAAGGAATGCACCCCATACTGGTTTGAAGGAAGTCCAGCAAATCTAAGACCATAGCAGAAAACAGTGAGGAACTCCCTCTTTGTCACAGCCATACTGTTTGAGTGCACAAAGAGAGGGCCCTCTCCTCGTGGCCGTGCTGCCACGTAGATACGGAGAGCTTCAACAGGACACACCCATATCTCTTCACATAATCTCAGTTGGATCAAACGCCTCTGTTGAGATGTATGCAGAAAAAGAGTTGCACTTCCTTCTGTCAGCTGGAGGTCACTCAAGTACAGGAGGTCTGGCTGCACTGTATTTTGGTGATTTGCCACCATCTCTTCTATATGGAGTACACCAAAAAAAGCTACAGTAAAAATGGCACGGAACAACATACACTCATAAGGAGAGCTACACACAGACTCCAGAGTTCCCAGGAGAGATCTTAACACTTCAATTGTTACAGGAGAGTTTCCATAATTTGAACGGCGAGTCCTGTGTTTCAGCCTTGACATCGCAAAACAGATAAGAGGATCTAGAAGAGGATCAGGATGGTCTACCATTCTGGAGACGAAGGACAGTCCTTCCATATACATTATCATTTTTGTGGGAGGCAGACCCTGGGACTCCATGGTGACCAGAAACTCTCTAATTTGTTCAGCTGGAATTGGCCAGACTGCAGACATAGCCATGCCTTCTCTAAATGAAAGAAAGCTTTTCAGGCCTTCATGGTAGACTTGCCATAAGTGGCTCTCTCTTGAGTCCTCCAGTAACAGCAGAGCCTTCAGGGGCCAAGGGCCCAAGGAATGCTTCTTAGGAACCTGGCTGAGCTTACCTGTTGAAAAAAAACCCATGTCAGTAATGGCAAGTAAAGGCAGATAGAAGTTCCCTGCCTTTCAACATGCTTCAGCCTTTACTTGAACTTTTCTGAAAAAAGGCCTGTCCCATGCATTCCTATGACTCTCATCTGCAGAGTTTCCAACGGAACAGAGGAGAAGGATTACATTCTCAAAACCCATAACCCCCCACCTATTTGTCTCTTTAAAGCAACATCTCAAGCCTGGTGGCAGATCTGACACGGTATTGCAAGGTTTCTGTGACCTCAGACCTCCATCAGTAGGCACAAGTGGCTGGGAGTGACAGAGGTCTCAGAAGCCTTCCAACAGTGTGGTCAGACAGCATGGAAGAACCTGGCAGGACTCTACCCACCTCCCCCACCTCTCAGCAGCCCCCACTCCTCCCTGCCCCCGCAAGGGCACACTCACCAGCTCCTTCCCGACTGCCAGCCTGCAGTCCGCAGGTACCGCACGATCCGGTGCAGCCATCCGGACCACACGGCAGCCACCCCATGCCGGGCTCCAGCCGCAGCAGTGCCACCAGCTCCCAGAAGGGTGAAGGGGCAGCAGGCAGCTCAGCCCCTCTCTGCATCACCAACGAAACAGCAGCCATGCTGTGAGAAGCACGAAACAGCCACCTACTCGACGGTGCCACTGTGCTGCCCTTTTATACCCTGGCCCTCCTATCCGAATTGGAACGTCCCCTTTACGTGCCCTTCTGCGACCCTATCCGAGCCTGTGCCTGAGGGTCCCTGCGGGGGTCCTGCCTCCTCCGCTCTCTGCCCACGGGTCTGCGGGGGAGTTCCCCGGAAGGTGACACCTCCAAGTACCTGGAAACTGGCCAAGCGGCCCGTTATCGCCTCCATGTGCTGCAGCTGAGGGCTAAGGAAGGAGCAGAGGATGTTTCCGCGGGAGACTTAACCTGTTTGTCCCTGGCCCTATTCTTCTCCCCTGCCATAGACCTGTGTCGTTTTGTTCCTAAAAGGAGAGAGCCGGCAGCAGGGGGAAAGAAAGGTACAGGTCTCTGTGACGGCCAGGAGTAATGGTCGAATCTTGAGGGAGCGGAAGCTCCCAGGGAAGGAGGCCGCCGGGGTCCCTGCACAGCTTTCTTCAAAGGGAGATCAAAAGGTCAAGTTGTCGGCTGAGGAGGCTGCTAGCTTTGCTTTTTTCTTAGGATTTTTCTGGGATAGCTACTGTGTAAAGGCAGCTGTTTCGTTAAACTGTGCAAAAGCATCTCAGTGCTTTGCCTGTACTTAACAGCTAAGGAGGGCTGATGAGTAATTCAGAACGGAGCCAGCTGCCCTGAGCTATTCTCTACCAAACCTGGAAATCACGTCTTGCAGAGGCCAGGAGAATAACTGGGAGGTAAAACAAGTACTTTTCTCCCCCTTTTAACCTTATCACTAAATCCGGTCATATTGAAGACTCCGCAGATGTTCCGCACCTTCCAGTTCTCAGGCCGCGCCCAGCTTCCCATCCTCCTCCCGCATCGCCCAGGACAGCGCTCCTGACCTCCGGGGCTGTTCCGGGGAGGGCGCTGCGGGCGGCCCCTCCGGCCATAAAAGGATCCCCCAGGGCTCAGCTCCGCGAGTCTCCGTTCGGCGCGGCCGCTGCTCGTGTCCCTGCCATGGCCTGCGCTGCCCGCGCTCCGGCCGCGCCTGACGCCGCGCTCTTCTGGGACATGCTGGCGCTGCTGGCCCGGGAGCCGGGTATGGAGTGGCTGGAGCTGAGCCTCGCCGGGCAGGCAGTCACAGTCACCTCCCCGCCTCGCAGCCGAGAGGCACCGCGGAGAGGTAAGTGCGGGCCGGGGCCGGCCGCTGCCGAGAGGCGCCGCATCACTGGCGGCCTTGCCTCCTGCCGGGCAGCTACTTGGTTTTGCTCGGGTTCTTGTGTTAGGCTGGAGGGTTTGGAGGGATGTGTCGAGACAATTATCCCTCCTGGGCTGGGAAATAATGTTACCTACTGGAGGGAGTGTGCCGTGTTACCTTTGTAATTACTGTAAGGCGTCCCTTGGTTTAAAAATTGCTTTATATTTGTCTTATCCATTACTACTCCGCAACCTTGTAAATTCACGGAATGTTACCACATCCAGCGCCTGGAATGGGCCTGATATGTTGCTTGTTTCTCATTTGAAAAGTATCTCTGGTGCAGCTGTGTGTGAGCTGTCAGATAAACTCGCAGCATTATCTGGAGTGTAACGCACTCAGGAGTAGTCTTTATTGCCGCTTAAGTAGTGTGCTTATGCCTCTCGTCGACACGTGCTAATGTGGCTCTTCTCTTGCAGGACGCGAGATCAGTTATCATCAGAAGCATTCCTTGGGACCTTGGCCTCTGAAGACTTTGTCGTTGCTGGAGCGCTCAGGAGATAGTAAGCTTTGGCAAGCCTACCTCGAAGGACTGAAGAAGTTCCTTGTCTTTAGGGAAAGCATGGGAATGCATGCAGCCTGGCCAATTCCAGTGGAGCAAATTAGAGGGTTTTTGGCTGTGGAATCTAATTATTCCCCCTCGAAGACACTCATATACATGGCAGCACTTTCTTATTTATCAAAATTGACTGGTAACGCTGATCCTCTGGAAGATCCTATAACCTGTTGCATGGTGACAGGCTTGAAACGTCGAGCGGGTATCCTGAGGGATAAATACTTGCCTGTAACAATTGAGATGTTGCGATCTCTCTTAGGAGTTCTGGAGTCGGTGTGCAGAACTCATTATGAATGCTTACTGTTTCGTGCATTATTTACTGTAGCTTTTTTTGGGGCACTTCGAATAGGAGAGATGGTGGCAAAGCACCGTAATGTACTACAGCCTGAGTTGCTGTACCTGAGTGATCTCCAGCTGATGGAGAGGAAAGTGCTGCTTTTTCTGCCTTATTCTCCTGTGGATCAGGAGAGACATGTCATCAGCCTAGCACTGTCTGGGGAGCCATGGGTGTGCCCTGTTCTGGCCCTCCGGAGCTATTTGACAGCGCGCTCACAGCTGGACGGGCCACTCTTCATGCACTCGAACTTTAGGTCTGTAACGAAGAGGGAGTTCCTGGCCGTTCTCCGCTGTGCCCTGCGCCGGCTGGGGCTGTGTCCGGAGCACTACGGCGTGCATTCCTTCTGGCTGGGGACTGCTGTCACTGCTGCGCGCTGCGGGTATCCTGAGGAAGACGTCACTCGCCTGGCAAGATGGCCCTGTATGATCCCAGGAAGGTTCTAACCATGAAGACCCAGAGGAAAACAGAAGCTAACAAACCATCTTCTTTATGTAGAGTCAACTTTAGCCTTTGACAGTAATGCAGTATTAACACTTGAAATTAATTTTCTACCTCAGGGTGGGATGATCTTAAGTTCACCTAGAACTTGTTTGTTCTGTCTGGTTTTGGAGTTTAAGGGGATTGTCAAACCTTTGTGCATAGAAAGGTGCATTTTTATCTTGTAGAGTATCTTTACTATCTTGAGATAATAAATATTGCCTTTTAAAAAACAGTTTCTGCCTACTAGTGCTATTGTTGCTCTTTACTTGGAAATCATAAACTTTGCTTTGCTCTTGAAGAAAAACTGAGCATTTAAGGTAATAGTTGTAAAGATGAAGTAGTTAAATTGTATTATCTTTTGGCATAGCTGTACACGTTTTCACACTAACATTTCACTGAGGTCAAAAGTAAAGTATAGACTATATTATTAGCCAAATAACAGACACCAAAGGATGATCTTCTTAAAATGTTGGTCATCATAAGATGTTCAAAATGATACCCTTTACAGTTTAAATGGATGATAGCAACTTTTCATCAAACTCTGCCTCTGAAAAGATTTCATTTAATCCTCTAGACTCAATTCCCTGTGAGCATAATTAGCTTAATCAGTATTTTAAATAACAAAAATAGCACATAGTTCACCTAACAGTTAATGATTTCCTTGGGATGTGATACTTGCTGGCCTCAATTTGACGTGCTTTTTTCCTGAATTTTAAGTTACTTTTTAAAATTGAGTTTTCAACCATAACCATAAAGTACAATGGCTTGAGTATTTCTAATTTTGGTGTTAATAGCATTTGTAGCACTTTGATAGCCTCTGGTGGAAAATATTTTTCATCACATGGCTGGACTGGGACAGGAGTTGGTGAATCAGACAGTCCTCTGTCTGAGAACTGTGGTGGAGCAAACCTTTTAAATCATCCTTATTACTATCACTGCTTCAATCCTGGACTATGATTATAGCTCAACAGGCTGGTTTTGTATCTTGCTCTGCACTCTACCCTTCTCTAATAAAATAATGCTAGCTGAAATTTAATGCTGGCTTGATCTCCATGTGGATAATCAGCTGTGATTTCTAAGACTTTCTGTTTTCAGTTGAGATACACTCTTCATGCAGGGCAGCACTATCCACTACTCTCTATTGAGCATGGTGTTTACTGTGGGACTTAACTACAGTGCAGTTACACTTCTGTGTACACTTCTGTGGTTATGCTGATATCAGAGATATCAGCTAAAAGCTGTCTTTTTCATTACTTTCCTTTGTTCACCTGAATTGCTTGTTTGCACAGTAATTTCTATTTCTGTGCATGAAATCTTATGTGTAAATAGAGCTAAGGTAATGCAAATGTAACATCTTCCCAGGAATTATTCTGAGGTGCCCACCAGCTTCTGCTGCTTGTTAGGCTGAGCAGATACTTGGAACATATCTGTGTAAGGAAGTGCTTTGTGCTCTGCGGAGGCTTTGGGTTTTTGCTGTCCCTGTGTATGTGATGTGTCTGCTCACTGGCTTGTGCTGCATCTAGGCAGGCCAGTTTCTAGTATTATCTGTTGCCTTGCTGTGAAAGGTCTGTGTACTGGCTGTATGTGGCATGGCTTCAGTAGTGGTGGGAGGGGGGACTGCAGGGGTGGCATCTGTAGAAAGATGTAAAAGGGGCTGCCCCGTTCATATTTTTATTTGTACCCAAATATTTTGACTGTGAATGTGCCTGACCATTTAACTACCTGCCAAGACTCTTCCATTTAATTGATTTCAGCAATAAATTGTGCTTCCCAATTAGGGATACAGGAAAGTTTTTTACAAGTATTTTAGGAGTGCAAATAGTTGTCCTAGCAGACAGGAATGGCTGTGTTCTGGGGAACCTGGTATTTGGCAAACAAATGGCACGATGATTGATCAGGAATACTTGGAAAATGGATGCCTGTCTTATCTATAATTTCTGTGTCTCTGATACATGAAGCAGAAAAGAGAATTATCTTTGTTCTTATTTCTGCCTACATTCTATAGTTATGGCCAGAGTTTTGATCTTGTACCCCTCGTAAGTGGAAGTAAAACCTCAGAAGTAGCACCTCCTGCCCCTCCTCCTCTGCCCTGGGTATTTGCAGAGTTGTTCCTCTCACATATTCTCGCCCCACTCTTCTCTGGTTGCAATTACATCTGCACAATAACTTTCTTCTCAGATATGTTATCACAGAGTCGTTACCACCATTTCTAATTGGCCAAGCCTTGGTCAGCAGCACGGCTGTCCTGGAGCCATCTGGCATTGGCTCTGCTGGACATGGGGGAAGCTTCTAGCAGTTTCTCACAGAAGCCACCCCTGTAGCCCCTGCTATTAAAATCTGGCCATGCAAACTCAATACACTAGTTCTTTTCATTTAGCTGTTGTAAAGAATAGGTAGTAAGAAGGGTATTTGCTTCAAGGTGTAAAATGGGGAATTATTTCAACTCACATTTTTTTCTACCATGTTAATTAATGGTTTCATGCATTTTTATCATGTTAAAGCTGAAAGGCTAAGCATACAGACTTAAAAAAAAGCTGAAAAAACTCTTGTATTACTGATGACTCTGCTGTGGGAATTCACTGTATTATGTGCAGATACTGGTGAATCATTCATGTGGAAGCTCAAATTCTTAAAATTTCTACAATTTATAATTGTGAATTTAAGCAGTTAGACTCTTCAAGAATAAGGGGGAAGTAATAGAATAATAGAATCACAGAACTGTTTGTGTTGAGACTTTAAAGACCATCCAGTTCCCTCCCTGCCATAGGCAGGGTCACCTTTAGTACTTGACCAGGTTACTCAGAGCTCCATCCAGCCTGGCCTTGAATAACTTCAGGAAAGGGGCAACCACAGCTTCTCTGGGGAAACTCTGGGAGTGCCTTACCACTCTCAAAGTAAAAAAAAATTTTCCTAATATCTAATCTAAACCTACTGTCTTTTAGTTGGATCCATTTCCTTGTTCTGTCACTACATGTTCCTGTAAAAAATCCCTCTTAATCTATTTTTTAGGCTTCATCCAGTGTACTGGAAGGACACAATTAGGTTACCCCTAAGCCTTCTCTTTCCAGGTTGAACAACCCAATTCTTTAGCCTTTCCTTATAGGAGAGGTGCTCCATCTCTCTAATCAACCTGGTGGCCTCCTTTGGACCAGTTCCAACAGGTCCATGTCCTTCCTGTGCTGGGACCCCAGAGCTGGAGGCAGCACTGCAGGTGGGGTCTCAGCAGAGCAGAGCAGAGGGGCAGAATCCCCTCCCTGGCCCTGCTGCACCTGACTGCCATGACTTTTCAAATATCATAGAATGTGACTTAGCAACTATATCAGTTCCAATTCTCTCAAGACTGTGGGATGCATCTCATCAGGTCCCACAGACTTATGTGTGTTCTTCAGGTGGTAATAAACTTGATATTCTCTTACAAGCACTCTGCTCCCCCAGACCCTGTCCTGCTGTCCACCTGCTCAAGAGGTGCAGGAAGAAAGGCTGATATTAGAGACTGAAGCAAAAAAATTGTTGAGTACCTCATCCTTTTCCTCATCCATCATTACCAATTTTCTAACATTGTTTTTCAGGGAGGCTACACCTTCTTTGAGGTTCCTTTCCTGGTTTGCATATCTGTGCTTAGAGTTGTTTTTTGATTAAAAAAGTTAAAACTTTTTCTTCTACACCTGGTTGGTATGCATTTGACCCCATTCTAATAGTGATGCTTATATAAAATACCTATTCCTTAGAATGACAGAAGTAATGTCGTCTGCTCATTACTTCAGTACTAATCAAACAAGTGTAAATTTTATGTCCTTATACAGCTAAAATTTTAATTTTTAAATTGTACCTTAGAATTCATAATCCTGAAAGGGATGAAATTTGAAAGTATTTACTTATTTTCATACCTATTGAAAATGAAGTAGATAACAAAATCAGATATCTGCCAGGTTTCACGCTAGGATCCATGAGTATTTCTTGCTTGCAGAATGAAAGCATCCACTGCAAGTCTGGCTAAGCAGCATTCTGTGTCCTTTGATTGCCAAGATACAAGTCCAGAAAATGGAGAATAGATAACCAAATGCCTTTAAACCTCCTATGGTTTTCTTTACAGTGGGTTTATGGAAGATTATTTGTGCTATAAAAAGTGCTGAGAAGACTTTTTGAGACAAACTGCTAATGAAAGCAACTGTGTCTCCCATATTTGTTTCTTGTCTGCAACCAATACCTGGATGAAATGTAGCTAGGAAAAGAGAACCCTTGTAGACTGAGGGGTTGCATTGATTTGCTACTTGAAACATCCCTAAAGTGCCTTTTACATATCTACCTAGAAGTCTTTGTCACCTTGACTTCTTCCTTCTACTTGCTTTCAGATATGTGTATCCATCAGTTGTGATGTTACCTGTACACTGAAGAGAGTTGGTCATTCCTCCCCATAGCAAGGAGGACACTGATATTCTGCAGCAGCTATAGTAGCAGTATTCTGGGCACAACATACCAGTGCTCTGCTTACCCTGCTTGTGCTTCTGTTGAAGATGTTTCATTTCATATTCTTAAATCATTCCTCCTCAGGAGGTTTGTAATTACTAATGTTGCAGACTTGGAAACTGGATAGAATTTGAAACTACATGTATTTTAAGATATCTAAAGGAAAAGCAAGGTTCTTCAGTCAAGGTAGGTGAAAAAGGCTGTTCCATGGGTTGTGATGCAAGCTTGGCTAGAAGCATTAGCAAGTGCCAAATGCACCAATTGCTCACTAAACCTGAATCTCTTCCAGTGAGATGTCATAATGTGTTGCTGTCTTACTCTCTGAAGCTGGCAGTGTATTCACTGCAATGTGCTGCTTAACCATACTGGTTACCTATATTGCCTTGAAATACTGGCAGAAGAGAGTGATAGAACAATGTGTACTGCAAATCCCATGCTCTTTTCCTCATGTATATCTTCCCACAAAGAACAAATCAATCATCCATCAAAGTCCAGTGTAGACCATACCTCAGTCATTAAAACTATTGGATAAGAAACAGCTGTCTCATATGGAAATGTAATATGCTCCTTTTGCTACAGCCCAGGAGTAAAGCCAATATGGAATTTATTGTTAAAATTGTTCCATGTTCTAGGAATGTTCTTATACTAACTCTTTGCTATTAGTTTGAGGAACTGGTTCTTGTATTTTTATATACATTTCCCAAAAGCTACAATAATTGCAGGATGATTTTAGGATAGTCTGACTTCTCATAGCTCTGTTATATTTATAAACTGCACTAATCTCTCTTGCATTTTGTCCAGCATTTTGGTTCTGTCTCAGAATAAAATGCACTTCCTTAAACTAAAGGCAGCTGAGCAATTGGCAAAGATACTTCACAGCCCCCTGCCAATTGTTGGCAAGCAAGGAGCAAATGTTTTCCAAAGCACACAAACCAATCAGATATGATATGATATGTGCTTATAGTAGTAATTTAATACTAAATCACTTTTTTTTTTTCCTTAACAGCTTTTATACCTCATATCACCTTCCACAGTACTTGAAAAATAGCAGCTGCTTAAGCCTGTAAGATTCAGGTCAGTGTTGTAGGCTAACACTTTTAGATGGCAAATCCTATGTCTTTATTGGCAAAATAAGCTTTTTCAGCCCACTCAGCCAAAGAAAAGATGTTCCTTGGTTCTGACTCTGTATTAACACTTTAACTTATTTTTCTCCCTTGGAAGTACTTCATTTCAGTACATCTGTTATGAGTGGCAAAGAAGAAAACAATATCACGCCTTTGCACAATTGCTTGGAATTTTGCAGATGAAAACTGACAGTATGAATACAGCCTCTCTTAACTGAGCCACTGTGCTTACAGATACTTAAGAAAAGGGATGTTGTCTTCAGCTGAAATGGTGGTGCTTTGTTCCCAAGATAAAAATGACTCTCTTGTGCCAGAATGAGTGTAGCTGCAGAGTTTGAATAAATCAGCAGATTTACTACAATGTTTTGCTCAAGAGGAAATATTTTTGCTTAAACTATAGCATAATGTGGGTGTGTTCACGCTAGGATATTTTAAAGAATGTCAGTACCTATGTACCATAAGATGCTTCAGTAGCTAAACCCATGATTTATCAAAAGTTCTTTTCCCTCAGAGTTGAGTAGTTGCTACTTGCTTTATCCCACAGGGAGGTTTGTTTGGGCCTAAATGCATTGTGGTAATTCAGAGTTGTGTCCTCCCTCATATAGTTGTGTCATATTTTGTGTTGCAAGGTGGATGTGAGCTTACCAGGAAAGCATATGTTTTCAGGAAATGCTAAACCCTCTATGCAGGTACTCCTGTGGTCATGGTAAGTTTTGGTAGTGTTTTAAAGGTATGTTCCAATCCACCTCTAAATTTTGGAAAGAGTGAAACTTTAGTTTTGAGTTAGTGTCTAAACTGTTGCCTTTCAGTCTTGCCTCTTCAGACATTGGTTTAATGTCTGGGGTTTTTCTGTGATACGCATGCAAGCTGGGGCACCTAGAGCTGTCTTCAGCCTGCAGTGGTAGCTGGGAGACTCCCCTCGACTCCAAAAGCTGAGGTAGTGTGCTACCTTCCATGGCTCAAGAGTGGTCATCACGTGCAAGGTGTTTGAGTCTGTCAGCACACTTGTAACAGCGTAGGAATTTTTCTCTAATTCAGCTTGGTTTGGGGCATCAGGCTGCCTATCAGAGCAAACTTGTGATTTGTGTCTAGGCCCAGAGGTTGCCTTTGTGTAGAGCACAGATTCTGCAATTGGCCATTCAAAGGCATGCTACAAAGCTGGAAATTATCCCAATGAGAAAGACCTGTGTATAAAATAGCTTTCTGATACCTAAAATTATAAACTAGCTTTGTCCTTAACCCTGCCAGATACTGATGGACAAAATACAAACGGGCTTGTAAGCATTGTGGTGGAAAAGGAATAAACTGCTGCATATTAGACCATATTAAGTAATACCAGACTTCTAGGTTCAGAAAGTTTCTCTTCAGGGGCTGGGAGGTGGTTGGCAGAGCTACCTGTGTAAGTGCACCCAAATTATTTATATTCAGAAAACCCCACAACTGTAACATGCAAATGAGGATTTCCCACCTCTGGAAAATGTGGCTAATATCCTATGCTATCTCATGACCTAGAATTGTGAATGCTTCCTAAAGTATTTCCTATCTTCCGTGTGTACAGCAGGGTGGAAGAAAATATGAATGAGCATGTTGGTTTCGGGTGGTAGGGGTTTTTTAGAGAGAAGGAAGGAGGAGGCAGTAGGTGGGTGAGAAAAAATGAGGTGGAGAGAAACATGTTGCATGTTAATGAAGTGCTGTGTTCTCTAGAGCAGGCTCGGTTAGGCTGCTCTGCTGGCAACAAGAACTGTTGTTAACTGTGCTATTAAGACCAGTTAGTCCAAGGAGAGGTCTGACTCTGAACAGTTAGTGTGCTGCTTGACCCTATCACAAGATAATATTCAGTAGCAAATGCTGTGAAGAAAGTGAATATAACAGCTTCTGTAGGGAAAAATTGGCAGGAAGGCAAGTAGAAGCAGACTGTGAGACATTTCTTACAAACTGTGCTTAGAAACCAATCTGTTCTTCTTTTTTGTTCTCTGATGAAGGCACGGATTATAAATGGTACAGACGGTCTTGAGGCCTGTGATAGTACAGTATCTGCAGCTTTTCCAGTTGAAGGCTTGAAAACTCTTAGCTTTTATGCAAAAAAGGTTAAGAATCCATTTAAAAAATTCTGAAAATGTTAATGTAAAAACCTTAGGCTCAAGAGCAAATTTTTATTTTATGCAGGAGAAAAAGGATTGAAAGAACAAAATTCTAAAAATGTTTTTACACTTCTTACCTACACTGCTTATAGTTTGGCTAAGATAAATATCTAACTTTAGAAGTTTTAATATGAAAGAGATCTCTCCTATGTCATCTCCACTTCAGTCTGTCCTTAGAGCACATGCAAAGTCAAACTTCCCCTTACACGGCAGTACACTGAATAGATTTTTGTTGATGATGCTACATAAGAGTGTATGTGTGTCTAGAAGCATAAAAAGTTACCTGTGTTATGTGAGCGGTGTACAAGCTCAGTGCACCGATGAACGGTCTGCTCTTCTCCCACTGAGCGTGCATGTGAACACAGTGCTCTGCTCTGCTAATAGCCCGTGCTCATTCCCACGAAGTCAAGTGTTTGAACAAAATATGTGGGAGCAGGGTTGGATCTTGTGCCATGGGCCTTAATCACTCCCCGCATCAGCAGAAGCAGCCTGTGCTCCCAGTGTGGTTTTGTATCGACTCACAGCCGATGCCGATGGCTGGTGTTCGCTCCCCTGAAACCCTCCCGGGGCTGGTCTCGGGTCTGCCAGGTCCTGCCGAGAAGGAAGTCCGGAAAGACCCCGGATTCAGCCACCAAACGGTTTTGTTCCTTCTGCGTATCTTTCTCCTCAAAAGACATCTTGTCTCACCGTGTCTTACATCAAAAGTAAGCCAAACAATGCGACACTGATGGAAGTAGACTATAGTGCGACATGATTTTTGTGATAAACCGCCTGGTCTCCCCGGGTGGATCAGTAGGCTGGGTGACAGGGCCACCTGCTGGCAGAGGTACTCCGACAGCATCCCTGTGAATTCTGCCGGCATCGACTCTAGTTCTGGGAGTGGTTAATGGCTTCATTCTAACTTCCAAACACTCGTGACTCTTCTTAAATTGTCTTTGTAAGCGGCTTCGTATCTTGTATTAATGTCTGACTTGGTAGCAGAACTTTTAACTGTAAAGAAAGACAACTTTTAACTATAAAGTTAAGCTGCATTCAAAAGTTAAATGGGATGTTTGATCGGGGGGGGGGGGTAGTATTGCCTTAGATCGTGCCAAATCTTAAAACTATGTTCTGAGAAAGTGTGGGTTTGTAAACGAATCTCTCAGATCAACGAGAAATTAATGTTAATGCTCGGCATTCATACAAAATGTATACATTAGGGATATTTTGATTAAAAATACAAATCAGATATCTTGTGAGCAAACATAAAGAAGGCAAATGGTCTGTCATATTAACATTGTTAAATTTCTTGTGTCTTCAATATTGAAAAGGCTTTTGGATGTATTTTAGTTTACTTTTGCAAACACTGTGCAATCAATGCAGCATCTCAAACATAACAAACATGTCTAATATATATGTGCTCATGTTTACCTGTCTGTATGTCCAGCGTGATGACTGAAAATACTATAGGTTATAAATCACAGCTTATGGTCTACCCGTTTGCAAGTTTATAATTAGTATTAAGGAATTGTATGTGAGTATAAGAATAAATTGGGTAAGTAACACGTAAACATGCTTTATGGATTTTTGGGAACCTGCTGTTTCTTTTCAAGAAGACTTTGCTAGAGTAAATGTGCAGGGTTCTTTAATATACATGATCTTATGCAAATGGAAGTACACCAGACTGCTTGACATGTGTGTATTGCTGATGTAACAGGTCACACGGTTGTCTCAAGCCTGTGGCAGAGCAAGGCTGGTCCTGGTTCCAGTAGTGTTTATAGCAACTCTCTTAAAGCAGTACCCCTCATCACTCTTGTGATTACAGTAAGACATGCTATGCAGTAGCTCCTTGCTGACAGAATGGCAATTAATTGTAAACTAAAATTATTCCCTGAGAATGCACTTATTTGACTGTATCCAAAAATCTATCATCTTCTGTCCATGATTTTCGTAGTCTCTAGCATCATATACCTTCATCCCATAGAGAATGCAGGTTATTACATTCTGCCTAGGGGCTGTTCTGACCTTTTTGACTTCTGAACAGTTTTCCACTTTTTTACTCCTTTGACAATTCAGCAAATGAAATGATGGAGATGGATTTCATTACAGGAGCTTTGACTGAAATTATTTATTGTTTACCTAGTAAACCTAGTGAATCATAAATGTAATTGATTTATAAATCCCACAAAAGCACAAACATTAGCCAGTGACTGCTTGTAGTGCTGATGTGTGGAAATTATGTGTATAGAGGGATAACTTTTCTTCTAGCCAAAAGACTGCAAGAGTAAAGCAACAGTATTTTATGTTTTCTGTGGATCAGGATTATTCTGGACCATTTTTTTTTTCCTGGTAGCTCATTCTATATTTTCACTTTCAGTTTTAGTGACTGTTATCTGTTACCTGTTCTAAAAGGATGGCAAAATGGACTGCAGTATATCAGGAAAGATGGATTGGACTGTGGAGAGGAGGGAGTAATCTCTCATCTGAGAAACTTGAAAGAAAATGTCTGTGGTACTAGGAAGCTAACTTGACAACATGAGTAATATAGACAGGGCTATTGAAGTTCTGACCATCAGGGTGAGATGGAAGGCCAGGTGATGTATTGTTTCATGTTCACATTTCTCTCCTGAAACTCTTTTGGCTAAATGTAAATGTTGTCCAGTGACTATAAATTTTTGTCAAGTTCACCTGCGAAAAATTGTACTGTATAAGGAAAATGGCATTTTACCTGCAAAGTCCAGTTTTGCTCCAGATTTACTGCGCTGAGTACTGGTCTCCAAGTTGTCTACACCTGCTGAAATTCTTGTTTGCACAGTGATATTGGGTTACAGCAAATATTAGATGTGTATTCTGACTTTGGTGCAACTGCATCTCTTCCATGTGGCAACACTTTGGTAATGAAAACCTTGTTTTATCTGCATGGAAGTAAGTAGGCTGTGGCCATGGTTATTGGGGTTTTTTTCTGTGTGATATTGGATGCGTGATGTACAGGATTACTATTCCTATTAAAGTACTGAGTCAGATCACTTTTTTGTGAAGGTCCACAAATACCGTAGAACTGGTTCTGAGTGGGCTATTGCAGAATATAAGTGCAGTAAAACAAAGCCCTCCGAAGAACTGTAAAAGGATTTGTCATAAATTGGACGAAATCTTATGTTTGTAGTAAAAATGCAATGGAATACAATTTTGGCACTGATACCCAATCTGTTGGTTTTCTGTCTCAGCATTAGCTTGAGAGCAGGCAGCGCTCGGGTTACCAAGAGAGGGAGGGTTCAGCAGAGCCCGAGACGGTGGCTGCAGGACAAAGCCCATGGTCGCTGCAGGACTCTGGCAGCTGCTGAGGGAGGACCGAGTTCCTTCTAGAAGGGCATCGCTGTGTTAGCACCTTGATGCTGCTGTACAACTTGATTTACTTTTTTGGATAGTTTTGGATGGTGGTAAACACTTTCGTGCCCTTGGGTGAACAGTTTTATTTAAGGTCCAGAATGAAGATAAGGAGCCTCTCCTTTTACGTCTGTCTGTGGTTGCTGTTTACAGCAGTGACACTCAAAGGTGAGAATACTGTTTGCTAGCTAAATGTTGCATTGAGGTTTCTTTTGTTCAGACAGGATCTTGTGACCTGAGGTACCTTTCATGGCTGAGCCCCAGAAGTGTTTAATTTCTTTAGTTTTACTTTGTCTCACTGATGCATAGAAAAAATGATCACGTGCGACCAGAATTGCCGTGCTCTTCGGGAAGCTTTGATTTGTTGGGATACCTTTTTAGTCAGGAAGATTTGCTTTGAACTCTTAATTAGTCCAGAAGTCGGTGTGAATCACCAGAGAGAAGCGTCTCCTAAGCACTTGTTCCCTACATATTGCCACCTGGCATTTGCGCAAGTCTTGCGAGTGTGAGAGAGCCTGCAATGCTGAAGTGATGATGACTCACAAATTGGCCATTTGCAAAAGCAGCGTGTGCTCTGATGAGGCGGATTTGCACCCCACAGCCGAAGGGGAGGGGGATAGGTTTTGAACCTGCATAAGAACACGCCAGGTGCGAAGGGGGTGAGCGCCCATCACCAGAGATCACCACGACAAATTAACCTTTGTTTAGCAACACGCTGGGTTTTGAACCAGATAAGGGAGAAGACCGATAAGAAACAGACTCTGTGAGATGGGATTATACTTTTTATCATGTACGGTGATATCGGTCCTCTCCATTATCTACTCTTATCCTTTTTTTTCCTTTCTTTTCCGTCCGTATTTTCTTAAGTGTAATCTTTATGCTTTTATATTGTTTCGTTTCTATAGATAAAACCCGATACCACTACGTACCTCTTTCCCATTGTTGGAATTATTGCAACTTTAAAAATATTTTTTGTAACTTTAATCAGGGATTTCCCCTTTGCTCAGGGGGAGGGGAATTGAAGTTTCTCTTCAAAAGACTGTTCACCGGGTGAGGTCTGATGAGTTTAACCTCTACAGATGGGGAGTAGCCAGAAAGTACACAGGAAATAAACGAACATTAACGGGCTTACTACCCCGGAGACACCTGGTCTGGGAAAAGATTGATAAGAGAACCAAGTGAGGTTCTCTTGGTTCAAGAGAGTGTGCGAGTGAGGAGTGAGGGCCGAATTAGTATCGAAGGCGAAGGAATCAATAATCAATAGAAGATTGAACACTAAGAATTATATAATTTAAGACAAGTGAACGTGAATTTCTTTGCGCTTTTTATGTATAAATGGGTGAAAAATCTGGTAAAGAGCCATGTATGATGGAGTGATTTTCACTGCACAACCCGAGCATGTGTGAAATAATGTCTATTGCACGTCCTGCTCAGAATAACATCCTGCCCAGGATAAACTAATGCCTAATTCTCTAACATTGAGAAGCTGTTGGAGTGTTTGTTTTTCCTGTAGTTTCAGTGACACCATTGCAACCAAATTGTTTCAAAATAAACCTACCATACATAAATATATGTATTTATACATAACCAGTCATTCATCTATTAAGAAGAACCTCAGTTACCCCACCTTCAGAGGTAACAGAATGTTTCTGTTGTCCTTGCCCTTTGCTTGCAGAAATTTGTGAATCTATGTAAAGATGATACAGAGGCTACCTAGAGAAACTGTGATGTACAAAACAGTATGAAACAGCAAAAGTGTCATTTAAAACCTCAAGTTTCAGTCAATTATCATTAGTATCTAAGTCGGAGAGCAAGAAGCATCTCCAAATACATGGTGTGGAAAAGATGTTGGTGCACAGATGTATTTACACATTATGCAATTGCCAGCTTGAAGAAGAGCAGCTCAGACATTTTACAGGTGGTAGATTAAAAAGACAAAGACTAAATTCTGGAAGTAGCAGGAATCTTACCAGTGCTGCATTTGGGGACATACTAAAAGCCATTAGCCTGTGAGGAAGTGTGATTTCAGACCTTGCTGACTGGAAGTCAGTAATATCTGCCTGTGAAAGTTATTGGTAAAATAGAAGTAATTATATTTACTTTCGAAAAAAGTAGAATTGCTGTATACAGAGCGTTTTTCAGTGTGAAAAGCTTAAGTTAGCAACTCATTTGCTCCAGGTGAAGGCTGTCTTTATTTGAATAACTTCATCAGGTACACTTCTGTATCTGAACTGATATTCTGCCATGTATGAATGATAAATATGATTATAGCAAATACTGCTTGAAGCAGTAGAAAGAGGGTGTTTTCTGATGCTGCTCAGTGCTTAATCTAATGTACTGACCAAGTCCATGTTATCTAGCTGTAGAATCAGCCAAAGGAAAATATGCTCACATGCTGTTTAATGAACTGTTTGAAGACTACTCCAATGCTCTAAGACCAGTAGAAGACACAGATAAAGTACTGAATGTCACCCTTCAGATCACATTGTCCCAAATTAAAGACATGGTGAGTAAAAATACAGTTCTATTTTTCTAAAAATATGCACGAATATATTGGATGTAAACATTTTGTTTAGATGTAAGCCTTTTGTTTGGACTAAGAAAAGCAGCCTTCATTTTGTTGTGACAACTTGAGAAATGCTTCATCATGGGCGGGGGAGAGGAGGTGCCTGAGGGGGTGGGGGTGTGTCCTGCTCCCCAGCTTTTTGCACATTCTTCTTTAGTTGCAATACTTAAGGCTTCCATTGTACTTCGAGAAACTTAGAGGTGCTGAATTTTTAAGACTTCTTTTGTAGTTAGGTGTTGGTATCACGCCCTCCAGGCAACTTCTGCTGAGTTTTAAATACAGCAAATGCTTTTTCTAAGATCCAATTAATTTCTACATAAAACCCCTAAAATTAGCCTTCAGTAATTTTTATAAATATGTTTTTTTAGATATACTTTGAAGGCAAAAGAAAATGTGTCTGGAAGGAGAAGGGAAGATTATTTTTTGTGGCTTCTGAATTATAATTTCAAGGCCTCACCAAGCTCTCAAAGAATTTCTTAGCCTGAACCTCTTAGCTATTTGCTATTCTGAAGCTTGCAAAAGGAAATTAGGAAGAACTGGGAGCATTAGACACTGTGATTAAAACTAGGGAGGGTGCTGAGAGAAGAAGGTTTGCACAAACGAGGCTCCAAACCAGTGATTTCCCTGTGCAGTGTACAGGCCTAGATGCCTGTCTGACAATTATTTTGTGGCCTGTTAGTATTCTGGCCTGTTTTGAGCACTACATCAAAGCCATATCACAAATGCTGTCTGCCTCTAAGATGTGATTTTGTCACCTTCAGCTAGAAATATTTCTACATTTTTATGCAGGATGAAAGGAACCAAATTTTGTCAGCTTACTTATGGATTCGACAGAGCTGGTATGATGCATACCTCAGATGGGACAAAGATAAATATGATGGGTTGGATTCTATCAGGATTCCAAGCAATTTGGTTTGGAGACCAGATATTGTCCTATATAACAAGTGAGTGTGGCTGGAGAAAATCAGCCTCCATATTTGAGGGAGGGAGGGAAGGGGTTAAAGGAGTAACTGGCCTGCAGAGTCTGAACTTTCATCTCTACCTTGCCTTAGCAAGGAATATGTTGTCCTAACATTTGTTGTTGATAATCTAAATATTTTGCAATAAAGCTATAGACAAGATCTGAAAATTATGCTACACAACAAAATTTTTCTGAGTTCTTCTGCACTGGGAATTGAATACCCTGGCTATCTGAGGTGCTTTCTGCTGATGCTCCTAGAGAACTCTGGAAGATTGTCCACTAAAAGATGATACATAAAGGCTGCACTCCATGTCTGGTCTCCCAGGCCAATAACGACCTGTAGATTGTTTTCATCTTTTAATGGACTCTTATCCTACTGTGTCCTGTTTGAGGTCAAGTTTGAAGAAACTATGGCCAACAAATACAACATAATTTAGCAGCACTGACGTTTGGCATTCATGGACACTCACATCTGTAAATAATGGTTAATAGTAAGTTCCTACTAAAATTCAGTGTAAATATGATATTAGAAGCATGCTTTTAATGGTGTGAAAGGAGGCTCTTCCCCATTGCCCATTTTCTCTGGTCCCTTAAGTTTTTGTCTGTCAATCCTGATTGCCATTTTTCTGTCTTTTAGGGCTGACGATGACTTTTCAGAACCAGTAAATACTAATGTAGTGCTGAGATATGATGGAAAAATCACTTGGGATGCACCTGCTATCACAAAGAGCTCTTGTGTAGTGGATGTGTCTTATTTTCCTTTTGACAGCCAGCAGTGCAACCTTACCTTTGGGTCCTGGACATACAATGGTAATCAGGTAGACATCATCAATTCTCTTGATAGTGGTGACCTCTCTGACTTCATAGAAGATGTGGAGTGGGAGATTCATGGTATGCCAGCAGTTAAGAATGTTATCACTTATGGCTGCTGCTCTGAACCTTACCCAGATGTGACCTTCACGTTGATTTTGAAAAGGAAGTCCTCTTTCTACATATTTAATCTGTTGCTTCCTTGCATTTTGATCTCTTTCCTGGCCCCACTGGGATTCTATCTCCCTGCAGACTCTGGTGAGAAAGTGTCTCTGGGTGTTACGGTTCTTCTTGCTCTGACTGTGTTCCAGCTGATGGTTGCAGAGATCATGCCCCCATCTGAAAATGTACCTTTGATAGGTGAGCTTTACACACTTTATCTTTAAGCATGACTTATTAATAGCAGGGCTGTATGTCAGGGAATCTTTATGTAATTTGTGATTTCTGGGAAGATAAATTTGCTATGTTTTTGAAACATAATGAAGTACTTGAAATATGTGTGGAATTGGTATATGTATGCTGCAGTTTTTAGAAGTTATTTTGTGCTTATTTTAAATTATACATTAGCTAGCTATTTTATATATATTAAATATAGCTATATTTTTAGAATTACGGTATTACATCTTGAACCAAAGCTAGTAATGGAAAACAATTTTAGAACTAATACATGAAGTATAATCAAGAGCTATAGGCACAAGGTCAGACTGTTCCAAGATATGTTTCTGTCAGATTCAGATGGCTGGATGGCCTGGCTGGCATACTCACAGTTGACTTAATACCTGACAATTGCTACATTGGATTCCCAGGAATCCATTATGCTGAAATTTAATTTATGTCTGGGAGTCCAGAAAAGTTCATGTGCAATGAAAGGAACCTAGCTTAGTCTGTTTTCTCTATTCCCACACTCTCCCTTGCCATCCTTTCCAATCCCTTTGAAACTGGGCTCACGTCACACTTGTCTATGGCATGTCCTATGCCATTGCTGTCAGCCCTTGCTTTTCCTGCAGAGGCTGCAGAGCAGGGCTGGGAGCTGCCTCTCTGCATAGGTTGGTTGGATGGCCAGCTGTGTGCTTCAGTTGCCAAAACCAAGGGCAGAGAAGCACAGCTTGTATTCTCTTCAGATCTGTGCTCTGACCTCTGGCAGCACACTGGTTGTGAATACCAGCAAAGTCTGCATGTTCACTGACATGTTTGAGTGTGAAAGCATCGATCTGCTGGTGTGGGGTGCACCAATAGCTCAAACAAAGTGTTATCATCACTGTTGTTAATACATGAGGAAGTGTGATTTCCAAGGTGCCATTGGCATGGGGATTTTGCAGATACTAGGAAAGAGCAAGGCTCTTGAGAAACATTCTTGAGCTGCTTTCTGAATGGATGTGTTTGAAGTAATCGGAGGTTTTAGCTTGCAAATATTTACCATGCTAATACAGTCGTCACATACTTGTCTGATAAAGACATGCCAGTCATGAGTATGAGATTTTATTTTAATGGCTTTTGTCTTTATTTTTAAATGGTGAATCCTGATCTAAGAGAGTTACAATGATTAAAACTTTGTTTCACTTGCATTTACGCTTAACACTATGTTGTCGCACTGTTACTTCTCATTGAATTTTTTTTATTAGAGAAACATCTTTAATATGATTTTATTTTGTGTTCTAGGAAAGTACTACATAGCAACTATGACCATGATCACAGCTTCCACTGCATTGACAATCATTATCATGAATCTCCATCATTGTGGCTCAGAGGCAAAGCCTGTTCCACAGTGGGCCAAGGTGGTTATTTTGGACTATATGTCAAAAATCTTCTTTGTTTATGATGTGGGTGAAAATTGCACAAGTCCAAAAAGAGAGAAGGAAGAAGAACGTAGGTTAGAGGGGGAAGATGGGTGTCAGAGGAGGCACAAAGAGGTAAGGAGTGCTCTTTCCACTACGAATGATGACTGCAATCTCAAGGAGAAGCTCAATGGAAATTGGAATAAAAGCTATGGAGTTCATGGTGAAAATGTTAGGGAGACTGTTAATTGCTGTTCTTGTTACAAAATGCTGATTAAAAATATCGAGTATATTGCTAATTGTGTTAGAGACCATAAAGCAAACAGGGCCAAAGGAATTGAGTGGAAAAAAGTGGCAAAAGTGATGGACAGGTTTTTCATGTGGATTTTTTTTATCATGGTGTTTTTTATGAGTGTGCTGATCATTGGGAAAGCTGCTTAACTGAAAATTAGTATGTTGCTTTTGTAAATCTGAATATTCTACATTAGTTTTTTTAGGAGGAGTTCTGTGATAGGGGTGCTGTTGAGATCTTTGTCTTGCATTCTGTAACAATAAACAAATTGATTCTATAGTCTGTGACAGTGAGTTGAGACACTGCATATCTGAGGACTTTGCTGGTGACTGTCCTTGCCTTTTAGTATGGGTGTACTGATGAGGCTGCAGGATAAACAGTCAGTGCTCGACTTTGGTGGGAGGTGGCCATGACTTTAGGCTGTTTGGGCCAGAGCATTGCAGCAGGGGAGCAGACAGCCTAGCAGGAATTTATGTATTCACAGGGCTGCATCTCTGCACCGTGTAATTTGATCAGCCCTTTTTCTCTTCCGGGTGGAGGGGAAGTGTATTTGAGACATGGTGACATTTTCTGGAGATCATCCCTTCACAGCACTGCCTTTTTTCCTTTTATTTGACTTGAAAACTTACGTTTTTTGTTACAGCTCACTGATCACTGTTCCTATCATTTCACAGGCTCTACATATCTACCTGCTGTTCCTTTAGCTTCTGATATGGTTGAGCTTACTGAATATGATTTTCCTCTTCACCATTTTCTGCTGCTGAATGTTACTGTATTGTCACCATGGCTCCAGTAAGGCAGATTCCCAGGGTTTCTTCCTCACTGAGTCAGAGGGCCTCTTCAATTCTTTCTTTTGAGCCTTATAATAGGAAAAACTTCTGTCTTTCCTTACATGTCTCATTGCCCTGGGCACTCGTGCAAGATGTGCCTTTAAATGCTACCTGAGATTGCTAAAATAGGAGGGTGTGACTTCTGTCTTCTCTCACTGTATTTACCTACCAGTATTCACCCTTTGTGTCCCTTGTTCACTCTTACAAGCTCTTTAATACTTAAATTTTAAACAGTTTACTGGAATGCCAAGGTTGCTCTGTGCATTACTTAGCACAAAATCTTGATCTTACAGACTTACTGAAGTAGTGCCATAATGAACACTCCTTGCTCAGTACCTTAGTTCTTACATGTACGGGAAAATGTTTGTTGCTGACAACACCAAAACCCCCTCTTCTGTCTGTTAATTTCTGTTAACCCTCTCTGACTGGTGGAGCTCTGGAGGATGTCTCTTGTGGTAAAGTAAGAAACCAGTACCCCGGGCATGCCCATGGCAAATAAATTGCCTTTGCAAAGCACCCTGAACTTTGAAACCATGATATTCTAGATGCAGTGGGAGAGGTAGAATGGCATTGTAATGGATCCCAGTCAGAAGTTCATGTGATAAAACTCATTTTCATAATTGTCTCAGTTAATAGGAGCATACCTGTGAATCAGTAACTTAACAGCAAGGAGCTAAACTGGTAAAGTGATGCAGTTGTTATGCCCAAGTTTATTAGAAGAAAGGGAATTGTTCTTTTTATTTTGATGATATAAATGATGCATTGAATTGCTAATGGCAGGTTTTCTTTTGTGTGGAATAATTAACACTGTAAAGTTATCTAGATTCTCATACATAATGCAAGCCTTAAAGTCCAGGTTTTAATGTAAAGCTAAACTGGGTGTCTAGCCAAGAATAAACTCAGTATGTGGAAAAAGTCTCAAGTGTGTTCCCTGTGTATTATCAGTTCCCACTCAACCAGGGTAACTTTGAGTAACTCCTTTAGAAGACAAGCTGTTCATTTTCATTCACTGTGCAGAAAAATGATTGCATCCATTTGCCACGTAGTTCAGCATTTGGCACTTACATTGCCTGCTTGAGGAAACAGATTTGCTCTTTGTTGTGGAAAAAAATTATTGTCTGTAAAGCTGAGAGAGTAAGGTATTTAAAGATAAGGGTAAAATATTCAGAATATGAATCTTCAGTATGGAAAACTGGTGACCAAGGGTTTACTTAAGGCTTATGGGTGGCATAAAGAGCTACTGTTCACAGTCTCTTACAATATAGAAATGGGGTGCATGAAATGTACACAGTGTGTGGCAGTGGAGGAGTCTGTACAACATGTGATAAGGCTGAGGAACTCTTTGCAACAGGATTGGTGAGTGCCAAAAGATTATATGGATTTCAAGACTTAAGGGGAAAAAGAAAAATCTATTGTAATACTTCTAAGTACAGTCACCAAACATTTAAAGGAGGACCAATATTTTAGGGATTCATGACTACATGTTCTTCAGCGCTCTTCATCCCACTGGTGGCACCCACTGGAAGCAACTTCAACATTTAGACAGCCCTTTAGTCTGACTCAGAATATCTTCCTTAGAAATTCAGATTTTGTCCATATCACTCTGTTCAAAACAAACTGCTACAGTTGTAGGCTTTCCATGTATAAGGGAAAGTTTGCAATCGTAGGTGGACTGTGGGCCTCTATCATGCTGGTGATTTTTCAGTACTCTTCATGCTTGGATGATGATGTTGAAATCATGCTTTGCAATTCCTTAGTACTTTTTATGTGAAGATGTGAATATATAAGAAATACCTTCCTTGCAAGAGTATGATTTTAAAAATAGTTCTAATGATTTAAACCTATTAACTATTAAGTTTGCTTTTAAATTTTTATCCTTTTCTTTGGACCACCAGACATTCTCTAGTGGTTTTTTTCCACCCTTTATTTACAAATGGTGATTTTTCTTGGTCTTGTAAGAAAGACTTTTCCATTTTTAGTCCATAAGAGCCCTGGATTTGATAGAGATTGTGAGCAGCAGATGATGAGTGCCAGTAGAAGCTGGTCCCTGAATTTTTGTGATGCTAGGACCCTTGAGTCATGTCTTTGGACTTGATCATCATTCAAGGTAAAAAACCTGATGTGACACTGCATGGCCATGGTTCTGGTGACAAGGCTGACCCAAGGCCCATGCTACTGCCATGCACAAGCTACGTGGTTTAAAGCTAGCCCAGGAGTTTCTGACTAAACTGTAGGGACAGTAGCTTAGGTCTTAATGTTTGCAGAATCACAGAATCATTTAGAGAGGTAGAAGATGGCCTTTCCTAACCTAGGAAATCTGTTTGTGTTCATGGAAATTGAAGCAAGAGGGTCCAGACTAAACTGAAAAGGATCATCCTGAACAATAAATGACATTCTGTGAGAAAAGAGGTTTTCCCCATGTTTCAGGAATTCAGATGTCACATTCTAAGCATCTACATCTTTTGCCCACTCATTAGCAAAGCTTGGTTCTCCGACACTGCCAGGATTCAGGTAAGTGTCTCACAGTCATTTCTCAAGAAATGCAGGAATGTGTCAAGAATTCCTGATTGTGCACTAGTCCCAGTTTGAGAAGCTGAAGACCTGAGTATGATTGTTTTGGAGACAGGAAAAGGAGGCTATGAGGTGGATGGCAACTCCTCTCATTCTGTTTATAAAAGTGTGAAGAATCCACCTTTTCTTACAAACTTCTTTTATTCATTGAAGAAAAGAATATATTGACTCTTGCTTTCTTTCTTAAAATCTTTTCTTCATCAGTGACAGTATATAGGACCAAAGGTGGCCTCTGTAGTTTGTGTGCAGCCACTGCCTTTGTACTTGCAGGCAGAGTGAGTGACCTAGAGCTCAATTAAAGGAGGGGAGCAAGCTGAACATCTCTTTTCTCACTGTTCTCTGAAGTCTTCTAAAAAGGAGAAATCTTTCTTCTTTATTAGAGACAAGTTCAACCCTGTGGAAGGGACCAGAGATAGTGGAGGTGTTTGTATCTAGTATGTTCTGTGCAAATTAGGGCTTCATTGTCTCCAGACTCTTTTTAAGAGCTCCATTTTATCTTTGCAGTAAGGAATAACAGAGATAGCAAGTACCTAGCTTGGTTTTGTTTTTATGTCTGTCTTTCTAAATACTTTTGTACATTTGATTCCTAGTCTGCAGGCCACAGACCACTGAAGATCTGCAAGGCCACCAGGCATAGACGGCACCACAAAGCTGAGTGTCTCAGGTGGTGTCTTCTGGTTGCCTGGGGTGCAGGGATGGACCTTGGTAGTGAACTAAGTCATGCCTAAGTCACATGAGTTGCTTTGTCCGGCCATGACAGTACTGTATGTTCTGTCAGGTGTAGTTCTAGCTATTGTGGTTGAGAAGACAATCCAGAGGTACCTTAGCATCAGGATGAAATATAAATCTAACTGCAGAGGGTGGGATGTAAGCTTATGGGGAGCAGAGCAGGGTGGAAAATATGCTCTGTGAAAAAGCTGGCATCTGGAACTGCCGTGGTCTCTTCTTGGGTACTCCTGCTTCAGAGTAGAAGCCCATCTAGTGAATATCCAGAAAATGCAAATTGAGATTACAAAAGGGCATCTGCAATTTCAGGCAGGGTTTTTATTCTGCTTCCTGAAGACATTTATTTAAAAAGTAGTCCAGTACTACCTTTTAAGTAACCCATTTAGGATTATGGATTTTTCTGGGGAGCAAGTATTGGTTTTTTCATCTGCCATTATCGTGTTCTGTGTCTTGAATTCACACAGCTACTCACAATAAATCTTTATCTCTATTTTAAAAGAACTTGGAACCGATTTTCATACGTCATCATTTTTATTCATATCACTCTTCACTGAGCAAGATTTTATCTATGGTGTTGGGAGTGCTGGGGAGACTGCACACCACAGTCTTTCCTACATTTCACTTTGGTTTGAAGAATGCACTAGTTTTGATTAATTTAAATTCAGTGACATAGATGGCAAAAGAAGAGTGGAGCAAAAAATCACATGCTTAAAAAAGAATTACTGAAACCTAACCCAGCTTATTGTAGGCAGAATGTTTCAGTGAATAAAATTATTAAACTGGATTCACTGGATATTTGTCTGCTATGTGTCTGTCTCCACTAACAGACAACTTAATTAATTGTGGCCTTAAATACTGTATAATCACATCATATTCTTGTTTTGTTTGCTTTTAAATTCTCCATTAGGATGCTTAACAACAAGTTAGCAGGAGAATTTTTGAGACAATATGAACAAACAAAGAATGATGCTATCATTAATACACACACTTGCGTGCTTCTGTTGTTAGTGTGCCATAGATAAGTAATAGATCTGTCTCTTTTATTCATTCTGTATTTTCAGTTCTAGCTGAGCACTATCAAGCTGCTTATGACATTTCAGTGACAAGAGTGCCTTTTGTTAATGTTTCGCTGTAGCAGAAGTGTACCCTAACAATAAAGTTAAATAGATGGTAAAGTCATCTGGAGTAGTCTCCAGAAGTTAGAAAAGACCTTCACAGAGAAAGCATTTGGCTGGAATGTGGAGTCCATGTTCAGTGGGGATGAAGGTTTTGGTTTGACTTGCACAGGACCACAATTGGTTAGAGGATGGTAGCAGACACAGCTGTGTTGCAAAATAATGCTACATAATGTTAGCAAATGCAAAATGAAGAAGAGGAAAGAGATGGGAAAAGCTAACTAAACATGAAGTAAAAAATATAAAATTACTGACACTATTGTTCAGCACCTGTGAGATCACTAGAGCACATTCAAGCTGTGGGATAGCTACTTTCATTTTACATGTCCCATGCACTGGCCAGCCTGTGTCCAGGAGTGGCCTACAAGCAACCCTGGGGCTGCATCACAGCAATCGGTCTGTTGTGGGGTAAGGGGTTATGTGGGAATTGACAGTGGTCAAATAATAGATTTCTAGGCTCCAGGCACTAGCTTTAGGCCTGTGGGAATGCTGAGTGTGTAGCTCTCTCAGCTCTGGCCTGGGAAATTGTAAGGAGGGATCCAAACAATCCTTGTAGATATTTTTTCCCTGACACCCGGTGTTTTTCCAACTTTTGTTTGAAAACAAAAGCCATGGTGTTGGCTCTAATGACCAATCACGTTGCTTGTACGGGAACACTGTATAAAAGAGATTTGTCTTTCAGTAAACTTTTGCTATAAGCTCTCTGACCTGAAGATTCAGGGTCTATGTTGTTACACTGCTGGCTGTCCCGAATTGTAACGATGGGGTTACTGTCTCAGTCAAGGGTGCCAGCTTACCCCAAATCAAGATGATGTGTCCAAACCTTCACTAGGATTGGTGGGACCCTGAGGACCCACTGTCATCACCTACTGGTAAAGCAGTTCCACTTCACCTCTCTGCTCAGTTCCCAAAACTAAGTGTCTGATAGCCTTCAGTATGAAAATTGTCACCTATGTGGTCTGGAAGGTTGGATTTCTCTGGGCTACTTCATAGCGTTAAGTTCCTTCTGGCACCATGATTATTCAAATAATTTTCTGGTCAGCTCACCCACTTTCTGTGAGAAAGTGGGTGAGCTTCTTCCACAGGAGCCCTGACATGGTTCATAGCTGTTATAGGTCTATTTTCCTGTCCAGCAGATTGTGCCTACTTTTGATTAGCATTTTAATATTCTAGGTGAATGCCAGCAAGATATCTGTGGTGAATGAAACTTCTGTTGCTTTCATCTAGTGTTTTTAACATAGCGGAAAACAGAATGGTGATCACAAGATTATCTCTTCCCTCACAGCTAAAGGATGAGAGTTTATGAAAAACTTTATGAAAAAGACTTAGAACTAACATCCCAAACCCACGGGTGAACTGACTTCTTACTCCCTTGCTCTGAAACGGTAGTGAAGTACAAATGACCTCAGGGGTGTGCTGCTCAGGTATGGGCAAAACTTAGTCACCTTCAGGAACAATGCCTCGGTTCTGCTTTGGAATGCCATGTTCACTACCCTGCAGAGATTGTTTGACCTGCAACAAAAAGCATTCTCAACACCATGGTTCAAAGTGGACTAGATAAGTGTGTTATTTGGGACAGCACTCTTGAGCTGCATGAATTCTCTGCAGCGCTTCAAGCCAGCAGGTTTTCTGTCTCTAGGAGCATTATACTGGGACCCCAGATTCCTGAGGCACGAGCAGCAAACCAGTCTGAGGGTCCTGCCCTTAGGGGAATGGAAGAGAGGTGAAGAGTGTTGTAAAGAATAAGTCCAGGGCCCAAGTGTCTCTGCTGTGAAAGCACCTTGCAACAGTTCCTTCTGGGGAGTTAGTTCCTCGTCTAAATCCTGAGACCTCTAGGGGTCATACAAGTGCTGTTCTAGTTGCTGGGGTGCTTCAAGGCCATGCTTGTAGGTAATTTTTAAAGGACAAAAAAGCTGCTCTTAACCCTAAATGTGCTATTTTCTCCAAGACACAACAAGTAATGTAGCCTTGTTAGCACAGCTGTTCCTGTTAATCCTTTATTATGGACTAAGTAAATGAACAATTCTATCCTACGGGTAAGCACAAAGATTGCTATTCTGAAAGGCTGCTTCATTACTTCCTCAGAAGCCGTGATTTAACTTATGGTGCAATTCAGGGGCGAACAGTCTTGGGAATAGGTGTGGTTTGAAGTAGGCTGTTAGACCTCGAAGTACTGCAGGTTGAAGGTTTCATGAGCAGTGGAGGTTGGTCCCTACTCTTGGTCAGGATAGTCTGATATATTGCTGGGATTAAGAGAAAATGCCTGCTGGAGGCTTTGGGAGCTATGACAGGAGGAACCTGAGCCCTTGGCCAGGTTGCAGAGGTAATTTTCTCCATAAGGGCCCTCACAAATCTGTGGTTTGCATTGGTAGCTAGAAAAGTGTTGCTAACACCCCAGAGCTTTGGCTGCTGCTGAGCAGAGCTTCATTGCATCAAGTCTGTCTCTCCAACATTCCCCTTGCCAAGGAGGCTGGAGCTGGGCATGGTTTTGGGAAAGGACACAGCCAGGACAGCTGACCTACTGATCAAAGGGTATTCCATAACATAAGACATCTGCTCATCTATAAAAGCTATGAAAAAGGAGGAGGGGAAGGTGGTGGTGGGGAGGGAGTGGGGAATTTTTCTTCCATAGCAGCTGCTATGCATACTGAAGCCTTGCTTCCCAGGAAGAAGCTGGACATCATTTCCTGATGGGAAGTAGAGAATAAATTTTTTTGTTCCCTTTGCTCCAAAGCACAACCTTTGCTTTTGCTTTATTAAACTGCCTTTATCCTGATCCGTGAGGGTTTTTTTCCATTTTATTTTCTCCCTCCCTGGTCTGCTGAGGAGGGGAATGGTAAGAGTGACTTAGTGGGCACCTGGTGTCCAGTGAGGGTTAACCTACCATACCAACTTAAACTTTCACTGTTGCATCATATTACCATCCTCTGGAGGATTCCTGGAGTGTAGAGACTCTTGCAACTGCTCCTGTGAAGTAATAGATGTAATAAGGCTGTGTTGGAAGTAATTTGGTCCAGTTCAAGAGACTCAGAGCACTTTAACTGCTGCCTGGGCCTGGCTTATGCTCTCACCTTCCCCCATGACACTGTTTCCATTGTGCCTGCTTATGTGCTTTGTAGGTGGTCCTCTTGAGCCCAGGCAGGCAGGTGACTCCTTCCCCTTCCCTCTCCATGCCAGAGGGACTCATACCTGAAGCTCTCCATGCACATGGCAGAGGGGAGGAGGCAGTGCTGCTGAGCAGGCAGAATGGCTGCAGGCACTAGCAGACTCTGTCATCAGTCTAGCTGTATTTGCTTGAATACAGCAAATACAGCTAGATATGACCAGGAAGGGGAAGGACTTCATCTTGTGCAGCAGCAAAACTTCAGTCACTGTTCACTTCCACTGTGCTGCCGCTGTGACTGTTACATTGCTCTTTTGTAACTTGCATTTTCTTTAAAAAACCCACAAAGAGAAAAAATAGCTGGAACAAGAAGGCAAATGTTAATCAGACCTGTATCAATATTGCCTTAAATCCATTAAATACACAAAGCCCTGCCTGTAGAGAAGGAACATGGCACAATTATTGTTTTCAGAAATTCCTGTCCATACTGGACATCAGAAAAGTTACAAGCAATGGACTCAAAAAAAGGAAACCTTGTGGGACTGCACTGGGACCTAAAATTGCAGGTTTTGCACATAGATCATGGGGCTTTGTCACAGACTGGAGAGAACCAATGGGCAGGTCTGCAGTGGTGTGGCGTCTAGTTTTAATGAGATGCTTATTTAAAGATTAGGCAGCAAACTGTTATTATAACTCTGGGCCATGGTCCTGCTGCTGCTTGTCTTGCTGTGACTGAGGCCTGCTCTTGTGGCTTGTATATCAGCAAGCAACCTGTGTTTTTTTCTTTAGCAGGATGTATGAATAAATTGCTCTAGATGGTGGTGAATACAAGACAGAATGGAATGATACTTTTTTTTTCCATTTCCTACTTCATTTTGTTTAGTAGGGGTGCTTAGCTGCTACACTGTACATCTGTGTAGTGATTTCCTTATTCCTTTTACTTAATGACTGTAGCTTTTTTTCTTTCAAAATTAAATATCTCTTGACAAATTTAGATATGGCATTTGTAGAAGTAGAGCATCGTGCTCTTTTGGTTAAGCTCTGGGTCCTGCTGAGGTTCTTCATGCCGTGGTAGCAGGACTACCATTTTGGAATTATCCCACAGGTGTGGCAGGCTTTCCTACAGCTCTGCAGTTCTCAGTGTCGACCCTTCAGGTGCACCCAGGCATTACTGCTGAATAAACACAGGCAATTCCTATTACAGAGATAAAGATTTGTCTTAAAGTGGATTTCTAGTAGGGAAAGAGAATAGAGACTTCATTTAGTCCAGGAAGAGCTGTGGTGGGGAGTGTGTGCTGAACGAAACACAGCTTTGTTAGAATTTTCTGACTTCTTACCTGGTACGTGAGCCTTCCTTCTTTTTATTGCTCCTATGGATCATGCTGTCTCACTGTAAGTAAGATCTCTCCAAAGAGCAGCTTTATCTATACCAGGTAATTCACCTAATTGCATGCTATTGAATGAAAAGATTTTTACTCTGGTAGGGAGCTAGAAGTTCCAAGGTTCATGGCAAAACTAAGAGAAAAAAAATCTTATCAACGATCTATACAATCACTTGTAGTTTGCTTTTGTTCTCTTAAATACTGTCCAACAACTCTGGATCCCATGTGAAATAAGTGGGTTTACTTTTATTACCTTAGTATATAACAACTGATGTTTTGCATACCTCTTCTGAGATGAATGCTAATTCCTTTTGCTGCTGTTGGTGGATGTTGCACAGCCTAGTTTCTGTCTTAGCTTTTTTGCTTTCAACCTTGCTGAGTTAAATGCCAGAGGTTTATTACCTGCTCTCTGTCTGGGTTAATTTTTTTGGCCTCTGAATATATTAATTACCATTTGTAAATTTTCCTGGTGGTAAAGGTCACAAAGATAACTTGGCCCCCATAGCTTAACCTCTTGGCACATCTCAGGTTATGAAAGGCAGTGTTGAAGTCTGCTGATTAAATTAATTACTCTTCTGAGGTTTCATCATAAAGAAAAACTCTTTTGCCTTTGTAGTTCACTTCCATCAAATTTTTTGCATCGTATCTCAGAGCTGGGTTACAACCTCTAATTTTACTGGAGCACAATCAGATAGTAGAAAGAGTTTATGTTTGTCAAACATAAACCTGATCCTGAACTGTGTGCTGCACAGATGCCACCTTCTACTTCATAAGACTGGAAGGCATGCTGCTGCTTTTGCTTTCCCTCTAAACTTTCTGCTTTTGCTAGAACACCTTCGGGCTGATGAAACTGGAACAAGCCTGAGAATAAAGCAACAATGTTTTGGTGTCTAAAGCTACACAAACAGGCACTCAAGGTTCACTCTAGCCCTTGCAGAAAACTCACTTATGAAAGTGTGTGCTTCTGAGCGTAAGATACATTTTCCAAAGCTATGCCTGAGTGCAAATAGCAGATCCGGTGCCCTAAACTAACCTATTCCTGTTTGAGGGAACCAGGAGCAAGCTAGTACCAGGATGTTGTCACAGAAAGCTGGTCTCTCACTGTTCCTTACCTCTGGCACTCCTGGGTAGCCTTTGCTCTCTTGCAGCAAAATGCACAGGGCCATCTCCTCTGCTGTTTCTGACAGTCACACTGCCAGAGTCCAGTAGGGTGGAGACAGCTGGGTTAATACCAGATCATGCAGAGTAGCCCTTTATGTGAGCTGTTGGGGAGGATGTGTAAAAGCAAATACTCCTGTCCCTTCTGCCTGCTGTACCCTCCTGCTTTTCTTTGCCAAGGTGGTCCTTACTGTGTTTTATCACTGGATACAGCATTTCAAAGATGGCATTGCAGCTCTTCTGGAGTTGTTGGAGTATAGCTGATTGTGGTGATGTGCTGACACTTGCTGAAGCTTAGAAAGCTCCCCAGAGCCACTGCAGCACAGAAGGCCACTGTCCACAGAGGTAATGAACACCGGGATGCCTCAAATATCTCCTTGTTGTGGTCTGGAGTTCCCTATGGATTAACATTGCAGCCTTGCCTTTCCTACCATGATCAACTCCAAGGCAGTTGCAGCAAAGCCACTGTGGTACCTCTAAAATGTAGACTATAAATTTAAAAATAGACAATGAAGTGTACATATGGCTATATAAATCACAAGGCAAGATATAATCATTGCATTTATAGAATTATAGAATGGTTTGGGTTGGAAAGGACATAAAAGATCATCTACTTCCAAGCCCTTGCCATGGGTAGAGATACCTTCCACTAGACCAAGTCGCACAAGTTCCTATCCAACCTGGCCTTGAACATTTCCAGAGATGGGTCATTCACAATTTCTCTGGGCAACCTGTTTCTGTGCCTCACCACTCTCATAGTGAAGAATTTCTTCCTAATACCTAGTTTAAATTTACCGTTTCTCAGTTCAAAGCCATTCCCCCTGTTCCTGTCACTACATGCCCTTGTGAAAAGTCCCTCTCCAGCTCTCTAGCTCATCCAATTCCCAGTGCTGAACTGCAACTCAGGCAAAGGGGCTGAGGCCAGGGTGCTGCAGCTGCCTGACCACCCCTGGCTGCTCTTGTCCATGCAAGTCCAAGCATTTGGGGGTTTTGCAGAGCATTTGGAGAAGAAATGTACACTATAACATCTGTGTCCTGTTGTACTGGGGAAAAGCTGATTTCAGCTGTTTCCAGTGCCTTTGCTGGATTATGTTTTAGTATAGAATTTATGAATGCAATAATTAAATGTACTTTTGAAGCAGCTTTTCTGGCACTTCACCGTAGTGAAAGTAAGGGCAGCTTTAGAAAAAAAGGCCCTCTAAGCAAGATCTAAAGGCAACATTCAGAATTATTTTTAAGATGCATTTGCCTTCTCTTTCCAGAACATCCAGTCCTCATGCCTCCCCCTTTTTTACTTACTCACTGCACTTCATTTTTCCAAAGCCCAACTTCATAGCTCCTCTGCTCTATCACTTCCCAACTTGGAAATCATTTGCAGCATGTACTTGATCTTGGATACACGAGATTCCCAGCTGGAGAATTCCCAGACTTTGTTGCCCCTTGTGCACAGGACATACTTGATACATTAGCAGTACTATGTCCATAACATCTGCTGCATTTCTGCCAGATGTCAGCTATATTCCCAACCAGTACAGTGTTTGGGAATGAGCCGAATGGCCTGAACACCTATGGCAAAACCCTGGCACTGAAGTTGCCGCATACCTGCCAACAAAAATTGCTTTCTGCAATATTGGGGCTGTTGTAAGCTTTATTTGTTCCTGTGGACAGAGTGTGTCTGCTATTTCTCAATGTCTCTATTTCTCAATTATCTTGAATTGCCTTGTGGCAAGTAGCTCTTTCGTCCATAACTCCTTCCTTAAAATCAATGATAGCAAATACTAACATTTTCAGAAATACTCAAGATGACATTTTCAAGGGCACATTGCTCTAAACTGAGTTTAGTGTCTCAAAAACCAAGACAGGTTGAGGGCTAAATTTTCAGAACTGCAGAGGAAATGCTGCTAGATGGGTAAGCATGTCAGAGTAACTACCACAGTCTCCAAAGGTGAATGTTCCTTCCTACCTTCCCCACAATGAGACATTATTCTCCTTCTGTATTTCAGGCCCAGGAGAGTCATGTATAGTTTAAATGGAAGTAATGACAGGAAGATAAAAGGAGTGTACAAAGAACCTATGCAAAATAAAAAGGAAGCATGTCTTGGTTGAGCTTCCATCTGTTTTATTTGAGAGGGAGAGTACTTGTGTGTTGACAGTTACTAAATAAACAGAAAACACGTTCATCTGCAGAAATCTCCCAAGCTGGAACTGCCTGGAGGCTGAAGGGATACTGGGAAACAGTAGATAAACTTGTCCTGTTCTTTCTCTTCCCTGATTACTGTCTTCTGACAGTGGTGGACACTAAATCTTGGGCTAAATGGATCCTGCATCAGACTCAGCACAGATACCCATAAATTCTAACTGTGCAGCTGCTAAAGAGATGGAAAGATCTTCCTGGGGAGTTAATGTATTTCCTCCTAGGTTGTAAAATGTGTGGAAGCAAATCCATCACTCTGCTTCTTCTCCACCATTCATCTTGGGCTACTCTGAAATACCATCTCCTCTCTTAGCATTCCTTTTAGTAATAAACAAGTTGAGTAAATTCAAACTGCTTTGCAGTTTGGGCTGAGCAAATGTAGAAATAGAAGTTTAAAATAGTCACAGTTGTCTCTGTTCTGGCAGAGAGCCCCCGTAGTGTACTGGACCAGAACAGCCATTGCATGAGGCTCCTTATAGTGGGAATGTCCAACCAAAAATCAAAATTTCACACGAGCAGTCGCTTTGGCAACAGCCTGCCAGCAAGCTGTCATCTAGCAAGCTGCCAGAGTAACTCTTTATCAAGTGGGGAGGTGTTGGCAGCTTAAACCCATGGGAGCAGAAGTGATGGGTCAGGGCTGCAGTACGGAGGCTGATGCTATGGCTGCCCAATGCAGCACTGCTCACTCAACGTGTCTGTCCTGTTTGGGATGCAGCTCAAGTGGATGCCTCTGAACAGCTTTTTGGCAGAAATTTTACAATGATTTGCCCGGCTTTATCATTTGTATCATAGTCCCTGTATCAGCTCATCCTTGTTATTGAGCCTTTTATGTCAATTTAAATGTATCTATTTCTAGCTTTCATCAGTTTGAGCCTCTTATGCCATCTGCTAGATGTCCAAAAGTTGCTTTCTTACTAGAAAATTTTTTTCTGCTGTATTTACCCTTCAATCAGAGATATTAGCTCATTTGGACCTGGTTTTTATCTTTGAGCAATAGACCCTGTAACAGTCATCAAAATCTTTTGTTCCTTCGGATCAAAGTGGAAAAGTAAAATGGAGAGAATCACCTCTATTTTCCTTAGCATTTCCCTGCTTTTTAAAAAGAAGAGCCTTATTCCTTGTCTATTTTCTCTCTTCTCCACCCTCTTAAGCTTCATCTACTATTAAATCTTATCTTTTGGGTTGCCATTATCTCCTTGGAACAAGCAAAGCCCTAATTACATTGAATTTCTATATTAAAAATGCCAGGTAGCAGCTCCTTAGCCTGCTCTGCCATTTCTGTAGTGAAATAGCTACTTGCATAAAGCTGCCCTTTGTTTTCCTTGTTGACCTCTTGCAGGTTTTTCCACTCTGCCTTCACTTTTTTTCTTCCCCCTTCTGATTTCATTAGAAGAGTAGCTTTCATCTTTTGTTTTGAGAAGTGTGTGTTTCCATGCACATTCATGTGCTGGCCCTTTTGTGTTGCTTTCACATCAAACTCAACAAAAGCAGAAAACTTACAGGCAACAAGACCTGAGACCTCTAAGCCCTGTCCAACCCTGTGGCATTGTCCTGCTCATTACACCAAGGTTATAATGTCAGACTGCAAGGAAAAGCATATAGATAGAATTTTGTCAGATGAAGACTATACTTCCACCCTTTCTACTCATTTTGGAGCTTATTCATTGGCCAATTAATAAATAGCCAGGAAACAACTAATTTAAAAAAAAGAAAAATAACTGTACTGGTAAGACTAGAATCAACAACGACAAAACATGGAGAGACTCTTAGAAAGCCTGTCAAGCTTAATTTATAATAATGCCTCTAAGTTTATAATTGAAGTATCAGAAAGCTGTTCTGAAACATCTTTTTAGAAGGCATATTCTCTTTTTCCCCAGCATAACATGTGGTGCTAGGATGTCTTAGTAATCTCTTAAAGACTTGACATGAAATACACAAAGTCATTGAGTTGTGAGTACAGAAGACTATTACAGTCTTATACAGTCTGTTCCAGGGTGTTCCCAAGTTCTGTCAAAGTCAAATCCTGAAATGCTTCTTGGTAGGAATTTTCCATGATTGTGGTAAGATGAGAAGAATGTACCTCTGCGCAGGTGCAGTCTGATATACCACTCAAATCTGATATACCACAGAGGAGTGATGCCAAGGAAGCCCACTCATCCTTTGTTTTTCATTAATATTTTTGTCTGTTCCCTATTTCAGGCAGTGTAGCCTCTGTGGATCACTACAGCCAGGTCAGGTCTCCTCACAGCTTTCCCTATTTGCAGACATGAAAATCCATTTCTCAAGTGAACTGGAGGTGAACCCCTTAAAGGCGAGCGGTGGTTGTGGTGTGTGTGGGAGCGCTGCCATCCTTAGGATGCTGAGACCCCGGCAGGAGCAGGCTGTGGGGAGCAGCCGCCGGGGCAGCGCTCACCTGTGGAGAAGCTGTTGGTGCTCGGAGCTCCTCTCACGGACGGCTCCTGCTGCTGGCTCCTCCTAAGCCCTGAGGAGATGCGTAATGCCATTGTGCAAGCAGCAGGAGAGTCAGGAGAAGAGATGAGAGGAGCCTGGTGGAGTAAGTTGTCATGGAATGGGGGGCTGTGTTGGGCCCAAGAATTACCTTAGTAATAAACCTACTCACAAGAATAAATGGGAGCAGGAGAGCTGCCAGTTAATAAGAAAGGCTCATAGCAGAAAATATTGGGGATGAGCATCAGAAGTAGCCTGACAGGCAGAGTTACAGTGCACTCTGGCATTGCCCAATTTCATGTACAAGATGTTTTCTGTGCCAAAGGTGGGGCTTTCACATCGCTCTGCCGTGCCATGCTTACCTGCCAGGGCATTGCTAGGTGTGCTTCTGCTGCTGTGCCCTCACCATCGCCCTGTGGATGCAGGCAGGCTGAGACGGGCGCAGATGCAGGGCTGATCCTGCAGAGCTGCCTTGGGCTGCACAGCTCCCCCCTCTGCCTCCTGCCTGTGCCAGTGCGATGGTTCCTGTGGGGACGTGGCAGACCGCATCAGGGAGCTGAGCCTGGTTAAACACAAGCCCTCGCTCCTCCCCTTTGGTCCGTCCTGGCCGGTGGGGGCTGGTGGAGCCAGACTGCGGCTGGCAGCAGCGGTTCTCCGGGGCTGGTTACAGGTACTTGGGGTGTGTGGCTCACCTGCCACTGCTCTGGGCTGGTCAAAGCTGAGCCAGGTCCAGTCTGGAAACCTGGATGTCATTCTTTCATTCTCTCATAACACAAGAGATGAAAAGCCCTGCTTAGCCTGTACAGATGCCCAGCTGAAAGGTTCCAGGAGGTTGCAGCAGTGCTTTTACAAAGGTAGTTTTTAGCTTTAGCTGTTATCACACTTAGGCCAACATTTCCATGGATTGAGCGGACTGCAACAAAAAGCCATTTAAATAATATGAGACTAAAGTTGCCCTAAAGAAAATATTGGTATGTGTTAGCATGTGGGAGTGAAGCCAAACAAACAACAAAAAAAAAACAAACTAAAGCAAAAAGCCACAGTTCTCAGAAATCAGCAGGCACAGCACCCTTGGTGCTGAAGAAGACCATCTCCAGTGCCTGGCACTCTGACAACTGCTATTGCAGCCCTCAGACATTTGAAGTCAGTTCTCTGTGCTAACAGAAAAATCAGAACCTATCCTCTGGACTGTGCTGGAGCAAGTCATGGGCACAGTCTGCAGAGTTTCTTAACCATCTTCTGTCCCCATTTAGATTTTCCCAGCCTGTGCCCTCATCTCAGCTGACAATGCTGACTAAACATTGCCTTGCCAAGCATGGTCCCCTACTCATAACCTCCCCTACTGTGTCTCAGGGGCCAAGATTGCCCTTGTCGCTTTAGGGCTGCATGCTGGTCCCTGGGTATGCTCCATCAGGAGGGAGTTCCTGAATGTACCCTGGCATCTCCACACATTCTTGGAGCATGCTCCTGATCCAGGGTGGTGACAGACCTGTGTCTCTGGTTGGTCTGAACTGGCTTTCCCTAACACAGTATAACACAGTGTGCAGCTCACCAAACACTCGGCTGTCATTTCAACAGTTTATGATATTTTGGACATGAAGCAGAAATTATAGTAATTGCTGCTGCTTTATCTCAAAACGCAATTGGCTTTTGGGAAGTTGTTACTCATATTCTGGTTGCAAAAGCAAATGGTGGGCAATCCTCACCTGTGATGAACTGACATGTCCCTAAAGGCTACAGCCAGGGAGAAATAGTGAAGCTCACTGAGAATTTCCAAGATAGGAAAGAGTATTTGGTCACAAACAGCTGCCCAGTCTCAGCCTTACCTATGTTAAACAACTCTGTAATTTTTTTTCTTCTCTTGTGGGCAAATAACTTACTGTGATTTAATGATCACAACCATATGAAATTCACTTCCTTGTGTTGAAAAAAAAAAGACAAGAAAAATAGGATTAAATATCTCAGTTTATCTTTCCACATAGGTCACATGGCCAAAGTTGATTGTAAAATGTTGAAATACTAGTTTGAGGTGTAGCTAGTGCCAAGCGTTGTACACTTCCGTGTTCTCCCTCTCTTCCTATTGCTCACAAAGATGTCACAGAAAGACAAGGAAGTTAATTTTCTCAGGAGGCAGACTTTTTTGTTTAGTGTCAATTTAAAGTACCATTTATTATTCTTAAATCTAATCCTTTTAGACCTTGGTGCTCTCCTAGTCCCAAATCCAAAGGGAACAGGTTGAAAAAAACTTGTACAAAAGCCCAAGTGTGTAACAATGTCACTTAATCTGAGAGTGTCTCAAAACCCCACATGAGCTGCAAGGAGTGGGTCCAGAAATGTAAGGTGAGACCCTCGTGCACCATGTAGCCTTTTGTGAAAACAGCAGTGCAGGTCCCTGTGGTTTTGGGGTGTCTACACACCCAGGCAGGGGGCTCAGGCAAAGGCGGGGTGGCTGAACCTGATGAACGCCTGCCTGGCAGTATGCTGAGGAGATTGGTGGTTTGACTCAGCATTTGGGAATTTGGCTCCTGAGGGTGATGGAGTTTGGAACTCAGAGACAGTACAGTGCCATACAAGACTTGATTTTTCTTTCCAGGTACAAATTATAGCAGACTTCCATGATTTATTTTTCCATGAGCAGCAGCTTATGTTCAGCTGCTTGTCATGCAAGCAGCTTCAGTGCTTCAGTGCTTCAGTGCTCTGTCAAGCTCTCTTTAGCTGCCCCATTGCAGCTTGGATACCAGCATTGCAGCTGCTGACTAGGATTGTGTCCCTCTGCGTCCTGCACAAAGGCTGGTGAGCCAAGGGATCCATCTTCTGGAGTAAAGCTAAGCTTTAAGGGAATACTGAGCTTATCCATGTGGCCAGAAAGCCTCCTGCAAGGGACAGCATCTGAAAAGTCAAAGACTTGAGAAACTAAGGATGTCCTGTGTACAGCCAGTGCATGCATAACAAGTTTAATAAGTAATCCCTTGTCATTGCATGCCCTTTGGAGTGATTGTAAGACACCTTGGTCCTTAACTTACAAATTTGTTGCAGGAGTGAGAATTGCATATTGTAGTTATTGCTTCAAAGTTTTGGAACAAAGGACCTGCTCTTAAGGGTAGGCTGTTTTGCCTCTGACTGACTTAAGTGCATTTTTCTCTCTGCTGGTTAGCTTGAGGTCAGCTCTGTGGGTTGTGTAGGCTGTTTGCAGGGGTTTATTTCATGCTTCATGAAAATCTTCTGGCTTACCTGTGGCTTCCTGCTTCCCACCAGTGCACAGATTGCAGGCAGTGTCTGAGCTTCTGTGACATTGCAAAAACATACAGGGATGGGCTCAAAGTGCAACCTGGCTGGCAAAAATTATGTGTGTGTGTTTGGAAAGAGGTGGAAAAATAAAAGAACAAAAGCATATTTTTCTTCGCAGTAAAAGTATGATGGTGTCAGCCAAAACATGATAAGTGACCCAGTTTCCTCCAGGGCAGCCACCACCCCACAAACCAGTTGCATGCAGAAGTGCAGGAACAGTCAGGGTGGGCACCAGCCCACAACCCAGGTTTGTGATCATGTATCTCCAAATGCCCTGGGGAAAGGTAGCTGTGGGGAGCCCTGGTCAGAGGAGGTGAAGCCCCGGGGCCCACTGTGGGACAGAGTTTTAACTTTCACAGTCTATTAGATGGAGGTGTCTGACAACTGACACAGCCTGTTTAGACAAAGAGACAAAGACATTTGACACTGTGTTGGGAAGATACAGGCATTTGGTACATGTGGGACAAAGCTGAGCACATCTGAACATTTTTCCCTGTAAAGTTTTCTGGTGCAGACAGTCCTTGACTGGTCATATCCCACATCCAGGGTTTTGCAGTTTTGCCTGAGTGAGGACTGTGAGAGGGAACTTCCATCTTCTTTCATTAGGAATCAGGTGAACTCCAATTCTTGTTTTCTGGCTAGAAGAAAAAAGCTGATGATTTAATTCATCAGCTTGACAGAAAATATTTAATGTGGAAGTACTTCTACAGTACCAAATTTCTAAAATTTTCCGTAGTCTCTTTCCTCTTTGGCAACTTGAACAATCATAATTGCATGGCACAGCCTGTCTTTGTGCCAAAACGGAAGGACTTGGTGCCACAAAACTACCTTCTTTTATTCCCCAGCTTGCAGCTTCTCCCTTCCACACCAATATGACCATTTTGCTGCCAGGCAGGACTTGGCTCTAAAACTCAGCCAAATGTGATTCAGCATTTAATTGACACACTGGAGCATAAAACCTGACTTTTGCTGGCCTTTAGATGCACAGCAGAGGTAGTTTCTCTTGTTACAATGTAGGTCTTGGGTTTATTTATTTTACAGGTCAGCATGATGGGCCACTTTTTGATTGGCATCCAGGGAGCAGAGATTTCTCTGAGTGCTCAGGACTCATTCAGACCAGAAGTGTTGGGGGTGTAACACCAGCCACAGAAAAGGAAATTAAGTACTGCGTCTACCTTTTTGTATGTATGAAAAACGCATAAATTTTGCATATACTTTGAGTGTTTTTATAAATGAGATGTTGCCATATCAGAGTGGTGCACTTGAGTTTCTTCTAAATCTGTTCATATAATAGTTGTATCACAGTTGTGCTACTGGGTGGTGTTCACTAAGGAAACCTAAAGCTAGAGCTGGTTTTTAGCATGGTTTTTAAGATGATACCAGCCAGGGAAGAACACATCTGCTCTTCAAGACCATAAAGAAAGACATTCAGAAAGGGAATGGGATCACCTTGGCAGCATTTTGAGTTGTCACAGTGCCCAAGGCCTCAACAGAACTCCTGACATTCCCAAGGCAGCAAGGTCATCTTGAAAGCACAATTGCATTTCTCTGGTGTTGTTTATGTTAATATCCTGAGAATGACTTGCATATTTCAACCTTACGATGAGTTAATCATTAATTAAGATCTTACAAAACTGAAGACAGAAATCAGCAGTCTAGAAAAATAAAAAATTATCTTGGAAAACATATGTTTAGAAAAAGTTGTGTAGATTAATTTTAATCTTGGGTAGCTTGGATAAAGGGAAAAAGGAAAGAGCAGAACACATTTCAATGTGGCACAGTTCATCTCATTTGGAAAACATTGCTTTTTGTGAAGGTCGTGCCTCATGTTTAAACATTTATAAAGGGCTGTGGTTTGCTGGTGGTTTCTTTCTCATCCAAGTGAATTACAGAATCATTAAGGTTGAAAAATACCTTTGAAATCATCAAATCCTGCTAATCTAGCACTGCCATGTTCGCTAGTAAACCATGTCCCCAGCTGCCACACCCATATGCTTTTTTAACACTACCAGGGAATGGTGATTTCACCACTTCCTTGGGCAGCCTTTCCAATGCTTGACCACCCTTTCAGTTAAGAAATTTTTCCTTATATCCAATCTAAATCTCACCTGGCACATCTTCAGGCCATTTCCTCTTGTCCTGCCACTTGCTACTTGGGAGAAGAGACCAAGCCCCAACTGGTTACAATCTCCTTTCAGGCAGTTGTAGAGAGTGATCAGGTCTCCTGTGAGCCTCCTTTTCTTCAGCCTAAACACCCCCAGCCCCCTCAGTTGCTCCTCATAAGCCTTGTGCTCCAGACCCTTCCCCAGCTCTGTTGCCCTTCTCTGGACACGCTCCAGCTCCTCAATGTCCTTCCTGTGGTGAGGGGTTCAGAACTGGACACAGGATTGAAGGTGCAGCTTCACCAGTGCTGAGTAGAGAGGGACAATCACTGCCCTGGCCCTGCTGGCCACACTGTTGCTGACACAGACCAGGATGCCATTGGGCCTTCTTGGCCACCTGGGCACACACTGACTCATGTTCAGCAGCTCTCAGCCACTACTCCCAGGTTCTTTTCCACTGGACAGGTTTCCAGCCACTCTGCCCCAGCCTGTAGCACTGCCTGGGCTTGTTGTGACCCAAGTGCAGGACTCAGCACTTTGCCATGTTGAACCCCATATGATTGGCCTTGGCCCATTGATCCAGCCTGTCCAGGTCCTTCTGCAGAGCCTTCCTGCCCTCCAGCAGATCAACACTCCCACCCAACTTGGTGTCATCTGTAAATTGACTGAGGGGCACTCAACCCCCTTGTTCAGGTCACCAACGAAGACATTTAACAGGACTGGCCCCAGTACTGAGCCCTGAGAACACTGCTCTTGGCTGGCTGTCAGCTGGATGTAACTCCATCTGTGGATGTAACTCTGGGCTTGGCCATCCAGACAGTTTTTTACCCAGTGAAAGGTATTCTCCTTCATGCCACGGGAAGCCAGTTTCTCCAGGAGAATATTGTGAGAAACAGTGTCAAAGGCTTTACTAAAATAAAGTTAGACAACTTCCACAGCCTTTCTCTCACCAGCTAAGTGGGTCACTCCTGATAGTTTCCATAGTCGTCAGATTTGATATCTTCCAGAAACTGGCACCTCTCTGGTTAGCCAGGATTACTCCCTCTGACTGCTCTTCTCCACAAACTTGGTATTTGTAACAAATTTTCTCCAGGTGTATTTACACCAAGGAAACAGCCAGGGAGTCTAGAGCACTGCAAATGAGGTGCAGCTTAGCTTTCTGTGTGTTTGAAGCATGGAGCATGCTGAAACAAAAGGATGAACCCTTTCTCAGTGCTCCTGCCTGACAGTGAGGACATACAACAGAGATACAGGAATTTGTGCACAGGGTGGATGGAAAGCACAGAGGGATGTTCGTTCCAGCTCCATCCACATCCAGGCACTGACTCCAAACTGCACGCAAAGAGAGATTTAGGTTCAGAGGATGCTGGAAGAATGGAGAGATGCCCAGTATGCATGCTGGGGAAGGTCACTGTCCTCTGCAGGTGGTGGGTAGGACAGAGGAGTCAGTGGGACAGTCCATCTTCTCTCCTTGCTGGAGCCTGCAGGTATGCTGGCTGCAGTGCCCTGCTCGCCTCCTGCCCTAAACACCCTCTTCCCAGCTTGGAGGGGAGCACAGCCTTGGCAGAGTGGGATGTTGCAATGAAGTAACAATCTCTGTTTTTAAAGAATGCTTTATTCACTACATCCTAGAAATGTACCGTAAATGGAGCAAGAACTAAATAAACTCAGAGGCTTCTGACAATACAGAGAAGAGAGATACAATAAAATATCTAAAATATCAGCTCTTTTGAGAATAAGGCACACTAGCTTTGTTTTTTTTATTTATACTTTTTTTTCCTTAGAATAGTTTGTTCTTAACCTAAAGATGTTCACATTTCAAGTTATTAGACTTACCTCAGTAGTAGTGTACATAAATGGTTTAGAAGCAAGTGTCAAGACAGGCAAGGGCAGACCTGGCTGCCTGGATGCCTGGGTCCTGCTTCCATCTCTGGGTCCTGCCTGCTACTACCCTGGCACAGGCAGCACCCACTGTTGGCCAGGGGCACCTCACGGTTTTCCCTCATTGGCTCCTTTCTCTTCCTGCCATCTCTGTGAGTGGCAGGTCCCCTGTCCTGTTGACAGGGAGAGGATGAGTGGGAAAGGAGCCATTACCCTTCCTCTCTCCTCTGGGGGTCAGCCATGGCGTGGGGCTAGAAGTGGGCCAGCAGAGGCCCAGACCACTGGACTGCCTTTTCCTGGCCCCAGGGGTGTTTGTGCATGGCCCAAGGACCCACGCTGGTGTTTAGTGTTGAGCCATGTAAGGCCTTAGACTGGAGGAGGCAGTGCTGGACTCTGTCTGGGGGCTTTCCCAGATCTCCTCCTCTCTCTCCCTACACAAGGGCAGGACCTTGGGGCTGAGGTCTGGGTGTGCTTTCAGATGTGCAGGTACAGACAATAAAAGTTTTCTGGGAAGGGGCGTGGAGGGGCAGAGTCCAACCTAATGGGTAACCTCACAGTGCTTTTGCTAATGGGTCAAGGGGAGCTCAGCTTGTCTGAGCAAGAGCACCTAAAATACAACCGCTCAATTTTGAGGCAAGCAAAAGAAGTGTATTAAAAAGGTCACTTAACTGAGCTCGATGAGGTCTGGAAGTGGTTCAGTCGTCAAAATATGGCCAATGTGAAACCCCTTTGGTATGTACTTATACCACAAAAAGCAAAGGAACATTGTTTACTGACTCCCTGCTTCTCACCTTTTGTCACCAGACTTGTGTTTGCAGAGCTGATGCACTTCATACAAAGGGCAAGGTATTTTTTTACCATTTTACTCTATTTTACATTCACTGCACTACTAAATAAAAGCCTTTAAACAGGCCACAAAACACTGCAATAACATATTTACTTCTTAATAAAACAAACTTTTTTATAATATTGCAATAAAAGGTTTTTGTTTTGTGGCAAACCACATACCATGTAAATTTGCAACATAAAATGACTTTAAAAATGTATATTAAAAGATATTTACAAGCTCTATGTCTTAAAATCATTGGGTCTAATCACTCCCACCCCTGATGTGCATGTTCAACTCCAGTTGTGGAGAAGGGGAATTAAGAGTGGAAGGGAGGCTGGGAGGGAGGCTAGCCCTGTTTCACTAATTCCAGTATCACTACCACCCCTAGTACCGTTGAAATTTCTCATGGAACATGATGGAGCAATGGGTAAGTAATGCTGCACATCCTCTCAACAAGAGTGCGGCTACTCTTGCCAACAGCAGCATACATTCTCAGTCACTACAAAATATACTTCAAAGAATAAAATGAAGAGCATTGAAAAAAAGCCTTGGCTTTATACTGGATGAAGATCTAAGTCAAGACACCTCGCGTGAAACGTCAGCCACTTTTCTGTACATGCTCCAACTACAAGTAGCTTCAATAAATAGAAAATTCAGTTGCTAAGGAAAACTTGGAGCCTTTCTTCAGCCGAAAACAAGCCTGCAAACCACACTGTGAAGAGGTATGTGTGAGGAGGCTTTTTTTTTCTTTTCTCTTTCTTCCAAACAGGCAATATTAGTTGTGATTTCAAATGAGAATGAGCAGATTGTATTAATGCCAGCACAAAAATGCAGAGGTCTTGCACATTTTTCAAATTGCACTTTCCAGTATAATTTTTAAATAAGATACTTGTTGTTTTCTTCTTAAAAAACAAAACAAAACAAAACACTAAGGTATGTATTCTTTAAATATTGAATATACTCTTCAAAATATATTGTTAAAACTTTCCCTAGCTGCTCAGGTGTGCTTTTTAATATATAGCTGATATATTATTAAAGGCACTACAAAATAGACATCTCTGGAGTGCAGAAATTACTAAAAAATAACCTTCATACCACAAATATATTGAAAATATAACTGCTAAAAAAAAAGACCCTATGCAACCCCACTACAATGCGTATAACTGCATGTCAGTGGTGGGCTGGATGCACCGAGGTCCTTTGGAAATGTATGAATACAGGCATGTTAAATTTTTAAAAATAGCCTAAAAAAGTTAGTGAAAACTTCAAGCATAGAAAATATTTCAAACACGTTTTTCTATGACATTCTTCACTTTCTGCATTGTTTTACCAAGCCCAAATGTTTACTCTTTCGTAGACAGTTCTTTCTTCATAAATAGTAAAGTGTTCCTTCAGTGTGTGTTTCTCCACCACCCTCCTCTGCCGACAGTTTCAGTACGTCTGGTAGACGTCGTGGATGGGCACCTGGATGGCGGCAGCTGGGAATGCTGGAGGGATGTAGCCAGCATATCCTCCATAGGCAGCAGCGGCAGCGGCAGCGTTCTTCTGTAGCGTGGCTATTGTGGCTGTGGCCGCAGCAGGCGCCGCAAACGGCACATAACTTGTCCCATAAATCCCGGCGGCAGGGATCCGCTGCACGTTGGGAGCCATGGTGTACACCGGTGTGATGGGGCGACCCTGGAAGGAAAGGGTTCAGACCTCAGAAAAAGTACCTTGTTGGAACATCCCACTTCCATGTCCTAAATGGCAAACCCCCTAGAAGGGAAGGAGGTAGTGGGGAGGGTAGGCAGTACGTGCCCTGTCGATTGAGAGTTATGCTGTCATGGGAGGCTGCTCCCCCCTCACAGTTTGCATCCCCCATAGTGGGGAAAGCAACGGCCCAATGTGCAGGTGTCTAAGACAGGTCAGATGAACTTCAGGGCTCTAGGGCACTGTGACATCCTCAAGAACATGTCCTGAATGGAAGCAGGGCAAGAAACTAGGCTTTGCCCCCACAACTGGGTATGCATAGCAGGATGTGTGGGAAGCTGAAAGTGTAGGAAGCAGGATTTCTGCACTGAACTCACCTGGAAGGGAGGAGGTGTTGAGACAGCTGGTATTACAGCTGCTGCTGCAGCTGCTGCAGCAGCAGCTGCACTAGCTGGGTCCTGCTGGACAGCTATAGGGTTGATGATGTGCTCAACAGTGTGGATTTTGCCATCTTCCATCATCTTGGCTGGCGGTGCGGCCTGAAACATGGAGTACTGGGCACCAATGGCAGGGATGGCCACTAGGAGAGACCAGACATATCAGAGAGAGAGTTTCCAGGACCTCTTGTCCAAGAGCCCTCCCTTCCAGCTGCGGCAACTCTCCAGCAGTGATCCTGTGCTGCTCTTATCAGGGAAGGTAGCCTTGTGTGCAGGCAGGGCACCTGGGGCACCTCTGCCCTCCCCATGTGTGGGAGCACCATAGTTGGTGCACTGTGACTCAGTGCTGTTTGGTCCAGCATTTTCCCCCATGCTCCTGCCATGAGTGTCCTAGGGCCAGAGTCCTCCTGGGGATGGGGAGCTATGACCCAGATTTCCACAACCCCTTCTGACCACTGCTTTCCTTCCCACTGGCTGAGAGTGTGGCCTGAGCACAAGGGGTAAGAGTGTGTAATGTCCCAGTGAGGTCCCTGCTTCAGCTGTTGACATCAAGGAGTATGTAGCTGCCATAGGATGAGCTGCTCCAGGATGGAAAGTTGTGGTTTGTACTGCAGAAGTTACAGGCAGCAACTGGTCTGCTTTATATGCCATCCTTTGGCCAACCCTGTGAAATATCAGCTCTTTTACCAGCACTTCCCAGGACTAGCTTGGCTAAATCTGTCTGCTACAGGATCAATCTACATAAAGATATCAAAAAAAAATCACCAAACTTCTTTTTAGGGAATTCTCCTCATGCCAAAATTGGACAACTCAATATAATTAGAGCCATGGTCTTTCAGACAAAGGGAGAACACTCTGGTCAGAGTAATATTCTTCAGGATGGTGAGTTTGTACATGGTCCAAAATGGAGTTTCATGGCTTGCTTAGGGAAGAAACATTCTATGCTGAACATTCCCAGTAATCACAGTAATTGCATGTGGCCTGGCAATGTGCACTTGTAGCCCAGAAAAACCAACTGTATTCTGGGCTATATCAAAAGCACTGTGGCAGCAGGTTGAGGGAGGTGATTCTGCCCCTCTATTCTGCACAGGTGAGACTCTACCTGGAGTGCTGTGTCCAGTTCTGGGGCACCCAATGTAAGAAGGATGTGAATCTGTTGGAGCAGGTTCAGACAATGTTAAAAGAGATGGAGCACCTCTAGTGTTAAGTCAGACTGCGAGAGTTGGGGTTGTTCAGCCTGGAGAAAAGTTGCCTCTGGAATTAAGACCTCTACTGAAGCTTCTCAGTACTTAAAGGGATTTTAAGTATAAAAAAGAATAAGAAAGACTTTACGGTAAGACCTGTAGTGATAGGACAAGGGGTAACAGTTTTAAACTGAAAAAGAGTTGGGCATAAGAAAAGAATACTTTATAATGAAGGTGACTAGACACTGCACTGGTTGTCCAGAGAAGTTTTGTGTGCCTCATTATTGGAAGTGTTCAAGTTCACGTTGGATGGGGCCTTTGAGCAACCTGATCTAGTTAAAGACATCTCTGCCCATGACAGGGGCATTGGATCAGATGATCTTTAAGGTCCATTCCAATGGAAACCATTCAATCACACTATGATTTCCATCATTGCCTCATATTGCATACTTCAGTGTTCAGCTTGAGAGCTTTTAGCAGTAAGGTTATTCACAAGGAAAACAAAGTAGTTGATAAATAATGGATGATGGACTAAGAGGTGATACTGGCACTTATAGGAAGTGCAGCCACTAAGCCAGAAATGAAGCCTAATATGTACACAGGTTTCTTTCCATGCAATGAAACTTTGCAATGTTAAAGTGTGCAATTATGCCTGGTGGAAGGAGGTGACAGAAAGCAGTACTCTTGCCCTGATGCTGGAGACTGCAACAAGGAAGCTGATTAGGTATCTTTCAGGCAGAGATGTGTCCTCCACCAGTGGACTACCACTGTCTCCTCAAACAGAGACCCCCAAGTCATAAGGTTTTTCAGTTCTCCTTTAACACCTAGTCCACCTGGCTAGGTCAAACCAGTTTTATCTCTGTTTGAATATCCTGCATAATTTCTCACCAAGGCAAAGAGCTCACATGCTCCATTCTGCAATAACTTCTGTCAGAAAAACAGTAGCAGGCATCTGGGGTATTGGGGTGACCTCGCAGGAGTATTCCAAATATTTGCAAAGAAATGAGCTTTAAGGTTCATCTAAACAGTAGGCAGGAGACTTTGCAGTCAGTACATTTCTACTCCTCTGTTCTGGTAATATGCTTTAAAAGTCACACCATCTTCATAACAGAGGTAAGTCGTGTGTGTGGTACCTTTTATTAGATCAGCTAATCTGACTGGGGAAAACAGACCAGGTACTTCTGTGCTCAGAAGCTGTGCTGGAACCATACGATAGGGCAAGGTCTGATAAAAAACCCTGAATCTCAACATGCTTCAAGTGCAGAAACATTTTGACTTCAGCTTCAAGCTTTTGTTTGGCAGGCGAATAAAATATAGACACCACTAATAAGCATGCATTTCCAAACTCACTTTTCAAGTATCCTTTAGTAATACCTGGAATTCCTAAAGTATCTTTGCAAACACACATAGCGGTAATATTTTCTGGTGGTGAGTGGGTAGTTTTTGTAAGGAAGTCTGATCTTTCTCCAACTATCAGCCTTCCTTTGTCTCTAGACTTCTGATATTGTCTCATCCAGCTGTTATGAAGAACCCCTTACAGACTTCATTAGATGCAAGCTGTAATTTTCACTGACATAAATGAAACATGGTTTGGGAAATCACAGTAGCTCTATTATTTAGCATTGCTTACATCCTGCTGTTGCAGTTTACTTGGAAAGAGAAATGGAGAGAAGACATCAGGACTTCTGTAAGAGGACTGGTCCCCATCACCTTCAAGGACCTTCTTCCTCAGGTTACTTTTTCAAATAAAAATCTTTCCAAACAGGATCTTGAGGAATTGCAGAGCTTCAGCTTTCATCTTGTCCACCTGGGAATGGCAAGGGCTGGGTACACAGCTGACAAAGTGGCAGAAGGGTGCAATCCCTGCTCCAGCCCTTGGACTGGCTCCTCCGAGCCCAGCAGAGATGAAAGCACTCCTGTAGGCACTGCACTACTGCAAAGATGGATCCTGAGAGCTCTCTGCCTTGCTCCTTCCCCATGCCACTGATGGAGATGGAGGAACTTGCCTCAGCCAGGGACTTTCCTGCCGTGGGAAAGCCCCAGATCCTTTTCTCAGCCTCACACCACTGGAGAAATATGGACTAAAAACAGGGGAGGGCTCCAGCCTGGCTGGAAATCTAGGATAGGAATCTCCCAGGGTGAAATTAGCATTTAAGACATTAAAAGAGAGGAAGATTGCTCTTAGTCACTGTGTTCTAGTGTACATGACTAGAAGGAGAGGAAAGTCTGCTTCCTCCTAAGCAAATGCAAAAGAGGACAGGAGGAGTGCACATTGCTTTAGTCCTCTTTTCTTTGGCCTGAAGGGCTCCCAGAAGTTTGTGTCCCCTATCCCACTGTGTGCCAGGGCCAGGAGGCACTCAGCACAAGGCAGCACTGAGCCCCAACCCTGGGGCTGTCCCCATAGCTGCAAGTGCAGTCATGGACTGGCCCTGGAGGGGTCTTCACATGCTTGAGACAGGGCTTAGAGTGAGGGCCTGCCCACCACTCCTGCTTTCCTCCCCTCCTTACACATACTAACCTGCACCAGGCTTAATGGCCACTGGATTGACTGCAGGTAACTCCAAGCTGGGAACCAGTTCAAATCCTTTCTCTTGCTGTTTTCCTTTGCCTTCATGGTACCTGCTGTAGATTCCACGGCCGGCCGAGTATCCCCCCAGGTAGGAACCCCTGGGACCTGGAGCTCTGTTGCCAGCTGCACCTCGCCCTCTGCCTCGTATGCTGCCTGCTTATGAGAACAACACAGAAGATGGTGAATAATGGAGAGTGACAACCCCGTGGGGAGCACGAGTGACCCCAGGCTGAAATCTGGAGGCTTGTGCTTAGAAATGTGGCCACTGAAGTCAGCGTGATTGAGTCTTAGTGACCCTGCTTAGGAAAACAGAAGTGCTTAAGAAGCATCCAGTAAGCCTATGCTTGTTTAGCTTTTGATGTTTGTAACTGCTCATTTATATTGGTGGAACTCTTGTGGCAAGTGTTACAGGTTCAATGCAGTCAGTAGAGAGCAAGGGGATCCTCAGGGTGATTTCTGTGCATTAGGAACAGCTTCTGCTGTCTGCTGATCTCCAGAGGAGACCCAACTTGCCAACTGGCTGTGATGGGACCCTGCTGAGATGGCACAACATCATACCTGCCCTTTAACCAACTTTGTCCCACCACTGCATATATTTTTACTTAGGTTGTTTAATTGCTTTCTCTGCTATTTTATTAGGTGCATATAACCCATTTCCAAAAATATTGCCTTTATTCATCTTAGTGACGCCACATATGTTATGACAGTACTTTGAACACTGCAGTATTGATGTACTTTATCATGGTCTAATTGAATATTTAGACTGTTACTCAACTCTGTGATAGTTCATTCCAAGTACAAATCTGGAAATTGAGAAGAAGTGAAATTTTTGAACAACTAGGGTTAAAAATACTTCTCAGTTTATGTAGGTGCTTTAAGAATATATTTATGCTATATTGCTTCTTCTATGGAAATTCACATCAAATTTCAGGAAACTTTAATTCCTGTAAGTACAGGACAGTTGTAATTATAACATCAGTTATAGCTGTTAGGGTTTTTTTATGAATAAGTGATTTTTGGTTAATTTTTAATGACTGTAACCAATAACTATTTAAGGTATACATAAGAAAAGAATAAAAGGACCTCATCATTTTTCACTCATGCAATTCCTTCTGCTTGTAGTTCTCAAATGACTTTATGAAGGACAGCATTACTGTCATTTTAATGTGGAAGGTAAATGACACCTAGAGAGTTCCTAACTAAGGCTTTCCCTAACCTCCCTCCCTTTGGATAGGTCACCATGCCTCCAGAGCACTCTGTCATAGGATCCAGCTCCTTGAAAGGAGACATTAGAAGCTGGAATCCTTAGACTTGCTCAGACTTAGTACAAGACTCATAAAACCCAGATCCCTCTGTTCCCCATCCCATGCTTGGTTTTCACTTATTCTTAACCATATATTTGATACCTCTCTCATACTGTCTTGTACATTAGCAATTATTTATACATAAATACACTTTGTGTAGTCATAAACTAAAGTAAGACCAAACAGAAATATGACAAAAAAGCCTATGAAAGAGTCTTAAGAAAAAAATTGCATGTCACTAGGTGTCCTTTGGCTGAGGCAGACCCCTCGCATCAGCCTAAGATCAAACCTGCCCATCATATCCCTAATTGTGCTTACTAACCTTTCACAAAGTAATCTCTGTTGGGCCCGATCAAGGCATTGTATGGATATCCGTAGTATGCTAGTGTGTATGGATCACAAGAGTAAACATAGTTAGGTTGCTGAGTTGCTTCTGAGGTTGCTGCAGCCCCTCCTTTTGCTGCTTTCTGGTAGCGAGTGTATTGCTCCTTGTCCACCGGCTTGGCCAAAGTAACCTCCAGGCATGAGCCTTCTAGTTCAACACCATTAAGGTTGTTCATGGCATGAATGGCATCTTCCCTGGTTGTAAAGTGCACAAAGGCATAATCACGTATTTTTTTCACTCTCTCTACACAGCCAGGGTTAAACTGACCAAACACCTTTTTAATGGTGTCCTCTGTGGTCTCAATCATTAAATTCCTCACATACAGGATTTTAACAGTCTCCATGACATCTTCATCCACATCTATCTCTGGTTCTGCCCAGTCAACAGCAATTTGATGTCCCCACAGTTGGATCCTTCCTGGCATGAGTTTTCTCCTGGCCATGGCTGCTGCTCGATGGCTCTCATACTCCACAAAGGCAAAGCCTCTGTTCTTCATCTTGTCTGCAGCGCTGGCATACACGATGACATCCAGCACACCTTCTGTCACCTTGGCAATCTCTTCCAGGATTTCCTCTCTCTTCTTCATCTTGGGAATGCCTCCAATGAAGAGCCGGCAGTTATCCACACTGCAGCACACACCCAGCAGCCTGCCAGGGCGGATTTCGTAGTTGTTCAGCTCCCTGACAGCACGCTTCGCCTCATGCTTTTGTGTGTACATCACAAAGGCGTATCCACGGTTCTTCCCATCAAAGTCCATCATCAAGCGCATTTCGTAGATGCGGCCGACAGCCTCAAAGACGGGGACAAGCTCATCTTCGTAGACATCACGGGGGATTTTGCCCACAAAGACTTCGCAGCCACGAGGAGGGTGCAGGCCCTCCCAGCCGGGAGGAGGGCCTCCATATTTGCGTTGCCCATTCTCCTGGATCATACTGTATCCAGTGCGGGCCATGAGGGCCAGCAGAGCTGCCTCGTTGGGCGCACCAGCAACACCTTCAGGGACTTTGGTGGTGGCCACATTAGCGGAATCATTGCTCATCCTTGCAGCGGAATCCTCAGCGGTCATGGTGTCAAACTCATTCACAGCGTGATAAAACCTGGGCAAATGAAGGAGGACACTTGTTAAAAGCTATTAGCTACTATCAGAATTCCACCTTTCTCTTTAATTTTCCTGTAGTTGTTCTGCAAGTTTGTTTTTCAAACTGGGACTAAGGCTGCAGAAGAACAGAGGAACAAGCCACATCAGCATGAAGAACAGACGAACAAGCCACACCAGGCTGAGGAACAAGCCACACCAAGCCACACGATACTGCAGTGATAGTGTATCCTGGACACAGGCAAAGATCCTCTTTGAGGGAATGGTCGAGGATTACCTGCCCACACATCCCAGGCATCAAGAGCTGCTGTCACAGGACACCAAAGGCACATGAACGGATGCCACCAAGTACCTCAAAATCTCAAGACTTTTGAGACCTTTGTCTTCTCTTTGAAGTGGTAGGAAGGAGATTACACAGAATTGGGAGAGAGAAGATACTGACAGGAAGCTAGAAGCACCCACCTACAGAGCCTTCTTCTCCCTCTCAGTCACTAATAAGTTAATCCATTTATTCCTGAACAGCACAAGCACCAGGTGCCATATTCCATGGTGAAAGGTGGCAAATGCATGAGAAGCATCAGACAGTTTCCATTTTATAACAACCCCTTGCTCCTCTAGAGCTCTGCAGTAACTGTCAAGTAGGAAATAATAAATACACTTCAGCAGTGGGGGTGGGGGCAATTCTTGTTCTTTTGTGCAAAGAGCGATCTGACAAGCTTCTGAGTTGCCTACTGCTTGTGTTACAATGTCTGACATGTTTGTCTCTTCCATTATTACTGCAGGACTTGAAAAAATCTGAAGAGAATCACTCCTTTATGAGAGGCAGCTTGCTTTAGAGCAAGCGGACAGCACAGCACTGCAAGCCAGCAAGAGGAAGGCAAATCTCAGAAATCTGCATTTGAACACAGGCAGAGAGCAGGAAATGCAGACATACAGGAAATGACCATGCTAATAACCAAAACTGAAAGAGAGTGGGCTTTCTTTCTGAGTACAATTCAGTAAGACACCTTGGGACTCTGAGAGTAGTTAGCTCACTGACTTTTAAAGCTGCAAGGGTCCATCAGACAATTTAATACAAGTGATTGTATATGACATGGACCATTACATTTTAGCGTTATTTGCACATTAGGTGCTATAGCATTTATCTGAGTAAATCATGTCTTCCACAAGGACCTTGGCTTCAAGGAATCAGAGAGCTGTGGACCCTGCCACATCCCTGTATTGCTTGTGGCTATCCACTCCATCATACAAGCAAGTGTGCAGCATTTCTTATGAGAATTTGTCTGGGTTTTGCCTCCAGATAGGATTAGAAAGACTAAAGAGTCTTTCAAGACCTCTGCTTGTGCCTTGTAGTGACATTTAAGTCATTTAATCAAGACACAACTCTGTTTTTTGAATAAAACTTGCAGGCTTAGCTCACAATTAGTCATTTTTTAACCTGAAATTCTTGTTTGTTGTTCTTTGGACAGTTCTCTAGAGCTTCAGCCTTTTTCACCTTTGCTATATACAGGGATGAAGATCATCCCTCCTTCTCCTCCTCATGTCTCTGTCTTGCCAAAACCTCTTTCTTCACACCTTCTCACTATCAAGTCACATGGAGTTGGGTGGGGTTTTTTCAATTCTAACCTCAAATCCTCTATAGAAGCACCACTTGCTCTGGTTATGTGTCATGTAGCAGGCATGGCTTGTGTTTATTACTCCTGAATGCCACAACCTTGCATTCAGCCCTATCCCAACTGCCTTTTGAGTAGATCCCAACTACTGAGTGTTACACAATTGGCTCCTCCCCACTGTGTTTTACAACTCTGTCAGTCTTTCCTTCACTGATTTAATTGTCATGCTTTGCATTCATCACCAGTCTGTTGATGGAACTGTCAAAATACACTGACCCTTGTAGGACACTGCAAACCACCATGAGAAATGCTTGCAATATATGGTTTTGACAGGGTTATTTATTCTTTTTTTAAAGGACAACCCTTCAGAGAGATTTATTTATTCTATATAGTTGTCTTATTCAGTGAGACACAGGTTTCTCTCTGTCCAATAAGGACTGAAATATATATCCTTCATCTGAATGATTTAGCCATTGCATTGTTTACCACCAAGGAAGATCTTTCAATAGTACAGCAAGCCCAAGTCCACAAAAATATTGCACAAATTATAGGCACCAAAGTCTGATTTGTATGGTTCACAAAATCCATTTAAATCCTAGTAATCTCAGCACCTCAGATTTTTTTCAGTAAAGCTCCTGAGCTGCCCAGAATTGTCCTGGTCTATACCCAGAGATACCTCTGCAGGAGCCAGGGCAAACACCACTGAGCCTGGTTCATGTCCTAAATGCATTTGGGATTGGGAAACCAGACCTCTCAACTTTGGTCTGTGGTAGGACTTGATCCTGCATGTGTTTTTGGGCCATGAGTGTTGCATACTGATGCTTCTGAGCCGTTTTAATTTGAAAATATGAAGAGCAGAAGAGAAAATAAAGGAAAGTGGAGGGCAGTAATAATGATGCTGATGCTCAGGCAATACTTTAGTAAACACAATTCCTTTGAAGCCAGGTATGTCATGGATAGCTTCTTGAACTGCTGTTGATACATGTTTCTCTCAGATTCAAACATTACCCTTTAACACTCAGACATTTTTATTTTATTCCTGGAATTATTTGAAATAATTAAGAAAATTAAGGCAGACTAAAACAGCTTCATTTTTTCACTTGACAATTTGCTGCTAGAAGTGTAACTTCACCTTTCTTGGAATAAAAGCTAGTTATACAAACACTTTGGTGGGAAATAATCATCACCTTTACATGGGCCACCTGTTGGCAAGTCAAGTACTTATCACCCCAAGTTTGGCTAAGTTTAAAAATTAGCAATTCCATTCAAACCACCTGTTTTAGGTCAACTTACAAAAGTCATCTCTATATCTGTTACCCGTAGGGCTCTGTGTCTGAGGCTATAGTCTGGAAAGCTACAGGTTTTGTGGAGTGAGGGGAGATGAAACAGAATCTCCCCTGACGCCCAGAAACCAGTTGGTAGTTCAATGGCCATGCAGGAGATTGCATGTTCTCCAGCACTTTGCATTGCACCAGCATGATGATTTCTCATGCTGCAAGTTGTATGTGAAGCTACTTCTAAGTGCTGCTGGCCATCTTTGCTGCAGACACTGCCATACATCATTTGTGATAATGCATAATTAAAATTTTGTTGTGAATCTAAAATGCATTTATCCCTATGTAATTTATTTGGAATCAAGATTCATGATCAAACGTGGTTTGGGTTTTTTTCCTGTGCAGCTACATAGAGCTGAGATTCATAAATAGGTACTACTTAAGAAAGTTACAGAGCCCATGTAGCGCTAATTGTTGTAACTAAATACACATTTAACAACTTGTTCATTGCCACGTTATACAATCAACACCTTGACTAAGTTCAGGTATCATTTACCAGAACATTTATCATCAGTGATCATCTGTAGCTTGATAAGGAAATGCACAGGCTGTCTGGTCTGAGAGCTCTTCTGCTGTTACTGCCTTTCAAAATGGGCTACTAGCACAGTCTCCTTTTCAGACTGAAATGCAATCCCTCTCAAGAAAGCAGTTTTCAAAACTACCAGTTTCCAAAGTGTTCAAACCTGCTTGTGCATTTTTAAGGTCAACGGTAAACCAGTCATGAAAATTTGCTACCATGTGTTGTGGGTCTAGACAAGGCATGGGCTAGTACTATGGGTCTAGTGGCCTTAAGGGCAAGCTGATTTCCAACATTCGATATGTGAGATTAATGCTAGAAAAGGCAAAAAATTAATCTCCAGTAAAATGCAGTGTCTTGTGAAATATAAGTGCTTGGCTTCCAGACTCTGAGGAGGAAGGTACACCTGATCTTGATAACATAGATTCAAAAAAGAGAGACAGACAAAAATATTTTTAACAAGAAAGGTTGTGTTTTGGAGACAGCTAAGTTTTAAATGACTCATTATCAGGACTGAAACAAGTCCTTGGCTTCTTTTTAGAAAAAGGTAAATCTTGCTTGATTGTTCAACACCATGGTAGATAGAAGCTAACATCTGCCAGCCTACCAGGAGCAAGGCTTATGAACCCCTCAGTCCAACATCTTTGTTCCAAGGACTCTTCCTTGCACAGGTGAACTCTCAGACATATATGTTTCACTGAAACCATTCAAATTTCACTTCACCTTGCTTATGAAACCCCTCTGCTGCCAGGAGGAAGGGTGTAAATAGTTCTTGCCCTAAACATTAATTACCTTTGTCTTAAAGGTACTTTTTTCCCCACATCCTAGAATATTAAATGGCAAACTTACTGTGGTGGCAGTGACTGACCTAAAGCATACTATGAGCAGGCTGATTAACTGAGGCAGGTATTTTATTAAGTAGAAATACCACACCTTGATCAACAACAATACAGGGCCAAATGGTGATGTCCCTTGTCCCAGGTCAAAGGCAGCTTGGGGCCCCAGCAAGAAAGCAATGCCCAAAGTCCACATATCAACTTGTCCCTGGGTTAGTCCAGCACTGGGCTGTGCCCTGTGAAGTTAGGCAGACACATTCTCCTCTGCTGATCCTAGTGTGGTCAAATAGGCTTTTACAAACACAGGGACACAGCCAGTGTCCACTTCACTCAGGTGCTCTTAAAATGAGGTTGTTTATGTCTAGACTTAGTTCATCCCTCCATTTTGTGTTACATAGATTTAGTGGCAGGTGACACAACTGCCAGCAGTCACAAAGCCTGGGAACAGGTGTCAGCACCACCACAGGCAACTGGAGAGACCAGGGGGATGTGCTGTCCCCGTGATAACTGTCCAGGGGAGGGATGGGGACACCTGTGCCCCACCTGCAGACCCTGTACCATACAAAGTCCCACTGAGCTGACAGGGTGTGTCCTCATGGGCACTGCACATCTACTGCTTCCTTCAAGAAACTGCCACAGTTTTGCATTTTAAACCACAGAGGGAAAGACGGTTGCTGAAATTTCAAATACACCCTGTTGGCAGAGGGTAATAACAGCTACTGGTTTAAATGTGACCTTCCTAGTATTTCACTTGAAATAATAAGGGAAAATGTTGATACTGATGATGATGATAGGCAGCAGCTCTAAAAACATGGGTGTCAATAAAGTTCTTTATTTTCAAATCCTGACTCTATTCTCATGACAAATTTATATTTATAAAATGCACACAAAAACAATGGCTTACTAAGAACAACTGTGTAATTTTATCACAAACATCAGACACTCCAGAAATGCTCCTGCTGGAAATGCAGTTTGCCTGTTTAGAGATCTATTGGCTGAACAGAAAAATTCAATGGCCTCATCAATTTGAAATAAGGTAGTAACTTGTGCATTGCTTCAAGTGTCATATGCAAGTTACCTCCGTGTTTAAGGATAATTACAGTATCATTATACATCACTTTGCCCTTTCTTGCCAAGACTGTCACTCTTTCCCTCCTCATTATTTTCATAAATGAGCTGAACAAAGCAGGTGTCTTTGAGACTGTTGCTGAAGCTGAGCCATGGCATGCCCAACTGCAGGATCCAGGACCAGTGTGGGGACCCACAGGAATTGGATCAAACTTGTTTTCCTACATTCTGCCATTAATGAAATGTAGGTGTCCAAAGCTGAAACTTGTGCTGGGTCAGTGCAAGAGAGTGCAGCATTTCAACATATCTTTTTGGCCAAGGCCCTTTTCTGAAGGTCTTTCAGGCCGGAAAGGGAAGGTTACATGAGACGGATGATGCCTTCACCCTTTTACAAAAAGCAATACCTAAGGCCAACAGGCCATGACAATGTCTGCAGTGTGTCAGACACATTTCTTTTGCTGCAGCTGAACTGAGTGAAAAAGTTGCCCCAGGCTAGGTGAAACATTTTGAAAAGGTGAATTTTCTTAATCTGGACCATTTTGGCAAAACTGTTGAAAAAGCAGTGAACTGCATCAGCAGAACTGAAGGGGCAGGAACAGTGACTGGCAAGAGACTTGATGAGTAGCTTGTGATGAGCAGCTTGGAAGAAAGTAACCTCAGAGATCATTGACAATGACATGTCTGTCTGCTGTGCAATTTATCCTGCTGCCAGCACCACTGAAGGACTGTTTATTCTCATCATCAGTTGCATGCCTCAGTTGGGTCATCGAACTTGTCCCTCTCCAGCCAGGGTCAGGAACTTTTTGGCTTAGGTGCTGCATGGAACACAATGAGATGTGCATGGAGCAGCACTTGCTGCACTGCACATTTCCCACGTATGTTCAGACAAGAACATGTACAAGCAGAGGCTCTCTGCCCACTAGAAGTACTATACTTAAATACAGAGAGCAACAGTGCCTGAGAGGTAGGATAAAACCAACCTGCTAAATCCTGAGGCTAGCTGCTGAAATTAGGACAAAAGGAAACAGCCTCAGGTTGCACCAAGGAAGGAAAGATTTCTTCATTGAAAGGGTTGTCAAGCGTTGGAACAGGCTGCTCAGAGATGTGGTTGAGTCACCATCTCCAGAGGTATTTAAAAGACATGCAGATGTGGCACTTAGGGACGTGGTTTAGTGTGGACTTGGGAGTGTTCAGCTAATGGTTGGACTCAACGATCTCAGAGGTCTTTTCCAACTTAAAGATTCTCTGATTTTATGAAATTCCCACTTCTGCTATGGTGACAATTTGCATTCTAATCTAGAGCCTATCATCATAGTTCTGACCATTGATTTCATTGCAAGAGTTCATATTAAATACTTAAACTTCAATTTTATTCTGGTCAGTTAGTTATGTTCACTTTGTATGGGGCTAGTTAATGTTCAGGGCCTGAAAAGCAGTTTTCAGAGTGGATTTACTGCAGCGAGGGTCTGTGCACAGCTTTCAGTTGCTTTAATTTATCCTAAGTGGCTAAACATGTTAAAAATGGCTGGTTCCATTTAAAACTCACCAAAATCTGTTGACTTTGACTCTTGATTGTATTCAGTGCAAAGAAAGGAACAGAAAATAGAGTGTGATATTTCTAACAGTACTCATATCTAGCACTACTCCTCTGACATCAGTTATGAGACTCTAATGGCTGCAAGAAGGATATAATTAAGATAGGGATGAGCACTACAGAAAATCCTGCTTTAAAGTTCTTGCAGGGACAGGTTATTTTCTCCAGGCACCAATCAAAAGCAATGTATTTGTCTTAAAAAATTGTATCAAAATTTCTAGAAATCTGTTCTTTTGCTTCTTGCTCCTTTTTGGGAGGAAAACACCTGAAATTATTCTGTAAATTAACATCCTGGAATTTCCCAGGTTAAAACTTGAATGCTAATCAGATATTTCAACAAATTTGCTACAGCTTCAAACTAGGATTCAAAGGTTAAACTTCTTATTTTCACCATTATCATTAGAAAAATAACAATCATTTCCATGATCAGACAGGAAAATGCGTGATATATAAATTTCAGTGTCATCTTTCCTATTCTGGAGCTGTACTTAATGGGAAAGTTTTTGCAGTGTTTCTTTACCAAAAATGTGAGTAAACACTGTTCTCTGCAGAGATGCTGATACAGGTAAGCATGTCCTCATTAACTGTCTGCTTTAGAAAGCATTCTGCTTGGAAAGGGAGAAGAGTTTCATCCAGGATAGACTAGAAGCTCACAAGCTTTTGCCATAAGGACAGGAGAAGCAATGTTCTGCAACTGAAAAACAAAACCACAACTAGACTCGTCTGTTAATCATTACACAGGAAAGATAACACATTCACTTATTTCACTTCTTGCCCTTCTGAAGCAAAATCTTACATATGAACACGGTGATTTAATTCAATCATTGAAAAAGTCTGTCAAAGGCTTTGCTGAACTCTGTGGTGCAGGGATATGCATGCACATTCTTCTTTGTTTTTATAACACATGACACTTTATCTATCTGTCTGTCTACATAAATATTACAGTAATATGTTCCACTCTGCAGTGCAAACAACAGTATCTTTAAAAGTTCATAACTTACAGTTGTCTTTTCAGCTTTTCTGATCAAACTTTTTCCCCTAACTGTCCTGGAGATCCCAGAGTGTAACATAATGCATCCTGCCTGTTCATATAAAGTCTACTGCTTAGTCAAATTTATTACAATAAAAATAGCTTCAGAATTTTCAGTTTACCCTAATCCCATGCACTACTTTTATTGCAACATTCTAAGCTTTGTATATACCACGTGAATACTGCAACAACAGGGGGCCCAACCTGCAACCCTGCTTTCAGCAGGAGGCAGAGATTCCAGGGAAAGCTGAAAGTGGCTCAACATGTTCCCTCCCCCTCAGGTCACTGAAATGAAAATCAGCATAAAGCAAACCACAGCTGGGATGTGAATGTTCGCTGCTGAAAGTACATTAAACTCAAAGCATTTGGCTTAGTCAGTGGCTGGGGTTTTGTCCTTTTTTTTTTTTTTTTTTCCTTTGTGCACTGACATTTGACCCTTTTTATAATATGCACCTTGCACCACTGAAACCCAGTTAGTTATTAATTAAACTCAGGTACCAATGGCTGACTTGTACATATCACCATTTTAACTGCCTGGTGCTGCCTGTGCACAGAGGAGTGGGGGGCTGGAAGCCAATCGTCTTTCCTGCGAAATTCTGTCATATCGGCAGAAAGGAGCGGCAAAGTCCAGCAATTTGTACCTGACCTCTGATCTAAGAAACTTGTACAGACCTTTGAACGTTGGATTGGAGAATTGAGAAACAAGGTTTACAAGTACAAGGAAGAGATTTCCAGCACTTGTTACCTGTGCCCAGTGTTAATGTTATAAATTAAAAAAAATGTTTAACCAAGGCAAGAACTCTCAGGGGGCAACTCTCCTGTGCTGGGTTAATTCAAGACAATTTAAGTCTACTGAAATTATACCTCGCTTGAAAATACCTATGGTTTTGAAATGAAACTTCTGTTCATTCCAGAAAAGGAGTGGGGTTTGAGACAGGTATAATTTGAATTTCACCTTTTGTTGACCTTAAGTGAGATTATTTCTTTTTTTAATTAGAAGCTGAAGAAAGAAGACAAGGATCATTTGATTCACTATAATTTCTTCAGCAAAGACTGGAGCTGAAATGCAGAATTGAATGGAAAATATTAAAAAGAGTAGCAAAATGGTGACTCCTTTGTTAACTTTATTTTTATGCAACATATTATCTAATCTTGGTTATACAGTGCAAAGCTATATGAGAAACCCATGGAAAAATAATCAAACCAACAACATTACAACAAGTTCTTGACAGACAGTCATGTGGTCTTGTCCTGACAAACATAAAGGACATGTTTTGAAGTTCTGTTGGATTAACCATGCCAATTTAATTAAAAACTTCTCTCAATTCTTGTACATACTGGCAAGGTCTTTGGTGCAACACCATCAGCTAACACCAACTGCAGACTGCATTGGGTGTGAAGGCCTTCAGAGATCAACTGTGATAATATGATTGAAAAAGATGTCTTTTCTGCAACCCAGTCTGCCAGTCTATGGAGCACTGCAGGGGATGACAGCAGCATTTGCCATGACATCCCTCAAATGTTCTGAGCAGAGGCTGTCATCCATGGAAAGCTGGGATGTGCAAAGGGACAGGGATACAGATATGTTTTGAATCATGGTTTCAATCCCACCTAGCTCAGGACAAGACACCATTATATACAGCTGCTGCATCTTGCCCACATGTAAAATGACATTTTTGTCATTGGTTTTAATTGAACCTTACTTTCAACAACTACATTTATTTTTTTCCTGGTTTAAGTTCAAACTTCACTATTGTTATCAGCACTGACCCCAATAAAACAATAAATTAATAATTAAATAAATACAGATTAACGTCACGTGTCCAATGTCACATATAAGTCTTACACATTTCACATGCTGCTTGAGTAGAATATGAATAGAATAATATCAAAGCTGACTTTCTTTAAATGCTGTCAAATTTTCAAAATGCAGATTGCACTATGTAGATGCATTTATATTAATAATACTTGCATATATACTCTGTTTACTTCAATCTTCCTAGCCACCTCCAATCTACAAGCCCCAAATTCTGCACCAAAAGCTGACAATCCACTTTGAAAGTTTGATTTTTTATGTCAATCTCTTGAAAAAGCAGAACAAAATACCTGGCGGCACAGAGAATGGCGGAGACAGACTGATTGAAAACACAATGTCAAGCAGTTGCAATTGGCTTTTACTTCATTAATTTAAGCTAGCAGAAAAGATATCTCTGAAACACGGTTTTGTTTTCTTCTGTCTAAAACATCAGTGCTTTAGTGTTCATTGTTCTGACATTCGTTTTGGTATTTGCTATGCAAATACTTTTAGATATTCACATGTTGATCCCACAGTTTAATTTTACAAGCAGTTGCTTAATTCTCAAACAACCCCTTAGGACCCTCTAAAGGAAGGCAAACCACTGAACCCATACCTTGATGATGACATACTTTTGGTCTCAGCTCTCTGATAAATGAAAACCAGATAAAAAGCCCTACAGAGCAAACAAGATTTCCCTTACCTTGCCGCTCCTGCGATCGAAGTGCAACAGGTTAAGGGGACTCGCGCCTTTGCCCGAGCAACCTTTCTTCCTAATGGCAGGAGCTGTGCAACCTGGTTATAGAGTTCATGCATCTCTTTATTGGCCAGCGAGCGTTAGCCATTTAAATTCCTTGGGAGTCATTTGTTAAGGGCTCTTAGGCTGAGGCTAAGTGGGTGGGACGGGAGGGAGAGGGGATGTTAGTGCTGCCAGACGCAGAGAGCTCTCCAGAGTGGTTTGAAGATTAATAGAAAACTATCTGCAACGAAGGGATCTTTGGAGGGAGGGCTGGGTCCAACCTTCAGGGAAGTATAGGAAAGAGAAACCATAACATTTTTGCAGGTAAAAAGAATTTGAAGAGAAAGATTTCATTCAAAATCCAAAACTTGGAAAAAAAGGAGTGAAACATGTACAAACAACTCCTTCCTAGCACAAGGCGTTGTGCAAATAGCTTGGGTTACTCACAACAGATAAGATAAGAAAAGGGCATATTTTGCTTGACTGCATGAGGCTTTTTCAGTGAAATATTTTTTTTTCTTTATGTGCGTCTGACAAAATTATTTCAGGCTGCGCTGAATCAATTTACCTTTTGTTGTATGAAAAACAAAGGTCTGTGGCTCCTGGAGTGAGAAGTAGATTTACTGATCATGTCGGCAGTGGGATGGTAGGAATAACTCAGCCTATGCTGTGTACCCGACATGCACTGTGTCAGCAGTAAACACGGAAACTCCAATGTGTTTGCTCAAAAGGAAAAAAAGCACCTGGTGCAGAAGTAAAAGCACAGGGGTGGTAAAACATGATTCATGACAGTAGAAATGGTCTGTACATAACAACGGAGCATTAGGCCCTGGGAGCACTTAGGCAAAGCAAACAACACACCTTCTCAAGCAGCCAAGAGGAGGAACTGCTCCGAAACACTCTTTGGATGATAGATTTGCCCAGTTGGCAAGCAGTGTGCACAAGCAGTCGGCAGGAGAAGAGGGAGCAGGGCATACCTTGGGAGATGGCTGATTTCTGGGAAAGGAGACAGCCTGAAGAAGGCGAAAAGCAAACAGCATATTGCAGAAGCAAATCAACGACAGTTTCCAGTCCTTTCCCAGGTGTTTTTTACAAGCATAACCATTCCTTTCTTCTTTCTCTCCTTTTTTACGGATTTTTCCCATCCCAAAAAGAAAGCTAGGTCCAAACCTCCATCCAAACAGCACACAAGCAACAACCTCAGGGCATCCACATGTGCAAGGAAAAGTGTCTTGATGTCTCAGTGACAAACCATAAATTCAAGTATATTCTGCAGAGGAAGCACTGTCAGTTTGTTTGAGATGGTCCTACATAATAATTTATTCTTGCCCTCTGAGTGCTTAAGTCTGGGCATGTAAAACTTAAGAAACAACCAAGTCAGAGGCTGGTCAATAGGGAAGAGGGGTAGGGGAGTCAGTGGGTGTAGAGATAAGCGCTCTAATATTAGAAGGCTCTAAGAGAGAAAAATGTGGAGGATGGCAAAGACTGGCAAAAGAAGCATCTTTGTGGCGGTTTCCGAAAGCAAACAGGAAGGAGAGCCACTCTACTTACACTGCAAACCAATGGGTGATTGCAATCACTCTGCTCTGGATTTTTATACTTGTTTATCCACTGTACTGGGGCTGTGGTGTGTTAGGCACTGTGCAAACACACCTGGAGCCTGGATCCTGGTCCCAGAGTACTGGCAGCCCAAGTCTACTGTGCAAGTCTTTCATCTTCAGAATTCATCCCTGCAAATGTTAACCTGTTAGCTACAAGAGCTGCAGAGAAGCAAGTACTGCCCTGCAGGCAGGAAAGCTGCAGCATGGAAATTTAAATGGTTTACCCAAGACTGTGGGAAAAATCAGTATGAAAGCTAGGGGAAAGAATCTAGGAGCTTCTGCCAAAATAAGATCCCTACCTCAATCCCACTGATCTCTATAAGAAAGTGAGTATAAAACATTGGCAGGTATAAATTTGCAGAACTTCATCAAATTAATTGATTTTTAGAATTCAGTGTCTTTCTCTTACTTTATATTTTTCTGTTGGAAAACAAACCAAACTTATAGATAAAAGTATTGTAAATTGAATGCTATCAGCTACAATTGTGTGTGTACTTGAATGCCCAGAGAAGACTATTCTGGTGTAAGTGAAAAAGCGCTGATGCTAGTGAGCTGATGGGCTCATTTTTAGAAGGCTGTTCAAATGCTGTGTCAATTAGGACCATGTAGGGAGGCCTCTTGAATCCTTGGCTTTCATTTCATATATTCACTTTTGGCTGTATCCTGTTGTTAGTTTCCAAGTTATTTTCCCTTTATTGTTTAAAGCAAATATCATCAAGAGATCATCTGTTGCAGAGTATTCTGAGGTGTTACCATTCCCAGTGGCAGAATTTAAAAATATATTAATTTTTCCTGCAGGTTGTGCTTTTATAAGGAACTTCAGAAGTTTAGGCAGAATTAAGCAGTATGCCTCCCAGGTTTCCCTGACATTAGAAACCTGGTTTCCTTTGACTTCAAAACCACTGTGTTCGTAATGACTGCACTTTATATATTTCTTTATGATGGCATATAAGGAAGAGTGGAAAAGTGTTAAAAGCAGAGTCATGTAAGCAGCAGGGAGGATGGATTGTATATACACCACATGTTCCTCTCTTCATACAGCATCCATTGCCCTGGGGTAAAAATATAAGCACTTCTTTCCTAATGTACAGCTGACTACAATGAATAAAACCCACCCACTGTTACAATAACATATATATTTAGCTGTTTTGTCATTTTAATTATTGACAGTGAAGAAGGGGCTAAATCCTAAGAGATGTGAAAGAGAACAGTCCAGACCAGTCCATGTCCATGTTTCCCTTAAACTTTCCATTGCCTTTTATTCTTTCCTGTAGTGGGATTGCAGGTGAAAGATTTTTCCTAAATAATTATTCTCCTGAATACAGTGATAGAAAAGGTTGGAAATTAGAAGAAAATAGTGATACTTGTTACTCTTTGGAATATGGTGATGCCTGTGAATGGGGACCTTCTCCCTGATGCAGAAGAGACTTCCAAGGAGTTGGGATGTTTCCCCTCAGCTGTCTCTCTTCTACAAGTAGACACATCAACTGGCCTTTACAGATGGAGTGCACCGGGCTCCTCGGTGTGATTAGTGGGATGACAAACACTAATGAAGCATTGGATCTGTCTTCTGAGATTTTTAGAAAGATCAACCCCAAATCCTTTGGGAGAGCCATAGGCTGAACACAGGCTCATCATTTTATTGGCGAGATGCCATTGTCTGGATAAGAGTAAGTATTTTTGATTATTATGGTAGTAAGTAGGTTTTCAGGAGATATTTCATGATGGAAACTTAGCATTATGTGACAGTACAGACATGCAAGCAAGTGAAATGAGAAGGCAGAGTAAGGAGTGAGATATGGTTGGCCTTTATGGCTTTATTTACTCTTCAAAAACAACTGAGAGACTGCAGTAGAATAAGAAGGGAATGCGCCAAGTAAAATATTTCACTGAAAGGACACATGAATCTAAGAGTGACCGGCAAAGTCTCTAATCTTAATCTCAGAAAGTCTTGATCAGTACATTCACACACAAACCCATTATCAGTCACAATACAGCCACAGAAATTGGGATCTCATAATGTAACAAACAGAATTTTTTTTCCTTTTCTATAATTTCCTTCTCTTTTTAACAAAACCACTCTGTATTTGGTGGAACAGGTTCCCACATGTTTATAGAACAATTTTATTGCCATTTGAATGTTTAAAGGGACAATACCACTTTATTTAAATTAATAACATGATATTTTACACCTGTTCTTATACTATGTGAGTTAATACAGCAGATTTTGTCATGTCCTGACTTTCCTAAGCTATTGCAGCCCAAAACATAGGGAGATCCTTCAGAGAACATGAAGTCTGGAACCAGTACAGCTTTCCAAGTTCTCTCACACCCAAGCTTCTTCTACACATAACCTATGTCAATGTTTTGATCTTTACCTTGCCACATCACAAAGAACTGCCCTTATAAAGATGGACGCCCCATCTGCTCTGCCAGCCAGCCACATGCCTTAATCCCACCATGGAGATGACAAAGTTACAGACCTGAAGGTGGAGTACTGACTGGGGGAAATTTGGCCAAGGACACCTTGAGCTTTCCAGTTTTGTTTTTTAGTCTTAGGCTTCTCTGGTTCATGGGCAGTGGGATTTGCTCTGATAACCTTTATGGTCACTAGGCAAAGGTTTTGTTCTATTTTTATCAAAAATCCATTTTATTGTCATTCTGCAATGAAAGTCAGCACAGAGGATACTGTAACAGTCAGGCTCAGTTTCCTCAAGTAGTATTTTGTGCTTTAATTTAAACTTGAAAGCAGGATTTAGGTTCCAAAATGTAAGAAGACAGATAATGAATAAATCCATGGACTGTAATAGATTTTAATTAGCACACAAAACAGAAGGAAAACAGCAAAACACAAAGTTTTGGGTTTTTTTAATATAGCCATAGCCATTACATTTCTGTGGCATGTTTGCTTTCCATTAAAATAAATACAGAATGGGTTCTAGACAGACATATCTACAAGGGAGGTTAATATGATAATTGCCTTTCAGTCCTAGGGTTAATCAAACACTCCATAGGAAAAAGCCCGATGTGGCTGCTCCAGACCACCCATTCACACCACAGCTTCACCAACACATTAAAACTGGCACTGTCTACACAGGGTCCCACTCCATCCTTACTGCAGCCTCTGCATGTGCTGCCATAAGCATTTGAGCTGCTGCACCATGCACCCACCCACACCACCTGAGCACCTGTTCTGGCAGGGGGGTAAAAGAGGGTGGGACCTGTCTCTCTGCCAGCATTGCTGGGTTAAAGCGTTTGTCGGGTCACCAGCATTGAGCAAATTCATGGGAAAACAAGGGGAAGGGATTCTTTTAAAACCTGCTGAATCTGGTTTCACAGCACAGCTCCTCCTCTGAAGAGGCCAATGAGATTCCACAGTGGGGTAAATGAAAGCCTTTCTGTAATACCAAGGAGCTCACGGAATCATCCAGGGAGACCAGAGAGTAGAATAGCAAATTGCAACTCTTTATGAGTTTGTATGCAGCTGGTGAATTTTAGCACTGTAGCTATTGAGGGGCTGAAGGTCCTGGAGGAATCAAGGAAGGAGGGGCAGCACAGTAGTGTGAGCTCAATAGGTCAGCAAAAGGTACCCAATGGCCACCTCCTGTGACTAGCAGGGATATCTAACCAGCACAAGCTAACCATGTACCAACCAATTTTGATAATTAAAAGGTTACTGGCGAACAACATTCTTGCTGGTTCCTTCCAGGGCCTTTTTGCAAAGAAAACCATAGGATTTTGTGATACATGTTCACAAGAAGGAGAATAAAGATCTCCAAATATATATTTACAGGTGGCTTTCAGAATCAGGGTATGAAAATGAGTATGGTTAGCACATGGAATCTCTTCCAGTAATTGTTCTGCTTTTTTACAACTTACAGTAGAATATAAATATATTAAGGGGAAAAAGTCTTCCTCCAAGCAACAGACATCGTCTTTGGTCAAGGCATAAGCCTTTCTATTTTCATTCTTAATGTCTTATTGAAAATGAAACAATAAGCATCACATGGAAATTGTATGTTAAAAAGAGATTATCCAATAAGGAAACTTAAAGAGTTGCCTTTAGGAAGGCAAATTTATTTTTCTGCCTCCCAGTAACTTGAAGAAAAAATTTAGACTACAGGAGACTGAATGATCTGCTGGGGAATTTACAATATCCATTAACTCCAGCATCTCATATTATATTTTATTATATGTCCACAACTTTCATTTCTCAGAAAACTGATTTACTATCAGGATTCGGAAAATCAGCTTTTGAGGATGTCAGCAGAGTCTGAACTGGCATACACAGCAAAGGCATCATTACCAGAGAAGTCTGTGTTAAGCAGACTGACCTTTATACCAGCCCCATGCTTATTAGAACACCTGTGATGGGACTTCATTAGGAAGGAATTTGCTATGACTGAGTCACCCATCAATGGTGGGTGCTGCCATGAGGCATGGGTGGGGTCACATCTCTTGGCCAATTGCATGGCAGATTTTGTCCATGTGGTCCAGCACAGATTTACCCATGCTGTCACATGCCCTTGCCTTACCTAACCTCAGCCCAGCACTCTGGCTCCCCCCCTGCCAGCATCTGCTCCTCTCCATTGCTGACGTTCCCTACAGGCAGGCAGGACTGGGGCTGCAAACCTGCCTCCAGCTGGGCTTTCTTCTCAGCAGCCAACACTGTACCAGCAACAAGCTGCAGGCATGCTGTTCCTGAGCCACTCTTTTGGGGTGAGTTGAGCTATGTTACCAGTCTAAGATGTGTTTCTGCAGCATAGGAAACAGGATGGATTTGCCTGTTAGTCCACCAAACATTATCTACAGCACAGGCAAGTCCTAGACCTGCATCTATACCAAGCCACTTGCATGGCACACAAACAGAAGTATAACATAAGTGACTCTTGATAGAAACCTTGCAACCTTGTGGTAAAAACGCCCACCTTTACCAAACGTGCTTAAACAGTAAAAGGGCACTTTCACCTCTGCAGCTGCACCTGGGCTGAGGCCCACTGCTGGTGTGGGACTCTGAGGCATCATCCCTCTGACTGCCAGAGCTGCCCAGGTCACCCTGTGGGGTAGAGCCAGTCTAATTAACTTCGAAAATACTCAAAGGCTGTGTTAATGGGCAGCTCTCAATAATCACAGTGAGTTGATTTTTTTACAGAACTACAGTTCTGCTTTAAAACCCTTCTTTCTCAAAGAAAAATCTCAGAGTGCTGTTGACATAACTTACCTCAATAGATATTTGACAAGATAAACCAAGCAAAATGTCTGTGAGTTCAAGGACCATTTAATATCTGATTATATTTAGGAATGAAAAGAATGGTCTGAATAGCTGTAATTATTAAATCCACTAGCCAAATCACCCTTTCCCTTTCTCACTAAAGAAAATATCTCTACAATGACCCAGGATCTGCCACGCTTGAGCCATTGACAACACCTAAGCAGGAGATGTCTCATTCAGGAAGAACCTAAGCCCCACAGTTCCTATGTCTAAGAGAAGGTTTGTATTTTCAAGAGGACATTTCCAAACTGCCAGTAACTAAATCCTTAAGTTCAGACTTGGAAGCTACATGAAATGGTCCTGAGAGAGGTAGATATTTTTACTTTGGCTGAAGGAGAGGCTGGAGCCACAAAATGAGCTCTTCTGAGCAGTACCTGCACTCTAAAGCTCTGCCGTGTTTCTCTCTCTTCTGCAGGGTGGAGGTAGACGTTTGGACTGCCTAAGCTAGGCCCTGTGGTTGAGGCCACCTTGTTTTGGGGGGGGGGAAGGAGAAGACTTCACCTAAAAGGCTGTCTGCTGTGCTGTCTGGGTTCAGCGAAAACACCCCAGCACATTTTGTTAGAAGAGATATAACCCATGTGATCAGCTGTTCTCAGCTGTGGGGCAGAAACAATGCTCACCACACACCTGAGATGTGAGCTGTTTGCAAGGATGCATCTGCAATTAAACAGGAAATTGCAGCTTGTCAGTGTGTTAAATGAGTGACAAATGGCAGTAAGTATGCAGAGACACTCCCTTTCTTTGGAAAAAACCCAAAAAATTTTCTCAGGAACTTTAAAGGGTCACTGTCTTGGTCCTTCCTAAAAATAAGCAAGGTAAACTCACTCTTAAAGGAAGCACATTTAGTTGGTAGGAATATGGATAGGTTACATCTTCAAAGTAAGCATTTTAGCAAATGTCCAGAGAAAGAACTGTAATAGTCTCTAAGCAAGCTAAAATGGTTGAAATGTGACCTTTGTAGGGCTGTGTGTTCTTCAGAGAACCGAAGGAGGTAGGCAGAGACCTATGCATGAGGACATTGTCCTTCCTGCTACCTCATTGGTGAGTATTCCAAAAGATTAGCACAGAATGTCTGAATATGAATATGTAATATATTGCTATCTAGCACATAGAATAATGTGGCAACCACCCGATTGTCATCTGTCTAATTACTTAGACTTTCACGTCACCTCTGAGGTCTGAATTTTCTGTCTGTAGAAGAAAGTATTGGTTCTCTTTATATTTAGAGGTGTATGTGAAGAGGTGGTTGAAATTTTGTGTATAAGTTTATTTGAATGAAGCCAATACACTCTTGGTGCCACATCATCATGCTTGACATGAACTGTATCACATCAGGGTTTTAATTTGACTTCTCATATGTTTCATGGTATGAAACTGGTGGTATGTACAAGAGAGCACATTCCAGAAAATGCAAATAAAGCTATCAGGTGGTGAGGTTCACCTTGTTCTAATCTCTGGCCTTTGAAAAGTGAAGCAAAGTTATTTTCTGAAGATGTACCACAAGACCGATGAAGAGTAGCAATGTTATCCTGAGGCTTTAAACTGCTTTTCCTTGGAAACTCTCAATTCTTTTGGGAACAATTATTGCTAGAAATGAAATCTAAGCGGATTAAAATTGCCTTGATGATGCCAACAAAGGAAAAGTAATTTCTGTATGCAGTTACTGAGGTATATAATTTCAGAGAGGAAAAAATGTAGTATTTTGTCTTTGTGATTTACTCCAGAAAAAAAACATTTTATACACTTGAAAAGGTTACTTTTGGTCTGTTATTAATCACCTTAGAAGATAAAACATAACATTAAAAGAGCACTTGAGGAGCACAGCATGAGGGTTGCTGTACATGCTGTGGCACAGGACACCGGCAACCTGGAAGAACAGGAGCCTCCACAATGACTGCCTATTTCTAACAGGGATTCTCAATCATGCTCAGAGCTTAGTCAGCTTCCCAAAAGGATCAACTTTCCTATCTAAAGCATAAAGCAGCCTCTTGCATTTAGTGGCTAAGAAGACAGATTTCTGAAACACGATTTTCCATAACCACCTCCTCAATGCATTTTGGGGCATCTACTACTTCCCAAGAGACTGAAACAGGTCTCTCACTGTCCAGACTCCCTTTGACACACCTGAACCCCTCCTAAATACCATAGGAAATATAACCATGACCACAATATTGCCATGGGCTATGGTTACTAACCTACTGGTTGCTCCTCAGCTAGCTGTCACACACCGGTGCCTCCGTCAACGTTGTGTCCCCAGCACCCGGCTGTCCACTGCTTCGAGACCTCAGCCAGAGACTTTGGCGATCACAGAGAGGCAGCAGGACATACGCTGTGCTTTCAGATGCTCTTTTACTGAAACTGTCAACGAAACCTAAATCATTACAACCCCTAATGATGACTGGAGCTGATTAAAGGGCACTTTACAAAAGGTTCCTCCCTGGGTACACTGTGACCGTGTTTCACCAAGAGCAGCCAGCTTCTCTCCTATTTCAGCTGGCCAAAGGTTAGCACATCAAAGCGAACAAAGTCCAGCAGTAGTTCATGGTTAAAAGGCTAAAGCCACTCGGGCTTATGGCAGGTGCTCTAGCAGTAAAGCTGCTACGACACTGAAAGCACACACATAGAAAGTACTGTAAAATTTGGAAGAGGAGAGAGCGCATTTTGGCACAGAAGACAAGCAGCGTTTGCTGCTGTAACTGAGCAAACAGGCAATAATAGACTCACTGTCTTTGCCCGAGTTAATTTCCCTGTTTGCACATCCTAACACTTGCATGCTCTTCCTTCTTGCTGAATGCGTGGTGTTCCCATCCTGATTTCCTAAAAATGGTCCCACACCCTGACCCTGCAGGGCCTACAAACTCATGACATGACTGCTAGTCTTTCATCTCCACATTCCCACTTGTGGATCTCTGCACCAGGTGCAGTCAAACCTCTCATGGATGGAGAGATGTCTCAGAGAGTCCATGCAGCCTTGAGAAAACCAGGACTATCTCTGAGATTACATTTATATGAAGCTGAGGAAGAAGCAGTCAGAGGTGAGCTTTTCCTCAATGCTATCTGGGGAAGCAGTGGCCAGCAGGGCTGTACAACATGCAGGTGATGGCACCTGCAGCCCTCAGCAGCCACACAGTCTGCAGGACATGGTGCAGAGAGGAGCATGGGACAAGGGCAAAGGTTGGGAGGATGGCAGTTGCTGGGAACCTGGACAAAAGCTGGAATTGCTCTGCATTCCTACAGTGGTATTGTAGAAAAGCAGACTTAATAAGTTGTGTTAGTCATAGATCAGCCTGCTATAATGATTTTAAATCCTCCAGTCCTTGTCTGTTAAATTCACACTGAGATAAGTAGGAACTAAGCGTGTTCAACAGCCTTTGAAGACTGTATGGGTGCCTAGATACTGGGCTTGGGAGGCCTGAATTTAATCACTCATGTCTTAAAGCAACAACATATAAAAAACCAGTTCTGTCTTTCAAACACCAACTTAAATCACTGTATTGCCCAGGTCATACTAACTTTATCAAAAAAAAAGCACACAGTTACATTCTAATCCTGAGTAAAAATCAATTTTCTGAGACTATGCTGCACTTTATTTCAGTAAGTCATAGATCAGCCTATGTAACATTTTTAAATTAACCTACACTTAAGGAAACATATTCCGGAAGAGCTGACCTTATAATTAAACAAGGAAGAAACACCAAGGACAGGTAGAAATTTGAAGAGTAGAGGGTATCTTCTGATAAGGACATATAAGGCAACAATCCCACTGCTTGTCTGCCTGTTGGTTTGGAAACCCACAACAGCTAATGTACTGCACGCTACTGTGCCTTTATTTCAGCAAAGGAAAACACAGTTTATTTATTATCCCATTATAGGGCTTTGTTTCTGATGTCCTTACACTCAAAAGCAGCAAAAGCACCAAAACAACGTGCTGTTTAATATCAAACAATACTCTTGTTGCTCATCAGAACAGGGAAGTAAATTCTTCCTCAGCTGCATAGCCAGAATGAATATAATTATATGTTTAGACTGGGATTATCAAAGAAAATAAAGAACAGTGTGAAAGCAGGGCAAATTTATGATAGCAGCAAAACCTGCTAGGGGGTTCTCTAAGAGCCTGTCAAGCTGGGAGCACAATGTTTTATAAAACTCAGTGTCAGTTCTCAGCTCAGAAAAAGGAACCAACAACTGGAGAGGTGGCACAGGGCAAAGGAATATGTTGCATTTCAGTGCAGAGTGGCACATGAGCCCCAACTTCTGTAGCTGGGATAGAAGTTACTGCTGGGGTCTCACAACTGCTTTGCAGCAGTTTTTTTTTCTCTTGGTTTGGTCCATAAATTCTGGACATGAAAGTTCAATTGAAACTGAGTTCTTAAAAGAACATTTTTGGTTCTAATCATGTATGCTCTGCACCAAAACTGTGCTTTGCTTAAAAAAAATTCTCAACAGGCCATAACATAAGCACATCACCTGGACTTAGCTCTCATCTCTTGAGGAGGAGCTGCAGAAACTCCCTTCTGAACAAGGATCACTTTTACTCCTAGGGGGAGATTTCTGGTGGAGGAAGCACTTGCCCGCTGCCTGTGCTGCACCTCCATTTTGCTTGTGAGACAGCGGGGGATGTGTCCTGTCCATTCCCAGCCAATGAAACCCTCTGCTCTCTTTTGGGTCTTCTTTTAGAGAGAATCGGCCAATTCTTCCTGACCAAAGTCCAAATGTGGCTCCAGGGACAGACAAAATGGATCAGCTAGTGCCAGGAATGGTTGCCTGGGCTGATGCAGCAGAATCTTCTAAGAGGATTGTTGCACTCCCAGGTGACCCTGTGTGACCCTATGCTCTGGTCAAATGCACATCTTCAGTTTCATGATACCCCTCTGCTATACTTCAGGAGCTGACAGCAAACAAAAAGCATATGAGAAATAATAATTATGCCTCAGAACTAGGAGGGTCATCACAGGTCCTAGAGAAGACATGGGACACTTGTTATGTGGATGAGCCAGCCTGCTCTGGAGAGGTTAGCAGCTTCTGATACAAATACTAAATTGATATTAATTTAAATTAATAAACTGTCTGCTACCCACTTTTATTTTCCTTACTCAACACAGCATAGTTAGTAAATATAAGTGAAAACTGCTGGTCACAAAAGTTACTCTAGACAAAAACAATGTCTAGTAGGCAAAATAAATTTGGAAGTCTGAGGTGCAAGTTGCACCTGCTTGTGTCATACTTCCAAATGACTCTGTGGTTCTACTGAAACCTGCCAGGAAATACCTACCCTGGGGTCAGGTGAGGCAAAATTTATTTTCCTTCTGGTTTCTCAGAAGTGGAGTAGTTGTATGAAATGTGTCCCTATAAATAAAAGGTTATTTCATTTATAAATGTGCAGAAATTTGCATCTAGGATTGGACCACTTTGAGGATGCTGCAAACGTCCCTATGTCTGCCCCCTTCTCATAGGCATTTGCAGTGCAAGTGGTTAAAAAAAACCCTACACAAGTGGAAACTGCATCTTCCCCTGGGAAGAGACAGGCAAGCAGAGGAGAGAGAAGCACGTCATGGCACAGCCTTAAATCACCAAGCAGGAATGAAATACTGTGCCATTACACCCAACTTGCACAGAAAGCATCCCACTGCTGGCAGGTGAATGGGAAAGTCATATTTCACAACCAGATTTCTGCAAGGGGGTCATGCTTTGAAGATGAGAGGTGGTGCAAAAGAAACAGGCTAATTTTAAAAGTCAAGCCCAATGCTTGGAGAAAACCTTTTAAAAGGTAGCTGCCAGCACAGCTGTGTTTATGGGTCTATTGAACCAGCGAGTAGCTGGCTCATCGAACTTGAGTGCAAGTAATGATTTAACATCATGACCCAAGCAAGAAACTGGAACACTCTAGAAACAATTTTGGCAAGGGTCCATTTAATGAGTCAGAGTGTCCTGTTATCTGATGGCATGTTTTTTACATGGGGGGAGCTATTTTAATTGCTGTATAATAATCTGAGAAGCTGCAAAGGGTTGAACGCTTCCCCTTTCAGTACCTAACCAGTCAGCATCCACCATGGTTGTGCATTGTGTCCTCCTCAGCAAGGCAAAACTGCTCTCTCTCCGCTGGATCTATCTGGTCATAGGCCAGGGTATGGAGTCACCACTCTCATGCCCTCTGGACAGCTGGGACTGTGACCGGGGCTGCAGCTCATTTCCTGTGAAGTTTCCTTGCTTTTATGGCTGGGGAAGGGGTCCCATCTTCTCGGTATTTGTGTCTTTTCTTTTTCACATAGCAGGCAGAGGAATAAATGAGAAATAGATCATGTTCAGGAATCAGAAATAAATCCTATTTGAAAGCTGAAGAGACGATCCAGATGGGTACCTTTGTTCTGGTGATGGTTTTCATAAAAAAAACAACTCCTGGCCTCTTTACTCAATCTCACAATAATTTTCAAAAAAACCCCAGCAAGACCCAAATATTTGACCCTATTGATCTCTTACTGATAGACCTGACAGGAGACTTATAGACACTATGAATTAATTATATGACTAAAAACTGCCAGTCCTAGATACTTCTATAGGCAAACAGGAAAATCTATTGTATGTAAGAAAACCACCAATGCAACATACTAATCTGAAGTCTCAAAAAGCTGCCTTCATGGCTAAAAATATTTAACATTTTTAAAGTTGCTTAGCTAAAAAATAATAGCATTATTTTGCTTTTTTGATCAGGTGAAAGTTAGATCTGGAATGGTCAGTTGCTGAACTATGTGCAAATGCTTTTCCGTCAGGAATTGCCATCATCTCTAATACCAAAACTCCACCTGCAGATATAGGAGTATTGAATATTAACTGCTTTCCAGAGTCAAGGTGATCAGAGGAACTAAAGAGGAGGAGCAGAGGGACTTGCTTGCACATCTGTTTGTCAGGTCCTTGTGTATGTCCCCCTCACACAAACTTGCAGATCTTGCTTGCTAAAAGCCTGAAGGACACAAACCAGAGATGTTTCCACTGCCTGCTGTCTTGACACAGAAACTAATCTACAAGACAGAATAACCCTTTTTTAAACTGCTTGCAGTTCGCTCACAGAAACATAACATTAAGTAATTTACATTAAACTCTGGAGATTAAACAAAACAGCAAAATCCCTGGAACTGGATTGGACAAGCAGAAAAAAATAAAAAAAGAGAAGACACAGATCATATCTCCCATAGCCTGGCATGTTAGCACAACTCTATTCCAAAAATTTACTTCCTAGAAAACCTGTAAAAATCTGACTTCTTGAAAATAACCTTCCCCCTCCCCCCCGCCCCTTTTTTTTTTTTTAACTTACCTTTATGGTATATTCAAGAACAAAACAATCAGGCCTCAAAGTTCAGCACCATTATAAAATTAAGTGCCAGTTAATAACTTGCCAAGAAGAGAAATCATGGACTCTGGACACAAAGTCTAGTGAGGTTGCTGGAGTGTCCTACACACCCAGGGCTAATGGAGATCTGCACCATGAAGTTCTGTTATGTGGTACAACCACAGAGTCCCTCCACTTCATCAGGTAGGAGTTTAAGAGGGCTGCTCATCACCATAAGGAAAGAGAGGGAAGAATTCATGAAAGCATGAGTTTAATAGTTTTGCCACTGTCCATCAGAAATTCTAAAATTTGACTAAGAATGATTATTATGCGTCTTTTGAGATCATTCCTTCTTGACCTGTTTTTAACCTAGTTTTTCAGTTTTCCACAAAACAAAGCTTTAATTAGACTCCCGATGCAGCAAAATATCTAAGCAAGTGAAAACAGTTTAAATCTCATCACATTAAAACAATTATGCTGTGCATAAAACTACACATGTGCTGTTGGGGGTGGACCCTCCCTGCATCTCCCAAAATGTAGCCAGAAGATTCAGTAAACTTCCTACCGCTGTGGTTAATGAACAGAAGAGTTTTCACTGTCTTTTCTCACTGCCCTAAAGACACTCCCATGTAATTCAACAATTCCTGTATTGAAACTTCCTTGTTTAAATGCAAATGAAGAGCAGAGCTGAGCCTACAGTGTTGAATGAACATAAATTGAAATGCCTAAACCGGATTTAATTTCCATGCCTTCTCCTTTTCTTCTGTTGGGAAGACGTGTCATCATGAAGTTTAAAAGAAATCTCTCTATGTATCCTGCTTCTATTTACAGAGGACTGCTCACCTTTCCATTTGCCATTTTTAAGACCAACTGAAAAGAAACACATTCTTCATCAAAACATATCCTTTACCCCTGTGCAGAAAGCAGTCACTTTGAAAAATGCTCAGTTGCAGACATGTACATTGTTCAGTTAGTGAAAGAGCATTTGTATTCAACTCTAACTTCCTATTTACATCAAAATATTCTGCAACACAAAATATTACTAGACTGAAAAACCTAGCATATAGAACAGTTGCATATTCAACAGCTGTGCATGACTAGCTTTAATGTGAGCTGTCTGTAATTATGGTGGTAGTACAGATCGCAGTGGTGGTTTTCACTCTGGCTGATCAGAAAGAAATGTTCTTCAGCCTCATTGCAGCAACTGCACAATGCAAAATGGATCAAGAGGGCCTTTGTTGACTTTAGTTCAGGGTGAAACCCATCAGGGCTTTGAGGAAGAGGAATGTAGCCTGTTGAGCCTGTCAAAATAGAATTCCACTGGATGTACTGACCATTCCCCTTATCTCCAGATTGTGAAAAGGAGGAGCCTGTTGCCTGTTGTCAAGAAGACAGGCTTGTTTAGGCCCTTTATATTACTCCTCAGCACTCTAGTCCTGGATTTCCAGCCAAATGACACCTTTTCTGTGATAGAAACATCTGAACCAGGCAGCTCTTCTGAAGTCCAGGCAGCTGGTCATCAGCACACCTTTCTGCTCCCCCACTCCCTTCTCCCACCATTCTCCCTGTTTGTTTCTGTGACATTGCTCCCTTCCACGGAATTTTTTCTCAATGTTGTCCAGGTTTCCAGAGACCTTTTCCTGCCTTTCAGCCTTCTCTCAACCAAGGGCAGCAGGGTTCCCCCGCGCCCACCACCATATCAAGTCCTCTCCACAGAGATCTCCAAGATCGGTGGTGCTCATTTGGATAGATATACTTGATCATCTCCCACTCTCCCCCATGATATTGGTTTTGCAGGCACTGTGGGGTATGATAATGACACCATTATTTCAATATTTTCACATCAATTTCAAACAGTGTCCCCTCTGCTGAGAGATTCTCACCTGACTGCTGATGCAGAGCTAAGATTTGCACTTCCATACTGATTGACAAGAAGTTTTAATAAAAATGTTGTGCAGATGAGAATATAGGAATATATGGAATGGGGTCCATAGGCACATCCTACAAATTTTTGGTACTACAGCCTGGTTTTCCCTAGAATTCCATTCAGATCTATCCTTGATGTTATGTCCATATAACGACCCAGGCAGGCATTGCCCTTTCAGATTTACTCATAAGCACAGCCCCTTCAGTATGTAGGATGCAATGGCAATGTAGGTCCTCAGGAAAAAGTTAGCAGGTATAAACCTGGTACCAGATAGAGGACGGTTTGCAGAATCAAGATTTTATCTATTATTCCATTGATTAACACCAATGGACCTGTTAAATTCTGAGTAATCCTGTTAAATTCATCCGGAAGATGCCTATTCACAAATTTTCTATTGTCAAGTCCTTAGTTTCAGGTTTATGAAGTTGTCTGCCCACAAAGAGCTAACTGCAGGTGTGGTTTGATCATCTCTGGGAACCACTCAAGGAAGAGCTTCATAGTAGAGTGGCCATGACTTGGAGAAACATTAACAAAAGTGCCATAAACCAGGGTGGCAAAAGCTGTTTCTGTGCATTACAGAATGTTTACGTAGCAATGTTCCTTTTAAAGCAACCCAAATTTTTCAGGTGAAAGTATTCTGTTCAGTAAAGCTTAGCATGATCCCAGCTAACAGCTTTTTAAAGGGCTGTTGTGGGGACTGCTTCCAGTTGCAGTAACAAGAGATTTCCCAGAGGAAAGAAGGTAAGAGCAAGATACGCAATTTTTCTGGAGACTATTAAAAACTACATTGCTGCTATAGTACCACAGCATTTTGTCAGATATCTTTGCAGGACATAGAAGGACTGGAATAATGACTGTTTTCTGCAGTTCTTCAAAAGGGGTGAGAAGTTGGTAGAGGCTGGCTCTTCACTCAAAACCCAAAAAGATTTGGTTTGAACAATGCATTTTCATTTTTAATCCAAACACTCATTAAACGCAAGAGATACAATCTGACGATCTCTCAAACTTATTCCTTTCAAAATGCAAAGGTTCAATGGCACTATGGCACTTTTGCTCAGTGTCTTTTTGCTTTTCACTCTTATAGCCTGTGGCTGTCAGGGGGAAAAATAGTAACTACAAAGTTCTCATTTGGGGTAGGTTCTTAAACAAAGAGGTCCAGCACAGCAAGACACAAGTTACTCATCCGATCCAGGTGATTTGTTGTCAACATCTTCGTAATGGGGAATCTCACCAGGGGTGTGATAGCTGCTACACAAACAAGTACAGCAAGCAGATGTAAGTCACTGGAACAAGCGCTCAAGTGCAGGAGGTCACTGAAAACAGGGCCCTCTTGGCACCCTCCCAGTGACAGCCCTGTCACTCACCCAGCATAGTGCAGGGACTGAGGCTATTCCAGCCTCCAAAAGGGCACAGCTCACCTTGTGGGGCCCTGGCAAGCATGGGCAAGCTGGGAAATCCTGACACTTTCCGGGGAGGAGACAGCAGAGTTTTGCAATGCCCATTCTGCAATCCTGGTTGCATGAGGGTTTTTGTTTGGCAGGGTTTCGTTTCTTGCCATTCGAATATCTGGCCCTTACATTGAGAGCATCAGTCCCAAAGTATCTGAAGAGATCATTCCCATTTATTATACCCCTTTAACATGGTAATTTCTGGTTCAAATATAAACTGGAAATTTAAAGTAGCATCACTACTTGAACTTTGTGGGATCCAGGACATTTTATTTCATATATGTTTAGCATTAATGCCTGTGTCACAGGAACTGCCTTTCAGGGTGAAGAGAGACTAGTTGAACTAGCAACTCTATAACTAGCCCAGTCTAAACACTAGTCTCAGTCTTTTTTGCCTTGTATATCCAGAAAAAGATTTTGCAGATCAGATTGTCCTCATGATCCCTGCACAGCCCTGCTCCTTTCAGTCTATGTACACAGGTTTAACCAACTGAAACTTGGTAAACAGCTGTGCTGAAAATCAAGCACAGGGGATGAAACTGGTTTGCTTCATTTTAGCATTCAGTGATATGTTACTATTTACTTGAACAATTTAAATTGTTCACAAGTTACAGATTTTTAGGGATCTCTTATCCTGAAAGCTGTTGCAAACAGGATTTGAAGACTGAACAGATTTTGTCAACAGCCTTATTGCTTCCATTTAAGCCAAGTAATCACCCTTATAGTCACCAGCTAGAACCCTATCTTTGCATGAAAACAGACAAATTTGTCATCACTGTCTTCTGGTTTAGACATTTATTTTTTAAAATTCAGTCTCTGTGAACTCTCAGATAAGGTTTTATCACTTTTTTTTTTTTTTTTTTTTTTTTTTTTTTTTTTTTTTTTTTTTTTGTTACTGCAAAAGAAACTTTTACATCAGTCCAATTAACAGTCAGATACTGGAATATACAATTTACTGTCATATACTATTCCTAGGAGGAGAGGGTAAGAATCCCACAACACTGTGACACAGATGAAAATCACAGGTTTTAATCATAGTCATGCTTTATGTCTACAAATTCACCAACAGACTGAAACTATGATGCAGCCTTTATCAAAATTTTTATTGAATCATATTTAAAGCATAATCATCCTTTAAAGCAGCCACTTGTGGAAATACAATTGCTTTGTTCTTCAGCAACCTTTCCTTGCACTTTGCTCTAGGAGTTTTAGTACTGCTAACAGTCAGAGCCACACTTAGACTACTTTTAGTAAAGTAAATGTGTTACCACACTTCACTATAACTTAACACCACGGAGCAGGTTCTGAGCATAAATATCATGTTGTCTGCAAGCACAGTTGGCAAACACATCAAGAAAATCTCTGTCACATCAGGGAGGATTTAAACATGAAACAAGCACAGGTAGGGCCAGACACTGATAAACTGGAAGCAACAGGTTTTTTTTAAAAAAAACTCTTGCATTTTGTTTAGTACACAAAACATACTGCCGATACATTCATTTCACACTGAACCCTCTTCAGGATTATTTGACAGTTGCCTGGGGTGTAAAAAGTAATTTTTAAGGAGTCACAATAGGCACTTTTAAAAAGACACATCCAGATTGGCAAAGCACACATGGAGGATGGTTCCTGCATGAGTGAGTCAGTTTCCACTGGTGGGCAGAAACTTTCAGTCACTGAGCAAAACTGAAACAATTATTTGAGTCTATTCACCTTCACCTCTCTGAGTGGCATATGCATACTAGGAACTTAAATCCGTGTATTTTTTCTGTGTCTACTGTCCATGTTCCATGTTCCAAGGGACATGGAAATAATCTTGAAAAAATTAGTCACTTTGCCTATTTTTGCAAAGCTCGGTCAAAAATCAGCAAGTATTTTTCAGCATGAGTCACTACCCACATCCCTGTTGCAATAATTGGATTACACATTTCATTAAAATCTCTATCTCTTGTTCCTACTGTTCAGTTAGAAGATGAGCAGAAGCCAGGTTTGAGTTTTATTAGAAGACAATGAAGTTTTCAAATGCAATTACGCACTAATTTTGTTTATTTGAAGATACAACAAAATCCAAACAACTAGCTAATCAAGCGTGAGTTAATCAACCCATGCTCTAGATGACACCGTTCAGCCAGCTACAGTTGATAAAAGCAAACTGCAAAATAACAAGGCTATCTCCTCTTCCTACTTCCAGAGAGCCAAGCTTTAGCAAACCCTATAACGCAGCACCATTGCCCTTCTGCCTTTCAAGGCTGGGAAAATGAAAGTGGAAAACGGTACCTGGGGAGAAGCTGGTGTGTTCCCGTGGGTGCTGGCTGCCGCTGGGCTCTCGCTGCCTGCCTGCCTGCCTGCCTGCCTGGGCAGCCCTGCGCTTCCACCACCTCGTCTGCCTGCGCTGGTCAATGTTTTACCAGGCTGGCCCACCCTCCCGGCAAACATCTGTGGGAGAAGGCAGTGCCGGGGCCACGGGGGCAGAGCCACTGCTGGAAAGGTCGCTCCTCTTCTACCTGCCCTGTTCTCCACAGGGAAAACGAAGCACTCAAGAAAAGGGAAACCTCCTAAGAGGGGGATCTAGGGAAAGCATGTCATGAAGGGTAAAAAAAAGATGCATAAGTGGTGCTATTAATAGATAATTTGTGGCAGGTAAGTTATGATAACTTTCCTCTGTATTGTTCTAAGGTTGGAGGCAAGCCTAGGCGTGCCTTGCTGAGAGCTGAGAGGGAACGCTTAATTTGTGGGAGTACATAAATTTCCAAGTAAATCTTTGGCATAAGAGAGCGCTCATTCAAATGACAACTAAGACTCCAAAATCTTAACAAAAAGACCTGAACTGCATGATGAAATAATGCAAAGGGAGCCTAAACACGAAGACAGGGGAAAGAAATGGCCAAAGCAATCAGCAACACCCTGATCTACTCCTGTGTCTTGGCTTTTCAGGAGTGCCTCAGAGTTAAAGCTCTACCTGTAGTAAACAGAGATTTCCTGTTCTCAGGAAGTTAACCATTACATACAGAGGGCAGACGAAATGGGCTGGCAGCTGAGCACAGCACTGATAAGGTGACACTGCTGCTCCCTGAGGAGGAAAGGGTAGCTGCTGAACTTGGGAAGCACCCAGAGGCTGGGACTCAACATGGAGTGGCTGCTCCCAACGTGGGAGACATTTTCTGGACCTAGTACGCAGATGTTTGCTCATGGAGGAGCAATGGGAAAATCTAGGCTAAGTTGTGTGTTCTGGTTTTGTGATACTGCCTTGTCTGTCATGGGATTTCAGTCCCTGGTATGGGGAAGAGCAATTAATTTTGTCTAATTTGGATCCCAAACTTAAACAGTATATATTTTAAGGTACATGTTTAAGGAGAAAATCTACACCACAGCTGTTGCAGCTAGTCAGATTAGCTGCTAAGACCTGCCACATAGCGCAACAACGATCACTGTAACGGGGTCCATTATGATGGGGTTGCTCTGGATTGGCCTGGATCTTGTAAAGCCTTGCACAGGGCTGGGGATGTCTATACCCAGTGATGCTGGGCTGAGGGACACCAGCTGAATCCAGTCAGGTTGGAGAGGCACTCTCTACCTGCTGGGTACACTGTTGTGTGTGTATTCACAGGTGGCCAGCAGCACAGCTCCATCCAGTGCAACAGCTTGCATGCAAATCTGACACTGTTGATTCAGCAATGGGTTGTGGCTTGACTCGAGCAGATGTGTCACTGGAATCAGGAGTTCCTTCCCTGAGCCAGCACTCCTCAGGGCCTAGGGCAAGCCTGCAGGTGCTGATGCATGGCCACTTGCTGCAGCAACACAAGCCCTGTGGCTACAGCCAATACCACATGCCCAGTGTGTCCAGCACACAAAAGTCTGCTCAGCTCTCCAGGGTCCATTTGCTCTGTGTGTTTTCAGGTGTGTTGCTCCCTTCTGCCAGTCTGCATCCCCCTCCCCTCCCTTTTGCCTGGAAAAGCAGAGGCAGAAGGGGCATGTCTTATGCATTTGGAACTATGCCACTATGGCAGTAGCCTGTGACTCCCTGTGAGGATGGTTCTTTACTGGGAATGGGCAGGATGCTGGCATGATTAGAAAAGGCATATGGACTTCCCTACAGCTGCTAGACACAATCCTGCTGCTGTAGGACAACCTGCAAGACTGATCAATATCTTTTGCATAAACTTCATGAATTCTTACCATCAATTTGTGTACCCTCTGGATGAAAATCCCCCACAGCTGCTTTACAGCTGCTCTCAACCTGTGAAGAAAAGTGTGATAATTGTGCAGGGGAGTGAGTGACACATCTTCTTCTGCCAGTTTCTCAGACTTGTAAAGCCACATCATGTTAGCCTCTTTGTGCCTTGCTGATACCTCAGTAGAAATAAGAACACCCTGCTATTCCACAGAGCTGCTTGGAGTCTCAGCTGTGGCTATCACCTCTGAGACCCCCAGGCAGAAGGAGGGGATTTATCTGAAAATGCTTATCTGGGCTTAAGACCCTGTCTAACCAGATTCAGGGAGCAGGAACTTCTCATGGCAGTCTTGCTCCACCTGGTAATGAATGCTGCTCTCAGAGAGGTGCACTAGATAGGCAAGGGAGGAGGTCCAGCCAAGCTGCTTCTCTTTTCAGTTTGGATAAGGAGTCCATTCAAGATCTCTCAGATTTTCCCAACAAAACCTGGTTGGAAAAGACCATGTTTCTGTGAAAAGATTTGCTTTTGCCAGTTTGATGTTTCCTGGTTGCAGTAGCATTTCAGCAGAAGACTTTGGAGGAGACCTGGCTACACCTCTTGGTCAGATGTAGTTTTTGTCACTGCTGTTCCATGTCATGGTCTGGTCTTTGGCAAGTTGAAAACTGAGGCTGCAGTGGTGAGATGTGGAAGTAGAAGAGCAGAACATTGGTACTTGGATTATGGAGCCAGCTCAAATTTAGTTTGCTTGGCAGCATAGACAAGGTTACTGCCTTTTATGGGAAGGTTGTACACATACTCAATTTTCCACAGTCCTAACACTTCTACAAATCATGTTAGCCTAATAGAAGCCTGAGAGTCAAATACTGTGTAGTATTGACCCTCCGAGGCCAGGGGACCTCAAAGAAACTCAGTCATCAGTTGTAGCTGCCAGGTACAGCTATCACAGAAAAATGATGTCTCTACTACAGCACATTTAAAGTTGTATCATGTCTCCCTGGGCAAATAGAGCAGTGGAAAACTTGATGGGTCCTCCCCCAAAATCTGTCTTTGTATTTAGCTGATATAAAGCAACAGAAACCAGACCTTTTTTTCATTGTTGCACAAGAACTGAAAAAAAGCCTTCCCTGTATAGCAATCACCTTGAGAAAACAGTCTGTTATTCACACGTTTTCCTCTCTCAGAGATGAGGTTTCCACAGGGCTCAGAGAGAGGTGGATGCTTCTGAGGGGGCCAAGACTGCCCTGGTGTCAGGTCTGAAGTGTGCCGCACCACGCTTTTGCAGATCATTGGGGTGGGCTTCTGATTAACACACGGCTCACAGATGGGACAGTCTCCAAATGGAGACTGGGCATATCTGTCTCCTCTCAGCACGCAACCTTTGTCACAGAGCACAGGTTTCAAGGGCAATGTAACACTTGCATATTTACTTACTGCAAATGGAGGAGGTGCTGGGTTGGACAGCATACCTACTGTAAAGTCAAACATTAATTTAATATAGACATTGTATAACTTCATACTGGCTTGGGAGCAACTAATACACAGGGATATTAAAAGTGAGAAAGCACCTAAAATTCACAAAGCTCTTTCAATGAAACGCCAATTTACTTACAAATTGTTAACAACCTTAACAACACAGACACCAAACAACAAAACTAAAACATGGGTATTGGGTAACAGAGGGGAAATTTCTGTGAATCTTAAATAGGGTTTAATTTTGTTCCAGTTCTCTTTCAACAGATGCATTTGTATTTCATCCTGCAGGGCAGCACTTGCTTTGGGAAAGAGTACAGGCAGATCCAGAGGGGCTACTGCGGAGGCTTTGAAAACTTTCCATTCCCAGAAAAGAACCTACATCTGAGCACATGGGGCTATTAGGCATATGTTTAGACCCATCCCTAAGCACTGTGTCGAAACCACCTCCCCAGGAACTACTGGTACAGCGCTGATCTCCTCTGACAGGAGCTACATCCTCTTCTCTGGAGCAGAAGGACTAGCAACTACCTGCTGCTAAAAAACAGGTGGGAGGGGAAAAATAATCGCTATGAGCTGTGGAAGATCTTTATCACAGTAAAACATCAGAGACCTGAAGTATGAATCGAGAGCGCTCTTTCAACAGTGGCCTGAATGCTGCATACATGAGGACACCTCTCCAGCTATGGGTTTGACTGGGTGCTCTTGGAAATCCTACCTGGACATGCCAGCAGTGCAAGATCTACAGTCCTGCCATACCTACTCATCCTTTTGATCCATAATTTAGTATCTTGTGCTGAGCTTTCAGAGCAAAATGCCCTGTAGATATTCATCTATTGGAGAATGAATCCTCAGCACTTGACAAAGTACTCTTCTGGATGATAAAAGAGATGGCAAGGAGACTGAAACATTGCTGCTACCTGATCCCAGAGCTGTTTGACTTGTGGTTTCACTGGATAGGAGTTTCAGTCATCACTGTTCCCTTAGAGGGAGCAGACCTTGCAAAATACACAAGACATGTAAGAAACCTTGCTCATGATTCACAGAGAAACCAAATGTTGATGGGAAAGAACATTGCAAGCAGATTCTGTAGAGCTGCCTTCAAAGAATGGGCAACACTGATACAAAATCATATGTCAGGCTAGAAAACATCCTAGAAAAAGAGGCTTTTTTTTTCAAAAAACCCCTAGCATATCCCACCTTTCCTGTTCACTCCCTTATTTGCAGCTTTTTTTTCAAAAATAGTATTACAAAACATTATCATCCAAAGTTTTCAGGGAGTATTGCCTATTTTTATCTTGTTTTGTAAGACCACACTACATTAGTAATTTGGCAACTTCACACTGCGGACAAATATTTCAAAATATTCCTCTCTTCTGAACACACAGCTGTTAAACCACTTTTACATGTATTGCTGCATTTTGTGGTGTCACCCACAGTCACTCTTAGGAAAGGATCTGGGAAGCTTGATGTTTTAAAATCAGGGATGTACATACCCCATGGGTTTGATTTTAATGCAAATGTCTCTCAGCTAAGCTGCTTCTGGGATTTGGTGATGGGACAATTTTATGCAAACAGGGAGAATCTCAGGCTCAGGCTTTACTGGTGCTGATTTAGTCAGGATCTTCACTGGGCAGCTGGGAGGGGTATTTGTGGTCTGAATGCTTTAACAATGTCCTCATCTTATCCCTGGGCCCTTGTATCCAGTTGTGGAGACCAGGTGCAGAGGAGCAAATGGACAAGTCTGGGAGGAGATGCCTTCAGGAGCACCTGTGGCACCAGGACTGCCTGGCAGGCACACCTGCCCTGGCAGACTTTGAGATGGCACTGGCTGCAGGTAGCAGCCAGTCTGTGGGGCATTGGTGTGTAGGGACCCTGACATTAATTTACTTATTATCTGTTATCTGTCCTTGTGTCAAGATACATTAGGTTTTAAAATGTTTTGTAAGAGCTGACTGGACATGTGAAGCTCTAAAAAGTTAGAATTTCTAGTAAAAGAGAATACACATATTGCTAACGATACCTTAATTCTACTTTCTTGGGAATTAACATTGGAACTGAAACTAGCCTGTAGCCATTTTAGCATTGAGCATTCTTCTTACACTGTCCTTATCACTTTATGTTAAATTTGGGCAAATATTTGCTCTCAAATTCAGTTCCTAACATTTGATGACATGGAGCACCTTCATTAGACTCCACAAGTATTGCTAGTTGCCTTGAATAAACCCCAGGAGACAAATAATGTTTCTAATTTAAAATAACACTCAAGAAAATAGTACATACAGAGATTTTATAGCTGAATGGAAAAGAATGGGTCTGAATCAGCCTTTCCAGAACATACTGCCAAGATGATGAATGAAATATTTTTATTCTTATTTGCTTTATTCAAAATCTCAGAGGAGATATATTGATACAGATCTCTGTGAGGCCAATTCCTGAGGACTGTACTTACGTATTTGAAAGCTATTATTTACTTAATTATCTCCATGCAGCCCAAAACATCCCAAAGCTTCAGTACACAGATGCCTTTTACAGCACATCCACCTCACCACCAAATTCAAGGCACAAGAAAAAACATTTGTAGATGAAGGGGATGAAGATCTGAAGATTGGACCCACACAGTAGACCTCTTGCTTTGTGGTTTTCCTATCATCTGCCTGTAAGAGGTGTCTGGCTGCCTCTCACTTCTCTCTTTTGGTGGAACCCAATGAAGAGTCCCTGCCTAGAAATAGCAAAATGGCTGAGACACAGCTGGAGGTAGCTGGGTTACCACAAAAACATGAGTTAGTTGAGGATGCCAAGGATAGAGTGAGCAACTTGATAATTGTCTGAAAGGAAGTTAAGAGAAAATCATGGAGATTAACAGACATGGTTCAGGAGGAACAGGATATTGAGAACTGCTTACAGGGCAAGTGGCAAATGCAGAGGAAGGTGGGATAGAGCTGGAAGGCATCTTGTTTGTAGAAGAGATAAGAAGAAATCTGCCGTTTCTGAAGGGAAAAAAAATAGGATGGGGCAATCCAGATGCTGGAGTGAAGTAAGTTTTTTTGGAGGGACAGCTGATGAGACATAGTAATACTTCTGAGAAGGGAGAAAATGAGGGTTGAATTGGAAAAAGGAAGTAGTAAATACAGGATGTGCAGATGATGGTTCTGAAGGAGTGCCTGTGAGTCAGGTAAAATAATAGTGTATTGGAAGAACATAACCAAAAGGACATCTAGTCCCTCGTGAAGGAAGAATTGGTGGGTAGTGTGTTTTCAAGCTATGCATCTGGCCCCAATGTACTGGGTGCTGGAAGCCACACTGCTCAAAAGTTGAAGAAAAGGAGTCCATCTAGAGAGAAATGGAAAAGGGTCAGAGAGGACAGTGCAAATGAGCCCAAACACATTAAAACAGGGATATTAGGGACAAAATTCCTTGTGTGGTGAAGCTGGAAGAATGCAAACTATTCAGGAGGGACTGCTGGGAAAACCAAAGTGATGAGAGCTCAGAGGTTTAAAGATCAGAAAATTAACTGCCTATGGGGATCTGATCAGTTAGGGAGTATTTTTGTGACCAGGGTGAAGTCTTGCTTCACTTTCACGAAGTCAAGCAAAGCAGTGAGGCTGAGAAGGTAGAAAGTTAACAGGGATGTGGGACATTGCATGGCAGTCACTGTGCTGAGAAATGAGAGATCTTCGGGGCAGCTGTAAACAGCCTGAGGTGCAAAATTTGGGGGGAAAAACAAAGGGGAGCAGTGCGTCTGCAAGTGGTTGACCGGAGGAGGAAAGAGAGGCAGCGCTGGGTGCAAGCTGCAGGGACTGGAGCTTGTTAACCCTTGTTGACAATGAGCGGTGCCGTGTCAGAAATGGGCGGGCACGGTGGCTGCGGCTGCTGCTGGGGATGGGCCACTGCCAAGGCAGCAGGGAGGGCTGGGGAGGGCAGGTCCGGCTGCTGCCAGGGTAAAGGAAGAGCAGCAACTGGAGGGGTAACGGTTGAGGAAGAAAAATGTAAAATGAACCTTTTTCCTGTTTATGATAAAAATACCCTCAAGCAGATTTTCATACTAATTAAAAATATTCATATAAAAGGTGCCTAGGAGAACCAGCAATAACCTCTCAACAATAGTTACATCACACGTGCAAACAAAATATGTTGTTAAACTTGGGGTTTTTTCCTGTGTCAGGACTAAAACCAGATATCATTTACTCCAATGCACACAGAACCAGTAATAGTTTATGTTTGTAGAGTTCCCTTCTATTGTATGAAAGCTGGAGAGCTGAGTAACACAATGTTCTGTCCCAGAAAACTGCAGCATTTAGCCAGTCTATCAGTTCCCCAGAGTAATTTTATGGTATTTCCATTTTTTAAACCTTCCAGTAACAGTGAAAGTGGATTTGTTTTTCCGTGCAAAGAAATTATTTAAGAGCAAGTCTATAATGTCCACTCTGGCAAGCATTTGATTGCATTGATGCATTTTCTGAGCTCAGTGGCAAATTGATCTTCAGTCTGGTTGTCCTGAGGCAAGCAGCATGGCCAGTGAGAAAATCATGATTCAAACTCCCAAGTTAAAAAATTAATCTTGTTCCTGCTTAAGATTTTAGAATTTTAAAACCTTTCACCAGATTACACAGAATTCACTTTACAACATTTCATCTTAGGCAGACAATGTATTTTGAGAGCTGACCTACAGAACCCTGCTCTACTCACTGCTATGAAATCAGGAGGTATTCTGTACATGTATTTCAGTGAAAAAAGTGCTGTCCACTTATGAGCACAGTCACAGATATTTGTGGTTGGCTGGGTCTCAGTCTGGCTTAGCTGCAGGCTACAATTCAGACTTGAGGCTTGGACTTAATTTATATTAGATCTGGAATTACACATTGTACTCTCACTAATCTATGCACAAGATGGAGGGACTCTCAGAACTAGCTTGTTCTTGCAAGCCTTCTGCTTAGAGCAAACCTTCACAGAGGGACAACAGTTTGCACTTGAGTTTAGCTTCCCCTGTACTAGGGCAAGATCTTATAATACTGGAATTATAGAACTATAGAATAATTTGGGCTGGAAGGGACCTGTAAAGGACACCTAGTCCAGCCCCTTCAGTGAACAGATACATCAACTTGATCTGGTTAGTCAGACCCCTGTCCAACCTGAACTTGAGCACTTGCAGGCATGAAGCGTCTTACATCTCTCTGGGTAACATGTTCCAGCATTTTACCACCATCATCATAAAAAATTTCTTCCTTATATCTAATCTGCATATTATATCTGTAGATATAGATATATCTATTTACCCTCTTACTTTAAAACCATTACTCTTGTCCTATTGCAACAGGCTCTGCTAAAAATCTGTCTCCATCTTTCTCCCTTTAGGTACTGGAAAGTGCTATAAGACCTCCCCGGAGCCTTTTCTTCTCCTGACTGAACAACCTGAACTCTTAGATTTTCCTCATAGGAGAGGTGATCCAGGCCTCTGGTCATCTTCATGGCCTTTCTTTGGACTAGCTCCAACAGGTCCTTGTCCTTCCTGTGCTGGGACCTCCAGAGCTGAATGCAGCACTCCAGGTGTGGTTTCACAGGAGTGGAGTGGAGAGGGAGAAAGATCTCCCTTGGCCTGTTGGCCACATTTCTCTTGATGCAGCCCAGCCTGTGGTTGGTTTACTGGTCTTTGAGAGGACATCACCAGCTCATGTCCACCAGTCTCTTATCCACCAGCACCCCCAAATCCTTCTCCACAGAGCCTTTCTCAATTCCTTCATCCCCCAGCCTGTGTTGATACCAGGGGGCTTCCCTTACCCAAGGTGCAGCACTTGTACTTGGCCTTGTTGTGCCTCATGAGGTTCCCATGGGCTCACTTCTTGAGCTCAACCTGGTCCCTAGGGATGGCATCCCATCCCTCAGGCATATGAACTGCATGACTCAGCTTGGTGCCATCTGCCAGCTTGCTGAGAGTGCACTCTTTGGCTTTTTGCTTTCAAAACAGTCCCCTAAGCAGTGAGGATTTAAACACTTGAAATTATTTAATATGATTCAACACAACTCCATTTGTTCCACAAGGATATTGAAGAACACTGAAATTTTGCATGTGTTGTAGACTCCTAGCTGGGTCATTTTTATGGTACTGCACATCAGTCATGAAAACTACATTTTTTTTCTGTTTTTTAAACAACAGAATAGATGTATGAAAACAGCTGTTCAGAAATAACATACATAGAGTCCTAAATGGATGTTATAGACCAGTGTGAAGGAAGGTGATGAATCATATTTTAATGATCACCAAGACTCTAAGCATCACTAGGTTATGAGAAAGGTCTTAGAAGACGCCTTACTAAAGATTGCTAGGCAGAGTCTAAGTCACTCAATTTATCACCATCAAAATACCAAATTCTGAACCCAAACTGTTAGTGTCCTGTCCCCAAGTATGAGAACAGTGCTATGAGCCTGTTAGCAGGGCTTTTTCATAATTGATTGTACTTTCCTTTTTTGTTTTTTTTTTTCCAATTTATCACCTGAATCTAGACTGAAACTTGATTGGTAGTTTGGAATAATCCTGAAGTATTCTACAGTGATAGTTGGTATTTCGTGTTACAGCTACATACTTGTGGGCTTTCAAATCCTCTTAACAGTGTACATTTCCTTAGCCTTTCCCTTGAAGGAATCCCAGCTCTCTTGTTTTTCACATGGTGCTTTCACCTCCTTTGATACACAGTCAGTTCTGAAGGTTAACACTGAAATGATTAAAGTCAGAAATTAAAAAATAATGCCTGGTTTCATTAAGCTTACTGTGACCATTTTGAGTGATAGGATAGCCATTTATCTGATCTCATACATTAGTCAGATACTGGTTAAAAATATAAGGATGGGAAACTGAATGTCTTGGCAACTTCTAAAGGTTTTCTTCTTACTAGAGGACAATACTGTCTCCAGACAAAAAGTACCAGCAGCAAATACCATTTATCATAGGAAAAGTCAGAATACTCTCATCTATTTAATTATTAAAATTGAAAGTGTCTCCAGATCATGAAAAATGTTTCCATACCTTCACCCATTGCTTGGGCTGGCAGTGGGGACACCAGAGTGCTCAAAAACAAAGAACAGCAAAGGACAAGAACAGGTCCAACACAATAAGGAGCAAGGTCTCTGCTGTGTTTTGTTCGGGGCCAGCCAAGGCTGCTAAAAATTTCCCATTTGCCACTTATATTTGCTTCATTAGAAGAAATAGATTATCTCCTGCTAGACACTGAGTCTGCTTGAGCCAAGGTAAGAATTGCCGTTGCAGCATCTTTTGCAGAGATATGGCACACAGCCGGCTTGAGCCTGCCCTCCCAGCTGGCACCAGCTCCGACCAGCCTTGCTCCTCTCTGCAAGCTTGCTTCTAGGCTGGGGCATGGCACTGGTTCGAGAGCTGGAGCTGAGAGCCTGCCACCAGGCAGATCCCCTGTGATCCTCCCTCCACCCCGGCATTCGCTCCCAGCATGGCCACGAGGATGCTGGGAGAGCAGGCAGAGCTGGGGAGTGCCCTGCACCCCGCCTGGGCTGAGGTGTAACCCCAGCACATCCAGGGGAAAGGTAAGGTGTTTCCTCACGAGAGGCCTCTCTCGGGAACGAAGGCAACGGCATGTTGGAACACCATCACTCCTCGATACAAACAAGTGAGGGCAACTCAGCCAGTCTAAATAAACAAATAGAAGCACAGAGGGAGGAAAAATTGCACCTTTTGGATTTGCTGCTATTCTTCCTGTGCACATTTGATGCTTAGATGTTATTACAATGGGTGCCATGGTTCACTTACTGATTGAATCCAAGTTACTGAGCCCATTTCGTGTTCTTCACTGATGTCACTTTATTGATATGTTGAATGTAATTTCATTTACTTGTCATTAAGTAAATCATCAGTGAAAATCTTTATTTTCTCGCAGTGCTAAGCCCACTAAAAACATGAACAAGGCAGAGCATCAATGAATGTAAGCTTGTGGAGTCACACTGTGTATGAGCCTGAAATTCCGGACTGTGAATCAGTCTGTGGACTGTGTGGCAGAGCCTTTAGTGATCCTTTGCACAAAAATGGAGTAAGTCCTGTTGAAACTTCATTGTCATCAGTGTGTTAGTCAATGTTTTGGGTGTTAGCATCTTGCTGATTGCTTTTGTTAAGGAACAATAAATAAAATGGTAGTGTGTAGCTCCTTTGGTGTGCAGATCTCTCACCTGTTATGCTGTATCTCTGAGGGGAGAAGCAAAGGAGAGATGCATTTATAACCCCAGAGCTGTAGCAAGGAATTGCCACTGTTAAAACAAAGTTCACTCCATCCCTGCACTACTCATGATGGTGCTGACTATCAGGAGCTTGGCAAGCTTCTGGACTTCTGCAGCCATTAGAAGTGCTGGTGGGTAATCTGAAGGAATATATTTCTAGTGAGCAAACAGTCTAACATGTCCCATGACCTGGGTTAGCATCCCTTGAGTGTTGTGTGGGATACACCAACATAGAGAATCCATGTCTGTTTAGTCCTAGAGCTCTGTTCCTTCTATACAGTAACTGGAAATGGAGGCAAGGGGATTGTACTGTCTTAGTTCTGCTAAAATCCCTCCCTTGCCACCTGTAGGCCTATGTGAGGTAGTATATGCAAGGAAGGAAAGAAGATAAATGATGTTCCAGAGAAGGTGAGAGGAATTCTCATGGCCTCATTAAGAACACATTCCTGGGAAGCTGATTTCTAGATTTTCTAATTTTTCTATTGATTTCATTGCAGTTGAGTGAAGAAGGCAAAGGTGGGACTATGGCAGTCACTCAAAAAGAGGTTTCAGCCCTATCATATTTTGGTGATATTCTTTTAGAAACTTGTGTCTCCAAGATCCTTTTTGCCTTGTGAATAAAATGCTGAAGGAATATGCAAGCTAAATGTCTGCATTTCTAACCTAAAGAAAAATACCATGCTCAGTCATGCAAATTCATGTGTCAGTCAGAATCCATTGACATCCCCAGGATATCAGATCATGGGTTGACACAACTTCTTTTAACCTACTGAGTCTGCATTCTTCATTAAAACAAATTAGCACAGTTCCACTAGAGTCAAGGTAGTGGTACTGTTTCAGAGGGCTTCACAGCAGAACTTCAAGCAATGTGACTAATCTCAGGAATAAGTTGCTTTATCCCCTCTGAAACAAAACCTAGAAGTGCTATAGCAGGTAATGCTTATATAAAACCTTAAATAATGCATATACCATTTATGAAAGTTTTATGAAAGCCTGTATTCCAGGCAGCATAGATATGTCTAGATCTCAAAGTCCATGTAAAAACATGCCTTAGCTCCCTGCAGCCACAGAAAACCTCTCATCTTGTGATGACATGCATCTGTGCACACATTTGACACAATTCCCATGATTTTGTGTATATATGTGTGCACAAAACCTGCAGTATCCCTTTTTTAAAAAGTATTTGTAAATAAAAAATATTTATTATAGTTTTAAAATTTTAGAATGTTTATTTAAATATTTTTTTACAATTACTAAGCCATAGGAATATCAGAGTGGTTTTTTTCTTCATAACACATACTGCTTGTACTTTGCCACATTGGCACTCAGATGATAAACCCACAAAACATAGTGGACCAGAAACAGCTCGTCAGATCTTCCCCTCCTCACAGCTTCAGACTTTAGGGCAATGGAATTGCACTGAAGTTTTTAACAAAGTACTTATCTTTGCTGCAGTGTAAGAGAGGGGGATAAATAATACTTTTTTTCTGGTAGTCTGAAGATAAGCAAGTTAATTTAAACTACTGAGTATAATGTTTCTTGCTATATGTTCTCAAGCACAAGGGCAATCCAAGTTTTGCTGTATTGCTGTGATGTCTGTTTTGCTAATTTAGAGGACAAAGGAAGAACTTGAGGTCATTTGTTAATCCACAAACTTTTCAAAAGTTATTGTAGTTTCATAAAACAGTTCTTCCTATGCACAAAAAGAGGGACAAAGAGGGACAGAAGAGACAGAGAAGGTCCTCTTGGCTAGGGCTATCTTGTCAGGCTAGTTTAACAGGGTTCAAAAAAATCTTAGTGTAAATAAATGGGAGCACTACAGCTCATGGCGTCACAAAGCATAGCCTGCAACTTACTGGACCTCAGACAAAATACACTATCATGCAATGCTGCCCTTGCCACTGAGCCCTACTCCTGTGTCTCCCCATGCATCTGGTACCTACAGCCATGGTGTAGCTGACAGAATGACCTGCTTCCCAGAGGTACTGTGGCACCACTACTCCCTGCAGTGCTCTCCCTTCCAGCTCAGGCACAGATGGGAAGACAGAGCACCTTAAATTCATCTACACATCAAAAACTGATATACAATTGGCTCACAGTTCAAATAAAAATATAAGAACAGTGTTATTATTTCAGATTTTTGGGGCTCATGTAGCCCAGTAACTGGCAACAGTGACGAAAAACTGACTCCTGAAGAGTAGCAATAGGATGAACATAATTGATCTTTTCTGCAAGTTATCTCCCAGCCTCCAACCATTTTCAGCTCAGGGAACTCCTCCAGCCTGATCGAGATTGCCCAGTGGTGGACTTCTCTTCCAAGTACTTGCCCAGTCTTCTCTTGAGTGTGTGAAAAAAATTGCTGCAACTGTCATACCCTTCGGTAAAGAGGTTCACAAATCCAGCATTTGCTGCATGAAGAAATCTCCTTTATTCTGACAATGGCTCCTAAACCTTTGTTTAACAGTCACTGCCTCTTGCATTGGGAGAGACTGTGAACAGCTCAGTCCAAACCACCCACTTCACACCACCGTGGATTTTACAGACCTGAATCCAGGAAACCCCTGTGGCCGTCTCTGCCTGAGCCTACTCAGCCAGAGGCTAACTATCACATGTGCTTTGGCTGCTTTTTTCCAAGGGATTAGGGAATTTACTTAAATGTTCTTGTTGCCCAGGGTCTCTGCACATCCTTGTGGCAAAACTTCAGCCCTCATCCACTGGTTGGACACTGAGCATGCCGAGCACAACAGCCACGCAAAGCTTGGTGTGGGCCTCTGGTCTCAGATATTTAATTGCCAGAGTGTGAGTGCTAAATTGCTCTCTTCATGGTACTCTGCAAAGTACCAAAGATTTTGCTTTACCTGGTGTATTAAGTTTGGGATATTAAAGCTAAGATCCCATCATTACTTAGGTGCACTCAGTAGCTTTTAATTATATTACTTGACATCATGTTTCCCTTCCATCACATCATTCTGCCACATTTTAATTTGCCTTATGGCTTGCTTTCAGTTAGCTCTAAATAAGCCAGAAGACAGAACTTTTAATGGTCATCAGCACTGCAAGCACTCATATATTTATTGCTGCCTGCAAATATCTGCATGTGATGCTACTGAGTGAGTTTTTCAGTTGCTCTCTGAAAGCCAAAAATTCAGGATGAGCTCAGTCAGCAGACTTTTTTTAAAAGCTGGCTTCCTAAGGAATGATTTTTATGCTCCATGTTTTTGCTATTTTAACTTCTCTCAGTAAGTGGGCTGGAATGGAAATCCTGCCTGATCAAGCAGATCTTGTTCAGGCAACATACCTTCAATTGATTTTACATCAATTCATCAGAATCATTTGCTTTGGAAACTGATTTTATGTCTATCTAGAACTCAAGCAAATATGTTTAAAGACGGTACCCCATGTTTACATGTGCACCTTATGGCTACCCAGTTTACCTCCCATACTGGGACAGGAGGGCATTTTTAATTATTTACAGCAAGGGCAGCTCATCATAACCACATCTGTAAAAATCAGCTTGGCCAGTCATATTCCTCACAGGTCTGTGAAGCATCCCAAAAGCATATCCTGCCCTCCTGACTATGCAGACCTTCCAGGTGTCTTCTCCCCTGCTGTGGCAGGGCCACCCAGCCCTGAGAGTATGTAATGACATCCTAAAGAAGAGCAGCTGGAGCCAGGAACGGATATATGGAGAATGCTGGGACAAATGTATCAAATATCTCAGGTTAATTGACAATCAATTAAAGCTAATGCCTAGCAAAGCTCTCATGATATTGCAAACTCAGGGCTGAAAGTGGTAGATAGAGAGGGCTTATATCTCTGCAACTTTAAATAGAAGATGCCGATATTATTTCTCACTTATTTACTTACTTCTCTTTACTATGGTTAGCGATTTTCCAAAGAAAATTGAAAATGATAGTGTAGACCAGAAATAAATCCATGGCAGCACACTCAATAGGGGTGACTTGATCAACATCACTTCTACTGACACAGGTGTTTCAAAAACAGCACAGTGGCAGCAGAGACAGCAGAGGAAGATAATACTGCTGTAAAAGTGCAATGAAGTGATACCCCTGTGAGTCACCACTCATGGCCTTTCTCTCCATTCTCAACTGATCACAATATTGCTCTGGTTTCCCCAGGGACCTGCTGGAGGAGCACTGCTAAATTCTTCACAGCCCCCCAGGATCCCTCTGAGAGAGACTGCTGGAGAAACAACTTGGACCTGAGACTCACTTATGGATGGGCTCATGGGTGGGCTTTGCACAGCCAGGGCCCTGGTTCTGTGGCAGAGCTAGTCCCAAGTTAGTAATTGCATGTTTAGTATCCATTCTTCCACTTTGTGAGAGCCACTCCTTTTGTCACTGATTTCACTCACCGCAGGAGCACAGGTCCCATTGGCATCAGCATTCTTCCCCCAGCCTTGCCTGCCCTGCAGCAGTGACCCCGTGCTTCCTGGGTTAAGACCTGTATACTGCTCAAGCCATGTTTCTCCTGGATTCAAATTACTAGGATCAAAAGTTCAGCAGCTTCTACCCTCAGTCAGTCTGTTTATGTGTTTATTTGTTCCAGTAACAACAAATGCCAGGCCTTCACATGCCTTAACAATCCTGTGAGAAGATCCTCACCTTTCTTCAGAGCTGGCTTGACTTGTGCAAGCACAAACTGAGGGGCTGCTTTGGAGGGTGAGGAGAGATGAGGGGTTAGTGAAGGATCATGAATACTGTATGGAGCCAGCAAATTGCCATTAAAGAATGCTGCCCACTTATGTAGAAAAACTGGGTGCCAACCACTCACCAACCCTGTTATTCGAGTTCTGCAGCCTGCAGCAAAAGGCTCCTAGAATTAGCTCTCCCAATCTGGTGGTGAGACACCTCTGATGTCTGAAATGGGTTTGCCTTGGGGTTAAATACCTGCTCCATGTGACTGGGCTAATTAAAAGTTTTTAGCCAAACAAATCCCTGTTTGTGAGGGCATAAGAGCTAAGAAGATTAGATGTTAGTTAAACTAGACATAACTGAGAAAACAAAGTTGCTGCTGTTAATTCTTAAAAACGCTACCCCACTGTGTGTGGGTGAAAGGAGTGGATAACAAAATTAATAAGGGAAACAAAAGTCTCAGATGGCAGGTGTATCCCATCAGAAAAAGTACTTCCTTGAATTCAATATTGCAATGTAACAGGGGAATATATTTATTCTACATACAGATGGCAAAATCAGCTTTAGTAAAAACTGGTCTTGATCTCCTGTATTATTCTTGCGAAGGACATGTGGGTATTTTCTATTATTCTATTGGTTTACTACTATAGCCCATCAACTAAACAGGTATTTACAAATAGCCCCAGAAGCTAGCTACGCACAACACGACTCCACACTTTGTTCAGAAAGATTGCCTGCTACTACACTGAGAAACTGGACAAGTCTTGTTATATTGACCAGCTGGGAAGTCAGTGCCTCTCAAAGAGTTTCTACCCTGTCCTTCCAAGGGGGGTCTCAGTTAAAAAAAAATCATCTTCTTTTACATTTTCATAGGAATCAGAAGTCAACTGTTTTCTTCTTCCAGTAGGGAACCGCTTGCAATTGTATTCCCAGTAAGAATAGATTAGGGGAAAACTGAACTTGGATCCACAGCATATTTGTGCCAAACAAATGTTTCCTCCCTAAAAAATAAACCCCACAAAACCCAGGCCAGACTCCTCCTTCTCCCCCTCTGCAAACAGATGCACATCTTATGCTTGCTTAGAAATTCTTGACTTTATTCCCAGTGAAACTGTTCAGTTCAGCAGCAGCCGGCAGCCCTCTCCATCAGCATCTGCTGCTACCTGTCATTTTGCCTTGTTTCACTCCTTCCTGGGCAGACATCCCATGGATCCCAGGTTTTTATCTTGATGGCTTCATTCTTCCTTACCAGCCTCATTCTAGAACACCTGCTAAAGCTGCTAACACTAATTATGTTTTTATTTGAATGTAAATACTTTGCTTGAGGACATAATAAGTATACACCTGAATTTGGAGCCTCTGAAAGAAAGCTGTTGAGCTGATCGGTGCCAATGAGGAAGGGAGAGATGTAAGAACTACCTCCACAGAAGTAAGTGAAGTAAAACCATGTCATTGAGCATTCCTGAGTGTTGGAATGGACCTTTTAAGGTCAGAACAGCTGACACCCTTTGGACCCATGTCGTTTAAATACCAGTTGCCCAAACCAGGGGGCAGATCATCACTCTCCCAGGCACAGACCGAGGGTTAGGGTGAGCTCTGAATCGTACCTTACACACAGTGTGGGTGCAGTCATTTGGTTTTGGCAGGCAACACAGCATCCTCCTCTGGAGGCAACCAGCCTCTGTGCCAGAGAGCGATTTTGGGCGCGTTTGATTTACTAGCAGAGATGTAGCTAATGGGGAACAGAGATAGAAAACCAAACTCCTTATTTAACAAGCAAAATAAAGAAATCTTTTACATCTGGAAATACTGAGGCAGATGATCAAATAATTAGCACTGCAAGTTTGTACTGCCTGCAGCTAGAAGAACTGCTCTGTGTGGAAGCAGGAATGTGGTTGAGCCTGAAAAAAACATGATAAGGGATCTGTACCTAAGATTTTTGGATGGTCGGCATACGTCAGAGGTAAGTTTCCACAGAGCTGAAGGAGCATTTAGGACTGAACTCCCATGGAAAAACTCCCTAGTCTACCCAACTGAGGATGGCTTGGCAAGCCAGTGCCAGTGCTGCATTTTTACTCCTTCTGAGGATGTGTATCAAAACTAAAGGTGTAGAAACAACCTTTTTTTAAAATATATCACAAGTTGACCCCAGAAACAGCAATAAGAAAAATTCTTTCTACTTGCTTTTCTCAATCATATAAAAAATCAATTTCAGTTTTATTTTTTTCCCCCCAACACTTTGGAGGTTTCTTCAATTTCCACGTAAAATGCTCACAATTGAAAATTGGAAATATTTTCCTTGAAATTTTAATTTTTATACAGATTAGTCTGTTTTGCAAACTCGACCCAAACTTACGAATAGATTTTTACAAAATCTTCACTTTTGGTAAGTATGTAAGCTGTTTACACATATTTTTATCCTAGCTGGAATCCTGATGAGCTTGTATGTTGTAAGGAAAAAAAGTATGGGTATGGATTTCTATGCTGTTGTTTCATCACATATGTGGGATGAGACTGGCTCTAGTTCTGAAATACAAATGTAGTATATACAGATCTTGCTGATCTAGCAGAAGTATTAAATAACAAATCTCCTGGCTCTTTTACAGAAGATGATTCAAGCAATCCATTGGTTCCTAGGCTGCTGCACAAGATCACAGCCTGATCACATGTGTGTGATGGCATAAACAGATGAATAATAGCAGCTGCATTTTCAGTCCCACCCACATTTCATCTTATTTTTTTAAATCACATTACACCTACACACAATGCTTGGCTAAGATTGACAAACACAGACTACAAGAAAATCAATATGTTGTTTTCAGTACATGTGTATTTCAGTAGGAAATAATATCTTAGTTCTTTCCCCCTTTTTCCTTGTTTGTATTTTCAAGGAAATAAATCTGAGAAAAAAGAATTGAAAGTCATTAGTTGCCATGGGATTTCAAATGCAAAGTCCTAACACAAGTGCAGGTAAGACTAGACTAGAGTAGGAGACAGCTGACCTATCACAAAGTATTTCTGCCTGGCTTCCCCATGTGGCTGCTGTCAGCTCCAGCACATGCCATGACCTTGCCACTATTGAGAACTGGAAGAGTATTGGCCTTGACTTGAATGGAAGCAGGACCAACCCCTACTCAGACAGTTTCAAAAACTACGTGTCAGATGTGCGTGCCAGCATTATGCAACAGGGTGAAAAATAAAAACCTGTCAGGCACAGAACTGGTGCACTCAAGGACATACTGTTATTTGTTATGCAGGTTTGCCACTCTAACAGGGATTAACCACGTGCCATTGATAGCTTCTGTGATAAAGTCAACCAAAACACTTCATTTTTTAACTTTTAGAACATGACCTAAACTTTTGAGGGAAATGGCTTATTTGGCCTCAAGTTTTTACTTAAAAAAAATTAAACTGGGAAAACGTTTACTTTTTCCAGTCTTCTCTCCCCAGTTTTCCCCTCCTTTGTCCCCCAGCTAACAAAGCAGCAGATTGAATTCACCTCCCAATTCCTTTAATTATTTTTTCAACCAAGTGGGTAGGTATTGTAAGTCGCCAACCTTCACTTTCTGGAAATTCTTTGGTGTATTACTGCATAGCAGAGTGGTGTGACAAGGATAAAGAGATTAGAAGTAATTTCATATAACTCCTTCTGTCAAAATCTGCAGAAGGCTTTTACTGGTAACTCTGAGAGTTGCTGAAATTCTTCATTAAAAACTTTCAATATACGGGCAGGAAATCTCTAAGCTCTAAGACACAAAGTAACCGAAACAGAGGGAGAGAAGGAATATTAAATCAAAGTCTAAATAGAGAGGGAATATAGAAGAAAAAAAACCAACCCACCCCGCTCAAGTACAACAATAATAATGCATGTTATCTGCAGGGGGGTTGACACCAATTCAGCTTTGAAAGCCAGAAAACCGCATGCTGATTTTCACCAGTTTCAAGTAAGAGGGCATAACCTGTGCAGGCACAGGCACTCCTTGCTGGCCTTAGACTGCCCAGGGCTGTGAGCCGCTGCTTGATGGTCACTACTGCAAGCTGCCTTGGCTCACATAAGACTGTGTTTTCCCTGTTTGTTATATCAGCACACTCCACATATAGCCTAGACAGGTGAAATCTGGCTAGTAGAGGAAGAACATTTCCTAGTATGGTGGTCAGGTATGGCCCCTAGTATTGTAAGTGTGAGAAAGCAGGGGTGAAGCACACAGAGAAGAAGGAACTAAATATGATCTGGCCAACCCAGCTGGGCCAGCTTACAGACCTGATAGAAAAGCTTTGGAGTCGAAGAGGGTGGTTTGCATTCTCTATGATTGTTCTATTAAATGAACAGAGGAATGGACAGATATTAAATGATAGTGTCAGTCCTGCATCTTTTGAAAAGTTACTATTGTGTTACAAAGCAATCACCAGGTATTGCAGGTTCTCCTCAGAGTCTGTGGCCTTGCAGAAGGACAAAGTACAGATGAACACAAGCACAGGTGCATGAAAGGGAATGTACTGCTACCACCATGGGTTAGGAGAAGAGTTTAATTGTTTTGTCCCCTATTAGAGGTGCATACTCTTCTATTTTTTGGGGGGAGGTCCTCTTCTGTCTTCGTGAATCATTCACCCATTAGTTTCCACAAACATGTTCACACCTTAGGTTTGCTCAATGAAGGCTGTAGCATGATCTGCTGTATTGCAGCCCACCCAGGGCAGGAGTTTTTGTCCTTATCTTCAGCCATTTGCTACGAATGAGGAAGGTTGCTCTGCATGCTTCATTTCTGACTCTGGATTTCAAGCTGGTTGACCAGGGGATGCCTTCCCTCTGGTATCTGTGGTACCCAGTGCAACAAGTGTTTCTCAGTTGTCCATTTCTGCTTTAAAAAGAACCAAAGTTTTGCCAGTACGCGCTGGTTAGGAAATGTAATGCATTCATGCTTTGATCTTGCACCTTTCCTGAGTCACAGTTGCTTTTGGGATGGTTTGATGGGAAGGAAAGCAGCTCCATTGTACAGCTGTGCCTCAGCCCTAGGCTGCCTGAAGGCGAAGTGCAAAGCAGAAACACAGCCCTGTGTGGTGGTTAACCCCAAGTCCACTGTCCCATCATCTCAGTCTCTGACCAATCTCCTGTTCCTCACCTGAAAACAGCTTAACTTCAGGCAGCTATCACTTGTAACTGTCATCCATCAGGAAAAAGAGAGTGAAACACCCCAACAGCACAGGGTGAATTGCTACATTTGACTTCTGCCACTTTACAGGCCACTTTAATAAACAGATCTCAAGAAGAGGTGCACTGTGGTCGCCAGAGCCATGCTGAACATATTCCCTAAGCAAGGAGATGTCTAATCCTAGTACACCTGGCATGAGTAATATCCCAGTCCTCAGCACTCTCCTCACTATTTATCTTCCATAATGTCTTCCTTCTTTATCCCCCTATCTTTTCTTACCATGCAGAGGACACCAGCCTCATTTATGTTTTCAGCTGTTTTTTCAGCTGAAATGCTGTCAGTGAAAAAGGCTCCCCCTGCAAGGTTTTGGCCACCTGTCCTGCTTGGCCAGTCTCACCAGATCTCCAGCTGACCAGCAGGGATGCATGTGGGACCACTGCAACCTCAAACCACTCCTAAGCCAGCACAGTTCAGACTGTGAGTGACTCCCACCCATGAGAAGCCATGGTTCATTCCTCCCTCTTTTACTCCATGAATGTGCAGGGAATGGGGATAAAACACAGAAAGGGGCCATGGCATAGAAATGACAATCAAGGATCCGCCCTTCCCAGCCCAATACCTAATCAGCTGTTGGTGGTGAGGATGCCTCTACTTGTGAGTTCTCCTGCTGACCCCAGAGATCCTTGACTATCCAGTGGCAGGGGGCTGGCTTCTCCCCACTTCCCCAGCCACTTCTTTCTGGTGTACCCCAACACAGCTCTACAATCCAGGAGGGACAAAAGCATCCTTAGGGCTTTCCTTGGGTACCCTCCAACTTGACAAGTGGTACCATTGCCCTCACTCTCATGTTTCACCAAGTGAAGGTGCAAGCCTGGGTCTGGGTGGGTGTTGCAGACACGTACATGGGGGAGTGAGTGGTGCAACGTGCTGCTCCCCTGGAGCACCTCATGTTTGGAATGTGGGTGCTGCAAATTTGATCTCATACTGCTCTGGACTCCCATGGGAGACAGAGACCTCCTTCACTTGCCATGCAGTAGAGAGGGTGGCCTTGCTCCTGTAGAGAAGCTGGGCTTACAGTGGCTCACAGACACCAACAGTGGCTGCTGTCCCCACCACTCTGCCAGAGACAACGGAGGTGACAGCACCTGATGCACTACAGGAAAGGGGAACCCACAGCTAAGGCAAATAATGAGGTTCTTGATTGCAGGTTTCTGCCTTTGGTCTCCACGTGGATCCTGTGTATCACTGGCCAAGTCATTTAAACCAAGCTTTGTACAGACAGTGATCAGTGGCATGTTCCTTGTTTTCAGATGGGAACATTTTCTGGACTGCAATTTGCTTGCAGGAGCAACAAGCACTTAGAGCTGCAAGGGAACTGTTTGAGAAATGCATTTTGAAAATGTGGCTCTTAAGCAAAACTAAGTTTTCTGGGAAGTAGAGTCATGAGGCGAGCAGTCTGAATGACTTATACTGTAGCTGAAGTGCAAATAAGACAAGAAAATGAGACAATTTGTTTTGCCTCAAGGCAAACATTTAATTTCTGAATTCTTTACTGCATTTCTGTTGTTAAATTTGGTGACATTTTCTAAATGAAATTTCACTCTAAAGCAAAAAAAAAAGTGATTGCATAATTTTCAAAACATGGAAATTCAACTTATTTGTGTACATGTATTTCTGATCGCCCAAAATGACCTCTTAGCTTGACATAAGCCTATAGCTAGAGCTTGTTTACCCTTAAGTTCAGTGAAGATGACCTTTAACTAAGCAGATTCACCTGTGCCTGGTCCTGGCATCCTTAACTGTATAATCAAAATTATGGCAAAGTTCTTAATTTATATCTTGTGTCCCTATTTTTTAGAAAATAAATATCAAATGGTTGTTACGCAGATTATCTCATTTCTGTTTGTAAGTATTTAAATGTTATAGCTATGAGCACCACTAAAAAGCCAAAGAGTAATAAATCTCTCTTCAGAGCAAAAGAATTCAAGAGCATGAACCATTTACATCCCGAACAGCAGGAGAAAAAAAAAATTAATTCCTGAAGTTCCTTGTCCACCCTCATTTTTATGGATGGCATATGGCAAGGCTCCTTCAAAAAACCTCATCAGCACTGAATGTGTCAAAAACCCAGGATCATACTGTAATAATTTATATATCAGAAGGCAAACTAGGATTGTGCAGACTATAAATCTGGCACTTCGTATTTTTTATGAGTAGGATATATCTGTGTACAGTTTCCTAAGCTTCCCTGTATTTTTTTCTAAGGCAAACTGAAACCCAACCCCAAATTCCATCATGAGGCATCCTACTGATGCATGTGTCACCAGAGGGGTAGCACATGATATTTACTGCTTGGACTTCTGTTTCTCAGAGGAACAGTAAATGGCAAAGGCAGGGCAGTAGCAGAGAAGGAGAGAAGAGGCAGGAATGGGGGACTCTTTACAGCTTCTTGAGGGAAAATTGGAGTGGTGAAAACCCATGGATTCACATCCCAAAGTGCTCTGGCTTGGGCTGCATTGTCTCCTTGGATAACTTGCCCTTTCTTCTGCTCCTGCCCTTGTCCAACAGCAGCGCCTCAAACTCCCACATTTCCTTTCTCCTGTCAGACTCTAGCCCTCAGAATGCCTGCCTGGCTGGCTCTGAGTGCAGCCCCTATGTCAGACCTTGCACCAAAATGTGCTGTCTCCCTGCCCAGCCACCACTTCTCAGTCATTTCTGTTTGAGTTATCAAATCCCATTTTCCATCAGCCTCCTGACTCTTCGTCAGCTTTTCAAGGCAGACAGTGGTCTTCCCTCTCCTGCCTCTTTGTCTCTTCTCTCTTTTCCCTTCCCACAAGGTTCAACCTGTTCTTCAGGAGCCCCACACCACAGTAGCTGTTTCTTTGGTTTCTTTATCTTTAGATGCCCTATAGACTGCTCTTGAACTCAGGGCAGAGAGCCCAGCAGGCTCATTCTAGAACTTTCACTCAAGTTTTTCTCAGAGCATAGGCAGTGTCAACAGTGGGTTTGGGGACTTAGAAGTTAGAAGTTGAAGTTTCCACTAAACCAATGGAAACAGTTTTCGAAGGTTTATATCCTGTTTTGACCCCTGCACAAGAGCCACTTCCCTGCTTGAGGTCAAGTACTTAGGAAACCTTAGGAAGAAGTTGCAAAAGTTTGAAAAAAAGCAAATTCTCAAAATCTCTGGCTTTGATTTTCAGAAATTGTCAGATACTTTTAGGCTAAGTGACTCTTGGGCCTCTATACAGGTAAATGCAGAACAATTCACAGGCCTCAGGCATTTTGCCATGCAATGCAAAGCTTTGAAAAATTATGAGCAAATAGTCTACTAATAGAAAATGCAGGACATCCTTATTTCACAGAGTTGCTCTGTCTTCTTCCTTTTACATCTCCTTGTACAATGGAAATTTTTGGATGCAAAATGTCATGCACTTGGAGCAGTTACAGTCCCAGATGTCCATAGGTTATATTGTATGGACATTTTTTTCTGGAGTAGGCTACAACAGTTATATCTATTTATCAACACTAAAGCTACAGGCACTTTAGCAGTGCATTTCAAACTGCTTTTCCAAAACCAGTGATCTGAAGCAGAAACCTGGGACTTGTCCCACCAGCATCCTGGGGAGTCCTGGCTCTCCCCTGTCCCTGGAGTTTCACAGCAAGTGCTGCTCTCTGCCCTGTCAGCAGGACCTTGCTCTCACTTCACACGGACACAGCTGGACCATGAAATGCGGCCTGCTGGTAGTGACCCCTCCCCATCCCTTGACAGCTTGTGACAGCTTGTGACAGCCTGGACTCCCATTATGGAGTCCCCCTCACCCCAGGGCTGTGGGACTGAGGAAGGGGAGCTGAGGCAAGGAGCCCAGGGGCTGCCAGAGGTTCAGGTTAGGTGTCCAGCTGTGATTGACACCTTCCTTCATCCTTCCCCAGGACTCCCATAGCACAACGGCCTAACTTTATCCAAAGGGAGGCATAAGTCACACACAGAAAAATCCCTGAGATTTGCTGACATTCCTCACAGATTGGCCATAGTAGACCTCACAACCTGGTGGGATGTTCAGCTATACCAGCAGAGACCAGCAACCACAAAACAGATATCCACAAAAACCACTTGACTGTACCATTGTTAACTCATGCATGTCATTTTCTGTGGCAAGGCAGAGACCTGAACCCAGGTTTCCTAAGCTTTATACTGGTGCTTTTCCTGCAAAACCAGTCATTCATATACTTTTTGCTTCTTGCCTGGCTTGTTCTACACCCTGTTGCACATATGCATACAATAGTACGTGTGAACTCAGAAGAAACCTTTATTTACCAGTAATTGACATTTGCAGGGGCTTTAAGAATGCGATGATTTTGGCACCGTTTACTTTCCAGGTAAGGATTAACAAACCAATGTGTTAACCACCACCTGATGTTTTTTGTTAGAAAAAGGCCACATTTCAAAATGGTGTCAGCTTTCAGATTTTTTTTTTTTCAGAAAGATTGTGCTTTGGTTTGGAAATAGGGAAGCACAGCGAGGATTGCAACACAAAACAGATAAGATTAGATGAAGAGGAAATGTGATATAAATGGTTTGGATCTACAGAAGGACCAACAAAATTATGTTCATCTCAAACTCTTCATGTTACAATGCTTGATTTAGAAGACACAAAAGCAGTGCCCCCTATCAGAGCTCAAGCAGAAGCCAAGGCCTTTCTGTGTCTTGGTATTGTGGCTGAAAAAAACATTCGAACATTGTAGAAATGCAGTCAAAAGGAAAGTCTGGTTCATCCACCTTGCCTGTCATTCAGAGCTCCAGCTGTTGGCCAGAAGGGGATTCACCCCTTTTGCTTTTCCATGGTTCCAACATCTCTACATCCAGCTGTCTAGTGTTTGCAAGGATGCAGAGTAGGTGGTCTGTAGAGGACCAGGGCACACACAGGCCAGCTTAGAGCACATTTCCTGAGCCAGGATCCCTGGCCACAGTGCCAGACTCACTGACTGACACAGACAGAGCATGCAGAGCATGGCACCAGTGACAGAAGGCAAAGGTGAACCTCTGAAGATGGGGAAGCAGTGAGCCAGCTTTGAACACAGAACTCAGAAAGAAACTTGCATAACAACAACTAGCAAGCTTATCTAATCCTCTTTGCACCAGCCTCAGCTCTGCAAAGGGTTTGCCCAACCCGTTTGTGGATATTCCTAGGGCACAGGGGACAGATAACCTAGTATCCACCCTGTGGTAACAAAATTACACCTCCCAAACTGCAGCAAGATCCTTTTCTATTACTTTGGAGCACAACAAAGAAGAGAACATACAGATGCCTATGTATTAAAAATATGAAGGTGCGCCCAAAGAGCCTATAAACTCACACCCCAGCTTACAAACCCCCTGCTCATTCCTCTTCTTGTGTACTGGCAGCATGCACTGAGAGTTGAGGTCTTTAACTGATTTTCACTATTACCAGTATGAAGCTTTATTGAGAAACTTAACCTTCTAGCTTAGAGATACATGGCTTTTTCCATATAATTAAGTTTCTTTCACTGCCCATTGTTAAGCAGACCTCATTGTCAGCTATTTTGCTTAAATTTCCTTCAGAGAACCTACATTTTTTACACAACTTACTTATTTATAAAAAAACCCTGTTGTATCTGTTGGAAAATACAGAGGCAGAGATGATTCATGCTTCACCTCTTTTATATATGTATTATATTCTTTAACACTTTGTCTCTTGCTGGCTCTCCTCAAGAGTGCATTTCTGGTATACGGGAGAAGAAATTATGACGCAGTGGGTAAAATGATCCCATAAGGTCATCTCCCTGAAACAGAGATAAAAACAGTAACTGACAGTGCTTTAGGAATTAAAAATCCAGCACTGAGACTGATTTGTGTTGATACTTATTGTGCACATGCTGTTTATATATATGTATAAGTATACAAATAGAAATAATATATTTTCCTTTTAAAAACAAACAGCCCAAAACTTCAGTGATCTACAGATGGAAACTCTAGGATTTGACCCAGATTTCAGTCTCCTTGGTAAAGGCCAATGAGGTGGACACCACAACCTGCTCTCAGCAACCCCACAGCCCAGGGACCACCAGGATCACTGGTAACGCTTCTCAAATCCCTATGTTTTTAATGGTGCCTTTCTTCCCACTGGCACACCACCACAAACCCATCTTTGGGAGATGACAGGAATCAAAGATTCCTGTTGAAACTCTAGATCTTGCTCTAGATAGAGGAGGGGGAAAAAAGTCCTGAAACTCTTCTGTAAGCAGAAATGCTTGCCCTGGGCATTTCTCGTTCTGATGAGAAAGCCAACAGACAAGGCCACCAGTGCCTTCAGTTTAGCAATTCTTGATGTGTTTACTCAGGGCTTCTGGGAGTTCATTCCACATTCCTCAGAGTTGTAGGTTTTATACAGTGTCCTGTATATCAACCAGACAGTGTACCTGATAAACTTTCCCCGAGGCAGGTGGCCATGGGAATGACCAGGAATTTTTGCAGGAATTTGCATAGGAATTTTCTTACTTAGACCCATAATGTTAGCAAACATCAAAACCTAAAATTGTTTGCCAGACGGTCTCGCTGCTTACCAAAAATGTAAGCTTGCAGACAACTCCCCGCAGAAAACCAGAGCTTTCCAAGAGAAATAAAGAGCGACCATGGGAAGATGTCTTCTCAGCACCTCCAGCAAGGACCTGCAAACACCTGTGGTAAAACACAGGCCTGAGAACAGACCTTAAAATATCAGGGAGGGTTCCCACCTGGCAAGGCACAGAGGAGCAGAGCAGCACAGACATGGTGCTCAGTGTGTTCAGGAACTGTTGCCTGTCTCAGACCCTGTTCCCACTGATCACACACCGCAGGAGGCCGGGCACTGTGCTGACATCCCAGATACCTCTTGTCATCCCTGTGGTGCTTAGGAAGATTTATTCTGCACGCATACTATCTGACCTGTGACTCACATAGGTAAGTTGAGACTTGGGACTTCAATATGTGGAAGAAGAATGTAAAAGCCTTTTTGTTTATTGTTGCTCAATACAATTATCCTCTATGAAAATCACTTTTTTTTCCTTCCATGGAGGACAACTGTGGCCTGCTTGAGCCCTGCCCAGGCTGAAGCTTGCTTCTGGGCCCTGGGGTTGTGCAATGCCGCGGGGTACATCTGCAGCCACCCTTGGCCCAGGTGCTCAGGGTGAGCAGACAACTTTGTCAGTAGCATCTACTCATCCCATTTACTTTGTAAACACTGACTAAGACGCCACAAATGGCAGCAACAGCAAGCACATTCAGATCTCCTTGATCCAGCCAGAGGCACCTCCACATTCATTGAATGTGTGCACTCAGTAAATCAGAAATGTTGTGTCTTTTCTTGCCTGCTTCATGGGGTCAAAAAGGCAAAGGCTGAATCCATCTTCAAGAGCCACAGACTATACTACAGTCCCAAAAGTTTGAATACACTCACCAATTAAGTCTATGTCTGCTTGCAGCTTTACCTGTGCCCATGCTTCTGTGAGCTTCAGGTACCTCATTAGTGCTACCTTTAATGAAAATGCTAATGACAATGAAATGCTTCCTGTGAGAACTAACGCTCATATTAGGATGTGGATAGAGTGTATGAACTGCGGTGAAATTTCAGCATACAGAGTCAACAGAAATTTTACTGCTAGAAACATGGCCTTAAGTCATGGTAACAATGTTAATATTTAATTGAGGTGAGTTGAACGTGCTCTTTTGTTCAAAAACATCTAGAGGACATGTCCCTGCCTGCATGATCGTGTTTGACTCTATCTTCCCTCCTTGCCTTTCATGTTTTTTCCCCCTCTGGTTCTTCCTCCTTCCCCAGCCATAAGAGCTCCCAAAGTTGCACCCTGCAGGCTGCTCAGACCTCATACACTCTGTCACCCCAGCACAACTTCCAGCTTTAAAGACCTGTTAGCCACAGTCTCTTCATAATTTCATCCTCACAGGTCCTGCAATCTTGAGCACAGCTTTCAAACCATAATGAAGCATCTCTGTCTCGGCTTTTCCCTGACTGGGATCAGGCTCAGTGAGCTGACCTTTTCGTCCCCTGTCTCCTTCCTCCTTCCTCCTTCCTCCTTCCTCCTCCTCCTCCTCCTCCTCCTCCTCCTCCTCCTCCTCCTCCTCCTCCTCCTCCTCCTCCTCCTCCTCCTCCTCCTCCTTCCTCCTCCTCCTCCTCCTCCTCTTCTTTTCAAGGATTGCTCATTTCTCATTTTCTCCCTTCCCTTCTCTTCCCAGCCCTGCAAATGCCCTCCCTTCACAAGTCCATCACCTTCCTCCTTGGGTTTTGATTCCCCATTTTTCTCTTCTGTTGCTGATTTATGCTGATGACCCATATCACCCTCTTTGTCACACTGGGTCCATTTTACCAATTCTATTCCTCTGCTGCCCTGATCCTTTTATTTTCCTCATTAAAAAAGACTGTTCATTTGGTATGCACTGTCCAGAGGTTATCTACTGCTGAGTTTTTCCTACACTAAACTACAAGTGGTCCTTTTCAGCACCATCCATTAGCCTCCTCCATTACATCCACCATTCAGCCTTTTTGCAATTTCCACTTCATCAACTCTCATGATTTCTCTTTTGCTTTTAGTCCTTATCTCTTATACCAAGTTAAATTGTAAAATTCTCTGTATATTTCAATTTTCTTCCCCATAATATCCAGCCCAATCAACACCTCTCAGTTGTTTCTTCTGCTAGAAAGGTTGAAAGACTGTCTGCTGAAAGCCCAGCCATCACTTCCAGCTATATGTGGATAAAGCAGAGTCTCTAATACTGCCCCTCTCTCAAGGAATACCCAAAGTCTCTTTTCTCTCTTTTCTACAGTGACCATTACTTCTCTGTTTGCAGGCATGGCACAATTTTTATTTGGGCAGCCATTCTTTCAAGGTACAGCTAAGACCTGTTGATGTTTTCTGCATGTATGTCAAGGACGTTGGTTATTGTATCTGCCCTCAAAACTTAAATACTTCCCTGGAGTCTCACCCTCATGTTAGCTCATTAATATGACATTCCTTTTTGCTCTTTCATAATCTGATCCACTGTTGACCTACAATCTTGATCCACTGTTTCATCTTCCAAATGTTTCTTCAAGAGTTATTTTCATAGCTTTGAATGTGCCACTCATTTTCTGTGCTCCTGTTGATCCTCTTTCCATCTTTTAACAAACAAAATAAAAGATATCCTTACACACAATACTTGCTCAGACAGGCAGGGCTGAATAGCACAAACAGGTGTCTTTTGCAGCTTATGAACACTCACTTTATGCTTCCCATCATCTTTCATAATTCCTCACTGGGACTGCCTCCCTGGTCACAACTGCAGGGAACTTTGCTCACCTCTCCTAAATTCCTTCTAAAATCTCTCCCTTGCTGCTGAGATAGTACAACAGCAGCCAGTCTGTTGGCATGCTGTTCTTGCTATGCTCAGCTGACCCCTCACCATTTCCTTGTGTTCCACCTGCATCTATCCCATCTTGTGCCTTTCACCAGCTGTTTTGTGCATAAACCCCACACAGCGCTGACAGCCCTTCTGCTGCACCTGTATGAGCAGGTCTGCACAGCAGAAACACCCAGGTCAGGAATCTCAGCTCTGTGACACAGCAGTCATAAATGACATCTTGAATATTATGGGGAACTCAACTTGCTGAAACTCAGCCTACACCCTGACTTGTGGTGGAGCTTACTAGGTTTCTCTGATAAAAGACAAAAAGGCAGAAGCAGTATCTCAGTTTCATTCTAAGGCACAACTCCAGCCCATCCATTGGGTACTCAAAAGGCCAAAACATGAATGGAAACTCTGAGCTACATCACTTGGGGTATTGCTTCTCCAGAGTAAACCTCCCAATGGCTCTCACATTGGCAAATAGGATAGAAAGCCTCTCAGTTGCTAGAGGCTGGTTGAGCTGTCCCCGCTTTGGAAATACATGAAAGTTACTGTTGTCACATTATTATTGGTTGAGGATTCTCATGCCTTTGTAGTTTCTTTCCATCTCATGGCAAATAAGACCATCTATGCAGTCTCAGCTTTATGACCGACCTAAGCAAAAGACAACATCCAGACTTTAAGCATATTTTGTAAAACACTTGAAAAATATCAGAAGCCCCTTTCTTCTTTTCAAATAAAATCTTACTTGGGATTAGGGCAAATGAAAGCCTGGAAAGGACAAAAATGCTGTCAAGTATCAGGTAGTCAGCTCTGCAGTTACTAAAAAGTTGCTTTCCTCTGTTGAGTTTACTGTGTCACCAAAGCCCTACCAGCCATAGCTATACAAAGCCTGCATTGTCTCAGCAAGGCTACTGAGATGTTCCTGATCTTGGCAAGAGCTAGGTGTACCCAGAAGCTTTTTATTGAAAAGAAATTACTACAGCAGAAAGAAATATTATTTTAGGCCTCATACTGGAAAGATAAAGGTCAGAGTCCTTCCCTCTGCTAAGGGAGCAGACAAAAATACCCTGTTCACAGGATCCATTTTGCAAACTTGAAAATTGCACCTAAAAATCCCCTTATGAAACAAATTTCAAAGTGACTACAATATAAGGAAGGATTTGTTGATTTAAGTAGTCATTAATTTGGAGATTTCAACTTCATGACAAAAGAGCCAACTACATACAGCCATATACAGGCATGGAGATGGTCTCTTTATAGTACATCTGTTAGATCTGCTTCCTTGCTACAAAGCAAACCTGATCTTTACGTTCACTTTTATGTTCATAATTCTTTTTTAACATGAACAGGATCTGGCAATGTCTCTTCAAAAAGAGCACATTGCCCTTACTAAATTTCTCAGTAAATCAAGGCAATATTTGTACAGGAAACTGCACACAAGTGATCAGGGACATTTGAATTAAAAGGCAAGATTGCATTTTTGTTTCACCCATAAATGTGGTGTAACATCTACTGGAATTTGTCACCCTGGCAGTGCTGTGGGCTCCTATGGTACCCAACAGGCACTTTCACACCACTCCAGGGTAACCCCTGGTCTTCTCTAGCTGTCAGATGTTCTCACAGCTTTCACAGAAGAGGGTGTAGCATTTCATGGAGTGGTAGCACAGTGAAGGCTCTGCCACGTTGAGGAGTCCAAGATTCCAAAATGTGGGAAGCTGCAAAAGCAGACCCCAGGGCCAGGGATAGCTCTGCTGAAGCCTGCCAGGTGAGGGGCATGCAAGACCAAACAGACATAGAAACAGTATTCACTGAAGGCTCTACTATCTCCACCACTTATATTAAATATTTTTATTACAATGTCTTCAACTTTTAAAAAATCTGTTGTATCGAAGGCAGCACATTCTTTTATCTTCTAAAACTTCAAACAAAGATTTTGCATCCTCAGCTGCAGCAGGGACCCTCAGAAATTATTAGCAACCCTATTTACATGCCAGTCAACTCCAAATATTTCCCTAACAACACTTAGGGCCCGGAGCCTGTGTCTCAAAAGAGGTCAGACCCCAAAAGCAGAAGAGGAGCTGGACTCTCCCCGGGCTACGAGGCGAGGTGGGGGCAGCTGCCCTCAGCTCTCGGCAGGACGCACAGCTTTGAAACGAGCCAGGAGAACAACCTCTCTCAGGACGGGAATATGCAGGGGAGTGGCGGGAGAGAGAACGAATGTGCAAGAGGAGTGTTTGTCTCTTCGTTTATCTCGCAGACAGCGCTCTGTTAGCTTTAGCTGCGAGCCTGCCGGACACCAAGCAGCGGCCCACTCCTGGAGTTATCTCCACCTCCTCTGAGAGCGCAAGCCGCCTTCCAGGTTTCCAGCTGTATACCAGGCTCCGCTTAACACCACGGGCGACCTCTGGCCCCCCGGCCTGGCAGCCGCGCCCCCCGCGCCGTGCGCTGCCAGCCCGCCCGGGCGGCCGCCAAACACCCGCGGCTCCCCTCCCGCATCATGTGAGCTCGGCCAGACTGGTGGAGAATAATTGCAGGCGAGTCCAAATTATCATTTGCAAAGTCTGGGAGGCACGTAAGGGCACCGATACTCAGCTTGCGTTAGCCTCAGGCGGCTCATTTCAGCCCCGTCTAAAGCTCCTGCCTTCTGCCGGGTCAGCCCGGTTGAGCCGATAAAATGTGGTAGGGATTTTGCGACCTGTAAGGTCCCAGCCCATCTTTAAGCATTATAATAGATTGGCTTTAGGTCAAAGTTTTATTTTAAATTCCTAAGAAGAAATGAGCTGTGTAACCTTACCTCTAAAAATTTCTTAAATCTGCTATTTCTTTTAACATGAATAAGGAGACCCTAGTATTTCTCATCTAATCAAGCATATCTCAGCATGAAGATGCTTGACCTCCTGATGTATACATGTATTTTAAATAGTCTTCAGAAACTTTTCACAGATAAGATCCCATTCTTATGCTAATGTCTGTAACAGATTAGCAGACAGCAGACTCAGAGCCCTCTTCACCTCCCTGTCACTTGTGCCACGGCTCTGTGGTCTATACAAACTACAGCATTTTAAGTGTTCAAAAAGAAGAAACAGCTATAAAACAAAACACTCCTTCCGAAATTGACTCCAAAGACATTAGGCAAGTCACGCTGTGCTTTTTATTTGACATGGAGAAACCCATATTTTAAATTAAAACTCTCCGATCTGCAATTCACTTCTTAATCTGTCCTTGTTTAGTACCTGCCTCTGCCTCTCATCTGTCATCTTTCTTCAGAATCACCAGAAATCTGTCAGTTGGAAAGAGTCACCAAAACTCCACTGAAAACCTCTGCAGTCCTCTCCATTTGCCTCTCCCCCGTAAAAATACTTTAAAATGTATTTTCTGAGTGAACTTCTGGTCGCTTACATTGTCAACCCAATCACAGAGGAGTAAGTACAATCCAATCCGCAGCTAAGGAGGGAGGAAGCGCAGAGCAAACCGAAGAGCGGCGGTACCTACCTGGAGCCCACCTCAGCGCCCAGCACCATTCGCAGCAGCGGCAACGCTTTGGGGTAGCGACCTTAATGCATTGTCCTTCCTACCGCGCTGCTAAATGAGAGTTGAGCAACTCCTCGCACTGCTGCCTGGAGCAACAGCTCTCCCAATCTTAACCCCTTCTCTTGGCTCTTCGCTTCTTTGCGCCTTTTTTTTTTTTTTTTTTTTAAGAGAGTTTTTGAGCACTAAAACTTGCAATTAGTACCAGCTAAGCCAAAGCCCCTGCTCGCCCCTGCCCTAAGCCGCACATTCCAGGGCGCTGAGCTGGGCGCTGAGCTCTTTGCCGGCACCGCCAGCTCTTCCACCCCCAGACCCGGCTTTCTGCCTACAAACTCGATAAGGTTGCAGGAGCTCAGGAACACGCACTGAAACTCGGACAGGGGAAAAATTGGTCTCTAATCTCCAGCCTGGGTGGTTTTTATTATCCTCCTCCCCCCCTCCTCTCTTTCTCTCCACACTCACAGTAGCAAGGTTGTCTTCGGACTACTCCCTGCCTTAAACTCACCAAACCAGATTTTTACTCCCAACACCTTCCCGTAAATCTGAACTGAAATTTTACCCTGCTTGCTGAGTTCTGGCTGGCTGAGGGCCAGCCAGCATTCCTGTTGTTTTAAGAGGGCAGATTAAAAAAAATTAAAACAACAAAAAACCCAAAACAAACAAAAACCCCCAACCCCCCCAAAAAATACCACCAGCAACCCTCCCCAACAAACAAACAAAAACCCCAACCCCAACTCCCCTAAACAAAACCAGAAACAAAAATAAAAACAAAAAACCCCGAAAAAAACAACAACAGGAAAGAAAAGAAAAAAAAAAAAACAACCAGAAGGAAACCTGGAGAGATGCAAGGGCTGGAAGGAAGCAAACTTTTAGAGCAGCTTTACTAAAAATACTGTGGGAGAGAGTGATTCGCATTTATCTCTAAAGGGCTAAAACAGCGATTTTTTGGCGGGGGGGGGCGGGCAGTGTCAGTCGTGAGAAAATCTGCTTCTCAGCCATCTGCCTCCTTCAGGTGGATGGATATTTGAAAAGAAAAAAAACCTCTGGTACTCACCTGAAGGACAGCATCAGGCATCAGCGTGTAGCAGGGAGAGGAGCCTGCACCTTTGCCTGATCCAGTTACCCCAAGGCAGCGGTAACACTGGTTTAAGAAGTGCCACATTTTACACTTTTCTGACCTAAAGTTACATGTGGTTTCTAGAAAAGGAACAAAAGAGAAACCAGTTTATATAGACAAAAAACCAACAACCAAGCCTTCTTTTAAACTCCCTGTGATCCCTCTGACCGTTGTCTGGAACGCTTAAAGAAACAATGAAGCAAGACTGTAAACTTTCTTACCCCCTTTTACGTTACCTGTCTGTGCCTGGCTATGGGCTTTGATGTATTGAAACAAAGCACAAGACCTGTTTATAGTAGATGAAACAACCAACAGACAGATCTAATTCAGACTTGTGACTAAACAAACTGGAACAGGAAGCACACACCAGCAGATTTTTTTAAAAGTAGTAATTCCTGCTAGCATTGTCATGAAACAGAAAAAAAAAAAAAAGAAAAAAAAAAAGAAGTTTTGCTTCCCTCTTCAATCAATTTTGTTCAAATGCAGGAGTTTTGGTTTTTTTTTTTTTTGTTTTTTTGTTTTTTTTGTTTTTTTTTTTTTTTTTTTTTTTTTTTGGTTGTTGTTTCTGGAGAGCAAAAACCCAACCAACCAAAATCCCAAAACAAACAAGCAATGTTTCATCATGTATATGCAAATATTTAACAGAGCAATATTTACCACTAGTGGTGATCTGGAGATATTATTCATCTATTTGTTTCCCCATGTACATAATTTATGCAACTGATTAGTATCATGACCCTCACCCCAATTAACATCTGTAATTGATGATTCGATAGATGACCTTCATCTAGGGTAACTGGACAGTTCAAGCCCTCAACAGTAGATTAGAAGTCCTGCAAGTTAAATCTTGAAAGAATAAATAATATTGGAGCTCAAAAATAGTGAAAGAAATTGATTTTCTTAATTTTTCCTAATTTTAAAAATAATTATTTTTATTCTTAATTAATTCTCAGCAATTCTTAATTAAGAATTCTTCTTAGTTTTCAAAAGATTTATTCAGAGCTGGGTACCCACTATGCTGTCTTTTTTCTGTGATATTACCTATGCTTTTTGAAAGCAGTTTGTTCTTCCAAACAGTAATCTTTATAATTGTGTTCTCATTCAAGTATAGAAAAATCTCACAGGTTTTACCTAATCAAATCCACATTCACTCTGTAAGAGAGTTTGCTGCAGGTAGAAACCAATGAATCAAACCATTATTGGTATAATATGTAAAGCTCACAGTCAAATGTTGCAAAGTTCAAGCAAACAGTGTGTTCTCTTCAAACTATCACAATTCAAAAGTTCATAGAAGCATATGATTCCAGTTTTAGCAAATGTATCAAGAATTAAAAAAACTTTCAGAACTTACCTGCATTAATGAGCAAATAATCATAGGTAAAATTTTTGTAAAATACTTGAATTAAAATGGGAGTTCAGCATTAGTAGCAAACGTTATGCAGCTAAATTCTTTAAGAAAAAATAGTCCAGAATAGTAAATAATGAGGGGTTTAGTGGTACAAAAATCTCTTAAGTATTCTATAGTACTCTTCTTTAAAATCATGACCCATTTGCCCAAAGGGAGGCATTCCCATAGTATCCTCATCTGATAAGTTTGCCAATAAAGTTCTCAGGCAATCCATCTCAAGCAGAGAGAACCTATGCTCCATTTGTTCCACTTAGAGGAGTGAATTGGCATTACTGGCAGAAGTAGTTCCTTGCCAACAAGTACAGATTACTTCTAAATGAGCATCTCTGTAATACAATGAATAGTAGAAAATGGGAAGACATGTGAGTGTGTTCTCCTTCCTGTCCAGAACACAGGTATACTATCAAAAGCCATGGTTGCACCAGTGTGGTAAAGTCAACTATTTTAAGGTATGCTGCTAAAAGTGTAGCTCTGCCTGTTCTACTGACTTTTCACATGTGCTTGTGGGTCTTACCTCTGAAAGCCAGTTCATGCCTTTCTGGTGCAGTATGCAAATAGGTTTCCTTGGAAGATACCAAAGAGAGGAAAGAGCCTGACTTTCTTTTTAGTTCAGTTCAGCTGAAGGTGAAGTGTGTGATAGCACTAGGGGTGTCCAGTTAGAGCTAATGCCTGGCAGAAACTCGTCCAGCAATTAAGATACTCCTTATTGCTCACTGTCTGTGTGAGGAGACACTTTCCATGGACCCAGGTGAGACTGCAAGGTACCACATCTGTCTGCATACTCCTGCAGGTGTTGGGGTGATCATGACACATCTGCTTGCAATTTTTAATGGACTCTCAAACTTTGGTGAGGAAAGCCAGATTTCCTCATCTGCCAGCAAAACAATAATGCCAAACCTCTACTATTTATCGCTTGTGCTTTACTCTGATTCACAGATTCCAGATCAAATAACAGGTAATGGTACCAGGTTGCTCTTTAAGTGCACTTTCTCAGCACAAATGACAGTAGCAATTCACGAAAGTCTCTTCTTGCCCATCAAATGCTGAATCCATCACAAGCTGAGATGGGATGAAAGCAGCCTCAACAATCAGTTGTAAGAATTGCTGCCATTGAGGTTTCAGGTAACCTAAAATTAAACATTAGATCTAACTGATATAATGGCAATCTGAGACATTTTTGACACAATAATTATTTTTCCCTCTCTTGTCCCAGTTGTCCAGCTGACAAAGTGTTTTAAGGGGTTGTGAGCTCCTTACATAGGAATGAAGGAGTGACCCCCATGTAATTTGCTGCAGCACCCTCCAGTCTGTGTGCTAAAATGAAAGAGCAGTCACAACTCTACAACATGGAGATTTCCTGTTTCTCTGCCAAGCCATGGCAGGGTTTCTGACCAAAACAAAGAATTTAATGAGTCTGTAGCAAAGCAAATTAAGCTAAGTGCAGCATGATTAGGCTGTGAACACTAATCTTTAAAGGCAATAGTATTTGATTGAGGAAGGTGTCCTCCAAAAGTGATCTTAAAACTGCAATAAAAAAGTGTCAGAGGGTTTGGGGTGTTTTTAGGAGAGCTGTGTCTCCTGGACTGTAATTTTTCCTTCTAAATATGGCTTACTGTATTATCAGTTATGTTAAATACGTATTGTAGAGTTTATCACTCCTGCTCAATAGCTGACTTTACTGCAGCAAGAAAACTGCATGTTGAAAATTTGGTGACTGCATTTCATTAAGGAGGTTATGGCAAAACCTTTTTCCCCTCTCTCTAATTGGGAAACTATGAAAAAGTGGGAGTATGTTACTCAAGAATGAATTTCTAATTATCAGAAAAGTAATTGAGGAAGTAGAACAATTGCTACTTTTGTCAAAATTAAAAAGCCTCTTCAACTCTAAATTTTGTTTACATTTTCTAACATAGAATGTTTCCTACTACAGGTTAAACGTATGAATATAGTTCAGTAATCAAAGAGTCTGTAAATAAGTCTGTAATCATACAGCATTTGATTTTTTCCCAGTTGAAGCTGAAGTTTGGAGAGTGAGAATTTCTGATAGTGGTCCCCTGTGTAAAAAATCTCAATATGCTTAGTCTGTAACACAGAACCTTCTTCTTCAGAAAGGTCTTGTTTTCTTTGTGACACTTCCATGCAGTCTGTTTGCAGTGACCTCTGTCACTGTGGTCCCCCCAACATCTCCTCCCACTCTGTACTGTTTGCTTTCCTACTTGGTGGTTTGACCATCCTACCCCTCTCAACAGCTGCTTCCTCTACACACATGTCAGATTCAGGCTTTCATTTAAACTTCATTTCTCAGCCCTTCTTATTTATGTATCCATCTCAGCACTTTGCTTCTGCCTTTCCACAACTCCAGCAGCACCAGCCCAGGTTATGGTAATATTTGCTTTTCTACAAGTAACTTCATGCGTTTGTCCATGCTGTCCTCACACAAAATACAATCTCCAAACAAAAAGGAGGTAAAACCACTGGTGTCTCTTCCTTGAGTCTGTCCTAAAGGCTATCTGTTGTGACAGCAGTGAGATTCCCAGTGCTGTGTTTTGGGATGGGGATGACAAGCCTGGAGGCGTGCCCTCACCTGGCCCTGGCAGCAGGTCTGTTGCCTGCCTGGCTGTGCAGAAGCTGCTGTCTTCTCTTTGCCTTTCATCTCACTGCAATGCCTCTCCTGCACCTCCAGGTCCCGGCCAGGTCGCTGTGCACAACGTGCAGCCGTTCACACCTGTGGAGCCGGTTCAAAGTAGGGGGTTTGCATCTGCTGTGTGCAGGAGCCCCCAGCAGCAGAGGTGCAGCCACAGCGGCTCCACAGATGCTCCCCTTGGCCCAGGGCCTGCGAGCTGCCAGGGGCTCTGTCCCCATCAGCCCTGGGCTGGGGGTGTCACAGCTACGCTGTCTGTGATGGCAGTGGCTGTTTCTCTTTGGTGTAAACCCTTCACTCAGGGCAGCTGGCATGTTGGTATATATACCATGTGCTCCTGCTGCATTTGGCTAGCATATAGCCTTTGGAGGTTTCTAGCCAGAGGTATATATTGGGGTGTTTTAGTTCAGGGCTGTCTGTATGATGCACCTTGGCTGGATGCAAACTTGCCCTTACATAACCCTCCAAACAAACCCACAACTCACAGAGTACCGCAACAACATGTTGCTCTTCTTCTCTCTTGATTTTATTAAAGCTTTGGAGAAAAGAGAGCTCCACACTTTTGTGGAGAGCCACAGGCAGCACCACCTCCAGCAAAGAAATAATGGTAGTCATGCCATTTCTGTTATTATTATGATGAGCTCTTTCAAACATACAAAGTGGTTTTCCAGTCCTCATAATAACATGAGGACCTGAAAAAGCAAGGACAAACCACTCTGAATGTAGAATTGCCCTTCTCTCACAGTTTTGCAGCTCAGAAGAGTAGATAGTTTGCACAGGTTGTCCTGAAGTTGTGTTCTTCTTTGCAGATTGTTGAGAATTCACAGCTGAAAACTTGGGCACTCTCCTTACAGCAAACATATTTTAGCTCAAAACTGGAAGCCATCGCTGGTGAAATCAGAAACTGGGTAAAATCACAAGGCTCTGTGGTCAGATTTAACCCTGACTGGGAGTCACACAATTCTGGTCTGGTATTTACTCTGAAGTCACTTCTTTTGGAAGGGAAGTGAAACAGGCACCGTGCAGCAGAAGCAGTTCAGCAGGAAATTATCGTTATGTACTGAAGCAAGCCCTAAGAACAGAACAAAAGTCAAGCCAAGTAGATTTCAGCTATTTATTAATCCTTGTAAAAAGGGGGAGGGAGGAGAGAAAAGACATGGCCTAAATTTACTTCTGTCTCTCAGCACAAATAAGCAGCAAGGTCTGAGAGGCCACCGAGACAACATCAGATATCACTGTGGTGCATGTAGACACTTGTGTGCTCAGCTGGGCGTGAGCTTGAGGAGAGGTCAGGGGAACAACCAGGAAGGTTTGTGACTGTGGGAAGGAGGGGGTGTTCACACACATCCCATAGTAGTCATGGGTGGTTACCAGAAAAAAAGGGCTCAGATGACTCAGGGACTTGAAAATAATGGTGAGAGCTGAACCCTTTCCACGCTCCAATGGACAGAAGTACTCCAGCAGGACATGGGACACAGGCTGTGGGACTGTAATGCAGAAAAGGAAGCCATCAAACAGGAAGGTCACCCAGATACACAAGATCTCTGTACCACATAAGCCTTATGATAATAAACACTGATATTCTTTTTGACTTAAATTGCCAGGTAAAATTAATATTTTTTTAATTAGCAATTTGCAACAAACCCAGCAGTTTTCTGGATACAGGAGAAATCAGATAATCATGAAATAGTTTATTTCAGCAACAGATGATGCTAAATCAGAGGGCTCTTCTGCAGGCTTTCGGTAGGACTTGTTCACCTGCACTGCTGTAACCTGTTGTTTTTCTTCTCTGTTCTGTGCATTGGCTTGCAGCTTCTGAGCCCTCAGCTGTCTCCAGTGTACCCATCCATGAGTAATCATGGCATTATAGAATGTTTTGGGTTGGAAAGAATCTTAAAGACCATCTAATTCCAACCCCCTGCCACAGGCAGGGACATCTTTCACTAGACCAAGTTGCTCCAGAAATGGGTCTGGGCAACTTGTTCCAGTGCCCCAACACCCTCATTGTGAGGAATGTCTTCCAAAATCTGGTCTAAATCTACCCTCTTTCAGCTTAAAACTTTTTCTGAAACTTTTAAACACCTTTAAGTAATACTTTTTGTAAAAATGTTCAGTTTTCATGCTCTTGACTGTCTAACCCCAGAAGGACATATGCCCAAAGAAAAATTTCAGCTGAAAATTATGGTTACCTTTACATTTGCCTTGACTTTCATCAAAGTTCTGGGTCAATACTCAAGTTTTGAAATTGTTCTTGTTTCTAATACCCACACTGGTACAGGACCTCCTTCAATAATGGGTGACAGATGTCAGAAACCAGCTTCCATGAGATCAAACTAATTTTTGAAATAATTCCTTAAAATATTTCCATGATACCATGATAGGGCAAAACGAGAAGTAAGATTGAGCCCTTGACCACCTTTTATTGAACATTATTTATCCCAGGCTTGGGGCAGCTGCTGCCTTCTCCCACTGCTGAGCTAACCCCAAACACCAAATGCCAGCATCCAGCTCCACGTCTCTTACCCTCCAAAAAGGACACAATAATTAATAATTGGTGATGCACAGGGAAAGAAGAGGATGCAGACTACTAGGAGAGATAAGCATTAGCAATGGGGAGATAAGGAGTAATTAGAAATTACAAAAGATCCACACATCTATTTGGGAAATAGGAACAGAAGGCTGTGTGACAGGAAAATAGTTGAGGCCATAATATTTTCTCTGTTCTCTTTTTTTTTTTTTAAGAGAAAGACAAAACACGCAAAAAACCCACATCATGTTGAAAAACTAACTGAACTGTAAGCCTTTATAAAAGTTGGATTTGCACTGAGTAGTCTCAAAATTGGATATAGGAAATCTAAAAACACTCTGCTTGCCTGTCTAGTCTGCTTGAAACCTGGAGAGATTGACCAGCTCAGGCAGGAATACTCTGAGTAGCACTGAAGTCCAGTTTTGAAAATTTCTATGATTATAATTTTATAACTGATCATCAACAGCAGCACAATGTGTCTTGTTGCAATATTTGAAGAAGATCCCTACTCTTACCTATCCCTTCAGATTCATAGCTGCAGGATGAACAGTACAACACGGATTTGAGGTGTTATATTGAAAGCGTATTTATCAGTTTAATTCCCTTACTTGCAGTGTCCTGCAGTTGGCTAATGATGAACATTTGTATGTTTCTGTTTCTTCCTCTTTTTCAATACTTCACAGCATCTTTTCAGCTTAACCTGAGAGTTCAAACAAGTCGGATCTAAAGAGCAATTAAATCCTTCCTAGCTGAAAATTAATTATAAATGTACAGTGTAAAGGTGAAATTCACCCAGCCTATGTGAAAAATGCGGACTGTATATAATTGAATGAAAGACATGGCACATTAAAATTCATGCTTTATTTTAGTCTTAGTTGCAACATTCTAAGCAATTCACTGTTCTTTAAAAAATTAATCTTGGAGCAAACATTTAGCATTGCATATATCAATTCATGAATAAGAACAAGATCAAAATAAAACTATGACTTCTGATTATGCATAACATGGCAAGTAGAAAAATTTGGAACACAGTCACAAATGGGCACAGATATACAGTTGGTTTGACTTTTAAATAAGTATGATTTTTATAGTTCTATTTATATTGTTTGAGTTTAACTCACAACAAAAAAGTCAGTTCTCACTGTTTCATCTTTCCAGTCCAGGTGTACTCTACTCTAAGGAGGATCTGTTGACAAAGTCTCTTCAGATGATAAGTTCTGTGGGGAAAACCATGGGATGTGATCCACATTTGGTAGCATTTAGCATAACAGGATCCTGATCCATGACCAAGTTCCTCCAGATCTACAGTAAGATAAGCTGCATTAATGACCGTAATAAACATTAGGTCCTCTGTAGGTTTTCCCATTAGGAACTCTGGTGAAATATTTGGCAGGTTAATTAATGGGATTCACCAGAAGAAAAACTAATGGCTTAGTCTGGTCTTAGTAAGTGAAGGTCAAATAAATATGTGTGCCCTAAAATAATCTCTTAACAACAGCAGTAAGAAGTACAAGTTGCCACAGACCTGATGACTTAAAATGCCTGGAAGCCAGCCACCCTCTGTGCCATGTAATGGGGCTCTGCCATCCCTGTCAGACTGCTCCTACAAAAGTAGAGAGATTATATGAATTTTATAGGCCTTAATTGTGGGGTGTTTCTTTTAATTCTATTAGCTTAGTAATTAGTGGTTTGGTAATAATAGCCTTGACACAGCCAAAATATCTACTGGTATTGTTTCAAGCAGGAGAGATTGAGAGGAATGGAATGCACAGAGTCAGAAGCACCTTCCCTCTAACCAGTGCTGGTATGACTGGGTTTCTAGCAGAACTTTCTACTACAATGGCCAAGGTGCTTTTGAGCATTTGCATTGTGGGTTTTTTCTCTTTTTCTTCTACTTCCATAACCTTTACTACATTCAACTATCTTTCTTTCTTCCTTTCTCTCCCACAATTCACCAGTTTGAACAGAAGGTAGAAAAAAAAAATCATAGATTTTAAATATTGATAGAAATCATTCCACCCAGTGTACAGGAGCAAGTGGAGAAATCTAGGAGGCTTTGAGCACCCAAGACCAATTTCAGACAGAAACCACACAAAAACCTAGAGTGGTCTGACCCAATTCTCTCCCATCTGCTACCACTTTGTTAGTACAAGCTGAAGCTGGGCTGACAGAGAAATCATGTAAGCACTCCCAGAATGTAGGTCCAGTCAGAACCATCTTACTCAGCATAAATAGTCCCTGGGCCACTGGGGAGTTGCTGCTGATGGCAGCAGGGGAGGAAACACCTCCTCATCAAGGAATGGCCACCACCTGGTAACAAACCTGTTCGTGCCCACAAGCTACTGCAGTGGCACCAGTTTCATGCCATCACACTTCCATTCACATTAGCATCACAAAAAATTTCACCAGGTGAAATAATTTTCCCCTTTAAAGGTGAGTCTTTACTAAAAATTGAAATTTTCATTGACTTGTGTGCTCTTTTTCATAGTTTTCTTGTGGAAAGTAGAAGAGCAATGATGAAAATGGCTTTATAAAAATCTAAATCTCTGAGATACGGTGTTTCCATTCTTCTCTAATATAAAGCTGTTTCCACTGAAACAGGTAAGAAAATAGCATTTTTTTAATACATCATTGGACTGAATTCTAAAAAAGTTCATTGGGTTGAAGTCTCTAACACGGCAGCAGAACATCTACTGCAATTTGGGTTCCATTTCCAGATCCATACATTACGGCTGTCACAAAAAGCATAATTTTGAACAGAGAGACTGCCATTATCAGCTAGCATCATAGTACAACTGTGGTAATAATTAGAAGAAAATAAACAAATATTTATAAAAATTTTACATGGCAGGAGAATTTTGCATACCTATCAATGTGCTGTGCTTGCAGATGGAAGGATGTTTTTTTCCTAGCTGTTAGCTGCAGCCCTGCAAAGAGCTGACTACTTGAAAAACAAGCTGGGAGCCTTTTGTCTTAGTGTTGTCACAGAATCATGGTGCTGGAAGAGACTCTGAGAGGTCATCCTGTGCATCCCCTTCCTTAAGGGATGAGCAGTTATTCCCACAGTTTCTGACAGATACTTTGCCATTAATCATCACTGTTAATTATGAGCCTGGAGACTATGCTGTGCCCACAGTGCTTGCAGTGGGGACTGTACTTGCAGTGCAGATGCATGGTATAGTACAAAAAAGATCCAGCTTTCTGCTCTTTACCTGTGTTGGCTCAGAGGATCAAAGAAATCCAGAGGAGAAGGGAAAGAAACAATACTTTACACTAGCAAACTACCAGGATTCTGAACACAAAGGTGCTTTTTGTGGTTTAGGTTTCTTTTAATTAGGATCATACTTTGTAATAGTGATCATGAGAGCTATGCATGACACTTCCAAGCAAAATGATTCAAATTCCTGCACGAATTTTTGCAGTATGCAGTGCTTTCAAGCATGGCAGGCGTAGATCCACAAATTTGCAGCTTGTAAACTATTGAGACTATAGTGGAGAGATTCAGAATACCAGAAAGAAAACCCACTTGCCATCTTTTCGACTACTGTTTATGCAAAATTCTATAACCACTGTGTGTGTGGTGGATCCAAGCAGAAGACTTTGCCATGCCCACCAGTGCAAGGTAGGAGCAGGAGCTGACTATGTGAGGGAAAAAAATAAAGAAATGTGCTAAACAGGATGGCAAATGGCTGAAGAAATGTCCTTTGCAGAGGCAGAAGGCCTAGAGGGTAAGGAGAGGAGAGGAAGGAAGGTCAAGTGACTTATTCAGCTGCTTCTGCTGCTTTGGATAAGAAAAATATTTTCTTCACACCAAGTCAGCAAAAGCATTTCCTGACATCTTGATCTCTTTGCTGCTGTTTCTTTTTTTCAGTGAAAGCCGCTTTCTAAAAGGCATTGAAAAATGTGGGTGCCGGTCAAAGGAATGTATTCAGCTGTCTCCAGGCTTAATGCTGACTCCGTTGCCAGAACACCCAGGCACTTTCCATCATGCTCCAGTGCCAAGGGTGAGCCTCACTTAGGCAAAGCACACTGTGCAGAGCAGGTGGAGTGTGTAGGGAATGGTGCAGCATGAGCCAAGCAGCCAAGCAGAACCTGGGAGGGCTGGCATCAGGAACTCTGATGTGTACAAAGCCAGGTGTGGGTGCCTGATTTAAACCAAACCCCTAGACAACTTTTCTTCAAGCATTCAAGCCTGCAGAGTGTTTTTGGGTTTTCCTCCTTTCCTGCAGGAGAGTCTGTAGCTGGGTACAGTTCAGGGTTGTGCTTTCGCCACCGTTCAGCTGCTGTGAACCCACTGAGTTTTAAACTCATTAGTGCTGTGTGAAACAGCAGTGAAAATATTTCTCTGAGTAAATCAAGCAGCAAAGGGAACCTGGGGCAGGATATGACTCTGCTTTTTCTGAAATGTAAAAGGTAAATGGGGACTTTCCTCTGCACTCAGGTAGAGCTGATTTTACTCTTGTGGGACAAATTGTTAATAATTCCAAATCTTTCCTATTTACTCCTTTTTATAAGCTTTTAGTGAGAACAGGTGAAGTTCTGCAGTGCAACTGCCTAAACTGCAAAAATCTGTTTGCATGATTTGCAGAACGCTAGGAAAACAAGCTTGAGAAATAAGTGTAAATATTTTGTATAAATGTAAACTACTCCACTCACTAGCAGGGTTCGGACCCACGATTCACCCTGCTCCTAAGCCTGGACGAGGACAGCTCCAGGATGGGAAGGAGCGGTGGGTGCCCGGGAGGGGAGCAGTGGAGGGCAGGGGAGCCGTGCTGCCACAGGAGGGGAGCGCAGGATGCCGTGCCGGGGACGGTGCCGCAGGGCCGCTTGTGCCGTCCTCCTCAGCGGATAGTTTGGCAATGGCCAGTGTCAGTGCACCTTTCAGAAGCCGCGGTGAAGCCACTGTCCCTGCACGCCCCGAGACAGAGCGGTATTTCTTGTCCGGATTGCTAAGTGGTGAGCGTCCTCCTTACCTCCCCCTCACAACGATTGCTGCAATTCTGTCCTATTAGGACACTCCAAACAGACAAATTATTACGAGCACAAGAAGTGCCCTGGATGACCCGAGTGAACTCATCACAGCAGACTTGTATTTTGTTTTTCAGGGTGCAGAGCAGTCCTTCCAAGGCTGGAGAGCAAAAGGCAGCTGCGGTAGTTTTCCCCCTGCCACTGAATCGCGGCATGGCTAACACACGTCCTGCCAGCCAAACTTACCGGGCTGATTCTGAACTTGGAGTGACCCTGGCTCAACTGCACCTTCGTACTTTGTGTTACAAGGAAATGCCACGCAGCAGCACCCCATGACCTGGTGTTTTAGGGAATGGTCATCAATGAAAAACTCTAATGAAAAGATAGCTTCCACCAAGTCCCTCCATTATGTGCTCATTCTTTTTTATGTTCTCAAACTAGGTTTTTTTCTCTTATTCTTTTTTTTTTCCTTTTTTTTTTTTTTTTTCCCGTTTTTTCTTTCTCCCCTGTTGCTAATGAGCACTTGAGAATTTGATTTAGCTCCTTGGAATGACTGCCACTTACTGCTAGAATGTTAATCTGTCTAAACCCATTCATCTCCCCTTACTTGGAAGTCAATCACCTGGAGCCTGCATTTTAAAGAGATGCTGGCTAAGACAGTCGCAACAGCAGAGATGTTTTGGGACAATTCCCACAGCTGGGAGTAATCTCGGGAAACTCATAGCTACTATACGGCAGACTGTTGAATTGTCTGGATAAGCAGAGCTGAAGCAAACCCCGGCAGAGACCAGAAGCGCAGATGGAGGGGAGACAGGAGGCTATTGAGCTGCAGCTCCCACACGGGATGCTGCATCGGCGTGTTTTGGGGGACAACCTTTAGTTAATGGTGAGAATATACCCAAGGAGAGCGTAGGCAAACCAGGACAGAGAAGGTATGCCAAGACACAGCTGGAGATAAAGCTTTAAAGTGTCAGAGGGGGAGTTTGGCTTTCCAGAAGTAATTAGAGAGATGATTTAATTTGTCTTGTACTGGCCATTGCTTTAATCCCTGTTTGGAGGGGGAGAAAATGCACAGAATTCCATACTAAATGTAGGCGACATAGACATCAGTTGGGATAGTTGATGATGTAGTGGAGCTGTGTATTTGTGGATCATTCCACCATGCTATTCTGGAAACGTTTCTGTTTTAGTTTCCTCAGCATGCTCAGAAAGCCCTGTGTGCCAGACCATGTTGCCCAGGCCACAGGGGCAGCCACACTGGCCACGAGTGGCAGAGCCAGGATCTGGGGGGTGCACTGGGGAGTGGAGGGGACCATGAAGTCCTGACTACTGGAATTGTTCCTGGGGACTGCTTTGCATTTTTAACATAGGAAGAAGTGTGTTTTACCTGTGGTACACCCCACCTCTGTCACTGTCCCCTCATCCCCTGTGCAGTTTTCTGATGGCAAACTTTGCACAGAGAAGATGTAATAATTTAACAGCAAGAAGGGTTGCTCTGCTGCTGCTATAGAGGAGCAAACTGGTCCTGTGATCCCATGTGAAAAAGCACATTTTTGGAATAAGCAAATGTTCAGAGTCATTATTTGTTCTTTGAATAAGATTGTTCTTTCTAAATAAGAAATGTATCTTTGGAGTGCATCTTCAGAAATCTTATAAATAAGAAATGCAGAGGGAAGGTCACAATATGTATTTTGTCAGCACATGCAATCTTTTATCAAAAAAGACAGTCTGAGATGGAACTGGAATTCCTTTAGGTACTTGTACATTTATTTGCTATCCTAGTTCAGAAACAGAAGAACATAGAAAATTAAAAATCAAATGCACAATTATTATTGATTTATAAACAAAATGGAAGATTATGTCTATAAGGTTTAGGAGACTTATATTACATGAGACCTAGTGCTAAATGACCAGCCTGATACACTTGGTAAAGAGCATGATCAAAAGTATATTTTAGCTGTTGCATATAACCCTGCAGTATGCAGGCACAGTAATACCCTAGTACCTAAGTTTTGACATAAACTTTCATTAAATTACTTATTAGTGAGCAGAAGAAATTTGAGGGATTAAACACAGCAATATCGATGTGGTTTCAAGTTCTCCTCAAAAAGAGTTTTTCTTGTCTTCAATGGAAGAGCTAGATTTGTGAATTTACTTCTAATATTCCATAGACTTCAATAGGAAAAACTGTGGGAAGAGCAATATATTTTGCTTCTGAAAATTTCAGAAGAAAATGATGGACTCAAACTGCTGCAGTTACCAGCAATGCACCCACTGCAGAGTCCCTCAGGGGAAGACCTGGTACACAGTAGCACTAGCAACATGCTGAGCCTAAGACCATCAAAGAAAAACATCCAAAAATGGCCATTATTCAAAGAACAAGATGTTTTGAGGAATGAGCCTTTGCTGGAAAAAAGAAAGAGCATCGAGTGCAGCCAGGTTTTTAAGCTAATGTGGATGGTTGGCTTTGTATTGTGAAGCCAGAAAATTTTGCCCCTGTTGATGTTGTGATCTTATGGCAATATGAGTCTTTGTGTGTGAAGAAATGAATGTCTTCTCCATTTATTAACATCAATTCTTGGTGAAGAAATTAAGAGATGGACAGACTGTAGGTACCTGAAGAAGATTTCTAAACTCCTGTCAACAGGAGAAGCCATTTCTTAAAAATGAATAAGTTTCCTGTTTATTTCAGCTCACGGGTTTTGAGCTTTTTTTAAAAAGTTTTAATGATTTCTATTTTATTTTAATTATCTGAGGTCTAAAGAAAATCTGTTTTTTGGCACACAAGAGTATTCAGAGCTTTTGGCAGTGATGGGAAGAAGATAAAACAAAGATATTTAATGTCTGGATGAAATAACCAGACCTGCCAAATAATTCCTTTGGGAGGTGGACAAAGAGCAATTTTCAGGTTTTTCTACATCTATCATTGTGGCTGAAGGACAGATGAACGCCTGTACCAGTGATGGCAGTGGGACCTCTGCTTTGCACCCCTGTGCACAGGGATAGTCACCCTGGGCTTGGATGCATAAAGGGGTCGCAAGTCTCCCAAGACTGGCCAAGACATGATCATGCTGCCTATGCAGCCCCTGCAGAAGGATTAAAAGACCTTTTATATTTGAATTCACTCTGCAAGGATATCTGAGGTATCTAATTTTAAAGATTTTTAAAAAGTATGTCAGCCACAAGCTTGATCTTTCAATAATTTGCATGAGTCTCATTCCCTGAAAAGCAGAGATTTGTTATTATAAATGGTTGTCAATGACTGGGGTTAAGCTGTAAGCTGATCTGGAATTTTTTTAATAAAGTGGCTATTATTTGCAGAAAACTGCTGAGTAAAGTTGCTATAATGCCACCCTATATTTAAAAACACTGTCACAGTGTTTTAAATAGTTAGGCATACATTTAACTGTGAGGTCTGGCGAACGACATGCACCAGTCGAGCTCCAGCACACAGCACTGGTACCAATTATACTCCACTTGTATGTGTGTAGGCTGCTACAAGAACTGAAATTCCATCACAGTCAAACATGACCTGCATGGTTTGCAGGTATATGTTCCGACCCCAAGTAGTTTCAAATGTCCCAAGGAACAGCAAGATTCAGCAGTATAGTCTGAGGCTAAGAGTCGCAAATTCTTCAAATGGGAAATTGTCTTCCTGAGTTTCAGCAGACTGAAAATGTCCAGACATAAACTTCTTCCAGCTGAACTTGACATCTCCAGTGCAAACTTCTTAGCTGGGCTGGTTATCTACTGCTTATGGAAATCTTATGTCTGGGAGCTGACCTCATTTGTGTTAACTAAAGAAAAAGTCATTTTGGTTAAAACCTTCTCCTAAGATTTTCTTCTATGTATCCTAGCCTGGGGTTTCAAAACCATGGGACAAATCCCAGCCATTACCAACCTCAGGAAAACCCATAATACAGTTGCCTGTGTGAAAATTCTTATGTTCTTTCCCATACCGCTCACCAAACTACTAGGAAACACCAATCACACTCCTCTTGGGATGTAAAATTTCTGACAGAACTATTGAGTTTCAAAAGAGCAATAAATTTCCTCCCATCTCTACTGGAGCAAGCAGAGCTCCTACTCCTTCAGCCTGATTGGGCAATTCAGCTTTTACCACGCTCTGGTCTCTTGCCAACCCCAGGAGCCCAGCACATTATCTCCAGGCAGGTTAGGCCTTTTGGGTCACAGCCAAGCTCCCAGGTTCTCCAAGTGACCATTGGCTGCACTCAGGACAGCATATCATTTCATCTGCTCCTGGCTCTAACAAAATCTTCAAGCCCTTCCCAGAAGGGAAAGGCCTTAAAAAAACCCCCAAAACAATACAAAGAAAAACCCAAACCAAAAGCCAAACCCACAAAACTCCAAACCAAGACTGTTTCTAGAAGACAGCAAATGGGAAAAAAAGGAAAGGGTGTAGAGGTTACAAGCTCAAAAATTGATCTGTAGAAGACTGGAGGGAGACAGCAAGCAGACCATGCACGAGATCACTCACCACTCTTTGAAGCTGTCCAGAGAGGCAGTGGCCACCATTGCGTTGCTCTGCACAGGGACTCAAGAGGACTTGGTGTAGATACAGGCCACCAAGGTGCCTACACAGCTTTCTCCTCCTGCTGGTATGGGAGATCAGCTGACCAGGGCCAGGAGGGGGCCAATGAGGAACTCCTGAGGTGATAATGCTGTCTCCTTCTGTCCCCTTACACCAGGAGAAGGAAGGTCTTTTGTTATTAAGGGTGTAAATATCCCTTCAAACCCTCTGGCGGGCCATACAGCAGTCTTTTGGCCCTGGGGTTATCCCAGATGAAGCCCCATGGTGTCATCCCATGAAGTCCATCATGTGGCTGTATGAAATGGTAGGACAGCCCTCCCATTTTCCTGCTCTGAGCTGGACAAAGCTGTCTGGGAATAACTGAAAGAGGTAGATGCAGAGCTAAAAGCTCTCTTTTCCTGTTGATGATGTTGAGAGTGGGTATCAGCACTGGTGTATTACTTTGATGGCAACACAGAGCTGCTCAGAAGCAGCAGCTGCCTTTGAATATGAGCTCTTTAGAGGAATATGAACTCTGATATTGTACTGCCGAGGCCGGAGAACACCCTTAAATTTGAAGTCTTTGTATTCAACAGAAAACTGTTCAAAATCCCTATCTGTGTGGCTATTTAAGGCAAGTTTATCAAGCTGGGCTTAACAGTGCTGTGCAGAAACAATATAACTCACAAACTTCAGGTTACATGGGAGTAACCTTACCTTCCCCATAATGAGTTGTATCATATAATAGTGACATAACTCATTTGGGTGACATGGCAATCGAAACCAAGAGGGCTGCACTCCTTTGGCGTAACAGGGGTTGTGCTGTAAATGCAAGTTGTGCTTATAGGGTTTGCTTCTCTGCAACACCTCTGTGGTTAGTTACTGCTGCTAAGTGCTAATCCCTGGGAGCAAGGGTGGAACAGAGGGAACTCTAGCCTTTGGTGCCCTCCTAAACACTGCAGGAACAGCACAGGACACATGGAGTCTCAAGCCCCAAATGCAAAGGATTACTGTCAACTTAGGCTAGATCTCAAAGTAGCTCCTTTACAAAAGCCTTTAACATGATCACCTGTTTTTTTATCTGCAGGCATTTCACAAATCCAATACAGCCAGCTAGTCATTCCCATAAAACATGAACAACAGAATTCAGAAATACGACTCGCATGAAAGGCTTTAGACAAACCAAAAAGGTGAACAAAAGCTCAATGAGACCCTCTTTGGCCTGATAGCTCTCTTCATAGATAGACAGGCTTTTGTTTAGGTTCTTGGCATCTTGCAAGGGAATAAAAGGGAACTGATATATAGAAAATCTAGAAGATTTTTATTTCTTTTTTTTTGAAAACACTTTTTAAACATTCCAAAAGTACTAACTAGGTACAGATTACCTCACCCACATCAAAGAATGGAAACACAGCTATGTAAAAGAACCCTTTTTGTCAGAGAAAAATATTCCCTTCCAGTGTTTGCAAACACATAATTTTATTGAATAATAGTCTTCAATTCATCAGCTTAAGCAAGCATTTGTAAAGTTTGTGGGGAAACTTCTGTGGAAGAAAAACACAAGGTGTACAAGATCTAGTGCACCTTTCTTATATTCCTTCTGACATCTGTAAAAATGATATTTACACCTTTTATTAACCTTGTTTTTCTTTATTTTTAACCAGGGCTTTGCAGCCTCTGTCTACTCTCCTCAAAACTCTCAGCTGCCTTTAAGCTAATGATGTGCTTATTTTTGATGAATGACAGGGGAAACTTCTACCCAGCAGCATTACCTGGATTTTTTTTTTGTGCTGCTTGTTGAAAGATAGATTGTGAATGCAGACAAGCAAGCTATTCAAAGTCAGCTGTAGTGAGTAGCAAAGGCCTTTTAACAAATCCTGCAACATCTTATACAAAAGTTGAGAAGATAAATAAAACTAACAATGTAATTTAATGGAAAAAGAACACGTCAAGTCTACCACTGTCAAGAAACACAGGTTCAGAAATTCTGTGCCTTCCCTCCCCATATTTAGTAAATTAGGTTATCCATAAAATGGAGGGCTTTGGAAGTCTTCAATGGCAGAAAACCAAAAGTTCATTGCACCAAAATTGGCATATACCTTAGTGTGAAGGTGTCACAGACAGTTCTCCCTGAAATTTGGAATCTGATTGCTCAGAACAGGATGCTTTTCCTTCAAATTGTTGGTTTGATTCTAGTTTGAGTAGCTGCTGTCATTCAGCTTTGGCAGTTCAGCCACTGCTGCCTACCAGGGGAGATGTCTTGGCAAAGAAGGGGACACCATCTGGGAGATAAATGAAGCTGAGTTCTGGGGGAACCTCCACAACAACCCAGAACCTCAGCATTGCCCCTGTTGTATATTGCAGCCCATCACAAAGGCTGCATGGATTCTCCTGCTAAGCCACATGAGATGATCACATGAAGGTGGGGTGATTTTAGAAAACAGAAGGTGTAGAGGACACACCAAATGTATACAGAGAAGTGAGAATCAAGTGCACAGAGACATGAGAATCCTTCCTTACCCCAAGGTATCTCTCCTGGTCACATGGAGTTAGTGGGAGCTTTGCTAAATGAGTGATGTGTGGAAGCACTTCTGGTTTCCTCATCTGGCATAACAGTACATTCACTAGCAGCACAACAGCCTTTCCTTGATTACAGACCTGATATGTGATCCATTGTGGTGAAATTTTTTCATAGTATAAATTTGACTGAATATTTCTGAATTTTAATTTAGATTGGCTTAATTATTTTCAAGAATTGGCCAGATTTTGATGAGCTGTAAAGTACCAAGCAATTGAGCATTTCTGGGTGTTGTGGTGGAAGACTTGTTTTGGCTTCAAATATCTGTATTTGTGTTCCTGAGATGATATAAAATAGTCAAAAATTCCTACAGAAGAGGTAGCCAAATGTTTGCCTTATAAGAGATAAACCCCCACCATCTGTCCACCTATCATGGAGCAAGAGGTTTGCAAAAAAAAAACTCACCAGGGTCTCACAGCTGTCCAGGTACCATTGTAAGCCTGCGTTCCCACGGGCCTTTTTTTCAGAAGCACTGCAATCGTAAGCATTTTGTCCCACTTTTTAAATTTCTGATGCTCATTTCCAGCCCTCATAGAAAATTTCAGGCTTGCAGGTATAAATGATGAGACTGTACAGTTGTGGGAATGAGTACCTAAGCATATCTATGAAGAAAGAAGAGGTGAAATTAAAAATAGGTCAAATTCAAAATTTCTGTTGCATTGGAGCTGCACAGGGTTGAGTTAGTATGTAGGAAAAAGTACGGTTCAACTTTCTCTGTTTAAGTTAATTCTGCCTTGCAAATGAATTTCAAACTTTTACTGGAAATAAAATTCCTATCCAGGCATATACTAGACTGGTGGAATAATACTAATCCCCATCTCATTCTCTGACATTATTGAACAATGAGTCCTTTGTCTGATATTAGGATATTGAAGGAAGATAATATATTAAGAGAAATCTGTTGAAAAAATACAATGAGAGCTACATAACGCAGGTCCTCAGCTTCACAAGCACCAGAACTTGCAGATTCCTAAGAGCAAAGTGAAGTGCAGACATTTGGTCTCTGACTTGTACAAGTTCATGGAAAAGGTTTGCCTTTTTTTTTTTGTCAAATTAAAAGCTTCTCCTGCTTCCTAAGGAGATATTTGAACAGAAACCTGGAAACCTGTTCCAGCCCATCTCTTATATATTTTGAAATTCAGCATTTACTAGTGGTATTTGGCATCATTAGCAACTCTTTTATGTACAGAAAGGCTTTGGAGATCATTGCAGTACTAGTTTTAGTCCAAGACTTCAAGGCAAGACCATAGCGACATGTAGGGGAAGCATACCCAAATATAAACAGCCATGGGTAAACACAGGAAAACACTTCAGTTTTCTAATATTCCACTGCATGTGCAGGAAACAGCAGATATATTTATTATCTAATTGGGATGAATTAACATGGATCTTCCTGGGTCTACTGTAGTGGTAATTTCAAATTCAGCATGCATAGAGGCAGAAAAAGGTCATAAACTGAAGCTTTCATTCTTTTACCACAGAATAAAGGTATGTAGAACAGAACAGCAAGATCTAGAATACTTGAAGATTACAAGCAGTGAAGAATGGATTCACTGAAGCAGGCTAAGGAAGCACGAACATTACATCTTTTACCAGCAACGCCTGTGCTTGCCCAAGAGGCTTTCTACTCCGAAACTGCTAAGCTTGCCCCTGCCATCCTGACTGTGCACTACCTCTAGAGAGGATATATAGCTGCTTGGTCAGTTCTGGAGGAGATAAATAAGGATCATTCTCTTTTTCCTTTTTTTTTCCTTGCAAACCTTTTCCCACTGAGTGGCTCTGGCCACTGACACCAGTTTCCTGAATCCTCTGCTCTTCAGCAGATGGGGGTTGTAGGTGATGTACAGTTTCACAGATTCTGAGTAATTTCTAACCACCTTCTCTTGAGCTGGAAAGGAAGAGATTTGGAAGCTGGGCACTCTGCCTCTGAGGAATTTGAGGTAGGATTTACATCTATAGAAATCTCTCCCTGTAATGCCACCACTAGAGGGGACCTCCAAAATTAATGCATGGTTTAAAACCCAAGATACATGAATTTGGGTGAAATTAGCAATGCTAATGGGATCAGCAGCACAAAAAATATACACACAGTATATTTTTGCCATGACAGGCACAGAGAGAAATGGACTGTTTACTCATTGACCTGGTGCAGCTGGTCAGACTTGTAATGATTACTTTGGTAAATGGCTCTCATTCCTGCCTTTTCTGCCGCATGCAGGTTGTGCTCTCCTATATTAAAAGCCACCACAAAGACCTCTCCAAAGCAATGGCAACCAATATTGTGCCTCTTACACAATCTAGGTGGTTTAAGTATGAAAAATAAGGAGCTGTTGGCATGCAGAGGAGAAAGTGGAGTTAAAGGGTTTTTTGAAGGGGGAGGAGTTGTGTGGCAATCAGTGGCACAGACATGGCACAGACGTACACCAGGCATGGGGACAAAAATGGAGAACAGGGACAATAGCAGGAAGCCAGAACAGTCTTTGCAGCAGAAAAAGGGGGGAAAAATTATATTCATCAAGTACCTCTATAGATTTGCTTTTGTGAGAATGTGAAACAAAGGGAAATGCTTTGATGCTCAGCTTTCAGTATCACTAAATGCATCCTGGGCATCATTGTAATTGTTAACCCCATGTTCCACTCAAACAATTAATGCTCTGCCTTCTCTTCACGTTAGAAAGGAGTGGTTTGCTAGTTTTGTGGCAAAAAACCAAAGAGGAGGTATGTCAATACAAATGATGTACAAAGAAATGTAGCTGAAAGTCCAGTAGTGATTATTATGATTATTTTAAGGTTTTAGTGAATAACAACCATCATTGCAGTGACTCCTACCAAACTAGCAAAGTCCTTACCCTCTTGAATGTGTGCATATGTGCATGCACCTATGTCTGTCATGATTTAAGGAATGCATAAGTGAATTTAACAGTTTTCAAGGACATGATTGTACTTTTGATTGTGCCAGTATTGTACTGCTCATGACATCAGAGCAAAAGTGCAAGTGCAAAAAAAGCTATGAGGCCACAGCATGAAGCTGCCTTTCTTGGTTAGCTAGTAGGGTATCTACCCAAACAACATTTAAAAAAAAAGAAAGGCTAGCAGGGACTTTTTTGTGATTGTTACTTTGAGAACATTGATGCGTGACTCAGCTTGAGAAATCTCAAGATTAATAACTTTGCTCTTAAGAAAAACTTGAAAAATGAGGTCAGATACAGTTCGAACTGGTTAAGATTCCCCAAGAGTAAAGTTACAAATATGAATAACCCCAAGACCAAATATGTTATTAATTACCTACCAGGGAGCTAAAGGGCACGTAGTAAATGAAGATAAAGAAAAACTGTAGTAAATACACAGCAGTAATTTATCCTTTTCATGGGCAGGGGAGAGCGGGGCAGAAGGACTAGGGACTTCACCATTGTCTAGATTATTATATAGAGGTGCTCCACTAAAGTATACAAATCTTGCTCATTCTAGCAAGAAATGCCAGAATAAGACTCCACTCTGATGGTGATACCCATTCACTAAAAGAATCTGTATCAAAGAAGAATACTTTCAATATTCTTTTGCTCTGTATTAAAACCACAGTCTGGTTTGTTATCTCCACCCAGTTTGTTACAAGCTTGGGGAACCTAACAATAGATACACATTTGATGCAACATTTCTTCAGAAATTTGGCACAGTTAACTGAATCTAACATAAAAAAATACAGGGATTGTTTCCTCAAAACTGTTATTCATCAATGATGGTAATTTAAAATGATAGTCCATGAACCTATGTTTTATTGCCTTTAATGTGTGAAATTGACCTAGAATCAAGCCAAAGTTTATCTGACAATTGATGATAAATCTATTTTCTTTCAAAATCAAACACCATATTATACTTACTTAGATATACTTATATTTTTCTAAGTAATGAGAAAAGATGCTTTTTGTTTCTTATATAAAATAGATGTGATTGTTAAAATCACATCTATTTTATATAATTAGAACATTGGTGATGAAAAAAAATTGTGTAAGCCCTAGACATATTCAGGGAGCAAATTAAGCATCCTTATTTTTGATAAAAAAATCTAATAAGAAATTATTTTACAGAGGGGAAGGATTGCTCATCATGGACTTTTTATATCTACATATTTTAAAGGATCACTGCTCTTAACAGACTCAAAAGTATCATGTCTGTAATGTTTTAAGTGGAAGCCTGGAGCTATACTCAAATGAAGACACAACTGATCCCACCTTTCAGGTTGAAGATAAGGTGATAGTTGAAAAAATACAAGTGATGAAAGGAGAATGAAAATCACTTTCTTCATAGTCAGAACAGGGTGGCAGGAAAATTTTGTTTCAGGACACAGTAAACAAAGGAAGGGCCTCCAGAAAATGAGTGTGAGGAAGATAATAGTGGGCATCCATCCATGAGTCTCACCTAGACTTCGAATAGGACTGACAGAGTTCCTGCATTTCCCTAGGCACATTAACTCAGGCAAGAAACTGGAAAATATCTAGTTGCCCTGACTTTAAAAAAAGTGCAGACATAAGGCAATCTCCAGAAGCATTGCAATTCCTTCACAATACTATCAAATCTAGGTCCATTTTTTTTCCCTTCCATGTTTTCAAATGCCAGCATTTCAATGCCCAGCTTGTATTGTATGTATGTGTGTACATGCAGTTATCAGGATGCAACTTGTGCATGCAAGTTATCAGATTTACACCTCAAGATCCACCTGCTTCCAGCCTAAGATTCTTGCCTGAAAGATATAAGAAGTCAGGAAGAAAAGATGCTAAACCCACTGGATCTTCAGTTTTCTACTTAGACACAAACATCCACAACAGTTTCACAATATTTTGCACTCATCAGGATCTTGAGCAGGCAAACAAGGGGAAATTCCTAGAACCCCTCCAGAGTGGCATATGTGCAGCTGCAGCCTCTTTTGATTATCTCCTCCCTCAATTATCTCCTGTGGTAATTCTGCCTTTTGAGGCAGAGGCAGCCCAACCTCATATTTTCTTCCTTTTTAGTTCAAGACTTGCACAGGTCTATGAGGACCACTCCCAGTGTGGCTGTTCTGTGGTTATCCCTTGTGACCATGTCCTGTTTCCAACTCACCAAGTAACTAAACAAATAAACATGTTCACAGTGAGACACGCTGAAAGTTCACTCTTTTGATTAAAGGAAGGAGAGGATCTGACATTATCGCCTAGTCTGGCTTGGAAAGTTTCCAGAACAAGCTCGGGCTTTGCCTCACCCATTCTTTGGAAAGGGGATTTGTCTGTCTCCATCTGACTGAAGAAATTCCTGACTGTAACAACTCTGTGTGTGGCAGGACCAACATAAATTTATTCCCAGTGAAGTGGTTGCTAATGCATCCTTTGACCATGTGATGAAACAGGCTGATAAGACAAACTTCACCTCAGTAAGATTCTGCTACTATGTTATCTGGAGTTAGGAGCTTGTCAGGCTGATATAACCAGCAGGCAGAAGAGCATATGAATATGATTGGAAGGTTATATATTCTGCAAACTGTCATGTCAACCCTCATGAGCATAGCTCTGGAACACTGGGGAGCATTGAGAAAATCACCCAAAAATACTGCTTCAGAGGCAGTGAAGGTCTGGACTCATATCTAAACCCAAACTTCGATAAAGTTTAGATCTGGATATTTTCTACTTGGCCTGGAGACTGCTTCTGTTTCAGTTTAAATGCGCACCTAATTAAGGAAGTTATAGAGTGACACCCTGTGCCAGAATGCAAAGCTCTACCAGAGCAGCACATTTTCCATTTATAAAAGGGAGCAAGGCAAAAAACACGGTATAAATATCCAGGTATTGGGGTGCCAGATATAAATAACTTTATATTAATTCCTTGTGCATGGATGTCAAAAGCTTTTAGGACCCGGCCAGTTATTTTCCAGTTTATTACAGGGCCCAGCTTGGTAAATGAAAGGTAATATGTCTTGGTCTAACGAATACCTAATGAGAGAGGGAAGAAAGATCACTGTGACACTGCACAGTTTGAGAAAGAGACATGAGGAGCAAAGATAATGACCAAACCAGCCAGCAAAACCTAACCAGATGGAAGTTATTAGATAAACCTGGTATGAATAAGGCCAAAATCCTACAGAGAGCTTTACACTTGCTTAGCTTAGAGCATATAAATTGTCTATTTGCTGCCATTGTATAATTTTGCCAAGTACAAAAGTGTTTGTTGGCACAAGCATGGCAATGAAATCAAACCCATGGAGAGAACATGTCACAGGATCTGGTCATGACAGAGTCCTAAGGTAAGACAAATGAATGATAAGAAAAAAAACTTCCATGAAAAACAACAAGGATATAGACGAAGATATGCCAGCAGGATGAATACATTTTAATGATGAAACAGACAAGAAAGGTACAGGAAAAATTACATGCTGAATAGATAGTCAAACTTCCTTTTATCCATAGTTAAATATCTATTATCATGCACAGTCAATTTATTTAGGCTGCCATTTCAGTTTCTTTTGCTTAGTTGCACTATCCTGTTTGTTTAAAAATACTGCACTAAGTAATAAAAAGCTAAACTATACTGTCCCTTTCAACCATATTTATGTCTCTTCTATCTGGATTTGCACAGCTGTCATGTACTCAGTTGATAATGACTGACAGCTGAAACTCAGAAAATTTGCTGTAAATGAGTACTCGACTCTGGGGCTTGGAAAGCATTGTCTTAAATACTTGTTAGACCTTTTACTCTTTTCAAAACGAAGAATAAATCGGTTGATAATAAATGAGTCTCTCAAAAATATCTTGTATGTGACCTCTTGTACAGTGGCGCAGACAAAGGGGAACTCTGCTGACAAACGATCCCAGGTATTTTTCCTTAGTGCAAGTCTGAGAGGGCTTGGCTCCCTGTCCCTGCAGCTCCTCCTGCTGGAAAAGCAGCAGAGTTGCAGGAAAAAAAGGAGAGAGCGGCTCCTCGCTCCAGATCTGTGCTGGGAGCAGTTGTCAAGACCAGTCATTTGCCCGAGCTGAAGGGAAATTTAATAAAGAGAAAAGCCTGAAAATGTCTGCAGCCATAAAATAATGTAGTTATATAGCGCTAGTCCTTATGGAAGAAAAAATGTTGCCTTCTGGCCTGCATGCATGTTAGATACTCTGTGATGATTCTATAGCAAGAAAAAAATATGGCAAAATGCACTGATAATTACAGTGATACACACATTAGTCGGTACTAGTCCAGACACTTAGTTTCACAGCACTCTGGGGACTAATTGAAAAAACAGCTCAAAAGTCAGCATCCATATTACATTTGACCTTGCAGTAAATGTTATGATCTGTGGGACCCCAAAAGTCTATGCTTTTACCCAGTCAGCACTTTGAATCTAGGTTTCAGCTCACTACCTGCATCTAGGAAAAAACTGGATCGGAGAAGTTTGCCTATCAATAGCACCATGACATCTGCTCTATCTGAGAAACATCAGACCCATAAATTTTTTATTTTGACATTTAAATCCATTTTAATGGAAAGGTAGTGTGAAAGTGGTGAGCTGAAGACTGGCAAGTACTATTTGCCCAGAGGAAAAAAGTATCCAAAAACTAGCCTTAGCTTTGACATAGGATGTTACAAAATAATCATATTTAGTTTTTCGTTTGGAAAATGACATATAAACCTACTGATGCAGGACATCTAAAACACTGCCGATAGCTCAGGTTTTCCTGTCTTATGTGTCTTCCTGAGAGGTTCAAATATGTAAAATCCCTCTTCATGTCTGCTGGTCTGAAGTCCTCACATAAGCACTCTTTCTGCAACAGAGCTTTGCAACATTTTTGTTCTCCAGCGCCATCATGCTAGAGAACATTATCATCTTTACTGGGACACCGCTGGTGCATGATGAATTTCTCTGCAGTTGGCAGTATCTTTTGGCCTGGTTTTGCCTCCTTCTTCACAGGTCTACAAAATCTAATTTAAATTCTAATTAAAATGGCTCCTTGACTGCTGTATAGCTGGGCATATTCATCTTACCAGAGGCACAGAAGAAAAGATACATAATGCTAACTATATAATTTTTTCTGCTGGTTTTGTAATATTTATTAACTACTCAGCACTTCAATGTTTTCATGTATTAATGAGATTTAAATAGAAAATGCACCTGTAAATCTGCAAGGGGAGAGTGCATTTTCTAAATTTGATGTTAAAATGTTTCATGCACAGCAAGCTGAGGAATATTTAATTGGAATGACTCAAAATAAGACCAAGCTCTAGGTGCACTTTCATTGAAAGCTCCCAGTGAAAGGCGTGAAAGAAATCATACACAAAGTATTCACTGAAAAAAATACCAGAGATCGACAATGCACACGGATCCCAACTGTATGCTCCCCTCTGAATGTGTGTCCCTCTCAGTTCTGCTGGTGGAAGAAAATATGTGGGCATTTTCTATGATCTATGCAATTCCCCCCAGCTTCACTCGAACTGCCTTGCACAGCAGCTCAAGTTAAGCCATCAGACTTTGCACTGATATGGCCACAGAGTGTTCGAGTGCCATTACACCAGTGATATCTGACAGATGATAAGAAATTCTAGGATAAGAATTGTGGTGAAAAGGCATTAGCTCTAACCCATTTGTCAAATGAACAAATGTTTTAGGCTTAGGTTACTTTTGTGATGGGCAAATGCCGTATGTCTCTACCAGCTATTGGTTATACTGAAGGGTGAGATAAATGGAGAAGCACAGGCAAGGAAAATGAGGCTGCTGCTCATTTGTTCTGGGTGCTAGTTAAGAAATACTGAACTTTGTTCAAAAGTCAGCCAGCAACATGTAGAGCCAACGAAGCAGATGTGTGAGGACGTCCCTGGTAGCTCAGCATTTGAAAACACAGTGAGGACCTGCAGAGTCCTATGTGAACCCACACACATCACATACATGAAAGCACCTTTATACTGTCACACGGAGTTTACACGCAGGGATTTCCAGTGCCATTGCACCCCACTTTTCCCTGCTCACCAGGCTTTCCTGTATGGCCAGAGTGCGGCAAAACGTGCCCAGCAGCATTGCGAGGAGGCTCAGGTGCCTGTGACTCTGCCCAGGCTCAGGCTGCTTGGGAACGGAGAGGAATCCATCAGAATGCCGGGCGGGAGTGCCTGGGCTGGGCCGGGAGGTGGCAATGCCGAGCCGGGCACCGGCGGCACAGGAGGCATCTCTTCCAGGGGTACAGCTCCCTGTCCTCATCAGAGCTCCTGACAGCTCCAGCGTGCCCGAGAGTTTGAGGGCTGATTTACTGCATGGATTCCGAGATGCACATGGTCACTCTTCCCCCCAGCAGTCTGAATGAACCAATTAACAGCACTTGACTCCACAACATCTCCTTAATGCCTGAGGAGTTTGCTGAACCAGCCAATGATGCTGTTTTATTTGATTGAAGGTGATATTTTTTCATAGCAGTTGAAGTGATGTCAATGCATCAGGAACGTAGCAGAAAACGTCAGATTGTTCTGAGTGGCTCAGAAAAGCTCTGATTAAATTAAGCTTAGGTAGAGAAAAGCTTAATGACTTCTATGATATTTAAACATAACACAGAAAAGTTGGATCTGCGATTTTCAGTGTGGGACTGAAAGAGCACTAGCACCAAAAATCACAGTAATTCAGTTACAGATGAAGTTTGACCTCTGGACTTTATGGGTTGGTCCTAACTCTTTCAACCATGTGCTGTGTCTCCAGTCATGGTTTCTTAACATTGAGCAAGATCTTACCAAAGTGCGTGCTTTTCTGTTCTCTGAGATCAGAGATGCCATTCATTCCTTTGATCCAACACGTTCAAAGAGTAGGGGATATTTTCTTATTTGACTCCAGGGCTTGGATTCCAGTGGGGAGAGATATAACACCAAAACAAGGACAATTTGGATATGTAGCATTAATGCAATCAGATAACTAAGATGTCTGATGAAACACTGCCAAATTGACAATGTCTTGAATTTATATGCATGTTTTGTATGGTAAATTCAGTGTAATGTTACAGAATTTTATTGTAATGTTCAATTTAAAAAATACTCTGGCAAAGTTCAATTTGGGAATATTGCTTTTCCTCTGGAATTCTCATGCGAAAAAATAGATTGACAGTGTGTTTCAATTTCCTTCTATGTAAGTATCAGTATACAACTGTGGCCTGAGTTCTGCAAGATAAACTGATAGAGTCTGAACAGGGTCAGGAAGTAGCAGGACCATAGGAAATTCAGAAATCAGATCAGGTTTAAACTACTATTAGCTATTCTCTTGGCTGAAATTATAACACAAATCACTACTAGAAATCTTTCAGATGAGGAGAATAACCCCTACTCCACAGATACCTTTCCATACATTCTGAGAGCTTTCACATCATCAAGGGTTTACTGCTGAGCCAAAGCCTTCTCACTGGTATATCTCAAGTAAAAAATGACACTAATTAAGTGGCATGACTCTGTTGGGTGAATATCCTTAGGCAAAAGTAAAATACTCTTCATTTGTTCTAGAAACCTTTGTCAGTTTTTCTAACTGACAATCACCTGAATACATAAATAAGGAAAATATGCAATTCCATATAACAAAGATATTTTTAATTCAAACTGGGTGAGCTAATGTAGTATTTTGACTTCCCAGGGCTTCCTATGACCAATAATACACTGCTGAATCCAAGTGGAGTTGATTTGGATGAACAAGACAGGGATTTAATAAATTAGAAAAGAAGGATTAAATAATTGAGGACTCATTCTGTAATTTAAGTATAAACCTATTGGAGCTCTTGTTTCAGAAAGGAAAAAATTTGCTTAGACTTGCATCCCTGTATTTTCCTCTCAATGATACTTCTACAGATCAAGGGAAATTCAGAAGCCCTGTCAGGAAGAACAAAATCTTCAAATTGCCAATAAACATACTAATATCAAACAATCAGTGTTTCATTCACCTATATAAAAAGATGAAAACTCAGGGCCCTGCAGTGCTTGTATGATGATTAACAATATCACTGAAGGTTTTAACAAGTAAAAGAACAGAGGAGCAACAATCTTCCATGTCATTTTGCAAGTTAATATCATGATATCCTTTGCTAGCATAACTGAGTGCTTCACAAAGAATTTAATATATGCAAATATTTGGAAAGAAGAGATTATGATAAATGGGAATATACTCTCAAACTTTTATACTCTCATCTTTTTTTTTAGTATTTCCCTGTTAGTTTCCTTGCAGTATTTTGAATAGAACTGGTTTTTCTCCTATGAAAAGCAGTAGATCTAATTCCAACAGTCTCTACAGAAACTCATAATGTTTGAGAACAATTACTAAGTTGTGAAATGCTAATGTACACAGTGTTGTTTGGCTTGAACCAGACTTGAATACAGATGCAGAATCAAATTTTAAATGGAAGCCTGATGGCTGTTTTGATCTTGGAGAGACAAGCACACTGCTATTTCTGTTCAGAAAAGTTCTGCTTGGAAAGTTAACATGATCACAGCAGTGCACAACAGCTTTTAGTATCTCTCGCTATTAATATTAACAAAGTTAACCACTCAGAAAGTGCAACCTTATCACCAACATCCACTGAGTAATGCAAAAAACAAACAAACCATAAAATCACTTGCAAGAAAGACTCAAGCCAGTCCTCAATGAGAACAGTAAGAGCTGCATAAATCCTTTTATGCTAAAATCACGGGGAAGAAAATTGTCTTCTTATCTCCACGTTGGCCATTCCAATATTGAATTGATGCCTTTGTCCTGCATGGAAAGAACAGAAACCTGTCAGCAGCCTGTAAAAGTGTTTTTCTTAGCTTGTAGCTTGTATGTCTCTGTCTACTTTGACACTGTGATCGCTTGCATGAGGCACTTGCACAATTCCTTGCCTGAGAGGCTATTATTAGATGCATGAAATCAGTTGGAAGGCTGTGTTTTCTAAAGCCTGCTCCATTTCTTAGAGTACTTAAACACTGCAGGATACAGGATAGGGAAGTGCCAGACTTTATAACAGGTCACATCTGTTCTTCACTCCCTGAAAGAAACCAGGCTTAAAGTGAGGAACACAAAGAGAGGAAAGGATGGGCACTGTGAGGACAGGCTCCAAGCCCTAGTAGTGTTCTATTACACAACATAAAGACGGCTTTAAAAGCCATTGGGGTATGCAGGTTACCTGTTTTACAGACAAAAGGTTTTTTAAAAGCCACTAATCTAAGATATATCAGAAGGCAAAGAGTGACAACCTGCTTCTAGTTTCAGGTAGTGTCCTGAGCAACATTGAACTTCAGCATAATACCAGAACAGAAATGTGATTCAAAACCACTGTTTCTCTTCTTTATCCTCCTGGCTTTGATGAATACTTTTATGTTGCCTTTGCTTGTTCAGTGAATTAAATTCTTTTAATCTTTGTTTGGGAGGACTGTCTCATTTCTTTTTGTTCAAGAAAATAAAATGCAACCATGACTTGCCAGGACTAAGAACGTGCCTTTATCATTATCAGTTCTGCTAGGTATTAGTGAGAATGCAATAGTCATACTAAAAAACTTGTCAGTTCATGTTATTAACAGACTATTTTGTCATAATTGCTGGAAAATTGTGGCAAAGTACTCAAAAGGAAAAAAAAATTGGACAATTTCATACAAACTTATCAAGTGAGTTGCAAATGGTAAAAAGCAATAAATAGGAGCACAGTCTATTTCTTATGGCTGTGGCTGCATAATGGGTCAAGCAATCTCATTCCCAGGCAATGATCTGATGATGCATATGCACTGCCACTATAGCTGCATTGAAATTGCACTGTTTAAAAAACACTTTTCACAAATCTGCTTCACATAAAATACATTTGAGAGAGAATTGATTGATCTTGTGAATAGGGCTGAGTTAATTTTGAGACTTAAAATGGTTGGCAGCATTCCAAGGATAGTTAGACTCACAGATTTCTCTGCAATATTCTTATCTGCAGAGCAGTGCCAAAGATTTCTGAAAAAGAAATCGTCTTCATCAGCAGTGAAAATTGCATGCCGGCACTGTGATGAGTGCTCTTACTCAGAAAGGTGTCTGTAACACATGTGTGTATCTTAAGTTACAAAGTCAGCATGCTGACATTCAGTTGAGATTTAACTCTTGGTTACTATGTTACTTAGGTTCCAACATACAGAGAAAGTAAGAAAACCCCCACAAAGATGGTACTTTTCTGCCTGGTCCTGTAAAATCTAGTGGACTGAAATAATAACAAGAACAACAACAATAGTAATAACAACATGTGTCTAAACTATTGATCTCTGTCTTTTCAAGTTTGCAGTTTTTATTTATAACACTGCCTAACACATATTAAAACCTTTTAAGAGACACATGAAAATAATTTGGGCTGAAAAGTATGCTATTAGATGATAGTAAGTCATGGGGAAGAGTTTTGGAATGCAAGCGTCTTCTGCTAAATCACCCTTGCTCTTACAAGTTACCCAGTATAAACAGCCAGAGCCACAAGAGCTGTTTGATCTCGCAGACAGATACTCTCAGTTTTGTAAGAAAGGGGCTGGAGACCCATTTGCAGATGGAAGGAATTTGAAAACTGGAATTCCCCTCCAGAAAAAGGAGAAAAAATTGCCAAGCTCAAGGAGATTCTTGGGCTTATCATTGATTATGCTAACAACAAAATTAAACACAGTGAAGTGGGTACTTGTGAGCATTAGCAGCATGTGTCTTCGCTTGGTTTAGACCACAGATACCTTAATGCCTTGTTTAGAGTTTACCTTGGCCTTGACAGGTGATTTACAGAGCAGACACAAGATCAGAGGAGAGACATGGGTGGCAGTGAATTTGGATTTTAGGGAGAATTAGCAGGCACAGATTTGTGGTCTCTGTACCTGAAGATGCCATCATAGTAAGAGGGGTATCAAAACAGTGTGAACATCAGAGTGGGAAGGGAACATGTACAACCCTACACCACCAGTCCTCCCACAGAACTGGATACTTACTATTTCCTTGTGAATGGAATGAAATTAATTCGGAACAGTGCGTACAATGAACTAAGAATCTCAAAACTGACGGGTGGATATTACCTGGGCAGAGGCAAAGCCTGATCCTGTATCACTAAACTCAGTAGGAGTGTTTCAATTTAGCTCAATAGATGCAAGTTGTGAGAGGAAAGGCTGAATGGACTCCAGGAGCCTAAATCTGTCTTGGTGTCTAGTGTTACCTGGGCAGGGGTACTGGAAAAGGACAGAGGGTCTCATTTCTTCACATCTGCTCAAGTTGTCCTAGACATTCAGATTATCTCTGAACCTAAGTTGTAGAAGAAAGGAAGGAAACAAACAACACAAATGTTGGGCACCACTTTAGACATGTACAACAAAATACGTACTAATGAGGCAGGCTATAATCTAATTTTGCAACTGTAGGGACGAGAACAAATCTTTTGAGGCTTGATTCATTATGCATGTACAGCTACAGTGCTTTCCATTCTGTATAGGTGTGCTTACCTATGTATGAGACAAAAATTAAAGGAGCTGTTTATGTCACTAAAACCAGAATGTGTTGTCCCTGATAGGTGAAAGAACACCTCTTGTATCTTGCCAAACCACATGGCTGCAGCTTTTTGGTGTCAAATTACCTGACCGTGCTTTACTTCTCTGTGCTGTATCTCCTTTATCTTCCCGGCAGACATATTTGCAATTTTATTAGTATTTGCATAAGTGAACATTGTCTTGCACAAATGGTTTCTATGGAATGTATGCAATAGCTTTATTTTCCTTGGTAAAGTATAAGCATTAGAACTGAGGTGACTTATATGTTAAGTCCTTACATTTGAGCTGTAATTAGATTATACAGGGAAATATTTGTACTGGTAATATCTCTCCTGTTCTTAACTTCCAGGAATAATATTTTAAATATATATTTGTATTTATATACAGATATAAATGATAAATATATATATTAATATCCATATATACTATTAACATAGATTTATAATATATCTTCTTATATAAATTATAAATATATATATATGTATATACACACATATTTATATTAAGAGTATCTGAAAGGGGTGGGGTTTTTGTATGAATATGTAAAAGTTTAACTTTGCTAAACAATATTATTTTGATAATTGTCCATGTATGCCAACAGGAATTTATGCCTGTCTGTCTATGAACGTATTTGTGAACAGAAAATCACTCTTGAATCTTAATGTTAGAAGTAATGATTACTATATTAGCTAGAGGTCACACCAAGAGAAATACGGAACTCAGTTTTGCATGTTCTTGGTAAATAAATGATAGAAATACTTTTAAATAACCTGTACTGTAATGAAAGAATATATCTGAAGAAGAATGTTTTATTAATACCTTGGCTGCTGTTTTTGCAAAATGTCAATAATAATAATAATAATAATAATATTTGAAGACTTGGAAAGCTAAGGTCATGAGTGACAAAAATGTTAATTACAGCTCCAATGATTTTTGTACCCCTTGCTTCTATGTGACTGAAAACTCCACTATTTTGCTCTGCTCCTTCTCTGATAGCCTCTGGCTAGAAATTTTGGCTGTTTCCTCTGTCTCTTACTCCTATTATCCCTGAAGTAACTCATATTCCTCTGGTCTTTTTTCAAGCTCTTACACATCTTATTAATAGCAACTATTCTGGTGCCTGATCTTCAGATTTCTTCCTGAGCTTTCCTTGTCATCAGTTTTTCCTTGTCCTCCACACTTCCAATTGCTAAAATAATGCTTTAATTATCCTACTGTTTTCTACCAGAGCATTAATTAGTTTCAAGCCAATTCCTGTTAGTTGTTGTGTGTTATTCTGAGTTACAGTCCTCCCAGCTGTAAAACAATTGGTCAAAAGAGTGAATGAAATAAATTTATAACGTTCCATATCAAAACAGACTTTTTTCCTTATTTTAAAGCTTAATACAAGATTTCTTGCAAGTGTAATGAGATAAAAATTAAATAAAATCTCAATTGTTAAGCACAAAACATATCTGGGCAAGCTTTCAAGAGTTGATAATTCAGTAGACATTAGCAACTTTGGATTCATTTGGCCATTACCTTTAAAAATAAAATTAAATACTCTAGAAAAGCCAGATGTAAAAAATGTATTTTGAATAAACCCCTTGCATTTTTGACTGGATTTGCAAATTGACCAGAAAAGCAAAGGAGGAAGATTTGTTTATCACCTGTACTTCCTCTGTCTGTCCTATGTTCTCAGCTTACATTAGAGTCCAGGCAGCTGGTTTTGAACAGCTGAAGATTTAAGGTTGAAGTTATTATATTGAATTCAGATTAGGTTCTAAATCTAATGAAAGACATGCTGCTCTAGAACTTAAATCTTCCAGGTCTGAGGCAGGAAAGCTCACTATAACCAGGATACTGATGGGTATTTCAGAAATTTACACTAAATGTAACACTTCAACAAGAAGGAAAGACATAAAAGAAAAAGGGAATTTAAGATAACATCTCATATGTTTTTCCCTGCTGTAGCTCCTTAGAGGTTTTAAGTTTAACACATGGTACTTGTTAAATGGTTTCAAAAATGAACCAAAGACACCCTTGAGTGAAACAAAGTATTACAGGGACTATCAGTTTTGAACAATCAAATTTCTTAACATTTCTGCAACAAAATTATTTTCAGTTTCACTGAAACCACAGTTACTTACAGAGTGATTATAAGGGACAAAACTGGTGAAGCCTTTGTTCACTTACCAACTCCCAGTTACTACATAATAGGTCTGTTTACATATTAATTTGGCAACCTGTGTTAGGTCAAATAAAAATGGCAACCTTTCTCCCCTATTTAATCTAGTCTGAAAGAGCCATCAAAAGAGAGCAACACCACACAGGGTCAGGTTCCATAGCCACCAATAACAGCATGGTTACCTATGGCATCCTGGTATAGAATGTTAATGACACCTTACTTGCTTTAAGTAAATTATTTACTAGTCTTTAATTATGAAGAGCTTCACAAGCCATTAAACCCAAGTTCCTGTGGATTCAATGAATAATCAAAACTTCTACAATGTAAAAAGCATAGGTGAATTGAAACTCCTATGATCTCTTAGGTTTTGCTATACCATGTCAGCACCTGCCACTTCACTAGAAAAATCAAATATTTGATGTTTCTTGATTTTTTTGGAGAAATTGAGAGTTTCAGAAATCAGCATGGACAATATTAGCAGGTAGATGTTTGTGGGCATGATCAGTTTGGCAGATTTTGATTTTTCTGCCTCTGCATAATTTATTACAGTGGGATTATAATTTCAAAATAAGAAGGGTACAAAAAATGTATTTGTATGGATGAATAATTGGCAAAAAGATTGTAAAGGAAGGTGTGAAGGGAAGTCATCAGTAGAGTTCTTTAGTAATTTATATACTGACTCTTCTTGTGTTCAGCAACAGTCTGGAAAAGGAGAGGAGCAATGAGATGTGATATTTTGCCAACACATAAAAGTATTCAGAGTAGTGAGGATGAGGGAAGGCATTAGAAATAAAGTCACAAAGACCTTATGATACAGAATGAATGGTCAGATAAAAATCAGGAAAATTATGTACATAGGAAAAAAAAGATCCCTGGCTTCAAATATAGGCAGGTGGACTTGAGATGAAAGCTGTGACTTAGGAGCAAGATCTCACTCTCACAGAAGTACCAATTCAATGCACTGTGTCATCTTCAAGCCACCAAGTTCAAGTTTTGCCATATCCAGTCCCTGAGCAGTACTAGATGTAGTTTAAACCACTATCTTACATAAAACAGCTTAATGGTTTTCTATTGCTCACCTTCAATGAAACAATTTACCAAATTCAACATTGTTTAACTTAACAAATACACTCAAGTATTACAAGTTGTGTTGGAAGGAAGTGAGATTTTATCTTTTATTCTTGTTCTTAATGTTCTACTCTAAGTTTGTCAGCAATTCATTCATGCACTACCAAGAGTGCTGAGCCTGCAAGCCAGTGAGCCACTTCAGCTTGCATCAAATTAACCCTAATGAGATTGCTCAGCTCCAGAGCATGCTAAGATCTGGGAAGAAAGGCCCCAGATGGAGCAGAACACTGTTTCCTTTTTTCTCTGTACATGAATAAGTTAAAAGCATGTAGACTAAAAAGTCTAACTTAAAATATGAAGGAGTTTTACAGGGGCTTCTTATGAGGGGACAGTAGCTCAAAATGTCACAGACAAAATCGAAATGAGATAGTGGTGCTAATATATATTTATTTCTTTCAAAAGGCAAATAGTTCTAGGTACCAAAAATTCTTAACAGAACTTTTAGCAAAATAAACTACTTCAAAGTGAAGGTGAAATATTAGTACACATAAATGAAATTGACTTTGGGCAGCAATTTCCAGTTATGTCTTTTAAGAAGAGCTGCCATATCTATTTGGACAAAAAATGGAAAAACCAGCTCAAAATTTTTTTTCCATCTATACTGTAGCTAGCATAGTGCCCTATTGATCCACACCACCTATTAAACATGTATTTTACCCCTTTATCAGGAAGGATTCAAGATCTGTTTGAACTGCTACATGCAAAGTTTACCCAGCCTATTTGGCTCGCTTTTTAAACTAATTGCTGCTGTCAAAGTTGCACCAGCCATGCTGGAGCATGTAGCAGATCCAAACCAAAGGGGTGTCTTTATACCATCAACAAATTAAGCACTGTTTTTAACTCCCCAAATTTTCTAGCCCTGATGCATGTGATTGCATAGAGCCACATCTTGGTTTGCTTAGATATCTGGTAAGATTGATACCAGAAAGGGATCTGGCTAACAGCCAAGTTTTTAGCAGGAATAACAAGCACTGGCTTTTTGAAGCACACTTTGTGCTTCAATGCAGCTTGCTCCCAAAAATTCTGTAACCTCATAATTTGTAAAAACATGGCTATACTAAGGTTTATACTGAGGTTTACTAAATGTGCAGCCAACCTATACCAAAGCCTTGGTTACCCAGCTTTTGTGCAGCCCTGCTGCAGAAGAGTCTGTACTTCTATCTTCCCTGTGTAAGGGCACTCATACCCGTGACAGATGCTTTTGGGAGGTGCCAGGCAGGATCTTGTTGGAGGAGTGACACTCCAAAAGTCATCACAGATTTTAACAGAATCACAGGGGTTTTTCCCTTATTCAGGAGAATTAAAAGTTGTCCATGAACGCATTGATGTAACAGGAACAAACTTTACAGGGAAAAAAGCAGATTTCTGGTTTTTGACAAAGGTTATGGCTGATTTATTGATTATTGGAATATTTTCAATAATTTTTTCCCCTCTTTCCCCCCTTTTTTAAAAAATAAAACATCTAGAAATAACTTTAAAGCATGTTCTAATTATGTGTTCAAACTGCATAAAAGCAGTGGCCGAGACACTAAACATTAGAAGATCACGCTGCTAATTTCAAGTGCCAGTGAAAACTCAGCACCTTATCTGGGGCTATTCCTGTCCTTGGGGGATTTCCAGTTCTGTCACTGGTGGCGTTTCGATGCTGTTAGGAACGTTATTGTCGGTGCCACTTGGCTGTAAACGTGATCATTGAGTTTGCGAAAATCAATGCTGCTCGGACTTTTTCCTTGTTTTAAACAAAAGTGGTTTAAAAAAAAAAAAAAAAAAAAAAGGTCCACACCAAAAAACCAACACACCAAACTTACAAAAGGAGTGCGGGAGCAGCTCTCTCACCCGAAGGGATTTTCTTAGAGGTCCGTTCAGGGAAACCTTTGGAAGCACTTCTCCGCCACAGCCCCCGCGGGTGCCGCCGCCCGGGCGTTCTGTGCCTCCCGGCGGAGGCCGCGGGGCTCGGCCTGGCGGCTGGGGATGGAGCCCGGCTGCCAGGCCCCGCTCGGGGACCCCGTGCCGCAGGTGCGTGTGGGCCGCGGCGGGGCCGGGCGGGCGCGGCCGACGGGCCGGGCCGGGCCGGGCCGTGCCGGGCAGGGGCCCCGCTGCCCTGCCCGGCATGGGGCGACTCCTGCCCGGCTCGGGCCCGGGGGTGGTGCCCGCAGCCCCGCCCGTTGCGCCCCGAGGGAGCCGCAGGAGCCTGGCCAGGTACGAGCCGCGCGGCCCCGGCCCAGGCGAGGGGCAGCCAGCGACCGCGCGGCTTTGGGGAGCTGGCTGTGTTTCAGGGCCTTTCAGGGCAGTGTTACAATGAACGAACGCTTTGCCTGTTTTTACTAAGAAGCAGCTGCTTTTTTTTTTTTTTTTTTGGCCTTTTTTTTTTTTTCTTCCCCTCCTCTATGCCTGTCCTGTGAGTCGAGTTCAGCCGTTTCTCATAAATAAAGCGCAGCAGGGGAGCGGTCTCATGGCTGACTTGTTCTCCTGACTCTCACTAGTCTTCACTGCCCTCCAGCCTGGCTGGAGCTGGGGACAGCAGAGGCTTTGAAGCTCGGTGTCAGTCGCAGTGATGTTAGAAAGCAGATGCTGTGTACCCAGAGTTAGTGAGACGAAAACTACCGTGTATCTACGGCTGTCAAGGATTTACTGTTTGTTGGGGTGTGAGCAGCCACGTCCATGCTCACATACCCACTTCTCGTGGAGTCCCCGTTAATGTGAATTGGAACCGGGTGGTCAGGCTGCCTGCTTTACCTGAAACAACTCAAGTGCCATGGGGCTGTTTTCTGTTGATCTCTTTTCCTTATTTGTAGAGGCTACTGAAAAAGGTGATAACTGAAAAAAATTGAAAATACACTTACTGGTATATAAACAACACAATTAGTGATTTTTATGGGGGTGTGCATATGAATCACTTACTATGCTGTGCAGTGAATAAATGTCTTGATTTTGTCTGCTTGAGTTTATTAAGTCAAAGCTGGAGATATCCTTCAAACCATTCTGTTTTAGGACACCTTGGGACCTTGAGTGTTTTCTTTCCCTGTCAACTGAGTAATCTGCTTGAGATCCACAAGTGAAGGCAGGATCTTTTCTCTTTGTCTGGGAAGCTCCTCTTCCCAGCTGAGCTTTGTATTAATCCAGCTTGGTGTCCTCTGCTTGGTGCCACGTTCAGTAATTCAGACTGTGATTTATAGTGTTGCAAACATACAGCATGTCCGCAGGGGCAGAATACTGGCATCCCATCTTTATTAGGATGACATTTGTCTTTTGGGAAAGTATATTCATCAAATCATCCTAATAGCATTGTATGTTGTGGCTCAGCAAAACTGGCTTTGGCAAAGAAGTCACAAAGAGTAATTCGGAACTCTACAAATCTTCTATGTCCTTACACCACAGACATAGTTCACTTTGCTGCATATTCTAAAACAGAATATTTGCGTTCACCTGGAGAAGACATTTGAGTTTCAGGTCTCTGAGATGATGCCCCTGTTTCTGTGAGATATATATTTGCTGGTGAAAATAATGTAAAAGATCATGAAACCATTTTGTTTTTTTGCTTTCTAGGCAATTCTGTTTAGGTGATTTGCTTTATTCTACTGAAGGATAGGGCTTTCTTTTGATAGCACTGCTTGTTCTGTTTCAGTATGGCTTCATAAAATAAATTAATGTTTGCTCCATGGGTCCATCATTGCTGCATCTAACAGGGATGTTGGAGCAAAACTCTCACAAGAAGAAACTGTTTGTCTGAGGCCTGAGGTCTCTACAAGTAACAGTAAAAGTTGCTTCTACAGGGTTAGAAGCAGTTCTCAGTTTTGGAGAGCAAATCCAGGGGAAGGAGCATGAGATGTGATCTCCTCCAGATGAGTTGCCAGAATTCAGGAAGTCACACTGGTCTATTGTGTGGAGCATGGTGGGCTAGTCAGACACTGACTTGTGCTGGTCTTGAGGAGGGGAGAGATGGGCTGAGTGTCACCCATGTTTGGGAAAGGGAGTTTGAATGGGGGAATGCTGGCTCAGCATGGAGCATTTCATGGCTGCCTGCTGGAGAAGCAACAGTTTGTGTCCCCCCCCTTGCCCCTCCAGCTCTGTGTGCTGCCGTCCTCCATTGCCACTATGGCTTTTTGTGATGGGGGCAGGAAAGGAGAGAGGAAGAAAGGATGCTGACCAAGTATGTCTGAACTGGGGAGAAGAGGTATGTATTTTATTGTAATGAACTAAATTATGTAGCCAAAAAAGAAGACCCCTTCCATCTGATCAGAATAGCACCTTCTTTTCTTGATTTTTAAACTGCTGCCCCCCGGCCCCGCTATTTTGTGCAATTAATCCTAAAATATCCAGAACTCTTTGGCAGAAGTGGATCCATGCCTAACTTTTTGTGCTATAGCTGCTAAATTCCTCATAGTTCTTCTGTATTATGCTTCCCTACGCAGGCAGACTAGCTCAATTTTTTTAAAAAAACCTTTATTCTGTGTTTAAATTTGTTCTGTCTTAACCCACTTCTGAACATTTAATATGACTTCTTCATCTCCAGTCATTATCATAAATGCATATTATAACAACTAGAGCAAGTAGGGTAAATCCAATACTTTAGGTACATTTTATGTGGAACTTCAGCGTATTTTTGCTTTCCACTAACTCTAGGACTTTGCCATTTTCTTGAAGCCCTATTCCACCTTTGGGGAAGGTAATTTTTATTTTACTGTTAATCTGTGTGGAAAATTTAAGAAATGCACATGGGCTTACAGAGAGTTGGATAATACTGAGAGAGATTCTCAGAATGTATTTTCTGCATTTAAAATTGTGCTGTTTAGGTAATACATTAAATACATTAACATTTAGGTGACCTCTGTTTTCCACTTTTAAGAACAGATATGCAGTTTAGTGGACAAACATTTGGAATTCACTGCAGCTCTTTTCAAGATGGTTCTTCTTTGGAAGACAAGAGGTCTGCTTTGAAATTTTGGTGTCTCTTTTACCAAAGGAGAATTCCTAGTAAGAGATACTATTCTGCCTGCAATAACAATGGTTTTGATTAGACATTGAGAATCAGACCTGTGTGTATAGTCCGTAAAGGACCAGTGATTGTAAATCACTGGCCTTTTTGAAACAAGTAACCAGTCTTTGCATGTGCATTGGTGAAGACAAATAATGTCAGAAAACTCTTCTACTTCTCTATGTTGGGTAATATGATAGATGTATAGAAATATAGATGATATACATATATATGTATTTGCAAGATTAGAGCCTGAAAAAGAAAATAAATTCTATTGAAAACCCTAAAAAGAAGGGAAAGTGTATTCTAGTGAAAGAAAATGTCATTATTCAGTACAAACTTTGTTTTTTGCAGAGGCAGCAGGATTGTGACTTTCACTTACACAGTCAGTAACTGGAAAAATGCCAGATTCTGAAAGTAATTTGGTGTCTTCACATGAGGATGTTATAAATGGTACTTCAGTTTTGAGTAAAATGAAAATTTCAGATGAAAAGGGATCAGTTGAAAAAAGAACAGTGACTCAGATTGAGAAGAATGGCTATCCCGACTCCGTATACATAAATGCAGCTAAGATTTTTCAAGGCATTCACATTGAAAAGAGTAAGGATAGAAACGTGGTGCAGTATGGTGATAACTCAGAATCTCCCATGATGGCTTTTAAAGATGAGCATTCCAGGCGCGTATCTTATGAACTGGCTTTCAATGCTCTAAAGTGTAAGTACAAAACTTACCCAAGAATTGCCAACAGAAATGATGCAACAGAGAAAACATGGAAAAACAAATATTCAGTGTTTGCCTGACAGCAGTCATCTGGGGAAATTTTTGTTAAGCTTAAGGTTATTACAGAGTCATAGATTCACAGAATATTCTGAATTGGAGGGGGCATCTACAAGGACCATCAAGAATGGCCCATAAGGGAATTGAACCCACAGCCTTGGAGTTAGTAGCACCCTGCTTTGGCCAACTGAGTTCATTTCAGTGGTTCTTTTCAGATCCTAAATATGAATGAATATATACATTTACTAGACTACTCATATCCCTCAAATATTTAAATACAGCTAAGTGTTATTAGCATTTGTGAAATCAAACATTTAAAGCCTATTCTTTTTCATGCAAATGAATTACATAGGGTTGCTACTGTTGGTGATTGAATTTGCCCTCAATTTTCATGATGTTTAAAATTACAGTTTAGTGACTTACAAGGTTTACTTCCATTGAATCTTGTAGAGAGTGCCATAACTTGTCAACATTTTCTCCTTTTTACAGATCAAGGTCTTCTTGAAGAAATATTGTTAGATAGTAAGGCTTACCCATGCTACTCAATAGTAAGTGAACATTTTCGTGAGGCATTTTTATTTTCTGTGTTGATGTAATTAGTGCCTTTTCTGAGGATTCTACAACATTCTTCAAAACAACCTTTGCTGTTTTGAACTACCTGACAGCCTTAGACTGAAATGTTGCTGACCTTTTTGCATAGTTGTCTAAAGCATCCATCTTCAAAGTCTGTTGTGAGATTCTCTTGCAAATGATTGCTGGGAGTCAAAACCTTCAAGGAAAGAAGGTGGGAGAGTGAGCCAAGAACTTCATTGCAGCACAGTACTTGCTCAGTGATATTGTCCATGTCCATGTGCTTTCCTTCTCAGCTGTGTCCCCTTGTGAGCAGGGAAAAAAATGTTTCCTTCCTATTCTTGGGAATTAGAAAACATAGAGCGAATCCCATCAGACAAAAAAATGCATTGACCCCATGGTTCATTTCCTGAGCAAACGGTACTGTATAGACATATTGTACTGGCTAAAACTGGTTCAGTTTACTTTCTCAACATGCTTTCCTTCCTTGACATGGAAAGAAATTCTAGAGCTGAATATTCTGCTTTTCCTTCCAGTTTTGTCTTTGATACCTTTGAAAATTTCAAGATAAACTTGAGCTGGTACTGTTTGTGGAGGTTGATGCGAGCAGGCAAATGATCTAACATATTTATCTTTGCCTTGTTTTTGTAAGAAAGTAAGACTTTCATACCAGCATTTTGTGTTTGGTGGTATTTCCCTAATAACTTGAGTTATCTAACTAATTTTGGTCATATTTGTGAGAAGGTGAGAATTTTAGAAAGCATAATAACTGTAAGAATTTTATGTAAAGAGGCAGACAATAGTAACTGAAGTGCAGTAATTTTTGTCCTTAAGTAGGAGATGCTCCCTGGTTTAAACATTTAGACAGAGAAAGGAGATTTTATACATATCCCCAAAGGAGAAGGGTTGTTATAACTGATCGTATTGGATCATGTGTATGGAAGAATCCCACAGGAGAGGAATTGATAGACAAGAAGGTTTTGCTAGCTTAGCTATTTAAGAAATTACTTTATGAAGAGAAAATAATTTCAAAGTTTCAATTCCAGTAACATTAGAAGTTAAGATATAGTATTTTATCTGTGTGCATGGAGAATGTTTTTAATTTTGATAATCTAAATAACTTGTTCATTATGTATTTGAGTTTTAAAAACATCTTTTTTAAAAAAGTGTTTTATTAACTCTCTACAAGTAATTACTTTCATATTCTTGCAAGTAAGCATTTAAGAGTTTTTAATGCTTTTTACATGGGAGACAGCTGTTTGATATGGATATTTTTGCAGAAATAAGACATGCATTGGGTCACTTTCTCTATCCAGTTGCTTTTCTCTTGCAGCCAGATGAGTTAACCAGCTTGCTTGTTGTGATGCTTTACGACCTACAAGACCGAAAGTTTCAAAAACGAAAGATTTTTGCTGAAGAGGAACTTGTAGCAGAAGTTCAGGAAATAGGGCATTATTTATACAGGTATATCTGCAAAGAGCTATTTTTTGTTGATACAGGTTAGCAGAAATGAAGATTTGTATAATCAGTGCCTTTTAAAGATAATTATTAAACATGTCTTTCACCTTAAAATTTTGTGGGCTTTTTTTTCTTTAATGAGAGCTTAGTTTGGAGGCATACGTTCATGTTTATACAGTTATGAAAAATACAGATAAGAAACCATCCTTACACTGCGGATTATTTTGCAGGCATCTTATCTTATTTGGGCATTGTTGAAACTTTCATACAATTCTAGGAAGGAAATTAAATATTTGGTAAATATTCATAAATGCAAGTGTAATAGAGTCAAGAAGTCATGGAATGCAATAACATTTGTCTATTTAGCAGTACTTCTACTATGAAATTTTGTTAAATATTTATTATTTTAAATAATTAGAACAAAACCCAGAATACATAACCATTTTAATATTTATTATCTCTTCTATCAGTCAGCTGATTAACTCAAAAGGCATTTATTAGATGAAATTGTGTTGCTGCTGGATTTAGAATGGCCCAAAAGGTTCATTAATCTCTTATGTGCAAGGCATTTCTGGAGGGCAGAAATAAGATATCTGAAGTAGTTTGCCAGCAATTTTTATTTATTTTGAATTATCATATATCAGGAATATGCATGAAGCTTGTGGAAAGATAAGACTGGAAATATTTTCTCAGACATTTTCATGTAATAATAATAATAAAAGCAACTCCTGGTTGCCATCATACTTGTATTGTTTCTGTACCTGTTTAGGGGCCAGCTTTCATCAAATGCTCATTCTGCACATATATGTATTTAAATTTTTAAACATGTAATTGAATCTGATAGTTGTATTCCACACATTGCAGTTCCAAAAACATACTGAGATTCTTTTTGAGCTGTCTGAGAAAATGGATGTATTTGAGAGTCACCTGTTATAATTCCAGTCCTGCCTGATTTAAATAAAATAATCTTAGCTATTGACTGCCACCTTTTATCTGCTGCTGTCTGGGGTAGAAAATGTTCTGTAACTGTATTTTCTGTTGCAGCTTGCAGAAGAAGGTGTTCCTTTTGGATTTGGTTTCTGAGTAAGATGGCATTGTAACAGAAATGTTGCATGCTAATAGATGATGAAAACATTTATAAAACTTAATAAATTTGTGACTGTTTTTATAGTTACAGGACCAAACTGGCAGCTGCACTAGCACGATGTCGCATCAAATATGATGCTCTTTCAATTGAATACTTTGTACCAGAAACCATACGGAAGCAGGAACAAAGGGCTTCTGCTTTACCTCTCTGTTTTTGGATAAACACACTTAAAATCAGGTAAGGTCTTTAAAGTATCGTCTGATATTGATGTTTTTGCATATGAAGTGATATAGTTTGCTACATGCTTGTTTTAGAGTTTCTAGGTTATATTTTTACCAGTAATTAAAAATTCTTACAGGAAACTCTGCTTAGTCCAGTGCCATTGTGTCTTTTTTTTTTGTAGTTTTTATATATTGCAGTAGTGGTATTTATACACTGCTTTGAAACGGTTCTTCTTACTATTCTATTGCTTGTGTGGGTCTTTCACCAAACAAACAAGGAAATAAAGTTAGGAAAAAAATATGGGTGAATTAACTTGGTGACAAAAAGTAAGAGAAAATGTCTTTAAAAGCAGGTGTATTAGTGTAAACCATAATCTTGGCAAAAGGTGTAAAGTCACAATACTTAAACCTGCTGTTTATTCTGTAAGGATAATGTAAACTTGAAATTAAAATACACTTTTTAAAATCCTTATATTCTGTAGGCTACTATATATGTAGCAATGATGTTCCCAGTTCTGTACTAACTGATACATGAACCATACCATATTATCTTGTTATCTGTTTTGTTAGACAGGTAATCCATTTTATACTATCCATATTTTTCAAGAATTTTATTTTACTACTCTTGTCTTGGACCATTGTTCAGTGCTTAGGCTATAGGCTATTCAAGATAATGTTACCTTACTTTGGGTGTAACTTTAGAACACTTATATAGGAAATAAATAAAAGCTGCTCCATTCATCCCATGTTTAATGTACTGTATAAACTTATGGCACTGTCTGAAATAGCATTTCAACAAACATCTCTTGCTACATATATATCTTTAAATGTTTATGATACTTGAATTGCCAACCTCAGCAGTTATGCCTTCATAACATTTACACAAGGATCCTTCCAGTATCAGCCATTACAATTATTGGTGAGCTGGGCTAGATTGAAAGCAATTGAAAGAACTAAAGCATTCCAGCAGTAAATTTACTACAGTGTCTCCTGAGGACATGGACATTTCTGTTTGGATGCTTTGAATCATCCTCTGGAGACACATACCTCTTTTTAAATTAATTGTATCAGACTTAATAACTTAATTGTTTCAAACCAGAACTTACATGCCTAAAGTAGAGTAAGTTTCCCTCCTGCATTAGACAGTATGCATTTTTTACCTATATATGTATGCATATATATACACATATAATAACAGAAGTAAAAAATTCTTCTAATCAATGTAAACTATGTTGCTTAAGTAACTCTTGTATATTTAATGGTCAGAGTTGTATGTTAACAGCCCTGAAGATGTTGTCAGAGATTTGGAGATGAAGGGATTCACAAAGGTTGAATCTGTGTCAGACTTTGACCATTATACGTATGCTGTGGACCAACATTGCCATGATGTATTGGTTTTTCCTTCCTCTCTTAGAGAAGAGCTGCTTAATTTAGATCTTTTTGCAGATTACAAACTTTTACTGCAGGTGAGTTGATATTTAGCCTTGAGTCAGATGATCTGCAAATTGAAATAGTTGCTTTGCATTAGAAAGAGGTTACGTATTGTGTGACTATTCTATTGAATCTGTCAGGCAGCAAAAAATGCTCATAAGGTTTTGGATTTGGTTTTGGAAACCTAATTTGTAATAGTTAGGTTACAAACTGATCCACTTATTAAATTTAGCATACAAATGTCAATGCTTATAATTGATAGATACAATTAAGTTAGTAGAATGTTTAAAATTTAATCTTAGAGCTGTTGAACTCTAAGTTTTTAAATATAAAAAGTGGTCAAAAGAGGCAGTCTCACTTCTGAAATTGTGAGGAAAGTTTCAATATAACTCCATATGCTTTTCCCGAGTTAGTAGATAGTGGTATGCTATTGTAATATTTCTTCCTCTTTAAATGTATGTTTGTGATGGAATGATCACACTTCTTTGTATCTTATGCAAAATACAAAGTTCCTTGATCTCCATAACCCCCACAGGTCTTTTTCCTGACTTGCCATCATTAGACTCCCCAGTGAAGTTTGTTGGGAGGTTTCTGTTCTAGAGTAGTGGTTTGCAGTAACCATGCAACAACACAATCATGAAATATCTGAACTGTCTGATGATTCTTGAGTGCCTAGGAGAAACATTTCAACCAGCATTTTCATTAGATGTCTGAAAACTCTAGCATCAAAATTTATTGCTCAACTTAAAAAGTGAGTCAGTATTCAATATTCCATTTCTGTTTGTAGATTTTAAATAGAATACTTACAGAAAAGAACTATAGATGACAGCCCTATTGGTAATGGGAACAAATTCTGAGTGTTACTACTTAAAAGTATTCAAAATTAGTAAATAAAACCATCAAACCCTCCACCTCTGTGGTGGGGTGGTGCTTGAATGCTGTGTGTACGTAGACCATGATGTGAACTTAAAGGCTTAGCACTTTCTTTCTCCCTTTCCATTTATCATCAGTTTGTCAGATTTGGTGCAAGGCCTGGTATCTGTGGTCAGTATCTTCACTCCTTGCCTTTTAAAGTAATTTGATAAAGTTTTCTCTTAATCAGCAGTGGTACAAGAGCATCTACTCTTTTGGAGCTGTCCCTGTGTTTTATGCATTCCAATCTGCCTCTGTTGTTCGAATTTCAGCAAAATCTTGATCTTTGATCTACAAGGGCAACCTTTCTCCTGTAATTGTCATCAAGAGCTATGTGAATAATTTTGCATTTCTCTGCAAAGCTGTCTCAGAGGAGGATGAATTCTGCCTGAATTGTGGCCTGTGTTTGTCTTTTCTGGAACAAGTTGTTGCTGGGAGTTCCTCCTTACGGGGATGATACATACTTTATTTTCACCTATAGTTATTATGCATTTTTATTTATTGTTTGGAATTAAGTTATTTAAATTTATTGAGTGACTGCTTGGTTTTGTAGTTTATTTAATTCTGTATTAGCAGATATCCCTGATTAGTTTTCCTCCCTTCTCTCCCATTTGCTATGAAAACAATGAAATACTTTCCTAATTTGGAAAAGAACGTTGGCATTCATAGAAACCAAAATAGTTGATCATACTTAATTTTTGTGTCATTGTTTTGTAGGATAAGTCCCGCAGCCTTGCTGTACACTCTGCACAGGCGCTGTTGAGTGAAGGTGGTGACGTTATAGTGGCTCACATAGGTTCCCATCTGACAATTGCCCATTTGTCAGTGCTGACAAATCACAGCGTGTCCACAATTTTTGCTTGTGGTGTGAAATCTTCGGCAAAAGAAGAAGAACTGAGGAACAGTTTCAGTCATATGGGATGTGAAAGTAGGTGATAAAACAGTTGGTATTCAAAAGGTATTGTGATATCTGTAAATATGGACTAACTCTCTCAGAACTCAGAGATCCCTTCTTTAGAGGCTTGGGGATGGCAACAACAACTTTTTTTTGTCACAAAGGTGAGTTGATAGCTCTTCAGCTACAGTCAAGTTAATTGCAGTCTAACCATATCATAGATGCAAGCTCCTGAAATACTGGTGATTTTTTTCCATAGAAGTAGCTACTGCATAGCAGCTGGTAGCTGGGAACTTTTGGGATTCTGGCTGTTGCTTTCAGTCTGGTTTCCAGCTGTTTGAGAGTGTTAATCCTAAACACAAGCACTTGTTCAGTTTACCTGGAAGACACAATGCAGCAAGACTGCAACCCCATTAACTGTCTTTTCAGTGGAAGATGCAGCCCTCCAATCTCTTTGAAATCCATAGGCCATATTTTGGAGGATCTGAATCTAGCAGGCTCTAGCTCTGTTGAATTCTGTGTAATACCACAGTCTCTTCACTTGTATCACTTGTAGGCAGGCTTGCTTGCAGTCTATAAACGTTGAGGTTTTCCTGTTTTTCAGATATTCAGTTGTTACATGAAGACTTTACTGAGCTTGAACCAACAGACCCAGGACTCCAAAAGGCAAAAGTTATTTTGCTGCTACCACAATGCTCTGGACTGGGTGCTGGCGATCCAATGGAACTTATTTTAAGTGAAGACGGAGGTAACTTTTGATACAATATCTAGCTCATGCTTTCTGGTAGAAATAGGTCCAAGTATTGCGGTCTAGATAGTGTAGGTGCTTCAGTAAATTGTATAATTTTATTAAAGAAGCCTTCCTTATTTTAATTGCTATAAAACATACAAATTAACTTGCATAATTCTGTGACTGCTTCAGGTTGATAGTATGAAAGTTTGAGGGTGATTCTGGGGAGCAGAGTGTGTACAGCTTTTTTTAAGTAAAAAGACTATAGGCAGAAAATTTATTTCAAGATACCAACATGTAAATAGTTTTCTGTTTGATTACATTCCTTTATTGACTGTTCATGTTAGTCCTTTCACTGTACAATTTTCATTAACTAGAAGTAAGTAAGAGGCACCAGTAATTACAGGTAAAGAAGTAAGGCAAATAAATCAGGCACTCCTTGGTATTCTAATTTGTAAAACCTATCTTCCCACTGCACCAGTAACAACCAGGTCTGCTTCTACAAACAACTAAATTTTCAGACACTAATACAAATTGCAAGACTAAATTTACTACTCTCTGCTTTTAGATGCAGGATTGCTACAAGACCTTTTCCAGGGATTTGTGTCTGAGGATAAACTCAGTATTCTTGCTGAGAGGCAGCTTAACGAGTTGATCCATGCACTGAAATGTAAGTGTGCTACTTTCCCAGTTTCTGGGAAGACTTTGCACTATCAATTCCATTGTATTATTACCAGTTTTAATACACTTAAAAATACACTGATTACTTTATTAATTAACAATAAGCATGTAACCAAACCCCCTGAATAATAATTTCCTCCAGTCTGAAGGTGTTTCTGTGTCCTGGTGTATACCACACATTAATACAATATTCCTCAGTGTTGTGTAGAGAACTGGCTTATGGCTTAGTTAAATTCTGCTTTGGAAATTCTGCAAATGTAGTCTCCCTCCATCTGCATGCTGCCACTTTCTTCCTCTCTCCTTTGGTAACTGTGTGAAAAGACTGGAGACAGCTTTAACTTTGTGCTGAAATCTGCAAATATTTGAAAATATTTTAATTATTTAAAAACACTAGAAATCAGGAGGTAAAAGTGACATAATTTTATGATGCTTACCAAACCACTGTCTATATGAAGAATCTGAAGAGTAAAAAAGTTGTGTTTTGTTTTGTAGTTAAGAAAGTACAAGCTATTGTTTACTGCACTTGTTCAATTTACCCAGAAGAAAATGAACTTGTAGTGACAAAAGCACTGGAATCTGGAGTGGAGGGAGAAAAAGTACGACGATATAGGTACAGAATGAATAGTTATGTCTGTGGAAAAATTGAAGTATGACTTTAAATTGTTGCATAATTCTTATCCTAGACTGATACGTATTTTGCATTAAATTAAAATAGCTTTTGCTGCCTGTCATGCCCATTTTTTCTGTTTATGAGAGTATATTGCAGTATTCTATTGACTTTTTCATCTAATATTTTTGTTCGTCTGAAATTAAGATGGGAGGAAAGCATCACTGGTTGGAAATAGCATTCTTCAGATAGATCTATTGCTATTATTGTATTAATATTCAGAGAATGAAAATAACTTGCTAGCATGCTCTCCACTTCTGATGTAGAATGATCAGTTTCAAAGGAAAAAGAAATTAAATCTTGAATTGTAAGAATAAGAACATAATTGTAAGACTAATACATAAGAATAAGAACCCTTTGCTGTAGAATTGCTCATTGCTGTATTCAGATGAATGACTTCTGGGAAGGACAGGTTACAGTAAGAGATCATCCTGGGCAATCATGGCAAATACAAATATATATGAAAAAAGTATGTATGCTTCACATGTAGATATAACCTGTTAGCTGCCACCCCTGTCAGCCAGAGGAATTGTTAAAAGACTGATGGATGTTCTCTGGATTTTCCTTTCAGCTACATAAATGCAAACAATCAGCACTCACTTGCATATAGATACAATTGTGGATTATAGGTCGCAGGTTTAAAAGAGTTTATGTTGTAAAAGCACAGAAGGGTAATACTATATTTTTAGATTTTATATTACCTTTGATGATGTTTAATAGTCTGGCTAACAAAGGGAAAGGTACTGTGGTTCAAGATATTCAGTGTAACTAAATTTTTCATGATTAAAAAAGTATTTACTGTGGCCAGTCCAACAAAGGTTTATAAGACACAGTGCAACAAAGTGCATCTTTCTTGAAATTCACTGACATGAAATAGCTGCCTGCCTGATTTTTTTTACAGTAAGTGGGATGAAATCAGGTTGTATCTTGCCAATGATGGTGTGCTAGAACAAAGGCATTTATGGCCTCTTGCTTGTGTTTTCCTCTGGAATTTGAATTTTTCTGGAGTCTATCTTGACCTTTGTGCAGCACTATGGGGAGAACTTGGGGGACCTTGGAATGTAGTGGTCTCTAAATTGTTGAACATAAATAATATGTAAATTCATAACATATAAAAGAATTTTTATTAAAAAAAATTCCTGGGACCTAAATTTTTTTTTTAAAAATCCTCCTTGTTTGAAACACCTCCCCTCCCCACAAAGCCAACCCAAAATCTGTTCACTGTTTTGCAGAAGCATCATGAATGTTGTCAAACCACTAAATCATACTCACACTTTTAAAAAGGCAATCTTGGATGGTAAGAAAAGGACAATAAAATTACATTAGGTTTTTTTTAGATCTGAGCAAATGTCTGACTGAACATTGACTGAGCTTCATAAATGACAATTTCAGGTTCAGTTCCCCCTTCACTGTCATGCAGTATCTTGGATGCTTCATCGTAGTCCATGCTACAATAAACCTGCTGGTAACCAGCATGAACAGAGCAATTACAGAACACCATAAATAAAATACACAGAGTGATTATTCTTAAAATGAAAGCTCAAGCCATTCAAGATACAAATCACTACTTACAAAAATTCCATTTACAGTTTCCTTAGAATTAATTAGAGAACTTATTTGACTAAAACAGTGCAGTATAGAATGAAAGGCTGTTTCAGTTACTAGCCCCCATGTTCACAGTAATATCTTTGAGAGACAAGTCATAACAAAACATCTTGTATGATCAGAAAAGGTCTACTGAATATTAATTCCCTTTTCCAAGACAATTGAGGGCTTTCAGGAAACTCTTACAACAATTTTGCAATGTGCATTTTATCTTTCGGAATTACTCTGCAGTACTGAAGTGGTGCCAAACAAAATAAGGCCCTGTTGGAGTTTGGGGTCACAAAGCTGGTCTCAGGGCTGTGCAGTTTTAAGGGTGATTTCAAACATGTTCGCACTGGTTAAGCTGAACTTACCTTCAGGATATGAGAGTTTACAGCAACAGCAACAGCTTTACCTAAAGTAAGGGTACACATGGTAAATAGGTGTGTATAGAGAGGAGTCTAAACCACTTGTGCATTTCGCTTTGGCCTATCAAATTTGAATTAATTTCTGCATAATTTTTCAGAGTCATTAAAGGATTCCTGGTGAACAGTAACGTGTTTACATCATTAAAAGATTACCACTGAGGGTTTTTTCCCATTGAATAAGCTGATCTAAAACCAAAAATCTGTGTCGTAAGACATAAGAGTTTTATTTAGTAATGCAAAGAGGATGTAAGGCTTGTAGCCTGTTTTATCATGTTCCAAGGAACACAGAAAAAAAAAATTCCACATCATGGCGAGAACTTGGAAACAAAGTTTTGCAAACTTCACATTAAAAGTGAACCACCCAGCCAAATCAGGATATTGCTTTCAAATATTGAATACATTTCTCTGTAAACATCTTTGAAAAAAGTTCTGTCACAAGAGGATTAGTAGAGCATTAAGGAGTAGGACTCTATCTTACAGTTCTCAGTGAGGAGGAGGGGGTTATAATTACAAAAAGACATTTTAATAGTATTTTTCTGTACTGAGACAGCTTAGTACTGGTTTGCCAGCCTTATGAGCCAAGTTCCTGAGACTGCTTTATAGCAACCAGGCATTTCTGGAATACAAGGAGAATACGAGAAGAGGTTAGTTCTTCCCTCCCCACTGATGCACTGCAAAACTGTAAAATTGGAGAAAAAGCACTCAATTAGAACAAAAAGCAGATTTTACTAACCTAAGATTTTTAGCTTAGCTAGATATTTATTATGAGCATATATAACTCAAAGTCAACACCTCTACAATTTCTGCAAGCTGCTTGGTGTCTTCAGACCATTCCCCAGCTTCAGGGACAACTTGATAAATCAATAATTGCACACCTGAGAAAGAAATATATAATCATAGTCTGATTATATATTTATCATCTAGTGATTAATATACTTAATAATTGGTAAAAGAAAGAAATTACTGAAAAAAATGTAAGAAATTGAATTAATTCTAAAAAGATGAATTCTCATGCCTTTCTTGAATTGCAGTTTTTAAAAGTTACAATAAAGCTATGTTACTGAAAGACATAATTTGAAGATTACTCTAAATGTATCTTTGTTTATTTCCTTTTATATTCCTTAATATTATTTTCTGGTCTTCCATTTCTTTTTTACAGGCTTATTCCTTCTGTTTTTTCTACTTGCTCCAATTCAGAGTCTTCCACTGAAATGTTTTTCAAAATGGAGCCATCAGAAGTTTCCAGTGGCTGTTTCTTAGCTGTTCTAGAGAGAGAGGTAAGTTACGAAAATAACCATTTAAAATCACTTCACAGAAGATGAGCACTGCAACTTTTCACAGAAGAATAAACAAAATGGAACATTTGAAATAAATTTCCTGGCTGCTTTTTAGTTGTCTTAAGACCAAAAGGTGAGTTGAAATGTGCCACTTCTGGAGTTTTTGCTGACCACAGCTTTAAAAAATAAGCCTGTTCTTCTGGAACTGTACATGATCAGAGCAGGCCCTTGATCCAAGTTACTGCCAGCAACATCTAGAGGAAATATATTGCTGTTATCACACTTTGGAATGAAATACACAGCTTGATCATGACAAATGGTGTCTAGTAAATGTATTTGTTATATGTGTCACCAAGATTTTCCAGTATCTAAGCAGTCGAAATCTTAATCCCTATGGGTGATGCTATTATAATTTGAATAAAATAGGTATGAATATGTTTCCTTCCCAAACTAAGGCGTATGCTAATCTGGCTTGAAAGGCAGGGGGATTTTGCTGAGTAAACGGAAAAGTCTTGGCATGATTCCTAAGGAAAGGCCTTAAAGAGCTAGTTTGCATTTCTGAGCATCAACATTTTCCTTGTCTCTTAGAAAAATACACATTTTTTCCACCAAAAGTGGAAGGGCTGTGGGGAAGAACTAATCAGAATTTCATTGCCAATTAAAGATATGAGATCTTACTTGGTTATTTGTACCATTTTCTGTCATACTGCAATTAAAATGCTTGAAAGAAGCTTGCCTTTTGGGGGGAAGTTAGATTTTATTAAGTGTAAGTGAATTACATATGAAAAGCCTTTCAAGTTACCTATTATTAACCTCTTTCTTTACAATATTAAATATTTTTAACTTGGTCTGAGATTTAGTTAATCATGCTATGTGCATCTCTCTACCATATTGTCTCTCTCCAGAGAAACAAAAACTTTTATTGTAGGTAGTTAATTCAAGTAATTTTTTGGGGTCAAATTCTACTACAAAGAAGCAACTGCACCAGTGGCCAATTTTTAGGTGATTCAGGAAATTAACATTTTCCACAAAGTAGAAAACAAGTACTTCTAATTTAAACCAAAATTCCTTCTTTACAGAAACCATCTTCTTAGCTAGTTGTAAATAGTTTCTCCTCCATCATTTCTCTTGGATGTTGACCTGGTTCCTAGTTTAAGATTTCCTTACATATGTATCATGAGCAAGAAGTTTCATTACTGTGGGAATTATTCATGTTTACTGTTACCCATTACCTGTATGTGTGTGTGTCAGAAATAGGTACTAAAATACAGAAGTATCAGTATGTATGTTCTTACAGACACATTACAGAGCAGGTCAGTATAGGGCTGGGGTGGAGTTAATTTTCCTCTCAGTGGCTTGAACTGCGTTTTGGATTTGTGCTGAACACAGGGTTGACAACATAGAGATGGTTTTGTTATTGCTGAGCAGGGCTTACACAGAGCCAAGGCCTTTTCTGCTTTTCTGCTATGGCCACACTGGTGAGGGGACTGGGGGTGCGGGGGATGCTGGGGGGAGACACAGCCAGGACAGGTGAGCCCAGCTGACCAAAGGGATATTCCAGACCATGTGACATCACGCTCACTGTATAAAGTGGGGGAAAGGAGGAGGATGGGAGGACATTTCCAGTTATAGCACTTGTCTTCCCAGGGAACCACAGTCTTTATCTTAACCCAGGAGTTCCCTAGCTTTACTCTTCCAGTTCCTTCCCTGATCCTGCTGGTGGGGGCGTGAGTGAGCAGCTGCGTGAAGCTTGGCAACCAGCTGGGGTTAAGCACAAGCCAGACACACATTACAGAGCCCAGAGTTGAGTTTCCCCTTGTTGGGTCAGTAGAGACGAACACCTCTGAAGAGCAAATGCTCCAGTACCTCTTCACACAAGTCAAGTTCTTAATTTTGTGAAGAAATAGTTTGGTTAGCATTTATCACATGTGTCTTAAGTCCTTCTGCTATATTCCGTTGTCTTTTTCTCATAGAGTAAGTTCTGAGAAGCTCTGTATTGTGGCTTAGATTCATTGTTGTTTCCTGTGAAATTTTCAGAAAGATACTTCCAAAAAAGCTAAAGACATTTTGGCTTCTGCTGCAGCAAAAATACTACTGGATGGCATTGTTGAAGAAAAACCAAAAGAAGAGGTGAAAAAGCAGAAAGTAAAACAACGTAGACGTAAGGTTACTGCCAGTGAGAGTAAACCAAAAGCTGCAAAGCACCCTCACCGCCAAACTGGACCTAATGCTAAGGCTGAAGTTCCTGTGTCTAAAGCAGCCAGTAAGGTACAAGAAACGCATGCGCACCAGAAAAAAGCAGCCAGTAACACACCACAGAAGACTGTGCACCGAAAAAAAGCAGGCAGTAACACACCACAAAAGAATGTGCACCAAAAGAAAGCAGCCAGTAACATATCCACATCTAAAGCAGTCAGCAGTCAGTAACACACAGCAAAAGAATGTTTCCTGAACAGACAGCCGTGTTGAGCTGAAGAAATCTGTGGACCCTGATCCACACACAGCCCCATTGAAAGTGCTGAAGCCCACATCTCATCTGTCACCTCTGGGTAAGGCATATGAGAGACAGACACCCGCTCAAAAGGCACGTGCAGAACAAAACAGGGTTGTACTGAAGCCCCCAAAAATCACTTTGCCTCCACTGATAACATCATACGAAAGGTTGTAATGAAACAAACCCAGGGTATCAACATCACCTTCATGGCCAGACTGGAGGACAGGGTTCAAGTGGTTGGATATTTCCACCACCCTGGTCAAAAGTGGTCAAGCCAACTTGGCTGTATGAACCTTCAAACTCTGCCCTCCCTTTGTAAGGAAGGTAAAGATTCCTGTATATTAATCAATACTCTTACATTACAGTATATCTTTATGCAAGGATAATCTGGCCTTGGGAAAGAGATATTATGGGCTATTTATGTAGAAATATCCATGTTAGATAGCAACTTTTAATCCAGTAATCACACTTTAAAGTGAATTGAGCTCACTGCCTAAGGCTGATAGACTGTTGGGGGAAGTGAGGTCAAAAAACTATTGCCTCTTGCTATACACTTTAAAGTGTCAAGTTAAATACACCCAACCATCCACCGTGACCTAAACCTGTACAAGTAATCAGTTTCAAATGGATGTTCTTAAAATGAGAATTAATTTTTTAAAGTGGCTTTTCTTTACAAGTGCTAGATACCATTTTTGTGTTTCCATTTAAGACTGATGCATGGAAAATAAGCCTTGCACAGTAAGCCTGTTAGCTCACTTTTTATTTCTAACACTAGATGTGAACTTTTGTATAGGAAACTGGCCAAGTACATTAAAGCCCGTGCATAGGCTTTCTAGTACATGCTCTCTTTGTTTCTACTTAAGTGTGCATTGAAATATTAACTGAAAAATAGATCAAATATTCTCATGCTAAAAACACTGAATTTTCATCATAATGTCACGGTTCATCACGGGTATAACTGTTTGTTATCAATTTCTTAACATAAACAGTCCTTAGTTGAAAAGAACCGCTACTGTCAAAGTAACATTTTTATAAATGTTACTGCTAGTCAGCTGAATAATGACTGGACAAAGTAGCTGCCTGTCTTTGGAAACAGCCATGGGCTTCTAAGCTGCTCCCTTTTGCTAGCAAAGGTAAAATAACTGTAAAATATCCACAATTGTCTTGTAATCTGAGTAGAGGATAAAGGGAGGCAAAGAGATAATTTTAACAGTAAATCTGATTTGTATTTAGAACTTGTAAAAATTAAATAGAGACAGTGCAGCAATACAGAAAGGCAAAGGTAGCTGTGGCCCAGAAATTTTCCTCTAAGCAACCATTTCAGATACTTGGCAAGAGTGTTGGCATCACCAATAAAGTGTAGAACTTAACCAATTTGACATACTGGTCTGGATTTGGATCCATCCAGAGAAATGTTACAACATCTCTATTTTGTTTTCACCCACACCAGTCAGTGTCACTGGATCAGCAGTACCTTTTTAAAAAAGGATGTGAATGATGTTACACCAGCAGTGTAGACAGCTGGCTCTTGTTCATCTCATAAATATCCCTGCTCCACTGCATCAGTGAAAATTTCTTTTAGCATTTTAATCTGAGCCAGCTGCCCTACACAAAGACATCCCTCACCTTCTGCATATCCCTGTGAGCAATCCATGCTCCTTACCCCTTCCAGTAACACAGTGAACGCTACTCTTATTTGTGAACAGACTCATAAGGACAGATTTAGATCCATACACATGCTATGTGTAGAACTGGAAAAAAAGAAATTCTTATTTTATTTCAAAACCATCTAGTAGGAGAACAGATTCTACATGTTGGATAGAAGGAATGGACACTAGGAGATTTTTTTCCCCAATATGGTTGTTAAGTGCTTAAAATAGATTCTGCAGTTAAAGAACATTTTTTTTAAAAAATCAAGATCTGTATCATTCATTATTAAAGTTAAAATTACTTGCAAAACAACATACATGTGTCTAAATAACAGAATTTCTGGGCTACTTACATAATATGTGCCATGATGTCCCACACTTGGCCTCATCTTGCTTTCAGGAATTTGCATTTTTTACACAGTATGGAGGCTAAACCAATTCGAATCTTGATATCTTACCAAGAATATCAGAAAGTGAATATTTTGACTACAGGTCAGCAGCTTACTTTGTAAGCATGGAACATCACATGGTGGCAACATCTGGGACTGACTTCAGATGGCTTGTAGGTAGATGCCTATAACACTCAATGACTTTTTACAGTAAAACTGTATCTTATGTAACTATTTTTCTGTAATCCAGTTGTCTATTTGTAATTTTCAACTAGAAACTCTTGATTCAGCTTTATAAACTCTTCATTGTACTGCTATTGCCTCTAAATCACCAGTATGTTTTTCCCTTCCTTCAACCACCATTTTGAACAAAATTATTTTGCAGTTTCATGGAGCAGTAACAGTTGAGACAATCACTTTACGCAGCTAAATTTATTCTCAGATTATATTTAAATGTGGAGAAGTGGTCAACAGCAGGGAAAATTGTCCTTTTTGTTGTCAGTCAGGTACTTTTATGTAAGGCTGGGCTCTGCTAATAAACAGAGGTGTTGCTGTTAAATCAAACCTGCAATGGCTAATGGGACAGCACACGTTGTGGCAATGTGTTAATTAACATGTCCAAGAAAGGAGTAATGCATTCGAGGGTAATGCTGAAGTGCTGAGCCCATACTGGCTCTTGAAATGAGAATGTTCTTTTTTCCATGGGTGATGTACTAACACTTTAAGATTCCATGATAAATGATCCATTAAATGCTTGATAAAATTAAGAAACGTAGAACTCTGAGAGAGACAGAAAACTGGTGTAAGCTATTAGATACTCCACAATATTTGTTCCTCTGCCACTAAGGGGCATAATATTTCTGTTAGGTACAGGTGACTCTGCACAGGAAGTATATCACTCAACTTTGTTTTACTGTGAATGGATTCTATGCCATTCCTATGCTATTTTTGTTATTCCCAGTTAACCACCCTGTAGGTGGTCTCCACAGCCTTGCATTTCCCACACCTCCTTGCTCCCCTGTAAATGAGGCAGTAAGTGGCTTAAATAAAACCTACAGCCAGCACTACAGATTTCAAAAGAAAGGCTTTTATCTATTAGTCATTGACTGTGAATATAAATCTCCTTGCTTCTGCAAAGGAGTGTGTTAATGACATGACTGACTGACACATGATACCTCTAACTACTTGCATTGAAAAAAAATTAAGAAATTAGCTTTGCTTTACATGATTCTTTTACAGACATCAATAAAAATGTGACTACAAATAATTACAAAGCCTGCCTTTTTTTAGGCAACCTATAGTATACAGAGTGGAGATTACAGGAGCACATCCAGTAAAGACAATACATCAACATAATAATGGAGGATATTTCAGTAAAAATAGAATAAATAAAATAAAAATATTTTAAGCTGTATTTAACAGGTTAAGTTAGAATATGGCATCAGACATACAAGGCATAGTGAACATGGCTGCCAGCCTACAGAATCACTAGGTATTATAAAAAAATGCATAGATAACTGAAGGGTTGCTATAACATCAACTAGAACAGTTGCAGTTGCTCAAACACCCACACCCACCCACCCACCCACACACACATCCCATACACACTTTTTTGGCCATGGTAAAAAAAGAGTGTCTGAATATATTGTGAAACAAAAGATAATAGGCATTGCAATATTAGGCTCTGATTCTGCAAACACCTGGGTGTATATTAAATCTTTTGGAGAATAAGGAGCTCTACTGAAGCAAAAAGGCCACATATAGTCAGATCATTAAGCACACATTAAATATTTGCAAAATCAACAGCATTTTGTTAACAGACATAAACGTCTTAAAACACACACTGGCAAGTGATGTACAGCTTTTCAAATACCTTTCTGTCTTCTCCTCAGCCCTGCCTGCAGTCGCACACATTGCTAATGAAAGCTAACCAGATGCTCCTAACCTTGACAACACAGATGTAGAACCTCTATACTGCTAAGTGTTAGTTTAGTTAAAGAGAGTCTGGATCTCTCTTGGGGAGAATCAGCACTGCGTAGATGCAATGACAAAATTTAATTATACCATTGAAAATTAATTCACTGCTGTATAACAGTTGCCAATCCCAAATCATGACATTGTCAGCAGGAATTTTAAAAAAGATGCAGTCAAAGTATTTAATTTAAAATAAAATAAAATGTGAATCACTAGCACAATGACGAACAAGGGAACTTTTATCTCAACTTCACAATCCTACCTAAGGGTACAGTGTTAGCCACCACAGTTTGAGAGCAGTCATCCCCAGAAATGTTCAAGATCAGGTTGGATGGGCAACTTTTTCTGATGAAAAGTGCCCCCCTGATAGGGGTTTGGAACTAGATAACCTTTGAGGTCTCTTCCAAACCAAACAGTTCTGTGATTCTCTGACAGGAAGCGAGTTTTACACTGCTCCTAACAGAGGTGACTGGGATCAGTACTGGAAACTACAGAAGCCATATGCAAGCTGCCATCCCCATGCTTTGTGATCTGGCTCCGTGGTCACTTAAACCACAGGTACTGCTGAAGAGGGTGGGTTGGTTTGTACCTCCTCCCCTCCATCTCTCCCTGTGTACTCAGCATAAGCAGCTTCTCCAGCTGTACAGGCAATAGAGGTGGTGCAAAGCAGGTGCCAAGAGCGTGAGCCTTGAGGGGGAAACTGTTGTTTCAGTGTCTGAGGTGCAGAATTGTGGTCATGAAGAGATCTGAGATCTGCAGAGGATCAACCCTTCAGAGGGTATTGTAGAAAGTGAAATTTAATTACAATAGTTGCATAGCCAGCCTTCACCTGATGCTTGCTCACACATCACACTGAGTTTAGTAATGATTTTCCTGCATTTTTCAATGCAGAAATTTCTTGAATCTTTATTCTTTTCCTGTTGTGTTCCTAAGTTACTTTGCCAGGTGTGGTCATTAATTTCTTCAAACAAGGAAATAAAAAAGAAAATAGTTTGTTTATAACAGTCTCTTGCTTAATAAAATAAAAAAGAGTTATTGTAACAAGAACTTTGCCAGTGTTCCTTTATCAGTGGAGTATGACAAGATTTGCAGAATTGGGAGACAGTTACAGTTTGGAACCTAGCTATAAATGGAGTCAAAACATTTTTAACACTAGTTAAACATACTTAATGTTCTATTTCCAAAATCTGTACCAATCTGGAGGTTTAGACAGAAGATGACAAAGGGAAAGACTGAAGATGCACGACTGCATTTCAAAATTAGCCTGAGGTACAATTTTGAGGGCAATGCTGGGCTGATTTGTGAGGGTCTGCAGGTGTGTAAAGCAAATCAGTTAGATGAAGTCTTTGGAGCTAAAGCACTGAAATCCAATTGTAGTACCTAAAACACTATTCTGTTAAAAAACAACTATCTTCTTATTTTGTTATAAGAGCATTAAAAGTAAAATAAATTCCACAAAATTTTGTAAGTAACAAGAAATGTAATTATTCTTCTGGCATGCTAAGTATTCAGCAACAAACTCTGAGGGGAAGGGGGAATTATGCAACCAGACACTGAACTGAACATTTCATCAAACACTTTTATAGAAAAGGTATGGAATAGTTTAGTCTCTATAACAGTTGTAAGACAATAAAATCACTAACTACTTCCTTCTTATTCCTGATTGGTTTGAGCCCTCCACGAAACAAACAGTATTTTTGATTAATTAATGATAGATTTAGGAGAATAAATTTAACAGCCAGCAGTTGAATTTATATATTTAAAGCTGAAAAGCTTCAGTGGATCACCCTGCAACTCAATTACTGAAAACACTTCTGGATTTTTCATTATTTGTTTGGTTTTAAACATAATTCTTCTGTAAAACTATGATGTGTAACCAGAAGATGACATAATGACACTATGATTTAAAAACGTGTCAGGGAGATGTTAAGGTAGGTTGCTAGACCAATGCTGCCAAACAATTTAAAACAGGTGTAGTTCTGTAAAAAATAAAACTTGGTATTTAATCTACAGTAATTCAATTGTAGCTAATACTTGATACCTATTCCAGTGTTGAAAAGAGAGCAAAGTGCTGTAGGATTTAAGATTGGTTTGTGGCAAATCCAGCTCAAGAAGGTGAAACTTTTAACTCAGGCATCGTTCACTCCAAGGACTTTAGCATGAGTTCACTAGGAGGGATGTGGCCATATTCTCTTTTTTTGTGTGAGTTTTAGTAATGTTCATGTATTTACAATCAAACAGACCTTCCACTGCCCATGATGTAACTCACTGACAGCAAAAAAAATATTCATGCTTCTTTTCATATCACACGATGGTGGCAAGAACGAGAGAACATGCTTGTCTAACATTGTTTTGATAGGGGTAAATTCTCTGAAGAGAAAGCATCAGCAACTGAAATGGAAGGTCAGACATTGTCCGTTCATTTCCTTAGTGTGGCTACTGTTATCTTCAGCCAAATGGCAGGAGAATCTTCTCTCTTACACAGCTATGGCATCTCCGTGACTGGACGCTTCTGTTTCAAAGTGTCAATGAGAGACAAGACGCCTCTTTTTACGTTAGTTGTAACCCTTCTGGTCACCGAGTCTGCAGGAGGTGGGGGCGGCCGAACTTTCTGTGAAGGAGGTCTGGCTACCAAGCACTTCTGATACCGTAACTGCAACAAAGCAAAGCCATTCTGCAATCATTACTGGGCATTTTAAATACACTTCTGGTATTTTCTCATTAGATATAGTCAAACCTCTGTTTTGGCTGTGACAAAAAGCTCAGCTGAAGTTAATGGGAAATTGGTCTGGCAATGCTTGGGCAGAAACTGTCCATTAGCACACAACAGATACTAAATCATATAAATACCCATTTGAAAACAGAAAAATAAGTTTTCTGGGTTCAGTTACTCTTGAAAAGGGATTATTTGCACTATATTACCACTGGATTTCATGACATGACTCCAAGCAAAATGTTTTTTCCGGCATTAGGTGACTTGTACAGTGAAAGAAAAGATTTCTAATGTACATAGATGTTGCAGACGTTAGGAGAGAAAATAATTAAAGGGCCATTGCTCACCAAGCTGGCACTTCAAACATTAAAATTTTTAGATTTTAATTGATTAAATATATCATCATATTAATTCCTATTTTTGTCTTTCTTTTCTCTGTCTTGAAATTAATATAATTGCAAATTTGAAAAAATAATAATTTATGGAGGCAGTGAAAATCTAAAGTGCTGTTAGATGCCTTTGAAGAAGGTCACTTACCATACAAGCAGCCTGAACAGCTTCTGATACATTGCCTGCATTTGGTTCACACCAAAAAACATGGCACTCAAAATGCTGGTTTCCTGTGTCCATAATGAAGGCAAACGTGTGGATGTCTTTGCCTACTCCCATGAAGGACAGGAACCGCACACGACACTCCACCATGACTTCCTCTTCATTCTGGTCATGAATCAAAGGATTGATTATTACTACTGGATACTCTGTGGAACTTTCCATTTTGATTAAATGGGAGGATATCCTGGTACAGTATTGTAATGCCTTCTTATCTATCTTCATAAACCAAGCATGCTCAGGCCTGGGCTGGATCTTCCCTTCTAGGCTGTCACCAGAAAACCGAGGCCTTGAGCATTACCACAAAATTTTAAAATGTTGTACATTTTAGAAGCTGCTTGTTTTGTGAAAAAACAAAACAGCATGGCTATAATGACTCTAAAACATGCTCTCCTATCACTGGTATGTTGTAGAGATGTTGGTTTAGTACCTCATCAAAAGACATATATAAAATATTGCATTAGTAACTCTCACTATATTTTCTTCTGTAACACAGATTTTTATATTACTCTTGGCTTCCATACCAAGAGTAAGGCAAATGTAGTTTGGAATTTAGGATTGCTACTACTTTGGGCTTAACCTACAACATTTTAGGCTCAAAATTCCTAGAAAGGAAAACACTGAATTTAAGTAGCTAATGAATACTTATAATAATTTATTTCTGAGAACATGCTTGGAATGATAAAGAAAACTGAAGCTGATATAAGCAGTAAGAGCCTCTGCAGATTCTGCGAAGAAATAAAATGCAAAACAAGCAAATGAATTTTAGTTTAAATTAACCCAAGTAGAATTTCTGTGTTCCTGGTTTTCAACACTCCTACTATTTTAACTGTGTTTTAAATAGCACAGTCTGCCTTACTCTTTCATTGATGACTGTGACAGTGGCATCAGCAACGTTCATGGTAACTGGCAACCAGTCGTCTTTGCTAGAGGAAGCCATTAGACTTTCAATGGCACTATTCAGAGTATCCATTCCTAAAAGAGAATAAAATGCAACAGTGAAAAATAATATATATAAAAAATAACAGATTTTTTTAATCTTCACACAGCAGTATAGAAAACAGAATGTTTTGGATTCCTTATTAAAATTAATTTGATCATGGAAGAAAATATTGCGAAGTTGTATTTCTCCATCTGGAAAACCAAAACAGGTGCCTCTGGCTTATAAAAAAGCAGGATAGCATCTTGTTTAGCTTTTGTACCGTTTCAGTTCTTTAGGGCCTTTCTCGTTAGTAGCAGAGCTCATAATCAGAGAAATCTGTAGAAAGAAATTCTGCCTTCTTGGCAGCTCCCAGAATACCCTATTTGCAAAACACACGTTCATATGATGCCCTGAATATTAGGTATCTTCATGCCTGATTCACGTGACTGAAACAGAAGAGTTGCTACCCTTCAAAATCATGCAACTGGCAGTTGAAGAGCCATTAGAGTTTAAGCAAGGTACTTTGGAATTCACTTAGGTGTTACATACCCACAGGTTTAGCTACAGGTAGCATGCCCAGGTACTGGACGTGAAACTTCTGTACCAGTTCTGTCTTTGGTGTTGGGAAATCTACTGCATGGGAACAAAAGAAAATTTCTATTAATCAGCATTCACAGCAGGAAAAAGCAGTTCTATTTCATCAATAACATAAAACTGTTTACCCATTAATAGTACTCTGAAGTATTGCATCGATTTAAAAAAATTTTTATTCCTTCTAACTAGAATAAGCCTCAATAATTTCTAAAGGAATTTTTGGTCTATGCTAAGAATAAAATCACATTATATTGCTGGCATATTAAAACACGGAAAATATAGGTGAATGGGTCTCTGAGATGCATAGACCTAAGTTTCACTGCAATAACTACATAAAATCTGTAATCTGCTTTTAATATCATCCTTGCTAATGTGTTAAACACAGTCATGCAAAGGCAACTTCCTGCTACCAAGCAGTAAAGTGTGCAAAAGCTGGATGATAATCCACTTGCACCCTTGCCTCAGAAGTTGCTAAAATAGATGCTGAAACCTAGGAGGAGTATTCCTATGGCTCTTCTGAATCCAAGTGAGTAACTGGAGTATATCAGGATATACGTTTAAAGGAATATTTGGCTAACTGGTGCAGTCTCAAGTCAGGAGGTATTTTGATTTGAAAAAGACAATATCTTGAGTAGCCACAAATAAGTAAGACTATATTTGCAACACTTGCATTTCAAAATAAAAAAGGAAATGCACAAGTTGACATAACTAAGCAGGACTCCATAACTGTCAACATAACCAAGGAAAATACTTAAAGTAACACAGGAACATATTACAATCAGTCAGATACTTTAATTAAAAAGCAGGAATACACTCCTGATTTTTCCACCCAGCATGCTCCATTTTTGTTAAAAACTGCATCAGAAACAAAACTTATCTAAAACAGGACCATCCTGAGGATACTATCTGTAACACACAGTACCTTGCAGAGGAACATCAAGGGTGACATTTGTCCTGTCTTGCAATGAGCTGCAAGCCATAGCTTTAGCATTCTTCCGTTCAGCCATAATCTGAAGAAGACAGTGATAATACAGTATTAAAAAAAAAAAAACAAACTACGTAGTACAGCAGCAATTACAAATATACTATTACAACCTTGTTTTTGAAATCTGAAATAAGTCAGAAGATACATGACTAAGCAGGTTATTCTTTTTAAATAACAACTTTAATTTTACTTCACTTTATTCACCATTCCTTGACTACATAAAGAACTTAAATGGTGTTCAAGGCTAGATGAAAGAGAGGTTGAGGAGGAAAAAAATCTGGTAATTTTTATCAATAGCAAAATTATAGTGGGGAGTAATATAGCAAGAAACATAAATATTTAATACACACAGAAGGGTGTTCATTATGCATGTTCCTCTCTGAACTGTCTTCTGCTGTGTAAATTTTTTCCTCAATTTTTATGTTTATTCTGTAATTAAAAATCCCATGCAAAATACAACACATGGTTCCTTCAAAATGTGTAGCACTAGCAAAAGAAGAATAAAGCCCCACTTCTAAATAAACATTTTGGATGGATATTCCCAACAAATATATGACTGAGAAAGGATCCAGGAAGCTCAAAGAGGTTTTCCAAAGCTCATATATGAACCAGATATCTGCTTCTTTATGTTATGACTGTTCATTGTAATTAAGATACCTGTTCTTACAGCAGATGGCACTTGGGCTGAAAATTCTTCTAGCAAACTTCTCTCCTCTGCTCCCCTCCTTTTTTTTTAGGTTTTATACTCTGAAAGTATTTTCAGTTGCAGGGTCACATCAGAATATTCCTGCCCCCTCTGATGAAAAATTATACACACTAGCTTAGGAAGAAGCCCTGACTCAGTAAAGACGTACAGCATGTCAGCACAAGTGCTTCCCTGAATCAGGATTACATCTATTGCTGAATTAACTGTGTTGCTGTTAGATATGGTTTTAAATGCCTAGTTGTTTTCTTATCCAAAATTAATGTCAGAAGTTTCATGTCATAGTTACTTATGTGACAGCTCTGCCCCCTTTCTGATATTCCTCTGTAAAGCTACCATGGCATTTGCTTTATGTTGACCTTACTGGTCAACAAAAGCAGTAGTAGTAGGGCCTGTGTAGCACATTTTTCCCTTCTAGACTTGCTGGAAGTACCTGTGTGAATTGAAGAGTTGGAGAACTAGGAAGAACATAACAGGTCTCCTCCATTCAGCCACTGCTGCAGTGCTGGTATTAAAATTCACCAAGCACAGCCTGCAGCTCCTTGGCCAACCCGTGCAGCTCCCTGAATACTGCCACTGGCACTCCCTCTGGGGCTCAAACCCACACAAACCTACCAGGTTTTGCACAGTTGCTGGGCTACCTTCTGCCTCAGGCACAATCCTGCTGCCCAGAGAGTTCTGGTAATGCACACTGTGCAACAGCTCATGTCGCTTGCATGAAACACCACAAACAAGTACAATATCACATCGTCAGTGTTGCAAAAATGAAAAATTTTTAGACTATACAATTGACTACAGAGGAGGTTTTGGCATCACTGATTCCATTCACTAACATGAAGACAAAATGTAAAAAGCAAATTACAGTCATACAGCAGAATTTTAAAACCTGAAGGTTTCCTAACTAGCATTTCTAGAAGAGCTATGACTCATGAGGAGAGACAAGTTACACAGGGATAACTGATAAGGTTATTCACTCCCACAGCCTATTTTTTGTGTGATGCAAGCTAAAATGTTTTAAGGAAAACTAAAATGAGCAGTGTAATATTTTTAAAAAGCGGGATGCACAGCTCAATAAAAGAATGAAAGAGTTCCAAGTAGATTAGTTTAACTTGCTCTTTATAAAGTGTTTCAGATTGCCCACTGTAAAGGATGTGCTGTATTGTTACTGTTGCATGAAATGACTGTACAGAGGACACTCATGGACTGATCATCCAAGAAAACCAGAATTAATAACCAGGGAATGGTGTCAAACCTGTAAGGCAGAATGACTGAAAAGAACAGTCCTCCCCAGTATTATGGACAACACTACCAGAGCAGGAACTAAGATCCTTTAGTATACATAACTAGAGTACCTTAAACCCCTTCTCCCCCACGATTTTTTAAATACAGTTAGCAACTATTTTCCTCTATGCTCTGCAGGATAATACCATTGAATAACACCATTCAAACGAGGTCTGATTTATTTACAGAGTTTACCACAACTGTGTATTATTAATTGAACCTCTGTGTTCTTTTTCCATTTTGAACCTGCAGCTTCTTCATTATTAAGGAAAGCCTTTGGCCTCTATACACACTTGTCAAATCAAAAGCACATATCCTCCTCCTCAAATCTAAATGCCCACTCTCCCATAATTCCCATCCATTTGCGTCGTTTCCCTTACAAATTCTCTACACTGTTTCTTGTTGCCAGTTATACAAACTAAACTAACACTGCATACAACTGCTGATTACATACGTAAGGCTCAGGGACCTCTGAACAAATGCAGCTGATTTTAAATCCACTTGCCTTTGAGCAGATTTCGTGTAAACTTGTGGCAATGGCTTTTGCAGGTGTGTCACATCGAAACACATGACATTTCAGAATTCTTGTGTCTTTGTCTCTTGCCACATAAGCAAAGTCTCTGCATAAAAAAGACAAATGGACACATTAGAAACATGCAAAACAAATTTGATGACATTAGAATCAGTAGTATTTCCAAAACTGCAAGTCCGACTTTGGTTTAACAGGTGTATGCCTCAGCTTTCAAGGTGTAAAATACACGCCTTTAACAAAGCAGGTCTACAAATGTAATACCCTGTTTACCCATGAAACATATATCTAATGTTTGGTGTTTAATCTATATAATTCAAAAGCTCATTACGGTTTCCTAACCATGCAACTTACTCAAGTCACAATCCATAATTCCAAATGCAATAGTAAATAAACAGCAAAATTTACTCAGATATATTATTGAAGATGAAGTAGAGAGAGAATTACATATTAAGACAGAAAACATATACAGCTCTTAACTGCTAAAAAACCCCAAGAAACAGCATACAACACTGTAGTCAGAGAAAAATCGTATTTCAAAGGACTGTATAAAGTGTTTAAAGTATGCAGATAGTAATTAGAGATCTGGTTGCATAAGGGAGATGTGAACCTGCTAAGCTTTGCTCACACTAATTGCCCTAAATTTCTGACCTTATTTTTTCAAAAGTTAAATAAAGCTGCCCTACAAAAGAGATTTTTGCACTGTACTGGCTAGTCACCACAGCACAGTATAGCTTTCTAGCATGGATGAAGGAAGTGCCATGACTAGGTTTATTTGTTCTCAGGCTGCTTAAGAGTAGGAGCTCTTCTGAAACAGTCAGTGATACATACTGAGCCAGGAAGAAGCCTGACTTTCCCCAGCTGCCATCCTTGCTAGACCAGACTCTCTGTTCACTTGCACCTCTGCTTTTTCATGTCCTCCAAGCAACCATGGCTCATTCCTACTTTGTGACCCTCTTGCTACCTTCAGATTTCTCTGGGACTTTGCTCCAGCCTCTTATGCCTGAACTTTCTTTTCAGTGCCTTTCTGCTTTACACATAAGTAATTACCAGCAAAGTTCTCAGTGGTGAAGGGACAGGAGGGATATTTCTAAGCCACAGGCCTAGTATAAACTACAGTATTTCTATATATAAAAGTCTGTGAATATTCTGAACAGGGTTTAATGTAGCATGGATGGCCAATTTTTAAATTAATTTTAAATGCCCAGTGAACTGAAGAATTTACACTGAAGCTATCCAGGGAGAATCAGAGACTGTGGCAAATGGACTGCTGGCCTTCCTGCTCTGTACAAGATAAGGACATTGTCCTGCAGGTCAGTACTGTACCTGTATCTAGTTGAACAGCAGATTTTGCACTTCATGAGCCCTTGCAATATAAGAGCTGCTCAGTAACAGGTACAGGTGGTTGCTCCATCTAAGTGCTTTGGAACCTGAAGCCTGATGAGTAACATTTAAAAAACCCCAAGCCATACAAAACTATCGGAGCATGAGATCTGAAAGCAATTGCACATGACAGAACCATGCAGAAACACAGGGAACCTGGAGGCCCCTCTCCATCTTGCTGCATCCCAACCTGCAGTGGCACACATTGGGACACAGCAGGGACAGGAGGCAGTGGGGCAGCATGTGGAATGTGCTGCCACCTGAACCCTTCCTGCATGGGGAATGCAGCCCATGGGATGCACTGGCTCTCACTGGCTGCAGCACTGCCCTGCCAGCATGTAAGACACAGGCATCCTTTGGGACAGTGTTTTACCCAACTGATCATGACTTGCAGGAAAAATCACAAAGCTATAATCCAGGAAGGTGCTGTCTATTACAGAAGGTGCGTCAAGGTTTCCAAGCTCCAGCCTGTCCCCAAGTCCCTCGGCCACAAGAGTCTTTTGGCAGGTTGTTCCCTTTTTCTGCACTGCAAGATGCTGAGTTTCAGCTGGAATCTTGCTCCTGGAAAAAGACTGATGCTTTTGGCTCATCTGGACGTGTGCCAAGCCTTGCTTTAGAATGGTTTCCTCCTTGCTTAGTCCATCAAAAGCAAGCTGAAGACTCCTAGCTGGACTCCAAGAGGAGAGGGTATGGATCACCTGTAGCCTATGAAAAATTAGCAGCTACAGGAAAAGAACATGAAATGAGGTGCCATATAAAAAACCCCACAGGGTTGGTGGTGGGTGCTGGGAAGGAGCTGCCAGGACCACCTGGCCCATGCCTCAGTTCCACAAGTGCTGCCTCAGTACTGCAGAGCTGCATGCAAGGCTTGTGTCCAGCCTCTCCAGCACTTGGTCCTGCAGCTCCTGTCAATATTTCTGCTTATAATGGTATGCAATCATAAACAAGGCTGTATAACACAATTACAGAAGAAAAGGACACACCAGCCAGTACATCAGTTTCAACTACTGAGTGCTAATAAAACCCTCATGGGGGTGTTGCAGACACACACACTAGTGTTTCACTTTAAGTACCTGAACAGCTTGAACAAAGTAAATCAGCTAATTACATTCATGGATTGTGAATATACATAAAGCTTTAGATGATCAGGGCCTGCATCTACTGAAACAAAAGTATGAAATGTGAATTCTTGTACACCTGTGGTACCACATCACACTCAACCCTGCCAGCACCATCTGTTTTCAAATCATCAATCAAAATTAGCACACAAACCATCCTTCCCCCTTTCTGGCAGTGCACAGACAGTACCACTGATGTGATTACTCCTGGAAGTCACCTAGATGCCTGTGTGCTTGCACATGTGGCCCTACATGGCAGCCCAGCAGCCTTGCTTCAGGCATTTTTAGGCATTCAGAAAACAGAGCTCCACAGCTCCTCTTGGAGAAGGGAGGTATGGCTTTCTGAGAATTTCAGAGTATCTGCTTCCTACAGCAACAATAAAACTCAGGAAAAGCTTTGTGTTTCCCTACACAGGACCACAATGGATCAGCTTCTTTTTTGTCCAAAGCCTTGAATCCCAAGTAAGCCAGAAGACCAGTCTCTGATTCTTCTACTTGAGATCCCTTCTGGGTTGCTTCAACTATAAACCTTCATTTGACTGCAGCTCTCTTGAAGCTGATTAACATTTAAGTGAGATTTATGTGCAACAGGCCCTTGGGATAATGAAGAAATGCTGAGCAACGTGTTTGCAATAGAAATTTATGGAAAAGGGCAAATGCCTCCTCTTAGCACTCCCCTACCTTTACATTCTGCTGGGAAAACCAGTGAAAAATGACATTAAAAAGCCATTTCGAAGCCCACGGCTGGATAGAGAGCTAGCACAGGGTTAACAACCAGATGGATGAGTCTCTATCTCCATAGGGTGTGTGTGCCCATGAAATCCGTGGGATCTCAATGACAGCTCCTAGTAAAATTTCATTCCATGTCACTGGGGAGAGCAGCAAGGTGTTTAGTGGGAGAATGGTGTTGCAAAAAAAGCTGTATACTCTTGAAATTTTATAACACAAGTGCAGCAAATCAGTTGATACGGGATTATAGAGAAGAAATACTGCATAGAAGGTAATTTTAAATTTTTTAAAATCATTTGCACACGTACTACGTCATCCACTAATAACTTTCCAGCTATAGGAACTGGACATAAATCAGTATTCTGGACAAAAGCTAGAAAAACAGAAAAATAGATAAGAATCATTTTGTGCAAGAGTGGGTAAAACTGGTTCTGCTGAACAGTTAAACATTTAGTAATAATTCATTTTGAAAGAATACAGAACCAGAGAAAGACATTTTAAAAAGCAATTTTGAGAGTTGAAAAGACAATGTCAGGTGCTAAGTAGAAGGGAATTTAATTTTTATTTGTGCTTTTACTCTCTTTAATTGGCAAATGTCTACAGACGTTGACTAAACCTTAGATAGTCATACCTATTTAACACCTGGCTAAGCATCACTTAGCTGCTCAACCTTGGATTAATATAATCACATTAAAAGCAATTTATGCTAATGCTGTCCTGTTTGAGTAGCAGTTATAACCATTTGCCACTATTATGCTAAAGTCCTAGGAGGCATCCCAATTAAGTACAGCCTAAGAGAGTAGCACATCCTCCATTACCTTCACATTAAACTTATTTCTTCAAAAGACTGTAGAAGAATGTAGAATTGCATAAATTCTTTTTTTGGTTTTGGTTAAAAACCCCTAACATCCTAACCTTAAAGTATCGAATAAAATTTTTTACTCTTCTCAATAAAATTAAATTACTGCTATTTAAAACATCTATATTAAAATGATACAGATGCAGGAAAATGTACATTTCTTTCCAGATGTATGTATTACAAACTAGAATCCTTGAACCAGAAAATTATATTCTCTGGGTTTGTCTTAAAACTGATTGAAATTCATCCAGAATACCCTGTGGAAGATGATTTCTCTGTACTGGTGCATAGACTTCTGCAACTGCAGGGTCACAGAACAGATACTCCAGGCTGTGGGGAAACCATCTCCTGAGTCTCTAACTTTCAGGCTTCACTTTACTTTCCTGCAAACAGCTCACCAGAGACTTATGAAAAGGGGAGGGCAGCCACCACTACAGCAGAGCAGGGTCAGAGACATCTGGCAGGAAGTTGCCATTCACTGACAAGAGACTTGAATGTCCATGGGAGCAGAGAAGGAGAAAAGCAAGACAAGGGACAGGAGGCACAGGATAAAAGCAGGTAAATATGATGCCATCAAGACCATCCTCGGGTGGGGTTTTTCCACAACACACAAATATTCTAGTATCACGAATGGCAGAAAAAATGAGGCGCAAGAAACCCTACAACATGTATATTAGAAATTACAAATCCTCTGGATTAGCATTTCAGGCTTTTTATCCAGACTTCTTATTCACATAGGAGAAAGGACAATGGCTTATAGATGAAATAATGTTTGTGACTGTTCAGTTCACTTGTCTTTTCATTATGGTCACACCAAGGAATTTGCAAAGTTACAGAGAAAAATCCAAAGGTAAGAAAGGGATAACTAGACGAAACAAGCAGCATTCACAAACTCTGCAAAATCTGTTTGTAAAAGATTTACTGAGGACCTTTCAACTACCAGATACCAGATAGATACCAAGTGAAACCACTGCTTCCCTTCCAACCGTCCCAAATGAAACTCATAGCCCCTTCTCCAGGTGAATATACACCCAACACTTCAGAATCAAATCCTGGAGGAGGAAGAGGAAGAAAAATAACTATTCCCAAGAGTCTTCTCCTTCCCATTTCTCTTATACAGTAACCACATCTACCCTTCTCTCCTCAGTGATAAGAGCTGGAAGTGATGTGGGGGAGAAAGAATTTTCCCTGTGTTTCTGAGAGTTGATGGAAATCCTAAACACACATGAAAGCCTTCCATTTTTCTTCACTCCAAGCACTTCACCTCACAAAGCTCCTCCACCTCCTTTAGCTGCTCTCCAGGTACAACCCAGAATGGCACACTTGGCCACCACGACATTACCCTGGTGATGAATTTTGGAGCCAAGTAGTTCAAATGCCCTGCCCAAGAGGGTATTTTTGGGAGACTTTTCTTGTTTCAGTTTTTACACAATTTGAAAATGCACTTCGTTGCAGCAAAACATCAGTTATGCATTTTAATAAATTCTCCCCAAACGGTCTGGCATTGATATCGAGTGTAGCTTATTTTTCTAATTCAAGCATAAAGTTTGTAGGGCAAATTATCCCCTGCTCAAAGGCTGTTTGCTTCATTCCTTGATAACGTCATTTGCTCACTCTGAAGGAGGAGCTATGGTTACTTTATGTGATACTCAGAGGCTTTAATCTGGCAGCCCTAACACTCACAGCTGCCGGTTTTTCTTTGATGTCTTATCATTGCCACAGTTCTGTGTGCTTCCAAAATTTGTTAAAACCCTCTCAGGGCTGATACGTCTGATACCCAGCTCAGCCCTTCAGAGCCTGGTGCTTCCACGCCTGGCAGTGCTTGCGTGACTTCCACTCCAATTTCCTTCCCGCAGCCTGATGCTTTGGCAGCTGCAAGAGCCTGTCCCCAGATGGGCCTGCCAAGTCTCAGTGCTGCCCACCACCACCTGCTCTGTGGAGGGGACAGGAGTCCTGTCAGCCTCACCATCACTGCCTCACTAGCAAGAAAGATAGCTCTGAGATGTTACAACTCATTTACCCCTCCACTACCAAGGGCTTTGTTCTACTCCTGCAAAGGGCCACAGATCTGAGTCAACTGGAGTCATGTCAAAGTGCAATTCTCCAGATCCACGAGCTCTGTTAGCACAGTGACAGCAGGGCAGATTGTAGAGCTCAAATTTATGTCCTGTGCTGGTCCTCATTCCCAGCCTCACCTCACAATCACATGGCCAAAGCACCACCATCATGGCAAGGAGGACAGTCTGTCACATGTACCATGGGCACCATCCTGGGAGCTGAGCTCCTGTAGGACTGGCAGCCCAAGGGGGCCCAGCTAACAGGATGTCACATCCAGCTGCTGCCTGGGGGCCAGACGGAGCTTATTGCTACTCACCAACTGCTAGACAGGCACGGCAAACTGAAAAGTCAATCAGTAGCTAGACCTCTGCTTGCTTTATAGATGGATTTAACGAAAGACAGAACTTCTGGGACAGGTTGTATGAAAAATCGCTGGCCACTGACTTGGTCAACACAAATTTTTCAGGGTGTTTTGTTGCTTTTTTCCTTAACTACTTCACAATATTTTTGCAGTGTGCATGGGCAGGGGGTTGCCTTCCTACCCTGTGCAGCAGTTTTTGAAGAAAAGGCACAAAAATGAGGTAGTTTGTCAAGGCCATTATAGTTGTTACTTCTCCCTTGAAGCATTGCAAAGTGGTGGTTTAACTCCTCAGGATGGCCAGTGTGATGAATCCTGAATTTCCTTTAAGTAAATGAATGTGTTATTATGCCTGTGCACCTCTGAGCAGCCTCTTTGCAGCAGCTCCTGTAAATTGGACTTCGACAAATTAGTATTTAGATATTTTTGACAATGCTTCTGTCTTCCAGATCTAATTGGAAGACATGGACTTTTGTTTAAAAGGAATATTTAAAGATTTAATAAAGAAATACATCAAGTTGAGATGCTCAAAGCTCTTTAACAGATTTAACTGAAGACAGTAGACTACATCAGAATAGTTAATCTCTCCAGTGTGTTTTTTTTATAAGCAAGGCTTCCTAGTTCTCCTTTTTCTTTATTATTCAGACGGAGAACCCAGTAGTTGTGCACAGACACCACCCATGAATCTGCCTGAAGCACACTTCTGTCACATGCATGAAACCTACATTAGACTGCAAAACCATAATCAAGAAAGTTCAAATATTTCCCTAGGCCAACACTGCCTGAAGAATTGATTAAAAAAAAGTCAGGCCTGGAAACCATTCTCATTATATTCCACAAAGCAAACATGAGGAATAGTCTGCATCTCTAAACCACATTCTTTTCAGCCAGTCCCACTTTCAAGTTTTTGCAATTTAGAAGAGCAAACAAACCCCAAATCTCATCTGAGGGATGCAATTCTATTGCTAAGAGCCTTTGGAGTGGCTGCAGCCCTTGTGCTGCAAAGCACCTGACTACAATGCCTTACTGTCTGTGCTCCCATGAAACAGGAAGCATTGTAGAGAATTTCAAATGATCCCTTTGTACATCCAAACAAATCAAACATACCGGGGACAACTTTTCTTCAAACTTAAAAGACAAAAGCAAGCAACCCAGATGGACCCGAAAGAAATATTAAAAATAGGAAATAAAAGTTTACTTTTTCAAATCTTGCTAAACTTAGCTCTGAAATCCACTGCTCTCAGTATCATGTTTTTTCAATTCTAAAATAAAAACTGGGACTTTAACACTAGTGTCTTACATTTCAGATTCCAGAGAACATCATCATCTGAATTTAAATCCCAAGACCAGAAGCAAATACTAAAACCCACTGCATCGCATTACTTTAAACTGTTCTATTATTAGAGGGTTTGGGACCTGAGGAAAAAAAACCCCAAACAACCAACAGCCAGTATCAATTGGACAATTCTATTAATAGCAAATTGAAAAGGTGACAGATATGAATTTACTCACTGAAGTTGAGTTTCTGTTCACTGATACAAGCAAACCAATACAATATTTTTCAGTGCATGCCAGAAGGATAAACACAAAAATTTTTTGAAAATGAAAAATGAATATAATTTACCTCTCTCTGAATCCAGGGAAGCATGAAGAAACAGAAAGAGCAAGTTAGAAAGCACTCAAGCAGACTGAGCTCCAGCATATGATAAGACAGGGTAGCTGAAAAGTGCATTTAACATACACTGTTTGTTTGTAGCACAGCATATCTAAGCATACGGCCACTATTTCCTCTCGACACCTTTTTTCATTGAATCTTGTTGCTCTGAAGTTTTTATTTTTGGAAACATGCAATGAAGCCAACAGGCATCAGCTGAATTCAGTGAGGCAATGCAGACATATCAACAGCAGGAGGTAATAAACCTTAAAATACCACACACAAGTCTGGGAAGTAGTATGCAGAAAGTATAAATACACAGAAAGTGCATGAACCTTCCTTCTTCCAAAATAACACTTTCTACAGCAGATACTGACAAAAGAAACAAGAATAATTCTTCAGGTTGTGCAAACCATACATTGTTTAAATCCTAGAAAGCAGGTTGTGCAAACCTTACATTGTTGAAACTCAAAGAGTAGAAAGATCGTCATCAGTTTTTTAAAGGCCTTTTCCAAAAGCTCATGTCCCAAGGTCACTTGGGGTCCTCTGAAAGTTGCACCCTGAAGAAATGACAGCCTGGGGAACAACCTTCCATGAGCACTGAACTGAAGCCAGGATGTGTAAAATCACCACACACCTTCATTTCTAAAACACTTCAGCAACCACTAACTCTTGGTGTGACTTAACCAACATCCCTTTCCCACAGGCAGACAGGAGAGGCACAAGCTTCCCTGGCTGGTGGCTGCCCTTCTGCCCTGCTCCTGCAGAGCTACTCTGCCTGCCTGCCTCCTGCCCTGAAGCCCTGGAGGGGGCTCCCTGCAGGTCCTGGCACCTACCACAGCCTGCTGCTTTCCAGGTCATGCCAGCCACCACGAAATCCCAGCAGGATGAGCTGGCAGGGACACGTGTGCTTCTGGAGCTTGTCCTGTGGAGAATGCAGTTTCCTGGGATGTTACCACAAAGGGTTAGCTGGGCTGGGGAAGGATGTGGGTTGCTGCCTGCTTCTTTGCACCTCTCCTTAAACACTGGACTCCATGCCACTCTATGCAAGGCATAATGTCTCTACAGGGGTAATGGCCATTCTCAGAAGAGAGCTACTTAGTCCTGCTCCCCCACTCCTGCCTCCTGCATGCACCTCACAACTTCTCTTTTTTAAGCAGGGCTTATCTCTAGTGAGCATCTGAGCATGGTTCATGCATTGTGTGCAAAAATGCAGGACCCTACATCATTCCAGCTAGTAACTGACTAGAAAAAAAAACAGTGGAGTGGAAAAATCATCATATCTCAAGTAATAAGGCTAGGATTAAAGACAGAGCACACTGAAGGGAAGGGATCCAATTCACATTATACATCTCATGTCAGCAATCTTACAGTGACTGATCTGTTTAGAAATGGTTTAGTGAGTAGATCTGGAATAAGTTTTCAAAGGCAGGTTTTAGCTAAACATGCATATGGTTCCCTAAAGCATCCACTCAAAATGGATGTGTATGCATGTAACTAGAGATTTAATTTTTTTTCATGTTGAGATGAAACCTCTCCTGCTGCAACTTGTACCTGCTATCCCTTGTAATAATCTCAATGTGGCTCCTTGTGATGAATAGGAAATCACTGCAACCTCTCCATGGACATGTCAGAGCTCCCATCACAGGGGGTCTCACTGGACAGGGTGCTAGACTATTTCATTTAGGCTCTCTTTCCCACAAATGGCTGGATCAGATGGTCTTTACATATTCCTTCCAATCTGGGCTGTTCCATGATTCCATGAAAGCAGCAAAGTTGGAAAAATGATCTATATTTACAAATGTAACGGACTTTCCCAGAAATTTTGCAACAGAAGCTTGAAACTTAGCTTCATTGTAAAGAAGAAACACGTGGTGCTCTGCTCCACTCCTGTCATACACTGAACTGGGAGTTTCCCCTTTTCCATATCCAGTGGTGACCTGTGTGGATCTCCCCAGCCAAAACCTCACTCATTCCTTTGCTTCAGCTACATGAGCTTTCTACTGGGCTTTGCAGAATCAGCAAGCACTTCAACTATTGCTAACATTTTGTAAAATAAAGGGTTAAAATTAGATCTGAACATTGCAAATATTGGAAGTCTTTCAAACCTAAACACCATTGATGCTACATGTCAGTGCCAATATGAAAATCAGAATTGAAAAAGTACTATCACTTTCACTTTCTGAGAAAATGCAGTAGTAGTAAGTACTATGAGAAGTAAAACATATACGATTTTCTTTGTCCATTAATCACTGGCTTTATCTGAAGTGGACAAACAGGGATTTCCATCCCTCAGAAAAAGCATTATATTGGAGAAACTGTCCTGTGACTTAGACACAACATACTGGGGGGAGGACAGGAAAAGAAATGTCTTAGAGACACAAAACATGACCTGCTGGAGCAAACTCTGAAAGGGAGATCTGTTAATTCCCCAATTGTTATGCAAGATACAACTGTACAGAACAATCACCACTGCAGCTGCCAGCCCAGAGAAAAGAGCACTGAAGGAAATTCAGGAAGGTGAGAGAAAAAACAAGCAGTTGAGCTGCTGGACTTCCTCAGGGAGGGTGAAATGAGTGGGGCTTTGGCTGCCGTGGCATGCATATGAATCAGGGGAGGCTACCTCCTGCTTCTAACCAGTTAATTACAGCTTTCCAATTAACCCAACAACTTCTCATAGAGTGTCCTGTAATTCATTAATTATTTTCATACAAAAGACTATTTGTCTGTATTCTCTTTCAATTCTAATAGCTCAAATATGGTTGAATAATTTACCTTTAAACTTAAAGAAACAATTTTTAAAAAAACTTCCCCAAGGGTAAAAAGTAGATATGGAAAGTTTCAGTTCAAGTGGCAGATTTTGTTGATTGCTCTAAGTGCCAGAAATACTGCAAGAGCAGCTGTACAAGTGCTTCGGTGTGGTGCCCTAGATATCCCTTTCCAAGCTGACTGAGTTAAAACGGGTCAAGCCAGAGTCTGCCAATAACCTGGGAAGACAATCCAGAAAATTGTGTCAGGGCTGCTACACAGGATTTGAGATTCATTTCTGAGGGGAAAAGGCCAAGATCAAGAAAAACAGCCCATCACCTTCCAGCAGGGAGAGGTGTGAGAAAAGACACCCCTCCTGGAACAAACCCTGAGAGGAAACTGCCTTTCAGGGAAGGTGGTAACAGTCGCTTCCTCCCCATCACTTCTGCCAGGCTCATTTATTCCAGGTTGTTTTCTGATTAGTGCCTTTAAGGACAGAGCACTGCAGTCCTGGAAGGGCACCTGCCTCCCTGATCCCTGCTTTCCTCCAGAGAGTCCCTAAGCCCAGGGATGCAGTGGAGGCAAGAGAGTTGTAGAGTGCTGTAACTGATGGGGCACTACAGTACAAGACCATTCCTTCTTTCAGTCCCAGGTTTTGTACATTAGTGACTGATGCGAACTGTATCCTGGGGGCTGACCACTGATGTGCAGTGCTCACCCCCCAAGCAGAAGGGTGATGGAGATTTCACTGAGAGGTGAATAAGCACCCTTTGACATGGTGCTCATGAGGCTATATCTGCACTTCTGTGTGCAAGTTTGGGCTCATCAATCTATGGAGAGTGACAAAGTGGAGTGAGCCCAGCCGTGGACTACCAAGGCTATAGAAGCTTGTTTAGCCTGGGGATGAGGTAACAGGAGAGGATCTAATTAATGTTTCCCACTTGCTCATGGGAGGGTTTAAAAACTTGAGCAAACCCAAGCTTCTTTGCCAAGAGAGTGGATAAACTCAGATATATACTCTAAGAGGCTGTTCAATCTGTTCTCGGAGCCTTATAAATATCAGCCTGAAGTGGCTCTGAGGTAATCCTGAACACTGCACAGGTTTGGGCAGGAGGCTGGTCTAGCTGACCTGTTGCAGTCCGTTCCAGGGCAACTTTTTTCCCTTGACTCTAACAGAAATACCTCAAAGCACAGATCTGAGATGTGCTGTACTTAGGGACATGGTGATGCTGTGCTTATGCAGACAACCAGCCTATGGGACTGTCTCAAGAGAGAAGAAGGAAGCTGGCAGGGATGAAACAACATGCCCAAGAGCCTCAGCAGATCAGGTGCTCCACACATCCATGCGGCTGGGACAGCAGGAGTTGTCCTGGACTCCAAATACTCCACAGTTGCTACTGTTGTGTCTTCCACTTCAACAAGGGCCACTGTAAGGCTACAATGTGATGGAGAGCAAACCATACTAAGAAACCTGACAGGTTTTCATTTTGTCAGCTCCAAAAAGGGATTTAAGGATCAAGGTGATGTTCCCATGCTTGGATGATATTTTAATATGGCACTGCATTGCACATTAGCCTGGGAGAATGTTTGGAGTTTAATCCCCTGTACCTGGCAGGTACAGCCCAACCATTTTTGTAACTGATGCATTCAGCTAACTTTGTGAAGACACAGTTAACACTTCAGAACTCTTCATTCCTGTAGCTTCCCCTGGAGCCTGGAGTCTGGCACACTGCAACTTCCTCAGCTGTCTTTTTTAAGCAGATCAGAAAAAAAAAAGGCTGCCATGAGTTTACACCATAAGGAAGTACGAAGGTCTGCCCTGCAACAATGGTCCTTCAACATTTTCATATGGGACAACAGCCACCAGCAGTAGCCCTGACCATCTCTCTTCCTAAGAGATAACAACCAGAAGAAATGTCTTTGCTGTCAATTACCATAGAGTTTTAATGGAGTAAAACATATTTAACTTGCAGTCCATTGCACGAGCCTTCCATCTTTATTTAGTTACAAGTACTTGCCTGAGCACATCCTCCGAGGCACAGAAGAGGCCCTATTCTGGTTCTCTAATTTGTAATTACGAAGTCTAGTAGCACTTAATGCAACAAAATCCCTATGTAAAGGGATTGTAAACTACATTGTAAAATGTAGTTACACCTCGACAACACAATATGAAAAAATAAAGGAAACAGCCTTCATTTCTGTGCATTTGAAAGTCTCCTGTTGCTTAGAGAATGTCTTTCACTTTTGTATGCCATTAGAGAAATAGTTTCTATTAATGAAAGGAAAATAGCTGTGGTTTATAATTTTTCTAAGGGTTTGGTAGCTTTTTAACAAGTTTTTTTTGTTTGGGTGTGGGTGGTTTTGGGGGGGTTTTTTGGTTGTGGTGTTTTTGGTTTTTTTTTGTTTTTTTGTTTTTTTTTTTTAAGGTAATCCTTTTAAGCCTTTTGTCTCCCAACAAGTATTGAAACTGCAGACTATTCCAGCAGACTGGTCTTGAGTTTCTGGGTCCCTGCCACCACCAGGATGGAGACTGAGTAGAATTACAACTAAGGCTTTCTGCATGAATCCCCTGTTCATTGTGGGCCAGATTGTACCATCAATTTTTAAGCAATTCTCCACTGGTAGCAAAGAAGAGTTCTGCTTAAAAATTGATGGCTTGGTCTAGCATTCTGTTGCTAATTATATATTATGAAGACTACTATAACCAGATTCTAATCAGATTCTATTTTTAAAATAAAAAGAAAATATGATGCGCCCTGACAAATCCACATTTTGTAAAGACTAAACTGTACTCTTAAAACCAGAAGAGTTTGTTTTAGAGTACAGACTTTCTGAATCAGTAAGCCTCACTTACTAGGGTTTTTGGTATTTTGTCAGGTATCACTGTGACATCTAGCACCCAAACTATGACAATTTCATAGTCTGATATCTGACATCACATTGGTATCTGACAGCCAAGCTGGTTCCTTGTTATTCTTAAGTCTGCTCCATAAATAAGCAACCTCAGGTAATTTTGCCTTTCCTTCAGGGTTTCCCTCATCTGCACACACCCAGTGACTGAAAACCTGAGATTAAAGAGTGGGTGCACTTAGAGCCCCCTGAAGCACACAGTCACCCCAGGTGCCTCCTGTCCCCATGTAAACCAGAGACATCTTTCATAATACACTGCAGAGCTCATGAGAACATGTTGGCTTGTTAGGGAAAACATTTCTGGAAGCACGAAAAGAATGTTGAACAGCAGGCCACCTTTCCCCCAGATCACTAGAGCACCATGTAAGATGGATTGGTTGGGTATTCCCAGGCAACCAGCAATAGGACAAGAGGACACAGTCTTAAGCTGCACCAGGGGATGGTTAGGTTGGACATTTAGGAAGAAGTTCTTTACAGAAAGAGTGACTGGGCACTGGAATGGGCTGCCCAGGGAGGTGGTGGAGTCTCCATCCCTGGAGGTGTTTAAGGAAAGACTGTTCGTGGCACAATGAAACGGAACACTTTTTACTGACTTGATATCCCTGATTTAGAACTGTTAAATTTCAGGGTTTGACCTATATTAACTTTATCCAGAGAATAAGTTTATCTCAGCTATCTTAAACTATGTTGAAACAAAGTCTGCACTCTAAAACAAATTTAGTCTTTACAGTGCGTTGAATCAATGCTAGCACTCTACTATCAACTGTATCAGAACTTTGTCCACTGTAAAAGTTTTACATCATGTCATACAGGAAATTGTGAATGATGAATCAGAAAGCCTTGCTGAATTCCCAACAGACTGCAAGACTGCAACAACAGACTGTTGCAAGACTGTAACGACACAAGAAATACCATAGACCTTCAATACACACCTTGATTATCTAAAATACTAATTCAGATGGTTTGCTCTCCATCTGTATTGCAAATGATCTGTGTTTAAAATGTCTCCATACCAATGTTTAGGTAGATACACTCACTTGTTGTAAAAGGGAAAACTAACCTACACTCAAAAAAAACCCAAAAAACCAACCTTAAAAAAACCCCTTAAAAATTATAACTGGTATTACATAAGAAAACCCCAGTATATTTCTCTTTCTCTCTTTAAATACTTATGAAAATAAATAGGCCACTTTTTACTGAGAAATGCTCCAGGGCTAAATAATATTCCTTTCCTCACTCACAAGTTGCTACAAATACCACAAAGCAACAGCTACAGGAACATAATTAAAGCTATAGTTTTAAAAGATGAAACAGAACATATACTCCCCTCACAGACTCAGCTATTTTCCTTAAGAAAGCAAAAATTACTGCACAGAGCAGCGACAGCAATGAGGTTCCATAACATGCAAGAAACCTAACTGAAGAGTGAAGCTGCTGAGTTTAAAGAAAAAAATAAATGTGCCTCTCTTCCTTCCCCATGCACCCAGCAAACAAGGATTCAAAGCAGTATATCAATTAACAAATCAATGAAATTTCTCCTGCTGCAATTTCTTCATAAATTCAGATAGGATTAAGCAAGCACAGAGACCTTAAGGCAATAGATTACATTTAATCATGAAGTTTCCTCTTCTGTCAAAAGAGCTGCTAAACATTTCACTTTAACTATATATATTTAACATGCATGTATACCCACGTATAGTGCAACACTTTTGCCACTAAATATGTTCACATCTTTTGAAGATTTACACAGATTGTTCAATCTTCATTGTCAATTATGGACTGAAAAAATACTGTCTAGCTGCAGTTAGCTGGGAATTAGACACAGATAATTATACAGGTGGTGTATGTTGGGAGCGAAAACACACAGAGCTTTCTTTGCTTTAGCAAATGAGGTTTCTGCTGTTCGTAACTACAGCATCTTTTTGTACATTAACATACATTCATGGCATTACCAGGAAAAATAATTTATGATCAGCCTTTACAGAATCAGGCTGGTCAGTATGCAGTCAGTAACCACAGCCAGTTTAGGAACACGTAATTCTGAGCTGAACACAGTCCCCCAAACCTATTAATCATCAGGATCCATTAGTTAGCTTACTGCTCAAATGAGCAGCATCTGAAGGAATAAAGGAGAGGGAGAACAGCATTAAATACTTACCGCTCTGCACACAGTCCTGCATTTCTGCTACAGTGCTCTCCTGAAGGTTGTTAAGTGTCAGCTCTTGGAGAAAAGAAATCTGACTTGCCTTTGTCACACTAGGAGCTGTAATTTGCCTTGCAGGCATCCACATAGTAGCTTTAGACTAATAGACCACAGCTTTGAAAATACAGCTCGAGACAAAGGCTACACTAATGCAAAACTGTTTTCTGGGGGGGTGGAAGGGGGAAGGGCTTAGTTTATTTTCTTGTCACTTTTTAAGTTTCTTACCTTTTCGTTGCAACAAACAGGAATTAAATGCCAAGCACGTCATACAAAACACCCAAGTCAATGCTCTGACTGGTCCCCATCTCCGTTAGTGTGTAGGCATCAGATGATGCAAGTGTACTTGATGCAGCCGCGTACTTGTACTTCAACGACGGGGGCCAAATACCCCTGAGAACAGCAGCTCATTCATTTTGCATCGAATTGAAGCACATCATGTCAGCTCCCACTCTCCCCACGGACTGTGCATGCCTGTGTTTGCCGGCTCCAGCTGTGAGCGAGTGGGTGCTTCTCCCTGGACGGCCCGCTGGCTCCGTCAGGGGTGTGTCCTTCCCTCCCTGCCCATCCCTTCTGGCACTTGCCCGCTCCCCGAGCTCTGACCCGCAGAAAAGGTGTCTCTCCTCCCCCGTTAACGAAGCTTCACTGCTACGCATTGTGTTTCTAGCCAGTAAACTTCAAAGATTAATCTTTTGTGACAGAAGTAATCTTCTGGGGAAAGCTGAAGTGCACAGGGAGTCTGCCCCTCTCAATTTTCCAAAACCTCTGCAAAGCATTCACAACGTAGCTCTGTACTGAATGCAACAGAGAAAGACAGTCTCCTTAAAAAGGCAACAAAGATTTACAGCTAAATCCAAAAATTCAGACACAAGCAACAACTGCATTTACTTCAACAAAATTACATCTGCTTATGCTGGAAGTGAGATTTATCCTTGAGCTGCAAAAACAAACACACCAAATAATTTGATTTTCCAGAACTGGTACATGCAGTAAATCCAATTTAGAGGTGTTGCTTGTACTAAAGGTTCCTGGAGCTCTAATTTTTATCAAAACTCCCCATCAAATGTGCTCAATCAGCAATAAAGAGCTGCTTCTGGCAGGGACTGCACTTAAAATGAATCAGGGCTTAAGCTCCATTCCAGGTTATTCAGCTTTCACAGCTACCTGCAACACTGCACATCACTCCTCAATGCAGGGGGAAGACTGGGGGAAGGCAAATTCTGACCAAGGAACAACCCCAAGTTTGCAAGGACATCAGTCACCACCCTGCAAGCCACTTCTCCATCCAAGGGAATTTCTCTTTTAAATGTGCCAGCAGGGCTGTGTATGGGATCACACCTGCTATCTTCAAGGAAAATGAGCCAACGTGAAAATGTTCAACAAGAAGTCTCTTTAAATTATCTGAGCCCAACCTGAGTGAACGTAGGGGAAGGAATATGACCATGAATATTTTCACCATCAGAGCTGAGAGGGTGAAAAGCAGTTAAGGACAATTTTCTGGCAGTCACTTCTTTCAGCCACACAGATGCATAAGGAGCAGGATGTTTTTTTCACCACCTAAATATACCCTGAGAGTCTAATGGGATTCCTTCCTTCCTTCCTTTCCTCCAGCTTGTCATTAACAAGGTTTGGCAGGACCAGTTATGCTCAAGCAACAACCTGTGCCATCCCAAAAGCCGTCCACTGATTCCAGGGAGTATCAGGAGGGAATTCAATAAACAAATCTGTTGATGCTGCCTAAGATAAAACAGCTCCAGCCCCTCCTGGGATGTGCTGAATTCTCAGTGCTAAGAAGAATTCAAAGCCATGTAATAATTTTTGCATTGTCCAAGTAACTTCTCAAAAGTCTTGACACAAGTGTGAAATTCACTTGTGGGGAAAGAAAGGGGCATTTTATGGACAAAGAAAGTGGCTCCTGAAACTGGTTTATGTGGTAAAATATAAACGCATTACATTTATAATCTAGGTTGCAATAAGCATTCAATGTAATTTCTTTACATTTGAAAATGAGGACACAATTAAATGATAACTATTAACGATTACAACAACCCTCTTCATTGTTGTTGTCCTCCTTTAGTCTTGGTAAGTAGAATACAAGAGAGTATGGTAGCCTTCCAGCTGGCCAAACAACAGCACTCATGAGAACAATGTCAGACTTTTACTTAAAAGGCTTCTAAGGAGAGAAGCCAGATTTTGCCGTTTTAATATGCTGGATCAGTTTGTGGGAGAGAACTGCTCTTCTCTGATCCTCCTTCAGTACGAACAGAGAAAAAGATACAGCAAAACTTTATAAACCTGTAAAAAAAGTATAATTAAAACTAAATCTCAGTTTTCAAGTTCTTAATTAGTTGGCTTTTCAAAAAGTGAACTGGGGTTAAATTCTAATCCTGTGTTGGTTTTGATATTTTGGTAGATGCCACACTTCCTGCCTGTGCACCTGTCAGTAAGGACACTGCTAGATACAAACATGTTTCAAGGAATAACTTGCCCTGGTTTCAGCATTTCATCTTCTCTTGCCCCACATCTTCTGTTCCTCCAAGTTTGCTACTTCTAGTTGCTACATATGAAAAGGGCAACAGATTTACCTCTGCCACCAGATATAGGAAAATCTCCCAGGGCTTGACTAGCAGGCAGTTTCTGAAAATGAAAAACAATCTGAGCCAAATCTCTTCCCATTTGCGCACAAATAATTTGCTTAATAACTACAACTGTGTTGCCATGGCAAAACTTAGCTTTACCAATTCTCAATCACACCAAAAAATGTGAGTTCAAATACGAATTAAAAATTTTAGGTACAGGCTTCAGGGTAAATGGTGGTGGTGTCTGGTTTCTGATTGCTTCCAGTTTACTTGGCCAAGTACCTTTATTCTGAAAATGAAAGGTGAAACTCACACAGAAGTCTTCTCTCATGAAATGTATTGTAAAGAAGAATCATCAATAAGCTTTGAGACCAGTCCTGGAAGTCACAGAACACCAACCACTGGATGCCAAGTTTGGCTGAGAAGCTCTCCCTAGCAACAACTGCTACTAAAAACACAGTGAAAAAATTTCCAGGGCAAACACCACACTGAGTCCCATTTCCCACTGCCAGCCAGGTGCTGTGAACTTACAGCCAAATCCCTTGGCAGAAAGGATCTTTGTACTGCAATTTACCTGCAGGCTGCAAAAGAACTAAGTTTACAGCCAGTAATGGATCAACTTTACACTGACAAAAACATCACAAGCAGCCAGCCCTGGCAAGGTGAAAACAGCCTAGGGGAGCTCTCAGCTCATGAAGAGCTGACAAATTCAACTCCTGCACTGCCAAGAGTGCCAAATCAAGGTAGAAGGGGTGTTTTGGGGCTTGCCTGGTGTATAATTAACACCTGTTCTAGGCTCTCCCAGCTATCATGTGCTGTGCCATGTGCCCTCTCATGGGTCCACAGCTGGGCTCTGTTTCCCAAGCTGCTGTGTTCCTCACTGGGGATGAGGTTCAGCCAAGCTCATAATGAGGGAGGGAATGGGTATTTAACACTGCAAGAATCTGGGCAGATCTCCATGCATTTGGTACCAATGATGTGCCCAATTGTCAGGTTAAACTGCCAGTGAACAGCAGGGCACCTAAGTAAATGAAATTAGCTTATCCTCTAGACACAGGTGGGATCATGTTCTCCCTAAACTGATCAAATACTCCCATTGCATGGCCAGAATCTGCATCTCAGAGTGAAATACCAAGTATCCCATCACACGCTGCCCATGTTATACTAGCAGAGCTACAGATGGGCTGAAGAAACAAAACCCACTATCAGCATCTGAGATCCTCATACTCACCCTGAGCATGTGGCAAGGACTGAATCCAAGGGTTTCACATACACAAAATTTTGAGGGGAAAAAGAAAATGCGTTTATGAGTATGGAACTTGGATTCAGGTTGCTTCAGCCTGAGCAAAAGGAAAATTTTATTATAGCAACATATTCATCCTGTGAGGCCAAGAGTGTACTTTAGTCAATCCTAGCAGCTGCCCTCACACTGCCGGCTCACAACCGTACCCTTGCAGTCCTACACTTGAGGTAAAAGCTGAAGCAGATTTGCATTCCAGCTCATTCTACTGCAGCACTCAAAAGCTCCACCTCTGCCCCACAGAAGAGAAACAAATGCTTCCCAAACTAGCCCTGCCTTTTGCTGGTCTGAAGCATCCATCCTATCCCTGACACAAAACATTTTGACACTTCCCAGAAACAAAAAATTAGTCCTTTTTGCAAACCTCAGAGCACTATAATATTCTTTTGTCTTCAACAACCTAGAAGCTTCAAACCTCTCATCATGATCATCTACTTCCATCACAAATTATTGCACAGTAACAGCAGTGCCAATCTTCTAACTTAGCTGAAATTTCCTACGATTTTCGAAAAAAGGAGAGACGATGAGAGGCAAGAGAGGAAGCATTTCAGAAGGTTTAAATCCTGGATTCAGGCAGGTATATGCAAATCTCCATACACACCACAAAATGAGTTTCCAAAATGCATGGATGGATGAACAAAATTTGAAATACCACCTTGAATCCTAAAGGTTCCAAAGTGACAAAATGAATATAGCATTTGTGAATGTCTGAGTTGGCAATACTCCAGAAGAGCTTTGTTTGTCTTTTTTTACATTAAGGCCCTTGAAGCCATGTATGTACTTCATAAATGAACAGAGGGCAAGAACAATTGCTCAGTTTGCTTTGCCTAATTCATCTCATTATGTTCCTGATGGTGGTTGAGTAAAAGCAGAGATGAAAAGCTATTTCCCTAAATAAATACACACAAGTGTCCTCCAAACAGAAAAGAAAAAAAAATTGAATCTCTCTTAGTAAATTATTTTCTTGTGGGTGTGAGTACTATCAAACTTAAACACATATCTACATTGCTGGATATACATATATGAAGTTTCTTTAGGTACTTCAGACACTGCAAAAAAAGAAACTTCTTAAAAAATAAATTAAAAAAAAAATAAACTTCTTAAACTATGAAGAAAGACTGATGAAACACAACTGCAAAGCAAATGCAGCTCAATACACCCTTTGCAAACTGAACTACACCTGTGATAGCTTGCCAAAGGAAGGACCTTCACTGCTCTGAAACTGTCTGCCTAAGGACCCAGGAGAGCCCTTCCCATCTGAGCTACTAAAAAATAATTCTGTAAGTGATCTACAGTACCTCTTTCTGCATCTTGTTGGCAAATACAGCATCATTACAAACACTGCTGCGTCAGTATGAGGTATCCCAGAACACAGGCAAGCTGACTTTCACAGGGTCTTGTCTGAAGTGGAAAAACTCACTTCATTGATGTTAAACATAGGATCAGGAGAATACTACATCAAATATTGAAGACAGCCACTTTGCAGACCTTTAACTCTTTCATACTCTTTTAAAATCCATAGTAGGCGCCTTAATTTTCCTACTGCTATTTTGTGCTTGTATGAGAACCTTAGTCCTGCTGAAGAAATAACATTTACATTCCTGATGCTCCTAGAGGTACTATATTGATTTTGCTGAGCAGTATTCAGGTCTTGGAGGTCCATCTCTGTAAGTTACGGACTAACTCAATTCGTGGTGAAGCTAATAAAAACTTCCCATCAATTATAAGGGGAATTTGGTACAACTCAGGGGGCACAAGTGTACATCCAGCCAACTTTGAAATTAACCAAGGTGGGGAGAGAGGAACACCAAGCAATGAAATAGTGAAATTTTAGAGATAATTGAGTCCTATGTTTAATGCATTAATTCAGATTAGAAACTGAAATAATTTTTATGGGATTAAGATGAATAGCATTTATGTGGAGATGACTGTCATCAGAAGAGATACAATGCACACTACTTTTTCAATGTCACTAAGCACAAATTTCTTTAAAAAAATACAGGTGTTAATGTAACAATTTCTAAATACAAAGCCAAGTCAGTCTGTAAATAAACCCCTAAACGTTTAAGACACTTGAATTATCTGTTGACAAAAATATTTTCATTTCCTCAAATTAGTGTTTAAATTTCTGCTAATCAATCTGCACATATCAAAGAGGCTTCAGCGTGCAATCTACCTCCATTGCCAGAGGCCAAGTTGTGCTGAATACCCCTGACAAACAAAGGCCCTTTTCCCTGGTGGAGCCAGCATTAGGAAAGAAGCACATATACTATTCTCAGAATTAAATCCTGAAGTGAAAATGCTTTCTAAATACATGGAATGGATAAGACAGTATATGCTATGATTTACATAAAAATGCACTGCATATAAATATTTGAATTGCAATCATCTAGCAGCAAATGTGAAAAACCATCCAGAGGTAGATGTGACACTTAAATAATTGAAGTGCTAAATTGCTAGCAAGAAAATCCTCTTATATTTTAGAGGCACATTTCAAATTATTATATAAGTGCAGGTAGTCGAGTTTGTGACTGTGCATAGAAAGAGACACAGGTCAAAGTCTGTACCTTGTTTTATTATTGCATATGGCAAATGCCAGAAGACATTCAGTGTTCTACAAATATGTAGACATGTCACAAATCCTCTTGATATCAGGAAAACACTCATGCAAACATCAGAAGTGTTTTTATGTAGGTGGATGCAAATATTTACACAGTAAAGGTGTATATAGAAGCATCCTACTCTCTCTCAAACCCACCAGTTACAATACTGGCATAAGATGTTTGGATAGGAACAAGAGCTACACAGGTCACTTTCTGTCTGTACTTTTGCTTTTTAATTTGCTACATTAGAAAGTTGTGAATGTCCCATATTTTATTAACTAGCCTAACAGTGAGATAATTGAATTAAATACTTTCTGCTGCACAAAATATTTTTCCTCTCCATTATTTTTTCTGAAATTATTTACCTAGTAACAATTTTTACAAAGTCAAAGTTTTGCTTACAATAGAAAACAATAAGCAAAGTAATTACATGTCTTGCAAAAGGTTGACATTTTCAAGTGAACCACTACACCACAGAAAGGTCTTTTACTGCTAAGACAAACATACTACAATCAAAGTTGCAGAGAGCTTTACGAACTTTTAGCCAGCAACGTGTTAGTAAATATTCTCGGCACAATTTTTTGAAAAATTGAGCAAAACATTGCTCCTTTCTTCAATGGCCTATGCTTTCTGTGGCTTTTCTCCTCAGAAGGTTTTTTATATGTCCACCTTGATACTAACTGAACAGCTTCAATATACATTAGACTAACAAAGTGAAATCAATAGTGGACAAATTTGGTTTTCTCTCATCTGCTACAGAGACCTTAGACTGAAAGAAGTCTTGAGATGAGAACGAAAGAATACAAAAAAGTTGCTACTGAGTTTGTTTTGTTTTTAAGAAAAGTGTTATTTAATTATTTGACAACCATTTATTCCATAAGTGGCTCCCTCTATACATGGTCCCTATGTTGATATAACCTCTGAGAGATGTGTAATTAAAAGCAACTTCAGCTCTGCTGAAGATAAAGGGGGTCAATGAAAGGCAGGCACCTTGCATTGACTCCAACTGGTTTGGGAAGGAAGATGCAATTTTTTTGTTTGCACACCCTCCTTGCAGAGGAATCAACAGAAGGTGTAAGCACCCAGGTGATGACCAACAAAGTAAACAAGGTAAGTTTAAACCATCTTTGACGGTGAGGTAAGATCAAAGCTTCTGGATGTTGAAATCTAGGAGGGTTGTAGAGAGTCTGGGAGTAAGACAGATGTTTTCTTTTGACAGCTACAGAGTGGACAGCAGCTGCTTTTTGTATCACTTGCATCACTGTTTTGCCATGGAGTTGAAGCAGCAGTTACAGAAATCAGTTTGGACACAGCATCTGCTTGATTAAGATGCAGCAAAAAGAATAGTAGAAGAACTCATCAGATTTCCACCCCAAAGTGGCAGTCAGTAGCTCTCCCAAGCCACAGACACTTTCACAGGCAGCTCAGCTGTTCTCGAGGGACCTCTGTGATAGCCACTTAAATTCATGGATTACTCTAGCTGTATACTAAAGTGTTTGAGTTTAAGAGCTGAAATAACAGGGAATGTGTGGAGATTTTCTAGCACAAATCTGTATAAAGGCTTTAAGCCAGAGACTCAGTCAATATGCCATCTTATTGAGACAACCTGACTATATCACAGTGGTTATTCGTAGTCCATGTCTAGATGTATCATTTGTCTTAACTGAAATTTTGAAACTTTACAGTTGAATAATTTCAAATGCTATTAAAAAGGCTCAGGTTGCAGATCAGGAGGAATTTCTTCCCAGAAAGAGTGACTAGATATTGGAATGGACTGGTGGGGTCACCATCCCTGGAGGCGTTCAAGAAAGACTGGACATGGCACTTGGTGCCACGGTCTGGTTGACAGGGTGGTGATGGCTCTAAGGTTGGACTCAATGACCTCAGAGATGTTTTCCAACCAAAATGATTCTGTGTTTCTATGTATTAATTTTTCATCTCATTAGTGAGATTACTCAGAAAGGATAGAGGGATGCTGCCCCAGCTGAAGCCACCAGCAACAGAAAAACCATTGGTGCAGAACTACAGGTGTTACAAATCATATAATATTTCAAGTTAATACCTATTTCAATGCATCCTCAGTCTACTGTGTCTTTCATGTTAAATCCTGAAGCTAAAATAAACCAGTTTAACGAATCAAAGTATGAATGCACACATGCAGCTTTTTGCACCCACTTGACCATACTTGCTTTCAAACACATTAATTCTGTAATTCTGACTAGATTCCCCCTTTTAGAGCTGTATTGCTTCATTACTCCCTCCTAGAACACACTGCATGTCCAAACAATAATGCCAGAACTTATGGATATAAATGGAAAGTTTTGCATAAATAACTACCTAAACTATTTCTTAGTGAGAAGGGAAAATCCTACCAAAACATACAGAAAAGGATCTTCAAATGCAGCTGGCTTAGGGAATAAGAAAAAGCACAAGATAACTGTAAAAACCCAGCTAAGAAGAGAGGTCAGAAAAGCTAGTAAAATCCTCTTCCTCCAGTGTAATCCTTCACCGATGCCCTATTTATGTGATTCCTTACAGTATGTTTTGTCCTTATTCCAAGGTTACAGGGACCGAAGGGAATAGGCAATATTGATTAATGGTGTTTCAGAGATTGAAGAGCTCAGCTGAAATTACACATTCTTTGAGAGGTGTTATCTTTTCAGAAGAGCAGGTGCAAACACCATTTCAGTTTTAACTTATTTTATTTTTTGCTTTCCTCGACCATTTTGCTAATGTAGAAGAGAAAGTTTATTATTATCTTGTGCAGTTTGATAAGCTTCTCTCAGAGAATTGAAGAAAGACTCAGAGCACATTCAATCATCACCTCATAGGGAAGGTAATCCAAAAAATCTGAAATACCTCCCTGAATGATGCAGCTAGAAGCCACTAAATCTGAATTTAGACACTTGATTTTAAAGACACTGAATGTGCAGAGATCCTACTGAAGTCAGTGGACAGCACAGGTGTTAAACAGCTCTGAAACCTGGACATTTTTGTTAACCATGGAAAAAGCAAGACAACATACTATTTTTAATTCCCCATATTCTGAGGAATTTGAGCCATAACTTTACATTATATCTTTCTCATTTTCCAGAGATTTGTCCTGTTTTTCTCTTATATCACCCCCAAAGTTTTTTCTTATCCTAACAGCTCCTGAGATAACAATATGAATTATCTGAGCTCTGTTATCAGGACTCTCTTCTCTTTCAGCCTTAGAGGATTATGTCCATCTGACCTGAGGCATCTATTCATTTAGTTGTCTGCTCTCCCTTTCTGAGGCAGCTTGAGCCTTATCTTTGGCGCATCCGTTGCTCTACTTCCTTCAAGGCCTTGTCTGCCCTTCTCCCCTTTTTGAATCTCAGCTTCATTTATTCCTGTCTAGGCAGCAGAAAAACAACAGCAGTTCTGAGAAGCAGGGCAATGGACATCCCCACCTGATAAAATAGGCATTATTAGGGCAGAGGAAGGAGCACAATACATTCACATCATCCAGTCAAAGTGTCTGTGGTCAGAAAACCTTAATATCAGAGAATGTGCCTCTCCCATCACTTAAGAACCAAAAAAAAGCTCCCTCCTCCGCCTGTCAGGAAAACACACAAACTATACATTGAAAACAAACCTGCTCTATGTGGTGACAAAGCTAGTGGATGAATAGACACATGCTATATGTTATGTCCAACATACCAGGTGCCCAGCCCACCCAGTACCATGTTCAATCCCATCAAAGATGTCTCCTGAATTCATCAGCAGCTCTCCTTGCCAACTAACCATAGACTATTTCATCTGGATATACTGCTGTTGTATGAAGCCACCAAGAGAGAAGAAACTGTGATCTTTCAGGCAATTAAAGTCCTGTAGATTTTTTAAAACTTGAGGTAGGCTTTGGACTGGTGGAAGAGCAATGAAGATAAAGGAGGATTCAGGGAAATGTGCTAACAGAATCTCACTCTAAAAACTGATGGACCATTGCCTTTTCTCTCTTCCTTGTTAGTGAGCTACTCAGAAAGCAAAGAGCATGCACCAGCAGTCCAGGAGGAGAGACAAAACCCAACCTGAGGAATGATTAATGTGCAGTCGTGCAGCTCGCAAGTGAAAAGAACAGCCCTTTTATAGCCTCAGTAGGGTGAGGCTGTAAACACACTTTTGACAACCAGGAGAAAAACATGGCATGTATGGCTTGTTAAGAAGCAAACACAGCACTGACAATTATTCAGTGATACACCTGTGATACCTCCATGTGACCATGACCTTAGTGATCTTGAAATCAAACTATTTATACAACTGCAAGGACTGTTCTTATTTACAAGTAATACTAAATGAATCATCATCATGATTGTTTTCAGTACAGCACTGTACAAAGGACAGTGTTTTTTGAGTTTTAAAAATCACAAGGTAGCATCTAAGAAACGAAATCTGCCTAAGGGTTGCACATATACAGGATATTTATCTTCCTTTAATGCCCATATATATGCATCGAACATAGGAGCTCAGTGTACACTAAATGCATACCCATCAATTTTTGGGAATCTGCTTTTGTTCATGATTTTATGAAGGCACTCCAAGCCTTTTAAAATCAAACATATTTTACCGACTGATCAATTGAAAACAAGAGATGAAACACAAAATCACCACACAACCCAAGTTAACCAAATGAGGAAGCCTTTGGTTACCCCAGGACTGTTAAATAAGAAACTCCAAAGGTCAGGATAATGGTGTAACCTATGGAGAGAGTGATTACAGTCTCCTGGAAGACGCTTCTGCCTCAGGTGAGTTAGCAGCCACATCCTCAGATTAAACTTTCATCAGCAGATCTCTACATTTCATCAATCTTTCATTATGGCAGAGCTTAGAAAATCATCTGCTCGTGTGTCATTAGAAAATCTCTTCATCTTCTAAAGCAGAAACTACCCAGATAAATTAGTACAAGCAAAAGAGTTAAAAGGAGTGCCTGCAGAGCATTTTGGGGTTCAAATAGATCAAAATACAGGGAAATATACATTTCTACAGTATTTTAAAATTGAAATACTACCTCTTTCACAACAAATCCCATATGATTTATTATACAGGTTCTTGGACTAGAATTCATGTACAACAACTTCTGGAAGAACTTCCCACCAGAAACTGGGATTTCATCAACTTCATGAACACTTAATCCACCTAAGCAGCAATGTGATCTTCTCGCTTTTTTTCTGGTGATGGCAAACGCATAATCAGGGAAAGCTGCTTTTGCAGTCAGTGAATGGCTTTGGTATTTCTCACCTCAGTAGCAAAAGGTGATTTTACCAGGATGAATGCAAGGACTGTGTGCTAATGTATACCCGAAAAGAGCTGCAGTGAGTGCAGTTTCCAGCTCAACAATATGATTTTCTCAGCTTGTGTTCTCCTTTTGTTCTGTCTCTAAACTGTCTCCAAAAGTTTTTTTCTTGTGTGTTAGTGCTTCTTCAGCAAATGCTACATCTTTTATGCTACCCCTCAAAGCATGTTTCCTACACTGAACATCTCTATGCCCAAAACATATTGTGCATCTGATTATGTACTCATAAGTTTGTTCTTTCTGCTTGTCATTTTGATCTTCTGCTATTTAACATCACATGCAGTCTGAGTTTACTTGCAAGTAACAGCTACACTGCTTTTCCTACAATCTTATTTTTTAAAATGTGTCAATAAAACATTAAACAAATTAAATTTCAAAAAGAGTGGGCTCTGGTCCTGGAAGTCATTCTGGACACAAAATTTCTGTAAAAGCACCTATCAAAATTCTTACAAATAGCTATGAATAGGAAAGTTCTGAAATAAAATTTCTTATGATGAAAAAACCTCAAATTCCAATAAAAGTGGTTAAGAACATTTGTGTGCCAGCAAATGAAATATTAAAGCTGGTTTTGACTTTGTGTTTAATGCCTAAACACAATATATATTAAAATTTAATAAACTGTGTCTTGCTGTTCCTTACAGCAACTGGTCAAGAAATGTCATGCTCTCTAGAAACACAAAATGCTCACTTTGAACACAGTCTACTCCCACTACTGACAGTAGAAATGTGAGAAAAAATTAGTTTATTTCCTCTGCCAGTTTCTCTGTATTGTCGGGGTAATGTATAAAGCTTCCTTTCAGGAAAACAATTGACAAAGTGGCTACTTTTTATGCCCAAGAAGAAGAACTAGTTTTGAGGGGTTCTTGTTTCTTTTATTTTTAAAATTGGACCTGTACTTCTTCTATTCCATATCTAAACATTTTTTCTTAATAGAGACATAAGTTTCTGCAGAAGTCTTAGCAGAACTGCAATTCATCTTTGGCCCCTAGACATGGCATGAAAAAGGGCAGGAGTGGGATCAGAGATTTCCTATGTCTTGCACATAGCTTTTGGTAAATGTTGTGGCGTACCACAGCAGGTCAAGGCAGACAGAGTGACCTGTGCACACACAACTTTTCCCAACAACTCCTGCCCTATTGGTAGGGCTAATGCTCATCTAGGAGAGTCTGCTATGGCCTCCCACCCCCAGATACATTGCACCAAAAGCATTCAACGTTATTGATGCCACATGATTGCAAAAGGTACATTTCTCTTAAATGTTTCCTAAAAATATCCATGACCAGCTCTGTCTTTAGAAAAAGCAGGTACCCAGACTGAAGAAAAGTGATTCATTATCTTACTTTATAAAGAACATAAAGGAATTATTTTATTTCACAAAGGAATGTAAGTATTTGGGAAGAGAACTGTAAATGCTTAAAAAAGATAATGAAAATCAAAGCTGGCATCCTTTACTCTGTAAAGCTCCATCACATTTAGGTGCTCCTTAAAATGCTCTATTTATTTTCTGACAGAAGCAAGGTACTACAGAAACTGACTTGAAGGGAAATGGGTAATGCACCCATTTTCTAATGCAAACAAAGAACTCTAATGGTTTATTCATTAGGAGTTAAAACCTTTTTACTTCCCAGCATTTCAAACTGGATTTGCCCCGTTTAGATCTCTCAAAAATCTGTACCAATGGAAGTGAAAAACAGTTAACCCATGCCCAGTCAACTATCAGTCATTTATATGAGTAAAAAAATTAGAAACCTTTAGTCACCTAAATAATTAGTCACCTTTCCTTTTAGAAATTTAGCCTTTGGTAATCAGAAACTTTGAGGCAGATAAAACAAGTCTCAGAAAACCTTTTACTGGGAAAGATTTTTCACGCTTGAAATTACATTTCCTATCAAAAGTTAGAGACAAAGAACCCAGACCCCTACTATTGCAAATATCTTGACAATCACAGAATGGCTTGGGTTGGAAGGAACCTCAAGGATCATCTAGTTCCAACCCCTCTGCCTTAGGCAGGGACACCTTCCACTAGACCAGGTTGCTTAGAGATCCATCCAACCTGGCCTTGAACCCTTCCAGGGATGGGGCATTCACAGCTTCTCTGAGCAACCTGTTCCAGTGTCTCACCACCCTCAAAGTAAAGAATTTCTTCCTGAGATGTAATCTAAACCTATTCTTTTTCAGTTTGAAACCATTCTCCCTTGACCTGTCACTACCTGCTCTTGTAAATTGTCTCACCTCACCTTTCCTGTAAGTTCCCTTCAGGTTCTGAAAGGTCAAAATTAGGTCACCCTGAAGCCTTTTCTCTTCCAGGCTGAACAATCCCAGTTCTCTCAGCCTTTCCTGATAAGAGAGGTGCTCCATTCCTCTAATCAACTTGGTGGCCTCCTTTTGGACTCCTCTCCAACAGGTCCATGTCCTTCCTTTGCTGGGGCCCCAGAGCTGGGGGCAGCACTGCAGGTGGGGTCTCAGCAGAGCAGAGCAGAGGGGCGGAATCCCCTCCCTGGCCCTGCTGCCCACGGGGCTCTGGATGCAGCCCAGGACACGTTTGGCTCCCTGAGCTGTGAGTGCACATGGCTGGGTCATGTCCAGCCTCTCACCCACCAGCATCTGGGTCCTTCTCAGCAGGGCTGCTCTGGATCTGTTCATCCCCCTGGGGATGAACTGGGGGTTGTCCTGACCCAGATGCACTTGGTTTTGTTAAACCTCGTGAATTTCCATGTCCCCACTTCTTGAGCCTGTCCAGGTCCCTTTGGATGGCATCTTGCCCTTCAGGAGTATCAACTGCACCACTCAGCTTAGTGTCATCAGGAAATTTGCTGAGGCTGTATTTGATCCATTCATCTATGTCCTTAATGAAGATATTAAGTAACAGTGGCCCTGATACAGATCCCTGAGGGGCACCACTTGTCCCTGATGTCCACTGGGACTCTGAGCCATTGACCACTACCCTCTGGATGCAACTATCCAGCCACTCTCATATCCATCTAACAGTCCACTCATCAAATACATCTCTCTCCAATTTAGAAAGAAGAATGTAGTGGGAGACTGTGTCAAAGGCCTTTCAGAAGTCCAGATAAATAACATCAGCAACCCTTCCCTTGTCCAGTGATGTGGGTACTCCATCACAGCCAGTGTTGGTCATGCAGGACTTATCTGACATTATCAAACACGGACACAAAAAGCAGAAGCTTGCTAGTGTTACTCAATCCTTACTATCCTTGCATCAGGATGGGTACTGTCCTAAGATTCTGGACTTTCTTGATGTGAATGGCAGTGTTTTCACTACATCAAAATGCCCAATCAGACTGGGAGACAGCTCACTGTCCCGCTCCAAATTAGTCACTTTCACAACCTGTTTCCACAGCAGTGTCACATAACAAACAAGAATGTTAAAAAAGTTGAGTAAGGAAGGAAACCTAAGGAAAGACTGCTTCCAGGGCAGGAAGGCCTTTAGCACACACTCCTGGCTGCTCCATACCACAAGGAACAACTTCAGCTCGCAGGCATCACATTTCAGGGACAGACCTCAGTTTTCTGCAACACCCTTGGGGATTTTCTTACATCAAGAACTAGAAGTAATAGTAATGACTTAAGCCCATTACTTTTCCCTCAATCCAACTTTTTTCTTCATCACATTAAATATCTCAAGAAAGTAGAAACACACGCATACAGTCAGAACATTGGTAGTACTTTTAACTTGAACCAGCAGGAAGACATACTTTCACATAGCCAGGAGAAACATACTATGAGACATATTTGAAAACATGCTTTTATACCAAAAGGTACTATGTATATCTGAAACAAATCAATGTTACACATGCAGTTTTATGCACCTGAGTTAATCTGAAAGGCTTGTTCAATGCAGATTTAACAAAACAGCATATAAGCAATACACTATGAAAAGCAGGATGTTTAAAAAGTAACACCAGCAACAAAAAGAAGAATTTACCCACCTTCTCATAGGCCCTGGGACAGAACAACGTGTACTATGTATTAGCAGACTGAAATAGCACCAAGTCAAGACAGACAAGAGCGAACACTCACCGACCATTGTCACGCCCCACGCCCCAGACTCTGATGCTCACAATGGGCTGCGAGTGCAGAACTGTGCGGTCCATGGGATCAATCAGGTTCAGCATGTCATTTTCCAGTATAAGGTACATGTCTTTGCCCTGCAGTTCCAGACAAAGTACAATTACACAGTACATCACCCTCTCAAACTGGCTGGGCTCAAGGTGTTATGTCTGTGCTGTTCAGACTAGCTTCATCGTTACTCAAAGTTTTGGGTTGTTCCAAGAGCAAACAAAAACAACTTCATAAACTTCTGGTGTGAAAAAGATCTAAGATGCTATCTTGCTACTATATTTTTAAACAATCCCAATCACAAAAAGCTTTGATGACTTTTAAATACAACTCATTCAGACCCAAACTACTGAGTTATTCAAAAAGTTATGTGTTTATTTGTTTTTCAGTAAATTCTTTCAAATATATGAGAAGTCATGGTCTGTCCTCATAGTAAAACCTGATATCAAAACCTGTACTTTTGAGGCAGAGTTCCTTTCTTCAAAGTGTTTTGTTTCCATAAACTTTAACCAATGGATTATGGGAACAGACAGCAATTTGTATGTGTTGAAGGATTTACTCTTTGAAGAAAGATTAAAGGGGAAAACCTAGGATTAAGACCTGAATGTGAATTCTCCTAGTGACTGCAGAATCTTGGAGCCAGGACTTCTCCCCACTTCTACTGGCATGTAAGAACAAGGACAATGCTTTTTTCTCTTACAGGAAATAAATTTAAAGATGATTTTCCTTTTGATGCTAATTCACAAATTCTTATCTTCCTTCTCTTGACAGCATTTGTAATAGGTCTGCTGCCTCTTCTATTACATTTAATATACCTCTTCTTGGAGGCTGTACACATACTTTTCAGACCACGAGATCCCAGAGAAATGATCCTGGACCTATTGCTGAGCAGTAAGACAAGCTCCTACTGATCAGAAGGTGGAAGCTATCAGCTAAATACAGAGTAATTAGTTTCCTCCTTTTTGTGCCAGAATCCATACATGAACAGAAAGAATGGAAAGGGTCTGAATCCCTACTGACTAACGTATCAAAACTGACATTTATTTTCACCTCAGTGAAACAGAAACCCTCTTCCCACTTGGTTACAGTGGCTCAAGTCTTTATGATGTCTAATTTTGTGTCTGTATAAGAAATACATTTATGTCACTCTGTGAGGGCTTTCTGCCACCATTTATAGGCAAGGCAGGCAGTGCCTTGCCCCTTGCTATCTCCTCTCCCAACTCCAGATCTCCTAACAGGATTCCGAGAAAAGCTGTGACACAGAGCTGGCACTGCAGATACCAAGAGGAATGTGGGAGAGATCAGTGGCACCTGGTATGAGCAAAGCCAACACAAGCATATTTTGCCCTATGGAAAAAGCACATCTGTGGCTGAGATGCAAGGCTGGACATATAGGCTGCTCCTAGAGAAGCAGAAACAGACATAGCTGTGATAGTCATGCAAAAAAATGGGGCAAACAAGCAGCACTGAGAGTGGCAGACAGAAAGAGAAACATCACAAAGTAAAAAGGGAGAGATTTGCTTGGAGGTCAGAAGCAGTAAACAAATTCTGTGAAGAATGCTACCTAGTGTCACAAAGATTGTTTTTTGGACCAATTTTATACTTATATATTTGTTCTAGAAGGAAACTATTACAAGAAGGAAAAATATGTTATTCATGCAAAATACACTGGGATTAGAGTAACAAAACAGAATCCAAATTAGCTGGAAAAAAATTGGAGAACGGGCAGATAAGCAACATAAGTTACAGGAAATTATCCTTGCAATGCTCAGGGGAATCACTTGTCTGCAGCCAGACGCAATAAATTTTGCTACATTTTGTTGCCTTATTATACAAAAGCTATTTTAGAGATGAAAACACTGCATAGGTCAAAAAGAATTTAGACAGGCTAGGAGCTTGAACATAGGCTTTAATGTCTCAGACTGCTGAAGAGCTGCAGAGAGCTGATGGTTTGAGATGAGGAAGAGCCATGGAGGGAAAGTGAATAAAGGAAAGGGAGGCTCAGTCCCAGCAGTTTTTCTGGAAGGGTTATAGGCTGCAGTATATAGGTCAATGGCAGGAAGATATGTTTCTCATGTAAGTCATATTGTAATGTAAAGAAACGTAATTCAGGGCAAAAGAGCAACACAAACAGACAAATAGTGTTTCTTTTTAGATTTTACAGAACAGTAAATGTTCAAAATTTATAGGTAATTTCTTTTGAAGCAAAGGGCATGAAATCCTACATTAAAGCCACCAACAAAGCTTCTGAAGGGTCAGGATTTTACCCAGAGTGTGGGAAGTTTTGTGGTTTGTTTTGCAGTTTTTTAAATCATGAAAACTTAGGGCTAGCCCTAACCCAAATTTCACTTTCTTTACATTCTAGCTCAAGTAAATCTTTAGGCAATCTTAAAATTCTTACGTGCAGTCATTTAGCTTCCTAATAGATTCCTGCTATAATTGCTCCATCTGATACATCAGTGATGGAGTGTAATTTTTTCAGGTTCCTCTCTAAAACATGTCTCTTGTCATCAATCTTCAAGCCTTACATTGCAGGCAGGAAAATGTGTTTGGCTGTAATGAACTCTTTTAAAATCAGGAAGATGATTTACTTCAGGAGCCACCTATTCAAGCACAGTGTCTCTATTGTTTTGTCAGGCTGATTTTTTTTTTAAATGAATAGCACTCTTAATATAAACACCTGTTAAAGAGGACCAAAACTTTTCACCCGCTTGGCTTGAAAAGCTGCAAGGGTTTCCAACAAAGAACAAGGGGACTGACAGAGAGAAATACAAAAAAATGTGAACATTAACTCCTAAATCATGAGAGTTAAAAGTAAACAATATATTTCAATTTCATCAAAGTGCTGAAAGATGGATGAGATTACACACATATAAAGATACTGGGGTTTTTTCTCTCCTAGGGTCACCAGTAAGTCTAAAGTCCATGACTGACACATATCTAATTGCTTGTCTAGATATACTATCTAAATAAAACTGTTCCCAGGTGTAAGAAAGAAAGGAAAATAATATTATTTTGTTTATTTATATGTACAATATATATTTCTTACATATAAAAATCCTGCTGAAATTATTTTAAGTAGAATAGATAGAATGCTATAAATGTGTTCCTTTAAACATAATTTTAATTTTTAAGGGCACTTTCCCCCAGCTGCTCCCCTGTAGCATCTTGGCATTGCTGTGGTCACAGTCAGGATGGTGGACTTGAGACATAGACTGCAACAATAACTTGGGAGACTGAACACTATTTTTCCTAAAATTTTTGCTGAAATGTAGACAAGTCTTTCTTTTGATTTCTTTTTTGTTTGGCAGTGCCATTTCTCTTAGATCACACAAGGAAAAGCTACAACATTCACTCTTCTGTGTTTAGATCTTGTGTGGTCAATCCACATTAGTGTAACCCTTCTGAAAATATGTCTGGAGAGAGGTAGAAAATAAGATTTGGCAGAAGTTTAAGTTGTTCCATGAACAATCGAATAACAAAGATGTTTTACTGGCTTTGTCTCCTGTGCCCTCTGTATGTCTCACCTTTTCCCTTCTTGTTTCACTTACTGACCCCTCAACATCCCCAGCACACCTACTTTCCACAGCATAAAACCTAAAGCTCCCTTCAGTTTTCCCCAAGTTCCCACAGTGTTATCCTGTCTTTGCTGCCAACTCAGAAAGAAGCAGAGAGCAACCGTGGTTCAGTTGATGAAGGCACACTGACACTTCAGCAAACCAAAAAAGAGGAAATTTGGGCCCTCTCTTTTTCCTTTAGTGTGTGGAAATCCGGCATCCTTCAAAACTGGATGACACTGGTGCAGAGATTCAAGAGTTATTGGAGAAGAGCCAACAGACAGACTGATAATTAATTTCCTTTCTGAAACACTGATAAAATAATCATCATTAGATAAACCATCTGTCCATCAGTTCCAAACTTCTCATACATTTCAGAACCACAACCCTGCCAGTGTGGGTTTTCTTAAAGCTTTTCATCCTTGTGAAACCTTTGAAAAGGTTGTTACAAAGCTTCACTTTCAGACCTCTGGTCAGGAGGAACACTTACACTGAATTTCAATAGTTTGGCCTTTGCATCCCCAACAATGCCATTGCACAGGTGTGTACTAGCACAGATGTAACATAAAAGTGACCTCTTTGTGGCATCTGCTGTCCTGAGCAGTTTGGAACAAAAAGTCAACATTTTCCCTGAACCCTTTTATATATTCGGCAGTGCTAGACTGAGGTAGTGAAATCCCAAGCACAGAACATGGACGTAGCTGTGTACAGAATTGTTCCTTTGAGATGTTTCATGAGGCAAGAAGGATGTTCCAAGAGGAGAAGTTCACTCTGTTCTTACCTCTCCCCAAATGCCAACAGTGTCTCTGATGTCATTTTTACAGTAAGAGAGTTGTCTGATGCAATTGTTCACAGCAACACTGCTCTTTCCAGGAGCCAGATCTTCTTCTGCCATTTCTACCCAGCCCAGAGATCGCACAGCAAAGCACTAAAAATAAACCAAAAAACATCTGTTATACAATAGCAACTAGGCAGTTAAGGTTAAAGGTCTCCATCTAGAACGGGAAAAAAATTAAGGGAGATGGGCTTATGCTCAAAGACAAGTAAATGAAAATATAATTTGTGAATGGCAAGGTGAAAGCATTCAAAGGAACAAAGAAGAATGCATGACTTGCTATGAAAGGTGTCTGTGGAGGTAACAGTAATGACTTCCAATAAAATAATTTTATTAACGTAAAGGAGGAAACAAGGGAGCAGTAAATATTAGGATACACACAAATACAAACACAATAAAGGAAAAAGCACAACTATAGATTGAAATTTTGTAGAATTGTAGAATTGAAATTTTAGCTAGAATCTAGAGCTCTAATTGAAAAGAAAGAAAACACTACTGGATTATGTCTCTTGTGAGATATCCACTGTCTGGCTTTTAACCAGAAAATTACTTTTTTTTGTGGATTACAGCAATCACTTCAATAGTAAGGTTACCTAAGGTAGCAAACACTAACAAATTCAGAGCTAAGGAGAAGATAAGCTATCATAAGAGGAAAGCAGGCCTTTTCCAGAAGTAGTTCAAAATTACCTTTAAAATAAAACACTCTAATTATACATTTTTAGAAGAAAGATGTTTACCAACCAGAGCACTCAGTTGACAGAACAAGCCAAGGCAACATTATTTTGCACATATGGTACTTTTTGCAAACAAAACAAAATGGAAGAAATTGAATGGCACTGTCTCTACCCTACATCTACAAAGGTAGAGAATAAAAAGTGTTAATTCTGAAAAAACACCAAAACCTGCTCATTTCCTCTCAGGCATTATGGTGGGAGAAATACAGACCTGACACTAAGTCAATAGGAATTTGCGTACGAGACCAAGACTTCCAGAGAACATTCACAGGTATTTCACTCTGAACCACGGGTGCACAGCCAGCAATGGGAACAACAGGCTTACTGTTGTACCTCCTGACCAGGCACACCAAATGCTTTAGATGGTCCCTAAAGGTTCAGCAATAGTAGACCAACACTCATGGTTGAGTGCTGCTGCCTTGTGGCACACAGCTTTCTTGGCTGTCGGCAGCATCTTGCGGGTCCTTGGGAAAGCAGACAATGATCCTGGGAGCTGCTGACTGCTGGGAGCTCTGCTGCCTCCAGCAGCACACTGCCACACAGCCCAGGAGCTGCAACAGCAGGCCCATGCTGCAGTTACCAGTCCTTCTTAAGATGCAGTAAATAAATCAGCTTCAGAGCTCAAAAGCTGAATATTCACTTGCCACCTTCTAAAATCTGCTGCAAAGTCAATGAGTTGATCAAGTTCACGCCATCACTGGTGTTCCATTTGGGAACAACTGCCCTCAAAAAAAAACCTACCCCAAAACACCAAGGTATTTTAAATATGCATAATATGTCAACTTTGGCAAATTAAGGGAGGTATAAAATTCACCAGTGGATAAAAAGATTAATGAGTTTCTCCCTCCCTTTAAAATTTTTCTCTTCCTTCAGCCTTCTTTGAGTCTGCACAATGCATTCATCCAGGGTCACTCCACCAAGCAGGAAAACCAGCCTAAGAGCCTGCTTCCTGTACCTCTGGTACCCACTCCAACAAGTCACTAATGATGCATCTCATCTCAGGTATCAGACAGCAAACACACTCTGCAATTGCATAAAACCCTTTAATGAGTGTAGGTAAAAAAATGAAAGCCTTTCATGCCTCCAGCTTTTTTGTGGATTTTTTTCTTTTTTTTTTTTTCCTTTGCAAACAAGGGAATCAACATGCAAATTCTCCCACATTGATGCTTCCTGACCCAGCTCTGCTGGAAACCCACAAAATGCTGACTTTCCATTCTAAAGGGCCATGAAGGAGAAGATGAAAGAGGAGACAAAGGAGGGGTCAATACTCAGGGGTGCTCTTTACTTCAGGGCTACACAAGATACTTAAAAAAACATTTTTTAGCAATTATTAAGGTGGTCTAATCTGAAGAGTGCAGAATTGTTTCAGGCACATTAGATGCTCATGAGTCTTGCTAAAAGTGCCACTATACTCACTGGAGTATTAAATATTTATCTTTAAAAGCTTTAAAAATACTGATTTTACTGTACCAGAAGAAAGGTTTTTTTAACAAGTATTTAAATATTAAATTGAATAGCAGAATACTAGCAGAGAGAAACATTTTCTAAATCATAAGAGAGGTGAAGAACTACATATATATAATAAGCATAGTGTTTCCTTGTTGCTCTTCACATCTCAACCACATCTGCAATTTGTTCACATCTGCTTTCTGAGCACAAGGATAAATATGGAATTACAGAATGCTTCAGGTTGGAAGGGACCTTAAAGATTGTCTAGTTCCAATCCCCCTGCTGCGGGCAGGGACACCTTTCACTAGACCAGATTGCTCAGAGGCCCATCCAACCTATACAGTCCTTGCACCAAACAGAGCGCATCTTAAGAAGGCCATAAAATGATGGAAGACTATCAGTTCAACTTGACAGCAGGTAAATATCTTATTAGTAAAGATAGTGTACTGTTTTGCTATTTTTTTTTTCCTGGCCTTTTTTATTCTATGTTTGAAATTCTCTGGTGGCAGCATCCACTGTATTTATGCAGCCCACTGTCAAAACAGTACAGTGAGCTGAATGCAACACTCTTGTCTACCCCACATATTGCCCTCCATGTGAAGGACTTGGCTTCTTTCCCTGCTTCTATTCCCTCTTGGTGCTTCTAAGTGAGGTAGACATGAGAAAGCCCTTGGCTTCTGGCACCTGACAGGTTTTTGTGTATTACACAAGAAGCCCCTACCATAATCCAAACAAAATGCTTCAGAACAGCTTCAGAAAACAAACTGATTTCCCAAAAACTCGCTGCAAACAAAAACCTCTTAATAAAACCTAAAAAGACTCAACATTCTACTCACAAGGCAATGTGTGTACCTCAGTATATATATGAAAGTAACTTTCTTCTGCTCAAAATACACCTAAAGACCAAAATCTTTGTATTTTGTGGTTAAGTGAATACATGTGCTGATGTGGCTCAGCAGTCATAGTTGACCTTCACAGAGATTTTCAGAACTAGAAAACAGGAGAACCCAGCAACATGTGACACGTACCAGGGTCCATTCAGTGTCAGTATAACAGAAGTACATAAACACACACCTGTGAAGTGACTGAGAGGTGGAAGTCTGAGCATGCATGCCTGCATGTCTGTCTTCTCTGCATATTGCCAGCAGCTGGATTGTAAGAAATCCACTTTCGTGTTTTATTGTTGGTTGCTTTTTTGATCTTTCCTTATTTGACTTAGAGGTTCTCTTCTCTTTAAAACAAAACAGCACAAAACCCAGCAGAAACAAACCATCAAGTGTCTCCAGTCAGATATGACCTAATTTTTAGACCATGGCTGGCTGAGTTAGGTGTGACAGCAGAATTGCTTAGTACTCTAACACACTAACACAGCATCATGGTTCCCTGCCCCCCACCAATGATACCAACAAGCCAAGAGACACAGTACTTCCTTTGACCCCAAAGAGCTTTGATAATGCACTCTATTGTCTTCTGGAACTAAAACCTAGAGGCAAACCAAGCCAAGCTAAAAAACTGTAGCTTTTCTTCATTAAGAGTCTATGAGCTCAGTAAAACCATCATTCCTGGCAATGACAGTTTGTTATGCATCTCTACTCAACGCTTAGAGATAATTAGTGGCAATTAATAATTATTGGCCTGTCACAATTTCAAAGTAATCCCAATGCCAACTTTTGTTTTACAGTAGTTTATCTAATTTATTTTCTCTCTTAGAGAAGGTTTTCTGTGCCTGGTCAGGCTGTGTGCTTGCCCCCAGACTCCGTTCAAGAGCTGGCAAAGAAAAACAGGTTTGAAGAAAAAGAAAAGAAGTTGATAAATACAGCAGGATGAAAGATACTTAGGAATTGTATACTTTGCAAACATTGCTATTTGGGATTGGGAAGATCAAAGATACTACCACAAACATTGTGTGGCTAAGAGAAGTGAATGAAAAAATGGTAAACCAGTGATAAATCTCTTAAACCATGGTAAGTCAATAATCTTGTATTTTTATCTTGACTAGAGACTTCATATTTCCTGCCTGGCTACAAAGGACATTGTGCAAAGAAATTACACAGAGGGAAAAAAAATCCACCTTATCATACACTAGCCCATCAAAAGATAGGTAAACAAAAATGAAAACACAGGTATTGTTGCTTGGTTTTACAGTTCAGAGGAACCTATGTTTAATAGTTGCAAATCCAATTAAGGTTTCAGGGTTAACGATCTATAAGCTAAGAACCAAACTCATTAATACTGTCATCTGAACTCTGTATAGAGCTGTAAACTTCTCTTGCAGTGCAGTTCTGATCCAAAACATTGCCTAAAACTGGGGAACTTTAGGACTGAAGAAATGAACACACCACAGATCACACTTCTGCTCTTTGGCACTGCAAACCCATCACCACAGGGCAGGGTTCTGCTCTGCAGCAGCTTTTCCAAGAGGAACTCTGGAAGGAGCTTTGGCAGGGACACAGAACTGTGACAAAGTTCTAACTATAAGCAAATGCACACTCTAGTTGTTGCCTCATGCAGTGCTAAGCATGTAGCTTTAAAGAAAATAAAATAACCAAGAAAAACAAAGCAAATACAATCCCCTACTAAAAAGAGGACAAGAGATCAAGTGCACATGACTGACAGCAGAGTAGTATTGGATGGATCATAAAGGCGTGGATAGAAAAGACCCCCGCTATTGGGTGAAAATTATTTAGAACATGAGTTTGAGAACTGTAATAAGTCAGCTGAGATTCCCTTATCTCCATGCAGGAAAAAGCCCATTCTTTATTTTCACAATTCATTTTATACAGTTTTTACTGACCTCATGTGCAACTTTAAATGGCTAATAGCTTTCTTGCCAATTACTCTATTAGTTAGTAAAAGGTAGTTTACTTGTCTATCAAATCTCTCTACTCTTGTATTGTTTACATATTTTCTTTACTGATTCTCATGGGACAAATCCCTTGTTATTGCAGGTACATTTGTTTTTCAACCCAGGAATAGGTTGTTATGCTAACAAGTTTTCATGGCATGATTGTTTTCACATGGGAACTTGCAAGTTGCTTAACTACACTTAGAAGAGATGTAGCTAGCTATTAATTTAATAGAGCAGGTCTGATTTTATGAGGAGTTTCTTTTATAATTCTTCTACCTCTCATGACAGAGAACAACAAACTAATGTACATTACAAGACCACAGACAGATTGCTTTTCATATAACGCAGCTGTTGGCAGCCACTATGAACACATCTGTATTAAGAGTATGTTTGCCTTGATGCTTTAAATCTGTGCTACTTATTTCTTCTCTACTTCCAAGCTCACAGTACTTGGTTTTGAGCAGTTTCCCTTTGTTTCCTTTTGTATTTTTCCTTTTTAAAGGTTGTATCTGCCTGCAGACATAGGTAAATCACTACAATTTTTAATAAAGCCTTTTATCACAGACCACTGAGCAGGTTTGTGCCTGAGACACAGCATGTAGGTCACATAATTAACCATTTATTATGCAGCCAAAATAACCTTCAAAATTTCACTTGCATTTTCTTTGATAGTTTGAAAATTAAAAAACCTATCATATAATTTTATGCTTTGGAAGATCAAGTATCGTAACATATTATCTTTCTATTCAGAGGAAGAAGTATGTTCCAGTATATTTGCCTGCTACATAGCATGAAAGATTACACTGATTTCAGATAAAAATACTGGAGATCAAAGATAGAGTAACAAGAGAACAAAAAGAACTTACACAATTAATGAACAAGCACTTTCATTTAATTGACATGAAGAGACTGCAGTGCATCTACTTTCTCAAAGAAATACTCACAGATGTCACATAAAAGTTCTTAGCTACAAAAAATTCAAAATACTTAATCAAAAACATACTAATAAGACTTTTCAACATTTCCAGCTTCCTGTTGCAGTTCATCTTGTATTATTTGAATTACTGAAGATACACACGAAATACAAAAATAAGCCCAGAAATATTCAGGTCACAACAGAATTGAGAAATCCCTAATAAATGCTATTTCAGGCAGATGATTATAAACTAAACTCACCTAGAATTAAATATGGGGACTTTACAAATACTATAAAATAACCTTTATAATAAATTACTTCTTTAGAGAAGGTCAGTATCAAATTTTCTGCTCTCACAGTCCCTTACTCATTCTCCAAGCCACTACGGTCTCATTTTTCCAGACCTGCAGATTTCAATGTGTAGGATGACAAAAGTCCCTCTCTTGTTTTGAGCTTAATACTTCGGTCTCAGTGGTTCCCCCTGGCTTACAGCCAGAGGTCAAATCTGCTGTATCAAGGCAAGAAAATGTTGCAGGAACATTGTGCTGGTTCAAGACTTTTTAAAATCCAGTCATTTGAGGCGAAAAAAAAAAAAAAGGGACACTACTACTCTCTATTAACACCCCCTTCTGAAGGAGAAAATAAAATCACCTTACTCTTTTCTCCAGTCTTCTCAGCAAGAACAGGTTTTCACTTGAGATGATTTACACATAGCTTGACTTCAGATCCTAAAGGGATGGGTTTATGCACTTTGCTTTGAACTAAGGCTGGTTTGGGTTTCATTTTAATACAGTGAAATAAAACCTGTGCTTCCTCATTTAAGAAAAGGCAGTCATATTTTTCACTAGAAACTAATAAAGGATGTTCAAATTCGGGTCTATCTTGCAGAGTAACTGAGCTGTTAGGATAACTCAAGCAGATTTCACTATTCTGAGACACACAAACATGACCCTAACAAGCACACACTTGTCATACACTATGCTTTCTCAGTAGAGACAAGCCCTGCAGGAGTTTACAGAGCATAAAGAATGTCTGCATTTATTTCTTTAAAACTAATGCTCTGCACTTGTTAACTTTAACTTTAAATGCTGTGCTTACCCAATGTAGGCTCTTCTTCAGGTTGACAGATATAAGTGCTTCTAATGCCACCAGCATTAGAAGCACTTATATTTAGTACTGTGGTGCATAATTTCAAAGGGACTATCCAAATTTTAAAAATCCCATCAAAACACACAAAGAAACAAAAACCCCTGAAGAGCTTCCATTTAAGTGAACTCTTGACCTTATGAATCAATGGAGAAAAACCTTCCAGCTCCACTAAAGTCAGAATTTCATGTCTCTTCAGAAGCAATATAATTACAAGTAATTTGATTTCTGCAGAAATTATGTTGACAACAGGATCCAAAGTCAATGAAGTTAAATCACTATTGATGAATTCTCGCTTTTCAAAAAAGACTCAAATAAGGATGAATCCAGAGTCCAGAAATCTTGAGCCCTGTTGGCCCTCCCACATTTGAGGACCGATTTACTGTCATGCTGTCTCCTTGAAGCACCATGGAGTCATCATCTCCAAACATATGGAATAATGCATAACTGTGCAACATGGCACTATGACGGATGGCACATCTCACACTTTTACATCTCTTAAGATATAAATATTATCTCTTTTCTCTTGGATGAAATACAGAAAATTTTGACAAGGAAAACTTCTCATTTTTTAAAGTGAAAATCAGAAATAGAACTAAAAATAAATATATATGCTGGCTAGACCTATCTAAATATTGCTCTGTCATTCAACTCAATGTTCCACTTTAACTGATTTTTAAATGAACTTCCTCCATAAATGTACCTTTCAGCTAGTCCACAATGGACAAATAACTTACTAAGCTCGTATCATGCTGGTTTCAAAATGTGTATGTGCAATATATAACATAAATAAATACACATATTTTTATATTTGTATAAATACAAACAGCACTTTTTTCCATTAAAAATCTATGCAATGGAATGGTAAACACTGTAACATTTCAAATTAGAACAAGCTATTTCCCTGAGCTGCCCTAACTGGCAAGGTAATGTAAATAATTGAAGAGAAATACAAAAATGTCTGTCAGTTCATTTTGTAGCAATATGGTGAACAGACATTCAAGAGGCAATTCACAATCAATAGGCCATTCTATAGCTGAAGCTGACAGAGGCTACACAGATTGTTTTAGAGGTGAAATAGTTGGTCTCAGGTGGGGAGTAGGAAGGGTTACAAGCTGTGATTACCTCTGCACTGTACTAGCAGAGATGCTGGTGAGCTGACACTGAGGTCTGCCAGCAATATCAGCCCAGGCTGTGCTGAACTGGGAGCTGCTTGCTGACAGAATCCACTGGTCTGCAGACCAGCCACAGAAAAATTTTGCCCGTGGCACATGAGTATGATGCTGCTTCTCTCAGTTTCTGTCCATTCCTGAGGGTTCCTTCAACAATCACACACAAAGTACTGCTGGCCCATGAAAAGTTTACTCTGTTGCACCATAAAAGAGTGAATAAACTCTGATTTAAAACCACTAAAATAAGCAACATTAAAAGATTAGAAAGTGAAGATTCTTAAAAAAAAAAATTTTAGATTAAAAAAAAAAATTTAAAATTGCTTAGATCAGCAGTCTGGGGTTTTCTGTGTTCTACAGAACCACCACAGTTTGTTATGTGGTTGTACACGACAAGATGTTGTACACAGACTCCAGCCAATAAAAACTGGATGGTGCACCTCCATGAGAAGAGTACTGAAGATGACACCAGCACTTTGACCTAGTGAAGCAACAGAAAGTGCCACCATGGAAGAAACAATGTCATTTAAAAAAAATTAAAATAGCTATATTCATATTTTCTCTAACATAGCCAGCACTTCCTAGTATCCCACACCTGAGAGGCCACTGCAGCACACTGGGAGTCCCACAGTTGCAATTCCAGAGGAAAGGCTGCCTCCAGTGTCACATCACCTGACTGGCAACCAGGGAAGCTGCCTCCCCATAAAGACAGGGCTCGCTGGCATGCACCTAAACTGCCCACACAACCTGGTACTCATGGCAAATGTAATTGTTCCAAGGGCAAAGCATGATCCACACAGCTCCCATCTGCATCATTCATCCTCCTGTAATGCATTTGGCATCTGTGTTCCTACTACCCCAACAATAATTCCTGATCAACTCACCCCTGTGGCAGACACAGCCACTGTCAATACTGGAACTTTACTGGCCATGAAGATATTTTGTTTTGATTTGAAACAAAGATGTTCTTATCATTTATCTTCTGTTTTCCCAATCCTGCAGAAATTTTACAGCCCAGTGCAAACCTTTTGTACAGTGTAACTTAACAAAACAAATCCTGATAATGCCCCCAAACTCAAGACGTAATTCTTGCATTACAAACCTGGAAACTAATGGTAAATATTCAAGCAGCTTCCATTCTCTTTCACATGAGGAATGGCTTTGTGATGTGTTTTTCTAAGGAAGTAAAATCTCTCTGCTACATGCTTCCTACTATTTAGGCACTCATGTCCTTATCGTGTGTGTTACGTTCACAGCTAATTAGATCCCAGAGATATATGGGATTCCTAGGAGTGAAAGACATGCAATATTTTGAAGGATCTCATTATAACCTTGAATGGCTTGAGAAATTAAGCTACATTATCCCAGATATTTATATTTTTCATGTAATATAACAAAAACCCACACGGTAACTCTGTATGCCCTTATAAAGTAAATCCATGAGATTTGGGAAAATGCTACATCTTCCTCTGCCCTGAACTCATCTTCATATTTGATTAAACAAGACTCCATTTAGGAACAAGGTGAAAGCAAATATCCTCTAGATGGAAATCTGTATTATGATGTACATTACATCAGGATATTAGCAGTTTTTACCTAATGACACAACAGATGTCAATAGTAATAACTATCATGCACAGAGATAACAAGCAAACACATTCTCTGAAAGGTCTAATTCACTACATGAAAAAGACTATTTAAAAAAATAAATAATTGATATGTATTTTAGTGCTTTAGTTGGCTGTTTCTAAAACTGCTTTTGAAGCAGAACATTTTCAAGCACCTGCATCATTTACCTGCAGCATCTCTATAGATGGGAGAGTGTCTTAATGCTGCTAATGGGAAACAGCCAAATTCAGAAATAACAAACCAGTTTAGAAACAGCCACCCCCATCATTCACCATTGCTACCCAGGAGCTGCAAAGGTGGAATGGTGAATTACAATTGAATCAGTTTGTCAGTAAGACTAGTCAATGCAGAAAAAAACCCCACAAAAACCACTTTAGAATAAACTTGAAATTAATACATGGGTTTATATATTGTGGTTCCCTTTTAAGAGTAAAGGAATGGGTACAAGATTTCTTCTAGTGCTATTTTCTAGGGACTGAAAACAAAAGATTGCTTTGAAAGAAATAAATTCCTAATCCAAAACCAAGCCAAAATACCATTTTAGAAGAAAAGCTGTTGAAGACACCCTATTTCTCCTTTAGACTTAATCTACTTTCGTAAAGAGATTTAAGGTGGAATAAACTCCTCAAATTTAATTAACTGAAATTAATTGAATTGAGGCTTTCTGCAGCATTTTGTGAGCTCACCAGAAGATTGTAATGCAGCCTGAGGTGTACTGCTGGAAAATGCTGAATAGTCCCAGCTTGCACCAAGAATTTTAGAAGCTGCTCTGACTGTAAGAAAAGAATCCTTTCTTGGGATTGCTGGACATGGCAAAAGCTCCTCTCAGGTTAAGTCTTCACTTGGATCAGAAATCAGATTCATGTCCATCTCCAAAGATACATGCTGATTATTTACTCATGATCCTGTGTCTAGGCAGTCCTGTATTTGCTTCTAGAAAATACCAGAAAGAAGTAAATGTACAATGCCTCCAGAACACATACACCTGCTTCCATAGTAAGAAAAGCAGCCAAGATATGGATATTAAATCTTCGGGGAACACATACTATTTTGTAAAATTATTTTGACAGTGCTTAGATAGATTATTTTGATTTACAGGCCACTTTCACAACAGCCACAAGTCAGCTTACCAAAGGCCGTCTGGTTAAACCCTAAAGCCCAGGTTATCCATAGAAATTCATCACCAACTCACTTTCCATGTCTCCAAGTGTTCTCATTCACCTACAGGTGAATCACTAAATTTAAATACCTGTTATCAATATCTGCTGATGATCTCTCTCTTAGAAATAGTCTCATTCTCTTCCTTTGAGATCCAGAGCATTTATTGATTTCCAGAGTAGAAAACAGTATTCTGGAGTAAATGGCTAGGACTTGCACAGGTTTAAATACATTCTTCCCGTTCTTCCATAACAGCATATAGCTAAAACTGGTCTAAAATGGTGAGGCTCAAAAAGTGAAGCTTTGCTGAGCAGACTAATGTGGATAGGGAATTTGAAAATCCGTGCTTGAAGACAAAAGGAGAGAATAAAGGCATGTCCAAATGTCAGGCCAAACAGACCAGTCTGGAAAAGGTTTCAGAGAAAATCAGTCATGTGGGCTTTCCATTTTTCATCCATTCCTAGTGACAGGATTTCCAGGAGGATCCGTTTCTATATACGGACATTGAAAATATCCCTCGAGCCCGGCTGGAAAGTGGCTTCCAGCTGTTCCCAGCTAGCCCTGGCTCGGGATACTTCCAAACTCGGTTGGTGGCAGCAGGCGGAGCGGCCACCACCCCCCGGTGGGTCAGAGCTGCACGAGAGATGTCGGTGAGGCTTGACGAAGGTAGGAAGCGAGGAGGCTACTTTGTGGCTAGATGGTTTTTATTGTCACCTGCTTTTCACAGGGGAGCCACACTTCTCTTTGAGCCTCTCTCGAGAGTGTCCCCATGCCAGAGGCGTGGTTACAACTTATACGGGGTTGGGAGAAGGGGGTGGACACAAGAGGGAAAGCCAATAAGGGAAATATGGATGTCACACAGACAGCGAATTGGAAATGAGAGGTGGGGGTTCCCCAACCTGCTCCAATCTGGGACCGAGTGTCTCTGAACATTCTGGAAGAAGAGGAGAGGCTTCCCAGAGAGTGACAGGCTGTGGAGAACAAAGACAGGGGGAACCAAATGGGGAGAAATACAGGGGGGGAACTTGGGAGAAACCATTACAGAACAAATTAATATTAACAATAAATCAAAAGGTATAAAACGCGCCGCTACAGGGCATAAGAAAAAATTTAGCACCTTCCTACATTTTTACATAGAGACATCGTATTTTATAACAATGAAAAAAAAAAAGACAACTCAGAAGAATTTACAGTCTGGGATTGGTAAAAGCATCTTTTGCCTTCCTTGAAACTCAATTAGGAAGGCATACATTGCTCAATAAATTAACCAGGAAGGTTATGATCTGTCTCCTGGGAAACACCAATTCAAAACTCATTTCTAGTTGTGCATGTTTCACATACAGAATTAGGATCCTCATCAAGCACAATGAGCCATCTCTTCAAGAAATTTCTACCAAGAAAAATTACTGGAATCAAGAAGCTGGATGTAATAATTCTCCTCTTTCCACTTCTCCTTTACAACCTTCTGCAGACAATCTGACCAAGATGCCACAGATATGAAACTAAAAACTGCATCTTAAGCACTGTAGTATCGTGGTGCTACATGATACATAGAGAAACATTTGTTCTTTACTGACAATTATGAATGCTTGAATGTGTTGCAGCATAAGTCACTTCTCTTACAACAGTTACATGAATTATATTACGTGCTTTTCCCAAAACAGGCATTTTTGCAGTGCTTCAATCTTTGCAGAAGTTGACACTCCAGGGGAAGACAACTACTACAGTTTTCCACCAGGTGGCACGGTTCCCTTTGTGAAATACAGCACCAAACATGCCATAGAGAAGCTGTTATTTCCACAAATGTACTGGCCAATGTCATGAATAGCTTTAACATCTCTAACATACCTCTAACAAAGTTCATTTTAGCAAAATCTTCCAATAGATAGTTTAATGAGTTAAAAAACCCCTCCCTTCTCTTGTGATGAAATGAAGAAAAGGTTTTTATCTGTGCTTGCTGCCACACAAAAGCAAGCTTCAATCAAAGATAGTTGAAGCACATAATACAGCAGGGGAGAGCCTAAAGGGCTAAAAATACCTGATTTTTCCAAGTCATCAATTTCAAATCCGATCAGATTTCTTTCAGGTTCTCAGTATTTGGGGTAAAATGGACTAGCAAGGAATCCACCTAGCCCACACCCTTCAAATCCATGTGAGAAATAAAGATCCCAGAGCATTTTCCACAGATGAAGATTTTCCCTGCTGTTTCTGGACCACTTCCCATTCCTGTGACATATGGCCAGACTTGCCCTGTCCTTGGGGCAGAGGCAGATATCCTGGACAGCTCTGCCCTCAGCCTCTGCTGTTGTAAATCAAATACCATAAGGCTCATCATGAAAGGAACAACTCTATCATTCTCAGGACTGGAACCTAATGCTCTTCACTCCTTCAACTCCTTTTACTGTGCTCAGAATTTAGTACTTGTCATTGTAATGAGCACAGCTGAAACCCTTGCTTTTACACTACCAGCAGGCCAAGCAAAGTACAACTATTTACATCTGATTTAAACATCACAAGCCAAATAATCAAGATGACAAAGAAAATTTAGTGCCCTGATCTGTTTTCTCTCTTAAAATTTATCATGATTGCTATTAAAATGATCAACCCTGTTACATACATATTTGTTCCTGCAAATAAGTAGCTTCAGATCCTCTCAGTTGCTGTAGCTGTATGGCACAGCCAAAATACTTATTTAAATTACTTGGATTATAGAGATTCATATACACCCTTAACAGTAACAAGGCACAACTATCAACAAGACAAATCTAGAGATAGATAGGCAAGCATTCAAAACTTTCTGCTGCTCCTTTCTCCTCAAAACCCTTAGATTACAATAGTAACAGCTTTAATTATGGTGCTTCATCACATAACAATCTAATTTTTCTCTAAAAACTGCATTCTCAAAGTAGGTTGCAGTCTCTCTTCCAAACCATGAAGTTTCTTGTTCTAAAAGGTAACTTCCTTGTTAGTAGGTGTAAGTTGACGCAGACATATTAAAAAGGAAGAGTACTTTTAAAGGGGACAAACTGGAAAATAAAGAGCAAATTCTGTCACTGAATGCCCTGGAAGCTATCCAGAGAGAATGAAAAACAGAGCCCTCTCTCACACAGATACTCAGTTGAGCAAGAGGACAGTTATTACAGTTGGACAGTAGAATCTTGAGCTCTAAAATCCAATTTCCTGGCTTATGTGATTTTAAAATAAGTCACACTTTCCTGGCCCAACTGAAAGAAGGTTAGATCTGCAAATTCCTTTGATGGAATTAGTCTCGCATGGTCAATTCACATTGTGCCAAGAGGAGGGGTACACCCAATTTCAAAACTTAGGAGACATTCTGCACCTTGCAAGTGTATGCTTACAAGAGCTAGATTTTTAATTGTTATATCATTGTGGATCTTCATACAGACCTTGGCTTCTGGATCACTGTTGATGCTACAAGAATCATCATCATCAGATTGTGGACCATTTCTGTGACATAGAAAAAAAAAGACAAAACTTGTCTTAAAATCATATGAAAATTACAGCACAACACAGAACGGAGTTGGTCATTTCACTGAGACTTCTAAAGTCATTGTACCTGAGCTTCAAAGAGGCATAGCGTAATGTTGCTCCTTCAAACTCTTTCAGACTTGGGTCTGGGTTCACAGTAGCTGCGTGCAGGTCCTAGAGATAGAGGCAGTGCTATTAGTATAGCTGTAATCCTATTATAATAGTATTAAGTACACCATCATATTATTTCTTATCTCAAAGGGAAATTAAATCCTCCCTGCAAAGAAGCAATAGTATTTCCAGCTGAAGTTGAAAAGAGGCATGCATATACATATATATATATATATTTCTCAAGCTGCATTTCATTCAGTGCAGGCATCTTATTTGTTATATCATGGCAGTTGCCCTGCTAGTTTAGATTGAATCCATTCCAAGTGGAAAGATCAGAAAAGGCAGCATGTTTGTGAACTAGACATCCTTAGCAGTACCCCCATTCACTTTGGCCTAGGTTATGAATGACATTCATGGAAAAAATAAAAGGGGAAAACAGCCACTGCCATGCAAAAAACAAGGGTAATAGTAGTAAAGGATCTAAAATCTGACAATATACTTGCCTTCCAAATGTCACTATTAATCTTTCCCCCATTCAGTACAGCAAAATCACTCCATGGCTGTTTCTAGACACATAATTATTCACACAGGAAGAAGCACATTGATAAAAAAAAAAAAAGAAAAAAAAGAAAAAGAAAAAAAAACACAAGACACTGTTGTTAGCATTGATATTTACAGGATGGGTTAGGGAACAGATCACCTCAAACTTCAACTACTTACTCCACTATACCATGGCATTTGGAGGAAAGGGGAGAGAAGACATGCCTCTAACAGTTACTTACCAAAACAAATGATTGAAACAAGGAAAGTTAATATAAATTAGGAACAGACGATGAAATTACTCTTTAACTATGATCTTAAAAGCAAGCAAAATGAATCTGAATATGAATGTTGGCCACAGCTGCTACAGCCTTTGATCAACAGCAATTAAGGGGAAACATTAGGATTTCCAGTTGATTGGCACTTTTGTTAAAAGACCCTAACAGTACTGGAACTCAAAAGACTAAGACACAAAAAATATATGCATGGATAAGATACATACAAGGTAAAAAATAGATATTTCTAGAAAGAAAGCACAAGAAAAGGGTAAGGAAGGGAAGGAGGATTGCAAGGAGTGCCAGAGATTTCTTGCTGAAAAAATAGTTTTGAAAAGTCTAGCAGCTTTTTAAAAAAAACAACCCCAAAACAAACAAAGCACCCACCCTCTCATTTTCCATTCAAGTTTCTCAAAAATTTTCAGAGGTGTTCAGTGGCACAATCAAGCATGTTTAGCACTAAGCAACATGAGGTTCAGGCTTGAGAGGAGCAGCTGATGCTGGAGTGCCTCTCTTCTGTGTCACCAGGAGAGAATTCCCACAGTCCTCAATAAAACCCAGGAGATTTGGTTGCTGAGAGACTCAAGAGCCACCTCTTTATAGCTTCACCAAATCAAAAAATCCTGAAATTAATTCCCCTTTTAAGATGAGCTCTGCTGGCTGTCCAGTTCAGCCCCAAGGTGAAGTGGTACCCACTAATACGGCCCAATGCATTAATCTGCAGGGTGGACTTCTCACCCCAAAAGTGTTCTCAATACATCACCACTTGGAGGAATTATTTTGTTACTCCCAGGAGTAACCCTTTCCTAATGTGCCTTTGAACTAATTGAGTTGTTACCTTTTCCTCCCAAGCCTCTTCCCTTTAATTATTAACTGCTAGTGGTTGTGTTGCCTACAGAAGAATTTCTAGAGGTGTTCAACACCCAGGATGAGTTAGGCTATAAGAAGACACAACTACCATCACCAAAGTCTGCTATGATCTCAAAGAAGCTCTAACTAAAACTTAAGCACTACAGCCTTTTCTTTGCAGAGGAAATGGGAAAGAGGCAGCAAAATTTCTGAAGTTTGGAAGACAATGTTACAAAAGACAAGGATTCAAAAAGGAAGTAATTTGACAATGCACAAGAAAAAAGAGGGATCTAAAACTAAGTCAAATTTATACAGCTGTGCAAAACCAAAATACATTTTCATGCTTTTGAGGGGGAGGAAGGGAAGGAATGTTACAGGTTATTCATATTTAGCATTTATTAGCATTTTTTGTTAAATCAGTAGATTTTCACATAATGCTTAACCCATAATTGCTTTGGATTGAAATTTAATGATTGTCTTGAGAAAAAAATTCCCTTGCACTTCATCATGTAAAAGACATTTTCACATTATTTTCCTTTTTAAAACATTTTGCTGTTTCTATGCATGACAGCATCATTCCTCCCAAACCCTTTTTTATTATTATTATTCTCTGTTCAACAGTAATAACTGTTTTTCTTTATGCTAAATACCCAGAATAATCTACAACATAAAAATGGCTGACTTGATCTGTTCTTTGTTGACTGCCCTCAGCTGTGAGCCACATTCTACCAAATGAAGCAAAGCTTCATATATTACATTACTTAAGAGACAGGGACACAATAAAATAAAATAAAATGAAGGAAAAAAATGAGGAAACAAGACAGAGGGTAAAAAGGTGTTACTCGCGGGTGTGTGGGGAAATGGTGTTTCTAAATGTTTGTTTGACAAACTCATAACCTGAAAGAGCCCAAATAAACTCATTTCAAAACTGGAACATGATGCTTTACAGACAAATGTGACTTAGATAAAGTATTTTTATGGACTCACAGAAGCAAATTAGTTCAGTTATGAAATGCTACCCGTGCCAGTCTTAAATCCTAGATTATTCTCTTTCATCTGCCTAAAACCTATATATCTCCCAACCTTTTCAGAATGAAGCAATACAAATCCGGGATGGGGGAATGAGCTAAACCAGCCCTCTCAAAACACATTATCTTGAAGCACAGGCTTCCAGCAGCAATGAGGGAACCAGCAGTACACAGCTCACACATGGGTCCGGATTGGAGGTGGAAGCTCTCCACCTCAAGTGATGCTGCCAGTGGTAGTGCTGGGATAAAGGCATTTGGGAGCCCCTAGTCTAGCCTGAATTCCCAATCTTCTGTGAAGTGTCAGATTGACCCTATCACAGGCACCTGTACTACCCTTTCCCAAGGAGGAGCACTTGGCTATGCTGCAGTGCAGTGAACAGGAACTGAAACAAATATCACCTGCCAGTGACTTGGAGATGATACAGTGCTGGCATGTACCAATTGCAGAGGGACTACAACCCAAAAATTCATGATAGCTGACACTGTCAAATTATTTCACTTCCCCTATCTCTTAAACACACACTATGATTTACTTCTCTCTGACTGCTCTGCACCGGGGTTCTGTAAGGATTCTTCGTCCACTTCCTTTTAATAAAGCTTGGCATCTGTGGTTTCAAGAAACACAAGACTTTTTGTAACAGTTCTCCCTATAACTCCAGCTATGCCTGGAGCCTCTGTAGCTGTGTCAGTATTTGAAAGCGGACAAGATCCTGCGCCCAATTCATGCTCTTGTTTTGAACTCCAGTACTGTAAATCTGGTGTACTGTATTGGAATGCTTTTTTAATGACCACTGAGTCAAAAAGCCAGTACCGCTTCAATAACGCTAGGATGCTTATCAAAGAATGTAGAAACTGACAAAAAGCAAATGCTTTTGCCTATATCTATAGGCAAAAGCATTTGCCTATATCTACAATTAAAATAACTACACAATATCATACTAATACAAATTTTGGGAATGTGCTTATTTTCTGTATCACCTTTTACAGCACAGTATATGATCTTGGTGCTGCCATAGAACTGTCTGTTCATAAATCTTTGCTGGAACAAATTCCTTGCTGAATTAGAACTGCCATATCAAAACTTAAGTGAGCCTACTGTGTACTCACATACGTGTATGTCTTACTTAATACATCTATACTGTATTAAAATCTATGTTATTATTATTCATATATTTTGTACACTCATGATGCTGCTGAGAATTAATGACTATTATTCATAATCACAAACTGCATTTCATTTAAAGCAAACAGAATCATGAAAGGTTAAAAATACACATAATATACCATGAGCAGGTCTGAAATTCTAATTGTAAAGACACTTTAAACAGAAGTAGAAAAATATTTCAAATGAAAATACACCATTTTTCCTCTGCAGTTTACCAACCATACTGATTTCTGGGTTTTTGTGAAAACCATTTATAATTTACTAAATAAGGTCATCCCATTCTCCACATTCTAGAGTAAGAAAAATAATAATGGTAAAGTTATATCCTTCACATGTATATTACAGGAATTTATACTAGAAGCTTGTACAGCACTTTACATTCAGCATTTCTGAATTTTTTCTTGTTTTCTACCAGAATGGTAACAGTTACAGTTCCTTCTCCATGAATCCTCTCAGAAATTATTTCCAGCATGTCTGGTGCACAGTATGAGAACTTGACTGATGTAAACCATAACTGAAATGTTGTGGTCAAGAGTGCAGACCTTATGAGTAGCATTTATGAACATGTAGGAATAACCTTTCTAAAATAATGAAGATTGTACATATTTAAGCCTACACAGGATAAAAGTTTCAGGGTCAAGATAGTAATACATACTTGAATATTCTTAACTCCTCTTAACTTTCATATAAATTAGTTCGTTGCATATATGAACAAAATCAAGAACAGAAAAAATGTTGTCTCTAAATGAATTGAAAACCAAAAAACCAAACCTAGGAATTGTCTGATCCAAAACTCAGAGCCAGTACAAAGACTTCCCTTGACAGAGCTGTGGGTATTTTTCTTAAAATTCAGTATAAAAATAATTTTAAACCAACCTTATATTAGTATTTAATTCCACAGAAGTCTTCCCAGCATACTAAAACAAAGTGATTGTATTTTTTGAAGCATACTCTTCTTTATGAGAACTGATTTTATTTTTCTACTTACAAGACACAAAACAACCCCCTGGATTGTATCTGAAAGCACTGTTTTAAAAGGCTGTAACACATACTGCTCTTACACTCTGTTCTCCACATGTGCTGAATCTCTTTCTGTTTCTGGTTAAAGCCTGACTGCAATACTGATAGATATTTGGTACTGGCAGGATGTACAGACTTACACTTGAGAACACTACATGTTTATTCAATAGAAACCACCCTGTAAAGGAACTAGTGTCTCAAATGAAGACTCATATGTCTTTTGTGATACTCCTACCAAATGAGCCAAAAAGAAGATGCAAAGAGTCCAGCCAAAAGTCTTCTATCATGTGCAAAAATTGTATGTATCCTGTATCCATATAATGCAGCAATGCTCCAGCCTACGCTACAGAACTGCCAAAGTTTCACACTCATCAGGCACTGCCTGTCTAATTTATCAGAGACTGTCTGATTTCATCCTACACATCCAAAGTTTAGTGTGTTTCATCAGGCACTATTATAAAACAAACACACAGAATTGATACTTACGAGGTATTATCAACAAGTAGCTACACTTTGCACTATTATCAGGCCAGTTTAGCTAACAGCTAAATCTGCAAGTACAAAAAGTTATTTCAATTTTCCTTACAGTATGTAGCCTACAAGACACGGCAGGTTACCTCAGCTTCTGGAGTAGGAGATGGAGTAATGGAACCAAGTGATCCTCTTCGTGACCCCTGAAGATCTGTTGGGATGGACACAGGACGCTGCCATTGAGTTGTTCCCGTTGGTATGTGCCAGTAGTAGATCCCAGCAATGTCATTTATTTTTTTCCAACCAGGTGGTAAGTCTGGGTCTGTCTGAAATGAATGATCACTCCATATATCTGCTGAGAACAAGAAAAAAAAACCCTAGTATTGCTGTTTTACAGTTCCTGTGCAAATGAATACCAGAAAAACATATCAAATGTAATGAGGCTCAATGTAACACGACAGATGAATAACCTCTTATTATACTGCTGCTCTTAATCCCTTTTTGGAATTAAAAGTTCCTTGTTAATCTATCCTTCAAGCCTTCTTCTATAAACTTTCCTATGGGTGTTTTTTTCTGAATCTCTCTCATTTCTGGTACCCAAATTTATGCACACAGACACAAAGATGTCATAGTAACTTGAAATAACTCCTCTACTCCAAGGCACAAACCAGACTATTTCTTCCCCATAGCCACTTAAAAAGTTCTTAAATTACTGATTTACTGCTTGAGGACTAATCTAAGCAAGTTCTGCAGATGAAATGCTAGATGATACCATTACACTCAAATTTAATAAAAAGCCTCAAAAGCCTCACCTACGGCCCAAATCTGAAATCAGCAACTTTAACATAATCAGTTCCAGAAGTTCACAAGTATTCTAAACATTTGCTTTTAAATGTCTCCTGCTGTGGCCTCTATGGAATTCAAATACATAGTTCCTGACTCCAAGGTCTTCCATGTTTTGAAGCCGATTCATCTTCAACCTTGCCTACTTTTATTTTCCAACTGAGTAAGTCGAATGCATTCTTCTCAACCACACAAAAGGCAAATAAACCCAAAACACTTTCCACAATTTAGGCCACATCATGCAAGAAGTAATGTGATCAAATACCTAAACGTCACAATGAAGTATGTTGCAACATCTGCAAGTCCAGTTTAAGTTTAAAGTTTAGGCACAGCTTCTGTCCTTGCTATACATACATATGGATGTATACACAGCTACTCAAACATACAGTCAAGAAAGTCTTAAGCTATGGCTGCATTTAACTACTAATTTCAAACTAAACAACCAAAGACACAGAGGAACCAACATACTATTATTTATTGTTGCAATGACATACAGTAGCAGAAAGACCTAAACAGGAATTACTTGGAAGTAAAACCAGACAAACTCACAGCAGAAATAAAATTCTTAACCCAGAGACTTAAACAAAGAACATTTCTGCAACAATTAGTTACAAGAGAAGAAATTATCTCCTATGTGAACAAACAGCTGGAAGGAAATAATGTAAATATCTGGGATAAGAAAACACCACCTATATGAGTAATACTAATTTATTTTGAAAACATATCCCCTAGCAAAAATAAATACACAAAAATATATTTTCATATTTTGAGAAATAAAACAGGAATTAGGTTTCTTTTCAATTAGCATAGCTCAGGACTTTGAAAGAGCAGCATTTCCCACACCAAATGACTGATCTATGTCTGTGTGCGTATGCTCCTCACGCAAAGGGACTGGCCTCAGACTGTCTGATAAGCATGGCTGAACAGGACAGCACCAGAGGGCATGTGTTCATCCTGAAACACCAGGCCTCATGTTTGCTATGCAAACCTGCTTGAAAAAAAAAAGAAACATATGTGTGTCCCAGCCCATGCTGCAGAATGGCAGAACTGATGGGATAACCTTTTCACAGGCTGTGGCTTCCTACTAGCATGAACTGGAAAGCCTCCCTGGTGCACTGACTGTTCTAATAGATGAAAGCACTCAGTGTGCAAGTCAAAGGTAATGTGGCATCACAAGAGATACCTGCACAAGAAAGACAACAAAATAAGCATCAACATACAAAATCTAACAAGACATATGAATGCACTTGAGGCATCAGAGACCTACTACAGGATGTCAGGACATCAGTGGCTTTACTCTGAACATGGCAGTAAAATAATTTTCCTCTGAATTTGAATGACCTCATTCAATGGCATAACATTTCAAAACATGTAATTTTTGTTGCACAGCAGTTAGGTGTTATCTCCACTTCCAAGAGAAGTTGGTGGTAATGATAAGCAAGGCGTGGGGACAGAGAGTCGGTGCCTCTCTGCTTAGGTCCTTGTGCATGGGGGAACCTGCTTTACTGAAGGCCAAGCAAACTTCCTTCCTGAAGAAAATACTGTTAAGTAAGGCAACATGTCTAATGCAATAAATTTTGTATTGAACTGGGAGTTGTACTTGGAAAAACAGACCTGTATTTTGCATATGCATCTCTTCTTCAGGTGAAAACAAATCCCACCAATCAGCATGGCTAGGGCATCAATTTATGGACAAAGTGTACTCTTGAGTAAGAGGAGATGCAGCCCCAAAGGGCTTGAGTTTGACAGTTTACATGATTTCAAAACAGGGACTGTAAAAATTCTTAGAGTTATGAGAGTGCTGGAAGTTCTATTCCTGGGAGGTGCAGTACAGTAGTAGCTCCTATGCCACAGAAGAATTTTAACTATTATTTCACATGATAAAACCACATTTTTTGAAAATTAGGAGACAGCAGCAAGGTAGAGTCATACTAAGACAGAAAATATATTCAAGAAAATCTGAGAGGTATCATTGCATCATTCAAAGGACACGTGTTTTGCTTTTCCAGGGATTTGTTTCAACAGAGGGATCTCATTTTGCCTCTTTAGAAGCAGCAGCAGCAGCAGATGTGAGAGCATAGCCTCTGCCTAAAGCACATGCAGCTCTGCTGGAGTTAGTGGAAGCACTAGACTTTCAGTCAGTCTTACTAGCTCAAAGAGGGCTTATTCTACTGTGTGGGAGCAGAATGTCCAAGTGAGACTGCTTGTCTGCAAGGCTCAACAATACTTGCAAACACTTGATCTACACTATCTAAATAGGTTAAGTAATAAAATACCCACACTGTACAGAGATAAAGATGAGATATCTCTTTTTTGTTTTGTACTTCTAGCTTAGTTATCTCAATTCTTATGATGGTTTTGTAACAATTTTTCTTCTGTTAAGATCCTCCAAAGAAAAGAGACACCATCCCAACACCGGATTTGATCCAGACTGTGATTGCCTATCACTGTCTCAAATGTATACTTCCACAGTAAAAAAATTAACTGAAAAGGAGTGTTCATTGTCCAGGCTGGAAACATGACAGGTACAAACAGGAACACTTTCAGTGTTTTCCAAATGTCAAAAAATAATCTGACCAATAATAAATCTGTAAAGTCACTTCTGAATCTCTGGCCCTCCAATTGCTCACATTCCAGCAGCGGATGCACAATATAAATGAAGAATTCAAACTGAAAAGCACCTCATCTATAATAAGAGATCTACATCAAAGCTTTCTACGTCAAAAATTGCAGAGAATGGGACAGCAACAGTATCCAACATGTTGTCCCAGTGTTTGGGCACCAATGGGAAATCACTAGCTTCATAGCTGATATCTGTCTTCATTGCTGGGCTGAAGCATAATGAAGAGCTGTCCACAGGTGTGTTACAGATGCTATCCTTCTGGGTGATAAAGGGGAAGCACAAAAAAGAATTGGGAAGACAGGATAGAAAAGTTTTAATAAAAGGAAAAGGTGGGGGAAAATATTGTTTTCTTCTCTGAAGTTCCTAAATCTTGAAATGAAAATGTTTTACCTCTGTCTTCTGTATCTAAATAAAAGCAAAACTAAAGGAAAGGACGGCCATAGAAATTTAGTCTTTTTGAAGAGACACCAATGACTTCAGCAGATCCAGGATTTCATCCTAAGGGAAGCATATTCCCCCCATCCCATATGCATGCTGAAAATCAAGTCAGGCACTGAAGGGAGAGGAAGACTTTGTATTAATTAACGACTGAGGGCAAGGAAAATTCAAGGACTCTCCATTCAATAGCACAATAGAAAGAACATAGGTCATGTATATTTTTATCCATCTATTTCCTGCAGAGGGCTCAATGTGCAAGTTTAAATTGTTTGGTTTTATCAAAAAGAAGTCTCCAATGATAAGTTCTCACTTTCTATGCACTCTAGCAAAATCAACAGCTTCACCTACTGGCATGATTCACACCAATATGGCCAGCAGGCAGCCTCGCCTAAGCATCACTGCAAGAAGCATGAATGCTATCTCAGAAACAAATGCAGCAAAAATACAAGTCACCAGGTCAAATAATCTTAAATCAGACACATCTGTTTAATTTGGGGAACGTTACTCAACAAGGAGTGATAACCAGCCAGAAGCTGGTCATTTGTCACCATCTTTGCTCACAGCATGTAACTGGTAGTCATGACAACCCTGTCCTCCTGCTTGCCGAGCTGCTGAACCAGCCACCAGACACATGCACTTGGGGAGAGGAAGATTCTCTAACACCTTCCAGGAAAACATGTTGAAACGTGGGATTTACAAGCATACACGTAATAACCAGACTATCTGTGCCAAAATGATTTTCTGTTTTGACCAACTGTAAAATCAGCCATGGTCAGAAAAGACTGACTTTGTAAAAATCCTAAGGAAGTTTGGGATGAATCGCCTGTACTATTTTTCTTTTTCATGAGATGTGATCTTTGCCTGGCTGTGTAAATGAGTTACTACAAGCAAAAAAGGCATCAACCAGAGATGACTGATCTAATGAAAAGGAGAGGAAAGCAGATTTGTTAACATTCAGTAAAAAAAATCCAAACCCCACAACTAAACCCACTTGTTTTGCTGTCTTGGCTTATTTTCCCTTTCAACGACCAAAGCCCAGGCTGCTGATATAAGGACCACAGTACTAGCACAACTACCAAGGAAAACAAGGGCAAGTGACTTCAGCAGAGGGGCTCTGAAGAACTGTTGACGACAGCCATGGATGAGGGCGATGGATAATACCAGCTGCTCTGCTTAAATGGGAGAATTTTTGGGCTCTCCAAGTTGTCTGCTCAGGGGCAATACAGTCTGAGGTGTAGAGGTGAAGCTGTGAGAAGCCAGCACCACAGCTTGCATTTACTGGAGTTGATACTAACAGTAGCAGCAGCAGGAAAAAGTACTGCAGGTAAGACTGTGAGGAAAGGTCTGTATGTTCTTTGCTGGAATATGGGCAAAAAATAGGTAAACACAAGAGGACTAGCCTGTTCACCAACCAAGAACATCTATCCACAAAACAAGAAGAGTCTGGTAAATTAAGGAAGGAAGACTTGGAGGCGACCTGAATTGCTGTCTCAAGGGAGCTGTTGTGGCAATAGATGGACCAGGAAGAAGCCAGCCTCTGTCCCATCTGGAGGAAGGTGGCTGTTCAGCCAGGTGAAGCAGTGGTGACAAACATGAAATTATAGGCATGCAGGAGAGATTATGTCAGTTTGAGCAAAAGCTGATGAATGGGTACCTGAAAAGTGCTGGCGACACATCCTAAGACTTTACCACAAACCTTACTGTGACAAGATCTCAATCTCTTGATTAGGGTGTTGGACATCAGGAGAGCTGGGCAACTGAGATGATGTACTGGGTCTAGCTGGAATTGGGCTAATTTTTTTTTCTTAGCAGCCTGTAAGGTAGTGCACAATACACTTGTGACCAAATGTGCTGGAAACACACCAGTGGTTTGGTAATTGCTGAGCAGTGCCTGCATAGGCCTGAGATCATCTCTATTCTCAGCCTCAAGCAGACAGGCTAGGCATGGGCCTGCTAGTGCTAGTGTTTGCATCACTTTTTATATATGATTTTTTCTTTCTTCACTTACTAAGCTTTCTTTATCATGAGTCATGACTTCTCATTTTTGCTGTTCCAGTTCTCTTCCCCATCCCACTAGTGGAAGGAAACAAGCCACCACAGAATTCAAAGCATATTGGCCAACCCAAAATCCAGGAAAAAATACACAGGTACTGTCTGGGATGGAATGAAAAGGAGTTCCAAACAAGTAAGGGCAATATATAAATGAATGCCCTTTCCACCAATTTGGTGCTTAAATGAGATAGTATCAATACCTTAGAGGATTTCTACCATCTAATTTTCAAAGCAGTCAGAGTAATTTGCTACTGTTCTAGCAAGTGATCTACTGCTCACAAATACATTTTGCATATTACAGAATTACAGAATAGTTGGAGTTGGAAGGGACTTCTGGAGATTATCTCGTCCAATCCCCCAGGTACATCTAGAAAGTTACACAGGATTACATCCAGGTGGGTTTTGAATATCTCCAGAGTAGCAGACTCCACAACCTCTCTGGGCAGCCTGTTCCAGTGCTCTCACCCTCACAGTAAAGAATACAACCAGTATAGGTGGGTTTCTAGCTTATTTGAAATAGTAGTTCTCTATTCCTTCCACTAGATGGCAAAAGCTTTTACCTAAAGAGTAGTCCAAAACACACCAGACTGTGTACCTCTAATTTGGTCTAAATCTGCTGTGATCACTCATTGTGTGATTGTGATCCAAATGACCTCTTTACCTCAAAGGACTCTGAGCAGCATCAAGAGCTATTCAAGAGCATTATCATCATTAGCAAATTACTAAAAATGGTATTGCAAGTTAGCTTTCAGGGCTAAACCAGTCTAGCAGCAATCTGCAACTGCTTCTCTGATTTGATTTTTTGCGTATTATCTCTTCCTCCCATGCCATTCCCCAAGGAGAGCAGAACTGCACCATATGGTCTCATGTTCTGGGTTCATAACCTATTTAGCTATTTCATCTTGTTTTAGGAGCAGAGTGTTGTTTGGTCTAAAGAGGAAGGATTAAATGACCAGCCCACCCAAGGGACTGCTAGACTTATGGAGTGAAGCCTGTGCATGTACTGGCACACTGCACAGCACACCAAGGGAAAGCATGGAGTCCAGCTTTCCTTCCCTTCACAAAATTTATCTGTCACAACAACAGCAGCCAAACATTTGGTAGAAAAACTGGCAAAATTATGCTGGTAGCAGCTCTGGATTATGTATTTCTCTCTTAAAATAGAGAGTCTGATTCTCCTGTCTCCTCAAAGCAAACTGGTATGCTAGTATCAAACCATCCATAGAACAAACCACTAATTTTGGGCAATGAACAAATATAATCTGGAATTTTCACACAAAATAGAAAGATTCCATCTATAATACTGAAACAAAAAGTACTCAAGTTAAACACAGGTGTCCTTCTGACTTCAAGATACAGGATGCCTGAAGAGCAGGAGGGGATGTTGTGTCAATGTCTGGCATATGGCAGTAGGGTCACCTCAACAGCTTCAGCTCTCCACAAAGGAACTCCTGCACCACAGTGCTTTACTTACAGCAAACACTCCTGTTTTGCAAGCTTCAAATAGAGCTCAGTATCTCCAAATCTGTCACTCCATTTTACTGGGACTGGCTGTAGACACAAGTGGTTCCCATCTCCCTTACATTTCTGCTAGTAGTAAGTGCTTCTTACCTTGGTACAAGCCAGGAAAGACAGAGGAAAAGATCTTAATCCTGCCAATACACTTGCCACTGATCCCTGGTACTAAAGAATGGCAAAAAGGTTGGACTTCACACTTTTAATCCCATTTGTTTGAACTCAGGAATAGCTTTCTATCCTCTCTATTCTATTTCTGTTGTATCCTCAGTAGTTTAAATTAAAGATTGGTGATGTCAGTGAGTGCCTCTTTAATCTGAATGACACAAGTAGTAAGGCAAAGTATGGAATAAAGAATCTGGCTAGCCGTCACCATTTTTTTCCTCCATTTTAGAGAAGGAACTGCATAAAAACTATTTGCATTAAAAGTCAGGTACTGGGCAAAGGTAATTTTCTTCATCTAAAATATAATGAGGCCTACTGATTTCAGGAGTCAGTGTAGAGAAAGGACTGCACTTCTCTGGAGAATATCCTGCATAAATACATTGATATAATTTGAAATTTTAGGGACATGCTCATTAGTGGTTTGTGCATATGACTTGCTACTTAAAAGCAAGTGCAGCTGCCCAATGGCACAGACATGTAACTCAACTGGTGGCTTGACTAGATCTGCTTTTCTTTGACAGCCTCATTTAGAGTACTGTGCAAATACATTAGAAAAATCTTTTTCGATATTTAATGATTCAGCGAAAACAGAATATAAAATTGAATTACAGTGGAGCTACTGTCTGAAATTAAATGCTTTACTTCACCAAAAAGCAAAGCTTGCAAGAACAGCCATTTCCCCTCTCATATGCAAGCTCTGCTTATCCTTCAGTTCATACACTATAGCAGACACTCTAGGATACCACAAAAATGACTGCTTTATCTTCACACCAACCTTGTGAGGCAGGAGAGTGCAAGCCTTGTTTTACAGAGTCAGGGAGGTATAGGAGGAGAGGTCTGAGATGCATTAAATAACTCTCCTGGAGTCATACCCAGGCTCCAGGCTGGTGCAGGATTCCTGCACCCAAGCACTAGACAAAAACACACAGTGCACAGAGATCAGCTGCTGCCCTCCAGTGTGACCACACATCAGGATCCCCTTCTATCCTACAGTCTGGACTGCTCTTCCTAGTATGGCAAAACTTGCCCAATTTAGTACTATCAGTAAAAGTCAGAATGTGACTTTTAACAATCTGTATAATGGAATCGTTTGCCACTTTAAAGCTGTAGTGAAATGTGCACTAAAGAGCAAACTGAAGGATTCTGTTTTTTTCCAACATAGAAGCCAAAGACCTAATATTTCCCCATCTGCAAATTTCATGTTGCTACAATAATGAAGGGATGGGAAAATTTATTATGGTGAAAATCCACTTAGAGATGCATAAGTGTGAAGTTTTGCACAAGCTTAGGAAGCAGTGCATTAGCCCATGGCCTGCCTGTAGTGAGAGACACTAAGGGGGAAGGCTTGGGCACCTCGGGCAGCTCCAGCCCATGCTGAGGGCTTGTAAGATGGTGAACTCAAGCTTCACCTCCCAGCTTTCAAACTTTGAGACTTTTTATAAAAAAAAAAGCCAACAACCAAACAACTTTAACCTTTTCAAAAGTAATTTTGCTTCAACTAAGCCTTTTCTCACACAATGCATAGAGTCATACATGAAATGCAACATACAGCATCTACAACAGGAAGGCTTTATGAACAGGGGCTTCTGACAGCAGATGGAAGCTCCAGAGGAGCTGGCTGTGTTTCACCTGCAGTGGGAGAGGGAAGTGTGCTGAGAGGAAGAGCAGACAGAGGGTCTCTTAGCCCTGCAGTTTATTCAAGTATTTCACATCACTACACTGGTATATCAATTTTCTGTTAAATCTTTAGTCATGATGTCCAAGTACCTTCTGGTATTAAGAAGTCTCATAGATGTTAATCATCTTTGAAAGGATCCATTTAAAAATACCAGTATTTTCATTCTCATATCATTTTCATTCTCATATCATGGCACTCCAGCACTAAAATTCTGTATTTTTCACAGAGTGGATTCACAGATGTAATTGAAGCTAGACTTAAAAATCTGCATTTAAGGAGATACAAATAGTATCTCTGATATAAGCACTAGAAAGAAATAGAAGAAAATTCAGAAAAATTAACTGTGGCCTAAACCACCCTGCAAAGTCTAAGTTAGCAAACAGTAGCCAGGAACAAACCCAACACACAACAACTAGAGTCTCATGCCAGGCAGCATTTGAAAAAGAAAAATGAAGGGATTAATTTTAAAATTCCACAGAACCACAAGACAATTTCACTTGCGATTAGTACAACCTTCAATTCACAAAGCCCATTAGCAAAATGGATGCTTTGAAAGCGAGGATAAATTTCCCTTGAAGATGCATATGCCTAGAGCACAACTTGAGAAGTTTTCTTTATTGTGAACCCTGAGATAGAATACCCCTAAACACAAACACCTGCTTGGTAAGAATAAAAATATGCCAAAGCACAGGAAAACAATAGACAAAATCTCCAGTGTATGATAAACTGCAAGGCACTGAGCTCTATAAACACTCAGAAAAGACCTTCTGGTGCTAAGAAATCTCGAAGATGTTTGTCATCAAACAGCTGACTGTCATCACATTTACAAACAGTAAAACAAGAGATGCACAAGCAACAGAATGGTCCTTTCCCCCAGCTGAAAACAGTAGCTGATCTTTGGTGGAAACCTTAGTTTGTGGACAAGTCAGAGGACTGCAAGTGGTCTTGGAAAGCTGGAAAACCAGTTATGTAGGATGAGAAGAGTGCCCTTTCTCGATTTCTATTCACCTTTGTTGCTGACAAAAACAAAAGACTGCAGATAGATCCTACAGGATTAGGATACACAGCTTCAAGAGGTGTTTTTCAATGCAAACCTTCACCTTTCCGTTTTCTTCAACAGACAAAGATACCCATCTCTTCTTTTTTTATCAATTTCTTACAAGTTCCCTTACCATTAACTCTTCTGCTACTTCAAATCCTCATATACAAGGGCAAACAATTAATTACCTTTTGCTATTCTGGAAGGATCACGGTTACAAAGATTTTTGAAGGAAGAAATTTAGTACTCACTGGCAGTTGAAAAAGTTACATTTTAGGAACCAAGATCAAGATGAAAGTCTTTATGCCTACAGTTTTAATGTAGGATTGAACTACCATAGGACTAGTGCATGCACTTCACACGCCCTACTATAAAAATGGATGTAGCAGAATTAGAAAAGACAGTTAAAAATCTCTCTGCAGGAAGAGACATTCAGTAAAATACAGCTCTCCAGCTTGGAGAATAAATAACAGGGAAGAGGAGAGGATGTCAGAGAAATCTGTAAAATCATGAATGGTGGGAAGAAGGCAAAGATGGAAAGGAAATCATCATTCACTGTTATTCACTGCTTCCTAAAACAGAACAGCAAGAGGCATCTAATGAAATTATTGGAGAGCAATTTTATAACAAAAGGAAATACTTTTTCATATAATATATAATTGGATTATGGAGCTCACGGTCACAGGATGTTGTGGATGCTAGAAATACAAATGGAAAAAATGATTAAACAAATTCATGTCAGAAAAGTCTATCAAGAGCAATTAAAGATGATAACATGAATGACATACCAAGTCTGAAAGTCCTGAAACTATCAATTACTGAAAGTGAAAAAGATATAATAGGGGGAGGACTTTATGCTAGCCCTGTTTTTGTTTTAGTGAAGCCATAAGTTTCTGCTACTGACCCTTGTTGGAGAAGCGACCCATAAAGAACTACATGAGCCTAAGGTCTGCTTATTAGGGCCATTTGATTATGTACAACATGGAACTGTAACCACTGTAACTCCCGTAAAAGCTCTGCCTTCCATTTACTATATTAATTTACATTGGAAATAGTGGAACTAACAACTTGGAAAGAATCATTGAAAGACTTTTATCAAAGTTACCACAGCAGTTATACTGGATCAGATTAAAAAGCCTCATCTGACGTGAGAACTCTCAAACCAATATATCCAAGCTTCCTCTAAGGGATTTATATATAAATATAGACATATATTCCTAGAAGGAAAATACACAATATTCTCATAAATACAAAGGTGCACAGCTTTGTACCTTTTTCTACCCTGAGATACAGAATAATCTCATATGACAATAGAAATGCAGGAGTTATGGGACTGAATATTATTATCTTTTCACACTTGTCCCCTTCCAATTTACATTAACATGTATCCAAAAGGAAGATTTTATTACTTTTATGCCAAATTATGCACCACCCTTTAACAAATATAAATTTATTTGTAGACAAATAGAAGAGTTGGGTCTTAAATATCTGCATGAATAAGGAGAGGGGAACACAGTTTAAGTACTGAGGAAGTGATTAGTGCAGAGACAACTGCTGTAGAGAAGTAATTAGCACCGCTTGCACTACATGCTTTTATACATGTCAATTACTACAGTTCAAAAAAGCTCTTATGCCAGTAAGTGTTTACAGTCTCACTGTCCTGATATAATTTGCATTCCAGAAAATTTCAGAAGAAGAAAGGAGAGGTGACAGCAATATACTGTAAGCAAGATGCTATCCAGAAATTCAGTTCATCCACTGATACAAATTCTCAGTGAATCCTGCCACTTGAAAATAGAATTAGCCCAGATAAAATTGTGGCCAGGAAAACACACAATCCTCACACAGCATCTGTAAAACAATGAACCAAAAGTCAAAATAACCTGATCTGGTGGCATTTCTGCTGACACTTCTGCAGTAATGCTCTCTCTTTTAAACTTTGACCACCACCTTATCCCTCAGCAAGTCATAAAACCACATCCCACCACAAGACCTTCAGCATTCTACCAAATGAGGTAGTTGATTTGTTCATTACTACAGAATTCAAGCTGCAAGGTTCATTCCTTTCAAAAAGTTTACTTTTAAAACACAAGAAATGAAACACTACTCTTGTGAAACACACATTTTCAGCATTTTTGACAGAAATTTGTATGATTTTGTGTCTTGTGATATCTGGAACTTTTTAACTCCCTAACTCCTGGAATCAGTGGGAAAATTGCAGCTTGTCCACTTAAAATACCCTCTTATCAACAAATATTTTAAAAACCTCTCATTACGACCCACAGAATCCCCCACATTTCCCTCTCAAAAAAAGGTAAAAGCTGAAAAAAACAAAATCAAAATGAAAGCTTAACCCTAAAAAGATAAACAATTACCTGAATTTTATTCTTGCTTTTGAATACACATTGTTTTTAAACTCCCATTTGGGGACAAGGTGTATTGGTTCCAAGAAGAACTTAGATTTGTTTTTCTTTTGTTTTTAATTAGTTTACTGGCATATATTGAAGAAGTTATTCATCTCTACTTTAGCCTTTATAAATGCATCATATCTATAAGTATTCCTGTGCAATGAAAATGAGTATGTAAAATTAAATGTATTACTAATAAAGGAGCAACATGAGTGAAAACTCCTTCCTCTCCCTTCTACTTCCAATGCTTGATCTGTCTATTTGCCCCGTCTGCAGATGTTGTGGTTTGCAGAGGAAAACAAAAAGAGGTCTACTATGCAAATACTAGATGCATTCCTCCACCCACAATAAAGCTTCTGTTGTACACTTGAATACTTAAAATACAACGGGTTATTACTATTACAGTATTTTTCAAGTGTGGTCTGCAGGGAGTGCAACTTTTAAATCAGTACATTTTGTATTTGGACAGTATTTTTTTTTTAATACTGTCCAACAGTTATTGGACTGATTTTAACAAAATTTGGAAGTAGTGAACCTCAAACATTGGTTGAACACATAGATAACCTGTCCACTTACTTCTGGCAGAGAGAAAATCCACCCTTCTGCATCATTCCTGGAAAACCACAACTAAGAAGAGTCACTACTCAATTGGTTTTGTTTTGGAACAGCTGAAGCTTGTCCCAGATTAACAACAGTCTCCCTCAAGTCAGAGACACCTATCCACCAAAAAAAGGTGATTTCCTCTGGAAAGTGTTGAGTACACTGGACTGTGCCTCACTATTTTCTGGACTAGCTTCTTGAAACTTAAAGTGGATGTGGACAGAAGCCACTGGGAGGAACACAGAATGGGGAAACTTCCACTGTCACCCTATTCCTAAGGCAGCTTCTTTTAAGATACTGCATTTTCCCTGTGAAGTCATTGTAAGATCAGAAAATCTTAGGTAATAAGAGCTCGGTATATTCAAAGTACAGAAATCTGGAGTATAGATCTGAAAGAGAATTCACCTGTGACATGAAATCAAATGAACTATAGAAAATCAATCTTCTGTTAATGATCATACATTAATTTTGACGTTGTATAAAAGTCTTATTTCCTATACTTATCCTGAATACACATAGGCAATATAATTTTACAAAGCCTAACACACCCATTTCAGTGGGAAAGAAACAATTCTGTAAGAAAAATTAAATAAACTTCCTCTTCCATGCCAGTGGAAGCTTCGCCCTGAAATCCCTGTTGTTCTGACGTCATCTTCCTACTTTTCAGATATCTTTGTTTAAAAAAGCATTAGTTATATTTCAGCACAATTAACCAAAGGAAATTATTGTAGCCAGGAGACTACAAAGTTCCTTAGCTGATCCGCTCACAGCCTTCATGAGCAGAAAGGGAGACTCATTATTTTGTTTTAGTTAAGCATAAAAGAAAAAGAAGGTAATTTGAGTTTAACACCAAATGTTATCTTGAAATTCTGCTACAGCTGGAATGTGACAAACAATCCTAGCTTACCCACAAAAGAAAAAGTTAACTAAATTTCAAATAATTTTACAAAAGCCAAACCAAACTGTTTCTTATTATTATTTGTTTCTGTAAGGAGCAAATACAGTTGTGCTATTTAATTACAGTTCCCCTGTAACGAAGAGAAAAAGTTGTGTAAAGGTTTTGTGTGAGTCAGCTTTCCAATAAGACATCCTCTTTCTACATCAATAAATTGATTTATTTAGAGCTGGCAAGATAGAACAAAATGTCCAAGATATTACTCAACATTCTTTGACAGGTCTCAATTCAATACTAGGCTATAAACTGCCTCATCTTTCTTACCCCCAAATCCACACTCAGTATTGCAAAAGTTCTTTTACTTTGAACTTTAGGGAATGACTAGGGGTACTACTATTACACTGTTCAGAGATTTTTTTTGTCTTCCCTTTGACTACAAGAAAAATACAAGAGAAGAATTTGTCATGTGTAAAGGAGAAATCAGAAGGTTTTCAATGTATATCAAATTAATGTAAAGATCTTCAAGCTCTGTGGATCACAAGTATAAAACATCACTTGTCAATTCACTACTGAAATAATGAGCATTCAGGAAGATACTGCTGCAACCTAACCTGTCAGATACCAGCTAATCTTCCACTGAGCAGAATTTTTATTAACATAAAATAATTGCATTCAGTATCCAGGCCTAAGTGACATTGTCAACCAGTGCTATAAAAAAGTAAAATAGAAGTGTTACTTACAGTTACTAGATGCTCCTGTATAGTTCAACATGTACTGATCTGCTACCAGCATCCTTTAAGTTTGCTACATACATGTCCCAACAGCTTCATATTCTCCTTCTGTGTAGCATCTCCAACTCAAATATGAGAAGATACACTGCTATGTTTAAACAGACACTTACTTAATTAGTTGAATGAGGAACGGTACTTTGGATGGGAGGGAAGAGAAGCCATCCCTGTTCAACTGCCAGTAAATGTAACAGAGGAAACACCACATGTAGACTGTATAAATGACTGCATTTTCTAATAAGCCAAGAAATAATAAGAGAGATGGCTACACACGGATTTCAGCAGTGTGTGCGTATACTGCATCCTCCACTGAATTCATTCCAGCTTGCAAGACATTGATGTATTTTCTGACTGACTCTGCTTAGGAGACAAGCTTTTGAAACAGTACTTTCAGCCCACAAGCTTTTAGATGACAATCAAATCAAGATTTAATCAGTTCAACTTTGAACCAGAACAGCCCCTCATCCTGCAGATCAGCCCCTGGAAATGTATTTATGTTGATTTTTTCTCTTCAGCTGCCTGTATAAACATGTAAAGTTTTTAAAAAATGTAAAGCAGAGATCCAGTCTTCGAAGACAAGATTCTTCTTAACGCTGTAAACCTCCGACTTCCTGAAGGTGCATTGCAGGAATGGTAGAAATTGATTTAGTGAAAGGCTTCTATTAGTGAGAGCACTGTTCTATTAGTGAGAGAGCTGTTCTCATTGCAAAGTCCCTCCCCTTGCTATAATCAATAATTTAAGCAAAGCCAAGAATCATGTCAGCCAAAATGACCAGGATAACTTAACTGTCTCTTTCTTACAGTGTACAAGTAAAATTATATTAAGGTCTGAATGGGAAGGTATTCTAATATAAAAATTAATTTGGCCAATCTGAGTTGTGCTTTTTGGCTTTCATGTTGAGTAGGGGAGGAGGGCTGTGGTCCTTTGTTCCTTACTAAAAATTTCTCAGGTTCAGAGAAGTACCCAAAATCCATTCCCAAGAAGTAAAAGCCGTAACTTCTGATTTTACCTGCAAACAAAAAATGTGCTCTACAAAGTTAAAGCTTTGACTTGTGGATTATGACAGTGCTACTCCTCTCTCAGTGCCCTGCAATGATGTCTGAATTAATAACTGATGCAGTGTTTATAATTTAAATTGAGCTCTGCAGAACCTCAATTCAAAAGCCATTAAAAAATAGGAAAAATGCATTTAGTAAAATTGTGTTATTGTTTAGGACGAAATAGTTTTATTAAGAAACAGTTTCATGAAGAGTTCTGAGAAGGATTTTCAAGCAAAAGCCTTGAAGTAGTCTTACTATGTAATAAATCAGTCCAGTGTATGGAATTGTCATATAAAATAATCAACATAATGAATAGCAGTTAAAAAACAATCCCTGTAACACAACACCATATAAGAATGGATTAAAATGCCCCAGAGACTCTATAAGCAGGAAGCAAAAATATATGCTTTATATTTGGAGTTGTCTTCTCCCTCTCTCCCCAATGACTTCTCATCACCAAAGTATCACAGATAAATGTACTGTGCAAACCGAAGGACACACACTGCTGGGCTTTACAAAACCAGATCCAGACACTACAAGGAACCCACTTAATGTCACTATCTTGAGCTCCATGGCATCCAGATATTGGACGTTTACGGCCTAATCCTGAGTACCTAGGGGCTCTCAGAATGAGTTTTAACAGCAAATATTTGTGCTTTCATGGGATTGCTTAAAAAAGGCTTCATGTCCCTTAAGGCAGGGACCAGACATCCACTCTCAGGCGAGGACTGAGTTCAGAGCAAGGTCTCTGCAGCATGCCAAGTCTTATCACACAGCTCTTCTGACCCATGGAGATGCTCAGTACTGCTCTGAATCTACCCACCCTCTCCTGATGCAACAGCAATGAACCCAAGGCGGCCTGCAGCACCATCTATTCCATGTCTTGGCAGTACATGCTATAGGTTTCTGTATATCCAGAAATTTCTGTATGTTCAATACAACTTGGAACAGCACCATTGTGACTTGAGGGACTCATGACCCCACTTCAGCCAATCCCATGTTGTTAATTAAAGCTGAATTCAACTTCAATCAGCTAACGTTTCACTTATGTGACAATTCAGCACACGAGGAACCAGTGCACTGAGAGACTGGGGTCTAAAGGAGCCACTAACTTGGGGAGATTAAAAGAAATACCTCCAGGTGCAAACATAACAGGGCAGGAACTTAAGGAGGATTTAAGTCTGTGTCCCTCAATGTATAGACATCTCCCTCCACATGGGCCCGAGCCCGGATCTGACTTTCTCTTAGCAGTACTTCAGTATTAAATAACTCAGAGCTTCCCACTTTTGTGTTCTGCAAGTTTTTAGAACTTTAGAGAGATAACATCCCAGCACAAGTAAAATCCCCAATATTCGCTTCTGCTGTGAAACCATCCATCTGATTTACTGTCATTGCCTTTGTGCTAGTCTTTCTTGCCTAACCTACTGCCTACAACCATCCCCGCTTGCTTCCAGCTCTTCCTCAGTTGGTGCAAAATCATCCTAATTTACCTCCACAGCTGCATACAATTTACTCTCCTTTTGCTTCCCCCTCCAGTAGGTCACGTTCCCATCTTCCAGTCCATCCTCCCCACCTCACTATCCACCTGTTCCCCCACCAGCTTTATCCTCTGAGAGCAGCGGGGAGAACAGCTCACTACTGCTGGGCCCGACCCTGGGATCACAGCAGGTGCTCACAGGAACAATCACAGTGGCCCAGGCTTTGCATCTCCACTCTGCAGAGTGCAAAGAGGCAGGAATCTCTTCTGAGCAGGAAACGCCCCAAACTGTGCTGGCCATCCCCAGCTTGTACACCTAGTGGATCACTCCTGCCCCAGCAACTGCAAGGTCCTCCAAGAGCTCAAGGGCCACTGCAAAGACTAGAGACTCATTCTGCTGAGTGGCTGTACCATTCCTCTACCACACCTCCTGCAGCTAATATACAGGAGCCTAGAAGATAACAAACAAGCACCCAAAAAAGCTGCAAAGAGCTTCAGAGCACACAGACCCCACCTAGAAGAATATAACCTTGTTCTCAGCTTGCCTTAACAAACAGAGGCCTGCACATAAAGCATCCTCACAAAGGTAATACTGTTCCTTCCTTCCTTTCCCCAGAGATATCTATAGCCATTTCAAAGCATCAATCAGGTGGATTGAAGTTTGGCCTGACTTCTATGCAGCATTCAGAAGTGCTGAGGCAGAGGTTTACTGGATCAATTTCAGCCATAATTTTATAGTACTTGAACAGCTTTATGAACTGGAAAGTATTTTTTTTTAAGGGGAGGTGGTTAGTCTGGTATCAGCTTATTGTGGCTTTTCTTCTGGGAAACTTCCTGCATTATCATCCCTCTGAAATTAAGATCCTGACTTTTCCCCCTTACCTTCTCTGTTTTCTCTTCTGTGATTTGTTTTCTCTTCCTCTTTGCTCGCTCCTGTGTCTGAAAATCCTAGGCATAGAGGAACTTTTCCAGCAAGATACATTCAACCTCAGAGAGGACATGCACTATCCAGAACTACATACATCTATCCCTAAACTACAGAAACTTGGAAAGTTTCCAAAAACAGTTTGTCAAGTTAAGTACCTGACATGATTAAGTTATTTACTACTTCTGAAACTTGAGTCTGCCCTATATGCTCAGAAGAGTTTTCTACTTTTGCTACAGCACACAAAAAGCATGTCCTAATATCTCTTAACATTACACATCAGGTAAAGTGCATTGTGGAGTTAAGGGAAACGTAGTGCTCTGGGCATCTTGTGAACTACTTAGGCAGTAGAATGATGCTGGCATTTACTTCCCTGTGTTGTCTTGGCACCACCTCTACTCCCCATTGCCACCTTCTACTTTTCCATGCAGGTATTCCACATGTTCCACGCACAGGCCCTGGATAAATTTGTTTATCCCACAAATACACATTTTACTGAATAGAAAAATATTCATTTTTAACATGCTCAAAATCATAGTACTGCACTTATACAAAGCAGCACTATGACATTTTCTGGATTAGGAATTATATGCTTTACTAATGTAGCATGGGAAGTATCCCTGAAAAGAAAAACACCAAACAAGAAATGAAATATCAAGGGCAAAACAACCCAGTTTGTTAGACTCCCATCAAGTGGCCCGAAGTTCATCTGGAGTAAGGTCAAAATCAATGAAGCTGTGTCAGTTAGGACTGGACCACATTTGACATTACTTGTAGCCAAAGGACTGAGCTAGCCACAGCAATGCTTTAGTAGTCAAAGCATAGCCACCACAAAGGCAACTGTCTTCAAACCCAATCTCCCCCAGCCCCAGGACACCCAGGGAGAGATGTCACACTAGGAGAGAGCTATATGACAAACCATCCTAGACCCTTTGGGAACAATATAGCAGAGATTCAACAAGGAGCTATTTTTAAAACAAAGACAACACAGTAGACAAACAAATTTCATTTCTGCATTACAGGGCAGGTGTTTCAGACTGTATTCAGCTGGTTAATCCATCTGTGAGTGTTACCTAATGTGCATCCTGCTCAGCCTGTGATTGTTTCTCCAAATGCAAGTCCTAGCTCTTGCCTCTTCTCTACTGCCCATCTTGGACACCACCAGACATCTCAAGGGACACCAGGTGGGCAGTTGAACCAAGCTCACTCTACGGAAGAAACTGAATGGCTCTGATGAACTGAAAAACCGTTATCTTTTTGGCAAACAGTTAAGTATGAAACTGCTACTGTGACCATAAAATACATTCTGGAAAACCTCTTCTATAGTCCCAAATTTTAATAATTGCAAACAGAGTTTGGAAGAATATGTTAATTGTTGCTATATAAAGCATCTATTCTCCCATTCCTGAATTTAAGCATATCAATTCACTTTTACATACCCATTTTTGTTATCTATCTCAATGCAGAAGGGTGCTGATCATTACTTTTAATTGTGGAATCTGGGTGCTGATTGCCACTCTTAATTGTGGAACCTTTACATTTCAAGTCAGATCACTTAAGCATCCAAGACAGGGATTTAGGTAGCTCCACTGAGAATCACAGAATAAACCCAACCTGACTGCCTAAACACAGCAAGCAGCCTCCCTGTACAGCTGATAGGCAACGTGTACCTGACAAGATCATCTTTCAAGTTCAATTTACTATCGAGGTCAATTTATTTTATAGCCTTCTACCAGTAGACTGTGAACACTGTGTAACCACAGCTGCCCTTGAGGTTTTATTTCTTTTAAACTGACCCTAAAATCTTCTTATAGGGATGGAAGTTACTAACTTCACATGCAGAATGTTACCAACACACACAATACAGAGCAATAGTCACCTTTCTTATTTCATAAGCAGTCAGCAAATGGTCAAACCTGAGACTATAAAACATGCACTGTTCTTAAAACATGGTTATCAGTAACATGCAGGATTAAAAAAAAATATAACAGCCCAATATTAAAATTTGCCAGCCTTTAGGATGCACAGCAGGTGTGAACCAGAGACTCTTATTCCCAAAAATCTAAAAATTGGATGTTTACTTCGAACCCTATAACTAAATAAGTGGTTCTCTCTCTAGTTTTATAGGACTTGTATTAATCCACAATGTAATTGAATGTATTTTTAGTACATAAATCTTTTTCCCCCACTCAGGAACACAGAAAACATGTTCTGAGCAAGTAACAGATTTATTGTCTGTATCAGATAGGTACTGCAAAGGAAGAATCGTGCTTTTAAGAAGACATCCATTTTAATTTGGTCAAAGATGCTGGTTAAAATCAGAGGCAGAATTGACCATTGCTATAAGTCTTTCTGACCAGTTCATGATTTACTGTAATTTTAATTGTATTAAGAGGGCTATTCTCCCCAGACATGCTGTTATTTCAGAACACCGGGCTCCTTTTACAGGAGCAGCACTCCTGATCCCCAAGGGCAAGTCTCACAGCTGCCATTTCTACCTGGGATTGAACTCTTTTATTTGCAACCAGCTACTCAACTGCCCTCTGGTATCTGCCCAGAGACCAGCAGCAGACAGGCATTTGGTATATTGCAGCTGCACACAGCAGCAGCACTCCTGAAAAAGAGTGACACTTGTGGTTTTAATACCCCTTTGATTTCAGCCAGGGAGAAATGAGGCATCATGTGACCCAAAGGCTGAGGGACCAGGGATCCAAAGTAGGCTGCTGCCCCTGCACATCCTCCCTGAAGAGAGCCAGAGGGGCAGCTGGTATAGAGCAAGAAATACCTGCGGCTCTCTACTACCATGTGTCCTACATCTCAGGGACTTTCCTAATTATGGGGCTATTCCTGGCTCTAGAAGGAGGGGGGTTTATTTAAATTAAAACAGAAAGCAAAAGCAAATTCCAGTTTTCTTGTTGGTTTGGAGGCAAAGAGAATTCTTTTTATTTCCTGAAGAATTCCCATTTCTAATACATTAGAGATTATTACAGAGCACTGCACTTTAATATGGTGGAATAACTTTCCACTTAAATTATTTTTCAGGTGATACAAAGATTAAGAAATGTGCCTGCCTTTTAGGGAGCTTCTTAACAAAACAAACAAACAAAAAAAAGCAGGCCATAAACAACAAACATCACCCTCATTCTCTCCTAGGTTTGAGCTCTCAGGCACGTGGTTTACTGCTGCTTGCAACACATAGATTCATACAATGAATACATACAAATTCATCCAAGTGAAACTGATGAATACACAGAGAGGGAGAGAAGGAATAGGTAGATGGTGTAATAACACAAGATGTGTTTCCTTAGAAAGCTAGACTAAGGAAAGTTTCTTGAGAGAGAAGGAGGGAGCATTCCCCATTATGTGAACCCAGTTCTGGTCATTTGCAGTATTAAAACCACCTGGCGCTGGTGTCTGGTTATTCATAAGACTCTCCAAATGACAGAGGATTCAGCTGGATAGATACAGTAGGTCCCAGGGGAGATGCAGCGCCTGAGGCCGATGGAGGCAGGTTTCCTTGTTTGGGGGACTGCCTGCAGTGCTGGCTGTCAATCAGCTCTGGTGGCAAGTTGGCAATCAGCTCTGGTGGCAAGTTGCTGCCTGTCTCTAGGAAGGCTGCCTGAAAACCCATTACGGCTTGGCATGTGCTAAGATCTCAATGACATCTCATTGCTTTGCTGACTGTAGGTTTTTTCTGCTTCTAAAATCACCACAGACTTTTTTTTTTTGAAGCACTGAATCTCAGAAATAAGGTTAGATAGCTGAAAGTGCTAATAAAATTATCTGAAAGTTGGGGTCAATGTAGTTCTCATCAAGATGCACATACAGCTAATTTCCCTGGAGAAGAAAGAAGAGCTTCCTACACACATTTTTATACTGCACTGTGTTTGTGGTGTTCAGCGCCCATTATTTATGGATTCTATCATATCTGTATAGCAACACTAACATTTGTTTAAATAAGTCAGTTGTTTTGTATCTTTAAATTGAGTTGTATTAATTTTTGACCTCTTTACTCAGAGAGAAGGTCAAGGCTCTTGAAAACATCTTTTTATTAGACCACATGTAGAAGTATCCTGCCCTAAAGAGACTTCAGGAGGATTTTATCTAAACAATGATGCATTCCCAGTGCAATCAATTAAGAATAAATTTTTCAGGGTTTTTGAATTACACAACTCCAAAAGAAAGCATATGAAAACAAAACAACAAAAATACCTCACAAAACAACATTCTGATTTCCAGGATTTGAATAATGAAATATTGTTAAGAGTGGGAGGAGAAAGACAAAACAATTCAGAAGCCCTGAAAGAAGCATATTGTTATTTTCAACAGTGTCTTCTCAGGAAAACCGTATTTCTATAATATTTCTGCATAAATACAATTGTGCTAAATACAATCTCTGGACTGAACATTATTAATTCCCCAGGTATCTGCTGGACTACATTCTTTCATGTATTAACTGTTCTCAATACTGGGGGATTTTTTTCACTTCCCAGAAGTCACATGACTAAAACTCTACTGCACATTTTCCCCCTAGATGAATGTCTTTCTTTCTTTGGGCCCTAACATCTATTATTGGAGCATAAATGCAAGGGTTGGAGAGCACTGAGCTGTGAAGATCCCACACAATGCTCTCCTCCTACCCCAGATGCAGTGGCAGTAAAGAGCCCTGTCCATGCCCAAAATCACAGACCTCCAGGATGACACCACCAGGGCTCACTGCACAACTCCTCAGCTGGGAGGGCTTCTCTTTACCCATGTTGGCACACAGGGAGGGAGCATCATCAAATGACTGGGAGGTAGTGGGCACACTTACAAAGTTCTGCATTACAAAAGTAAAAATCTTCACTGAACCTAAAAATCATCATTCAGAAAAGTTTTTTTGTTGTGTGTAAGTAGCTATCAGTAGTTCAGCATCTCCCGACAATCATGTTCTTCTCAGAACATGCATCTACTGATTATTGAAGAGCAACTACTTATAAACTAGCAAGAGGTACAGTTAGCATATTTCTAGGACCCTGTATATGGCACCTGCTGGTGCCTTTCTTAAAGCTGCTACAATCGACCAGAAAGCTTCCAAGAATTCCCTCGCAGCCAAACAACTGTGTGCAAGGCCAGGGCTTTATTTTGATACAGCCCACTTCCCCATTGAAACTGCTAAACACCTCTTTCCTTCTGGGCACCAGCTGAGAAAAGCTAAGCAATCCCTTTCTAAAACAGTAGCTGTGAGGAGCCTTTGCTTGTGTACCTGTTTCATCAGGCGAGCTCGGCGAGGCACTGTCCTGGGACAGGGTAGTCCAGCTGGAGTCCTCATCACTTGGGGCCAGGTTTTGAATCCTGTGGAGGGCACAGTCTGTTTTGGCCCCAGTTTTTGGGTGATCTTTCTTTGTCTCAGGGCTTGAAGACACTGTGGCAACCTGGCCATCCTCTGGGCTTGGCATCTTGTTCTGTTTCCGGGACAGGACTTCCCCATTGACAATAACAGTAGAAGCCTGGCTGTTGCTTTGTGCAGTCTTATCTTCCACTGCAACAAAGTCCTGCTCTAGATCTCGAGCTGATGTCTCTAGATCGGCATAGTAATTCAGGAAGCTTTTGGTCCTCCTTGGCTGTGAGGGTAGTATTTCACAGCCAGAGGAATCCTGCGGGATCGGCTCATTGCTTTCAAACTTCTCAGAAGTTACATTTACGCCTGCAGTGGTACCGAGGTTTTTGTTGGGATCCTGCTGTCCCTGCTCGGCAGCTTTCCTGAGTTGGTTTTCTCCATTTTTCACCAGCTTTATATTGGCAGAGCTGTTCCCCAGAAGGGGCTGAGCTGCTGGATCGGAAAGACCCATGGCTGTCTGAATATTAGTCAGCGCGTACTTTTTCCTGCATTTTGGAGGAGTGCTGTTCTTGGTCTCTGTGTGCCTGATCTCTGCATTCAGGAGCTCGTTGTGAGAGGAGCGCAGGTTCAGGGTGTTGGGTGGGGTGGCGGGGCTGTTGCGGTTCACAACGTCCGTCGTGCTGCCGCTTGCCATAAACACTGCCAACGCGTCCACACCGGAATCGACTGAAAAGCAAAAGAAACTCTTGTGAAACACATTCATTACATACACTCTTTTGCTAGGGCTTCTGGTAAAGGCATGTAGCACTTCAGGTAACTGTTTTACAGGAGGAAAATTACCACAACCTAAGTGGGTAAGAGAAGAGACAAAAGCTTATCTTATTAAATAAGGAAGAACAGAGGCAGAAAAACATATAGAGAGATCATCAAGATCAGGAAGATGAGAAAAAGCAGGAAGCTTGACCCTATACAAGGCAGATTTTTCATTTCTGATTCTATTGCAGGCAGGCTCTGGGACAGCAGCGGTGCCCTTTGCGAATGCCTGGGATTCTCACTATCTTACCATAACTGTTTGAGTATTTCACCTCTTTCCCAGATGAGGAAGGAAGTACGTCCTCATGTGCTCATCACTAGGAAGCAGAAATTCGAAATATTTCTAAGCAGACTGCTTAGACAGATGCTGCTTCTTTTTCATCTTTGGGTAGTGCTGTTACTGCTAAGCCTGACTGGCTGGTCAGTTCTTGACTCCTAGCACCTGCATTTTCTCTGTTACTTGTCTGTCTGTCTGTCTGTCTTTCTTTCTTTCTTTCCTCTCCCTCCCCTGCCACCTTCCTTTTTTTTTTTTTTTTTTTTTTTTTTAGAGAAGGGAATGAAAGAGTCAGGGGAATACAAGCAGAAGATTATTTCACAAAGGTGTATTTGATTTCCAGGGGCAGGGAAAAAAATCCCTTGACAAAATACCCTGCTGGAATTCAATCAACTTCAAAAAAAGGGCTGGGTCCAGAGATGGTTTACTCTTTCTATAGCTCACAAAAGTTCAAGCTTAAGGATAAAACACACATCCTAGGGCAGAGAACACATACTACACTATTAAATAATATCAGTCTTTTGTCTGCTTGTAAACAAGTTTCTGATTTTTTTTAGACAAGGGTACAGCTCATAATTTGCAAAGATATTAAGTTTATTGAGGGAACAGATTTTTAGACTATTAAAATTATCAAAACACGGATCTTTTAAAAAAATAATTAAAAAACTGTAATTTGTTCCTGTACTGTCTATTTGTGGCTTCCACTAATCTGCTCAAGTACTCCATGGACACCTCAATTTACTGTAGTAGTCACTGTTGTTTGATACCTGGCAACTAAATTAGAGGCCAATTAATAAATCACTCCACAATAAATCTGCCACAACATGAAATACCCTTTCTGTTGTTCCTAATTCTTAGTTATCATTGACTACTTATATTGCACATAAAAAGGTATCTGGGGCTTATGCGGAAATGAGAAGCTGTAATTTGAGCTAGCTGATGACAGATCATTCCAGCTGAGCTGTGCTGCATCTTTGTATATTTGATACATGACAGAACTGACTGGTGTACAGATTTACAAGAGATTAAATATATGGGTTTTAAAAGAACATATAATACATAAACAGAGTGAAAAGGAGCAGTTCACATTGTTATACCTAAACGCAGGCACAGATGCTAGCGTTCCCTCCTCTTTGATGTGCTGTCAAAGCTGCTCACTTGCAAACATCACTCTGGTTCATTTGACACCAAGCAGATCAAGTAATAATACTCTTTGTTCCCTGAATCACCCACCCAGCTGTTGAAGAACAATTTCTTAAACTTGTTAAAAACAGAATTTAAACAAAATTTTACAATTTTTCATGTTTGCCAATTTCTCAAGCCCTGGTCAGTCAGTCTAAGCCAACTGCAAATTCTTGAGAAGACCGATCACCCCATGCACATGCTGTGCAAGAGCCGTCATCTTAGATAACAGCTAACAAACATCCTGAAACAAACTTTAGCCATGAGAGACTTTAAAACACAACTATTACAAAATTTAAAGGAACTTTATAAATTACTTCTCAGATAAACACGTTGTATACACACACAGAGCTTTCTAGATCTTGTTCAAAACCAACCAGCTCTAATGTAAGCAAGGTCACATCCAATCAGATGTTACTGAAACGTTTTGCATGAAATAGCTTCTACATATCAACTGGCTGCTTTGTATTCTTTTCTGAATCACTCAAAATCTGACAACATGAAAGTCACATTAAAAAGTAAAGTAACAGGGCAGGATAATTTCTCCCCCCCACTGCCTGACCTTTAGAATTCGTGCAACTGCATGGTATCTAGGGATTTATTTTCATGCTTCAGCAAATTAAAACAAGCATTTATGCTTTTCACCAATAAATACAATTATCACAATATGGAACAAGACAGAAATTTATTCTTCATCTTTGTTACAAATGAGCTACTTCATGCAATGTTTGCCACTGTTTTTGTCACTGAACAAATTTCTTAAAAAATAATCTTCCTAGATAAAGCTTAAGTATTTGCCTGCCACCTTATCTTTAGCTTGTCCCCTGCTGTTATTGTTTCATTGCTCAGAAATATTGTTAAGAATAAGCCCTTGGAAACGTTGCAAGAAAATGTATTACATTTTATTAATCTGCTTGTTAAAGGTTCTCCATTGATTTGATGAACTTTGGCACATTGTTCAACGACTGCGCCAAGGAGTCTTTGTGACCCACATAGTGTTTGCGACTTGGGCATTAAGTTGGGCTGGTGTATGACCAGGAACAGAAAAATGTCAAAACAAACCTTTCACTGGACACCATCTCCCCTCCTGACCCCATCTCAGGCGATCTGTTGATCAAACCATCCTGATCAAATGATCAGTGAACAGGCAAACAGCAGCACAAGGAGTGCACAGAGTGGAGCAGGCTGTTCTCAGGGGCCACGAGCCTGTTCACTGGCTGTCACCCTGCAATCCCAGCCATGGATGGGATGAACACGGCTGGCTTCCCTCCACTCTTGCAAGCAGACACAGATGTGAGGAAAAAAAAAGAGAAAAGAAGGCAAAAAGAGAAGAAGAAATGGGCAGATCTTCCATCTCAAGGGTAGAAGTTGCTACGAGACTACGACTAACTAAAGTGCCAGAAAAATCAGAATGCCAGGAAATGCCTAAGAGCACTGAAGGAAGATTGCACAGTAGAACAGCGTAAGGAAGAAGAGCAATAGCCTGTCCCTCCTCCTTTATATAGGACACAATGATGGTCGAAACACATCACTTATCCCAGAGGAAGCACAGCCCAACTTCCTAATTAAAAACTTCAATAAAATGTAGGAACCCAAGATTCCTGCATCCAGGGCTGCCACGGGCAGACTCCATCCCCCTCTCAGACAGCTCCTTGTGCTGCCTGGCCACCAGCAAGGACCATGCTACTGGCATAGGGCACCTTATTTTCAATTTCTCTACTTTCTGCTGGAAAACAAACACAAATGGACCACCAGACCAGGAATCACTAAGCTGATACATATATCTCAGTTTAAGTGAGGGAACACTGCTAAGTTGTGAGTAAAAGTAGGGTATTACACTAAAAAATAGTCTACTCTGGTGAAAAGCTAACAACAACTAGAACACTATCATTACTGGGAATAATAACATGGTTAAATTGTTGGTTCTTCAGGACAGGACTTAACTTGGTAGAAAATCTGTCACAGCAACTCATTAAGGGTTTCAACTTGCTTACTTTTTGAAGGAAGTCCCAGCCCCAATTGTAGACTTTTAACATTCTTACAGATATAGATTAAAATACTTTTACCACTCTAATGTGTTCAACACAGAGTAGTGCTAATTCTCTAAGGATCATAATAATATAAAAATACTATTACTTCAATGGCTTTTATCGATGTTTTTCAATCTTGTCACAAAATTTACTGAGCTAGAAGAGAGAGAAAACGCCACTACAAACAAAGAACAGTGCATAACCAATTTGTCTTTGCCATCTAATGACATTTTTGCATTGTACTGTCTATGGGAAGATTTTAAAAAGCTGAATTCAAAAAGGCACAGTTAAAAAAAAAAGAAGTGCTTTCTTTTTCATGTGTAAGGCAAAATGAAAGTGAAATATGTGCGTGGAAAGAAGAAAAATAAGTAGAAAATTTCACATATTTGCATAGCAGAATCTTTTAAAGGGCATCTGACCTGGAAGTACTTCTGACATGGCTCGCAGGGCGTCAGCAATGCATCAGGAAATAGATTATAATTTGAAATCTGAAAAGAGGGACCATTTAAGAATTAAAACCAAAGGAAAACACAAAAGAAAAATACCACATTTTAGAAGCTCCTGAGAGATGTTAAACATTCTAAATAAAGCTCACACCATAACAGTGAGGATCTTTTGAGTTTCTAACGATATTAAGATACTCATTAAAGTATGGGAGAGGCTGATCTGCAGCAACACAAACACGTAATTAAAAATAACTATTACGTTTTTGTTAATGTACAACTTTACTATGAGCACAAATTCAAAAATACTCTCCAGTTTTAGTCATACTAAACTGTATTTAGTATGTTTTTCAACATACTGTAGCAAAAACTTAAATACATTGGAAAATACGAGATTTTTCCCAATTATGAGACTACAGCTTACTGAGGAAACCGCAGCAGCACTGGTAAAAGAAAACACAGCAGTAAGGCAGGTTCACAAAAAAAATTTGCAGAATGAGATCTAGCATACGAAACTAAAAAGCACAGGGTTGACCTCACAGGAGGGAATCATAAAATGAAAGTTAGGCAGTAAATTCCACTATAGGACCCTTTCCTGGCCATCTTCTCGTAAATAAACCATTTAGCCCTAAAGTCTCTGGTTTGGATATGAGTGACACACACAGTGAGAGACAAGGTACTCATGACAACCCATGTGTTTTTGTCACTGCATCTAGGAAACATAGGAAAATAAAATAATACAAATCTTTCCATAAAGCAGATTTCCCTTCTGCAGGGATATCTCTTGAGCACAAAACATTTAATGACAACTTCATGCCACGGGGCTACAGCCACAGGTCTTATACACTTGGGCTTTAGTTAAAGTCTAAGCAGCTGTAGAGAATACCTTCATTATACAACAACTAGCTCAACACTAGCTAACTTCTTTCAATTCAAAGGGTGAATTCCAATGTTAAAACGTTCACTCTTAAACTATGACCAGCTAAATGGTAATAGTTGAACATATGTCAGACAAAAGCATCCTAATAAACTCCAGATTTACATTATTAGGTGAAATCAGAATCAAGACTAGAAGCTTTCTTTCATCTGATTCTTCTTACCTGGATATCTACACAAATTCCAGACAACACCTAAAACTTTTGGAATGGAAAAGAAAAGAAAAATTCAAATTAAGTGCTGCGGTAGATCAGAGACTACAGCCAATTATTTTCTTCTTGCTGCTCCCTCTGTCAATGACATCTTAGCTGGACTGAGCTTGGAAGCCGGAAAGAGAAAGCTCAGCAAAGCCAAGAAAGGGAATTATGATGGTGGGCAGAGCAGTTTGGGGAATGCAAGAGCAGGAAAGGAGCAAGGCTGCAAGCACCTTAACATACGGTGCTCTCAAATCTATCTACAGATGACTCCACATAAATCTCTGAGTCGCTGAGGGTGAGAAGATCAACAAACACAAGACTCCTGCCCAAGCAGGATCTCTCCCCTCCACCCTGGATCTGTCCTCACATCAGCATAAAATCAGCACTTCAAACTGATTGCTAAATGCAGCTTCTCCCATTTTCAGCTATTTCCTGCTTCACCTAGTCCTACTGAAATCACCATCTGCTAACCAGCTTTCTGTCCTGGCTCCTCCACCCCCAAGAGGCAACTTGCCAGTCCCTGCTGCCACAATAATGCCACTTCTCCTTTTAGAGCTAATCATGCTGCCAACCAACAGCAACAGCCTAGCAGCAGTGCTGTTTCTGTTCTAGTGGTGCTCTTATTAATGGGAATCCATAAAGCTGATCTGTCTTTATGTGGTGTAATTGAGGAAAAAAACCTTCAGATCCTCAATGAGTTGTAGCATTCAAGTTGAATATGCCTTCCCATTTACCATTTTTTTCCTCCTCCCTTCCCACAAAGCCAAACACCTCATCCAGAAAAAATTCCAAGATGCCTCTTAGAATCAGATTCTAACAGATACAAAGAAAAAAGAAAAATAAGAAAAAATAAAAATATTAATGACAAGAAGAACCCAGCTAAATCCACTGTTCCTGTACTTTTTAAAATTAAGATAGATACATCTAAATAATCAGTGTATATTTGACTACTTGACTGAAACTTCATATCGCAGAGAATGTGGGTCATCTTGTGCTACTACAATATTGTTAAATCAAGTAACCACTCTAAGAAATAAAGAACAATTCTTTCATTTATAGAAGGTATAGCCATGACATGCCATAACAACTAATCCTGCATTTAGTGAGGGAAAAAAACAAGATGGCATGCTAAGTCTTTTCCAAATTCAATTTTCTCCCTTTAATTAGATTTTTCCCTGTGTGTAGAATGGAACAGTCTGGTAGGCAAAACCAGTGTTGTCACAGCAAGACGATTGAGTGTGTTTCATCTGCTGGCTACCTGTGAGATAACAAGACCTTCTGTCATTGGATCTATACATTCACAGTGACATTTGCTAAGTAAACGGCTGTAATTTTTTCTAATCCCGTTGTTTAAATTAAACTGCTGAACTCTAACATGCTGGTTTTTAAATTGTCATATAAATTACTCAATCTCTACAACAAAGATCATGCCTTGGACTTTTTTGTTAATTTACATATATCCCTACTTTTAACGTAAATGTTAATACAGGGCACAAGCTTAAACATCATTCTCCCTTAAACAGCAACACAAACTCAGAAATTGTAGCCTGAATTTCTGCAATTGAGATGCCAAATAAAGCAAGAAGGACTTCTATGTTCTGCAGTTTCAATCTCAAGTGCCATCCAAAAATAACTCTTACCAATGTGTAATCAAAGCTGATCAGAAATACCTAAACAAAAGCAAAATGTTATACGAAACAAAAAGTTAGGATAAGCTGTCTCAGTGAAAAAATGTAAACAAAATGTTTTGTAGGATAGGCAGCCTACCCATATGCTTGATGAAGCATTAGAAAGGAATCAAGGGCCACAGATTTGGCACATAAAATTACTTCGACTGATTCAGACTGATTTCAAACCAGAGATTTTTCAGCCCCACATAAATTTAACTTTGATAATTTGTCAGTTCCTAAATCAAGAAACAGAGCCACTCAAAAGATGATCGATTCCTTAACAACTTAAGGAAACCCACAAGGTCCAGGACCAGCTTTCCAGCTGTCTGAAACAGCAATGGACCAATCTCAAGCTCTTTGATCAGATGACACAGGCAACAAAAGCAGGAAAGACATAAAGCACAGGTCACAGCACTAATGAGAGAAGTAGGTAGAATGTTAACTGAGACCCTGTCAGGTGGAATGCTTAAGGTTCCAGCACAGATGCTGTGCTGGAGAAAAAAGAAAAATTAAACCGATTATTATCAATAACCACCTCCCACACAGCCTGTAATTTGCAGCTCACAAACACTCCCTGTTCCTGCAAAGCCTAGAAACAAGGCTGCATACTCCTGAGCACAATCTGCTTCTCCAAGAACTAACTGCATGCACATAAATAGACATTTCAGTTTCCCTTTTTAAACTTACTTATTTTAAACTTCTGATGGCATCATGATTTCACCTGATACAACTTCATCTGCCCTCTGAAGCACATATTACAAATTTATGGGTAGTTATACATTAAACTTTTTTCAAACAAGGTTATCCAGAAATGCTTTTATCCTCAGATTAATCAGACTGGTAGCAATAGTTCTGAGCCACTTATTTTTACTGCCTCATAGCTGAGACCTTAAAAAGCATTTGAAAGCATGTTCTACAGCAATTTTTTTTCTCTTTACTGTAAAAATCAGTATCAAATCAGTTTCTAGAGATGAAAATTTGAAAATTAAAAAAATGGGAAGTAATCCTTCAGTCGACTCTCTACAGCTCTATATGGAAATAAAGAATTAAAGTATGTGTCTATCAAAAGTATCAGTACAAAGAAAACACCTAATTTCATTAATTCCTAAGTGTTTGCAAATAATTTCAAATTGCTAACAGTAAGTTGAGACCAGTGAGTACAAACAAAAAGTCCAAGTCTCAGACACAGAAAAGAGCAGTAGAGTAACAGCTTTTGCACAATGAGACTATCACGGCTCTCAAGAAAAGCAAATTAAGATTTTTCTCCATGTTGAAAGGTTTGTGTTCCATCTATATTAAAAACATTCTGTAACTCACCTAGGTAAGGTTAGTATATATCTGCACTTTTAACTACATCTGCTAAATTGTCTGAAAATTGGACTCACATGTCCTAACCACATATTCTTTGCCTCCAGTAAAGGAACAGAGCTCAGGGTACATCGAACCAAAAAAGGTCTCTACATTTCCAGTCTGTTTTTTCATCAAAGGCTGAACTAAAATAAGGCTCATAACACAAAGACATACATCTCAGCAAGGCTGAAAGTTCCCTGCAAAGCTATGTGTTGTCTTCAACTAAACTTCAATGGGACAAATCAGAAACATTTGGAAACATACAGCGGTTTATAAACCAAGTGTTGCAAGTATTGCTTAAGCTGACAGAATGCCAAGGAATGACTAAAAGAGCCATACCCTACAGTAACTCTCCCACTGTCATTATGGTACTAGAATGCAGTAATGACTTGAATCCTGGCCTGATGCAGCCAGCAGAGCTCCCTGAGAAGGCGCTGCCCACAGTGCTCTTATATAAAACAAACCACGTGCTTGTAAATGAAATCAAACTATCATGTTTGTTTTATGATCCCCATAAACTAAACAGATCAATCCATAATAAAGTGTAAGGAGAACGTAACAGAAAAGCAACTGCACTTACTGGCACTTATATTAATTAGACTGAAATGTGGCTGAAAGCAGATTCAGTTTCAAAAAACTTGGCTGTAGAAGACATTGAACAAGTGGAAAAGAATAAACTACTAGTATTACTGGCTTGAACTGCAACACAGAATCTTGAGTTCTTGACATGCTAGCCAAAATTCTCTGTTCTTCTTTCTTATCTACAAACTCATAGATCTCCACAAGGTATCGAATACCAAAGGAACCAGAGTTTCTGTGAAAAGGGACAAACACATGATGCAAATCTACTATGATGGTGGCTCTCCGTGACCATATGCAATCCCAAGTGGAATTACAAGGAAACCTTGACCTTCTATTTCTGACCCCCTGTGAGGAAGAAATTAGCTGTCAGGGTCCTGAGATACGGCTTCTATTTAATTATGCTAAGAAATAAATGCATAAGTGATGATAGGCATACAGAGTACTACACAGTCCCTAAAGAAAGCTTATCATCTGCAGGCTCTGAATCAGCTCCTATCCACCAACACGAGCACGTGCTTCAGAGCCTCATCAGGATCACTCCAGAGGAAGATGCAATTCTTATGCCAGTTTCAACACAGCTTCTTAGGAAGGACAGGAACCAGAGAGACTTTAACAGAGAGCAATACATGTCATTGGATACCTCTGCAATTTCCACTCCATCAGTCATCTGTATTCCTGCCTTTTCCTCAGCTATTATGTGGAGCTCTTAAAGAAACTTTACAGAGAAGTGTCACCTGCCCAAACACGATCTGAGAAGTGCTAAAGCTTGAATCTCATTTACATGAAGATGACTGTCTGGAAAGAAGAGGTCAGGAGATACAGGGCAGGATTTTGCAGATGTTGAATTTCACTGACGCTTGTAACAAGAGTTGCACATTGGATACACTCCTCCTCCTTGGCGTTAGGTGCCTCTTTGGGTCAGAAATCTATTATTCTAGGAGCAGCTCCAAGCCCACAGAGCCACACCATGATACATTTTTATACCAACTCATCTTACCCTAATGATAACAATGTAATTATCAGAACTTGGCTGCAAGACTGGAAGTCTGGGGTTCATTCAGGAGTTCTGTTATATTGCTGTTGCTGTTATTTATAATGTCACCATTCTCACATTTGTTTCTTTATCTCACTGCAATGAAATTAAGGTTTTCCAGCAGTTTCATGAAACAACAGCTCCCTTGCAAGCCCAGCACAATGAAAGACACAGTTGGGCATTCCTTGGGAAGCTGAATAGACAGAGGCAGAGCAGAAATTTGAGTGTTCCTCAAGGGAAATCAAATCCCAAGTTTATAAAATCAACCCTGCTCTCTCTGCCCTCAAGCACTTTGAATTCTTTATAAGAGCAGCCTTATCATGAAGCAGATGATCATGAAAAACCTCACCCAGCTGCAGTCCAGAGGAGTGCCATCTCATGAGGAATACTCCCTTTCATTGTCATCCTTGATTTATGAATGCTTCAGAAAAATGGCATTTCCCAAAAAAAGTTTGTTTGGGACAAAAAAGTCATGCTCCAGCAGAAGTTTCTGAAATAAAACCTGAGTCAGCTCTAATAATTATATTGCAGAATCACATTAAAAAATCATTCCATATGGACCTTAGTCTGAGTCACTAATAGGTCAAAAATCCAGAAATCCACCTGTACCTGCCACAAATCAAGAGGATGACTTAAGAGTGGGACATGTGGCACCACTGTCTGTGGGCAGCAAGGGCTGGTCTTGGAGTTCCAGGTGCAAGCAGGTCCCTTCCTCCCAGTGAAGGCTGATGTGCCACTGCAGGACTGAGCCTCCACCCCTGCACACTCAAAGGTCAGCAAGTGCTGAAAACTACCACCCACATATTTCTGTACTTTCTCACTTCTAATGTCCTCTGGAAAAGTGGGCTTTTTTTATTTAAAGCAGTCTCACAAACCTCTGCATTTTTTGTTTTTATTACTATTATTATTGCTGTTGTTGTTGCTGATGCTGCTTTTAAGCCCTTCATGAGCAGAAATGCCAGCAGGAAGGCACTGGAATCAAACCCATTTTCTTCAAAACACTTGGTCAGATTTCAATGCCATGCAAAAGACTACAACTAACTAAAATAAATGAGTTGTTATGCTGTGGACAGGATATGCATGGATAGAATCACGTTTTCACAAGAGCTGCTGAAGCCAATGCAGAAAAATGGAGTTTGTGAGCCAGTATTAGAAAAATATAAATAAAAAAGCTCAGGAGAAATTAATGAAAGAAGTCTGTTTACAAAACCTAGCTTCTCAGTAGGTGGAGACAGTACATCCACCCTTAATCAGTATGTTTTCACTAGGAAAATACAGAAAAGAAAGAAAATCCAAGAAAATAGCACACAAGGGAGTGTTCAATCAGCACAAGCAGCATTAAACAGTGCCAGGGATACGCCTAAGACTGTTCTGCTTGCTGACAAAAATCAAGGGAGATCATTGCTCTCTAATCACATTTTTTAAAAGTCAAAACCAGTTGGCACCTGTTAAATTCACAGCTCTCCATTTTACAATTTAAACACCTTGCTGTTTTTTATACTTTCAGTGCTTGTACAAGAAATATATCTCCTAGCATTGGGTTCAAATAAGCCATTTCTATTTAAACTGTTATGTGTTTCCACAACTATAAAACCTTTTTTTATTCTCATAAGACCACACACTATTCTATCCAATAAATTTATGAAATCATTCAACAAAACAGTCAATGCCATAAATGGATTAAATGTTACCTTACCACCTAAGAGGCAATACAGCTGCTATACTCCACACAGACCAAATTCTTCCCTTCACAGATTTATTTGAGTATAGGTATATGTAGAGACAGAAGATAAAGTCAGGGACTAAAGCTTAAGGCTGCACCAAGTTCTTGATGTACAACATTAAGATTGCAACAACTGTAAACATGAAATGCAATAACTTAGATGTGCGATTACTCATTATTTATGCAAAGAACACAAAAGTAAAATCATGTGTTTTATCAGCATTTCCATCAACATCTAATCTATTATCAGAGATTTCATCATGATCCATATTCCAAAATACTGGGCAATTTCAATACTATTATTGCTGGATGTCCAAAACACATTATGTTAAGCACCAGGAAGCTGCACAAATCATACAGTAACAAAACTGAAAAACAAAGAAAGTTTCCTGGCTTAGAAACTCTGACAGGTTAAGGAAAGGGAAAACTTAGCTTAACAAAAGCACAAAGCAGTCATGAAGTAGGTGTTTTGATACCTCTGCCTTCAAACTGAGGGAGTCCTGGTGCCAATTGATTCTGATGCAAGTTCTGGCCTTTCCCTAAGTAAATAATTCTACTTCTTCATGCCTAAAACTGTTCAACTATAAAGCATTTTAGGCTCTTCTGGTAAGAATCTAATGCCTGTTGTTCTCTCTAAGCAGTAATGGATTTGATTAGATACTTCTACACTAGAACAACTTAAGTCCTAAGCCTAGGCATGGGATGTGAATATCATGTCCAGCAGTACATCTGAGAGGCCATGTTTGAAAGCTAGTGCCTAGAATTAATGTCAAGTGATTCAAACAGATCAGTCCAACTCAGTATTCTAGCACTTGACCACCAAAGATCTGTCAAAACTGTAACAACCATTTATTTCCTCCACTGCGGTATAGACAATATCCCTCAAACAAGTCTTTGGACACAGTATTTAAGCTGTGCACCATTTTAACACATATCTTTAAGATATCTATGATTAGTCTACAGCAGAAAGTAACCACGCTTTACTGCTTCCTCGGGTTTAGCCCTGTGGTTAGGCAAGACCCCAAAAGTCAAGTTCTAAATGCAGGATTGTCACCACGCAGTTCCTCATGTCCAATGGCAAAGCCACCACAGAAGTCCCTGTCCTGCCACAGCTGTCAGCTCTCACTGCAGTTTACCACTTGAATCAGCCAATGCAAGTATGTGTGGAGCCAGATGCCTGAAGTGGTCAGGGGTTTTAAAGAAATCTTTTAAGGGACAGAAAGAACATTAGAGAAGTAAGAGTTTATCAAGCTGGCTTCGATGCGAGAAAAGCCTTGTGGGATCACGTTCTTTTGCTACAGCAGAGGGAAGAGTGAATACAAAAGTTAACCTACCACAACTTCACCTCAGTAGCCTGAGGGATCAGCAGGAAGTGCACAAGGACCAGCAGCAGACTTTTGGAGGTGAGGTGCTACCCCACAGCTCTCCAGGGAGATCACATCAGCTCACTTCCCACGGGGTGCACTGTGGAACCACTGCAGTGTGGTGGCTGACGGATGGAGTGAGGTAATAAATTCTAGAAGCTCCCTTTTTGCACTTTTGCAGATGACAAACTTCAGTAAGAGATGATGTAATACAACCCGATAGGATACAATTCAGAGGAAAGAAACAATGTGAATAATATTGAACTCAAGAATGTATATAATCTGAACTGGAGATGTTAGCTGCAGTTGTAAGCAATTGAAGCTATAGTGCACAGTGACATTTTAGGTTGAGCTCAAGTAGCTTGTTATTTGAACGTTTCTGGTATTAAAGCTTGAGATGGACAGAAAGAGGAATAGCAGCTAACCTTAGAACTCTATAAAAAATGAAGCTGGAGACCTTGAACACAAACCACAGCACAAACCACAGCACACTGCAGTAGATCTGGTCAAGTCAAATGGCAAGCCACTTTTTAAAGTTCTAGAAAGCTCCTTTGCAGTTTAAACATAAATCAATATACTTACCATTTGGGTACACACACAGAAGGGCTGGCATCGATTAGAATATGTCAGCATTCTTTATAAATACTATTTCAAAATTTATAGGCTTAGCAGCCTTCAAAAGTAATAAAGCAACAAATAAATTAGACCGATAGCATACGTACATGAGCTGCTGGGCCGATAGTGAGCCCCTGGGTACCGCCTGCCCATAGTGCCAGTCAGCACATTACCACACGCTGTCAGCTGCTCCCAAAGTACAGATCGAAATCCTTAACTAAGGGAGAAGAAAAAAAAAAGTTAAGATTTAGTACAACAGCTACAGCTGTATCTTTTTCATTAAAATGCTAATAACTCCCACAAATTCCAGGATAACTACATCTATAAATTATTCAGTCATGATGTCAGAGGAGATGAACTGTTGTGCTATACATGCAGCACAAATTTATTATTGGTGGTTGGCCTTCATTAATAAGCTCACATAAATTTTAAGACACAAAGAAATCTCAGGCTGTACAGTAGCTTCTTTTGGCCCATGACAGAGAACAACACTGCAAGAAAGAGCTTGCTACTCGCTTTTAATAGAGATAGCCAATAGGTGAGATTTAAAAACAATGTTTGTCTTAAATTTTGTGAAGCAATCATTAAGCAATCATTTATTAACTGTTTACAATAGAAGCAAAACTTATCCATGTTACATAACACTGACTGCTTTGTTCTGTTCTATTCAGCAGTGTCTTTACAGGAATGCAGGCTATTAACTCATGAATCAGTTTTCTTGCACTATCAAAACCCTAAGCAAACAAAAAATTACATCTTACGATTAGTTTGGAATAACAAGTCCTAAGTCTTAACTGAAATGCAACTGAAGCTGTCAATTTACTAGTATAAAATGTTTTAGTCTAAAACCAACTCCCATTATTTTTTTCTTTAGTGTAGCATTTTGCATCAAAATATGACTTTCAATTGCTTTGTTCAGCTTTATCTATTTCTTCATTTTCCTGAATAGCCTTCATATTCCCAGATGTCTATCAATTTATATTGAATGTTAACCACATCATTTGTTAAGATACAGTCCCTCTTATTTCATTTACTCCCTTGCTGGAAACACCAGGAAAAGCAGCAAATTCTGAGTAGTGTTTTTCCTTATTCATTAAGGATTTTTAATATCTCAGGCTGCAGCTACAAGCACAAACTTGTTCTATCCAGGAAATAAAGAGAAATATCAGGACAAGACAAAAATAGCACTGCACTGAAACTGGGAGATCCCCCCAGATCTTCAAGCATGTCAGTTCCCTTACTGAACACACTGCTAACTTATTCCTGAATTAGATAAGCCTTTTATATTTACTGGTATCCATGCAATTCTCTGGTGAGCTGGTCTGAGAGCCAACACAGCTGAAAACTCCATACACAGACATATTTTCAGTCAGATTAAGCTCCTGAAATGGCTCATGGTGGTTACACAAGTATTGGTAGCTAGTGAGAGCAAATGAAAAGAATGGGACCATGGCAGCCTGAGCTTAAAATGACTTCTAATGCAATTGCATAACATGGCTACACAGCCTTTCCAGATTACTTCTGAAATAGATACCTATAAGGCTGCATACCTCACAGTCCAAACAACAGGTAAAGATCTCCATTGTTTTCCAAATCAGTACTGACAAAGCATGTCCTTTTCAACTCCCCTCAAGGGGGTAAGTTCAGTGAATCAATGAGACAGTAGTCTCTGGCCACTAAGAGAATTCTGGCTGTTAAGAAGAAAAGTGAGTGGTATGCAGAAAAATTAACCTTCATTTAAAAATCCCTGCATTTCTTTTTGCAGGACAATATAAGATAACTCCTTGCCATGGGTCAAACATACCTTTACAAGTTTTTTTTGGTGGCCTACTAGCTCAACACATTGTAAAGCTGTGCAAGGAAAAAACCTGCAGATGGCTGCTTCCCCTTGACTGTTCTATAGGAATAAAACTAATAATACATATTTATTAGTTGAAAAAAATTAAGTCTCTTCTTACCCCAAATAGACCAAATTCGTAATTCATAACGAAATACAACAGAACAGTCTTTAGCTGTTCAAAGATTAGGAAAGAAAAAATTACTGAGGTGGAAACAGATTGTAACCAGAAGACAGTATTTACAATCCTTTTCCACAGCTTGTGAAAAAGTTTGATCAATATGTATGGAGCTGCAAGATTATTAATTTTTCATAAATGCATTGTTGTCTTTCTAAAAGGTTACACTTTTCCAAATCTCACTAAATTATATCAAATGTCTACAGCTGAGAAAGGCTATTTCTTCTCTACCTAGCACCACAGCATTAAAGGGGGCCTTCTGCACCATATCATAAGAAAAAATCCCAACAAATAAAAATAAGACTCCCAAACGTTATAATCATGCTCTCAAACAGCTGAACTGAAGTACAGTATGGTTCTCCTAAGGCAGTGTGCCCACTCTGGGAGCAAATCACTCTTCACAGAGGTCAGGACCCAAAAGCATGACCATTTTTAAATATCACATTTTAAAACTCCATAAATCTCAGTGGAAAAGACAACATAAAGATAGATTCTCATCATAGCAAAGGTTTCATCAGTTACTGCATAAAATGTGAACTTCAAAGATTTACAAGGTGGATTAAAGCCAACTATCAAAAGTCAATGAAGAAGCAAGTGTCACACAGTAAGTGAAGTTAAACTGCTCCATAAAATAAGAGATATTGGGTTGTATGTACCAGCGAGGACATACCCAGATCAAGACAAATGAAGTGAAGACACCAAGGCTGCTTGGGTGTGGTTTTGTTTAGTTTAGTTTTGTTTTTCCTAAAAATTCATCTTTGAATTGTGACCAGACTAGCCAAAACAACCTCCTCTTTCTTTAAACACATCCACTTAAAAAGGGGAACCTCGGGAGGATTTCTGCTCTTCAGTCAGCTCAGGGAACTCTTACAGAAATGTGACCAACCTTGTTGGTACCCAAATCCCATAGCTACAGCATCTGAAAACTTGCCCTTACTTTCCATATACATCCATGAGACTGATAAACAAAATGGAAGTTGTTCTCAAATGTTGCTTTTGGAAAATCCATGTATCATGCATGTACAGGTTTGGATTTGTTTTTGTTTTTAACTGTACACAACTTAGATATCCACAACTTCACATAAATCTGAGTTAAACCTGAATGTACCTGATAAGTGAGATCAAGACTTAATATTAGTTTCTAACCTGTTGGCTCACATTTGTTTTGTAACAAATGTGTTTCTCAACAGTTTTCTGTGTTTTTTTGCCTATTACTATACTGCAAAATCGCTTTTAAAATGTTTTATAGTCATTTTTCCATCTTTATAGTTAAATTTAAAACTACATGTTTTAAGTGACATATCGTCTTATGCTTCTCTTCAAGAAATAATTTGATATTGCTCTGCCTGAAGATTTTTTTTGTCCCTTCCCTGATTCCTTTCAGGTGGCCATTCCCAAATTGCAGCAGTTACAGAGAACCGTGGAAACAAAACCTGAGCACTAGCACTGCATACCTCCTACCCAGGGAGCACCTCAAAACATTTCACCTCAGGCCAAGTCCCTTTTAGGAGCTGTGGTGACAGAGCAACCAGCTACTCATCATCACACATAATGAGGATGTACATCATCTTGGAAAGATGCCATGACTTTCAACTGAGACTGTCATCTTCCTAAGCCGTTTTCTTTACAAGCTTTTCTTACAACTCTTCCACATTTCTCAGGTTTTATGACTGCTACATATAAGTTTTATTTTACTTGTATTCATGTTTTGATACTATGAAAAAAACCCCAAAAGACAAACTAAATTCTGGTAGTCTTTGTGACTTGTTTTTTTCCAATGAGTGAGTCAAATCAGTTCTGTCTATTCAGCTGGCACACAGACTCCAGTTTGCTTGAAAATTAATTCCCTTTTGTTTCAGAACAAACAATTCATAGTCCAACCTCCATACTATTAATGGCCATTAAAGCTATGTGTGTTTCACCCAAATTTATTATTTCATGCATGCTGTTGCTTATGAGGCCAGCTGGCTCCTTGACCTTCCCTGGTTCTCTCCAAGCAACATTTGCTATAAATACATCTGTGTTCAAACATAAATATAGGTACATTCATATTGGCTGCTATAATCTCATACAACTGATTGTTGTACAACCTACCCTCACATACCCAAGAAAAAGGATATGAAAAAAGAAGATGACTGCAAATTAGCTACAGAAATCATCCAAGCGTGACTGACTAATCACTCAACATTTGCAAGGAACAGCTGCACACAGTGTGGGGAAAGAAAAGGTTATTGAATGATGTTTCTCAGGGGACAGCTACTCAAGAAATCACACTCTAGCACTCTCTGTGTGATATTCTGACACACAACACAATCCTACCTTCCAAGCCTTGCTTTGAATACCAGGAAATAGGTCTGCTAAGGAATGTTTAGGAGGAATGCTGTGCATTGTTATAAAAGCACATACAGGCCACAGGTCCTATACAAAAACAGATCCATTACAGCAAAGGGTTCAGACACTGAAAGAGGCTAATCCAGGGGGAAAAAAAATTAAAAATCAGTCTGTAAGACTGGTGGATGGCTCATTTTAAGAAATCACAATTGAATATACATACAAATTTTGTGTATATATTTGCACATATAATGGAAATTTATTGTTTTTCACTTTGCCTGCATTCAAAGTAGTGACTGGCAGCGTCACCTGTTGGACAACAGCAGCAAAACACAATCCAAATCAGCAAGCAAAGTGCCGGCCAGGTCATTAGGAAGTTGTGCTGCTGATTTCTGCACACACCTATAAAGACAGCACTTTCATTTTCTGTACTAGGAACAGCTATCGGATCTCTTAAGTCAAACTGCCTCTTGGAGAAAGCACGATGTTGTCTACTAGCCACATCTCTTGCATCATTGCATGTTTGACCTTTTTGCAGGTCATCAACAATTCCTAACCATTAATTTCATCTAATAACTACCAACAGTTTTTAGAAAAAGGTATTTTCACTTCAGGAAGGTTTTCTCCCCAAGTCTTCTGTTATCTAAGAGACCTTATCCGTCCTTCCAGTTTGGTCTTGCAGTGCTCACATCAAGGAGGTTATGGCGTCCCCTCCACCTGCCTTGCTGAGAGGCAGAGAGCCACTCTGCTTTCTAAACAACTCACTCCCCCATCATCTCTGCTTGCTGGCACAGGATTAAAGTTTTCCGGGAACCGGAAAGCCAAGCACAATCTCACAGACAAGAGGATGTCCTGCCTGCACTCCAGCCCTGCCGCATTTTATATGGTTTTGGACCTGATATGTTCAGATATCTGGAAAGTCCTGTCCTTCCCAAAAAGCCTGGCAACTCCATTTCTCCTTCCAATGAATACTCAGTACTCAAATTCGTGTTGCATGCAGACATTTTTGTTGGCATTTCTCTGTCCTGTATACTTTCTGGCTGCCTTTGTGCTTCTAATTTCTCCCCTCACAGGCTTTGATTTGGATGCTTTCCCTCTTCATAATTGAGAAGTCCTTCATGAGGGTTTTTCTTTTTCTTGGTTATCCTTTCCAGGTACTGTGCCACCCACCTGCCTAGCTGAGGTTCCCATACACCATGTGGGGATGGATGCTATTATTTCCCACTCTGTTCTGGAGGATATCATCACTGTTAATCACTTGAACAAATTTCCTACTGTTTAAGGCTTTATGATACAGATTCTAACTCACCAAAAGCATGTTTTTTCTGAAATTAAGCCTTTCAGTACCTCTGCAGCTAGATCATATAGAACAAGCTGGATTCAAAACATTCATGGTCCCCCTGACCATAGCCCCCTGAACAGATGATACATTCTTTCTCACTAAAGCACACATGCTTTTTACATTTATTCTATATTATCTTAATGCAGATTTTGTTCACCAAACAGTAACAGAAAACATCAGGACATTTCTGTGCATAACTACATAAGCCCATATTTTAAGACAAAGGAAAGCACTGTCTATAGCACTTGCAAGTTTGTTAAAAATACAGTTAACCTCATTCACTCAGTGCAGCTATCTGAACTGGTATCAATCAATGATCTCAATTTCACTTGGTCATTGCTAAGGATTTGTTAAGCTAGAAGTAATGTTGCACATGAAAAAAGATCTGCGGTGCTCTGAGCCTCTGGGGCTACAGCAGGTTGGGCTGTGTGCCAGAAGGAAGCCTGGCAAGCTAAGGAGCTGTGGGAGTGCAAAGCCATTACATGATCAAAGCAATTGTCACTGGGAAACAGTAGGACCTGAAACAAGAGGGCAATATCTCAGACATATATTCTGAACCTCATTCAGAACCTCAGCTAGGTTTTCTGTTGTAGCATTTCACCACTACTCTCCACTTTCATCTTCCTTGTATCTTGTAGGAATGAGCACAGCATCGCTGCCATCCATCCAAGAATGGACACAAAAATTGGAAGCTGAGAAAAAGCAGAACCAGATTCTCCAGAAAAATGTTGTAATTTCTGCATTTGCCAGCTCTCAATTAACTAGTGTGAAGAGCTACAACTTCTCTCCCCAGACTGATGTATCTGCTAAACCCCAAAAATTTGTCAACTGTCCAGACAGAAAAACAAAACCCAAACCTACCACCTTCTAGATCTTGCTGGTATCTTTCATTAAATACTGAAAAGTACGAGAATGACTTTGTATTAATACTCAAGACAATAATTCCCCAGTTTATCCATTTTGTCCATTTGCATTTTAATGATCTAATCTAAACTCCCTGTGTTCTACCCTTTCAAGAAAGTGGTGAGCACAGCAAAACCCACCTACTGCTTGAAGACTGGGATTTCAAGCCAAAGCTGTTTCTAACTGCCATGGATACCAGAAAGTCCCCAAAAGACAAGAGACAGAGAAATCATATTATGCACGATTTGTAGCTTTACTTAAGTGAAAAAGTGTTTGAAACCCATGGGTAGCATACTGAGATATGGACAGCCTTTTTGGATGTTAAATGACAGAGACATGACCCACCCTGCATCTGAATCCAGTTTTGTACTAATATCAGTCACCCAAATCTCTTGCATAAAGAAGACTAGTAGTGAGACAGACTCTCGTTAGGGCTCTTTGATACTTTCTGCAAAGCTAATGATGACAGTCATTTAGAATAATGTAAGCATATTCCTGGGTGCCATCTTCCTTCACAATCCATATTGTATTGACAACTGCCAAAAAACAGCATAAACTTTTCCTCAGCTGAGATGCAATGTGCCATCTTTACCTGGGGACAAGGCAGTGAAAAGGATTCTCAGCAAGCAGGTATTTTTTCCAGTCCTAATCATTCTACGGTTCTGTGATTTTAAGTGACGATAACATAACAGGAGCTTTGTGACAGCTGGTGCTGATTAATAACTTGTATGCCAACTCTATGTTTTAGAAGAATACTGCTCCATTCCCATCTAAGAGTTGAGGCTCTATCCAGTGGGTATGGAGACTAAAGAACAACAACCTGGGAAGACAAGTTGCGTCTTTAGCCCAGCCTCCTGTATATTACAGACTGCTGAGTCTGCTTGATTAACATACATGAAAAACCATGAAGACCAAGACTAACCTTGAACTCTCTTCCAGAAGTCCTTAAAAGACATCTTTACTGGACTGGCTAAAACATTCCCATCTCACATAACTATATACAAGCATGACACTAGCCCTTGCTGGCTGGAGTCCTGTCATTCTCTTTTCACAAAGACTAATTTAATAAGGATTATGTCACTGCAGTGTAGCTTTTTGTAGGGGCAGAAAAACAAAACAAAAAATACCCAAAATGATGAAGACCTCTGAAATTCTTCTGAGTGAGAAGTAAGAAAATTCTCTAGGAAAAGTAACATGCACCATGAAAAATCATTTTCTAAATCAATGTCTAGGTACTAGCACTTATCTTCTCTCTGCGTATTAACTAACCAGCTAAAGAGGAGACGTACAGGATAAGAGTTTGCAGCTGTGCATCCCACAGATGCAAAGTAAAGCAAGAACTTAAGGCATATAAGATTTGCTCAGTGGCTGGCATACAGCTGAAAGCTCTGCCAGGTCACCTCCATGCATTAGGACTGTACTAAGTAACACCCTTGTAAGGATCACATCTGCAAAAGCTTAGAAGAGTGCTGCTGCATTTCAGAAACGTGGAAAGGCAATAGTGAGGCAACAACTTCCTGCCTCTATCAAAGAGACATGCATAGCCCAAATCTTCCAGCTAACAGCACTTGCTTTATGGGCAGACAATTCCAGACTTCTCACACACCTTATTTCAGGAAATGAGAAACCCTGTTGGCTTGCCAGGTACTGGGAAATACATCCCCAGCCTGGTAAATTCATGTGAGAAGGAAGGCAAAGCCATGGCATCAGATGCTGCTGGGGAGCGTGACACCAGATAATCTCTCCACATACTCAGCTGGAGTCACAAAGCTCTCCCACCCACTCCAAGACCCACAGAGAACCATCTGGATACATCACAGGAGACTGCACTTCTGCACTGCATAGAACACTGATGTCCAGCACAGGTGTCTGCAATAACAGATAGCATTAATGACACCACAGAGGAACAGCACTACTGTGAAAACACCTCTGCTAAATACAGCTTTTTTTCCATATGAGGTGGCAGAGCAAGTTGCAGTACAGCTAATCTGCAAAACTGGATAAACCAAGAACTCTTGCTGGAGTACCAGAAGAACTGGAGCACCCCTGTTCACGATAAACAAAGCAAATACTGCATAGAAACACAGGTACTTCCAGTCTCTGTGCTGAGACTTCAGTGTTTATGATGTGGGACATGAAAGGTTGAGAAAGAGTGCCCCCACCCTACTGGATCCCCAGTTACAGAGCAGATTACTTACTTTTCCCAGCTTGTTGGTGGAAAGAGCACTGTACAAGAGCACCACGTTCTGGAACACCAGCACCTGCTCAGGTCACTGCAGATATCAGGCAAGCTGCAAAAAAACCCAAATCATAAATTTTAATCTATGTCAAGAGGGATTAATGAAAACTACTGAACTTGCAAAGGTGCAGGATACCAGAAGAAAGCTGCATGGCTGCCCTCTGTGCCAGCGGAAGCCACAAGGCAGCAGTAGCCTGGGAATCAGAGGAGCACTGACAAATGACTTGAGTAACCCAAGCAGCCACCTTCAGTTTACATCCTTAAAACTATCAGCATTCAACAACGTGCACACAGAACTGAAAGCAGAACCGAGGATCCATGTGTCACAGTGCAGGGATCTTCCCCAACCAAGCAGGTGTCACGATGTGCTGCCACACTACGGCAGCTCAGGTACATGAGACACATTGCAAAGCACGCTTTAAATTCTCTCTTTCTCCACATTGCAACACAGACCTGCAATTTTCCCAATGCACAAACACTGAATATCACGAAGAAAATTAATCCAGATGACAGACATGAGCCCAAGTTATGAAAACACAGCAAGAAGTGCTCAGTAAACAGTAAGTTCATAAAAAATCATGTTTTCAATTATGCTCGTGTTCAGGAAACATCAAGTATATAATTTATTTTTTGCAAAGTCTGTACACTGCATCACAATCATCTCACCCCGGCGAGTGGTTACATTAATGCTGTTGCATTCAGTACTGAAAAATATATATGTATTTTTCAGTACCAAATGCCACAAATATACCAATATATATATAAAAGCTCACACAATGACGTTATCCTCCTATCAAAAGATGCTCCAGCAACAGCAACATATCTGTCAGTCAAACTATGTTCTAGGATTCATGGTGGTATTCAACTTTCTGTTTGTTCCCCCATGAGGAGAAAATAAATATGCAAGACCAAAGATACAAATCTCATCTGCTGTAGAGCTTATATAATATTTTTTCTTTATTAAAGCAAAAGCCAGGCTAAATCAAGCCAAATTATATTCCATTTTAAAGCTAAGTTTGTATTTTTCTTTGTTCTAACAGAAATCCAAGAACTATAAATCCTAGAAAGCGCTGAGACAAAACAGATCATTTATTTAAGAGAGCTGAATACATTCTTGCTAAAAATATATATTTGTCTTTTGAAACTTGGAAATAGAACGTTCTAAAGCTAGATAAAAAGTAATTTTAAAATATAAAGTTTTTTTAAAAATCAAGAAAATAGACTCATTTTATTTTCAATAATGAAGTTGCACTTTAAAAAAAAGTTCTTCAGGAAGAAAACATATCAATGCTCATTAAACTAATACTCTAACCTGATTTACCACATTTGTGAACTTCTGTATCAGATGATCAGATTTTAGTATTCAAGGGAGAGGAAAAGAAAGAGGGAGAGAAAGAAAACATGTGTTATTACACCTTCCTACCAGGAAAGCCAAGAAGCCAGCAAGTTCCTGCTGAGATACATTGGTCTGTATAAACAAAAGTTTCTGGGTCAAGTGCTGAGACCCCAAACTTCTTCACAGGCTGAGCATACATGTCAGTTTTTCCAAATAATTTTAAAGGATTTCTTCCCAACATAATCAAAAAGATGCATCTGTCTGTTGTGGCACTGCCATTTTTATAATTAATGTTTTCATCCTATATATCAAACTGGTTCTAAACCAAGCCTAGAGTAACTGCAACTGAAACAGTCAATTCACTAAACTCAAAGATAATCAAATAATCTCAAACTCAAAATCTTTTTACTCCTGAAAGGAGACAGTTTTTCGACACAAACTGAGATAAGATCAGCTGCCAGTTCTGAGATCAGATGAAAGCCTGAAATACAAAATAGAGGTCTCAAAGATAGGAATGACCAACCTTTTCATTAAAACAGCAATCAGAAAATTGCAGAACAAAGTTTCATCAACAGACATCTGACCAAACAGGATCTTAACACTGATGGCATAAATTCCTGAAACTGTGCTGCCACACGCCCAACATTTTTTATTTCCCAGCTGAGAATCCACCACCCTGAGTGTTTTTCCCTTTCTCTGAATCCTGCTGAAAATGTCCACTTCTCCACCCACATTTTTACCACGTTGCCTGCTTTGAAAATTGGCAGACTTGAAAATGAAGACAGGAATCTTTTTTCATCCTGTTTATAAATCATCTTATTTCAAGAAAGGTTCAGGCAGCCAACAGTGGAGCCAGCTCAGCCTCCCAGACCTATGCAAGCCGGAATAACTCATTTAGGACTTTATTAAAAGCACAAAATTGAAAGGCATATAATATGCAGGTGCTGATACTCTTAGTAGAGAAGTAATTAGCAAATGTTTAATGCCCACAGATGACAAAATAGTAGCATACCATTACCATTAATGAAATAAACAATTGGCTAGTTGAGGTAATAATAGATGCAAGTTAAAAAAATTAAATTGTCCTTATTTTCGTCTTTTGCAAAAATGGTGTGATAGCTACATATATGTGAAGCGGGATTTCTGAGTACTTGGATTTCCACAGGACACAGACCTGCAATCCTGTCCTCTAGCCTAAGAAAGAAATGATGTCACAGAAGCCAGAGTGAAACCTAATCTTGAGCACATTATAGAATTTCAGCTAGAAAGAATAAAACCAAAAAGAAAACATCAGTCAGCATAGAAAAAATTTGAGAGTTATTGCTCTTCTTGAGAAGCTAGAGCAAAACCTACTTTTGTAATATCTCAAAACAGAGACAGACATCTATCTGATAGACTCCCCAAGGATTTGTAACATTTAAACTCAGGCCAAATCTACTTTCTTGAGGTTTAGCAGGAATTTAGCAACCTAGGAATCACTGCAGCTTTTTCCTTCTTTTCCAGTGCAGTCTGTGCTTGTGCCTGGTGGCCTCCTGCTAGCTGCTGAGAAGGTTAGCTGGTTTTACAGTTCTCCTTTCCAATTCCTTGTTATTGGTAAGGAACTTGAAAGTTCAGGTTAATACATAAGAGGCAGGTTTCTAACCAGCAAATTTCAGCTGGAATCATTCAGTACCAAAATCAGTTCTATACTTTAGTAACTCTTTCTCCTGAAGCACAAACACTAGATAAATGGTGGGTCACTCAGCAATTGCATAGTAGTTTTTCTTTTTGTCCTTAAATAGTAAAATAACCTCTACCAGCAAGATTCTCAGATGTTTCTGTTGACATTGAATGAAGAACTCTGATTTAAATCCACTTACATCTAAAAACTGACAAAAAAAAAAAATCAAAAATATTCACCAACTCTTCTCCCCTGCCCAATGGGCAACTGCTTCTCAGATGGGCTGCAGAAAAGAGCAGCCAGACTGGACCTAGGGGTGGTATATCTGTCCAGGGAGAACAGCATATAGTCTTCCACTTCTTCACATTGAAAGCTCATTCTGTATGAAAATAAATCCATCTATTTGAATCAGGGAATACAAATTCTAAGAGTTCTATCACTCTGGAACACTCCTCCTGTATCCATTACAGTAATGGCTATATATTGCTTTCACACTGCAAACCTGTTTGTTGGGTGGGGTGAAACGGGTAAAAGCAGTAACACCAAAGTCAGTAGGAATCCAGTTGCTCTGGGAAAAATAACTAGAGACTTCACAATTCCTGCACTTTTAGACTGGAAGCACAGTTATGAACTCATGTGTGATACTGAGGATATTACATATGTACAGTATTCATCATACAGAGCTGAGTGAACTGGTCTCAGAACAAAACTAGTGACAGTTTTCATACTGCAGCTTCCTCTGGGCATGTGCAGACATACCATATTCACATTATCACACTAGGAGCTCCGCCTTAAATTGTCTTTTAAACAGGAATCCCAGGATCCTATATACCCCTCCATTAAAATTCACCTCTTCTTCCGATTTCTTAATAGAAGAAAGAAGTCATCCAATGTTACATCAATAATTAATAAGTACAGCACGGCCCTCTATTTTAGGGATATATTTTTCTCTTTCTGGAAAGTACATTAACAGTGTCTAACTTCAGTCCATCAGTCAGTCTACCAGTAAGCCTCATGCAACCACCCCAAGAACCCAGGCTGCTGGGGTTTGTTTCCAAAAGGAGAGAAGGAGAGCTTCATTTTTTACAAGTCTTCTAGGGGGTCTTAGTCTGGAAATAGTTTAAAAACAAACCTCAACAGAACAGCCTGACAACCATGAGGGACTCACATAACATAATGATGGCTAGGAAACTCATTGAAGATGGGCTGGAGGAGAAGGCTGCTGTTACACCCCAAGAATTCCTTGACACTATTGATGATGTCAAGAATTCCTTGACACAAGTTTTGATCGGCAGCACACCTGGTGGTACTAAAACATTTATGGCACTCTGGCCCAAAACTGTATTTTCATTTTAGCAAATCCTCCTCACCATTGCCCCCAAAACATTCATGCAGACCTTCACATTGCCAGTGACTTCTCCCAAACAGCAGGGTATTACTTTAGTTCTCTGGCTGCATGACTTACTGCTTTTCTCGAGTCTTACTGTTTGCTGAACTGTGCTGCACAGACACCAAATCAGAAGAAAGAAAAGCACTGGGTGACACTGAAGCAGAATTAATCTTCAGCCTTGGAGTGGCTGACATCTCCCAGTGCACAGCACTGGCTTCAGCTCACAAGGTCCTGTCATATTGAGCACGCCAAAAAATCTTGAATTGTGTTCTGCCGCTATAGCTACATAAATCATACTACCCTACCATTAAAAACTTTCATGGAAATACCCTACACTTATAGCCTGAGAGAATTGGTACTTTCACTAGTGAGTAATTCAGCTTCCTAAGGGTGAACCAGACAGCCAGGGCGAGGAGCTGTTCCAGAGATGTGCTGCTCTGGTGTGAGCAGCACACATACATCCAATGTGTAAAAGCCATTGGAATGGGGACAGCTTAGAAACATCCAGAACACAGCTCCCACACTTCAGGGCCCTGCCTGAAACAGGTTTGCAGTGTGCTGAGCATCATCCCAGCAGCACAATGAAGCCTTGTATCCCCCCTTCTGTCCCTAAGTCCACTCCTTTCCATCTTTCAGTATCACTGTAATCCTGACTCACAACAAGAACCAGACAATTCCTGCTAGTATAAAACTGCCTGAGCAAACATCTGGACTGAGTCTCTGGGATATTATGCCAAAAGCATAGCACTATCAACATGGGCACGTTATCATTCTACAGCAACTCTTCAATCAAGTACCACTGCAGCGTGCTTTTCCCCCAGTGGATGGCAATCAAGACATATTTTCTCTTTCCTCATCTGTCTTGACCCAAATTTTAGAGCTTGCAAAAGCCCAACACACAATTTGATGATAGCACTTCAGCAGCAAAACAAGTATGCCTTGAAAACACTTAAGCAGCTGAGTTTAAAAGAATTTTAAAAACCTTAAAAGTGGAAACAAAAACTTGAATCAATATTTGAAAACAAAGCATTGGAATTTCTCTCAAAAAATCTTATTCTTAGCACAAGGGCGTGCAGCATGGCTAGCCTAACAATTTTCCAATATATTTTAGGAATAACTTTCACACAGACATCATATTTTTAAGAAGGAATTGAAAGCTAATATATGTGACAGAGACCAACCACGAGGGTTAGAAGAAACTAAAGATGCTTTTCCATAAGCTGTTTAGGGAGAAAAAATCTTCAAATGATGAGACTTCTTAGCAGACACACCATACTTGAGACCAGGTTTTATCTGTCACTTACAGACCTGTGGGTGATGAGTATTCAGGTCACACACACACCTCTTCTGCAGCAACCCACAGCACAGCTATTCATGTGATAAACACCCACGTCACAGTAGAAGCCAGAGGCAATGAATAATGCAGGAGATCCAGTCACTCTACCACATAGCATACCCATGGGATATGGAGGCAGCATTTTAGCTTAAGTCATCCTTCCCCCTCCAGGGTGCAAGCATGCTCTTTAGTAATTCTCTCTCCACCTCAGGTTCTGCATATACATTAACAAGTCAAACCCAGCAAACCAGGACAAGTACTTACAGAAGAAATAGTGACACAGAAATGCAATACACCCTCTCACAAGATCACATTAAAATATTACATCATCTGCTCAGCTCAAGAGCTCCAAAACCAAGAACAGTTTAACAAAAAGGCAGTCCTTTGTTGACACTTCCCAAGAGATATACTTTCTCTTCATTAAGACAATAATTTCTCAAAGCACTAGCTAAACTAAGATAAATTAAAATGGAGCCACACTTAGCCTTCGCTTATAACTGCCTGAATGAAGACAGGTTATTAAATGCACACTGCAAAGCTGAAAGATAATCTGAGTTTGCAAGTCACTTCCATTTAAAAAAGGCATTATCACCTATGCTTTAGGCACAAATTCTCCCAGTAACTCACTTAAGTTATGTTCCTATAATGAATACTATTATCACTGTATAATTCTCCACAACCCTTCTTGATATTCTTCAGTACTTTCCACAGCTTATGCTACACACAACAAAGTGGTCCCTCTTTGAGCATCCTTGAGACCCACCTCACCAGGGCAAGGCATAGAGATAATGGATACCATGACACAAGGCACTTGGCAATGCCAGATTGGCTTCTCTGGTACACCCTGCCTTTCAGCATCCTGCTTAGGCAGCCACTCTGCCAGCACGCCTGGCCTTCACACAGCTTTTGCCTTAGCCTGGGCACGTACTCACGCTGCAGATTTAATATGTGCCATTGGAAGGGCCCATCTGTCTCACATATGTGTTATTGCACACTACTACTTTTACATTATTTTCATATATCCAAGATAATCTGTATAGGAAAGCTGATCTAGCAAGAGACCACACTGTATTCAGACAGACTCTAAGATTGCATGCCTAAAATGACTAAACATCTATTTAAAAAAAAAGAAAAAAAAGAATAAAGGCTCATGTCTCTCCAGTTTCAGTCATAATCAATTTTAATGATGCTGTTACAAGACCTTATAATTTCAGCTTCAAAGCCAGCTAAAAGACAATAAAGAATGTCTAACTTCAACAACATGTACTAACAGAAATCATACTGATTCTGCACACCAGGGCAACATATTCAAAACTTTTTTGCCTGCATGTGCTCAGTTGTAAAAAAGGATCATCTCATCTACCTTACAGGCCCCTCTCTGTCACCCTGGTTTGCCGTGGGACAAAATTAAAAAAAAATATTACAGCACTTTTTTGCCCCACACTAGAAGACCTTATGCAAGCCTATGAAAGTTTTCGAACAGAGTATTGCATATATGTTTAACAGAATTAAGGCAGAATCACTATCAGAAGTAGCTATCAAACCTGTTCTATCACCTCAAATAGAACAACTGTTGGGGTTTGGGGCCTTTTGGGTTTGTTTGTCTTTTTAACAAAACAGGGTCAGATAGTACTTGGAATTACTTCTTGCTCAGAAGAATTGGTGGTTAACAGAAAAAAATCTTTAGTTAGCTTTTTCTTTTATTAATCATCATTGCTGGTGAGCTGACTCACTATCTAGAGCTGACCTCTTAAGGGAGTAAAAATATTTTATCAGTTGTTTTTTTACTTAACACTACAGTTCTAGTGCTATGCAGTATTTTCTCAATTCACTGCCTCTGATAGGGAGCTCTATTAATGGTGCAATCATCTGATGAAAAGAATGAGATTAATTTTCCAATCATCTTGAAAAAACATGCTCACATTTTTCCTACTGTCTTAAAATCTGAAACGAGGCTAAAATCTACATTTACTTCTACTGGTTTTACTTTTTTTTTCAAGCAACTTGAGGCCTCTGACAGAAGAGATACTGCAGTTTCCCCTGAGAAAATGATAATTAACTATTCTAGAAACAACAGGAAAAAATACTTTTTCCAAGAAAGAGAAATTAGGAAGATAGACAATATAAACTTATCAGCTACAGAAAGGTCCAAAGAACCACTACCTAAAGAAAAATCTCAAAGAATGGCCGTCACATGCCAAGAAATTTGGTACTTACATGCCAGAGAAGTAGGTCCTGTATCATACATTTGCTTCCTGCATGGACCAATGAGTTCCCATTCTTAGTACGACTCAAACTGCAGAACAGCATTAACTATGCCTTCACCCAAAGTTATACAAAGTTTTTCCTTTACCATCCTTTGTCTTCAAGAGTTTATTCCTCTAAGCTTAGCCATATTCTACCCTGCAGCATGCAAGCAGACTCATTATTAATTTGAAAAATCTTTTACAACAATTGCAGACAAATCATCAGACCCAAACAACCTCATGCCCTAAGACTGCTATCAACAATTCTGCTTAAAAAAAAAAAAAAAAGGCATTTCTCAGTAACAACTTCTGCTCATGTATGATGGCACCTCCAAGAACTACAATGCATACTCACAAGTATGATATGGCATTTACTCATTTAAAAAAAAAAGGAAAAAGAAAAAGAAAATAATAAGATTCGTAAAAAATAAGAATCCAATCTTGATTAGGAAGATTTTCCAAAAAGACAACCACTTTAAAAGTGGATTATTTAACCAATTAACAGAAGAGCAACAGTAATAATTGCAGAACAATTATTAGCTATATTGCTTTGCCCAAAATGTGTTAATTTATGTTCTTTCCATTCCTAAGGTCTCCATTCCTAACGTTTTAAGATCTAGATTTTTATTAACAAGTGTTGTGTTTGTGTTTATTTTTTTAAATAAGCTCATTTACAAAACATACAAGAAGCATCTATGTCTGTATTAAATCAAAACAGTTTTAAATTAATTTCCTCTTGAAAGGAAATCTTTTCCTACAAGACATCACACACTTAAGCAGCCAAATGGTTTTATTTATGCATCATGCCAATACTAAAAAGTCAAACCACAGAAATTAAGATTTCACTGCAACATTGCAGAGTCTTCAGTAAAATATAGTCTGTACATTGCTAAACCACTTTCATTGAAAGACAGGAATACTGTCTCAGAGCAGACCTGATTTAAGCAGCTGTTACCAGATGCTCCAAAAGGAAGCAACAAAATTCCCCAACAATTCTTAACTAATAATGTTGCCTTGCTCTAGCTCACTTAGAATCCTATCATTTCTGGCTATGCATTAAAACTCTCTGTTTTATTTAAGGCCTCAATTCCAGAGAATTATGTTGATTTTTTTCCAATTTATGCAGAACCATCTATGTCAGTAAGAAACCAAGGGGCATCATATATAACCACAGTGAGAGGAATCTCATCTCTTAAAACTGTGTGCCCAAATTGATTTTAAGACGGAATAAGAAGCAGAATTTTTTTCCCCCCAAAGACTGCCCTGGATGTGCACTGCAGTACTTTGTTCTACCATCCCCGATTTCAAGAATGCCAGCTATGTTTAGCATTTTGCTTAGAGGTACTGCAGGAATGGAGGGTCAGCAGTAGCCACAGGTGGTCAAATTTACTTAAAACAGTTAAGTTAATCAGTACAGCAAAAAAATGTAACCTCTTGAAGAGAGACAGCAGGACTGGATAGCTTCCAAAATGAGTACTGACAAAGATTAGAAGATGGCTTGGACAGGAGAGCTCTAGGGCTGTTTATGTATTGATCCTCACTGGCTAAACTATGACAAAAAATGTAAACTATTATGAAATCAAAAAGAAGGTGCTCTACAATAAGAAGCTAAGCATATGATAGAACAAATTTAACTGAAATGCTGATAAAGGTCTTGAGAAGGCCTCCAGTAAATCAAAGGAAATTTAGTGACCAAACCTAGACTGAGATCTGTGCCATAACTGAAAAATAAAATTCAAAACTCTTTGTAGTTTAAAAGTAATTTTCCTCACAGGTCACCTCCAAGTGGAACTTGTTAGTGTTCAAGTGCAGAATTACAGCTCTAGGAAATAAAATCACTGACCAGTCACACACCATGGTTGAACACAGAGAGCTGAAATGGAACCACCTGAAAGTCAAGAACATTGAATTTTTCCATCAGACCCTTCAAAACCTAAATGGTGCAAGAAGTGGCTAGAAAGCAGCATGTGAAGTATGCATCTACAATCTCTGCTGGAGTCACAAATGGCAAGAACAGTAACTCCCATTGTCTCCAGTTTATCCACCTGGGAAGTCAGTTATTCTCAGAGCTACTGAGGGAGAACTAGCAGCTTCCAGACTTCCTGTCAGAGATAAGAATGTGTATGTGTATATACACATGTATAAATATGCATGTGAATGGACACAGGCACACACTTTACATGCATGCAAGACCAGCTAACTCAATTTAAAATTAACTTACCTCCATAGTTAAAAGCAAAAGTGAAATTTAGTATTTTAATTATGCTCAGTATAAATTTGAAATATGCAAAAACAAGAGCTGGAACATTCTTTAATTTCATGTAGGCAGAACTTAAATAAGAACACAGTCCTGGACTAAACAGGTTCAAGTCCATGTACAAACAGACAGTGCTCTCAATGAATCATTTCATGTACATTCAGCTGCAGAAAGCGAAACTCAGAGCTGCTGTTCCACAGCCAGCAGAGTGAGGGTAACTGCACAATTTTACATCTACACTGATTTATGCCAACTGTCCTTTTCAGCAGCACTTGACTTTTAGACTGGCTCCACCTCCTCATCACGGAGACATGGTCACAAAGATGCATCTTCATTGAGGGATTGGTTTTCAGCTGAGTCCTCAAATTAATCAGGTTGGACAGGGGGTCAGAAGAATGCCAGGGATGAGATGGCATATTGTAATAGCTTGAAGAAGATGGACTGACACCCTTGAACAGTTGCTGTTAACAGCTTTTAAGACATTAATTGTGGAGCAGTCCAATGTGATGTGAAACCATGCCCATAATCTTTCACCATGCCTTTTAAATTTTGTTGAAAGATGTCACATCTGGCATATGTGACAGGCCAGGAGCACTGCCAGCACTAATGGTTTGGCTGACACATGTAACCAGTGTGCTCAATTCTTCCCTGCCCACTCTGTTTTTTCAGTATTGTTTAAAAATAGAAAGGTGAAAAAAAATAAAGACATTTAATTGGGGTAACATCAGAAGCTTACAGAAATCCACAAATCCTGATCTAATTTCAGCATAGTCAAACAGATCATCCTCATCCTCTGAAGGTGGCTGAATAGCTGGCACAGGGACAGACCTGCTCCTTGCGACTTGGGAAAGAAAGGGAAGGGTGATCCCAGCATCAGTCATGCAAAAGCCCCCTCCAAGGATCTAGAAGTTTCTGACATTTGCTGCCCACAGTAGGAGGCATTTTAAAAGAAACACATTATGTCAGAAACATCAGCCAGGCTGGGCAATACACAGAAGTCCTGGGAGCTTCAGCAGACGCAGGAGACAGTACAACAAGCAGCCACCAGGTTTCACTTGGAGAGACATCACACAAGTCCCCATACACTGGATACCTGGTCCAAGAAGCATCTACCTGACAGACATGACAGTGCTCCTGCAAATTGAACAGTTTATGCAACAGTTGCAATAGTATTAGAGTAGAAATTAAGATAAAGCTTGAGAAAACACCAATATTACAGTTCAACGGCAGCTGAAGTTAAGAAAATATAACAGAAACCAGGGAAGTGTTCTGCCACACAGGTACTTTCAGTCACAATAATTTAGGCATAACCTTAAATCAATGAAGAATGCTTCGATGTAATTGCGGGGAAAACTTTGTTCATGGCAGTAACTAGCAGGCAAAAACTGTGCCAAATTAAATCAGTGGAGCTAAGATTCTGTACCCTGTATTCATAATTAAAACCAGTGGGTTTTTTGCATTCCTTTTCAATTACATACCCATTTAGCCAAGTATTCATAAAATCTTAAGAGAAATCAATGTACAAATAAATAATTTCTTAAAATAATTTTCCATATAATATGCCAAGACAGATATCTGTTTAAAAACCTGACTTGAGAGGATGCCTTAAAATTCTCTGTGTATCCATGCCAGTCGTCATCTGCCATCTGATCTCCTGGCATATTTACTACCAATCATCTTTCCAACTTATCCTGTTTCTGCCTGTACTTTCAACAAGCGTTTTGTGAACTATCTTAAACATAGTCTCCTAAAAGAAATAAAAAGTCAAACCTATTTCTACTTACAAAAAAAAAAAATCCATAATTACTATAGCACAGGTATGCTGCTGTATGTTTAAACCCTAACAAAGAGGATTTTTAAAAAAACTCTTATTGCTATTCAGCAAGTATTCCTATAATACAGGTTTTGCTGCTCATCTTTTAGCAAGATCACTGTAGTAAAGCAGCAGAGAATACTTTAAAAAGCTCACCATACTCAATGAAATACTACTCCAGAAGATAAAGTTCTAATTAGGGATACCAGAATGCAAAACTCACACTGCAGAGGTTGTTGACTGGCAGAAGACCATTAGATGACTACATCCTTCTCTGTTGGTCATCTAACAGGCACATGAGGAATTATGCTTAAATTTAACACACTTCTGATGTGGCTAGTACAGTCAGCAAAAACATAGCCTCCAAACTTAGGAGAATGGAGAAGCTAAGTTATGGCAGACCAGGGTATCTGACTACAGTGCCGTAGTACCTGAGCCAATTCTGTAATTTGTGACAATCAGGAAAGAGACTGTGCTTTGTATAAGCTAAGTAAAGATTTCTGTTATGATGGCTTAAATAAAACACACCCCAAGAGAGGAAATAAATGTTACCCAAGTCATCTGGCATGTTTACTTTTCTCAGGTGAAATGGACAGTGACCCTCCCAGACCAGAGACAGCAGTTCCTTGCCAGGACACTGTCATGTCCGCTTCCCTCCTTGGTAAAGAACACTTTTAAATAACTTGAATTCTGCCATTGGCCTAGTTTCAACATATGTTCTGATGTCTTAGTTGTAATTACTTACGCTTCTCAAAAATGGAGAGGCTATCAGGTAATAAAACATTACCCCAAACCATCTCCTCTCCTCACTAATTTTGAGACAGATCAATGCTGACATTAAAAAAAGAACAAAAAGATTTCTGAAGGGATAACTTTTAAAGAAAATGACAATCCTCTTTTCCCTCAAATTTAGCATATTTTGCTCCAAAGCCAGGTCTCTATGGCGGGACTGACACTGGCTGAACACCAGGCGCACACCGAAGCTGCTCTATCACTGACCTCCTCAGCAGGTTGGGGGAAAGAAAGCTCCTGGATCAAGATATGGACAGGGAGAGATCCCTCCCCAATTAACCATCATGGACAAAACAACCTCCACTTGGGGAAATTAATGTAATTTACTGCCAGTCAAATCAGAATAGGGAAATAAATCAAACTGAGAAAATCAAATCATCAAACACCTTCCCTCAATCCCTCCCTTCTTCCCAGGCTTAACTTTACTCTCATTTTCTCTGCCTCCTTCCCACAGTGGTGCCAAGGGACTGGGAATGTGGGCTGCAGTCAGTTCACCACATGTTGTCTCTGTTGCTCCTTCTTTCTCAGAGAAGGACTCATCATACTCTTCTCCTGCCTCAGCATAGGGTCCCACCCACAGGAGACAGCACCCCACAAACTTCTCCAACCTGAGTCCTTCCAAGGGCTGCAGTTCTTCATGAACTACATGGATCCCTGTCCACAGTCCTTCAGGCACTGAAGCATGGGTCCTTCACAAGGTCAAAAGTCCTGTCAGCAAACCTGCTCCAGAGTGGGCTCCTCTCTCCACAGGACCACAGGTCCTGCAAGAAGCTTGCTCCAACATGGGCCTCCCATGAGGTCACAGCCTCCTTCAGGCATCTACATGCCCCAGCATGGGGTCTTCCATGTCTGCAGGTGTATCTCTGCTCCATCCTGGACCTCCATGGGCTGCAAGGACACAGCTGCCTCACCATGGGGTGCAGAGGAATCTCTGCTCCAGCACCTGGAACACCTCCTCCCCCCTCCTTCTGCACTGACCTTGGTGTCTGCAGAGCTGTTACATGTGTGCTCACTTCTATCTTCTACCTGCTACTGGTGTTGCACAGAGATTTTACACTCTATCTGCTATCCCAAAAGTACTACCACCACCACTGATGGACTCAGCCTTGGCCTGTGGTGGGTCCCTCTTGGACCTGGCTGGCATTGGCTCTGTCAGACAGGGTGGAAGCTCGTGGCAGCTTCCACAGGCACTACCCCTGTAGTAGCCCTCCACTACCAAAATCTTGCCATGTATACCCAATAAAGGCACACAGAGAGAGGCCCAAAGTGCTGCCAGGCCTCCCAGCAGACCAGGCTGTGGTCAGTAAGCACATTTGCCTTCTCCTGCCCTTTCTGAATTCCAGTGCCATCTAACAAGTGAGAAGCCAAACTGTACTTACACTGCAGATGGTAGCCAACTATTTTAAAACTTCATTCTTAAACAAAGGGCATCTGCCTGTAAATACAAATACACAGCATAGTAGTCTGCTCTTTCCAAACACATGATGAATTTTCTCCAGCTGAGAGGAAAGGGTTGGTTTTAAGCAGTGACTAAAAATTCTGCTTACTATTTTTCATTCTAAAAGCACAGCTGTTGCTTTACAATTAACATCAATTTTCTGATGCACAAAACAAGACCAATGGTGTAATTTAGCCAACTTAGTCAAAGGTTGCCTTTGCCTGGCAAAGGTACAAAATAACAAACATTTAAAACACTGCACTGCCTTTACATGTTTAGTACAAATGAACTTCCTTTAAAAAATAATTGTTCAAAACTTTTCTTCCAATTTGTCTACTACTCCATCAAATCTTACACTAAATGTTACTGAGTAAATAACATCTAGAAACTGTATCTAAAGAAATCTCTCTTACATACACACATCGTTTCAATGCAGACATTCCCCAGGACACAGAGAGCAGCTTATTCACCAGTACATAGATACAATAGGGCCCTGTCCACAGTAAAGGTGGTAATCAAGTTTTATGCAAAGAGAAAAAAGTGATGGTGATTACTGGAGGAAATGAAAGAAATGAAAAGAAGTAAGAACAGTTATTACAGTTGGAAAAAGACAGATACTTCAAAGGTTTTGAACAAGTGATTTTATTTCACCTGATAGTGCTAAAAGATCAGATCTTTTTTTGCACTTAAAACCTGCTTCTCAACCCTCTATCTCTTGTTCAAAGATGTGCTTTTAGCAAGGATTATGTTGCCTTTATTTGCACAATAAGAGAGAACATCAGAAATGACAACAAACCTCAGACTTCCTTAGACTGAATAACCCACACTCAAGTACAGTAAAAGCAAATACTTGCAACCATACAACCATATTAATTAGGATACAACTTAAGTAATATGAGCATCTGTATTTATTTTTTTTACCTATCAGTTGAAGCAGTGTCATTTACAAGATTTCTTTAAATATTAAGCTGGTAAAAAATCATAGCTGAGGCTAAACACAGAGTAACAGCACAGAGATCTAGGATTTTATTTTACTAGTTACAGTGAGAGGGGCCTTATACAAATTACTTAGGCTCATAGTAGAGTGGTTTACAGACTGACTTAAAATCACAACCACCACATGTAATACCTGTGCCTTCTTGACAGGTATCTCAGAACAACCTGGAAGAAAGAATCTGTAACACTCTCTATAAGTGTATCAATAACTTGTTTTGATGCTTGGAAACCCTCAACTGAGGTGTAAACCTGTGCACAAAACATAGCTGACACACTTCTCTCCATGACTTCCAAACCAGAGAACCACAGCAAGATCCAGAAAAGTGACAAACCACTAAAGGAGACTTGAAAAGACACAAAGAAAACCAAAGTGACCTATTACACACAAATCTATCTCAACAGTCAGAGGAGACCTAAGACTAACCATTCTTACTGCCCCTGCAAGATAAGACAGATCTTCAGGAATTCAGCCAAACCTCTCCACACTAGGCAGGTAAATTGAATAAAGAACCTACTGTCACCTACTGCAGCAATTTAGCACCTTCTAATATTCTTAACTCCTAATTTCCAAGACAATAGAGGCTTGCTGAAAGTCTGCAAAGCATATCCAGAGCCACTGACAAATGACAATATGCAAGTACACACAACTCCCAGTAAACCCTAGCTACACTGTTATTTTGTGCTCTTATGTTTTCCTTCATTTCAGGCCCTTTACAACAAAACAAACAAAAAGCACCTATATAAAAGATTGCTTGTTTTAAGTGATAAACAAAGCAGTAATTTATGCTAGCTAATAACAGGGCAAATCTATTGTATATCTTCAACATTCCAAGGGATAAGAATAAGCAAGTAATAAATACCTCCATTTAAGTGAAGCCCAAAGCTAATATTAGGATAAATCTTAACTCACAGAAACCCCAAAGGTCTATAAATGGTCCTGACCTCAATGCATTTCTTCTAAAGCAATCCCTTTAGTTGCTTTGTTTGGTGGAATGCATCTGTGAACAACAATAAATCCGAAGTTGAACAATTTACAAAATACAAGATAATGCTTATATGTAAGTCAGTGTCTGGACCATGTAAGGGTCAGAGTTAGTCTTTCAAGTAACTACTGCACCAGCTCACTAGTGCTCAACACAGCAATCCAAAAGAACAATTTCCCTCAGCAAGATGTCTCAAAACAGGGCAGGTTTAATCTTCACTCATATTACTACACTGGTTGAGCTGTGAGCAAACATGCAGCAAATTAAGTTAACTTCTTGGTTTAGATGAAGAAACAGTAAAAGCAGCTCAAGACTGATCGATTGTTAAGGTGTCAGGAATCACACTTTCCCCTTTGCAGCTGCAGGAGAAGTTGCTTGGTGTCTTTACAGGAATAACCCAATCCTTACACAACACCTACAATTACTAAATAACAATCAACAGGCTTGTTGATAGTTAAACAACTATCTACTTGTACAGGCTTTTCAAAAGCATCTAACACTGATACAAAGTTCTGTGAAAGAATAAATCTTTCATGGAGAAAGTGAGAGACATGCACATCTTGTTCTCTCTAGAGATGCTGCTGCTGCTGCAGTATCCCACTTCCAGGCCCAGCTATCAGATGAGCTGTCAGTATGATGACTGACTTAACCCCCATACCTGCTGCAGCAGTCTTCCACAGCACAGAAGCTTTTTACTGCTGAGGCTTGTGCTGGGGAAGTATTAGAAACATTCACTCCTCAAGGTCCATTCATGCTTTGCAGCATTTTCTTTTCTGACAGATGTCTGATGTCTGCAAAATTCAAGACCAAACTAGTGTCAAAGGTCCTTAAGCTGGCAGTGGCACATGATGAACAAGGAAATTGTACCATGTAATCACTACAGGATAATTAGTGTATATTTACGTTGTCAGAGGAACACAGGGTGAGTAAAACAGGCTTAGTAACCACTTTGCTGCTGGAGGTTCTGTAGAGGCAAGAGGCAATTTCTCCCAGCACTGTCTCAAGGGAGTACGCAGCAGGGATCAGCTGCTTCCTCATCACACCTGAAAGGACACCCAGAGGACTAACACCTCTGGGAATTCAACACCCACAGCACAGGCACAAAACAAGCAATATCTGACTGAGGCACAGATCAGAAACAACAGCAATGGTAATACACACAGCAAGATATTAAGGATTTAAGAGCAGAAAACTGCATTTTTACCTTCTATAAAGCTGAATGGAGATGAATGCCCACTACTGCATTTCATGCCTATCTTCAATTTAGGTAATTCCAGCTAGCAAGATAGATCTCTTCCTTATTGCAAGAAACTCTTGATGCTTCTGAAAAATACAACCCTATGCACCCAAAAATCGAACATCACTGTGCCCTGTGAAACAACAGAACTACACAAGTTTTGCTGCTCTGCAACAAACAGGTCCTTCTCCCCTTTCATTAGAAATACTTTAGATTTCCAGACTGCTTCTGTTCAGCAGGGTTCCCACTCACCTGGTGGACTCAGCCTACCTTGAGCCTCCCAGACCACGGGAAGCTCAGGGGAACTTTTTCTTTCACACCTCTTGATCTTCTGTGCCTGGTCAGGCACCCTTTCAAGGAGCCTCCACAGGGAGTAGGATGAATCCAAGCAGTGTATTTAACTCACACTTAGTGATGTATAAAACCAGCATTGGCTGAAACAAGAGGGCGGGGCTACATCACACAACATGTGGGGGAAAAAGATCCCACAAAAACTAAAAGAATAAGGATTACCTTTTCCAGCAGTAACTCACTGGCTCGGCTGTAATATTAATTTTCATTTTACTCAAATCCATTTGGCTAAAAGGATACTCTTCAGTTTATCAGAACTCTTTTCCCAGTGTACATAAACAGCTGAAGTTCTTTTTCAGTAGTGCTCCAAACTGAATGGATTACATAAAGCTGCAAAGCTGGGTGATTTCACTTTACAATCCAAGTTGTGGCAATTAAAAAATAAACAAATTCAGAAAGAAGCAGTATTGTTTCTCTGAAAGCAGCGTAACTCCACCTCCCCATTCAACACCAGGCTAAGGCATGTACTGTGTACTTGGACATGACTTGTGAGTACTGCTGAGTATCACACTGACCTTCCCTGCCCTCACTGAAGCCAGAAGCTGGGGACTTTCCAAATTTCCACCTTATTTTCCAACTTTCAGTCTAGCAATTCCGTGCTGTTCTGTGAATCTCTGTTCCTTTGAAAAAGGGAACACAGTAGAGATAATAGCTACAAGTTGTCAAACACCATATATAAACCAGAAATCAAAAGGCATACTATTAGTTTGCAGCTGAAATTGTTTCAAATACAATTAAGTGTATCTCAAGCTACATATTATATTTGTGCGCTAAATTATAATTACTTGGGTAACTTAGGTACAATTCTAGTGTTGTATGTAAAATCAACTTTTCTTTATCATATTATGTCTTAGTGATAACTCCCTTCAATTTTGATGAGTTACTACAGGAAAAGAAATGCAATGCCATATTAGCACAAATCTAAGGAAAGAATTGCTTAACTAAAATTCCACCATCTACTGTTTTTGCAAGCATATAAAAACACAGCCAATAGTCACTAGAATTGCTGAACAGGGTTTTTAGAAAGTGGGACACACACAAAAAGAGCAAAACTGCAGATTCATCAAAAAATCACTTTGAGTTCAGGTCAGCTTCTTATCACAAAGGTTTTGTAAAATTGCTACTGAAATAACTATTTCATTTTTGGCAGGACATCAAGAAAAAAAGACACGAAACATCAAAAAATGCCTATTAAATAATAAATATGTCCCCCAGATACTTTTGACCTCAAAAGGAAATGGTCTCAGCATGGTGGTGAATGATGCCTGTATTACTCCTCCTCACTTTCAGAGGTACATTCAGGCACCAGTCCTCCATAGGAAGTGATGTGATTTCCCTATGGAGGCACCTCATGCTAGGCACATTGCTCAGATTAGTGTGGCACAAAGGCCAAGCACCTTCCATGGTCATTTCTGCAGTATGCAGAGCACAGAGCTGAAGGACAGCAACAGACAAGCACCAATTGCATCGAACAATGACAGTCACTGAGAAAGAAGAGCAGATTCTCCAAACCTTGCTCTCATGGAGCCTCATCCCATTCATTAAAACAGTATCCACGTGTTCCAGACAAATGCCACAAAACCAAGTTCTGCCAAAGCCTCAGCACACCCCCAGACAGAAGTGCCAACCACCTCATCCAGCCACAGCTGCTGGAGCCAGGTGAGAAGCAGGAGTGGTGAGAAAGGGAGGAAAAAAAGAAAAATTCAAGAAACTGACACAAGTTCCCCATACAGAACTGCTGCCTAGTTTTCTCCAAACCTGCACCAGGATCTCAAGTACCTATTGGAATGCCAACACCCAAAGAAGTAGTGCACAGAATGATTCTGTCCAGAATGTGATGTAGGCCTGGGAACTGTATTTGGATTAATTACAGAAGACTAGTAGAGCTAATTTAGAAACTTCCAAGAGCAAAGCATCTCAGCTCTACAGCTACATTGTTGAGAGAGCTGTTGGGAAGCCCTACCAGCTCTGATGTGCCCACAAACCCTCCAGTTTGCACATGCATCACATAGTGCAGATTTTGGTCTCACTCAGCTGCGTATTGATATAAGGCCATAACTCGGTGACCTGGCTCTGGAAATCTGTAAATTTCCATTTTGATTTTTCAAGTCCGTTTTTACTTATCAGAAGAAAAAAAAATCCTCTACTCTGTAAAAATGGATATAATTTTTATTCCTGTTCCAAGCCAAAACCAACACCAGATGGAAACTCATTTAAAATTCTTACATCTTTCTACAAGGAGGCTGCTACTACCAGCTAAGCAGCCCCAGGAAATGAAAAGTAAATTAAAAAAAAAAAAAAAAAAATCAATGGACTACGAAAATGATTTACATTATATAAGATGAGTGAACACAGAAGAAAACTGACAAACCAAAGTGACTTCTTCAAAAATAATAATGTCTTATTATTTACTTTGAAAGCAGTGAAAAGTCCTGAAAATACCATCAGGTCCCACCAGATAAGAAATGCATAATATGTGGTCCTAAGGACAGTGGAGGAAACCTGGAGAAGTTTTATTCTGCAACAAACCTCAGCTCCTAAAAAGATATAAGGCCACAAAACTGACTTGCTGTGAGTCAGACCATGCCAATTGCAGAGGCTAAAAACACCTCAAAAGCCATCTTACGTCCATTCCCCACCCTTGCGCTATGCAACAAGTTGAGTAAGAGAGCCAGACCAGGAGAGAGAAGGAGACATCTTGTTGCTTCCTGAGTTTCTATCTGAAGCTTTAAGGTGGCTGCTCTGCATGTCACTGGGTCACTTTTTTTGCTGGAATAATAGGAACAGTTCTGTAGGTAACTCATTCATAATTCATAAAATCTTAAGCATTTTGCAGCTCTCACTATGAATGCAGAGCATCGTTTTCTAGTCCCGTTTACCACAGCCAGTCTCAACAACAAGCTGATATCAAAAATCAGTAACAGAAAAGTTTTCTGATACTGAGAATACTTAGCAAATAGTATAAACACAGCACTTATTCAGCAATCTTATTCTGAATGTGTGCAGTGGCCCTTACTGATCAGTCACTACAGAAATCTGCACAATGGCATGTCTTTTTAAGAAAGTGAGAGCCGTCAGTGTTATATTTATACTATTTGCAGAGCATTCTTTATTTAGATTTCTATGGTAACCAGTAAGTAAGAGGACTGCAGTTCATATTTTGAATTTTTTCATTCCCCATAGTCCATACTAGCAGTACTACAAACTTTTTTCAAGAAGGAAAAAGCAATAAGCAAATATCTTATGGACTCAAATAGAGTCAAGTCTTAAGAAATTAATTTGAGATGGAGTTCTTTTCTAACATAGCAACAAATAAATCATTCATTTAACCTATCCTTTTTAAAGTAACTTAGTAACAAAACTAGTCTAGTATGCATTACCCACCAGGCAAAAAAATTTGTCACAACGGGATTTCTGCTGCTACATCATTTTATCTGTCAAAATGCAGCCATTGAAGAGGAAACAGGCAAGTTTGTTCTCCCTCAGTCACATAAGGAATCAGGGACCACATAAATTGAGAGAACCAGTACCTGCTGCAGGGGTACCATACTGGTAACAGGAGGAAGCATGTTCATTATTAAGCCACACCAATTTAATTTGAGAAGCGGGTCAGACAATGTACTGCAGCCCACAGTCACCTCCAGAACAGACTACAGCCAGGTTTGTCCAACAGCAAATTGTGCTTGCTGTAAACACTACAGGGCCAGCATGAGTACCACCAGCTCACTCACCCACACTGCCTGGTTATGGGTTTTCCTATCAAGTCCTCCTACTTACATTTTGGGATAATAAAACATCAGGAAGAAGAACATAATTGCTCTGTTTTGTAAATAATCAGAACTCAAAATGAGTGTTATTTATTTCTTTTGAGAGGGAACTGCAAAGCAGGAAAAAAAGTCTACCTCTCTCCCAAAATACAAGGTATGTCCATTTTAATATCAGAATTGTATGTATTCTCAGGTAGTCACTTCCTTCTCTTTGTTAGTCTTGATTTCTGAAGAGGATGCCAGCCCGAGATATTAGTCAGTCAGCCTTTACCTCCAAATATCCAAGTCTAATCTCCAAAACCCTCAGAGAAATTAATCCACTGGCAATGACAAATGATTTTTATGGAATATTCCTTTCCCACATTCCACATCTGGCCACTGTCTTCCAAGCATTTTGGTTGTTAGAGATGGTACCATACTCCCACCTTCTAGAAGCTCATGAGCAAGTCTGGAGCAAGTGCCCCCCAGCAAGACAATTCTTGCTGAGTGCATTGAGTTAAGTTTTTGGGAATTGTGATTCCTCCCTAGAGAAAGGCTATTTTTATCAAGGAAAGAGGATATCCTGCCTCCATCTCCTGTGAGTTTTATCATATATCCACAATTCCCAAGTGAAACTGAACAGGACTCTGAGAACTACAGCATTCTGGCAAGAACACTGAGGGTTTAGTCATGAGACAGCCCAAAACAGCCTAGAGGAAAGCAATCACTGAACGCAGCACAGCAGGAGCCTTCCCTTCCCTTCCCACTGCCCAGAAGCCAGATATGACCAAGCAGCAGCAGATGACAGCCAAGGCAATCACACAGCATCTACCTAGAGTCACCAATAAGGACCACTCAGTCTCAAAAGCTACCTTTTGTCAAACTTGTTTAGCACAAGACAAAAGACACCTGCCACGAGTGCTTGATCAGCACAGGGTCAGTCTGCATTCTGCAATGCTTGCAATGGGACAAGTGGGACGTTGTCAGCAGCCCCACAGCACAGGACCTCCATGCCCTCATTGCTGCCTGGAAAGCACAGAGAAGACAGCAGAGGCACTCAACTACCCAAAATATCCTAAAGCACTGAGAGACAGACATTCTTTGCAGCCTGGGCAACTACCAGAGCCAAAAAAACCAGCAGGGAAACACTGGAGAAGGTACACTTTATTACTAAACCCCCATGAATGGGCATCATTTTTCCGGATTCCCCCAGGGGCCTGTAAGCACCAGCCACTTGATCCCTCTTGCCAGCTTCTCCTGCCCCCAAAACAGTAGTGCCTGAGCACAAACAAAGGCATCCTGTTTTAACATACCACTTTACAGCAAGAGCATGGGACAGCAACGGTAGGCCGTAGTCAAAAAAATTAAAGAGAACAGAAGTTCTGTGGAACAAAAAGCATGTTCAAAACACCAAGTTTCACTGGGATGCAGAAGCCAGTGAATGAGCACTCAGTTTCACTAAAATTACTTCAGACTAGTAAAGCATACCATTACACAGGGTAATAAATTTGAAAAAAAAGAGCTTGTTAGATACAGTAGAACAGGAATACATTTTCTACCTGTGGCTTATATCCCTGCCTTGATCTAATAAATCCAACTAACTTCAACATTGCTGAAGGAAAACAGTGCTTCATCTTCCTCATAGTCCTATGTAATGCAACTAACCAGTTTAAAAAGGGAGAAGTCACAAGTGCCTACCAAGAGATGTGTCAGCCAGAGGCAGGCTCCTTGCCAACAAAAACTGCAGCATGTTCATCTCTGCACCTCCACACCAAGCCTCCTAAAAAACACTCTTCACAGCAAATCTTTTCTTAGAAACTTCTTAGCATGAGCTATGTTGAAGTATCTCCTACTGTGTTCTGCAAAGCACATGGCAAAGGTCTCAAATATTTCCTCACTCTATGCTTTCACATGTTAAGTAATATAATCATTGAATATCCTGAGTTGGAGAAACCCACAAGGATCATCAAAGTCCAACTCCTGGCCCTGCACAACCTCAACAATCACACCACATGTCTGAAAGCATTGTCCAAACATTTCTTGAACTCTGACAGGCTTGGTGGTGTGACCACTTCCCTGGGGGAGCCTGTTCCAATGCTCGACCACACTCTGGGTGAAGAACCTCCTAATATCCCATCTAAACATCCCCTGGTGCAGCTTGATGCCATTCCCTCAGGCCCTATTGCTGATCACCAGACAAAAGGGTTCAGCACCTGTTCCTCTGCTTCCCCACATGAGGAAGCTGTAGACCTCGGTCTCCTCCAAGAACAAGCCAGGTGACCTCAGCTGGTCCTCACATGGCTTCCCCTTTAGACACTTCACCATCTTCATGGCCTTTCTTTGGACTCTAATAGCTTTATATCCTTCCTACACTGTGACAATCGACAGAGCACTCAAGGTGAGGCTGCCCCAGTGCAGAGCAGAAGGGACAATCCCTTCCCTTGCTCGGCTGGCGATGCTGTGCCTATTACACCCCAGGACACAGTTAGCCCTCCTGGCTGCCAGGGCACGCTGGTGACTCAAAGCTGTGTTTTAAGGAATCACAACTCACCATTTAGGTGGCACGCTTTAGCACATTCTCTCCAGAGAAACCATTCTGAAACATCCCCCTGCATTCAACTACTCCTCTGCTTGGTTACACTAGCTTTAAGGATGCACCTCCTGTGTACTCACCATGCTGCACGCTGACTAAGGTCTAAGGAGGTAGTCACTGTAGCCAGCTAATTCCCTTTTGTACTTACCAGATGATTCCCAGTCTGACTCCCTGACCTTTGCTACTGCATCCGTACAAAACACACCATGACAGGACCATCTCTATTCATCCCATGTTTGATGACTAGACCCAGACTGTCCCTGCTGGAGCTCAAAATCAGGAGTAGCAGGTAAATCCAGAACTGAAAGAGGCACCCAGAAGCTTTTTTTTTTTTTAAGGAAGATAGAGACATATATACACCCATATGCCTACTTATACTTCGATCCAAAACACAGAAGCTGCCAGCAGCCACCAAACAGTGCAGGAAAGTTGCTTCTAGATGCTGATACCCTACTTTAGAGCAATAACAGTCCCAAGGACAAGAATCAAGAGTAGTTTGGATTGCACAGTGGGACCTCACACCTTTGTTTTTCGTTTTAAACAACAATGCTTTGTTTTGTGAAAACACAGACCAATTTCCATCACAACAATGACAAGAATCCTCCAGAGCATTAGCATCCTTCCCACTAACAGATAAGGCTAATCACCCTCTGTGTGACCCTACCCAAAATAGCACACTGCTGAGCTATGGTACACTGGGCAGGCCCAACCATGTTAACACTGTCTCACTCTGTCCAAGTAGAGCAAGCTTAACCCAGCTGTAGATGGCTGCTGGGCCTCCCAATGTCACAGCAGGAGAAAGGTCACCACCGCAGCAACACCACAGTCCAGATGGGATGTCCCTGCTTTCAGCCCTTGCTCCAGACTTCACCATCACAGTTTCCTTCACTAACTGAAAAGACATGCATGTCAGTAAAGTGTGTTTAGCATTCATCATCATATACACATGTTCCAAATGGAGGGGGGTAAAACCGAGTTCCTTTTGGTTCTTTCAATTACAGGCCAGCCTCCTGCTACTCACAATACTACAGAGGTACTTCTACACAAGGGCACTTGCTTTTGAACACCAGAGGTTATGGAGGAAAAAAAACCCATAAATCTATGATACTGCTTCTCCACAGATAAGCACAAAACAAAGAGATCACCATAAGAGAAAACACCGTGAAGACATGCATTAAAAAAAAAATTAAAAAAACCCCAACCAACCAAACCAAACACCCAGAAAAAATTGACTGAGTGGCCAAACTGTCATTCTGGCCACCCTGATGTTCTGCCATGCTGGCAGGTAGCACTGTAATCCACAGGGGCTGCTGCTGAGGGAAATGCAGTCAGTGCAGAGCAAAATGCTCAAAAAAGCAAGGAAATAAGGAGGCAAGACTTTGGATGGGTTTTTTTCTAAATGTTTCTAAAAGGACTAAGTTATTTAAAACAACTCTTTTCTTCCATTTGCAGCATATTTTATCTAGCTTTTTAATTTGTTTAGCTCAAGCTCATGTTCCTTCTGTTCAACCAAGTAATCCAACAACTTGATATGTGAACCACTCAATACTCCTTTTAATATGGAGTTCATATGTCACTGATAACCAGTTCTTAAGATGCAGAAACACATTAAAAATCCCTGTGCAGTTCCTGTGGCTCTACATAATAAAGAGCACAAAACTTTTCTGGAAAAATATCTCCAGTATCCAGCTACAGTGAAAGGGGAGCACATCTACACAGTTTGGCTGACCCAGATATCAAATGTTTGGCCTCTGTAAGTAAATAAGCAAAACAGAAAGATAGAAGAGAGTAAAGTGAAATTAAAATAACCACAGAAAACCCAGGCTAGGACTAAAACCCCCCTCAATACCCCCAAATATGCCCACAACAAAAAATAAAACCCAACGTGAACACAGGTATTCATAAGGAATGACGTAAGAACATTTTGCTGCATTGTCCTCCAGTAAGTGTTTGGATTTTAAGGTCATATGTAACTGTTCGGTTTCCCAAGGAAAGGGGAATCAGACAGCAACAATAGTCCCTCTCTATTTGTGCTGACTGCTAAGATAAAAGCAACTAAAAAATTAAAAATCCATGGTAGGCACCATAAAGCTACTACAGTTATATATTAGCATTACAGAAATTCAGATTCTTCCATATTCTGAGGTATCTTTGAAGCGTAACTATTTCACTTTTTAAAAATAAGTCTGCCAGCATGCCTGCAGGACTGTAAGATAGCTAGAAAGAAATATAAACTCATTGCTAGGAAAGGGTTAGTTGGGAATCCAGCAACAGCAGGGAAGCACGGAGAGCTGAGGAGATGCTCAGCACACTGCACAAGCCTGAGGTGCCCAGCCACCCCAAGGCACAAAGAGGAACAGGGAGCCTTCCTTCCTTTTTTCTCAGCACAAACCTCAACAGTCAGGTATTATTTTCTATTATCAGGTAAGAGCTGGCTTTTGGATAGTTAAGAGTCTGACAGCTAATCAAGAAAATTCTCCCCAGAGAACAGACTGCTTACTTTCTGCAGAAATCACGAACACATCCAGTTGCTTCTAATATAAAAGTCTGATTACACAGCAATCCATGCCACTAATACTGCAGTCTAACACTTGAAGTTTCACTTCACAAAAGCATCATTGCCAAAACTACCAGTTTATGCTGTAAAACAGCACCTTAAGAGCATATTGCAGTAGTATTTTCTTTATATTAAATATGCAGAGCATAGAAATAAGTCAAAGGTACACTTTGAAAAGGTAGTCAAGTACTTTTCTTCTAAACACAGATCTCAAACAGATCATTGATAAATGAGAAGAACTAGGAACACCATAGGGGTGTGTTCTCCAAATATTTTGTTCAGAGGGTTACCACAAAAAATGCAAGAGGCCTCCAAAAACCCCTACTTGAATCTAGCCAGGAATGCATACCACACAAGCACAGTCCTTCCACTAAGAAAGCAGCCTATGGGGTGGTTTTGTTTATGCACTGATTAGGCTGTTAAAAGCATTCAGAGGTACCCCACCTACCAGAGTGCATTCCTCAGGGTGTGTAAAAACACAAAGGTCCTCTTTTTCACTGAAGATCGCTAAAACTGTAACAGAGAACAGATTGTTTCCTAACATCTTTCATACAACACTGTTTGTGTTCCTGCAATTCAACATATTATTCCCAGCATTTAACTTCCTCCTCATCTCAATCCCTTAAATTTGATGACTATATCAGCATTATTTTCCCCACAGAAACCCAAAGCCAATTTATAAAACGGTAAGGCTTAAAGGCCTTCAGATGTAGTGCTATTAAAAAAAAATTATAGCAGAGTCCAAGTGCTGCTGTTTAGACGTAACTTTATTCACATTACAAAGTAAAGATGCAAAGGACAAAATGCCTGGACAGGTGACTGGTGTTGCAAGTGATGACTATTTTTCTTTAATCTATCAAGCCTTTTCTCTTAACTACAGTCTTGTAGATGTAAAACCAAGAGTAATACAAGTGTGCAGGAGTACATTTAGGAAGATCAGCAATGCTGACTCTAAAGCATAGAGATCCATCCCTGAGATGGCAGCAGCCCAAACTGCCAAGGCTGCATGCTGCTGCCCAAGCTCAGGCACATTGCTTCTGGTCCTGAGCCAGATGGCATGAAATCAGCTCACATCTCCTCCATAGCCACAGCACATTTATGTGCAATGCAGATAATCCTTCCACAACAACCAAGTGTGGAAGGTGGGGGGGACATGATACTGTTCACTACAAGAAAAATTCCAACAATGCTTGGCTGAACAAGACAGCAAATTTGCCCGCATTATTGCATTTGTATCTTGCCATAAACACCTGCATCTAAAGCCAGCTTGCTTCCAAGCTTTAAACTCAACAAATAAAACCTACTTGAGAAATTGTACTCATTTACATATCAAATACTAACAACCATTTCACTGTTTTAACCCTTTTCTTATTCCTTCACTGATGTTAAAGCTTGAGTTTCATTTTCTTACTTCCCCATGCTTTTGCTGCATGTTGGCTACAATTTGGTAGAAACATCCTACCATAAGATTATAAGCTGTGTTTGAGAGATGCTGGAAGTGGATGTTGTCTGCCTGGATTTTAGTAAAGCCTACGATACCATTTTCCACAGCATTCTTCTAGAGAAACTGGGTGATGATTGCTTAGTTGGGTGCACTGTTCTTCAGGTAGAAAACTGGTTGGATGGCCAGCCCCAGAGAGTGGTGATGAGTTACATCCAGCTGACAGCCAGTCACAAGTGGTGGCACCCAGAGCTTTGTCAATGACCTGGACAAGCAGATGAAGTGCATTTGCAGACAGTCCGCATACAACACAAGCTGGGTGGGCATATTGATCTAGTGGAGGACACAAAGGCTTTCATTGAAGGAACTGGACAGGCTGGATCAATGGCCCAGGGCCAACTGGATGAGGTTCAACAAGGCCAAATGCTGGATTGGGCACCCGAGTCACAACAACCCAGGTGCCCAATCTAGCACAACAGGCTGGGGGGCAGAGTGACTGGAATGTGGCCCAGTGGAAGAGACCCTGGGGTGCTGGCCAACAGCCAGCTGAATATGAGCCAGTGTGTGCCCAGGTGGCCAAGAAGGCCAATGGTATCTCTCTACAAAGAGTCTGGAGCACATGTCTTACATGGAGCGGTTGAGGGAGCTGTGGTTCTTTAATCTGGAGAAAAGGAGGCTCATGGGGGCTTTTTCACTCTCTACAAGACAGCCAAGGTTGAAAGGAGGTTGCAGCCAGGTGGGGGTCAGGCTCTTCTCCCAGGTAACAAGTCATTTGACATAAGGCAACAGCCTCAAGTTGTGCCAGGCAGATTTATATTGGGTATTAGGAAATGTTTCTTCACTGAAAGGGTTGTCGAGCATTAGAACAGGCTGCCCAGGAAAGTGATACTACTGTCCCTGGAGGCATTTAAAAGACATGTAGATGTGGTTCTTAGAAATAGGGTTTGGTGGTGGACTTGACAGTGCTAAGTTAACAGCTGGACTGGATGATCTTGGGACAATCAGAATTACTGACTAATGCTCAAATACAATTTGAAAACACAATTTGATCTCCGCAGTTACACCTGCATGAGGAACACCAAGACAATATTCACACACTACCTCAAATGAACATACATTCTATTATCTGGTCCAATCTTCCAATTGGTCCTCAAGTTATGTCATTTTTACAGAAAACTTGTCTTTATTCAGCTGCTTGTTTTTTCTTACACTTATGTTTTCCTCTCTCTGTCTATATATATCTACATATGTATGCACCAAGATCTTAATACGTGAAGTATAGGCAGGCATAAAGGTACATTTTTTATAAAAACAAAACCAGAAACCTGAAGCTCTGACCATTTTCACAAGAAATCAAAGTTATCACCAGAATTTTTTAAGTGGTAATTTGTAACTGTTACAAAGTTTCCTTGCTTTCACATTCCAGCTAAAATCAGCTGTGGAAAGGACAGAAGAAAGGGTGTTTTTTTTAACATCATAAATTTTAAGCCAGAACAGAAGCCGGAAGTTCTGGAAGTTTCACAGGAAAGCTTGTCAGTTTAGTTTTATTGCTGGAAGCTACCTCAACATTTCTTTTAACATTTGAATAGAGAACAGATATGAATCTCTGAAAATTAAGGTTCATGCGCAGCCAAATCAAAGGCTGTTATCAAATTGAACTCTAATCACTATCAAGCTCACCACATACATGGACTCTGGTGTGAAGTTTTATTTAATAAAGGGAAGCAGTCCCTGTCCCCTTAGTACAGGGACTACACATTTTGAGTTAAAAGAAGACATTGTGGACCACTAAAAATAAATACGGAACTATCACTTTAATGCTCCTGAAAAGTTTTGACTACTACACAGAAATAATTGGAAAGCTGTATTTCAAATCTTACACTTTTCCAGTCATGTACTTAGACACAGTCAAGTCATAACAATCAATTTTGAATGGGAGAGAGTGGAAGTCAGCTGGAGACCTGGGCTGAGTCCCCTCCTCACACAGTCCAGAGCAATCAAGAGAATCTGCCAGTAGCCTGTTCATTTCACTGCATGTGGAACCCCCTCGCCACAAATTTGAACTACTGTAGGTTTTTACACCATGGAATCAAGCACAAAATTTCATCATTACTACTTAGCTTCAATTCCAAACAGCTGCTTTTTAAAAGTTAACAGGATGTACACGTGTACATAAAATGTGGACTAAAAAAAATAAAAGAAAATAGAGTTCTCATGCTTGAGTCATTAGAAATTATATGTTTCTTGGCATAAAGCTAAATAAGGAGGGGGAAAAGAACAAGAAGAGCTGGACAACATCCAAGTTTTTAATGCCTCTAAAGCAACTGACATTTACTGGCCAAAGAAGAAAACACTTCAGGTAGTTTCAGCCAAAATAATTTTTTTCTTCCTAATTCTAAAATAGCTGTAGTTACCAAGGCAAGACTTTATCCACCCAAATTGCCCTCCATTCTCTGAAGTAGGGCACTACGCACAGTAGTATCAATGTGGATGTGTTTTAAAAAATTAATTCAATGAGAAAAGAACCCATACTGGACTGCTCTGTGGATACCACTAGTAACTGCCACAGAAACCCAAACTTCTCCAAAGTAACATGGCCAACCACAACAGGCACGCTGGTGTCTGAGAGCAGGTTTGTCAGTCAGCAGTTCCTGACGCCTTTTAAATGAAGTATGCTTTGCACTGCCCACCCAACCAAGGAGGAAGCAAGGACTGCCACATGCACCTCCCCAGGCAGCATGGGTTTGCCAAGACAACAAGATGATGGGCAGGTGGTGATATGCACACATACCAAGCCCTGGCTGGGAGACCAATTGCGAGGGTCAGTATAAGGGTTCCGTGTGCACAAGAGCAAAGAGTGGCATCCTATCTCCCACATCCTTGTCTTTTGAGGTATGAAACAATGCAATGAACTGAAAGGAAGGCTGCAGCAGAGAGAGATAAAAGGTAGGAACCTCAGAAAATGACAGTTTCTGATGTAAAGCAGTATCTGACAGGACCATGAAGAGTCTGCAGAGAGAAATAAGTGGCATGAATGGGCAAGGAATTAAAAACCAGCGGATCTGAATATTAACAAATGTGCACTAAATGCAAGCTTTCAAGCTAGCTTTAAAACCTCACAGGATTTTTAACTAAGCCATTAATTATAACATCTAGAAAGGGACTTGAAACAGCTCAGCAAAAGGTTCAAGATACAGCCATGGTTTAAAAGGCAGAACTTCAAATTCCATAGATTTGCGTAAACAGAGCTGAGATGAAGAGTAGTGTTAGCCTAATTAATGTCTTCTGGAGGACACTAGCGCAGATTCCTTTATTATAACATGTTGTGCTAGTCACTTCAAAAAGTGCTGCTAAACCAAACAAGGTTACCTCTTTGATAAAGAGGTACCAAGTCTGGCTCTGTGAGTGGAAAAACCCTCAAAAATACACTGCCCTCCTGAACAATCCAAATCTGCTGAAATACACCCAAGACAGAAATAAGACAGAAAACCATTTGGAAAAGCAGCTTGGCAGTTCCTGCTTGCATATGTAAAAGAGTATGAGTGTATATAAATACAGAAACTAATTCTGGCAGGAAGTCATGGAAGTCAAGGATGGAACATTTTATGTGGGTATCAGGATGAGGAGAATTGTTCCACCTACTCCAGGTTTATTACTAAGATTCAGTTATCAACAATCTTAAAGGCACAGGTCTACCTCTAATTGTTACAGACCATGATAGAACAACAGTAGGAGAGAGACCCATAAAATCCAGAGATGCTTCTACTTGTTCCTCTGGAAACATACAGCAGTGACACCTCATGGACAAGGTATTGGAAATAGAGGGACAAAGGGTCCGATCCACCCTGACAGTCTCAAACAGCACCACACTATCTGTCTGGCACAGATGGAGCTCATTCCACAGTGGGTCTGGCTCTGGTACCAGACAAAAGGAGCCCTACACAGGAGCAGTAGTACCTGCTGAAACTGGAAGATTTTGAAGTGAGAAAGAGTAGATTTAGACTGGACATAAGCCAAATATTATGATGAGGGTGATGAGGCACTGGAACAGATTGCCCAGAGAAGTTGTAGATACCCCATCCCTGTAAATAAATGCTCAAGGTCTGATTGGATGGGGCTTTGAGCAACCTTGTCTAGCAAAAAATAAAATGTCCTGACCACAGCAGTGGGGTTATTGGACCAGATGATCTTTAAAGATCACTTCCAATCTAATCCAAAACATCCAGTGACTCCATGATTCTACCTGCCCTATAATGTCCCCTCTGCCTTTCCTAGCTACCACCATACAAAGCCAACCTGTTAGGGAAAACAAGGGAGCACCAACCAAACAGTGCCAAGACACAAAAAGATACAAGATACGAAAAGACAGCTATACAGAAAACCATAAGGCCTTGCACACTGATCCTCATGCAAGCAGGAAGGGCAGCTCCACGTGAACAATATACAAGGGTAACTCAGAGAAATGCCTAACTTGTGCAGAGTTGGTTACTCTTCTCAAGAAGGAGAAATAGCTCTCCTTTGAATGATTTCTGATCTTAGACCGACCTCTTCCATAGTTCTAGAATATTGACTAAAATGATACTTTGGTGCATTTTCCATCTGGAGATTTGTCAGACATCTATCCCAGCCACAGAGCTCTCTCCCTCCTCTTGTTGTTCCACACATAATACACACACCAGAACTCCCTCCATAAATTGTACAAAGTTTAAATTGTTTCAGAAATTGCATACTCAGCATCTGGGAACGTACATATTTCTTAATGATCTTCTCAGTACTGCCTGTGCTGCTGAAGACTTTTCAACCCGTTCACCTCAGGAAGCATATATTTAGCAGGAGCAAGGATCTATTTTCTCGGAGAAAAAATGTCCTAGCTTGAAGCTTAGATAAATCAATGTCCCTAAGATTAAATTATCTTGCTGTCCTTAAAACAAGCCCAGATGAATTTCTTTCCAGCTGAAAAAAATAAGTTTTATGCCTTTTTCTGCCACTCTGTAAGCCAAAAAAGTGTGATTACATTTTTTTGGTATTCAGAGTTAATTAAGTGGTCCTTGGAGACCATCAAGATTTGTTACATCATCTTCCTTTCTATTCTAAGAAGGCAACCTGTAGTGTTGTCCAAGTCATTGATTTTCCAAGATGTTAGCTCCTCCAGAGTGTAACTTCTTCTACCTCATCCAAATCCTATCTTCTCCTCAGGGTCTCCTTCTAAAAGTCCCTTTGTCTCAAGACATGGACATGTCCCAGGAAAAGTAACCCATTCTAGTCTGCACAAGACCATTCACTTTCGCTCCCTACTGAAGGCCCAGACGTCATCTCTACTCAAACAAGATGAGGGCCAGATTCTCTCTCTCTCCTAATATCGGTATCATGAGATTAAGACCTCATACATGAGGAAAGCCTCTCCATACTTGGGCAAAAGCTCAACAGTTACCACCCAACTATTCACCAAACTGTGTTTTGATAAATCCCAGTGAGGGGTGGAATATTCAGTAATGGAGCTACAGGAGTGCCATGCCAAGGATGGAGCTGCATACACACATAATCACTGTAAAATACTAACAGACATGTAGCTTGTAATTTCCTTCCTTTTTTCCTACCTGTTCCCAGAGACGAGTGAAATACCAACACTTAGCAAGTCTGCCTGTTTGGAAGATAAGACTGCTATCACCGAAGGAGATGCAACTGAAAATCCTTCACCATTCAAACTCATCAACTCCAGTCATAAAAAGCATATTTCACTGCTTGCTCCTCTGCTCTACATCCACCTTTGGGCTCTGGTAGATTTTACTCTCTGGGAGACCAATCACTTCAGGTAATAGCTTGTAGAAAAAGATGCCTTGTCCAGATCTATCAGCTTCACCTTCATATTGAAGGTGACCACTTAAGATCAAAGCAAAATAGACTTGAAGGGAGCAGTGCATGTATCAAGAGACCAGTTCCCAACAGCTATCTGTACTCAAACATACAGTGGAGTCACTCATCACATAAGTCTATGATTAATGGTGTCCTGATGAAAATAGGAACGCAATTTCAATTCTTCCAGAACAGCCAGAGGCCTTTTGGTATTTTCAGGATGTCATTTTGGTGTCTGGACCTTTAACAGTCTGAAACAAAGAACAAGCACTTGCAAAAGAAAGATAAGGAAGTGTCATGCACAGTCTGAGCACAAAATCTATGCTTCGGCTATAATGAAAGAGTGTTTCTGCAAAAAGCAAAGTGATGCAAACACAAGCAAAACACCAATGGGAAAATATAGGCGACTTCTGTGACAAATTGCACATCCCTGCATACATCATTTCACTGTGGGCAGCACACCAGAAGGAGGGAGGGCAAAAGAAAAAAAAAAAAGGTGTGGAAAAATGGTGGGGGGAAAAGCACTCTAAATTGAGAATATTTTGACTTTTCTGAAATTCCATCCACTGCAAGGACTCAAGGTTCTCAAGGACCCCAGGCCAAACATACTCCACTGAGGTGCTTTGTCAGTCCTCTCCAGAAACAGTGTGGAAGTTTGCTCTCTCCAGTACACTGGAGTGAAAGTCCCCCTTACACATCAACCTCTCCACAGGGGGGGAAGGGGAGGGAATTGGAATCACTAACACCCTTGCATGAAGATGTCAGAGCCCAGCCTCTCAGAGGAAAACCCTAGCCATGAGGCAGCTGTCTTCTGAAGATGCTAAGAGCCAATGCTTCCATTCAGACAGAAGCCATATGCTAACCCAGTAAGTTAAAACCAGATTACTTTTCCCAACTGTTCCTTCCAGCACACTTTGTTCAATGGAAAGAAAATTAAAACCTAGAGAAGTTGTTGTATTCAGTAATCTCTGCAGACTCACTGCAATCATAATTGGACAGCCTAACTGCTCAGATTATGCCAGTGATTCAATTGCACTGCAATACAAGTAAAGATATCTACATAAAGTGGGCTGCAAAGTACTAAATATAAAAACATAATGAAGTTATATATTTGTGCATCATTGCCCTTTCTAATAGAGTTTGTAAAATTGAAGGCAACATACTATTATATATTATGTGCTATTATTCACTTAAGTGCCTAAATTACAGAGTTTTGGAGATACTAGTTATATGCTTATTAAAAAGACATTTATTTCATCATATAACACACAGACCTCTTTCAAGATTGAAATAGGAAACATGAAAGCAACATCTGAATAGTAAATCTCAATTAAAAATTGTTTCTGCTGCCATAACAACAGCTTTTCCCTCCAGATTTTGGGTTCCTCTCTCACACTGAGAACAGCAAGAGAAGAATTTCTGAACTCTAATTCATGCTCTTCACATTTATCTTCTTCCAAAAAAAATAAGTGTGCTGAGTACAAACTGTGACAGGAGGTCACAGCTTCTCAGAATACTATATAAAATTGCTCATACCACTTAAGTACAAAGTTAGAGGACCTTAATAAATCAAGTTTAGACTAAATGTTTAGACTAGAGGCTCTTGTGGGCAAGGGGGAGGTAAATATCTGCACCAGATAGAGCAGAGACACAGAAGCCATTACTTTAGAAGCAGAGAACACCCTCAAATGTGCAAAGGATGTTTAGATGTAGAGATACAACCAAGTTAGCCTTTGCAGCACTTGTGATGGGCTCACCTTGCACACACAGGGATGAAGATGCTGAGTAGCTATCAATTGTATGTCCCTTAATGAAGCCCTGGTGATATTTCACATCCACCTACCGCTTTTTGGTTTTCTTCCTTGCTCTTTTCACCTTGTGCCTAATTGATTACAAGATTAGCTACCACTGGTACTTCTTCAGCTTCAAAGTACACACTGGCCAGGGAACTCCAGAGGAGCTGCAGCAGTACCAGTGGCCATAGGGAGCAGTCAGCCCCCAGCCCCTCCTTCAGCAGGGGAACGGGGACAAGGAGTGATGACCGGGCACAAAGGGTACTCCAGGTCAGCTGACGTCTGGCACTCTGGAATCAGCTGCTCCTCAATAAAGTTTTTCCTACCCTGTGAACACTAATTCCCAAACCCCAAATTCAGAGTTTGATGAGCCTAGCTTTTCAGAAGCCGTTTAATATCAGAAATGGCTTTCTAAGCACTCCCTCCCTTCTCCCTCAAAGGATTTCACACAGCTTCAGGGAGACAGACGAAAGCTTCCTCTCAGAATTTAGACATAAATTTATATTCAAAACAGGCTTAATTCCTAAACTGCAGTTTGTTTTATGCGAAGGGATTTGTCTTTATCATAGAAACCACAGCTGTTAAAACAGTGTCTGATAGTACTTTTTTCCTATCACAACTATTCCTTCATTAACCACAGTGTATATCTTTTATCTTAACTGTTAAAAAGAAGCTCTGATGTACTAAATTACACAAGTTCTACTCGAGTTACAAATGCTATTACCATCCTCACACCGCAGACACATGAACTGCAACTACCCCAACACTGCACAACAGTGAAGTCACATAAGCAACATCTTTCCCGAACTGTTCTTTTAATCATTCAACATGCATGTCCTCAGCTAGAAACACCAAGCAGAATGCAGCTCTCCTCCACAACCAGCTTTTACAACCAAGGATGCCACACACTGTTTTTGTAATAGTAAGAGATAGCACCAAGCTAGAGTGCAAGTGGCTGCAGTGAGATGCCAATTATTCTTCCTTTGACTTCTCCATGTATTCTTTTCATCTGTGCTTGGTGATGTGGGCTTGAAGCTCTTGAAAAAGAGCACAAATCTAAAACCACACACTATATTTAGTTTGAATGGGTCTTTGAAGGTTTACAGGAGATTTCTTTGGGATTCGACAGCAAGCTTTTGAAAGAGCTAACAGCAGTACCCTTCTTGTATCCCTGTAGATGGATAACCCCCAAACCTTCACTTTATAACCTCCCCCAACTTCTCTGCCTCTCTGCCTCAAATCTTCAGAAGTGCAAGGAGTCTGGAAAGAAATGGAATAGAGAAAAAGAAAACAAATGAAATTTTTAGCCTTTTGTTTCAACCTCTCTAAAATGAATTCTCAAGTTCATTTAAAATGAAGAGAGCAGTTTTCAAGGCACAAAAATATTAAAAAAAAAAAAGAACTTTTACAATGAGAAAGGAGCTGGAACAGAATACCTCAATATTAATGGTTTCAAAGAGCTGAACAGGAAGTTCATGAAAGGTATCCTTAGCCATGAACACTTTGTGGTTTTCATTGAAATGTACTGATGTATCACAACCTTGGCTAAACTTTTAACTGCACATATTTCAGGATATTAGGTAACTTCAGAAAGAAGTCCTCTTTTTACTCAAAAACACACAAAACCTTAAATTTTTAAGAAAGGTCTCCTCATTCTAACTTAAAACCACCACTTAGTAACAGGGAAAACTTCTCCATTACAATGCTGCCTCTCATATTGCCATTGAGCTGGTGGGCTTCCCCTACCTCAGTGGCCAAAAATATCCATGCTGGGAGAAGAGGATCATGAAACACATAAGTAGCATCAGTCAGCATCTTGACAGTGACTTTCTATGAAACTTTTTTTGTTTCCATGCTGTGGTAAGGCCAGATTGATAAAAGGTGTTGAATTGCAGCTAAAGGCACTCTGGAAAAACAAAACACTGCAGCAACAGGAGCCGAGCCAAACACAACTGGATGTGTTTGCAAACCCTGCCAGGAGCATAATGCCCATTGTAAAATGTAGCTGTCCTGACACGGCAAAGGAAAAATGCTCCCAAGCACATGCTATTCAAAGCCTATAACAGCTTAGGCTGCCAGGCTGCTATTTCCTGCTGTTTATAAGTTCTTAAACAATCTGTTGACTAGTCTTTCAAGGAGAAATAGCCTGGCACTCACTCGAAGTCTTTTCTTCACTTAACCATGCTTAATAAAAGAAGAGTTGACCTGCAAGTAAACAAACAACCAGCCAGAGGAATTTTCCTCCTGCCAATTCCTGGATGTCACATGATCCCTGTAGATGTATCTGCCATGCTAGTTATCTTTTACATGGCCAAACACTAGATTGCAGCTGGCACTTTGAACACCAGTGCTAAGAATCCAGGTGGAGAAATTTCCCCAGGGACTATGGAAGGCCTTAAGGGCACCTATATCTCAAAGCAGACTCAATAAGAAAAGATAGATGTGTAATTACTTTATTACCAACTGAACAACATTACTCAAGCCACTTCCCTACACTTTTTCCCCTGAAACACATAAGCACAGTTACCAAGTATTTGAAATATGTAGGAATTCTTACATAAACTAGACATTAGAGCATGTGTTGAATTCCCCAGCACTGCCAACGTAGACAGATCCTTTTTGTGATTAAGCACAAGTGGTTATGCAGGAACTGAAGGCAGGCACCTTCATAGCAGATACACAACATTCATCACTCCTTTGTTTCACACACATAAATCATTTTATTGGTCGCTAAATACTATGTTTCCATATAATTTTAAAATTGCTCCACAATGAAGTGTTTTTCTCAATATAATGCTTTCCTCTACCAACACTAAAATCACTACTTGAGTTAGGCAGTTTAATATGACCAGAGAGGCTCAATAGAGAATGAGGTGAATTTAACAGCAACCTTTAATTATTTGCTTAAGGCAGGGGGCGAAATTAGAACTAATAAGCCACACTGAACTTTTCTATCCATTTCAACCTGGGGGAAAGTTTTACAGCAGGAAAGTGTTAATTTTTCTCTCTATTCCTGGTCACTGAGGGACATGAGCAATGCTACTACAGGTTACCCATCAGGAAGGAAGGTGTTCTGCCGTAATTGCAGTTAAAAAGTACGTCTGTACAGAGAAACCTCAAATAACACTGCAAATTTACATCTGCCTTGGCAGGGAGCAAAACACAAAAAGGGAAACAGAGAGAGAGATGGTTATGGTCCAACCCACCACAGCAGACCGAAATATCAAACAGCACGTATGCTTACAGCTCCTCTGCTCTGTGCCACAGCTTCCCTGACCCTACTCCCATTGCATTATGTACAAAACCTATTAGTAATTTTCTGTTGCTGTGCTCCTGCCTTCCACACAAAGCCATGCTTTTTTTGAACGCTGCTCTATATCAAACCCACTGCAGTCAGTTAAGCATTGCTAAACACTTTTGAGTCCAAACACAGCTACCCTACTTCACAACATACCTACAGATTGTTTTAGAAGGGGAGGAAAGAAAAAAAGCAAAGTCAATAAATCTTTAGCTTAGGGCAATTTTACCTTGTGTTTTGTAGCTGCTCTAGAACAAAAATTATGCTTTATAGCAAAAATTAAGGGAATATTTTCAATTAAAGCATATCTTGATCTCAAAGTTTCACCAATCTGATCCAAAGTCCAGTTCTCCCTCATCAGATAAGTAGTTTCTCATGTGTTTTGGTTATTTATCAAATTTTTAAAAATACCAGCTGAACCACTAGGACTAAAAGCATATCTCTGAAAAACAATCCTGAAACTACAAAGGTGTCACTGTCTGCCAGGAAAGAACATCAAAAATACGCTCCAACTTGGCTGATACTTGGACACTGTCAGCCTAAAGCCAAAGTGTTCAGAGCCAGATACCTCAAGGAAGAGTGAAGCTGTCTCTGCGCTTTTCATTGTGCAAATGACCCAATGTCAAGACCCAATGTCCAGCTTGTGGAGGGAGATGTGTAATTTTGTATGAACAAAGTGACATGGCCTTCAAACATGATTCAGGGCCCACTTATATCAGAGGGAAGTACTTCAGCACATCTCTTCTACTAGCACCAGTATGCCAAAATCAAAGTACTGAAGACGTTAGCCTAAAATGCAAAAGCAAAGCCAAAGGAACCACATATTGCTACAAGAAATGGACAAATATCCTGGCAGGTAAAAATGTTTTCCCAGAACATCAAAATCCCTGTCGTAACTTAATAGCAGTATCCCAAGCTATTCAGATCCAAAGGTTTTTTAAGAATTTTGGAAACATCATCTTTTACAGAATTAAGAATGCACAATGCCATATTTAACTCCTGATCATAAGTGACACGAAGTTAATACTTCTCCTCCATCTTATCTTACTCATGCCAATTCCAGTGGATTACTCAAAATTAGCATACCACCCATCAGTAACAAGGGTAGCAAATGCTTTCCTTTAGACAGGAAAAACTTATTTCTACACTGTTCTTTGAGTCTAATACAAGACAGATCTTGCCACATATATTAAAGGTTCACCGCTGATTGTGTACATAAAATTTTGAATTGCTGCCATAAAGATTTTAAATACAGTAGAGTATTTACAGAAGCAAACCCTCATTCTTGCTCTAACATCTTCTCTGTCAACCTTACAGAGTTGCCTTGATTTGCCATGCAGATCTGCAAGGAACAAGAAGAGATGCTACTTGGATCATCACTCCTTGTATTCATGGGCTGGAGATGGCAGCCCATAACTTACATACCATGAACTGGGGAAAGCTGAGAGCAGGGAAATCCCAGCTAGCACTGCTCCCAGGACTATCCTTCTCCAGCACTATGTTCAAAGATTTGCACTAAGTACAAAACACTTACACACCATAATGCTACAATGGCATTTAAAAACATCAGGGAAAGGAGATGTCCTTTGGAATTTTGAAGACAGGCAACTCTAATATACAAACTAAGCCCCAAACCTGAGGGGTTTCAGGTCACACAAAACACAACTATGAACTTCATAAATTCAGACAATGATAGTATTTAATAAATACTAATGTATTATACAACCTTCTGTATTTAACACACTGTTATTATAATTATGTATGCAGTGAAGTCCTTGCCAAAGTTTTTGCAGCAAGAAACACCAAAACTCTGCTGAACCTTTTGGAATTCACCTCCAAGCAGCCAAATAGGAAGTTACAACCACAGTTTGGGAAACCATATAGCCACAAGCAGTTCAAAGCCCAGGAACTACAGAGCACTTCTCCCTTTTCCCAGGCTGAGCAAGCCACTCCAATCATTCTTCGTGCCACTTCCAAAGACAATTAGCAAAATCTTGTTTCAATTAGCTTTTCCAGAGCTATGAGCACAAAGAGTACTGTACAACTTCAGAAAGAAGAGGTGAGATCAAAAACATGCAAACTTATGCAGAGCTGGAAAGGAGGCATGGAAAGACCAGATAAAGCTAAAGACAAGAAATCCCAAAGGGTGTCCCCCCAAAATGCTGAGTAGTACGTGGGGTAAAGCCATTGTTTGTGTTCAGAACAAGGAGCCTTCTTACACCAAGCTGGATTTCAAATTATCTCACTTCTCATTATCAAAATTATTCGTTTCTTCCTAGACAAGAACTCTACAGTATACTGTATAATGGCTCTACTTTTTCTGTATAAGGCTTAGATTCATCTACAACATCTCATTTAATACCAGCAAGATTAATGCACCTTTTGAGCACTCCTAACTTCTGGTTGACAAATTTTTTTTGGCAACATCCCACCCCAAGTCTTCCCCAATCTAGGCATCTCCTTTGCTCTCTTATTGTTTCCCCTTTACTACAACCCTTAACTACTTTGTAATTCTAATGACTTCCATAACAAATGTTTTATTAAAGACCAGATGAAGTAAAAATATAAATCCTGACTCACATCTTAAGGTAGGAAAAAGAAAACAAAGGGTCATTTGCTCTGACATATCCACCAACAGATTAACTTATGCTGCATTTTGTCCCATTTTCCATACATGGCTTTAACTATTCTTTCCTTTGATATCTGTTTTAAAACTTAACAGTCTGACTGTTTCTTCTGTAAATACACACTGTGCTTCAAACACACCAGGGCTGTTACCACTTTGGAAAATAAATAACTTTTACACATGTTTATATTCTATTAGAACCAAATCAAGAAATATGCAAAGAATGAAAACATAATACTTCATTGCTCAGAACAGAGGTCTAAAAAAAATCCCACCCAAAAAACCACTAAGTTCTTTCTCAGCGAGTCTACAAGAAAGATGGAGAAAGAGGATATAGTGACAGGAAAAAGGGAAATGGCTTCAAACCAAAGGAGAGTAGGTTTAGAGTAGCTATTAGGAAGAAATTCTCTACTGTGAGGGTGGTGAGGAACTGGAACAGATATCCCAGAGAAGCTGTGAATTCCCCATCCCTGGGGAGGTGTTCAAGGCCAGACTGGATGGGGCTTTGACCAACCTGCTCTAGTAAAAGGTATCCCTGCCTATGGAGGAAGGGTTGGAACAAGAGTTTTAAGGTTCCTTCCAACCCAAGCCAGTCTATGATTCTATACAGAGAATAAAAAATATGGTTAGTCACCCAAGAAAATAACAGCTTTTCCTACAGCTTCTGTTTCACTTACTCCAAGAAGCAGCAGGCTGCAGAGAAGGAGAAATTCAAAGTTTGTGTTTTCCCTCTCCATATGAAAAGTCACTTTAAGGAAATCCACATTTTCAACAACAAAATATACCTATTAATTTCTGTTCTTTACAAAATACCTAGTATAGAGCAACAGCATTGCTATCTGTAACCACCAGTAACCACCAACACTGGGAATTAGTCAAGCAACTAATTGCAGACAAGCACAATTGTGTCACAGGCCTTGAGAGGTGTTAAGTCACTCCATGCTGGGGAAGAGACACGTGAGACCTTTCAGCTCAGTTGGCGGCTTGCAGTGCTCATCCTCAGAAATCCCACACTGCTGTACTGAGATAACAAGTATATGTTTGTACAAAGGGGTCACTGACGTGAAATTAAGCCACCAATTTTGATATCTGAGACTGTGAGAATTAATTCATCGGAGTAAAGCTCTACTGCTTGCATATTCTAAGTTTAGTTGGAGCAGCAATTTATACTCTGTATTCTGAAAGGTTACATACACATGACAGTCTTAATAAGTCACTCAAAAATTCACAGAAAAAAATCCCAGTACTATTCTCACTATGCCTGCCTGGATGCACAGGCAGTGTGTAACCTTTTATAGCACTAAAAAGTGTGGCACACATGTAATTAAAGCATCACAGTTCCTTAATAATGATAATAATATGATCCCACATCTGAATGGGTGGCTGCAGCTTAATGAAACAGAAGAGCAATTAGTGACTTACACAAAACCAGTATGGAAGCTAAAAGTAAGATTTGTTTCCTCTAGACAAAGACAGAAGGACCTAAGTGATAATGATTAACTGAATATTCAGGAAAATAGATCATCTGTGATAAAAGCAATCTCAAAATGTCTGGTATACTACCATCACTTCTAGCTTCTATTCTTATTCTCAGGAAAAAAATAGAATTTACTGGTTTCTTTTATATTAACAATGCCACTACTCAGAAAATTATTATGGTAATTACTCCTTCTTTTAAAAAACACCTTTTTTTTTTTTAATACCTTCTTTTGCCCCTAATATGGGCCACCAGTCAATTACCATCTCACAGGAGCAAAGTTCAAAACATGCCACTTGCCTGAGTGGTGGAATCAACAGACTTCCTTTGGCAACACAATCACTGCTGACACGCAACTTGCATACAAAGTTTTCCGTTCAAAAAATTAATACAGTTTAAGAAACTCATCTATCACAATCAGTATTTGGGGAGAAACCCCATCAGTGTGGTAGGACCTAAACACAGCATCTACCTAAAAACTTCATTTAGAATGCAGGATAAAAATCACAAGACTTGCTGTTCTCCCTCCTTGCCTTCCACTGTGATTCATTTTGAAGACAAAACTTCTCATTTCTAATATATATTAAATGTTTACACTCGCCTGACTCAATGTGGAAAGGAAAGCATAAAAAGAGTGGGTCAAGGGTGTAATTATCAAAAGTTGTATTAATGTGGTGAAATCCATGTGACAACAGGAAAACCAGCAGATCTAAAAATTCCTGTCAGCATGCTATTTCTTAACTTTATCCTCAGAGCATCTAATTAAAAGCTGCCAATGCCATGCTAACATTATAAATACTTTGTTTTTATCTTCAAAGAAAAATATTTTAATAAAAAGGTTTTAAACACAGATATTGTTATATCATGAAAAAGCATGGAGTAAATGAAGGAAATGAGCACATAGAAGCCTCCTAGCACTACTTCTCTTTGGAAGCAAGAAGCAAACTTTGTGATCTTGATTCTGAGAATAAGCTGCTGTTCTGAAGTCATCTGAAGTTTCTGAAGTCGTCCCTGGTGACCCTTAAGATAACAGCACTAGAGTTAGACATCCCAGTAGAGTTGCCTTTTTTTTTTACATACATGCTCCCCATCAGAGGATAACCAACCCATAATGTCGTTTCACTACAGTGCTTTGCCTCTGTCAACGCTCAGCAGACCCTCAGTAAAACCAATCTACTTCAGCTGCATTACTTCACCTCGTAAAATTGTGATGCACTCTTCACACACCAAGGCCTATTGCTTCAAATTAAAACATTTTATCAAGTTTAAGATATTGTGTTGCTTTCTAGTTATGGCTAAAAACCTTGACAACACCCATTTCAAAAGTACTAAAAATTTTACTACTATTTCCTGCATGCTGTGCAGATACCATCTGAAGTAAGAAAGTATTAGCCTCCACAAGCGCCAAGCATTCACGTGTGCACCACTCTGTTTCAAAGGAAAAGTTCTTTCACCCACAGCTTCTGAAAGAAGTAGAAACATAGCTAACCAATGAGCCTGTCACTCAACTTACAAGCCTTTGGAAAACACTTGTTTTTAATCATCCATTTTTACCAATCAGCTGTGGTCACCTGACAAGCTTTGAAAAGGGTGTCTCATGGCCTACTAAAAGTCCCTGTTGTGCTGTGAAAGCATTTGAGGTAGCTTATGCTTCTGAATTACAGATAATAAAAGCTACGGACACTATTACATTAGGAATAGCCAAGAAAATGCAAAGGAACATAGCCTGTGTGTGAAATTCCTGTGTGGAAACTTCAGTTTCTGCAAAACAAAACACAATTATTTTCAAATTTGGGTACTTAAAATCTTACAGGATGAACCTTGGCCTGTCCTTAAAACAAGGAGAGGAAAGAAAGAAACCGAGAAAACATTTTTAAATGGATTTATTTGTACTTATCACAGACTATGCCTCCTCATTGTTCCATAGAAGAATTTTATATCCAGGTTAGTGTCTAACTCTGTGCAAGTGATTTAGGCTTATTTTACTGTTGCATTTTGCAGCAAATCTCATCATCTAGCTCCTCTGTGCAATTAAAATTTCTCTTCATCTATTTATGTACCAGCTCCTGCCTCCACCTGAGTCCTCTGGCAGGTACCTTTCCTGAGCCAGCCTTTGGGAGCACCAGTATCTTCATTTTGGAATTGCAGGGTATGTGTGTCACTCTCCTTAGAGCATCTCCTCTGTCAGTTTTTAAAATCTATTTAAATTCATATATTCAGAGCTTCATCCTCTACCATCATGGATCTAGAATTTCAATACCTCCTTTCAAGCTCACCTTGTGCAAGGAGGATTCACATCCTGCCATAACAGCACACTGCATCTACCCACGCTTAAAGTATTTGCTTGCAACCTCAACTCAAACAAAAACTCCAGAATGGGGAAGGCCCAGTTCCCTGCTTGAACATTGGCTGCCTCAGGAAGTTATCAAGTATTTGCACTCAGCAGCAGGGAAAACTCAGGACATGCTCATACCATGAGCCAAGCAAGAGTGGTCTAGGAAAACTCTGGACATGCTCACACTGTGTGCCAAGTAAGAGCTCTCTAGGACAGCCTGACGACACCGTGCAAAAAGTACCCACCCCATCACTCTGGGAGAACTAATGACACTAGTACAAACATCAGCAACCTGTGAATTTTCCATCCCTGTACTATAGCAAAGGCAGTACAGGCAGCAGAAGCTAAAGTTCAACACTAGTTAGGTTTGAAGTCAGACCAGCATGTCCTGAATCAGCCCCATACTGTCCAGTCTTGGTTTTACAGCCAGCATGTTGTGTGGGCTGACAGTCTTATTTTAAACCTTTGCATATGTGTTATTTAACCCACAGTTTTAAAACAACCTTGGGACTTACAGACATGAACCTTAATAGCTTTCAAGGAGTAATAGGATTTATCAGGCCAAAAATTAAGGAGTAACAAACTCGAATTTCTGATTTATAGCAGAAGCTCATATTTCCCAATTTAAGTCCTAGTGCAAGCTGGGATACCAGATCAAGTGCTATTTTTTCCATCTCTATATTTACACTTCAAGGACTATGTAGAAGCACAGAGCAGAAGCAAAAAAATCAGCTAAATGCCTTGATTGTGAGTCTTTTGGGGGAGGTTCAGAGAAGTTTGGGTTATGTGTCTTCAAACAGGTTTTTAAAGCAGTACAGATCTAGACATCCATCACAACTCAAGGAAGGAGGACTAAAGCCTTACATTTAGGAAAATAATAGCTTTACCTTGCATATGCAAGCTTAGAAGCTTACAAAAGCATTGTGACAAAAAGGAGGGTTTCTCTTCTGTTCTAGCAGGACGTGCAGCTGAAGAATTTCAGCCTCACCCATGCAAAATTAGATACTTATTTTGGATAAATCCCACAAAATGTTTTCCACCCAGCCAGCACTCCTACCTGCTGGTTTGGCAGCAGCAGAGCCAGGCACTGTGCTGCAGGATGGCAGGCAGCCAGCCACCAGCTCCTGGGCCTCTCCAGAGACTGGCAGGGTAGACTGCTCAGTGAAGCCTCAGGGTTACTGCAAGGCAAGGACAGTGACAGCTCTCAGCTGCTGCATCTCTGAGCCTCTGCTACCAGGGAAACAGCAAATTTAGGGATGTACCTTGTCATATCCTGCCTGTCAGCTGTTCCCTTCCCTGTAACATGTACACGCACATTGGAAAGGAGGGAGAACAAACATCACCTCCTGACTTGCTGGTTGGACCAGGGAAGCACTGAGGGATCCCCCTTTTTTCTGCCTAAAAACAAGCAAGTAACACTGTATCATGTCATTGCATGTGTTCGTACACACTGGCTGGCCAAAACCAGAGCATGGAGACTGTATTTCAGAACCAACACGCAACATATCTGGCTGAGTTTTAGCCCAAAGCAAGATAGAAAACAACAGAAACGTGCCTGAGGAACAAACCTTTAACAATGCTCTGAGGATCCCATGACTTCAGGACTTCCTTGGCATCAAGCCTCATTGACATCCCTCAGAGTGTCCCAATTGCCCCTCTTGATCCCCTTCCCCACACAGACCCCTCACTAAGAATTCCTGAATTTTCTGTGATCTGCCATCAAGAGTTACACTTCAGTGCAAGGGCATCACAGTATTGACATGCTGCAAAGACAAACTTCCCAGGGAACATTTAAGCCATTTCCCTGACAAACAGCACCATCTTTATCACATTAGGACATATCTATACTGGTTTTCAAAAAAGAATTACTGGTCCCTAAATGCTCATATGCCTCTACCATAAAGCTTCCTATATTTTGGCAGATATAGAATCATCATTTTTATCCATGTTTAAATCCATATTTGCAAAAGGAAGTATACAGGATATTTCACTGCAAAAGTTTACACATGTCAGTGCTGACATAACAGCATGCAAAGATTATAAAAATAAAGTTAAAACACACATACATAATTAAGCATTGTTTGTTAGCAGCTCTTGCACATGCTTAAATAATAACATATGCTTAAAGCCAATGTTATTTTGTGTTACTTCAATATCCTTTGTTAGTCATCTTACCAACCTACAAAGTTATCTAACAATAAGTCTGATCTCAAACATTTCCCAGAAGCAAACATCAAATAATTAAAAATATGGGGTTTTTCTAATGGTTCTCTTTTCAAATACACAAGTATCATCAAACATTTTTCCTAAATTTGAGAACTTTTTAAGAGAATGAATGTCAGACTTCTCAAAAAAAATTTTAAAAATCCTGTTTGTCTGAGTACAGCTGTGTTAAACCACTCCCTTTACTGATGGTTCTCGTGCTGTTTCACTGTTTTCTTGATTTATGGTGGGAAAAAGAGAAAGGGAAGGAAAGTAGAAGAAAAAAGAAGAAAAAGGCAAGTAGGCTCCCACAGGACTCGAAAAATACAAATTATTTTCCAACCTGATGCTCCACCAGGGTGCCTGACCTGGTGAAATCTCATATTCCCCAAAGATTTTACACCCAGATGGGTATCAGAGAAAAAAAACCAACAAAAACAAGCAAACAAAAACCAACAACAAAAACCGATGAAGATCCTGCCTCTCCTGCTCAGATAGGAGGCATGCAGGGTGCCAACGACTCAAGATGATCACATAGTGGAGAAGGTTCTCTTAATGCATCCTAAACACCCAAGCTATCTACTGTATTTACTTCCAGATGAATCTTCCTGTAAGTTCATAGACTGTGGCCTATTCATATGTCTCCCCAACTCACCTAAACAACTTAATTAAACTTTCTTTCCATTATGCCACATTTAAATCCCAATTTGATCTGTCAAGTGCCAAGTCGTCCACAGGAGAGCATTCCTCCTCCTTATTTCTCTTCCTTGCAATTTCCTTTCATGTTTTGTGGTGGTTCTCAGCACAGCATCTGCCATAGCTACACAATTCAACACCTTGCTAAGAAATATCTCTTCCTAACATGAAATCTCTTTGCAAATAGAATTAACAAGGCAAGTGTAAACACAAGAGCAATGAAGCAGAAGCAGTAGTTTGGGTAAATATGGTAGTAGTTTGGGTAAATGAAATTCTATATTAAATACATATGGATGGCTTAATGTCAAGCTCCTCATTTGCCGAATTCTGCATCTGGCCTGTAAGAACCCTGCAGCATCTCTCTTCAACTGATCTGAGAAATTATACTTACACGGTTTCCGATAAAGTCTGAACTAATTTGTGCCAATATTAGTCACTCTAATGACTGCCATTTAATAACTGGAGGGCTTCCTATCCTGACAACACTGCTAAGACAATATATGTTTCTACAACAGATGACAACAAAGTATATAAAGCTTATGGTAGTTTCTTCTGTTAAAACAAGTTAATTCATAAAGGTAAGGAACATTAATGCCTGTCAGTTTCCTTCTCTTTGGAATCTGTCCTTCACACACAGTAATTACGTCTGGAAACCTCTCTCCATAATCAGCTAATAAATATAAGGAAAAATCAGTTGTGACTAAGAGTGCTGCATGAAACATATTTTAACACCAATATTAAATCCAAATGGTATTTTTAAACACATCATCTACACTTGAAATCTGCAGAAGTACTTTAGAAATGTTCATTTTGGTGCCCTTGAAAATTAAACTGCACTAAAGGCAAACAAAAACAAACCTCCAACAAAACAACTAAACACACTGCAAAATTGCTTAAAAGTATATCATAGTGAAGCACGACTAGAGCTTCCAGGAGGGTTTTCCCAAAGGCAGACAGAGCTGATACTTTGTCTGACAGGGTATATTATCTGGAGTGCAATGTAATCCAGCAAGGAAGACAAAGGAAAAAAAGATTCCCCTTAAGTCTTCTACAGAAAATAAGAACAGCCAAACAGTAATAAATCACTGAGTTATAACTCTCTTTTGGCATAGCTACAGGGAGACACCACTGAGACTTTGGTGGAGGTTTTTAAATTGTGAAATCAGACAGATTAAACTGTCAAATATAAGTCTTCCAGGAGTTTGCTTAGAGTACTATACAGCCATAGCACTATTTGTAAGATAAAACAAACCAGAATTACAGACACTGGCTATCTGGGACTGAGATCAGAAGAAAAGTTTGCATATTTTATTTTCTGGGAAACCTCCGTCACATATTACTTTTAATGCACTACTACTCAAGTTAGTAGTTTACATTCATGAATTCCTAGACTGAACTGCATCCAACTTCATTCATCTGAGATCAGCGTTCAGTATCAAATGCAGCAAAGACTACTGATAAAGGCACATATTTGCATCTAGTTAATCATTCTAATTGGTATGCAGACTACTTTAAAAATGCAGTAATCAGCATTACACTCAGATGTAGGGTTTGTTCAGCAGTAAAAGTCATGATCTAAATACTTATCCAAACAAATACCACATTTTCAGGGAAGACTGAAGCTCAGCACGTTTCAGTTAAAGAAAGAAAATGGTTTTACATTGGGAGATGGAACTTTGATGCTGACCTTAGCTCTCCAGCTAAATCGAATTTCATCTTTTTAAGGTATGAAGAAACGCACTTTCTTTAACAAGGTTAACTCACTATCCTGAGAGTGATGGAGGCCAAGTGTCTGCTGTCTTTGTCAGGGCAGACTCCTACATTCATTTCCTGTCGCCTTGCTGCAGGGTCTGTTCTTACACCCTTGGCAACAGACTTCAGCAACCACGACCTCCCAGGTGAGGCACACATAAACCCGTGTTCACTAGCAATCCCAGGGCACTCTCCACAAGCAACATTTCCCTCAAATCCTTCTGCCAGAGCTCTACAGCCTCCCATTTCTAACACCCCTTGCAGGTGAATGGAAAGTGGTAAGAGTGGTAATCTCAGCAGTGATCTAGGGGAAGACAAGCAGAAAGAAGGAATTCTTTTCACAGCCAAGAGCAGACCTACAGACAAGCAGCACTCCTGGGTAAAGGCCATAGAGGCTGCAACAAGGTCCCAGGCGGCTGCAGACAGACCAGACATGCATTTGGAACCAAAAGCCACCAAATGTTTTGATGGGAAAGCTTGCACCCAACTCTGGTAACACCAAGCTAAGAACAGCCAGAGGTTCAGAGAGTATCTATAGAGGAGGTTTTGAATAAGGGCATCCTGTTCTTATTTTTCCTTCGACATCTGCTTACATGGTGACAGAAAAAGAAAAGAAAAAAAAAAGGAAAGAGAGAAAAAAGGTTGCAGAAGACAACAGATTACAAAGAAAGCAGGCTGAAGGGTAAAAAGAATTAGGCAACTAAAGCAGGACATCACACAGAGCATTCCAAAAACACCCTCTGCTCCTTAAATCTCTGGGGACAGCATAGCTTAATCCTCTGTCCAAAGCATGAGACAAGGAAACAGACACAGAGATGCTGGGATGCTGAGAAATAGTCAGGTACTGCTGACAGTCACAGTACCCATTATACAGCATCTGCAGCTGGTTGTATTCCATACTGCACAAATATTTTTCGAACCAACTACAGACTTCAAGTTCAACTACTGCAACCACCATGCCAGATAACTCTGCTATTCTGCAGGACAACAAATGAGACAAATCCCACGCACAACTAGCTCAACTAGATTTGTTTTCAAATTTGTTTTAACTTCATTTAATTCCAGTCTTCCAGTCACAACATACCTTGGAGAACTGGTATCAGTTCACACTATTTGTACAGCCCCCCAAGAACTCCATTTTGAGAGGATTTATATGGGGGGCAGGGGGAAATTGCTGCAGTTCATTTTTTTACCTGAAAGTTAATAAGCTCGAGCAGCTCACACATACAAACATAAGAAAAGGATTTTCCACACAATTAGATGCAGTTGTTAGAGAACACATTTTAGAGGGGAAAAAACCTAACAAACAAAACATTTCAGAAAGTGGCCACTAAGCACATTGCAACCATGTAGCAAAACAAGCTGCAAAGTAGGCATTTTTACACCAGTTTTGTGATGTCAGATTTTAAAAATAAGAAACAGTAACACATAAAATCTATATTAAAGTTATCTCAGACATACAGAAAAGCTTTTACTGAGTCACCAAGCCTTCTCTCCTACTGCCACAGCCAAGCATACAATACAGACTTCCTCAACATATCCTCAAGAGCCAGTTAAGGGGTTTGCTCCCATTTATCCCATTTTAAGGTTGTTCTAGAACCTGAGCCCATTTAGGGAAGAAACTGTGTAAATTTCAGCCTAAGTTTATTCATGCCAGTTTATATCCATTTGTTCTCATGCCAACATTGTTCTTCAGCTTAAATAGCTCCTCTCTCCCTTTCTAATGTTTACATCCCAGCTGTACTTGCAGACTGCAATCATATTCCATCTCAGCCTTATTTGCTAGGCTAAAAAAGCCAGGCTTTCCTTGTCTTCTCAGGAATAATTGACACTGCTGTCCTCCAGCCTCAGTCTGCACTGTCACACCTGCAGCACAGGTGAGAGAACCGGTGGCTGGCACTCCCCAGGAGCTCACACCCATCCCACCAGCCCTCCTGCCTGTGTGCTGGCCTAACACACTCCACCATCACCTTTACTTCCTCTGTAGCAGCAAGGCAGCAGCAACTTGGTCAGTGATCAGCCAGTGCACCCAGCACATCCCTGGCTTTACTGCTCCCAGCAATGGAGCTCCTTGGTCACAGCAGGGTACAAAGGGTACAAAGGATACAAAGGTAAGACTAGAAAGGGATGTACAATATAGTTTGTTTTCAGTGTGGATGATTTGTTCAAGTATGTCTACACATCCCGTGTCAAAGCTTGCTATCTGATGGAGAGGTAATCAGTCAATTGCTCACCATTACCTATCAACTACCAGGATTCACCTTATTTCACAACCTCTGCTAAAAAATCCTTACAGCAGGCAATCTCAAGTACTCAACTTCCGCCTTAACAAGCTCCTGAAGTCATCACTCTCTTCAGCTCAAACCCTGCAGCAGTCCTTTCCAAGCTCCTTGGGCATTTCCTAAGGAAGTCACCGTCCCTCCTGACCAATGGCACAGCAGAGTCTACTCAACACCACACCAAAAATGACCAGTTTTATCACTGGTTTCCAACTTAGCTGCAGAACTGAAAAACAAAAAGAATAATTCAGGTTTCCAAGTCATGCATTTCCTCTCCTAGCAAATGATTCCCACAATTGTAATCTACTATTTAGATGACTTGCTGGGAAAGGCACATTCAACTCATGCTGCTTCACAGCCAAGAATCTTTCTCCTTGTTACAACAGTTATGTTTTCTTCATAACACAGGATAAAATTACATTTCATCCCAAAGAGTCTTCTCCAGACCTTGATTTCCCTTAGATGACAAAAAAACCCCAAAAATACAAGCCAAAAAGTATTCCATCACACACACACTGCTGTAAAGGAAGAACAAAAATACCCACACTCCGCATGACTGTTCCAGCCAAGGAAATTAATCAGCCAAGATTTTGTCCCAAGGTCACCGTAAGAGGATGTATCTTCCTTTACGTGCTAGGACATCTGCACTCTTATTTTAACTAAATACAATTATGCCAGCAGAAAATAGTTTTAAACATAAGACAGACATTCAGGCGTTCAGAAAATACTCGAGCATGAGATGGCAGGATGACGACACGTAGGATCTAGAACAAACTGGAGGAGCACACGTCTGAGCCAGAGGACACAACAAAGCTGCAGCAGCTCAGTAGCAAAGGTATCTCAGCTTCTGGGGCAACACAGCAGATCTTTGTGAAGCCCTGAAACTTGCAGCAGATACTGCTACCCTGAACAACTGACTGCAGATACCATCTACGATGTACAGCTACCCGTAGCATCCATAACACAAAAAGCCTACCAGCGCATCACCACTGCAGAGTTGGGTTTTTTCTTGGTTTTGTTATCTTGTGTTTAAAGCCCAGAAGTACACTTACCCTCCCTAGCAAGAAGCTCAGCCAAGAATTATAAAACACTGCAAACAAGCAGGCAAAGCGATGAAGTACAAATACAAACCGTTACACTTCCCATTTTATCTGTCTGTCAAGCAGCAACAAAAAGTAGCTCCGTTGCTGCCTTGGGACCCAAGCAAATTCCTGACAACTTCCAAGACGGATTCACGGGGTCCACGTTTTGTTCCGAGGACTGTATTTTTTGCACGCTCCCATTTGCAGCCCCGCGCGCAACACTCGAGTACCATTTAATCACAGAGCTCAACTCGCTCACTCTATTAATTAAAAAAAAAAAAAAAAAAAAAAGCTACTTCTACAGGCACTTTTTTTGCAGGCTTTTTTAACCGCACCACCAGCTGCAGAACAAGACCGGCTGCCGCTGCTATTCGCCGCCCGCGGGAGCAGAGCCCACGCTCGCCGCAGGCTCGGCCAGCGCTCTGCAGTAGCAGCGGCAGCGCGCCTGCACACCGGGGCAAGGCAGCGAACCGCAGGACGGCCTCGGTCCTCCACCCCTGAGATCGGGATGTGCCGGAATCGCCCCGGGCAAGGGCGGCGGGACCGTCTCCCGGCCTCCTGCCCGGTCGCACCGGCAGCGGGCCGGGCGGAGCGGCGGCACCGCGGGCAGCCGCGCACCGGGGCTCAGCCGCGGGACGGGACGCGCTGCCCTGCGCTGCCCTGCCCGGCCCTCCCCTCCCCGCCGCCCGCCGCCCGCCGCGGAGCGCACCTGCCCGCCGCGCCGCTCCGCCGCCCGGCCCGGAGGCGCCTGAAGCCGCTGCGGGATGCGGCCAGCCTTCCGGAAACGCTTCCCAGCCCGCTGCGCTTACCCAGGAAACGATTCCGGCCGCCGGCCGCCACCGCCCCTCCTCTCCCTCCGCCCCGGCCGCCGCCCAGAGCCGCGGCCCGCAGGGTGCCGGCCGGGCGGGGCCAGGCGGAGCGAGGGGGCGGCGGCGCCATGTCGGACCCGTGCCCCCGGCAGCTCTGCTGCCGCCCCGCCTGAGGCAGGGCCGTGGCGGCACGGGGACTTCAGGTCAACAGCGTACATCAGAGCAGATGTACCTCTGTGAAGGAGAAGAGGCTGTGTGTGTGTGAGGCAGGTCTACCCCCTGAATTTTTTTTTTTCCCCCTTAGGGAAAAAAGAAAGGTCTGACTCGTGCTTGGCAAGTGTAGTAATGCCCGTATCGAGGTGAGGCAGTGGTAATGACTCTGCTAAAATGCCACCTGCTCTATCACAGTGCTCCTCTGGCAATAGTGAGGGGCAGAGAGGTAGATAGGTAGGCAGCCAAGTAGGTTGGGAAGCCCTAGAAGATTTTATCGCTCTTTACAGTTACCTGAAAGGAGGTTGTAGACACCTCGGGGTAGATCACTTCTCCCAGGTAAAAAGCAATAGGACAAGAAGAAACAGCCTCAAGTTGCACCATGGGACGTTTATGCTAGATATTAAGGAAAATTTCTTCACTTAAGAAGTTGTTGAGCATTGGAACATGCTGCCAAGGGAAATGGTGGAATCACCATATCTGGAGGTACTTAAAAGGATGAGTAGATGTAGTACTTGGGGATGTGGTTTAGTGATGGACTTGGCAGTGTTGGGTTAATGATTGGACTTCAAGATCTTAGGTATCTTTTGCAATCCTAACAATTGTATGTTTCTATGTGTGCTGGTTTGAAAGCAAAACCAGTGAGAGACTCCAAGTCAGAAACAAAATTTAATAGAAATGAAAAGAAAAGAAGTAAAATGAAGTAAAATAAAATAAATGCAATAGTACAAAAAAAACACTGACAGTCAGAATACATGACACCCTGTTAGTTAGGGTGATGGTAGCAATCCAGGTCTTGTCAAAGCAGTGATCCTGTAGAAAGGTCTGGTAGCTCTCATCCTCTGCAAATCCAGTGGGAGAAAAGGCTCCCTGTGCTGTCCCAAATCCCAGATTATATCCAGGTGGGAATGCCTGGCTCCTCCCCCTGGGCAGAGCATCTCACAATGGGATGATCTCATTCTATGAGCCATGCAGTGGGTCCTTGATGGTCCATTAACCAGAGATACCTCCCAGAGGGAGTTATCTATGAGTCATGGGCAAGGCATTGATGGGCCCATGAACAGAAGATAAGGGAAACACTGCCCACCTGGTTTCAACAGTTCATGAAGATGGTGATAGAATACATACTTTGGGCACATCTTATGTTTTAACTTAGGACACTATGATTCTAAGAATGGGTTGTTTTTCACACTAGATACGGGCAAGTAGCAACGTGGCAGTGGGCTAAACACCCACACGGCTGATGAGCATTAGCAAACCCCTCTGGTCATGGATTAATGGAGTATGCTTGGCACCTGCATAGCGCTCCAAGCAGCTGTGTTCTGGGGAGTCTCCAAACTTAGGTAACCAGTGTGAATGGAAAGGAATGAGGTGTTCTCATGTGTGGAAAACAAACGAGTAAAGGACCAGGCCTGGCAACTTCACTGCTCTAACCTGCATGCACTACTACAGGATTACAGTTCAGATTAAATCCCTAGACACATCTTGAGATGCACGAGTAGGGAATCACAGCAACATCCCAGACAGTTAGAAACGAGGCTTAATAGAACACACCCATAGGTAGCTATTTCTGTTTAATGCCTTCCAAATATGTGGAATACTGTCTGTTCTGTCAAGCTAGGCTTTTGAGATTGCAGGGGAAGACACTGGTTACTGCTAAAGCAAAAAATTCAACACAGGATAGTAGTTCAGTGGAAAGTGTGTAATAGATCTTTTACTTCTACACCTAACAATTTTAGGAGGTCCCTGGAACAGCAGAATCAAAACAATCAACAGTAAAATAGTGTCATATTGGAGTGACCTAAGACATATAAGAAGGTAAAAAGAGTCTATTACAATAATGAAATTGGCATCTCATACATTTTCTTAGATGTTCTTGTAAATTAAACACATTTAGTAGTACTACTGAAGTGCCCAAGTCCACTTTAAAATTTATCACACCTTTTATAACAGCAAATCTTTTTATCTGCAAGATATGATTTTTTGTATGCATTCCATAGCCTTCTTCTGTGTTTTGTTCCCTGCCTTTATGTTCTAGGTAATAATAGAACACTAATTATGTGTTCTATTATTATGATAATAATAATATTATTATATTAGGGGGATTTCACTATTATTTCACTATTCCCCCTATTATTAGGGGGAATTCACTAATTCCCCCTAATTATGTTCTTGGTAATAATAGAACACTCATGAAGTGAGAACAATTTAAAGGATCATTAATAGCAATATTACATCTTTACTTAGAAATGTTTATGCTTTTTGAAGATCATATTGGCATACACCAGCCTAAAGAACAGAAAAAAATATTTGTAATTATAGGTACTACACTGATGAACTAGAAGAAACAATAATTAGGCGAAGACATACAACAACTAGGCAAAGTAATTCAGAGCAAAGCACCTAGAAATTATACTTAATATCTTACTTTTAAATGTATTGTTCTTTTTGTAGTGGTACCCACTTTTTCCATTTGTCTTAAAAGTGGATATGATTTAATCTCCTAACACTTTTATAAGCTAAACCTCACATTTTAATTGATATTTTTAGATTCAAGACTATGATGATGGCCCAAAAAAGCCCCAAAATAGTTATAATGATTGGTGATAAAATTGTGTTATAGTGATCAGTTTCAGAGGGACCAATACCTCCTGTGACATCCAACGGTGATTCATAAAATTTCAGCATTTGCAAATCAGGTTGCTTCCCTCTTCAACAAAGCATATCATCCAACAGGAGGGAAAGCTTTTATGCTTTGACAGCATACTGGAGAAGAACTCTCCCTGGAATATGCACTATAGCTACTGAAGAGATACAAGACAACTAGCAGGTTACCAAGATTATCAGTGAATAGCCTGTTAATAAATTTCCCTGACTGAAATGCTCAGGCAAGATACTCAGAAATTAATGTTCCTTTAATAAAAATAAGTGTAATAACACTGCATTGTGGTTTTCACTATGTGGTTAGAGTTATGATTAATATTTAGTTACATGGTCTATATAATACACTTTGGATTGCAGTGTAGCAAGCACTGCCATAAAAATGAAGTGCTGGGGAAACAAAATAAGGAATTTCATATACATCCTAAATGGACAGCTGCCCAGTACCCTCACTTCTTGAAAACATTTCTGTGTGGATGCACTGCTTGCCTAGGCTTAGCAAGTCTCATCAAATATTTCATAGAGTCATAGAATATCATTATTTGGAAAGACCCTACAAGGATAATCAAAGTCCAACTCTTGGGCACTTACTCTTTTACTTTAAACACAAGCATCTTATGGAATAGTGTTTATAAACAACAGTGAGGAAAAAAAGGCCTTTCTATATTATCAGCTCATACCAAAAGAATTTAATTATCATCTTGCTGTTCCTGTGTGCGAACTATTGACTGCAATTCTATTTTGGTCAAAAGCTCTCTAACTTTGCAACAAGGAATGACAGTCTGTAGGAATCTCCGTTGGCAAGTAAACCTCTGCAACTGATCTTCCCCACTGCCACACGGGTTTGCATCATGACTGACTGCGCCCCAAGTGTGTTCTGAGGAGGAGTTCATAGTTTCTCCCCTGCTTTCTTTTATGTAGTAGCTTTTTACTTATGGGTTAGTCCGTGTAGAGGGATATTTACAGTGCGCAATGATCTCATCTCGAGAAACTTCGTCTCTTACTGCAGCGGACAGTAGGAAAATGGTAACTATTAAATAAGCAAGGATACCATCTAGTGGTACCACTGCGCTTCCATAGCACGGAAAACATACACCATCTTTGGCTGAATATATTGATCCTAAACACAGAAACTTAACTCAGAAAATTCAGTTATAGCAGAATGGTTGGAACACTTTCTCTAACATTTTCACGCAGCTGCATTAAGTCTGCATTTTAAATACAAAATCAAATAATTTTCCAGAAAAAGCAAAAACCAGCACACACAGTGCACCTGCACCTGGAAGATTTAAGAATTAGACTTGTAGCATATAATTTTTCATTACAGGCTTGAACATGCTTGGAGGGTTCAGTCTCCCAGACACATTGCTTCTTAGGACCTGTGGGAAAAAAGTATGTATTGTTCCCATTATTTTGAATTCCTGTCTCATTAGTGCTCCCTGATCTAGTGTATAGTGAAAGGTTAATTCTGCCGTGAACAAACTTCCTTGTGTTATTTAGCGAGAAGCAAAGGCCACAAGACATCAGTCTCAGATAAGATTATTCCAGCAGTTAAATCAATCCAGGAACTAAATCAAGGCCTCCTCCTATACTCATGGAGTCCTCTCCCATTCGCTATATTAACTATCTCAGGCACATTGCCTCTACCTCAATGAAGGCTGTATGGGAACAAGTGCAAGTGGAGCAGTTTGTAGGCCAGCAGTTCTCTGATATCTTGGCATGCCAAGCAAGGCAGAATGATAATTTTGAAGTTTCTCTCAAGCTCTTCAGGAATGCAAAGCCTTGCATCCAGGAATGGTTGCAAAGTAATTACAAATGATCCCTTGGATGTCTGTCTAGATGTAATTATCTGATCTCTCTTTTCTCTGCCTGTTACACAGCGGTATATTGAGATTTCCTACAGGGAGGGTGAAGGAAAGGTGGCCTGACCTGACTGGCCCCCAGGCATATAAACTCCTTTGTTATGTGGTGAATTTACCCAGTCCACCCACTCACCCAAACAGGCGCAGCTCCATTTATTTTATTATTACGGGCAAGTTCTGAGTGGGGCAAGGAAGGTGACTGTGTTCACTCACAAACAATCACCATATTCGAAACAGGAGAACATACCAACTGGCCACTGCAGGTAAACAGTCCATTTGGGACTTCCTTCTAGCTGGAAGGGCCAGATGGGGGAAAGCTGCTGTTTGTAACAAAAAAGCTGCTATTAATGCAGAGTTTCTAAAAGCTACAATAGCTGCTTAGGCACTGCTAGAAGCCAGTAGCTGCTTTCAGAGCTGACTTTTCTGCAAACTCCGCTTACTCTTTTATGTGGCTCTGGTGGACAAAAATACTCAAAAGCTGCCACAGAGCAAGGCCTGTAATTATAGGTAGTCAAATAAAGAGAATAGCTCAAACTTTCAAAGCTGACATCTAGCTAGATTTTCTTGCCTTGGCTGCTTAAAATGGGAACTATAGCCCTGATGGACACTGAAACATATGATCACCAATATTTTCCTACAACTGGGAAATAGGAATATGTAGCAAAGTATTTGCACAACTTAGGCCATTCTTTGTACCAGCCAAACTGTTTATAGATAACAAGCCATCTGCAGTCTTGTTTTCAGGGTTCTCAGGAATTCATCAAGGTTACTGAGACAACAAGAGGACTGAAAAATAGAATGAAGAGCCTGGGAACTTGTTTATAAAAAATGCAAAACTTAGATAGAGGACACATGTGTGATGATGGATGCTTGACCAATTAAGTGCCCTGAAGGATGTGTGCCTGCCTGATGGACAAGAGGCTGAGCCAATCAGCGGACACCTGCACATGTGGACAGTAGAGCTAGAAACTATAACTAGGGTTTTATGTAAACAATAAATGGCTTCTGTTGAAATCATATTGATTCTATTACTCAGTTGCCCATTTCACCCTGCAGGAATACAACAAAGATTTTGGAATGTGGGTTGCATTTGAGACTATAAATATTTTGTTGTTCAAACAGCATAAAATGAAGCACAGCTTGGAAGTTTTAGGAAAACATCTCTCCATTGCCAGCAGCTGCTGGGCTTCAGGCCTGCCACTCTGGCATCTTGGAGCTTTCCCTGGAAGAACTTTGCTGCAGTTTCTGCCCAACAGGCAGCCAAGGAATGATGTATCAGTACAGCTACCTGTGAGGCTGTCAGGAAAGCCATGTTTCAGGCCAGAATGGCTGACCCACTCATGCTCTATATGGGATTTTGAGAAACCTGCCTGTTATAGTTAAAGCTGTCGCTGCCCATGGCAGGGGGTTTGAGACCTCTCTCAAAGATTTTTGAAGAGTCTTGGGAACATGGAGAGATCACAGTTGACTGGAAACTGGCAAATGTTCCAATTTATAAGAAGGGCAAGAAGGATGACCCTAGGAACTACAGACCTGTCATTCTTACTTCAGTGCCTAGTAAAATTATGGAGAAAATTATTCTGGGAGTTATTAAAAAACACTTGAAGGACAACATGGTCATTGGTCACAGCCAGCATGGCTTTCATGAGGGGACAGTCCTGTTTCATTAACTTAATTTACTTTTATGACAATTAACTCACCTAGGTAATCAAGGGAAGCCAGTTGATGTAATCTTTTTGGATTTCAGTAAAGCTTTCCATACTGTCTCTCAATTATCCTTCTGGACAAAATGTTCAGTACACAGCTGGATAAGCACATCATGGGATGGGTGAGCAACTGGTTAGCGCATCAGGCACAAAGGGTTATAGTGAATGGGGACCTGTCACCAGTGGGGTTCCACAGGGCTCTAATTTAGGGTCAGTGGTCTTCAACATCTTTATAATTGACTTGGACGCAGGACCTGAAAGTAAAGTCAATTTACCAACAGTACTAAATTGTGGGGAGCTGTTGACTCCCTAGAAGGTAGAGCAGTCCTGCAGAGAGACCTTGACAAATTGGAGGGCTGGACAGTCACCATCTGTATGAAGTTTCACAAGGGGAAGTGATGGATTCTGCACCTGGGTTCTACATACAAACTGGGGAATGAGATGCTGGCAAGTAGCACCTTGGAAAGAAACCTTTGTGTCGTGGTCAGTGGAAAGGTGAACCTGAGTCAGCAGTGCCCTGGCAGCCAGGAGGGCCAAGCATGTCCTGGGGGGCATCAGGCACAGCATCACCAGCCAGGCAAGGATTGTTCTACCCTGCTCTGCACTGGTGCAGCCTCATCTTAAATATTACGTGCAGTTTTGGTCACCACAATACAAGAAGGATATAAAGCTATTAGAGAGTGTCCAAAGGAGGTCTGTGAAGACTGGTGATGGGTCTTGAGGAGGAGCCATGCAAGAGCGCCTGAAGGTACTTGGTCTGTTTACCCTGGAGAAGAAGAGACTGAGGGGAGACCTCATTGCATTCTACAATTTCCTCATGAGAGGAAGAGGAGGGGCAGACACTGATCTCTTCTCTGTGGTGACCAGTGACAGAACTTGAGGGAACAGCATGAGGTTGTGTCAGGGGAGGCTTAAGCTGGATATTAGGAAAAGGTTTTTCACCCAGAGGGTGGCTGGGCACTGGAACAGGCTCCCCAGAGAAGTGGTCACACCACCAAGCCTGAGAGAGTTCAAGAAGCATTTGGAAAATGTTCTCAGACACATGGTGTGATTGTTGGGGTTGTCCTGTGCAGGGCCAGGAGCTGGACTTTGATGATCCTTACGGGTTTCTTCCAACTCAGGATATTCTATGATTCTATCATCCTTACTAGATGATCTTTAAGATCTCTTCCAACCCAAGCCATTCTAAAATTCTATGATTCTATGTTATGCATATATACACACTCGCATCCACTAGTACACATTAAGAGGTACAGAAAGCTAAGATAAAGTTGGAAACGCTAGGTTTGCTAACAGCAGAAGGCCAGTGCTTTGTCTCTGAAACAAGAGAGACAAAAGTCCAGTGCCTAATGTCCTAAACACAGCTAGAAAAGCCCAGGCTGCAAATGCACTCAATGGGAATTTTGCCCTATGTGTATAAACATACACAGGAAAGAGCAGCATGTTTGCGTTTATATTTGCAGCTGTAGAACGTGATAGAGTCCCATTGTTTTTCTGATCCATAGTGTAGTTTCCCTCGCAATCTAAGTATTTTTCTCCACTGATACAGGGATTTGTTTCAGCATGCATATTCATAAGCTAAACTCCTCCACTAAAACAATATGGCTGAAGGTCCAAATGATGGTGTTCTTCATATCAACATGTGCTTTGGGTAAACACCTCAAAACAGCACTTGTTAAACTGATGTTCAGAAAAGAAGTCTCTCTATCAGTGACAAACACTGTCTAAACACTTTTCTAAAGGTGGATGTTTGGAAATACTCTCCTCCTTGTGGAATGTGAAAAAAATCCTGAAGCAGAAAGGGAAAAAATCCTCCCTTTTCTTCGCACAGCTGGTGCTCTGAGAGCAACATCTGAAGATGCACAGGAGGCACTACAGTGTTAGGTTCTAAGAGTGGCTGGGTCAAAGGCGGCTTGGAAGGGCTGATGCTTCCCAACTGGATTTGTTTCACTGTGTTTTTAATGTTAATTGCTTGCAGTTGAGCCAACACTAATGACCTTCCACCAGCGACATCCCCAGAAGTGTCAGAGCAGCTGGGCCCCTGTGCTGCTGCATCACCCAGCTGGAAAGAGCAGCACGTACAGGACAACTGTTTTGCATTAGCAAGACACTGGGTGGTCACCACGTGTAAAATACTTTGTGTTAGCATTATAACTTAACCAAAAGGTTATGTTCTGCCAGATGTGCTTCTGGAAAGTGGCTATTAATGTAAGGTTAAGTCTCTCATTCTTACACATTTTGAAATCAAAGCCTTGACTTGTAACTACAAGTGAATAACTACAGTTATTTGTAATTAACACTGGAATTGGTATAGCAATGACTTTGGAGATCTTGTTGCCTAAAAACCACGATCTGCTAGCATGACTAAGGGATGCATTTAATGCTTCTGCGTGCTGTTACAGGGTGGAGAAGCAAGAGCAGTTCAGATCTAGGTCTGTGAGGCTTTTAATCTACTATGGTCACTGTGCAAAAGAGTCAAAGCTGCACTGCTCTGCGTCATTTCTGAGTCACTACCCTGCCAGGCCTGCACACCAAGTATATGTAGAGGCTACGAACTGTAAGGTATGCCTTAGGAGTGATTAAGAAGAGGTAGTTTGACACTGTCTCAGATGCAGAAAATGTCTTTCCCATGCAGCCCACTTCAGGACAGGACTAGCTAGGCAGACTCAGGGCAGACTCAGGGTAATCCAGGGACTCCAAGCTCTTGGCTTTACTCACTGGACTGGGAGCAGCTTTGTGCCAACATCACTCCCCAGGTGAAGTACCTCCAACAGAAAAATCATGCTTGAACATCTTATAGACTGTCTGCAGCTAAAGCTTTAGATCAGAGCACTTCTCTAATTAAAAACGAAATCTCCACATTTCTCAAGAATGTGCACATGTAGATTAAGAAGCAAATCCTTTGGCACAAATTAGTGTAAATATTGTGCTATATCTGTCCTTGTTGATGTGTAGGAGTTCAGGGTAGCTTGTACTACCCGGGACATTTTTGCTATGCAAGTGAAGATTTTAGAGTACATGTTAAGCTGAGCACAACTTATTTCAGAAATTCTATAAGTAGGGGTGAACATATATATAAAGATCAAGTGGAGATAGTTGACCAGAAGACTACTCATAAGGTACAACAAGAATATGGGACCATGACAGTTGTGTGGAAAAAGCAACCATCTTTCAAGATTCTATGACTAAGTTAGCTAAAAAAAAAACGGGGGTTGGGGGATTTTTATGATTTATTTATTTGTTTTCATGAAGTGGCTTTGTTGTTCACTGATTTCAAGTGTCAACTACTTTAAGTTTCACTTAAGGTCTCTACTTGCATAAAAAAGACAGGATGAAGGAATGCCTTTTACATCTGCCCATCACTATCAGTCTGCTTTTCCTTCTCCCCTAAAGAAGATAGCTGATATCCAGGACATAGTGTAGGATGGTTTGTTGTGCTGTAACTACCTGGAGTAGTTACAGGATTTCACAGTTAATCCCCTGCACATGAGAGTCCTTGTCTACAGGTGCCTCTGTTGTCATGCAAGCTGGACAAGCCCCTTTTTCTATTTTCTTCAAGACTCAAAACCCCTTGCTATTCCCTTCTGGTAGAGCCATACTTCTCCCTTCTTCATCCAACAACAGGCTAGCCAATTTCTTCATTTTCTCCTCCCATTTCCCTCAGAAACACCAAAGCTACACTAGCATGTAAAGAGAGCGCAGGTGACAATAGACTTGATCCAGAAGTTAGATCCTCAGCTGCTCCTTAAGGCATATATTCTGCCCTTTCCCTGAAAAGATTTAATTCTAGAGGTTGGAGACTGCTGACATAAAGTGGTATTTGAGAGGTGGCCTGTGCCTTTACTTCAGCACCCCATAAGCCTGAGGAAGTGCATCTCTACTACTGTAAAAAGTCTTGATATCCTTTCAATTGACTGACAACATTTCTCATCTTTCCTTGTTTTCTGCTACTCTCCTCCAGCTTAAAAGTGGCTAGTGCTCTGAGCTGATTTGAAGCAGCCTTTTATTTTGTTTCACAAGAAACTCATCCTGTCTAAGGTAAGCTCTTCTAGCAGTCCCAGAGCTCAGGGAGAGATTAATGATTTTTGGGTGCTATTGTATGGCTGTCAAGCATTCAGAAACAATTCTAAGGATAGGCTTTGCTAAGTTGCTACTGAAGAAATGGAAGACTGCAGGGGAGAAGCAGACTGAGGTCACCCCAGGATGGCCTGGCACAACACAGGGCTTGGAAAGAGGCACAGTGTTGTACTAGAGAGTGTATTACAAGAGTCAAGTACTGCCATTTACGTCTCTCATAACTAGTAGTTTAATATCACATTGCTCATCTTATTTCATTTTGTGCCTCTTAAACTGAGAAAAGCATTATCTGGATGAAAATGTAAGTAGGTATGCAAGTCCTAATCACAGATCATCCAAGTATTACATCAAAATTAAAATTCATTATTATTAGCTATCGCATGTACTATGCTATATTATTGCACAGAATGAGATCCTCTTGAAATATATATTTTACATCTCTAGATAAAAACACTAATCCTAAGAATGTTTAAGTCAACAAAACAAAGAGGAAGGAAGCAGGGATTGTTCTCTTCTACAGGGCTAGAAATATGGATTATTCCTGCCAATAGAGGAAAAAGTATAGATTGCTAACATCACCAAAGAAAGCATTTGAGGGAAAGGAGACAGATGCTGATTGCCCAGGTGCCAGTATACTGTCTTTCTCACCCATTGAGACAAACCTTGCAAGCTTTCATATCTTTCATAACCAGATAGTATATCATTTCATTGGAAACTAAGAGCCCCTTGTCAAGAATGACGTCTTTCCTATCTTTCATTGTGAGAAGAGGAAGAAGTCACTTTTTCTTTGTCCTACTTCTACCATGAAATGAAGCATGCTATTGCTGTGCTTCGGATAGACACCATCACTGTTTGGTGGACACGATTTTGCAGAGGTGAAGAAATTTTGCAGAAGTGAAGAATCATCAGCATCCTGCCAGACAGATCTGAAATCAGGGAAACCATGGCTGCACGCTTTAGAACTAAGACTCTCAAGGCAAGCCTTCAAAGCTACACTTCAGAAGTTTAACACTTCCACCTACAGACTTCCAGAAGAGCTCTTGCATTCTGCAGAACGCGTTATTTACCTGCTGGTGGACTTGGCTGTAGTTCAGAGGAATTGCAGAGTCACTGCTAGCAGTCAATACACACAAAGGCAGTCCTTGGCAGAACAGCCCCTTTCATCAGCCTGACACTTTTATCTGCATTGCTTCTGTTACCCCTCTCCAGCTGGTCTTCATCTCAGGTCAGACCCAGAGTTCACATCCTTGAATATATCTCCACCTCAGAAGCCCTTAATTATTCCATCTCCTAGCCAAAACGTATGCTTCTTGTGGGCAAGGGAATACAAGAACGCAACTTTTCCAACCTTTACATTAAGTAAAGAAAGATTTGGGGCTTTTTTTCCCCATTCCCAACTCAGATCTGAGCTGCTTTGATTTTCTTTAATTTGCAAGTCTCCTGCTTTACAGTTGAGATGATTCAGCCCAGAGTTCCTGGCCCATGGACCTGAGAGCAGCAGGTGACAGCCAGATGCTGAGTAGTGACTGGACTTAGACTTCCCCACATGCTGGGCTGCAGTCACCAAGACTCCTCACATAAGTATTTAAATTAACCGGATGAAATTCAGAAATAAACAGATGTCTCTCTTCCTGCTCAAATCTTTCATGGACCCAGGCCCTCTATAAAAGCACTCAATTGCTTGGCCTATTGATCCCTCTGATCTGCTAATTAAAGGCTGGGGCATTCTCATGGAGGAATTGCTGCTGTGCTCCAGACAATTACCAGAGGAGAAGGGGGGATGTTAAACACAGATCCCTGACACCCACCACCCCTGCAGTGGCCTCAGATATGCTTTATGTTTGATACCTTGTGACACAGTGTACAGGTTCTGGCTAGGAAATTGGTTCTCCCCATAGCACCTGTCATAATGCTGTGTTTGGGCCGTTCCAGGGATGCATTTGCTCCGTCCACAAAAAGAGTTCCTTTCTCTCTGGGCCACAGCTTCAGCCCAGAGCTGTCATTAGAGCTAGGGTTGAGACCCACAAAGTTTCCAGCTTCAGGAACACTGTCAAAGCAGGAGGCATGCCAAAGGGAGCATGGCACTGCATCAACATTGCTCCGTCCACATGGAAGGATGCTGCATTTGTATGTAAATCAATCTCACTCAAGCACACTGCTATGGTAAAACTGAGCTGACTGCAGGATTTACCTCAGGCAGGATTTAGTCTCAGGCAGGATTTACCCCAAGCCAGCGGAGGAAGTTACAGTAAGTCAGCACAGTTATCTCAAACCCCTTCTACTCACTGTAGGGTAAATGCAAATGTGCAGTTACCAGAAGAATGATGAGGTGTAGTAAGTCCTGGGGCTCCAGCACCTGCACAACCATATACCTGCATCCTGCTGCCCTGGGCAGCCAGCTATGAACAATAATTGTTTGTTTTGAAGGTAGGGAGTAAGGAATTAAGGAGGTTTCCAGAAATGGGTTTGGAAACCTTCTTTTGGGAAGTGAGTCATTATAAGAAAATATAGAAAAAGCACAGGTCTGAGATGTTTGCTAGGCAGTTGAGTGTACTGCAGAAGATGTGGACTTGGACTGCCTCAGGGCTTGGATTTTGGCAAGATAATAGGAAAATTATTTTCTAAAGAATAGTATACAGCCTCAGCTTCCATTTTGGGAGCTCTGCATTGTCTAAGGCCAGCTTTGCCTCCTTCACTACTCTACTTGTTATAGGTACTTTTGTTTGGAGATTCTCTGAACTCAGGAATAGGTGTTAATTATAGGTCTAGTTCTTAGATAAACCTTCAACTGGAATATGGTGAAAAGGTAAATACTGACACCAAGTTCTATATCTGCGAGAAGGCAATATGCCAAAAGATCATATATGTAGCAAAGATTCCTTTGTCCACATTTTTCTAGATTAGACATCTGAGCAAAACCTTAACACTGTGAACAGTGTTGAACACCACAAGTACTATTATTACATTTGGACAGTGCAGAAAGTTCACAAGTATGTCCAGTCACTTTTCCAGGTGAGTATTTATTTTATTGCAGTAATGGGGATGAATTGGATTAAATGTAGTACGCACATCTATCTTCTGTTCTGAGGAAAGATGGTCCAGAGACTTCATCTTTGCAATGAGGTGGATGGGGACTGCATATGACACAGCACTTCTTAATGAGACTTTCTGGAGACAGACATCTTTATGCAACAGTAGCAGCTTTAGAAGTTTGATATTGTTACACGTAGTGTTTATTTTAAAGTTAGTGTATTGATAGATTTGACAGATTCTTCCATAGAAACAGTTCTGCTATCACTTCCTGCATGCTGTACATGGCATGCAGAGCCTGCCATGAAATTACACTTGCACAACTGTTTGCAGTCTCTCTTAACAGCCTAGACACAGGAGCCAGGGATGACTAACCTAGGGATCTAAGCACCGCCATTGCTGAGGCAGGCTGAAGTTATAACCACCATTTGCTGCCACACAATTCAGAAAAAGGATTTTCTTGCCTTTTTTAACCTTCTCTTTTGTAGGCTGCAAGATGAGTGTTTTGCTATCCTCTCAGAGGAGCTGCATGCAGACTTTCCTACATATCTGTCAGGGACCATTAGCATTGGACTTGTTCATTCAGGTTGCTTTGATATCCTTGCGTCTTACAGTGCATTAAGAGTTCATCATAAAAGGAAAGATAGTCAAAGATACCATATATAGAATTAATATTTGGGGCCAATTTTAGTTTGCTTATAGGCATCAAAGACTGTTTTCAGCCACAGTATAGGGGAAGAAAAGCAGAAATAAATGATACTGTCATTTACTGTGAAACTTTCTCAGTCCTCTCCAGAAATCTTTGGTTTTGAACAGTGTGTACTGCTCTTCACTTTACTGTGATTGACTAAATCACAGGATCATGGGGTACTTCAGGAAGGCTTCTCAGGATATCTCTAGACCAACTTACTGCTCACGGCATGATCAGCTAAAAGATCAGAAAAGGTTGCTCAAGGCTTTATCCTGTCTGGAAACATCCCAGCTTTGGCCACGAAATACAAAGCCTGCCTTGCTATCCTGTTTTTTCCTCACTAAGTCTTGTTTTAGTAGAACTAGTGTGAGACTGCATCTTGAACCTTTCATGGCCATTTTTCAAAGATTAACGCTAGGCTTTTTTCCCAATGAGTTCATTGTAAACCGAGTAATGTTGATGAATAGGTCTCAGTTCAAAAATGCATGTGTGCAACCACCTGATGTGAATGATTCCCCACTAAGTTACAGTGCAATAGATCTAAAGTTAATTTAAATGTGCTTGAAATCAGGCAGGGACTTAGAAATTTTGCTGTGCTGGGGCCCAAATCATTCTGAAACACAGTGAAAAACCAAAGGAAGAAAGTCATCAAAACCAAACAGACTGCAGACATTCAGCTGACTCTTTTGTTCAGTATTTACATTGTTTGAAAGACAACTGTGAAGCATCTCGCTTATCCACAAGGCTCCCATCAGGCTGTTTACCAGTAAAATCTGAAAAGCTGTTGGGTGTCCACGTGATTTCTAGTATTTTGAGCAGGTTGGTTTTGTTTCCTTGTTCAGACATGTTCTAGTCCAAAGACATTGTGCGCAGAAACTGTCAGGTCATGAATAAAAGATAAAAAGCCCGCTATTTTTTAACCAGCTTCACTGGACTGGTTCAGGGGTTGGTCCAAATGCAGAGATACAATCAGCACACAAGAGACTTTCATGTCGGATTTATCATACCGGAAATTTAAAAATAAGTGTTTAATGATTTTGTTGACTATCAAAACCATTGATATACTTTACGCAACATACACAGAACAGGGTCTGATGCTCAGGAGCGGTCGGGCACGTAAATGTAGACATGGGCTTTCGGGATGCACGGAGCCCAGGCTGATGGTGGAGACCTGTTGCCCTGGGTGATGCCAGCCCCTTGCCCACGCTGCCGGCCCGCTTCCATCGCTTTCTCCACGCCGACGACAGGGGGCCGGGGTCCCCCGGCCGCCGGCCGCACCCCGCTCCCACGGAGGCGGCGTGACCCGGTCCCGCAGCCCCGGCCGGGCACCCCCGGCCCCGCAGCCCCGGCCCCGCGCACCGCGGCCCTTCCGCCCCGCGCCCCCCCGCGCCCCCCCGCGCTTCGGCCCTGCCCTGCTCCTCCCTCTCCCCCCGCCGCCGCGCGGAGTGGGCCAGCCCGCCCCTATATAAGAGCCGAGTGGGCGGCTCCGCGCCCCAGCGTCGCCAGCGGCTCGGCAGCGGAACTGCCGCGGGGGACATCGTCGTGCGTGGGGCGCAGCCTGCCTTCATCCCGGCTCCCGCCGCCCTGCAGCCATGGCCTGGCAGCCGATGGAGATCAACCCCGAGGTGCGCGAGGGGCGGCGGGGACAGGGCTGGGGCTGCGGGGCGGGTGGTGGGACGCCGTCTCTCACCGGCACTCACGTTTCCTCCCCCCCCCCCCCCCCCCCCCCCCCGATTGTCTTCCAGATGCTGAACAAAGTGAGTTGCCGCCGCCGGAGGACCGCCGCGGGCGGGAGGGCGCCGCCCCTTCCCCCTCCATCCCTCGGCATCCCGCCCTGCCGGGGAGCGCCAGCCGCGATGGCGGTACCGCTGCGCGGGGCGCGGCCGCACCTGCGGAGCGGCGCCTCCCTCCGTCCCTGGGCATCCCGCCCCGCCGGGGCGCGGAGCGGCGCCACCTTCCGTCCCTGGGCATCCCGCCCCGCCGGGGCGCGGAGCGGCACGGCTGCGCGGGGCGCGGCCGCACCTGCGGAGCGGCGCTGAGCCCGTGCGGCGCGGGGCGGGCGCGGCCGGCAGGTGGCGCGGCGGGGCCGCGCGTTGTGCTGTGTCACCGGGCGCGGCGGGGCTGGGGCGGCCGCACCCCGCGGGGACGGGCGTGTCGCGGCCGGGCCACCCGCTGTCTGTGCCCCGTGCAGGTGCTGTCCCGTCTCGGGGTGAGTCCTGGCTGGCGCTTCGTGGACGTGCTGGGCTTCGAGGATGAAGCGCTGCGCGCCGTGCCGACCCCGGCCTGCGCGCTGCTCCTGCTGTTCCCGCTCACTGAGCAGGTGGGTGTCCCCTCCCGCGCAGGGTAGCGCTGGCTGCTGTCTGGAGTGTGGCTGTCATCCACCCAAGCATCAGATGGGGCTTGGCACTGGCACGGTGTTTGCTTGGTCCCAGCCTCCAAATAGCCTAAACTGAGCCGAGCAATCAAACAAGGGCTCTCATTCCATCCCGGTGTTCCTGTGAGACCTGGCTTTGTATATCAGACTGAGGGAAAAAAACATGAGCCATCTTGAGTGTGATGTATAGCAATTCCATTACCATGCTGAATCATTGGATCTGGAGGGGCCTATATTACTTCTTTAATATATTAATATATTCTATCCACTTGATGCTAAGGAAGTGAATGAGGAGATGGGCTTTGAAATCAAGTTTAACTAACAAGTTTCTATAAGGAAGGATTATAACCTTCCAATTGCAATTTTATAGTTGTTTATACATTGTTGTGGTGGGGAGGGGCTCATGAAGGCAAATTCTAAAGGTCCAAAGGCCTATTGTAGAGACATGCTGAGTAGTCTTGTTGGGAGAGGATATAAAAGAGCCTATCCATTATACCATTTCCCACCCCGAGCTATTTCCAGTGTATGGCACAGATGGAGAATCTGAGAACAGTGCTTTTAGATATGACTGAATCATGCAGGTAGTCCATTAAGTGTTGGCCTGAATCCAGATTAGACATACGGTGCTTTACTGGTGCCACAAAGATGACTTTGTGAGTAAATCTTTGTCCAGTCCTGATACTTATTCTCCTGCACAACAACTTACTTGTTCAGTGGTTTGCACAATACAAAGATAGGACTGTGATGAAATGCCTAAAACAGTTACATGTTTACAGCATGAGAACTTCAGGAAGCAACAGACTGAGAAAATAAAGGACCAGGAGATCAGTTCCAAAGTGTATTTCCTGAAGCAGACTGTCAGTAACTCCTGTGGGACAATTGGTCTGATACATGCAGTTGCTAATAACAAAGACAAATTGAAACTTGGTGAGTATGAATGTTCTGAAGTGTTTGAATTTCCATTTTTTTGACAGCAGATTGAATGGGTATGAGCTATTGGGAGACAGGTGAGACTTTCATGCAAGCCAAGTTAAGGCATGCTGTACTGTTTCAGTTGGTAACTGGGTCTTCCAGCTCTTGGAGAGGGGCATATGGACTGCTTGAAACACAGAAGGGAATGTGCTTTGACTCCTGTCTGCTAGCTGCAGAGGTATTGTCATAGTAAGCAATGTGAGAGGAAAAGGGCACTTAGCAGGACTGACCAAAGTCTGTCTGTAATTAGGAAGTACTGTGTTCAGAAGTAGTTATTGACATTAAGTTTGATGTCAATAGATGAGATGGAGTTCTTCATGCTACATATGTCTAATGTAAATCTATGTGCTCAGAGTAGCCTGTGAATCAGTCTAAAACGTGTTTTCTTTTTTCTTTTTGCTGGAGAAGTTGCTAGATAAGGGTTTGTAAGGAGATATTTCCTACCAAGGTAATAGTTTTGATAGTTTCTTTACTATAGAAAAACATTCTTTTGTTGTTCAGCGACAAGATCTGCAAAATACAGCTACCATTATTCTAAGAGAACTTGGACCCTTTCTGTGGGGTGGGATTCTTTTTTATACAAAGGAAAACGTGGAAGTCATAGTGAGCATTTAAGCATAATTTTGCTTTGTTCTTCTTAAAAAGGATTCACTGAAATAACACACTGTCGATGAGTGAAGCAATGATGCAGCACATCTTTTATGTGCTAGATCTCAGTGCATCTTAGTACTGCACTACTAATTTATGTTCTGGAAAACCAAAGTAAGGCTGTCATGAGCAAGTCCTGTGTTCATTTGAAGGCAGTGAGACAATTTCACCTACCCATATTTTGTTAGTTATGTGTCCTTACAGCTGGTACCTTTCTTGAATTTCTACAAAACAGGATTGAACATTTCTGCCAAATGTGCAGTGGGGAAATCAGAAAAGCTAAATCCCATTTGAAAATGATTTTCAAAACAAGCGTCCAGAGTGCACTGAAGCACTCTTCCCTGAAACAACTCTGGTTGTTTGTGTAGATGGTCACTAATGTCTTCTGGATAAATAGCTTACTTTAAGTGGTAGTTATAGTGTGCTTATATTGGAGATAGTTACAGGCTGAATGCAATGACTTGTAGTTAGTGCAAAAAGCATTGAATATTGTGGGCTGCATCTAAACTGTGACTGATGTTTTACAAAATGTTTGATCATCTTGTGCAGAGGAGGGGTCTGCCCTGAAGAAGTTTCTTGATGAAACAGCTGATTTGTCTCCTGAAGAAAGAGCTAAGCATTTGGCAAATAATAAGGTATATGAACTACATTAACTACATTAACTGCTGACAGTTATCAGCACTTAAAGATGCAGTAACCTGTACCTGCTTTCTCTTAAGGCTATACAAGAAGTCCACAATTCTGTTGCTCAAGAAGGACAATGTCGGGTAAGATGTGAATGTGTAAAATCCTGGGAAAAGTGTTTAATGAAAGTGGTAGAGCAACACTTATTTTTTATCTGTCAGATAACTGTTACAATTCATGAGGAACGTTCAGGATTTCTTCCTCAAACATGGATTGAAAATTTGGATCAAGACTCAGTCATAAAATATCATTTTACATTAGCATTTCTGGTGCTTGACCTTGTAGAAGTCTTGCCACAGACCTGTTCTGCTGAACTTAAGTTTTCAGTCATTTGCTTTCAACAAGAGGAAATCTCTTTCCTCTGTTCTGTAGTCAAATTTGGCTTGCAGTACTAGCTTCAGTCTAACAAATATTTTTGACTATGTCTCCTAAGGTTGAGGACAACAGTGTGAACTTCCATTTCATCCTGTTTGTCAATGTGGATGGACACCTGTATGAATTGGGTAAGGTCCTGTGAACTCTGTGGTTGGACTGGGCCTACTTCACACGGCACAGCAGTATTGGGGGCTCAAGCAAGATACTTTGTGCTAATTAAACTGTTTATTCAGGCTCTCAGAGCCAAAACACAATATGGATCTTCATCTGAAGATTTTAACTGATGATGGGTTACACTGAAGGCTTAAACCATGTTGTCACTGGTGTAGCTGAGAACACTGTTTCCATCTTACTCAGACTATTGACAATTTGTTCTGACTTCTGGAGTATCATCATATGTGTACTTGTTTGGGTCCACTATGGGTTCTGCTAATTCAGAAGTATTTCTTTCACAGATGGCCGTATGCCATTTCCTGTAAACCATGGCACAAGCTCAGATGACTTGCTGTTGAAGGTAAGTCTTCTCCCTTGCTGATTGTTTCCCTGAAAACAAGGCTTATAAAAAGGTGAGAAGTCTGTGGTGTATAGTGGCTGTACCTACTTGCTGTACAAGTGTGCTTAAATCTGCTAAGTTTATGACTACTAAAGGTACTGTCCCTAAGAGCTAGATACCTGTTTAGTGTATTTATTTGCTGGTGCTATAAGATAATGTAACTTAGTTGGTGGGACTCAGAGAGGAACTGCAAAGACTTGTTCTCTACAGGAAATGTATTTGGTTAGTCTAAGTAGTTGTATTTTTTTCATCCCCAAGGATTCTGCTAAGATCTGCAGACAATTTACAGAACGTGAAAAAGGAGAAGTTCGTTTTTCTGCTGTGGCTTTCTGCAAGTCTGCCTAAGACTCTGAAGAGATGCAAGGAAAGCAATTTAATAGCACACCAGTAAATGCGGTTTAAACTCCAGTGCTTCAGTACTTGTTAAACACAGCTGTTCTGGTAACTTAAATTATTTCCACCTTTTGCTATACACAAGCAACATCAGCTGAGCTTATGTTGAAGGATGAGCTCAAGTTTTAATGTGAACAGTTTGGACACATCAGATATCTTTAGACTCTTTTTTCACATGTTAAGTAGAAAATGCTTAACAGGGCTTGTTTGATCTGTGTTATGTTAATTGAGTTGTTGGTTGATATTTCCTTGTCCCTAATGAGAATAAAATGTTCTGCTGGAAGACTAAATGGACTAAAGTGATGACTAATTTTCTCTGAAAAGGAGTTGTGTGGCATCCTCTGTAAGCCTTCTTTTCTAAAGACCCTCAAAGCTCTCCTGAGCAAAAAGCTAAGTTAACCTCAGGGTAGCAGGGCAATTGCTCTTTCTAGACTTGAAGGTGTTCAAGGATGGAGACACACTGGTCTGTGTAACACGTTGCAGTGCTGCACGTTGCACTATCCTTCTAGTAAGGCTTTTCCTAATGCCCTGTCTGAAACTCATAATCTGCAATCTTCCACCCTGAATATATTTATTTTGGAGGGCTAAGGTGTGATAACGTTCAAATGTCACCCTAATGTGGCCTGTATGTGCTACAAGCTGCAGAATACCCACTAAGTTGGTTGGTGTTATGTTTCCTTACAGAAGACAGTATTAGAACAGGTATTTTCCTACCTGTAGCTAAACCAAACCTGCTGGCTGAGGCAGAACACAATCCTGGTCTAGGCTGTGCTTACTAATTTATGGTCCTGTTATGAAGACCTTTAAAGAGGCTGTACTTATTTGCCCCATCCAAAATGACCTAAAAAGGAGAAACCCACAATACATGAATTTCTAATAGCAGGATGACATTTTGGATTCAAGGGAAAGAGATTTAATCTGTAATACATGTTCTTCAGCATGAACCATGACCCGTGGCAACTATTTTTACCTGAGTCTAGTTGCTGTTTGCTGCTCTTTCAACTCCCTGCTGATACTCCAGGTAGCTGTAGGCAGGGATAAAATACCCTTTAACTTAGATCTTTATTCTAATGCAGTCCCAGTCTGTAGCTGGCAACCATTTTATACGGTGCTGGGTAACAGTGTTAGATGGTCACTGATGGTCCAGGTATGCTGCAAGCTGTTCTGGCTTCAGGGCTTTTTTGAAGGGTAAATTCTTTTATTTATTTATTTATTTCTTCTATTAAGCTCTGTGCAGGCTCAAGTTTTGTACTGGGCCTTGTTATTACCTGATAGCTGAAGCTGGCAAAAAGGTGCAATGCATTTTAATTTGAAGTCTAAGGATTCTCTAAACCTCAGGACACTCCAATTCTAAACATCAGTGTCTTCAGTTTCTGTTAGCAGGGAGATGAAAACTATGGCTAAGAAAAGGTCTGTTATGTGTCGTTGTCCTCTAAAACAGCATCATCTTCTGCCTGTTAGTGAATGTTGTTGTAGGGTGGGGGGAGAGGCCTCCTGGGGCATCTCTGCTGCAGCCTGCTGCTCCAGCACAGGCTTGGAGCCATGCCTGTGGCTCGGGCTGCTTAGCAACACAATTGTCAAAGAGAGGAAATGCAAGGGGCATGAGCACAGGAGAGTGGAAGGCTCAGTAAAAACCAGCTACGGGAAGAGGAGCATGAAGTGCCAAGTGAGCTGTCTGCCTTACCTGGGGCAGTGAGCTTTAGTGCTGCAGAGGACCCTCTCCTTGCACTTAGGGCAATTACTGAGGGCACATGCTGTGATTGTGCCTGTGTAGAGTCAGTGCTGAAGAAACCTGAAAATGTCTTTGAGATACTACTGTATATTTTATAGTGATTGCAGCAGACCAATATTTTGTGGTTTACTTTTTGTTTTACTTAGCAGTATGAACAGCACTACTGAAGATATTTGTGTTTCATTTTTTTTTTTTTTTTTCATTCTGCTCAAGCTTCTGAGTTAGAATCCACCAAAAGGCAACATTTTGGTAACTTAGGCCTCATGAAAAAAAACAGGGAAAGGGTTGTTTGTGCCAGACTTTTCTTATTTTCTCACATTCTGGTCCCAGATATAGTTTCAAAGGATGGAAATAAAGAGAAAACCTGAAGAATGAATGTTATCTATCTACTTATGTATAACATCACTAGCAAGGCTGTTGTCCCTTGCAGAAATGATGGCAAGGGCTTAGCAAACAGCTGGGCTCCACTTTAAAACACCTTGGGTTTCAGAAAGAGGAAGATGAGTTATTGGGGATGGCAAAGATCTTGGGAGTTGGGATAGAGATCTCAAACTGTGGGTGGTGATCTGTAAGCTGAATTCATGGAAGATGTTGCAATATTTCAGTGCAGCTGTTCCAAATGGGTTACTGCATTCAGAAAAAAGTCACAATGCATAGAAGTGTGTATTTGACAACTTAAAATTCTATTGAATAAGCCATAAAAAGAAAACCAGAAGATGTTTTAAAGCCATATCAGGCATGTATATTCTCAAAATAAATTCTTTTTCTTTTGCATATTTTCTAGCTTATTTTACCTACTTGCCAGTTTTTTAATTTTAATCTTTGCCTGTTATTTCACACTTTGGCAGAAATGTTTGAGACAAGAGTTGTTTTTTAGAGTGCTCTGTATCAAAACACTTTTCATGAGAAGATGCTCTTATAATTTAGTATTTTTTCTTGGGCGCATCTATCTGAAGTGAGGCTCATTTCTTGTCCCTCCTTGTTTTCTCCTCTTTATTCTTATAGCTGTAGTTCCATTTGGAACTGTTACTTTTCCTTGATTTCCTGTGGGTTCTTCTTAAGTAAATTAGCTCTTTCGACCCTCCCTACTTCTCATCTAAAGCCCTTCATGTTTTTCCTGAATCTACCCCTGAATTTTCTCTGTGAAAATTGTTGACAAGGGCAGGAGCTTGCACAAGCCTGCTGTGCTTTATGTCCACTCTGAAGAAACTGGTGACTGCTGCTCTTCAAGATAAAGGAGTCTATTGAGAAAATTTATTTGAATTAACAGGTTCCTGCCATTTTTGTGCTGCCTTCCAGAGGTGGACATTCAACAGTTAATATACAGAACTATCCTTGGAAATATTCGAGAAATATTGAAGAGTCTCAGGTAGGATTTTAGGCTTATCTGTTTAGACGTGCACATTGCTGATTTAGAGCTCTACCAGGGTTGATTGTGTGCAATTGATCATTTTCATAACCATTTTCTTGCCTGCCTGTTGAAAGCTGTAGTCAGCTTACTCTGTAGATGGCAGCATTGGGAAAATTAGAGCAACAAGCCTTATTTAGGACCAATGACAGAATGGATCCAGTTGCTATCTTAATTTCTAAGTCCACAGCTAGTCCTATTGCTTTCAGTGGGATCATTTACATGCTTAAGCACACTTCTGATTTCAGAGCCAAATAGCCAATCCTTGTCTTAATCAAAAGTTAGGCATAATGCAACATGCAAAGCCCCTTACACATGTGAATAGTCTTTGGCTTAGATCCCCTGTTTACTTTCAGCTGATGCACAACTTTTGTCCAGCATATACTGCTGTGCAATATATACACTACTATTTCCATACTAAATAGAATTCTTTTTTTGGGAAGTAAGGAAAGTGTGGGACAAAAGCTGACATCCAGCTTTTGACACACAGACCAGTTTATCAATCTCAAATATTTAAGATGGAGAAGCAGTTAGCTGAAGAAGGAACTAGACACACTCATATCCTCTGCCATTAATGCAAAGACAGCAGGGCCCATGGTGGGCATTGGGAGCAAACAAGACTGGCAATAAACTGTGTAGTCACAGGATTCCTCTCCTGGTGCTGCCAGCAGCAAAGAAGAGGCTGATGACAGGACTTTAGCTCAGTGAAACTGTGGACTAAATGAGAACAAAGACAAATTGAGAAAAATGCATCCAGAAACAGAGTAATAACATTAAAGTTCTTTTGTGACCAAAGGACACAAAATACCACTTGCATTTTGTACTTCTTTACATATTGTACAGGATGATATTAAGTTACAGGGACTGGTTGACATTCCAAATGCTTTGAAGCCAAGGCACCTCAAGGGATGAGAGGATGGGTTAGAAGAAACCTCATAGAGTTCAGCATGGTGAGGTGCTGAGCTTGGCACCTGGCTGGAGCCACCCTTTGGCTGGGAGGTGATGGGCTGAGTTTCTGCCCTGCTGCAACCTGGGGGTTATGACAGGTGCCAAGCTGAATATAAGCCCATATGTTGAGTGCTCTTCCTGTAAGGCAAATCACATACTGTGTTGGGAGTTATATTGAGAGAAACAATACCAGCAAGTTGAGAGAAGTTATTATCCATTACTCCTTGCCACTGCTGAGGTTGCACCTGGAATAGCAGTTCAGTTCTGCGTCCCCCCAACCCAGTCCAAAAAGGATGTGGAGGAATCTGGAGGAGTCTGGAGAGCATCCAGCAGCAGGCTACAGAAGCAGGGAGCATGTGGCCTACGAGGAGAGACTAGTGGAGCTGGGCATGTATAGTCTGGCATGGAGGAGACTAAGGCAAGGTCTAATTGTAGCTTACAACTACATCAAGGGCAATTGCAAAAATTACAAAGACATGTTTTTTCCTAGTAGTAGGAGATGGTCTATCAAAGGGCAGTAACCCCAACTTGCAGCTTGGAAGGTTCAATTCAGGACATTTGGAAACTAGAAGAATATTTCTTCATGGGAAAGCAATATACTGGAACAAGCTGTCAGGGAAATGGGAGCATCTCCATCCTTGCAAGTGTGTAAGGGACTGGAATTTAACAACCAGCTTCTGTTAAGCTGCCTGAGGTTACCTATTACAGTATGAAAAATGAGAACTGTGATCAGTGTTGCTCCAGCCTCAGGAACTAAGTGCTGTGCTCCTTGACAGGGAGCTAATGGTGAGACTCCTTGCTGTGCTTTTCGTGGAGAAGTTGTTCCCTGCAGGAGGAGCTGGAGGCTTATGCTGCTGACTGCTGGTTTTCTTCTCTCTCTGGGGTGGAAGGACAAGAATGGTTGCAGGAACAGGAGCTAATGCATCTAGGAGGAGGTGCAGGTTTTGTTACTGATGGGAGGTTGTCACTTCACAGAGAGCTGGGGAACCCAGAGGCCAAAGAAAGACTTGAGGGAGCACTTCCACAGTCAATGAATTATGAAGTATGAGGACTCCTTCATGAAGATGCATGTGACATCCCTAGGGGTACCCTAGGGGGGAAAAGAGTGAGTGATGGGGAAAATGGAAAAATTAGAGAATTCCTGGACATTTTTTAATTGTCATCTTTAGAGCAGTACTGTAAGACTGTTCAATGAAGTTTCCCAATCCCTTAAAGAGTTGTGTATAAAAATGGAGTGGTAGATGACACTCAGTGAACAAATAATGAGCTATGTAGAACTGATTTGAAACTTCTGTACTTTTTGCTTAGATGAGCATCAGCTGATGATACTGCAAGGCCTGCAGCAAGATACAAAAAGTGAGATTGCACAATGTTGGAGGAAGCAGACTAGGCAAAGGTATTTCAGCTAGCTTAGCATTTCCAGCAGAGTACCATAAAAAACATGACAGTCAATTCCATTGCTTAGGAACACCAATACCATACTAAGAGGTATTACTTACAGCACTGTAGCCAGACGGAGTTGCATTTTCTTTTCAAGCCTTCATATGTATGCATGTTAACATCTTAGCAGAAGAGCTTCTACTCTTAGTGTGTTGAGAGTGGGAGAAGTGGAGCTTAACTATCCCCACTTTGCAAGTAAAGAATGGAGACACAGATTCCCTGACTATTTTTTTGCAGAGAGAGTTCTTATATTTACTCTACTTTGGCTCTGGGCCTGAGTTAATAGACCCTCCCTCTTAGTTAGACTTATTAGCTAAAGCTTAGTGTTAGACTAACCTCAGCTTGACTGACTTGGAGAACAATCAGGTGAACTCATGTCTGTCTGCAAAAGAGGTCTATATTGATATATAGTCCCCATGGTCCCCTTGTAATCCCTGAAGATATTTTTCCAGTAGACTTATATTGCAACTCAACATTCAAGAAATACTACTTTCTCCTTCTTTTTCCCCTTCCCATTCCACAAAAATGTTTAGCAGCACCAGGGAGTTGAGGGTTATGCATGAATCTAAGTTGCAGATGATTATATGAAGAGTGGTTGCAGTATTCAGGCTTACTGAAGAGTCAGGTGGCAAGGCTATGGCCATATTCCTGACGGTTTGAAGAAGTATTGATGAAGGAACAAGATGGTTCAGAAAAGAATATAATTATTTGGCTGGCTTGATACTTTGTCTGGCTTTACCAACCATTCCTTGTCCTTTCACTGAACAATGGCCCTGAAGGTCAAGTCATGTCAATAAACAACACACTTCTCAGGATCAGTTCTTACTGAACAATGTGAGAAAAGCAGCTGACTGGCTCATTTTTCCCAACTTCAGAAAGCAGATGTTACAGGTTTTTGTACATTCATAATAGCCCAGTGCTATTATGAATGTGATCTTCCCTAAATACACAGTTTGGGACTTGGTTTTCAATTTTCATGATCCTCTGAGAAGAAGTCATAAAGTAATCCCTGCTGCATTTTAGAAATGATCAGTACCGGCAGCAGTGACAACAAACTTTCCTGTAAAATGTCATTCAAATCTTTTACCAAAGATGGTAAAATCCTGTTTGGTTTGAATCAGTCCGACACATGTTCATGGCCCTTGGTCAGGCTATGAGGGTTTAGGAAAATTGTTGCTCTTTGTGAAAATGCAGTGTTTCAGGGCAATGAGAAACTGCTGGTTAAGCAGCCAGGGATCTTGTACAATGTGTTTTCAAAAGTTGTTTCATTTCTGTGGTCTGTCTGCCATAGCTGCTGCAGAGATCCATGTCAGTCAGGTGACAGACTTTAATCCTTTGCTTAGCTGCAGTGTGGATGAGTGTAGCTCATGAGTGTTACTCCTGAGGCTTTCAGTAGGGGACGGTCCCAGGAGAGCCTGGGACTGCTGCCTGTCTTTCCTGCAGGGAATATGCTTGCCACACACTCATTGACAGATTAAAAAAACAGTAGGAAGAAATTAGATTAAAATCTCTTTGATTTTCAAAGCTTGAGATATTTGTCCTGCCAGCCTCAAACATTTTTAAGGGTTTTTTTTTTTACCCTATAACTTAGCTGAAGCATTTGAAAGCAAAATCCGCAACTGTACTTAAGTCCCTGTGAATGCAATCAAAGGAAAAGAAATACTGCTGCTCAAAAATTTGAAACATTAGCTCCACAGTAACATTGGCTTTGTTCCTTATTCATTTGATACATGCATGTTAGGGAATGTCATTTGGTTCATGAGATTTGATGGGCCATGGAAAAGTTCCCTGCTCAAATACATTAGCTAAATTCAGCTCCGAGGCTGCAAGAGGTGAATTTATTTATAAGTACTGTGTAGCACTTGGAGTCTGATTTTACAAAGCATCTCAGCTCATGGCTAGTACATGCTCTCAACTGAAATCAAGCCTTCAGTTAGGCTCTAGCACATTGTTGAATTTATGTTTAGGCTGAAGTGATTTCCTTAGACACTTGATGATATTTCCACATCTGTTTAGACTCAGAGCCTGAACTCATTGCATGAGGAGGGCAAAAGTCCATTTGCTTTCAAGCAGAAGCTCCTCACTTGGTATTTTTCACTCTGGACTGGACAGGGAATTAACAAACTGCCTGTCCTTGTTACAGAATTATATCAATTCTACTACATCAAGTGGGACAACTTTCCTTGGAATGATTAAACTTTTCCAAGATTTCATTTCCTCACTCATCTGACTCCATTTAGCACAGGAAATTACAGTTTAACTGTAAGAAGACTTACCCTGACTAAATCCAATGTTTATAAATTATAGCAAGGCAGAAGATGTGAATCTCAACAATGTAACTATAGTCTGAAGTGTAAGCATTCACAAGTTCAAATTCTTTCCCAAATACTTTTTACCACAGCAATAACATGAGTTGGTATAAGTAATGTATGCATTTTTAGCATATTCGCACTCTGTAATATAATAGCTAATATTTGTGTGTATTAGAAGAACACAGACCTGTGTGGGCTGTCTCTGCCTTCATTCTCAGAAGATTTTTGAACTTTTCATCAGCAGTGACCACCAACAGAGCAACTTCCTTCTCTTTGGTTTTTTTTTTTTTTTTTTTCCATAAGAATGCTGCTGGAAAGCTTCTTAAGAAATAAGCTCTGGAAAGCTTCTTAAGAAATAAAACAATAGCAAGTTGGATATGCTTTATCCAGTCCCAAAATATTTTTCATATCTATGGCAAGATCTCAATATTTGTCCTTTCAGTATTTCAGCAGTCAGGCCAAGGTATACTTATTATATCTGTGCAATAACCTCACATACAATATGGACCAACAGGTGAAGAAAAGGCTCTCTCTAGAGAAAAGAGCAGATGTAGCAGCAATGAGGGCCAGAATCAGTGACACCAATTAGATTTTCTTGTGCTGTCCTAAACAAACCACTGACTGGACACAGATTCATTATTTTCTCTTATGTACATAAGAGATTTAATGCACATTGTGTAAAATATGCAACATCCAACATGGATCATCACAGTATATATCATAAAAACATCATGGATCTCTATAATAATATAGAGAATTATTTTTAAAACTTTAAGGCTAAGTAAGAATTCATAAAACCTAAATGCAGCTAATACATCCTGTATGGTAATGCTTTAAAATGCTTGAGATAGAGCTACTGTTCACAAGCATATTCACATGTAAGAGAAAGAGGATTAGGAACAAATATAAGAACAACTACTGCATTGAATTTAGGGGAAGTTTATTGTACACGGACTTCTGGAATACACTAGGTTTTAAATTCTAGGGTTTGCATTTCTAGGATTTAAATTAGGCTTTTGCTACCTAAAATTTATGCAAAGAGACTGGCTTTAGCTGTTTTTTGTTGAACTACTTTTCTTTATGGATGATTGCAAACCCTTCAGGGATCACCGTACAAACACTGTCAAAATCAACAGAGGTGAATGTGTGGGGTGGGGAGCATAAATTAGAGAACATCAATGCTCAGTTAGTGCTTGGCCCCAGCAGAATAAGCAGCCAGCCCCTTGGGGGAAGGACTTAGCCCCCTGACTCTACATGGAACCAAAACCAGTTAAACTAGGCAGGCCAGTCAGCATTCCCATTTAGGACCAGCTTTAAAAAGGAAAATTGCTGCACTGTGCACCAACAAATTCAGCTTAATGGAAAGTGTTAGCACCCAGGAGAATTCTGGCCCATGACCTAGATAATACAGAAGCAAACCATTGTGCGACTGCATCTCTTTAGCAAATGTAGTACTGCAGTCAGCAGTCTGTAAAAATACTCACTTTCAAAGCAAACTTTCAGTAAAGCTTTCAGAATGACTTTTGTTTCAGGAGGGAAGCACAGATGCAAGCGCTAGAAAGGCTTTTCAACACCTGTTTATTTATTTATATTTATTCTTATCTGAGGCAAAATAAATCCTTGTGCGTTTTGCTTGCAAATAAAGCAAGGAAATCTATAACAAAACAAAAGGGTACATGGTGGTAACCTGAAAGCTCTGTCCAGCATATATAAGATAACTAGCTGGAAGAAACATCTGCAAATACTAATATGCATATACATTGTAACCTGTGGAAAAAAATCACCTATAGTGTACGAAAATTGGTCTGAAACTCATGCCATTTCTTGTAGGGAATTATAGTTGTCCTTTCTGTGTTAAAAAAAAAGGACACAAAATATTGGAATGGAATACTGGAAAAAGGTTTCTCAAACTACAGCCTGTGCATGCTCATGGTATTCAGGCATAAAACTGCAGCCCACATACAGAAAGCCAGGCCTCTCATTTCACAGTTAATTTAGAACTGTAGTTAATCTGAAGAAATGCTTAGGGTCTGGAGTGGTCTTTTCATGTAGAAATGTACTGTATTATAACATACAGGTTTGAACTTGAATTGGTAATGATTTTCACTTACCTCTTGTGGCCCAGATGTGTTTGTTTTAGTACATCTCTAAGTGTGCTAGGCTGGGAAGCCTTCAGGGTGAGACACAACAGATGGACAGAAGCAGTCCAGGTCTGCATTTCTTCAAAGCAGCCACAAAACATTATACTGGAGTTTAACTGGCACACACTGGCGAGGGGATGTTTCCCAGAAAGGTCTCCATACTAAAATACCTCTCTATTCCCACCGCATCTCAAAGAGTGACAGTTTCTCTCGATTATGCAAAAAATATCTCTGCTCAAGAGACTCCCTGGAACTCTCATCTCAATGATACTGTCATGCCCTTATTCTTGTTGAGTATCAACTACTTTCTACAGCCTGGTGGACATTTAGGAAAAGAAAGTATTCACTGAGATGATAGGCAAAGAAAAAAAAAGTCAGTGTTGAAAGAACTACAGGTCTGTGTTTCTGGAATGGCAACATATAGACTCTCATCTCAGCTAGTCAGGTTTTGGGTTTAACAGTGATTTTTTTTACCTCCCTGGGTCTAAAAGCATAAGCATTCATCCTGCTGGAAGACAAATTTTGATTCTTTCTGCCCATTCAAAGTGTTTTCCCCAAACTTATGTCTACAGCTTTTGAAAAGATAAGACAGTCTTTACCATGAATACCAAATGAAGGTAAAGAGTAGTTTCAGTAGTGAAAGACTTAAAACTCTTCCTTTTGAAAATGTATGTTAATTTTTGGTTTGTGGTTTTTTGTTTTCATTTTCTCGGAGATATTTGGCAAGTGTTGAAAATGGAACCACATTGATGTAAATAGGCACAAGAAATTAACTTGCACAGGGAAACTGTTTTTTCCAGTTTTATGTCCTCTAGAATCAGGGTTTGAATAAAGCAAGCTCAGGCAAGAAGACTGTAAAAAGTAGCTGGAGTTAAACATTCCTTTCATTTAGCAATGTTTAAGAACAGTTCATCCAGTTCCTTCAGGGTCATAAACCCAACTCCTAAGCCAGCTGAAGTTGGTGGCAAAGTGCCCAGGGATGGCACATCATACTGCTTAGATCCTGAGTCTTCTTTTACTTACCTAATGAAAATCTACAGACCTGTAAGAGGCAAGAAAACCATTCTTGTCCGAAGCAATGAGGATGCTCACTGACAAGCCACAGTACTGTGGACAAGCGCTGGAAAAAAAGCAGGAGGGCTGAGTGGTCAGACCAGGTCACCAGAGTCTTACATTCAACAAACAACCTGCTCTGCCACCACTGTTCTTGAGCAAAATGCACAAGCAAAGCCCTGCTCTCTCACATTTTGTCACTCAAGGAAATCTCAGCCTTCAGTTAGGCAGCATGATCCCCCACAAAACCAATGGGAGGAGCAAGGGGCTTATGGCTAGGGAGCACAGAGCTGTAAACCTACCCAAGAGGGCATTGCTTAAACCAGATGATGGGAATACCAAGTCTAGACACAGTTTTTTTCCCCAAAAGGAGTTAAACACATTGTGATGGCAAGAAGGAGATATTTATCCCTGCTTAATACTCTTATAGTGAATTGTCTCCTACTGTTTAGGTGCCCTTTTGAATAAGAGAATGAGACATGACAGGTTGTCCTGGGTTATGTCACTTCTCTGGCTAGGTGTTTTCTTCTGCTCTGCTGCCAAAAACCACACTGAATCACTCTATGTTCAACTAAGTTTAACTACTAAGCTATCTGGCACATTATGGTGAATGGTTCTCTCTTCCTGCAGTGGTCCCCCATTTGAAAGAAATGAATAGTCACGGGAATATTTGACTCTGACTCTTTCATACCAGTTTCTAACTTCTTACCATGAAGGCAACATCTCTTCTTGCCTTAATGTGTATGCACTTTTTAAAATGCAAAATGTATTTCAGACATCTGTACAATTTATTGTAGAAGGTAATAGTTTGCTGGTGGTATATAACTCCTAAAATAGAGAAGCATCAGATGCAGAAAAAACAGGAAGCTGGAGGCAGACCCCTGACCTCCCATCAGACCCTTTCCCATTAGGTGATAACAGATGTGCACTCTGAGAATTACAAGACTTTAGTCTATTCTGTTCTGTGCAAAGCCTCACCTAAGTACTTTACTAGCCTACTCACTTGGCAAGACGAAGGCTGAGTTCAAGAGTGCCCTGACCTTTAGCTCAGATCACCAAGCAATTCTGTGTTACCAAGAGATAGAGACCCTCTTGGGAAAAAAAAAAAAAAAAAAGTATGCAAAACTGTGACAACACTGGTAGAAATATATGGCCTAAGGGGAGGAAAGCTGAACAAATTTTCTGAGGATTTTAGTAGTGCCTAAAGACTGAGTGAAGCGCTCAGATTTAATGAACCCCTAATGGATTTAATGTTTAGTCCCACCTGATGGTTAAAACAGTGACCTGGTTGCTGAGGGTACAAAATAAGGTTTTTGAAGGAAGCGAGACCTCAGTTTGCAGGCTGATGCTGTGTTCTTTCTATAGATGGCGCTGTAACCTACCGAATGCTTTGCTTCTCTGCCCAAATTTTTTCTGACGCTATCAGCATTATGCCATCTCAAAAAGAACACTAAGGGTGAAAAAAATCCCTCAAAACCATCAGTAACACTGAGATGCATCTCAGATCACGGGTGTGATTTCTAGTCTCAAGAGCATTAGACCATTTTACCGGATCTGATCAAAAAGCATCCTCATTCAGGATCTGCTATGGTCAGTAACACGAACTTGGGGTAGAATGTAAAAGCAAGCTAAACATATAGTGGTGTTTGACAGATTTTTCTTTGGTGAATTTCTTCAGTTGCTTTTGCACCTGCATAAACTTTAAACATCCATAGCAAATCAGATCATCCTGGCTGAAACATAACTTCTGAATTTTTCCAGAGTGAACATAAATTCAAATGCACTGTAAGACATTTGAAGCAATTAATGTGCAAATGATTATCATTATAAGCAGAAGTTAACTAAAAACAACTGCTCATGCAATTCCCTCCATTATCTTTTTCTTTGCACATAACTCCTTCTGTCTCAACACTGCCTTGAATAAATGACACTGTCAGCATCCTTAATGCTCATTGGTAGTTTAGCAAACATCATTGTCAATAAATCCAGGTCAAATACACCAGCTCAATAAACTCTGTTTGCAACCACAGAACATTCCTAAAAATATCATTGAATGGAAACAACCTCGATAGAAAGATTTGTTCATCAAATTTGCAAGAGTATCAACAAATTACCTCGATTCAGAGTCAAAACACTTTATGAAATCCACAGGGACAGTCCAGCAGCCTGGCTTTTCCTCTGAACCTGGAGCTCATGTTACAGCAAAGTGGCCTTTCTAAGTGTTACAACTTTAGAGCTACTTGGCACCAACCACCACAGCACCACTGAAAATAAAGTAACAAGTAGTTACAGATTCACACCATTCACTTTTAAACTCTAATGAAAGAAATAATTCTGCATAACTCTTTCAATCACAGTCCTCAAAATTTTATGTTCCTTTTTCAATAACCTCATATATATATTATAAAATCAGTATAAAGTTGCATTTTCAATCTCAGATACAACTGTAGTTGCATATGTAATTTTAGAGTGAATTGTCATTGTATAACTTCCTTTCTGACCATTCTCCTGCTTTTATCACTCAGACTAAAAACTTGCAAATATCTATGAAAAAAATTATTACCTTTATCTTCTGGAAATTTACAGTAGTATTCTTCAAAATTAAATAAACAGATAGTAGAATGTATACAGTAACTGAGCCAGATTAATAGGTACAATAATGAAGGAATAGGCCATGGTTTATACCTGATATGCACAGTGTATTTATTTGGTGGAGAGCAAGTGATTTATTATGTGTTTAAGCATTCATTTCCTTATTTTTGTGCATGTTTTCTGTAAAGGATGTGTTAACTGGGTTACAATCACTAAGACAGGTTTGGAAAGTCAGTCCTAAGTTCATAATCACCATGTTATAAACTGAGGATATCTGTTGATGTAAACATCTCCCTCCATACTTCTGGGCTTCTGCACAGTGTTTCTGTAAGAAGAGATGAGTCAGGGGATGGTTTTTTGTATTACCACAAGTTTTAAATGCAGAGTGTTTCAGTTAAGTCATTTCAATTCAGGCATGGGAGACCAGAGGTTTTAGAGGGAGATAAGAAATTAATCCCGCAAGTTAGGATGCAATCTTCCCACTGTCCAGCCTGCTCTCTGGGATGTGGTGCAGAAACCTCATCTCTCTCACTTCTGTGGGTTTCAGAGTCACAAGCATTGAAAAACACAAATGTGTCCAGAAGGTCTATGTGCTCTTGCCAAGTTCAGAAGGAGAGTGCAGCAGATTTAGTAAAAAAAAAAAACCAGAGACACCAGTTATCTCAAAGCAGAATTAGTTTCATGTTACAAGAGCTCCCACAGCTGATAGCCCAGTCCCTCTGTACAGCTTGAAAATCTTCCACTCTGTGGAACCACTTGCATGACTTTCTTTACACAAGGGGATGAAGATCCCACAGGTCTTGATTGTCAACAAGGTTTGAGTCTTTACTCCAGACAGGCTCACAATTTCCCAGTTTCAGAGGAATGTAAGGCGCTGACCAGTCTCACAAGGTGCTCTAGAGGCTGATCATCTCTTCCTGCACAACAATCTTTGCTACACTGTGATTGCAAAGTGGTCTACAAAGAAAAACATTTGCAATGAAGCAAATTTTCGCTTGCTCAGCCAGCCCACCCTTTTATAACACCCATCGTTATTGGACATAGCTGTGACCTATTAAGGGCAAGGCTGCTTCCACTCTTTGGCAACTAGTACAGCTCATCAGGGGTGAGGTTGCCCTCAGCACTATCTCTATTCTCTTACAGTCCATTCTCCCACATCATGCTGTTGCTAAATAAGATATATTGTTGTCCTACTGCATGGACGCAAGTCTTTTTTTGTTTTTCTTGTTTTCTGACCCTGCTTCTCTCTTTCTTTTTCATTTTCCACTTTTGTTTACCTATTTCTTTATCTTGAGTAAATGAATATTCCAATTTGCTGTGAACCAGCTAAACTCCAAACAAAATTTGGATAAAACCCAGTGTTAATTTCAGGTACAGGTTTTCCCTTTTGATCTCTCCACAGGAATATTTACTAAGAAAAGGAGAGGGAAGATACTATTCACTGATTCTTTCTGGATGATGCAAGTCACTGCTAAAATGAAAGGCTGAATGTGATGTGGATTTTCCCACATTTCTCAAACATTCACAAGCAGCTACCTAGAAAAAAGCTGTTCTAACATCAGTGTGGGGGGGGTTGCTATTCTTTTTGCACATTTGATAAAAATAATGTGCTTTGGTGAACTACATGTTTATGCCACCATTACATAAAATTTATTATTCACCAACCAAATGAATATAAGAACCCAGGAATTTACTTTGGAAGCTAGGACTTGTTTTTCAAATCACCTTTTTTTTTTTTCCCACATACAGTTTTTGATTTTCATCCTGTTTTTCACCAGTCTGGCAAAAGTTTCTGACTGCATTCTTTTCATGCTGTCTCATACATGATATGCCCTCTCTTCTCCCAAATCCCACAACTCTGGTTGAAGCCACAGCTTGCTGAAGAGGTTTGTACACCCCCAAACTACCTGCTCTGCCTCCTTGTCTTTCCTAGACTGACTGAGCCTAGACAGCTTCAGCTGCACTGATGGAACTTGAAGCTGGCATGTGCTCTCTGAGCATGTTAGCTTACTAAAAGACCCCCTTCTTCCTTGGTGGTGGCACTAAGAAAGATGCATTGAGGAATATCTACATCTCTCTGAGGGTATTAAAACCCCTCTAACCACGTTCCTCACTGAGAAAATTTTGAGCAGCTCCATGTGCTTGCCAATTTACTCTGAATGGTAAAAGGGAGTAGGTAATATGTATACTGGGTGTGTGGCAGCAGGGCAAGGTGCTGCATTCGAATGAGCAGTGTGCAAAATCAGCAGGAAGGTTATTGCAGATACCTCCTTGAAGTGGAGAGTCCTGCTCTGGACCAGACTGCATTTGGAAGGACATCTCCACTTCCAGTCTTGAATGAAATAGATTTTAAGAAAATAGCTGAAAAGCAGTCAAATTGAAAGAATACTGGAGGAGAAATACTGTTTTGAGCTTCTGTGCCACTTCCAGTTCAACAGAGAACTGAAGGCTGTTTGTTGTCTTTACAATAAAGAAACAGGATGTCATATTGGCAGGTACACAAACCTCTGACCATCCGCTCCCCATCAACACGCTTTTGTTTTAATGGACTAAAAAGATCCTTGATAACAGCTGGTGAAAGACCCATTGTCCTGCCACATCCTTTTCCAGGCTTGACCTGTCAAGAGGGTAGAGCTATGCAGCTCTGGGAGCAGAGAGCAGGGTGGAAGAGCCACACATTCCTTCAGAGTACCCTTTCAATTGCTGGTCTGCGCATGTACACATTTTCCTCTTATAATCTGGCATATATTTTATGAGAGGATCTGGAAAATATTGGATTTTGTAATGCTTGGTAGCTATGAATGCAGAATGAAAGGATACTCTGACAAGTTCACTGGTTCTGTGCTCAGATTTATTCTTCCCTTTACCTTGGTACCTATTTATTTCAGATTTCTTCACTTCCCTTTCACCACTCCTCCGCTTCTTTTTATATTACTGCTCACTTGTCAACCCAGTTTATGTCTTTTTAACCTGTGTAACTTGTTCTCACTTATTTGTGAACTTTCTCCTTTCACAGGCCTTCTCTCTGCTTTTCTTTCCCAGCGTTTTTCATGGTTTTTATGTGTTGGGTTTTCCATCCAATACTACATATGAATAAGAGGAAGTGCGAAGTACCTGAGATACGTACTGGAGGTGAAAGACACAAGATTATGGCAAGATGGGACAAAAGAAAGCAGGTTCATGGAGAAAAAAAAAGATACTTGTTAAAGAGGAGGCTGGATATAGGAATTTCCTATACCAGAGGAAAGGCAGGTCTTGATGAGAACAATAAAAAGAAGGAAGGAAATGATTGTTTGGGTGAGTAGGAAAATTGACCATGGCTGTGGATGAAAGGAGAAGCTAAGCCAGGCTCTGTGCCATTAGCAGAGCTATCAGCCTGGGATCTGGAGGCCTCTAGGAGAGGCAGAAGCCAGTCTCAAAGCCAGAAAGGAAGGCCAGGCAGGAAAACCTCAGAACTAAAGGCAAAGCAGCATTTAAAACAAAGAGATATTGATCAGAGATTTCTTAGGCAGGGAACAGAGAGGATGGTGGACCTCTTCAAAATTATGGCTTGTAAATGACATTGAATATTTACATGCTTTTATGCATGTGAGCTCTCATTTTGAATAACCTGCACTCTGATTCATTAGGCTTATAGTTCATTAAATAGCAACATGTGGTATAGCCAATCCTGGATTTTCAACAGCTTCTAAAATCTAAAAATGTAATTAAATGCAAAGACAGAAAAATAGGAAAATATCAAAAAGTGCTCAGCTACCAGACGACAATTTGCTGTACTAGTTTTCAAAAACCAATATAAAAGTCCAAAATAGAGAAAAACTGCTTCACAAAAGGGCTTCACCTTCTTCCAGGACAGTGTGAGAAGAGATAATCCTGCTTTTCTCCCAGGAAAGAGCAAATTCAGACAATCCATCTACTCCTGTAATTTGCAGAATGACACAGAACATTAATGCCAAGTCTGACAATATGTTGCTGAGTGAGTGGTACCAGAGAGAAAGTGACTGTGATAGAAGACAGCATGGCCAGGATAAACAAACAAATGCTGTCAGCCAAATGCTGAACACTGCAAATATACCACAGCAGATGCCCTGATTAAATAAAATGTGAAATCACAATATTCGTCTGAGTGGTTGGAAAAAATCAACATGCTCTCATGGTCACAGATTCATTGATTTTTCACGAGAATTTTTAATTTTCACGAGAATTAAAAATAACTAAAGCGCATCTAAAGAGTCATTTTTCAAAAGTAGGGATTTTCTATATCTTGCTTCCAAGTGGATATTATTACCAGCCTTCTCTCCAAGATAGCTTTCATGTCATTGAGAGTAGAACTGTCTCTGAATCGAATTTTATCAAGGAAGAGAATTCTAAACTCCTGGTAATCATCTTCTCTACCACCCTCCTCTGCCTTGATAGATGCTGCTTTAAGGGCTCTTCTCATCTGCTCACTCAGCTCACCTCTCAACTCACCATTCCACATAGGACAGGCTGTGAAAATGCACAACCTGCCTTTGTCAGTAAAGGTAGTAAAGTCAGTAAAAAAAAAATCTCCAAATACTCTCTGGCAGGGTTAATACCTGTTAAGAGGCATTAATACCAACATCTTTATGCCAGAGCTGTCCAGCTCCCACAGCAGCACCAGGCAGCCACGCTGCTCTTTGCAACAGTGTGAGGCCCAGAGGGCAGTTCAGACACTGCAGCTCTGAAACGATCTGGAGGTTAAGCAGAGCTGTGCTGGTTGTGCCTACCCCTGGCTTAGGCTTTAGAAAAGGAAGGAATTCCAAGCAGAATTTTTACCATAAATAAATAACCATACGTCAAGTTCCCTGCATGATATTCAGTAATTTCTTAAAAGCACAAAAAAGACAAGCAAACCAAAGAAATGTTCAGAAGTCCTTGAGCAAACAGCAGGGAAGATACTTAGCCAGAAGAGTATGCTTATGGTTCAGCTCAGATTTCTGAGATCTGGCCTAGGATTGTGCAACAGCCCTAAGTATCACCATTATGGTCTAGAGAAAAAAGAAGTACTGCTCAGAGAATTTCAGCTCAGAGTGGCAGATTGTGAAGGAGAGAAGGAGGCAGAAAAGTCCTGATGCCAGCAGGAAAACTTCCTTTCTTAAACAGCCCAAAGGTCTTGCTGGTTTAAGGCTTGTTGGTGAAAGTGCACAAAAAAAAAGATCAATGAGCAAGGTAAAATAGAATAGAAATATATGATCCTTGGGTGTTTCACCCATTTGTTCTCTGTGCCATGCTTTCTGGTAGAAGAAATGTTTTTCAGATGGAGGTTATGCATGTTGCTGGAAGCATTTGTGACAGATTGGCTTTGAACAAAAAGGTTTGTTGTCAGGCTAATACAACCAGAAAGAGCAGCAAGAGGACAAAGATGCTATCTAGGAGTAGTTTTGCTGAGAACTTGGTCTTGAGCACCAGACCTGTTCATTTAGGGAGACAGATCATAATGGCAGAAGCTGTTCAGGACACAGCTTCCTTGAAGTAAGCTGTTCATTGCTGCCATGGGATAAGATCAGGCCTGCCATAACAGCAGTCAGGCCTTTTTAAACCTCTGCTCCTGCTACTCAAGAGGCTTAATTTTAGATGCTAGTTGAAGACAAAAAGAAACAGGAGACTTCCTCTTCCCAGCAGAGAAAACTAAACAAGGTAGAAGACCAAACCAATTAATATAAGCTGAATACCTAAAATGGTATCTTCTTCAAATCCTGTTTTTCCATTTGTGCACAGCAGCAGAAAGATCCCTGCAAACCAGAGAAGACGCTCTTTCTCTGTTTCTGCTTTCTCCTATTACCACTATATTATGCATTTTTCTACAGTTTACTTACGCATAGGCACAGTCTGCTTTTGGGAAGGGCAACTGAACATGGACAAAGATATGCAGTTTGACACTGATACCTGCAACCCCATAGATTGCAGCCCCTGTCTAACACATACAGATACGAGTGTGTTGATAGGGATTGTTGAAGTGATGCTTTGAATTTTTTTCTGGAAAGAAAAAAGAAGTTAAACTGAAGCACTTGCTTCTAAATGAAAGACTTTTGAGATGAGTTTCAAGAAAAAATCTCCTATTTTTTTGCTGCTCCAAATTCTACCACTAAGTTTCTAGCAATGTTTCTGGTTAGGAGCAACTGAGTGACCTTGGGAAAACCTTGCTGGAGTATCTAACATTTTAGTTTTCATATTTTGTCTTCTGCAGCTGCCAGAGTGGTTGTAATACAGAAAGGAGAATCATTGAAAAACCTGTTACTGGTATTCAAGGGGCTTAGAGCAAGCCCTTCAACTCCCCAGGCAGATGGTGATTTAAAAAAAAAAATAAAAGCAAGCTGGGCTGATGCTAGAAGTGTGTTTCCATGGGAACAGGGAGGTAGGGATGCTGCCTCGTACTTGACCGCATGAGAAGCTGGTTCAGGATTAGGATTAGAAAAGAAGTGGCCAGATTCCTACTGCCAGTCAGAGTGTCTTTTACACTCCTAAATACATGACAGGGCTCTTTAAAGACTGCACTAACTCTATATCCATGTGCTGCTTTGAGGATTTAATAAATTTAAAAAGTTGTGTGTGCCTGACTGTAAGCATATGAATAGAAGTGTATATCAGAGCACATTTTCTTTAATGATCCATGAGAATTGACTGCATAAATGGGAAATGAATGTTCATCCCTCACTTCTAGACAAGGTCTAGGGTGGTGGTCTTTGTCTTGAATGCTGCTCTGTCTGGTATGATGCTTACCCTGGCCCAATCCAGCTCTTCTAGTTCTCCAAGAAGTGATGTTGAGATTACCAGACAGGAAAATCATGCATTTGATATTGCACAGTAATAAAAAAAAAAAGGAGGTAGGATAATTATTTTAAATTGTTAGTCTCTCACTGCCCCAGGAGAATGAATCTAATTGTTGTCTGATAAACATCAATGTTATTTAAATATTACAAGAATCAGAAAATAGATTGTTAGCATAAGTATTTCAAAATACACTTTTTTTAAATCTTCAAATATTTGAGATTAGATTACCCATTCATCTAGTTTTTGTCTAGTTGCAGTTCTCAGAAAAATCCCTATAAACATTATATCCTGTTTTAGTCCCTTTGTTACTCCAGCATACTTGAAGCAATAAACAAAGACAAAAAAAAGGTACTAAACAATAAAGACAAATTCCTAGAATGGAAACAGAATTAAATATATGCACTTTGGTGGTATATTTATATTTTAAGAGTTGGTAATTTTTGTTGACTATCAAAATAAACAAGATTCAAAATCCCAACCATTGAACTGAGGGGAAATAAAGCCCAAACTAAGAGCATGTTGAAAATGCTACAGCTTTCTTTTTGTCAAAACTTGTTCCAAGCTGAAGAAGTGGCCAGTTATGACCCCCTTCAAAAGAACCTCAGTAGTAGGGGTTAAGGTCAGTACACCTGTATTTCCAGCACACAGGTATCTTACTATGCTTGCATAAATATAAGCAAGTAACTTTGGCTCATCTTTTGAACACTTGTGAGAGATTTTTAGGATTTGTTTTGTAAAAGGCCTGGTGAAAAAAAATTTCCTTCTGTTTCTAGAAACTTCTATGCTTAACCTTAGGCTAAAAGGCATCTGCTTGAGCTAGGACTAGTAGCACCATGGAAGTTAGGCATGCAAATCTCTGCAGGACAGGGTTGGATTTCTTCCTCTGCATAAAGAGAAAAATGGGAAGTATTCACCCATGGTCCATATTTTTAAGCACACCTTGATGCCCCCTCTGGTTTTTAAGGAAGACTAACGCAGTCTGGCCCTGGGCTGACCCTCACGCGTTTTCGCAAGGCCAGTGCTGCCCCCCAGCAGCCCGAGAGGTTCCGCAGTGCCGTCAGAGGCACCTGCCGTGCTCCGCTCCTGGTGCAGAACCCCCGGCCCTCAGGCAGGTGCGTGAGGGACGGGCGAGGAGCAGCGCTCTTTCCCGCCGCGGGGAATGGAGATTCTCGGGTGCTCCGAGTAGCAGCATCGATTAGTGGGGTGTTTAAGGCAGCAGCCGCAAACAGCAATTCACCGTGTGCGGCTCGGTGCCCTCCGAGAGCTGAGGGTGGGGGACTGGCTGCCCCCCAAAGCAGGGGCTGCCTTGCCTTGCCATCGAGTCCCCCCCTCCTTGTGAGCAGCGGAGCGGCTACTCCCCAAGCAGGGAGCGCTTTGCCATCACCGTCCCCGTCCCTCAGGCGGGGTGCCCGAGTCCCCCGCCCGCCCTGCCCCCCGGTCGCAGCGCCGCCCGCGATGCGATGCTCGCGGCGGGGAGGCGGCGGCGCGGGCATTTGCATGGGCTGAAGGCAAAGCGGCTTCGCCCGTCTGTTTTATTTTTAGCTGGCAGCTCAGGACAGCGCGGCGCAGCTCCGCTCCGCCGGCGGGGCGGGCGGGGCGGCAGGCGAGGGAGGACCGAGCCGGCAGGGCGGGCGGGCGAACGGGGCACCGGCGGAGAGAGGTTACCGCAGGCGAGCTGCAGCCAGCCGGGCTGCGGAGCGCCGCCGCCCCCGGCTCCCGCCCCGGCGGCTGCGAGCAGGGCGAGGCAGGGAGAGGCAGGCAGCGGCCTCCGGAGTCCCCTCGCTGCGGCCGCGGTTCATCCCGGGCTGGCGACTCGGTGCCTGGCTTCTCCCCCGCCGCAGGCGCGGCGCGCCGGGGCCCTGCAGATGGCCAGTCCTGGGCTGGAGCTGGGAGAGGTTCAGCCTCCTCCCGAGCCCCCCCAGCCTGAGCTGGCCTTCACCGAGGCTCAGAAGTGGATCGAGGTAAGATCGCGGGATGGCAGGGGTGCGAGCGCCTGACCTCATCGGGGACACCCCGCGGGACGACCCGGTGTCCTTCCCTCCCCCCCCCCCCCCCCCGCCCCGGTCGCTGTCCCCCCGGGGACGGTGGGCGTTTTATTCCACGTTGATCTCTATCCTGGCCTCCCTGCCGCTCTTCCCAGCTTTCCTCGCTGCGGGGAAAGCAGCCGGGGCCGACCGAGCCACCACTCAGCCCCCGCGCAGGGTGCGCGCCTTTGGATGGGCCCCCGCCCCCCTTCCGTCTCTTCCAAACTTAATCTGTTAATCGCATTTCCCCTCCCCGCCCCCGGCGTTGGGATGAACATGGCTGTAAACACGAGCCGGGCAGGTGCGCGGAGCCGCGGAGCGGACGCGGATGCTCCCCCGTACCCCGCGGGGCTCCCGGGGGCGGCGAGGGCCCCCCCCCGCCCCGCCGGGGAACGTCCGGCCCCGCGCCCCGCCAGCTCCCCGCGGCCTCGGGCGGGGGTGGCGGCCGCGCAGGTAGCGCTCCGCAGTGCGCGAAGGGGCGGGCCCTCACCGCTGCGAGGCCGGGGACAGCCCTGCTGCCCCTGTTACCGTCCCTCAGCCGACCAAGGAGAGATATTTAGTCTAGCTGTTCCGGCACGGCAGAAAAAATAGATGTGCTTGCTGTTAGCTCGCGCCGTAAAACGGAAAGATGGGCAGGTGGTGCCCAAATTTAATAGTTAAATATTTTGGCATGTGCCGATAGAGACGCTTAAAATAACTCTCCATCTGATTTCCGGTACAGAACATACGTGAAGGTGGCATAAACCCAGATACCAGGGTAGCTGCTTTCTTCAGCTGTGGGCTTTGAATTTTAATCTGCAGCTTTTAGAAAGCCTCAGTGGATTCTCTTTCTGAAAGTGGCTAGGCAAAAGGTTGTAAAAATCGTTGTGACTTTAAGATTCTGTGAAGCCCTGGGAATTTCAGCCTGTGATGCTTTACTCCAGTATCAACTGGAAAAGTAATGCTGTGTCAGTCTTCAGGGAATTGTCCCTGACATGATATGAATCTGGCTGGTGTAGGACCAGAGGCAGAGGAACCACGATGAATGTGAAAAGAAGGGCTTTTGTGCCAAGGAGAGGTGAGCATACGGCTTGGAAAAGTGAAGTGCACATAAACACCATTTGTCTTGGGAAGATGAATGTGGCAGTTTCTGTATAGCCTTCTTTATGACGGAGGACCAAGGGAGAGAGGCACATGACTCCATCATACATATGGTATAAAAATACCTTGTGACCATGGGTTCTGCTGACTGTTAATGAAGCCAAGAACTCAACGGTGGAGCAGTTCTCTGTAGATAACAAAGTTGTCATCAGCCACTCCAGGCATGATAATAATTAAGGCAGTATAAGTCTTCCTGTATTAGAACAGAATCTTGTGGGTCAGGCAGAAACTTCTTTCTTGGGCAGTTTATTCCACAGCTCACGGTGGCAGCAGGTCTCATGCCTCTCATGTCTCTTGGGCTACACAGGCCCTGGTGTGCAGAGCAGGAGGGCTCTTTAAGTTCTTTGTCCCCCATGTGAGTCCAAGAGTTCCATGTATACAGGGGAAGCTGTCAATAACTTCTTGTGCTTCCTCCACTTTTTAAAGCATTATCTGCTTGATGCATGAATGGCAGAACTGTAATGCACTGTTAATTTTGCAACCACCCCCTTGCCTGAGGGGAATGTGTCAGGAGCCTGGAGCATTGCCACGGCTGTGGTGTGAGAGGGAAGCATCTGCCTTTCCAGCAATGCCCAGAGTTGATGTCCCACTAAGAGAAAGAGGGAAGAAGCTGCCAGTGAAGCAAAAGTGGCTTGATTTGCCTAACACATTGCATTTCTTTTTAATCCAAGTTTGGGTTAAGATCTGGAGCATGTTATTACCTCTTCCAAAAATCTGGTCAGCATTCACCCTTCTAAATCTGGATGATTTGGACTGACTGAATTATATGGAACTTGATATGCTAGTGCAAAATTATTGAAAAGCAATGTCAGTGTTAAAAAGAAATAATGAAAAAAGAGGAAATGATAAGGTATCAATATTCAGTGTGCCAAGCCCTATCAATCTACATGAAAAACAGAAATGGGGGTCGTGCTGTGTCTGGCTACTAAGTCCGTCTGCTTCAGCTGGCTCTGTACTTGTCTCTCACCAGTTTATTCTCTGGCCTAGAGATGTTAGCAAATGTCCAGTGTGTTGTGTCTTTCAGCTCCCTTCTGACCATTTAAAATTATGTCTCTCTCAAATGGAAATAAAAGAAATTGTTATATTTCCAAGGAAGGCTATTGAACGTGTAGTATTGGAGCAGACAAGCTAGTGAGAATGTTAGCAGCTTAGAACCTGTCTTAGGCTGTAAAATGGTGCCATGCAAGGAAATTAAAGTAGAAATAGACAGATTGAAAACTCTCTCAGCTTACTGTGCATTTTAATTTCTAACTGTTAAGTTGTGTGACTTGTTTGTTTGATTCTCATCTGATTTAAATCCTCGTGTGAGTGCTGTGACTATTGTTGTAGGGCTGCAGAAATCCACCCTGTGGTCTACAGTACATTTCTCCTGTGGTGGGACTGGAAAGAGAGGCTTCTCTTCTTGCAGATGGGCAGCCAAGACATTAAGTGAAGAATGTTTAGATCTGCAAGGATCAAGGAACTTCAGTTCCACTTCTCCAGAGGTCTTAAGGGTCTTGTCTTTACTCCTTGAGTCTGTCACCTTTCACCAGAGATTGTCTTCTGGGTGCCAGAAGCCTTCCTTTTTCTCTGCCAGCATTACTTTGGTCTGCATGCTGCAGTGTAGGGTGTTCTAAATTCCAGTGAAGTTTTGGTGGATTCTTGTACTAAACCTCTTGCCTCTCCCTGGAGCTCTGACCCAGTAGCAGTGAGGTGCCCACCTGAGCAGGGAGAAAAGCCAGAGCTCTGACTTACAGCCAAGGCTGCTTATATATTTCACAATCTGTGTTTTGTAAGAGAGTGTTTCAAGTGGTGATAGATTTGGTCTCTTCTCTGTGTTGCAGAAGGTGGGATTTTGGAATTCTGTGGAGTTTTGATCATGAGTCCCTTTGGGTAGGAAACCATATTTCAGGCTTGCTTAATTTTGTATAAGTATCAACTGTGCATCCCTCTTGTAACAGCAAACTAGTCTATTATTTTAGTTTATCTCGGTATGTACTACTTAAGTGAAGAATGCCCTCTTAATGATAAAATGCACCTTATTAGTAGTACTCAGAGGAATTAAAATAAAGACACTGAATGAAACACCCTGTGAGAGAGCTACATCAGTCTGCATTATTAAAGGTGTGGTATCTCATTTCAATTAATGTGTCTCAGTTTCACTGAAAGAATATATCAACTTTGTAAAGCCTAGTTGCATACTACAGCAAAATAACAAATCTAATTTAATCTAATGGCTGTAATCTTAAAATATCAAGGTTCTTCATATGTGTGTTTAATCTGGAATAGCTGGTGGTTGAAAGAACATCTGTATAAGCAGAGTTATTCTTGCTGTAAAGACTCATAGGAGAATAATACGGTAATAAAGTCACATTTAATACTGGTGTAACTCCTAAGGGTATTGTTATCTCCTCATCGTGCCTCCTAGCTTTGCCTCATTAATATGCTCTCTCCTCATTGCTGAGACTTGGTTCAATTAGGGATGGCTTTTCCATAGATTTGTATTCCTTAGAAACTTTTCCAGCTGATAAGAATACTTCCTTTATAATTATATGGCAATAATAAACAGGTTGTGTTCATTGTGACCGGTGCTTGACTTCATCATTCTCTTTAGATGTGTGTAAGCTAAACCCCATTCAACTTCTAGTAATCTGCTGGTTTTTTCCTGTATACATTGCCCACGAGAATTCTTGTGTTATGGAGAAATTTTCCAGCCAGAGAAGTTTGTTGGGTGTTTTGTGGCTTCTTTTTTTCCTTCTAGCAAAACACCTCTTAGATTTTTGTATTTAAGGTGGTGTTTTAATTTGGTAATAGTGGTGCTGCTTCTAGGAGAAGCTGTAGGACCATGTGCATTCCCTAGTGCCTCTGGATTTGTCAAATCATACAGTAGAATAGGCAGGCCACTCCTGCACTGCCTTCTCTATGGAAGAGTGTGAGAGGCATATATTCGGGGTAGTGACTCAGGCAAATAAACTTCATGTGATTTGCCTGAGTCCAGAATCTAGAAACAAGGTTTCTACAGGGTGTTTCTCTCAGCCAGAGAGCTGAGGTTCCCACTGCAAAAATGTAACTTGACCAAATTGACCAAATCTTTTCTGATGGTGAAGGACTTGTTTGGAGTATCTGCAGCAATGGCCTGGAGCTTGAGTAATACACAAGTTTGTTTGTATGATCTTTGGAACGCAGTATGACCCTTGAGGAAGAGAAAAAGCTCCTCTGATAAAGCGTATTGGGGAAGCTGACTGATTCACTGAGTATATGGGTGACCTGACTCCTGCAGGGGTGTTTCTATTTCCGAATGTGTAGACATCTACTCTTCTGTGAAGCTGATTCTAAGATACTTGAATAGGGACTCCAGTTCCTTTGAACATTGACACAGTTCCTAGAACAGTGGTGCCTATGGTCAAACTAGGACCTTTGGGTGCCACTACAGTCATGCCATTCTTTGGATAGGAATGAATTAAATCTAACAGACATCTTCTCTAGAGAGCATTTCCAGAGAATTCAGTTTAACTACTTTACGAGAGTATTTCAATACAACCACTTAAGTGCAGAATGTTGCACCTGCCTCTAAAACTGAATGGTTTTATTAATCAAATATTGTAGAATAGTAGTTGAATGAGCCTCCAAGCAGTGTTTGCAGCTCAAATTTCTCAGCCTTTAGCCTTTCTTTCTTTTTAGCTCTTTTTCTTCTGCTGGAAGAATGTCTTACCTATATACTTTATGTAATGTATTGGGAATTAATTTATTAAAGTGAGAAAGTGTATTCTCAGACTAGAGGAAATGTATGCAAATGTGTTAGATGAGTTGCCTGATATGCAGACAAGCTGAAGTATAGGCCAGAAAAATCCTTCCCACAGTGTTTGGAAGGAAACCATGACCATGAAGAGTCAAAGGTGTGTGGCTGATATCTGGCCCTAGATGCATGTGAATGCAGGATAACTTTACTGTGGTTAGGTGACTGGACTTGGAGAGAAATTCTTCACTGCTATCTCTACATCTCCTCCTGGGCAACGTTTAGGGGACTGCAGGCAGGACAGATGGGAAACAGATTTCTTCATCTTCATTCTGGCTCAGTTAGTAATTCAGTGGAATGAGAGCTAAATTGATTTAATGGGGGTGGAGAACCCACCCAAACTCTCTGACCCTGTCAGACTACCACCTTCCAGAAATTTTTTCCTCTCCAGTTGCCTGCAGCCAACCTCCTGTGCTGTACACATGAACCCAGTTCCCTTGTCATGAGATCTGTTTAAGCCATGTTACAGGTAGCGCTTGGCACAGGGGTGAAAATAATCAGAACAACAATACTATTGATGAAGGGATAATGTCAGGAAATGCAGGACTGAGCTCTTTTACTTGTCTCTACCCTGAATTAATTTCTACTTTTGGTATTGAAATTTTAAAACAGATAAAAGATCTGACCTTAACACCAGTCTGGGATGTTGTTATGCAGTTGGTGGTGGAGACCAGTTAGCACAGCTGTGTAATGTCCTCTAGAAAGGAAGGTGAAATATTTTCTAAGTATGGAGTTTAAATAGTAGGTTGATACAGCAGAATTTTCTAGCTTCTGAGGTGTTTTGGCTTATCAGGGTATGAGAAATGCATTAACTTTTGTTTGGAAAATCTGTCAGTCTACGAGCTTTTCATCCATGGATGAAAAATTCTGTCTATTCATTCTCTACAAGCATTCCAAGAAGAACAGTTTTTCAATGAAAAAGCCATTTATGGGGTGAAAGTGTCACTTAAAAGAACAGCTGCATGGTGGAAGGTATGAACATTCTGACATGTATGCCATGAAGATCTAAGCTTTTCCTCCTCCTTCTTCTCCTCCTTCTCCTCCTCCTTCTCCTCCTCCTTCTCCTCCTCCTTCTCCTTCTCCTCCTCCTCCTCCTCCTCCTTCTCCTTCTCCTTCTCCTTCTCCTTCTCCTTCTCCTTCTCCTTCTCCTTCTCCTTCTCCTTCTCCTTCTCCTTCTCCTTCTCCTTCTCCTTCTCCTTCTCCTTCTCCTTCTCCTTCTCCTTCTCCTCCTCCTCCTCCTCCTCCTCCTCCTCCTCCTCCTCCTCCTTCTCCTTCTCCTTCTCCTCCTCCTCCTCCTCCTCCTCCTCCTCCTCATCCTCATCCTCATCCTCCTTCTCTTCTCCTTCCAATATTGTCACTTAAAGGAGAAAGACTTGCCTCACTTGGGCCCTTAGATCACAATGAGTACAACAGACACTATGGCACCAGGAACATGACATTAAAATTGATAGCTGAAACTTCTCCCAGCTATGTTAATCACTGTTATGGGTGAAAGGACTGTGGCTTGGGTCCTTCAGAGAGCCTTGTCAGAATGTGAAGAACAGTGATGTACCACAGTTTAAAATGAAGAAATCCCTGCTTATTACTGCCTTTTATTTTATAAACAGCATAAATGTGCTTCCTTTACCTGGGACAGGGTGGGGACCAGCAGCTCTGATGGAAAGGACTGGAGGAACCTGTGGGAAAACAGGCTGGGCACAAGCCTGCGGTGTTCTGGCAGCAGGAGAGGCTACCCCCTCATGATCTTCTGGAGCTGATAGTGGTGGAAGTGGTTGTTTGCTCCTGTTTGGCACTTGCTAGGCCCCTGTTGAAATACAGTTTTGGAGCCCAGAGTGTGAGAGGGACATTGGTAAGCTGGAGGAGATGGAGCAGGTGACCCCCAGGCTGAACTGGGCTGGGATACTTGTCATGAGAGAGAGGGTGATGGAGCTGGGCTTTTTCAGGAGAGGCGGCTTTGTGTGTAGACATGGCAGCAGCATCCCTGTGCCTGTAAGCAGGTTTTTGAGAAGACAGATTCAGGCACTTCACAGAGGTGTGTGACAGGAAAATTAGATATTTGTCATTAATTAAAGTAGGAAATATTATGGCTTGATATAGGGAGAAGTTTCTTCACCATGAGGCAGCTGAACATGAGTGCAGGTTGACCAGAGATGCTAGGAGAACACCATCCCTGGAATGTTTCATTCCTGTCTGGACAAAGCAGGGAATGGCCTGGTCAGACCCAAGAGCTGCACTTGCAAATAGCAGGAGGTTTGACTAGAGGCCTTCTGAGGTCCCTACCAACCTGGTTATTCTGTGCATCAATAACTCCTTGACAGTGGTGAATATGCATCACTTTATTTTTAATGCTACTTTATAGGCCATTGTGTTATTGTAGTGAAGAGCCTGTTTATATAAGCAAGATCTTTCTTTATATAAAAGCAAAACTCCTATGGCTTATGGCAGGCATCTTCAGGGCATGCTACTGAGTTTTCTTTGTAGAAACTCATCAAGGCAGTGTGAAATATGTTTGGCTTCTAATCTAACTTTTTGCTAAACCTGTTTTATTGTAGGAAGCTGTAAAAATGACCAATTTCCTTGGCTTGGATTGAATTTTTTTTTTGTCATTATTTAATTCATTGTGCACTAATTGACCATTAAGGAATTTAAATTTCCCTTCCTTTCCAGATCTTGAGAAGATGACATGCAGGCTTAATTCTTGAGAATTTAGATGCTAAATCCTTAAGAGGCTTTTTGTTTCTGGTATAAGTTGTTTATAAGAATTCTTTACCTTGATAGTCACTCTGCTCAGTTCCAGTATAACTTAACTAGGATTTTTCTTTAATTGTATGCATACGTGATGATTATTGCCAGTAATCCTTACCCTAGAAAAATGTTTAGCTTAACAATAGAGTTTATAATAGAGCTTGCATCTGATGTTAAAAGTGACTTAAAGTAGTCTAGTGAATTCTTGATTGATGAGGAAAGGAGAAAATCCTCTTCATTTGCTCATTTGAAGAGAAACCCTATTTTGCTGGTTTTGGCTGTTCAAAGGTCTCATGCCTAGTACCAAAGACAGCTTGATTTTGAAATCAACTTTGACAAGCTAAGATTCTGAAAAATAATGCTGCTGTGGCTTCTTGGTTTTGGCATCATTGTCACTGATTCACAGAGCACTTCACAGGCTAAGGAGCAGTATGGTGGAGGCAGGGGAAGCAATTCTTTAATTCTGCTCTGAACGGATGGATGAGTAAGGTAAGAGAGGAATGCTCTTCATTAATTGCTCCTTCACAGAGTGTTCTGCATGATCTCTGGTTTATGATAGAAATAAGATAGGGATTTTTGCAATGTGTGATCCCACTGTGAGTTTCAGGAAGAATGTAAAAGGAAAAGTTCTTTGTGATAGCTTTTTCCTTATGTTGTTCCAACATCCAAATTCTCTCTACCTCCATCTGACTTTTCCACAGTCTTCAGATGAATCCCAGCCCTTCAGTTATCTACTGAAGGCTATATGGAAAGTGACTGCACATACTCTATGTAATGCACAAAACCCAGGACACCCCATCCTGATACCATAAATACATTCCCTCTGGTTCCCTTTCCTCTTGCTGTTGGTGGATCTCCATAGAATGTTGCAATCGGGAGCAATCAAATATCTGGGTGGATTACAGTATCATTTAAAAATTAAATTAAGCTATTACCTGCAGTTCATCAGACATACATTGCTGTGTTTCAGGTTTTTCTCACCAACAATGAGGAAGCAAAATCTATGGAAAGATTAATACATAAAAGTTCCAAAAATTTATTTTAGCTCTATACGTACATGTAGCAAAAATGCAGGTCAAGGGCTTTACATAAGGTATTGATAATGCTTGATAGCACTGCATCATCTGAATTCCTTCACATGGAGTGGGACTCTTGGAAGGAGAAGTTGTGAACTGAGGATGAAGAGAAGTATGGTCTTCCACTTTGGGACCTTTGCATTTCCAGAGTGGCAGGAAAAAAGCTCCGAATGATCTTTCCACTAAAACCAGAAGGCCAAGAAACTCAAAGGAATTTGTAGTTCAGCATCAGGTCATAGACTGGCACAAAAAGTTTTAACTGTTGCTCTGACTAGAGAAGCACAACCTTGCTTTTGCAAAAGCAGAGGCTGATCCCCATAAATAACTGATTTCAAGTGGGAGCAGAATGCTTGCATGGCTACAGAGGACAGGGGGTTGAGGTTAAAAATCTCTTTGTGGGGCTTTGTTCTCTCTAGCACTGTTCTCCATGAAGTGCACAAAGTTGTGCTGTCGTATCACAGCAGATTGTGGCTCTGGTGGAGGTTAGAGGTCTTGCTATGTGTCTTAAAACAAATGTAGCTCCCAAATCCAAACCTCTAACTTTGGTCTTCACTTGCATATAAATATTGAAGGAAATTATGGAACTCATAACGATTTAATTTCTTGTGAAAATTTTATATCTGATATTGGTGTATTGGACACTACCTTTCAATTCTACTTCCAACAAATACTGAAAATCCTTTGTCCAAGTGTCTGCTTTACTAATCTAGAAAATTCTTAAGAGATTTTTTTTAAGTCTGCTGTCAGAGAAGGGAAACTGCTGTGCCTGAGGAAAAGCACTGAAGTCTTCCTCCCCATTTTTTTTCCTCAATTCCTAGTTTTGAATATTAACTTCATGCCTTTGATGGCAATTTTTCTTTTATTTTCCAATTTCTTTTTTATCAATTTAAAAAGAGTCATGGTGTGTTAGCTGAAGTCTGCTCCTTGTCAGTGAGCATTTTCTGACTGTGTTTGGGAAAGGGGGAGGGATGAGAAGAGGCAGAAGTGGCTGCCTTGTCTCTGTCAGGCTGGTGCAGGCAGGGATGCTCAGTGTGCCAGGATGTTCAGCCATGAATCCCTTGGCTTTGTTTCCCTGGAATTGTTGTGATTCATTTCAGTGGGCTAACTCACATATATTGTTGCAACAAAAGCAACTCTGGAAATGTTTTCAGTCCAGAGGCATAAATGTAACTATGTCATCTAAACAGAAAAAAAAAAAAAAGAAAATAACTACATAGTATTATTTTTCTGTTTGTCCTTTTCCTGATTCTGATAAGTTGTTTTTTGAATTTGTGGTTTGGAAAAAGGAAGCTACAGATTTAGGAGTATGCATGTGCATTGTCTGTCTTCTGACAGTGTTTGGATCAATTAAAGATAGACAAGAAAATAATTTGTTTTCCAGGAAAAATTATGCTTGCAAGGAAAAGAAGTTGTCATAATCAGTGAGTCACAAAGGTGAGTCTTGCCTGAGTTCAGAGAAATTATATAAAACCTTAGCCCAATATCCTATCCCTCCCAAACCCAATTTTTTTTTCAACAAGGGGACCTTCAGTTTTGGAATAACATGTTAAAAAACAAAGAATGAACAAAGTTTAATTGACTCCAATGATCCTTTATTAGAAACATCTTGCCTCTTCCAAAAGGAAGCAAAAGTACCCTCTAAACTTTTTAGTTATGAACATGCAGATCTTCAGTCTTGCTGCGACTTTGTTTTCTCCTTCCCTCAGACTAGAGCCATTCTGCCCATATCACTGCTCTGCTGAGGATGCTGGGCTGCAGGGCACTTTCTGTCAAGGCAGGTACTTCTGCCTGCTGGTGGTAAGGGCTGTAGGCAGTGCTACACTGATCTCTCAGGACAGCCCAGGTGCATGGCCACTGCTCAAAGTGGAGGTGGTGGCTCTTGTGTGGTGGTTCCAGCATAGGCAGCTGTTTTGCAGCTCCTGAGATGCAGAGACTCTCAGAGTGGCACAGCACAGCAAAGGTCTGTGAGGAGATGAGCATAAAGGGAGCACAGGGTGTTAAAAATAAAGCTGATGAAGTTGCAGTAATTTTACCTCCCTTGTTTATCTTTCAAGAATTATTTTCTCCCAGGATGCAGTCCTCAGTTAGATTTGCAGACGGTCACTTGCTATGGGTGCCCTCCAACTATATGCATCAAACTGGATCTGTGAAGGATATGTAGTTTATGAAGGATGCACTGCAATTGGTGGGAGAACCTTCTTCATGTACCCTAAACAGGAAAAGATCCCTATTTTTATTTAAAAATGCATCTTAGCGATAAATGCTTTGTAACTTTGTTCCTTTCACTCATTTTGCTTCGTGTTAGTTGCTTCAGGGGAGAAAGTAAGCAAAACTGTTATAGATAGCTATGGGACAATTTAATGAAAATTCACAGGGGTAGCTCAGGGTGACATTCCAGTAAGATATAATAAAAACCTTGTCTACCAGTGCTTGCATGATTTTATCCAAAAATTTCCGTTTATTGTAGTTGACTCGTGTCTCTGATGTTGCACTGCTGAATAATAGCTTTGATTCCATACTTCTTATTTTTCAATTTCAACCAAGACTCTTGTGTGCATATTCTGTTTATAAGCAGATCTGATAGTTGTGGGTTTTACATCCACCCTTGGTATTTGTTAGTTCTTCAGTGCAATACTTGGTTCTCCATTGCTCAGTTTTCTTTTTTATTTTTCTTTTTTCTTTTTTCTTCTATTTTTTAATAAATTGTGTGGAAAAAACTTGCATTTTAGCTTCCCACATTAAGGGCCTTGAAATCAATAGATCAAAGCCAAAGCAGACTTGCTGGAAGTGGTGCAATCTCAAACTGTGTTGAAAGCTTTTGTTTTCTGCCTTTTTCCTGTCTCTTAGTATCTCTCAAGAGAGGGAAGACAATGAGGGGGGTCTCTATGTAGGGAAAGGGGAGTATGCCATCACTGCATGCTTGGGGTGCAGGGCTATGTGACTAGAAGGTGTTGATTTTTACCCGGATTAGCAGTGGGGGCAGGCTTTGCAAAGGACAAGGAGCTCCGATAAGAGGCATCGAAGCAGTGGTTTCCCATGGCTTGACCTGGTCTCCAGTATACCCAGGAAATAGGTGCCGTTGGAAAAAGTGCTCATGGAGAAAGGACTGTCAGTGTTAACTATGAGCAGTGAACATTTCTCAGTGCATGCAGCTTCAGCCAGGTTGAAGTTTTCTTTTAGGATTGAGAGGGAAATCATAAGCATGTTGTACACAAAAACATATGAAGAGAGCAAAGTATAAGCTCCTATTTTTGTGTTTGGTGGGGAGGGAGAGTGCTCTAAAATTAGATCTGCAACAGCATGAACACTGTGAATGGTTGGTGAAGCAGATGTGATAGAGTCAACAAAGTTGAGATACTTCCACATGTCTAAAACTCTTGCTGGTACTCTGTTGAGGATAAGCTTTTATTTCTTCAGTAAAAAGCAAGTTAGAGAAATGGCTCTTCTACAATGTAGAAAGCTTCTGGCAGGGGCAGAAGGTCACTTCAAATGTGCACACTTGTGTCCTTTGTTGTCCAGAGGTGTATCATAGGAGAATTCCTTAGGACAGTGGCATGAGACGAACAGAGCTGCTGTCTGACAAGTCTTCCTTATGGGTGGCCATGAAAAAGTCTTGTAAATGACTGAGCTGGAAGCCACGTGTGTTGACCTGTGAACTTGTCCTACTCCTCAGAGCCATGATTTCTTCCTGCCAGAAGTGTAATGAGGCTGTTGGAGGCAAAGAGCACGGTTGGGGATTTCTGGACTGCGGTAACTATAGCTCTTTTGCTCCCAGTGCAGTGACAGAATATTTGAACTAATACAAGTTAGAAGAATTACAACTTTATTCTTACTAATAAAGCAAAATTCCTTTTTTTTGCTCATCAACAGCCCATCTAACTTAAAATACGGTTTTTGACTGAAGGGCTTTGGACCATTTTACTTGCTGCTTGTGTGGGCAATGCTGGGGGATTTTTTGTCTGTAAATGACTGCCCAGTAATCCATCTGTTAATGCACAGATATATGGCACTCACTTGATGCATTTGTCGTATGGATTCTGCCAGCTTTCTGCCTTTTGTGTGCCTTAAAATATCTTTATATAGGATAATGGTTATTGCAAGCTTTCTTGAGTAATTGATGTGCAGTTGGTCATCCATGTCCCTTGTATCTTTGGATCCTGGTGTGTGTAACTTCAAGGGTTTTTTTCTAAACTTGATCAGAAATAAAGAAATTTAAGAAATTTAGTTGAGAGAAGGAAAGAAATTAGAATCAGCAGAGTCTGGATTAAGAGATTCAAGAGAACACACCCTGTAACAGGCACTTCAGAGAATATAAGCTAGATCAGGCATGTCTAATCCACTGTAAAATCTCCATTTCCCCAGGAAGTCCTGGCTGGAGTGGGGATCTCAGGCCCTGGTCATGTTGCAGGGCCTGAGGGCTCTCAGCAGAGATATTCCCTGGTACATAGTTTCTGTGAAGTTGTGTCTTCAAGACTTCTGCATTTAGTATTCCCTTCTATCACAGTAGAAAGTGAGAAGCATGAGTACAGACAGATACCAATTTGCCAGATCACCTCTTTGGAAGACACTTGGGCTCAACTCTCATATTAATTGCAAATTGACTGTGCTCTGTTTCTGAAGAGAACAGTTGCTTCTTTCCTTTACTGCTTCTTTGTCCTGCATAAACCCCATTTTTAAGATATAAGGTGGTGGAGGCAGATTTTAGTTAAACTGTGTTGTGAGTTCTTGGTTTTGCTTTGAGGTTCGGCTGAACATATTGCTTTTCAGCTCTAGGCAGTTGTTCCTCTAGTCAACTTGAACAGCATTTCATCCTGACAGCTGTTCTGCTGACATTTTACCCAGTTAGTTATTCATTGGGATTAAGGGCTTTCTGCAGCCAGAATGCTTTGCTGGGAGTGTGCCGTTGTTTGGCAGACCATTAAAACAGTAACTCTACAGCGCTTAAAAATTTTAATTTGCCCTACATTCTTCATATTTGGAGTTCCAGCTTAATTGCCTTGTGGATAAAAATTTACTATAAATTATAAATTATAAACTATAAATAAAAATTTACTATAAATACCCTCATTTTTCTACCTGTTCCCCTTCCCCACAATATTTTCAAGCCAAAACTTTAAGAGCCAGATTTTGGTAAGAGTTGCTTATTCCTGAGGTAACACAGATACCATGTATGAGCTTGAGACTCTGTATACAACTGTTCCTTGATCACTGAGTGAAATCCAAGAGGAACAGGAAGGTCACTCAGCATTTGTTTGCATTGTTCAGTCTCTGAAGATGATTACTGTAGTTTCCAGATTTGGTCTCATGGGTAGCATGATCTTGGGAAGAGAGTACTTGTAATGGTGGTGATGATGACACTGGTGCTACCTCCTTCTGCCAGTGCTGGTGGTACAGGTGGTGTCCCTTCAACCTCATGTCCTCACCTCTTAAGGAGATGGCAACAGTAGTTCTTGTAGCACAGTTGGTCTGGGTGTAGCTAGAGGAGTGTGCTTTGTGTTTTGCAGATACTTGGTGCTTGAATGGCCGTTTCTTTCACTTCTCTGCTCCTCAGCAGTCACCTGATGGTAACTTGTCTTATGCTTTGAGAGTTACAGTTTTAAGCTAATGTGTAAGCAATCCTCCTGTAATTAAAATCAAGGATCAGTTCTCTTTTGGATCTGTAGCTTAGTTTATCCTGGCACTGGTCCAGACTGGATGGAGAAGCCGTTTCCCTCTGCAGGCTTCTTTGCTGCTGCTAAGCAGGAAGAACTCTGACTGGGTTGCATGCTCTCAGAACATCTGTTTCTTTCCTAATATGTTTCTTACTGGCCTTGGATCTATTGCATAATGAAGAGAATGTTAGGCCTATGTGTTACTCTCTCATGGTCTGCATCCAATTTCAGCTCTAGTGCCACCTACTCACACATTGCATCTATAATGTTTGGTGTAATTCTAGAAAGAATTGTGATAACCCTTTAATTTTTCTCATATCTATACCCTTTCCCTTGGCTCATCTATTTGTCCTGCTAGCAGAGTGCATTGAATGAATTTGGTCTGGTTCTGGTGAGAGCACTCTTGTGGGCTAACCATGGGCATGAAAGGAAAAAAAAAGGTGTTTTTTATTACTAAAAAGAACAAAGTCTTCAATAAAAGGGCAAAAGGACTGATGTCCCTTTCAGCTGGAGATAAATTTCTAACACTCTGTTCAGCTAATGTGAGTTATATTTTTAGACCTAACTGACTTTGGTTTAAGACACTACTAATTTTGAATACCAGCCCAATTTATACTTGAAAATCTTTGGAAAAGCAGGTGTGTTCATGAGTGTGGACTAGCACAACAGAATTCTGTCTCTGGAAAGACACAATAATGTTAAATAGTAATGAAAAAGTATAAAATGCCTTATATCATGTCTGTAATCAGAAGGTTCATCTTAAAACTCAAGACTAACAAAAATTATCTGCTTCCTTGAATATCATCAGCAGAGAGATTTACTAGAAAAGTACTGAGAAATACTTTTTTTTTAATAAGAGAATCAATCTTTAGATCCATCTTTCTCTCAAAGACTAAATAGTTTAAATCACATTCCTTCTCTTTGTACTGTGTTGTACTTTGCTATCCCAAGCATAGGTTTAGGGTCACATTGCAGACCAAGCAGATGATTAAGCCAAGCCTGTTGGAAATGGGAGCGGAACAGAACTTTCTGGGTCTTTGTTGTTTTTGCAGTTAAAGTAAAAACTGCCAGCCCTGCCCTACAAAGCCAAAGCCCACTGGTGCCCAAAAGCCCATCAGCTGGCTTCCATTTTCATTTTGGTAAAGCAGACTACAGAGATTACTATGTAATACGTGTACTTCAAGTACGGCTTGGAATTTGATAGCCTTTGAAAGTGGCCCATACTGGAGTTGAGATTGTAGTTCAAGGTGGTCTCGTTATTTAGTTCCTGGTTGGGAGATTTCATAATTGTCTTGAAAGACTCTATTTTGTATATTTTCACCCCTGGTGATAGTGTCTCCTTTCCTTATTGAGTCCAAATATTTGCTAGTTTTGTTTTCTAGCACTCCGATTTTAGGGTAGGTTTTGTAACTTTAGATAGAATGAGTCCTTTTTTTTGGTAGCTGTTGTTACCATAAAATTATATACCTAAATTTTTACAGGAGACTTATAATTTTGCATTAGAAATTTAATGTGCTAAGAGTAATTTGGCATTAGTCAGTTTTCTATCTTTTGTTGTGGCTTCAAGTTAGGGTAGCAGAAGTAAAATTCATCATCCAAATGGGAAATAAAACTATTTGCATTTTTAAGTACATTTATGATTTTTAAAAAATCCATTTTGATATATGCTTCCAATACCCCAGAAGTTGGTTGGTATAATTTTGCAGAGAGCTGAGGAAGGCTCTATGCATTCCTCCAAGAATACTTTACTTTCTACACCAATAGAGCTTTCATGTTTACAGTACTGGAAAATTCAGCTTCACAACCCCATGAACAGCAGAGCTTGTAAGAAGACAAGAGAATACTAATGCCAGTGATGGTTTCCTGTATATGTAGGATATTTCTGGGCTAATGCTGGAGGTTTAGCCTCTGTTAGAGCACAGGCAACCTATTTGACTTCAGGAGAGCACAACAAACCTTCTCCCATTGGGTTTTTAAAATTATTTACTTAATACTACTTTTCGTTTGAAGGTTTACTTTGTCTGACTGTTCACTCTTTTGGCACTTCATCTCCTGACCTTTGCTTGCAGCATTTGTTAGACTGAATTGCATGTACAAACTTAAAAATGTTAAATTATCAAGAGGTGTGCTGTGTTCTCCTTTGGAAAATGGGCAGGTTTTTACCCCCCTCATATGGTACCCAACATCTTAGAGCCTGGTCTTGCTAAAGACAGCTAAATGCAAGTGAAATGAGAATTATCTCAGTAATATGTTTCTGTCTTCAGTCTTGGAGAACATGATGAAATTTGCAAGGTCAGGCCTGCTAAAATAACACAATAGTGTCTCTGCAAGCTCAGTTCCCCTTCATGGGCATGCATATTAAATACGTGGTCACTGCTGTGTTTCTCCTGAGTATCTCTTTAGTGCACAGAATGAATAGTGGAGCTCTCAATGAACAGCTATTCAGTGTTTCATTTTCTGCTCACTGTTCAACATGCAGTCCTATGCCACGTTCTTTGTTTGCAGTTCAAACCAAATTCAGAGGATGGAATTCTTTTCTCAGACTTTTGTGGTGCTCATCACTAAAGTATCTTTGCAAAAAAGTTCTATGCAAACATGAACTTTATTTCATGCATTCACTGTAAGTACCAGAATTGTGGTACAGAGAAATTGATTCAAGACTGTATGCTAATTTGAGACTCTTAAGGCCTTGTATTCTTTGCCGTGTACTTAGCATTCCGTAGCATTATAGAGGCACGGCTGTGGCTGTCTTCTGTGTGCTGGGATGCCAGGCACTCACAGCAAATGAGCAGTGTGTGACTAGTAAGCAGCTATCAAACCTTACTATCACTGATTGCACTGGTGACACCACTGAGTACAGTGGCATAAGCCAGGACAGTACTCAGATCTCAGATCAAGCGTGTAGCTGGCTGAAATACAAGATCATCTTTTCAACTCCCTGCAATTCTTTCCTGCTTTTGCTGCCTACATACAAATTATACAGGCAAGGAAATATCATTGTCCTTGCCTGAAATGGTGGTCTCTAAGGGTTTCAATCTCTGTTCTTCTGTGATATAAGTGACATAATAAATTTGTCTTGTTTTAATACCAGTCTTTATTCTTAATCATTCTCAGGCAGTTTCCTTTTCTCCTGTCTTCTCACTTCCGTCACTCTCATACCTCACTGGACTGTGTGCTTTAAATTTAGCACTAGCCAAAGGAGCAGTGTAGTGTTGAATCCCAAGGTTTGGGACTATTCTAACAGGGAAGAAGTGAGGCTGAAATGTCCCTAGCTAGGAAACTTTTTTTAATTCTATCAGGATGCAGTCCTAGTGACTTACTAACCTTGCTAATAGGTGATAAACTGCTGTAATTATAAGCACTTTTCTGACTAGCATTGCAGATCTTCTGTCTTGACTTCCCTGGGTAAAGATTTTTAAAGAGCTTGTCCAGCACAAAATTTCTGGCTTGCTATATACATTTCAACTGGAATGTAACATTGTGCATGCTTATGGCCACTTTTTGGAAGTAAGAAGTCATGATGAATTAGTAGTTCATGCATTGGGAGTTTTAAAAAGACATGTGGTAGGAGAGAGGGCTGGGGAGGCCAGCCCGTAACATCTGTCCTACTGTGTAGCATCATCTGTTCCTTGGTATTCATGTTGTCTGAATTTCTGGCTGAAATTCAACACGTGAAGGTTATTAGATAAAAATTTTTCTGTCACAAAGACTGTGGAAGCTTATTTTGCCCGTTTGTTCTGGTAGTGAATCTACTTGCTATCGCTATGCTTTTCTAAACCTGCTTTATCGCAGTAACCTCATAGGTAACGTCTGTAATTAGAATGAAAAGTCAAACTGAAATGATTCATTTAATACCCACTATGCCCATTATTATCATATAATAGTATTCATTTGGAACTCTCTGGTATCTAAAATGTCTGTCTTGCGGCAGATTTAAAGTAGGGATCTTTATTTTTAAATTTTAAAATCTACAATTTTAGTTTTCCTATTTTGATCAAGCTATGAGGTATAAAACCTGCCTAAGGCCATTTCATACATTTGTAAATAGATGCATTTTAATTTTTATCGTGGTTAAAGGAGAAATTAATGAACTTTTCTGTAATAATGGGGACTGCACTATAATAAAGGGTACATAATAAATTTGCCGAGGAACCATGATAAATTTGTCTTAATATTGGTAAGCAATAAATCAGTTAGGTGTCATGGATGTAGGATGACTTAGAGTCTAAGTGATATGTCTGGTATAAGCCACAATACAATAATGTTTTGAGCTTAATGTGATAAATGTTCATAGGTAGTGGGTATTTGGCAAAATAAAAGATCCCTAAAGGAATATAGTGCAAAATAATCCAAACAACTCTAGTTGGCTATGAAATGAATAGAACTGAAGAGATTCCAAGTTAATCACTGTTATGCATTGTGTATGTTGTGTGTTGCGTTGTTATGCTGTTTGTGGTTGTATTTGAAGTTCTAATGTCACATACCTGTTATTTCCAGTTGCTTGTGCCAGCACTGTACCCGTATTCCAAGTTGTATAGCCCTTTTTCCCCCCAAACCCCGAGTTTCCCCCTTCCCCCTTTCCATCGGGTGAAGCCTTCGCCGCTCCCCCGCCTGCTCGTCGGGCCACAAGACCCCGCCCAATATGGAAATCGAGTGAACCCCCTTAACGATCAGAAGCCCATTTAGCAGAAAATGGTCCCTAAAACAACGAGCCTACCCAAACCCGAGACTTATGAAGAACACTGCTGTAAAGGCGAGACCTCCAGCCACCCAGGGACACTCTCCACTTTGGAAGAGTTCTCACCGTGACTTGTGAGGTAACCCAGAAGACAGACACCCCTAGTCTAAATCAGCCGCCGTGAGTTCTGAGGAACCCCCACGAGGCAGGAATTCTCGATATTGCAGCTAGCGAGAAGAGGCGAGAAGAGCTGCAATATCAAATTGCATCCTCCTCCTCAGCGGTGACAGCGGTGCCCGAGGGAGCGGCGGCGGTGGCAGAAGCAGACGCCACCCATACCCATCTAAAAGAGCTCAATAAAGGCACAGAAAGAGTTAAAACCAATCTCCTGCCCTTTTTGTTTACTTCAGGCTATTTTGCTTTTTTGACCCCCATAGGACTATTTTGAGCATGTACAAGTCCTGTTACAACCCAGAAGGATCAATGCAGTTGCAGGGACAGCACTGTCTAAGCATACAACCCTTCAGTTGTAAAATATGCCATCTGTTTTTGAGGCTGTCAATAAGCTCAGGTCCTACTAGCTGATGATTCTTCATGAAACTGGGAGACTTAAAGAGAAAGTGTGTGTTAAATGGGCACACAGGCACACCAACCATGCAGTCAAAGTGATGTCATGTTTCCCTGTGGCTTGGAAAGCTCTAGGGACAGCAAAGTGGTAGCATCACATTCAGGTAAAAGGGAAATTTCTGGCTCCTCTTGGTGAAATCATTCATGCCTTGGAGAACCTTCAGGTTTTTTAAAAAATCGACTATTTGCAAAGGGTATGGTGACCCTTTAAATGTTATGATAAAAGCTTGGAGTTTGCATCTGGTTTTGTGCTGTCACTGTAACATGACCTGGTTTATCTGACATAAAAGCTCCAGGGAATCAGAAAGCTATATATTTAAGTTAAGTTTTAGGATGCCATTTGTAAGACTCCTATTACCATTTTTACAAGATAAGTGTTGATCAGAAAGGAAACCTTATCTGTCTGTATTTGAAGCACAGGGTCTACATCATACAAGTCTCTTTTGGTGTGTTGGCATGAAATCATCTCTCAGAACAATACTTGCACTATGACAGTGGGTAGAAGTGGAAGATAGGCTCCCAAATGGGGACACAGGTAAGTAGAATAAAAGTTTTGGCTGGAACCCTGGGAAAATGCTTGCAGTTAGCGTCTCTTGTGGAAAAAGAGAAGAAACTTGAGATTCTAGCACAAGGTTGCTTTGTGCAGGTTTCTGTTGATGGCAAAGAGAATGTGGAAAGTTGCATGGCAGACACTCGATAACTAGGCCCCAAGAAAAATGCCTTTTGATGTTAAGTCCTGTAGGTCCAGGTGGCTTCTGAAAAACTGAAAATATACCCTTTTCCCCAAAGTATCTGACCATGAAGTAAGGGGAAGAGCTAGCAGAATGAATCCAAAGGAGGATTTTTGAAGCTGGAGTGTGCCTGTTGCACTAATTTTATTCAGACGTTATCTTGTGGGTCTCTAGATAAAGCCTCAAATAAAGTAAAGAAGGTACTTATATCCTGCTGCTAAGACTATGTTCATCATATCTGGAGCTTTTTTGTCTTTCCTGTTCTTTAATTATGTGTGAGCACCATCAGTTTGCCATCTTTGAAAAATCAGGCTGTGTATTCTGCAAAGGGTGGGAGTAGGCAGCTGGCTGCCTCCCAAGGTGCTTTCTTGGGTGCCCTTGCAGAAAGGCTTATTGAAGACAGCCACAATTTACCAGTGTTTATCTAGTTAGTCTAAAACTTGAGGGTTGAGGTTTTTGAGGGATATGTTTTTGCAGGCTCATTCTTAGCTTTTTTCTTTTGATTTCTCTTTATAGGGTCTCAGAGCATTTGCCTGAGAATCCTATGACTCTTATAAATCCTGTTGTGGTTTGGTTTAATCTGGTATTAGGATAGCATTAAACATTTTGGGTAAAAATCTGTATTTTATTGATACTCAGTTCACTCATTAGATGATACTGAGATCCAAAATTCTGAAAAAAAAATAAATTAGGAGGAAATAAAAAAGCTGACATATACACATGAAAAAAAAGATTTGCTAAGAAACTCTTAATGATAGATTTGAGTAAACAAAGTTGATTCAGAACTTCGTAATATCTTATCACCTCTTAAAGAACTTGATGGGCTTTTTTCCAGTACTGAAATAAAGGCAGTGAATGAAAATTCTAAAGCTAGAATTTTTCTTCATTGGCTTTGTCAAAAACTAGATTGTTGTCTAACATGAATTGAATATCTGAGCTTTATGTAAACTATTTGCTTGGCATATTAATTTTTTGGCTGGGCAAAATGGTGATGATTTGTTCTGTAAATTCAGTTCCTTTGGAAATTATTGTGACTGCCAGCACAAGGAGCATCACCATCTCTATTTCAGAGGAAAGTGTAGTATTTTAACATAACAGTGTTATGACAAACTGAGTTGAAGTTCATTTTACAACTGTTCACATGAATTTATGAGTCAGGATGACACACAGGGACTGAAGTAGGATTTTGATTGTCAGTATTCAGCCGAGTTTTATTCCATCTAGCCATGTATGAATGAATATGTGTAGGTGCAGGACACCTGCCCATTTCATCCCTCCCCCTTACATTCAGTTAAGGCCTTGTGGTTAGAGGAATGAAGACAGTGACCTGTTTGACACAGCTGGAGGCAGCTCGTGTTACCTGATATAGGCTGGACCTCAGCTCTAGCCAAAAAACCACCTGTCTCTCTGAGGGCTGACTGCAGAGATGGCCTTTGCTATGAGGTGAGGCTGTCTGAGCACAGCCAGCATCCTTTTCCATTGTACTTGGCTGGCACCATGGAAAAATAGCCTGTTTGTGGATTTTCTTTTTTAACTCTGTAGCAGAGATCCTCCTCATCATGGCTGAACCTGGGAACATGCTTATCTTCTAATGGGGACATCTGCCAGGTTTCTGACCTAACTTGGCTTTCAAAAGGCCCCAGGTGCCATTTTTGCATAGCACATTTAAGAGCCTTGATGCTTCAGTAAGGTTAGGATATTTTTGCATGCAGCTTTTCTACCCAAGCCACTGAGCCCTTGTGGCAGTATTTCCCTACTTCCATGCTGTCTCTTTCTGGAGCTTGCAACTGTGACCCCTGAGAGTGTTATTAGGCAGGTTCCTCTGGGAGGTAATTTTCTCTGGTGTGATAATCACCCCTCTTTCCCACCTTTTCCTTATCTCTTGCTTTGTAGATTTTGGCTCATATTAGAGTGGAAACTGGACTTAGTGCACAGCTAGGTAGATGAGTCCTTTAGTTCTTGATAACTGTCAGCCCATGGTGTATGTACACAGAATCTAACCAGATAATCAGTATGAAACATTTGTACCTAGTTGACATTGTCCAAAGAGCCCTATAATAGCATCATATATGGGAACAGCTGTACTTCTCCACCATTCTGTGTAAAATCTGCCTTTAGGGTAGGCACACAGGTAAATGGGTATTGTCTCCAGCTGGACCTAGGAATGTGCCTTTTGACCTAGGATATCTGAGGTGAGACAGGGTATTGTTAGCCAGTTGTGGCACCCAGAAAATGTTCTGTAGTAAATGGGGACATTTGAGTGGCTGAAGTGCAGAGCCTGGCCTGTCAGTTTGGTGACAAGACTATATCACCCATGCAGCTCAATGGGGAATACTCTGGAAGGGGGAGGCTATATTGGGAGCACAGCTTGAGTGACGCCTGTGGCCATCTTCAAGCATGCCATTCCTTTTCTAAAACATACACTGAAACCAAATATCCTGTCATGTCCAACTGTTCCTGGAATTCCCTCCTCCTCCTCCCTCTCTACCCAGATCCTGATTCTCTCCCTCCTCCTCTGTCTCATCCAAATGGTTTGCTGGCCTCAAAAAAGACCTGGTGTCAGCCACTATTCCTGACCATGAGACTTGCAGTGTTTCCCCTCTGTTTTTAAGTGCTGACCACACTGCCATCAGAATTGATACCATGAAGATGGCTTAGTCTCTGAAGTACTTTTTTAGCCCAGCCAAAACCCATCGTAGAGATGGGCTGATCCACTCAAATTCTAAGCAGGCCCTGCAATACACTCCAGGCAGGGCTTTATCATTGAAAAAGTGTCAACTGGAAATGTAATAGGTCATGCAATAGGTCAAAATACACCAGAATGTGTATTTAATGCCTGATTCCATTGCCTGATTCCATTGCAACTGATATTTGGTTTGACTGTTTCCACTGCTGTAATGCCATCCATCAAGGAGGGAACATGGTAGACACGATTATTGACCAAACCTCTGAGTTTCCCAGGGCCAATGGGCTTAAAGAAAGAGCACATAAATTTGTATTTTTTAAGAGTTGTTGTGTTTAAGTTGAGCCAGAAAAATGGTGTGTCCTTGCTGTTCTCAGAGCTATGATGTGAAGGCAGTACTGCAGTAGCAGTCCTGTTAAAAGAACTGGCTGCTCTCAAGTGAGCTGTCAGGTGCTGCTTCAGCCCAGCCTTTCAGTGCCTGAGGTTCACCTCAGAGCACAGTTGTGGTGCTCAGCTCTGTGCAGGGCTCCTGGGGTCACAAGTGGGCTCTCAGGATTTTTCTGTTTAATTCAAAGATGAGAAAAAATTAGTTGTGTGGGAAAAACAAAACCCAAACCCAGAACTTCAAGGACTGCAGGATGATGACTGACATACATAGATTTTTAAGGAAAGTGTAGTTTGAAAACTACAGCTTTGTCTTCATAAAACAACCCAATGTTCTTTCAGGGAAGGCACAGATATCTCCATCCTTTTCTTCTGCAAATCAGTCATTTGGAGGTGATAGATGTTCAGGGAATCAAATTTTGCAATGAAGTGCACTCCTGTAATGGGCTCCAGAGACACTCTACAGGGTCAGTGCCTTTTGGAATTCTTGGGTTTGGTCTTGTATTTTTCTGTGTTTTCTTATTCAAGACCCTCCCTTCCCCATCCCTTCTGGAATCTGTATTTGTATAACTTTTTCAAGTTGTATTTGCATGTGGCTGTCTTTCTTTCTTTTTTTCTCTTCTGCTTTCCTTTTACCCCCTTTAAGGGGTAGTTATGAAATTATTGGCATTTCTGGGCATTCTTATATGAACTTGATGTGTGTTGTTCATTTTCATCACTGAATGGCAAAGAAGAAGGATGGGTTAGTGTTCCTGTAGCAGTCTGCCTAAATTTACTGAAAAAACCCCCAGCTTTTCTTGTCTTTGAACTTCTGTGGGTAAAATAAAGGTATCTCAAATTTCTGTTGCTTGATGGCATATATATATATATACATATATATATATACACATCTTCACGTTTAGTATATTTACTTTGTCAGTGCCAGGGAGGGCAGCTGAGGTAGTTGTACCTCATGCCAAGTCCAGTGGTGTGCTCTTGTGACATTGCTTACAGCTGCTGGGCTGAGCTGTCTCAATTAGTTGTGGAATTAATCTGGTAGCAAAAGGTATTGTTTATTGTTTACCAGGGAGGTCTTCAAAATATTCGGGTCTCAACTCTATTGTTTGGAGCTTTTTTTTCTATGCTCTACCTTTAAGCTTTTGCAACAAGTCCAAATGGCTTCTTCTTTTTGGACAAATTTAGAAACTGCTATCATGTTGCTTGTAGCTTGTGGCATGCAATAGAACTGGGAACAAATGGCTGCACAATGATATATTTGATACTGTTTGATCTATGGAATGCTACACCCTCCAAGTTTTTTCTCCACTTTTCAACTCCCTCACTCCTATAGACCTGTCTAGTGGATTAATATTCTGCCAGTTCCTAAAAACAACAAAATCATGCACATACTGTACTGAAAAACTGAGATACCAGAAGTTTTCTATTTGCAGAACATGATGCTAAAGTCTTTATTACCAAAAAAAGAAAAATCAAATCCTTCAGAAATTCAAAAAGTCTAGCTGTAAATCAGGTTTTTGGAGCTAAGTGGCATTCTTAGTGAGCATTTGTGTTGTGATGTGAAAAAGCACTCTTAAGCTGCAGCTACTTAAACCTTCCTGTGCTCTCCTGGCTTGCTTTCTTTTGAGATGTTGAAAGCTTTCATTGCTGTGCAGTTTTTCTCTCTGTGGCTGATGCTGTGATCCTTTTGCTTTCTAACTCTTCTTACTTAAGCAAGGGGGAAATAAAAGCTCTTCACAGATTTACTGACCAAAAAATTATTTTATTTTTTTCTTGAATGTTCAGTATTAGCAGCTTATTGGAAGAGTACTTCTAACTTACAGCTGTAGGAAATACAGGTGCCAGCAGTTTCACACAAGGGTTCTCACTGATTAATTTAGAAATTGGGAATAGACTAATTTCAAAAGTGCAGTTTTCCCACTCAGCTCTTCATGGCTCATCAATTAAAGGGTATTCCTAGCAACCAGATTTTACTGTATTTTTCAAACCATATTGTTAATGCTTTTGCATTGTTAATGAAGGTTGGATGGGCTTTGGGACAGCACTGTTGGTGCTGAATTTTCTCATTTTTTAAAGCTGAAGGTTGCTGTATTTATTAAACAGATTCTGCCTAGCAGCCTTGCTCTTGGCATTGAGTCCCAATATACAGATGAGTGTTGAGCAGATGATCCAGCTCACGTGTAGCACCCCCAGGCAGCCCAAGTCCTGGCATTGCCAGTTGCCTCACACAGACCATGGCAACTTCTGTTCTGTGTTACAGTGACCAAAGACATGGCAGTAAACCAGCAGCAGGCAGAGGGTGGTTGATTTGAGAAGCAGGTGTGTGCTGACATAAGGGAAGGCTTTGAGTGGCTTTTCAAAGTATTGTCCATAAAAATCAGATTTGTTACCTGGTGTGCAACAAGTCAATAATTACATACTTGAGAGAGGCATTGGTTATTTATTTCAGAGTTGTGCAAGCCTGGGTATTCCACAAATCAAGCACACCAAATTTTCATTAAACTTTTTTATTATTTATACTTTTTAGCAAACAAAGGAATTAGTGTTCATTGGCTACTTGCTTGTCATGATATTTAGTCCCCATGCTGAGTCTTTCTTTTCTTTTGAATCAGTTAATTTCTTGGGTTGGAGGTCACAAGCTTGTGGTGACAATCTCCCCCCTGCCAGAACTATCTTTTACCAAGTCAGAGCTGATTTCAGCACAGTTGCTGAGTTGGCTTTATTAGTTTCTTCCTTATCTTGCAGCCTGTGAATTCTTTGTGTCCATCATCTCTGTGCATCGTTCTTCCCAAGCTTTGTTAACCTCCGCCTAGGTCTGAAATCACTGAAACATTAAGCCTTTAACGTTAATAAGGCAATTCTACCAACAAGTAATTTGTTTTTACAACACACAGGAATCACTTAGAGTTTGCTTGTTACCTGCTCTCTGTTTCAAAGGTTAAACCTTTCTTCTTTCTGATCAGACCTGAAAGCACACAAAGATCTAACATCAAAGAATATAATTTCCCAAGAAAATTTTACATATTCCAAATTTTGCAACAAAGTCACTAGACTCTAAGGGAAGGAGACATTGGAAATTCAATGAAAAGTAACTGTTCTCCTTCATACACATCTGGCCTGTCAAGAGCATGGAGAAGACACAGTTGAGAATGGATGTTCTGCAAATAGTTCCTGCAAAATCTTATGGATCTCTCTTTTTCATTTTTTAAAAAAATGTAAAAAATGCTCTGCTGCTCTTCATGGCCCTACCATGAATGGTCTCTTGCAGTGCTGCACTGCACAGTCTCCTTCTGGGGAAGGGGCAGCCAAACAATAAATGATAGATTTATGTTTGGCCTCTGACTATAATTTAAAACAAATTTTTTAATTTGGAGTAGTGCTGATGTTTGGCTTTCCATAAATCTTGTCTTATCAGTATCTTACCAGCACTTCTGATGAGCTGTAACACAGTGGTTTAAATCCTTAGAAAAAGAATTTGGAGGCCTTATGTACTTGGATCTCTTAATGGCTGCTACAAAATGCCATCAAATTGAAACAAATTTATGCTGGTATATTAGTTTTCCTCAGCTCTACAGGTCAGAGTACGTGTTGGCAGGAAGGGTCCCAGGTTTAGGGGAAAGACAGGAAGTTACTTTGGACAGGAAAAATGGCACTGCTGATAAAAGTGTGATTTTTGCCTAAGTTGTGGTTGACAAGTATCAGGATTGGAAAGGTAGCCTTTGTTTTGTGTTGAATGGTGTTATGATTGAGGACCTGGACAAGAATATCCCATTTAGGGTAGTCAAGCAAAATTGCTTCCCTGTAGGGTTTTTTGTATGAGAACTTTTCAAATGGTAGGTTAAAATTGCCCACTTCCTTTTCCTTACTATAAAACTTTTTTACTCTTCTTTGCACGCTTCTAAAATATCTGTAATACAGTAGATACATACAAATGTATAGATTTTTTTTTTCTCTCTTCCCTGCTTGGAATATTGATTAGTATCTTCACAGAATAAATGGAAATAAAGATCAAAGAATTTTTTAATGGTGCTAAACAAAACACTGTGATATGGAAAAATGTGGCAGCTTCATATTATCAGGATAACATTTTTTTGGCACTATCTCTGCAGTGTGTAACAAGGATATTAGGAAGCATTCAGTTTTCTGCAGCTTTACTATGTTTCTTCTTTAGTATTTTAAGTGTTCTGTATGAAAATGTATCTCTGCATTACATTGAAAAGTGTTTGAAAAAATACAAAAGAAAACACAGTGCAAATAACTAGAATAATCACCTCACTCCTACAATTTAATATACACTGATTATTTATAGTTGTTGTAGTTACTGTCCTAAAAGACTTATATGAGACAGGAAAACATCTAGAGGAGGAGTGTTGTTCTGCCTGGAAAATTTTAATAATTAAAGCTATTTCACAAGAGCAAATGACTGAGGAGATGTTTGTATGAATATTGTTCTGTAGAATTCTAGTAGCTTTGAAAATGTCTACTGTTTCTTATTTGGTTTCATTAAAAAAATTCCCTCCCAAGTAGTTTATGATGTTAATCTTCAAACTGAGTTGGCATAGAAGCTCTCCAAAAAGAACTGCAAATGTGAAAACATTTGGCAATGCTAAATACACAGTTAATATAAGAAACAACCAGCAAAGAGACCCATGGATATCCATAGATAAAAGCTACTATTTTTTAGAATCCTATTTGTCTTTTAAAACTTTTTTTTTGTCCAATAAAATTATGTAAAATACTACTTGCATATGTTGTTTTCTTCATCAGACCTATGTGTGTTGCTTCAAAACAGGAGCTGGGGCAGAAATGCAAAAGTTTGTTAAATTTTCGTCGAGCTAGGACAGCTCTCTGACCTTTTAGTAACTACAAAATTACATTGTGTGGAGACTTATAGCTAAGGAGGAGTCCTCCCTTTTTTATGACTTATCTCCATAAGATGAAAGTGGCTGTCTTTTCAGTTTATCTACTCAAACTCTTTTTGTAAGAATTGTAGGCAGGATGCTCTTGCCACGAAGGTTGCAACTGAAGTTAAAGACTCTCTCTGACTTGCAGGTTGCTTGTGATCAAAGTAGTTACTTCTTTTGTAGTCTGGTGTGAAAGACAACATTTGTAGGCACTGTTTTGGCCTTGTTCATTTAACAATGCTTTGAATCAGAATGACTTAGAAGCTCTGGTGGAGTTTCATGTAGAGCAGAAAGCCCTGGCAGGTGGATTTGAGCTGGGAACTACTGTCTTCATTAGGTCCTTGGGGTACCTGACGCTTGAACTTGAGTTGGCCCATTACATGGCATAAGATTCAGTGAATAGATAGTGCAGAGTCCTTTGGAGCCTTTTCTAGGTCTTAAGATTTTGAGCTATGTATTTGGCTTTTCCCACTCCCTTGCATCTTCTGTTTGCATATTATAGTCATAGCAGAATATAGAAAATAGAATCTTCTTGCTTATTGCAATGGAACATAGCATCACGTCACACTTGTCTTCACTGAAGACTTGGTTAACAGAACTGAGCTTCCTTTGATTTGTTTCTCAAGAACCTGGTATGATAGTAGTTGCTAATTCCTACAAAAAACTCACCTATCTTTTGTACACCTCATCCTAACATACTCTTTCAGTCCCTAAACCAAAATTTTACTGCTACTTTAGTAGAAATGTGAAACAATCTTGGTATGTAGTGACTCATTTTTGCAGCTCAGTCTTCCTTTTGGGAGAAAAAAATTCTCCCTCTCTTACATTCTTTCTGTCTCTTTCACACTTTGGTACAGGTTGTAAAGACATTTCATGTGTCTACTGTGTAGGATTTCCTCAGTGTAACGATTGAAAGCAGATGTGTGAATATGCACACGCACACTCTCCCATACTCACATATGGTCATATGGAGCTAATGAATTTTGACTGAGCCACAGATGATGCAATAAATCTATATGGCAGGTTTGGGAGTGTTGCCACTTGTAGATATATGAATATGGTATGTCCACTTTCCTTTCTGCTCTCTCCTTCTCCAATATTACTTGTATTTAAACAAAAGACATATCCGGATGACCTTTGGGAATGCTAGAATGAACATATTTTTTAAATTTTGCGACTCTTAGAAAAGTTTAGTGCAATTCTGTCTGCATTTTTTGTTTTTCCTCCAAAATTATGAAAGATGCTGACTGATTTTCATCCTGTTAACATTGTGTCTCCACAGCATTTCATTGTGGTCGAGAATTAGACCAATGCCTAAGTTTTGGTGGGTGGCATTGTTTTGTTTCTAACATGGAAGACTAAAACAGAGAAATACTTGAAATTAATGCTCTGAAAGAATGGCATGATTGGAGCTGTGTATGGAAACAAAATCAGCCTCCCTAGCAGTAAAGCGTAAAGATGACATAATCTTCTGTATCATTTTTTTCCATCAGATTCATCCTTTATGTAATGCCCTTCCAACTGACAAAATAATTGGGGGCTGTGTTGGAATAGCAAACTGTGCTCACCTGTTCAGCAAAGAGAGGAAAACCAAACTTAAAGACATTTGCTTTCTAACCTGCTCCTGTAGTTCTTCTTGAGTTCTCAAGTCCATGTCAGTTTTATGGTGAAGGCTTTGTTAGAAATGCGCACCCACACCTCCTGAAGAAACTTTATCCCTTAGAAAGGAATTAGGTTTTGCCCTTCATTCCCATGTGTGATACCTGTGCTACTCTCATGCTGTATGGATTGTGCTCTTTGCCAGTATCAGTGCCTCTGTGAAGCAGAGGAAGAAAACTGCAAGCCAAAAAAATACTGATTGAAAATCAGCTTGAGACTTTGCTGTGAGTAATGGCCAAGACAAATGGTTTGGCTATTTGGACTCCTTTTAATTTGTCATCCCACGTGGGGACTCCTCACTAGCTCCAAACTACAAGATGAGGAGAAACCCACTGCAATTAGGTTTGACAAATCCAGCCATATATAGCACAAAACTGCTGTCCATTGCCAGTCACCGTTGACTGGGAGTTATCAAGGGATAGAGGGGTCAGTAAATGCATTTATCTGCTGCTTCTATAGTAATCCATGAACCCTGAGCCTTTGTTTTAGCCCATTAGCTCTAGAGAGTTGACAACTTGTCTTCTCTTGACTTTTAATAACCTTGTAATACAGTTCAATTTGCACCTTAAGGGAGACAAAGTACAATTAAGAGCATCAAAAACTGTCATTGGTTTTACTCGAGTGTTTTTGATCCTTACTGAAGTTGTTCCCTTAGAGATTAAGAACTTCTCCAACAAGCAAATAACAGACAAGGAATTTAAAGTGGATGTTTGAGCATTAGAGACCACTTTATGTTCTCCAGCTGCACCTTACAAGTTGCAAAATTCTAGGAATTGCTTCTCGTGTTGTGAAGACAGCACTGCTGTAGTACTGGAGTTTGGTGCTGCCTGGGAGTTCAAAATGGTTTGTATGTAGGAGTGAATAATCTGTAGCTGTTGGAATGTGACTTAGAGAGTATTTTTAATTTATTTTTCTGATCAATTTGAGTGTTTTTTTCCTGCTGTTCTCCAATCCTGACTGTTTCAAGTTTTGCATAAACAGTTTTTCAGGGTTGATTTTGTAATGGTTATTTCAAACTAAGACATTTTGATATCTTCTGTTTGTTGGACTTGAGTCATATTGCATAAAATAGAATATTCTTTTCACCTTTAATAAAACACGATTGGTGATGTTTAGTGTTATGAACACGGTTGAGAGGTCTCGTAAAATAATACGACTGTAAGGATCACCCTCCAATACAAATTTGGTCTTGAGCTGACAAAAAATGGTTAAAGGAACAATTTAGCCACAGAGCCAATAATATCATAACATAAACTTTAGTATCTAAAATTGTTTCACCTTTTCCACTTACTAATCATGACTGTATGCATACATTTGTGGTGACTTCTAGAGAAGGTGTTTGTGGTACAAGACTCAAATAAGCAATTAAAAATGTGGTTTCATGTCTTACAACACATGAATAGGGTAATATGAACAAATTAATATACTTTTAGTCAAATTAATATAAATAAATTAAGAAAGATTTAAAGAACTCCACCCAGATTTGCTCTCAGTAGTAGATGGCAGGAAAAAAGTGTTTGGCTTGTTAAAAGTTTCACTAATCACAAACTTTCTGTTGGAGGAGATCAAAGACAGGTATACTGAAAAATGGTACAAAAATTGCTACACCTGTAGGTGAGAGCACTTTTTTTTTTTGACCCAAGTTTTTTAACTGAGAAAGCTGCATAGGTCTTATGAATTACCTTAATGTCAGTGGAGTGTCCGCTTCATGTCTAGTGCTAGCTAGTAAAGCTTACAAAGAACAAAACCTTCAGTAGGAATTACTCTCAGGGCTGTTCCAGCCAGTTTTTGCTGATTACAGCATGTGTAATACTGTAATCATGCTTTGAACAAATGCCTTTTCTAGTGATATAGCAAGGTAGCCCTCTGCCCCTGGGAGACCTGCCCACACAACACATGGTATGGTTTTCTTGTTTCCCTACTGACCTGAAGTACTAAAACACTCTAAGCTTAATACAACAGGACAAGTCAGTAGTGAGAACAGTGCAAAAGTCTTGCTAAACTGTCTCAACTCCAAATCTCATTAACAGTGTTGGCTGTACCATGTGAGTAGCAAATACATGTCCATTGCTGAGGCTTCATTGTTGATCACTGTGCCTTCTGTAGTGGGTGAGCTTGTACTTGGAGAAAGGAGAAAACCTGGATTGCATTGAATTTCAGAAAGACTTAACATATGCATCCCTGGCTTGGAGCCTGCACCTGTGGTTTTGGAGCCTGTCTGGACACTCAGGTATGGCCAAGTTTTCTCCAGAACAGCTGTTCTTATAAGATTTAGAACAAGAAGAGGAAATCTCCCAAGAAGTGCTGATTGTTGTGGAACTCCTTGCCATTTTGGCAGAAAACTTGCTTTAAAAACTGAGGGCAGATCCTAAAGTGCTTAAGTACATAAGAAACTTTGCACACCCGAGTAGTTCTGCTGCGCTCAGAGGACTTCTGTCTTTGTGTGGAGAACTGCTGATGTGCTTTAGCACTTGCAGATTCAGGCTTGAGTAGAACCTTGTTGATGAGCTTCATCTTCATTAAACTTGGATCCACAGATGGAAGACGTGGGCAGGAGTTGTAAAATTACGGGATAGACAGAGGCTGAAGAGCAACGTAAAACTAGATATTGAGCATATGTATGCATATAGAAATATGGACATCAATAGTGTCAGGTCTTAAAGCTGGGGAGAGAAGAATGAAAGCTAAGTAATATTAGATGTCTTAAGTTATACGGTGCATCAAGAAAAGGAAGTAGTTAGTTTTCTTAGGAGCCTGTAAGTCAATGAAGTTGAGCTCTTTAGGTTGAGGTCCTGATGGAAAACCCTTTAAAGTTAGGTGGCAGAATTAGTTGGCAGGAATCACCTTTCTTTCTAAGTGTCAAAACATAGCCAGTATAGTCAACGCCAAGAGGATGCAACTCCCAGGGGTGGTAAAACCCAAGTTCACTAATTATTTTAAATGGCTGTATAAGAAAGTAACTAGTAATTGTTCATAAGCATGAATAAAAGTGGGGAAGTGACTTCTTAAGCCAGATGATCATAGTCAGTAAGTGTAAAGAGCAGAAGTTTTTGACAGTAGGTGAAATGCAATAGGAATGGCAGCTAGGGTCAGGTACCTATAGCAGTACTGAGGAAGGGGCTTTCTTGTGTTGCTTTTGAAAATGTAAAAGCTAGCTAGCTTTATTCTTTGTGATGTATCCATAGCTGTGTGCAGGGACAGCTGTCCATACTTCTACCAGGATAAATAAAGATCTCAAAGGAAAACAAAGAAGTCAACAATATGCCGAAGATATATAGTACATACTCTTTTTTTTTTTTCAGGAGATATACCACATATGATCAAGTTGTAACTGTGCTACCAGTTACTCTGATGCCTGAGATCATCTGTTTTGTGTAAAAGCTCACAAGAGGAAGTTCTCTGATAATTTTTGGTGGTGCTGAGATGTTAGGATAGACCAGCTTGGGACAATTTTTCTCTGTCTCTCTCTATTTTTTTAAAAAATGAAAGATCCTTCCTCCTCCCCACACAATGTATAGGCACATTTCCAAAACACTACTAATGAATGCACTAATTTAACAGCATGCAGTCTGTAGTGCCGGATTTGAGAACTTTCTATGAACAGATGGAATTTTTCCCTCCTACAATGAACAGATGAAGTGAGAGACAAAACAGGCTTCTTGGATTTCCTAAGGGATTTCTTTGGTAAGACACTGAAGCCCTTCTTTTGTAGGGATAGACTGTGCTTTCTTGCCAAACTTCCATGTTTTGGTTCAGTGTAGTCTGTGGTCAAGTCTGTGCTTTCAGAGTTCACTTTCTGAATATGTGTGGCTTCCTATTGCAGGCTTGTGTTAAAAAACCCCAACACTTCTTAAAATGTGGAATGCGTAGAGCTAGAGCCAGCTTGTGGAATTGCTTTGAAATGAGACAACTGCTCAGAGCTTGGAGATGGGATCAGTTGCACTTTTGTGCAACTCCTTGAAATCATTGTGGAACTGCTTTAGTCCAAGATAATTAATTTTCCAAATTAGTGAAATTTAGTGCAAGAGTTACATGTTATTCATGATTCATTTGCCTGCCCCAGTTTCATATGAGTAACCAAATTTTGTAGAGGTGTCAACAAAGAATCTCATGGGATATAGGCTGGTGGATGCAGTGGAAATGTTTAACCAGTTTTAGTAGGGCATGGAGTAAACTAATTAGATAGCATCCAAGGCAGGAAGAGCCTTTTTCTGATACAGTTCTGTGTTAAAACAAAGGGGTAAACTTTTACATTAGTACACAGAACTATGAATGAGTGAGAACCACTTTATATCATCGCTGCAGTTACTCTGCAGATGTGGTTCATTGGGTTTTGCAAGCTTTGTTCCAAAATGAATCTGGCTGCTTTGGCTTTTAAAGAATTTTTTCTTTTGTCTGTGAAAACATGTGGTATCAACTCATAAAAAAAAAAAGAAAAAGGAAAACCTCAACAAAAACCCCTTTGCTGCATATTGCCTTTAGCAGTAAATGGTTACCAACTGTATAAACAATGAAAAACTTTATGAAAGTCTCAGTTCACGTATGTCTTGGTGTGTAGCATGTCTTCAAGTCCCTCAGCTTTGAGCTAATATGAACTGTGACTGTTATATGGGTATCAGGAAATCTTGGTCAAATTGAAACATTTTTATCTTATTGTCCCAATTAATTTTGTAAATGTTACAACATCACTCAGGCAAACCTATTTTCTCTGCAGCTTGCTTATTGTTTTTGCATCGTGATAGGGGCAAGCCTTCGTCCACACTTCAATCCTGTGTTTTGGTGTCAGATGTTTTTTGAAACATATGGCTTGTTAATCCTAAATGTAGTTTTAAGGTTGAGACAGCAGACATGCCTAGTACTTGTTTTAAATTCAGTAGGACGTCCCATTTTGGGGGAAATAGGGATGGATATTAGAGATTCATTAGAAACGCTTTCTTGAGATTTTTAATCTGCAATGCACACTTGCTGATTCTCGGGTGTATTTTACCTGAAATAACATGGAAGAAAATCATGGAACAGCTGTTTTTTCATCTGACTATAGCTTGGGTAGCTGGATAAGTGAGACTGATTGTAGTGTTGGATCTACTGTATGGAGCAAAAAGTAGAGATGTTCTCTGGAGTTGTGTGCCAAACAAGAGTTTTTGTTGGGTAGGGCGTGCTTGTCAAGAAAAGGAAATTATCACTAGCATGCCAAAAACACTTCCTGGAAAAACTTTTTGAAGAGGTTAGTTTTCTAGGAACCATCAGGCTGCATGTAAAATGTTGTGAAAGGCTTATGTCTTGGGCATAACAGAAGCAGAAAGGACAGAGGAGCAAAGACCTCATTGACAGCACTTTTAGTTTTGGGGCTTTTTAGAGTTGCCTTACATTTTCATAGGGGTAAACATAGTGTTTCACTGTAAAGTGGATATTTTAGTCTTGTCCTACTAAATCCAAACAAATATGTTCGATTTTGATTTTCCTTTGATTTGAGTTTAGGCTGTTTGAAGTTGGGCAGATGTTGGCATAGCTTGTTTCTGCTGTTTTATATAAATTGCTGTGTCTATGAGACAGATACATTGTTTGTATTGCTAACTAGCCATCGAAATATTTTAACAACACTTTCTCTAAATAGTTTTCATAATTTAATGAGTAGAGCTCAGATAGTTCTCAGGTGCTGCATTCAAACTGTGTTTGAGCTTTGGTCTTTTTTTTTTTTTTTTTTTTTTGTCCCCTGTACTGATGCCTTAATAACTAGAAGATTTAGATTTTTCATTTCTGAATGGTACTGCATGAATTTTTAAACTATAAATTACTTCAATTTTCTTGTCATCTTAATGCAAAAGCATGAAGCCTTCTCCTGTGCCATGTATGCATTTTGGTAATGTACAACCTCAAGAAATTTTGATAGGTTTTAACTAAATGAAAATAAACAGGCAGCTGGCTGTGTAATGACATCAGAACGCCTATATAAGCCAGGAAAATGTTACAGTTGAGAAGATGGTCTCAGAAAACTCGATTTCCTAATAAAGGAAATGGCAACATTTTTGTTTCTTGTTTCCAAAATCCCAGGTCCTAGTAGGTTTTCCACAATAATGGGAGGTGTTTTTAATATTGTGTAGTTTAAATATAGAACTGGTTTTCTCTCAGCTTTGTGAACACTTACTTTAACTCAAACATGCAACTGGTTTAATACTACAGGGCAAATTCAGATGAAGTTGAGCAGATATAATGTAATTTTAAAGATGAAATATCATTAATTATGTTATTTATCTGACTTTCAGTAATTAGTGATAACAGCTGTTTCAAAAGTCCTCCCTGGTTTTGCATGAAATGAAACTTTTCTCAAGTTACTTTTTTATTTGATGGCCTTTCAACTTGTTTTGATGCCTTTATTTCAATCCCTTCACCACACTCTCTGTGAGTTTTATGACCACACATTTGTAACTATTTATTAAGAATATTTCTGCTTCTAAATGGATCTGGACAGTTTCAAAAACTGAATACTGCATGATAGAAGTGGTTGTGTGAGATAAGGGATGAAGGACAGTCGCTGGGTAGAAGTAAACCCATGTCTTTCTATCCCTAATTGTGAAGGGATGCTATTGAGGAAAGATGTTTGAGGGGTGTTAAATATCTTTGGAATAGAATTGTGTCCTCATGATTATAGATGGAGCTTCACAGATGTACAGAGCTTTATCTCTTATGATCATTACTTTCTTTTTTATGATCATTACATTACTTTTTGGTCTTTAATGACCAAATATGTGCAGCATAGGAAGGGGAAAGGGGAGTATAAATTGCAAACTTACTCTGTCCTTAAGGAAAGTGTTATTTGTTCCACAGAGCAAAGACCAAGGGCATGTAGAAGTGTTATCACATTCTGGGGGGTCAGGTAAAGTGTCTGTATGAAAAATATTGCCGGCTCTACTCACTAATTATGTTGATGCAACACTCTGCTACAACCTAGCTGAATTATTGGGCATTACCATTAAGATTTCCAGTCCTTCCTTCTGTTCATTCAGTGTTTTTCCTTCTTATACTTCTTTTCCAGAGCTGCACCCAAACTGTAGTGATTCTGTGGGCCTGATACAACCCTTACAATGCTGTAGAATACATTGTGAGGACAGAACACAAGGACAACTCTGTTATTTCCACAGCAATTTTGGAAATACATGTCAGATGACTGAAGTTCCTTATTTATTTTTTCTAAGCCTCTTTGGCAAGCATTTCTAGGTCTTAGCATTAACAACTATTTTGCCAGGTGTCAGTAAAGATTATGCATTCTTTAAATTCTCAGTAATTGTCACTGATATCTGTGCAGTCTGCTTTGAACTTCCAACTTGGACCTTAAGTAGGAAGTGACTTTTAGTAGCAGGAAGGCAGCTTGGGAAATACTAAAGAGTATTTCTGTGCGTAGCTGCTCCAGAAGTCCTCTTGGAGGTGTGCATGTCTCTGTTGGGTCTACTTCTTCAAACTAGATGATTCAGTGTTTTCATACGAGTATGATATGAAGTCTCATTTCTCATCCTTGATTCTCATACAGCTCTCTTGCTTTGGAAAGTAAGCTCAAAGTATGGCTAGGGCTACCAGCATTTAGCTGGGAAAGGTATTGATGGAAACACAATATTGGCAAACCTCTCTCTTCAGCTGAATGACCTGTTCTGTAGACTATCGAAAGAGCAGACATGAAGCCATTTTGGAAAAGGAGTGTGCATGTCTCCTGACAGTCTGCTCCTAGCTAACATAAGACAGCTTTGCAGGGAGCAGAAGCCCCTAAGAAGCTGAAACATGTTGTCCAAAAAGGCCCAAATCAGCTAACTATGTAAAATGCTGCAGCCTTCTGTACGATTTTTAAACATGATCGTGTGACCCATGGTAGTATGAGTGTCCATCCAAGCAGAGGAGATGGCCTACCAAGTGATTTCAGAACTCTACCACTTCAATAGCTTGAGGAAAGGATTCCTGATGAAGATCTTATGGAAGATGACCTCCATATTTTATCCTTGCTTGAGCTACACTTGACCTTTAAAAAAAATTACTTGAATATTAGTTTAGACATAGTGTAGTTTTTAGCGGTTTCTAATTCTTCAGAGTCCTTCCTTCTGTCAAAATCCAGACATTCATTCAGCTTTCTTATTAGACAATCATATTTTAATACTCAAGCAGAACATAAATATACCAGATTTCTTTCACTCTGTCTCCCCAACAACTCTACACTGGCTCTGTTATTTGAGTAGTGGACATCTGGACCCCGTTTCCCTCTGTGACAGTCAAATCCTTCTGAAAATTGTGTGTGCCAGAGATTGAGATTCTCAAAAGGATAAACAAAGACTGTGTTGTCAAATTCCATGACTGCCTCTTTCATTTCTTCTCTTTCCATTTTCTTAAGAATACTGAAAAACTAGACTGATGTAAGTTCATATTCTTGATGCACTTAAATTAAGGTCTTCAGCCTCCAAAGAATTCAGATGGTTGCTAAAAGTATATTGACCCTTATGAAAGTCATGCCTGAAATTGTGTCCGGAAATACTCCATAGATCTGCTTCCTCTGTGCATCATGAGAGAAGAGCAAAGCTAGAGTGCTGTGCTTTCTGACTGTCAGTTCACCAGATCTTAGGCAAAAAAATATGGTTTTCTGTATGATGAAACTGTTGGCTGGAAGCTGCAGCCCATATCCCTGGTCATGGTTTCTGAGTCTTTTGACACTGGTGCTGAACAAGCTGACTAGCAGAGCTCTTCTGTCAGACCCACTACTCCTGAGTAGTTAAGAATGGATTTTGGGTTGATGACAGATTTGGCAGCTGCAGCTGTGAAATTATGACATTTAAAATGGTCAGTGAAAAGAAAGATAATAATGGAACCAACTGGACTTCAGGAGAGCAGACTTCAGCTTGCTCAGGAAACTGGTAGGAGTGATCCTGTAAGAGGCTGATCTGAAGGAGAGTGACACAGGAGGACTGGCCTAACCTTTGTCTGCAGGAAGATTATGGCAGAAACAGATTATCTTGGAAGCTATATGAAGAACAAGGAGGTGATTAGAATAGTCAACTTGAATTTTCACAGGTAAATTTTGGCTAACTTGTGGTGCGGTAACTTGCTCAGTGGCTGAGGATAGTGCAGTGAATGTTCTTTTCCCTGATTTTTGATGTTCTTTAAGACAAGTTAGAAAGCAATTGACTGAAGTCTGCTGCATTGGTGGAAAACAGACTGGACAGAACTGCTTAGTAACTGTTCAGTTGGTGGCCATTTACTACTTGTGTTCTTCAGCACATGCATATTGTGACCAAGGCTAGTCCTATTCTTTGTGTTTTTCTGTAGGCATCTGCCTAGATTTATGGCTGTGTAGCTTTCTGTCAGGAGGTTTTTGGACTTCCTGGCTGATGTATCAGTAGCCATCCAGCTACTGTATACTTAACACTGTTTCATCTGAGATCCCATGCTTGCTCTTCTTCCCTTACTACTGTTGGTAGTCACCCAGCTTCCTTTACATACACCAGTGCTTTGAATTTTGCTTTCTGCTTCACTATACATCTTGCAGGTGTCCACAGCCCTTTGCTTTGCAGTGGCCTTACATTGCGTTTTAGTCCTTCTACACAGTGACAGGACTAGTGTGTTTAATTTTTTTTTGTTTAAATGCAGAGGAAGATGTACATAATGCGTCTGATTGTTTGTGCCATGCTATACAGAAAGCCATCCTGACTCACTTCTGTCATTGACTTTAGGTAGTTATCATTAGCTGGGCTTGTGTAGGTTCACAACTGCTTTACACATCTTGGTTCTGTTAGGGACACCTATTTTGTGAGTCAGAAAGCGATGATAAGAAAGACCATAAAGACCAGAACATGGTTTCTCTGGCTTCTGTCCACAAGCAGCCCGTAAGCCTTTAATTGAGAATTAAGTGGTTGAAGATATCAAGTGCCCATTATTGCTTCCTCATGGAAAAACCAAACCAAAACAAAAAACCCTCCCTAACTCCTTGTTTAGGGCTAATACTATAGGACTAGTATTAATCAGGACTACAACACAGGTATAAGAAGTCTTACATGTGCAAAAGTGGGAAGTATTTCTCTGTTGAATATGCGTCTTAAGAGGCATAAATGCCAGAACTCAGGCTGGATTCCATGCTTAGACTCCTTTGATGCCTGATATTTAAAACTATTATTGGTTCCATATCAGGTGAGCTGTGATGGCCGGTAATGGTTTTTCATTGAAAATCAAAAGAAATCTTTCTGTTCAATGCAAACCTCTGTTTATCCAGCTGCTGCACGTGTTGGATGATGACTAGTGCAAAAGAATGAACTAGTGAAAGATGCAAGATTTTCTTAGTATTCTTCAAACAGCAGGGCAGGGCATTCAGTCTGTCAGCTTCAGAATCTGAGAGATGAGGCCAAGAGTCCTTGTGTGAGCTGGATTGTGGAGCTTTGCAACAAAAACTTTTGATTGTCCAATTACATTGGCCTGCATGGTCAGGACCTTTTTGGTCTATGAAATCATCTTCATGTAAAAATTTTCTAGAGGTTGTGATTCTCCACTCCTCTCTACTGTGAATAAACACCAAAACATCAGTCAGAGGGAATGTTGTGCCTACTGTAATCTGTTTAGATAAAACATAAAAATGATTTCACACTTTTATGTGTAAACTGATCCACAACTGATCAGTTAGTGATTTCATATACACCTGATCCACAGTGATGTCATATACTGATTTTTGTTCATTACAAAATGGGACATAGAATGCATTGTAGGTATGTACTTCGTCAGCTGTTCTACTGCCATTTGCCTGAAGCACAGCTTTGATTTTGTGACTAGTAAAGCATTTAAGGTTCATTATTTGTGCACACAATTTCCTTTAACCTAAAGCCTAAAATCAACTTTTAGAGTTGCCTGTAGCAGAATTTGTCTGAACCACCTGTTCTAAGAAACATAGATATCTAAGATCTGGCAGTCTAGCCTGTGTTTGCACATCATCTTTCAAGTAACACTTTTGTCCTTCATGAAGAAAAACTGCTGTAGAAGTGAGGATTTCTTTGGTAGCACATATTTACATTTCTAGATATCTAAACTACCTGTTCTAGACATGGGCTGTCCGCTTGGCATTTCAGAGCAACTCTCAGAATCGTGTGCTTATTTAGGACATTTTTTCTTAGAATTACAGGCACTTCATACAAAAATAATTTGGGAGGCTATGTGTTTGTATGTAGGAGCTGCACTCAAAGAACCTACAAAGAATTAATCATTCGCCTAATTTAGCTTGCAGGTCTTAGGGCTTATTGAATTTCTTGCAGTTTTTAGGGCTTATTGAATACTTCAGATTTCTGTGTTCAAATTCTGTCATGGTTCAAACAAGATCTACTAATATTAACTTTTAGTGAACATTCTAATATGGGTGTTACATTCACAAAAGGTCTTTAAATTTATATTTAATATTTCTACATAACTTACATTGCAGTACTAAAAAAAGTAGAGTGAATTTGAAGGTAAGCACTCAAAAGCTGGTGGTAGTATTTAGTATGCCTCTCTGGTCTTACTTCTAAGATGCAGCATAAATTGTGATCTTTACCTACTGTCCTGGTTTTGAAAGACAATTTTCTGCCAGGGAAAACTAGAGCTTCCCTTGGAATGGAGAATGTAAATCCCCTTCCCTCCAAATAATTATAATTTTGCAATTAGGGGCTTTCAGGCAAAGATATGGGAATAGGAGTAACAGTTCTTTAACAGGCGTATAAACAAAAAAGAATAAAAATGTAGTAGTACAAAAAAACCAAACAAGTAAGCAAACAAAAGTCCTGGTAAAACCCTGACAGGGTCAGGGATATGACCTGACATCCTGTTGGTCAGGGTGTTGGAAGCAGTCCAAATAAATCCTCCTGGAGTAACAGACATGGTTCTGTGGAGTAGAGATGATCCTGTAAAAAGGGTCTAGCTGTGGCAATATGGGTTTGGTCTTCCTCTGGGGTCCAGTGGAAAATGCGCTCCTGGTGCTGTGTCTCAGTTTTTATCCAGGTAGGAACGGTTGGCTCCGCCCCCGCTGGGTGGAGTACTTCACAATGAGATGATGTAATGTGTCATGTCATTGGTGAGCCTTAATGGCCCATTAGCAGAAGATATCTCTCTGGAGGATGGACGGGTGGTGAAAGAGGTAAGAAACACTTCCATACCTGGTTTTAACAGCTGGCCCATTATCAGAAGGCATCTGCCCCCCTCCCCTCTGGAGTTACAAGAGATAAAGAAAAACATTTCTTCAACAGCTTTCAACAGATGAAATAGAGTACACATTTTTTAGTTACATGACCCAAGACAAGTACATAATCATAAGCTCTCTTTTTCCAGCAGTCTTTTTCAATGTATAAGATGCATAGAGCTAGGGCCGTTGGTCAGTATTGATCTTTATTTGATGTGTGTATTCGCTCCAGGATTATTGCATAGTATCTAGACATGTTGCTGAAAACAGCTTTGTTAATTTATTGTTTTGAGTTTTCATCCTTGTCTTTTTTATTATATTTCAGTACCCTGAGCAGTCATGTGAGTTCAGATAGGAGAAAAATAGCTGCTTGCCTTGTATTGGTCCTATTAGCTTATCTAACCTGTTAGACTTTCCTTTGCAGTGGGGTTGTCTCTGCTTCACAACCTGAAGCACAATTGTATCTTCATTCACTTCTGAATTTCAGATTTGAGATACTATCAACAAAAAACAGTGTGTTGCAGTTCAGAGTTTGCAAAGGCACACAGAAGAGCACTGCACAAATTCATGGGTCTACAGTAGTCATGAGGAGAAACTTGCTGTATATGGATGTGGCCAAAGTCTTGGCTGCTGTCAGCATGAGGATAGTTTTTTTTGAAGAGACTTCATTATGCAAGACTAGAGAGGATGAAAAACTCAACATGTATTTTAAACATATATCAGTGACTGCATCTACAACTGTGCCTATTTCTGTGTCAGTGTTGTCCTTTGACTTGAAACTCTGCTGGTTCCAAATGCTCCTCATTGTTTTAACGATCATGTAGTTCAACAGTCTCAAGAACAGGAGGCTGAATAAGTTAAAAGTGGAAACAATTTCTCTGGGTGAGCTAGCAGTTAGTCCTGCCTTGGGAATCTCTTGATAAAGAATTAAAAAAGAAAAAAAAAAGTACAAAACAGAACTCATGAGTGTATGGATAATTATTACCATGTAATGTATTCCATGTAGGAAGAGGTGGTGTCTTGGCCCCAGGCTCACTGGGGAATTATTAACACAGGTTGTAATGGGAAACCAGAAATAAGCCATCCCTGAAATATAATTGAAAATATACTGCTATTAAAGATGTCATGTATATGTAAAAAATTGATTACATACCCATTTCCAATTTCGAATATAATTTTCATTTCTTCTGAAATTATATTTCAAGGGCATTTGCTTTTCAGTTTATCTTGCTTGTGGATACCAACCCCTTCATTTCCTGACTCTTCATACAGCAAGACTTTTCAACAGCCAGTGAACTGGCTTTTGAATTGTTGGGAGGCAAAGTTGTCTTTGTCTTTTGTATTTACTTGTAATCAGCATGAATTGTAAAGAACAGTATTTATTGCCTTGCAACTGTGTTTTTGTCTATTAATAGGCTGATGCTCATATGTGTGGTTGACAACTTGTTTGCCTAGTAGGCAGGCTGCTTCCTGAGGTGATGATCCAATTTGCTTTTAGTGTGGATAAGAAAGACCTGTCTGAAGCTCTGTCCAGGGAAGCTGTGTGAAAAACCTGCTTCTTAAGAGGTTAATGATCTGGAATTTCACACATAATGCAAAATATTATGCTCTATGCATTCTTTGTAAATCTTCTCACTGATCAAAAAAAATTTTGTTTGGTGTGCTAGAATGGTCTATAAACTAAACATACCCTGTTCTTTTAATTGGATGGAGAGTAATACTGCTAATTGGAGAAACTTGAATGAAGTAGTTGGTGCTACATGCCAAATGACAGATTTTATACAGGAAGTATACCTTGTCCTTTACATGCATCAACAGAGTGGTAGTGTAAACATGTGATACAAAATGAAGCTGAAAATACTCAGAATCAATTCCATTATTTTACACAGACTACTAGTTTTAGACGACATCTTTACCTGAGATATGTTTAGTGTTTATTTTGAAAGCTGAAGCAGGTGTAGACACTTGGCTTTGCCTGAGAGAAGGATGTGACTGAGAGCTTGATGAGGATGGTGTTTCTTCAGCATTCCTCCAGCAGAACTGAGTGCAGAAGAAAAGACCAACACGTTTCACCCTACACCTCCAATCTTTTGGTGAAGGGAAGAGTTAGTCATTATTAAAAGGGCATCCACTTAGTGTGGAGTATCACAGATTCTTAAGATCAAGACACTAGTCTTTCCCATGTTGTCAAGGGCAGCTTGCATTCACTAGGAAGTTACTATTAGGGACAATTGATTTCATAAATAAAGGACTCTCAGAAGGATGAAAATACACACACAGACACACAGAGCAGAGCTTTAGTCTTCTTATACTACTGCTGCTGATTCCTAGGTAAACATCTCTGCATCCTGGTAAAATCCTCTAATCCTTTTAGTGTTGCTCTGTAGTGTGAAAAGTAGGTTGAAGGTGCCAGAGTACATTTTAGAATATTGCCTTCTGAACAAAACACTTTGGAGAATCTGGGATGTGCCTAGCCAGGCTGAGATACTGCTGGACAATTTGAAATTTAGAAATCTTTTGTACTGCCCCTCAAGTAATAGAACAAAAGCATGTTGGTGACATACTAATTGTGTAAAATTGTTTGTAAAATATGCCATCTAACCTGATAGTTTGACAAGAGGGTCAGAAGATATTTCTTTTTGGCTTGGCATTGGAAATTTCCCTGTGACTTCCATGGTCTGCAGCTGAATGCTCGGTGGGCCTGTGTTAAGGAGCCCTGCCTGTTTTATCAGACAGCCACCTTCATGAATGTGGGACTGCTAGCACAAAATAAATGGGAGTGAAGTAAGTGCTGGTTTGGCTTCAGGTAATATTTAGGGTATCACAACTAAATGAAACAATATTGGTGAGAAAAAAATTAAATAAAAATTTTAAACACATTGTTTAAGATGGAGAGAATAGAACTGAGGACACTTGAATATAAATTATTTTATCTTTAAGGCAGAGGAATTAGTTATCTATTTGGCATGAACAAAATAATATTTTCATGAATGTAGGAAATGAAAATGTAGATATTGTCTTCATGTGCTTGGATTTTGTCTGACATGGAATAAACAGAATGCATTAGCAAACATTTTCTGAAGGGTAAGTAAAAGGGAAACATGCATAGGTTTGTTGGGTTGTTGGGGTTTTTTAAATAACTTTGAACCAAGGCTCTTATGTGGAAAAAATGGATCTCTGATGTATTTGACTGCTAAAAATATATTCTTTCATTTTCATTTGTACTGCATGGAGCACTTCTGCTCCATTACTGTTCTCTCCCTGGGACAAATAGCAAGTCATTCAAATATACATGGTAAACACTTCGTATCTCCCAAAGCTAATTGTAATTGCTTTAGTAAATTGCAAGTTATGGGCTTGAATAGAGGGGTAAAGTAGCCACCAGAACTTTTTGCCGAGTTCATTTGTCATCAAAGAAATTGAGGGAGAAATAAGAATTGCATGAGATACAAAAAGAGCAATTTGGCCCTTTTTTCCCCCCCATTTTTGTTTGTCATTTGCAATTAAACCGGCAGAGTATATTCAGCTGAAGGAACTGTTCTCCCTTAGACAAGAGTTTGCAGCACAATGTTTTTATGACTCCAGTTGGAAACACAGACTAGCTAAATTCAACTCATAAAGGTGTATAAGGGATAGGCAGAAAGGGACAGCAACTTGTACGTACCTCAGTTTTTAAAATCTGCTTTCAGAAGGACCATTTTAGATGCCATTCCTGAACAAGCAGATCTTAAAGTTAAACTCCATTTAACTCCAGTCCAGAGTTTTTGAGGAGAACACTGCCCACAGTCCTGTGTGTGGTTCTGGATGGCTGGTGAGCTAGTCCTGTGTCCTTGGGGTGGCAGGGCTGGCTGGAGGAGAAGGGGCCAGGGAGCTTCTCCAAGCACAGGTAGAGGCAGGTCCTTGCAGCTGGTGGGAAAGCAGGAACTGGTGCACTCCCATGACAACTCCCTCATGTCAGTCTCCCACTTGTGCTGGAGATCCTGTCCTTTCATTAGATCTGGAGCCTGAGGATGGGTCTTGTCCTTTTGCTGACAGACTCTGGCCTGTGTACTGTGTGATGTGGATGAGGTTTCTTTCCTAGGCTGGATGAAGTGCCTTTTTCTGTTCCTTGTCTTGCTGTCAGCCTAAAGCAGTCTCTTCCAGGCTCTCAAGGTTGCTTTTCTTCATTCACCAGCAGCTGACCATCAGTAAGTTACAAACAGTCCTGGGGTGTCTGTGGTCGACCTGTGCCCACATTTTGGGGCCTCTGCTGTTTCCCTGTTGGTAACCAGGCCAACAGACCAGAACCAGAGTGCTGCAGAGGCAGCAAGAGGCACAGTAAGCATCAGGCATGTGGCTTCTTCACTAGTGATGGCAGCATGATTTTCAAGTACCACGAGGAAATTCAAGGGTGTGCTAATCCTCTGGACCTCCTAAATTTTCAGAGCATACTGTTTGGGGGTTTTTTAGCTGTTGATTTTGGGTGGTTAGTTGGTTATGTTTTGTTGGGGTTCTTTTTAACCCATTAGGTCCTGTGTTATGCAAATAACCTTGTGTAGATGATGCATTCCGCTGTATCATCTCTTCATTTGTAGTATTTCAAAGCTCAAGGAGTTTTGGGGGCGTCTTTTCATGGTATAGTTGAAATGTGTGAGTTTTGATCTTGTGTCTTAGTGGCCTTGGCATTTTGCTGGTAGCTGTCTTTGCATGTAACACTTAGTTTAGATGGCTGCTAGTTTGTAATTCACACATATAGCAGACTAAATGATTTATTGCATAACATCTCATTTAGTTCAGTGTGAGATTTTCAAGTAGAATAGAAGCCAGTTCTTAACAGAGTCAGTAATAAATCTAAACATCTAATGCTGATACAGAAAGGTATTTATTGATTATTGGTTGTGATGTCATTGAACAAGCAAGGAATCATGGTCTTCAGTGGTCTGTGCTTGCTATGCATCCTCCTGTGGTCTCCTTCAAAGACAGTGTAAAATGATTTCAGGCTATTCTGCATCAGTATAACTGCTTGTGTGGGGTTTTTAGGATGATAAAACAAAGTGTCAATATATGTCAGAGCTAGTTCCCTGAGAGTACAGAAGCTTAGAGCAGAATTACAGGAAAGTTGCTTATTTCTTTATATTTTGAATTATTATTTTTGGAGTGCTTTTCTTTGGATTTACTAAGGGAAGAATGACCACTGCTCTTGAGGGGTGTTCTTGCCAATGGTTAATGTAAAAATATTTGAAGATTATTGAATTTGATTTTAAATAAACTTCAAATATTTTTAATTTGAGATGTTTGATTCAACTTTGAGACAGAAATTGTTTGGCCTCTAAAGGCCTTTCCAAGCATGAGGGATTTTTTCCAGTAAAGCTTCTAAATGACACAAGTGGCCATTGGGGAATAATGCAAGATAAAGCAATATTGCCATGATAGTGGAGGAGGAAATGTTTATATTAATGTTCTTTTTTACTCCTTGGGACAGCATTTACTTTAAAAGGTAATGTGCAGATTGCCATTACATCTCTTGGTTCCAGCTTACTGCATTTTGTGCAACAGTTTAACCAGAATATTCTCTATATTCAGACACACTTGGATAAATAAGATGCTGTAATCAACTGTGACTTGATCTAAGAATCTACTGAATTGAATTCTGTATAGTTTTCTGAAGGACTGAAAAGTGTTAGTGCAGAAGGTGAGAATTGCTCTGAGAAGAGAGAGGAGCTGGTGTCTCTGATATGAGGAGGAGAGAAAAGCTCATCTCCAGAGAGGGTAACTGAGGTGGCAAATGCAAAACTGGTACATGAAATGTATTTTGTGCTGTTTGCATGCCTGTTTTTTAGCTGCACAACTAGTAAAAGCCTCAGGAACTGAGAGTAGTTTGTTTTGAATCATAGATTAATTTCTTGAAACAAAATGATCACTGTATTCTATGTAGGGAAAGAAATTTTAACTTTTAACTGTATAGAAAGTTTTCTATTTGTTTCTTTAGTTTTAGGGAACTTCCAAATAAATACTCAATTTTCAGAAGTGATTTATTTTTAATTAATAACACATTTGAGGAGATTTAGCATTTGTTTTTACAGCACTATTAGTCCAAGGTCCCTACATTCCTTTCTTTGTGTGTCCTGCTCAGTGTGACAGATTTGAACAGGGTTTTTTTTGTTTTTTTTTTTTTTTTGTCAAGAGTGCCTCCATCTCTAATATGTAAGTGCTTATACCTGCAAATTGGGTGGCCTGATTTGTGTAAGGTACTACATGAGAGACTGGTCCGGAAAAAGAATTAGATTTTAAAAGCTGGTGAGATGTGCGTTGTTTTGTTAAACAATATGCTGATTAAACAGCTAACCTCAAATATAATATTTAAAAAAAAACAACAAAAAGATGTCCCCATGCAAAGAGAGATTGAAAATCCTGGCCAAGAAGCTGGGTTTGTGTTATGCAAAAGATATGTTGAGACTTTTGTCTAACCAAGCAACTTGTGGCTGAGATGCAAACTGGACCTGGATACCTGTGTCTTAGGATACCTAACTCCAGGGGAACTTGTTTCGGCTGTGTTTGCCCTCCTCCTGCTGATTTCCACTTTGCTGTAGGATTCTTAACGGCCTCACAGGCAGGCTGGGAGTGACTGCAAAGTTCCTTTCAGCATTTGATGGTGGCATTGGGAAGGGGAGCACTGGCAGGAGCTGATGGTGGTGGGAGCTGGTGTGACAAGGGCTCAGGAAGGTCTCCAGCAGTGCCCTGGCTGGTGCTGGGCTGGTCCAGCAGAGGCTGAGGGTGCAGCTGGAATGTGGGTTTGGGCTTAGAGTGTAACAGGGGATTGCATTTCCTGACTTTTGGATCAGATAACTGTTTTTAATCTCATCTCTTGGTCAGATGAATAACAAGGAGCATGACCTCTCCAGAGCACTCTTATATTTGGTGTGGCTCTGTGTAGTGCAGAAGTTGCACAGCTGGATGTTTCTAAACTTTTAGTTTTAGAAAAGAGTTCACTTTTGCCCTCTGTCTCAATAGCAAAAGGACTGAATTTTGAGCCCAGTGGGAAATGTGGCAAATGTTTTAATTGCAGGAAACAGTGTTTTGATCTGAATTTCATAGATCTATGTGTTTAACAAGCCTGACCTTTGGCTGAGTTTTGTTTCTGGGCTTTTTTTCTGAAGAAGAGTTAGATATTTAAAACCTATTACCTCCTTTTCAAAAATAAATTAAACTCTTACAGAGAATTTTGAGATGAAGCTTTGGCATCTGTTCATTGAATCAAATGAATATTAAAAAATTCCTAGCTAAACCACAAATAGTTACATGTGAAATACTAGAAAGAAAAGCAGCTGAGATGTTTCCAAACACATTTTTAAAATTTACGTTTGTTTTTATTTTGCAGCTTCGTTCAAAAATTTTCAGTACAAGTTATGTTCAATGTTTAAAACCAGTTAAGTTCTTCAGACTTTTTAAATTTGCTACTTGTTTTTTAAAGATTTAGTGAATATAAAAATAGAATTAAACGTTTGTAATTTACTTAACAGAGCTTAGATGTGGCAGCCACTGATAGTGGTGAGGCTGAAGTTTCTGATTCGAGTCAGCAGCCTGCCGTGGTGCAGCAGGGCCTGTTTAGTCACACACATGGCACACATGGACATGAGCCACACACAGTTTGTTTGTTAGCAGCGTAACCTCGGGGCTTCGCTAACACGTACAGATAATCTGCAGACAGAAATCTTGGAAGGGGCTGGGAAACCATCACCCTTTCGCTTTCCACTTCCTCTCCTTTCTCACATCCTCAGCCTTTATGCTGGGAGGTTCTGCCAATATTTCTCAGCTCTCTCCTACTCTCTGGGGTTGCAGTCAGCCTAAGATCTGGCAGGTTTATTGCTGATGTTTCTTTTTTCCAAGCTAATTGCAAACAGTCTCATTAATATCTTGTTTGTTGATTATGTCAGATTGCTGGGTTTTTTAATTTTGAAAGGTACTGGTTCAGAGTCCTTTTTTAGGGGCTGATCTTCCAGCATTAAGGCAACTTTGAGCAGAGATTCAGGTTGTGTTTTGTTCCTGAGAATCTGGAAATAGTTCTGACTTCTAAAGTATGAGAAAAAATGATTTTAGTGGTATTTGTTTATGCTAATGCTGCAGTCAGCACACACCTTGTTTTGTTTACTAAGTATCTTCTGTGGACTGCAGATGTTGTTTGTTTTGATTGTGAGACATGTAAGTGTTGGTCCCTGGGAGGCTGCTCTGTGAATTTGCAAACTGATAAAACCTGTAAAATGTGTTAGTTGTAGAGATCATCTTGTCTGCTAAATGGTTATTTGTATTTAGCTGATGAATGAATGCAAATCAACAATATGAAGACTTAAAAGCCTTTCATATACATAGATATAAAAATGATTGTTGATAGACTTTTGTGCATAAGACCATCAAGAAATTGTGTAAGATCTAACAAATGACTTGGAGAAAAGCAGCTGTTTATAATAAAATGGATATAATCAGGAAAACCTTTGTTTGATTTTTCCCATCTGGTCACTTCTGTTACTACAAGGGGAAGGAACAAAGAGGTTTGTTTATTTTAGGGCATTTGAAAGAAGCAGCCAAGTCTCAACCTTCTTGCCCTGCGTGGGAGTTATTAGCTGCAGAGGTAGCACCTTCTCTAACCCTGATACAGAAATGGTCTGCAAATAGCTGAACTGGTCAAGGCACAGTTAGCTCCCTGTTGAGAACTGAATGGCTTAGTTTTCACTGATCTTAATAGAAGTTGAGATAGTTGTTATTACCTTGGGATCAAATACCACATGCCTAACTCAAAATTAACGAGAAACCAGAATGGAAGCTCGAGGATTATTTATCTAGACATTAGTTTTTTCTCCTGAGTGGAAATACTTCTTTTTTATTCTTAGCATAGAAAACTGGATAAATTAGAGGGAATGTGTTACTGTGATTGTAATAGCAAGAGTGAAATGATTATAAATGGTACATGCATTGCAAAGCAAACCAGAGCTGTTTGAAGAGGTCATGGCAAAGTTGGTAAAGGGATCATGAGTTAGCATTAGGAATAGATTGAAACAAACTTTGTATTTTCAGTTTTGCTTTTATCCCCTCCACACTGTATTGTGACAGCTCATCTAAATCCATCAATTTGGATTTCTGGTCTTTCTCTTTACTTTTTTTTTTTTTCCCCTCATTATCCACATGGAGTTTATTTCATAAGAATAAATCACAAGAGTAATGGGTGCTGTGTGATCATGTGGGTCACTGACTTTTCCTGGACAAGTCTGGAAAAAGACCTTGCCTTTTATCATAGTAAGCAGCTCTGCTCAGCTTTGCGAAGGTTATCTTGCAAAATGTTATAGAAGACACAAATAGCAGGCTTGTGCATCTAGATGTAGTGGCCTGCTTCTATATACAAAGTCTGCAAAAGACATCACTCTCTGTTGATTTAGCAAGGGACAGTATATTTGCTATTTAATTTGCCTGTTTGATTTTACAGAGCCATTCCATCTTCTCCTGCTATCTGAAGCACAAAAAAAAAGCCACTAAACTGAGAAAAAACAAGATCATTTAATCTGATACTTGTCTCTTGAGAATCCTGCTTCAGTTGTTCTAACAAATGGCCAAAATGGGTCTTGCTGGATGGAGTTAAGCTGGAGAGGAAGTGGGACAAAATGGCATAACTGAGTCATGGAGAGAATGAGCTTTTGTGAAATGGCTCAAGAGACAGTTCAGACCTAGGTAGCAAGGTGCTGAACAGTGTTCAAATCCAGCTTCAAATGTCTCAATGTTCATTTGCATTTGCTGTCTGGTTTAAATCGTAAACCCTGCTACATAAAGACAAAGTTTTAAAGCAGCATATCTGGTTTTAACCCAGTAACCAACGACCGCAAAGTAATTTAACTTTTATTAGTCTTGGAAAAAATTTGAATATTTGCTGGCTTGTGGTTTGGATGTGAAACATACAAAAATAGTGTTATTTTTTCTGATGTCAAATCTTTTTTTTTCATATTAAAAGACATCCGATTTTGTTCCATTATATAATGATTCTTCAGACAGGCAGTAAGAAACAATTAGCTCTTGAGACATAGTTTATTTAACTTGGTAATTTTGTACTAATGCAAATGCCTTGGCATTAATGTGGTGTCAGCTCATCAAGATAAAAATGAAATCACTTGAATAAGTGATGTGAGGCCTCTTCTTATGTTGCTAGAGTATGTATGAATGTGGGATTTCTGACTCTTGGAGACAGCAGCTGTGCTTTTCTGTAGGAGTTAACTTGCATCAAACGGACTTATGTGTAGATCCTAAATGCATAAAGTACTTTCTGTCTGCAACTTTATTTTTATCCTCATGTGTCTTCTCTTATTTTTGCCTAAGTCAAAACTTTAAGGAAACCAAGAAATTCATCAGAATTCATCTGAAAGTCAAATGCACAAAATGTATGGGATGCAATACTATGCAATTAAGGCATCTAGCACTGGTTGTCTTCCTTCTCTTCCTTCTGCTCCCTTGTCCTTCTGTCATCCACCAAGTGTTGAGGCAGCAGGAAAATTAACTTTCTTTTTTTCCACATAAAATTACCTAATTTTATTGTAGAGCAGTAAAAATCAGTGGTGTTTTGAAAGGTAGAGAATGACAAGCATAAACAAGTATCATTTCAAGCTAATTGGGAGAAATTTTCTAACAGTTTTTAAAATGTGGAGTCAGAGTGCAGAGTATGCAAAACACTACAAAAGTACTGGACTTAAAATTATTCATTATTCGGCCAACTTTGAGGGTATGGTAAAAACAGATGATTGGAGAGTATGCTGATATTCCTGTTTTGGCTAAAATAAGACAGCTCACACTCTGATACCTGGTGCCTCTCATCATGTACAAAACCAGCAATGGTGGGCTTGATACCAGAAGATAAAATAGCTTTAAAACAGATTAACTGGCACAGTTAAATCATGTGGTGGTCGCAAATGTCTCAGCAGATCAGTCTTGGCAAAATAACTGAGTTTCCAGCAGCCTCTCCAACTCCACATAAACCCTTTCATATTCTGCTGAGCCCCTAGTCATGGAGTGAAAAATAAGCAAACATTCAGAAACTGGATTGACTGTTAAGGTGAAACTGCCCAAATTTCAGGGAGGTGTCAATGATACTTTCATAGCAAGTAAACTTGTGTCAGTTTGGTTTTTGTGTTTTTTCTTTTCTTTTTCCCCCTCTCATGGGAAGTCCTAAACACTTACCCTTAATTCCAGATGACAGGTTGTTATCAAACAGCTGTTCCTGGTAGCTTGCTGTAGGTGACTGCTTCTTCCAGCCTAAGCTGGGTAATATTTAGCATGAGAGGTTTAGAATTTGCACCTAATAAAGTCAGCTGATTGCAAGAGACAATTTTAATTTTAGCCAGAGAAAGAAGCTTTGGGTTCTTCCTGAGCTTTCCCTTTTAAAACATCACAGGGGTTATCTCAGGTTTTAATATGGCTTTGGTGCACTTGCAGACAGACAGGATTGAAAAACTGAGCATGTGAACTCAACAACAAAGCTCCTGCTGTCATGCAGATACGTTGTCACATTAAAAAACAACAGGAGAGAAATACAATTCCTATAAGTAAATGCCTTCTCAAAAGAGTGTTGTGGTTGATACACAGAATATCTGGATTATTTAAATAAATTGTAGGGTTTGTTTGATTTTTTTCTCTTTCTTTGTGTATAATTTTGTTTGTAGATTAGGCAGATATTCTTGTTCTGACAGTTCTGGTTCATTTTCCAATTTGTATAACAGCAGTATTTGCCCATGGTTGCATGAACAATATTACTGATGAGTGCTACATAACACTGTCAGTAGTATATGCTTTTAAAAAGGAACAGAGAAAGTTGATGACATTTATTTGCCTTTAATTTAATCTTTTTGAATAATATGTGTGAAATTTGAAAACAACCTACTTAGGAAAGTAACTTAAAGAAAATATTTCATTTTTTATATGGTTGTATTATTAATTAATAGTAACTTTCAAGTTCTATGGATTTTTTTATTTCAGATTAGAAGGAGGTTGCTGAGTGTACATGGGTATCAGGAGGTACATGGAAAACAAATGTGCTGATAAAGAACTTCAGTCAATCATACCTTTTCCTCTCATTTTGACATGTGAAAACTGTAAATTAACTAATTCCTAAAAGTGCTTTGCAATCAAACTCTGATGATATCTAAATATGCTTTTCAAAGTTGATTCCTGCCAGTGCTTCGTGTTTAATGAGGCTTTTGAGTTGCTCTCTTGACATGAATGGGGTACTCTGGATTGGTAAGAAAGAGTGAAAATGTCCTTGGGACAGGTCTGATTCTGGCTACAGGGAAGTGGCCAACTGAAAAGATTTCTTGGAATTGTAGAAATGCAGCAAATGTTTTGAAACTTGCAGTTCCTATTGTTTAGATTGGAAAGGTTAAGCATATTTTTAATAGTCTCCTTTTCTACTGTTAAAGCATTATGGTATAATAATTGCATTCCTTTCAATCCATTTTAGACCCTACATGATTTCCACTATGAGTAAAAACAAAAGTAACAGTAGTTAAAAGAATTGTCAGGAGTTTTTTTCCTCTTCAGGCATTTATTTTCTACCAGGCTAAATTGTTAAATTTTATAGAAGGCAAATTTCTTTTATTGCTCTGACTACATTTGAACAAGATGCTTAATCTAATTGTTCCTAGTATTTGTTTCACCCAACAATAAACAGGGCAGAGAATGAGTGCCAGTGCAGCTCATTGATCTGATAATGAGAGGTGCTCATTCTGTGTCTTGCTTCCTGGTCAGGTCTGTCATGTCTTCAGAGCTGGTGCTTCTGGAACTGTCAGGGCTGGTGTGCTGCATAATGGATGAGCCTGAACTGATGGAGGCAGCAGGTGCTCCAGTAATAGAAAAGAGCAGTGTTTATTATTGTTGTATGCATCATCAATCCTCCTCCCTTTCTCCCTCTGCTTTCTGTGTCCTCCAAACAAAGGCTCCCTATTTCTGCAGCAGGAGGGGAGAAAAGAGCAACAACTTACCCTGTGTAACATTGTTGGGTTTTGTCTCAGGGGCAACCTTGTAAATAGGTCTTGATTTGGTGCTCGAGATCTGTGAATGGCATGTTTATCAATGCAGGGGACAACAGTATTGATTTATGAATTCCATTCCTCTTACTGGTTACTGTTACTGTTATTTGTAATTGCCCTATTCCAGCAAAATCAGATGAATGAAAAATGGCTTTCAATCTAGTACTCATAATGCACTGCAAGATCCCTAGGTTCTGTGGGAGGAATCTGTTGAAAGATATGTCTATACAGTCTTTAATTGGGGAAAATTGTAATTTTTGGGAGGAGGAGGAGGAGGAGGACAGAGAAATAAATAGAAGTTTGGCCTAAGATGCTGACGGTTCTTGGAAGTGTCTTTTCAAGAGTAAGCTGTGATTTGAAATCTTACAGAAGTACTTCCTTTTCTATTTATATGCAGCCAAATCTACCAATATCTCATGTCCATGTGCTCTAAGACATCAGTTGATTCTAGCTATTCTGCAGTGTTTCTCTTGCCTGGAGCATTAATGGGAGTCACTATTCCCTTTTGCAGGGCTATTGCCCTCCTTCAGGATCTGGGTCAAAGGGGCCATGGAGAAGAGCTGGGGAGAACAAAAGACCAGTTTATTCCAGTAGAGGCTGCAATGGGTTTTCTACCTGCTTGTAATGTCATCATAATTTAGAGAGAAATAGTTTCTCTGTTTCACCATACCTTTCTATTTAGTTTCTGGTGGCTTTATTCACTTACAGCAGTGTTCTTTTTGTGGCTGTGTTTTCATACCAGCTGGCAGCTAAGCACCACACAGCTGCTCACTCACTCTTCCCCTCCAGGAAGATGAGGGGAAGAGAATTGGAAAGGTAAAAGTGAGAAAATTCATGGGCTGAGATAAGAATAGTTTAATAATTGGAATAAGATAATCCTACATTGTAATGAATTAGAGGGTTTGCCAAAAGGCTAGTGTTGCAATAGAAAACAATTTCTCACCAACAACCTGCCAATGCCCAGCCAGTCCCCCAGCAGCAGCTTCCCCACCAACCTTCCCTCTGGTTCTGTTGCTGAGCATGATCCATATGGTATGGGATATCCCTTGGGTCAGCTGGGATCAGCTGTCCCAACTGTGTGCCCTCCTAAATTCTTGTGAGTCTAGTTTTATTCATGCTTGGTAGCCAAATGTTGTTTAAAAACTGGCTTAGCTGGAAAAGCATTCAGAGTGGTAATGCTTTTCCTTAAGTCTGTGTCTACAGAGGCAGGGACAAAGTAGATCTACTTCCAAAGAGTTATTAATAAAGGTCTCAAAAGTGCATGACTGAATTAAGGTTAGCCTCCTTTCTACAGGAAACTGGATCATTTTTCTTCCATCTGTGATTTTTTTAATGCACTGTTTTTCCTGTTTAGAACTACCTGCTGGTAATTCTGTGGTTTATTTGCAAGTGACTGCAAAACCATGGCACACAGACCTGTTGCTGCTGGAACACGTGCCAAGAGACGACCCAGAGTACAGAAGAAACATCCAAAAAACTCAGAGATTGTTCTCAAAAGTGTTGTGGTTTACCTCTTTCTCTTTTACTTAAAAGGAGCAAAGTTTTGCAGAGTTGTATCAATAGCTGATAGAATTATGCCTTTCAGCAGTGTTTGTATGAGACATCTCTGTTCCCCATGGACAGTTTCCTGCTTTGCTTGCTCTAGGCTTCCAGGCTCTGATTGTCTGGAAAATCAAGTCTTAAATGCCTTGCTGAGCAATACTTTTATATATAGAGAGAGAGATATATTTAAATTGCACAGACTGTAAATGGGACACTTTACATGTGGACTTGCCTTGAAACAGCTTGATGGCATTAAATTTAAAAGCTTCAAGGTAGACTGGTGCCTACTGATGCTCATCATTGGCATTTCAGAGGCTTCACTGAGACCTAAGACACTGAGTGTCATCTTTAAATGGATGGTTAAAATTATTATTGTTTTGCTCAAGTGAACACTTAATTTCTTCAAAAAGGGAAGCTGGTGTCTCCTACTAGACATTTTTCATTGCAAAATCTCAGTACTGAGCTTTGGTAGTGTCTGACAGTGGTTAATGACAGGCTGAAGTGCTTCTAGTGCTGGGCCTCTCTAACTTGGAGCATCTCATATGTTTGTATTCCTGTCTCTGTGCAGCTTTAAATGTGTGCAGTTTTAAGGTTGTCTGCCAAGCTGCACATTCCTGGCAGAAAGAAACACGCTGGTGTCAAAAACTGCTTGTCCAAGAAGTAGTGCAGTGGTCTCGTAAAATATAAATGCAGCGATTAATGTAAAATAGGTTAAGGCAGTGTAAAGTGGGGATTAGCAAATCTAGATACTGCAGTGATCCTGTAATCTCCTACAGAGCTGTTGATCTCTTCATTGCTTTGAGGGTGAAACAAGATGTTCAGTTCAACAAGGAGTCTGCTGCCTGTGTTGTGTTTTGCTCTGCCTCTGTGCTGTAACTGACAGAGCTTTAAACACTTCTGATTCAGGACTGTCTAAACTTTCTAGAGCTGGAGGAGAGAAACTAGAGGGTTTTATTAATAGATGCTTCAATTTCAATGTATAGATGATACTGCATAGCATAAATCTTGGAGGAGCAGTTTTTCAAGAACATGGGATACTAGACCTAAAAAAAGGAGTCAAAGGATAAAAAAAAAAGTCTGTTTTAATTCTTTGCTCTTTTAGAGATGGCCAGAAACCAAATTTCCTGTTCTGCTAGACAGTTGCTAATGCAATCAACCAGAGACAAAGGAAAAAATTCTCCTGTCCTTTGCTAAAAAACATCTTTGACTTGGTGAGAAAATGTGAGGCAAATAGGCATTGGTGGGACAGCTACTCTGTGTTCAGTAGCTGGAGCTTGAGAAATCTCCCTCAATCAGTACTGATTCTAGCTTCAAGAAGGATTAGTTAGGGAAAAAAATAAGAGCCGAATCAACAGTTTCTGCTTTTGAGACCAGTTCCCTGTATGCACTTTTCTTTCCATAGGTAACTGAGGAGGTACAATAAAAGGCAGTGTGAACGCTTGTCTGTCCATGGAAAGCCCCAGGGAATCACACAAAAAGCAAATTCATGATAACTTTAATTAGCCTTTCATTTGTTGGTGAGCAGACTGCTTATTTAGCCTGGTTGGGTAAGAAAGTAAGACCTTGGGAAAGGGTGTTCATGACAGTAACATCTAGTCATCTGCTCCTCTTCCCTTCAAAGGTGTGGGAACTGCCATTGGGTACTGCTTCGCCCCGAAGCGGGACAGGCTGTGCAGTAGTTAAAGGACAGCTGAACAGGGAGCTTTCTCCAGGAAGTGTAGAGGGTAAGGCCAGACTCTCCAGACAGACAGGACTAGATTAAATGAGGGCCTTGGACTGAGGAGGCGGATGCTTGTCTTCTGGACTCTTTTACCTGTTGACCTTACATCATATGTGCTCCTCTGATCTCTGCTCCTCTGACCATCTGCATGGAGTCTTGTTTTTACAGAAAAGAGCAAACAGCTAAAGAATGTATCATTATGGTGAGATGTACCTTCCACCAAATACAAGTTATTTTCCTGAAATAGTGCTTCATCTTCCTTCTCCCCACTCAAGAAGTAGGATGAACACTTTACTGATAAATCCGTGGCAAAAACCTACAATTCTCTCCTTCTTTAATTCCCATTAAAACGAAGAAAGGGATGATGGATACCACAGTATAAGAAATTAGGGATTTTTTTTAATTAATCTTTTTTTTTTTAGCAATAGAAAGAATCCTAAATTGAACAATTGATGAAAGACACCCTAGGGTGGTCGGTCATGTCTGTCATCTGGTGCCTAATTTTGATAACACCAGAGATAAGAGTCTGGCTGCTCATAAAACAAAAATGCAGTGCCAATCTACTGACTGTCAAATACAAATTGGATGTAAATAACAGATGACCTGATGCTAGGTGAAGCTTTCAGGGCATCTGCTGCAGCCAAGAGAAATCCAAAGTTGCTTTTAAGTTTCCTTCCTGCTCTTTGCTCTCTTTCTTCACAAAATGTTCAGCCTTGACTGAAATGTCTTCTGTCCCACCCCACCCCAAAGAGAAGGCTGCAATATCTGCCAATACACCTGGAAATGTATACAAACACCATTAGGGAGGGGAGATGAAAAGGAAGCTGATTTTACTCTATCATTAAATTTTAACACTCCTTAGCAGCTTGCCAGCCAAACGGGATTATACACCAGATGTCCTGGCAGAAATACGCACGGCTCTGCAAGATCATAAATCCAAGCAACGTATGGCAACCCTGCATGTTTAATACTACTGTTAGTAATGCAGAATTTCAATGTGGGAAGCTCTGGTGGTGGGCAGCATTTAGCAAGGACAAAATCTTCCCAGACTTAGCTGTAAAGCCTTAGGTAGGGTAATGGCTGCTGCTGGTGGTGGTATGTACTACTTTTTCAGTATTTCTTTTGTCATGTCTCCTAAACAAAGTACTAACTGAACAAGTTTAATCTACACTTGAAATATAGGTGTCCATTCATAGGCTCATGTCCTCATTAATCCATGCAAAGGATCAGAGAAAAACCCCAGCCGTTGTGGGTTTTTTGGTTGTTGCTCCCTTCATGGAAAACAAAAGGAAGTGACTAGCACCCCTTAGTAAATATATTATTTATTTAGTGAGGACTTAGAATTGGGCCCACTAAAGGGGAGTGTGTTTGTATCACTGGATATGGTTTTTCCATGCTATATGTTGACACCAAACTGTCAGCTGACCTGATCAGCAGTGTAGCAGAAGGGAATTTAAAGCAAGTGGGGGAGAATGTGCTATTTTATTCTATTGCTGCTAGAAAAAGTGAAGTTTATATGACGTATAAAAAAAGCGAGTCAGCTTTTTTGTCTCATTAAAGAGTAATATGAGGGTGAATAGTCAGATGAAAAGAACAAAAGGGACTTTGACTCAGGTAGTTAACTTTGCAAATTGCAGTGAAACTTCAGTCACCAGGAAGTGGAAGACCTAAAAATAATGTTAAGTGCTTTCTTTGCAGATTAATCTTGCTACCCAAGTGTGAAGTCTCTCCTCATTCTCCCATATATTCTTTGAATTTTCTGCATCACAGAGTTTCAGGTGATTCATTGCTGTCTGCATTAGTCGTTCTGAGCTCAAGCTGGGTTTGTCCCTGAGAGTAGAATTACACACTACAGATATTTGTTTGCTCTTTTACTGATTTCAGTAGTAATTTATCTCAATACTGTAAAGCCTTGGAAGGCTTTGAGCAGAGTTCTTGTCATCATTCAGCTTTCCTGGAAGACAGGTACGTTAGACCAGTGGTTGCCCCTGGAAAACTCCATTCATGCAATCTTCAAGTTTCTCTGTACTAAATCAACTAGCTTCCTAGTATTTGTAATAAAGCTGTTCACATTGCTGTGGAGCAGCTGGTTTACTGGGACTGGTTTACATTCCTATGATTTTAGCAATTTAAATGCCTCTGTGACATAAGAGTGAGGGAACTCATGCCTAGATGATGTGTTGTGTCCACTTTTGCAGATAGAGGCATTGCATGATTGATAGGTGGCCAAACCAGGAGCCAATGAAGGGTCTCCAGGCTCCACTGCACTGTCACAGCAATGTGTTGCAATTGGCCTGCAAAGGTGAACCTGGCTTTAACTGGTCAGGGTTGTTTAGTTCAGGAATCTCTTGCCTGTGCTATACAAAAATGGAATTTACCTTGCGTATTCATCTTATTAGCTCAGGTTATAACTCAGAAAACAGGGAAGTGTAGGAATTCTTTACTCTAGAGGAGCCAAATCCTGATGGCCTAAAAGCTGTCATGCTTCTTTTGGTGGTTTGTACAATCCAATGCTTTCTATATACGTACCTGATTATTACAGTTTAAACCTTATTTTTATATCTTCCCAGTTAAGTGGCAGGGCCTGATTTTTTTTATTTAAGGAAAAAAATATTTAGGGGAAATAATGGTTGCACAAAATGGAAAGGCAGCATACTCACATACAAAGAAATGAACATATTACAAAACTCTTTGAAAATCTCCCTCTCTTTACTGTCATGCTTCATAAGCTCTCAAAAACATGTAATGAGAAACAAAGATGTCTTCTTGCTGTGTCTCTAATTTTTTTCACTGCACAACATGGCAATTTCAGATGTGCACATAGAAAATGAAACTAAGTGTTTTCAGTGTGTTACCCCTGATGACCAAGTGTTTATACAACTACTTATATCTTGTTGGCCTAGATAAATTTCACCTGAGGCCAGCATCTGTTCACTAATTTGTCACCTTTTCTCTTTCATGCCCCTAAGCTGTTTTGACACGAGAGGCGTATCAAGCTCCATCTCAGGAAGCAGCAGCAGCAATATAAAATGCAAGGAAAACAATGTAAACTGAAGCTTTGGGAAAATAAAGTTGTACAATATGGCAATGGTTAGAGGCTGGATGACAGCCATCCTTAGCATGTCTAACTGCAAAGAACAAAAGAGTTAATCAGCAACAATACAATATATACCAGGTGTTACTGTATGCAAATACGTATTAAAGTTGTTGCTATGAAAAACTTTTATTACTCATTTAAGGTTCATTTTCTATTGTTAAGTGACAGGAAAACTGATAAATGCACCTGGCACTCAAATAATTGCCCTGGTTGCAACACTTGTAGCTTTTTACAGAGAAGAAAATATCATCCAGATGATGAATAAAAACAACGCCTTCTCACATAAATGAAGCACACAGTAATAAATGATACTGTTTTGCTTCTGTTCTCTATTTTTAATTTCCAGTATGACAGGGAAATGCAGCTTTTGTCCACTCAGCTTCATAGAACTTATTAAAGAAGTGGGAGGCTATTCTACTAATCATTAACAAGATACGGTTTGTGTTTTGTCTTTAAGCTACTTTGTTACCATTGCACTTTAAGCTACTTTGCCACCCTGGCACTGCAAGGATTACAGTGTGCTGCTGTTGCAGAGTGGAAGAGGGGAACCCTTCCTGCTTCCTCCTGCACTGCCTACGTGTGCTGGTCTGTACCAGTGGGGTGGGAAGAGTGCAAGTGGAAGATGGGGTTGTGTCTCCAAAGTATGTAAGACGTGGTGGTCTGGAAACCTGGACTAGCAAAGAAAGGCCAGGTCTCAAAAGTCCTCTCAGTTAACATCTTGGATTTTGGTGTTACTTCACTTTTTTCCTTTCCTGAAGATAGCAGTCCAGGATACAGAGTGCCTTGCATCTTTTCATGACTGGTTTTGTGCAGGTTCAGTTCTAAACACCAATTCTCTGTACTATGAAAGCTGATGGACTAAAGATTTGTTCTTCCATTTTGCAGTTTTCTTTACCTGGTTGCAGATGAACAGTTTCCTTTTTTCCAGAGGAGCTCAGTAGAAGCCCGGCAAATGCTATCCTTTAGTCCTTGTGTGTCAGTGTTTTCAGAGTTTCATCCAGCAAACTGGAGGCTTTTATTTCCTGAGGTGGAAGATAAGCTAGTGAGAACAGACCACTGCTTATATCAATAACATGAACACAGTCCTGTGATGGGTGCAGCATTTTTGTGATATCGTGGTTAATGCATGCACTTTCATTTTTACTGGAGTTTGGGTAAAGTATGCACTTTGCTATGTGGCATTCTTTGTGTGCCAGTATGAAAGTGCCAATCCTTTTGCTTGAAGACCCTTTGTCTCCTGCTCTGGGTGTGCTGAGCAGAGCAGTGTGCACCAGGTTGGCCTGTGGGCCTGCAGTAGGTGTTGATGAGGGTATGGCCCAAAGTGACCCCTGCAGAGAGGGAGGTGTCTGTTTGTGTGTACGCCAAGCAACTGAGCTCTCATTTCTCCTGGAAAAGCTGGATCCAGCTTCTTGCTTCCCTCAGTCCCATTTTAGGTTTATCTTTGTCATTTAAAATGTCATCTTCATGCTTATTTTTAGTTTCTAGCGTTTCTCTGTTGAACTGCTTTTACATTTTAATTGACTAAATCAGGAGACTTGTAGGTGATTAATGTTTTTCCCTCTGCAGCTGCATCATCTCGAACAGGCATAAACCTTGCCATGCCTCATTTACTTCCAGTTCCTTTTCAAACAGACGTGCACTGTTTCTGGACCTTCCTGTCTTTCCTCACCTCCTGTCAGTGTCTGTTGTACCTCTCTCTGGATGAATTTGTGTGCCAGCTGTGCATCTGTATTTCATGAATTTATTTGTGCAGACAGAAGTTATGTATGAAACCTTCCTACATCATCAGTAATAACAGCAATACTCATGTGACAGCTTTTGGCAGGTGGAGTCCTACCTGAATTGTGGCAACAGTTTCAGTACTGCTCCCTGCTAAATGAGGGTCTTCAACAAATGCATAAGAAGACTGATGTCCATATCTGGGACATTTAGTGTTGAGGAGTGAAATAAGATGACTATAATTTTTCTTTAATATTTTCATAGATTAAAAAACTGGAGTCAGGCTGCTACGAAGTAGCTCTTCCTACTCCTTTCTGTACTATATCTTGTGGATGAAACAAAAGGTAGTTTTGATATGCTCCACCAGTAATTCATCCCAAATGTTAATTGTTTTATTGCCATAATTTCCCCATGTCCCAGCAGATCAAGATTAGAGATGATTTACTATGACTAGATATATTTTAAATAGTTAAAGGTAATTTACTACAAATTACGTGTGGTTTCTTCAAAGATATGACTGCAACACAGTATCTTGTTCTACTTTATGCATTTGGGTAGGATATGATTTTCCACTGATGCCCTTATGATATATTTTTCAGAGTACAGGAGAACTTCCTTCACATTGAACAAAACAATATGTTTGTAATTTAGTGAAGGATTGGATTTTAGGCTTTGCGTTTGCATTTTAATTTAAAAAGTGTTGCTCTCTGTTCAAGACTGCATGGCTATAACCAGCATTTCTGAAGCTGATGCATTTGCTAATCCTGTGGGACAGTGCCAAACTTGTCAGTTTTTATAAATTGCTGTCTTTATGACAGGAAACTAGAGGAGGAAGGGTCTTATATCTGAATATAACAGTAAGGAGAAAACAGGGACATAATGACAGATGTGTCCCCAAGTCCCTGTTGTCTATGGTGGAAGCAACACCCAGAGCAAGGGTCTTGCTGAAAGATTGGATGCAAGCCATGAGAACTTTATAAGCATCCGGTAAATGTTTTGCCTGGGTAAAGAGAAGACCTCCTGCAGGACAATTAAAACCGTGTTTTTCTTTGTATTGTTTCTGTTCAGTGCTTTCTAAATATAGTATCTATTTTTATATCTTTTGTGATGATAATAAAAAGTATTCTTTTAACTGAACATATCATCTGTTGAGAATGATATGAGGATGAATGGCAAGACATTGTCAACACAGTAGTGACTCATAAATGGGGGTTCAGTCACGCTTGTAGAATCCAGTAGCCTCAGGCAAGATTGGAATTCCTGGAAGGTTTCTAGATGGTCCATCCCTAAGTGACAGAGGCTGGTTTAAGAGCTTGTAAGGCAAAGTATACCTCCTGGTCCAAGTGTACCTGGGGGAACCCTTAGCTTCCACTAAGTTCGTATTCTCTTAACGCTCATGACTGAATTGCTGATGTGAAGTATCTTTTAATATGACCAGGAATATTGAGGCACATGTCTGAAGGGCTATAACTCATTCCAATGCTTTCAGTTGTCTTTGCTTATTCTGTAAAGATGATAAGTTAAGAACTAAACCTCAAAGATGGTATAAAATGTTTAGTGTGGTGCAAAAAAAGCAATAAAAATGCATAGTTTGTCTAAATGCAATATTTTTAAAATTCAAAGCACTATAAAATTAAGCTTAAAAATATTCTGAAGATTACATTGTAGTTTTTGCTTTGTCATTTTTGGTTTTTACTGCTAGAAAACAGTTCTTTTATAATCTGCAATTGCACTGGCCGGAGGAAATACTTTGTCCTGTATGTTAAATAGGTTGATGAAATGGGAAGGAGAAATGGACATGACTTAGTCCTTTGCAAAGCCTGTAAGGCTCAAATATTCCTTACACAGCAGATGCTCTAACTGAATATTATGAATTGCACTTGTAAAGCTCTCTTTCTAATAGATGTCACTCTTTTGTTTCCCTCTACTCTTTTGCAGCAAGTGACAGGCAGAAGTTTTGGTGAGAAAGATTTTCGTTCCGGATTAGAAAACGGCATTCTTCTGTGTGAGTAAGTAATGCTTACAGTTTTGAGCCTTGAATATGATCTAGACTAAAGTAGAAAACTACCTTAGCTAGTATGTCCCATTGTTGATTTCCTTTTGAGAGTTTTGTCATTGTGCACAGTGGTATTTCACTGCAGTATCATTTCAGTGCCAAAGCTATTGTTATGGTGAGAGTTGAAATGTGGCTTAAGGAAAGCAGGTTTTACAAAGTGCTTCCCTCACTCCACCCCAGCTCCTTAGCTGAGTTATGTAAAAAAAGAAAAAAAAGTTTTTTGGTTTCCTTTATTTAATGTTGTTAACCACAGATTGGCAAATGGTATTCCACACCTGTCTGTGGATGTCCATGCTACAATGAGGCGTTTTGGACCAACTCCAAGTCTGAACGCTGTCAGGAGTTAGCCATCTGAATACCATCAATACACAGCTGCCTTAATAGTTTCTGGAAAGGTTAGGCATCCTCTAAATTTTGCCTAAAGGTATGTTTCAATGACATATTTTGTAATTTTTGGATGAGAGACACAAGTTAGGTTTTGCACATTTCTCTGTAGTTCTAAAGGCTAGTTTTTAGGAAGAGCATTCCAAAACCTTGTTATAGGTTTACATGCCAAAGCTGGCAACTTCTAAGAGCAATTTGGAAATGTACCCTAATGCCCTTAGTCCTTTGAAAATCAGGTTGTCAGGCATTTGGGAGAATCTGCTGATCTGAATCACCCGTATGGACCAATTTCTTACCCTGGATATGCAGGATTGTCACTGAAGTTCATAAAAGATGTCTTTGCACACCAGAATGGTGAAGCTTGTGCAGAACTGAATCCATCCTTATAAGGGAGATCTCCTGAGATGTGTACCTGGACAATTTCAGCTATTGGTAAAGTTTTATACTATTCCAGGTACTAGAACTTGGAAGCTGTTTTCAGCAGTAGAGTTGAGCTAATATCCTGTAACTCAGCTCTAGGTAGCTTACCATAGATCCAAAACCTACTTGTATAAATACTGTTACATGTCTCACTGGTGTCATTAATCAGACAGCTTGAACTTTAGCTTTTAAAGGTGAAAAAATAGAAAGGAAATTATGTGAACTATTTTGATTGTAGTTGCGTGTCTTTGCTGAGGAGTGGCTTTGGGAGGAGGGAAGTAGTTGTTATTGTTGATCAAAAGTCGTGTAACTCAGAAGGAGCACACCCTCTTTGTATTTAAGGGTTGCCTCTTGAACAAGATCTCTCTCCTCTGTGCGTTGAAGGGAAGTGCTGTGTGCTGAATCACTTCACAGCCCTCTTTAAATGTTAAGTTTGAATTGCTGTTGCATGAAAAGCAATTGCTGTGTATTTCAAGATTAGATTGTAATCTTATCTACCAGTAAGCAGAGGTAGTCTGCTTTAAATGCTGTAAATCTTTAAGATGGAAGGCTTAACTAGCTAATGTTTTGCTAATGAGACTAATAAATATGTATTTCTTAGAAGGTTGTGAGCTCTAGTAATAACCAAGTCAAGGGACAGCACTTCCTTACATTACGTAACATAACTGTTCTGTGATATTGGGCAATTTGCTTGTCCTCATTTGCCACTTGTGGATCAGTGCAAATCAGCCTGAAGGAGTCTGTCTCCTCAGCCTCAAATCTTAAAAGCCATGATGTTTGTATTGCATCCTGCTCTTGGTTAGCAAGCTGTAGCTAGTGTGTAAAACTCTATTAGGCTACAGAGAATTAACGAGAAAGTCACCAAATTGGCCTTCAAGTTTGGTTTTTTGATGGCAAACAAACTATAACACCAGGAGTAGAAGTGTACTTCTCACTGGTTCCAAGTCCACTGTAAAATAGACAATTCAACAGAAATTCTTGTGTCTAACACTGAGAACTTTTAGAGTATCTTCAAAAAGTACTTTGGCAAGTGAAGCACTGACAGTTAATTTTTTATCTGTTGCTCAGTGAAGAAGCACTGTAAAGCTGCCACAAGCAATATTGTCTTTCTAGACAGGTTTTTTGTGAACCTAGCAGGGTACCTAATGAAAAAAATGTAATGGTATACAAGCTTTCTCTTAACTCCCTTCCAGTCTGTTGTGCTTTCATTGCAGCAGACCTCAACAAGTAGATGAAAACCTGATCTAAGTCTCTGAGAACTTCAGAAGACAAGAAATAAATTATAGCTGTCTTGGTTTCTGAAGATGGAAGAACTCATTGCTTTTGGTCAGGTTTTACCTGATTTGTTAAAGTTTTACAGAAAAGCAAACTTAGGTCTGTTTTTATCCACAGGACAGTACTCACTGCAAGTGGCATAAACTGGCAACTCATAGCCAGACACTTGTGTGGGTGATGTCCATGTGAATGTGGCATAGCTGTGCTTAGCTTCCACATGTCTGTTTCAGGGTTTTCCTTGCCTGTTGTGTTTTGTGAGGAAGACTGAAAGCGAGCTTGGGCGCTGAGGGATCTGAGTAGCTGGAGGACTGGAAACTGCTGTCAGGAGTGGGGACACAGTCAACATGCCTTGAATGTCCCAAACATATCTCAACCTACCTTCTGGCTTTGCAGGTGTTTTGCAGAAGGGAACAGGGAAGTTACCATGCCAGAGTCCATTCCCCAAAGAGACTGGTCTGTGCAAAAGGGGAATCTCTGTCTCTGTCTGTAGCAGGATTGTTTGACCCTTATACACAGTAATGCCAGGCCTGCCTCCACTTGATGCCAATCTCGACATCCTAGACAGCCTGCAGACACAAGCAGACATCACAACACTGGCTATAAATGATTCATTCACATCTAGCAACAATCCACATACTTTAATAAATGAAAACAAGTGCAATGCCAGCAGCTCAGGCTCTTGGAATGAATGTGTTGTGGAGCACCATCCTGACTAGCGGAGCAGTCCTGATGTGTATGCTTGCCACAGGAACCCACAAGCCTTGTACCTGCCTCTCTGGTAGTGTTTGTGCTGTGGCTGGCATTTTGATTTGGCCTCACTACGAGCTTTATAGCTTGACGTGCTCAGCTGAGGAGCTGAGGGGCACATTTAAACAATGCAGGATGCCATAAAGCAACAAGTCGACAGATGAGAGCAACACAAGCCCTTTTTTCTTTCTGGCTGTTTGAAACCCCACTTGTGCAGTTGCCCAGACAATGGTGACTGTAATTGTTCACCCAGCTGTGCTGAGAAGCCAGTGACTGACTTCTGTTTGTCTGAAATGAGTTCATGTTTTTTTTAGCATAGCTGTCTGACATCAGTGCAAATGGTGATTTCAGCAGGGATATAATAGCTATATAGGCAGAGGCAGTTCTTGCTCTGTGTATGGTTTGTGAATTAAATTCTTGTATGAAAAGACTGAAGAGTTTCTGCATGGGTGGGCAAATATGCCTTCCTGGGGTCATGGCTGAAAGCTATATGATGCAGGAATACAACACCAGTAGCAGGAAATATCACTGGAAATCCCCTATTGCTGCCCCAGCACATGTTCAATTTATTTTTTTCTCCCTTGTTACATAGCTTTAATGTTTAGGTTTGACCCAGATATCATAAGAAGCTAGAGGATTAATCACAGATAAATTAGATCTGGTTGTTTCAATGCTTAGGTGTTCCTATTCTATGAATTCAGGCATCTGAATGAAGGTTGACTGCCAAAAAAAGTGCTTATCCTGTCTGACCTGCTGGTTTGGGTGGTTCTGTTGCATTTTTTGGAACAGCAGATAAGGAAGTCAATGTTGGTTTTATTTCTAACCATACAACAATTGCTATTAATAAGTTTAAAAATTATTACAAGAAGAAAAACTGCATGTCATGCTGCAACCTTGTCCTGTTGTTACTGCTTTAATATCCATGCAAATGTGTTTTCAATTTTTTTCCCCTTCTTGCTGCCCACCTCCCCTTGTCAAGCTCTGCTACTGCAGGATCCCTTCCTTCACACTGGGCATTCAGTAGTTAAAGACGTCTCTGTATGGATGTGAGACTTCAAATATCTGAGTTAATTGCTTGCTTTGATATGATTATCAAAACAGGATATATATCCAATATTTCTCTAAGAATTACATTTGGGATCCTATTTTCCCTCAAGCTTTCTCTGGAATCAAACAATCCAGTCACCCTGAAAGTTTGTATTAGTAGTAATGAGATTCTAATGTCAGGAATAGGACCAGACCATAAAGAATAACAACAACAACTGGGATATGGATCCTGGGCAAAAGACCTTAAACAATGAACTAAAACTGAATCCAGTTGGATCTTAGCAGAAATGATTTGGCTTTGCAGTAGAATCCAATGTCATGATTGTCTGTAATACCTTGAGGTCTGTATGTAGAACAGTTTAGCTGCATGTCTGGTTTTTGTATGTATTAAAATCAATTTATAGCAGTACATGCAGGCATAATAAATCTGATTTTTCTCAAGCATGAAAGTTCTAAGAAATATTTAACTGCATATCTTGAGAAATAATGGCATACACGGATAAAATGAAAGAGGATTAACTGTATGTGGTTAAAGATGGATGTCACTTTCCTGTGCAGTTCTGGATACCAACTTATGAGCATTTTTCCAAGTCTTCTTTGTTTTTTTAGAGACAGTTACTTTATCTATTAGCACATGGCATTATATAACTTAGTAAAATGTGCAGAAACTACACATATTCTTTGAAACCAGGACTCTTTGACTCTGTAACTTTTTTCTTGTTTTTTGAAAGAGGAGGTACAAAGATGTTTTACTGTTTTTAAGTAATCTTGGTAAAATTGCATATGTACAGTGAACTAAAAAAAAGTTTTACACTTTTTCTCCTGTAGGACAATATATAGGAAGGCATTTCTCTTCTGCTGTGAACACTCGGAATATATTCTCTTAAAAAGTACAAGAAAGTTTTTAGGTTTTACTTTTAAATAAAAAAGATGAGAAGTTAGTCATGCATATAGATTATTTTAATAGTATTTAAAGAAAATGTGAAGAGTTGCTATAAATCTGAGCAAAGTGAAAGTCATTATGACCAAGAATTACTTAATGGAATTCATAATTTATTCTGTCATAAGAATGATTTTCTTTCATAATTAAGAAATTCCCTTAGCTTGTGTTCTTCATGCTGTTGGTGATGAATGAGCTGCATTTTCTCAAAGAGAATTTCTTTGGATGTGCATCCTGGTTCTAGTGCATCTGACCAAGCTTTGGGCTGACACGAATGCAGTTTTCAACAAGGGCTGGCTATGTGCCAGATCAGTACAAGTGTAATGCTGTGGAATAATAAAACTTTTGTGCTCCGAGTCAGTGATACTGTGAGGTATGAAGAACAGGCTTTGCTGTATATATGGTGTTTTAGTCATTCTTCTTGCAAGTTAATGTCACTTATGTCATCTGGTAGGAGAAAACAAATAGTCTTTGTAGACTATAGGATTTTTCAGATATGTCATTCTAATTGTCTTTTAGTGTTATGGGCCTGGCATCAGTTCAGCAGTTGGCTGTGTAGTAAAGAGTGGAGAAGTCAGTGGACTTCTATATCCAGAAGACAGCCCAGCACAGCCCAGCCCTTATGCTTAATTAGTATTTTGTTTAACCTTCCTATTCTTGGAAACTAAGAAGGTATTTGAGTTTCATAGGCATATTTGAAGTTTTGAATGTGACCCATGCTTTGAGATGAGAAGGAGTTGGTATTCTCCTGTGGTTTTCAGGCTCTGTGCTGTAAAGCCAAAACATTATCAGCATCATGAATTTGGCACGTCTCCAGGTTTGAGAGATGGGCCCCAAGGCTCATTAAGCATTAAGGTTTAGGTTCATGTGAGGACATTTGAAACAGTTTTGTATGAATACAGAGTCTTTAATCTGTAAGTTTTATTGCTGTTTCATAATGAAGAGCTATTTATTAATATGGTTTAGATGAGGGGCCAAAGGTAACATAAACCCTAATGCTAAGCCCTAATGATGAGAAGAAGAGAATAGCCAGTGAGGGACATGCTTGAGTACAGACAGAATGACCTGTCTTTGTATTTATGTTTTAAAAAAAATGCATTTCAGCAGACTAAATAGTATAGCTTTTTCACTGATTGGTTATTGACAGGGCAAGGGACTGTGGAACACTGACCCACCCAAAAGAAGTGTTGCTCAAATGCAAGGCAAGGCAATCCTGTGAAAAGTTTCAGCTTTACAAGAGTGTATGCTTAAGAAAGTATATTTAATAGTTTTAGAAAGCATATCCATGGCCATTGCTACTCAGTGTAAAAACTATCCATGAATTGTAAATTTATAGGTGAATGAAATGTTCTTCACATCAATCAGTCCCTGTGATCGTAGGTTCTGTATAAACAGCTTGTGAAGTTTCTTAAAATCTTCCCTGTCACCTTTCTTGAGCTGTTTTCAGGGCCTCTATTTTGTTCATATTTTTAGTTTTTGGCAGAGCAAGACTCATGCAGTCCTGTGTTTGGAATATTGTTTTCTCAATACTACATATCTGCATATGTCTTTATTCACTTTGTACATATTAGACAGGACTGTGAGCCCTTTGTAGGACAAAGTCAGTTCTGTCCTGCTTGTTAAAAAAGCACCTTGTTCATCTGATTCTAAATAAATGATGTCAGGGGCATCATTAGCAATCACTCAAGAATGTTTTCCCAAAAATATTTTTGTGACCTCAGGAACATGTTTATATTTTGAAACTTCTTAACCATGTCTTCTGCAACAAAATATTTTGACTTTTCACTGTTCACTGTTTCAAGGTGATTTGTTCATCTTTAAGATTTGTAGTGGATTTTTCTGTCCTTTTCAAATATTTGCAGGCATTTTGGACTGCCACTAGAGCATGAGTTAAAAACATATGGATACTAAAGCTGTCTAGGCTAATAATTATCAAGTGCTGAAAGGCTGCTTGTTTGACTGTAAGTCTGTAGAACTTAATTTGAAGAGAGAAATATCTCTGTGAAGGTTTGACTGTGGATAGAATTTCCTGAATTCTCAAATATGAAACAACCTTTTACTTTTAGATCAGGTCATTAGTCAGCTTTTCTTTTTAGGAATATGATCTGTTACTTGAGCAAAGAGCTCTGTAGGATACCTCTCCCTCCAGCCTGGATTGATCTGTGAACACACATCACTTCAAGCCTTCTTTTCTCCATTTCCGAAGTTTATTCTCTGAAAGTGTTTCTCTTCCATTTCCTCCTAGAATGAGGTCTTTTTGGAGGCTGGGTTTTGGCAGCCATCCTCTGAATATTTTCTTAACTGACGCTTTCTTGCAAGAATTTAATGGGCAGTTTATTGGTGCTTTTCATTAGATCTTTTATCAACTGTTGCCTGAAACGCCTTCTCTTCCTGGCAGAAGTTTTTCAAATTCTTAGCTCATGATAAAAATCCCCAGGAAGGTCTAATAAATTAGTCACACAGTGGCTTGCACTGATTTCAGCCTATCTGTCCAGCTGTGGAGATACTTTATCTCCTGGAATGCCATGCCTTGGGGACAGTGTGAGTAGGGCAATTGATTCTCCCCGTACCTATGAGAGCTGGTTTTTATCAGGGGAAGTGACCTAGCTTCTCCCTGTGTGTGGGACTAGAGCAGCTTTCCACTTCTATCATGCCCTTTTGTTTCTGTAAGGTAAGGCAGATCTAAGGTTTTAGCTTGTATGCAGTGTCTTACTGTGCCTCGTTTAACAGGTAGCTGCTGGAGAGTCCAAGCCAGCACCTGGCACAGGGGCAAGGGAGGATGAGTGGTTGCTCCAGGGGAAATTTAGACTGGATATAGGAAAAGATTTTCTCACTGAAAGGGTTGTAAGGCATTGGAACAGGCTGCCCAAGAAAGGGATTGAGTTACCATCCTCAGCAGTTTGACTTGGTGATCTTTGAGGTCTTTTACAACCTTGATTTCTCTATGTTGGACTGGAAATTACAAGAGAACTTTGAGAAGAACAGAGGATTGTTCTGTCTCAGGAATGGTGCACGAATGCTAGGGGTGATGGGCAGAAATCCCTACAGAGAGCTTGAAGGGTCTGAGAGTAGATCATGTGTGTATGCAGAGACTCAGGTTTTGTGGACGGAGCCTGAAAATTCTCAGTTGTATCCTGGTTTGGGTTATTGTCTTTTGGGTGTTTGGTGGGATTGCTGGGATCACTCAAAATGAGCCAAGGATTAGGATTAGGACTGGGAGAGATTGGAGATTAGGATTAGGGGAGATGGCACAGGCTGGAGCTGCAGATGCAGTTGGGGCTGCCAGAGGAAGATATGTGCTGCAGGTTTTCTTCTCCTGAAAATTCTTTAGACTAGGACATAGCTGGAGACAGGAGGCCCAGGGCAGACAAGTCCTTTGAGCAGGATTGGTGGGCCAAGAAAGCACGGGACTGCAATTGTTAGTGGCTTCTAGGAGAAGGTGTGGGTTAGTGTTTTTTCTCACCTGCAGAGTCTTTCCCTTGGACCATGGCTGAGGATCTTGTGCCAGGTCCCCAAAGCAAAATGGTGGTTGGTCTTGCTTGCCCAGTATTTCAGCAGAAATCTACCAAAGATGATAAATGTTTATTATCAAGACGTGTTCTATGAAAGTCTAAATTGGCACAGAAAATTTAGTTTGTGTATACAGGTCTATGTCAGAAGAGGTGTTGTCGATGGATTTTTGAGAAGCAGGGTTGGACAGTAACTGTGTGACTGAAGGTGACCATTTGAGACACTGCACAAACAGTGTGACTTTTCAGCTGGCTTGGTGGCAAAGCAAGTTCAAACCACTCAGTGTTTTGGCATCTGGATTGTTACTCTAAATGAGGCAATAATTTAGAAGCAGTCAGTCTGCTCTGGAAGAAACCTCCCTTTGACATATTCTGCAGCAAGCAAGTCCTGGGGGGTTTGGTGCCAGACTGCTTATAAATGTTTCCAACAGGAGACAAACTTTTTAATAATAATTTTTATTTCTTCTTCAGTGTTTTCCATCTTGCTCCATCCCATTTCCTCTCTCTTCAGCCTCCAAATGGTGACCTAAAATGTTGTTCGTTCCCTACTCCTGTCCTTCCTCTCAATTTATCCTTCTCCCAGATTTCACAGGGAAGTCTGTACAAGCTATTTTGAAGATTTATTTAGAATGGGGTTTGGCATTTGAGGTTTCCAATAAGAACTCTTTATTTTGCCTTCTATTATTGCCTATGACTTTTAATCTGCACCTGGAATATTGGTTATGGTGCTGATGCATTCACATTTGAGTAATAAAGAAAATGGGATGCTTTAGCTAATATATTCTTTTTTTCCTGAGATAGAGTATAGGCAGACTGAGGACTGAAATCACAAGAGAGCTACAGTATTTGGAAAGAAGTCCTCTGGCAAAAGAAGAAGATATCTTAAATTGCCTGGTGTAGCAGCTAAATAGAAAATAGTAGTTTTACAAAGTTGCTGCTGTGTGAGGTTAAAAAATACCATAAGTATCTCTTGGGGGAAATTTTTTTTTTTTTTTCCCCATCTGTGAAATAAAATAATGGTTCTAGAAGATAGGCAGTTTTTTATTGCCATTCTCTTCATCTAATGAGGAAAAGTGATTTTTTTTTTTTGTAAAGAGAAGTATATTAATTAATTTGTTTTTAGGACATTATTGTTAGATTCTACCTTAAACAGAAGAGGAATAGTACAGACATCTGTATGAGCTTCAGTTATGGAGCTTTTAACTCCAAGAATATTAAAAAATTACCCCTCAACTCCCAAAAGTATCATTCATATTGGTTTTGATGCTACTCCCAGTACATGATGGTGTTGGAGATGTGGGAATGTAATAACATGGGTACAATTTAGGACAAGAGAAACAGAAGCTTTACTATGATCATAGAAAACTGAGAATAGCATCTCCCGCTCTGCTCCCCTGTTCTGTCCAAATGATTGCAGAAACCCAACCTATACAGTGTTTCAGGGAGACACAAAGGGAAAGAGGTGAGGAAAAGTGCTCATTTCAATGTTCATAAAGCAAGGTGTTCACTTCAGGGGGGGTGAACACCTTCATGAACTTGCAAACTGCCACAGTCCTAAGGAATCAAGCAACAAATAGTGTGCCACTATGGAGAGATGGCTCTTGGTGGAGCTTTGAGCAGTGGCACACCGCCTGTTATCCTAACTCAGAAGCAGGGAGCCAAAAATCTTCAGAGACTGTTAGCTTTTAGTTGGAAGGAATATTCTTTTCGTCTGGATAAACTTCTCAGCCAGACCTCTTGAATATTAAATAATTTTACCACCAAAGTAAGCTGCCAGAGGAGTCTGCTCTTGAATGGAGACCATGTCAGCCCAAAATGGGGTTCCTCTCTTCCATAGAGGTATTCTGATTTTCAGAGAGTTTAAATTTAAGAGACATCATTTTTTTTCTCTTTAAAGATCTTGAATTTTAAATCCATGTCTTGACCTGATGATTTTCTTCCTAGTGGATGGAACTGGGTGAATTTTTCTTTGAATAAAAGGCATTATGGTTTTCTCTTAGGGGAAGGGTGGTGAAGACACAGTGTTTGTTGCAACAGGATTTTACAATTAAAATTCCCCACTTTTAGAGGCTTGGTCATTTTTTTGAGTATTCTAACAATGAGTCATGTCAGCACATCTCATAGCATGCTCATGGGTGGTGAGGAGTTTGGATTTGGGGGGTTGCTAGTCTTTGGATACTGAACAATGTTCAGTATCACTGGCCTAATGGTGTTTTCATGATAAGATGGGGGATTTATGGATTCCCTTTTTATTTGTCTTCTCTCATTTATGATTTACGGGGCACTCCACTCAACACAATATATGGAAGGATGGCATTTAATTTCAAGTTAAGATGAAAAAAATAGGTCACCCATAAAGTGTACATCCTTTCTCACTTTCCTGTAGTGCAGAAACTGCCAGATCTGGATGCCTTCTGGGTTTCTACTCTCAGGCCCTTCCAGGCATGATCTGCCTGTACATAGGTAAGGCAGGCTGATGTGTCAAAATTGGCCCAGAATCTGTCTGGGTCACTGATGTGGTCTAGATCAATTTAGAATTTAAAATAAATACTGTTGAGTTACTGTGCTGTAAATATTCATCCTAGTCTTTCTTCATTTCACTGATGGAATTTGGATGTCCGTGTATGTTTTCAGAAGGGAGAAAGGGAAGATTCTTCTTTTTCCAGTCACACTGAAATCCTTATGTGATGGGGGAAAGCGTTTGAGAATTTGGATTTTGTGACTTACCACTCATAAAATACTCCTTTCTCATAACAGGTTGCTGAATGCGATAAAGCCGGGATTGGTAAAAAAGATCAATAGACTACCGACCCCTATTGCAGGTTTGGTGAGTATATCAAATGGAGGAAAATATTTCAGTGCTGCTTTTTGCACCTTGACATTGACTATGTGGTTCAGATAGCAATTACTTTTGTAATCTGAATTCTTCTAGCCTAGTAAACTCAGACAATCCCTCTGAAATCAGAATGCTCTGTGTAGTCACCTTCAGACCTTTCAGGTTTTTTTTTCCAGAAGTAGGCAGTATTAAGTGGCAAGATATATTTTTAGAGGAAGATGATCTTGGTTGTATATCACCTCTCAGTTGTGGCACTAGCTTTAGAAAAACTGGAATGCATGCATGAGAAGCCACCATTGGAAAGGAAGAAAACTGTACTTGTATACTTCGTCTCATTTTCCCTTTCCCCAAAATACCACAGTCTGCAGATAACATTCATTGTGGGACTGTCTGGGGAACTGTTTCTTGTTGACTTTTAGGGCAGAGCAAAACTGGGCCATAGTCTGTTGTAAGCAAGGAAGACCACAGAGGATGTGCTGACAGCTCATGGGCTGTTGGGAGCGCCGGGTGCTCAGGGGGTCACCTCAAGTGGTGGCACAGTCCTGTGCTTGTTGTTGGGGCACAAGGTGGGGGTGTGAGAGCTTCTTGGGTCTAACAGGATTAGCCACATAGAAATACAGCTGTATTGATTTTACCTTCAGCTGTAACTGGGAACAAAAGGGTCCTTGAGCATGTGGAAGGTGGCCATCTTCTATTTAGACTGGTCATATATATACCTGGTTCCTTTGTGCTCTGGCACTGTTCCCATTGTGGCTTATACAAGATTCAGAATATATTACTTGCTGATAGCTGAAGTTAACATTCCTTTGTGTAAAAGGCATTAAAATGTTTCAGTGTATCAGAAACCATGTTACATTTGCTGTTAAATTAGATCTATAATGTTGTTACAAAGCCTTTGAGGCTGGGTCTTTCAACCTGTAGACTGAGAAGGATATTTCTGCATGAATACTGCCTGGTTTTAGAATCTCATTTTTGATCCCCACCACCTTTTCTCTTAAGTTTCCTTGAGTGCCTTTCTTTTGCCTCTAAAAGCCATCTAGTTTTATTCCTTTGCCATCCTATTTGACAAGAATATTTGATACAAACAGCTGAAAAAGTACCAGTAGTGCAGCTTTCTTTTCCTTGGCTTGCTTTCAGGAAAGACTCAATTTTTGTTATGACTGTTTTAAGAAGATGATATTGAATTACATTGGGTTTTTTCCTTATTCATATGTAAAATCCCAACGGTAAGGTGGTTTTAGTAGGAAGGACATAGAAAAAAAGTCATTATGAGTGTGTATTTTTCTCATTCCTTGAGATAAAGCTCTCTTGCAAGATGTGTATCTTCAAAGCATTATGAAAAAAAGATATTTTCAGGATACTAATGCTACAGGAGATCTTTTTTTGGGTTGTAAAGAGACTTTATCACCTCTGTACCTGTGTCCTCTGATTTTCTTTAGTAACTACTTTTCTAAATATTTTTCCTAGTAAACAATTAGGCTATTTTAAAAGTTCACTGTTTCTGAGTTCTTGAACATTACCAATGGATGTTTTAATCCACTGTTCTGTGAATAAATTGCTCCCAACAAAACAAACTATCAAAATTTCCCCTTGTTTTCCAAGATGTCTGACTCCATACCTACTGACCTTTTGTTGCCATTTGTAGTTACAGTGGTGAGTAAGTGGCTGCTTTAAAGATTGCTTGAGAATTTAAATGATCAAGTCTTTCTTTCTAGTCTGTTATGCTTATTTATGGTGTATTATTCAAAAGCACAGCCATCAGGGGTGTGTTTGAGCCCAGGGTGTATCCTTTTCTTTTCACTTACCTGTACCATGCCTAAATGTCTGAAAAAAAAAAAAAAATTGACACCATGGTCCAGAAGCAGTTATACCTCCTAGGTAGTTAACCCTATGTGAGATACAGTCCCCTATTAATTGCCAATTTTTCTTTATTATCTTAGTTTTCGTTGGCTTGACATTCTAAATAGTTACTTCTTTCTGGTTATTTCACCCCAGTGACACTAATTTCCTCAAGTACAAGTAGAAATGCTGTGAAACCCTCAGTACCTTTTCTTCCTTGCATGAGATATGTGCGTTTAAATCCTAGACACTGCTTCTGCTTAAAAAAGTATAACCTAGTTATTGTAACAAAATTAATTTCTTTCCTGATAGAATGAGTATTTATTTTGCTAGGGGAGACAATAGGTACATTTTCATTTATACAAAATAGGAGCTAAAACTTATGAGTAATTGTGGTGTATTCAAAGTGCCTTTTGCTTCATTTTTAACCTCCAGAGACACAGCTATTTATTACTTAGCTCTACAAAATGTCTACTTAAATCTAATTCTCTAGATATAGTCTATTTTTCTGCTTTGTTATGGTAAGGAAAAATTAGGAACTGTCCTTTATTGGAGGAAAATAACAGTGAACTTGAAGCCAATATCAGACACAGGCTGAGGTGTTCACTTGGGAGTATTAGCAGATGTAAAAATTTTGCCTGTATTTCATGTTTGAGTGACTTCTCACAATGCTTCTGTAAGTATTATGTATAACTGGTATAGTGTTGACAGACTGAATTCTTCAAACTTTTCCTGGCATTTAAAACTAGATGAATCTGCAGTTACTCTGAAATTCTCACGGGTGACTTGCTCATGTGTTTTAAGAGGGAATAATTTATTTGCAGATCCTGCATACCAGAACACCAATCATTTAAGGAAAATTTATTGGTTATGGTGCTGTGGTGTTAAAGTAAGAACTTAAGGATCTGAACACCACCATACTTAGCACAGGCCATATAAATACACAAAGATGATCTTTGTCTAGTTGCAAGACTAAGTCAGGATGTGGATTGTATGCAGCATTACATATAGAATTACATATGTTCAGCTTGGCAGACTTGTTTGTAATTTTCTTTGATCTCCAGAAGTGCCGACTGCTTCTGTTATCACAGCAGAAATGATACATTGCTTTAATGAAAGAAAATGTAGGACCACTGCTTTGGTATTCATACTTACAGTCTTAAATCTGATAAAATGTTTTCTCATTCTTGATCAGTATTCATTAATCCCGAAAGCTAATGCTCCCACCAAAAAGCAGATTCACAAAACATTCAAAGAACACATTAGGCCTAGGTAGCAGTAACAGGCTTTACTAAAAGCCTTGCCAGAAGAAATTTTCTCATGTGAGAAATTCATACTGAGCATCTTTGTTCTAAGACTGTCAGGTTTCTAGCACCACCACTTCATATATTTAATTGTAGAAGGCTGGAGAACTCTTTTGGCTGAGTTATTAATTAAAAAACCATCTGGAACTGCAGAAGACTTGCAAATGTCTATTAGAGCACAATGAATATAATTAAGTGACTTTTACAAAACCAGAAATTTTTTTCAGTGAGCTGCTGCTGGTTTCTTTCATCTTGTATGCATTCATAGTGAATACAACTAATTTTTAAGGTTTCTATTAATTGCAATTTTGTACTTCTATACCTTATTATCTATTCTATAAAAAACTACCAGCATCACCGTAGATAAGCTTTGTTCAATAATACTAGCCACTGTATGTTGACTTTCTTTTTCCCTTAAAAAGATTCCAGTTTTTGCTTCCTGTCCCTGAATAATGTCACTCTGTGAGAAAAGAAAAGGTTTCTGCCTTATCTTTTGTTTGACAGGATTTAGGGGAGTTTATAGCATTACTTCAGTTCCTTGAACAATCCCCACAGGAGCTCAGACACTTACTTCAGAGGCTGTGTGAACGATTCTCACATATAATAGGAGGAAGTAGTCAAGACAAAGATGGAGAGATGAACTTTAGCTTGGCTCTTGGCTCATGTTTCAGCACTACTGTGTTTACTGTGGTATCCAGTTTTCAGTTTGTTTATGGTCCTTAACTTTGTGACATATGTGTGATATAGCACTGGAAAAAAATAGACCTGCAGAAGTCACCTGGTTGCATGGTTATTGCACCAAGATGAACAGAGCCATAATGTGCTGCTTAAGAAAGCTTGTTCCTTTGAAAGCAAGGTTGGGTTTTTTTCCCCTTATTATTTTCCCAGGAAGTTTCTTTTGGCAAAATGTTCTCTGAGCGCTTGCTATTACCCTTATTAAGAACAGCTATGTATCTGCTGGTGCTGGTAGTTTTTTCTTATGCTGTAATATTGCAGAAATCCTAAGTTTGGGTGTTTTCTATCTTATGTGTTATTTCAAAGAAATGTCATCAATATGTTAGCTTTCAGGAGTTTGTGCTACTAATTAAATTCAGCAAATGATATCTTGTTTCTTCATGCAGGTATGAACCTCAAAATAAAACTAGAAGATCCAAGTAAAGTAGAGTGTGTTTCACACAGCTAAAAATAATTAGCAAAAATAGAGAAATACACAAAACTTTAACTTTTCATTCGTACCTCCTTGTTACTAATTTTTTTCTTAAAAATTATCTTCTTGGTTTTTTTCTTTTAAATGTATCACTCTCCCTTTAATTCTAGCACTTTCTGCAAAAAGCCTACTCCTATTTTAATATATAGATATATAATATATGATAATTTCTGTTTCCTTGTTTTGTACTGCTATTCTCTGCTGAACACATTTGTTTCCCAGCACATTGTATTCATAAAAAAGTCTTGCTGTGTAAGTTGTGGTACATGTGAAGTAAACAGAAGCAAAATTTCCTGACTATCTAAAAACAGTAAGTTCTTGGCACTCACATTCCAAAAGCATTTTTGTGAATGTTGATGGAAAACAAAGTGTCAACAGCATGACAAAATACTGTGCAAACCTTCTGCCATGTTTTCTGTGGATCTTCCTTGCTAAATAGTAATTGGTTTCTCTACACCTCTTGTGCCTGCTTTCAATTCTGAAATTTGAATATTTGACTAATGCAATATTTATGGTCTGGCCAGTAGTTGAGAGCAGCACTGTGTGCTTTGGCTCATCACATACTGTAATCTATAATGAATCTCTTCACTAAACCAAGACTATCCTTAAAAAAAATAATGGTTAGTATCAAGTCCTTGTATTCTTTGAGTTGTTTGGGTTTTTTACTCCCCTAGCTTTCTAGACTGCCTTCAAATTGATTTTTCATTTAGATTTTCTTGCCTTAGGTGTTGTCTGAGCTGGATGGAATTACTGTATAAAATTCTCGTTTAATGAATTTAGCTATATGTTGTGTTCATAAACATCTCTAAGTTACACAAAGAATATAAAAGCAAACTAACAGGTGTTTCTTAACCACATTGTTTGTAAACAGAGTCTGTGTGGAACAATCTGCAGTGAAGCTGTAGTTAATTCATCACAGAAGAGGAAAACAGCCATCAATTCAAATTTGGCAGGAAGCACAGAGAAAGCAGTGTTGGGGGGAAAATGAGATACAAACAAATAAAACCTAAAAGTTTGTATGGAAATTCAGCTATTTTTCTTTTTTAAACTGGATTGATGGTTTTTATTGCTTCCAATTAACCATACAAATGCTGTCCAGGAAGCATTGCTCTCCTGCCATTTAGACTAATAATACAAACACAAAATACAATGCTGGCATCTCATTTAGTATTTTATTGATTAAAATGACTCTTCTTACTCTGGTGTGTTGGGTTTGGTTCCAAAACTCAAATATTTGATGCTGGAAATAATAATAATTGATCTGACAGCAAATGTACTGGAGACTGCTGCGCTTGGGTTCAGCCTGTGTTGCCTGGCTTCCAAGTTGTACTGTGAACTGATGTGTGCATGCAAGAGAGGCTGAAATAATAGGAAAATATTAAAAGGCAGGTACTATAGAAAAACAAACAAACAAAACAAAGGGAGGTAAATGACCCCACCTTATTTATTTATTTATTTGTGATGGTCTGCACTGCATTTAGCTGTAACACACACCCTCAGAGAAGAGAGTTCAGCCAACTCCTAGTAGTCTTCTTGTTCACCACCTCTGTATGACTTATGAGTTGTCCCTAACATCCATGGGCAATCACCTCAGATACCAGCTGCAGTGTTGTGTTTCTGATGGCTGGAGGTGAAACTTGAGGAGAACCTTGTTCATTTCTAAATTGCCCGTTATTGATCCCTCAGGGGTTTTTGTGTGCTTCCTGCACTGCTGGCCCCAGCCAGAACTCAGCCAGGACTTTGGCAGACCATCCTCACTGCTGGCCCTAAAGTCCCATCTTCTGGATGCTTCCTTGGCTGGAGGGCTTACAGTGCACTCAATAAGCTGAACTGTTTGTTGGCTAGGACCACTCCTTGTCACACTAAGGATATTGGCTCTTTCTGCCAGTGTGCAGGAGTTTGTCCCTTGTTAGAAGATAAAGTCTATCAGTACCCAGGGTGCCCTGAAGGGTTTCCTTGTTGAGTCAGAACAGCACCAGCCAAGATTGGTAAATATTTGCAGGATACATGTGAAGCATGGCTGTGATCCATAGCTGCTGCAGACGTTCGCAAACTTTGTCATGTTGTTGAGACCTCTTCCCCAACGAAACTGGTTAGGATTCAAAGGTGCAGCATTTTCACAGTCAGCTTAAGTTGTGCCTTCAGCCTGCTGAGTTGTGCTGCTGAGAATGTCAGGACTTGGTTTGGCCAAATGCTAATAATATTTGTAAGCTCTTTGTGGCAAGGATCATCTGTTAGTCTGTTTTTGTCTAACACCTCACCCCATGAGTCCTGCTCCGTGGCCAGGACTCCTAGACAGTATGTTAATACAAATAATAAATAACAGTTACAAAAATATCACAAGCATTCCTATGTCATTCACAGCCTCATTTTAGACTGCTCTCCCAACAACTGTGAGTTTAATCAGTAGGTTTATAATTAGCTTTATTCACACTGAATAATTTAGAATGTTAATATGCAAATTTGGAGGCAAGGGGAACCTTTTCTATGATAAAACCAGGAGAGGATGGTCACTGCAGAGGATGTCCTTTTTTGAATGGATTTTTTTTTTTGCTGTATGGAGACACCCATTTCTTTCCCAGCCTTAGCATGCTTTAGAAAAAAGTGTTTGATTAAAAGCAAAGAGTCTACATGTTTAGGGCTATCAAGTGACCTCCCAAAGATGTTTTTTATAAAATATAATAATGATTGTTTACCTTTTTTTTTTTTTTCACAGAAAGTGTAGTAAACTGAAGAATTCCAGGCATACCATTTAAAAATTGCAAAAAGGAAAACCTTGCTACTGCTGAAGTGATAATGCTAGGCAGCTGAAATGTAAACTTGCCCTTATCATGGCATTAACCTTTACTATAAATGACAGAGTCTTTACTTGGTTTGGTGAGGGCAGCTGGCTTCCAGGAAGGGCTTATTTTGTACCCATGAAAAATGTAGGTTGCTCACACGAATAATTGTTAGATTTGCATGCAGATGCTGGAGTCCTTCTGCAAGTTCAGCCATGATTTGCATTATGGTTGGTTTAGTGACACTGAGTTGAGTGAGTATTTCAGAAATGGAAAGCTTTTGAAGAATAATCTCTAAGTATCTGTAAGTGTCAGAAAAAATAATGGTTTAACAAACAAATGCCATTTTCCACATAGCTTAAATTTCCACTTAATGAAGTGAAGCATCAGTGTCTTCTTTGAGCTGCTATCTTTGAAACAAAGAGCCTCCTGAGCAATGATTTATACTCTTCAGAACAAATCCCACTGTTGAAGCTTATGACTTCTCTTAATAGCTGGACAAATACCACATGCTCTGGAGACATATACCATCTTCAGGAGTTTTTAGTGAGGGACTTGGATGCCCTGAGTCTGTGAATATATTGCCTGTGTCCTGTGGGGAATGAGGCACTGTTGCAGTTGTATTCAGGCACGTGCAATTTTTGAGTGTCTTCTGTTGCAAAATTGATCAGTTTGCAATAAGGATATAAAAGGAAGCACTGAGCTGGTGTACTGCAAGTGTTTAAGCCAACACACATAAAATATGCAGAGCTACAACTGTCAATGTCTTGAAGCTAAATAAATATCAGCTAAATATTAGCTTTTGTCCTTAGCGAGGAAAACTAGACCTGAGGTTATGGTTGCTTTCAGCTACTCTGAATTTGGCATTCCTACAAATGACAGCACTGGCCTTCATACTAGCTGGAGTGGGCAACTGACCTGGCTAAAAAATACCCTTCATCTTACAGCATGAAGAGAAATGCAGACAGGAGGGAAGGAAGAGGCTCACGAAGTTGGGAAAAGAGGTGTCATTCCATCAGTTTAAAATAGTTCTGAAACTGCAGCTGCAGAGTTTAAACTTAGATGCACTCCTTAAGGTATTGGCCAAAAGCAAAGGACACAGGAGCCTGGGAAAGTCTCAATCTTAAATCATTTGTTTAAAGGTTGTCTGTGTTTAAAATTATACTTAGTAGTATTCTCACTCCCTAATTCTGGAAAGCCTCTCACAGGTTGGAGTCTGTAGGTCTGCACTATAAATACCATCTCTGATGCTCAACTGTCGTTTTCAGTGACATGTAGCCTGTGCTGCAGGGTACAGCTAGATCAATGTTGATAACCAGATAACATCAGCACTGAAAGTATGAAAAGGGAGGGTACCTTCCCAAAAGCTCTTAACCTGAAAAGTCCTTGGGTGGCAAGCAGGAAGAATTTTCACAGTAGAGTCAGACCAACAGATTGGCACCTTAAAATGGTCCAGGGAAGCTCAAGCTCCTTTGACCTTCTCTTGTGAAAAGAAAGCAAGCAACAGTCTGTTATGACCCTGGCCCTTGGGCTGAAGATGGTGGCAGAAGAATGCTGTCTCTAATCCCCTCCCTGGCTTCAAATCAACTTGGTGAAGTCTATTGTGGTTAATGTCTGCTAGCAACTGTTCGTACTGTTTCTATGCTGAAAACCTTTCCAGGCACTCTTAAGTGGATTTATTTTAGATGATGTGCATGTTGCTAGCAGGAGCCTACGTGCTGAATGCAGATGATAGAACGTGTCTTGCTCCAAAGATCACATTGCAGTTGTTTCCCTGACTTAAAGCAAACAAGCAAAAAGGTAAACTAATGGAAAACTGGTGCCTTAAAGATCTGTGCAAAGTGATTTCTTTCGTTTAAGAGCCCAGTAAAATTCTGTAGTCTGGTGCTGTGGTCAAGAGTTCATAGAGGTTGAAATACCTGACACTGAATTCTCCTTGTCTCTGCACTGCTCTTGTCTCTTCCTCACTGCTCCTGGATTAAAGCCACTTGCTTCCTGCTTGGCAGAGTATTTTCCAATTGTAATGCGTTTCCTCTTGAATGTCCAAAGGTCTAATGATACTATTGTAAACCTGTTAAAATTAATGCTGCAGAGGAAATAGCTTAGCTAATTGCTTATGGAAAATGCGGTGATAGACTGAACTATCTGACTGAGGGACATCAAAACCATTAACTATTAACCTTTTGAAAGCTGAAAAACCTTGTGATATCACGTGCAAATCTGCCCCATAGCTTAGTAGGAGAATTGCACATTCATTTATGGACAAGCAATATAACTAATGGTCTAGAAAATTAATATTGCAATACAGAGGCAATCCTTAGCTCTTTGGAGTGGTGTCCCTCTGGTAAAGTCCTCACTATTGCCATGTATTTGTTTGTTTCCGCCTCCTCATCTTCATGTGGGAAGCACTATTACTTAGATGGTAAATGTCTGTTTTTCTTTGGAGCAATAGTGCACGCTGATTTATTACTGCATGATGTGTGAAAGGGAGTGTTCTTTTCAGGCTTTTCAATAAGGGGAGAGTATTGTACTTGCTAAATGTATGCATGCATCCAAGTGTGAACTGAGTTCAGCTCAGCTTTTTTCAGTCCATTCTATTACACTATTTCTTTACCTCAGCTTTTCTCCTTTGAATTATAGTAGTTCTCATGCACAATTTAGAACCAAGTTTGTGTTACCCCATAAGGCCAATGGTAAACATGATGTTTTCCCCCCTTCCCCTTTCTCTTCTTTTTTTGTCATAATGTTCGTATTTGGTCTCCTTTTACTGCTAAAGAGATGTTACTTGACTTAATATGTTGCAAAGTGGTGTTGGTGTGTTGGGAGGCATGTTGGACTGAGTGCCAGATTGTGACACTTACCATTGCACCTGTTGTAGGACAACAAGTTTCAGGCCTTAAACTGATAGCCCAGGCTGCTAATGCTCTTGCTGCTTGCCGTTTTTAACTGTTGGGTTGGATGGGTGCTGTGTAGCTTGGCTGCACAGCCAACAAATCCTACGGGTGTTACCAAGAGTTCCTGAATATTTCTCATACCTTTTCTTAACGAAAGCTGACTTCATTGCTGTTGTCCTTTGAATACCATTTCTAGCTTGTTTGGAAAAAGGCTTGCTGGTTTTTCCAAAACCAATCCTAACTTTACCACTCCTGCCTAGCAACGGCATTAGGGATCTTAAAGCTAATTCCTGCTGTTGGCTATATTACCTAAGTTGTCAGTAGGTCATTGAATTGTCATCTTTGCCTTCAAGCCCTAATATAATGAAGTTATAGAGGTTCCTGTGAAGCTGCTTGGTGAGTGTCTTCATGGGGGAGGTTGCAGGCCTGACTTGCTGGTAATGGGCATGAGAAGATGCAGCACAGTAAAAAGCTCAGGAGTCAGTGGGACATAGGCTTACCGTGCAGGCAGCACCCAGTCTTTGGCTGACTACAGGAGGGATCCAAGGTCGTTTTGGCAACTAAAAAGAGCTGAACTGTGAAGCAGGCCTGTTTCCTTGGCCAGCAGTGCATGGATCAGTGGTCAGTGGTTTTTTGGTTTTAACCTTCCTGTCCTTCCTATCTCCGCCTGTCCTGCAGCCCAGAGCAGTGAATAGGACCATGCTATAAATGCTCTCTGCCTCTCAGGCCTGCTTTTCAGACCAAAGCTGGCAGACCTGCTAGATAAGAAGTATGACGTTTATGTATTAATTTCTGGAGTTACAGAGATCAGCCACAAAGTATTAGCACCACTATACAGTATGTCCTCTGTTACTTAAAAGGGAGGATAGTGGATAGGTTCAGTTATTTGAGGTTTCAAGTAATCCAGGGCAATTTTCAGTGTAATTAATACATGTCAGGAATTTGGATAACACGAAGTTCTAGATAACTGAGGTGATACTGTAAACAAGTTGTGAAAATTGTGCCAGAAGACTGTCTGCACAGGTCAGTAGCACCAGCTAATAAAATATCTCAACTTTTGATCTAGAAAAATATTTCATGCAACTTTCACTTGACATCTGAAGAAGCAGAAAAAAACCCTTTATTTTTGTACAATTCCTGGATGTTTTCTTTCATTAAGTTTCTCCTGTTACCCCTAAGGAGGTCAGATTGTAGTTGCTTCTTAAACTATATCAACTGCATGAAAAGAAAAACTTGAAATGTTCTGAGAGTGCCACATGCACCAGGTACAGATACACTGTTCTGCTGTACTGTTTGTTTCCTTTCAAAGAAAATACAAGCAGATTTTAAAAAATTAATAACTACTATTACAGGCTTGATACTGTATATTGGAAACAATGTATTTTCTGATATTTCAGAAAACAAATTATGAACAAATGCAGGAATTGCATCAATCAGTGGCAAAACTAGTTGCAAACTAGTAAATAAAACAGAATGCTTCCCAGGGAGTGCTGTCAGAGGTCTTACAAAAACCTCGAAAGGGGTAAAGAGAAGTAAGTACATAAGTAAATGTGGGCCAAAAGAATACATAAAATTTGTAACCAAATTCAGTGTTTAGTGATAGACTAACATAAAAAAGTAACATGACATAAAGTTTGTCATAAGAGGCTGATTTTTGTTTTGCTCTGTATGTTTTGAGAAGTCAGGCTAGATTGATCTTCTCCCTTAGTGTACATGCCTGTATTTTACTGTTACACTGCTGAATTGTGACTGGGTGGAATCTGATATGTCAGTGGACTAGAATTTTAGACAAAGAAGAAGCAAGATAATTACATCCTCTTGGGCAACTGCTGCAGTCCAACAAAAATTTGAGTAAGCAAGGTATTAGCAGAAATATTTTAGAATGGATGATGTTTTATCTTCAGCAATATTGCAACAGTTTTTCCTTGTTCTTTCATCCTATCCGAAACAACCCAAAGAGCAAAAATTCAATCCGATATTATGATAAGTGTGAAGGGAGTTTAGGAGCTATATCTTCAGACTTGCCTGGCCTCCATTTTTGTGCATCTCAGAATTTTGAATGGCACAGTCAGCACTGACCAAAATCAGTTTTCCTGCAAAGTATCAACTTACTAATATGAATCTCCACCTCCCTGTTATGCTTTATGGCACCTCACTGCCTTCAGGAGTTTGTAATTAAGAAAAAACACATAGATGCAGTAAAAAGGGACAGAGAGGAACAAGATGTTTGTCAGTACAGCATTACCAGCAAACACAGTATCTATCTGCTGTCGGCATTTCAAAGGCATGACTAATGCAGAATTTTGGGGAGGATGATGGAATAGTTATAGTGAAATTTAGAGGAGGCTACTCATAAGCATTAGGACTGTGTGTGAGAAAATCTAAAATCTGCCTGGAGTCAGCACCCACAGTACTAGACTAAATTGGCTAGTTCCCAGGGGTGCTTGAGACCTTAAATGCTCTGGTTGATCAGAGATTAATCCCTTGCTTTTTTAAATACTATTACCCAATCTCTTGAGCCACCCAATCCTGATTAAAATTTACTTTCTAAATTATGATCCTAGAGAACTGAAACTCCTTGAATTCCAGACCTTTACATATTTTTTGAAGAACTGAGAGTTCTTGGTGTTCTCACACTTAAAAATTCTTGCAGATAGTTTATCTTCTGAGGAGTAGTTCACCTTGCTTATTCTTTTTCCTTTGGCTGAAATTTGATGACCAATACTAGAAATCCAGCACTTAAACCTTAATACAAACTATTATGTAAGTAAATTACACGCTAAGAACTTCAAAGATTGTGGTCAGTGTTCTCCATCACAGTTTCCAATGTAATTTATTCTCTTTTAAAAGCAGCATAGAAATATTCTTGTCTTTTATAACTTTGCAAGTTGGAGAAATAAAAATGCCAGACTGAGGATGGGAAGTAAATAAAAGGAAAAACAGTCAACTGCTCTATCAGGATAATGGAAGGTGGAGTTTAGGATATGCCAGAGAATGCAGAACCCTGGATAACCTCTGTGGTGAGGGTGTGGGCAACTCACTGAACAGTCTGCTTGGGTTTGGCAGCTCTCATACTTGCTCAGGACAGCCACATCAGCTCTTGCAGGAGAGCAGCTTGATGCCAGTGCCTTTCCCACTTGAGGGCAAACAGTACAAATGGCCTTAGTAGAGTAGCACAGCACATTTAGGGATTTCCAGGGATTTCAAAAGCCCCATGAAGTGGGTGCTGCTCACATGGTAGCTGAGTCTCCATGGTCTCTGCAGTTACAGGCATGCTGAAGCAAGCCCCTGTGCAGCTCTGGTCTGGCTGGTATGTACACAAAGAATATGCAAAACACGTGTGACCAGGGTCTGGTGCCTCCTGGGAGGATGAGCTCCTGTGCTGCAGTTTGGGCAGTGTTCCTGCATCATCACCTAAGGTGGTTGCATAGCTCTGTAGCGCCTGTATTTGGATGGGGCTACATCTGTTGACCTTGTAAACCCCAGCTAGCTCCTAGTGGGTCTCCAGATTTAAGGGTTGATTGGTTTCAGCACAGTGCTGAGCGTCAGCTGGGTCAGTGCATTGGAGCAAGGCAGTCCTGTGCCTGATGAATGTATTCCCTAGTCGCTGGGAAGGGCAGTGTAGAAGTGCTTGCCAGAGCCAATAAGTCCTGCTGGCCTTGAGCTGATTTTGGGTAGCCACGTGTAACATTTGCATTCTCCAGAAAACTGCACCTATGGGAATGGTTTGGAGACGTGAGCTGGCTAGGGACTGGGACTCTGCAGTGCTTTAAATCAGCTAATTTGCTGGCAGCTTCTTATTGGTGCTGGAGCTAGTACAGCTGCTTTTAAGGTCTTTGATGCCTGGACTAATAATCTTGCTAGACTCTCTCTACTGGTTCTGCTGTCTAGATATACCTCTCTCTGCTCAACTCTGAGTCCTGGCCCTTTGTTGAAGAAAGGAGAAAACCATATTTACGTTAAATTTACCATTTTCCTTTATACAGTCTCATCAGCTAAGTTTTATTACATTTTTTATGTGGCTTTAAATTGAAACAATTTTCAGAAGTAGCAGATGAGGAGTTGGAAACTTGCCATTTGATGGTACATGAACATCTCTGCTGGGCTTATTTGTGACTGTTGTGAGCAGGAGCCACTGGTTTTACCCAGGTAAGCTGAATTATAAGCATGATTGGCTTTTTTCTTCAAACAAACAAAAGTTTATCTCAGGTCTGGCAAGGACAGAGGATATGGTATTAACTGAAGTTTTAAGAATTCATTATCAGTGATAGCCGATTTGTTTTCCTTTTCTGTTCCCTTCACCAACAAACAAGATAAGCTATTTCTGCCATCTTCGCTGCTTAGATCCCGTTTCTAAAGACCTGGTGTGATCTGTGTGATGAACACATCTTCCTACCCTTGTTGCTTTGTGTATTCTGAGGGGAGAGAGGGTGTTGCTGTAGTACACCTCTAATGTGTTGAAGAAAACTGAAAAACAGGAATATCAGTCCTGTAAGAGGACACATCCTTTCCTGTCCTCTGTTCTGCTGACCAGAGGAACCAAAACAAAGACATTGAGAAACAGCTGGGAAAATGCTTTGCAATAGGAATGCACTATATTAAAGAAGTCTTCCTTTCTTTCTCTCTTGCTTTAATAATTGATTCTATTTCATTAATTTGAGGAAATTCTGCTTCTTAAATACATTATATAATTGTAATACATTTTATTCGTCCTGAAAGCTTAGTCTTCACAACTGCAAATTATACTGGCATCCAGATGTAGTACATGAATCCTGATTTCCAAATGGCTCTTCAAAGGCATGCTTGCATGTCCATTATAGACTTAGTGAACAGGAGAAATTTAAGTAATTTAAGTAGGCTATTCTGTGTAGTCAATCTAGGTTTGAAGCTACAATAGCTTCAGGAATAGTCATGCTATTTCTTGAATCTAGAGACTGTTTACTGATAGTTGAAAAGGAATGGAAAAAAAATCACTGCCAGACTATTGAGTAGCTCATCTTGCCACGAATATTTACCATAAAAAACCCCACCAAAGCTGGAGATATTCAAGATCATGGATAACTATGGCCATGCCATCTAGACACCAAATGTATGTTTCATATCTGGGAAAAAAACAACAGACACATGGATATAGTATTGGAGTATTCAATAAATCAAGCTGTTATACTGTATATGGTCAAAGTCATGAATGGGCACTGATTTACTGAGCATGTTTCTGCACAGATATTTTTATTGTCTGTAAAATTCACTTGCAGAAAATTGAAAATTATTCATTTTCTTCCCCTTCCTTTTCCTCACCAAAGTAATTCTAGACACCTAAATATGAGAGCTTTCTATTTATTTTTTCAGTGGAAGTAAAAACAACAAGGTAGGTTTTTTATGGGGAATGTGCTGGAACTTCATTCAGTAGAAATAGCCAATTAAAAAAAAAAATGTGATTTTTGGACTTGAACAGCTTCTTTTAGAAGTGCTTTAAGAAGACCCCAACCTGAACATTTAAGAAGTCCAGTGTGTTTTATGTAATGTTGGCACGAGAATGCAAAGCTGTGAGTGGGGGGAAAATGTGTGTCAGGTATCGTGTAACAGCAGCAAAAAGATTTCTGATGTTTATCAAACCTTGAACACCACAGATTATTAAAACATATTCCTTGGCAATAAAGAGTAGATGTTTAGTTTGAAAGGAGAAGTGGAATTTGTTGGTTTTTTTGCAGAGGTCACGAACTGAACAGGAATGAGTCCTCCTTGGCGGTTTCACTATTTTGCTGTTTGCCTTGGGGAATAGAGATTTGGTCTGATTTTAACAGCTACTGCCAGGCCCCTGGCCCCCACAGGCAGCTTTCTTGCATCTTTTGAGGCCCACCTACAGCAGTTGTACTTGGACAGAGGGATGAAGAGGCCCTCCAACAGCTCAGGATGCAAAGTGTCCTGATCCCTGAGGTGGATTGCTGTCTACTGAGAGAAGTCCAAGTACTGATAAGTGTTACGATTCTCTGGCTTTAAATGGAAGATAGCTTTACTTAATATACTAAGCAAAAGGGAACATACCATGTAAAAGAAAAGGGGCAAGAAAGTAAAGTCATGTTAGAAGTGAGTAGTTACTGCAATTAGGAAGAAGTGTTATGAGGCTGCCAGGTGGTGGTCATAAATTCAGTTTTAGAGGTTTGGTGTCATATTGATTTTAATTTTAGGTACCAATTTGTTTTGTACATTTACAGTTTCAGATCTTAAAAATAAACTTTAGAAAATTTCAGCTGTTCTCTGGCCCTAAATGCACTGATGGTCTAATATAGCTGTATGTCACAAAACTTCAGATTCTGTTCATCATGCACATGCTTTCATTAAAACCCTTTGGGGATTATACAGTTGTGATGAAATCTGCTTCTGTGCCTGATTGGGAAGACAGCTGATAAATTACATGGGGAAGGTAAGAATTGAGGCTATAGCTCCAACACAGTTTTGTGTTTCTAATTAATCAGGTCCTTGTGTATTAGAAAAGCATTTTGTACAATTCTCACTATTGCTCATTTCCGTTTCTTTTATTTTTTCCTTGCCACCAGCAAGGATGGCAAGTGATGCAAGTGCCACCTGCACTTTGAGTGTAGTGACAGAGAAAAATAAAAGCAGTCAGCAGTGATCACAGGTTGAGAAGTATTTTTTCAGATAGTAATCGCTGAAGCTGCATGCAGATGCACTGATTATGTTATGTGTTACCTGTACTGGTTTATAATAGATGATGCTGGTCAGATAACTAATAATACAATCAGACACACCTTTTCAGGTGGACAGGCTCATGATGCACAGAATTTTTCCTCATTTTCTTCTCTGCAAGAGCCACTCCATCCCAAAGGATTTTTTGCAAGTTGAATCTGACAGTTTCCTGGAGCGGGGTCGCTTGAATAGTCAACACTGCTCTTCCTGGAAAACAAGGTTATTTTCTCTACAGTCAAGTCAAAATATAGAAAGCAGGTGTTGGGTATCAGTGCCCTGGGATATCAAATGTGATCAAAAGGATGCCATGAAGCTTGGATTCCGCAGGCAGAGAAAAGAAGGCAGGTTATGTGGAAAAAAAGGCATTATCTTTTGTAGACTTGCTAGTATAATTAAGGAAAACATGGAATAAATCTTAGCACATACATTTGCTTTGCGTAGGCAATCATATTTACCACCAAAGTACCCCTCTTAGCAGGAACACATAAATAATTTTTAAGAAGTATCTGTTGTGCCGTGGCTTAACACACCATTGCCCTGACAGCAGTCTGGAAAGGCTCAGGTTTATTCAACACTGTGTGGTTTAATTGATGACCGTACGTAACACATGAAGGACTGACTTGTGTTGGAGATTAAGATATTTGTGGTGTTCCTTTGGACGACCTAGGAGCTGTACCTTTTGGGTATATTGCTCATGAGGTAATTCAACTTCATTTATCTATGGTTTTTGTGGTTTTTTGGTTTTGATTTTTTTCTTAATACAGAATGATAAGCTTTAACACTATGTCTAGCAAAAAAAACCCCAAAACTCTCCCATATTTAATGTTCAGGTTAGTTTCTTTGGTGATCTCCTTTACTTAAATTTTGTTTTCACAATATCTGATGTAGTGGTTCTTATGATTTAAAACTTTAGATTTAACATTTATGTATTTTTGTTTTCTTTAAGCAGTTTGTTTGGGGTGGCTCTCTTTTGAGTACTTATAAATCCATAGTCAGACTCTGTACTTTCCTTGACACTTTGGGTCTGGATAATAACACACAAATAAACCAAACTTAGGAAACAGCATGTTCTCCTTAGTTTTGAATTTCTTGCCCATTTTTAAATTTTGCTGTAGAGCTCATTTGTGGGGACAACAGCTGCAGGGATGTGCTGAGAAAGGACGGTGTCCAATTTCCCCAGAGGATGTCCAGAGGGAACCATTGTGGCACCAGCTGTGGTTTCTGGGTCAAAACCCTTGAGATCTGTGTTTAGGTTAGTCACACTCCTGCACTCATAATGTGAGTGCAAATAAAGCTCAAATTTGTCTTCAGGACCTTTCTTCCTCCAGACAGAGCGCAACTATTGCCAGGAAGATAGACAAGAAGATAAGATAGCTGCCACAGATAGGAACTCAGGTTGCCCTCAGAGCATGATGTTGTGACATTTCTTTCATTCTTGTCTCTTCTGTAGCTCTTTCCCCAACCCACTCTGACATAACTTTTGTATTGACCCACTTCATACCCCCATCATGAAGGCAGAGTGAGATAAATAACAGTCCTTTCCATCACAGCAAAAGGACCCATGCCTTATGTTTTTGCTGGTTTTGTGTTTTTATCCATCGGACTCTCAATTTGCAAGGTGAATTCCCAGCAGCTTTTAGGAGTGCTTGTCTACAATTCACTGTATGAGAACTTGTTTTTAACCCTGCTCTTCATGAAATCTATTCACAAAAAAAAAAGAAAAGTGAAAGGTGGGTAACAGAAGAAGTCATAAAACCGAGACCAAATCCCTCACAAGCCAAGTGCTATCATCTGGTACTAAAAATGCTGAGAGAGTGAGCTGCAGAGAAGGAGTGGAAAGGATAACATAAAAAATGTTATCCTCTTCCTTGGCCATAGCATGGCTGTTACCATAGAATATGGCATCAGATAGGCATCCTCTCTTCAAGACCTGGTGAAATCTAACATCTATTTGACATCTGGCTATGATTTCATCAGCATCAGAGCCAGTGAATAGCCTGGAAATGTTTGGATTTTTTTTCCCCTGCCTGCCTATGTTGTTTTCGGTGCTGTAAACAAAGCCATCTTAGGGTGTATCTTGGTTTTGGCAAATCTGAGGGAGTTCACATCATCTGATCATCATCTGCTCTCTCCCCCAAAGACACGGAAGCTGACTGAGCCCCCATTTGTTTAAATGTTTTATTAGTGCCTTCAGGGATAATGATCTGATGTAGCAAGGGGTAATATCAGGACCTACTTAACTAGTGAAGTCATAGCATCAGCCTTGTGCTCATGCTGTATGCACCCCTCCCACCCTCCTGTGGTTTGCTTTTGCCTGTTGGGTTGACGTCTGCCCTTGCTCATGTTCTCTCCTTTGCTCAGCTTCCATTCACGTTATTGAAAAACTTTAAGTTTTTATGCAATCAATAGCAGCATCAAAGTTGTGCACTATCTTCTTGCTCTAGGCAATTTCAGGTTTTTGCCCCAGTGAGCCTGGTTGGGAGCAGCAGGATCTAAGCACCTTGGCACTTCTAGCCAAGTTATCTTTGGAGTCAGGTACTGAGACACCCAAAGGGAGTTGGGGTTGTTTACCCTGGAGAAGAGGAGGCTCAGGGTGGACCTCATTGCTCTCTACAAGTTCGTGAAAGGAGGCTGTAGTGAGGTGGGGGCTGGCCTCTTCTGTTGTGCCTATAGGGAGAGGACTAAAGGACATGACTTTAAGGTGAGACAGGGGAGAGTCAGACTGGGCATTAGAAAAAAAATTCTCTGTAGGATGATCAGGCATTGGAATAGGTTGCCCATGGATGTGGTGGAGTCACATCCCTGGAGGTGTTCAAGAGGCATCTGGATCTGGCACTGGGTGATGTGCTTTAGTGGTCCAGGGGTTATAGGGTGCTGGATGGATGGTTGGACTGGATGATCTTGAAGGTCTCTTCCAACCTTGATGACTTTATGATTCTATGATTTTTATCTTCAGGCAGACTTAGATATTACCTGAAGGTCACTTAGAGCCACGTTTGGGGTTTCTGTTGTGTTTTGTGCAGTTGAAGTACAGTACCAACTGGCCCATTTTTTCACACCATTTTAAAGGTGTTTTTTGCCTTTCTGACAAGAAAGCAGGACAGTTATTGAAGGAGACACGTCTTTTACTTCTTGACTGCCCAGAAAGAAGCAGAAAAAGGCTGGGCTTTCTTGGCAAAGGCAGCCTTCACCAGCTTCTCAGAGGCGCGCTGGGAGGCTCTACCTGCGGAGCCGGGCGGTGCTGTGCCCGCCTGGTGAACCCTGCTCCTCCTGGTTCAATGCGATCGCCGCGGTGTTTATTCTCTGGAGCTGTCTCCTGCCTTTGCGGCTCCCACGATCCGCTCCCGGTGTGCCGCCTCTCCTCCCGCTCCCGGGGAGCGCCGCGGCGGGGGTGGAGTCCGCGGGCTGCGGCTCCCCCGGCCCTGGGGAGGCGAGGATCGGTCCGGCTGATGGGCTGGTAAGTCCTGCTTCCCCTCCCTGCTCCCAGGGATCATCTCTTTCTGGTTTTTTCCCACTAGCGTTTAATTTTCGTGGGTGAGGCTATCCTTCTGGGATGCAAGCAACCCTGTCACCCCTTGCTGTTCTGGGAGGTGCCTTCAGTTCTGGTGTCCTGTCAGCCTTACTCTTCTGGAGATTAACCTTCCTCAGCTTCTAAGTGAGTGTGTCCTAACTGATCCATTTCCTTCCAAATCTACTGATTTGGAGTTTGTCACAGAAAACAATCTTTTATGTAGTTTTATTATATATATACAGCAAAACGTATTGGATGAACAATAAAACACACACACACGCACACACACATGCACATATATATTGTTAAACATATGTATATAGTTAAACATACACAGAAAAACATATTGGAGAAATAGTAACACATATATACGTGTATGTGTGTATATATATATATATGTATGTATGTATATGTGTATATATATATATACATACACACACATATACATATGAAAAGTTCCCAGCCTTTCTTATGGAAGTTTTTTCCTGGTGGACTTGAAATTAATTTTTCAGTATTTCTATGAACCTGTGAATCAGGCAATATCCACTGCTTTTATATAGATAATTTATCACCACTAATTACTTGCATAAAATGGAAAAATAAGGGAATTAGGAAAAAATTCCAGACCAAACAAAAGGCTTTTAAGAATCTGGTGGAAACTGCTCAGAAAAACAGTTTGGGATTTTTTAAAATTTTTTTTTTTTTTTTTTTAATTTTAGAGGTCTTCTAATTTATTCTGGAGCAGGGAAAATATCAGCATTCCAGAAATGAAAAAGGCCACCTGTTTGTCTGCAGCTGTCCTGCAAAACAGAGCAGTGCTATTGGCATCTAATAATATCTCCAGCTTGCAGAATTGGCATGTATTTGGCATTTTATTCAGTGTTCTGTGCAGACATACAGCTTGGCTTTCTTTTATTTTCCCCAAGTTTATCTGAATATCTCATCCAGGCCATGCAGTAGCACATCTGACAAACGATGGCTCCACAGTGAAAAGCTGTAGAACTGATTTGCAGTGCGAATACAGTGAGACTGTTTTGTATGTATTGTGGCGGATGAAAGGAAGGGAAGTGGGCCAAATTCAAGCTGTTTGCCATTGCATCTGATCAGCAGATCCTATGGAGAGAATTTGCCTGCTGTGAATATTTGATTCTCGCTAGCTTGAACTATCTTGTGTGTTGGCAGTGCTACTGTGTGAATTTGCGGTGGCTTTCCAGGGTGTCTGTCCTACTCAGCTGCCAGTTTCTGAGGGGTTTTTTACAGAGTTCAGGATTTTGTGCTCCACTTTATGTGTGAGGAAAATTACTTAATGCTAAACAGTGAACATTTTTTCATGTTCATTACACACAGCTTAAAACAACAACAACAACAAATTTACAAGTGAGCAGTGTATCTTTTCCCCCCTCCCTCATTCCCTCCCTCCACCTTCATGAAGGTGTAACCCCTCCACCACCTAATGCACCTGTCTCTGCATTATCTTCAGATAATTGTCTTGGCAAAGTGATTTTGTAGAGGTGAGTCTGTCAGATTACATACTAGAAAGGGTGAAGAGGTGGTGGTGTTGAAATGCAGCTGTGAGAGCAGGAACGTTTTTCCCTTCCTTCCCATGCATCCTTCTGACTAAGTTCTCAAAGAGTCAGTGTGCTGCCCCCTTTTCTGTCCGTGACCCTTCTTACTGGTTCATGGCTGGTTTTGCCTGGGAGTTTGCAGTTTTGTGTGTTGGTTAATTTTTTTTCATGAAATTCAATATAGTGAAATATTTACATTAATATTTTTTGTTTTCTATACTTACAAGTACATGACATTGCTTGTAGTGCTGATGTAACAGTAACTGTCAGGACTCTGCTGAGGCAAGCAGAAAAGGGTTGGGATTTAACCTATCACTGTATCCTGTGTTTGTGTCCTGTGTCTGTCACCACACTGAAGCATTTGTCTTCTCTATGCAGCCTAGTTAGACCGTCTGTCATTTTATAGATTAAGTATAGATAAAATTGTATGGCTGTAATATCTATAGATTACAGATTTATAATTTATAGATCTATATAAACATAGATATTTATGGACATAAAATTTTATAAATTAAAATAATAGAGAAAATTTGCAAAATAAATTTAGGCTGTAGTCAGCTTGTTCTTCCTCTGTGTGTATGAAGGACAAAAGCCAGAAGAAGATTTTTGATTGTACAGTGGTATGGGATAAAACCAAGAGAAGCCAGCAAGAGACAGTTGCAGGGGGCTGTAGGAAATGATGTGCTGACCAAGTGATCAATTGATCTCTGTCTACTCCAACACTGCAGCTGCAGAAAGTAATGGCTGAGAGAAAAGCAGTACCATCTCCATTTAATATATTGAGGAAATTGTGTGATAGTGCTTCGTAGGGGCTGCCAGAGGGACAAAATTCTGGTTGTGTGTCTTCTGAGACCACTGTAAAAGATATCACTGTTAGCTGAGGCACAGCAGCTGTCCACTCTGAGATCCTTGCCTGCAGTGTGACCCATTTGCATGACCTATTTAACTCTGCCAAGTTGTAAGGAGCTGGGCAGGCACATTAAATGTGTCTTTTCAGTCACCTATTTAAAGTAAGGATAGTTTTTATATCTTGCTACTTGTAAATCTGTTTTTTTCTGCTTTCTTTAGTTTCCTCAGCAATGACAATGGCATTTTAGGGGGCTACAAAAATGCATACTTGCAGCTAACAGATACTGAACAATAAGTCCTCTTGAAAGATAAAAGCAGAGTTTTCTGAGAACTGAAGAAATCAGGAACTGATTCAGCAAGGTATAGTAATCCTAAGAGAAAGCTTTGCTGGGAGCTGGGTCTTAATTTTAAGACTCCCTTCTCCCTTCAGTGGCTTAGGAGTGCTTTTCTCCAGTGACTCAATGGAACTAACAAATGTGAATTTCATCTGTACTAGGACAAACCAGGAAAAATTTAGTTTTGCAGTAGTATGAGATATATTTTTGGCTTGGAGTTAGGCAGCCTAGGCAGGTGTCCTTGAGTAAATATATCACTTGAAAGCATTTTCTTTGTTGGATTTTTCTTCAGTCCTTTTCAACAAAGTGCCAATTTTAGGACCATTAGGAAGTAAAAATTATGAGATTGTTAGCAAAAGCAAAAACTTATTTCAAGGCTCACTGATTGCATCTTGTTGGCATGTGTGGTTATTTGTGCCCATACAAGATAGCAGCTTTTTGAGCCATTGTTTGGGTGATAGTGTTAGTGACTTTGGCAAACATTATTCTGACGATGACCATCAAAATAAAAACATGTAGCCAATCAGGAGTAGGTGACGCTGTTTTTTTGAGAAGTAGGCATTTGTTCATCAGCAGAAGAACTGAATTTCCAAACTACGTGGCTGCCAAATAAGTGGTATTTTTGTTACTGCTTATCATAACTCAGATGTGAACTTCTGGCATAAAGATGGCTGCAATTAGTTATCTTCAGCATTCCTCCTCCTTTGATTGTTTTCTAAGTCTATTAGGTTACTATGACCTCTGTGTCCTGTATATTTTTGTTAAATTTGGAAATACTGTTAGGAACTTTTTTTTAATGCTTTTGCATTTTCATTCAATTTATTAGATTTACACATTGCCTCACCAACCATTTGAGAGTGACCAGGACTGTCCTTCATCAAAGACTAAACATAAGAATTATTCATGATTCAGTTGGAAAAATCATAATGCAAACAGTAAGCCAGATGGAAAATTTTACAGGCATCTTTTTTCATGTCGTGAATGATGCTGTCTCTCTGGGTTATGGGCTCTCTGCTCTCTCAACTGCTGTTTCTTCCCACCCCTGGCTCCCCTCCAGAGCTGTTAAGTTTCAGCCAGGGAAGAAAGGGAGATCTGAACTCCTCTGAATTTCCAAGTCTGTGTTTTCTGTGGTGTGGCTGGCGAGCTTTGTGTGCGAGAGTGTTGGCATGCCGAGAGCCACGGCGATTAGCGTGCTGCTTGCAGAACAAACAGGGCTGCTGTCCCCGAGCCCCAGGAAAGGCCTGGGAGCAGATGTGGGGAGAGCCCTGCTCACCAGTCCTGCTCTGTCATGCAAAGTGGGTAAGAGCTGAACACCACCAGGCTCCTCTGCTTCCCAGTTTTTATGAAAACAGGTCTCCACCACATGCTGTGGTTCTGCTCCTCTGTAACTCTTCATGTGGCAGCTTAGCTGTAGGTTCGAGATGAGACTCCTCAAAGAATATCAGGCTGTACATTATATCTTTATGTATATCTTTATGCATCTACCATTGCAGTTGCTGATCTAGAAATGTATATATCTAAAAACTTATTCTCTACTGGCCTGCAAGATTTATCCACATAAAACATATTCACTGGTTCTGTAACAGGGGTGGTGTACATGCATATGTATAAAACCTGTGCTAATGTATATGCACACATGCAGATTCAATCTCCTTGGTGCAAACCAAAGTGTCATCGCTTGGACTTGGTTTGAAAGGGGCTTACATCAGTTTTTACTTAGCCTCTCTTAGTTATTGACTTTTAATTTTTACACTTTGAAAAGAGTAAATCCTCCAAAAGAAGCATTATGAAATTGGTGTTTCTTCTTAGAGACAGTGTCCACGTGAAGTGTAGCTTCGAGGTCTTTATTTCAGGAGAAAGCACCTCTTATTTCAGTGGCTTCTGACTGGTTACATTTGGAGAGGCAAGAGAGCAGTTGTGTTAACTGGCTTGCCTATATCTGACATGCAAAGTGTTTTCTGAACAAATTGCTTGCTTAAATGGTGGTGGGCTTTTTTATATCTACTCTTCCTGCTCCCTTCAAAAATCCTGCATTTTCTACTTTGTAACATGCTGAGGCCATGTGGCAGCCTCCAGCAGTAGGTGGAGAAATTAGTGGGCCTTTTTCAGTTAAAAAAGTTGCCAATATCTGTGTTTGAAAAGAAGCAAGTCAACAAACTTGTTGTAGTTACATAGCTTGGCAAAAAAAAAAAGAAAAAGGTTTCATATGTATCTGGTTTTCAAACACAATTTACACTGGCTTCTTAAATTATGAGACTGGAGATGTCTTTGGTTCTTCATGTAGCTAATGGTATGACTGTTCCTGAGCAGTTACTGAATTAGGGAGAAGCTGGTTTGGTAAGATTTTATTTTCAATTAAGGAGAGTTTAAAGTGTTGAGGTTTTATGCTTTTTGTCTCTTTTCAGGATAATATCATATTATTCTTAAGAGGCTGCAAAGAACTGGGACTTAAAGAATCTCAGCTTTTTGATCCTGGTGATCTGCAGGACACATCAAACAGAGTTACCATCAAGTAAGTACAACAGCAGTTTGTGACTAGCATGTTACAGTTTCAGGTGCATGTGATGCAATAGTATATATTTAAGAATGAGCAATAAGGCTATAGAACTGTAATTAGTGTAAGGCAAATAGGAAGCAGAGGTTTGACAAACTTTCAGTGTTGTGACAAATAGATTGTTCTGTTCAACAGGTTTTGCCCCAGAGACATCAACCACAGCTCTGTAAAATAGGACAACACTTGGAGAATGCTCTCAGGCTTGTGGTGTGACTCTTGGGGATGTCCTGTGCAGGACAAGGAGTTTGACTTGGTGATCCTTGTGGGTCCCTTCCAACTCAATTTATTCTGTGATTTTGTGAAAATACTGTCTTAGTTAGGCAATGAGATTCTGAGGGACTTAGGGGTTTTCCTAACCTAAATTGATGACATTCTTTCCTTGCCTGTCCAACTAATAAAATATTGTAGTCTGGAGGAAAAGAAGTCACAGCCCTGTTATTTCAGATTAAACTGTTCTGATGGTGCAGTGTAGGACATTAGAGGCCTCTCAGATTGTATCAGATGCAGGCATAAGCATGGTTTCTTCACTTTCCTTCAAAGCTATAGCTTGAGACACACAGTAATTGGGCTAATGAGAGTCTAAGTGAACTGGAAATGCCACAATTTAGGTAGTTTTTCACCAAAGCCACACACCCACTACCACACAAACTGCACAGCCCTCCCCCCCACCCCCCCTTAAAAGCAAAAGCACCCCACACTTTCATAAAATTAACAAAATTTATAACTGGTGTTATTTAGAAATTTTCCTGAAAGTTTTGTGTCTATTATGTAATATTACAGTTATTACAGAAGTTACTGCTCTACAGTCAAGCAAATGCTGCTGAGTTGATTGAATGGTCTAATTTCATTTGGCCAAAAAGATTAGTAATGAAATCCTGGTGAGACATATCCATTTTAGAAAAGTATATGGAAACAATTTACTAAATTTCAGTAGCATTTTTTTTTATTCCTTTCTGGCAATGGAAGCTGGGCAAGTTTTCATGGTGTTCAGGCATCGTCTGGGAAAATTCAAAGGCTCTGAAAATCGAATTGGCCAGTGTCCTTGTTTTAAGGAATACTATTTTTTGCTCCTTCCCAAGTTTCTGACTCTAATGTGAGGTTCTTCTTGCCCTCCACATGGCAGTGAGTGGGGGCCATGTGATGTATTTCTTCTAAATCTGATAATACTTCAATGAAATAGGTTCTTCAATGATGTCCTGTAAAATCATTACGATGATTGACTGGAGAGACTTGCAAAATGATCCATAATCTTGACATAAAACCCTAATCTTCATATGAAACCAGAGAGGAAGAGTTCTTCTGATAAAAACCTTCATCTTTTGGGGTTGAGGATGGATGGAGTACCTTGGTGGAGGCAGGTTGAGAGGCTTTGATTAGGGTGGGGCTCGAAGCGGAGCTGTTCAGTCTGTCACCAAGTTAAACCTGGCATCATAAACCCTGCAGAGCTGGCCTGGCCCTCTGCTTCATATGAGGCTTCAGAGAAAGCAGCTGTGGAAATGAGCCAAATGTTTTCCTAGCGCTGTCCAAGTTCACGCTGAGTAACTGAGTTGAGGTGTACAAGCCAAGTCCATGACTGTTTTAGAGAAATATGTTGAAGGCTGTCTTCTGCTAGCAAGTTCCTGAAGCATGAAGGTGATTTTTTCCCTCTTTGAAGGTTTTTGGGTGATTTTTTTTAACATGGTGAAAATATTATTTCTTCTGTGGTAAAGGATGAGTATGACATTATTGCACATGCCTAAGATAATGACATATTAACCATTTTTTTCCCATATAGATGTTAATTGAGGCATGCATTAGATCTATTTTTTGGATCACTTTGCTTATAAAAGTTATGAGCTAATGCTGTAAGGAATTTTTTGTGACTTGTTAAGCAAGTCTCTTTTCCACTGTTATTTTACTAAGAAAAAAACCAGGATTCTTCTATTTTTCTTATTGTGTGGGTATCAGTGGACAAAATGTTGGCTTAAAAAGGTGTTATCAAAAATACTTTGTTTACTCTTGCCTATATTTAGCCTTGTGTTGTTCTAATGGATTTGAGTACATTTATTTTTGGTTTTTTTCAGATAAACTTTAATGCTGGAGTGGTCTTACTGTTATAGTAGAAGACAATTCCACTATAAATAATCAGGACACAATCTTTACTAAATCTCAAATAGTCTTATTTAGTTTTCAGCACCTACATATTTCCTTCATTTTTTAATGCTTTCTTTGCTAGATTTTGAAATGTTGTTTATGTTTGCACAAACTTTGTACCTTGTTGTTTTTAACATAAAACTGCCTCTCTTCCATGAACTTAAGAGAAAAAAAATAAGTTGAGAAGGATGATGATGATGTTCAGGCTCAGTGCTCAAGTATACGTTTGAAAAATAAATGTTTTCTACAGCACATTCTGTTTTAAATGGCAGGGTCTTTGTTGCTTTGTCCATTCACTTTGTTCTTTTTAATGTTTATTTCCACAGAAGCACCTGCAATATTTCTTTAATGTTTGGTGATGCCTTTTATGCTTGTTCAGTTGCTTCCAGAATCTGTATGGGTTGCAGAGCAGAATCTGACTGTTGGATAACTGCAGAATGTATTTTAGCAGTGAGGACTTTTGTCTTCCTTTTTTAAGAAATCAGCAACTCTGTTTAAAGGAAATATTTTGGCATTGTCCTACTTTACTGTGGGACCATTATAAAGACATTTTCTTTTTGTACTCCCAGAATTCTAATTTAATGATTGAAATAATGGTGACAAAATACTCCCATGTTATGAATAAATGAATGTGTGAACTACATCTTCTTAGCTTTCATGTGTTTCCAGACAGCAGAAACGTTCGGCAGGCTTTTGTTAGGGAAAATGTGATCTGTTGCATACAGCCTCTTAGAAAGTATGTCTACTTTCTGATTTTTTTTTTTTTTTTTATCTTTGCATGTGTTTGTGTGTGCAACCAGGAACACTGACTATAGTAGGAAGCTGAAAAATGTAAGTACATCACTTGGAATTTTTCTTTTTGTCTGGTTAATAATGTTATTGGCCTGATCAAAAATTATGTTAGTAAACACTGAGTATACATGAGTATTGCTGAAAAGTCCTTCTGAATACAAACCTAACTGGGTTCTGCTGGAAATTTAGGTAGAGCTGCTATGGCTAAGCAGCCTTACAATAGAAATAAAATGGAGAACATTTGTCTCTTCTTAGATCCTCTCAGATGAGTGATAAACAAAGTGATATCTGTCCTGTCCAGTGTGGTGTTTCCTGGGAACAGTCTGGTTCACCCATGAAGCCACACTTTTGTAGCCCTTCAGAAATATATAGGCGTAGAGTACAGTTGCACAAAGCGTTTAAAATGAAGCAAAATGACCATTTAATTGGGATGCAAGGCCTTACTATCAGGTGTGCTAGCTTTCTCTTTGTTCTTCCAAATAAATCAGTCTTTCCCCAGAAAGACTATTTCCATTTTACTTCAATTTCCTGCTAATTTAAACTAAGGGCAATGGTATTGGATCCTGTACTTGTTAACTAGAAAAGAAAATGTCCAAACTTTGCTGGTCTCAGTTTGAAGCCTAGCAAGCTGTCTGTCCTTAGTTAGCTGTAAACTGGTATAATTTTTATTTGCCTCACATTCCTATAATCTGATAGGAAATGCCAAGATGTGTTCTAATAACTTTGAAAGCCAGTAATCATAACTGCCATGACTGGAGGTAAAAAGGCCCCCAGACAACACCAAAACCACCCCCTCCCTCAAATTGTTTCATCCTGTCTTTTCCATCATCAGTAGAGTAGAATCTTCTGCATCCAGCACACAGATTTTTAGGGGAAGAATTCAGCTTTGGTATTTTAACACTCTTGTGGGCACTGGCTAAACATCTTTGTACAGATGTATTGCTTTAAAGGTGAAGTTTCAAAAGTATCCTCCATAATGTGTTTGTAGGCAATATATGCTTTCCAGGTGCATGATCCTGCAGCCTCAGCTGGCAGCCAGCCGGAATTGCTTGCAAATGTGAAATTTTCTGCTTTTTTAAAAATTTTATTTTCAAATAAAGGAAGAAGAGAGAATGTAATTAAATGCTAGCAGAAATAAATAAAAATACCAAAAATACCATAACCTTCATCACTGAACTGAATGGCAAAATGAATTGGACAGTTTCCTGGTTGCTAGAAATACTGTTATTTGCAAATATTTTCCTTTAACTTGAGTATGTATACTGTAAGACTTTTGCATTAAATTTGTCAAGTGCTATTGGTTGAAGGAAAACAGTTCAGGTAAAGGTTGTTTCAAGACAAAAAAAATCAGTACTAGCCACACCACCTCCTTTCATAGCACAGTAGTACTAGTATTGATTTGGATGTAATTTTTAAAAGAAGGGAAAAGTTTTTGAACTTTATTAAGAATATTACTCAGTTATTTCATGACATGTATACTACTTGTAAACTGAAGAAAATATAAACTATATTTATATATAAAATACATATTTTACATTACTACCACAGTTGTTTTTAAGCAGAAGGTCTGTATGATGCTGTATCCTGTTCTGACAGGGTCTCAGCCGCAGTGCTGCATAATATTGGACATTACACTTAAATGAAAATGGGGGATGCCAGAGCAAGTTGATAATAAAGGTCTAGCATGTGGCTGAGGAGGAATGTGGACGCATGTTTTAGGGAAGAAGAGTGCGAGAGAAGTTTGTTCCCAGTGAAATCCCTCTTTGGGATTTCTGCTTGTCTTATTTCCTTTAGTTCACTATAGCATGAAGTATATGGCCCTGCCCCATCAAAACATAAAATGCTATATTTCAGTCTATGAATCTTTTTTGATACAGTTAATTGCAACTTTTTATTATTGGTTGCATCTCTTTTCCACATCGAAATATATCCTGTCCATTCTGCAGTTAAATACTTTGCAATGTCATGGAGTATGCTAAAATAAGAAGCATTAAATGAGAAAAAGCCCCAAGTTCTAGGGTGATGGTTTGTCATTTTTAACCAGATCAAAACACTGAATTGAATTGCCTTTGATGAGCAGTTTCCACTCCAAATAGCTGCTGCACAGCTATTGTTAAAGATATTGCTCTGAGACATATGTGGGTGCAGAAAAGGCCTTTCCCTGAATGGTATAAATTTCAGCATTTTTGGCTGTATTGGATTTGACCGTCATAAGCATCTTAATTTCTCATTTTCTGAAATGAGTGCAACACCAGCAGTGTCAGGTCAGATATCTTTGCTACTTGCAAGAGCAATTCTTGGTCTTTTTTCCTCACCAGTTTTGAAGGGATTTTTGAGAGTTATCAAGCCAGAACTTTAATGAAATCACTAACTTTTACAGTGCAGTCTGATAGAAACAACAAGATGGTCATAGCTTTTGATTAATCTTGGGCTAAACAATTCTTAAACTAGCAGAAGCCTGGAAATAAATGTTCCTGTGTCATCTGGTTACTTACATTAAGGTAATTAAAAATGTGACTCCCTTTTCTGTCCTTGAAATAGACACATATTCGAGATGCTTTTAGGCAGGCAGACATTCTAGGTACTTTATTACCTTGGAATTAATGGTTTTCATTAATGACTACTAATATTAGTACTCTTTAGGGATTTTGTATTGAATTTACAAACAAATATATTTATGTGTCTTCTAGAAGTTTCAAATCTATTTGTCTAGTTTTTCTACTCAGATCCATCTTTTTTTTTTTTAATTTTTCCAGGCAGACATAACAGTTTTATTATTTTTATTAAAAATATCAGAGAGATAATATGTTAAGTTACATATTTTGTAGGACTGTTTAAATTTTCATAGTTGTCTGATGTATTTATGTTTAACCTTTGACAGACAGTTCCCTTTCAGTTCTGATTTATAACAAAATTTTGTGCCGCTGTGCAGTTTAGAATAAATGAGGGATGTTGCAGGGAAGTAAATTTAGCTACAGGACTGTGTAGATGGCTTAAATTAATTCTTATTAACTTCTGCAGGTATTAGTCACCATTTATTGGCTAGGGAAAGCAGCAAACAGCTGCACGTCATATAGTGGATCAACCCTGAACCTGAAGGAGTTTGAAGGCTTCCTGGCACAAATGAGAAAGGTATCTTTTTGTTATGTTTTGGGAATGAAAATTTACTTCAAATTATTACTCCAATAAATAAACTGTTTCTTGCTAAATATGAGAGAAGGGGGGCTGGAGTGCAAATTCCTTAGTAAACCTCTACCTACATCAAAAATTTTTCTGATTCTACCAAACTCTGAAAACCACTTTGGCAGCCAGCTTTGTGGTGGTATCAGTAATGCAGCAAGTAATGTCAAATAGGGCTTTAGAATAGTCATGTGGCTCTTTCATCCTAATTTCCATGTGTTTTGGTTTGAATTATTTTTGTTTAGGACACCAAGTTTCAGCTAGAGGAGCTGAGATTCAAAAGTAACGTGGTAAGACTCACAAGAGCATAGTTTTATTTTTCTTTAAAACATTCAGTCTCATGGGCTTTTTTGGTTTTGTGTTGCAACATAAAGCATCAAACCAACAGATCTAAATAAGGCTGAAGCGGAGGAGAAGGAGATTATATTTCGCCAAGGGCATAGTTAGGATAAATCTGTTTTTGCCAAGCTCTAAATTCTGGCTGAAATCATATTTGGTGGTTTATGATGAGCTGATCTCTGTTGCAAGGGAAAAGTTGTGATTTCTGTAGGGTGTGTTGGGGATTTTTGGTTGAGCATTCTAGCATGCCCTGAACCTCGACATCAGATGCTTAACCTCATGGTTAATGCTAATAGTTAGTATCAATAACCAAACCCACCTTCCCTTGGGATGGAAGGGGCAAGCAGCGGGTGCAGAAGACGACTGGCAGCACCTTGTGCTGGCACCACGTGTGTTGGACATACTGCTCAAGAGAGGCTGTGCAGATATGTTCAGCAGTCCACAGAGCCTCATGCCTGCTATTCCCTCCCCACCTCATGTAGTGGCCGTATCATCACAGGCAGTAGCATTTGGGGACCATGGGAGACTCTCTGGACTTAAATTCTCCTTGAGCTCTGTGCTGCTGCAACTGTATCAGCTGCAACTCTTCATTCTGGGATCTCACATGGCCAACACCACTGGAGAGGAAGAATTGCTTGTCTGACTGATAGCAGTTCCTACACCCCGGTGTGACCCGAGAGCCTTAACTAGATGGGTAGAATTCCTGGTTTTGAGCCCAGTTCCTCTGAACAAGCAGGTGAAAGCAGAAGAAAAGAGAACATCCTGCTTCTCTGGGGAAGTTTATTTTAGTCTTCATTTTAATGACCTATGGTTATCACTTGGGACTTTGACACTTACGAGTGATATGACTGAGCCTAAGCAAGAAAAAGATGAAGTTAGTACTTGAGTTGTTTACAAATAGAAGAAGTGGGGAAGGAGCAGTTTGCACTCGAAAGAGTCTGAAAGGTGAAACAAACCCAAACAAGGGAGCTAGCAAAAAAAAAAATTGCCAAAGTGCAGTTTGTCACAATGTTAGTGCTGCATAATATAATGATTTATTTTTTAATGTTTAATCTCACATCATGAGGCTCCTCTTTTTCCAGGTGACATTTACCCATGAAACTAATCATCAGAGCATATCAGAGGTCCTATCTTGAACCCTTTTGTGGGATGAAATAGGCTAGGGGCAAAAGGAAGCATTCTCCAGGGAGCTGATGGTCATGAAGGGCATGGCTGGGCATTGCAGAGTGCTGCAAATTAAGGACAAAAGCAAGAGGCTGATACCTGATTTGTTGCAAATGTTGGAGCTTGGAGAAGAGTAGAGGTCTCATAAAAGCTGAAAGCTATATGCACCTTTAATGCATAAACAGAGCATTTTGCAGTCCTGAAAAGTCTTATTTAGGGTGATGCTGCTGTGCGGGCTGCTGGCAACTTCTTTTATCACATCCCTACTCTTGTACCCCTGCAGTATTTCCCACTGGCAATTGTGGGTTTGTATGTTACTGCATTTGAGGAGGATTTGGTTGTAAAATATAACATGTTAATCATGCTGTGCAACACTCTGATGTTCTTTATAGCTGAGCTCGAGTGATGAAAAGACACTTTATCACATTCTCTACTGGCATTTTTTCCTCAGAATTTAATAACTAAATTGACCATAAATTCAATGTGGTTTAGTTTTTCTGTTGTAAATCCTCCTTTTTTAATAAGCAAATCAAAAGACAGCTCTGATGTAAGTTGTCTCAGACTCATCTTTTTCTACTTCTCATGCTGAAGGGGATATTAATTTCTAATTTTATTCATGCTATTCTGTTTTTAATTTCATTAACTATTTGAGTACTCATTCTACTTTACTTTAAAAACTCGAAGTTCCCAATGACAAACTATCCATGGCTTTTTGATTATGTTCAGTGGGTGGAATTTCCTGGACAAATACATCTTGTATTTGGCAATCACTCTTTAACTGCCATTCAGTGACATACTGTGTTTTTAATTAAATAATATGAAAGACTGATGTGCTGTGTGTGTCATGTCGTGGTGTTATCGGTCCCACAGATAAGCACATTCCCACTGACAGCATTTGGGAGATGACGTTTGTTCAAGGCAGGACAAGTACCCGTCTGTGCGACGGCATTGTGTTGCCAGAGTGTCTTTGCCAAGGGGAAAGCTGTAAAGAACATGTTTACAGAAGTCTAGGATCCTGCCCTGGTGCCTGCCTCCTAATTCCTAGTGAGCAGCAAAATTAACATAAACAGGCCATTGAAAGTAGGTTCTGCAGAACTCATTAATTCACAATTGGACTGTTTTCAAACTCTGGGAGATACTGAATGCGGGATGGGGCTTTTTGCCCAGTTGAAGTCCCTGTAGCTGCTGAGTAGTTCTGTGTCATTCAAATACAGTAATTTAGGAAAATGGAAGTGTGCCTAAAGATTGAGAATAGCTGATTGGTATGAAGGGATGAGCAGATTTAAGGAATTTGGATTTTTTAAAAGATTTTTGGATCGTGTCACAAACGGGATTTTGATAGGATTTGTAGATTTGTTCTTGGCTGTGTGTAATTCATGCATATTTCAGGGAGACAGATTTTTGTTGTCTATTGTTTCTATCAGTATTGTAGTTCACTAAGCAGAACTGGGAAAGGAAATTACATAGGATTCCTTACAACTTTTTTAAAATGCCTTTTATCTGTTTTTAGAATATATTTCCACTTCTGTTTACCGTGAGGTTACTTAATGGCATTACCACAGTTTAGCTTGGCCTTAGGTGACCTTTGCTGCTGCCCTTAATGTGGTATTTTGGCAGATTAGTAGTGAGCGGCACTAATTAGGCCTTCTTCCTGAAAAGTTTGCAGGGCATTTGGTCCAGTGTCTCAGTCCTGCTTCAAGCCTCCCTCTTGTTCAGCAGGGGAGTGTTGGTGCATTACCGTAGGGCTCTCTACTCTCCATCACTTTTCCAGCAAACCTGCTTTTTTGTGGAGGCGGCCCGCCATAACGTACTGTGATATTCCTGATTGATCTTCTCATTGGCAATGCAAGTGACAGGTAAAACTTTAACAGTCAGGGACAGTGGGAGCTCTGCTCAATATAGCCATTGTGCTTCAGCTGGTAAGCAGGGGGTGCTTCTTAATTAGGAATTAATATTCAAATGCTTCTGGGAAAAAAAAAAAATTGCATTCCAGCCTCTTTGGGTCACAAAATGTCAGTCTGATAATGGCACCCACATCTCTTACTTTACTTACTGTCGGGGGAGAAAAAAACAGATTTATCTCTGAACAAACTTAGATATTTTTGTTTTTTCTCAGTCTGCGCAATTGTAATTAATGTTAAGACACTCTCTAAAACAAGGGATTTATTATAATGCAAGGGTGAGGATGGCTTCTATTGACCTTTCCCTCTGCTGGAGTTTCAGTGTTTTAGTATGTGCTGCTTGCACTGGAAAGAATTTATAATCACAGGGCTGTCAAAGACAACCATTGTTCTCTCTGCTCTGAACATGTGGGTCAGCTACAAGTGCTTTCATATCCCCCAGAGCCAGGAGCTGGCAAAGAGTAAAGAGCACAACTGAATTCTTCTGAGGCATCGGGAAAAGCATTTTGCATATTTTTCATTGCTGATTGCTTGAGAAAGACATCCCTCTTTCATAACAGGAATTTCTCTTCAAGGTAGACGGAGGCTGAAGCACACTGCTTTATTATTTTGCCGAGCTGAAGCAGCAACAACAAATGCTGTCTGCTGGGGTCCTGGCCAGATACAATAGATGGGCAAGGGTTGGGGGGGTATTTTGAAAAGCAGAAAACTTAAATCTGATGCAGGCAAGATGTTAAAATTGTAGTGCCTTTGGCTGTGCTATGGACTGTGGACGACAAGTCAAGTTTCAGGTTACTTTCACTTTTGATCAGTTTATTAACTGCTCTGTTGGAACTTTTTCTCAGTTCATTGTACTAATCTAATGAGAGTAGCTTCTTCTTAAACAGCATAAACTGGGTTATTGCAAGCTTGCGCTTTGTTTTGGAGGGAAGAAGAGGCAAAAACCAAGGAAACCCTTTTTTGGGGAGGAGATTTTTAGTATTTGGGAAGACTCTTTGTTTTCTGCTGTGTAATGCATCTCACGAGTATGTCAGTGCCTTCTTTATGAAGAGGTTCCTGCTGTATTTCCATGTAGGAAACAGAAGATATTGAGAGCCCCAAGCGCAGCATTCGTGACAGCGGCTATATAGACTGCTGGGACTCTGAACGCAGTGATTCCCTCTCCCCGCCTCGCCACGGCAGAGATGATTCCTTTGACAGTCTGGACTCCTTTGGCTCCCGCTCACAGCAGACACCGTCTCCAGATGTAGTGCTCAGAGGGAGTAGTGATGGTAAGTACCAGTCACAGTGCGGCGCATGCATAACATTGTGACATAGAAGTAATGGTTCTGGAATAAACGTGCCATTCAGAGGCTGCACACAGCCTCTAAATTGAGCAAATCCGGTGAAAGAACTTCTCTGCAAATGCTGATCTATGCTCCCTGAGGTGTAGATGACTTTGTCAACAGCTTACCTGAAGTTTGTCTCAAGGCAGTGTAGCATTGGGAAATGAGTTACATCATTGCGGTGTAATTTTATGACGGGAAGGGTGCTTTTCTGGGTTTTGGTGTTAGAGGATGTTATGCAGACCCATTTTAACTCACAAACTAGGCTGAAGCAAGAAATAAAATTACAGGAACAGGGTGTAGTGAAATGAATAAAATGTTTGCTTAAGTAAATGCAGAGCAGATAAATGACATAAAAATATCTTAAGAATGTCTGATACTTGACAAAGTTTTGAAGTCTGATGTACAGCTCTTTATCAAATGTCATTTATGTTTTTATGGCATTTAGAAAAATAAATTAAATAATTAATATTTACTTATTAATTAATATTTAAATTAATACCTCCCAGCATCAGAGCTTTGTACACATTTGTGAGAGGACAGGCAGCTCTAGGCATACAGAGGGGCTGCTGCTTCTCTGCCTTTCTTTTCTGACTGAAGAGGTTTTCAGAGGCTTGCAAACAGCATGCTGGATGAAGAGGGATTTGCTAGGAATAGGTGTGGAGCATGCACTTAGGTTACCTGTCATGAGGAGGATTCTGGTTTAGGACAAAAGGATGCATGATGGAGGCATTTTCTGTGCAGTTGCATTCCTGATAAACAGATGAATAAGTCAGACTTCATCATCAGATGAAATTATGTTGCACACATGAATCACATCTCCTTAGTAATAATGTTTATTAATTTAAAAAGGAAAGGCCGGAAGACTTTTTGTAGGAGCCAGATGTTAATACTGCTTTTGGCAGTGTGAAAGAAACTGGTGCTAATCATAACCGGACACATGAGAGATTTCCTGAGGTGATGGGGAACTCCTTAGAACTGGAAAGCTGGCAGAGAGGGCTGGTATCACAGGAGAATTATGAAAGAGCTGTGGGAAAATCAGAGCTAAGATCTACTCTGCTGCTCTGAGTGGCCTGTGATATTTGGGCTGTTACGGGTTGACCATCCAGAACCAACTACTGGGGCTGATTCCCTGAAACAGCCTCATGACCCCTCAGACACTGAGCAGAGCACAGGCTCCACATTATAAAATGTTTTTCTGCCTTCTCAAATGGCACAATCATGGTGTTGGCAAATAGGAACACCTCACGTGTCCTAATTGAAAAGTGTTGCTCTGTCCTGGGTGCTCAGGGGATGTCCAGTGTCCCTGCTTGGTAGGCAGCCAGTTACATATGTCCTGTCAACTTCTGCTGTATTATCAGATGTTAGAAAGGTTTTGTGATTGTCTGCCACATTGTTTGCTAAGACATATTATCTTGTCACATTCCTGAGTCTGTAACAAACACAAAATAAAATGAAAGCACACAAAGCTTGTTCTGAAAAATTAGTCTTTAACCAGGGTGTGTGCAGATGCTGTGTGCACATGTACGACTTGTCCAGCCAACACTTTCTAATGTGTCCTATTTTCCCTGCTTACTACTGCTCTAACTTCACAGCTGTCTCCTCCAACAGTTGCAGGTGAGGTGTAACTTGGCTGACCTCTTTTATGTTGAACCTCTTCCTATGGTCCCAGCAGGCCTGTGTTTTACTCGGCTGTGAGTAGTTTTTGACAGAAACAGTATATTGGACTCAATGATCTTAGAGGTCTTTTCCAACCTAAACAATTCTGTGATTCTGTATGCAAAGTTGGATGGAGGAAAACATTTTGCTTTCATTACTTCTTTCTCCATTCAAATAGGAGCTTTATAAACCAAATAATACTGTGAACTAAAACTATGATTCCTTTCAATCCTAGAAGAAAAAAAGCCCAAATGCATGTCATTTAAGTGATCCTAAGGTGATTAGTTTAAGTGGAAGCAGTAAGTAATACTACCTTCACAAATGCCATCTGTGATTAGTCTCACTGTTTGAGGAGCTGCTCTGATGTCCCATGTAGAGACTGTCCCTTAGCAAAAACCAAACAAAACCAGTGGTAGAGTAGAACAGTTATTTAAAACACAGTAGAATTGCAGACTAAACTGCCTTTAGAATTTCCAGTGAATAAAATCCTCTGCTTGGCCAGCAGTTGTGTCTGGATCCTTTTAAGAAGGATCTTTGTATGTCTATAGTATATAATTGCTTGTTACTAGTTGTGGAAAATGCTGTTGCTTTTACTTGGAAATGAGAACAACAAACTTAAGGTTATAAATGTAGAGCATAGCTGCATCTTCCATCCGGTACTTTGGCTTCAAGTACTTTTTATTCAAATTTGAGCTGAAAATAATTTCACAAGTAAGATATGAATAATTAAAGAAGCTGGTTTTCTTTGAAGTACTCAGCTTGGAGATGCTGTTGGCACATCAGTAATGAGAGGAATGTGTTCTAATTCCTCTGCTACTGTGGTTATCTATTTCAGCATTTCTGTCTGCCAGTACAAGACTGGTTTTCCTGTGTTAGAAAAATAGACGCCAGGGCAAAGTCAAAAACAATCAGAATAGCAAATAACAGTAAGGGATCTTTTTCTTATCTTTTACCCTCTCTGTGCCCTGCTCTGTCTGATGACACTACAGCCCTTCAAACTTCAGCTATCCTCAGACACCCATGATTCTTTGATGATATCTCCGCTTCTTGTTTAGACATAGATTCAGGGTACCAATTGTGGTGCTAATTGTCATAAGTCCTTAACAAAAATTGCTCAAGCAAAAGATTACTAACAAAAAAGGTCATTGTGATTTTTGTCTAACATTCATTTCCATTATGTCATGTCTTTTCCTACTGTTCCTTTTCACTCTTCTTCATCTCTCTCCAAGCAAATCATGAATAGCTCAATCTACTGCAAAAGCTCTTTGCAAATAACATTCCTAGCATATTTAGACCTCTTTTTCTTCCCCCACTTTGAATTATACACAAGCTACTTGTGATTTTTATGACTTCATTGTTTTCAGTTGTTCAGTACGTAGCACAGTGAATTAGCTAGTAATTTACTAGTGTTTTGAATTAACAAGAGGACACAACCTGAGTAGCTTCCCTTCACTCTAAAAAGGGGAACAGCTAATTGCATATGCAAGTGCTACAAAGGGGCCAAGGACCAGAGACATCCAACTCTCCAAAGCTTGGAGAACATACAAATGCTGATGGGACAAATGGCTGAACTCACTCTGTTTCACCTTCAAACCATGGCCTGTAATAAGGTTACACTGCTGGGAGAAAACTATTTGCATAACTTCTTTGTGAATTATTTTAAAAAGCTCATCATGGTGCAGGGAATCTAGTGAATGTCTATGAAGTGGCTTCCAAAATGGGTATGAGAGCAGTTCCACACTTGAAATGCTCTTTTGGATGTTTTGAACAAAATCAAGTGGTCACCCAGCCCTGCTAACCTCATATCTTATTCTCTCCAACTCTCAATTTTTCTCTGCCGCTTTATTTCTTCACTGTACTGATTTAACATCTAAATCCTGAGATCACTTCCCTCTCTCCTTGTACCTTTCCATCTGGGTATCAAATCTCTGTCTACTTTGCAGTGTGCTAGACCGATTGACTAGGCAACCAGTGAGACTGGAGAGAGACCACTGAGCCTTCTGGTTCATAGCAGCTGCTGCTATTCTCAGGTCTTGACTGAAGCTGATGTTGTCTGTGTTAAAATTGCTGTGTTGATGTGTGTGTGTAAACATCCACATATTCCTGCCATTCTGTAGCTATACAAAATGGAACATTTTTTTTGCTTGTGCTTGAGCTAGGCCCATATTAGTCTAGGTTCAAGACTGTGAATCAGGTCAGATACGCCCTTATGTACAACTAGGAGTCACGTGGAATTTAGGTAAACTTCTGTAGCTGAAGATTAATTTTTCAGGGAATGATGGAAAAAAGTTTACTGTCTGTGTAGATGTTATGGCTACTACCTTCAGTGACTGATTTTAAAATACAAATGCAGGTAAAAGTGGCTAAATGTAATTTTGTGGTGGTGTCTTCTCTGATTTATAGTCTAAAAAGTGAAAATAAAAAGGATTTTTTTCTCCTTCCTCACTAGGGAGAGGAAGTGACTCAGAAACTGACCTGCCACACAGAAAGATGCCAGATGTGAAAAAAGATGATATGTTGGCGAGGCGGACCTCACACGGTGAACCTAAATCAGCTGTGCCTTTTAACCAGTACCTCCCAAACAAGAGTAATCAGACTTTCTATGTACCTGCTCCGCTTCGGAAAAAGAAAGCTGAACGAGAGGAGTACCGAAAGAGCTGGAGCACAGCGACTTCACCACTAGGAGACAGACCTTTCAGGTAAGACTGGCCTGTCCACCTTCTCCTTTCCTCAGTGATGATGCTTTAACACTTGCCCAATTTTCATTCTTTTCACAAGGTGTAAGTACTGTAATAAATCTGTTACTGGTGTGGTACTGATAAGTAGTTTTTAGCAATTGGTGAAGCTAGTAGAAAAGCAACAAGTGGAAAATCATTGTTGTGATGTCATTATTTACCATACAATGTAATGTATAGCTTGTGTTTGACAACATCTTGGTTGATATAAGTAACATGGATGTTGACTCTAACCCAAGGCTAGAAAAAGCTGCTGTTCAGGACAATCTATTTCAGTTCTCAAGGCAATTACTGACAAATGATACTTAAAAGTAATGTTTTATATATATAATCAAAATAGATAATATTTTTGCTATGTCTTTTTGTAAAATAAATTTGTTTCTTTGTATTTAATACACCAGTATGGTTTATATAGCTGTGACTCTGCGTGTTACTCTCTCTGTATGTTGGTTTTGTCAACTAATACTTCATTTTTGATTTGGACTAAAAAGCAACTTCCTTTAAAGAGCATAATTATCTTCCCTTATTATTCACCAGAATTCGTCCTTTGGCATCTTGATTTCAGCAAAATGTGCTTATAAGTGTGCATGTTTTAGGCACAGCCTGCATTAAACTACCTTGTATAATTCAATAGCAAACCCCACCCTGAAACCATAGAAGAAGAACTGAATGAAACATCAGGACTGTGTGAAAAGGAGAAAGTGGGCTCCATGGCTCCTGAAGCAAGCTCCCTTAAAAATCAATTAGGTGTAAATCAAAGTGAAGAAAACTCCACAGACCAGTCTCCTTCATGTAGTGCAAAAGAAACATCAGCACCCAAAGGGAACGATGTAGAAGAGATCAGAAAGTTAAGAAGACTCGAACAAGCTGGTATTAAGGTCATGTCAGCAGCCCAGCGCTATGGCAGGTTAGCCCAACCGTGTGGGAAATGGTGCACGCTTCACAATTATAGGATTGGCTGAAGTGTGGGCTTCCTCGATCCACTGCGATTTCACATCTCCTAACAAACATCCAGTCTGCTAAGCACTCACAATTGCTAGTGAAGGTCTTGGTCTGAAAAAGCTTGTGATGTGGCAGCTGTCTTGCAGAGTTGTATGATGCTAACTGCATTTGAGTTGAGAAAATGTGTTGTCTTACAGCATAATGTAAACAGGCTCCAGGAAAACTACTACACAGTGTGGTGATTCATTTTTCTTAAATAATTGTTCTGTTCACCCCCAAAATGTACAAGCTGTAACTCCTCCCTAAGCTGCATGTGTTCTCCTCCCCTATCAGTACCCCATTGGTCCAAGCCTTGGATCCGGCCCCTGGCGGGAACTCTCTCTTAGGGTGATACACGAGGTTTGCTCTCTCTCTGTCTCTCTGGCTCGGGCCTCACTCTGGGCTGGGGCCTGGGCCTGGCTCTGGCCTTGGCCTTCTTGCCTCTTGCTTCTCCTTTGGGAGCCAAGCTCCACCCCCGCAGTGTGGGACTCCGAATAAACCTCATCTGATCAGCACCCTCAGAAGCCGTGTCGTGCCTTGCCTGCCTGCACGCTGCCATTAGCTGGCACAACCAAGAGATGGCTCCCCAAGAAGCTCCGGTAAGGCTTTTGTACCTGCCCTACCTCCCGGGACCCAGATAAATGTTGCCCCCAGCCCCCTGCAGCTGCTGGCCGGGCCTGAAAAGAGCAGGAGGAGAGAACGCAACAACACACTACTTGTCACCTTCCACTTAATGCTTTCATGTATTTAATAAAAATATAGAATATATAAATCTAGAAATATAAAATATATAAAGCATAGAAATCCTCATTAAAATGCCTAGTCTAGGTAAAAGTTTCAGAAATTTACGTTACTTGTTGCTGGTGGGATGGTTTAGTTTATTGAACCAAACTTTTTAGGTGGTTGATATTTTTAGCTGTGTTAATAAATGATACATTTATTTTTAATGGCAGGAACTATAAAAGCACGGTGCTTGTCAACACAAGTACCAATTAAAGTATGGAAGCATAGTTCAGCAGAGATAATTTGACTGACTTTAGAATGAAATATATGTAGTTATTCACTTGTTACCTGTGTTATTTATTTTTGGATATTGTTCAATTTGGATATTTCCTATTCTTTAACTTGAGAGCTGAATGATGGCTAGGTTCACAGCCCATGCCTTTCCATCATCTCCATCTCTTCTACTCATGGGGATGACCTGCAAAGATTAGGCACTTATAAACTATCAAAATGGTTTGGCTAAAGGGTAGGTGTCCAAATGCCCTGCTGTCCAAAACATTTTGGTTTGGGTTGTGGGGTGAAATCCTAACAGTGAGTAGTTTAGCAGATGCTGGTCTACAGTCTGGGCTTTGAAATGTAGCAGGAGGAAATGTAATTTGTATGTGATACAGTTATTCATAGGTGCAGTGAAGCTGGTGTGCAGCCACATACAGCTGTCCCATATGCAGATGAAATAGTCACAGAATATTTGCTGTCACATGTCCTCTTCTCAGGTCTACTTTACTGTTGTCGAGCTGTACTGAACCAGTGTTTATATCTGGTTGTGGGGTTTTACTTTTGACAAAGCCCAGTACTAATGATGAGAAGCTATCTGGTATAAATTAGTTCTTCAACCTCACTTAGTGTGCTAGTCGATTGGGAATCCATAAACCAGAGAGGTATTAGCATAATCCTATTCTGAGCCCAAGGCTGTAGTATTAATGGTAGTAATGTGGTAATATGTAATAAAATGTAGTCATTGCTTGTGTTTAGCAGTGCAGTGCATAACAAATAGCTCTGTTTGCATTTGGAGGATGCTCACCGTGTTGAGAGACCCTTTTCCAACTCTGTGCTTGATCTGCTGTTATGATGTCCACAAAGGAAGGAAGTGTGGACAAATGTGTTAGGATGTGTGGACAAATGTGTTGTTCTTTCCTTGGACAATCTGTTGTCCTTACAGGCCTTACAGAGAAGGGAGGAGAAATAATAAGTAATTTTTCTTCCTAGCTCTCAGTGGAAATGACTTGTGGAATTTGGCAGCTGGAAGAAGGAGGAGAGGAAAGTTTTCTGTCCCAGCTAAGGGTCAAAGAGCAGGGCTTTATAACTCAAGTGTCACTGTAGTGAAGTAGAAGCCTGCTTCTGGGGATTGTAGGAGGGCACAGGGGGCAGAAGTCTGTAAGGAAAAAATTGTTTGTATGTAAAAGTGCAAGAATAGTGGGTGAGGAGAAGGGAAAAATTTAGTAATGACACTTTAGGATACAGGGGACCGTTTAATCATATTTCTTAATGTTTTATTATTCTTCTCTGAACATCTCCATTTTATGTCTCTTTTTGGTATCAAGTTCAGTTTTCCATCCACTCAGCAATGGCTCTGAGCAATTCTCAGTTCCTCTTGTTTCTGTATTCTGATTTTTTTCTTTCACCCCTCTTATTCCCTCATCTTTCTCTGATACCAGCCTCTTTTTTTTTCACCTGAGGTTGTCAGTTTTATTTTAGTTCCTTTGAGTTGTTTACAGGCTGTTTCCTCTCAACTTACTGACCTCTGGAGGGCACCTACTGTGACTTTTGAGTTCTACAAGGCATCTAATTGTTCCTAAAGTCCTCCTCAGTAGAGGACTTTTCTGAATCCTGAGCAGGAAAGATTTGAACTTGTATGCTAATGTATTTTTTGCTTGGAGTCTAAGTGCTTGTCTCCATTGCTGTAGCATGTTCTAGGAAAGAGCTGCTTTAGTTAGCTGAATTAGATGCTATACAAATGGCATGCCAAAAAGTAATTCCCCTTCCCAAAAGAGTGAATTGTCTCTATTGCATGTTGTTTTATTGATACGGGATCCTCCTTGCTTGTTTATTGCCTGCGCATCTTTCTCTTAATTACTATATTGTATATGAAAGATAGGGATCACATTCATGGAGACACCCTAAAAAGAGAATAATTAAAGGTGTTTAAAGCGTTGATGGAGAGAACTTAAGAGAGAAATGTGAGCAAGAGTTTATGATATGTTAATTGAAAAATGACATGGATTCTTACTTTGACAGAGCATAGGAATCCAAAACCCTTCCATTGTTCTGAAATGCAATATAAGGATCCACAAGCCTTTATGAGACCTTGCTTCAGGGAGTGCAAATGCCTGCAGCCACTTTGGAAGTACCTACTGTACCAGCATTGACACATTTACTGTTTCTGCAACAGCTGGGGCTGGGTGTGCAAGAGGAATTTGCAGCTAAATCTACTATTTAGTCTTTGCTATCTATACCATGGTAAACTAACCTTAAAAAACACTCTTGAGACCATCATAAACTGTTTCAGGAGACCCCAAAATGTCACAGCTAATCTTGGATTCCATGAACAAAAATAGTAGATGAATGGAAAATATTCTCAACCTAGAAACTGATTACTGAAGTCTAGTTACATACTAAAAGCTGTAAGTTTCTCATTGCAATCACTCATAGTTGTACTTTTGAGTACTATAACTTGATATTTCTTTGTTGTTAAAAACACTGCTCTCAGAAATGCTACATTTGATGCTCTCAAGGTTCACTAGCATTGGTGGACATGAGACTGAAAAATCCAGCAGTTTTTACTAAATAATCACTTGGTGAGCCAGCTGTTTCTGAAGCTGTTGTGAACACAAATATTCATGAGGAAAAGGGACAGCAATTCCTACTTGGAATACTCTTGGCCAATGTTGTTCTATTGCCTTAAGTTAAATCTGTATTGTTCAGAGAGATCTAAGGAAAAAGTTGCCTTTAGCTAATTTGAGACCATACTCTCCACATCACTAATGGGGGATCCTGTGTTTTGCAGTGTAAGAAGGCAAAGGCAGACAGCTTTGTATGTCCTTTGAGCCTGAGCCAGGCTGGTCTGTCAGGGATGGTTTATGGCTTCCCCATAAGTTTCTCCAGGAACTTTGTGGAGCTGTACTTTGAAAGAGCAGCTGAGAACATAAAATAAGTGGTGTATGTAGTGGGCCTGCAGGGATTTAAAGTGTTTTAAATGCTTTTAAAAAGCACTCTTTAAGATAGTAGAGAAACTCAGAGCGACCCCTGAGCTATTTAGATTCACTTTCTTAATGCCAGTGTGTTTAATCCTTTGTGATCCCCTCTGTTTCACTTTGTATAGCAAGGTGTGCTACATGACAGAGCAAATGCCTACAAAAGTACTGCATGGAACAGTCGCTTGCTGCCCAACTTCCTAAAATATCAATACAAACAATTAGATTTTTAAATGTGAGAGTTGCCTAGCTCCTGCCATCTGTCTTTTCAGTTTGTCTAAGAGTATTGACCCTTACAAGTTAAAATAAGCTTAATCTTTATGGGTACCATCTGTCAAGTGTCTTTATTGTTGTAATCTTCAGGAACAACAAGGCTGTGTTGATAACAGTTGGGTTTCTGACGAAGGCAGGTGGCAATATTTTCCAGCATGCCAATATCACTGGTGTGCTATCATTGCAGCTACTGTATGTCAGCATTGGCATACAAGTCTTATTCTGTAAGAAAGAAAGATTAATTAGGAAAAGAATCAATGATGGTGCATGTGAGAAGAAAGCAGTTAAGCATATTAGGGTACACAGCCTCAGTGATTACTCAGATGGGGTTTTTTTTTAATAGAGCTGTTAAGAAAAATGCCAAATATCTGATATTTCAGGACTCAGCAACATTTGCTAGGGATCAGGTATTTGTATCACATTTCTTCCTTTGTTTGAAGTGTTCAAGAAGTTTAATATTGCCTGTTATGGTACTACATTCACTGCATTTTGTATGCTAAAATTTGTTCTTACTCGTTCTTCCAGCTGTAGCTAAAATAAGTAAAGGTCCAACATGCTGATTTTTTGTTGCAGAAGCCCTCTTGTTAGAGGGTAGAAATGAACCAAGACACAGATTGCTTGCTTATCACAGCATGAAAAGGGTCCTGCTTTATTCCTCTCTACAGCTCACCCATCCTGACTCCAACTATTCACTGACTGGCTGCAGCAAGCTCCTCCTGTAGGTTTCCCTTGCAGCCTCTGACTGCTGGTTATTTCCTGCTAAACTATGACTGCAGGGATCAGTTTGCAGACTCTGAATGCAGGCTTTTACCTAGCTAGACTGTGACTGCAGGTTCCAACAACGGGCTCTAACTGCAGACCCAGACTGACCTCTTAGCAGTGATTCTTTCTCCCTAGGATCCTTCTTCTTCATGGTTCCCCTCACCAGCTAACCCAATCCTTTTTATCACACTTATCTTTACTGGATAGCTGTGACTCATCAGAGGTGAGGATGTATTGGGTAATTAACACAGCTGTTACTTATCAGGGGCGAGGTCACCCGTATTCCCTTCTCCTACAATTTTTTTTATGTGAAGTCTTTGTGGATTTGCTACTTGTATATGATAAGTTTATTTCTAGCTAGGCTTTGTGCAATCTAACAGCAGCTTGGAGCATATTTGATTAACCGTGTTTGTTTTTTTACCTGGAGATGAGTGCTGCACTGCCCCCTTCTTCCCTGGTACATCAAGAGCTTTATTTAATTTTGCTCTGTGTTAGTAAAAAGCCAATATGTGAAGACAACGGAAGCACCCCAGACATCATCCTTCGCAAGGACAACCCCTTCATGACACATTATCAAGGAAGGGATTCTGGTTCAGAAGATGAAGCAGCCAGCAGAGTTCCTGATTTAGAAAAGGATGACTTTGCCACCCGGAGAGCCAGAATGAATCAACCGAAACACATAGTTCCATTTAACTCCTTTTTAGTTGGATCCTATACAAGTAAAGAGAAAGGTAAACCGGAAGATGTTAAAAAGCCATTGCAGATGGAAAAAAAGGAACATGCAAGGTGTGCATTCATGGCCTTATTCTTTCTATTATAATGTTTAATTTCACCATGATATATTGCTGTATAGGCTACAAAAGCTGTCTTGGCAACAAAAAATACAGGTTAAAGTAAATGCAAATGCTTTATCATAAAGTGAATCAAACTAATTTTTTGTTAGAGTATGAAGAGAAGTTTTAATTGGCTGTGAGTGTAAATAAAATAAAAGCAGGACACTTTTGTTATCTAAGCTCATGTGACAGGTCATGAGCGTGAGTAGTGGAGAATAAACTTAGAAAATATGTTTTGCATCTCAACTTTTTTTCTGATCAGTTTCCGTCCATGTTTTTTGGTGCATTTCTTTCATCTCATGCTCTTTTAATACCCTGCATAAAACACGGACCAGATGAGTCTTTACTTAAGGCAGTGAGTATATATGCCTGCTACACTGCACTGAATTACATTGCCCCTGGTCCTAATGTGTGTTATGCAGCCTTGATTTGGGAAATGGATCAGGGGTTACAAGGCTTCAGCCTAGAAAATCTCTTCTTCCTTCAGTTCAGTGATACAGACCTTTAAGAAGTTGCTGATCACAAATATTTGCTAGGTAGAGGTCTTTTTCAGGAAACAAGTATATTGTTTTATTTGTGCAAACAGATGTCATTCTAGATAAAACCACTATATACACATTTTGGGGAACCTTGACTGAATCAAATGGTATGTTCAGAAAACTTCTTCTAATATTTAGGACCTCTTTTCAATTTTAAAATGTCAAATGTGCCATTCAGTTGCTGGTAATTTGATTATATTAATGTTTTCTAATGACTAGTTTGGCAGGACATCTGAGGGCCACCTAACCAAATTTTATTAGTCCAATGCTATTGACATGGCTCTTAAGATCAAAGAAATTCTGCAGTATGTTTGAGAGCAAAACCTGAATTCACTGTGTGAGTAATATGCAAATGAGATATTTGTAACTATTTCAGAGAAAGCTTATTGCAGAAATTCTTAATACAGCAATAACACAAAGATTTTCTTGAGCTGGGAATAGAAGTTCATGTGAAGAAATGATCTCAGTAGTGCATGAGTGCAGTAGCATAGCTGAGAGGTTTGAACTTCAAATGATTCACTCCATGTTTACTTCCTAAAATTAATGTGAAACTGATATTATAAATTCAGTTTTATCTTCTTGAGCTCTGAACCTCTTCTTTTGACACTGATTTATAATTGCTTCCTCAAAATATCTTTCCTTGCTGAACTGGAATGTGCATTAAATTAGAAGAAGACGGGTGCACATGACATCTGTAAGGCAAATAGTTACAAGCAAAGAGAACCCACTTCTGCAGAGTGAGAAGACTGAGTCAGAGGAGCAACAGCAGGTGAAAGAGCTTGATAATGAGAGAGATGACTTGGCAAAACAGAAATCTCAAAGCATCCTTCCTCAGCTACAAGAAGATGTGCTTTTTGTCAATGCCTCTATAACGAAAGCAGATTTGGAGACCTGGAAAAGATTGAAACTGTCAGGGGAGCCCAGGTATGGTTTCTGCTTGTGGACAGAATTGGCACCCTGGGAAGCATGTTTAGTTTGCCACAATCTGCTGTGTGTGCTTGTGATTTTAAACTTGGAGATGCCTTGTTGACAACCAGTCTTTAACTATTTCAGTTTTCAGGAGGAGTCCAAAACTCTGTACAGATATGCTATTTGTCATGAAATGAAAGTGTGTCCATCGTTTAGAGTGCTATAGTAGTTTCACAGTCACTTTTCTTGTTGATACTCTTAATACAATATCAGAAAGGTCCTTCTTGTCATGTGGCTGAATTTCCTTTGAAGCTGCTTGAAGTTGAACAGCACAAAGTTCAAGTGGTACCACTAATACACTAGCAGCTACGTTGCTCCTTACCGAGCTGTCTTCAGGACTTGGGGTGTTTTATACCTTGGGAGTATTACTTGAGGATCAGGATCTTTGCATGAATGTCTCTGTGCTCTTTTGAGACCTGAGCTGATACATCAGCGTAGCATTGTACTCCAGTGCTGTGTAAATACACCAGCACTGTTTCTCACTGCAGCAGGGCTTTCAGGAGCCTCATTGTATGGTGTTTGTATGCTCTTGTTTTTAACAAAACCTTTACAAAGGGAGCCAGTATAAAGCAGTTATTCTAAGCTGTTTCCCTATGGAGATGGACTATAACATAGGCAGGTGATTTGTGACTCCAGTAGGAAAGGAAACAACTCCTAGCCTTCCTGTTTAAGTGCATGCCATTTTGCAAGTTAAAGATGGCTGTCTGTTCTGGCATGCTTCTAACAATGTGGTTATTGTATGTAATTTTAGCTCTAATAAATCAAAACTCAATCAATCTTTCATCCTAAAGATATTAGCAGTCTCTCTGTTTACTTTTAAGCTGATTTATTAAAATCAGGATTCAGTCTGCTTGGTTTAGGGTAAGTGAATTGCTCTTGGTAGTGCTCCCATGCCACTGTAAGTCCCTTGTGCCAGAGTTCTAGTGCCATACAGTCACATATAGTGCGTGGCCTGGGTATATGTGAGCAGATAAGGAAACTGTGGCTTTTTAGGGTGAAGTTTGGAACAGTTTGTTTGGTGAGTTTAGGGTGAGTTTGGAACAGGCCATGTGCTACATTCCTTGCCCTTAGGAAGTGCTTCCATAGATGTACTCCCTGAGTTTTCCCCAGAGGTCTGCAGTATCTTTGCATTTTATATGTCATTTGGGACTCAGTTATAAACAGCTGTTTATACCTGTGCCCTTGAATTTTAAAATAAAACCCCTTCAAAACCTTAGGAGCAATTGATTTGTTTTATTCTGAGGGTCTCATGTTGGGAACATTCTTTTATTCCTCATTATGACCAGTGAAGAAGAGTTCAGATGTTCCAGCAACACTCTGCCACCAGTTGATACCACGGTGAAAGCAGTAGCCCAAGATGATTTTGCTGTCCGCAAAACCAGAGCAAACAAAAAGTCTGGTAGCCCCAAGCAGAAGTTTGTGCATTTTGGGCCAGTAACTGAGATTGATCAACAGAAATGGGACAAGCTCGTTATTGGCAGAGCTTCATCCAAGAGTGGAACAGAAGAGGAAAGCAAGAAAGACGGAGTGGGGAGTCTCTCTGGTGTTGAAAGCTCTCCTTCAACCACTGCTGTCAGCCTTGGGTTTGCTGAACACAGCAGTGAAGTATCTGAGCCAGAAAATGAGTCCAGGTATTTGGTGTGGTTTAGGAAGTGCTACTGAGCTGTAAATGAAATCTGTTCTTGCCAGATGCTGATCTGCATGGGAGTGAACTGCAGCATAAACCCAAGAGCTGTTTATGCGCACGGCCTTGTTCAGAGGACATCTGATGTCTTCATAATATCTTAACATGTTTAGGATTGCACAGAACGCTGTGCACAGGTCTTCCAAACACTTGCTCAAAATTTCTGATGGGCAGTGAAGTCACTGGTAACTCAGAGGCTGAGCTATGATTCATGATTTTTCTGCCGCTTGAATTCCAGCAGCTTTTTTCTGCCTGCTTTCAGCATATTAGGAATTTGTCATTCAGCTTGCTGGCCTTACTGATCTTCAAAAAACGTTTTTTTCAAACCTAATGGATTTACTTTCTTTTTGAAGATGGTGTACTGCTGCTCTATGTTTCTGGCGTTTATCTGGAGAAGAGTTATCTGGGTCGTTAACACATTAACAGATCTTATATTTCTTTGGCGTTTCTTTAATCACTTAGTCTGTGGCTGCAGCAAGAATTTTTAATGAATGCTCTTAGCAAGCAATTCATTCAGCTAAATTTGTATGTTTATAAAACATTTGCGAACTGAGTTAGATGACTCCTTTTCTTGTCTTTCATTTGACCTGAGAATGTTTTGTCTGTCTCACCTCTCCTCTCATTCTCATCACTAGTGAGGGAGGAGTCAAGTCAGGTACAGATGACTCTTGCAGGAGAATTCCATCACCTGTACTGGCTTCTGATGTCATCTCTGAGGAACAAACCCCATGGAGTTTGAGCAAACAGCAGGAAAGCAGCAAGGAAGAATGTGACAGGAATTTACCAGATATTGAGAGAGATGATATGTTGGTTAGAAGGATGGGAACTTTTCTGAGGTGTACCACAAGCTCCATTCCCATAAATTGTCCTCCCCTGTCAGTAGCTCCTTGTCTGCTGCAGCAGCAGCAAGAGGAGGCTTTAGCTCATGAAAAGGATTTGAAGATTCTGCGGGAAGGAGAAAGGTCAGAGAACAGAAGCAGATGCCTCTGAGCCTGGTTTGTGTGTGGTGTTAGCTTGGATCACTCAGCAATGTTGTCCCATTCTTCACATGGGCTTTAAAGATGTGCTTTACTCATTCATCATGGCATGTGTTCTGTTTTGCAAAACTACTTACAGGAATGTATCCTATGAATATAAACAGCCTGTTTTCTTTCATAATATTTAAGTACTTCAGTTGTTAATTGCTGTTCAGCATGAAAGTAGCCTTTCATCTTTCGGGGGGGATTTCTTTTGCAAACCATGGTGCTTTGTCTAGATTTTTATGGCAGCTTCCAAGTGAGTAAGTTGACACAGATTTGAATGCAATTCCCTGCTTCTAACAAATCACCTACATAAGTGTGGGGTTCAAGGTAATTACCTCCTACTCCCTGTGCTGGGGCTAAAGATGCCTGGTTTACCTAGTTGTCCATCATTCTCAACTTTGTTTTGAGTAACAATACCTCACATTGCCTGAGCAGCCACTTGCTGTACAAGTGAGCATTATCATGGAACAGTGTCACTTGTCTCTCTGAGCAGTACTGTCACACAAGAAGAGAGCCAAGAACAACTTGAAATCCCTCAGCTGCAGAGTGATGGAACAGAAAACAGCATAAAATTTCCAGACCCACAAAGAGATGACATGTTAGCCAGAAGAACCGGAGCTTTTCTTAAACAGCCTGGGCCCAACGTTAAGCAGTTCCTTCCCATGCCATTTTCAAAGCAGCATAATAAGCAGGGCTCAGCTACAGCACTTGAGAAGAAAACCAGGAGGTAAGAAAGTTGTGGTTTTCTCCATCCCTTTTAGCTAGCCCTATGGGCTGTTTGTCAAAATCTCTTTATCAGAAAAATTTGCTGGTAGTAGTGGCCCAGTAGTGGTTATTTTCGTCCTTGTCCTCAGTTCTCTGCTAATTCTTTCTGCTCAGTAGAAAGTTTCTGGCCCTTTTAGAAGACCCGTGTGGAGACTCAGACCAGAGCTCTACCAGATGGAAAATTCTAACAACGTGTGAAAACAGATCTACATAGCAATTACATTTGCATTACATTTGCAATTTGCAGGTTTCTGGTTAAATATAAGGTAATCATTATAAATGTTTCCAGCTAGAAATGGAGATGCTGGATGTAGTAGGTTAGATGATTGCCTGTGGCTTAACTAGTGCCAGTGACTTCCTAACAGGAACTCTAGAGATCCTGAGATTCTTCCTGATAGTACTCAGTGTCTTTCTAAGCACCTTTGTTCAGATGTTTGAGGCTGTGTGAATGTTGAAGCCTTTGAAGAGAGTTATCATCTGGTGGTTGAGCCACATACAAGCACGAGTGGAAAGTTCTTACTCATCAGCTTCTTCAGAGTACTTGAGGAAAAGGTTATGCATGCACCTGTACAGACATGGATGAAAAACTAGCTTACATCTCACCCAGGAGAAAACAAACCTGTCATCTACCATAGAATTCAACAGTGGCTTGGTGTTAATTTTCAGTGGTATTCCAGACAGTTTATTTTCTGACATAAAAGAATGGTACAAGTATTTGACTCATAAAATTATGGGGTTTGCTTCTGCCTCACTTAGCTTGTCCTGTGTCAGCTATTTGGGTTTGTAGGGGCTGTTTTGTTGTTAACTTATAGTTATGCTTTTCATGATGTATGTGTGATTTTTGAAATGTTGCTTAATACATCCCTTTGCACTACTGCCTTTGGCTCACTCAGGCCTGAAAAATGTCCACAAGGCTACACTAATAGGTCTGGAAAACCTGCAATAGAACCACCTCAAGAACAGCAGCAAGGGAAGAAGGACAGTCTCCCAGCTCCAGGACAAGATGAGATTATTAGTAATGCCCAAGATGGCCACAATGAAGTCCACCTTGGTCAAATATCTAAGCTTCAGGAGGTTCCTGAGGAAAACAAAGTGGAAACACTTTCATCCAAGGATGAGCATCTGCAAACGTGAGCTTTCTGGTGTGAATCACGCAGCTTGTACGCCCCTGTGTGCACACTTCAGATTGTGCATTGCCTGGAATGTTTTCAGTCCAGACTAAAACACTGTATGTCAGTAATACACGTTTTAGAAACTAAAAGAATAGTTCTGTAATGCATTTTATTTTGAATTTTAAAAATATTTAATTGAAAGCTAAGTGAAAGGAATGTTTGATTACAGTGTATATGTTGAATTGCAAGAAAAGTTTATGGAGAGGAAATGCTAAAACGGACTCTGCTAATTGAGAGATGCTTATTCTATTTCTCCCATGATTAGAAATGTTGTAGCATTGCCTTTTGCACTTGATGCTCTTTTATGATAAATTCCAGATATAAATATGTGGTTTGCATAGCTCTAAACAAGACTATAATTTTAATGAATGCTGCTGGTTTGTGCATTACCGGTAACGTTTTTTCAGCTATACTCCCCCACCCTGAGGAAAGAAAACCAAAACCAACTAACAAAAAAAAAAATCAACTAAAAAGCAAACAAAACAATAAAAACTCTAAACCAACCAGCCAACCAACCAACCAATCAACCAAAAAAACCCAAAAAACCCCTGCCGAAACCAAAACAACAAAAACCAAACCAGACAAAACACCAAAGCAAAACTAAAAAAACCCAAACCAAACAAAAATGAAAGAAGTCTCCAAAAACAAAAAGAAAAAGGAAATCCTGTGACTCAATTTCCGACTATAATACTTGTCTCTTTCATGCTTCAGTAATAGTGGTACTAAGCGCTGCTGTGGAATGTAACTGTTAAGTTTTGTCTCCATTCATTGCATGTATGGCACAATGTAAATGCGAAGACATTGTCTATTTTCAATAACTATTTTCTACACACATTATAGGTATACTTCAGCAGATTTTTATAATGTGGGGCATAAGTATGTGTTTAAGGAGGGATGGGTGGTGTTCTCATGTAGTTTGACCTCAGGATGATCAGGTAAGCCTTGTTTGATGAAAACATAATCCCTGAACAGTATGGTTCTATTTTGGTCAGCTTTACTAGTAGAAGTGACAGTTGCTCAAATTATATGGGTCCAGTTGCAATTACTACTTAATGTATTTATCCACAATCTAATTTTATATTTGGTCTTGTAGATTCGGCCCCAGAACTGCTGTGTCTGATGACGCAGAGTAAGTTGTCTTGTGTTCACAAGATTCTGTTTTAAACAACTTACACTGCATGCTTTCCCGTCTTTCTACTAATTTAAAATGCAGTTGATGCATCATCATTATTTTGCAGTGTTTTGGCAAATAAATTTTTCAGACAGCACTGAAAAATGGAATGCAATATGGCTTACATTGAAGTTAAAAAAAATTCTATATAAAAGACCATAAAAACTAAGCATAATACTAATGTCCAGCTGTTGCTTAAAGTATTGTTTCCTCTTTTTTTCTTTTATTTTGTCTTGGTTTTCTTCTGAATTTCCATTGCCTCTAATCAGCTACAGGTAAAGAGAGTTGGGTTGAATCTGGGTGTTGAAGAAGAAAATGAAGTATGAGGAGGAACAGGAAGAAATAAAGAAATCCCAAAGCAAAATAGTATCAGAATAATTACCAGGAAGATACATCTTCAGCTGAGCCTCAATTCTCTTTATTTTAAAAACTTTATATTCAGTCCCTTCCAGGTCAGGTTTAATTTAACAGTGTACTAAATTTCAATTTTTAGGCTCTTCACCTCAGTGCATCACTTTTCATAGAAGGAATGGAACTGACATTTATTGCACTCAAAAATTTTAGTTGTTCATGTATGCATACAAAATTTAGTACAGAATAGTATGCAATGTCATTTGGAAAGCTCATTGGAAGTATTAGATATTTAGAAGAGAAATAGTTGGGAACTACTCACATAATAATATCTTTAATGTCCTTCTGTTCACAGAAATGCACATAACCTTCTCTGTCTCCCAAATTAAATCCCCAAATAGAAACAGTATGGAGAGTTGTGAGGGTTTTATAATGAGTATACACAGACACTCATATGCAATTTTCCACTCTTTCCTCTAATGATAAAGCTTAGAATCATGGACTGAGTGTTCTTTCTAAGTTCTGTAATATCTTTATGCTGAGCAAAGCCTCCATTCTCTGACTACAGAGTAAACATGACCATTTTCAAGTAGCAGGAATCTGTCCAGTCAAATGAAGGGATGAGACAAAAAGAGCAATATAACATAGAAGTGCTATACTTAACAGTGGGGACATTCCAGATATTTCAGAAAGCCTGCTTATATGATTGATTTTTTTCTTCTGGGCATGTCTGTATTAAATGCAATCATGAGAGAAGGTACATGGAAATGCCTTCAAAGAGGTGTTGCAATAAGCTTGGTGGCATAATGTGAGAGTAGCAATGATCAATAAATCATATTGCTTATTCCATGCTGATTCTGATTTTGTTTGGAAAGGCAAAACAATTTATGTTCAAACCTCTTTGTCATCCTTTCCAGTTGTGCTACTGTTTACAGAGCAACTATTTTCCTGTACTGTCATTTAAGTTCTTATAAAAGTAAGACCTTGTTTTCCCTTCTGAAGACAAAGTATTTATGAAGACTCTAATAAAACCTGGCTCTCAAGTAGGAAAAATAAATTGAACTGATATTTAAAATAATTTTAAAATGTTTGTCAAGTCCCCATTGAAAACTGTAACTTAAATTCAGTCTTAGACTAGATACTCTTTATTCCAGCAGCAAAACTAAGGACCCTTTTATTAGACTGTCAAAATTCCCTCTGCTAGTTAGAGGAAAACTAGATATTGTTATCAGCCCTGGTCTGTCTCAGGGTCCAGAAAAGGCAATACTTAGTGTGTTGCTGCTGATCAGGCCCATTCCCATCTCCCAAAGAGAGAATCCTCGTGGTATTGTGATAGTCCAACATGAGTGTAGGCTCATAGTGAGCTAAGATTTCTGAGTATTTCTTTACCAGAGTCTGATTTTGAGCCAGTCTGTCCCTTTTTATGTTTTATTGCAGTTTCTTAAGTCTTAGTATGACTGTAAAATGGTAATGCAGCCACATAATGAGTGCCTTACATAAGAATTGTTACCATATTCTCATAAAAAGGTTCTTTACCTTATCGCTTGCTTTTAAATTAATTAATCTAAACACTGACATCCTTCAGATTTTTTTTAATCCAAAATTTATTTGGACTTGTTAAAAAAAATAAATTGCTGTATGATATCACTGACAAGAACAACTGTAATTTATGATAATAAAGCAGTGTAGCTTGAAAAGCTCAACATCCCAAATATACTGTTGGTCTGCACAGTGCTTTTCCTCAGGTCATTGTTAGAACAGCAGGTCTGGTACGCTGGTCAGCAGAAAGGTCTCTTGCTTCAGGACAGAGTTTGTATACAATCTCCAGAGCTGTGCTAATGGCAGAAAGTTAATGAATTTGGTGCAGTTACATATTCCCTGTCTACTTGTGTGTTATGTGCCTGCTGGCCCAGCATGTGGTTGAAGGAAGGAGTAAATCTAGTTCTGTTCACAGAGGTGTTAATGATTGTCTGGAGCCATTTGTAGATTATACAAGACAGAAATAGGACAAAATTATTTGGGACTTAGAGTGAAAAGTGTCTTTTGATAGAAGCTCAGAGTTTTGGCCTCTTTGATTCTTTTCTAAGGATGAACATGTCAGGCAGAGAAGTTGATGTAGACCTTTTAGTTGGCCATGTCCACGTACTCAGGAAAGGAGGTTTTTCTCCTTAATGATTACTACATGTTGGTCAGAGTGGAACACAGTGCTTTGAGATGAGACTCCTTCAGGTTGCTGCAGAACGTGTTGCTGCACAGTTGAAGTTTGAACTTACCCAGTTGCTTATCCATGACAATGAAGGCCCAGCAGCAGGAGGTGACTGCCTGCTGGAGTAGGAGGTGCATCTGGGGTTGTAATGTATTTTGAGTTTGACTCCTGGCCAAGGCTAAAGCCTTTTTCAGAGAACCTTTTTTACTGCACTGTTAATAGTTATAAAACCTATTGCTGTCTTTGTGCACCCTGTGAGACCTGCATGAATGCAGGGAACATACATTAGACTTACTTTAGGAAATTCAGGTACTCCTGCCAGAAAGGCAAGATTCTTCCAGACAAATGGCAGGGAGTGTGTACTCATGCACTCTGCTAGGACCAGTAACCTCCATTTCAGGTCTTACCTTTTCTCCTACTGCATGTGAATGGGAAATTCTTTGGACATGAGGAAAGAGTACAAGAGAGGAGCTATACAACCAGTTTGACCCAGTAGGCACAAGATGTCAAATACTGAACACTAAAGGCTTTCCTAGTGTGAGTATCAAAAGCTCATAAACTGGAATAAACAAGAGTGACTGAATTAAGAGTGACTTTATGGCAAGTTATGCATCTCCCAACCTTCCTCACTAGTCTGCCAAATACAACTGATATTTAAGTTTTAAAAAACAGCAATGCCTGCCATCTCTTTAGGTTCTGTTATTTAGGAGTGTTCCAATCCAATCCTGAAAAATGCAACTGTTAAACTACCCACAGAAAAACCCAAATTAGTGTAACCCTCAGCACTCTGTTTAAGGGGTGAAGCACAGTAATATGTTAACTTCACTGTTCATGCTTAAAGGCAATAGGACGTTTACTCTGTCCTTCATTTCTGAATAAATACCTACTTAGCAGAATGGAATGTGCATGTCCTTTTCCATACACTGTCCAGACCTTTCAAGTTTTTCCTTGAGAGTGGCATTCCTGTCTTTGCTTGCCTGAATACAAATGCTGGCTCATAAATATATGCACAGCTTTCTGTGACTATTCATTTTGATTACTGTGGACACAGTTGCCCACAATTTTATCTTCATTGAGTGCTTCTCCTGCTGGTTGGCTCATTGGCTCACTAAAGCTGCAGGTGATCATTTGAGGACTGCTGTGAAATCACTTCATGTGGAACTGCATGGCTTTCTTTTAAGTTTTTTTTTTTTTGCTTTGAATGGCACAATTGAGGTCATGTTTTACTAATAATAGGTGGTAGAGGTGGAGTAATAAGTATGTTATCTTTGTGTGAAGATCTTTATATAATATAAAGAGATGTATAACATCAAACCATAACCTTTTTTTTTTTCCTTTAACTCTCCAAAGGTCAGAGACATAAATAGAAAAAAACTTTTTTTTGTTCTGGACGTCAACTTTTCCTTGTTAGGTTAGCTGTATTAATAAGTTGGTGCTGGTAGCATTGGATTTCTTCAAGGGAGGGGAGGACAGGGGAGGGGAGAAAGCACCATGCAGTTTGAACCGAGCATACTTCTCTGGGTTTGTAGCAATAGCATTTAGCTGGCCATGCTGCCCTTGATGTACTTCTTTACCCTGAAATGGAAACTTCTGTCTGTGGTGTTAATCAAAGTGATCTTGAAAACCCATTGGGTACAAATGGGTTTACTTTCTTCAGAAAGTAAAATGTTCTGAATGATAGAATGATTTTAATAAGAGCAATTGATGAAGGTGTAAAGTTAGTAGTGCTTCTTAGTGAAAGAGAAGGTTGTAGTCGACTAACAAAATGGGAATTTGAGGAGTGTAATGCCTGAAGTACTGTGTGGGAGCCATAGGCATGCTAACAAGCCCGTCTTGGGGACTGCTGCTTTTGGGAGCTTTGTAATGGAGCAGGTGTCTGATTCTGCTGTAGCACCCTCATGTGGCTTCAGCTCTTACAAGGTGAAGGAATATAAGCCTCTAAATAAGACTGGGTCTGTTGTTATTTTCCCCTTGTTTAGGAGTATGAGTATGTTTGACATGAGATGTGAAGAAGAAGCTGTGGCTCAGCCTCATAGCAAAGCTCGCCATGAGAAGCTGCAGAATGTACACAACCAGCTGAAAGAGGACGAGACCAGATGGCAAGATGTGAGTATACAACATTGTCTGCAATGCTGGCAGGCACTGAGGCCAGCCAGCTAGGCAAAACCAGGACAACTTGCTAAATCTGCATTTGCTGTCAAGTGCTTCAAATAATCAGGAGAGCTTTTTTTCCCTCAGTGGATTGTTACTAAAAACATAGAAGTTCATAATTTGATGAAAATCAAAGAATACAAGATCTTCCAGCCCCTCTGCCTGTTCACCACGTATTTTGCTTTTTTTAAAAATATGTAAAGAAACTGTGATAAGGTAAAAAAATGGAAGAACAACTTCTAGCTGATGACTTCTCTAACTTTTCTAATTAGTCTATGTCCAAAGTGACAAAATACAAGACTAAGTAGGACAGGGAATAAATAGGTCAGCCTTTTCTTCTCTTTTCTTTAATTTCTTTAAATTTCTTTAAGTAAATTTGCATAGATACAGAAAATGTTGATGTTTTCCATCTTGTTCAAGCAAACAAATGGCACTTCATGTTAACTAGACCCTATTTGGTTTACAAGGCCTTTCCAAACACCCTCATTCCTTGATGTATTTTGTTAAGCTGTCCAGGCATTTGGCATTGTCTGTAGTAAATTAGCAAGGACAGAAAAACATGATCTGCAGGTAAGTTAGTATAAGGAGTTTGGTTTCAATTCAGTTCATTCCTAAAGACTGATTTTAAATGAGGAATTTGGGATATTTTTTTAATTAAAAGAACCCCAAAAGGCAATAAAACACATCTCTTCAAATATGGTCGTTTCTTATTATAAGCAAAGCTTCTGAGAAACACCTCAGAAGTTTTTGGTAGAAAATTTAAGGAAAAGTTAAATTATATATACAGCTAAGAAGTGACTATTTATAGTAGAACAAGGAAGGACTTCAGCTGAAAGGTGGGTATGTATTATGAATATCTGGGTTTTATTAAAACCAAAATTTGTTAGAGTGCATGAAATATAATCTGTATACTAAACTCCCAGTGTTGAAAATTTAATGACAAATATTCTCTTGCAGTTTTCTAGGAAGTTATTTTTCTTTGCAGAACTTCCACAGTGGCAGAAGTTTTCTTTTTATATGTAAAATTTTGTTGCTTTGCTAGTTAGCTGCAAAGAAATTTTACAGTTTAGAAAACTTCTTTACTGTAATACTTGGACTGTGGAAAAGATCTTGCTTCTGTATCCTTGAGGATTTGTGAATTCATAAAGGATGCAAGACATCACAGGGGCCCATAAAAGGTACCTCCTGTGACTCTCTGGTTTAGTGTTAGGCTAGTTTTTCAGAAAAGGCAGAGAACCAGATTCAGTCAATCTTCTGCACAATTTCTGGCTGGCAGATTCCAACAAGGAATCCAGGGAAGGTCCTTCAACAAGGATATCCATATATAGCTGGATACAAACCATAGGCTTTTTACTCTGTCATGTCTCACACCAGCCAGATATGATCCCTAACCTCTCTTGCTCACATCTGGATCCAAAATACTGCAGGGTGACCATGATGAAGAATCTAAATTTGGATGATGCACTGGATTTTTCTGTCAAAAAAACCCAATATCATGGGTCAACCATATTTGCATATAGCTGACTGATAGCATGGGCAAAGTATGGAACTATCAGCTCTCCAGTGCTATCAGTGAACTATCAGTGCAGCTGTAGCTCGTGGTAAAACAACATCTATTGTTCCAATGAACCTCTGCTTCCCATATATCTGATTATTAAAATCAGATTATTAAATAAAAACATATTGTTTTTATTTAATCTTTCTGGAGAGTTGGATTTTGTCCTTAGTGTTGGCCCAAGTGAAAAATGAGTGTCCTCACTGGTCCTTTTAGGCCAAATTTCCTGCAAAAAGCAAAAGCCATAGCAGTGAAGCTATGAAATCCTTACTGTATCCTGCTGTTAGCAGAAAATTCTGGCAACATCTTCCTTTATGGCATGATCTCCTTTTGTTGTGGAAATAAACAGTGCTCCCTGCAGGTGATGGGAGCCTAGTCCACAGGCAAGAACGAGTATTGCAACCGGCTGGTTGGGTTCATTGTTACCTGCAGCCACTTTTTAGTTACTTGCAACTCTGCATTCAGGTGCCTTCCTTCTCTCACAGGACCTGGCTCGGTGGAAGAGTCGTCGAAGGAGTGCTTCACAGGATTTGATTAAAAAGGAAGCTGAGAGAAAGAAAATGGAGAGGTTATTGGCTGGAGATGGAATGAATGAGCGCAGAAAAAGCATCAAAACCTACCGAGAAATCGTGGAGGAGAAGTACGTTGCTTTCCTGGAGTGTAGTGGCATGTGAAAATGCTGTGTGCTTCATAGGTGATAGGTAACTGGGGGCAGCCATGCCTGTAAGTCTGAGTGAGGGAGAGGGGAGGATGTTGATGGAGCAGGGGAAATGGGTGTGATTTCCCATGTTAATGCGACGGTTTCTCCTGTGTTGTCTTCCTTGCAGAGAGAGAAGGGAGCGGGAGCTTCATGAGGCATACAAGAATGCAAAGACACAGGAGGAGGCTGAGAGCATCCTCCAGCAGTACACTGAAAGATTCACTATCAGTGAAGCTGTCCTTGAGCGTTTGCAGATGCCAAAAATTCTGGAAAGAAGCCATTCAGTGGAACCAAATTCCCCACTGAAAGACCCAAATCCTCTGAGATATTTAAGGCAACAGTCACTTCCTGCTCCAAAATTCACTGCCACAATTGAAGCAACCATTGTTCCCACCACTGAACTAGAGCCCAGCAGTTCAACAGGATGCACATCTCCCAGCAAAAGTGTCTCCAAGGCTGTGCCTATGCTGACACCCAAGCCTTACTCACAACCCAAAAATACACAGGAAGTTTTAAAGAACTTTAAGGTAGGATACATCACGTGCCCCAAAGTCAACCAGGAGGCAGAGATCTTGATTAAGTCATCTGAGCATATAAATGTTTCATGCAATTATGTAGAAAATGATGGCAGCATTCTGACGTTACAAAATTCAGCTTCTTGCTCTGTGCTGCCCACTTTAGTGATTTCTTTATGTTTACCAGTCTTCTTAGAATCTTGACCTCTTCAGACTGAAATATTTGCACTGGTCATTTTTCCTAAAGCTAAATTTGTTTGGGGAAAGGGACAATTTAAGAAAAAAGTGAGGCATTTCCTCAGAAAGATTTTAGAAAAGAGTACATGGTCATCTTTTTTATTTTTGAACAAAATGGAAGGTGCAGGGAGTGAGGAAGCCCTGACTTTAGAAGCAAGACCTGAACTGACTTTTGTGTCAGGAGTCTGATTTTTGCCGTACCCAAACAAGTGTGTCCCTACTCCTTCAGAACCAAGAGCCAGCTTGCCCAAAGATATGCTCTGTCTTAAACATGCTTCTCACCAAGGATAAATGGGGAAAGCTGTTTCACAGGCATAAAGAGAGGATTTAGGTTCAGTGAGACGTGGTACTGGGATAGCAAAGTGGAGATTGATGATGAGAGAGGGAGAGTGGCTCCATTGGATTGCAAGAACTGCAAAGATTATGGGAGTAAAAGAAGGTTGAAATCAGGGCAGCTGGGAATAAGTCAGCTATGAGATTTGTGGGAGAAGAGGATAGGAGAAGAATAGGAGAAAATATTCTGAAACCAGAATATGAAATCTGAGGAGTGTATCTCTTGATGGGGTGGTTATGGAGAATGGGAGTAAGATACTGAACCAGTGCTGAGAAAAGCAAAGAACTGGGATGTATTTAAAAGACCAGACCAGAATAAGTCAAGTTTGAAAACATCTGCTGTTCACAGTGCCTGTACCAAAATTGGAGCTTACCCAAGTCTCATAGTAGTCATGTTGTGAGCAATGTGAAGCCTACTGGCATGGGTGCCCCGGCCTCTAGAGTTTGGGTTCCCTTCTGTCTGCCGTTGCTCATACTTCGCAAGTGTCATTCAAGGGTCCCTGAAGCCCTGCTGATATCCCAGTAGCACTGCTACCATGTATATTCAGGTTGTTTACTTTCTAAAAAATAAGTCAGCTTTTTATAACGAGTGAAAAAAGTATGTAGTGATGTATAATTCATTAAAGTCTGTCCCAGCTCTTGTGGCAATTACACCCCACCATGTTTCCTAGTTGAAACATGAAACTGGTAATTCCTGTTTCTCCTATACCTCAGTTGGTATGCCCTGAGTTCTCTTTTTAGATATCAGTGAATCATGGATCTTCGGTTTTTTTCTGATCCTTGACACTTTTTTCATCAGAGGACCAAGATACGTGTGTGTATCACCATAATGTTATTGCATATATAATTCACATATGTGGGAAGAGACTAACCCATGAAGGCTCCTATACCCCACAAGCCACCACAAAAAAATCTGTCTGAATCTTGTTCACATGATATGAAAAAATGTGATTTTTCTCTGTAGGAATTATTCCCTAGCTCATGTAGCTCTAGCACTACTTTCTCATGAAACACCAGTCTGTTGATGATTCTTGGCTCTGGTGACAATGTGTTGACTTCCTCCAGATCAGAAGTAAAGGAGTATGTTTGTTTAACTCTGCAGCCAGGGCATCTGTCCTGTTCATTCGAATATTTAGTTTTCCTCCTTAATATAAATAGAGAAATATCTTAGTCTAAACAGAGACACTGAAATGGATGGTGCGGCCTGCCAGTGTTTTCCTGACCTTTTTATTTTTGAGATCTTTCATAACCTGCCTCTCTAGTAGATAATCCAGCACACACTTCCAGAAGACTTGGGGCTCAGTTCCTGCTCACACTTGTGTTTGGAAATAAACCTAAGAGAGGTACTGTGTTTAGTGGTTGATGTCAGCGTAGAAAGGGAGGGAACATTGTCATCTGAAAAACACTCAGATGGAGTGAAACAGGTGGTGGAGCTGATTGTGCAATGGCTAACTGCCTCCACCTTCTTGCATGTCTGGCAGAGCTAAGGATGCCCAACACTTCAGAGATGACCTCTTAGTTCATCATGCTCATAAAGAGCAAGCCACTGGATGCACGTGTACGAGAAGTCAATGGAAAGAGTATGCCCTCAGCTTGGTACTGATGATATGTACTAAGTTAGAGTGCCACTCTTGAGGTATCCAAGCTGTTCACTCAATAGGTAAGGAAGGATCCCTGTGCACAGAGTAGCAAAGCCCTCCTTACTCCTCACACCTGCTGAAAAGTCTGTAAACAGCTGTGCTGCCAGGCAGGAGCAATGTGGTGGTACTGAGACCTGGTCCCCTCCTGGTCTCTCCACCTGGGCCCTCTTAAGGTGAATGGCTAGTGAGTTCTCCATAGAAAGACTTCTCCTGTGTGCTTCTGCAAAGAGCTCTTCAAACTGAAGGGAGTCTTTACATGCTACCTCCATTCAGAAATTCCAGTGTAAAAGTTACCAAGAAGTTGTATCAGTGCAGAGGAAGAAGCCAAAGTATATTTTGTACTTTCTTCTTTGCTTAAAGGTCCCTTAGCAGGAATACATGGCCACCAAGGAGCTAGCTTAACCCTGAGAAAAAAAAAGTAAACTGTTTCCACACTCTCCTTTTCAAGGAGATTGCCTAAAGTAATTCTATTTGATTGCCTTATGTAGAGGGTGAAATGGCCAGTTTTATTTGTTGGTGCCTTGATTCCCTGTTATGAACAATAAAGAAACAAGTGGATGAACTCAGCTTCTCCTATCCCTTCAAAGTTCACATAACAGTTCTTCAAAAAAGCACAGACTGCTAATACTGTGGTGAGGTAATTGAGGGACATAAGCAGTTCATCAGCATAATTACTCCTGGAGAACCTGCTTGGCTGTTGCATAAGGCAATGCAGAACCCAGCAGTTTTGGTCTGAATTTAGCATAAAAAAAGATTTTTTTAAAACATCCTTTGATCTATGATGAATGCAAAGGGTGTGTGTATGTTACTGGGAGAATGGAATGTGGGAAACCAGGAAATCCAGAAAAATTATTTCCTTGTGTCTGTATTTTGTTTATGAGCCCCCTAGGGTCATAGGGTCTTCTTCTGTTTTGGCCTGTTGAATGAAATATGTTCTTGGCTTCATCCCTCACTGATAACACAGACTGCGTTAATGATTGTAGTATCATGTTGAACTCCTAATTTCCTAAATTCTTTTGAATGCTACTTGTCTCAGCATATTCATTTAACTGTATTCTGCAGGTAGATGGAAAAGTCAGCATGAATGGAGAAAATGTCAACGGCATGGAAGAAAAGGATAAAGAATGTACAACAGTAATATTTACGCCTTCACCAACCAGATCTCTGAAATTTGATGGAGTAGCCAGAGGGGACAGGCCCCCGGTAGAGTTGAAGAAGGACCCCCCAAGTGTTGAGCTCAGTTTACAGAGGCCTGCCACTCAGAGTGTGCACAAAGAGCCAACAGTAAGACCAACACGAACAAACCAGCCTTATTTTCTTTGCCAATTTTCTGTCTCATGATGTGTTTAATCACTAACTAATGATACCCAAGTGCCTATGTTTGCCTTTTTTCAAAAGGGTGTGCCCAGACCAGGAAAAAAACTATAAACAAAACCCAAAATCCTTTGTAAATTAAAGGCTTCTTCCTTTTGTATGTGGGTAGAGAAATAGGAGGGTAAGATTGAAAAAACTTTTTGCAGCCACTGGGGGTTTTGGGGGGATTTTTTTGTGTTTTTCTTTTTTGTTGTTGTTTTGGGTTTTTTTTCCAGATGTCATGCAGCTGATAAGCATGCTTTAAATGTGCTGGGCCAGGGAGAAATTGATTCAGTGTCCCAGCCATTGTGGAGGTTTATTCAGCGCTTCTCCTAATGTAAGCTGATTAGATCAGCAACATAATTGGACTGTGTGAGCCATTATAATTAGTCTCAGTTTTCAAAAGAGGATGTGGATGTGCTGGCAGTTTTGAACATTTGGTTTTCATTCCCCTCTCAGAAACATTAGAAAAGGGGATAAGCTATTGAAATACTCAGAGGGGCCAACATGCTTCTTAACTGCCTTATCAGAGAAACAAATTAATTTTACCTTTTCATCTTTCTCTCCCCCTCTTCCCCAGAGAAAAAGGCAGGAGTAAAACTAGAGCATATCACAGCAGGCATCTAGATGCTACAAAACTGTAATAAAAGTAGATTGTAAAAACAAAACAAGAAATAAGGAGAGGATTGCAAAGAGAGCATGTAGATGGGCTGCAAGCAAGTGACAGGAGAGGGAATTCTCACCATTTTTTTCTGTGTAACAACAAAGAGAATTGGAGATGTGGTGAGAGTTGGAGTATGATAATTTTTTCTTTCATCTCAGATTTCATCCAAGCATTGGCCAGATGGATTACAGAGAGCAGGCAGAGATCTGTCCTGGGGCTTGAGGGCTCATTCATGAGAAAGGGTTTGTGTTTTACTCCCCTGCTTAATGCCAGTTTCTAGCTATGGATAGCCAAACCATGGAGCCTGCAGCAACCATGGGAACTGGGGTGTACCATGAGCACAGACTTGATCCTGTCAGAGGGAACTGGTATTGAGTCAAAAGTGAATGATTTGCAGGGAAAGCAGAGCTGAGGCTGCTCCTGTCACAGCAATTTGGCTGTGAGGGAAAAGCCAGGTAGGCGTTGCATCTGATACAGAAGAGCAGGTAATGGGAGTGTTTGGAGAACAGAGAAGAACCTCAGTTTGCTAGAGATTAGAAGCTCAATGACATCCAGAAAAGTAGCCATGTGAAAGTGTTAATGTCTCCTTTTTTAGGATTTTCAGGCCTAGTTAGAGTAATGAGGAAACTCAGCAGCAGAAGTCCCTATTAGTTCTTGAGTGTGCTTTTATCTGTTTGATGCCCTCTCATCTTCCCCTTTCTACACCTTTGAGGATGATACAGCCAGGTGAATGCAGATTTTTCTGTGTCTGGTTTCTCCTTCCAATTCTTAGCTCTTGTGATGATACTGGCAAAGAAAGCAGAAGAGTTTGACTCCTCAGATTCCTTGTGACTCTTGACATTTACAGAATAGTTCCTCGTTTGTAAGCTTGAATGCACTTAATGATGAAGCCTACAAGAGAGAATGAGTATGCACCAAAATGGTGCTAGTGTCAGAGTGTCTGTGCTCTAACTACAAATTTTATAATCACTAGCCTCACAATTCCATCAACAATGTGACTGGGTAGTGCAAATCATCTTAATTACTCCTGGCACTTCAGCTTCAAGCAAAGGTATGTGTATTAAGCATGTCAAGGGCACAGCAAAGAGAGCAGACTGCTTTGAGGGGGATCTTCCGTGGGAAGACAGGTGGAATGCACTGAATGTGATGAGAGAGAAGAGAAGGAGATCTGCCTGTGGCTGGAAGGGAATTTGCCAGCCTAAAATAAGATTTCAGGTTCTGTTTCTTGTGGATGTTTACTTCTCTTTACCCAGATGCTTCTTTTTAATTTTCCAGGTTTCCGTGCCTCAAACTGAGGCATGGGCAGTAACTTAGCTATTGAGCATACAGGAGAGCCTTGGTTTGTTTATGGAAAGGGCATAGATGCCAGGTTACAGAGATGGGGCATGGTACTGATGGCATCTTCAGTGTGTGTGTTGGGACACAGACAAGTGCTGCTATAGACAGCTTGATATGGATTTAATTGGTCTGGAGCCTTATCTGCAAGAACTGGATGGCTACGCTGGGCTCACTTCACTCAGCCTTCTCCCTGTACTCATTTTACTTTGGACTTTCGACAACTAACACCACGATGTCAGCCTCATCTGCAGACCCTGAAAGGCTGAACTACTCTCTGAAGGATATAACCCCTCCTAGGAAGGTTGGGAATCCAGATTAGGAAAGATAAGATCCCGCTGGGCTTGTCCCACTCCCCATAAAATGAGACCTCTGGCTCAGCAGGGTACTGCATCTAGCTGTCACTGTCAGCACTCCAAGGGGGGAAAAAGAAGTTTGATGTTTGCCCCAGGAATGGGACTTCCAAGCTACACATTCCTAGAAGTAAAGAAGCCACCTGAAAGCCTCCTCTATTACCTCCCACAAGGAGAAGACAGGGCTGTAGGTTTTCTCTGATGCTTAACCCTTCTGACATTCTAGAGGAGGAGGAGAAATGACAGAAACAGGCATAAAAAAGCAGCTGAGATGAAGAACTGTCTAGAGTGGAAGAAATTACTGAAGTTCTTTTGCCTTGAGAAAACTTCTACAAATTAAGCATATTTTCAAAGCCATTTCTAAACTTGCTTTCGCTGTGTTTTTTGTATATTTTATTGATTCAGTTCTTGTTATCTGTGTCCTTTCCAGGCTTTGAATAAGATTTACAGGCAATAGTTCCTCTGTTAAGAAATGCTGAGTCAGGGGTTTATTTTTTCCCCCTATAGTTGCTTGTAGATTTGGGTTGGCTTTGTGTTTCATTCATTCATTTTCTGCTCCAGGTCTCTTCTGTGAAATATATATTTCTCTTCATATGTACCTTACCTATGGCACTTCTGTCCTCCCAATCTGATTCTCTTCCTGTTCTTTACATGCCCCTTCCTCCTTCTACATCCCTCGCAGGGCTGCTCCCCTGCTGTTTCAGTTAATTTGTCAAATGGACTAGTTCTGTCTTCTCTCAGCCTGGCAGGCTTCCCTTTGAAGTCTCTCCTGTAGTCCTAGTTTGTGTCTGTCTGACTGTCCTCAGGCATTGTCTGCAGCAGGGGAAGGTGCTGTGCTTTTGGCCTGAAGTTTAAGTTGCACCACTTAAAACACTAATACTGTTGAGGCTTTTGGGGAGCTAGGGAAGTACAGAGATCATTTCCTGTGGGTGTGACCTCAGTGTCAGTGGTCTTTTTGAGAAGAGAAGGACCTCATCCATATAAATCAAATAATGTTTAGCAATGAGAGACTGACTGGGAAACATGTACATCCTGCCTAAATCTACTATATGAAATGAGCTGCAAAAAACTGCAGCAGGTGGGCAGGACAGTAAAGAAAAATACTATCAAAAATATCAAAAATAGATCTCTAGAGTATAGGTAGAGTATTAGGTAGAGTATAGGTAGTGTATAAGTGATTTTATGAGAGGCTTACCTTTGCTTAAAGTAGCTTATGAAATTTTGCCTATGATTAAAGACTAAAAAGGGTAAACTTGGCCTACAAACAGGAGGAAAATATCCCACTGGTGTTTGTGGAGCAGTGTGGTGCTAAGAGGGGTGGTAGGTAAAGAGTACCTATACCTCTCAATGCAGTTGGAAAAACTTGGGGGCGCAAGCCCAAAGACTGATCAATCAGTGGCAATACCAGCAATACTGTGAAAGTCATCTCCTCATCCTGGTCCTACCTGTGAGCTGTTTAGGCTGTGTTTTCTTCCCATTATACAGAATAGTGGTGGATGCTACAAATGCTGAGAAGTTGTATCCTCTAGCTCTTTGAATCAGAAGCTGGCAAAGTAAATGTTTTATTTTAGAACAGTGTTTGTGCAAATTCTAGTGTAGGGGAATTAATTTCTCAGTAAGTAAGTAACATCACTTTATTTTAACCAATCTTTATGTGAGCACTTAGAAATTATTGGCTTCCTATTGTTCTAATTATAACTTTGCTCTGATCAACCCCCCCAAAAATATAAAATAGGCAGCAACCTCAAAAAGATCAGGGTGAGGTGGTGGTAGGGAGAGACAGCTTTCTTTTCATTTTGCTCTAGCTAGATTAAACTTGTCCATTTCTACTCACTGCATGCTTGGCACAAAATGCACTTGTTTTCTATATCCAAGTAACACTCTCCTTCATGTTGAAAAGTTCACTGATTGAACTGAGATTAAAGTATAAGCTTTCTTGTGGTTGAGCATTGTTGGCCAAGCTACAGGAGAGCAGGGCTGAAATCCTGGTTTGTACATATCCGGTAAGACAAGTCTTTGTTCTTTGATTCATTATGAGAAACACTTGTAGAGTAAGTCTGTCTGTTCCAGATTGACAGCTTTGCCTTGAACCACACATGAAAAGATGCACAGAGGGCTGGACTACCTGAAGGGAAAAAGGTGTAGGATGAGAAGTGCAAGCAGCAAAGCTTCAAAGCAGCTAGAAGAGAACTCTGCTCAGCATTTGGTTATGAACATAACATGCCTGTCTCCTGTCCTTCAGACAGCCATGTACTTTTCACTGTCTGTCAGTGAAAGAACCTGATTTTTACACCCCAATTGAGCTGTAATAACTCTAATGACTGTCAGGAATACTTCACACTTTCTTGCAATATTTTCAAGACTTCTCTGTCAGTTACTGATTACCCTGATCTTTTGTTGTAAATAGCTGGCCTAAGTATAGCATTATATAGCTGGCAGATGACTTAACCTGTTGAAACAGTGTTCTAGCTGTAGTACTATATCTGGCATAGCATGCAAGAAACTAAGCTGTGCAGCCCAAGGTTGTGCTATCATTACCACTCATGTCAGCTGCCAACATCAATTTTGATGAGGAAATCTTTCTACAAAAATTTTGAAGTCAATGGTATGTGTAGAATTCAAATCACAGAAGTTTTGTGATTTGTCAGACAATTTCTACATGTGGCTATTGATGTTGCAACCAATTCTGTTCCTGAATGGTTTTACAGAATTTAAATTGTAGTTTTAACCTGATTCTTTCTGATATCACTGCATTCTCACTGGTTCTAGACAGCTTGTTTTGTCATGTTTCCATAGAAAATACAATAACAATATTTCACATGATTTTGTGTGCAAGCAGTGTTAACTGAGCTATGTTTTGAATTTAATTTACAAGAAGAATTAATAAAGTTCTACTGTAACTTCCTTTGGAGTTTGTATTCTTGTAGAAGTTGTGATACCCTGTGTGTTAGGTACTTGTGGTTATTGTATTTTTAGGGTTTTATTAAGGATGTAAAATTCTGCCACAGCAGTAGCCAATATGGCCATTGCTGGCTTGTATGATCTTAATCAAAGAAATACTTAGACTGATGTTCTAGTTTATGTGATAAAAATCCTGTCACAAACTGAACTAATTTATTTTGTTTTATTTTATTTGGTAACACTATATGCTTGTGCTTTGTGTCTTTGTTAAATGGATACTTTGTTTAGCAGAAGACCAGTGTTGTTTTGTCCTCTGTACTGATGTGCTCATAACCACAACTGCCATTACAATATTTAACTTTCCATCACGAATTAAGGCTACGTCATAAATGGGGAAGCTTACTTTGACTCCTGAGCATCCAGATGCATGGGGTAATAAAAACACCCATCCAAGTAGACAGCATTCTTCAGTTTTTAGACGTTTTAATGGGACAGTCTCAACACCAGCCTGATGTGTGGGCAGAGATAATCACAGCCCCCGTGCACTGGGGTTTTTCATACTTCTCTTGAAGGCTTTGTTGCCTGTGGTGGTGTTGTGTGACCTTCCCTCGCAGGCACCTACAGCAGAGCCTGTGTTTGGAATAGCTCTGTTGCCCTGCAGAAAGAGACCTCTGCCCACACGAACACATATGACAGAAGGGTGCTGCAAGGCTACATCAGTCCCTCATCCCAAGGCATGAGAGCTCCTCATAGAACTAAAGCACCTCAGAAATGTCACTCACAAGGTTGTGGGATCTTTAAGTCAAAATACAGTCCTCTTAGGTGTAATGAAATGTTTGTATGCCCCTTTTTTGTGTTCAGTGATAACATCATCATTTGATTACAAATATTTATGAAATGTTAAGTATGATAGTCTGTGGTAGAAAAGACATTTTATCAATTGTATCAGCACACTTAAGAATTTTCTTAAGTGTATCATATACCTGTGGATTAAAATACTAGGTAATACTACATTAACTTGGTATTATAAATAGAATTAAATTTAGTGGAAATAAGAGAGTTCCCCAGTGAAGTTGACTTAATTTTTTTATAAATTAGTTATTAATCAGTTTTATATTTTTAGCTATATGTCACTAGCATTTAATTGCTCAGCAGAGGGAGGAGAAAGAGTCGAGTCTCGTGAGCAGGAACAGAACTTCTGCAGCATACCATTGGAAACTCAATTTTCCTGCAGCAAGTAGTAGCTCTTGTTTCTATAAATAACATTTATGTCTATACCTCGTTCAACCTCCTGGATATAGGTTATGGGTAGGTTTAGTTACTGTGCTTGTGCAGGACAGCTGCATGACAGCACCATGTTTAGGTTCCTGAGGTAACTCTAGACCCAGAGATGATACAAGTGCATCAGGTCTGTGCGTCATGCATCATTGCAGCATTCACTGAGCAGCAGTGAATTTTAGCCCCTCTGAGAGGCCATTGTGGCTGTGCTTTCTCCAGAAGCAGCTGACATCAGCAGTTGACTTTCTTGGGTGTAACAGTTTAACACTTTTTGTATTGGCCCTGGGAATATAACAGTTTATAGCTTTAAAGCCTCTGAGGTTGAAATTAAAGTTGAATGTATTTATTTATTTTAATTTTTCAATTTGGACAGCTCCTTTTTGAGAGTGAGAGGTGAATTCAATTGTTTTACTAAAAATATTACCAATCTAAATGTTAATAATTGAAATCTACAATGATTTCTTTGGGAGGCTTATGGTTTGGACTGGTGGGTGTGGAGCCTCTTGCTTTTCCATGTGATAACTACCTTGTTTAGGGGAAATCCTGAGCTCTCAATAATAGCCATTTGTTTAGGTTTAACAGAGTTTTGTAGGTTGTAGGATGACATAGAATAATTCAGGTTTTAGGTCTCTAGCTGAGTCTGCTGCTCAAAACAGGATCAGACATGAGATCAGAACAGGTTGCTAAGGGCTCGATCATTCAAATCTTGAAAACCTCTGAGGACAGATACGGCACGACCTATCTGGCTAGCCTGTTGCACTGGCCCGTCTGTCCTCATGCAGAAAAGAAATACTTATTTCTGCTTTAGGCAAGGTTGGGAAGGATTTCCTGTAGCTTCTCCCCTGGCCGATGTATCAGGAGCCAGAACTGAGGCTGAAGGGGAGATGTTCCATAGTTGCAGTAGAATTCTGCTGGGGCTTTTGCAATGAAAACTCTCAGTGACACACCAAGCTGGCGTCCAGATGAACTGGGGAGAGAGAGGTGGGTTATATGAAAGAAAAGAGCAACTAAGTGGCAAGAGGTAAACCTCTGGGCCACAGGACTTGCAGTCTTGGGAACATTTCTCTGAGACTGTGTTTTAGCCTGTGCCTCATCTCCAGTGACTATCCCTCCCAGGAGTGTGTGAGACATGGAGGGAGAGATCTGTGCTTTCTTCACTCTTGGTATAAATGCATTCACAGGTGGACATGGTAGAGAGGAAGTCCTGAAACTTTCCATGTTACCTTTTTAGAGACTGTATTTCACTTTCTGCCTCAACCAGTTCAAGAACTGCTTTTAGGCAGGTGGGAGATGTGTCTCCATGTCTTGCTTGGGGCAGAGGTGGAGGGTGGCAGAGGTGAGGGTGCACTGGGAGGTGGCAGCAGTGGCGAGGATGGCAGGCAGCCAGCCCCAGCAAGTGCTGCCGCTTCTAGAGACTCGTGGCTGTGATCTGGCGCCTGTCCTGCTGAGAGGTGGCAGCACAGCCCTTGGCAGCTGCAAGCCCCTTCTCTTGTTCCCAGCACTGCTGGCTGCCTGCTGAGTTTGGCTGAGTCACTGGCCCTGGCCATAGCCCCACACCAGTCGGCACTATTTCCTTGCAGGGGATCTTCCTAGACATGTTCTTGCCCCTCTTGAGAGCATGTCTCCCTCCGGAGAGGAGATGAGGCAGAGATTCACAAGCTTTGCCAGCAGTAAAATTCCCTGGAGCTTTGTGGTGTGTCCACAGGTGTTGACATCCTGTTGGCATTGCCAGCAGATGTCTCCAGTTATGGAGCTGTGACAGCCCAGGTCTGTTTTTCGTGTTCAGATATAGGGGCCATAAGCTCACATGAGCCTGCAGGGATAGGAAACAGGATCCGTACAGAAGATGGAGGTCTGATTCCTGCCTGCAGAAAAGAGGAAATTTCATCAGATTTCCTCTTTTGCATCTGTTAAGAAGATGGAGGAGTGGGAGGAGGACAGGAAAGAGAGTCTACAATAGGCATATTTCTGAAATATGTTACTTTTTATTTCTAAAAGTAGTCTGCTTTTTTGTTTTCCTCCATTGAATGTGCCATTTTCTAGATTTTGGGTGCATTAGAAGCACTAGCTATCGGCAATGGCTGATAGCTTTGCTACCGATTTTTCTTGATTTGCTTTCTGGAAAAGCAGATGTATAGTGGAAGCTGCTGAATAGATCAGCTAAAGTGTTACCCTTGTTTTTGCAGTATGGTTTTAACTCTGCAACAGCCCTGTTCAGGTCAGGAAGCTTGCTTTTCAAAGACATTTGAATTATTGGCTTGATACCGTCTCACCATATTTTTTCAGTCCTCTCTTAATAGTGTTTCAAGTATTTCATTACTTTTAATACAACTCTGGCTTTTCCCTTCAGATAAGAGATTGTTTAGACAACCGTGAAATAAAGGAAGTATTTAATTACTTTGCCACTTTCCAAACCCTAGTATGTGCTATCTATTCACTAATGCATACGTTTTTGTGTTGTTCTGGAAGGGGAAACTAGGGGTGAAATGTGTGCTTATCTCCAGCTAGCACAATCCAAGATATTCCACAGTTTTAAAAGCTTGTAGGAGCTATTCAACCACATTAATGGCTGATGATGAGGGATTTGAAAAGGAGATTAAAGCACAGCCATTCAATACCCAAACGGGCACATATTGCTCTGAAACATTCTCCCCAACGCCCTGCTGAGCTCCACACTGATGTGGTTCGAACACACTACAAAGGAGCAGCAAGCACTGCCTTGAGGAACTAGCACATACTTTTATTTCTGCTGTACTCACTCCATGCTGTGTTCCTCCCTCCAGGCCTCCGCGGTGGAACTGGATGGAGCTGACAGCCTGCAAGCCGAGCCCAGCCCCAGCAGTGTGGCACCTGCCCCCCCGGAGTGCCCATCCCCAGGTGGGTGTGCTGCTGCCCTCGCCCTGCCCCTGCCTGTCCCCAGGTGGGTGTGCTGCCAGCCCTTCCTCACTTATGGGCCCGGGGTGAGGCACACTCTGTGGCAGGAATCCGCTAGGAGCGTCACCAGCAACACCAACAGGGCTCATTAGAAAATGCTGAAAATGTCAGTGATCTTGACATAAAATGAAATTGTATGCTGTCAAAACAGTAATTCACTGTAGCAGCCTCCCAAGGGATGTGTTAGAGCCCCTGTGGCAGGAAGTTTTTCAGGTGCAGCTGGACAGGGTGCTAGAGAATCTCCTCTAGGCTCCCTTTCCCACAAAACTAAATGGTCTGTTGAGGTCCCTTCCAGCCTGGGCCGTTCTGTCATTCTGTGGTTGAAATTACATACCTGAGTTGTTCCACTTGGCCATTTGTGCAAGTGAAAAGCCAGTGCCACAGCATGCTGTAACTAGAAAACAACAAGGGCAGAAGCTATCAGTCAGTAATAATTTCTGTTTGACACTTTTTTTTTTTCCCCAAGACATTAAGGAGTGGGGAGAAACAGTAAGAAGGGGCACTTCAGTCCCCATAGGGGCTTTAAATGGACAGTATTGTGCAGACTCCTAATTTTCTGCCTTAAAGCCTTTATGCATGATTCCTAATCTGGGGAAAGGAATTTGCTGGTAGAATTTTAAGCTGTTTTCCTCGAAAGTGTGTTTCTGAAACATTGTCTTTGAGTAGGCACTTTATTTGCTATATGCTGTTATACTAAATTCATGGTAGTTTTTTGTTGTTCATTTTTTTAATGGGTCTATCAAAGTTCAGCTTGGTATGGGTAAGTAAAAAGTACTATGTCAAGTAAGTGTTTAAATGAGATTTCTGGCTGTAGTTGGTGTGTAAGCATAATGCTCCTATTTGTTGGGGATAAATGTGACTTAAACAATTGAGCTTTGCCCTCAAACATCAATGAGGTACCATTCCCCAAAGATTAGAAGCACGTGGGCTGTTAGGAAGGGCTCATTAGCTGTCTTAATTACTTTAACTCCTAAATGCCAAAGTACATAGTTTAACAATTTTAAATTGCATCTGGCAGGTAATGTAGAAGGTGCAATCTGGTAATGAAATGACCAAATTCTTCTCTCCAGAGTCAACAGTGATGAGCTGGTGTTGTCTACAAATCACAAAACCATCTTGGCTTCAGCTCCCCAGCTGTCAGAAATGCTAGACTTTTAGTATTGAGAGCAAATTTTAATATAGTCTGGCAAGGAAAACTTAGATAGCATTGCAAAAACTGAAATTATAAAGTAACATGGAGTCTTCATTATGTCAGTTTTGGAGGGATAGATGGGGTCCAAACTCTGTGAACTTCTTGTAGAGTGAACAACCTCCTCTGCTATTCAGTACAAGCCAAACGCTTCCATGTGCTGTGGCCCCTATGCTGCTAATAGTGAGGAACAGCTCCAGAGGAGGGTGCATCTGCCTTGGCAGCAGCAGCTCTTGTTGCTGCTTGTGTCCACATTCTTAGTGGAGTTGTAGGTTGCATCTCTTTCTTAGCTTACTCTCCCAGCCTGCCTAAGAGGTATATTCAGAACTGCCAATGCTGCTGTTGGAAAGGGGACAAGATCTGAAGTTTCTGCTTTAGGATGTTGGAGGGATGTCTGGGTGTTTATTCAGTGCCTGTGATGCTGGTGACTGCTCTGCTTCCAGTGGTGGCATCAGCTATCAGCAGTTCAGCTGTCACAGTCAGCTGTAAACCTGTGTGCTTCTAGTCCCTTCTTCCAGAAACCAACTTCTTGGGTTTCTTAAAGAATTAGATGACAACTAAGTTATTTCAGTCCAAGGCTGCCTGTTAGCAGTTTGTTTGTTGTCTGATGATTAACTGATTGTCAGTGGAAGCAGTAGGTTTAGCGAAAATGGGCAAACTAAAATATCCTCCAGTGCTGACAGTGAGACCATGTCATATAGCTACTTATCTTTGTAACATCTTAGGGTAGGATTCATCACATAATTTCAGTTAAGAGATCTTAGCGCAGTAGGCCCATTGTAGGTTACAGCTCATCTCAGACAGAGGAGTGCCTGAAATAAAAGTTTGTGTGACTCTTTCCTAAGGACTTCTTCTCTGTTTTTGCTGACCCTGAAGGGTGTCCCATGATGCCCAAGTCAAGAGTAAGTGCATAAATGTCAATAGGTGAATTTCATTCTTTTTGTCTTCTCTGAGAGATTAATTTTTCCCATGTTGCAGAAAAGTTTATTTTTTCAAAACATCCAGTAAATGGGCTCACAGTATATACAGTAAGAAATTGTATTGTAAGAAATAGGCGTATCTTTTATTTGAAAAAGTATCTTCACCTTGCAACATTATCTCTTGTATGTGTGGATTGGTTTAGATCAAAAGCAATTCAACTCAACTGCAGCTTGTGCCAGCCCTGTTGTGAAGAAATTAGAATTTCTTTCCAGTCCTGTCCCTTCAGAGGAAACTGCTTCAAGCAAGAAAGATGTGAAGAAAGCTGACACAGAGCAGCAGAAGGAAGCAGAGCTCCCTCCTACGCAAGAGGTATGTACAGGCAAGAAAATGAGGGAGTAGAAAACAAACAAACCAAACAAAACAAAGATATTACACATAAATGTTTATTGTGCAAATTGGTATTTTTCTTCATAAAATGTCACTTCAGGAGTTCATTCAAGGATGAAACACAAGGATGGTTTCACCTACCAAATCCCATGGTCATTAGAGGGTTCCCCCTCAAAAGGAACTCCACAGTGTCTGCTTGTAGTGTTTGTACCTGTAAACTGATGAGACTAGAAATGAGAATTTAACCTACAAACCCCAGTCCCACCACCTGTTGGGAGGGCAGAGTATCCAGAAGGTGTAGACAGAGGAGCTTATCCTCTTAGTCCTCTTGAAGTGCTGAACAAATGCCAGTGGTGGCAGAGGTAACAAATGGCTGTGACCATACTGCTCTTTCAGGTGAGTTAGATGTTGGTTATCTCCAGATGTTAGATGTTGGTTAGTTAGATGTTGTTAGAGGATTTACTTTGGTATGCAGGGCAGTGTGAATGTCAACAGGAAACAGCTACCAGTTACGTACAGGACTTCAATACTGCACCTCTGTGTTGTCATCCTGGAGATAGAGGCTTCATCTTTGATAATGTTGTTTCAGAAAATAAGTAGAAAGGGTTTAAGCTAACCTTTGATTGAACCAGTTGCTTTTTAATGCTCTTTTCTGCTCCAAAATGTCTGAACAGGTGATTAGAGCAAAAGCCCTGGAAGAAAAGGGGAGTGTAGTGCTGCCATTTTTAAAGAGACTGCCTGAAACCAGCCAAGTTACTCTGCATAACTCTGGTCTACAAGGTGAGCAAAAAACATTTGGAAAACTCAGCCAGACAGTAGCTGAATATGGACGTGGTGTTCAGGGATATGTGCCTATTCCATGACTTGAAGGGTTTTGGAGCTAAAACAGTTATTTTCTAGTTTCATTGACTGATACTGGTAGTGTGGCCTCTGTGATGAAAAGGACTCTTCTGGCTATTCCTCCTAAACACAAGAGCACAAATTTGACAGAGCAGAGGGAGACTCCTTTCTTGCATTTACCTAGCCTAGCAGTAAAGACTGTGTTATGTCAATGAGTATTACATACTGCTATTCACAGATGAAAACTACTTAGCAAGTGGCTTTATCTCATGATAAAATTTTCTGGAGATAAATTCTGCACTCAGCTGCTCTTGTGGAGCTCCTTTTCACAGATGAATAATACACATATCTGGCCATGTCATTGAATTTGATCACTGCCCAGCACAAGTTCTTGCAATGCAGAACCTTTTTTTTTTCCTTGCCTCCATGACAAAGTATTGCTTGTGACTGATAATGTTTAGTAGTTTGATATTGTATTTATTTTAAATATGCATATATGTAGGTATTGTGGAAGAAAGAGAGAAAAATCAACTGAGGTTTTTTTCCCCATAAGAACTTCCTAGGTTGTTAATCTGTAGGTAATATACTGATTAGCCTAATGTTTTCAAGGTTAAAACTACTGAAGGTGATCCACTTTGAAAAAACTGAAGAGGGACTTTTTACAAAGCCGTGTAGTGATAGGACAAGGAATAAAAACTTTGACCTGAAAGAGGGTAGATTTAGATATCAGGAAGAAATCCTTTGTGATGAGTGTGGTGAGGCACAGGCTGGACAGAGAAGTTGTGGATGCCCCATCCCTGGAAGCGTTCAAAGCTAGTGTGGATGGAGCTTTGAGCAATCTGATCCAGTGGAAACAGTCCCAGTCCATGGCAGGGGGAATTGAAACTAGATGATCTTTAAGGTTCATTCCAACCCAAACCACTCTATGACTGTCTGAAAAGGAATGGAATTCTCACTTGTTTTTAGTGGTAGGTGCTACCCAAGCAGACTTTGAGAATTATATCATTTTATGTTAAGCAAATCAAACCAAATATCAAGTAACAGGCTGTAGGTCTCTTGCCTTGTCAGTTTTCTGACTGGTGCTGTAACACTTGGCTGCACTCTAGTGTTCACAGCACAGAGAGCACTGAAAGGCTCACAAAATCCCTTAAAAACTGGATCTGCAACAGGAATGAATGCAAGCACTATGCAAGACTCAAAAGGGTGGCTGCCCTTGCATCAGTGTGCTGGAGCTTTCATGTAAGTCCAGGTGCCATGTTGCAAAAAGTAGCATTTAAATACAGTCTGTGTGATCGTCAGGTCCATTGTAAATTAGCTGCCGTGGGCCAAAGCAACTGTAGGCAAACCCCTCTCATGGCCAAGGTGTCTCAGGTCTGAGAGTCTGTCATCACCTTTTCACCACACTGTTTCTTGTTTTGTCTCCGTGCCACTGCCTGCAGAGCCGCCCCGCGGGGCCGTGGTTCCGCTTAGGGTCCGCAACCACTGGCGGCGCTCACAGTTTTTCTCCCAGTCAGGTAAATGCGGTGCTGAGAACAGCTCCAGCCCTTCTGCTGCTCCAGCCGTAGGTGTCTTCGGACACAGGGCTGGGGTGAAAGCTGATGATCACGGGGACTTGCTCTACCTCTTGCTTTCGTAGAAATTATCTATTCCTACTGCACAGTTGACAAAGAGATGTTGGGTTGCATATTGTTGTGATGCTCTAGTTTCAGGCACCCAAAAGAAATCCCTTGCCTATAAATACCTTTTTCTTAATTTCTTTAAATAAGTCTAATTTTCAAAGACATTTGGATAAAAAATGGCAATGGTTCTCTTCGTAACTGTGGCTCTTGAGTAGTGTAGTCCCACCCTTTTAGCATTGCTGTACTTTTTCCTTCCTTGTACTGAATCAGAAGGGAAAAGTAGATCAAGGTAGGTAAGACTCAGTGTCTGAACACTGCTAACATCTGTGGCCAGAAGTAGATGGCATTAGCTAGTGGTAGAGTAGAACCTGATATTAGTTAATACAGAGCTCCTCTAAACCCAGATAAAAAGTAGTTTTGTTGGTGATGGGTATAATTGGGTTTTCTGATTTATTTACTTGCAATTAGTCCTTGCATTTGGTTGTGGGAGTAAACAGGAAACTAACATGAAGCTCATATACAGATATAATGTAGATTTATTTACAGGCTGAGGAAATTTTGCTATGTTAAATTTAATCTTTCATTGTTCTTTATTTTTAATAGCTGATTCTGATACTGGTGATAAATCAAATGTGAGTACCTTTTTTGCGTTATTGTTTGGTTTAGCAATTTGTGTTTAGCAGAAATTAATTTTCTATGTAAATTGTCTTGTAGCATTCCTAAATCAGAGTGAGAATTTTTTCTCATGGGCATGGGAAAGGAAAAGTACAACCCAAATCAAGGCATTGTCTGAATCTGGAATTCATGCATTCTCCTCTTATCTGGAGCTAGCTATAGAGTATTTGGTTGCTGGAGCCACTAAAGTTTCACAATCTTTAAATAATATGTAATTCTAAATTGTCCATTGTATTTTAAATGCATAGAAATGAAAGGACTTCACAATTCTATTGTTTTCTCAAACAGAAAAACCCAACACACCACAAATGCTACTCTGAAGTACACAGTATTTCACATTCTGTTTGTCATATAGAAATAGACATAATCTCTTCCTATGAGATTCAAATACTACTTGTAGTGGAAAAGGATATGACAGCAAGTATCTAAAATTGCCCTTGATTATAAGGATTTTAAACATATCATGTAATAGGATCCTTAGTGAAGCCAGAGGATTTATTTAATTGGGGATAAAAATTCAAAGCAAGGCTGTTGTGCTGGCAGACATAAAATGAGAGAATATTTTTTACAACCTAAAATTGCTTTTCATGTTGTAAAGAAGATTATAGAGAAGGAAAATATGTATGTTCCTTAAATTTGAGTCCCTGGAGGTGTCTCTGTTCAGTGATGCTTAGAGCTTTCTTTAAGACCTTTTTCCCCCTTCAGCTGGAAATGTCCCAAGACTTTCTTTACAAACCAAATGATTCTTTTATCATGTGGCTATGAATGGGCAATCCCAAGTGTCAGTGAGGCTAAGAATATTGTCTGCTAACTGAGAGAACCCTTATCTAGTTCTCAATTTCCCATTATAACATCAGTGCAGTTTTCTCTGGTAGCCATGTGAAGTGTAGTGTCACAGTCTAATAGCCTGGTTTTCCTTCACGTAAGCGTTTCAATTTTTGGTCCTGGGATCCAGAAGAAGAGCGAAAGCGCCAGGAAAGGTGGCAGCATGAGCAAGAACGCTTGCTTCAGGTAGGGAAGAAACTGTATGTCTTCCACTGTGTGGTTCAGCTGTTGAATTGTCCCTTTGGACTAAAGTTGGGTATTTTGTGTCATGTTTTTCACATCCTCTGTGGATGCTTGAGCAAATTCTGTGGCACTTGAGTGATAAATGAGCACACACACAGATGTTCTCTGTGGTTTAGGCACTCTCATGTCTCCCTTCCCCACTCCATGGGAAGACCAAAAGGACTTGGTCCTGCAATCCAGTGCAGAGTTAAACCAAATGTGTTGGTCCTCAATTATATTTAAATTATGCTGAGCATAGACTGCAAAACACTTAATTACTTGGCGCCTCTTTGTCAAGACTGACAATTTGTTAACCCTGATGCCTATGCAACTCTTCTTTAAAATTACAGACTTAATAGCTTTCCATAGATTTCTGCTTTGTTCACAGGTTCTTCTTGGAAAATATCAAGCTAAATTTGGACATGAAAGGACTTGGGTTTGAGGTGGTTTTGTGAGAGAGGGAAATATTTTCAACACAACCATTAGTTTTGCCTAGTGGTAGAGTAAACTCTAAAAGTTCTAGGTTTGTGTCCTAGTTGGAAGAAATGCAGTGGCCAGGAGAACCTGAATTTCCCCATCAGTCAGGAGTGTCTTTTGAAGCTGTGACTAGCTTTGATCCCGAAGAAATCATATCTTTGTTTCATGTAACAGAAGGGCAAACATCTGTCAAGGGACGGAGAATAATAAAATTATGTCTTTTAATCCTTTAACAAGGACTTGTGTATCTCTATGCTTTCTTGAAATCATCTAATTCTGCACCTCTTAAGTGGTGTAAAATTATCATAATAATTTTTCTGGCACATGTGGGTGCTCTCTCAATAATAAATGCTTCTCTTCTGGATTAGGCAGATGTGGTTACCAATCTAAACAGACATTGCAACTGGTGTAAGAGGGAAATGGAAGTCACCATTGCTCTCCATATTCAAATCAGTTCTGGCAAACAATTTTAAACACCTCTTTGAGATAATTTTTTGTGCAAAACTCTGTGAAAACAATTCTTGAGAAATCATCCCTTCAAGGAAGAAAATAAGCTATTTAGCTAATTATAATCTTACTCTCTTCAAACATTTGCACACTATTCATTTATCTTTTAAACTTGCATAGTTACTCATCATTCATTAAATTGTATTGGCATATCTCTTAAATTAGTACTATTGGCATATCTCTTAAATTAGTACCAGTATCTGCAAAATCTGCTTACTTATATGCTACTTTGCTGAAGTTCTTAATGTACAACCATTGTCTCAGTGTTTTGGGATCTGTGAAACATTTTTGAAACTTAATACAGTAAGATAAACAAGGAATTATTAATATTTTTGAGCATAAACTTCATTTCTGACCAAAGATTTTAAAAATTCTAACAAATTAAACTTCTTATAATGTGTCAAAAGTTCCTTGAAGTTTGAAGGTGTTAAATGTAAGTCCTAGAACAAAATGGGCAAAGTTAAAAAGAAGCACTTTTTTGACACCCATGGATGTTTCCAATTTTATCATTTTATTTCATCCTATTTCTGATTAAACCACTCTTAGCAAATTCATTTTTGCTGTGGAGATACTACTGAATTTACTCTTAATACTGAATGCTCTGAATTTACCTGCATTTATACAGGAGAAGTATCAGAAGGAGCAGTACAAGCTGAAAGAGGAATGGGAAAAGGCCCAGAGAGAAGTTGAAGAGGAGGAGCGTAGATACTATGAGGAGGTATAAGGCTCAAAGGAGGAGATTGTTTTTTGGGTTGTTTTTTTTGTTTGGTGGTTTTTTTTTTTTGTATTTAAATGCACTCATGTAACAAAAAAAAAAGACATCCCATACCTAGGTTGATTAATGAAAATAATCTTCAAGGCTGAATTCTGAGGAGGATTGTTTCTCTTAAACACTGCCATAGATGTTGAGGAAAAATATTTAAGTATTTGGACAGGTATCCTCAGCACCTCCTCATAGGTGGAGGTGTCTAATTGCTGTGCAAGTCTTGGTAAGTCAGTACCGCTGTGTCTGGGCACGCTCAGACTTCCCTGTGGGGGGAGAGCCCTGTGTATTTTGGCATATACTTGGTGCCTAGATTTGGTGGAACTCCAGATGAAATTGTTGCCTGCCTTGGGTTTGGTCATGGAGGCATTTTGTAACTGGCCTTTAAAAAAAAATATCCACAGGAAATGTTCAAGGCTTGCAGCTGTAAGACAATAGTTTTCTTCTGGTGTATGTGGGTCATTATTGCAGGAAACTGGAAAATATTTATAAGTTTGTCTATGCATTATGTAAATGGATAGTTTCTCGTCTGTGCTTGAGGGACATACTTGTGGTCTAAACAAGAAATTTTTTTTAACTTTCAGAATAAGTTTCTCATTTACCAAGGTTAATTTCATACTTTTATATTAAACTTAATACACTGGTGCTCTGTGAAACAGTGAAGTGAAATATTCTTTCCTGTTTTGGAAATTCCATCCTAATGGTAAAAGGAATGGAAGTGCAAAACCTTGAAGCAAATTAAAAATTGAGATGTTGCCATTGTTCTTGGTACAAGTCCTTATCTAGCTATCTAAATACGGCACATAGCCATATCATCTTTTTGTTATGTGTTTCATAAGCTCATAGTTTACATTCTGTATTTTTAACCTCAACTCTCTCCTGATCCTCTTTCTTTAGGAACGCAAGATAATTGAGGATACTCTAGTTCCATTCATTGTTTCTTCAAACTCTGCTGAGCTCCTCTCCTCTTCTTCCTCTACCACTGAAGGAAACAAGACAGTGGTGAGTTTCTCATGGAGTAGTAAGGCACTGAAGAGTAAGCCTTCTTTAGTGCAAAGTTTAATCCTTTGCTGTCAAGGTCTGGGAGCCATAAGAGTAACGGTATTCCCTGGGTCGCTTCTCTAACTGGTGATACCTCAGAGTGCTGTAACTTAGATTTTCACAACTGAATAGCTGTATTTCCAAGCAAAGTGCTACCACCCCATTTTCAACTGGAGCAGAGAATGATACTTTCCCTCTGCAGTCTCTGTTCTTTAACTGGTGCTGTGAAATTTTAATTATCTTCCAAAGCCAACAAAATCTTAAGTGGTTTCCCTGAATTGAACATCTCTAGTGTAAAATAGTCCTTTGTATCCATCTCAGATGAGACTGAATTCTACCTCCCCAGTTTTCCTCCTTTTCTCTCTCATCATCCCTCCTAGAAAGCAGCAAAACAGAGGAATGTTTACTCTCCATGTTTGGGTTTTTTCACTCATGCAGCATGGAATGTTTAATTCAATGCCTCTAGCATCTGACTAAATTAGTATTGGCAGAGATCAGGGAATGAAACCCCAGGTGAGATCACAGTCGAGTAAATATGGGATTCATAGACATAATTTTCTCCTGCCTAAGGCACCTGCACCCAGTCATCTGCCTTTTTCCTTTCAACTTCAGGATTAGGAGTACTGTATCATTTGGTTATCTTCTCACTCTTCCTGCCCCCCTGTTCTCACTCATCCCTGTGCAAAGGCATCAGCCATGGCCAATTTTCCACATGGCTGTGTAGCAGTAACTTCCTTGGTGGAGTTGTTTATGCCAGTCAGGACACTGCCTGCACCCAGAAGTGAAGGATCTCGTGCCATTGCTTATTCAAGCTCCACAAGTCAGGTATGAACCACTCCCATACCACTTTGGAAGGAGTACTGGTGTTGTCCTTTGAGGATGCCCAGTGCATGTGAGTAATGCTTTGCTCCTAGGCAGTGACAGCAAGCTGAGGTCATTCGCAAAGTCCTCACAAGTCCAACGGGAGACTGTCCAGACTCCCAAAGTAATTCAAGGATTTCTGCCAAAGAGTATGTAATGGGAAGTTTTAATTTGCCATCCTTAGCATCATAATTGGTACCTAACTTATTTCATGCTCAGCTTAGTCCAACTAGTTGTTGTTTCAGCTAAATTCTTAATTAAATCCAAAATTAGCCTTACTAGGGTCAACTGCTTCTACTATATAAAGATGAGATGTTCTTTTTGATAATAGGGTGTGTCAACACAATATATCTAGGGGCAGCCTGTCCTTTTCCCATGTGTGTGTCAATGCCAAATTCAAAGGGAGTTCCTTGTTCCCTCTTCATCTGTCTTCTAGAACTCAACTGATTCAAACAGCTGTCCAGGGGAAGGCAAACAAAAAGAAGTTATAAAGCAGAAAAAGCTGCTCTGGGAGCAGGACAGTATGTCATCTCTGAAAAGCAAGGAAAACGAACTCTTGCAAGAAAAGAGGAGGTATGTGTTAACCCTAAGCATTTCATAACCCTATGGAGCTTTGTGTTCTGTTGGCTTCTGGGATATCACATGTGCCCACAATTGATGCTGGAGCATCAGCACTTGGTGGCCTCGATAAAATATATCCTGATCGACATTCACTGGCCCCACAGACCGATGCACTTGTGGCAGTGCACAGTGCTTCTTGTGCTTGGTAAAGACAAGAAGACTTGTCTTTTTCTTGTATGGCTTTGCCAAGAGGCTGTCACAGAAACCAGATCAGACCTTAGACAGCCCAGACATCTGTGTACATCATTGCGCTGTGTATGTATACAGTTCACAAGCCACCTGAAGGACTCAAGGAGCAGTAGCTGTTTTCACTCAGAATCTGTGGGAAATTGCCTGACTTTCTCAGAAATGCCATACCCAATCTTGCCAGGTAGTGTTTAAAGTCCTGGACTTTCCTCAACTGCTAATTAACAGGTTTCACAGAAGAGAAGAGGCATCTGATGATGCTGAGCAGTGTATAGAGAGCTGTTGGAGTCCAAGGCACATGAAAAACCTCTCAAAGTGCCCTGGGGAGTCCGAGACCCTGGCAGAGACACCAGGAAAGCATTGCCTTTGACCTTAGTCCATGGGAAAAAACTTCCAACACTTCCAGATGAGTTAAAAACAACAAAGATGTGAAATAAATTATAGTTAATTTATCACAGAGTGTAAATGTAGAATTTTGGGGTTTAGAATGGGAGTTCAAGAGGGGAAGATGGAGGAATCTGGGCGTGTCCCTGTCCTTCTGCTCCTTCTTCTTGTTCTCCATCTTCTGCTGTGATGGTGACACTTTTGGATTGGACTAGCATAGAAATGTACTGTCTAACATAGGTGATAGGTATTGGTATTTTACTGTAAACATAGAACACATCATATTTAGTATAAAGAGTTAAGACTGCCCTGGGGGTGGCCAGTCGGCGATGACCAGGACTGCAGCAAGGACTGTAGCAGGGCAGGGACTGAATGTACCAGATAAGAAATAATAAACAACCTTGAGAAACTGAGCCAATGCATCTCGACCTCTTCTTCTGGCACGGGGCTTGGGAGAAGGACTTTTTGGCTAATATCACTGGGGCCATCAGCCCAGGAACCGAGAGAGAACATGGATCAAAGCTTTTTCTCTGTCAAAGAAGCCCTTTTCCACAAGTCCAAAATTATCTTCAGCACATCCAAGTGGCAGTTTGAGGTAAGCAGGAAGACTTGGACTGTTTGGAGACAAACTTGTTAATTCATTAAAGTTTACTCATTGCAAAATTGACACAATAACAAAAATATTTTTTGTAAAAAATAGACTTATATTCAGAAGCCTGATTTTGCCCTTATATTCTAGGTGACATTTTTCCTGGCTTTATTTATACAATGCGACTTATTTTTATTGGCAGTGGAAATAAAGTGCTCTCAGGATACCCAGAGACTGGTATCTTGAAAGGAGGAAGTGAACAGGAGCACCACATGCCGGTGATGGAGCGCAACTCACCTGCCAGACTGAATCTGCCACTGACTCAGGATGAGAGTAAGACTCCTCTTATGCATGTGTTCTTCTCCAGATAGAAATCAGGCAGAAATCTGACTCAAAGAATTTTGCAAATTGACAGTACACATATATTTTCAAAACTGGAATGTCTCAGACAAAAAAAAAGTTATTTTATGTTAGCAAAGATAAATATGTTAAAGTGAAATTTAAACTCCTCTTGTTTTCATCAGGGATGGGAGTTTCTGCAGCAGGTTTCTTGTTTATAGGCCTGCATGTTCACAGTAGCAGTTAAAATGGTTATCTTCCATCTTTTATATAATCTTATATATGTATAGGATTTATCTTGATACGGAGAGCATATTTCCAACACTTACTTCGTGTTTTTATAGCTAATTAGATTCATGTCCATTTCAGTCCAGTAAAAATCACAACATGTGATATGTAACCTTTTCAAGCCAAGCCTAAAGCAACACCTGCCTCAATTTTGTCATTAGCAATGTCTAATGACATTTAAAGTTAATTTATTTTTTTTAGCTCCCGTAAGTATTGATGTTTTTGAAGGAAGGAATTTCCCCAAAGCATTGCTGTTATGAGGGTCACCCTAAAAAAAAAAGGTGAATTCACAAATTTAGCATCATTATCTAGGTGAACAGTGGATAGTAAATAAGTAGGACTAAAGACAAAGTGAATTTTGAAATCAAGTTTTAGATTTTTGTTTTCAGTTCAGCATAAAAATTCATTATTCTAAAAAATGAAGTGTCTATGGATGGAAAAGTTTTCAGTGTTATTATTTGCTCCAAATGCAAATTCAGTCTATTAAACTTAGTAGGTTTGCTTTTCTTGTCTCAGTTTTATTTTATTCTTAGTGCTTTGATAAAAGTTGCAGAAAAGAAAGAAAGAAAGAAAGAAAGAAAGAAAGAAAGAAAGAAAGAAAGAAAGAAAGAAAGCAAGCAGAATATATATCCAGCAATTCAGCCTTGGGGATTTGTAATAGTGATTGAGCAAACTTTACAGGCTTGACAATTTTAAACTACATCTGCTAATAAACCTGCTTCAGGGTTTTCCTAGGTTCTTTTCAACAATTTGGTGCTCTGCAAATATTCTGACAGCTCCTTTCTTGCCTCTTAAAACATCCCATCCTTGCTCCTTCCTTAAGCCCTTAAATAATCAGGTGTTTGGTCTTGATATCAAAATAGGTAACAGGCTTTTCACAGGCCCCAGCAAAGTTTTCATTCTCTAAACCAGATGGTTGGCACATGGCAGGGTAAGGCTTCTCCCCAGCCTGTGAGCCACAAAATTCATCTTGCAGGGTCTAGGTAATGCAGTGTTTCTCAAAGATGAGATGGCTGGCTGCCTGGGCATCTCAAAGATCCTTGCTTTTTGCTGTGAGGCTGTTATTGTCACTGAGCCATCTGAAGCACAGAAGAAAATGACAAAGGAATTCCTGTTCATCAGTAGGTTTATGGAGACAAGTGACTATACCACCATCCCCTTAACTCTTGTTATTGAGAAGTTTGGATCCTCCAGCACCATAGAAGTTTCAGTCTCTCTGGTGCTTCCTTCATTATGACAATACATTATTTTCCCAAGTGTTGTTTGTGGATGGCTGTTTGACCTTGCCCTTTCCCCTTTCAGAAATACATTCAGCAGCAGGTGATCAGACATGTGTATGTGAAAGTAATGCAAAGGAATGATGTTCCATAGAGGTCTTCAGATATAGCAAAGCCTGTCTGACTTTGTGGGGGGTTTCTGAGAAGTTTATTTTAAGAACAATATATCTCTCTCCTTTTGGCACGCCCACAATCCATGATGGTCTATAAATATTGACAAAAGCATTTTGCCTCAAGTACTGAGTTTTCCCCACCTCTTGCTGTAGATGTCTCCTGGAATCAGCAGTTGCTGACAAAGCGATCTCCACAGTGCGCAGAGGATGCTCGGCAGAGGCCATTCCTGGGCCAGACTGTGGGACAGCAACCAAGCTCCACAGGGGAGGCAAGGAGGTGAGAACATAAAGGTTACTGAAGAGATTGAGAAGTCCTCCCTGCTCTGTTCACCCTTATATTCCTACCCAGCATCCCTTATTGGTTGGGTTTGCATAGTCCTGCAGTGTGAAGATGCCCTTAGTATCTGGCTTTCCGCTGAGACTGCTAACATTTATCTACTTTGTTTCTCATTACAGGCACCAGGGTTATTAATTTCAGGAGGGAGCACACCCCCTGCATGCCTCCCTCTTCTTTCTCAGTAGCTCTTCTAGTGTATATCTGCATAACTTTTCACCTGCTTAATTCGTTTTAAGTGCCTGAGACAAACATTTATAGCTAATAAGTAGCTAAATATGAGGGTGGGAATAATTCAGGTTATATCTGCCTCTTTGAAGCTGGTATGCAAGAGCTTCATTCCCCATCTTCCAAACAGGTATCAATTGCTACTTTCTAGTCCTTTTAAGATTATACCTTTTAAAAGAAAATACATATAGAGTAGTATTTTCTTTCTACTGTAAATTTTGGTGAGGTCCTTTTTCTCTGCCGCTTTGCATGTGCTTTTGAGTATGCCTTACTGAACAGTAACACCAGTTCTTTTGGTAAATAAGGGATCTGTTTGCCTAATATTTACAAAAAGAAACTATGTAATGAGAAAGGAACATCTGTTTGTATTAGCATATATATGAACACAGTCTTCTGCAGAACCTGTTACCTCTGTTAAGGTTGTATCCAGTCAAAACTAATGTAGATTCAGGTTTCATTACCTATTCCTCATTATAAACTACTTGTGTGTGTGTTGGAGAAAACCGTTATTTAATCTGTAAATCGTTTTAAGCAGTTAGAATTTGGATCAGTCCTATGATTTCTGATAACAAACCCCACGGTTTTACTCACCAAACTCTTTCAGAGTAGCATGGATACAGATTAACCATTAACCAAATAAACCACCTTTTGGTGTTAGTAGCTTCCTTTTTATTCAGTAAAGGGCCAGCAGAGAGTGTAGTGTGGTGTGGTGTGACTTAGCTTAACCCCCCTTCATCATGGTAGGAGCTATAATGGATTGGTGGGGTGGGCAGGAGTCTCCACATGGCTGATTACCTCGTGAGTTACCTGATTGAGCAGCTGCAAAGACTAAGACTCAGAACCAAAAATCCTGAAATTCACTGGCTGGAATTTCTCCATACAAAACCTGGTTTTATTTGTTGTTCAGCTGTAGTAATGCATCTTCTCTGCTGTATTTTAGGGCAGGTTATAATGAGAACTTCCGATCTGGGCTGTCATCTCCCTGCTCTCCTGCTGCTCTGAGTCAGTCACCCAACAGGTACTAAAGGTCAATAAGGAATTTTGCAGACCAAACACATCTTGTAGTTACTGGGGAACTGCCAGAGTGAAAATCACATGAAAATCACTTAATAGTGGATGCACTGTTAAGTCTGCTAAATGTTGCAATTCGTAACTGTCCATGGGATAAACATGTATCTCCTTCTCCCATATTTCTTGCCTGCTTCAATGGTACTGTTGTGTTTTCAAATAACACAGTTCAGAAAGAAACTCTAGAACTCTGCTTGATCATTGAAGTGTCAATAAAATTGGAATGGGACAGGATAAATCTCAGTCGAAGTGTGAGGTCTGAGCACTTAAGCCAAAGGATGTCTTCATTGTGAATAGTCACATGCTCAGGAGTAAGATCTGTTTGAGACATTGGCACTTGCTGATTTAAAAAGAATTTTTTCCTTTCATTTCCAAACTAGAAATGCATTTTGCTTTTTTGCTGATTTTTAATTTGCCCACAATCATACTAATCTCCTAGAGATTTGATTCCCTTGAGCAATCTGTACATCTTTCTGTGAGTTGTGTACCAACTCTAAATAAATGTTAACTGCAGCCTGATTAAATCACTGATAATTTGGGGTATATTAGAATCAGTTTGCTTATTAAATAGGGTAAATTAATACAACACAGAACACAGCAAGTTTCTTTCTTTTAAAATTACATTGTTCTTCACTTTTCAGAGCAGAGCCCTCCTTCTGATGTCACTTGCATTGACGTGAAACTGTTGGGAATTTTTTATGTGAACAATTTATTATGTTTTTCTAACTGTAGCTGCAGTTTTGGTGGAATTGCAGATCATTTCCTTGCTACAGGTCACTAGCTGTGATAGCTACTTCCTATTATTTAGCAGCTATATTCTGATCTGAGAATATTTTGCATGGTCTTTTCCTGAAATAAATCTTAGTTTTGTAAACAATAGATGCAATGTAATTTATTTTTCCACTAAAACATTAGAAAACTCTTAAAAATTTCTTTAGCATGCTCTTGTAGTAACTGTGATAGTGGAGAAGAAGTAAAAATGAAGGTGAACTCAGGAATAATGTAGAAGCAGAAGGGTTAAGGCTGTAGGAGGGGAGAAAAAAACACAGCAAAGTTATTCTAAAAGGAATAATGGTAATGAAGCAACAAGATGGTCATGTGTCTGTGCTGCCTGTGTACATGATGGCCTCAAGAGTTGGAAGCAAGGACAATTTTCTAATTGTGATGAGTTTTTCTGCTGCTTCTGCCTCTCTTTCTCTCTCCTTTTTTTTTTTCCCCAAAATGGTTCTTTTGTCATGCTACAGTCCAGATCTGTCTCTACTGGTGGCTTATTGTGTTGCTAAATCAAAACCTTAAAGCAAGAGATTGCAAACTTGCTTATCTGAGTAGGATTTCATCAAATTGTCTTTTCAAAATTCATGAAGTATCACAAAGTTTTTCTCCTGGTTTCAGCCCTGGATGAAAAAAGCATGGATGACACAGAACAACAGGGGATCCCTTTTGGTCTCAGGTTCATCTACTAGGCTAAGCATCAGTTCTGGCAGCTGACAGGCAGGAGAGAAGTGCAGAGACCCATAGAAGTGGACACCTGCACTGCTATTAAAACCATTATGAAAAAGGGCACCAGTTATTCCTGGGGCTCTGAATTTTCACCCACCTGTCATCCAACAGCAGATTTACAAGAGAGGTCTAGACAGTCCTTCAAGACTGCTGAAGGAGCAAATGGAAGTATTTTCTGCATTGCAGATGAAGATCCGATTTCAGGTTTTCTCTGACTAGTTGTAGTATTAAGTGGCTGCAGCAGCACAGACTGAAATGAGTCAGCCAGTCCCTGGTCTGTGCTACTGCAGTTATGCTGTCACTATTGACTTCACCAGCTTGGTTGGGTACAAGAATAGCATCCCTGTTTTCTGACTTGCAGTGAGTAAGTCCATTTGTAAACAAATTGAAACTTTTCCAGGCTGGGAGTCTGACTCAGGTGATTTGTGTGAATTGCTGTGGCATTGACTAGGTCTAAGTAACCTTTAGTATAAGGGTGGTGGTGAGGCACTGGAGCAGATTTCCCAGAGAGACTGTGGACTCCTCATCCCTAAAGGTGTTAAAGGCTGGGTTGGATGGGGCTTTGAACAACCTGTTCTAGTGGAAGGTTCCTTGCCTATGGCAGAGGTTTGACACTACATAATCTTAAAGGTCCCTTCCAACCCTAACCATTCTGTGATTCTGTGACTCCATAGGTGACAGTTTCCTGTCACCCAGGCCTCTGTTAAGAGGCTTGCATCTCCCTTGATCTAGCACAGCAGACTGGCAGGGAAATGTGTCTGAGTTGCTGTGCATTTAAGCATTTTTAGCCCTTTGCTTGCTTATCTGGAAGGCAGATGTACAGGCTGATTCGGTAACATGGCTGAAGGGTCAATGTGTATTTATGTAAACTCCTCAAGTGCTCCTTCCTCCCATTCTGTCTCTCTTGATAAACCTATCTAAATATTTGGCTTCATTTTAGCATCAGTTGCTGTGTTCTTACAGCTGTGTTTGTCTCTTAGGTCTGTCAGCGGGAAGAAGCTTTGTTCTACCTGTGGTCTCCCTCTTGGAAAAGGAGCTGCCATGATTATTGAAACACTTGGTCTTTATTTCCATATTCAGTGCTTCAGGGTATGGCTCTTGCTTTATAAAGAAAATTCTCAAGTCATGCACAGTGCAAGTAGTGCAAAAGTAGATGTGGAACTGAAAATGAGAGGACCAGGGGATTTACATGGTTGTTATGTCTGTTGGAGTGTGTGTGTTTGTAAAGAAGTGGAAATAACACAACCTAAGTGTTATTTTGCAGTCAGATGTTAATTGGACAAAAACTTGTGATCAGGCAAGCAAACTTAGCTTCTGTACTTATGAGGGGTGTAAAAATCATATAATTTTTCAATTGTGCTCATTGTTTTTTAAAAATAACATTATTTACCTTGCAATTTTTAGGTGGTTTTTTTTTCCTTCCAAAAGCATGACCAGTCCAAAAGCCATCTTTGATCTGCCCCATGGTTGGAAAGTTTTTACTATGGAATGAATGGTGTATTCTGGCTTTTATCAGAAACACTTCTTGACTGTTCTTGAGTGTTTCAGTTTGGAAATAACCTGAAATGCTTTCTAAAGAACTCAGAAAGTATCCATTTCCATTATCTCTGGCTCAATTGATATTAGACATACATGAAGACTTTTTTGATTTTAGACGTTTACCCAGACTAAATCTCTGGCCCCTTTAAGCTTTATCCGTCACTGACTTGCCTCCAGAATGCAGCCTTGAAGTCAGATGTCCCATACAATAATTAGACTTCACTTCTGTGTAAGTGGAGGTTGCTGAAATCCAGTCCTAAGCACTTTTGACTGTATAAAAACCCTCTTACTGATTTGCAATGTTCCCCAGGAGTATGGGCTGGGTTCTAGGGGCATATTTTTCTCACCATTCCAAGAGCTACTTAAACTAAAGTAAAAATTTGGAAAGAGTTGTGGCAGATAGTAGGGCATGGTCTCTCTTACTTTCTCTGTTCTTCGACTGACAGTGTGGCGTTTGCAAGGGACAGCTGGGAGATGCAGCAAGTGGCACAGATGTCAGGATTAGAAATGGTCTTCTTAACTGCAACGATTGTTATATCCGATCCAGAAGTAAGTACCAAGTACTGGGAACTCTAACAATACTGTGGCCATGATTTTAACTGGCATGTTTGTCCAGCTCTGACACTCAAGCATAGCTTTGCCATGAGAAGAGGAGTCTTCCCATGCCATTTTAATTATTTTCTCGTATCAGAAAAGATTTCCAAGCCCATTAAATTTTGCCCAGAGGATTTCTGCTCCACACTATTAGGCTTGAAGGCTGTTTCTGTGCATAAACATAAACTCCTGTACTATGCATACGTATTGCATGACCCGGAGGCTTGGATCTCTCACATCACATGAGACAATGTAGATAATTCTACCTCATCTAGGACTCTGGGCCATGTTTGGAGAAGTTCCCAATTTTTAAATCTCTAGGCCTCCCTTTTGTGGACAAAATGGTCACGTACAATATTAAGAACATTCTGTAGCTTGTAGTGAATCCTTGTGGTGGTATCCCCAGATATGTGCTAAATAGTTTTAAAGAATGAGCCAGGCAAGTGCATGTCAGAAGGAAAACTTTGTGATTTTGCTGCCTTAGAGGAGGTCACCTAAATGTCTTTCCAAGTCCTGGATTTCTGTGACTGATACCAATTTACTAGAACATTTTAGCTTCACCCCAATGTCACCAGTGATGGTCACTGCTCATACTGGTTTCCACCTTGTGGAAAACAGTAAGATACAAAACAATAGGAGTAATTGTTGGCTTCCTGTTAAATATTATTTGGTATATTCATTGCCTACAGTTCCAACTTATAAGTGGACATCTAGAGCTCTTTTCCCTTAGCTTACTATTTCCCTTGTCCTCTCTCAAAAGCACTGGCTGTAGAAATCCAGGAGTAGGAAAGGCACTGCCCTACCTTTGCCAGAAGAAAAATGGGTACTTTTGTTCTGATGCTTCAGGAAGGAGATACTTCTCCATCAGGAGAGCTAGAGGGTGCTATTGTACAACTGGTTTTTTGGCGATTTTTTTTTCTTAAAAAAACCCTACATTTTAACCAGACCCTTAAAATGCAGATTTGCATATCCATCTTAACACAAAAAAGAGAGAAAGGTGTAAACGTTTTGGTTTCTTTCTCTTCTTAGTCCTTTCTGCTTAAATAAAAATTGATAACCCTTGAGGATAGATAAAGGCTTAAATAAGTTGTCAGCTTATATGCTATAGAAATTACTCTCTCCATCATCATTTTTACAGCAGTGTTACTAGAGAATGCATTACAGAGCTGTGTGCAGTGTTCCATGTAATAACGTTTTGCATTTGTACATACCCAGCAAAATGGTAACCAGATCCGTGAAAGAGGAAATAGGTTTTGAGAAAATGTATGGCCCCTGAAGAATAATAATGGCAAGGGGTTTTTAATTTTTGCTACAAATTGCCTCTTCCTGCTGTGTCCACTGGTCATGCAAAATCACAAAATCCAGTTAGTTGAATTTAACCTACTGTAACTGTTGTTGACAATACAAAAGGACTGGTTTTGATAGAACTGCAAATATTGCTAGTTGCTAATTTTTAACTAAAATTTGGTGCATTGCACACCTGAAATTAAGAACAAACTGGTGCAATGTCAGTCTTTTGCCTTTCAGTTCTGGGAATAATGCTGCAAAATGTCAAATCAATTGTTTGATTGCATGGCTTGTGCCTTCCTGCCCCCATGGCTGCATCTGAAAAATGTGCAGCCGTGGGCAGCAGTGATGGTCTCTGACTAACTGACGGGTAGTCAGTATTGTTTTGAGACACTTATGGACATCTCCATGAAATATTTTGGCTCCCAGAAGCTTATCTGAAAAAATGGATGTTTCTGTTTCAAAATAAATAATAAAAAAGATGACTAGAAAAGCATTAAGGATTATGTAGTGGTCCAGGGTTTCTGGTATTTCTGGTTTTCAGATAAAAGTGGATCAGTTTCTATCAGTACGTTTTTTTCTATACAACAAAACCTCACAAGGAAAGAAATTCTCTATTCAGTGTCAAACACAGGAATGGTCACAGGTTGATGAGTGTCAAAGTCAAAGGAGAGAAGTAAATTCATGAGATTCCCTATATGGCCAAACAACACAAGGAGTCTGTAGTACCAGGTAGCACAAACTAGGCTCAGCTGAAGATGACAGCAGTCCTTTGCTTTACTATTTTGCCACTGCAGAGCCTGAAATAAATATACACACAAGTACTTGGAGTGTAAAATAAGATAAAACTTCATGCAGAATGAATTCGACACATGACAAGGATTTCCATTGGGATTATGCTGAATCTTCTTTGTAGTAGTTATTGCCCCAGCTTTGTAGGAGAAAGGAAGAACAGGTGACAAATATATATATAGCTCCTGATGCATTTTTTTGAATTGTAGAGATCATGTAAAGTCTGTATTTGTTAAAATTTGTAACCAATTATTTGTTTTGGTTTTGTTTTACCTAGCTGCTGGACAGCCAACTACATTGTGACATGACTTTCAGTCCTAATAACTTTCAAGAAGGAACTCTCTTCTCATATGTATCGGCTGCCTCCAGACAATCACTTGTAAAAGCTTGAATCCATGGACATTATGGCTCTCATCTCGTTTTTAAAAACTCACAAAAAAGCTGCACATGCTCCTTTGAAATGCAATATGTTGGTTTTTGCTTCCTTAAGAAATTTGCAAAATATGTATGACCATGTTTGGGAAGGCAAAGCCTAAGTACTATTAAAAAAAAACAAAACCACCTTTCAGGTATGCTTGTGATACCCAGTCTGTTACCTTGTTCTTTTGAAAGTAATAAGAGAATAAACATGCAATAAAGCTGTTTTTTTTTAATATTTCTAGAAATTAAAAAGTTTAAGTTTACAGAACCTTTATAGAATATGCCAACCTGAGCTGAGAAGTAATTTTGAGATAGTATCTAATCACTGCATTTGAAAAACTAAACATCACAGCACGACTTCTCTGTTATAACTGAAGCTATAACGTTTTTTATACAGAGACTAGTTTGATAATACATCCTGTAATTCTGAAGCATTTTGTGTTTATATTACCTTCAATGGAGGGTAGAAGTTAAACAAATAAATTATTGCACCTTTAGTCATAGGATTTTTTGTTTGTGTACCTCAAGTAATGTTCGTGACTATAGCTTAATATTCTCTGAAATAAAGATTTCTTCATTAAACCTAAAGACTGCATACCATTAACAATGGAAAAATTCCCATCAGGAGCAATCCTTCTTAGTAAGTTCGGCAGCATGTATTGTTATTAAACTCAATGAAAGGTGATGTGGAGGAGAGGCAGCCGAGCAGGCAGACCTGGTGGAGTTGTGAGTCTCCAAGCTGCAGTTTGATGCTGTGGTGAAGCTTTTCTCTTTGGCATGTAACTTGCCAATCAATTTGAGTGGGTTGGGCATCTGCTCGTTCACTTGCAAACATTACACTTGGTTGAAATCTCATGCAGAGAAACACATGTGGTTTGGGTACCCCCCAGGGTAGAGAATTAGACAGTCTTGAGGCTGTGTTCCTCCATCCACTATCCAAAAATAGTCAGCAAAACCCGAAAGTGTGGAAGATGGGCAGAAAGGAGGCTGGAGCCACAGACAGAAAAACTATCTTGCCTGTGTTTGGGACAGTTTTCCTTTGTGCTATTGGATTAAGCATGTGCTCCTTACTAAAGTGATCAAGCAGCTCATTGAAACGAGGTTCAGCAGGTATCTACAATACACAGACAAAGTTAGGGAATGCATTGCAACTGTAAAATATCCTAGCACTTTTTGGTAAACAGTTACTAGAAATATCTTCAAATGGAGGGAAAAAAAATCTTTTTCTGCCTTAAAACCACTGTAAAACTAAATGAATAGAGTTTTCTTTTTATCTATGTGCGTATCTGTCATCTTTGATGTGTTGGTAAATAGAAATGAAGTGGTTATTAGGGAAGCAATAATTCTGAGTTTTTCTCTAGATAGCAATTATTTATTGAAATGCTAGACAGTTGCTTGCGTGTGAGTTGCATAACCATGCAGAACTGCGTGTCATCAAACACACATGCATTGTCATTGGAGGACATTGTGACTATCTGCTGGAAAGTTACATGTTACTTCCTTATTATTGTGCCTTAGAAAATGCAAAGCTGTTGCACACAGTCAGCAATGACTTATGGATGCAATAAATCCAAAAAGCTGAAGTTCTTGGTGGACTTCACCTGGGGAATATTTTTAAGTAAAAATAAAATAAATCAGACAAATGTTTTGGAACTAAAAGTGTTATCCTATATTTTGATCAACCACCTGCATGATTTACTGTTAAAGGCTTTTGGTAACCAGGATAACTTACTCTCTGCTTGTGGTTGTTATAACATTTTCCCACAAAGAATGTGTAACATGGAAATTCAAGAAGCAGATTTCCTAACTGGCATGGTACATCTGTATAACTCCATGCGCTGCATTAAGGATATGTAAATACATAATGTCTGAACCTAATTTTTAAATGAGACTGTGCATGTCTGTGCATCTGTTCAGTATGAGTCTCTAGCACTGCTTCACCCACGTGATAGAGTTAGATGTGCAAATCAGTCCCTACGTGTATCAAAGGGTTGGTTGTCTCAGAGGTCAGGTGTGCTTCTCATTCATGTAGGGGTAAGTGCCCAAAGGGCTTAGGAGCATGGTTGGGATAAAGTGCATGAACGAGGGGGGAGGGATATTGCATTGCACTGCAGATACATCACTGGGTCTCTGGAGCTGCTTAGAAATTGATCCCAGTGTCTATCAGATAGTTTTGTATATGCATGTTTTAGCAAAGTTGATTGTACGTAAGGCAAAATGAAGCAGCGCTCAACGATGACGATTTTTTCCCCTAGTGAACATCTATTCACCAGCACAGAATAATTTTCAATAGTTTTCTAAATCGTACTTGCCAACTTCTTATGTTTGATTTTATATTCCCTCTGGAATCTTACATGGCAAATTCATTCAGGCTAAGATTTTTTTTCACTTTTTTTTTCCAGTTTAAACACATTAAGGTGATACATTTCTAATCAGGAACTTTGAGCACAGAAAAAAATAATGCTTTCCTACATTTGAACTGCAATGTAAATGTATTTGTTGCAAAAAATGATTTATTATTACTGAGCAAGTACAATATATGTAATGGGTTTTAGATGTTTTGGAATTTATTTAGCCTCTTACTACTTCAGAGAACCTGAACAGGTGTCATAACCCATCTGTATTTTACAAACCCATTTTCATGGTGTATTTTTTCCTTACTCTTGCTATGTAGTGTTACTGATGCAGTACATCTGTAGTTTTCAGTGAATGTTGTAAAGGTTGGTGAACCAGAAGGGAACCATCCTTGCCTGCATGTCTATTCAGGGACAAGGATTGCTCTCCTAGCTGGGGCTAATGTTGAATACCAATTATGCTAATCTTCCCTTTATTTTATTTATTCTAAAATGCCTCTGGAAATTAGGAAAACTTGTCTAAAACTCAACAGCTTTTATAGTAAGTGTATGTTTATAAATAAAATGTTGATTACCTTTGGTGGTGTTGATTTTACTTATTCTAACTAACTTCTATTGTATTGAACCTGGATTGCAGAGTAGGGGCTTCTGCCTGGTTGGGTTTGGCTGAGCCAAGCTATGTTCCCCAGGACTTAGTATATGAGATGGGACAATAAAAAAGGCATAGCTGAGATGGCAAAATACACTGTGGATTGCCACTGTAAGCTGTAGCCCTCTATTCACAAGAGCATGTGTGCCTGTTGTGGTAAAAGATGAACAGAAAAGGCTTTCTGTAGAAGGCGAACCCAAAGTCCTCAGATCTTTCATCAGTGCTGGTGGACTGTGGTTCAGACTTTCACTCAACAAAGCACTTTATATATGGCAATGCTAAATATGTTCTTGGTTAATTCCATTTTCATGTAGCAAAGATCCTGGAGTTTGTGCTTAGTTTTGCATGTGCTGGGGTATCTCACTAATTCTTGAACTGCAACAAGTGTGTGACTTGTCCAGTCACCAGCAGAAAGTTGACACAAAATTTTAAACTAATAACTGCCCCTTTTTCTACTTTTTAAATTGGGTCTTAAGTGGATCATGAGTTTGGGGTTGTGCCAGTAGAGCATCTTGGCTGTTCAATGAGTCATGGGGATGTACAGACAATTTAATTTATTCATTCATTCATTCATTCATTCATTTATTCATTTTTATCCTGGTGCCCTGATGGCAGTGCTGGTGGTCATACATTATTCCTGCGTGTCCATGAGGGCCAGCATTCTCTCTGGTGGCAGAGGCATGGTGGGATTCCCAGCAGTGCCATCGGTGCCCTGTCTGCGGGAACAGCTCACTGCCACTGGAGGTTGCTCTGAGGCTGGATTTGGATGCAGTCAGGCAACTATTTCTGCTCCAGCAACTCTGCACCAAGGCTGCTTGGCACACAGATGAACATTGTCTGTGACCCTTATGAGCTGGGGAAAAGGGTGGTAGTCCTGGTATGATTTTTTTGTAATATTATTATTATTATTATTATTATTATTATTACTACTACTACTACTACTATTTTCTAGTTAATGTGACTTGTACAGTCATTTATGATCATAAAAGGGAACCACTGGGGGTACATTTACCAGGCAAAATAATTTTGAATACCTTATAAATGGGGAGTTGTATCACCTGGTCACCTCCCCAGGACCTTCACCTGCAGGTAGCAAAGGCTGCCTGGAGGGCTCCAAGAGAAACTACGATGCTAACAGGGCCTTGGCATGCCCCAGGAAAGGACACTGCCTTGTTGAGCAGAGGGATGAAGCTGAGGGCATATGGGAGAAATAGGAGGTGATGGGAGAGAGGCTGTTACAACTGAGCTTCGAGCATCAGAGCAGAGGATATCCCATGCAAAGAGGGATGTGTGCATGGTCCCCCAGGAGAGCTCTGTGCCTCCTCTACATCCTGTCCAGGTGTGATGCCTCCGTCCCTCTCTTTTCCCCCATCGTAGACTGTTGGGACAAGTGCTCAAGTTTCTTCCATCCAACCCACTCTGTTTAGCTCATTTTTTTTCTCTCCTTAGCGGGTGTTTTGGTGCAGAGGTCAACCGTGAGCACAGACAGGTGCTGGTAGCTGCAGGAGGCTCTAGGCACAGGTGATGAACATCAGTAGTTGTCTTACCTTGTGAGTACAGATCCTGATCCAGAGAACTCTTCTGGAGCATAATTAAAAGCAGACAGCTACCACTTTGTTTAGAAAATTAGCTTTAGGTACAGTTCTTGATTTGTCCCCTTCCTGATAATGGGAGGCTGGTCAAGCAGTTGCTCAATAAAATCTGCAGTGGAAGCCTGCCCTTTTCTCCCTGTTACCAGGTTGGTAACTGGGGAACAAAATTACCAGATGACAAAATGACAAGATGACAGAGACACATCTGCACTGAAAATCAGAAGAGGTTGTGAATGCTTGAAATGAGCAGATGACCACCACTTGGATGGGAAACCAAAAATGTCAGTAAAATATATCTCCTGTAAAGGCAAGCAGGTCTCCTATCGTGTTTTAAAAGCCTCCGGTAGGAATGTAATTTCATCTGAATTTCCTGATAAGGGGAAATTACTAAACTGGAAGCTGCTCAAGTTTTTCAGGTAATAAGAGCCCAATAAAAGATATAGAAGGTACAGGACAGGATGTGACTCTTCCTACAGTACAGCGGGGGTAGGTATTTGAGGGGTTGGGGGGTGTCTATTTTCTAGTTCACATTTTTTATAAAATGTAGCATGAGTTAAACATGCAAGAAGGAGCTACTGCTCTGTACATCTTATGAAATGCCCCATGCTCTGCAAGAGTAGCTAGTGAAGTGAACCCCAAAGTATATTGGGTTTTAAATCATTTAGGAAAAAACCCTCCATTATTTAAGATAATCTTATAAGTCACTGTTAACTCATCCATAGAGTCCATCTGCTTCACTGCACGTGATGCACTGTAAATTCTCTTAGCTAATGCCACATCCATAGGTCACAGATGTATTTTTCCCTAAGCAGATGACCTGCTGGTTAAAACTTGCTGAAGCCAGTCATGGATCTAGAAACTAAACAAAAACTAACCAAACTGCAAATCTTTCCTTGAAATAACAGAATTTATCAAACAGGAAAAGAAAGCAAGATTTCAAAAATTCCTTTTTTCTGTTACATCTGATTATAGACAAAACCATTCCAATTACAAGCACAGAAGCAGAGACATGCTATCTAAATCTCTGGAAACTACGTGTAGTAATGCTGGAACTGCTGTTCCAGGGACCTGGACTTGGAGGTTTGCAATGGCTATCCCCTTTTTTCCATGGCCAAGTGCTCTTTGGCTCTCTTTTGGGTGGTTCATAAAACTTCGTGAGTGTACACAACTCAAAGGAGGTGTTACAATAATCCTCAATATAGCAATATGCCCCTATCATTCTAATTGAAGATGTCACCTCCAAATGCACTTTCCTGGGACCACATCTAAACATTGCCAGGTGAGAACAAAGTGACTATTTTTCCAAAAGATGTTAAATGTAGGGTTTTTTTAAAAATCTAATGACAAAGTTTTCTTAGGAAAAATTAATTCCAGTGAATGATTTGGCATCTCTGTGGTATATTAATACTAATGGATTGAAGTAGACTTAGATTGCAGCATGGGCTTTCTGTGTTGGACTTTGTGTAATTTTGCAGATCTTAAAGTTTTCCTGACTGATACACAGTGATAACACTCAGATCATTTCTAGCCTGAGGATGAAACTCTCTGAACTGTTGTTCTGGAGATTTTTTAGAAATTTGACTTGGCTCATATTTGGTGCTTTTTGGTGCCCTTCCTGGTACCATGGGTTTATACTGGAACGATTCTTGGGCAGAGGGAAGTGGTCATGGTTTGCCATGGTCTCTGGGACTCTGCTTACAGAGTCTGGAGGGGGAAAGCCTTGCACTGCAGCCAGACACAGCTCCTGCAAACCCTCTGTGCCGAGCCATGTCCCAGTTATGCTTTAGATAGGTTAAATGTGAAGACAGCAGTGTTAGATAGACTTAAGAAATGCATTCTGTCTTCTTGTTCTAAGTATTCACAGGTCTTCTGCTGAGTTTAAAATAGATGGATAAAAGGACAGCACTCTGTGTAAAAAAGAAGCCAGTTAACACATATCTTACGTATACTCCTAAATGCATTTTGTATCTTATTATTTTGAAGCAGGTAGGATGCCATTAAGAGGGGATCTATGCCACTAACTGATATAATTGCACATCAGTTCCAGCTGGCTAAAGCTGAATTTTAGAACTAACTTGCAGCCTCACAAACTCACTTTCAACCATTTCTGTTGGAATGCCACCTACATGTCCAGAGTGCATCTGCATGGTGACGGCAATGCTGGGAAGTGGTGGCAGAGGCCAATTAGGCATCCTGAACTCTCATCCCCTCCACTTTGCTTCTGCCAAAGCTGTTATCTCTTAGAGCATTTGTCACAGATACACCGGAGTACACAGCAGTTGAAAAGCCATTATCTCTTTCAAAAGTAGTGACTAATGTGCTTTTGCCCACAGCAATGTGGAAAGTCATAGGAAGATTTTGCTGTAGAATCAGCTGTTTGCCTTGTGGAAAAACAGCTGCATTTTCCTTTTTTTTTTGTTTTTTTTTTTTTTTGGAGAATAGAGGTCTTTACTTCTTGCAAATCTTTTCTGGTAGCTTTTTTCTTAGATTTCTCCTGGAACTGTTGATTGGTATTTTTATATCCTTCCGTCATTAGCAAACAGGCAATTTTAAGGGTGTTTTTCTCTGAGTAAAACAATATTTCACTTGACTGGATGGTACTGTCCAGTGTAATTACACATGGTTTGATAAACAAAACTTAAAAGCACCTTTCAAAAAGAATCATGACAGTTAACTTTTCTGCCTGTGGTGGCAGCCCAACTACCACAATATTCTGCAACCTGGTGGCCAGTGTATCCCACCTGCTGGCAGTGCACAATGGTGAATCAAAATCATCACAGCCAACTGATGCCCTCACTGCACTCCATTTTATACAGAAAAGGATGGTGCTTGTAGTTCATTGCAAAGCTTGCCTCATTAAATAATCTTTTCAGACAATGGACTTCTGAGAAACCTTTGGAAAAACCAAACTCCAAGGAGCTCAGGTCGTGGCACTACCTTTGCAGTGATTCTTTTCATTGTGGGGGATGAAGGGAAAGGAGAAAGATTTTCACTTGCACAAGTTGCAAGTCACCCACGCAATTGGGTTTATATCTGGAAAAAAAGCCTGCATGATTATGTACTGTTATATTTAGAGCCATTGCATTTCTTCAAATTGATGTGGGTGGTACAATAACTTCAAAGCTGTGTTTTTTCACATGGGGCTGTGTGCTAATAGTTAAATAACTATTGGTTATTAGGTGTAGGTTCAAATAAAAAGCTTATGATGGAATATAATCACTTGATACTTTGTTTTCTCAATATCTCTATCCTGAATACTTAAAATCTGCTTACAGCTTGAATACAATTAAACATGTAGATATATTTCTCTTTACTGCATCAGGGCTCTTCAAGCATGTGTCTGCTTTCACACACTTCCAGCTGACAATAATGCTCATGTGTTGTTATCCCAGGAGCTGAAGACTTACGTTGTACTTGGTAAACTTTGATGCAAAAAGTGATCAATTTTAATTCCTACCGGATATAGTCAAGGTAAGATGAAAAGATGAATAAATCATTGCATGCAGAAAAGGCATAAACATCCTAACTTCCAGGAACTTTGTATCTATCTTCAGAAAAGTACTTCAATGAGGATCAAGCTCTCAAAAGATAAATGGTGGCGTTGTAGCACTTCTCCCCTCTTGTTCTCAACCTAGGACAAAACCAGTTTCTCAGCCTTGTTCTGCATACCAATTAAATCCAGCTGTGCCCCCATGGTACATCTCAGCTTGCCAGACTGCTCACTTAGCTGTAGTCAGCTCTGCACAGCTGCCCACTCAGCATAGCCCTGCTGGGCTCAGGGCCCTGCTGCTCTCTCTGCACCTTTGCTGTGCACCTGCTACAGACAGTTTCAATTTTTTCCCTCAGATGCTGGGGATTTTGATTTTTTTTTAAGCAAGAAATTCTTCTCAATTGATCCATACAGCATTTCCCAGCTGCTTCCTGTGCATGTGCTGTCAGAACAAAGGGCTGTAAAATAACCAATATCTGCTTGGTGGCCTTTGGAAAGACTCCTGCAAATGGCAGCACTGCCTGCTGGAGGAGTGCTCTAGCAGAAATGGGTGCATAAGAAGATGGTTGGAGCAGGCCAATTGTGGCAAAGATGTGTGCATGCTGCACTGAGGCTCTTTATTAAAACCCTGTGGCTAGTGAGGCAAATGTAAGAAGACATGTCTTTCTACAGGCTGACGTGGTACTTTTCTTCAAGGAATAAATACCATTTTATTTATTTATGGTTTTAAGACAATATGTGTCTCTTGTGACAGTACTGAGCTGAAGTTTAAATACAAATATCAATTACTTCCTTATTATTGCAGTAATATAAAATAACTTGGACTAGATTTTCAACAATTTTGAATGCCACAATATATGAGTAGAAAAGGTCAGAGACTTGGAAACAGCTGGATTTTCAAGGATACCTGATGCACACTCCCAGATATGCAGACATCATTGTCAGGCCCCAAGTCAGGTACAGAGGCACTGGTCTTTTGTGAAAGCATAGGTACCTAACCTTGGTTTTTCAGGTTTTTAGAGCTCATCATCACCAGAAAACAGTGAAGCCCTTTTCAATTGTTAGTTGAATCAGATTTAAGAACACCACTGTGAGACAGAAAAATACTATTTACCTGTATTTACAAATGGATCCATGGGTCACAAAACCATTTAATTTGTTCAGAGAAAGAATGTCTTCACTAGTGAATTTGATTTAGCCTACAACCTGACAGTAAATGTGCTTGAAACTCAGAGGAAAACCAAACCAAACTATTTTGCATGCATTTACCAGCTCCTGTGACTTCAGCATAGTGACTGTGGAATTCAGAAGAACCAGACTGAGTACTGCAGCAAAAATCACCAGAGCAAGAAGCCCATCAGTGTGGAGTCAGTCTGTCTAGAAACACGGCACACAAAGCAGCAACAGCAGCAGCAGTTTGCCCTGCCTACACCAGACCACCAGGAGCAGCCGGCTGGGCTGCAGCCAGCGCAGCATCCCCGTGCAGGCGCTGCTGCTGGGAGCACAGAACTGCCGGCGCTGGCAGAGCATTTCCTGCGCTCGGAGCTGAGCGAGGCAAGCTGAACCCTTCTGGGGAAACGCCCTTTTGAGAGAAAAGATGGCAAAAGGTGCTCTTTTTCTGGAAGAAAGGAGATTTAAAAGCTGTAAGCAGATTGTTTTCATGAGAGATGCCTGCCACAGTGGGGCAGAAACTGTGGTTTATTTTCTGGTCTTCTTTACAAGATTGACTTATCAGCTGGATGATGTTACTTTGGCTTCATATGCCTCATCTAAGGAGGAGAGATAGAAACAATGCTGTTCCCACAATCTTCTGCCTAAAGAATAACAGATATTTTATCTTACTAAAATAATTATAAAAAAATCTAAAAATTTCTGTGGTGGAGGAGAGATGAAGAGAAGGGTTTTCACTAAGTTTTGGTGCCAAATCAGCTTCTCCAGTTAATTATAAAATGACTTAAAGGAATGGTCCGCATGGTGCTCATCCTCTGGAGGTGGTTGCCGTGTAACATACCTGCCAAGATGCTGGGATGTGGCTGGATATGCTCCATACAAGTCACATGCATGTGGCAGACTACCCCTGCCAAGGGCATGCAGAAGCTTGGGGGGCTGCCTCTGAGAGCAGATATTTGTGGTCATCTATTGTTTTTGTTGCCTGTTCTGCAGGAATTTGTGATAAGATGTGCTGCTTCATGTACTCCTCATATGTCAAAAACCTGATTTCTCAGGAAAATGATGACCCACACAAGGTTGGGGCTGGCCAGTAGCTGAACAAGTGGTTCTGCTGGCTCAGCAGTGACCTGCAGCTGTACGTAGGATAAGCACCCAGAAAGTGCCTGAGCTTACTGCTGGAGAGGAGTGGCCAAAGCTAGGTTGGGCTGGAAGGAGAAAATGGAATCCAGAAGATTTTTGCATTAACTGTTAGATCAACTCATCCAGAACAAATATTGTAAAAATAAACTGCATAGATGCTACCTGCACCAGGAAGTTAATATATGTTTTAAAACAAAAAAATCCACCCAAGCCTTTGGACTTAGCCAGACATTGCATGGCAGTATTTTCTGGACTGAGTTAATTAGTGGATGAGAACATTAAATAGTTAAAAGGATCCTTTCATCTTAGTGAATCCTTCACTAGGACAAAATAAACAAACAAGGAAAACTGCCCAGATCATGCTCCTACTTTAAGTCATGACAAGTGTTGTGAGGGTGACTGCTGTCACACAGCTAAAGGACTAAGGCACTTTGTAAATCAAATTTCAAGTAAAGAGATTGGTTTGTGAAACCTCCTCGGCATGGAGTCACAAGCTGTCAGAGTGTATTAGCATTATGTTACTGGAGTAAAAAGCAAAACAAATTAAGATGTTTAACAGCTGAAATCTGAAACAAAATTGTGTTTAATGCTGAAAATCTTGTTAACATATTTTCAGGCTTCCCTTTCCCCAGATATTAAATCTCAGTGTGTTTGTGAGCATCTTTTTATCACACATAGAAACCCACTGTGAGAGAATGAGAGCTATACACGACATATGGTAAGGACGGGTGTTTCACCCTGCATACAAAAGCCTCTTCAGCATTGCTGCAGCATCGAGTAGCACATGGGAAGATTTTAAGGACCAGGAGAGATACACAGCTGGAATTCCCTGTGTGTCTGGGGTCACAGAAAGCATTGCATCAACAGCAACAGGCCCAAACTGAAGATTGCACATGTTGTAGCATTTAATGTGAGGGGTAATTTGAACTCCCAAACTGGTTTTTCTTTCATATTGGCTCCCACAATGAAAGAACCATTAAGGGTTTTAGTGATCTTCCAAAACTCTGCTTCCAGCAGAAATTTGGCTCCTTCTCCTTGGACACAAGACCAATTTTTAATTGAATTTCAAGAGATGATGGATGTTGTACTTTATTCCAAGTCTATATGCTAAATTAACAAGGCTGTCTGCTTAGTTTCCTCTTTTGAAACCACATTGAGATGAGTTTCTGCTAATTCTCTTACACAGGGCATTAGACATGTGAACTGAGTCCTTATTCAAGAACTGAAATAATAGGCTTTTTTGCCAAGCTTATTACTTTGGGTAATAATTTGAGCTGTGAGGCAGCAACAATAATTTGCTTTCTGAAAAAGGATTACCAGCTGAATTATTTCAAGTAGAATGAAACTAAACATATATTTTCATCGAAGTATTTTAATAATAATAAACTTTTAGAAGTATCTTAAAGCAGGGGCCATTCCATTAGGTGGGCTCATTTCATGTTTGTTTTTTTCTCATGCTCCCCCTGGTCACTTTTAAAGATAACAGAAAGCCCCTCAGGAGTACTCTGGATTATGGAATATGTTTAGCCTTCATTAGGTTTATTTATCCAGTTGTTAACATGTTAACAGATGCTGTTGATTAGTTAAATATTTGATTTGGCAAAACACAGAAAAAAAATGGCATAAAAGTGAATGTTTTTCTTAACTCTGGCCACTGCAGTAAAGTTTGTATAGTACTGTACATAAAGAAGAGGTTTCACAGAGGTAAGCTACTGGGAAGGCAATTTAGAATGAAATTTTGGACAGAACACAGAAAATTTGAAGGCAAAACTCTAACCAGCTGTGCAAAACCAGGAACCAGCTCTATTAAGGTTATGTGTAGGGTTCTACCAGCAGAAGCTGAGTTGTTTCCTGAAAATACTGGAGTGGCCAAAAAGGAGGCCACCTGCTTTGAGGACTGTGGTTGGGATAGCTTAAATACCAATGAGCGTACAGCTAGGAACACCTTTGCATGTATCTCTATTCTTTCTAAATTGGAATGTTTAAAAGCAATTGTGTTTGTAATTTTAACATGGCCCGGGATGGTCAGTCTTAATGGTTTCCTCTTGGCAGCACAGACCTAGGAGATCTTCTTATTTCTCAAGGAGCTTTTGAGATGGATTGAACAAACCAGCCACGTGGAATGGGGTTCGCACTTCATGTATCACAAAATCGTGTTTCTCACCTGGAAAAAAGGAACCAATGTAAAAATGCAGCTGTCAGTGTCTTCCTCAAGAGAAGGTCAAATACAGAGATGATGTATATCAACTAATTAAAGCAACAGGATGAAAGGATGGCTGAAACAGCTGAGTAATTTAAGCATGGAATAAATAGAATAATGCAACACATTTAGCACAATTGAATAATGGCCTTCCCACAGGTGACACAAGGTGGAAAAGCATGGCCAAGTCTCTATTTAGCTGTGATTATGCTTCCAAATACTAGCTTGTTAAATAAAATAGTAATAAAATGCCAATTCTTTCTTACAGCTTTATATTTCAAAAATATTTCAGTCCTACTTGTGTCAGACACCAGTCTTATCCTAATCCTCCCTTGCATGTAGGTTTCCAAAGATTCACTCTTCATTAATCATAAAGATTCCCTCTGCTGTAACAGAATGACTCAGAACAAGTTTCAATTATGGCTGTAGCTCGAATGATCCTGCAGAGCTCATCATTAGGTTCTGGGAGAAGCTAATAGCTTATCTGCTGTGTGTAATTGTTCAAATCTTCTTTTCCATCAGTTTTCTGTCAGTGATATCCGATGGAAATATCAGTGATATTTGTTTGAGTTGTATGCTAGTGAGTCAACTACTCAGCCCAGGACTTTACCAATTAAAAAATACACTCTGGCAACTAAATAAAAAAACCATTTTGAAGTTATTTTCTTAGAGCATGAAATTGGTGTGAGTTTTGAAATAATGTATCCTCATGAGGCTGCACTGATTAGCAGTATCTGATATGTTTTTATAACTAATGTTAGTCTCACTCAGTGACACAAGTGATCAAGCAATTTGTGCCTCCTGACATAGTAAACAGAAAACTTATTTCTCAACAGCTTTGCCACAGATAGTAAGCAACAATTTTAATATCTTTGTTCAACAGCCAGCAGCATGGTTAATACCCAGTTTGTTAAAATCACAAATCCCCTTTAATGATTCACAAGTAGAAGTCCTTCTGCTAAAAGCAATTTTTTCTTTCACAGCTCCTTGAAGCATGAGGTGGTGGTTTTGTCAGCAGCACAGGCTTGTTGGCAGCGATGGCACCTGGGCATTTTGACACCTGTCATTGCAACTCCTTAAACTGTGTGATAGTTTAGTTCCTGGGGGAAAGGGAGGGTCCAGGTTCTCATGGAAAAGAGAACTGAATGGCTTTCATGAAGAAAAACTGTTTGGGGACAATTCATAACCTCAATGGGCAAATAGGTGACATGTAAAAGCAGCTTTGGTGCACTGTTGGACAATCTCCTGGAACCCTGCTGCCATTTGTAGGTGAATGGAGACTGTGATTGCTGTGACAGAAGAAATAGTTATTATGGAGGAGAATAAGTTGCATTTCTAGTGCACCTGTCCCCTGTAAGAAAAACCAATACATCTCTAGAGACACTAGTCTCAGCTTTTACCTCTGTGCAGAAAAATCTGGGAGACATGACACCCCCCTGGATGGCAGGACACTCCCAGCTGAAATCTGAGTTCTCCTCTGCCTGAAACTGCCGTGCGGAAGGACCCTCTTCAGAAAACACATCCCTTGTGGCTAATTTATCACTGGGGGAAAAGGAGATCACAGGACCTAAACTGATCTTGGAAATGTAAAGGAGACACACAGAGGAGTTTCTGAACCTGCACTTGCAGGCTATGGAGATGTTTTGGCACACCTGAGTTTCAGTGGGATCACAGCCCTCTAGACACACATCTGCCCCTTACATTCTCCTCTGCCTGAGGACTCAGAAAGGAGAGTCTTTAAAGGTCTCTCACCTCTTCTACCCACAACACGTATCATTCTGCTGGGAACTTTTGGGGAATAATCTGTTGTATCTATCTCTCTTCCCCAATTAAATGCCTGTAAGGGACCTTTTCTTCTCCTATTTCATTTCAGCTTCAAGATAAAACTAAGTGATTCCCAATGTGTGGTTTTATTTTTTAATGTTATGCTGAGTAGATCCCATTGAAAGTATTGGCTGAAACTTCTCAACAGCTGTAGGTCCAGGAAAACCTCATGCATTCAGGTATATTACAAGGCTCTTCATGCTGTGCTAGGACTACACTTCAGAGCACTATTGTGGCTTTGGTTCCATTGACCATTAATCCTCTTATACTGACAGTACTGGTGTATATTGCCATTTGGGGGAATTTGCCCACCAGATCTTAACAGATTTTTCTTCTTTAAAACTATTGATTACAGCTATTTTTATTCCTTCAGGGGAGTGCTAACGTCAACACAGAGCTCCTCTTGCCTTTCTGTATGTCTGCCTGCTCAAGATGATCCTTAGCTGTACCAGCAGCTTTCATACAGACAAGCCTGAGAGTGAAAGAGCAGTGACCTCAGCACTGGCAGGGAATTAGGCCTATAATCTAATGGGGTTTCTTTTTCCATTTCTAAATAATGGGATTCTATTAGACCAAAGTGTAGTCGCGCCATAATGATAATTTATTGTATACCATATCTGAATTTTGCCATTTATAAATCATAGAGAATTACAATACACAGTTATATAATTGAATCTTCTCTTGTATCATTAATATTTTTCATTGGTTAGAGAAACTCCCTTTTGTTCAGAATTCACATATGACTGGGTTTAGAATTTACAGGGGGTTTAATATGCCTCTTTTTATGTGCTTAAATGTTTCCATTTTTATTCCTTTAAAATATTTTGTAGAAATTCTTTAAATGCCTTTTATACTTATGAGGTTTTGTACATATAATTTTGAACAATTTTAAAGAAAAACGTAGCCATCAGCTTGTGTGTATATATCCTAAAAATCTCAACAACAATAAAATGTCATGATTTTTGAAAGGAAATAATTGAGGTTAATTGATTCCCACATTGACATTTAAATGTATTAGTGGTATACACCAGTGAAAGTATTGATCAGTGAAAGTAATCAGCAATTATAGGAAAAATTAATAATTTTTGAAGATTTATTTGACTTCAGCTGTGGAATGTACTGTGGCCAGGATTGAAGTTGACCCTGTGAATATAACAGGGACTATTACCAAACAAAAAGACAAAGACACGTAAATGAGGGAAAGCTTCATTTGAGGGGAGGGCATGCTTTAACTTGCTATTAGAATATTGAAATAAGGAGTGGCCTACAGCCTAAGACTTGTGATGTACTGTTCGTAAATCTATTTCTAGATTTGAACAACAACTGTTGATTTAGAAGAACACACAAGAAATTTGTTGGTGAAAATTTTTTGTTAAAGATCTCACCTTCAGTAAGTGGAGATTGGTTTCTACCTTGAAATGGGTGGGTTTATGTCGGAAATCTTTTGGAATATTTTATTAACTGAAGTTGTACCACCCAGATATTCTTACTTAAGAGCTCAGGTTTTTTTCAGAATTCAGTCAAAATCTTCACATCAACCCAATCTTGTGGCAATGAGTCTCAGTTTGACTATCTAGTGGATGGGAGTATCCTCTTTTTCTGGTTCTAAGCTAAGCTGAATCAGGAATCAAACAATCACACTGTTGCATCTTATCTGTTGTATTTTTCGTCCACAAACTCTAGTGGCCTGGTTTCCAGAGGAGACAGCACGGCTACCACGTGTTCCTTGTAGCGCCGGGCTTTTAACACACAGACACCAATTTGATGGATGGTTAAAAAAGCGTTTATTTTCTGGAACAGGGAGCTTAAATACTATCTGGGTCTTTCCTACGTCAGAGGGTCTTGCTACACTTCCTGGGGGGAACGGAAAGGTACTGGTATGTCCTTGAAGGGGGCTTGTGTCCTTGAGGTAGATCTTATCTGATGGCTGGAATGTTTCTGAGGCCCTCTCGTAACAACCCGATATCTTCCGAGCGCCTTTCCCTGTCCAGCCAGTCTCCCCCTGTCCAGCCAGTCTCCCCCACATCTCCCCCCCCTCTATCACTAAAGAAATGAGGTAGATATATGTATATATATATAGGCACTAAATGAGGTAGAAGGTTAGTATCTAACTAAAGGGAGAAGGAGTTTGGAAACCTGAGTAAATTTTTGCCAGGCAAGTTTGAAAAAGCTTGTGACTGGCAATGTTCCCTGATTAATTCACGGCATTTCATGCAGGCCTAGGAACAGAATGTTAGTCCGTTCTAGGCGAGTTTTAACAAATGAAACTATTTTGTTCAGCAGGCATGGTCCGAAGATAGCTGTTAAAAGTAGCATTGCTAATGGGCCTACTAAAGTGGAAATCAAAGTGGTTAACCACGGAGATTGGTTAAACCAGGATTCGAACCAGCCCTGCTGAGCCTCTCTATCTTTTTGTCTCTGAGCCAGTCTATTTCGAAGTTCTGCCATCGAGTCCCTAACTACTCCCGTATGATCTGCATAAAAACAGCATTCTTCTTTCAGGGCTGCACACAGGCCTCCTTGCTGCATGAACAGGAGGTCCAAGCCTCGCCTGTTCTGCAGAACCACTTCCGAGAGTGAAGAGACTGACTTCTCTAGGTAGGAAATGGATTTCTCGATCCTCTGCAAGTCCTCATCAATGGTCATTTGCAGTTGAGACAGTCCTCGGTGCTGTGTTGCTAGGGCCGAGACACCTGTTGCCGTTCCAGCCGCTCCCAAACCAAGCAACATGGCTATGGTTATTCCTGTCAGAATCTCTCTTTTGTGAAGCCGGCTGGGTTCTTCGAAGAGGTTGTATACCTCTTCATCTGAGTGGTACAGGACCCTAGGAACAATCAGAACTTGGACACAGAAGTCGTTAGAATCATTGAACTTAGGAAGAAACACACAAGGACTTACTCCGGATCTCTGACAAACCCACATTGCTGATGCAGCTGGGACCACCCACTTATTATTTTTTCTGTTGGGCTTTACAATTTTGGAGCAAACATTCCCTTTTCGCTTAGCTAGGGCTGCATTTCCAAAACATCTGCCCCGGCCTGAGACTTGACTCAGGGTGATACCTCTGCGGGGTGTGTCCCATCTGCACTGATGAGGTGCGTTGGCTGTGGAGTAAGTGAATGAGGTGTTTACAGCAACTCCTTCATAAAAAGGGGGTTGGACATCATAACAAAGCCAACAAGAATTAGTTAGGTTAGGGTTAGATTCATTCAGGGATAGATAAGTGGCATCTAACATACGAAGAATTGGGTCAGGGTCTGACTTGACAAATCGGCCTACCTGGAGAGCTTTCTCATCACTGGCTGGGTCTTTTGTGACACTCGTGGGTAAGATTTTGGGGTAAGTCATGTTTTTCTCTGTCTGTGTGCTTTTAATCACCTTGTTGGGTCCAACCGCTCGGGGTGCTGATGGCTGGAGCCTGGTAATTCGCACATTCACCCACTCTTTTGTCCCGTAGAGGACCACTGTCCATGTCTTACCCACTGTCCAACCAGGATGATTTGGTTGCAAGACTGTCATTTTATAGTACAAACATTTTTTAAATTTGGGGATTTTATAACTGTTTCGATGGGGGTTTTCCTGTACAGAAGGAGGTGGTTTGCAACCTGTGGGTGCCCAGGTGAACTGCAGGAACTGGTCGGGCTGTGGTGGGTCCCACCCAGGCCCTGATGGCCTGGCATCTGTGACTATAGTTTCACAGCCCCAGTACCCACAGTATCCCCACCCAGGGTAATTACAATAACTTTTCCCTGGGTTTGAAGCCGGGCACCAGTAGGATATGTGCACGGGTGTTGAGAAGGAATTTATCGTTGGTCGTCCTGGAAACAGATCGTTGGTGCGAAGCACGAAGGATGGAGTGTTTGGTGTGGTGATGGCTCTGAGCACCTTATCATTTGTAAGGTGTCTCAAGACCCACCTGAATGGCTGATGTGGGTAGTAGTTCGGGCTGGCTTGTCCTCTGGCGACAAGCCCCAACAACAAAATCACACAGATTTGTTGTCGATGCTTAGATCTCACTCGCGTGGGTTTCTCTGCTGCTGTCTGGCGTTTTGGTGGCGTGTCTCGTTCCTCTGGAAGGGGCATGTATGCATTATGTGGCCGCCCCACCAGCATGTCCTGTAAACAGAAACTCACAGTTTTCATTAGTCTCATCCTGCTCACTGTGAAGATCAGGTTTAATTGATTTGAGAGGACACCACCTGGTTTTCCCGTCCTTTCTGACAGCTGCATACCCTCGCCCTGCAAGCATCAGTTTCCAGCCCCGTTCCCACTCACCCAGCTCATTCCTAATTGCAACTTGTGGGCCTTCCTCTATCATTTTGGAGGCCCAGTGTTTTTGAACAGGACTGTTTGTTTCATTTCCTCTAGGGAACTGATTCAATGCTATCAAAGCTGTTGCCAGTATACGTGTCTGCTCTCCTGAGGGGATAGAATTGGTGAAGCCTTCTGCTTTTGCCAACACCTCTATTTTGTTTTTCAGGGTCTGATTTGCCCGCTCAACTATAGCTTGTCCGGTGCTATTGTATGGAATGCCTTGTACTAGTGTGATCCCCCATTTGGAGGTAAATTCCTGCACTGGTTTAGAAATGAAATTGGAACCATTGTCAGTTTTGATCTGTTTGGGAATGCCAAGCCACGCCATAGCTGTCAGCCAGTGCTGAATTGTGGCTTTGGAGTTAGTTTTGTGATGCTGTGTGGCTATGATCATTCCACTGAATGTGTCCACAGTCACTGCGAGCCATGCTCGGGGCTTCAGCAGTTGACACAAGGTGAAATCTGACTGCCAGACTTCTGAGGGCTTGAGACCTCTGGGGTTGACCCCACTGGTCCACAGGGGTGACTTCTGGCAGTGCGGGCATGTGGCCACTACATGTTTGGCATCTGCTGTGGTGATTCCGCATTTCTTTGCCAGTGCTTTGGGTCCAATGTGGAGGGATTCATGCAGCTGACGGGCTTCTTGCAGCGTCCAGATGCCTTTCGCTGCTGCGTCCGCCTTGTCATTGCCGATCTGGAAGTAACCTTTGACTGGGTTGTGACTGTTGATGTGAATGACAGATACTGTGCCCTTTCGTGAAGAAAGTGCTTCTTCAAGCATCAGGGCTGCTGTTGATGTTGACACACCTGGTCCTGCCATAGCCAGACAGAGCTTTGCCACGAATATAGAGTCTGTTACGATGTTCAGGTGTTCGTCTTGGAAGAGTCCACATGCCAGGACTACTGCTGTCGCTTCCAATTGCTGCACCGACAGTGTGGGGTCGCATGCTTTGACACAATGCCATTTCTCTTCTGCCTGCCACACTGCTGTCGCGGTGGAAGTCGTGGAGGAAGCGTCTGTGAAAACTGTTGGCCCTGGTTGTGGTCTGTCCATGACCTTCGGTGGCATGTCTATGTCGACTATGGTCAGCAGCTGAGTCCAAGGTGGTCTGGTGGAGTAGCAGATTTCTCCTCCGAATCCGATGAGAGCAAGGGCTAGGTGTTCTGAGATCGTGGTTGATTCTGTGGTTGATTGCTTGCGGAAAGGAAGGTGGATTCTCATTGGCTCAGTCCCTAGGTGTTTCAAGGCAAGCTTTCTGCCTTTCATGATGAGGTTAGAGATGCATTCTATTGCTGGGGAGAATGCACGAGCTGGTCTTCCAAGGACCACCCATTGGATTGGTCGGGCTTTCTCAGAAGGTCCTTGGGCCAGCGCTCCCACCCCCCCTTTTGGTGTGAAATGTACATACAAGTCCAAGGGCATCACTGGATTCCATCTGGCAAGTGTGCCAGTGGACATCTGCTGTTCGATGAAGTCCAGGGAGCTCGCTGCTTGCGGTGTCAGCTCCTTGGGTTCCCAGGGATGCTTTCCTTTCAGGAGGTCATGCAAAGGGTCCATGATCTCAGAAGGAATCAGGATGATGTTGCGAAGCCACTGCAGTGATCCTACCAGGCGTTGCATGTCATGAAGCGTCTTGATGTCTCGGTGAATTTTCACCTTGGGAGGTGTCACGTAGGAGTTTGTGATCCCCACTCCCAGGAAGGTGACGCAGGGTCCTTTCTTGATCTTCGCGCTTGCAATTTCGAAGCCGTTGGCCTGGAGAATCTCTGTGATCACGGAGATCAGGTGATCCACTTGACTCGCTGACTGTGCTGAGACCAAGACGTCATCCATGTACTGTATGATGGTTGCAGTGGGATGAGAGTGTCGGACTGGCATCAGCGCTTTGTCCACGGTGATCTGGCAAATAGTTGGGCTGTCGACCATGCCTTGCGGTAAAACCTTCCACTGGAAACGCAGGCTGGGCCGTTTGCCATTTGGAAAGACCACGGAGAAAGCAAACCGTTCCCTGTCCTCAGGATGCAAAGGTATTGAAAAGAAACAGTCTTTAATGTCCAAAACTGCACATGGCTGTCCTTCAGGGATGGCTGAGTTCATAGGTAACAGTGTCTGAACTGGACCTATGGGTCTGATTGTTTTGTTCACTTCCCTCAGGTCGTGGACTAAGCGATATGCCTCTCCAGACCTTTTGGGAATTACAAACACAGGAGTGTTCCATGGGCTTGTGGAGGGTTCTATGTGACCCTTTTGCAGTTCCCGTTCAACCAGTTCCAGCAATGCTGCTACTCGAGGCTCTGAGAGGGGCCACTGCTCAACCCAGATTGGATCTGAAGATTTCCAAGTCAATTTGATCGGGAGCAGCGGGTGCACAGCAGTGGCCCTTATCATAAATTTGTGATTCTGACTCCAAGCAGAGCTAGAACATCCCTTCCTATCAAGGGTGGAGAGTTTTGCAAAATGTAGGGATAAATTGCGACAGTTTGTTCTGGTCCCTGTTTTGTGTGAAGTGTTATGGCTACTAGTTGGGTGCTTTTCCAAGCTCTGGATTGTCCCCCCACCCCGTTCACAGGAGGGACTTCCCTGGCTTGCCAATGCCTGGGCCAATTTGATTGAGGGATGATCGTGCAGTCTGATCCTGTGTCTGCCAAAAACTGAAGCCCTAGAATGTGAGGGTCCCGACTGCCATAGAGCTGGCATTTTCCCCAAACCCTCATGGGCTCTTTCCCTACTTTCATGACCAAGGCCACCCAGGGGTTCCGCTCTGGGGCGCCCCCTGCTGACCCTGTGACACTTGCACAGTTTGTGGTGGTGGGGGTTGTGAAATTGTTGCTGCACCATTCTGCCACTGAATGGTTGGTGGGGATGTAATGCTGACTGGGTCCTGTATATATATGGGGTATGAAGGCCCCCCACCCCACTGGGTGTTGGGAAAAATGGGCCATCTCACAGTGGGAGGAAGCTGAATTTGGCCCGCACGCCCCCTCCCCTTCCCGTTTCCCCGGGGTTTGGATCTGCATTCCCTGGCAAAGTGACCCTTTTTCCCACAGCTCCAACAGGTTGGTCTCTGGCGCTGTTGGGTCGGGGGTGCTGCCACAGGCTGCTGTGCTGGCTGAGGACAGCTTTCTGCCAGATGACCTGTTTGGCCACACTTCAGGCATGCTATTGCATTGGTTATGGTATGGATGGTTGCCTGCATTGGGATCAGTTGTTCTTCTTTGGCTACATGCTTGATCATGTCAGCCAGACTGGCTCCCACTGGCAGAGAACGCAGGATGTCTTTGGTGATAGTATTACATTGTTGTTTTAAACAGTCTGTCACCACAGGTCCCTTTGCCGCCTCAGGCAGGGTAGATGAATCGATTGCAGCTTGCAAACGATCTACAAAAGTCGTGAACTTCTCACTCTCCCCCTGCTTGATGGTGGACCAAGGCGTGGCATGATCTACCACCCTTGAAGCTAATTTAATAGCTTCTCGAGCCGCCCTAGTCGTGGCTCTGACCTCCTCTGCTGTGAGGCGTGTCGCCTGATCCTGTGGTGTTGCCACATCATCGTGTTTGCCCAGAAGCCTGGAGAGGGTAGAGCCATGTAGGGACTGTCCCTGCCCTGAGGCTTGGGCTAGAGCAGCTGTGCACTGATCAGACCATTCCTGCTGAAATAGAATCAACCCTGCCCCATCAAAAAACATGCGAGTTATCTGTGAAATATCAAAAGGCAACAAATCGTCATTGCTGAAAAGCCCATCAATTAACGTAGATACTACAGCTGACCCCATTCCCTTTTCTTGAATTGCTTTCACCACTGCTTGTATTTCTTTTGTATTTAGAGGTGTGTAAGTCCTTCTCTGATTTTGTCTCACCCCTGACACCCTAACTGGAAATGCATGAATGGCTGCCGCTGGTTTCCATTCAGCACAAGCTATCTTTATTTTGCCCCAATCTGTGAGTTTATGTTGTGTTTGTTCCCCTGTATTATAAAAAGCTTTGTTTGATTTGGGTAAAAAACCCATGAACTCTGTTGTCTCTGTTTCCGATTCTGCGGACTCGGAGCTCTCAGTTGGACTTTCTGTGGAGCTGTGGTCCCACTCAGTATCGGAAGCAGACTGCCGGTACACTTCCGGCTGGCTGTGCCTTTTTGTTCGGCTCCGCCCTCGCTCCGCCTTCCGGGAGTGGCTTTGGGCGGACCCTCGGGTCCGTCCCCGTTCCGCCTCCCGAGTCCGGCCCCTCCCCCCTTCCCGGGGGTGGCGTCGCCACGCCTCCTGTGGGCAGTCCCGTTCCCACCCCCTGGGCTCTCCGCGCCCCCCCCACGGGGGGGTGTCTCCTCCGAAAAACGCTATTGGGGGGGGTTTCTGGCCGCGGTCGCCCCCCCACTCGCTCTCCCGCGCATGCGCAGTGCAGATCAGCTCCGCTGAGCCCTCTCGCCACGCACGCGCGCTGGCAGGGACTCGCATTTCCGGCTCTCCACGCGGCTTTTCGCCCCACCCCCGTTCACATTCACGATCGCCATCTTGGAGGTATGGGGGGGGGGGGGGCCCGCGCCGCGTCTCTCTCTGCCTCCCTTGCCTGCTGTGCTAGCCTTTCCCAAACAGATTTCGCGCGCTCTCCGTCCCCCCGCGCTGCCTCGGCGACTGGGCGACCCGCGGCTGCCTCCGCCGGCTCGGAAAAGCGGGCGGAGCCTCTCCCGCGCGGCTGCTCCCCCAGAACCGGCGAGTCAGCGCTTCGCGCGCGCCGCGGCTGCACCCCCGATCCCGGCAACGTGCCGTTGCTGCGCCCGGTCCACAGCGGCGGCGGACCCCGATCTCCCGGCTCCGGAGAGCGGCAGGTGCCCCGCGGCGGCGGCAGCTCCGGGCTCGGCGGGCTGGCGCCGCCCCGTTCGCTCCGCGGCGGCAATTCCCAGCCTCCCTTCTCCCCGCCGCTGCTGGCTCGCGGCGGCAGCCCGGCGCCGCCGGGCTCGGGCGGGTCCCGCGGTAAAAAGCGGCGGGGGGGTGAAGGGGGACCCGCGCCTTTTTCGGGGGGCTCCGGGGGGTTCCCTGGGCCCGGGGGTTCCCGCAGCAGGGTCCGAGGCTCCCCCCCACGGTCCGGGAGGTCCGGGGATGGGCTCCGGCGGGGGGCCCACCCGTCCTTTCCCCCCGTGCTCCCGCCCCCAGACAAGCCGGCCCCGGAGGATCCCGCGGTTCCCCGATCCCTCTCCCCCGGCTGCGTGACGGCAAATAAACAGGTTTTAATTGCTACCCAAGTTTCCTGCTGTTCTCTTGCTTTTTTCAAGGCAGCCTCTACATTTCCCCACGCTTTGAGATTCTTTCCACTGCCGGTAACTTTTGCATCCTCTGCCAAAGCGGCAGTATAACTCCCCCACCTTTCTACATTTAAAATATCTATTGGCCTCTCAATCGTGCCCAAATTTATAAGCCTTGCTATAGCAAGATATAAATTCTTTTCCTCACACCGAATACCCCATTGCTTTTTTAAAATCTTAACAACCTGCGCGAGAACCTCCATCTTCTCGCTGGTCCCGGAGGCGTCCCTCCTTCTCTCGTGGTGGATCGGGCCCGCCGTTCCCCACCGCCGTCTCCTTTCCAGGCGAAATCCCGATTTCCTAGGTCCTTTTCCCGGGTTATCGGCACCAGATGTTGTATTTTTCGTCCACAAACTCTAGTGGCCTGGTTTCCAGAGGAGACAGCACGGCTACCACGTGTTCCTTGTAGCGCCGGGCTTTTAACACACAGACACCAATTTGATGGATGGTTAAAAAAGCGTTTATTTTCTGGAACAGGGAGCTTAAATACTATCTGGGTCTTTCCTACGTCAGAGGGTCTTGCTACACTTCCTGGGGGGAACGGAAAGGTACTGGTATGTCCTTGAAGGGGGCTTGTGTCCTTGAGGTAGATCTTATCTGATGGCTGGAATGTTTCTGAGGCCCTCTCGTAACAACCCGATATCTTCCGAGCGCCTTTCCCTGTCCAGCCAGTCTCCCCCTGTCCAGCCAGTCTCCCCCACACTTATCCTACTTTTTTTTCTTCTAACCAGCTTAGGAAGGAAGTCAAGCGATGCAGTCACTGAAAGGTCGGATTAAATTAGTAAAAACCTGAAAGGCCTGGTCTAATTTCTCCAGTCTTTACAGTGTTTTAGTATTCATACTTAGTATTATACAGTACAGCACTAAGTAATACAAATTATGAATACAAATAACTTCTCCAATTCTCTTGAATGATATGTGCCCTTGATCCTTCTTACTACTTTTCTGTGAATGGCACCAGGTTTGATAGTCAGTGAATCAGGCCAGAAATACTTTAGGAGTGCTACATTTCCAGTGGGAATTGATTATGACAGGAGTGAAGGGCTTAGACATCCATCTAGAGCATCCTCTTTTCCTGCAGCAGGACAAAACCACCCACACCATGTTTATCTAAATTTTTGTCTCCATAGAGATAGTCCTAGTGATAATTAGGTTTAGATGTTTAAAGCATCACTGTTCGAAGATAGGCTGTCACATAGTGCATTACAAGTGCATGCAGAAGCAGCAGATAGACTTTTAACTCTAGAGTTTTAACCTCTTCTTCCAGATGTAAGGAGATTTTGTTATTAAAAATGAAGAGACACACAGTTTTTAAATAAAATGTATAACTTTGTCGTTAAAGTGTGTTCCTCAGATATTTCCATGCTGGTTGTGGCAGAATTTTGTTTGCAATATTATCTATGGAGATTTCTGAACAGCTTATTTTCGGAGTCCATCCCTTTTGCTAACCTTTTTAAAGATAATACAGCACAAATATTTTGGTAGCTCTTTCTAGAAACAGTTTGATATTGTGAAATAAATACAGGGCCAAGAGCTTCTGAATTCTCCTGACAACACTGTTTTGATATTATTTCAAACTGTAATGTCAGAGTCTTTAAGTCGAAAAAAAGTAGGGATAACCTGCAACTCGTGACAGCCTGTGGAATGTTATCTCTCTAACTGTACATTGCATTGAAGTCCACTAACACAGTTATGATAAACCTCAATGAAAATGAAAATCTCTACCTTGTAGCAACCCTGCTGTCGCTCCCCATCTGCAAAGCTGAGGCAAACACACAGAGACTCACTGAAGCTGAATTCTGTTCTTGGTTCTCTGGAAGAGAGTCCTACCAGCCCCAGGAAGCCACAGTGGTGGAAAGCTGCACAGAGCATTCACAGGAGGAAAGCAGGCCAATGCTGAGCCCAACCCAGCCTGTTCATGGTTACTCACAAAGAAGCAGGTGAAGGGAAGAGATTATTCCTGGCTTCTCTTGGAAATGAGCCCCAGAATGTAAGTAATTGCTGGGTGCCACAACTGGCTGCAGGTAGCTCAGCTCCTTGTCATCAGGAATAAAGGCAGTAGGCTGCGAAAATGTAAGACAGCTGGGGCTGCTGCTGCAGCTGTATGAACCTCCTGCTCCCTGGCATGGCTCAAGTGGATGAGCTCCCACCCTTTGCTCTTCAAACCATAGATGGGTTTTTAACAGCCGTGAAAGCACAGGTGTTTTTTGCTATGCCCTTGGCAGGGACTGCTGCATGCACTCTCTCAGGAGGTTTCAAGAAGTGAATTAACTTTCAAATGCATTGAGTATCCAGGCTCCATCTGGGTGCTCTGGGTGATGCATGACTCTGAAAGGAGCAACCCAAGCTTTCCCAAATACCATGTCCATCCCAGATGACCAGTTCTCTTAGCCACAGGTTTCACAATCTCCACTTTTTCTGTAATTAATAACCACAGAAATCTATAAAATGTATGCTTTGTTCCCTGGATAGGCTTTCCTCTTAGGGGAAATTAATATATTGATTCTATTTCTATAGACATTTTCCTGTGAAACAATACTGAAGTGAATGCTTCTGAAGACCCCATCCATGTGTTAAGCCTGATGACAGAGGCCTCAGTGCAGACATTAGATTTCAGACTGCTGGAAAGGCAGAGTTTTGCTCACTTGTACTTCCCAAGACGACTTGAACCTTTATCTAGTACTGTTGATAGACTTTAAATGTAATTTCAACACTCTTTGAAGCAGCAAGAGATGTCTCTGGCATTCCCTCATTACCTCTGTTTCAGAGAGAAATGGGAATAAGTAGGCTTTAGCCTGTCATACTTGTATGAAATAATACTTCTTTTAAAATGCAAATATTTTTATTTTCTGTTGATATGATAGGCATGACAAGGATCAGCCCCAAAGAGTATTTCCTCTCTCCAAATGAAATTTGCATCCTAAAAATATGAAAGCACGAGATTTATTTTCACAGCTAAAGTTTCTTGAGCTGTTTCTGGATGAATTTCCCACAAATCAAGAAAACGGTTTTCCTCTCAAGTCATTGCTTGGCCTACATGATGAGCTCTTGTGTGAAGCACCAGGGACAAAGGTGTTTTTCCAAGATGGAACCAGATTTAATAGCACCCGGGATGAAGCCACCAGTTTATTTCATAGCAGTTGTTCGGTGATAGCTTGTAAAAGAACAAATTAAATTGGTGACAGAAATAGAAAACTTCCTCTCCCATTGATATATAGCCTTCATAGTGCTGATCTGCTTTACTGATGATGAGGGTAATCTATACATTAATGTTTTTTGATTCTTAATGATTCATGCTAAATGTGCATTGAGAGTTACTGACAGGTACTAATTTCATAGGTGTCTAGGAATTAACAGTGAGTTTTGTGTCCCATTCCCCCTCTGTACAGTGGGGATGCTTTCCATGTAAAGAAACTCCAGATTTTGACTTCAGAAAGAGCTCATGTTTCAGACCACAGCAGTGAGCTGACAGCCTTGACTAGAGTCAAGCTCATTCAGGGGATTCCTGCCAGGTACACTTCAACCGTGTCAAAAAAAGGTGGGAGGAAAAGAGTATTTAAAAATATATTGTGATGGACCACAGGCACTTTTCATGACATCTCCTTTTCCCATGGGTTGGTAATAGTTTGATAACTTTATTAAAGAAATTCAAATATATAAAGATTAAAAAATTTAGACACACTTATCATTGAAAGGGATTGTTTTTACTAATTGTTGTTTTCCTGTACACAGGCCTTGTATTCCTTACTTGCAAAATGAATGTTTGCATTTTCAAGCATCCATCAAAGAGATTCATACTGCAGTCAGGAATTAATTTTTCTGTTCAAGTATTGGACAGAAGAAAGTGAGAGTGTGTGCAAGAGCCAAATTCAACATTAGACCTGAATTTTAACTCTTGATATTTAGAAGAGCAAACAATGAAACACTCAAATTGTTCCAAACACACAACGTGAATTTATCTCCAAACTCTTCAAAATGCAATATGTTCATATTGAATTTGAGTTGGATTGTATAATGAATTATCCTTTATTTGAACAATGTGAGGGGGGTAAACCCAAGAAACACAAAACCTTCTACATTCATTACTTTACTGGAGTACCTTTGGCTTCTTAGGTCTTTTTGTCCAGACTTCCTTGCCTTGTGAGCCCCAGAGCACCTCTTAGTGTTAAGGATCACCTTGCCTGTTGAGCTCTCACTGGCACCACTGGTAAGCAGCCTTTTGGCATCCTCTTCCTGCCTGGGCTCCTGCTGGGTACCCCATGGCCTTCCTCCAGCAGCAATCCTTAGGTTATTTATTTAACTGATACTCCTTTTCAAACTCCTGCCTTTTCAGACAGGCAGGAGAAGTAAACTTTGTATATTTTCAAACCACCTCTTTCTACCTGACTGAGCAGTCATGAAGGTTGATGAATTAACCATTCCAACTGGTCTGCCACAGGCCCACTGGTCTTTACAAATGAGGAGTGCCATATGCTTCAGGCCTCCCATGGTTCCCCTTGCTGTGGGGGTGACCAGAATATGGAAAGCAGTGTCTGAGGAAAGGATTTATGAGTCAGTGACAGAAGTCTCCGAAAAGGACTAATGGTAAGTTTAGATATGTAAGTGGAAAATTGTGATCAGAAATACAGAGGTGATCTTAGCTCTGTATGAACCATTATTGAGAGAGACACTGCACTGTTTGGTACTATCCTAGTGTCCCTTCTACAAGGCATCTTCAGAAACAGGAGAGAGTGGTTCCATGTCTGGAAAATTTGTAGAAGCTTGAGCCTTAGGGATTGTGAGAGACGTAAAGAACATGGCCTATTTAACTTATCAGGAAGAAGATAAATCAAAATGAAAACCAGTTTACAGTGTGAGAAAAGAGAGGTCTAGCAGATAGGCAGCTAGATCCACTATAGGAAGCTGAAGCCTTTGATTTAGAAATGAACCCCAAGTTTAGCAGACTAAACAGTGAACTTGGCCAAAAAATAGTAGTGTGTTGTCAACCCTTGATGCTTTCAAATCACAACTGCATGCCATAAAATCTAACCTCACCATCTTCACACAGCAAGGCCTAACCAGGAGAGATATCTTTAAACCACCCTTGGCTGGTTGGTTGCTTTACTAGTAATACAGGTCTGACCTTCTCCAAAAGCTCGATTGGTCGTTTCAGCCATGGTAAAGCAGATTGAGCACTGCAGCTTCTCCAGCAGGAAAACCTTTACATGTGGATCACTATTAGCAAAACTGCTCTGCAGTCCACAGCCAGGTAATTCCCACAGACAGTCCATTTACTTTTAACAAAGATATTCTTAGATCATGGAATCACTTTTGGAAGAATAAGTAAAATGCTAAAATCTGCCCACATTAAAACAAAACATGTATTTTAAAAAATGCATTCAAGTTGTTTTCCTCCAGAAAACACACTGCATATTTTATTGTAGCATTTTAAACCTGATGATTCAAATACTTAGTGAAACAGCACTTGCTCCACTTGCCACATCTTTAATCGTGCTCTCCCCAGCCCTTGAGCCATGCAGATGTTGCACGCTGCAGATGACAAGGCCCTTGCAAAGTTTGCTTCTCTGCCAAACCGACAAACAGACATTATTTTCTTTTTTTTTTTTTTTCCGCGGACTGTGCCAGAGTCAGACAGAGTTCATCGCCCTGTCCTTGCAGCGAACCCGCCAGTGCCTGACTGCAGGAGCTACCCTGGCAGGGGCAGCGGGGTGAGCGGCGACCTCGGCTCTTCTCGGGGAGGGAACCTGTCCTTGCGTGAGGGTTTCCGACGGAACGGGTTGCCTGCTCGCCTCGGCGAGGCCGGGTGTCTTCAGCTACCCCGTGCCCCGCGGGGCCCCGGCACATCGGCCCCTCCTCCCGCTCTCCCGGGGCGGGCAGGGCCGGCCGGGGTGCGTGGGAGCCGCCAGGGCAAGGACTGCAGCCGGGGCAAGGACCGCAGCCGGGGCAAGGACCGCAGCCGGGCAGGGTCGGGCCCGGCCGGGCGCTGCCCCGTCCCGCTGCCCCGTCCCGCTGCCGGGAGCTAAAGGCAGTCCCGGCGTGTGAGGCACCGGGTGGCTCCCGGCCCGGGTGGGAGCCGAGCCCCCGGCCGCGCGGTCCCCGCGGGCGGCCCCGCTCTCTGCCCTCGGTGTCGGCAGAGGGATTCAGCAGAAGTGCTGGTGGAAGGGCTGGCGAGGGCTCTCCGCTGGCCGGCGGGATGCTGCGCCCGCTGGCAAACCGAGCCTGTGGTTTTTGCCCTTTTTTTTTTTTTTCCTTTTAACGGATATCTCTTAATATTGTCCATCTCCAGTTTCCGAGGTAATGACAAAAGGTCAAATCTGACACGTTTTCCTCCCCCCAGTCAGCCTGTTTGCAAATAATTAATAAGTGCACAGTTGGGCAGTAATGATGGGACGGGCAGTTATGGCCTTCCTGATGGTAACGGAGATTGATGCTACTGGGCTAATCTTCTTTTGATGACACAGTTCAGGTTCTGCGACATGCGCCTTGGATCTCTACCAGAAACAACCCCGAGACCTCTCCCCAAATAAAGCCCTAACAAGAAGTCAGAAGAGCACCATAACTGTGTTTGCTTTTGGCTTTTATTATCAACAATCAGTTAATGGTACACTCTTGGAAAACTATATGCACATGTAGAAATATTTCCCCTTTTAAATAGAAGCATTCATTTTAACCACATATAAATAAATCTGGAAACCCTGAACATAATTTATGACCATTATGCTCACAAACATATTCCAACAGGTAGGGAAAAGAAAAAAAATGAGACGACATGCAACCAATAATAAAAAAATATATAATTGCCTGAACTTGGTCTCTCTAAACGGAAAGGGAACTGAACCCGTGAGAACTTTATTTCTCCATAAAGACACGCCATAGAGACTACGAGAAGGGAGAACATTATTTATACGGTCAACTAGACAAGTCTGTACTGATATTAACACTATACAGTTGAGTCACAGAACACAGTTGTAGAAAGACACGGAAAAAGAGAAAGCATACCTGGCGACATTCAACTAAGAGCTATAGTTTGTGCCTTTTAAAATAAAATTAGAAAACCCTAACGGAGATGCCTAAAAACTGCGTGGACCGTGTAATAATAATAATAATAATTAATAATAATAATTAATAATAATAAATACCGGCCGCCCGCCGTGAGGAGCGCGGACCCTGCAGGGGCCGGATCCGCGGGACAGGAAGCAGCGGCGGCCGCCGGGTCAGAGCTGAACCCTGCGGGGCGCCGGCGGCGGCGGCAACGGAGAGACCCAAGACCCAACGGAGGGACAGTGACACCGGACTGTGGAGGAAGGACCACTCCCAGGCGCGGGGCCGGGGTCGGCGGGAGCGTGGCGGGGGAGGAGGGGAGGAGGGGAAGAAGACACTTTGTCCCTCCGGCTGACCGTGAAAAGGAACTTAAAAAACCCCACGGGCGAGAAGGGTGCCCCCCTTGCGGCCGGGCCGCCCGCGGGCACAGTCCCCGCGGCCGGCCGCTCCCCCGCGCCCGCGCAGCGCTCCCCGCCCGGCCGCCCCTGCCCCGCCCCGGCGGAGGCGCTGCGGGGCCGGCCCCGCCGCCGGGCAGGGAGCGAGGGGAGCCGGGCGCGGCCCCCGTGGGGGCGCGGGGTCCCTGCCCCGCCGAGCCCGGCGCAGCCCGGGCCCCTGGTCATTGCTATGGGCGGGCGGCGGATACTAATGAGCGGGAGGGGCCGCCGCCGCCGCCGCCGCTCAGAACATGCCGCTCTTGACGAGGCTGCCTTTGGTGCCTCCGGGCCGCTGCAGCGAGGAGAGGACGCTGGCGAAGGGGCCGCCTAACGAGTCGGGGATAGAGGTGATAGGCCCGGGCCCCGGCGCCCAGCCCTGCCCCGGCCCCGCCGCCGCCAGCCCGCCAGGCCCCGCCGCTCCCTTGCCCGGCTCGCCCCCCGGCCCGCCGGGCCCTGCCGCTCCCTGCCCGGCGGCGGGGCTCGGTCCGCCGCCACCGCCTCCGCCGCAGCTGGGAGCGGGGTTGGGGTTGGGGCCGGGGCCGCCGGTGCTGTCGGGGTCGGTGCTCTTGGCCTCCTTGCTCTCGTCGTCGCGGGAGGCGTCGGATTTCTTGCCGGCCGCCCCGTTCTTGGCGGCCGCCGCCGCCGCCGCCGCCGCCCTCTCCTGCTTGCGGAATTTGGCGCGGCGGTTCTGGAACCAGACCTGGGAGGGGGAGCAAGGGGCGGGCAGCACGGCGGCTTCCCCGCCGCCGCCTCCCGCTGAGCGACCCCCGCCCCAGCCCCTGCCGCCGTCCCGGAGCCAGTGCCTTCCGCAGCGGCGCGACCCTTAGCGCGGTCCCTCCGCCACCGCCACCCCCTTCTTGTCACCTGCAGCCCGTACATACCTGCACTCTCGCCTCGGTGAGGTCTATCTTGAGTGCCAGCTCCTCCCGGGTGTATATATCAGGATAATGAGTCT